>OW026359.1:7774524-12574524 GCA_932273835.1 Sarcophaga variegata | reverse complement strand
AAGCTGTGGAGAGGTAAGATTTAAAAAAAATTGTTGTCTTCAGAATAGCCTGTAATGTACAGTTATTTACTGGTCAATATATATGATTTACAGTACATTATACGGCTAACGTATAATCAATTGGTTTTAAAACTGCACATCCACAACAGATGTAGCGCTTAATGATCGTTAAATAGCGATTTGTAATGTTGTTGTAGTCGCCGTAGTCTAATAGGTAGTGTGTTGGCTTATTAGGCGTACGGCCACGGTCCTAACCCCAAGTCAAGCATCTCCAACAAAACGAAAAATGGAAAAAAATTACTTCGACGACTCCCTCTCAGCAGATTTCTGGCAACAACTCTGAGAGTAAATAAAATTGTCATGAAAAGTTTCTTAAAAATCTGTCGTTCGAAGTCGACTTTAAACTATGGCGGGACCCGCCACTCGTCTATAAAATTACCACACACAACATAAATTGTGTGAGAAGCTAGGTTGTAAGCCGGACTGAAAGGTTGTATGTATGTATGTATGTATGCATTCTTAAAGGAGCGCCTAATTCAATAGAAGAAGATAAAATTCTATGACAAAACTTACAAAAGAAAGAAACGAAAAATACTTCTGTATCTTGTATAAAATTCCTTAACTTCTTCCAGTCCAGTCTGCTGACCAGAGTTTCTTTATGGAATTGTATCACCATCAAAATTTTGTAATTGAAAGACCATATTGTGGACCGATAGCGCCAGGCATAATTCAGTTGCATCCTTTGTTCATGTGTTAAACCATCTTTGTAGCAACAAATTCCAAAGGGCATCTGAACCATGTATCCGTTTGACCAAGAAATTCGATCGAAATTATGTCAGGATTCAAGGACATGAGAAACAAAGAAAAAGGCAACGAATAACCATAGAAAAAACGCGGCTGAAAGAACCTCACTTCATATTTTGGATTCAATAGAAGTGTCTGTAGTAAGGAAATCTGAAAGTGACACAATTGCTCTGAAACTGTATGGAAAAAATTTTATGACAGCTTCGGTGGTTCTTACAGGTCACTATGACTGTGGTAATCACATGTGCGTACTAGGAAGATCTGGTGCCTATAGATTCTATTAGCAGAAGCAAAGTCAAAGTCCTTGATTGCCAACTGTGTACCGCTGGAACGATATGTATCAACTACAGTGTTATAAGCCTTCTCCCTATTGTATACCAGGTTCTTACGAGCGTATTGTGTAAACGACTGAAGCCTTTCGTTAGACCTAGTAGGTCCACCATCCACTTAACATTACATTAAATTCTGGAGAAGATCCATGAAGAACAAGTCGACGTACATCATCTTTTTGTCAACTACAAGGCAGCCTACGATAGTCCCAGGAATTGTGTAAACAAATGAAGGCACTCGTCAGATCCTGTAGGTCCAAAATCGATTACATCGAATCATAGAGAAAACCCATGAAGAACAAGTCGACACACATCGTCCTTTTTTTCCCATAAGGAATTTGATCCAAATATAGGGGCCTGAAAAAAGACTGTTTAAGATAGTGCAACTACTGCAAATTATTTTTACGATGTTCTAGTGCTCTGTGTGTTCAAGGAACCCACAGCCAGTGAATTCAGTCCCAAGTTTGATTATTAAATAACGTCTCGGCATTAGATTTAATTCCACCAGAATTGTGGCATCCTTGTAGGCAGCAAAGAAAAATTTTCAATTTAAAATTTTATTTTCTAATATGTTTGTAATTAAAAAAGAAATAAAAATAATAAAAAAATAAAAAATAAAATTATAATTTGAAAATATTTGTATGGCCTTTGTTACTATTTAGGGTACTAAAAATTTTATAAATTTGCATTCAGTTTCCTTTTTGTAATGAAAAGTCTTAAAATATTTAAATATCCATTTCCATTTTTAATTAAAGAAAATTCTTTATTTTCTAAATTTCTTACAATTTCTCTGATACTTTAAGACAGGGCGTTTCTATGACAAAGTCTTTCATTTAATAATTGAAACAATGTTAGAAAAGCCTAACTATGTATCTACCTACCCATGTAAATACCTAACCTCTTAATGATGCCCATAAATAATTGCAAAAACTTCAATTGCGACAGCAAAAGAAAAGAAAAAAAGAGTGGAAGTGAAATTAAATCTTCAATGCTGCCATAACTGTAGGTTCTTAAGCCACATGACAGCTAAATGAACGCCCTACATTTCAATGAGTCACTAATGAAACCAAAATTCCAGGCAAAAGCAGTTGGCAAAAAGTTAACTTAGCATATCTCTTCTCCAGAGAGAGAGGCAAATGTTTATAGAGAAATATCCCCCATTGATATTTAAGACATTTATATACTGACATTGAATGGCATTTTTTTCAAATGATATGTTTTCTCTCACAAGAGTAAAATAAAACACACATATACTATACATACACATGCACTTACACAACGCAAACAATAAGAGAAAGCGAAAGCCAAAGCAAAAAAGAGTAGCAATGGCAGAATGGCAGTATGGCAGTTGTATTAGGTAAATGGAACAAAATTACCGTATATATTCCATTATATTTATCACACACACACACACACATTACACATATACTACACATACTTACATTAACACATTGCTATACCATCTATAAATACATTTGCCGAGCTACACCTACAGCTACATCATTAGACCAGCAGCACAAGGAAAAACTTAAATTTGTATGCTTAAAACGGTAACGAAAAGATTGAGAGAAGAAAGCAAAAAAAAACGAACAACCAAACGAATGGAAGAAATTGTATACCCGATTGAATATGTAAGAAGAAGAAGAAGAAGAAGAAAAAATATATTGTATTTGCCTGAATGAATGCCTTGACTGGCTTTGGTGTTGTGCCATTGTGTGCTGCTTGTACTTGAACTCAGCAGGTGCAGTTGATTAAGTGACATACGGTTTCAAATCATAGCCATAAACCCACTACTTATAAGCATGCAAACAAACCTACACACACATACTTCCACATATATAGCGTATACCATATACAACAATGTATGTACGTTGAAGCATTTATATTTGCTGCTGCTCGTATACTCACTCGTACTTGATCTTTGTATGAGTATTTATAAAGCAATCGAAAAATGGTTTCAGCATGTCATTGTTGAATTTCAAGTATTCAAAATAAAAAGAAAAAAGAAACGGCAACAGAAAAAAACGAAAACATGTATTCAATAGAAGAGAGCAAAGTGCAGAGTTAAAGCAACAAAAAGAAGGAATAGAAAAATAAAAATGAAAATAAGAAATTGCAGCAACAAATTTGCAACATAAATTATAAAATATTGTTATCACAAGTAAAATAAATTTTTATCATTTAATATGAGTATCATGCACACATGCACACAATGCACACATACAATGTAAGCATGTGCTGTCAATGTTATACACTTGCTACTGCTATGCAGGCAATATTTTATAAATGCAACGGCTGCTATTGCCAATGCTACTGCTACTGTTGCTAGTAGCATACAAACAAAAAGATTTTTTTAGTCATCGTTCTATACATAGATGTTTTAGACTGTGTAGAAATGTCACACTAAATCGACTTCGATTTTAAACCGGAAATGCATACAACTATTTGAAAATGTCACCATTTGCATTTGGAAAAGTAAATTCTCCTTAAGTCACATTCAAATACTCTCACATACTTAGAAATATGCACACACATATGCACCCACACTTTCATTTACGCTAAAATACAAAGAAGCAAGAGAGAGAGAGAAAACTAAAATAAAATTTAGATTTGAAAAGTTGCAAAGTTTCAGTTGAACAATAAAAATGTTTAACCCTCTGCTTACAAACGGACGAATAATGTTATTTTTATTTATTTAATTATTTATTACAATACAATTACAAATTATAAAAAAGGTGGGCCGTTTAACCGTGGATCGAACTTGTATCAAAAATGATACATTTAAATTTTTGAGACGATATAACTTTATTTATTTTAGTATTGTTATCGCCATTATTTTAAATCAAATAAAAAAATAAAATATCAAACAGGGGTTACAAAATTCAAAAACTTCATAATTCTGACTTATGTATGTATCATTTTTGATACATGCGACTTTCCTAGAGATTTTTTGGTGTCGTGTATGTAATTTTTTTTAAGATTTCAAAGATTTTATGAAGTTTTATCGTAAATAATACATTATTTATGGTATTTGAGAAAGAATTGAAAGTTATGTAAGTGGGGGACGAAAGTGAAAAGATTGAATTTTCTATTCTTGATATGTTCTTGATATTGATTGAAGTAGTCGTAGTCTAGTATGTAGCGTGTTACCTTATTAGACATTTCCAATTTATAACGAAAGGCTGTAATGACCGATTATATATTAAATATATATAAAGGCTGTTTTTTATAGAGGTATAGAATTTTAAGTTGGCATTACTTTTCAAGATGGCGACCGATTTAACAGCTGTCAAGTGATTTATTCTCAGTTTGGTTTGGCAATTCATCATGAATAGACTCACGCCTGAACAACGCTTGCAAATAGTGTAATTTTATTTCGAAAATAATGGTTCTGTGCGGAAAACGTATCGCGCACTACGTCCATTTTAACGTCGACAAAATCGTCCATCAGAGCAGTTAATTCGATTAATCATGGAACGTTTTCGCACCATGTTTACTCTTATTGATAACTCGCATCCCCAGAGACGCTGTACGGTGCGTACAGAAGAAGCTATTGCTGCTGTAGAGCGTAGCATTGAGGAAGACCCGAATGAGTCCATCCACCATCGAGCACAGGAATTGGATCTGTGTCCATCCACTTTATGGAAGATTTTGCGGAAGGATCTTGGTTTGCGTGCTTACAAAATCCAACTCGTGCAAGATTTGAAGCCAAACGATTATCAATTAAGGCGTAGATTCGTCGAATGGGCCCAAAACGAGTTTTTTTTTAGCGATGAAGCGCCCTTCTGGTTGAATGGCTACGTCAACAAACAAAACTGCCACATTTGGAGTGAAGGTAATCCTCAAGTGTATGTGGATACACCGTTACATCCAGAAAAACTGACTGTTTGGCGCGCTTTATGGGCTGGTGGAGTCATTGGTCCGTACTTTTTCAAAAACGATGGTGGCCAGAACGTTACAGTCAATGGTGATCGGTATAGAGCCATGATTACTAACTTTTTCATTCCTGAATTGAATAACCATGATGTCCAGGAGATGTGGTTTCAACAAGACGGCGCAACATGTCACACAGCTCGTGCCACAATAGATTTATTGAAAGACACATTTGTGACCGCCTAATTTCACGTTTTGGACCTGTGAATTGGCCTCCAAGATCTTGTGATTTAACACCGCTAGACTACTTTCTGTGGGGCTATGTAAAGTCATTGGTCAATGCGGTAAAGCCACAAACGCTTGACCATTTGGAAGACAACATTCCCCGTATTATTGCCGATATACGGCCACAAATGTTGGAAAAAGTCATAGAAAATTGGACGTCCAGATTGGACTACATCCGCGCCAGCCGTGGCGGTCATATGCCAGAAATCATATTTAAAATGTAATGCCACAAGATTATCTTTCGGATAAATAAAATTCATGTCAATCGAATAATCCATCGTTGTTTTATTGCAATTTAAAGTTCTATACCTCTATAAAAAACACCCTTTATAATATTCCTGCTGCTAAAGACTTTGAAGAAGAAGAAAATAGAAGCTCGTCTTATAAACTGCAGAAAGTATTGGCAGCAACAAACATGACCACAGGATGTTTATCGCCAAAGACGGTACTACTTGAACAGAACAAACTGCCTTTAGTTTAGTTTTAGTTTGGGATGTTGCTTACTGCTCTTCTCATATTTATCTCATGTGACAGACAAACATTAAAAGAATGTGTTTCGTCCCATGTTTTATTACAGATGATAATATTTCGGTCGACTACGTACGTATGAGATAACAGAATCATTCGCTTTGATAATGATATATTTACACCTATTACGCCTTTTCGAAAAATGAGCTGAAAGTCTTGCAGCCTTTAATAATCATGCTTAAAACCTTTTTTGGAAATTTGAATGAAAAGGATTTTTTTTCTAAAAAAAAAATATTTATCTTAATTTTTTGTTAGAAAATTTTAACCATTTTCATAAAACTTTTATCACACAACTAGTAGTTTTATGTTAGAAATAATACTGTATAAATAGTTTGGGATTAGCTATCATACTTTCAAAGCAGCCTATATATCCTTTTTTAAGATTTTTAAAAATTTAATTTTTTTTTCGCCTAAAAGGTAACATATGTTATGTTTTTATGTTCCTTTCTGTTCTATTTTCATCTCAAATCAAAATGGAAATTACCTTCAGTGATTTTAATTGAAATTTGATGCTTAATGATGGAATACTTACAGTGATTGTTAGGGAAATTAATGTACGGATATTTGTATAAATCAAACTTCATAAAGAGATTTAGAAGGCGCCGTAGTTTAGTATGTAGTGTGTTGGCTTATTAGACGCAAAAGCCTGGGTTCGAGCCTCAGGCCAGACATCAAAACAAAATACAAAAATATTTTTTCGGCAACTTCCTCTCAGTAGATTTCTGGCAAAAACTCTGAGAGTAAATAAAAATTTCCATGAAAAGTTTCTCAATAAATAAAAATCTGTCGTTCGGAGTCGACTTTAAACTGTAGGTCCCACCACTCATGTATAAAATTAACACACACAACATAAGTGGTGTGAGAAACTAGGACGTTGTACAATGCGTCAATTCGACCTCCGGGTACTGTACTTGTCTTAATTGACAAGTCCACGTCCTCTAACCTAACCTAACCTAAGAGATTTATCGTGGTCCGAAGTCGAATTGGCAGTTTTAGATTCAAGTACATGCTACGTGCGTAGCAACAAGAAACTTTTTTACCTCACATGACGTTGACGACAAATATTTCTAACGAATTACAAGAATGGTTTGTACCATCGGGTTTCAGCCAGCCCTCAGCTGAGAGTATTACTGATGCGAGTGATAATAAGCTGTCCTATCTAAATATTTGGAAATTTATAAATCGCCACAAAGCAAGGGTGCTAGATGTCAAAATGTTACCATTTAGAAAGAAATAAAACCAAGCTGACATGAAGTGGTTGATTTTTATGTAAAAAACCATGCCAATGTACATCATGTCAAAAATTTTGCCGCAAATTTCATAAAAGTGATAATAAAATGTAATAGTAAATAAATAGTTTTATTAAAATGAATTAAAATATTAAAATTTCTTAATAAAATCTATCAATAATCGTGACAATTCCATGTATTACAAGTATGTATCAAAAGTGATACATTAGCTAGAATTATGAAGTTATTTTAAGGATCGATCTAAGGTTAAAAGTTTAAATTTTTACATTCACATTCACATACAGTCACATTCACATTTTTACATTCAAACAAAACTGGTTTGAAATTTTTCCAAATTTATTATTTGTGAAGTACAATTGTTCCGGATAGAAATGGAATATTAATTCATTCATATGGCTGCTGTGGCTGGCCCACAGTACCTCATTCGATCGAACCAATTTTGAAACATATTTTCGAGTGTATGGAGTTGTATCTCGGCAATGGCAGCACGTATGTTGGCCGTCAATTGTTGATCAATTGTCTCTGTATTGTTGGCATAACACTTTTCTTTAATGGCGCCACACAGAAAATACTCCAACGGTGTTAAATCGTATCTTCTTGGCGGCCAATTGACATCACCATTTTGGCTAATGAAACTGCCATCAAAAGTTTGTTGCAATAAATCGATTGCACCATTCTGTTGAAACCAAACATCGTTGACATCAATACCATAAAGAGCCGGCACAAAAATATTGGTTATCATGGTGCTATAGGTGTCTCCATTGACCGTAGTGATTAAGCCATCCTCATTTTCAAGATGAAAATAGGCTTTATCCGAAAAGATGTGTTCTTTTTAGCAAAATCGACATCATCGTGCGGTTGGCCCAATAAATCTCAACGTTGCTCAAGCGTAAATCGATCCATTACAGTCAGTGGAGATAATACACTGAATATTGTGACAGAATAGAATGACATAAGTATTGCCAAATGCGAAATAACCGATATTTCAAATTTAAACCGCTAGATGGCTCACCCGATATTTAATTATATACGAGCTGAGTTACTTCGACAATATGCTTGGTGTAGTGTAACACACCACAGTCTCTGGTAGGCATCGAACACACGACCCTCATTTGAATAGTCAAGCACATTCAAACTAGGCACCCAGGTAGAATGTTAATTTGTTCAAATTTAACCCTGGACGGTTACTTTTCATTTTTGTACATAAGGTTACTCTTCGTTGAATCGATAAACACTTTAACCCTGATTGGTTACTGTTCGTCGAATCGACGAAGCTCATTTACTCTTTATCATATAATTCTTTTATGTTTGACCAAATTTAGTAAAGGCCTATCGATTTAGGCATACGTTAGAAGTAATTCTCTTCAATTTTAACATTTAGATCGACATCTATATCATATGCAAAGCGTCCTTCTATGTGTCAGTCTTGATTTGACTAAAGCTATGGAGAGTTAAGTATCAATAGATTAAAAAGAAATCGCTGTCTTCAGAATAGCCTGTATGGTACAGTTACTTACTGGTCACTATTAATGATTTACAGTGGCCTGCGTTAGTCGTATAATCAATTGGTTTTAAAACTGCACATCCACAACAGATTCGTATTGTTGTTGTAGTCGCCGTGGTCTAATAGGTAGTGTGTTGGCTTATTATACGTGAGGCCAGGATTCACCTCCAAGTGAAACATTTCCAAATAAAACGAAACATGAAAAAATATTTCATCGGCGACTTCCTCTCAGCAGATATCTGGCAAAAACTCTGAGAGTAAAATAAAATTGCCATGAAAAGTTTCTTAAAAAAATCTGTAGTTCGGAGTCGACTTTAAACTGTATGTCCCACCACTCATGTATAAAATTAACACACACAACATAAGTAGTGTGAGAAACTAGGTCGTAATCCTGACTAAAGAGTTGTAATGACCAATTACGTGTGTATATGTATGTACAGTGGTGGCCATGAGGTTAGCACACTTGCTACTGCCTATCTTTAAAAGCAAATATTTTTTCATTAAGTCTTCTTCTTATAGTTCTGCAGGATACGTTGATACCATATTTTCTTGAAATTTCCCTCTAGATGACGGTGAAGCTTTTAAAAGGATCTTCGACAGAGGTTCAATATATTAAAGAATCCTCTTTAAGTGACGTTTTTCTTGGCCTAGGAGCCTGTGTAACATTTCTCCGGATCTCAATGCTATTGAGAACCTTTGGAATGATGTGGAGCAGCACGTAATGAGAGCAAAACCTAAAAATTTGGCCGATTTATGGACAGAAATAGAAAAAGCTTGGTATCCTATTTCAGTGAAGCGCTGTATGGGACTTGCGGAAAGTATGCCAAGGAGATTGACAGCTGTAATAAAAAATAATGGATACCCAACTAAGTACTAAGTTTATAGGGAAATAAGTTTTTTGTTTTGTTACTTTTTTTAAATGTGTATACATTATTTTTTTTTTATTTTGTGCTAAAATACTGTCCAGTGTTTTTTGACGGTTATTCCATTCTGAACAGAAAAACAACAAAGATGTATGTAGGAATGACAATGAATATATTTTGACGTGATCTTAGCAAGACATGTTACACGTATATAAAAGAAATATGAAAAAAATAAAGAAATACAGGAAATATTTGCTTTTAAAGATAGGCAGTAGCAAGTGTGCTAACCTCATGGCCGCCACTGTATATATTATTTATAGTGGCCCCTTGCATTTTTTAAAACTGTACATCCACAACAGATGTAGCGCTTAATGATCGTTGAATAGCTATTTGTATTGTTGTAAACAACATCCGACCTTGGTAAGATATACTGTCAGGTCTGAGAGTCCTTGGACCAGCTAAGCTACCTATAAGGGGCCTAAAGTTTTGCTGACTTGTCGCTTGAGCTTTACTTTTGCGGAAATTCTTAATGTTACACGTCTATGACGGGACCTATCACAAGAAGTCATCCATGGTCAACAATTCAATATCATTTTCAAGATGGACGGAGATACGCTATACAGTTTTAAAGCCCCATAACATCACTTTCCATACGAATAAATCGTCTAATCGTGGTTTTAGTACAGTTTGTGGAATGTCCTGAAGCTTTTAGAGTTTTTAAAAGCTTTTGTTATGACGAAAAAAAAAGAATTAAAACACACAGAAATGTTTTTAATATTTGCAATAGATTGTGAAGCCTCTAAAAATTTTTTACCCCCAAACATGGGTTAAATATTTATGCATTTCAATTTAATACAAACACATTTACTGGCTTTATGTGATTCCTTCTCACTTTTATTGCAAATTTGCAAATGTGACAATGAAGAAAAGGGAATATTTTAAACACAATGTTTTCATTTTCTATGTCTCTCTCTATCTTTCTCTCTCTCTCTCTCTCTCTCTGTGAATGAAAATGCTTTTGAATGCTTGTAACTTAAATCTTTTAGTAGGTATCACATGCACATCTCTTTGCATGTGCATAAGGCAGCATTTATTTAACTCGCCTGGCCTCATGCTGGCTGGGCTGATGTTGCTGTTGTTGTTGTTGCCGCTTCATCTTCTTCTACAACAAAGACGTTAGAATGTCTGTATGTAATCAATTGAAAATTTTGAAATGTTTATTTAACATCTACGACTGGTTCTGCTAACAAATAGCAGCTCTCAACTCAACTCGGCAATTCATTTTAATGTTCACCTCCTTTAACCATTTGCATATGCCACATGCATACACATACACTCATACATTGATTTTACAGCTACGAATGGTGAAATTTATAAGTGTATGTATGTGTAGTGAGAGTGAAAACTTGGTATAGACAACAACAACAATTACTTGCAGCATTACAATCGCAGGTAAAACTTAATGTTGCTTTCGAAATTGCACACACAATAAAATTTGAAAACAAAAGTGGATGAATAAAATAAAGAGAAGAGGCCACAGAAAAAAGAAAACCTAAGAGAGATGAGTTGAGAGACAAGGCGAGAGACGAGTTCAAAACAATTGAAAACTGCAGCAATTGTTTTGTTTTTGTTTTCGTTTGGTTTTTCTGACTATAAAATTCAACCTCAACTTAACACAGGAGTGCATTAGAGTATGGAAAATAAAACGAAATAAAACGAAACAAAACCAAACGAAATAAAACGACAACAACACCAACAACCAAAGTGAAGATGAGTTTTGAATTGAATTGAACGGAATTGTCAGAAATGAAATGGAATTGTAAACTGAATGAATGGCAACAAAAGAAACATTTTTAAAATTGAAAGTTTTCTTTTTTTGTTGTTTCTGTTGCTAAACACTCTCCTTACAATTGGATTGCAGCGCATACAACCTTAATGCTGTTGTAGCAAACGTTCATTTAATTCTCATCATTCTAACCTCACATGGTGTGTGTGTTTGTGTGTGTGTGTGTGTGTCAGACAGAGCACCTAACATTTCGTCTAAAAATTTGTTGGTAGTGAACTAAGGGAGGGTGGGTGTAGGGTTATACTGCCATGTACCGTACACTAGTTAAGAAAAAAAAATGGAAAAAATTGCTGTCAGTTAGTATGTTTGAGCATGTGCCTGCTTTCTTCAACAAGACTTCAATGTTTTAATGCTGATTTCCGTATTGTCCCTTCAAATTGTGTTCCCCAGCAAAAACAAAACAAAAAAGAAAAGAGAAAAAGCGAAGAGAAGCAATATTTTCCATTTTCCATTGACTAAATGTTTATGTAGAGTTGAATGACAAAATGACTGGCACTGTCGAAATGATTGACTTTAAAAATGATGCTCAAACACACACATACAGTAGAATAAAGGTTTTCTATAAATGAAATCCAGCTGTCTACAATCCCCAATATTTTCTCTCTGTTTCGATGGCATGCATGCTGCTTCCATTTATTTGTCTTCTTCATCTTCTTGATTTTATAGGACACCGTACATAGTTACTGTATAATAATATTACTTTACAGCACACAATGTTGTAAAATATCATAGAACTTCTAAATTGTGTTCGTTACAAGTAATGGTTGTAATAGGTGTCTGCTACAATTGAGCGAAATATGCACTTAAAAATTCATGCTCTTATGAACACAGTGGTTTGTAAAGGATAACGTATACTTATATATGTGTTTTACCTTTTAAAAACGTTTAAAATCTGAGCTCGAAGATTGCAAATAAAATAAAAATAAATTTGTGTTTGGTTTTGATTAAATTCTTTATTATTCGCACAATTTTGTGTGCCACTGTTCACAACTTTATGTAAACAACAACAATTGCTTTGTTTGTTATTCTTCTGTTTACACCCTTTGCATAAACAATAACAATTACTAGACAATTGTTCAATAGATATTTGTAACGAAGATCTTCAAACCACAATTACTCTCTTCAAACACACCTCGTCTTCACACGAGACTGACTGAACTTTTATTAACTCAGTAGTCTGCTTCGCCTTGCCTTTTATATGGAAACGTCAGTACTCTGAATGTTCTTGAAGGAGAATGTTCGTGGCTCAGCCTTATCGAGATCTCTATAAATCATCGTTGTTGTAAATATTGTTGTTTGTGTATTTTGTTTACCCCCCACCTGGGTAACAATCTTGTCGCGATATGGGGGCTTAAGTGTACCTATCCCCAACCTATTGGGAATGTAGTGCATGACTAAAGGTTACCCTAATATCGTAAGAGGACTGACTGTGCGATCTCTTCGACTCGCCCGATCACGTATATTTCTTCTATACCCCTAATCCGGAGTGTTAAGCGACTCGTGCTTATCGGATGGTTTGCAGTCGGGGATCTAGTCCGACTGTATTATAACGGAGCCTCACTGATACCTGGGTGCTTCAGTGAGTATTAGGTTTTCTACCAAGCCCTTGTCATGCTAGCGGGGGCTATGGCATGATTGACCTCCGTTCCCCCTCACTCGTGGGACTTATATGGACAAAAAACACAACAACAAAGATTTGAACATGACGAACGATGAAGACGAAATGGCTACTGATACTGGACTAGCCGGGTCCCAGCTCATTGCGCGAATCCAGGCGAACATTGTTGAAAACAACAATGAGATCGTCAGGAATTTCGCCCCAGGTGGTTTGAGGATTACGGCTGTAAAGGAGACCTTTAGTGAGGCGACTGCTTTGGCGATCCCCACTTCAACGGAAGATATGTGCGAGGAGTCAGACTCTGTCTCCCCACTATCGGCTGAAGACGGTGACAATACGGTCATCGAAAGGCTCCCCTTCACTCGTATCCAAATTCCTACTGGGAGCAATGAGTTGGTGACTTCCCGTTCAAGGAAACCACTTGTCAGACAGGATGCTTCTTACCCACTAGTACAATCATCAACTGATTCGGACTGCATGGGAACAGTAGCTCGTCTGACAAGGGGAGTAAAACTGGTCGGTAACGGTCCGCTATGTATAAGGGCAGGTATTCATATCGCAGGGCTTGCACTGTCTTGAGAAGATTTGCAAGCTGTGATGTCGATTCCCTCTCTGTTAAGGAGCAGAAAGTGCTGGCTCGACACAGAGGCACTGTTTCGCGGTACGAGATCAAATACCCAGGCAGTGTCCTCTCACGAGGCGCTGATTCTGGTAAGAAGGATGGACCCTTGAGTGCGGACAGGAGCGTTGAGCCAATTGCTTCTACCTCTCAAGCCGCAAGCAAGGGACATGAAGGTTCTAAACCCTTACTTCCAACTGGATCAGGTTTTCAAACCTCCGGTGAAGAGAAAGGGGTGATGTTGTTCCTTCTAAATATGGTTGAAATTCATTTAATATTTTCAATATTAGCCACTACGTTCTATTAACACTTTTTCAAAAGCCTTTCATGTATCGTCCAAATACATGCTAAAAACCACTGTAAGCAACATTTTTGCAGAGCAGTGGTCTTGTGGAGGAAAGTCAGTAAAATTCGCTGATTCAACTGAAATATCATTTTCGTCTTCGTATAATATTTCCAATTTCAATGACTATTTCTATGGATTTTCATTTCATTTCTATTCATTTCTATTTCGTTTTTCTTCTTCTTCTTTTTATGCTGCTTCCTCTTTAGCATTTCTAAACTACATTTGTAGTGTTTTCTTCCTGTTGTTGCTGTTGTTTCTTTCGTGTTGTATTTCGTAGATTCTTTCCTTTTATTTTCATAATAACAGTGCTTAGCTGTCTGTTTGAGTTTTCTTTCAACCACTCACTCCTATCACACACTTTTGAGATGCGGTTGGCGTTTGCCTATGTATGTATTAATATGTGTATTTGTGTTTGTACGTGTGTGTGTGTAATGGAGTGTATTTCACAATGTTATTTGCATATTTATGAGATGTATTTTCAAAATGGATGATGATGTGCTTCTTTTTGTTTTTTGTTGCTGGTAGGAGTTGTTGCTGTTATATTGTTAAGGATGTTAATGTTGTTAGCATTTTTGTCATTGTTGGTGACATTGTTGTTGTTGTTGTTGTTATTGTCAATGCTATTAAAGAAATTGTAGAAACAAAAAGGATTTCAAATGTAATACTCGTTACCCAGAAGCATTTAACTCTTGCAGCATCTATTAACGGGAGGTGACTTATATTGAGTCTACAACAAGTAAAAGCAAAGAAAAAAATGATCCATTTAAAGAGGTAATCTTATCATGAATTTCGGTACTCCTTTTTAATATTATTTGATCCTGAGCATAAGAAGCTGCGAGATTATATAATCTCTTCTATTTTCGCAGAGGAGATTGAACCGACCAGTCTTGTAAGTTCGCACCCTTCTTTATACCTTCGTCTGGTTGACCCCAAAAGAAGTCTCTCAGAGGAGATCGAACCGACCCGTCCTGTAAGTTCGCACTCTTCTCTATACCTTCGTCTGGTTGATCCCTAAGAAGTTTCGCAGAGGAGATCGAACCGACCCGTATTGTCAGCTCGCACTCTTCTCTATACCTTCTTGTGGTAGATCATCTGTAGCCTTACTGCCCGAAACAGTCTCGGAATTGAAAACTGTAATGCAAAGTAATTCGAGCTGACTTGATAGTCATGAGATTCTAATTTTATACACTAATTTCATGACTGTTGAAGTCGCCGTAGTCTAGTAGGTAGTGCATTGGCTTAATAGACGTGAGGCATTGGGCACATGAAAAAATATTTCCTCAGGGACTTTCTCTCAGCGGATTTCTGGCAAAAACTCTGGGAGTAAATAAAATTGCCATGAAAAGTCATGAAAAGTCTTAAAAAATCTGTCTTTCGGAATCGACTTTAAACTGCAGGTTAGACACTCATGTATGAAATTAATTGTGTGAGAAGCTAGGTCTTAATCCTGACAGAAGATTTGTAATGACCAATTATGTATGTCATGACAGACATTCCTCTTATCTCACTTAAAGTGGTGCTTGAGTATGCGCTTAGGCTACATAAAACGCATGTACTTAATCACAATAGTTTTGAAACCACTGAGGCTCCTCGGTACTTACCAGTACTCAAAGTAGTAACCGCTGAGAGTGATTACAGTGGTTAACGCAAGACAGGACTTCAGGTTTCATAAGAAATTAATTCCCATTCTGGGAATTGCTCTGTTGGTAAGCTACGAAGCATTCGCTTTTGTCTTTTGGTTTCATTCTTAGTTATTTTCAATCCAGTTCTTCATTCTCCATTAAATGAAATGTGGAATGACTCATGTTGTCAATTTCTTAATATTGGCCTTGCCATGTTTGTTGTTATAAAATTGGCGATAATAGGACTGTAAAATTTTATTTCCATTTCAAACATCCTTTCTTTCCCTTACAACTACCACCACTAACACAATTGAATAAAATCCTTTTGTTCCTTTCAATAGCGGTGCTGTTTTCAACAACAAACAAACAGAAGAAGGCAAAACACAAACGGAAAGTCAAAAGAAGACATAACAACATGACAGGCGTATAAAGTGAATCCTAGTAACTGATGTTAAAATGTATTTCAACTTGGCTTTAAGCAAATCGCTAACCAGGTATTATTCCTTGTTTTCTATTCTTTCTTCTCTCATTTTCATCTCCAATTTTCAACCCGTAATTCTATTTTCGCTTTTTTGCTTTTGAATTGAAGGCCATTGTTTTGTGTGTTTTTATTGTTGGTTTGTGATTCGTACTGACATTGAATCTAATACTGCTGGTTACACTCTTTCCTTTCTTTATTCATTCCTTCCTTGACGTAATGGTTTATATTTGTTTTCTCTTTTAATTTTCAACATACGCTTGACTTGGAAAATACAGAGAAACTGTTGGGTTTTCAAGTCACTTGATAGCTTAAGAAAGAAAGGGGCCAGGAGATGATACATTTTAATGCAAACGGGAAAATTCTCATTTCAAAAAAGCATTACTTTTACATTTATTCTGGCCGTAGAAAGAGTATCCAGTGCTTTGCCATTAACAAGGAAATATTTAAATTTGCTTTGAATATTCATTTGGGCTTCTACACGTGCTTAAACTCAATGAGTTTTGGGTTTGAGAGCCTGTATTCAAATGTTTATTCTCAAAGCACAATGAGTGTGGAAGTATTTTTGGCCACTCGTTTGTTTCTTGTATTTTTCTATTGAATCTTTATTTCCATTGAATTCCTTTCAGTCTATTGTTAATAAATTTCTTTGATATTTTTCCCACTTGTAATAATTTAAGGATCTGTCAATTAGACTAGAATCACTTTCTCAGTTGAGTGAAGCTGTTCCTGTTTTCATAGGCATCGTATAATCTAGGTGTAGGGGGTGAAATTGAGGAAATCATTTTAAGAGTAAAAGATGGAGCTTTTGTGTGAAAATTTTAACAGGAAAAATTTTAATATTTTCAGTCCTATAATAGTTAATAGAATATTATCTATACTGTGTCCAAGGCAAGGTGGACTGTCAAATAAGGCGTAAGTTTAACTTGTACAATAAAATTTGTACAATGGATGACATGTTATCACCATGTGTTCATCATCACTTTCCGTTTGTATTTAATTGATATCAAATACGAATGGGTAGGCCATTTATCGGTTTAAATTTGACTCATTGGTTATTTCGAATCTGGCAATACATATGTCATTCTATTCTGTTAAGTCCCGCCACTCATGTATAAAATTTTCACACATAACATAAGTGGTGTGAGAAACTATGTCGTAATTCTGACTGAAGGGTTGTAATGACCAATTATATATGTATTCTGTCACAAATTTCTGTTCATTATCTCCACTGAACGTAATGAATCGATTTACGCTTGAACAACGTTGGAATAAATTGACTCAACTGCACGATGATGTCGATTTTGCCAACAAAAAAATCATCTTTATAAAGGAAGTTCATTTTCATCGTGTGGGTACGTTAATAAGCAAAATTTCCGTATTTGGGGAAAACCCTTACGTGGTCACCCATTACAAGTGCCTGTTTGGTGCGGTTTGTGGCCCATATTCCTTTGGACGGCACAACCATTACGGTCAATGGATAGACATGTAGCACCATTGGTGCGGTTTATGGCCCATATTCCTTTGAAATGAGGACGTCACAACCATTACGGTCAATGGATGGACCTGTAGCACCATAATAATATTTTTTTTTTGTACCTGCTCTTCATGGCATTGATGTGAACGATGTTTGGTTTCAACAGGATTGAACAACTTGCCACACATCTCATGCCACAATCGATTTATTGCGTCAAACGTTTACATACATACATAATTGGTCATTACAACCCTTCAGTCAGGAATACGACCTAGTTTCTCACACCATCTATGTTGTGTGTGTTAATTTTATACATGAGTGGCGGGACCCACGACAGTTTAATGTCGACTCCGAACGACAAATTTTTTTGAGAAACTTTTTCATGGCAATTTTTTATTTACTTTCAGAGTTTTTGCCAGAAATCTGCTGAGAGGAAGTCGCCGAAGGAATACTTTTTGGGGTTTGAAACCCGGCTTTACGTCTAAAAAGCCAACACACTATCTACTAGACTACGGCGACTTCATGTGTCAAACGTTTGATGACTGTTCAATTAGCTGAAATCGTGATGTCAATTGCTCGCCAAGAAGATACGATTTGGCATCGTTGGACTGTTTTCTGTGAAATATGGAGCCAACCCATCCTACAATTTCATGAGAGTAAGATTTTTATTTATTATGGTGAAGAGGTACTCTAGTACTGTGATCACACACACTATTTTACTTCCTTCATATATCATTGTGTATCCCTTTCTTTCCTCCATGCTGACAATCCACAGTATGCAGCTGGTTGTCAATAATTTCAATCCATATCCAGCAGTTGATATGTACTCAGGTTTGCCTTACAGGTTTCAAGAATGTATCCTGATTAGATATTTTCATTGACACAGAATCTACATGTTGGGCTCGAGGCAACTACCATTTTGAAAAAGTGTGCTCTGAGTCTACAGTGCCTGATTAAAAAACCGATTATCAATTTTAGATAATTTCCTGATAGTCTAATGCATTACTCAGAGCTTCTTTTATTGTAATTTCCCAACAAAATTTTTGATTGCCTCAAACCCTCTAGGCTTGCTAAGAGTCTTTGCCTCTCTCTTAAGTATGATACGGTGATCCGATATGCACATAATTTTCTTTTCGTACGATATATTCTTATATATGTATTCTTGATGCGATACTCTTTCTATAATAGGAACTGCACTCGCATATGTTCTTCAAATGTGTAGCCATTAACCATAATATAATTAATACCGATATCAAGCCAGCCGTAGTTGCCGTAGTCTAGTAGGCGTGAGGCCATGGTTGAAACCCCAGGTCAGACCTCAGGAACAAAACTAAATTTGAAAAAAATATATCTTCGTCGGCGGCCTCTCAGCAGATTTCTGACAAAAACTCTGAGTTTCTTGAAAAGTTTCTTAAAAATCTGTCATTCGGAATCGACTGTATGTCCTGCCACTCCTGTATAAAATTAACACACACAACATAGATGGTGTGAGAAGCTAGGTCGTAGTTCGGACTGAAGGGTTGTCTGTATGTATCAAGCAAGTATTTGTATTTGTATATTGAATTGAATCTTGAATTAAATTTGAAAAATTCTTAAATTTATTTTAAATGATTTCCCTTCTTCCTTCTTTTTCTATGTTGATCAGTTAGTCTATTTAACCATGCGTTCCTATTTATAAATATTTTGTTTTATTATTTTACTTGAGAATGAAAAAAGAAGGCAAAAGTAAAATCCTACAATTTTTTTTTACCATATTTCCTAATGCTATTCGCAAGGCATAAAACAGTACGTCATGTTTCGACAATCAATTGTCCGAAAATGTTTTGAAAACGTTTCGAAACCACTTGACACATATTGATGCGTGTGTGTGCATCGATTTTTACCAATTTTTTTCCAATTTTTTCTTCTGATTTTTCTTTCTTTTTTTAGTATAAAAAAGGAGTAAAAACGTATAAAACGTGACTTTTTGCCATATTCGATGAAAAATCAAACTTCAAACGCATATACACACATATACACACACACACTTATAGCTAGGTTTGTTGGTTGGTGTATGCGTATAATATGTGTATATGTATGGCTTAAGTGTTTATATTGCTGTTGTTATTGATGTTGTTATTGTAGCCATTTTGTTTGTTTGTTTGTGGTCGTGCATGCTTTAAACATCTGTCAAATTGTAACTGATTGACGCTTCGTTTTTTATTTATTTATTTTGATATTGCTTTTGTTGTTGTTATTGTACAATATAATTTAAACGAATAAAAGATTTTTTAAGTTACGCATATACATTGCATACAGTGGGTGACAAAAGTATTTGAAAAGCAATGTGATAATATTGTTATGTTTTTACCTTTTAACAACTTTTAAAGTGTGAGCTTGTAGATTGCAAATAATATAAAATTAATATTTGTTTTTAATTTTAATTAAAATTCTTTATTATTCGTACAATTCTGTATGCTATAGTTCACAACTTGATGTAAACAACAACAATTGTTTTGTTTGTTGTTGTCTTGGAACTCTTTTGCATAAACAATAACAATCACTGACAATTGTTAGACAATTCTTTGTAACGGAGATCTTCAACACACCGCGTCTTCACACAAAACTGACTGAACTTCAGTGACTCACTCGCCTGCTTTGCATTGCCTTTTATATGGCAGAGTAAACAGTCTGATAAATGTTCTTGAAGGCGAATGTTCATGACTGCACCTTCTCGAAATCTCTATAAATGTAAATATCGGTGTTTTCATTTATTATTGTAGTGTTGTTTGTGTATATTTGTTTACTTGTTGACCATTCTCTTTTATGCTGGTGTTTGTTGTTATATTAAGCAGTACGATAGTTTGTAAACAGATTTGTTTACTGCATTGTTTTGTTTTTGTAGCTTTTGTTTATAATTTTAATGTTAAGCGATGTAAAAGCAAAACACCAGTATATAGATTTTCTATTTTCGTAACAATATCAATGTCAAGCTGAGGTTAATCGTCCTCCGAAGAGATTATTGCAACACCAATCATTCGAAGATTAAGGTGAGTTTGTCTGACTACTGCTGCATAGATCAGATCTTTGTTGCAAGCATAGTAAGCAAGTAAGGTCATTGTCATCTTGTTATATATGACCAGCTTCCAGTCGATCGATCACGGCCAACAGATCGGAGGCTTGTGGCTGTAGTTGGTATGCCACCAATTTGGCAATTAATGACAATACGAAAACTTAAGAAAGGATTGAAACTCCCAATATATTACAATACATGACATTAATGGCCACTACAATGCTTTAGTGATGATGTAGGGTATGTTAATTTAATTCATGATTGGCAGGATCTATGAACGACAGATAATATAAGCTTTTGCTTGGCTTATTGAGAAGAGATTGCCGAAAGGGTGTTTTTTTATTATGGAATATAATTAAAAGGTCGTTGCAACAGAGTAGACATCTCGGCACACTTTTGTCACCCACTGCTACAGACATTATTATTATTAAAGGCCAGGTGTGGGTATTCATTTAGAAAAACAAATTTGTGTGTCTGCATGTCACTTCCCACAAATTCAGAGAATTTTTTCAGACACACAAAATGTTTACAGTCTGCCAAAACAAATTTTAGTCTCAGCGACACCCTTTCCATACTTAAATAAAAAAAAAAAAAAAATGCCAACATTTGGAAGAAATTTAAAAAATTTACTCTCTCTCTCTGAGACAATGAAAGAAATCTTTGAATGTTGCATGCAACATTGCTTAGCAAGTGTTTAGGCGTAGAATTTCCTTCTTTTCTTTTTTTGTTGTTTTTCAAATTGCGCGTATCATCGTTAACTAAAGATTTACATTTTTATTGTGCTTAACCAAACTGTAGCCATGGGGATTTGACGCTGTATCAAATTACATATTTTTTCCCTTGTAAATTTTAAATGGTTTTTAACCCCCCCGCCCCATTTGGCTTATCTGCCATGGGGTTTGCTGGTTGCTATAGTTTCTTGAAGTTGAATTTTTTTTTTGCTTGTTTGTAACTTGACATGTTTCAATATTTTGCCTTGAAAAGTGTAACAGAAGAACTGCTTAAATAAACATTGAAAACTAAAACAATTTTGGGTTTATTTACACGTTCAACTGTGGTAAATACTTATGGGAATTCATTTATTTCTTAACTTAACTTTTAAAACGAAAACTGTTTGGCCGGAATATTTTCGGTTTTTTTGTTCAAATTTGCAACAGTTTTGTAGAACCATCACACCATGTGTGGGTATTTAGAGGGGTTACATTCCCACATAGTTTTTGGTTTCTTTTTTGTGGGTTTTTCGCTTCTTTTTTCTGTTTTGAAAAGTAATTTGTTATTCACTTCTTCTCTTTTTTTTCCTTTTTCCATTGGGAAATTTTTCATTTTTCAGTTTTCTATTTTTCATTTTTAAATTGTAAAGATTTTCGGCCTTAAATTCCAAATCAAATTAGTAACAAATCAAAACGGAGTGAAAAGTATGAGTCTCAGCTTTGTATATGGGTAATGGAGAGGCACTGAAAGGAAGCCTACTATGGTTAGATCAAGGGTAGACACTTTGTCCTTAAATGACTTTTATTTTGTTGTTTAGTCACACGATTACTTTGACAAAATTGACGTTATGCATCCAATAAAATATGCTACGCTGGTCACAGTGGTTTACAAGCACTAATTCATAAACTTGTTCCCCAAATAGCACAGGTATGCCCCAACACAGGGATAGAAAATGCGGGCACTTCATCTCAACCACAATTTACATACTATAGAGATATTGTAGATAGTTGAAAAAACCCTATATTTGTGTTATGCAATCCTTTTTTTCTGTAGGTAAACATCCATAGTAAACATGGCGTTAGGCGTTATTACACTATCTCGTATTCAATTCATGCCACAAAAGACGTCAATAAAGTCCAACCTGTCAACAATTTTGTTTCTAGCGACACTGGAGCGATCTGAAATCAACTTTCTTCATTGCATTGAGATGATTGAGTAACTCCAACTATTTTCCTACTCGTTACGATATTATTGTACATGACTAGACGAAAATATAAGTTCGCGTGCACCTTTAAAAACCCTCTGGGGTTTCTCTCAGCTTGAAAGACACTTGATTGTTTACTATTTGCGACAGAAATTCTTGTTCCGTTTCCAAGATTTCTCTTGTACTTCTGTAGCAAGAATTCAGACCCTTGAGATCAATAAAAGACTTAAGCTAGAATTAGATAAACGTTCACGGAAAGTAACGGAAAAAATAATGCAAATGCTTACCGAAATTCCATTAGAGTTGGGCAATCGTTCTCTTTGCCATTCACATGCTAAAAACGAGCATACGTTCCGTTTCGTCCCGTGAACGTTTGGCTAATTCTAGCTTTAATTATGGCATGAGTATGAAGCCAGTTCTAGCTTTTTTTTATGTCGACAGAAGAAGAATTTGGTCACATCGATTTTATTGTTAGAAAAAGTTGCTTCTTTGGACTATTGTATCTGCTAAAATTCAGTCAATTCTACTGTCTTTAGAACATAACATCCATCAGCCTTGAACCCTATCTCCGCCTTTTATATCTGAATACAAATTTTTATGGATGCAGGAGAAGCAATTGTTGGTAAAGATACTGTTACATTTTTACCTTTTAGAAACGTTTAAAATATGAGCACGTAGATTGCAAATAAAATAAAAATAAATTTGTGCTCAGTTTTAATTAAAAATCTTTGTTAGAACAATTCTGTGTGCCACTGTTTACAACTTGATGTAAACAACAACAACTGCTTTGTTTGTTATTCCTCTTTGCACTCTTTTGCATAAACAATAACAATTATTAGACAATTGTGAGCCTGATTTTTGTAGCGGACATTTTTAAACCACGATTACTCTCTTCAAATGCACCAAGCCTTAACACAAGACTGACAGAACTTCACTAACTAAGTCGTCTGCTTTGCCATACCTCCTATATGGCAACGTAAACGCCTTCTCGAAATCTATATAAATGTAAACATCGTTGTTTACATTTATTCTTGTAGTGTTTGTTGTTGTAGTTTTGTTTACTTGTTTAACACTTTTTTATGCTGGTGTTTGTTGTTATATTAATTAGTACGATGATTTGTAAACAGGTTTGTTTACTTGCATTGTTTATAATTTAATTTTGTTTATCATTTTAATGTTAAACGATGTAAAAGCAAAATACCAGAATCTTGTTAGCCACATGCACTAGAGGAAGAGATCTATAGTTGCCATTAACAGAAATAAGATAACATAATTGATGCTCAATAAATATCAAAAGGCTTCTCTCAGCATCTAAGTGCTTATGTCGTTGTATCCTTTCTTGTGTAATAGCTTTTGAAATTCCTTGGTAAATTTTTGCTCTTGGAAAATCATTTAAATCATTCTAATCATCTTAATTTATCTTCTCTAATTAGCATCAAATTTTCCTTATAAAATTACCAAAATATTCTCAAGGCATTTATTTGAAGAGTAAATCATCTCTTCCCTTAAGTATGCCGTGCAAGTTTTAACTCAATTACTTAATATTTTTAGAGACTATATTGGAATAAGTCAACCCTCATTTTCTAATTGAATGAATCTTATCCCAGACCCAAACCCAATCCCTAATTCAATGCCAATGCCAATGCCAATGCCAATTATCAATATGTATTACAAGTTTTCATTAAACTTATTAAATATTTAAGGGAACATGAAATATAACCGAACATAATACCGAAGTAATATTAAATTAACTTTTTTTTTGTTGATAAACTCTTACAACAGGATATAAAAATTACCATATTTAATCAAGTTGCCAAAAAAGTAAAACTGAACTGCAGATGCCTAACCTAACCAACCTAACTGCCTTGTTGCCTGCCTCTTCGAACACAAATTTTCTAAAAGAAAATTTTCTTCTTCTTTATTCATGGATTTTCTTAAAAATTTTCTTTTGTTTTTTGTTTTCTTTATAAATTGTTTTTGTCCTTTTTTTGGGAGATATTTAGCCTACAAACAAATTAGAGCATATTTTCTGGCTGAAATATTAAATGCAAATTAAAGTATACTTTTTGACATGACCATAAAGACAAGCCGGTTTTGCTTTTGTTGTTGTTATTATTATTGTATTCTGTGATTTAAACAAAAAGGGAATAAAATTGAAATTGAAAAACTTTTTTAACAATGAACCAAAAAAAAGGAAAAGAAAATATTGAAAACAAAGCCAAAAAGAAGGAAACTTTTTCTAACCAAAAATTCACACCCTGAAATTAGGCTTTCTATTACGTGTCTGTGCTTGTCCACTCCAATCTTATTACAGTTATTAGTGTGAGTGTATTTTATGTTTGAACCAAAATTATATGCTTTAATTCAAGGCTTATAACTTCTAATAACTTAAAGGCTTTACATTGAATGGAAATGGTCAAATGGTTCTTACTTTGCAGTCAAGGAATAATAAAAGATTTCTATGGCATCATAACAAAGCGTACACTGCAAGGAGTTGTAAGAACACGATCGCAGAAAATATAATTTTGTACAAAGGCTTTAAATAAAGGATTTCAAAACTAACGTGAAATAAATTAAAATTTCCTGAATGTATTGGGAATCATCGCCGTAGTCTAGTAGGTAGTGTTATGGCTTATTAGACGTAAAGCCAGATTACGAGCCCCAGGCCAGACATCAAAACATTGTGCAAAAAGTATTTTCTCGGCGACTTCCTCTCAAGAGATTTCTGGCAAAAACTCTGAGAGTAAATAAAATTGCCATGAAAAAGTTTCTCAAAAAATCTGTCGTTCGGAGTCGACTTTAAACTGTAGATCACGCCTCTCATGTATAAAATTACCACACACAACATGAGTGGTGTGAGAAGCTAGGTCGTAATCCTGACTGAAGGGTTGTAATGGCCAATTATGTATGTATGTACATATGTATTCGATCGAAACCAAGGAACTAAACTATAAAAGGACAGTTAAACCTGAGTTAGGTAGATAGGAAGCTTGGAGTGGTAGCTTTGATACCAAAAGCTCATTTAAGCACGCATATCGACCCATTGTGACGCCGCAGCTGAACGCAGTCTCTGTACTGACCTAGTACCTCCAAACCGGGGCAGAAGAAGAAGTTGGTCAGCGCTAGGGCTACACATTTAAAGCATAACTACAGCACGCTGGAAAACCAGTCCGAAGGTTATCATCAATGGATGATAGCTTTGTCAAGCTGACAAGGATTGTAGAGCCAAATAACCTACATCTGCATCTCGCAAGAGATAGGCATTGACAAAGAAAGTGGATAACAGTCCCATCTTCCTCAGTAGATCTGCACCCACGGCCGAAGTCGTTAGATGGGAGCTGCATTCTTTCCGCGTCTCTTCCTATAACATAATAAATTGTAAGCAGGGCCACTGTGATCAAGATGACGTTACCATCAAGTCCAAGTAACTGGTTAGTGCGCCTTCTATCCAACGAGGGCCAAGTGAGCCTTGCGGTGGAGCAGAACTCCTCATTTACTTAGGATAGGTTAGAGTCTGGAAAGAATTTCCGGGCGATGGCTAGCTTGAACGAGGTAAGTGGCATCCGAAAGTCGATTGAAAAGGATTCCGGAAGTAGTGTGAGCTCGCCGGCTCTGTAATTTACCGGAATAACATAATGAGGAATTGCTATATTAGGAGAATAGTAGAACATAATTCCTCACTACAATCCTTCAGTCAGCATCACAACCTATCTTCTCACACCACTTCTGCAGTGTGTGTTAATTTTTTATACAAGAGTGGCGGAACCTACAGTTTAAAATCGACTCCGAACGACAGATTTTTGAAAAACTTTTCACGGCAAATTTTTTATTTACTCTCAGAGTTCTTGCTAGAAATCTGCTGACAGAAAGTAGCTGAAGAAATATTGTGTTTTGCTGGAAATATCGGACAGGGGGTTTGATTCTTGACCTATCGCCTAATAAGTCAACATACTAAACTACGGCGACATCGAACACTATATCTAATAATAGTAGGAAGACAAGTAAAGTTTACCACGTGCAAACTATTCTGATAGCAGAGTTCTTTAACTCCTCTAACACTGAAATCATTCTGAGCTTCTGATGAACCATTTTGGATTCTGTTTCGTTTAATTTTAAAAGCAATTAAAATTAAAAAAACTAAAAAAACAGGAAGCAAGAAAACAAAATATTATTTATTTCTCCATTTTCAAATGCAACATACCTGACCCAAAACGAGAAAAAAAGGAAGATGGAAAATCCATTTCAATATCCACCTTAAAACGAACGTTCATACAATATTTGTTATCCTTGCTAGACAAAGTGCTACTTTAAGTTTATAGTTTTTGTTGTCGTTGTTGTTTTTTTTATCTTTTATTATCATACGAATTTGCAAAAAGCAAGAAGAAGAAGAAACAGGAAACAGTATAAAAAGGAATTCATAATGTGAACACAATTTATCATCATTCTCCGTTTATGGAGCGTGCAAAACTGAAATGAACTGAATGAACCGGTAGCAGGGGCACAAAAGGGGAAAAATGTCTTAAAACCTGGATGTAGTAGAGCAAGCATAAGATATTTATTTGGTAATAAAACTATAACAGTTAATGGTATGTTTAAAGCATGTATACATGCATACATACATATACAATTACAAACATATAAGTGTGTGTGTGTAGTAGGTGAGGAAATATTTGTTAAAACCATTAAACTTATGCTTTAAGATGCCGTCATTAGGGAATTTTATTTGGTTTTTTTCTTCACTTTTACTGTTTTTTTCATTATTTTTGTAGCGAAATGAATTAAAGTCAGTAGAAAACAACAACACAGCAGATAGCAAATTAAACCATTTAACACGGGGCCATAAGTTAGCGTTGATAACTTCCATGAACCATAGGGTTGGTTGAAGTGTTTGTTTAAATGCCTTCACAAAGAATGAAAACAAAAGAGAGATAGGAAGAGAGAGAGAACGAGAAAAAAGAAGGAATTTCATTGCATTCCATTTTAAAACTCACATTAACAACTACAACTACACCCACACCTTTTATGCATTTACACTTACACTTGCAAAATATTTTGTACAAGAAACATTTTTTTATGGCTTCCATGTTTCGAGAAAAATAAAGGAGTTTACCAGTGCAGTGCAATTTTATCGCATTGCATCGCCTTGCCTTGCTTGAACAGTGATAAACAACCTTTTCATTGTTTCGTGACATTGTGCCAGCAACGAAACACTTTTTTAATGAATCCACTCAAGGTTGTTGACGGTGATGGCGACGGCAAAGGCGTTTGAAGACATTTTCGCGTGACATATGAACAGCTTTGCTTAATGGAAGGTGTTTGCAAAGGTCACATCAGTTGAAAAAGAAATTTTTGAATACGAATAATGACGATATGAATGTGATTGATGACATCAAATATTAAATGCGAAGATACATCCCCTTTTCTGTGGTACAAAGGTCATAATGTGTTAATCGATCATTTTCAATTAAAAATGAATTTAAATTCGTTTTTGTTTTTGAATTTGTTATGTCAGTCTTTACATATTGCTATGAAAATGAAGAATCTAGATACTGGTGTTTTGCTTTTATATTACTTAACATTTAAAAATTATAAACATAAATACAACAACAAAACACCAACATAAAAAATGGTAAACAAGTAAACAAAAATACAACAACAAATACTACAAGAATAAATGTAAACAAAATACACAAACAATAATAATGAAACAACGATGCTTACATTTATAGAGATTTCGAGAAGGCGAAGCCCCAAACATTCGTCTTCAAGAACATTGATCAGACTGTTTACTCTGCCATATAAAGGGTCCGCCAAATAACTTTAATTTTTTTGAAAATGCTTTAAAAAAAAACTACTGAATATATTCTCAAATTTCTTTTTTTATTTGAAAGTACGATCCTTCCGGTTAATAATGGAAAATAATTTCATTCAAATGGCTACCTTGGCTGGCTATGCAGTAGCCTACACTATCGGTCCAGTTTTTAAGCACATTATCCACTGTGTGCAGCTGTATTTCACCAATGGCTTCACGAATATTGTCCTTTAAAGCGTCAATTGTCTCTGGCTTGTCGGCGTAATACTTATCTTTGACGGCATCCCACAAATAATAGTCCAACGGTGTCAAATTGCATCTCCGAGATGGCCAAACGACATCAGCTCTGCGGCTGATAATGCGATCTTCAAAAACAGGGCGCAAAACATCGAGTGTATCTTCGGCTGTGTTGCACGTAGCGCCGTCCTGTTGAAACCAAATGTTGCCAATATCCTCCTCTTCATTTTTTTGTGAACAAAACTTCGTCAAACATGGCCCGATAGTGATCGCCATTGGCTGTAACGGCCACTCTTTGCTCATTTTCGAAGAAAAATGGCCCAATTATGCCTCTCGACCAAAATCCGCACCAAACAGTGACTCGTTTTCGGTACGTCGGCTTTTCAATGTATGCGTGCGGGTTTTCTGTGCCACAAATGCGACAATTTGGCTTGTTTACATACCCGCCAAGATCAAAATGAGCTTCATCTGAAAAGTTGATTTTTTTTGCCAAAATCGGCATCTTCTGTAAGGAGGCCCACTTAGCGAAGCGAAAACGCATTGGATGGGATAAAACTAATTATCTGTCAAATCAGACATGAGCTAAGTGTTACCATTCACGAAATAAGTACTAGTTGAAAAAAAAAAACGTTGATGGCGGAACCGATAAAAGCACAGCAAAACAGGCGAGTCAGTTAGTGAAGTTCAGTCAGTTTTGTATAAAGACGCGGTGCATTTGAAGAGAGTAATCGTGGTTTGATAATCTTATAATTGCTTAGTGATTTTTATTGTTATTGGAATAGCAAAGAAGAGCAATTGTTGTTGTTTACATCAAGTTGTGAACAGTGGCACACAGAATTGTGCGAATTATAAAGAATTTTAATTAAAATTAAACACAAATTTATTTTTATTTTATTTGCAATCTACGAGCTCATATTTTAAACGTTTTTAAAAGGTAAAAAACGTAACAATATGGTATTACAAAACTATGAGTAATAATCCCATCCCTGATATCAGATTAAAATAAAAATATTTAAAGAATGTCAATTCGCTATACTTTGGTATTAGACATCACATCATATACATACATACATCACATATATTAATGGATTCCCATCGGCTTTACCACAGAACTGCATTACTTCTCCGATTGATTAGTTTTACCATCTATTCCTCCATTCCTTCATTCATTTCCTTTCAGAATGACTTAAGTAAGATGAGGACACCACAGAAAATATTCTTTGCCATTGTCGGACACTTATGATTCTGAACAACACAGAATTTGTCTACAGAAAGGAGTTTTTGATAAAAATTTTTACTTTCGGAAAAGGTTTTGTGGTGGTTGAAAAATATCAGCCAGGAGCTATAGTCCTATGACGGAATACATAGTTACTATTGGCAGTGCAAAGAGCTCTTATAGAATCCAAAAAGGCCTTTTGAGCTGTTTGCCAATTGCACGGGATGTGATGGAATTTCTGTACTATTTTCGTGCAGATGCTTCACTTCTGTCTACTTTAATGCACTGCCTAAAGGCTTTCCAATTTCGATTCACCACGTGCCATAGCTGTGCGAGATTTTAAGAGGCTATATCTAGAAATTGGCCAAGGAATTCTTAAAATAAAGACAGAAAGTTGAGAGATTACTTTAGAGAGGCAGTTGCAAATGTTTGCAGTTTTCTTATTTTTTTTTTTGTCTTGTTTGGTTTGGAATGCTCATTCCAAAAGTGCTTAGTTTTGAGAAAAAGAAAGACAAAACGAGGAAAGTCTTGCTGAGATGAGCTCAAATAGGGACACAGAACCTCCTAATCAATAGAGCAACAGGAAATATAATCTCAAAATTACGTGCAGTCTGTGAATAGCAATGAAAAGAAAAAACTTCGAGATTTTTTTCGGAGATGAAAGATTACTTTCTACTTTGCGATTCATGGATATATAACCTTAGATAGATTCATCGATCAAATGCTATAATTTGCTGTTCATACAGATCAGAGTATTAAAATGCAGAAATTCGCTTAAGGTTCTGAATTTTTGGGCTAAAACTGTCAGAGATTTTTGTTAATTCTTCTTCAAATCTTCTAACGACTAACTTGATGTACAGCCCTAGCGATAACATAGATTTTTCGGTTGAGTTATATTTGTAGGAAAGAGGGAATTTATATTTGTAGGAAACAACTGTCTTAAACGTGGAGTTGTCAGAAGCTATGTCCGGTTAGAATCTCAACATAAAGAAATATTATGACAATCAGTACAGCCAGAGATTTGATCTAAGTAAGGTTGTAATACTGAAGACTTTAAAAGCTAATGACAAGGCTTGTTAAAATTTTTTTCTTGTTATTTACAGAGACTAGCACTAGGCTATAATCGAAGTCACTTGAAACAACTTTCGCATGTGAACTAGAACACCGAATTGATTTCATTAACGACCAAAATATGTTTACATCTCTAAAGCGCAGTATTTATGACTAATAAAGTTCAGTAATGCTATGAGGAATGTCGCCTTAGTCTAATAGGCCACGGTTTAAACTGCAGGTCAGATTTCTCCAACAAAACTCTGAAAGAAAGGAAAATTTGACGTGAAAAGTTTCTCAAAAAATCTGTCGTTCGGAGTCGACTTTAAACTGTAGGTCTCGCCACTCATTACAACCCTTCAGTCAGGATTACGACCTAGTTTCTCACACCACTTATGTTGTGTGCGTTAATTTTTATACATGAGTGGCCGGACCTACAGTTTAAAATCGAATCCGAATGACAGATTTTTTGAGAAACTTTTCATGGCAAATTTTATTTTGCTCTGAGAGTGTTTGCCAGTAATCTGCTGAGAGGAAGTCGCCGAAGAAATATTTGTCTTTATTTCGTTTTGTTGGATATGTCTGACCTGAGGATTGAACCGTGGCCTTACTTCTACCAAAATCAATTGTACAAAATTCATAGATAATGCATTACATAATTAGATTGATACCTGAGGGTTAAATTTTGCCAAAGAGTTTTTTTTTACAGATTTAACCCTTAACCCTTATTTTATTATTTGATGGACTTGATGTTAAAATTTTTGTTATCTTTGTATATAAAACTATCTATTTCTTTCAAATTGAATAAAATTTGAATACTTTAATGAATTATTTAATTCTGTTAAAAGTTGCTTCCCTTAAAAAGTACAAAATTTAAATATTTTTATGGTCAACTGTAACGGTTCTTTTTCTTTTCTTTCACCCGTTTGCTTGTTTCTGTTTCATTTAAGCCAAGAAAACTTAAAACGAGATAAGAAAAGTAAAGAAAACAAAAGAAAAACATAAAACTTGACACTGTTAACGTTCTACTTTGGAAAAAAAGAAAGAAAAAGAAATTCATTTTTTTGTTTTTAAAATCTGTTTTAAGTTTTCCTAAAGAAAAATGGAAAGAAAGAAAAAAAAATGAAGAGAAAAATGCGAATTCTAATCTGCATTACAAACCACACTACACTACATGCAACACTTGACAGCACTAGGGCCAATTTTTATTCAAATTATCTGAGAATACATTTCGTTTTACTACCCCTTCCCCCTAAAAACTGTTTAACATATTTCACAACGTTTTGTTCCTTAACGCTGCTGCACTATTTTTATTCCGCCTTTTTGTTTTCTCTCCTCCCCCCCCCCCCCATGCCACAAAAGGAAAACTACAAAACAAAGATATGTTGGCTGAATAGAGCAGAGCTGAGCTGAGCTGGGCCGAGCCATTTAAAGGTCGTAGAGTGATGATAATGCTGATGGTGTTAGTGTAGCCTGGTGAAGGTTCTGCAGCTAAGGTAGAAAGCAATTTATCTTTTATTCTGTGAGTGAGTAATTTATGTACTTTTAGTGCTTCAACGCGACTTACTTTACATTTACATTTTAACCACAGTTATACACCGATATAGACGACATACTGACATATGTATGTACTTTCTAACAACTGTTGTGTTTGGTTGGTTCGTTCATAGAAAATACAATTCAATCGTGCATTTGTTCATTCATTCATTCATCCATTCATTCATGCATTCATTCATTTCATTTTGCCATTCATTCGTTTTTGTTTTCGTGCAATAAGAAATATTAATGGAGAGAAATATCAACCCGCATCAGGTTTAACCATAACTATGCGACTACAACTGTTTATGGTTGTATGTGTGTGTGTATTTTGCACTTACATGCGACTGTGGTAATTTAGTTCATGCTCACACTCATTTGGTTTCGATACATACAGTGTGTTCCAATACAAAAGCAACAATTTGTAGAAGAAGAGAATCGAGAGTATTTGGCTTACGAACTTAGTAGGTTTTCTACTCATAATAGAGCAAAAGCCGAACAAAGACCTACTGAAACTTTGTGAGATAACATCGACACAACCCTACATCACAACAGTGTAGCAAGAAGAAAGCCTTGCCTGCAAGAATCCCCTCTCTTTCCTCAATGTAAGCAACACTTAAGTATTTTAAAAGAACACGGAAGAGAAACAACGATACCATTAAATGTTGGATAACATATTTGAAGCATTTTGCTCTGAAATAAACGAAAATGTAAAAACCTAGATACTGGTGTTTTGCCTTTACATCGTCTAATATTAAAATTATAAACAAAAGCTACAAAAACAAAACAATGCAGTAAACAAACCTGTTTGCAAATTATCGTACTGCTTAATATAGCAACAAACACCAAAAAAAAAATGGTAAACAAGTAAACAAAAACACAACAACAAACACTACAAAAATAAATGTAAACAACGATGTTTACATTTATAGAGATTTCAAGAAGGCGAAGTCATGAACATCCGCTTTCAAGAACATTCATCAGACTGTTTACTCTGCCATATAAAAGGCAAGGCAAAGCAGGCGATTTACTTAGTGAAGTTCAGTCAGTCTTGTGTGAAGACGCGGTATGTTTGAAGCGAGTAATCGTGGTTTGAAGATTTCCATTACAAAGATCTGTCGAATAATTGTCTAGTAATTGTTATTGTTTATAGAAAGGGTATAAACAGAGGAATAACAAAGAAAAGTAATTGTTGTTGTTTACATTAAGTTGTGAACAGGGGCACACAGAATTATACGAATAATAAAGAATTTTAATTAAAACTAAACACAAATTTATTTTAATTGTATTTGCAAACTGCGAGCTCATATTTTAAACGTTTTTAAAAGGTAACAACGTAACAATATATTACAAAACTATGAGTAAAAGTCCCATCCCTGACATCAGATTACAATAAAATCAACTCAGGGGTTTAATATGAGTATTTAATGAATGCCAATTCGCTATTTTTGGTATTAGACTTGGCAACGTTACGTACATCATATATTTTAATGGATTCCTATTGGCTTTACCGCAGCACTGTTTTACTTCTCCGATTGATTAGTTTTATCATGTATTCTCCCTTTCCTTCATGGTCTGTAATACGAATCTCACAATGACTTTGTGAGGACACCACAGAAAATATTCTTTACCATTGTCGGACACTTATGATTCGGAGCAACACAGAATTTGTCAACACAAAGGAGTTTTTGATAAAAATCCACAGTTTCGCAAAAGGTTTTGTGGTGTTTGAGAAATATCAGCCAGGAGCTATAGTCCTATGACGAAATAAATAGTTACTATTGGCAGTACAAAGAGCTCTTATAGAATCCAAAAAAGCTGTTTGCCAATTGCACGGGATGTGATGGAATTTCTGTACCATTTTCGTTCAGATCCCTCGCTTCTGTCTGCGTTAATGCACTGGCTAAATGCTTTCCAATTTCCAATTTGGCATGTTATTTCTTTACTTTGAAAAATGTTGTAAAACAATTCTTTCTTTTTGTCCGTAGAAAATCATCAGAGCTACGAAACACTTTTTAAAACCTTTAGAAAATAAGAAAGAAAATCTTATACTTGACCACATAAATGACTATTATTGTGTGAACGTGAGACAAATTCCCGTAGGTGTTCTTTCTTCTGAACGTATTGCTTACATTATTGATACGCAATGAGGTTATTGCCTTCAGCCTCTCAAGGGTTTTTATGCAATTCAATGAACTTTATCGAAAATGTTGTTTGTTTCTCATATTTCAGTATGATTCAAAAAACATATCAATTATTAGGTATATGCATTAATTTCATTGTTTTTTCTTTTAATTTTTAAATTGAATTAATTTTTTCTAAAGAAATTTACATTTAAGTTTATAAAAATAATTGCATGACATATAAAAGTCATGACATTTATGTATATATGACATGACATATAGTAATTTAGAAGAGACCACTGGTGTAGAACGATAGAATTTATGACATACACACAATATTTATTAGCGGTTCAATGTACTTCTTATTCATTATTAGCCTTAACAAATTAATTAAAAGCACTCATACAACCCAGTGTTATGAGACAAACACATTTCTTATGTGTTTTAAGGAGTCACTGAACTTATCATAGGGATAACATAATATTTTCCCATAATACTCTTCATATCTTCGAGCGTTAAAGATAATATTAGAGTAACATACCCACATTTCTCAGGATTTAGTTACGATGTTTAAATAAAACAAATTTAATTTTTATTTTATTTGCAAACTATGAGCTTATATTTTAAATGTTTTTAAAAGTTAAAAACGTAAGAGTAATTTAAAAATTTCCACTTAACGGTAGGTATATGGTAGAATATTTTTGTTGCCCACTGTTCTAAGGTTGAGCCATGTTGTTGCATATTTGGTCAAGCGTTTCAGTTATTTTTGGTATTTTTTACAGTTAGCCGCACAAAAGCACACATACATCCATATGCATAGAGTGCCAAATAGAACCACGTAGACCATAAAAATTCCAATGCAACCAATGTGCGCTCAGTGCCAACACACCTGTCGGTTTAATGGCCCCGTGCAACAAAAATTTTAACAATTCACACACATACACCCCCGCCCATTTTCATTTACATCCATCTGTACAGAAAATTTATGGGATGGCAAACAAATAAGTACTATCGGGTGTGTGTGTGTGTGTGTGTATGTATGGCAGTTAAGCAACTGTACTAGTGTCTAAGTTTTTTATCGTGGGGTTTGGATAAGAAAAGCGTATGGCAAGGTAAACCCTCCTTTAATCCACTTTGCAATAAATTTCAGCTCAGCTTTAAATAGTTTTTAAAAGCTTTTGTTGTTTGAAAATTCGAAATACAAGTAAGCACGTGAGTGTGTGTGTTTGAAATTTACAACGTTTGTGTGTAACAGCCTACAATTGTAACAATAAAAACAACAACAATAACTGCTGCTTTGTCTCCGACTATTGCACCACATACCAGTGACAGTCAACAATTTTTTTCGTTTTTTTTTTTTTTTGGAGTCATTCTTAAAGAATGACACTTTGTTGGCATGTTGAACTAAAACGAATAAACGAACACACATGCAATGCAATCGGGAAGAAAGAAGAAAAAAACAACAACAACAACAATAAATACGAAAAACAAATTGCAAGTTAAAACCATAAACTGTACGACTACGAAATTGACGGACATACAAGCTAGACTCGGTTGAAATGGTAAAAATGCCAGTTTGTATGCCATGGCAGAAGCTAGAGTTGTTGTTATTGCTGTTGTTGTTGCTTTTTCTATTTTCATTTAACGTCCGTTGTCATCATCAGGTCACACAGTTGATGACAATAATAATGTTAGCTTTTATCCTTGCATCATCTCCTACTACACTGGTACTCTGTCTCTGTCTCTCTCTCTCTCTCTCTCTCTCGCTCCAGTTAATTTTTGCTTTTGCAACTTGAAAGTGAACAATTTTGATCTCTTGTGCTACTCCACCATCCGTTCAAGTATAATTTTTATGAAAATTAATCAACGATTGTAGTCGTAGTAGTAGAAGAAGAAAAGAAAAATTGTTGAAACAAAATTTCTAGGAAAAGACAACCAACCAACCAGCCAGTCAGTCGCATAAGAATGAAAATTGGAAATGAAATTTCCAATTTCAATAGCAACATGAGTCACAGTGACTGCAGATAGGCTGTGAGACAACGACGTTTAGTTTAGTTGACCTTTTTGGTTTGTTCTCCAGTTTAGTACAGCTGTTTTTGGCTAAAAAGTCTACCAGTATTTGTGGAATTTGTGGAAAAATTAATGAAAGATACTTTGACTAATTAACAGACTTTACTTATACGCCATGAATGCGTAGATATGTACATGTGAACAGTTGTTGATAGAAGGCATAGTAGAAATGAAATCTCAAAATTTGTTTCCATTTTTCAATCAGTTTTCAATGCAACCGAGTATTGTAATGCTCTTATGGATTTAGAAGTTCTTTGAGTCAATTGGGTTCAATACAGAATACCTTAAAATGAGGGCAGAATACCCCATACCTCAAACGCTCAATGATTTGGATGCTAATGGCCAATGAATCATTTTACTTTTGATTGATTTAAGACTCAAAGTTGAATTCCTGCCTAATCATTTAAGGCGTCCAATAGTATCTATGCCTGTGGGAGAGCAAAAAAAAAATACAAACTGGAGACTCAGTGCTACTTGTTCTCTTTAGTCGGAGTAGACGATTATTAACCCTAGGATTTCTAGAAGATGCTGGCATCACTTAAGCTTCACATAAAGATATTTCAAGCTATGAAAAGCGTCTTCAATTTGTAGTTCGGAGTCGTTAAATTTTATGACACGCGTCCAGTTGCTCATAGGGCGTAGCAAGCGAGATGTTACTGCTGCCTTTAGTGCTATTGAACGGTGGGGAGTCTACTAAGATGGGTCTGGCAGTAAATGAGGGCAAAACGAAAAATATGTTATCGACAAGTAGGGAGATCCAATACGCCTTAGGAGCTCAGACAACGGCCGTTAACTATATTTTCGATATAGTCAAGGAATTTGTTTATCTTGGCTCCGCCGCTGCCAGCAAAAATAATGTCAGCTTGGAGATCAAGCGCAGGATCACTCTTGCCTACAGATACTACTATGGTTTCAATAGGCAATTGAGTAGCAGAGACCTCTCTTTTGTACGACAAAACTAATACTCTACAAGACGCTCATTTTCCCCCTGCTACTTTATGGTGCAGAGGCATTGACAATATTAAGCACTGTTGCAGCAGCCTTGAGAGTATTCGAGAGAAAAGTCTTACGAAAAAACTTCGATCCAGTGCGAGTTGGCGATGATTTCCTCATCAGATTTAACAGAGAGTTGTATGAGCTCCTCAACGACATAGACGTTGTGCAGCGTATTAACATCTAGCGGCTGCGCTGGCTCGGCTATGTCGTTCGAATGGAGTTGGATGCTCCGGCGAGCCGGATATTTGATGTGGGGATCTGCGGAAGACGGCGAAGAGGATGACCTTGTTTGCGTTGGAAGGACCAAATCGAGGAAGCTCTGTCAACGATTACTGCCAACTAGCGTAGGCCCGCAAGAAGAAGTGGCGCCTGGAGGAATGTGTTACGGCAGATCGAAATCTGTTAATCGGGTTGTTAATGGCCAATTAAATAAATCAGTAAGTAAGTAAGTCTCATGGATAAAATGAACATACACACTATAGGTGGAGTAAGAAGCTAGGTCGTAGTCCTGACTAAAGGGTAGAGCGTAATGATCAATTAAGTAAGTAATCTACTATGAACTGCCCGTCTACGGCTAGGAAGGAACTAAACCATCTAAAGGAATCAATCCGCCAATGTAATCAAGGTAAAATCAAGTATGATAGGTGAGGTTAGGTTAGGTTAGAGGACGTGTACTTGTCAATTGAGATAAGTGCAGTACCCAGAGGTCGAATTGACCCATTGTACAACGTCCTAGTTTCTCACACCACTTATGTTGTGTGTTTTAATTTTATACATGAGTGGTGGGACCTACAGTTTAAAGTCGACCCCGAACGACAGATTTTTTTGAGAAACTTTTCGTGGCAATTTTTATTTACTCTCAGAATTTTTGCCAGAAATGTGCTGAGAGCAAGAAGGCCGAAGAAATATTTAATTTTGTTGGAGTTGTCTGGCCTGGGGTTTGAAGCGTGGCCTCACGTCTAATAAGCCACTACACTACCCACTAGATTAAGAGGAGTTCCTTGCGGTTAGCTTTACTAATTAAGTGACCCCAAGTCACTTGAATGGAGATGGTAGCGTGAGGATCAGGATTGCAATAAATATTTGCTTGTGAAAGCTGTTAGCTTTAGGACGTGTACTGCTATAGAAAAAAAGAAAACTTAAACAGGCTATTAGATCGTTTAATTTCAAGCAGTGAAATAATGGATTTATTATCACTACACCTTCATAAAAGCATTGCTGAATATTTGTTATGGCCTTTTGCCAAAAAATAAAGCGCACATACAGCCAAAATCGATGAACGAAATTTGACATTTATACACAGCATAACAGTATACAATACGAGCTGCAACAATAACAATAACGAGTTAGCAAGACCTAGAGAGAAACAAAAAAACAACAAAAAAAAATTTGTTTTCATTTGGTTTAGATTTTCAAGCCTACGCATTCGATAATACAACCCACCACCAGCGAGTAAGTTTTGTGATGACCTTTAGAAAGCGGCATGAATTCGGTCGGCTGTTTCTGACATTTTTAGGTGCACATAAGCAGAAAACTACTTAATCCATGCATGTGTGAATGTGCATAAAAAGAGAGAAGAACAGAGAATATCACTGACGACTGTAGGCTGTATACGATTTAATGGATTTTAAAAATTCAAGTAAAAATGTGTTGAAATAAAAACCTAAAGCAACTCTAATAACAAGAATTATGGTACAGAGTCAGACAGGAATACTGAAATAATTAAAGGCAATATGCTATGTATTGTAAACGTACCTCATTTACTCATTATAGTACAAGGTGTTGTTATAAATTTCAGTCAAAATTATTCTCTCCCATCTCGTACATAGTGTAGGGCTTTCAAAAACATCAAAAACTTTATGTTACCATTGAACTGACGCCATTTAGACAAGTTTTAACTCAAGGCTATGTTCCGCGAATTGTTTTTTGTTTTTTTTTTTTTGGAAATTTTTTTCCAATCACCGATAAAACTGTTCAATGAAAAGCACAGCATGGAGCAAAGTTTGGATTTGAGTTTTAGTTTGGTTTTCTAAAGAAATTATTTCTTTGATCGCCTAATGTTTATTCCCATGAATATTGTCATGGGAAACGTTTTGTTAAAAAAAAACAGAATTTGAAGAAAGTTTCGTTTAATAATGCAAAAAGACGAGGTCATGGATTTAAGCCAGAAGAGAGAAGCATTACGTTAGGTTTGAAATGTTTGGAGGACATCAAGTTTGCATCTGATTAACCAAGACAGCCAGCCATGTTGAAATGAAGTCAATACTAATTAACATAGTTTCTACATCCGTCCTTGTGTATGAATGTCGGGGATTTTTCAGATAAATTTTGCATCATTTGAAGGTAACTTTTGTATGGCTTCCGCACATAGGGATATCGTTGGAAAGTGCATTGCAGATGAGTTGACCAGCTCCAGTATGGAGCTTGCAATCTCCTACATGTTATAGTGTATAGCTATTGCGAATGCACCAGCTAATTTGGACATTATCCACTCGTTTTACAGGGAACCTCAATCTCAATCAAATACGTACAAAATTGATATATTCTGCTGAACACGTACGAGTAAGAGGAGGACTGACTCACTTCTGTCCATCGGAAAACTGCAATTCTTACGGGCCACTGCCCTGTTGGTAGGCATGCCGAAAAGCTTCGCAGGAGTTGTAGGACTGAGAAGGAGGAAGAGGCTGCCTTTCACCTCATTTGTCAGTGTCCTGACATTTTCTGGCATTTTTGACCGAGCTATCTATTATAAAGACTGCTGCAATAGCTCGGTTTCCTTTGGGGAAGAATTGAATGTGATATCACAATGGAAGTCGTAGTAGTCTAGTAGGTAGTGTGTTGGCTTATTAGATGTAAGGCCAAGGTTCAAACCCCAGGCTAGGCATCAAAACAAAATACAAAAAGTATTTCTGGCAAAACTCTGAGAGTAAATAAAAATTGCCATGAAAAGTTTCTCAAAAACCTGTCGTTCGGAGTCGACTTTAAACTCTAGGTACCGCCAGTCATGTATAAAATTAACACACACAACATAAGTGGTGTGAGAAACTAGGTCGTAATCTTGACTGAAGGGTAGAAATAACCAATTATGTATGTATGTATCACAATGGATATAAAAAGCTGGCCTAAGTGAAACCTCTTCCTTTAAAGAAGAGAACTGGGTGCCTTTATCTAACACAACCTAATCAAGACAGTCATATTTCAAAAGTCGCTCAAGCAATGGATTTTTATTACGATAAGGAATACACAGCTCATCAATGGCAATAAACCTGCATAGTTTTCCAAAATTTTTTTCTTCAATTATCATGATGTCGCTATATCGGGTCTTAAAACGCCAGAATAAGCAACAATTAGGGCAATATCAGCCGGAAATCGGTGCAAATGAATACCTTAAACGCGGTGAAGGTTTCCTAAGTCATTATAAAGAATTTCTTTATGCTCTGTTAAGGAGTACAAGATCTCAAGAATTATGCGTATTGCTCCAACTGAGACAGGATTCAGTTGCTGCATGGCCAATTCGTTACTTTCATACTGTTACGTTTTCACCTTTTAAAAACGTTTAAAATATGAGCTCGTAGATTGCAAATCTGCCTCTGTTTACACCCTTTGCATAAACAATAACAATTACTGGACAATTGCTCGACAGGTCTTTGTAACGGAGATCTTCAAACCTCGATTACTCTATTCAAACACACCGCGTCTTCACACAAGGCTGACTGAACTAAACTCACTCAGTCGCCTGCTTTGCCTTGCCTTTTATATAGCGGAGTAAACAGTCTGATGAATGTTCTTGAAGGCGAATGTTCGTGAGTTCGCCTTCTCGAAATCTCTATAAATGTAAACATCGTTTCTTTTCTTTCTTTTATTCTTGTAGTGTTGTTGGTTTTTGTTGACTTGTTTACCATTATTTTCTGCTGGTGTTTGTTGTTGTATTTTTGTTTACTTGTTTACCACTCTTTTTTATGCTGGTGTTTGTTGTTATATTAAGCAGTACGATAATTTGTAAACAGGTTTGTTTACTGCATTGTTTTCTTTTTGTAGCTTTTGTTTATAATTTTAATGTTAAACGATGTAAAAGCAAAACACCAGTATGTAGATTTTTTTCATTTTCGTAGCACTACTTTCATAAGGGTAGTGTATCTCATTTGAATAAAAATGGAACACAGTAGATGATCCCAGCAGGCTATTTATGCAGAGAAATAACATCGTTTAGAAGTTCGATAATTCTAATAATTTTCCAAAGGGAGAGAAATAAATTAAAATTTCCTATAAAAAAAGTAATTTTTTACTGTTAAAACTTTGATGAACAAATTAATTAAATTAACGTAATCTGTTATTGATACGTTAAAAAAAGGATTTTCAATTTCGAATTTTTTTTTCCATTTGCCATCAAATAACACTTTTTCCCTGTTAATTGTTAAAAAAGTTTTAATATGTGTTCGCAGAAGCAGAAATGATTTGCAAATAAATTCCAAAACTCAAACTCATGATTGTGTCATGAAAAGTTGATTTTTGCATTAAAAAATTTTCCTACAAAACACAATTAAAATTTTTTTATTTGTAATGATATCAATACACCAGCATTCTTACTACAGGATTTCTCCCCCTTTTTCCATTAATGTTGACTTTTGTAATCTCGTTTTCATTTCGTATGCTGCTGCTGCATTGTCATTTAAAATCGAATGAAAGTTTTTCGAACAACGCAAGGACATGTTTGATGTACTGTGGAGATGAGGGTACATAGAGAACAATAATACAAATATGCATAGAGAAAGAGGCTGAGGGGAAGTGTAAATATAGAGGACATATGTATTTTAGGGTTTATGGAAAATAATAGATCGTGGAAAACGTATTTGTGGTTTTTGGGGAAAGTTTTCTTGAACTAAATTCGTTAGCATTAGACTTCTAAGCTTTACAGGATTTTTAAAAGATTTTTGGTGACTTTGTTCAATTTTTATGACCAGAAGTTTTTTTTTGCTGATACTATCAGGTGGGCCATTTATCGGTTTAATTTTGCACCATTGATTATTTAGAATCTGGCAATACTTAGTCATTCTATTCTGTCACAAAATTCCACTGAACGTAATGAATTGAACTGAACGCTTGAGCAACGCTGGGATTTACTGGAAATTTATGTCGAAAACAAAAACACGGTAGGAAATTACAAAAATTTACAAAAAAATTCCAACTTTTCGGATAAAGCTAATTTTCATCTTGGTGGGCACGTTAATAAATATAATTGCCGTATTTGGGGCTCAGTAAACACACAAGCGGTGTTACAGAAACCAATTCACCCGTTACGAGGGACTGTTTGGTGCGGCCCATATTTCTTTGAAAATCATGATGGCGCAACCATTACGGTTAATGGACACACTTATCGCGCTATGATAACCGATTTATTTTGTAGCCGCTCTTCATGGTATTCATGTGAACGATGTTTGGTTTCAACAAGATGGTGCAACTTGTCACACATCTCATGTTATAATCGATTTATTTCTTCAAACGTTCGATGGCCTTCCAATTAGCCGAAATGGTGATGCCTTATGGCGACATGATATACGATTTATTTTGTAGCCGCTCTTCATGGTATTGATGTAAACGATGTTTTCTTTCAGCAAGATGGTGCAACTTGCAACACATCTCATGCCACAATCGATTTATTGCGTCAAACGTTTGATGGACGTTAAGTTAGGCGAAATGGTGACGTCAATTGCGCGCCAAGAAGCTGTGATTTGACACCATTGGACTATTTTCTGTGGGGCGCCGTTAAAGAAAAGTGTTATGACGACAAACCACAGACAATTGAGCATTTGAAGGCCAACATTCGTGATGCCATTGCCGAGATACAACCCCTTACACTAGAAAAAGTGCATCAAAATTGGTTCGATCGAATGAGGTCCTGTGAGCCAGCCTTATGAGTGAAACAATATGACATTTCACACCGGAACAATTGTACTTCACAACATACAAATAAATTTGGCAAAATTTCAAACCAGTTTTGTTTGAATGCATTTTTAAATTTAAACTTTCAAATGGCCCACCCTATATAAAAAATCCTAGTCCAGAAGTACTTAAAACTGCGTAGAAAGTACATTTTTGAATGATACTAAATTGTGAATGGATATCTAGAGCTTCTGCTATGCTAGGTTAAGTTAAATAGGCAGCAACCTAAAGAAAACGTAGCTTACTTGCGTCTCATAAGGTGCCGCTGTAATGTTGGTTATACGTACTCCTACGAGCTTAACGGTTCTCAACCCTCACTATAGTTTTGTGAAGGAAGAATTTTTATTCAAAACTTCTCCATTTTATAATGTGTGTGCTCATGCGCGTGTTGGTATTGAAACGTTTATGAACATTTATGCTGGAGCTGCCAAAAAAAACTCTTAAACTGCCAAAGCCAGTGTGTTCCAGATAATCAGCATCGCTGGTATGCTCGCGTTATGCCGGGCTGTGGCTCGCCGGATGGGGTGGTCCTTGCTGGTTATCCGTACCGAAATCGCATTCACATTTATAAAAAATACCATACCAGCTTTATTTCTAAAAGAAATAAAAAAAAAGGAAAACAAATTCTAATGGACCCGAAAGTGGTATAAATAACGAGAACAGAAACTAAACGAGGAGCAGATACTTAGTTGAGTTATATAAACACAATGAGGAGAGCTGTCAGGTGCCATTGAAGCTCTATCCCCTCTCACAGGAATCCCAAAAGGGTTCAACCATGACTAGACTTCTCTAGACATGAATATATTCTCTATGGTTTTTCTTCCTCCTCGCCATTATATATCTTGCAGAGGTAGTTGTGAGATATTCCCAGTCTCTGGCCTTGTGCACCAAATGACCATCTGTCGAATATGTTGATATCTCGTATAGAGACACTCGACATTATTAGACAATTTGAGATATGGTGTAGTAGTCACTCTCCGGGAATCTAATGGCAGCTATACTATGTGTAGATATGCGTATATCTTCGCTAGGTATAGTCTGATACCGCATTCGTACAGCGGCAGATTTTTTAGGCATTATTTTAGTTTCAAAAGTACTACAGCCGCCGGGTTGTATAAGGGATAACCGAAGATTGAAGTCGTTGTAGTCTATTACGATTATTAGACGTAAGGCCCAGGTTCAAACCCCAGGTCAGAGATCAAAATGAAAATATGTAAAAAATATTTCTTCGGCCATTTCCTCTCAGCAAATTTCTGACAAAAACTCTGAGAGTAAAGGAAACTGCCATTAAAAGTTTCTTAAAAAAATCTGTCTTTCGAAATCGATTTTAAATTGTAGGTCCCACCACTCATGTATGAAATTAACGCACAAAACATAAGTGATGTGAGAAGCTAGGTCGTAATCCTGACTGAAGAGTTGTAACGACAAATTATGTTTATGTTTGTAAGATTGCGAAAGGACTCTACATCCTGCCTTACTAAGTAATTTGCAAGTGATGTGTAAGCCGTTATTATAATTGAATCTATGCGCTTTTTTCGTTGTAAAATAAGCATGGAAAGTGACTTCAGGTATCGTAAAGTCAATAGGGACATACGATATAGATCTGCTGCTTCTTTCCTGTGTATATCGAAACAACAATTAAAAATGGATTCCACCAGAACGATGATATTTTTTGATCTGCTCTAGGATCCAGTAATTCATTGTTCATCCAAAATGTAAGCATGAGCTATCATTAATCACGATCGTATCAGTGTTAAGTGATATGTCTGATACCATAATCATACGATGTTAAAGATGTACCGCATCTACTTTTTATATCACCCAATAATCAAAAAAAGAGAAGATTGTTTGTTTGTTTGTTTGTGCATTTTCACTTTTAATGACTTAAATTTTATTTACAAATACACATACGCACGCATACATACGAGTATATGCATATTAACATACAAACATACATAATTTGATAAAGTTTTGTTTAATAGAATGAAAAAGGATATGATGATAGAAAAAAAAAAACAGAGAACTTGTGTACATGCATGTGTGTTGGTGGCTGTGTGTGAGTGTACGATTATTAGAAAATAAGGGAAATGTAATCAAGACTTACGGCTGTTGAAATTCAATATGTTTTTTGTTAAATTGGTCTTATTTTACTCTTAGGGCCATTTACCGTTTTTTCCCTCTCTTGCTCTCTCTCTCTCTCTATGCGATTGCAAGAAAAGGTAGTGAAAGCAATAATGTCAACAGCAACGTTAAAGTAATCAAAAGCAGTAGCAGAAGCAGCGGCAGCAATAACAGTTTTAACTCGGAATATTTTAAAACAACACAAGAAGGAACACATATACACACACACACATTGGAACATTAGGAAAACAAAGTTTTTCCATTTGGGAAGTTAAAAAGGAAATTATTATTACAACATCAACAACAACAGCAACGAGAAAAAGTTATTTTAAGGCAAAAAATATTAGAAAATTTTTTTCCAACACGCACACAAATACATATGCTTACATACATAGTCATTTTCATATCAAATTTTTGCATATGTACGTGTGTAAGTGTTTCTACTTTCATTACAATACTTAATGAATTTAAATGTTTTTTTTTTGCACAAACACATGATCTCTTATACCTACTAATATATGTGAATATTCATTTACATACATATTCATACATACATACATATTCATACAGTTACACACACATACCTACACTATATTTACATACGTGCCAGTGTAGCAGAGTATGAATTAAATGAGCCGAAACCATATCATTACAGTTTTAATTGAATTTATTTGTATAAAAAGGGATTAAATTGATTATTTTCATATTGTAATAATTAAAAGAGACACACACAAACACACACACTCCACACTCACACTCAGGGAGATAGAGCCAATGTGTTATTTGGTTTTACACAGGACACAGGTACACATATACACACAATTACCTTTTTTTATAGTGATGAGCAAAACATACGTAAGAAAAATGAAGATGCCGATTTTGGCAAAAAAAATCATCTTTTCAGATGAAGCTCATTTTCTTGGCGGGTATGTAAACAAGCAAAATAATCGCATTTGGGGCACAGAAAACTCGCACGCATTTGTTGAAAAGCCGACGCACCCAAAACGAGTCACTGTTTGGTGCGGATTGGTCCAGAGGCATAATTGGGCCATTTTTCTTCGAAAATGAGCAAGGAGTGGCCGTTACAGTCAATGGCGATCTTTATTGGGCCATGTTGAACGAATTGTTGTTCACAAAAATTGAGGAGGATATTGGCAACATTTGGTTTCAACAGGACGGCGCTATGTGCCACACAGCCGAAGCTACACTCGATGTTTCGCGCCCTGTTTTTGAAGATCGCATTATCAGCCGCAGATCTGATATCGTTTGGCCACCTCGGAGCTGCGATTTGACACCGTTGGACTATTATTTGTGGAGTGCCGTCAAAGATAAGTGTTACGCCGACAAGCCAGAGACAATTGACGTTTTAAAGGACAATATTGGTGAAACCATTGGTGAAATACATCTGCACACAATCGATAATGTTCTCAAAAATTGGACCGATCGTGTAGGCAACTGCATGGCCAGCAGAGGCAGCCATTTGAATGAAATTATTTTCCATTATTAACCGGAAGGATTGTACTTTGAAATAAAAAAAGAAATTTGAGAAAATATTCAGTAGTTTTTTTTAAAGCATTTTCAAAAAAATAAAAGTTATTTGGCGGACCCTATAAATGGTTGCGTGTTTCTCTGCTTGCTGCTCTGTCTTTTTTCTTTTTTTGTAAATGCAACAACAACTAACACTATTGTGTTGAATGAATCATTTCTAAGTATTCTAAGTATTTTTTTGAAATTATGAATTTGAATGAGTAGACTTATGAATCAAATATATTTCGAATGGTATGAGTTTAATGTGAACGTTGTACGCATACTCATTGCAACCTGTACTTATAAATCAACGTTGTAGTGAGTACGAATGAATCAGAGTACATACATGGTTAAATTTCAATATTCATTGCTGACCTCTGATCTACACTATCTAACACACACAATGGCCACTTACATGTGCTGCGCAGTTGAGGCGATTGCTGGTTACTCCATCGAAAGTTGCAATCATGCACATGAAGGTTTAACGATTACTTAACTCCATGATGTTTATAGAATAACATGGAAGTATATCAAATGGATTTCTAATGTATTTCGTTGAGCGTTATTGGTATAATAGAATGTGGAAAATAATTGGAGAGTCCATGTCGTGGTGAATTACACTGTTTAAGCTGAGTGACAATTTTTGGTTTTCTAAAAATTTCTATATGGTCAGTTATTGATCAACATGCTTCCTTATGATACTGGTTTCTAACACAATGTTCATGCAATACTTACGTTCCATGTTGTTTGACAGTCTGGGTATTTAATTGTCTTATAAAACAATTTCGCATAAAGAACTTAACGACCAGCTTAATGAATAGATCTGGCCTGACGTGATCTGGTGTGGGGAAGACATTGCAATTATAATAACGAATATCCACTACATGGATATGTTGTTTACAAATATTGATAAGAAAATTTTACAAACCAGAACCCACATTTGTATAAGAGATGTGAGCAATGTTGTAAACTGACCCGCTCCGTCTGAACATACTTGAGGGAAAAAGTCTTCAGAATATTATTGGCCCAGTGGGGCATACAAACGCCTGCTATGTATATACCCAAAAGCTATCAATAAACTGCTCAAGCTGTGTGGAGGACGAGACATAGTCCAATGCAAATCAAAAACCCTCAACGAGTAAGATGGGCAGAGGAAATAGTGTGCCTGGATAATACCAGAACACAAAAAGCAATGTTGGATTATAAAATCAAGCGCTATACATGAACAAAGCTGTCCAGATGTAAGGATGTGATGGAGAACACATCCGAGTTATGGTATGAAAAACAAAGCAAAATAGAGGCATATGGTGGAACAGACTAAGAAGGCTCATGTCAAGCTGTAACGCTATAAAATTTTCACGATAAAATGTATTCGTAATATTTTGTCCCTTGATTATATTGATGATTATTTATTTGATCCTTTTAGCCAGGATTACAATCTAATTTTACGCTCCACTCATATTGTGTGTGTTATTTTTATCCATGGGTGAGGGGCCCTACAGTTTCATTCACAGGTTCCTAAGTTGTTGCACCATAACTCAGACCTACGGTGGGATATTAGGATAGGTTTTGATATCCTCTCTTATAAGTGAATTGTGGTAATTGCTATCTGACTTCAAACATTACGACTGACTGCCATAATTTCAATTCAAATATCGTTCTGTATTGTTTTCTACTGTATTTAAAAAATTAATTAAAAAATTTGTGCTTTTGTGTATAAAAAAAAAATTGTAAAAACAGAATTAAAAATAAATAAATAAATGAATGAATATTAAATTAAAGTTTTATGTGGGTATATAGATTGTGTCGAGTAAATTATTTTCAGCTTAAATGCTTGTTGTTGTTGTTGTTTTTATTATTTTTTTTAATAATTCCATACATTTTTCATTTTCAATTCTATTTTAAAATACTTGGACAATAAAAATAATTTACAATTTAAATAGTTTTTTACAACAACAACAACAACAACAACAACAACTACAACAACAACAAAATAATTCTATCAAACAATTGCAAAAAAATTTCAACTCACAATTATTAAACCATTCAGTGTGAATTATTAAATCTCTATGGACATTTTAGAAATGCATACACTGAGTAACAAAAGTAGTTGCCAATATACAGACAGACAACTTGTAATGTTTTTTTTTCGCTTCCTGAGAGTGCAACAAAATATATTCTTACGAAAACGAAAAATTTAAAAAACTAGTGTTTTGCTTTTACATCGCTTAACATTAAATTTACAAATAAAAGCTACAAAAACAAAAACAACGCAATAGACAAACCTGTTTACAAATTATCGTACTGCTTAATATGCATAAAAAGAGTGGTAAACAAGTAGACAAAAATCAACAAACAGCACTACAAGAACAAATGTAAACATATAAGTAAAATAATAAAACAACGATGTTTACATTTATAGGGATTTCGAGAAGGTGAAGTCAGGAACATTCACTTTCAAGAACATTCATCAGACTGTTTGCCCTGCCATATAAAAGGCAAGGCAAGTTAAAGCTGAAGAGTGATTTACTGAAGTTCAGTCAGTCTTGTGTGTCAGCATCAGTTTATATGGCTAGTGGATATAAATATAAGGATTTGATGGAACATACTTAAGTCACCTCTTGAATGGTTGATCTTGAATTGGATTATATAATAAAATTATGATTGATTATTACGATTTACAGGCAAATAAGTTGTAGATAAACAGCTAAGGCCAGGATCAGTTTCGGAAGTAACGATGGCAGAGTGTTTGGTAAAAGCACCAACAGGCTTCCTGCTTGAAATTATTGAGGAAAGGTTCGTTTCATTTACCAATTATGCATTTAGATGTAGCCTAGACTGTTGCCTGGTACCTATAGCACCATTGCTCAATACTGAAATGTATGACACTAACTGAGTACGCGGAAGTTGACAGCTGTGAGAGTCTAACGGCATACTTAGGTACGGGATGAAAATGTGGAACCGGACAATCCCTGATTTAATTTAAGGTATGTGAAAAGGCAGATGAAACAAATACATGGGAATAAATGGCTTGGTTACCAATTTGTAGAGGAATTGGTAAATCTGAAGAAGAGGAGAAGGAAGTTTGAGGGTCAAATAGGATTGGTAATCGGGATTGATTGGCTGGATAATATATACAAAGTGGTTTTTGTTTACAGGACATTGTCATCTTGGATATAATGGTTAGAAGTCACAAACATTCACCTTCAAGAACATTCATCAGACTGTTTACCCTGCCATATAAAATGCAAGGCAAAGCAGGCGAGTCAGTTAGTGAAGTCCAGTCAGCCTTGTGTGAAGACGCGCTGCGTTTAAAGAGAGTAATCGTGGTGTGAAGATCTCCGTTACGAAGATCTGTTGAATAATTGTCCAGTAATTGTTATTGTTTACTCAAAGGGTGTAAACAGAGAAATAACAATGAAAACCAATTGTTGTTGTTTACATCAAGTTTTAAACAGTGGCACACAGAATTGTGCGAATAATAAAGAATTTTAATTAAAAACTAAACCCACATTTATTTGTATTTTATTTGCAATCTATAAGCCTATATTCTAAACGTTTTTTAAAAGGGAAAAACGTAACAATTTTTTTTTTGGTGGTTATTTCAAGGCCATGTTATCCGTTTTTATTATTTTTTTTTAGAAAATAGAACTTTATTGGTTTTTTTTAATCTTTATGACCTTGTTTTTCAAGGTGATTTACATTTAATAAACTAAGGATTAAAGTTATTAAAATAAAAACCTTGGAAAAGACAAAGACAAACAGAAAACCTCCAACACCTTCCTTTCCATGGCGACAATTTATTCAAAGTGGTATGCATGCCATGGCTGAGAAGCGAATTGAATTGAAAAAAAAATAATTTCATCGTTCAAATCATTTGTAAAATTGATTTTACAGTTCATTAATATTTAATTATGTTTCCGCCTTTTTTTCTTCTTCTATTATTTTCATTTTATATCCACTATGTTTGTAGTTGCTCTCATTGGTTTTTGGGTTGCTTTTTTTTTGTTTTTTGACGAGCAAAATTTAGTTTAAAATAACCCACAAATTGTTTTCAAAAATTTCAATGAAATAAAGTTTCTCGAACACTTCGTTTTTCTTGTTTTTTTTTGTGTGTTATTTGATAAGAATTTCCTTAAATTTTATAAGGCCTGCAGACAAATTTTTGTTCTCACAGAAGTTTCTTTTTGGAAATTAAATTATTTGCCTTGGCTTGATACGATTACAATAATGACTAGAAGGAAAACTTCAAGATACGTGTGTATTTAATCAGGATTTAAATAATCAAGAATTAAGTTTTGCGGTTATAAAGAAAATTATAATTCAAATGTATTGGAATCGATTTAAAAAAATTTTAATTGTCATGGAAAAAATAAAAAGTGATGCCTTTTGTCTTTATATAAAATAAACACCAGGGTAGTTGGTAGTTTGTTGGCTTATTAGACGTGAGGCCGACACTACCAACTATACTACCTACAATACTACAGTGTTATCAACTTACATACGTAATTGGTCACTACAACCCTTCAGTTAGTATAACGACCTAGCTTCTATGAATGTATGAACAAATTTTGCCACTTGCCTATCGAATAGCAGTGTGGGACGAAAAATTTTATAAATTTTTTGCAGGTTATTTAAGTGATTCCATGTAATGAAGAGAAGAGATTTCTTCAAAAGCAAAGCAAATATATTGGTATGTGGTACACCCTGTTGTATGAGTAATCAAATTGAGGTTAATAGCAGCATTATTACTCATACGTACCATGTATTTAAACAACAATACTGATAATAAATACGAATAAGAAATACAGTCCGATTGAAGTGGCTTTAAATTATGAATTTCGAAGCCAAGTACACATGCAGACACGTTAAAATTTTTTTTGGGAAAACTAGGAATTTTTGTTTTGAAATAGAAAACCCTCGTTATGGCAAGCCAATCAGTGGTGAATATCATTTACCTGTAGTAGCATATATTTGACGAATAAGGATCGCTTAAAACCGAAAAACTTAACAAAATATTGGAAACACACGACCAAGGCGATAATTAAAGCCCGGATTATAGTCAGTGCATGGAATGAGAAGATTAGAAATTTGGTTGAACAGATTAGAGACTTTATGATATTAAGTCTGTCCTATTATTGTTGGTCATTAGAACCCTTCAGTCAGGACTATGACAAAGCTTTTCACACTACTTATGTTGTGTTTGTTAATTTTATACAGGAGTGGCGGAAGCTACAGTTTAAAGTCAACTCCCAACGCAAAATTTTGGGAGACTTTCATGGCAATTTTATTTTATTCTCCGAGTTTTTGTCAGAAATCTGCTGAGAGGAAATAGCCGAAGAAATATTTTTTTATATTTTCATATTGCGGGAGATTTCTGGCCTTGGGCGTGAACTTTGTTCCACGTCTAATAAGCCAATACACTACCGTCTGGCGACGACATCAACTTCCTTCCTTAGATGGCTTTAAAAACCAGAGTATCGAATTTCGTTCTACTTTTAGACATCCATCCTGGAGCCGCTGATTTTCGCGTGCTTTTATATTCTGACACGACTTTCACGATTTGATTATTCTCATGCAGACAAGGTCGTCTTCTATGCCGACTTTCTTTAATCTCTGTATAAAATACCCGTCTCGCCGGAGCGTCCTCCTGCATCCAAACGAAATTGCCGAACCAACACAGCCGCTGCATATTAATGCACTGCTTAACGTCCATGTCGTTGAGGACCTTATACACTTAATTGTTGGAATGGACGCGGTCATCATCGTCCCTATGTAATTACGTTTAGGTCCTTAATTTATTTGGATATTTGGTATACGTTCGACTTAATAACCAGCCATCTACCATATGACATTGCCTTTAGAAGTCCTTATTCTTTCTGTGGTCATTGAAGTTTATTTTAAGCCTCAAAATTGATTTCTTCTGATGACCTCCACTCAACAGTCTCATGACAAAAACTCTGTCGAATCTTTCGTTCGGAGTCGACAATAAACAGTGAGTAACGATACTTATGAATAAAATTGACACACACAGCCTAAGTGGTGTAAGAAACTATGTCGTGATCTTAATGTCCAACTAAGTAAGTAAGTAAGTAAGTCAAACTGGAACAAGGCAGAAAAATAATAAGAAAATGGAGGAGATGATTTGTGATAATATGTGCGTATATACATACATAATTGGTCATTACAACCCTTCAGTTAGGATTATGGATCTAGCTTCTCACACCACTTATGTTGTGCGCGTTAATTTTATACATAAGTGGCGGGACCTACAGTTTGTAGTCGACCCTGAACGACAGATTTTTTTTGACAAACTTTACATGGCAATTTTATTTCATTCTTAGAATTTTTGCCAGAAATCTGCTGAGACGAAGTCGCCGAAGAAATTTTTTCTTCATATTTTCGTTTTGATGTCTGACCTGCCTGTATTTACATTAAAACTAGCGACTGGAAGTTTTTCTTTTTAATTCTGGCAATTCTTACACCAAGAAGTCAGAATACTTACACTTGCCGATTAATGGTTCTCGAATAAAATCGAAATATTCTGCTCCAAAAGAAAAACCTCGCAGTTGAACTAAAATACAAAAGTAACTCCAATAACCTTCAAAATTAACCTTGATGTGCATCAATGTAGGAAATTTGATCACATTGCATTACATTGCGTGCCCCTGAATATTTAAATCCTCAATTAACGTTGTAATACGATAATTTTCAAAATTTAATTCCATGACCACATGCCATAATAAGAATATAAATTTCATTCAATCCAGGTATTATGGGATATTGAGTGACAAATAAATATTGGCAGTTTCACACAATATTTTACTTGTGCGTGTAGGTGTATTATATTAATGGTTACAACAATAGTAACAATAGCAACGAAAAATAAAACCAAACTGCATATATCACATTACATATACCATATTTGCGTCAGTCTAGTACACACTCAACCATTTTCAAATGCCATGTTTTTTTTTCTAAGCATTTCTATGTATTAGTTTAAATAGTGTATAAAATTTGTGGCCACTAATACTAAGTTTAGTGTAAAATACACGCGGATAAACATGTATGTGTTGGTGTAAGTGTAAGTGATGCAAATTATATAATGACTCCAACACAATGGCCAACGAAATGACCAACAAACCACCAACCACGCTATATACACTCTATAAATATTATAATCATTTACAAATACAAAAACAAATACCATAACATACATACATACATACGTATTCGTATAAATAATAACACATTATGCATGCATATGCATTCCCTGTGTGTGTTTGCTTGTGCATACAAATGTTATTATTTTTAGCTAACAGAGAGAGAGAGTTTTATTTCAAAAACCACTTATCCATGTATGAGTGTCAATTGAAATTGTGCGTGAGTTGACCACCAGTAGTGCATTGATCACAAGGGCTGTATGCATTATGAGTACGTTCAGCATTCCTGCCTAATGCAAGTGTTTCCCATTATTTAATCTCCATTAATTTAATTTTGTATGGGCGTATGTATATGCTTTTCATACATGTGTTGGCATATCTATTAATATATAAGTGCATATCTCTCTCTCTCTCTCTTTTCTTGTGTAAACATAATATTTTAATTATTGTTTGTAGTTTTAATTTAAAGCCAAACGGATTTTCTACAAAAAAAAAAAAAAAGAACATACCAAAATGAATACACTGCCCTACATACCTATGAACGAACATCATCAATATGCAACGCCTTTCATTCATTCATTTAAGAATTCATTAATTATTCATACACTAGACTGCCCGTGCATTAATACCTGGGCACAGTTGTTAGAATAAATTTGTGGAAAAATTATAAAAATAAACAAAAAATAAAAAAAAAAATAAATTAAAAAAGAAAATATTGAATAAACAAATCAATATGCATAGCAGTGTAGTATTTAATAATTTTATTGGGTGAGGGAGATAATAATTTCAATGGGTGTGGTAGCTAAGGGATCTTATAAGTTTTTAAGGAAAATTATTTTGAAAAGTTAAGGGTTTTTCAATTAAAAAGATACGAATAGTTTTCATTGTGTTTTTTTTTTAACAAAAGTTGAGAAATCAACCAAGAACTTTGCAAGTTAAGTACACAATACAACCCTTCTGTCAAGATTACGACCGAGTTTCTCACACCACTTATGTTGTGCGTGTTAATGTTATCCAAATGTGGCGAGACCTACAATTTAAAGTGAACTCCGAACGACAGACTTTTGGTAAACTTTTCATAGCAACTTTTTATTTTAGTCTCAGAGTTTTTGCCAGAAATCTGCTGAGAGGAAGTCGCCGAAGAAATATTTTTTTATATTTTCGTTTTGATGTCTGACCTGGGGTTTGAACTACAGCATCGTGTCTAATAAGCCAACACACTAGCTACTAGACTACGGCGACTTGGCATCTAAGCACCTGACATTAAAAGTATGCACTTGAATTCTAGTCAGTCGATAACATTTGTTACAGCCTTCGACACACTAAAAGGTTTCTCGGTAAAGGTCTAAACCATGAACAAAGATTGCCAGCAATGAATTGACTGCCTTTAGGTTTACATAATTGGCCGTTGCAACTCTTTCGGTCAGGATTACGACCTAGCTTCTCACACCAATTATGTTGTGTGCGTTAATTTTATCAATTTACGGTACCCGCAGTTTAAAGTTTAATACGAACGATAGATTTTTGAGAAACTTTTCATGGCAATTTTATTTACTCTCATTTTTCTCCCTTGTCTGAGAGCAGCTGAGAGCAGCTGAGAGCAAGAAACCATTGCATACAGTGGGTGACAAAAGTATTTGAAAAGCAACGATAATATCGTTACGTTTTTACCTTTTAAAAACGTTTAAAATACGAGCTCATAGATTGCAAATAAAATAAAAATAAATTTGTGTTTAGTTTCAATTAAGATTCTTTATTATTCACACAATTCACAACTTGAGGTAAACAACAACAATTGCTCTTCTCTTGTTATTCCTCCGTTTATACCCTTTGCATAAATAATAACAAGCACTAAACAATTATTCGACAGATCCTTGTGACTGACATCTTCACACCACGTTTACTATCTTCAAACGCACCGCGTTATCACACAAGACTAACTGAACTTTACTGACTCACCCACCTGTTTCGCCTTGCCTTTTATATTGTAGAGTAAAAAGTCTGATGAATGTTCCTGAAAGCGAATGCTCGTGGTGACTTCAACTTCTCTAAATCTCTATAAATGTAAACATAGTTGTTTACATTCATTATTGTTGTTTGTGTATTTGTTTACATTTATTCTTATAGTGTTGTTTGTGGAATTTTATTTACTTGTTTATCATTTTTTATGCTGGTGTTTGTTGTTGTGTTTTTGTAGCTTTTATTTCTAAATTTAATGTTAAGCGATGTAAAAGCAAAACATCATTATCTTGATTTTTCATTTTCGTAACAATATTGTGCTGTTCGAAATGCCTGAGCTGTCTCACGAGTTCTTGTCCAGTAAGCCGAACAAATTTACTACCAACTAGACTACGACAACCACATGAATACATTCATAAATTATTGGTCATTACAACCGTTTAGTCAGGATTACGACCTAGTTTCTCACACCACTAATGTTGTGTGCGTAAATTTTTATACATGAATGGTGGGTCCTACCGTTTAAAGTCGACTCCTAACGACAGATTTTTGAGAAACTTTTCATGGCAATTTTACTTACTTTCAGAGTATTTGCCAGAAGTCCGCTGAGAGGAAGTCGCCGAAGAAATATTTTTTCATATTTTCGTTTTGATGTCTGACCTGGGGTTTGAACTCGGGCTTTACGTCTAATCAGTCAACACACTACCTAATAGACTACGGCGACTTACTGACTGCATGAATGAATGAATTTATTAAAATTGAAAAGAGTTTCCAACTTCATATTCATCCAATACTGGCTACCATTGCTCTTTGCTGGTAATAAAACGAATTACATTCTGTTCACCTTTAAGCTGCCAATGAAGACTTCGCGTGAGTTATTGTTACCAACATCTACATCAAAGGTGGCTCCATAGAACAATAATAAATTGAGCTTTAGCCGTCTTAATGGAACAACTTAAGGTTTAGGATAACATTTCCACCAACTACATGAATGACATTTATCCTCTTTCCTTAATCCAATATTGGATATTAAAATTTATAAATGAAAATTTCATTAAATTCCATGTTTTCATATATTTTAGATTACATGACTACAACTACAACTAGTACATGTGTATGTAGATTAAGAGTATTGGCAACATTTATTGTATTTACATACATACACAGTTACACCACGAATTTACATTTTTTCCTATCAGGAGGAATTATTTCTGCTTTTATTTTATGAATAACAACTATACACAGCAGAAATATTATTAAAAAAAGACAACAAAAACAATAAATACAGAAAAATAAATGATAAACATGAACACACAAATAGAAAAACAAAACAAATACAGAAACAGAAACTGAAAAAAAATCAAAAACAATTTAATAAAAAAGGAAACAGAAAAACATGGTAAAATTATTTAAACTCATACATTTACGAATGTATGTATGTGTCCGTGTATTTACAATACATATGTAGAAAATAGTAATACCCTGCAAAGAAGACAACAAAACAGTGAATTGAAATGAAAAAAAGGAACAAAAAATAACCACACAAAGAGAAAATAAAAAAAAAAAAATAAATGAAAAACGATAAATTTAATAAATAAAATGAATTTCACTACAAATTTCTCTCCTTTTTTTATTTGTTGTTAAAGAAAAAACCAACAACAAATAGAATAAATCAAGGAAAACATTAGTAAAGGGATAACCTATTGAGGCAGACCGACTTCTCTACAACTCTCTTAGAGGCCCTATGATTTCTCATATTTCACTCATGTAGTGTGCGTTAATTTTATCCATCAGTTTAGCGTTTAATCCGAAAAGCTGATTTTTAAGAAATTTGATTGCAATTTTATTTTACTCTCAGAGTTTTTCTCACCGTACTAATGAGTGGAAGTCGCCTCAAGAAATACTTTTTTCATATTTCCTTATATTCGACGTAAATCGATCTGAAATTCACTAAGTCAATCGCCTGCTTTGCGTTGCCTTTTATACGGCAGAGTAAACAGTTTGATAAATGTTCTTGAAGGCGAATGTTCGTGACTTTGCCTTCTCGAAATCTCTATGAATGTAAACATTGTTGTTTTCATTTATTCTTCTTGTGTTGTTGGTGTATTTTTGTTTACTTGTTTACCATTTTTTATGCTAGTGTTCGTTGTTATATTAAGCAGTACGATAATTTGTAAACAGGTTTGTTAACTTGCATTGTTATGTTTTTGTAGCTTTTGTTTATAATTTTCATGTTAAGCGATGTAAAAGCAAAATACCATACCAGGCCTTCAATTTAGAAAGTTATCAAGTTATTTGTTTCTGTAGTCTAGTAAGTAGTGTGTTGTGTGTGTATGGCTTATTAGGCGTGACGCCACGCCTCGAACCCCAGTAGAGAGATCTCCAACAAAACGTAATATGACAAAAATAAAAAAACAAAAAAGTGGCCTACCCAACAGCAGATTTCTGGCAAAATCATGAGAGTAAATAAAAAATTGCCATGAAAAGTTTTTGAAAAAAATCTGTCGACTTTAAACTGTAGCACCAACCACTTTTGGATAAAATTAACACACACAACATCAGTGGTCTGACACAGTAGCTTAATTAGACCATTTCTTACTTTAGCTACAATAGTGTGGTGCATATCGATAGATAGGAAATACATCATCAGAATAATTCAAAAGGTTCAAATGAGATGTTGGAACAAGTACTACGAAGAAAATAGCAGAAAATAGAATTGGAAACAATAATCTTCATCTAAGCTGTACGTATTCGATATTAGGCAACTCTTTCAAAGCATCACTTTTAAGCTATGAGTAAATAGATCAACTAGAGCCACATATCATATCATCTGAACGGATTCACGTTTGCGGAATCACGAGTGCCTAAAATATCAACAGCAACCAATTTCATCTCTCTGTCATATCAAAGACACAGATGCCCCTGGGGATTTGTCGCTACACGGATGGCTCTAAGTATGGAGATACGATTGATGATCAAGCGCAGGATCACTTTTGCCAACAAGTGCTACTATGGCCTCAATAGGCAATTGAGTAGCAGAGACCTCTCTCGTACGACAAAACTAATACAGAATGGTCATCCTCCCCGTGCTTCTTTATGGCGCAGAGGCATGGACTCTATTAAGCACTGATGCAGCAGCCTTGAGAGTATTCGAGAGAAAATTTCCATGTACGATTTTCGGTCCAGTGCGAGTTGACGATGATTTTCGCATCCGATCCAACAGTTATGTATGAGCTCTATGAGCTCCTCAGCGACATAGATATTGTGCAGCATAATAACATCCAGCGGTTGCGCTGGCTCAGCCATGATGTTTGAATAGAGGAGGATGCTCCGCGCGATACGGGTATTTGATGCGGGGATCTGCGGTAGTCGGCGAAGACGATGACCTTGTTGCATTGAAAGGACCAAATCGAGGAAGCCATGGCATCGATTGGAAGCAGAGGCGCCTGGAAGGATGTGTTAAGGCAGGTCGAAATCCGCTAATCGAGTTGTTAAGTGTCAATTAAGTAAGTAAGTATTCAATTTAGCTGAAAGCATTAAATTTAGCCATACTCTGTGAACCACTGGCAATTCAACCTAGCCTTCAAAATAGATCGGTCTACTGACTAATCGTTTTATTATAGGCGACGTTGTTTCTTAATGGTTTACGAGAAGAGCTTTCTATCAATAAAAAATCAATTTGTTGTTCTCAAATCCTTATTTCAAATTGTTTTCCTCTTTTGGATCTCAAAATACTTTATTTGCTACACCCTTTATGTTTGGAAAACAATACTAATTCGACTCACTAAGCCCACACCTATACAAAGTGTGTTAATACACTTCTACTCTCTCTCTCTCTCTCACACACACACACACTAATTCCACTATTTTTAGTGTGTATGTAAGTGTACTTTGTTGGATTCTCTATATTATGGTTTGTCCTTGTCACATGGAAATTTATTATCCTTTTGTATTTACAACACGAGCTTTTATCGGATTAAACGCTAGGCTACAGACCTAGGGTGGAGGAGGAGAGAAAGAGATAGAGAATGGAAAAATAAAGGTATAAATGTGACAACAACAATAACAACAACAAAGAAAACAAAAGGAAAGGAAACTAAAAAAATACAAAAAAAAGTAACAAAGAATTATACACACATGTACACACGTGTAGCATGATAAATATAAGAAGAAGCATAAACAATTTATTAAAATCATCTTTAACATGGACACACACACACACATAAGCACACAGTTATATATTTACGCACATTGTTTTGTTATGCATCCAATTACGGTTACCAGTCCTTAGATATGACCAGCCAAACAATACAACGGCCACAATTATTTCACTTCTGACCATTTGTGGGACCTTGATTACACTGACAGACAAGTAAAGAAAGCATAAATAGAAAAACGAAAGTATTTATCCCTTATTAGCTGACAACATCATATCACAGGTGATTACTCTCACAAGTAACTTTAAAATTAAGCACTTCACAGCTCACATTAAAAGCTCCCACACGCTCTTTGCCTGATTGAATGACAACTATTGCCTGGCAACAAGGCGAGATGAGTATACTTAGTCAAATGGTACGTATAATCCGTTAAAGTAAGCGAAAAATGCTGTTCAATGAAGTGAGCGAAGGAAAATATTCTTTTTTATTGCAATAAGGAATGAAAATTCCTCTCAGATAGTTTAAGAAGTAATTTTTTTGTTTTTATACTAAATAAGTGAAAGAAGTCATTTACGAGTATATGATCTTATAACACGATGGATTTCTTATTTAAGTTGTATGCTCATCAGGAGCAAAATACAGAAATATTTTCGATTTCAATGATTTCGACTGCCCAACCCTGATTCAACCCTTGGCTCAGGCAGCAACGAAACGTAATAAAAAAATATTTCCTCGGTGACTTCCTCTCAGCAGTCTTCTGGCAAACACTCTGAGTAAGAAATAAAATTGCCATGAAAGTTTATTAAAAATCTGTCGTTCAGAATCGTCTTTAAACTGTAGGTACCTCTACCCACGATTAAAATTAACCCACACAACATGGTTGATATGAGAAGCTAAGTCGTAAATGTGACTAAAGGTTTATAATGACCAATTAGATCAGCAAACGCTAGCATCATACACTGCTTAGCTATCATATGGTATTACTCCACAGAGTTCTCCATATCCTGGCAGCTTCTATTTGCAGCTATTGCTCGTATGGTCTGTATTAACGCCATGGCTTTTTGAATATGCTTCGTTATTCATTATTCTTATCATTTTCTAGTCCATTCTACTTTTTTTCTAACAGTAACATCATATGCAGTCGCCGTGTGTGTTGGGTTGTTAGATTAGATCTCCAGCAAAACGAAAATACAAAAAAAAATATTTCTTCGGCGACTTCTTCTCTGCAGATTTCTGGCTAAAATCCTGAGAGTTAAATAAAATTGGCATGAAAAGTTTCTCAGAAATCTGTCTTTCGGAATCGACTTTAAACTGTAGGTCCTGCCACTCATGTTTAAAATTAACACACACAACATAAGTGGTGTGGGAAACTAGGTCATATTTCTGCCGGAGAGGTTGTAATGACCAACAATATATAGGACAGACTGTTCAACTAAATTTCTAATCTTTTCATTCCATGCACTGACTATAATCCGGGCTTAAATTATCGCCTTGGTCGTGTGTTTCTAATATTTTGTTAAGTTTTTCGGTTTTAAGCGATCCTTATTCGTAAAATATATGGTACTACAGTTAAATGATATGCACCACCGATTGTCTTGCCATAACGAAACAAAAATTCTTAGTTTTCCCAAAAAAATTTTAACGTGGCTGTTTTCGTACTCGTGTTCGAAATTCATAATTTAACGTCATTTCAATCACACTGTATTTATTATTCGTATTTATTACCCGTATTATTGTTTAAATTACATGGTACGTATGAGTAATAATGCTGCTACTAACCTCAATTTCATTACTCATACAACAGGGTGTGCCACATACAAATATATTTGCTTTGCTTTGAAGAAATCTTTTCTCTTCATTACATGGTATTACTTAAATAACCTGAAAAAAATTTATAAAATTTTTCGTCCTGCACTGCTATTCGATAGGCAAGTGGTAAAAATTGTTCATACACCTTTAAAAGTTTCTCAAAAAGTCGTCATTCGGAGTCTACTTTAAACTGTAGGTCTCGCCACTATTGGATAAAATTAACACACACAACATAAGTGGTGTGAGAAGCTAGGTTTTAATGCTGACTAAAGTATTGTAATGACCAAATATGTATGTCATGCACATATGTATGTAACATTATCTGATCAGTATTAATTACCAATAAAATATGGCCGCTTAGGCACAATTTCTTAAAAACCTCAGAGAAATCATCTGCTTGCCCATGAGATAATTTTTTCATCATCATTTAAACTCCAAAGGTAAAAGGTGCCGTATAGCCTTTAAGGCAATGGAGATTTCCAAGTTATGGACAATTTAGTTTAGAGTGTGAATGTCGCTAAGGTTCCAGATCGAAAAACAATTTGGTCGTCTTCTCAATTAAGCACTCTGTGTTTAACTTGGACAATCTCACAAATTTTGCTGGGTTATTTACCAGATTTAAACAATTTTTTTTATTCTCTCAATTTCTATTTGTTTTTATAAGGTTGTATGTAAATAAATACATTCCCTTTGTATGTATCCTTGTTGTCTGTGTTGACCATTTCAGGATAAATGTTAAAAAAAACGAATGGTTTTACAGAGAAAAAAACTTGACAATTTTTGTATTATTAAATGTTGTTGTCTTTCTTTTTAAGAAGAAATAATTAAACATCAAAAGAAAAAAAAGAACAAAAAAAGGCAACATAACATGGCAACATAAAATAAAATGCTGAAAGGATATTTCAATTAAAACAGCGTAGACCCAAAGGATGTAGACGGTCTAAGCAAAGACCTTTTCTAATGTAAACTTGGCAAACGCAAGAGTTTTCTTAGAAATACAAAAGAAACGCACTTTGACAAAAGGAAACATAAAGATGGCGAACAAGACTTTTCTGACTGTCATCATCAGTTAATGCCAACATGGTTAACAGACTCTGTCTCTCTCTTTGCCAGTTACTAGCCTTTGAACTGGCGAACAGACACCGCCATTTGAATAACAGGCCAGAATGTTTAAGTACTAGACAACCATTATGCTTATTTATTATGATTTTCTTAAAATATTTCAGAAGTTAACTTGAGAAAGTCTGGAGTAAATGGTAAGCCAGCTTAACAACATTGTGTTTTGCAGCAGCTTACATGTACACCACAATGAAAACTTCTACGACAAACACCAAATGGGCCAATGAAAAAAAGAAACAAACAACAAAAACCATAATGCTTCATTAACTTAAACTTACAACAAAACGAATGAACAGAATAGCCAGACTATTGGCCAGACGAACAGACGCCGTTGCATGTCTACCCCTTTAAAATAACTTTGGCAGTCTACCGTCTACCATTTACCAACAGAAGTGAAGTGTAATTACTGCGTGTGTAACCGAGCAAAAGTGTTGTACGAAATTATTAAAATAAATTTAAAAAACTGTCAGAATTTTCTTTCTTCTTCTTCTTCTTTTTCATTTTTATTGCTTACTTCGTTTTAACGCATTTTGCATTTTTAAGTGAATTTGTTTTCTTAATTTTTCTTTCTCTTTTATTTTCCAACAATAAAAAACAGCCATAAATTCCCCTCGTACCGAAAAATCTTTTTCTTTTTTTTTTTGGTTATCTTAACTTCCTGTATGCCAGAGTTTCCTTTTGCCCCGGTTTTGCAATTTAACCGAAAAATTAACTTCTTGAACCAACCAACCAACGACATGATAAATTCCGTTAAAGACAGCAACAGTCGCAGTAAAGCAAATAATGAGACACGGCGTAGCATTTTGCCAACCAAGAGAAAGAGGACAACTTAAACATACACAGACACACACACATGTATGTTGTTGCATGAACACAGTGTATTAATAGAGTGGCAGCGAAACAAAGTAACCAAGTCAACTTATAACAAAAAACAACAAGAAAAACAAGAAAAATTTTTTTTAAAGAATTTGTCGACCTTATTTTAAAAACACGCTACAGAATATGCAAGGCAAGGGAGGACATATAAACTGCATATCTAGGACAATGCTAGCCTAAATCCTTTGATTTTACAAAATCTCTTAAAAATTTTCTTTCTTTTTCAAATTCTTAAATGCATAATAATAGAAGTTTTTCTACAGGAAGTCCATGATAATTTTTTAAACGGCACTGAGGACACTGGTTTCGTATTCGAAGAATCTGTGACTGGAAATCATCATCAAAAATTTGGTGAGGCGAACGAAGTTATTGCTGTGCGAGAGCCTAGGAAATTCCTTAACATTAGAAATGAAAAAGGAGTCGCTGTAGTCTAGCAGGTAGTGTGTTGGCTTATAAGACGAGTACCAGTGGTTCAGTATGAAAAATATTGTCATACCGTCTTCTGGTAAAAACTCTGAGAGTGAATAAAGACTTACCATGAAAAGTTTCTCAAAAATCTGTCATTCGGAGTCGACTTTAAACTGTAGGTCCCACTCCTCATGTAGAGAAATTAACACACGCAACATAAGTGATGTGAGAAGCTAGGTTGAAATCCTGACTGTAATGCCAGATTATAGCAGCAAACTAGACTAGAGCAGTTTAGACTAGACTTTGTTAGTTTAAAGCCTTATTATTGGAGTATTTGAAAAGCAATCAGGTAAAGGAGTGCAATTTCGAATACTATTCGAAAATCCCGCTAGATAGGGACAGATTTTTTCATAGAGAAAGTGAAAATTGATTGGATAGAAGGTTTTCTACATAAAGGGTGTTTTTTACAGAGTTATAGAACTTTAAGTTGCAATAAAACAACGATGGATTATTCGATTGACATGAATTTTATTTATCCGAAAGATAATCTTGTGGTATTACATTTTAAATATGATTTCTGGCATATGACCGCCACGGCTGGCGCGGATGTAGTCCATTCTGGACGTCCAATCTTCGATGACTTTTTCCAACATTTGTGGCCGTATATCGGCAATAATACGGCGAATGTTATCTTCCAAATGGTCAAACGTTTATGGCTTTACCGCATAGACCAATGAGTTTACATAGCCCCACAGAAAGTAGTCTAGCGGTGTGAAATCACAAGATCTTGGAGGCCAATTCACTGGTCCAAAACGTGATATTAGGCGGTCACCAAACGTGTCTTTCAATAAATCGATTATGGCATGATTGTTGAAACCACAACGATTTTGTCGACGATAAAATGGACGTAGTGCGCGCTATTTGCAAGCGTTGTTCAGGCGTGAGTCTATTCATGATGAATCGCCAAACCAAACTGAGAATAAATCACTTGATAGCTGTTAAATCGGTCGCCAACTTAAATGCCAACTTAAAGTTCTATACCTCTATAAAAAACACCCTTTACATACCTAATTGGTCATTACAACCCTTTAGTTAGGATTACGACCTAGTTTCTCACATCACTTATGTTGTGTGTATAAATTTTATTGAAAAGTGGCGAGACCCACAGTTTAAAATTGACTTCGAATGACAAATTTTTTTGAGAAACTTTTCATGGCAATTTTTTATTTTACACTCTGATTTTTTGCCAGAAATTTGCTGAGAGAAAGTGGCTGTGAAATATTTCCTCATATTTCGTTTTGTTGGATACTCGCGACTCGCGACTAATAAGCCAACACACTACTTATTACACTACGACGATTTTAACAGAAGGTTTTCTAACGGTACATTATTGCACGAGATGTCATCACAATGCGTGAAGTTACTGGACATTACTGGTTGACAAGAATTATACATCTTTTATGGAGGCGGCAAAAAAAATGACACATTTTGATCATTGCATTGAAATGTCTCAAAACATAATTTCTTAAGATTACTTTGCATTAACAGGTCCTCCTAAAATATGTAGTTCATATGATTTTGTAAAGATTAGAAACGGATTATCAGAAAGCTAGTGCTAGTTAAGGTGGCCTCCGTCTCCTTAACCTCCCTTCCTATCACTTCTCTCTTTTCCTACCTACTTTATTATTCCTCCATCTCTCTCCTTTAGCTCGTATTATAATGGGTCTTTTCGACCTGCGAGTATTGCACTTGCCCCAATGAAAAGTACACGTCCTCAAACCTAACCTAAGGCTGCCACTTGTAATACAAAGTCATTGGAGAGGCAAGCAAGATAAGATATTGTTACGCTTTTAACTTTTAAAAACGTTTAAAATATGTACTCGTAGATTGCAAATAAAATAAAAATAAATCTGTGTTTAGTTTCTAAATAAAATTCTTTATTATTCCCACAATTCTATGTAGCACTGTTCACAACTTTATATAAACAACAACAATTGCTTTGTTTGTTATTCCTCTGTTTACACCCTTTGCATAAACAAAAACAATTACAAGACAATAGTTCGACTGATCTTTGTAACGCAGACCTTCAAACCACGATTAAATTCTTCAAACTCACCGCTTCTTCACACCATTCTGACTGAACTTCACCAAATCACTCGCCTGCTTTGCCTTGCCTTTTATATGTTAAAGGAAACAGTCTGATGAATGTTCTTGAAGGCGAACGTTCATGGCTTCGCCTTCTGGAAAGCTCTATAAATGTAAACATTGTTGTTTACATTTATTATTGTAGTGTTGTTGGTATATTTTTGTTTACTTGTTTACCATTTTTTGTCCTAATGCTCGCTGTATGAAGCAGTACGGTAATTTGTAAACAGGTTTGTTTATTTGCATTGTTATGGTTTTGTAGCTTTTGTTTATAATTTTAATGTTAAACGTTGTAAAACCAAAACATCAGTATATAGATTTTCTTAACAATATCTTTAGGAAGCACTTCTCGAGGTCACGAATTATACATTTTATACGGCAACACACTGAATACGATTTTTTATTTGTTCAGTAGGGCATTATAAATTCGCTGTCATGTAAAAACACTAAAAAACAAGAAGAAAAAACAACAACAACAATTCATATATATTTTGTACAATAATTTTTGGTTAATGGTTTGATGATATGCAGGTTTAATATGTATGTATGTATGAATTGGGGGTATGCCTTGTATGTGTATATGTACCCTACTCACATAATATGTGTGTGCTAATGCAGAACCCAATATTCACAGCATATTTTTTGCCATATTTACATACACATTTAAAACTATTGTTGTGCAGATTTATATATATGTCAGTGTATGCCAGTGTATGTGTCTGGTGGTGTGTGATGGTGTGTTGGTATGTAGGGTTTATGCATATAAAATCATAAATCTTAATAAGCCACAAAACAAGTTCACATTAATTTTTTGTTATCATGCAAAACGCAACACTGACTTGCTTTCAACTTTTCTTGTGTTACACTCACTCACATACTGCTACGTAACTTCAGCAACCCACTTCTATACTTCTATACTTTCTTTCTTTCCATTTTTTATTTTTATTTTTATTTTTCATTTATTTACGTCAGTCAGTTGTGGCGCACTTGTCCATGTGCCTGTGTATTTATGTATGCGTGTGATAGCGTCTAAAAACCGTAATCATTACAAAGAGTATAACAGCAGAAGAGATGAGTAGTGAAAAATATTTAGCCAGTGAGTCAAACCAAAAGAAACACATACAGACAAACAAGGGTTCAAACATTTTCGTTTTTTTCTGTTCAGTTTATTTGAACTTACTTAACCTCACTTATGATGACGTTAAAGGTGTACGAACAACTTTTGCCATTTGCCTGTCCAATAGCAGTGTGAGATGAAAAATTTTTTTATAAATTTTTTGCAGGATATTTAAGTAATTTCATGTAATAAAGAGAAGAGATTTCTTCAAAAGCAAAGAAAATTACTTGTATGTGGTACACTCTGTTGTATGAGAAATAAAATTGAGGTTAGTAGCAGCATTATTACTCATACGTACCATGTAATATAAACAATAATACGGATAATAAATACAAGCAATAAATACAGTGCGATTGAAATGACGTTAAATTATGAATTTCGAAGACATTTTTGGGAAAACTGTAGTACCATATATTTTACGAATAAGGATCGCTTAAAACCGAAAAATATATCAAAATTTGTTAAACAGACGACCAAGGAGTTAATTTATGCCCGGATAATAGTCAGTGCATTGAATGAAAAGATTAGAAATGTAGTTGAACTTTATGATATTAAGTCTGTCAAATATATTGTTGGTCATTACAACCCTTCATTCAGGTTTACGACATAGCTTCTCACACCACTTTGTGAAAAATTGCTCTTCTTTAGTAGAATTTTATTGAATTTTCTGTTGTACCAAGCTTTACAAGTGCTCTTCTATTACCTGTAATGTTACATACGTACATAATTGGTCATTGCAACGCTTCAGTCAGGATTACGACCTAGCTTCGCACACCACTTATGTTGTGTGTGTTAATTTTATACATGAGTGGCGGGACCTACAGTTTAAAGTCGACTCCGAACGAATGATTTTTCCTAGAAATTTGCTGAGAGGAAGTCGCGGGTAAATATATCCTGATATTTCGTTTTATTGGAGATGTCTATCCTGGGCTTGGAACCATGGCCTCACGCCTTATAAGCCAACACACTACCAACTAGACTGCGGCAACTACTACTGTCTGTCCTGTACATCATCAGGCATGGCTAAAAGCATCGCTTCTGTTACAGAAAATATTGCTAGTGGCATGAATTTTTCGATTCAAAGGCTGTTTCAACAATTGAGCCTATTCAAGGGTGATCATAACATATTTTTTATTTCGATTTTCACCCTCAGCCATGTAAAGTTCAACTCACGCCACAATTAATACCGCATGAGCATTCAGATATGCCCTATTCATGGCTAGAGTAATAGGCGTCAATTCTAGACTGTGAATAATCCATTGCATTTGCAGAAAGTCGATGTTAGCTATGCATTTTGGTCTGGAAAACGTCCCTGGAAATATCGTTACTTTCTATTCTTAACGCTATGACCGAATGATAACTGGTATCACCGCCAGCTACATACTGCTTTTGAAAAATATAGGGAGGATCATTTAAAAGTTTAAATTTAAACAAAAAAACAATAAAACAAAAACAGTTTGAAATTTCGTTAAATTTATTTTTTTGTTGCGAAGTACAATTTTTCCGGTTAAAAATGGGATATTATTTCATGCCGATGCTGGCCTCACTGTACCTCTTTGGATCGGACCATTTTTGGAGCACTTTTTCTAGTGCATGGGGTCGTATCTCGGCAGTGGCATCACGAATTTTGGATTTTAAGTGTTCAATTGTATTTGGTTTCTTGCCACAAAATTTTTTTATCGTCACCCGACCGAAAATAGTCCAACTTTGTCACACCTCAGCTTAGTGGCGGCCAATTCACATCACCATTTCGGCTAATTAGACGGCCATCAAACGTTTGACGCAATAAATCGATTGCGGTGTGTGGCAAGTTGTAGCATCCTGTTCAAATTAAACATCGTATACAGCAATACCATGAAGAGCGCGTATAAAAAAGTCGACTATCATGGTGCGATAGGCGTAATGGTTGCATCGTCCTCATTTTCAAAGAAATATGGGCCAATGATGTTTCCGTTCCACAAGCTGCACCAAATAGTTACTCGTAATGTGTACATTAGCTATTGTAAGACCACGTGTGGGTTTTCTTAGCCCGACATATGGTCATTTTGGTTATAAGATTAAAATAGGCTTCATTCGAAAAGATAATTTTTTTTTTTGCAATTTTTGCAATATCCGACCAACATTGCTCAATCGTAAATCGATTCATTATGTTCATTGGAGATAATATACTGAATTTTGTGACAGAATAGAATGACATAAGTATTGTCAGATTCGAAATAACCGATGGTTCATATTTATTTTAGTTTATTTATTAATTACAATACAATTACAAATTATATTTTAATTATATACATATGAGCTGAGTAATTTGACCATATGCTCGGTGTAGTGTCACAGACCAGAGCCTCTGTTGGAAATCAACCCTACGGCGCTCACACTAATAGTCTAGCACACTACCCACTAGACTACCAGGACACCCGGTTCAAGTTTAAACCAATAGATAGCCCATCCAATACAAGCAAAATTTAAAAGTATTTGTTTTTACTAAGCTAGAGAGGAGAAACCCTCTAATGCCACAACAACAAAAATAAAACCAAGTTTCAACCTTTTGTTCCACTTGTGATTATCTTGCTTATAAGTTTTGTATCTCTGCATAAGAGGACTAATATTTATGCGTTGCGGTGATCTTTGACTTAAAAATCACGCTCTTTTACATAAATTTTGAAAAATGTTCACAGTTTTTCTTCTACATTTGCCTCTGCACAAATTTGCCGTAAAATTCAGCTGCTCTATGATAATAACAAACGAACAAAATAAAAGCAAAACTTAAGTTAAAACCCAAATGAAATATTGACTAGAATAACCATATCAAGTATACGCCTCATGAAATTTTGTAACAACTACCAGCCAACAAACACACAACAGCAGAACTTAAAATGGATAAAAACACCAGCATCAAATAAATTATCAGCAACAACAATAACAACAATATTAAAGGCAGATGATATACAACCAATATATTGGATCTGTAGTAATACACATACAACAGCAACAACAACAACAAATATACCAACAAGCCTTTAACATCACAAGGACACAACAATGAATCTTTTGAGACTAAAAGCGTAATGCCATCAATATTTTTCCTGAGTGTATGTATGTATGTCTGTACAAGTGTGTGTCTCTATGTAGTAACGACCACTACCGTTAGCTGTACTTTTCTATTTTTGTGTTTGTTTTTATTTTTATTCGCCTTGTGTTTGGGTTGTGGACGTAATTTCACACACAACTGGATTCAAAAAGGAGTAGAAGCGTTACTCGTTGACTACGTTGTTTTTCCATATTTTTTTTGGTCATAATTTTGTTTGTCTCAACGCTAAGCGAAAAATGCAAATTTTTCCTCCCACAAAAATTGAAGAAAAAAAAGCATAGAAACTGAAATAAAATAATAAAATGTAATAAAGTATGGTAAAATGAGGGAAAATGAAACTAAAATATGTATGTATGTATGTCGGTTAACCCCTACTGTCTGATTACCCAGACCATAAAGTATTGTTTGCGGAAGTCACAACCAATGTGCGTATCCTTTACATGTTGTTTTTGTCTCTTCATAGAATTTTTATTCTGTTTCGAATACTAAATGCCTTCGAGTGGGCACTGAAGCCTATTCTGAGGTTCTTCCAACGATTTCAATGTGAGAGAGATGAGGGTTGTTTGTCCATATTGACATGGAACGTACGGCTTCTGCCTTCCCAAAATGTTTCAAAGAAATTAATTATTTCATGCAAGTTACTATCAAACTTTAAAAGTATTTGCAACGTTGTAAAGATTTAACCAAGCAGCAGCATTTTTCCAAAAGAATGTTTGATCATCACATAGTTTGCAGACGATACTAAGGATTTACACGATATTTTTTATTGAAAATACTGCTTCAACGTATCAAAAAGAATGCTCGGATTTGGTTATCTATTACGAGAATCTGAAGTGCAAGAAATTATACGTGAATTTCCACCACTTGGATCAATTGGAAGGAAGGAATTGGATCAATTCTTTGTGGTTACCACAAGAATCTCATCTATTCAGAACAACTGCAATGGGCCTCCTATTCAAGTTGAATTGAGCACATCTTTCCATAGCATAGATTTTCGCTTGATAGATACTCGCGAATTTTCTCATGTGCCTGGAAGGTTCCATTCTGGATTTAAAAACTCCTGCTCATATTCCAAGGTTCATTCTTGTACTATCTGTTTACCAGAGTTTCTCTTTTAAGAGATTATGCAGCATCCAGATTACTCCATTCATAGTTTCTACAGCTCGTTGCGAAGCATTTTTCAAAAACATACACTCTACTGGTTCTAACCAAAAGATAGTTAAGAACTAAGTTGTCAGACAATAAATTCCTTAGATTTTCCAATGAATTTCACGTTAGACTTGCCTCCCAACACCATAATTATAGTGTCCATGGCTTTAGTCCATGTGCAGCTGACTTAAGTCCAACAGAACTTCCAGCGCTGTTGTAAGTTAGGTTGTCATTGCTCCAGTTATGGCACCACACTGCAACTCTACTGCAAATAATCGGACAGAGCTTCCAGCGCCGCTGTAAGACAAGTTGTCTTGCTCCTGTTGTGCCACCACACCGCAACTCTACTGCAAATGTTACATACATACATACATAATTGGGCATTATAACCTTTCAGTCAGGATTACGACCAAGTTTCTCACACCACTTATGTTGTGTGTGTTAATTTTATACATGATTGGTGGGACCTACAGTTTAAAGTCGACTCCGAACCGCAGATCTTTGAGACAAACTTTTTCATGGCAATTGTTATTTACTCTGAGAGTTTTTGCCAGAAATCTGCTGAGAGGAAGTCGCCGAAGAAATTCTTTCTGTATTTTTGTTTTGATGTCTGGCCTGGAGCTCGAACCCTGGCTTTACGTCTAAGAAGCCATCACACTACCTGCTAGACTACGGCGACTACTGCAAATGATGCCCAAGTTAACCACAATCATTCACTGCTGTCACCTTACTCAATTGCTTACAAAATAGAACGAAGTGGGTTGAAAGCAATGTTCAAACAGGAACTTTAAAGTTCTACGAATTAAGTCGATAGGAACAGATCAGACTTTCTCTGAATTCAACTGATGCCTGTGGGTTGTAGACAGTACAATACAATCTGACATAATGTGTTCTTTGGTTTCATCTTCATCTAGACATAGGCGTTACTCCTTCTTATTCAAGAGATGTAGCGTTTTGGTAAGATGTTTCGGTTAGTAATGTCGCAATAGAAAACCTACCACACAGCCAATGATTGCTTACCGGTATCTATAGAGCCTTTTAGGTTAGGTTAGGTTAGGACGTGTACCTGTCAGTCAAGACAGGTACAGTACCCGGAGGTCAGATTGACCCATTGTACAACGTCCTAGAGCCTTTTACTATAGGGGACAATTGTTGCACGCAGTCCTTTTGGATCTCCTGTTACCTTCAAAGACTGTTATCATCGATTTACCCCTTTGAATCGAATTCTCTATTTAGCCTTACATGCTATATTCCTTCGCTTTCCGGTTTCAGTTTCTTATTTAAAAATTTTTTAATACTCTCTGGTCTGATATTGAGAACGTCTTTCCCTTGCACGCACTACCATAAAGTGCCTATAAGGCGGCTCTTTTAAAGTGTTCCAAACATCAGGGCAGGCCCTCAAACTCCTTTGTCAGTATAGCGTACCAAATAAGAATAAATACAAAAACAAAAAAAACTTTTTCAACTTTTATTATCATAGTAAAATGGTTAAAATATGGTTGCTCACTCATACTGCTTAACAATTTTCTCTGCCAACGCACACACACACATAGAGAGATGTGTAGCCAGCGAGAGAAGAACAAGAAAATAAAAAAAAGAGAAAACCTAAACGTCATATTATAAAATTGAGAGGGGGCTGAAAAAAAAGAAGAAAACGGGCAACAAAAATTAGGAAATATAGCACAACAACTACGGCAACAACAAAAAACTTTAGTTTAACAAAAAATTTTATAAATCTCTGCTCACACTTACACACGCAAATATTTGGCTTTTTGTATCCTAAACAAAGTCTACTTTCTGGCAATGGTCGGACATCCTTTCATAATAAAAAACCATAACATTTACTCACACACCAGCATATATGTATACGAACATAGCTTTCGTATCTTTGTTACGCACACACATAGAAATATATACGCAAATATCATCACTTCTTCTTTTTTTTTTTTTGTACTAAACTTATTCAAAAACTATCATCAAAATCATTTTGGCATGTGTTTTAAACTATGGGTGTGTGTGGGTGTGTATAAGTAAGTGAATGTTTATATGTGTATATGTTTGGGTATAAAAAGATAATAAATTTGAAACTTCACACTCTGCTGTCACGATGGTTTAATAAAAATTAATAAAATTTTAGAAATTTTGTATGTGCGTATGCGCCTATATGTGTATGTTGCTTAGATTGTATAATGAGGGGTTAATTGATCAGTCGTTTAACTAATGGTTGCTGATCTAATTAAAGTTGGACAATTAAAAATAAATCAATTTTTGATTCTATTACAATAGAATCCCATATTTTAAGTATATTTGTGGGTACTGCATACACATTATTTGGTTTTGGGCAACGAGACTGAATAGTTAAAGTGAGTGCAGCAATATGGTGGTTAAATAATCTTTTCAGACAGAATGGTCCTGTGGTATATAGCATTCGGGCAATCGGTTCAATTGAGGTTAACTCTCGAACTATGTAGTTAAAGTCAAATCAGCAAGGAGGGAAAAATAGGGCACCATATGCTACATACCAGATCATACATACATACATATCATTGATCATTACTACCCTTTAGTCAGAATTACAACCTAGCTTCTCACACCACTTATGTTGTGTGCGTTAATTTTTATACATGAGTGGCGGGGCCCTACAGTGTAAAGTCGATTCCGAATGACAGATTTTTAAGAAATTTTTCATTGCAATTTTCATTTACTCTCAGAGTCGCCGAAGAAATATTTGTTCATATTTCGTTAATTGGAGATGCCTGACATGAGGTTTGCATCGAGGCCTTACATCTAATAAGCCAACAGACTACCTACTAGACTACCGCGACTCAATAGCCAATTAACTTAGGATTAATTTTGAAGACCTTGCGTACAGGCTAGCCTCTATGTCCCTGATCACGCACAACATTACACCAACATTACATTTATAAATTAGCAGCGCTAAATTCAATTATTAATTCCATTAAACCTTTGGCGCACTTGTCTTAAACAGAACGAAATGAGAAAAAATATTACCTCGGCGACTGCCTCTCGGCAGACTTCTGACAAAAACTCTGAGAGTTCATAAAATTGGCATGAAAAGTTTCTCAAAAGTCTTTCGTTCAAGGTCGGTCCCGCCAATCATACATAACATTAACACACACAATATGAGTGGTTTGAGAAGCTAGGTTGTAATCCTTACTTTAGCATATATGTTTTATGAATATTCTGTGCATCTGTACAAATAGATGATATTCCACCACAACGATTTCATTCATGATAGACTGTTGACTGCGTGCGACAATACACGAATCCAACGGTATTAATTAAGAATTTTTAATCAATTGGACTACTTGCACTACGTTTATAACATACTTATGTCTGCTAACTCATACGCCGTTCAACAGGCAGCACAGTCTCTATGAAAATAGCTGCAATAAATTCTTCTAATATTTTTCCAAATCTTTTGGTTTGGACTCAGAAAATACTTTAGCCAGTACAACACTACTGGAAAAGATAAAGAAATTCACTATATTGGTAGGCAAATTAATTTTAAATAGAGCCGTTGATAAAGATATAAGCATCCGAATGTAAAACCTAAGCAGGCATTTGGAAATGTAAATACACAATTACAACGTATCTGAATACAGAATACGCTGGCAAGATCAATTTGTCTCTGGGCTCAAGTCTCTGGAAGATATTGTTACGAAAATGAATAATCTGGATACTGGTGTTTTGCATTTATATCGCTTAACATTAAAATTATAAACAAAACTACGACAACAAACACCAGCATAAAAAATGGTAAACAAGTAAACAAAAATACAACAACAAATATTACAAGAATAAATGTAAACAAAATACACAACAACAATAATGAATGTAAACAACGATGTTTACATTTATAGAGATTTCGAGAAGGCGAAGCCACGAACATTCGCTTTCAAGAACATTAATCAGACTGTTTTACTCTGCCATACGAAAGGCAAGGCAAAGCAGGCGAGTGGGTTAGTGAAGTCTTGTCAGTCTTGTGTGAAGACACGGTGCGTTTGAAGAGAGTAATCGTGGTTTGAAGATCTCCATTACAAAGATCTGTAGAACAATTGTCTAGTTATTGTCATTGTTTATGCAAAGAGTGTAAACAGATGAATAACAAAGAAGATCAATTGTTGTTGTTTACATCAAGTTGTGAACAGTGGCACACAGAATTGTGCGAATAAGAATAAGAATTTTAATTGAAACTAAACACAAATTTACTTTCATTTTATTTGCAAACTAAGAACTCATAGTTTAAACCTTTTTAAAAGGTAAAAACGTAACAATATTATGAAATTGTTGGCAAACATAATAATAAACCAACACACATATACGAGGGATGCAACCTTGAGCTAAAACCCTTTAGTTTCTCACCTCACCCATTTTGTGGATGGCGACCTGCAGTTTAAAGTCGACTTTGAAAGACAAATTTGTGGGAAACATTTCAGGGAATTTTATTTTACTTTCAGAATTTTTGCTTGTAGATTGGTGGGAGGAAGTAGCCTCCCCGAACTTGTTCGGTTCGAGAAGTCTAAGCCAATGGTTAAACCATAGGCTCTCGTCTAATAGGACAACATATTACTTATTGGACTACTACTCACTACAGCTAATGCTTGGTGAAATTAAAAACCGGAAGTATTGATTGATTGACCATACACTGAGGAAACTGAAAGCAAATATTCCTCCCAGATATATGTGTGTGGACTTGTAAGCATTCATGATAATGAAGGCTTAGTATTATTACCGAAAAGCCTAAAAATCAACCCTCGTACATTCACTTCAAATTTAGCCTTCATTTAGATTTACAACAAATTATCAATTATCCAGCAAGACAATAAATTTAAGTTATTTGCGATAAAAAACTATGAAAAATATGAGAGAAAAAATTAGTACAAATTTACCCGCTAGTCTATGGCAAATAATACAATATTTCATATGCATTCGTCTAGATATGCAGAAATGCTTTTTAAATTTTTTTTATGTTTTTTTTCTGAACAAAATTTGTTAAAAAAAATAGAAAAAAAAATGCTTCAAAACTATAGTTTTATGCACATATTCGGACATCCATAAATCATGTGAGGGATTTATAGTTACAAATACAAACATAGACAACGACAGTGTAAGACTACAAAGAGATACATACGAGTTGTTGTATACTGTGTGAGGGTGTGTTTGTGTAGTAGTAGATGCATGCGAATAGATAGAAACTAACGTATAAATATGTACACATACATACAAGCATGTACATACATATGTAATCTACAGCAATGTAACGGCAGTAGTGGCAGGAATATTTAAATAAAATTAATATTATGGAAAGTGAGTGCTTTTATGACCCAAATTATCTGGCAAAACAACAAATTTTATTTACATTCACACTTAACACGAACAACGATTGAAGTGTGCTTATGTATGCCTGTATGTATGCATGTGTGAGAAGTCATTAGGACAGTTATTAAATAACTATAAAAGAGATTACATCTACACTTGTACACATACAAACACTTACACAAACACATACATCAACTTTTTGTATAATAAATCTACGAAGAGAAATAAAATTTACAGTTTTTCTATAGAGCCTCACTTCTCTTACCCCTCTCTCACATACACAGATTTTGTGCTCTCCGCTTACGTTTTTTTTAATGAATATTAAGACGTTGTGCATATTGTTTTTTGTTTTTCAAACTGGTTTTTCTCTCCTGAAAAAACGAAAAAAAAAACGAACGTTTCTAATGGATTGTTGTCATGACACTTGGACGTGTGTGAAGTGAATTGTGTAATTTAAACAAACAATTAATCATACCGAGCAGGAGAGAGAGAGAGGAACAAAACCAAAAAAAATTCACTATTTTTTCTCTCCTCTATGCGGCATTATCAAAGTAGCAGTTGTAGTCAGCATTTGGTTTAACGTGGCAAAGTTAAATGTCAGCATGAAACAAACCAAAAAAATATCGAATTTTTTTCTTTCTTTTGACTTTTTGGCATTTAATCTAAAGCGCAAAAATATTTTTACTTCGCAAAAAAATATGTTCTTCGGTAAATCCGTGTAAAAATCTATAAAGATAAGAGGCCAAGCGATAAGCGCAATTATATTACAGTGATAACTATGTCACGTAATTAATATGGTAGTTATGGTGTAATCGTAAGGTAGAAAGCATGTTAATGGCATGTATCGCAGCATGTCGTCAACTAATTAAAATGTTAGAGGAGCAGAATTGGAAATTCGTAGATATGCCATTGAACTTATGGCATTGAAAAGTTTTCAATGTTTTTAACACGAAAGATGCTTAGTCTAGTTAGCTAAATAGGTGGTGTGAATCAGAGTTTAGCAATGAATCGTTTTTTCGCTACTCATAAGCACTCATAAAATTTTGAATATAAGTGAGTCAACAATAATGAAATTTAACTATGTACTCTGATTCATTCGTTCTCACTACAACGTTGATTTATAAGTACAGGTTGCAATCAGTATGCGTACAACGTTCAGATCAAACTCATACCATTCGAAATATGTTTGATTCATAAGCCTCACTCATTTTGATTCATAACTTTAGAAGAATACTTATAAATGATTCGAAAGACTCCAATCATTCATCACAATTTACAGCCTTAGTTGTTGTTAGGCATTTACAAGAAAAGAAAAAAGACAGAGCAGCAAGCAGAGCAAACACACAACCTTCACCGGAAGTATTTTAGTGTTTGTACGCGATTCATACATATTTTGTGATTCGTATATATGTTGAGTTATGGAGAGTCGAAATCATCAACATCGTACGTGTTGTTAAGTATGAATATGATGATGAGTACTTCAAACTTTGAATATGAGTAGAGGTTCCTTGATATTAAAATAAGTATGAATGCGTATAAGTATCAAAAATTATGAGTATGATTCGATTCTACACATCTTTTTTAATTCCTAATCTCTGGTGTGAATCGTCACTGTGGTACTAAATATGGACATATGCGACAGATAATACAGGTTCATAGCTTCACTGCATATGAAAGTCATTGTTTGATGAGGTAATTGCTATAATACTCGCGAAGATGCCGAGAGAGGTCAACGAAAAAGAATTTTGTCGGCTTTAAGAAGTCAGAGAAGCGATCGCAATCAGTTAAAGAATGTCAACATAGGTGGCTGACGCATCAGACCGGCATTTAGTGACTAAATTAGGTTGTGTTCGGTCATGGCTCCTTTCGGCAATACCAGTATCGATTCAAGCTGCTTAATAGTCCCGTTTGTCTGAACTTCCAGGTTGAATTCAATACAACGGGCAATATAAATTGTGATTGCGAAAGTGACATGGTAAAACATCGAGAATTAAGGGAGTGTTTGTAGACCAGAAGTAGAAAAACTAATTAACGAGAAATGCCAATCGAATGCGAGCGTACATTTGGCATTGTCGGGATAAAATACAGAGCGTTGTAGCAATTACACCTGCAAAGACATTGACAGTTAGCCAGGCGAACGTAAATGGTGCAATGACCACGAGACTGTAACGAAGATGAGGTTTGATTATAAAGCCCTGGACAGCCGCCTGACTTTATGGATCACTAGTGGATGCAAGTTCCGCACTAACCATGGCTTCCAAGTGTTTTAAAATATTGCATCTACAAGCCATACCTCAAAACTGAGGCAATCTTGTCACTGTGGATAACGATCATAATCAGTGGATCATAATCTTGGACATGCCAACATCTATGCCGCTCAGTTTATAAAAATGATCTCGCTTCCAGATTGATGATATGACCCAGCCCAGCTGTAGCCTTAGTATCCAAGTACCACCTTAGCTGAGATCTTTTTTATGAAGCCATATTGAGGTGTTAAAGGTATATCCTAAATAGCTCGTGAGGCTATTTCCTACAGGGCAAGACAGACTAGTTTTTACATTATATTCTAACAGGAGTGTAGTGGATCAGTATTGCCGTACTTATGATACAAGGTTAAGACCCACAAGGTTATGATACAAGGTTAAGACCCAAAATTGTAAAAGAATTCAAAAAAATTCACAAATTTTGTTTGACGAAATTGCTGCTGCTTATTCGTATGGCCTAGAACATACTAGTAAAGTCTAAACTGCTGTAATATCCGTGTTTAATACAAGTTTCAAAATTTGAAGAAGAAATAATTAAAAGCGGGACATTATCAATGAAGATTGTAGCCTAGAAAGAACTTAAATTTTCTTCAGAAGCATTGCCAGTATTAAAAAAAGACTGACAGAACTTCTAAAGGAAATTTATATGGAAACAGCCATATTGGTACCGAAGCTTTTTTTCAACATAAAATGCAAGAAAAACCTTCACGTTAAATGTGTGAGGACAACACTTTTCATTTAAAAATGTTTAAAATATTTTTTCTTTTATTTTTTTAGAATTTTTAAATACTTTGTTAGTGTAGTTTTATTTTTTCATTATTACGCTGCTGTTCACAACTCCTTTAGGGTAAATGAGAAAAGTTTAGTGTTGACCTCCTACGGCCAATGCCATTTTTAGCAACGAAACCGCCCTCATGGAGAGATGAGCAGAATATTGAATTCGTTGTCAAACAATTTTTTTTTAAATTTTTTTTAAAATTCTTGGTTTTAATTTTTAATATTTTTTTGAGTACAAGAATTGTAGCAGACTTTAGCAAAAATTACTTGACCGATTTCGATGAAATTTTGGGACAATGTCAATAATCAATAATTTTCTTAAGCAATTACATAAGTCGCCGTAGTCTAGCAAGTAGTGTGTTGACTTATTAGGCGTATGGCCAGGGTTCAAACTCTTGGTCAGACATCTCCAGCAAAACGAAATATGAAAAAATATTTCCTTGGATTTGTGGCAAAAACCCTGATAGTAAATGAAAATTGCCACGAAAAGTTTCTGAAAAATTTGTCGTTCGGAGTGGACTTTAAACTGTATATCACTCCACTCATGTATGAAAATTAACACACACAACATAAGTGGTGTGAGAAGCTAGGGTGTAATCCTGACTAAAAGGCTTGTAATGACCAATTGTATATGTATGTATGTATGCATTCTTAAAGGAGGTCATACAGCGCCTAATTCAATAGAAGGAGAAAAAATTCTATGAAAAAAGTCACAAAAGAAAGAAACGAAAAATACTTCTGTATCTTGTATAAAATTCCTTAACTTCTTCCAGTTCACCCTGCTGAGCCCGAGTTTCGTTATGGCATTGTATCACCATCGAATTTTTTAATTGAAAGACTATATCGTGGACCAACAAGGCCAGGCATAATTCGATTCCATCCCTTGTTCATGTTTTAAACCACCTTTGCAGCAACAAGTTCTCACGGGCTTCTGAACTACGGATCCGTTCGACCAAGAAAGTCGATCGAAGTTATGCCAGGATTCCAGGACATGAGAAACAAGGAACAAGGCGGCTGAAAGAACCTTACTCCATATTTTAGATTCCATAGAAGTGCATGTAGTGAGGAAATCTGAAAATGACAAAAAAACTGTATGAAAAAAAATTTGAGGACAGCTTCGGTGGTACTTACAGGTGACTATGACTGTGGTAGTCACATGTGCGTACTAGGAAGATCTGGTGCCTATAGATTCTACTGTGCGAAGCGAAATCAAAGTCCTTGATTCCTAACTGTGTACCGCTGGAACGTATGCATCGACTACAGTGTTATAAGCCTTCTCCCTACCATATACAAGGCTCTTACGAGCGTATTGTGTAAACAACTGAAGCCTTTCATTAGACCTTCACATTACGTCGAATCCTGGAGAAGACCCATGAAGAACAAGTCGACATACAGCATCTTTTTGTCAACTACAAGGCAGCCTACGATAGCCCCAGGAATTGTGTAAACAACTGAAGCCACACGTCAGACCTAGTAGGTCTACCATCGACTTCACATTACATTAAATTCTGGAGAAGACCCATGAATTTTTGTTAACTACAAGGTAGCCTACGATAGCCTCAGGAATAGTGTAAACAACTGAAGGCACTCGTCAGATCTAGTAGGTCCTCAATCGAGTTCACATTATTTCGAACTCTGGAGTAAACCATGAAGTCTACACACATCATCTTTTTGTCCCATAAGGAATCGCGTTTTTGCCGCAATGTCTGGCTTCGATATTCCTGCGAAGCTAATAAGGATATGCAGAATGACATTGAGAAAAAATTACGAAAAGTGACCCTCAGGAAATATACTGACTTTTAGAATATCCTTGAGAGATTAGATCGAGCTAAAGGGAATTGGGTTGGGAAATAAAAAAATTTATTTCAAAATTTCTCATGATTTCTGTGGTTCTTTTTTCTTGAATTTCAAAGGTTTTCTAATTACATTCCGTTTGTTGACATTTTTCACCTTTTTCTGAATAATTTATTGTTTAATTACGTTATACATTTAAATAAGAACTCCAAGAATGTTTGTTTAAACATAAAACGAAAAGCTTTTTGGTTTTTTTTTTTTTTTTTTGTTAAACATGCACTCAGAGGCATGCAACCAAATTTTTTTTTAACTTCGTTTGTACATTTTCGTCCTGCTGCTGCGGAGCATACGTTACGGTAGATAGAAAGAGTTTTCAAAAAAGTTTTCTTTTTGGGGATTTTTTTTATTCGTATTCTCCCTATGAATAGTACAATTCCCCAAGTGTTATTTGAATAAAAGACAAAATAAAACGAAATTTTTTATTCCCAATTTCATTGAGCCAAGTATTTTAAGAAAAACTAAAAGGAACAAAACAAAGCCCGTCAGTATGGTTGTGTACAGTTTAGAACAATTTTTTTCTTTAAACTTCATACAGCAGTTATTGATTAGCTTATGGTATCTGTATTTGGGGGGAAGGAACCCCACAAATTTGTTTTCCTTCTGTCTATAACACATGCTAATATAATGGCTGCTTAACGTCTGCCACAAGAAAAAAGAAAAGAAATAAATTTTGAAATGTTTGTTTTTTGTTTATGTTGTTTGTATTGTTCTTGTTCTTTTTGTTGTTTTTTGTAATTTGTTAGTAGAGTTAAAAAGTTAATAAACAAATTAAGTTTCATAACAAAATAAATTGCTTAACAATTGTTAAGCGGGTAAACATTATCACGCTATGCAAAGAGAATTATTGTTTGCCGTTCTGCTTATAAATGATAAACGAAACGTCAGAATAATTGGAGTTTTGGAACTGACAATAGAAAAAGGTTACATAAGAAGAAGGCAAGAAAGTAATGTGGTTTCTTACATGTCAAGGTCAAATAATTAACTCAATCGACCGATAGTAGAAACAGTCTGACAGAGAAGTAAAAAATTATCACAAAATATTCGTATGTTAATGGGCAAAAGATGCCAATGTTTGTCGTGCAGAAAAAGGGCGCGTTATAGGACAATCTCTTCTCAAAATGCATTGATCCAAGTCTTTTCAAACAAGGGAGAAGCGATTTACAGCATATGTATATTAAACGGCTTAGACCGAAAGGCATATGAATACCGCTTAGCAGTCAAAGACCTTTTAACAGTTGAAGACCTCTCACTCGCAAATAGTTTCACTGAGTGATTTACAGCCACTACTTCAGCCTAAAACACAAAACAGTGGCCAAGTGATATGGTGATATAGCCTAATATGAAATTCTCGGAGAAAGTTTCAAAAATAATCTTACTTTCAAATTAAGAATTATTCATGTAAATCTTCAGCCTTCCCTGCTTGGAACTCTTGTGTGAAATCTACTACTAAGACAGGGCTCAGACGTGGTCTAGTCAATTTCATTCAGAGTTTGAGGATCGTTAGACAGAATAAAGAAAGGAGTGCCCAGAGAAATAGAATTGGGACAGGGCATTAAGCATTGCAGCATGTATGTATATGCATTATTTGCCAGTTATCTAGATGACTGCCAATTACAAAGAGGAGGAGATCATTGTAGCAGCAGTGTGCAATGCGCCAATAACTTTTATCGAAAATTTCTTTATTTTATCAGGATTTTTATGTTTTATCAAGGAGTCTCATACTGTAAGTTTTATAAGCGGCAGTCCACATGATGATAACTGCATAAATAGTAGGCTTGAACAGCATCCAATAAATCCATGAACCGCTTTAGGAGCTAGTTTCCACCTTGCATTTGGGAAAAGATGCAGTAAGGAGAACAAGCAGATGGAAAAGATTAAGAACTTTTTATTGTAAACCTTTTTAAAATGCGGGAAACATCAAGCAATCCTTTTAAGTAAGAGTTTTCCATACGCATCAAAAGTATTGTTACGCTATTATTGTTTTGCTATTACATCGCAAGTAAACAAACTTGTTTACAAATTATTGTACTACTTAATATAACAGCATATACCAGCATAAAAAATGGTAAACAAGTAAACAAAAATATGCCAACAACACTAAAACAGTAAACCTAAACAATGATAGAGATTTCGAGAGTGCGAAGTCATGAACGTTCACCTTCAAGAACATTCATTAGACTGTTTACCCTGCCATATAAAAGGCAAGGCAAAGCAGGCAAGTGAGTGAGCGAAGTTCACGTAGTCTTGCGCAAGGACGCGGTGCGTTTAAAAAGTCTAATCGTGGTTTGAAGATCTCAGTTACAAAGATCTGTCGAATAATTGCCTAGTAATTGTAACTGTTTATGCAAAGGATATAAACAAAGGAATAACAAACAAAAGCAATTGTTGTTGTTTACATCAAGTTGTGAACAGTGGCATACAGAATTGTGCGGATAATAAAGAATTTTAACTAAAACTGAATACAAATTTATTTTTATTTTATTTGCAATCAACGAGCTCATATTTTAAACGTTTTTGAAAGGTAAAAACTTAAAAGCATCAATTCTCTCCGTTTCACTATGGATGAGTAGTAGTGCTTAGTCAGCTGCTAAGATCTTTTATTTCACTTTGAAAGGACTTTCAGCAAATTTCATTAACCATTTAGAGGTCGCCGTAGTCTAGTAGGTAGTGTGTTGGCTTATTAGACGAAAAAGCCAGGGTTCGAGCCCCAGGCCAGACATCAAAATAAAATACAAAAAATATTTCTTCGATGACTTCCTCTCAGCAGATTCCTGGCAAAAACTCTGAAAGTAAATAAAACTGCCATGAAAAGTTTCTCAAAAATCTGTCGTTCGGAGTCGACTTTAAACAGTAGGTCCCGCCACTCAAGTATAAAATTAACACACACAACATAAGTGGTGTGAGAAACTAGGTCGTAATCCTGACTGAAAGGTTGTAATGACCAATTATGTATGTATGTATTTAGACAAAACCCTGTCGTAGGTAAAAAAAAACTCATGCCGGTGTCTGTATGTTACTTTCTTACTAAATTGGTTAGTTACAACTCTTCAGTCAGGACTTCAACCTAGTTTCTCACACCACCCATATTGCGCGTGTTAATTTTATCCATTGTTAAAGGGACCTACACTTAGAACATTAGATTTTTGGGCAACATTTCATGGTATTTTTTCTTTTATTCTCAGAGTTTTTGGCTAAAAGGCTGTTGAGAGGAAGCCATAGAAAAAAATGTGTTTTCATATGGAGTTTGATACACGACCTCACGTTTAATATGATATCACACTAACTACTAGACTACCGAACTGGATGTACATCCTCTGAAGCTAACTCCTATGTAGTGTAAATGAATGGCGAACTATTTTTGCTATCTTAATGGGCATTTTACTTAAATTTAATAGCACACTGGATAGAGGGAAAACCACTTAAAAAATTGTACAATGCACTGCTGTTTGCGGTAAAAGTCTCGTACCTTTCTTTGTTTCATTAGACCTTCATTTCGAACGTCTTGCCATTCTGTTGCATGTTTACATGAGCTGTGCCATAAAAAAAAAATTCTTCAGACTTTATGACAAAACGATGTCCGACATTTTTATGGCGAGCAAATATTATAAAAATTTTATTTAATGACATACAATATTTGTGTGGTTATAAAAATAGTTCCCATATCCTATATGAGGTTTAGACTTTAAGCCATGAAATTCTATATTTTTTTTTGTGTAATACATAACGTGTCAAATTAGATTTTATTTTACATTTTTGACAGGCTTATGTTATTAAATTAAAGGATATTAAACAAAAAAAAAAAAAATTAAAACAAATAAATTTGAAAAGAATTTGATAAGCCGACAGCATAATATTTTTGGTTTTAACGGATATACAAAAATTTCATTTTGAAATTTAGAAACTTACACGCTTATTTGTATTTAAATTTGATATTTTATTAAAAAAAAGAACCCATAATTCGGTTTATTTATTTGACATTGCCCTCGGGACATTAGAATGTAACAAATCCATGTAAAATTTTTTGCAACTCAATACAAAAGGTATGTATTCTTTTTGAATTTTTTTTTTAATTCCAAACTAAACAAGAGATGGCCTTTGAATATGAAATTTTGGTTGCAAAAATATTGATTAACAGCTGCACATTGTGATCATGTATACTCTCCCCCTAACTTTCTATGCATTAAACTCAACTGTATTTTGTATAGATTTCTACAAATATTTTTACCTCAAGGCTAAAAACACTCACCCTCACATAAACTCACTAACATTTGCTAACATTTAATAGATTACATTATCGTTGTTGGTTTTTACATATTTGCATAGGGTTTTAGTGGTTTTCCCTGTATGCCGTCACAATGGCGTCTAGTTTTAACTGTGGTTGTTATACTCTTTGTGTATTTCTTTTTAGAATGTAACAGAATTTGAATACATTTGAATGGAATATGTGTGTGTACGTATATACATATGTGCATGTATGTGTTTCTATTTGTGTTTTGTTTTGTATACGAAATTTATTATGAAATTTATTTATTTTTTATTTATTTTTATCATGGTTTTCTTATTTGCCTTTCTCGTTGTTTTTGTTACAAAAAAAAAGGAAAGAAAGAAAATATTTATTTAACTCAAGTGATTTATAACAGATTAACAACAAAAACATTGGGCCCATCAAACAACTCCATTTGAAAATGCCAAACAAAAATTGTCTTTTTGTCTCTTTATCTCTTCCTCTCCTCTCTTGCTCGCTCTCTCTCTCTCTCTCTTTGTTTTTCTCTTCTTCTCTTCTCTCTTCTTGTTATTATATTTGATTTATATTTTGTTGTGTTATTATTTTCATTTCGTAGGCAAAAGCCAATTTTTGAAAGTTTTTTTTTTGTTTTAAATAAAAAGTTTTTCTTGACATTGCCTACTTTTAGGTGTCTTTCAAAAGAAATTTAATCTTTATATTTCCTTAAAAAAAGTATATTTTCATTATTATTTATAATTAAAGTTTCAAATCTCATGTTCTAATAATGCCTGCAAATGTTTTTCATTCGTTTAGAAGATTGAATTTCAATATTCTATAAATCATTTTGTTTAGATTCGTTTTGATAAATTGCCTAAAGACAGGCGCAACTTTAAAATTGTAGATATAAAGCATAGAGACAGGCGTTACTTTAAAATTGTATATAAAAAGCATATAGTTAGGCGCAACTTAAAATTTTAGATAAAAATGGCGGCACTGAAGAAAGTTTTTTAAAAATATGGAAATACTGCTTTGCAGACTTCACCACTGTATCTTCCAAACACATAAGAATTTTGACAAATTCTTGCTTGGAAGCTAGAAAGCAATCAAATTCAGTCTCAAAAATTTAAAAAGTTTTCCATCTAGAAACTCTCTAAAGCCATAAAGCGTAAGAACTATTCTAAGTTCTAGTTCTAAAGGGTACAAGACTACTACTGAGCTGAGCTCTTTTTAGTAGATTCATATCAAACGACAGGGCAACGTATAGAAATCTTTTTATTTTGAAAAATTCCCATAATTATATAACATCATAAGAAAGATTATCCTGAAGTTTGTGAAAATTAAAATTGCCGTTGTCTAGTAGGTAGACGTGAGGCCACGGTTCAAAGCCCAGGTCAAACATGCCCAAAAAACGAATTATGAAAAAATATTTCTTCTGCGACTTCTTCTCTGAAGACTTCCGGCAAAAACTCTGGGAGTAAATAAAATTGTCATGAAAAGTTTCTCAAAAATCTGTTGCTCGGAATCGACTTTAAATAGTAAGTCACGCTATGCTGATTACTATGCACAAAATTTAAAATTTTAAGTAAAAATTTTGGAGCGGCTTTAATCGAATTAAAATGAAGAGCTTCGACCTAACCGTGGTTGTGTTGTTCAGTACAAAATACTGCTGATCATAATCGAATGGTCTTATGAATGTCACACTCCATTTTATATGCTGCTCATAGAAAGCATCTGACACGTATCTGGAATGTGCTCAAAAGGGCTGTCTAAAATGATAGAAATAATTAATGATATCTACACGGAACTGTAGGAGCCTCATTATCACTTCCATAACCATATCTGGAGGCAAGTTGAATTGCCCATACTCCCTGCTCCTTGATAAAATACAGATCGAGGTAGCCTCCAATCATACAAATCGAAGTAAACATCACTTTCATGCCCTGTAATATTAGCTCACCTCTCTTATCTCCCTTAATTCTACAAACTATCTGGTCAGTTGAAAGAAAAAAAGCAGACCTAGAGGTGAGTATTCGAAAAACTCAAGCAATGCGACCTACACAATAGATACACAGGCTGTATACTGACAAAGGACCAAAGAATTAAGTCGCAAGGCGTATAATTGTTGTTTGGGGGTTGAATTGTCGTATATAAATATCCTACTACATCAAACAACAAAAATTAAAACTTTGAACATCTGCGTAAAATCAACACTCCATTAACGAAATGAAACATGGTTAACAAATACCAACATAACACAGCAATTGCAAGTATTTGTTACTAAGTTTCGTAGAATTATACATCCCCTATGCTTATTCATGTTCCATTCAAAACGAACACGTGCAGCGGATAGCAAAATTGATGCCGTTTCAGGCAAAACATTTGCAGAAGGAACTGGAACATGGAAGAATTTGTAGGACAGAGAAAAACTGGATTCTACCACAAGTCTGCCGTCATCAGGGTAAATCACGTAGAACTGGAAAGCGATCAACTGTGGATTCATACATACCCTTCAGATTTCCACACCACTTATGTTGTGTGCATTAATTTTATACATGAGTGCCGGATCTTACAGTTTAAAGTCGACTCTGAACGACAGATTTTTGAGAAACTTTTCATGGCAATTTTATTTAATCTCAGAGTTTTTGCCACAAATCTGCTGAGATTAAGGCGCCAAAGGAATATTTTTCATATCTCGTTTTGTTCGCAATGTCTGAACTGGTGTTTGAAACCTGGCCTTACGTCTAATAAGCGAACACACTACCTACTAGACTACGGCGACTTGATCAACAGAATTATCGTGACATAAAACAATCATACGTGGCTTAAATTGAAAAGTTAATTTTAATTAAATTAAAATTTAATTTTAATTAATTTAGGTGCTAAATTTGATTTTCACATGAGGAATAATAAACAAGAAAAATAAACATGGACATCATTTCAGTAATTATTGTATACGGCATGACATAATTTTTTTTGGTTTGCCTTTCAAGTTCAACAATTTTTGTTGACGGCATGACATAATTTTTTTTGGTTTGCCTTTAAAGTTCAACAATTTTTGTTGACCAAGCCAAATTCATAAGGATTTAAAATATTATTTTATAATAAATAATGAATTATAGAATTTGTGTTTATTTTATTTTTTTATTTTTTTTCTATTGAAATCCAAATCGAATTTATAAAATATTTGCTGCTTTACGTGTTGATGAAGAGAAGGGTGCCGGCAGCAGTTTATTACCACACATCCATTTTGAATGAAGTTCATGAGAATTATGAGTTGAAAAATTGAAATGAAATTTATTAAATAAACTTTTGCATGCCTAAACACAAACAGTTTTTACAACAAATTTAATTTTATTTTTTAGTTTTCCAAATTTGTTATTCAATATTTCATTTTATTTTTTTTATTTTTTTTTTCATATTTTTGCAGTTGTTATGCTGTCTGTCTGTCTGTATAACTATGCCACAGAATATTTGTTGGTTTTTCTCTTCTTCAAATATTTATTTTTTTTAGTTATTGAACACAAATAATATTTGGGGAGAAAATATTAGAAACTGAAATAAAATATTTTATTTCAATTCATATATATTTTCTGCACTAATTCAATAGAAAATCCTTTTTAACCAAAAAAAAAGTGAAGAATAAAAAAAAACTAGAGAAAATTATTCTCTCTCTCTCTCTCATACATACATACACACACGTATTTTGGTTATTTGAATTCCGTTAGCAATGCCAGCCATAAATATGTTTAAGTCGGTTGGAGTTCGGTTTTTTTAATTTTTTACTGCTTTATGTTGTTGTAGTTGTATTTGTGTTGATTTTTAAACTAATAAATTTAAAAGAAATTAAATAAAAAAAAACAAAGAGAAAGCGACAGAGAGAGAGAGAGAGAAAGTGACCAATTTGAGAGAGCTTATGGATAAAAAAAACCATTATTTGCCTGAATTGTTAAATGTTATGTTTTTTTTTTTATTCGGATAAATGTTAACACATTTGTATGCCATTTTATAAATGTATTGGAAAATGTTTTTGTATGGCCAAAGGGGTCATGAAAAAGGGTGGCCAGGTATTGTTTAAAACTCAACGTAAAAATTTTAATATTTTTTCTTAAAAGATTATGTTAAGAAGCTTTCGTTTTATTTACTTCGAATCCTTTCAAGAAGCAAAAGAGCTTAATAAAACAAATAGGTTTTGTTAGTAGTCGCTGTAGCCTAGTAGGTAGTGTGTCGGCTTATTAGAGGTAAAGCCAGGGTTCGAGCCCCAGGCCAGACATCAAAACGAAAATATGAAAAAAAATATTTCTTCGGCGACTGCCTGTCAGCAGATTGCTGCCAAAAAGAGTAAATAAAATTGCCATGCAAAGTTTCTCAAAAATCTGCCGGGCGGAGTCGACTCCCAGTCGCTTATGGATAAAATAAACACACACAACATTGGTGGTGTGAGAAACTAGGTCTATAATCCTGACTGAAGGGTTGTAATGACCAATTATGTCATGTAGGTTTTCTTGCATACTTCTGGAAGCGAAGTGTCGTAGTAGTAAGACGGCAAGATAATACTTGTCTTGTATTAACTGCATGGAAAACTGGAGTGGTTTTCTGATAAGTGTACACATATGATTATTTCACAGGAGGTTATGAAACACCTGAGCGTGCTGTTTGATGCGTGACTAAGCTGTAAATAAGATTTTGCTACAGCCGATATTAAGACATGAGTAGATACATAGTGAGATTGTAAGTTTAATGTTGAATGTTGGAAAGAATCAATAGTTTTTTTACTCGATGGTAGTTTACGCAGCACCATATGCCAACAAATTCACTGTATACGCTAATATTGTTACGAAACTTAATAAAATCTAGATACTGGCGTTTTGCTTTTACATCGTTTAACATAAATATTATAAACATCGCCGCCGTAGCCTAGTAGGTAGTGTGAGATTAAATAAAATTGCCATGAAAAGTTTATCAAAAATCTGTCGTTCGGAGTCGACTTTAAACTGTATGTCCCACAGCTCATGCATTAAATTAACACACACAACATAAGTGGTGTGAGAAACTAGGCCGTAATCCTAACTGAAGGGTTGTAATGACCAATTATGCATGTATGTATTATAAACAAAAACTACAAAAACAAGACAATGAACTTGTTTACAAATTATCGCACTGCTTAATGTAACAACACACAACAGCATACAAAATGGTAAACAAATAAACAAAAATATACCAACAGCACTACAATAATAAACGTAAACAACGATGTTTACAATTATAGAGATTTCGAGAAGGCAAAGTCATGAACATTCGTCTTTAAGATAATTCATCAGACGGTTTACTGTAGGATATAAAAACAAGGCAAAGCAGGCGACTAAGTTAGTAAAGTTCAGTCAGTTTTCTGTGAAGACACGGTGTGTTTGAAGAGAATAATCGTAGATTGAAGATCACCGTTTCAAAGATCTGCCATATAATTGTCTAGTAATTGTTATTGTTTATGCAAAGTGCGTAAACAGAGGAATAACAAAGGAGAGCAATTGTTGTACATCAAGTTGTGAACAGTGTCACACAGAATTGTGCGAATAATAAAGAATTTTAATTAAAACTAATCACAAAATAATTTTTATTTTATTTGCAATCTACAAGCTAATATTTTAAACGTTTTTAAACGGTAAAAACGTAACAATATTACGTCACGTCTGGTCACTTTATTTTCTAGCCCCAATACCGGCTTCATAAACCAACAAAAACAATTTGTTCCCTTTTAATAAAAAAATATTCATTCAAAATTGTTTATTAATATTTGAATTTCAAAAATATTCAAATATTTCAACTGTGTGTGAGTGTGTGAGTGAGTTTATATGTGTTGGTTGGTTTATATTAACATTGCTATTGGGAGTGTGTGTGTGTGTGTGTGGTGTTGAAAACAAAAATTCCTTTACTTTTTTCTTGTTTCCTTTAATCAAATAAACTCCTGTATTTCACCCGCAATTCCCAACAACGAAATTCAAGTATTTTGAATTTGATGGAACATGTTGTTGTTGGTTTTTGTTTTTTCTTTATTTGATTGTTTTATGCTGGTATTGTTGGTGTGTGTGTGTGCTATTTTTAGGTTTCTGGTATAAATTTGTTTAGGGATGATGTTTTTCTTTTGCTTTTATGGCACTTTTTCTGGGTGAGTTTGACAGTGAATCACTGTAAATATGCGAATTTAGGAAATGCGAAACCATAAAATTTGTTCGCGTATCAATTAATTACAATTTGATTTGGTTCTTGTTGTTGTTGTTTGTTTGTTTGTTTTCAGGAATTTGATTGTGTCAAGTTGTTCTAGAGTTTTTGTTTGTTTTTTTCCTCTGGAAAACTTTTATTTTTATTTCGTAGATTTAAGGAATGTTTTGATAAAAAAAATTCTGTTTTGTTTTTAATGAAAAAAATGTTTTGTTGTTGTTATTACCTACTGGCCAACAACTTGTGTAATATTTGTTTATTTTTATAATAAATTTTAAAACAAATATCCCCTTAGGCCTTAAAATGCGGCCAAAGGTACAACCAACAACAACAATAACAACAAATCATTTTTATGAATTTTACCAAAGGCAAGTCATCAACAGTGGAGGAAAAAAGAAGAAAAATGTTCAAAAAAGGTAGAGGGATGGCCTATGACTGGTAAAGTTACTGGAGCTGGGCACACGGATCGCTAAAACAAATAACATTGTGTAGGTTGTTGGCACTTTTGTTTAAATTTCCACTTCAATAATTATAATTCGAGTTGTTAGGGAATGACAAAAAATAATCAAAAACCTCAAACGAAATCTAAGGAATAAAACAAAAATTATAAGAAACACAGAAACGAATTGAAATAATTTGTTATAATACCCTGAAGTGTAAATAAATAAATGAACAAAAGAAAATAGAAAATATAGGAAGCAAAAAAAGGCAGCCAAAAATAAATTGAATGTAGATTTTTATGAGTCTTAAATTTCCGGCCTGAGAAATAACACAGCATCTAAAAGATAAGCCATGGAAATCGCAATAACAAAATTTAATACAAAAGAAAGAAAAAAAATATAAAAAAAATGGACAACAAATGAACATGAACATGAATGTTCTTGTTGAACTTGTCCAATCATATCAAATCGAAAAGAAAAAAAAAAACAAATTCTAATGTCCTCACTGAATTTTCTTTCTTTTTTTTTTCTTAAATAACAAAAATTCGAAATGCTTTTTTCCTCATTTTCAGTTTCGTATTCTTAAAAAAAGAAAACAAAAAAAAAAACAGAAAATAAATGCGACTCTGCTGCCTGAAACTCAATACAAAACTTGATGTGACGTTTAGTGTCGATGAATTGCTGGAGATGCTTAAAATGCTATGGCATTTGCAATGGTATTTCTGCTTTAGAAGATAAAAAAGAGACTCCCAACTACAATTGGTATGATAGGAGGAGATCATCATGTTACAGTTTTCATTTCCATTTCACATTTTCGTTTTGCAGTTCGTATTTTCATTTTAGTATGTCGAGTAGTAGATTTTTTTTACGACATGTTACAGTTTTTAACTTTAAATACGTGATTCAGTTGTTTATTGTGTATGGAATTCGAAAAGAAAAACAAAAAAAACCTCGCTTCTTGCATTTCATTTACAAACACAATATTGGGCTTTTCAAATAAAGAAGTGCTGCGTATACGGGTAATTTTACGGTGAATAAAATTTCATTTTCTTTCTTATCAAAGCAACACAAATTAGTCAGAATATCATCCTCTGGCATTTTAATTGTCACAACAGAAAATAACTTCTAGAATATCTGCTACTTACTTACTTAACTCATCATTACAAGCTTTTAGTCAGGATTACAACTTAGTGTCTCACACCATACATGTTGTGTGTGTTAATTTTTATACGAAAGTGTCGCCACCCATTGTTTGATGTCGTCACTGAAAGACAGATTTGAGGATCTTTGCTCGCCTCTCTCGGATAAAAATAAGACACATTCTAAGCTTGCTTAGTTTACAGGAAAGAAAATAAATTTTTTGTATAGCTTAAGAGGCCTTTCTAAAGTCCCTATAGGGGACCAAATGGGTGTAATGCGAGAAGCTAATTGCAAGCCTAACTAATGGTTTGTAATGATCAATTAAGTAGGTGAGTAAAGGTATTATTTTGAAATGAAAAATGTTGTCATGTACCTTAAAAACACTAAGTAATCATTAAATCGTGCAATCCGTATCATTCAAAATTCCCTTGAATTGATTAAAGCAATACAAACGCCAGATAATTCAACTAGAATGATGCAGCAACCGTCCGCGTACTTCAAATCTGTATTCCTGCTGATTCATACATACCAGAGATCAGCAATGAATATTCAAAAAGATGAGTAGAATCAATTCATACTCATAATTTCTGATACTTATACGCATTCATACTGTTACGTGTTTACCTTTTTAAAAACGTTTAAATAAGAGCTCGTTAAGTGCAAACCAAGTAAAAACAAATATGTGTTTAATTTCTCTTAAACTCTCTTTATTCTTTACACTACTTTTGTGTGCCACCGTATACAACTTAACGATACAACAATAATTTGCTTGTACACTATTCTATTTCACACTTCTATCCGCGTTAACACTAACAACTGTTCGTTAGATCTTCTCTGCTTACAACCTTTTTGCAAGCAATACCACTTGTACGTTCAAACCGCAACGGGTCTTCACACAAGGCTGACTGAATTCTTACTGACTGCTGCCTGCTTTGTCCAGCCCTCTTATAGTCCGACACAACGAACGAACATTCTTGAAGTGGAAGGTTCGTGATCTCGCCTTCTAGAGAGCTCTATTGCTAATACATTGTTGTTTGTGTACTTTGTTTATGTTGTTTTTCCCTTTTTGTCACATACATGTTGCTGTTGGTACCAGGCGCAACCAGGTTCGTCGTACATATGAGTGTGTGCAGCTTTAGATAATGAGCTCGTTCATTGTATTCTTAGTGTTAGTGTGTATTTGTATCGTGTGGCTTTTGTGTTGGTGTAGCTGGTAGCTTTTGTTGATCGTTTTTATTGTTAAAAGGTATTAGGTCGTTTCGATTTATGTAACAATACTTACTTCAATATCATGGAACATCAACTCATATTCAAAGTTTGAAGTACTCATCATCATATTCATACTTAACAACACGATGTTGTTGATTTCGACTCTTCATAACTCAACATATACACGAAGCACAAAATAAGTATGAATCGCGTATGAACACTAAACGACTTACTAGAAGGTTATGTGTTTGCTCTGCTTACTGCTGTGTCTTTTTATGAATCTGAATGAGTAGGCTTGTGAATCAAACATATTTCGAATGGTATGAGTTTGATGCCAACGTTGTACGCATACTTATTGCAACCTGTACTATAAATCAACGTTGTAGTAAGTATGAATGAATCAGAAAAGTTAAATTTCAATATGTGTTGTTTACTCACTTATATTCAAAATTTCATGAGTGCTTATGAGTAGCGAAAAAACGATTCATTGTTGATACATATTTTGTTGTTACAAACCTGCTACCAGGATTACAACCTAGCTTCTCACACCACTTACTGTTGTGTGTGTTAATTTTTATACATGAGTGTTGGGACCTACAGTTTAAAATCGATTCCGAACGACGATTTTTAAGAAACTTTTCATGGCAATTTTTTATTTACTCTCAGCGTTTTTGTCAGAAATTTGCTGAGAGGCAGTCGCCACAGTAATATTCTCGTAATATCTCATTTTGTTGGAGATGTCTGACAGGGGGGGTGGGGTGGTGTAGTTTGAACCATGTCCTCTTATCTAAAAAGCCAACACACTACCTAGTAGACTGCAATGACGATACTCCTGCTGATAACTTCCTTTAATCCATTGATTTACAGCGATAAACTAAATTTCTGTTTTTACACACAACTCCATTGTCAAAGGCTGTATTTTATATACGATTTTCGGCAATATCTATGAGTACCAAAACTCCATATGTCCATTTGATTTGTGAAATGACCCGTGATTTAGATCTTACATCTCGTATTGCCCCTATACATATGATATTTCACACTTGAATTTATTTGTGTGTGTGTGTGCGTCTGCATTTGTGAGCGTATGTGTCACTGTTTTATACGTTGGGTTTAAATTCTTCTTCTTCTTTATTGCGACTGGTATGTATTTGTGTGTTTGTGTTGTATATGTGAGTATGTGTGCGTGAATTATAAAATCTATAAAAATTCAGTGGCTGAACGTGCTTAACACAAAAAACGACCCAAAAGTCTACACCAAAATGTATATGTATGAATGCATATGTATACACACATATTTGTACTTTATTCGTTTTCAATTTGTGTACCCTACAATCGGCATTAAATAGTTAAAATTAGAGTTTATTTTAAACACAAATAAATCAAATATTTTTATTGCATTTTTTTGTTACTCATGCCATCCGATGGTCACAGAGCATATCCTACGTTAGAATAATTCTACTTTTCAGATTAGCCTAGTAGAAAACCATACAACAACAAACACTACAAGAATAAATGTAAACAAAATACACAAACAACCAGAATAAAACAACGATGTTTACATTTGTAGAGATTTCTAGGAGGCGAAGCCATGAACATTCATAAGACTGTTTACGTTGCCATATAAAAGGCAAGGCAAAGCAGGCAACTGAGTTAGTAAAAGTTCAGTCAGTCTTGTATGAAGACGCGGTGCGTTTGAAGAGAGTAATCGTGGTTTGAAGATCTCCATTACAAAGATCTGTCGAACAATTGTCTAGTAATTGTTATTGTTTATGCCAAGGGTGTTAACAGAGGAATAACAAAGAAGAGTAATTGTTGTTGTATACATCAAGTTGTGAACAGTGGCACACAGACGAATAATAAAGAATAATAAAGAATATTATTTTATATTTTAAAGGTTTTTAAAAGGTAAAAACGTAACAATACAATCCTGTTTTGTGTATAAAACACGGTCTATTCCGCTTATACCACCTTCACTGTTGGAAGTCAATGCAATTTAAAAAAAGAATACGAAACTTCAGACAGCAATTAGGTAGGACAGTAAAGCCATACTTCCCTGAAGTTAGTTTTACTGGATCCTTTAGGCTATTTGATGCAATGACCCGGCTAGAGTATCAAAGACATGCCTTTAAATTGTATACTTTTGATGAACTTTTTTGCATATCCGTTAAGCTTTCCTTTGTTTTGCTATTAATTTAAGGCAATTTACATTCGTTTATGACTTCTAATCCTTCTACATAGAAAAAGAGAACAGAAAAAACAAGTGATTTCTCTCTCTCCCATTTTATTTTTCGTTTCTTTTTTTTCGTTCCGTTGTGTCATTTTTTAATATCCAACTCAAACAAATAGTTTGTGACTGGCGTCCAAAGCATGAATTCACATACACCGAGAAAGTGTAGTAAAGAATTGTGTAATGTAAACACGCACATACGTTCTCTATGTGCATCCATATATGTATATATGGTAACTCCATATACGAGTATAAGTTTTTGAATGTATTGCTTTCGACATGTGCACACACTATTGCCAATAAAGGTCAGCACTGCTAATAGCAACAACATGAATATTTAGTCGCTTATTTGCTAAAAGGCCAACTGGAGTGGTAAAAGAAAAAATAAAACACTGGAAAGAAAATAGAAAGGAGAGGGCGTGTGTATAGAACTCGAATTGAAAGCATATTAAAAAAAAACAAAAAATAAATAAAACACTTTTCCAAAACGCAATCATCATTTATATGCGACAAAAACCTAGCAGGGCCATCATATATTTTTTGTTTTCAATTCCTTTGCATGAAACTGCGTGCTTCGTGGTTAAGTGAATACAGTTTAAAGGAAATCAATGGACAAAAGAATAGGAAATTTTAATGACAATTCGATGACAAAATCTAAAATTAATTTAAAATTTAAATAATCTGTCCGTAGATCGATCCTTAAAAAAACTTCATTATTCTAGCATCTGCATCACTTTTGATACATACTTGTACTTCATAGACTTTTCGCAATTATTGATAGATTTTGTTACAAAATTTAAATGTTTTTATTTATTTTAATTCATTTTAATAAAACTATTTTACATTACTACATTTTATTATCACTTTTATTGAAATTTACGCCAAAAATTTTTGACATGGTGTACATTGCAGCATGGTTTTTTGCATAAAAATCAAACACTTCATGTCAGCTTGGTTATATTTCTTTCTAAATGGTAACATTTTGACATCTAGCACCCTTGCTTTGTGGCGATTTATAAATTTCCAAACGTTTAGATGGGGCTTCTTATTGTCACTCCCATCAGTAATGCTCCCAATTAAGGGCTAGCTGAAACCTGATGGCACAAACCATTGTTATATTTCGCTAGAAACATTTGTTGTCGACGTCAAGTGAGGTACAAAAAAGTTTCCCGTTGCAGTAGAACATCGATTATGTCAATAGCAATTTAATTTCTTTGATTCCTCTCTGGTTTCCCGGATACGGGTTTCCCCAAATACTGCTGTAAGTAGTTGCTACGCACGTAACTAACACTGCCAATTCGACTTCGGTGGACCACGAAATTTATAACGACCACCAAATTCAATTAGTTACTAATCTACAGCGACAAAATTAAATATGAGTTGAAAAGGTAATAAAACAAAACAAAAGGAAAGAAAACATAAATCAATACTAAGCATTACTCCGTGAATCCCTTTATGATGCTTGATTTATACAAATATCCGTAAATTAATTTCCCTAACAATCGCTGTAAGTATTCCATCATTAATTCAAATTCAATTAAAATCACTACAGGTAATTTTCATTTTCCGCAATAAAACTAAAAAGTTTTTGAATTCTGTTGCTAAAAACTTTAATTTGAGATGAAAATTTAACAAAAAGGAATATAAAAACATAAGAATCATTATTTAAATATATTTTCTTTAATTTTCTTACCTTTTAGGCGAACAAAAAATTAAATTTTTAAAAATCTTAAAAAAGGATATATGGGCTGCTCTGAAAGTATGATAGCTAATCCAAAACTATTTATACAGTATTATTTCTGACATAAAACTACAAGTTGTGTGATAAAAGTTTTATGAAAATGATTAAAATTTTCTAACAAAAAATTAAGATTAAAATATTTTTTTTTTTTGAAAAAAAAATCCTTTTCATTCGAATTTCAACAAAAGGTTTTCAGCATGATTATTAAAGGCTGCAAGACTTTCAGCTCATTTTTCGAAAAGTCTTAATAGGTGTAAATATAACATTATCAAAGCGAATGATTCTGTTGTCTCATACGTACGTAGTTGACAGAAATATTATCATGTGTAATAAAACATGGGACGAAACACATTTTTCTAATGTTTGCCTGTCACATGAGATAAATATGAGAAGAGCAGTAAGAAAGACACTACAAGATTTCAGGAAACAGCTGCTAGCAATATGCTTGAAAATTGGTAATATTTTCTATTCCCAAACTACTAAAGGCATACGGTTCTCTGTTGCAAGTACTACCATCTTTGGCGATAAACATCCTGTTGTCATGTTTGTTGCTGCCAATGCTTTTGTGAGTTCATTAGACGAGCTTTTATTTTCTTCTTCTTCAAAGCCTTTAGCAGCAGGAATATTACATATATATTTAATATATAATCGGTCATTACAACCTTTCGTTATAAATTGGAAATGTCTGACCTGAGGTTTGAACCTTGGTCTGACGTCTAATAAGGTAACACGCTACATACTAGACTACGACTACTTCAATCAATATCAAGAACATATCATACACATACATAATTGGTCATTACAATCCTTCAGTCAGGCTTACGACCTAGTTTCTCACACCACTTATGTTCTGTGTGTTAATATTATACATGAGTGGCGGGACCTACAGTTTAAAGTCGACTCCGAACGACAGATTTTTGAGAAACATTTCATGGCAATTGTATTTGTTCTCAGAGTTTTTGCCAGATATCTGCTGAGAGGAAGTCGCCGAAGAAATTCTTTTTGTATTTTATTTTGATTTCTGGCCTGGGGCACGAACCCTGGCTTTTCGTCTAATAAGCCAACACACTACCTACTAGACCACGGCGACTTCAAGAACATATCAAGAATAGAAAATTCAACCTTCTGATCTCAATTCTTTCTCAAAAGCCATAAATAATATATTATTTACGATAAAACTTCGCAAAATCTTTGAAATCTTAAAAAAATTAAACACACGACACCAAAAAAGTTAGCGGCCCTTAAAATATGTTTTTTTTTTTGGAGACATGCTAGCAATAGTAATGCAATGCTTTTGTACCATAATAATGATGTATCCCCCATATTTCCTCGATTTTGGAAATTTATGACATCGTTTACCAAAACAGAAGAGGCTTTTGATGAATTATTATTGTTTCTCCAGAATTTCCCTGAGAATTCAATCAGTTTTGGAAAGTATCCTAGAATTCAAAAGAGAACTAAGTTTGCAAAGTTCACAGGAAACAAAATAAAATTTTGGTATGGCTTAAAAGGCCTTTTTAAAGTGTCTTTTACTTTCCGGTTTGTACCCTGTTAAGCTACACTGCTATAATATGGTTAAATATACGTCTATGTGTTTATGTGTTTGTGTATTTAAAAGTACTTTTTAACAAATGATTGTGGATCATAAAAAAGATGCCACAGACATGTATGCACACACACCAACACATATTTAATGGCCATAATAGCAGTATAAATAGTACCCACATCACTGCAAGCCAGTATAGAAATAACCAACAATACCAGGCACATTAATATTTGGGCATTATTTAAGACTATTTGTTAATGTGCACTCTACACCACACCCTTTCCTCTCCCCTTCCTTTTTCTTCTACTAAATTTTATTCTTGATGTCAATGGATTTCAGCAAAATAGTAATAAAAACACTCGAAAGCAAAAAAATAAAAAATAAAATAAACGGTGTGCAGTAGAGTAACTTATTGTGTTGTAGTTGTTGGTGGACAAATGTTAAATGATCATAATGTGGCTGGAAAGTGTCCTTATTTTATTTGATTGAACAAAACATTTTCAATTTCATACATTTTTTTTCAATAAAAAAAAACAAGAAATTATTTTTATTGGTTTTTACGCTTTTTTTTCTTTCTCTCTTTACTTTTTCTCTTCTACAACTACCAACAACAACAAAATAAATGACCTGATAGAAATACAATCAGCCATTCAGCAGAATATTTCACTTTTCATTGTTATTTGTTTTGTTGTTGTTGTTGTTGTTCTTGTTCATTTTAACATTAAAAATCTTTAAGGTGAACATAATAAACATTTATTATCGGGTCTATAATTCTACTGACAAAATGGGGCAAGAAAATTTAAGAAGATAAACTTCAAAAAAAATTTTAATTTTAGAATCGAAAGGAAAGAAGTTCGAAGCTCTTCCATGTCTGGTCCACAAATATAATGTTACGATTATAAACAAAATCTACAAAAACAAAAACAACGAACTTGTTTACAAATTATCGCACTGCGTTATATAACAACAAGTCGCCGTAGCCTAGTAGGCAGAGTGTTGGCTTATTAGGCGTAAAGCCACGGTTCGAGCCTCAGGCCAGACATAAAAAAGGATTTATTCGGCGACTTCCTCTCAGCAGATTTCTAGGTAAAACTCTGAGTGTAAAATAAAAATTGCCATGAAAAGTTTCTCAAAAAAAAATCTGTCGTTCGAAATCGACTTTAAAGTGTAGGTCCCACGTAGAAAATTAACACACACAACATAAGCGGTGTGAGAAACTAGGTCGTAATCCTGACTGAAGGGTTGTAATGACCTGCTATGTATGTATGTAATATAACAACAAACACTAGCATGAAAAAAATGGTAAATAAGTAAACAAAAATACATCCACAAACACCACAATAATGAATGTAAACATTTGTTTACATTTGTAGAGATCTCGAGAAGGTGAAACCACGAACATTCGCCTTAAAAAACATTCATCAGACTGTTTACGTTGCCATATAAAAGGCAAGGCAAAGCAGGCAACTGAGTTAGTAAAAGTTCAGTCAGTCTTGTGTGCAGACGCAGTGTGTTTGAAGACAGTAATCGAGGATTGAAGATCTCCGTTACAAATATGTTTAGAATAATTTCTAGCAATTGTTATTGTTTATGCAAAGGATGTAAACAGATGATTACCAAGCAAAGCAATAGTTGTTGTTTACATCAAGTTGTGAACAGTGGCACACAGTATTGTGCGAAAAATAAAGAATTTTAATTAAAACTAAACACAAATTTATTTTTATTTTATCTGCAATCTACAAGCTCATATTTTAAACGTTTTTAAAAGATAAAAACATAAAAAAGGTAGACCCACTAATTTCATCAGATTTTTTATATCAAATTCTACTGCCTTTAATCGTTTGACTGACTGACTTACTTCTGAGTTTTTTTAATTTTCAAATTTTTGTTGTGGTGATTATTTCGGTCTTGTCTACTCCACATATTCTTTTGTATTCACCTGCCAATACAGACTTTAATGGGTAGCCTTTAACTGCCGCGGAAACAAGTTAAATTCAACGACTATAATGCATCAAAACCAGACCAAAGTAACCAGCAAAATATGAAAATAAACTCAAACATTCACTTTGACACACATGCACACACACAACGAAATTGGCAGTAGTAGTAGTAGGAACCCAGCAACATCAATATCAATGACGCCATGAAAAATCGACAACAAAAATGTCAACAATGTGTTACACATGAGAGAGAGAGAGAGAGAAAAAGGCAACATACGGCCTGATGGTTGACGTGCAAAAGCATTTATGAGTTTAAGTGTGTATGTGTGTAAGGGTATAAGTTAAGTACGGCAATATAAATTATGTTTGTATGCTCTTCTTTCACACGTATACATACATACACATACAGAGAGTCACATAAGAATTTGATTGTCAGCATATCCATAAACATTCTGTAAGCCACAGTAGTTATGACCACAAAAATTTGTAAATATTACAAGCTTGTATACAGTGAGGGGCAAAAAAATAGATCAAGGAAGCGAGTATAGAAAATTTTTTTTATTTTAAATAAAATATTCTGACACAGTTACATACATACATACATACATACATAATTGGCCATTACAACCCTTCAGTCAGGCTTACGACCTACATTCTCACACTACTTATGTCGTTTGCCTTAATTTCATACATGAGTGGTGGGACCTAAAGTTTAAAGTCGACTCCGAACTACAAATTTTTGAGACACTTTTCATGGCAATTTTATTTACTCTCGGAGTTTTTGCCAGAAATCTGCTGAGAGGATGTCACCGAAGAAATATTTTTTCCAATTTTGAACAGCGGCCTTAGGTCTAATAAACCATCACAGTAGACCGGCGCAGTTAGGTGCTTTGAATTCCCACATAGTCTTTGGTTCAGCAGACAGTCTATTTGATTCGGCGAATGGCAATAATCCCACACTCGAGTCTATCTTATACAGGCCGAGTGGATGGCCGCCTGACAGTCAGATAGTTTTGCTATGACCCGTCATAGCCTTTACACACATAGTCTTCCGTTTGGAAGATCCCTGCGAGTTTTTCCAAGGATTCCTAATATATTTCACTCTAGAATCAAACACTCACGCTTCTATCACACTATTTCGCGCCTGAACTATAAAGTGTTGCTGAATATAACCAACTAACTTGGTTCTAGCAAAGCAAAGAAACATCATACAAAACCAGTACTTGCAAGATGTCCTTGCAGAAAGTAGATGGGAAATGATAGCCAAGTACGAAGCCTAGATTCTAAATAAAGACAATAACTTCTTGTAAAAATTCTTCTTTGTTTACTTAATTGAATATATTTTGTCACCCACTGTATGTATGTATACACACGTGCTCGCTTACATTACTTAATACGCCGCCATATTATCTGTATGCATTGCATACTTTGGTTAATGAATTCCTGTTATTGTGTTTATAAACGAGAAGCGAAGAGAGTGAGTGCGTGAAAAAGAGAAGAGGAATAAAGGAAAACGAGTAAACTATAACGGTATGTTTGTCAACATATTTTATTTTATTTCGTATGAACGGATAACACACACTAAACACTCATCGGGACAGCACTGAGCAGAGATGCTTTTGTAATTATATTATGTGGCTTTTGATTTGATGGATGCCCTGCTGTTTCTTTCAAAAACAAAAAAAAAACAAAAAAAAAACGGGCATTTTTTGTTGTTTTTTTTTGCACATCTGGCCATTATTTTTTTTTCGCAAATTTTTGTTTTTGGTTTCTTCGCTCTTTTTTGTTTGGAGCGTAAAACTGTCGTTTAATTAAAAATATGCTCTTCGTTCGTCTGATTATTATTAAAATTCCAAACCTTGTTTCACTGCTTGGTTAAGTGGATGGTTGGCTGCATGGCTGGGTGTATGGCTGGCTGGCTTGTGTTGCCATAAGCAACCTTAAAACTACCCGCAATTCAAACCTGAGTTGTGTTTCATTTTTTTTGTTTTTGTTTTTATTTTATTTAAAAAAAAATCATAAAAAAATTTAATTTATAATGAAGCAAAAATTAAATGTGAACGAGAATGAAAAGAATTTTGGAAAATCTTGTAAAATTTATGCCCCCATTTCGTATGCCCACAGGTGAAAATGTGCATGTAATTAACCAACCAACCAACCAACAGAAATTAAATCTTTCAACAGTTCACAGTTTTAGAATATTCATGAGTAAAGAATTTTCGTGAACATTTTCTTATTAAGTTCTCATTCATGTTGGTTGACATCATATATCAACTTTCTGTTGACAACATTTCCCATCATTTTCATAAAAAAAATAAAAGAATTTTTAAGAACAAAAAAACAAAAAAATTGTTTCCCTTTAAAAATGTACGCTAAGCCTGGAATGTTAATGAGACATTTCAACATCATCTTGAACATGGAGGCATTAATTCTCTCTCTAATGAAATCATTTTTTTTCTTTTTCTTTTTGTCTTCTTATCAAAATGTTTATTTTTTATTGCGTTTTTATTAAAGAGCGCCACTCCACATTTTCTTGATATTTCCCTGGTGTACTTTCCAAACAGAGTGGGGGGCGGAGGGCTAAGTCTACGTTTAGCTTTTCAGAAGACGTTTTTAATGTTTCGTTATGATACACTTTTGACAGTTAAACAGACAGTTGAAACCGTACGCTTAAGGTAAATTAACAGATTTAACGTAAGTGTTTAAATATAAAAAGTTTGCCAAAAACAAAGGAGTCTTCAAATACTTACTCAATTCGTTGGTCATTACAATCCTTCATTGAGCAGTACAATCTAGTCGTCTTCAAATAGAATTCCATTTTTGAATACAAAAACTAGTTTTCGCCACACTGGTGAAGTTTTCGATTAACCTGGTACGTAACGCGAAAGTCTTAGGGTTGATTTGAAGAGATTCCTACTAAGCTAGGCGGGCTTTGAATTATTAGGCCTCTAAAGGTTGTCGACTTGGGTATACTGTACCTGAATTCAGGACTCATGGACTATGCGCTCAGAATATGTGATTTCGATAACTTATCCTCAGAGATGTTTCCCGGTAGGGAGCAGAGGCGGGGAAAGAATAATCGAGTTAGTGGTATTGCGATCTTTAGTAATCGATTGTCCTTCACAGATGACATTAAGCTGGACTCTAGAGGTTGTTGACTTGGGTATACTGATGCTGATTTTGGGTCTCACCTACAATATGGTCAGATTATGTGATTTCGACAATATGTCCTCAGAAATGGTCGCGGCATGGAGCGATCTTGCCATCTTTAGGTATCGATTGTACTTCAGAGATGACATTAAGCTGCTTTAGAGGTTGTTGACTTGGGTGTACTGACCTTTATTTTGGATTTCACGTACAATATGGTCAGAAAAGGTGATTTCGACAAGCTATGCTCAGAAGTGTTTCCAGACAGGGAGCTGTGGCGGGACAAGTATAATCGACTTACAAAGAAGGCGAGGCGGAGAAGGCCTAGAAAGTACTGGAAAGTGATCGAACCTATTTCTGGGCACCTCCTTAATATAAGTGATCAGACCACAGAATTGACTCTTCCCAGTAAATCAGCAGGAATCAATGATACTATCCACTCCTCTTCCCTACCATCGATGTCTTTTGGAAACTAATAAAGTCGCCGAAGGGAATATTTTATATACTTGGTCTTGTTAGACATGTCTGGGCTGCTGTTTGAACCACAGCCTCACGTCTAATAAATTAACACACTACCTACTAGACTATGGCGATTACAATTGCGAAATTAATGGTCAAACATAATAACAAATCAACACCTAAGAGAGAGAAACGCAATCTGAAGCCAATGTACAGTAAAGTTAAAAGCAGACAATTCATGCATTGACGAAAGCCGAAAAAAAATATTTCCAAAGAATAATTCAATAAAATTCACAAAGTAGCATAGCTAGATATTGTTAGGTTTTTATTTTTTAAAAACGTTTAGATAGCAAATAAAATAAAAATGAATTTGTGTTTGGATTTAATTAAAATTATTTATTAATCGCACAATTCTGTGTGCCACTGTTCACAACTTGATGTAAACAACAACAATTGCTTGCTTTGCCTTGCCTTTTATATAACGTGAACACTCTGATGAATGTTCTTGAAGGCGAATGTTCGTGGCTTAGCCTTCTCGAAATCTCTGTAAATGTAAACATCTTTGTTTCATTATTGTTGTTTGTGTATTTTGTTTATATTCATTTTTGTAGTGTTTGTTGTCGTATTTTTCTTTACCTGTTTACCATTTTAATGTTAAGTGATGTAAAAGCAAAAGACCAGCTTGCTTAAACATGGAGATTGAAAATTCGAGGTGAAATGTGAATGGACGTTTATATCATTACGGAATGTAAAAAAACAATTCAACGCTGAGAAGGATGTGCACTTGACACATAATATTCGTTTGAAAAACCTCAAGCTTAAAAGATTTTGTGTAAAATTTCCTGTTTTATTTTATTGCCAAAAGTTTTCTTTATTCTGGAATTTTAAATTTATTTTCTTAAACTCAAATTTTACAATTCCTTTAGAAATATTAAAGCTTTGATAAAAACAACAACAAGTTGAATACAAACGTATGTATTTCCTGTTTTATTATGGCAGTCATTGGTACAAACATTTCAAGCTTACTTCCACCGCTTTAGACAAATCATTTAAAGCCATAATTTAGAGAATTTACACATACCCACAAACTAATGCATGAATTTCTACGAATTTTGTAGAACAAATTAGCCGGCCTCAAGAAAACAATGGTGGTCGCCGCACACACAGTCTTAAATTATCCTGTGTTGGTCATTTCATTGTATTTCATTTTATTGGCTTGGTTTGACTTGACTTTGTTCTTTGGGATTTAATTTCGTTTCTGTGTTTGTTTTGTTTCGCTGTCAGGAACAAGGAAAAGAAACATTGAAATTCAAATTTCAAAACAAATAAGCGCTCTTACACACACACACATATATATATACATGGTAGTTAAATTAGAAAAATTAAGCAAAAAAAAAAACAGAGTACAAAAGTAAACAAATAAACAACAAAAATAGCAACAAAAAAGCAAAAAAAAAAACTACAAAAAAAATTGTACGGGTAAGCTAAAGTATAACTTATTAAGTGACATTTTAAACTCCATTATTTTTAGTGTGGGCAACAACAACAACAGTGCCAACAACAACAACAACAACACTAACACCAACACCAACAAGCATAGCATTAAAAATTAAAGGATTTTTATTTTCCTATTTTTTAATACACCAACACAGTCCTTCTCCATAATTTCCAATAGCATTTTGCCATGACATTTTTTTTCCTTTTTTTATATTTGTTGTTTTTTTTAAACACTAAGTACTGGAATAAAAAGAATATTTTTAGCCGCTCTCATTCTCTCACTCTCTTTGTATGGATTTTATTCTCTTTAAAGCTTTCTTGTGTAAGGTTCACAGTGACTAAAGGAAAAGCTGCTGCTATTGTACTTGTATTCACAAGGAAATTCCAACATCCAGGCTTATGCTCTCCCATACTCTCTCTCTTTCTCTCTCTCACGTGGAAAGTTAAACTCAAAATAAAGAGAGCAATACGTATATGCTTGCCTATAAAGAGAGTGTAAATATGTTGCTTGCATTATACTCTCTTAATAAAATTGAAAACATAGTCGCATTAACAAACTCTAGAAATATTTGTTGTTATTGTGCTCGCATACTGTTATTTTTGATGAACTTTATAGCTCATGGGATAACCATGTTGCCGTTGCTGTTGTTGTTGTTGTTGCCTATAATTTTTGTTTTTGTTTTTTTTTTGTTCTTCCTCGTGTACTTCAACGTCTAACCCTTCCACTTTGGCATTTTCCATAACTCTGGGTCAACATTACATAGTATTAACGTATGCCTGTATAAATACACATTTAAACATACGTATACGTCTGTATGTATCTAAATATTTCTAGTGACATATATACATACATATATAGGATTACATACATTGTATACATATGTATATGTACATGCATACACACATTCATACGTATGTACATCCAAACACATGCTTCGTATGCATATAATTTTTATGCTCGTTCTTGTATATGGGTTTTGTAAAACGTACGTAAACAACTGTAGCTGCATAATTGCATACGAGTCTCCATACATACGTATGTACCTACATGTATACTTCCTTTACATTTACATTCATATACCTTTGTATGTATGTGTTGTGCGTGTGTGTGTATTTATGTTATTGTGTGAATATATTTAGATTGTAAATAAATGTAGTTTTGTGCCAGTTTAAGTAACTTTTTATGTGTGTTTGTTTATAAAGTATTAAAAAAAGTTTTTTCTCTTCTCTTTTAATATGATATTTACTTAACAGTAAATACAATATATTTACAGTTGTTACTGGCTAATTAGCAAAGATAAATATTGTAACAAATTATTGCCATATAAAAGGCAAGGCAAAGCAGGTGACTGAGTCAGTGAAGTGTTTGAAGAGAGTAATCGTCGTGGTTTGTCTCCGTTACAAAGATCTGTCGTATAATTGCCTAGTAATTGTTGTTGTTTATGCAAAGGGTATAAACAGAGGAATAACAAAGAAAAGCAATTGTTGTTTACATCAAGTTGTGAACAGTGACACACAGAATTGTCCGAATAATAAAGAATTTTAATTAAAACTAAACACAAATTTATTTTTATTTTATTTGTAATCTACGAGCTCATATTTTAAACGTTTTGTAAAAGGTAAAAACGTAACAATGTGTTGATTTAATACAATTGTTGGCTATAACACAAAACTATAAATAATAAAGAATTGTTTTATAAACTTTGGTTTGTAACACACAATCGATCAATCAAATGAACAACATTTCTTTTAAATTCCTCTTTGTTCTCTTAAGGAACCTGTCGTATATTCTCTTTCCCATCGTCTTTTTCATTCATTGCTTTGTATTACATTTATAAACGAAAATTTCTAGCTAAACAAGTAGTTGATCTGTTACAACAAGTAAACGAAAATAAATTCACGGAAATCTATGCCAAAATGGGGACTGACAGCAATGGGTAGATAAAGACGTGACCAGTCATTCCTCAATCATTCCAAAAAATTTCTTAGCTTGACGGATAAACTTGACAGAAAAAGCTTAAAAAACACTTTCGGTGGCACTTGCAGGTCAGAATACCTGCAGTAAATACCAGTGTAGGATTAATTAAGATTAAGGAACTGAAGGAGCATTTCATAGCCAATTGTGTAGTCTGTGTGGTGGAAGGTACACGCTACTGAACATACATACATACATAATTGCTCATTACAACCCTTTAGTCAGGATTACGACCTAGATTCTCACACCACTTACTTTGTGTGTCTTAATTTTATAAATGAGTGGCGGGACCTACAGTTTAAAGTCGACTCCGAACAACAGATTTTTTGAGAAACTTTTCATGGCAATTTCCTTTACTCTCAGAGTTTTTGCCAGAAATCTGCTGAGGGAACGTCGCAGAGAGAATATTTTTATTCATATTTCGTTTTGGTGCTTAAACCGTGTCCTCACGTTTAATAAGTCAACACACTACCTACTAGTCTACGGCGACTTAAACGCTTAATTGTTTAAAATTCAAAAACAATGCGAATATTTTTTCGACTTCTCTCTCTGGTTCGAAGGTGAATTTTTCTAGGACTACACCTTTTAGGAGAAAGAAAAGCACACATACACACATAATTGATAATTACAAGCCTTTAGTTAGGATTACGTCCTAATTTCTCACACCACTTATGTTGTGTGTGTTAATGTTGTACATGAGTGGCAGGACCTACAGTTTAAATTCGACTAAAAACGACAGATTTTTGAGAAACTTTTCATGGCAATTTAATTTACTCTCAGAGTTTTTGCCAAAAATCTGCTGAGAGGAAGTCGCCGAAGAAATACTTTCTGTATTTTATTTTAATGTCTGGTCTGGGGCCTAGAACCCTGGTTTTACGTCTAATAAGCCAACACACTACCTACTAGACTACGGTATAATAAAAGTACCTTTTCTTATTATTATCTGTACAAATAGAGCCTTGAATAATAAGAGAAGGAAAGAATAACCAGTATTTAGCATTTCAAAAAATAAAAACATCGGTTGGGACTAAAGATGTGTGAGTTTATATTACAAACGTAAGGCGTAATTGCTTGCTTTGCTGATGAATGAAAAGAAATACTTCTGTGCCAATCCAATAAAAAAAGGGTATAAAGGATATATAATTAATTATACTTCTGTGTTAATCCGTTAAAAAAACAGGGAAAAAAGAAGAGGTTCAAGCGAATTTCGTTTGAATCCCGCTTTGCTTGCCGTTAGTGGAGGCTTGAGTGCTGTTTGTCATGCTTTGCTAGTGATTTTTTTTTGTTAAATTTTATCGTGATTTAGAAATGGTTACATCCAATGGAAGTCGTCGTAGTATAGTAGGTAGTATGTTGGCTTATTAGACATAAAGCTAGGGTTCGAGCCCCAGGCCAGACATCAAAACAAAATACAGAAAGTATTTCTTCGGAGACTTCCTCTCAGCAGATTTCTGGCAAAAACTCTGAGAGAAAATAAAAATTACCGTGAAAAGTTTCTCACAAATCTGTCGTTCAGAGTCGACTTTAAAACTGTAGGGCCCACCACTCATGTATAAAATTAATACACACAACATAAGTGGTGTGAGAAACTAGGTCGTAATCCTGACCAATTATGTATATATGTATGTACATCCGATTGAATCTCAAGAACGTATAGTAATAGTTCATGTGGCCATTCTACATTTTAGATTTTTTGATTTTAAATTGTTATGTATGTATGTATGTATGTGTTTATTGTATGTCGGCCTTCGTTCTTCAGTAATTGATCAGAGTTTTATATTAAAAATTCTTCTTTATGAAAATTCTGCAAAATAACACAGAATTTTTCAATTAATTTTTCAATTTAATTAAACAGTGTTGGCTAAGTAAAGAAAATAAAATGATGACACATGCATTATGAGTTTAAAATGAGCACAAGCATTTGCTTGATTAATTTCATTTTTTTTGTTGCAACAAAAAACAAAAAATATAATGGAAAACTATTTCTAAAACAGCAAATAATTTAACTTTAAAGCGATCAATCATTAGGAGGAAAAAGATAATTCACTAATTAGTAAGCATATGCTGTGCTAATGCGTGTATTATTCCTTTCTTTCCATCTCTCTCTCTCTCTCTGTCACTATTTCGCAGTCTCTCTCAAGTGCTTATAAATGAAATAAACAACAACAAAACGATAAATATTGTGCTACAAAACGTATACAACGAACAACACAATAGAAACTCACCTACTCATAATGTTCATACGCATACATATGCACACATCCTACATGCGTTGAAAACAAAAAAAAAAGATATTTGTAATGAATTCATAATGCTCTAAGGCTGTGCATACTTTACTCTCTGAAACAAGAATACACGATGTGTACATATACAGATGCACATTGTTTCCGTGCTTATTACTTTAGCTCATATCCGCTAAGAACACATGCAGACATACATACATCTATATGTACATTCTATGTATGTACAATACTCAGTCGGTATAAATGTGTAAACATGTCGAGCTTAATTTTATTTTTAAGAGTTTTTTTTTCTTGCTTTATTGTCTTTGTTTTTATGTACATGTGTGCGTGTAAGTGTGTAGATTCAAATATTTTGTTCTCTTTCATTTTCTTTTTAGTTTTGTTGTTGTTATCTTTTAATGAATATTAACGCCAATGTTTTCATTTTTTTTCTTATGTTTTTATCGCATTAATTCTTCATTTGATTGCATTGTTTAGATTTATTTCATTTCTTTTGTTGTTGTTGTTTTTTTTTACAAGGTCTTCTGAGTTTTGTTTTTTGATCATAATTTTTGTGTGTTTTGTTGTCATAAATATTTCGTATAAAAAATAACTTCATTTCTAGACTTTTTAAATTAATTTGTAGTCTGCTGGCATTCACATTCTTTTCAAAGTGAAAAGTGAGAGAAGATATTTCATATTTTTTTCTGTTTTTGTTTTTGTTTTTGTTTTCCCTTTTTTTTGGTACTTGTAATGTCTGGGTTATTAATGCTGCGTTATTAACTGAGTAATAAATCCCAATAAAAAAAACCTTGATATTTAGCAGTTAATGAGGGAATTTCTTTTTTCTGTTTTTGTTGTTGTTTTTTTTTTTTGTTATTGTTGTTAAAAAGGGTAATTAAATAATAGGTAATGAATAGGAGAACGGATTTTTTTTTTTACTTTTTTAACCCAACATTGTTTAAAATAAAAGGGCTTTTATTTACAAATTCGAATGGAAAATCAAGTGAAACCCTGTAGAAATGAAGGGTTTTAATTAAAACTCATTGAATCTTTATTTCACCACATAAGTCGGGTCAGTTTTATGTGTGAACAACAGACCATTAACCCTCTCATAGGGACAAATATTGAAAATATAATTGTTACTCGGGGAATACATACATACATACATACATAATTGGTCATTACAATCCTTCAGTCAGTATTACGACTTAGTTTCTCACACCAGTTATGTTGTGTGTGTTAATTTGTATACATTAGTGGCAGAAACTACAGTTTAAAGTCGACTCCGAACGATAGATTTTTAAGAAACTTTTTCATGGCAATTTTATTTTACACTCAGAGTTTTTGCCAGAAATCTGCGGAGAGGAAGTAGCCGAAGAAATATTTTTTCATATTTTCATTTTGATGTCTGACCTGGCGTTTGAACCAAGGCCTTACGTCTAATAAGCCAACACACTACCTACTAGACTACGGCGACTTCGGGGAATAGCGATCTGATAAAAAAGTATGTAAAATGATAAAATTGCTGGTAAATAATTTATATACTTACTTACCTGCATAATTCCAACACCACTTATGTTGTGTGTATTAATTTTATAAATAAGTGGCGTGATCTACAGGTCAAAGTCGATTCCAAACGACAGGTTTTTGGGAAACTTTTCATGTCAATTTCATTTACTCTCAAAAGTTTTTCTACAAATCTGCTGAGAGGAAATTGCCGAAAGATATTGTTACGAAAATGAAGAATTACTTAACATTAAAATGGTAATCGAAGTAATCGAAAATACATCTGCACAAAAACTGGTAAACTAGTAAACAATAATACAACACAAACGCTACAAGAATGAATGTAAACAAAATACACAAACAACCCTACAATAATATATGTAAACAACAATGTTTACATTTATATGGATTTCCAGAAGGCGAAGTCATGAACATTCGCCTTCAAGAACGTTCATCAGACTGTTTACTCTGCCATATAAAAGGCAAGGCAAACCAGGCGAGTGAGTTAGTTAAGTTCAGTCAGTCTTGTGTGAAGACGCGGTGTGTTTGAAGAGAGTAATCGAGGTTTGAAGATCTCCGTTACAAAGATCTGTAGTATAATTGTTTAGTGATTGTTTTTGTTTATGCAATGGGCGTAAACAGAGGAATAGCAAACAAAGCAATTGTTGTTGTTTACATCAAGTTGTGAACAGTGGCAAACAGAATTGTGCAAATAATAAAGAATTTTAAATAAAACTAAACACAAATTTATTTTTATTTTATTTGCAATCTACGAGCCCATATTTTAAACGTTTTTAGAAGATAAAAGCAAACAATATAGTTTTTTATATTTTGTTTCGTTCGAGATATTTGTGCCTGGGTATGCACCTCGCCCTTACGTCTAATAAGACAACACACTTCCTATTATATTAAGGCAACTGCACCAATGTGAGAGCCTACATTTTTGTACGCTATTGGAAGGTATGTTAGTGGACATGGCATTCCCGCAAGGGGAACATAAGGGAAAGGCTGTCTTTGATCTCGTGAGGTGGAGCTCGGTCGCCTGAACTCCAAAAAAAAAAAGAAAAAAAATAAAGGAATTAAAATAGTAACACGATTTAATTTAGAGTTGGGGTAGTTTTGTATAGGAAATGTTTGCTCCCTGAATTGGATATTGATTTGTGGCATTACAATGAATCTAAATTCTGATCTAAGTGGGAACCGAGACCTCGATGGGTGTTGCTCCCACCAAATCCAACCAAACCTAATTGGAAATTGTTGAAAATGAAAAAAGCAGAGAAATAATAAAAGATTGTGGGTTATGGTTTGTGATGGGTAAGGAATAATAAAACCTTTTTGCTAGAAAACGACGAAAAAGGTCTGACTTTTATGTTTTACATGCAATGAAAATCTTGACATTTAAAAGAGATTTTACAACGAACAAAAAAAGAAGTAGAGTTTTACCTAAAGCAGCTCTCTTAATTACAATTTCGCAAGTATTGAACTTAAGACTACGACTTAAGCCTTCCTAGACTTCAACACATAAAAGATGAATCAAAATTAAAACATATTGACAGCAGTACCACATACAAAAACGGTTATGATGTGTTCTTGTGTTTAGATTTCTGTTAATGCAACTAAATGAACGTCTTGTTACCGTAGTATCGTACTTCCTTATAAACGTGCGTTGTAATGACTTTTTGAGTTAGCTTTACTGTATAAAAGTGTGTGCACAGATTGTTCTTTTTTTACTTGCAACAAATGCAACAAAAAGGTAATAAACAAACATACACACACAATTCATTCATTTATACGTTCATTTATTACATTTCTACAGCCACTCACTTATTGGGTTTATTTATTTCCTCCTGTTTTTTTTCTTTGTTTGTTAGTGCCACTAAACTTTATTCTTTCTCTGGCAACATTATAATACACTCATTAGGACCACATTCACGAATGTCAGCAAAACATAAACACACACTTGCCACTCAACTCACGCTTACACACATGCAACACACCAAAAAAAATACTTATTATTGCGGCGATGGTAACAATTTGCTGTACATTGAAGCCAGTAATCAAATAAGCAACAACAACATACAACAAAAATACACCGCAAACAACAACATACAACAACAAAACCATTGGCATAATACACGACGTACGTACACATGGCAACGTTCGTGCATTATAATACAAGAAATTGTGCTGCACAAACTCATTCACTTGTTCACATTTTGTCGAGTTATTTCCCTTTTTTTTATGATTAGATTGCAGCGGCAGAAAAACGATAGAAAGTAAGAAAGAAAGAAAAAATATAAGGGGTGTGCAGTAAGGGGAAACGAAATGAGAAATGAGTGCAGGAACTGCGAACTACGAACTGAAGTCGAGAGAATAGGTAACCATTGTGAACTCCTTTCATTACCACAAAATCTAAAACGATTTTATTCTACTCGCCTGCTTCATTTTCACAATAAACAAGGCACGAATACGAGTACGAATACTACAGTGTTTACAAAATGTTAAATGGTGACGAAGGCTGCATGGTTGGTATTACAGAGCATGGGAGGGTGGTGTGTAGCATTATTTGTTGCTGGTTCATTGGTTCGTTTACTGTGATTGTGTTTGTCTTGTTTTTTCGGGGTTCCAACGAACGAAAATATTATAGAGACGGACTTTAAACATCCATTTCATATGCAATTATGTGGCATACATTCATTTCACACAATACGTCCTTACCTTTTATGGCCATGCGGAAGCAATAGAAAATCAAAGTGGTGAGAAGGTTAAAACAGTGGCTCGAAAGAAAATCTACTTAAGGTAAGGGGGTAAGGTGTTGCACGTCAATTGCAAGAACTATTGTGGTACTAACGAAGGAAAAATTTTTGGAGAGAGAAGATAAGAACAAAAATGTGAGTAAAAAACAAACGTATTGTTACGTTCTTGATTGCAAACTAAATAAAAATAAATTTTTGTTTAATTTTAATTAATACTCGCACAATTCTGTGTGCCACTGTTCACAACTTTATGTAAACAACAACAATTGCTTTGTTTGTTATTTCTCTGTTTACACAGTTTGTATAAACTATAACAATTACTAGGTAATTGACCGACAGATCTTTGTAACGGAGATCTTCAAGCCACGATTACTGTCTTCAAATGCACCGCTTCTTCACACAAGACTGACTGAACTTCACTAACTCAGTCGCCTGCTTTGGCTTGCCTTTTATATGGCAACGTAAGCATTCTGATGAATGTTCTTGAAGACGAATGTTCTTGACTTCGCCTTCTTGAAATCTCTATAATGTAAACGATGTTTATATTAAGCAAAGATGTTTACATTTACTCTTGTAGTGTTTGTTGGTATATGTTTGTTTACTTGTTTACCAATTTTAATAATTGTAAAATAATTGTAAACAGGTTTGTTTACTGCATTGTTTTGTTTTTGTAGCTTTTGTTTATAATTTTAATATCATACGATGTAAAATCAAAGCACCAGTATCTTGATTTTTCATTTTCCGAACAGTATTTTATCTACACCCAGAGAATCATGAAGGTATCTTTCAATGGCGCAGACTTCTGCTTCCTTTCCTACGTTTACAGACTTTACTACTTCTGTCCAAAGAATAGTTAAGAAGGGAGCTATTTCTCCATTAAACTCCGATTCTGAATACTGAATGCAACAGGAATAAAATCAATAGAGCCTCCAGCGTCGCTGAAGATCTAGTTCTCATTGACCCAGTTATTCTGGTGGAATTAAATACAAACCGATAGTCCATAATAATTATTAGAGTCACCGATGTTGTTGTGAAGAGGAACTCGCAATGGAAAAAAATATCAATTATCTGCGAGTTAAATTGTGTCACGGTACATCGAATGTCTGAAAAAATTGGAAACATATTACTATCATAATTCAAGTGAGCAGAAGGGAGAATTGGAAAATCAACCAAAATGCTGGAAAGCAAACCTACTACTGCCGTTTAATTGTATATTAAGGTTACTTTGGTTGCTCATGAAATAAGATTTCGATAGGATTTGGGGTACAATTTGCAGATTGTGGGCAAACAATTTTTTGTCCAACGTTACCGCTTTATAGTCAGTAATTTTCGGCAAATCCTTCATCAAAATACGGCCGTAGCCATAAGGTATCAATGCATTAGCCACTTTCCCATAGGCATCAGATTCCCCACACATTCAAATTAGCCTCGTCAGACACACTATTCTCTCACTGTTGTTACACACAGAGTTCAAATCAAACTCTTCTAAGCCGGAGGCTTTCAACGTATAAACAATGAATGCTACCTGGCTATGGTATAGATGGCGTTGTCTGTAGATATTGTAAGTATCCTGCGATATTCATAATTTGTTTTTCTTTATTTGTCCTTAAACCTTTTTTAATAGTTTCATCTGAAAATAAAATTTTAAAAAATTTTACTTTCTTAAACCACTGTATCACCATATGCCAGCATATGTACTCATTTACTCATATTAATACCCATCCATAATAAATCCTAAGTCATCGCATGTCGTTGTGATTGTGTTTCTACATGAGATGGCAATTGTGAAAACCACTTACTTTTGTTTGAAAACTGGGTTAACATTGGATTGTTTTGTATACAAATTATGAATCAACTAAACACACAAATAAACGCACACACATACACATGTTTGCTCTTACATAACCTTATACAAACATAAACAAAGTAACCATATAGTGAAGCAAAAATCCATACACTTTTCATTCACAACCAGAGAAAAAGAGAGGAACAGAGAGAGAGAGAGAGGAAGAGAACCTGAAATCATATAAGAAAACTAATATTTCTTACAACATTTACTTTATAAATGTAAATGACTACGACCAGTAAGAATAACAGCAACAACAACAATAAAGCAATTAAAAGCGATTCCCAACTTCATAGAGTTAATATGACTGAATAGACGAGTGTGTGTGTGTAGTAGTAGTAGGAGAGCATGTGGGTTTTTGTATTTGTATTTGTAAAAGTTAATTTCAAAGAATAACGGCTTTTGATGACAAGTACCGGGTTCTCTTGACAAATCAACACAAAATTTCTCCATGCAAAGCAAAGGAGTCGTAATATTGTGGTTGTTGGTATTGTGTGGTGTGTGTGTGTAGGGGAAGAGGTTAATGTGGTTTAAATATTTCAATTTGTATACCCAAGCAAATACAATCACATACAATTAACCAAACGAGAGAGAGAGAGAGTGAGTTTTTTTTTTGCTATGTGTGGTGTGGTGTATTTGTATGCAAATAAATGAATTGAAACCAGTTATTATTGTTGTTGTTGTTGTTGTTGTTCTCTCTTATATTTCGTACACACGATGAATAGCCAGCCATTATAACAACTACAACCTGTGCTTAGATTTAAAGATTTCCGTTGTTAAACGGCACAATCATTCACTCACTCACTCAGTGGCTGTTACTCTCAACCATTATGTTTTGTTTCATTTATGGCAGGAGTTTTTTTTTTTTTGATTTCAAATAATTGTGCCTTAGTAATGTCACTCAGTAACAGCAGAACAGTACTACTGCACTTGCATTGTGACAATAAAATTCTCTTTGACTTGCCATTACAAAGTCATGGAGTTGGTTTGGTTTGAATTTTAACTTTGCAACACAATGACTGATGTGGACTGACTTTTACTGTTACTTGATAATTTGATTGGTTTTTGGAATTATTGACGTTTTGTTTGAATAGTTTTAAGTCGCATTACGGATAGCTTTATGAGTTCACATGAAAGAGCCATTGACAGGATTTTTGTAGAATTTTTAGAATGAAAATCAATGTGAACCAAAATTAAATTTTTTGCAGTGTTTTGCCAAGTAAGTCAACTGGAACTTTGGCATGAATTTCCATTTAAAAATGATACTTTTACTGTGCAAATCATTTAAAAAGGAATAAATCGTTAATTAAGCCTTTGTTGCTCGTTGCCCTGATTGAAAATATATAATGTACGCCGAATCTTGCTGCCTAAGCCAATTTCAGGTCATTGTTCGGTGGCAGCAAGTATAATTCAGTGCATAATACTTGATACGTAGCCTGGTGTTTCCTGCCGGAAATCATTAGCTCCGCAGGGATCCCAACTATGTGTTCTGAAGATTCATTTTAATCAACACGGAACAGGCGATTCCTGTTCTTTATTTTCTTCTGCATTTCCCTCCTTAAAACCTCATGTGATGGCTTAGCGTCACGAATTCTCACATGACTTGGTATTCAGCAAAGCGTGACCCCATTTTCTTCGACTTGTTGAGGTAATTTAAATACTCTAATAGCTAGCTGATAGTCACGTAGTTCTGCTACATAGTGTCCTTTTTTACTTTCTATACAAATTAGACTGACGGCCTCTACTTCAGTTTGAAAGATTTTCACGAGTGAGCCTTATGGGCTTCGAACACTTTACCCTGTGATCGTACACCTCTGCTTTACTACAGAATCGTCCTCTTTTAAAAAAGTTTGTCTCTACGATATTCTATTCGCAGACTCCACTGATTCTTTCCAGAGTACCCTTAAGGAGCAGATGTTATTATTTTATATTGTTATTCCTTGAACAATTACCCGTCTCACTTTTTTCCCGTACAATCCATTGCTTTATTCTTCTCTGGCTTCAATACAACAGAGCCTTTTGAGCCTCTGTAGGATATGTTAAGGGTACCCCGTTTATACCAGTACCAGGCAATCCCTGTACCTTATCCAACTACTTCTAAATAGTTTTAAATTAGTATTTGCATGCGGTGCGGTCAGCACACAATTTTTTAAGATTCTCCGATAATGTCGTAGATTGGAAATTAAATAAAAGCAAATTTGTGTTTGGATTTAATTAAAATTCTTTATTGTTCGCACAATTCTGTGCCCCACTGTTCACAACTTGATGTAAACAACAACATTTGCTCTCCTTTGTTATTCATCTGTTTATACCCTTTACAATAAGAATCACTAAGCAATTATACGACAGAGCTTTGTAATGGAGACCTTCAGACCACGATTACTATCTTCAAACGCACCATGTCTTCACACAAGACTGACTGAACTTCACTCACCTGCCTGCTTGGCCTTGCCTTTTATATGACAACGTAAACAGTCTGATGAACGTTCTTGGAATGTTCGTGGTTTCTCTATAAATGTAAACATAGTTGTTCCTTTATTGTTGTTTATGTATTTTGTTTATTTTTGTAGTGTTTGTTGGTATATTTTTGTTTACTTGTTTATCATTTTTTTATACTGGTGTTTGTTGTTATATTACGCAGTGCGATAAACTGTAAACAAGTTCATTGTTTTTGTTTTTGTAACTTTTAACAAAACACCAGTATTTAGATTTTTCCATGTACAATGGGTCAATTCGACCTCCGGGTACTGTACTTGTCTTAATTGACAAGTACACGTCCTCTAACCTAGATTTTTCCATTTTCGTAACAATATGATCAGGGTTTTCCTAAAACCCCACTTACATGTGTGACCAATCTCTAAACCCCTTTAATGGTATCACCAGAGAGCCAAATTTGCCAAGAGGACTATGTCCTAAGCATTGCGCTTCAGATTATTTCAACAACACTTCATTCAAAACCAAGCTCCACATTAAAGAACCACATATTGTAGTCAGTTCCAGGACGTACCGTCCCCTGTTGCCTGACCTTTCTATGATGTTAATTGTTTGCTGTGGTGGATCAAGAGATCACTGCAATAAATTTCCATAAATTTGATTTCATCACCTCAAATGCCTATCGTGTCCATGATTTATGCTCTTAAAACCTGCAGCAGCTTATATTTTATAGAAAATATTTCCAAAAAAACAATCAAGAAATGACGAAAACTTTACCAATAAATTCAAATTTATGCCGTCATTCGTGAATGTTCTCAACATAAGTTAGTTAAGCAATTAATGCTTCAATTACGGCTTAAATTGCAAAACGATTCAGTTTTTTTCTTTGCCTTTACTTCAAACAACTGAAGTAAATGTGTTGCCAAGTAAAAAGTGTAAAAAAATAAAACAAAATAACAACAAAATGGGAAGTAAAAAAAAACATGAAAACATTATTCTAAAATTGTTTGAAAAACAAAATAACAAGCAACTTAAAAATCTTTTAACAACTTAAAAATTCTTAACATTTTAACATGTTCGCCTCCTTCCGTTCACTTGATGTTGCTGCTGTTGCCGCTTTTTTTTTGCTGCCTTTAACACTCCACACTTGAATCGCTGCTGTTGCTATTGCTGTTGCTCCAAATGGCGTTTATGGTAACCACAATTTTTTTAATTGCTTCGCCATAACCACTTGAAATTATTTCTTCATTTCAACGAATTTCTCTCTCCTTTGCTTGTTTTTTCTTTGTTTTTTTTAGGCTCTTATTACCGACCAAATGGCAAGGAGAGCAGGAGAGAGCAAGAGAAAGGGAGAAAAAAGGCGGAAGAGTACAAAACAAAGTTTCAATATTTTGTTGTGCTTTTACACCCGGTGCGATGATTACAGCAACTTTTATACAAACAAACGTACACACACACACACACACACACTGTAACAATATTTAACGTTTTTTATTTCAAGAATCCAAAGGCAAGGAGAAGCAAGAGAGCGAGAGGCAGTTGCAAAGCCTGTACAAAGTAATAATTTCTCTCTTCTACTGGCCAAAGTAGTGAAAATAGTAACAAACAAAACGCACTTATAGTCAACCATATACACACACATATACATACATACAACACACATGTATACGTGTGTATTGAGATATTTAAAGCATTTCTTTCGTAAAATATTTCACCCAACAACACTTGTTGTGTAGGAGAAAACTTTAGAAGTTAGTTGCACTACGGTTTTTTCATATAATTTTCCATCATTTTTGTTCTCTTTTCCCTTTTCCCTTTTCCCATTTACAGTTGTTTTTAAATTTTAGTAGTAGTTGTTGTTGCTGTTGTTATTTTTTAAATTCTCTGCGTATTGGTGATGGCATCATCAGCAAACAGCAGAGTAGCAAACATCTTTATTATTATCCTGTACCATAAGGATCGTTACCAGATGTAAAATCTCTAAAAAACCAACACTTTCAGCTTTTGGGTGGTTCTCTTTGAAAGCATGCGGCAAAGGCAACAACTAAAATAATAACTACTACAATAACAACAACAACAAGAAGAAGAAGGACAACAACACAACATTACTATCATTAACCATTAAAAGTACGTTTAAAGTACGTTTGTTTTTCCCCGTTAGAATATGGTCCAAGTGTTGGCGTGCATGTAAAAGTGTCAGAGTGAAGTGATACAGTGAGTAGCATAATTGGGACAATTTAAATTGGATTACAAAAGTGGAATTAAATTAATTACACATGAGGCTATGATTCCATGAAAGTTTTGTTTCATTATAATGCTTGGACCTGGTCATTATATACTAAATAATTTGATATTTTCCTTCTTACCTTTGCATTGATTACAGCAGGTGATTTTTTTGAAGTAAATTCCGCATTGAGTTTCGAACATTTTGGTTGTTATTCCAGCAATAAATTCCCGAATTTTCTAGGTGAAACGTTGGGGTAGACATTGTCTTCTATGTTGCACCATAACAGCAATAAGTACCTTGTAACACCATCTTGTGGATGCTACAGGCTTTGGGCAGTAGTAAATACATACATAATTGGTCATTACAACCCTTCAGTCAGGATTACGACCTAGTTTCTCACACCACTTATGTTGTGTGTGTTAATTTTATTCACAAGTGGTGGGACTTACAGTTTAAATTCTACTGCGAACGACAGATTTTTAAGAAACTTTTCATGGCAATTTTATTTACTCTCAGAGTTTTTGCCAAAACAACTGCTGAGAGGAAATCGCCGAAGGAAAAGTTTTTGTATTTTGTTTTGATGTCTGACCTGGGGTTTAAACCCTGGCTTTACGTCTAATAAGCCAACGCATTACCTACTAGACTACGGCGACTTCATTTGGGCAGTAAACAGGAAAACATACAGCAAACGTCACTCTATTATAAGCAAATGAAATTGCTAAGGGCTGTAGAGGACATTGCTTGCAATGGATTAGTTGGTAACTTCTGTAGGCCTTGGCTTTCTGTCATTTTATAGTCATACATACATACATACATAACTGGTCATTACAACATGCTGTCCAGTTCATTATCTTCAATCAAAGGCCAAAAAAATCGGTTGTCATTTGACTATAAGTCACTAAGGTAACATTAACGATTCCTGCAGAATCATATTCTAAAAAAACACGATCAAATGATACTCGCGGGCTATAATGCTTAAAGGCTTATCAGCAATCACTTCTGAGTTTTCCAAACACCAATTGTGACAATTGGAGCCTCATGGCTGAAAATGAAGCTGAATTTGATTTGAAAAGCGGCTTCGTTTCAGTCACCACAAATTAAAAATATTGTTACGAAATTTAAGAATATAGATACTGGTGTTTTGCTTTTACATCACTTAACATTAAAATGGCAAACAAGTAAACAAAAATACAACAACAAACATCAGCATAAAATATGGTAAACAAGTAAGCAAAAATACAGCAACAAACACTACAATAATAAATGTAAACAAAATACACAAACAATAATGAATGTAAACAACAATGTTTACATTTATAGAGATTTCGAAAAAGCGAAGCCACAAAACATTCGCCTTCAAGAACATTCATAAGTCTTTTTACTATGCCATATAAAAGACAGGGCAAAGCAGGTGAGTGAGTAAACGAAGTTCAGTTAGTCTTGTGGGAAGACGCGGTATATGTGAAGAGAGTAAATGAGGTCTGAAGATCTGCGTTACAAAGACCTGTCGAACAATTGTCTAGCAATAGTTATTGCTTATGCAAAGGGTATAAACAGAGGAATAACAAAGGCGAGCAATTGTTGTTGTTTACATCAAGTTGTGAACAGTACCACATAGAATTGTACGAATAATAAAGAATTCTAATAAAAACTAAACAGAAATTTATTTTTATTTTATTTGCAATGTACGAACTTATATTTTAAACGTTTTTAAAAGGCACAAACGTAACAATATTTTTACGCGTTTACCGTTTGTTAAAAGATCTATATTTGTAACTGGTAAAGCTTTCATTAACAGCTGTCAGTCAGTAGATCAGCGGCAATACTAAACTAGCCACTACATGGTTAACCTGATAAATAAATCAATGGCAAGGTGCCTATAAATTGGGGAAATGCAAATGAATACTCAGTACATGCTTTTAGTAAGGATGATTAGCTTTAAGAGACACTTTTGCAAGCGAGGTCCTAATATGCATTAGATTCAGGGTGCCAACCGTTTATTCAATCTTTAAACTCTATTCTATATACTGTCTGTTAAGATGTCTGTTAAGGGGCAGTATCTAGTTTACTCCTCCCTGAGCTTCAATAACACATACACCGTAATATTATTCATTTGTTTAGCACTGAGCACCTCTCGCTTCCTTATTCTCTCCTTCCTTCTTCCTCTCCTTTTCCTTATCTCCCCTATTATCCTCTCCTCTAGGATGAGGTACAATGGGTCAACTTGTCTTTCGGGTACTGTACTTGTCTCATTTGACAAGTACAAGTCCTCCAACCTAAAACTAAACCTAGCACTGTGCACAGATAAAAACAAAAAATAAACAGCGATTGTTGAAATGAATTTTGCAAATTATTTCCTTGTTTTAAAGCATCAGGTAATCTCTTCATTGCTATTTTACTTGAGTGTATTCCAAACTCAATAATTGTTTCATTCATTCATGTCAACATCTGTGTTCAATTAATTTTATCAGCCACAGTATTTTAGAATATTTTACTTGTAATTGTGTACGTTGATGTGATGTTACTTTTGTATTAGAGCCTGTTGTTGTTCTTGTAGCTCTTATAAAACAACGCTGTTGTAGTCGTGGTTGTTCCCGTTATTTGTTTTGTGGAAAAAAGGCCACAAAGTATTTAAAAACTTGTATTTTTCGGGGTCTATTCTCAACGTCAGTACAATTGCGATGAGTGCGAAAGTATCATCGTGTATCAAATACACACACACACATATGATTCATATGTAAACTCATGCACACACACCCAACGCATACACTTACCAAGGAGACTCTTCTTGTTCATATGGATACGAATTGAAGCTCTGGTTGGTGTTTGTTTGTTTATCTGTTTAAAAAGAAATGTTCATACATGTACGTGAGCGTTAAGAGCTTTCCTAAAAATTAATACACACAGAGAGAGAGCGAGTGAGAGAGAGGGAGCTTAGTAGAGTAAGGGAAGGAATACGAGTATTTATACTCTATTGTAAGCAACAAAATGTGCCGTTGTATGAGAGCCACTACTTCACCACTACTATTCTCCGTAGTAAAGCAATAATAACAGCAACAACAACAACAACATTTAAACAATATTTTGAATTTAACTATTCATTCCAACATACGACTTTCGTATTTTTAGTTGTTCTTGCTGTTTGTTTATTTCTATAAGCATATATATTTTATTTATGTGTATGAGTGTGTGTGTGTGTGAGAGTAATATAAAAATTTTTTGTATTTTTTTTTATTTTCATTCATTCTTCCACCGTGAAGTTATTGTTGGTTTTTGTTTAATGACCTTTATGACCTGTTTTCGAATGCTCTATGAATGGTGGTGGCTAAATATTCTTGCTTTTATCAGCCGTAGTCTATGTTTTATGATATGAACTATGGGTGTATGTGTGTTTCTGCATGGGTGTATGTGTGTGTGTGTTTTGCATTTGATATGATACAATTGGTAACAGAGCATAGATCACGAGCACGAGCACGAGCACGATAGTGTAGTAGTTGTAGCGTTGCTTCAGCTAAGGTTTGTAGTTTGTTTGATACGGTTTTACTGTTTTCGTTTTTGCTTTATTTTTAAGTCAAAGTCATACTACACCAGCAAAATAACAAGAACAACAAGCGAAAAAATTGTGTATAATACAAAATGAAGAACAAGCATAAAAAACAAAACCAAAAAAAACTGTAAAAAACTTTTTGGCCCACAAACTTTTGGCTTTAAATTTTCTGGCCATTTAGGCAAAGTACTGTGCACAATAGCAACAACAACAACAACAGCAACCAACACAAGTTATAATAGTTTAAATCCTCCAAATGAAGAATGAGCACAGCAACAAACCAAAATAATATTTATATTACAACAACATCATCAACAACAACAACAAATAAAAATTGTTAAAAATTCCAATGTAACAGTATTTAACAACAAAAAAAAAAATAAAAAATACTAAAAAGAGAATGAAACGCTTCGCATTCAGTATTAAAATCAAAATTTATATGCGAGTGCGGCTGACTGTATGAGTATGTGAACCATTTATTGCAAATTGTTCATGCTTTGGTTAGCAGTATATCCTTTAAATAGCACACAGTAAAACCTATTCAAGAAGGAAAACATAAGGCAAATGTCACTACACTGTAAACAAATGAAATTTCTATTGACTGTAGAGGACATTGCTTGTAATGCCTTAATTAGTAACTTCGGTAGGCCTTGTCTTTTTATCATTTTACAGTCATACGTACGTAAATTTCTTTTCATTTTATGCTTAAAAGTTTTAAGAAATTTCTCAGAAAAGTGAAGTATTGCTTCAGGTGTATTGCTAAACGAAGTGTGTACATCCAAGCGTCCAAAACATTTAGTCGCAGGCCCTCTGAATATTATTATTGCTTGGATGGGATTTCAGATATCCAGATAAACCTTTGAGGTCTGTTTACTGTCCACTATTATTACAATACCCTGTACCGATATCGTAGTGACACAATTGTGGGCACCAATATCAGTGTATTGGGTTTCTGTCCTATTGAAAGTAAAGTCTTATGGTTCCAAAATAAGGCCTTTGTCCATTAAGACCACCGAATCACTGGAAGATGCAAAATTTTTTGTTTCTAATTTGCTACCTGCGTGCCGAAATCACACAGTGATTGGTTGGTTAAGTTTTTCTGTATTTTTAATTTTTAACTTAAAATTTTATTTCATTTTATGCTTTAAAGTTTAACAAAATTTCTCCAATAAAAACTTCTCCCGTATTGCTAAACGAAGTGTGTACACTTAAGCGTATAAGTGTTTAAATGCTAGAGTACATGAGCATTAAATATTAAGTATACGCACCCATTAATGCAGCGTATTAAACAGAATAATTTCATTTTGAATGGTATTCCTGAAAATATATTAAAATTTGATTTTTTCAAATGTCATGGAATCGATTTTCTTACCATAATCATGTTGTTCTTCTAGGCTGTGGTGTGTCTTCTGGTTTTATTATTATTTTTTTCTTTTTGATTAAAATATCGATGAAAACATATGTTAGACTGGCTTTAATAATTTTCATACGGCAGCAACACAGCAAAAAAATGGCAAAAGTATGTGGAAGAACAGTTCATATGCAGTTGGTAGATTTTTTATATGAAATTATTGAAAAAAAAACTTTTATCGTATTTCATCCCTTACTTGGAAAAGGAATGAAATTTAAACAACACCTTGCATTTAAGATTTTTACAATAAAAATTTTCGACATTTTTTTCAAAAACACAAAAGAAAGAAGCCCTGGAACTAATTTATAATAACTGCAGCAGATACATGTTCATATAATTGTTTCAAATGTGGTTACAAAACAATCGCAAAACAGTACATTTTAAAGTCGATTCCGAACGATTTTTGAGAAACTTTTTCATTTTAATTTAATTTTGCTCTCAAATTTTTTGCCAGAAATCAGCTGAGAGGAGGGCGACAGAAACATTGTTTTCATATTTCGTTTTGTTAGAAATTTCTGACCTGTTCAAACGGAGGCCTCAAGTCTAATAAGCCAACAGATTACCTTCTAGACTACGGCGTCTTTTAACCCATGTGTTTGTTAATTTTATCCATGAGTGGAGAAGCCTACTGTCGACTCCGGACCACAAATTGGAAAGACTTTTGAATGTAATTTTATTTTACTCTCAGAAGACTGCTGAGAAGAAGTGGCCAAAATAAATATTTTGAGCTCTGACCCAGGGATTGAACAACAGGCTCCCGTCTAAGCCAATAAACCAACGTTCTACATAGTAGGTCATGGCAACAGTTTCTGGATCTATTCGTCATGGAATTAAATCGGATTTTTCGATTTGAATCGATTCAAGAGTTATGAGGCATGATTAGAAATTTCTCTTAGCAAGACTTACCAAATTATTCTATAAAAAGAAAGACAAAACTTTTATCGTATTTCAACCGTAATTTGGAAACAAAATGAAATTTGAACAAAACCTTGCATTTAAGATTTTTACAATAAAAATTTTCGACATTTTTCCAAAAGCACAAAAGAAAGAAGCCTTGGAACAACTTTGTAATACCTACAGCAGATACATGTTCATATAATTGCTCCAAAAGTGCTTATAAAACATTAAAAGAACACTTCTAAATACACAAACATTTCTGGTTTTATTTACTAATTCAGTTAACTTAAATATTATTGCTTTACATACATACAAACATACATAATATATACATAATTGGTCATTACAACACTTCAGTCAGGATTACGACCTAGTTTCTCACACACTTATGTTGTGTTTAAAGTCGACTCTGAACGACAGATTTTTAAAAAATTGTTCATGGCAATTTTATTTAGTCTCAGAGTTTTTGCCAGAAATCTGCTGAGAGAAAGTCACCGAAGAAATATTTTTTTTGTATTTTGTTTTGATGTTTGGCCTAGGGCTCGAACCCCTGCTTTACGTCTAATAAGCCAACACACTACCTACTAGACTACGGCGGCTTTCCATACAAACATGCACACATAATTGGTCATTACAACCCTACAGTCAGAATTACGACCTAGCTGCGCATACCATCCATGTTGTATGTGTTAATTTTTATACATAAGTGGCAGGACCAACAGTTTAAACTCAATTCCGAACGACAGATTTTTGAGAAACTTGTTCATTATTGTTTTCATATTTCGTTGTGTTGGGGATATCTGACCTGGTGTTAGAAGTGTGGCCTCACGTCTAATAAGGCCATAGGCTGCCTATTAGACTACGGCGACAGTTAATTAAGAAAATCACATTCGCTAAGCATTTTTTCGATGATACTAACACAACTACACTATCCACCCATGCTACGGCGTACCCTAAGACAGAGAAAATAATTAAAAATTCGAATTGTTAACGATCAATAAATACTCAATGTAAACTACTTAAAATTCATGAAACTTATCTCCAGAAATTTATTGCGTATGTTACTATACCTTGCGGGAAAATGTTTCACCAAAAGTGTCGTTCCTTGTCTTGCCTATTGTTCAATTATTGGAGTATTCACTGTAATAATAAGAATTTATTTTTTGTTTTTTTTTTTTGTTTTTCTCCGCACTTAACCGATGCACAAATATTTAATGGAACGTTTTATATTTTTAACAGTTTTCGTTTTTTGCTGCTGCTGATGTTGCTGTTGTTGTTGTTGTTGTAGTTTTGCCAGCGTATTTGGTTTTTTTTTGTTTTTTAATAACAATAATTGTTGTTTTTACTTTGAAACTTGAAAGTTTTATGAAAAACTCATTTAAATATTTTCACTGTGTGAAGGATGCTCATCAGAAACACCACAACAGCAACAGCAGCAGTACCAACAACAACAACAACAAAAACAATATCTAGGATATAATAAAAAACAACACAGCAAAAGCCACATGCAAGCACTTAACAGCAGCAAAATACGATTCAGCAATACTGGGCAACATTATAAAATAAAAATCATTTGCGGCGGCAAAAATATAGATTCCAAGCAATATTCAGCGAATATTTTCACAAGTATTGTAGTGTGTTGCAACAACAATTAACAGCTGCAGCAATAAACAGCAACAGCAGCCTAGTGTAGCATCAATTATTATTATTTTCTTATAAAAGGAAAGAGAGGAGCCTAAACAAAATGTATATATAAAGACAACAGGCCAAGGATAAGATGTATGTTGAGCCACACAAAAATAAGAGGAAAAGAAGTCAAAAAACAGAAACAACATTTTTATTTTATGGCCAATAACATAATCATCGTCGTCATCATCATCATCATCATCATCATCGTAATGATTAGTAACATTAGCAATAACCAACCAAATGCCACACACCACAGCAACACCAATAATAACAACATCGAAGTGCTACAATAATTATTCCATTTCACCTCTGGCCGGGCTTTTAAAAAACTTATTAAAATACGAAGAACAACAACAACAACACTCGCAACCATATTCTCTTCTTTCCTTTTCTTTTTTTTATATTATTTTGCACAACACATCTGTGCAAATTTAATGGCATAAACTCTCTCTCTATTTGCTTAGAGAGAGAGAGAGAGAGAGAGTGGGTATAAGAAATTTATTATTTATGTATTTACGTACAGACTGACAAAGTGGTCTTTTTTATAGGTTTTGTTAAGTGTTTTGAATAATTCTCTTCAAAAACTTATTGGCAATTATAAACATGTGTGTGTGTGTGAGTGCTTTAATTTTAAAATAAATTTTCGAATTTCTCCCCCTGTTCACGTTCATAAATTATGATTTTCTTGCTCACATCCTGTTGTTATGGGCTTCAATTATTGTTATTCCATTACAGTGTTCATTATGCACTATGGGTATGGGTTTCTTGCTAACTACCCAAGAGAAACCATACATACATAACATACATAAGATAAAATTTTAATCCTTTAGTTAGGATTACGACCTAGTTTCTCACACCACTTATGTTGTGTGCTTTAATTTTTATACATGAGCGGCGGGACCTACAGTTTAAAGTCGACTCCGAATGACAGATTTTTGGGAAACTTTTCATGACAATTTGATTTACACTCACAGTGTTTGTTTGCCAGAAATCTGCTGAGAAGAAGTCGCCGAAGAAATATTTTTTCATATTTCGTTCAGTTGGAGATGTCTGAACTAGGGTTTGAACCTCACGTCTAATAAGCCAACTACGGCGACTTCGAGAAACCATTATTTATTTAATCACGGAATGCTTATTTAGGTTCTTAAAGACTTCTTTGGTTTTAACAGACGAGTATTATACAACAGTGAACTCAACTATATATGCAGATTAAGGGCGAAAACGTTGGAATGCTGCAGTTACAGTAAAACAGTTCTTATTTAGAAATCAAAAATTTTCTTGATTACTGTCATAAAGAAACTTGAAGACGTCATAGTATAGTAGGCAGTGTGTTGCCTTATTAGACATTAGGTTGTGGTTATACCACGCTCAGATATCTCGGACAAAACGAAATATGAAAAGGAATATTTCTTCGGCCACTTGCTCTCATCAGTCTTCTGGCAAAAGCTACAATTGCCATGAAAATATTCTGAAAAATCTATTTTTCGGAGCAGAGATCAGCAATGAGTATTCAAAAAGATAAGTAGAATCGAATCATACTCATAATGTCTAATACTTTTACGCATTCCAACTTATTTTAATATCATGGAACCTCTGATCATATTCAAAGTTTGAAGTCGTCATCATATTCATACTTAACAACACGTATGATGTTGTTGATTTCGACTCTCTATGACTCAACATACACGCGAATCACAAAATAAGTATTAAACGCATACGAATACTAAAATACTTACTAAAATGTTGGGTGTTTGCTGTGCTTGCTGCTCTGAATTTTTTGCTTATGTGTCTTTATTCTTTTGTTGTAAATGCCTAACAACATCTAAGACTGTAAAGGCTTGAATCATTTATAAGTATTATAAGTATATTTGTAAGGTTATGAATCTAAATGAGAAGGCTTATGAATCAAACATATTTCAAACAGTATAAGTTCGATGTCAATGTTGTACGCATACTCATTGCAATCTGTATTTATAAATCAATGTTGTAGTGAGTATGAATGATTCGGAGTAGTTAAATTTTTCAATATTGTTGACTCACTTATATTCAAAATTTCATGAGTGCTTATGAGAAGCGAATAAACAATTCATTGCTGATCTCTGGTACGTATATGTACGTACATATGTGCCACATGTGGTATATAATTAATACTGAATATCGCCTTTCATATCGAATACAACGCATACGCCGTGCTGAATTTTAAATTGTCAACACAAAAATGATTTGAAAAAAATAATTACAAAACATCCGCACTAACACACAACCTTAACGAAATCACTCACAACGTAAGTGGTATGAGTTAGGTCGTAATCCTGTCTTAATGTATGTATGTATGTATGTATGTTATGTTATGTATTAGATTAAAAGTTTTCAGAGATCGGTTTTATCAAGCCGGATACTTCAACGAAATAACTGAAATATTCTTGCTCATGGAGAAGATATGTCCAGTTAACAATTAGTGAGTGGTTGAGTTTGAATATTGTAGACAAAAATTTTCTCATTTCTTGTATTATTCGCATACTGAACAGATTTTGTAGATATTTCATGGTCTTTGCCTTTTCCCACAAACTATAAAATTTGTGATTACAACACAATACACTCCATAAATAGGCAACATTCCTTAAACGATGATCGTATTCGAACAAGATTACTTCGAAGCCAATCACCAATTTTCATTGCTGCCTTTGGCATTGACAGTAACAATCGGTATTAAACCACGTTTCAATTCACAACTTGATGTAAACAACAACAATTGCTTTTCTTTGTTATTCCTCTGTTTATACCCTTTGCATAAACAATAACAATCACTAAACATTTGTTCGACAGGTTTTTGCAACGGAGATCTTCAAACCACGATTACTCTCTTCAAACGCACCGCGTCTTCACACAAGACTGACTGAACTTCACTACTCAGTCGCCTGCTTTGCCTTGGCTTTTATATTTATATTAAGCAGTACGATAATTTGTAAACAGTTTTGTTTACTGCATTGTTTTGTTTTTGTAGCTTTTGTTTATAATTTTAATATCATATGATGTGAAAGCAAAACGCCAGTATCTCGATTTTTCCTTTTCGTAATAATATTTAAATGGATATGTCGTAGTTTAGTGTCACCATGAACCCGTATGAGTTACTACAAAACAACGGCGAGTATAGAGAGAGAATTCAAAAAAACATTTGATTGCAACTTGCTGATCGGAGATCCCTTACTTGGAAAAAAGAATATGAAAGAGAAGTAAGGAAAATAAAGAGATAGAGGTAACAATTTGAAGAATAAGAGAAGTAATCTATTAGCTAGCCAAGGATGAACCAGCTGCATCCTATGATGAACCTCATTTGAGTCTGATTATCGGCTAACGACAGAGAGTTTAACCTCTATAGGTGAACCAACTTTTCCTCACCTCCATACCCTGCACTGGTCTAGCTAGGATTCATTTCAGATTCTTGTCAGCGACCTAACATCAAAATGATTCGTAAGCAGTTCTGTTATAAATCTCAGTCTGAAGAACTTTCTGGACTTTTGTAAAATTAGAATTTTTCTTTTTTTTTGTATCAATAGCTAAGAGACTGAGATAATAATTGCTCATCTCCAGTCATTTCTTTTACGTATTTAAGCCTTGGCATCAGTATCCTAAACTTTTCTTATTTGTTTGTTTTTCTTTTTTTCCAGACTTTTCTGTGCCTTTAAATCTCTTACTCGTAGTTTTATCGTTCGTCTTGCAATAATTCCAAAGTCATTTTAAAATTTTCCAATTGCTTACGCTGCTGTTGTTGCTGCTGCTGTTGCTGTTTCTGATTGCTGGTGTCTAATTAAAAACATGTTGATGACATCATCTCGGTCTCTGTCTCTGTCTTTGTCTTTTTCTTTATCGGCTGTTGTTTGTTTTCTGATTGTCGACACGTTTTATTTGATGTTTTTATTACGTACGCAAAAGGGAATCCAAAAGAAAACTTTCTGTTTGACTTTTCAACTCTTTTTTTGCTTTTAATTTTGCTCTTGGATTGGCTCTCGGTTTTCTTAGTATTTTCTTGTTGTTGTTGAGGTTGTTGTTGTTGTCATTTCGAATTTTCTCTTTTTCTTTCGAAAGTTAAACTTGATTAAATGCCCTCTGCTTCACAGTGTGATAGTTTGCTGTCTCATTACTTAGAACATAAGGCTTTAAGGCAGGACAAGAGGCAGAGTGTAATGCAACAGAATAAAGTGAGTAGAAGGACTTCTTTAATTAGAGATAAATTAAAGATTTTCTTCGGACTTTTTACAACTAAGGATTGTTAAATTAAATCTGAATTGAAATGTGGTTTAAGACCGATTGTTACTGTCAATGTCAAAGGCAAGCAATGAAAATCGGTGATTGGCTTCGAAGTAATCTTATTCGAATACGATCATCTTTTAAGGGATGCTCGCTATTTATGGAGTGTATTGTGTTGTAATCACAAATTTTATAGTTTGTGGGAAAAGGGAAAGACCATGAAATATCTGCAAAATCTGTTCAGTATGCGAACAATACAAGAAATGAGGAAGGTTTTGTCCACAATATTCAAATTGAACTACTGGCCAATTGTTAACTGGACAGATCTGCTGCATGAGCAGGAATATTTGAGTTATTTCGTTGAAGTTTAAAGTAAATTTTCGTTGCGAGCGGTCGTGTTTTGCCAATCCTCCACAAAAAGTAAATTATATAAATTCTTGCTAGACAAAAAAAAAAAAATCAAAAAGTGCCATATAAAAGCGGTGAAAAAATCCTAATCAAATTGATAAAAAATCGTTAATAAAGTGAACTTGTAAAGGTTTTTTTAAAAAAAAAAAAACAATATCTTATTAGCTAATAAAAACTGTCCACAAACAAAAAAATAAAAACGAAAGAATAAAATAAAAAAGAAATTGAAAGTTACATTGCATTAGTACATAAAAAACAACAAAACAAAATGAGTTCAACGGCCGAGAAAACAACTTGTAATCAATGCAACTCCAACATCTTAAACCCCAAACATGTTAAATGTTATAACTGTAACTCCGCATACCACTTCTCCCCTTGCTGCTCGATTACAGAAAATGCATACAAAAATTTGAATACTGAGAAAAAATCCGAATGGAGATGCCATCGATGTAAGGTTAGAACCAGGTCTGAATCAAACAACACATATCAAACCTTTGTGTATGAAGGCGTAACCCAGCAAAAAAAACAAAGGGAAGATGATGAAGATAGTAATGGCTCTACAAAGAAATTTAAGGAAGCGCTAACTTTGAGTACATTGAACTCTGGTTTAGCCTCGGTGCAATCAGAACTAAAGGATATAAAAACAGCAATAGAACTTTTGAAAAATACTGTGAATGCGAATAATACACAAAACGCTAGCATTATACATGAAATAAAAAGTTCGATTACTGAAATGGCATCATCTGTTTCATCCATAGCTACTAAAGTTAGCGATCTTTATGAAAAGGAAGCTCAACAGGAGTTAAAAATATCCAAAATAGATACTAAACTCAACCAACTGGAGCAATCCATGCTAAAAAATAATATAGAAATAAAAAACGTATATAACCCGGAAATAAGCGCTAATGAAATAATAGCCAAAATAGCTAAGGCAGTAAACGTTGAAATTAACAATTTTGACATAAACAATGCTTATCGTTTAACAAAATCCACAAATAAAACTATAATTGAATTTACTACTCTAAGGAAAAAGATTGAGTTCATGAACAAAATCCAACGTCACCGAATTGATGCAAAAATTTTAGACCAAGTAGACGATGGCAATAAATATATATACATCAATGACCAACTCACAGCATATAATCGCCGGTTGCTATGGTCTGCTAAAACCAAAGCTAGAGAATGTGATTGGAAATTTGTTTGGATTCGATCTGGCTCTATATGTGCAAGAAAAAACGAAACATCTAGTATAGTCTTAATCAATAATATTGCCGATATTGAATTAATAAAAAGTAACTAAAAAAAAAAAAAATAATAATAATAATAATAATAATAATAATTGTAAAGCTTAAAATTGAAAAGTATTAAATAGGAACAAACTAATGAATGAATATTTATACCAAAAAAGTGAAAACATTTAGCAAAATTAATAAGTAAATAAAAAGACAATTAAAATGAATTCTCAAAACAATATGTTAAATAATTACAATGAAATTAATCAAAATCTCTTAAGTTATCCGTTATCGTTAATATTTATGAATATCCGTTCGCTTAGAACAAACTTTTCCGCATTCTTAACATCAATACACAAAATAATAAACTATATACAAATAATAGTCCTAGTTGAAACGAACATTTCCGATGACGAAACTGATATATACAGCATGAGTGGGTTTAATTCTATTTTTTTAAATAGAAAAGACAATGCTGGTAACAACATAGGTGGAGGTGGTGTTGCAGTTTATATCAGAAACACTCACACTTATACTCAAATTGCTTCACCTAGCCAATCATTCGAACATATACGATTAGATTTAAATCTCAACAATAAAATACTTTCACTTATCTCAATTTACCGACCGCCTTCTCTTAACGTCAATGCTTTCATTGAAGAACTTGATATAACAATAAACAAAATAAACAAAAAACAAGAAGTAATAGTGGTTGGAGACATAAACATTGATATTTTAAGAGACAACATTACAACAACAAACTATTTGAATATGATTATGTCAAACGGATTACAATGTATGATACAAGAAGTTACACGTGAAGATATAATCAGAAAATCAAGTACATGTATTGACCATTTGTTCGTAAAAAATAAACAAACATGTTCGAACACGTATGCTGGAGTTGTAACAACAACAATATCAGATCATTATTCTCTTTTCTACTGTATCGATGATGTAAAAAGAAGTCAGAGATCGGAAAATGTCTATAAACGGGTAGAGTTAAATAATAATAAAGTTCATAAACTAATAAGTGAAACAAATTGGAATGTTCTTATTCAACAAAAGACAAACACTAATGACATTTGTATGGAAATTATTACTAAATTTGCAGAAATTTACGAAAAATCGTCAAAGACAAAAAACAAGATAAGCAAACCAAGAACACAAAGTCAGTGGATAAACGAAAATATTATAAAAAAATGTGATATACGTGATAAACTTTATAAAAAATGGCGAAATAATAAAAATAATAAACTTTATGAAAATAATTACAAAAAATATAGAAACTCTTTAAATAGAGAAATTATCTACGTGAAAAATAACTATTATAGGAATAAATTCATAGAAAATAGAAATAACATACGCGTTACATGGCAAATCATTAATGAAATAATTGGAAAAAAATCAAAAAGTATAGATGACAACATCTTACAAAATTTTAAAAATGATAACATTACAAGTATTTTAAAGAACTTTGCGACAAACCTCAAGGAAAATGTAAATAAAATAATTCACAAATGTAACATTAAAACCTTACACAATGTGGAAATTACAACACAAAATTCAATTTTTATGGAAAACACTAATGAACAGGAAATATTTAATATACTGAACAATTTAAACATTAAAAAAAGTGCTGGACTCGATGGAATACGAACAAAAGACATCAAGAATAATGCTGTAATCTTAACTCCTACAATAACTAAACTAGTAAATTCAAGCCTGAATAATGCTATGGTGCCAAAAATGCTGAAAACATCTATAATAAGGCCAATATATAAAAGTGGAACGAAATCAGACTATAATAACTATAGGCCAATTTCAATTTTACCTGTGTTAGAGAAGATTCTGGAGGAAGTAGTGGTTAGAAGACTAAATAATTTCATAAAAAAATTCAATATAATGAATAGTAATCAATTTGGCTTCCAAAAGGGAAAAAATATTAACAATCTATTAGGAAATTTTGCTAATTATATAAATAACTGCTTAAGTAATAAAAAACATTGCCTTGTATTGTTCATTGATTTCAGTAAAGCCTTTGACACTCTGTCACATACCAAACTCCTTCAAATTCTAGAAAGAAACGGTATTAGAGGTAATACTTTACTGTGGTTTAAAAACTATCTTGAATGTAGGTCATATCGAGTAAAAATAAATAATGAACTAAGCGAAGAAGTACGAATAGATTGTGGAGTGCCACAAGGATCCAAACTCGGGCCAATTCTCTATATACTGTATGCTAATGACATGCTCAACGCTTTGCATAATAGCCAAACTTTTGCATACGCTGATGATACAGCAATTGTGGTATCGAGTGAGTCTATCCAAGATGCTACAGAGGTAATGCAGAGCCAATTAAATATTGCATCCAAATGGTGTCACGATAACGGTCTTATCATAAACGCCCAAAAAACAAAAGTTATGCATATAAAACCACCAAATTTTACTGACTCTAACGTTGTAATTAAGTTTCATGACACAAATTGTCTGCATAATAGCAGCAGCAACAATGATACATGCGTTACGCTAATAGAACTTGTGACATCTTACAAATATCTGGGAGTCTACGTTGATAATAAATTTAAATGGAATATGCATGTCGATTATCTCCAAAAGAAGCTGAGGAAAGCCGCCTACATGCTATATCATCTAAGCAATTGTGCCATCTATGATGTATTAAGGCAGGCGTATTTCGCAATTGCAGAGTCGCACATTAGGCATGGGATTGCAGCATGGGGAAGTGCTACCCACTGTAGATTACTACAAAAAACTCAGGATCGACTATTAAAAATTCTAAAAAAAAATCAACGCTTAAACATAAACAATAATAATTACACTGCGAGCAACATCATCAATAATAATAGCATGGTCAGCAACAACATAGTTAGCAACAACAGCTTCATTAACAACAACAGCAACAACAATTTTAATAACCATACAAATAACAGTATCAATACCTACAACATACACAGTAACAACCATAGGATCAACATTATCGATACCAACAACTTCTTGCGCAACATCTACACAAACAACAGCAACAGAATCTACAACAATGACAGTCATAACAGTACCAATAGCAACAATATTAGTACCCACAACTACAACAACAATAATAATATCGCCAATGGATCCAGATACCTCAATAACAACAACAGAATAGTCAACAATACAGTTCAAAATAGTAGCCTAGCAAAGGAGCAGCGTATATTAAATATTAAATCTATTTTTTATACAACATTAGCAACAGAGTTCTATAATGATTCAAGGTTTCTCAAAAAGATTGATCATCAGCACAACACGAGGCGAAGAGCGAGAGGTAGATTTAAAACTGGTAGCTTCCATAATAATTACGGCAAAAACACATTAGAAGTAACTCTGCCAAAAATTTTCAATATGTTACCAATAGAACTTTTAAATATTCAGTACAAACAAAAAAGAAAAAAACTTTTGAAAAACTTTTTCGTAAGCTCGCAAGATTAACTTATGTTATTTCATTTTATTTTGTACAATTTTCACTTTTTTTTTCCATTTATTCAGTATTTTATTATTTACTTTTTATTTTTTTATTCTATTTATAAATATCACTTTTAGTGGCAAAACCTATTTATTTAATACTTCTGCAGACAAGCTATATTGCTTCGCGGAACTAGTAATTAATAAATAGTAATGAATTAATAATTTTAGTTTATTTTTTATTTTATTTTATTTTTGTTATTATTTCGATATTTATTGTTATAATTTTAAATTGTAAACCTAATACAAGTTGTATAAAACATGAAGTAAAATAAAAATAAAAAAATAAAAAAAAAAAAAAAAAAAAAAAAAAAAAAAAAAAAAAAAAAAAAGAAGTATCCAGCTTGATAAAACCGATCTCTGAAAACTTTTAATCTAATACATGACATACATACATATATTGCTCATGACAATCCTTAAGACAGGATTACGACCTAGCTTCTCACACTACTTCTGTTGTAAGTGATTTCGTAAAGGTTGTGTGTTAGTGCGGATATTTTGTAATTATTTTTTCAATTTATTATTGTGTGGACAATTCATAGTTCATCACGGCGTATGAGTGTTATTCAATATGAAAGGCAAAATTCAATATTGATTATACGCCATATGTGCCACATACGTATTGTTTACTGTTTGTTTGTTTGTTTGTTTGAAGTCTATAGACGGCTATACGGCTGGACCGATTTTCTTGAAATTTTCACAGTAGCTTCCTGTAAGTCTGGAAGGAGTTATAGGATACTTTTTATTTTAAAATTTCAAGTAGGCGAGGTGCCACGCCCACATACACAATAAGTATTTAATGTCGTATATCGCATAAACTGCAACAGCTAGAGTTCTCAAATGATGTATGGACGACTTTGACGTATATATGAACAAAATGGGCGGATTGGCTATAGTGGGCGTGTCACCTCCCATAGTCTATATACAGCGGTAGACATAAAGGGTGTTTTTATAGAAGTATAGAACTTTAAGTTGCAATAAAACAACGATGGATTATTCGATTGACATGAATTTTATTTATCCGAAAGATAATCTTGTGGCATTACATTTTAAATATGATTTCTGGCATATGACCGCCACGGCTGGCGCGGATGTAGTCCAATCTGGACGTCCAATTTTCGATGACTTTTTCCAACATTTGTGGCCGTATATCGGCAATAATACGGCGAATGTTGTCTTCCAAATGGTCAAGCGTTTGTGGCTTTACCGCATAGACCAATGACTTTACATAGCTCCACAGAAAGTAGTCTAGCTGTGTTAAATCACAAGATCTTGGAGGCCAATTCACAGGTCCAAAACGTGAAATTAGGCGGTCACCAAACGTGTCTTTCAATAAATCTATTGTGGCACGAGCTGTGTGACATTTTGCGCCGTCTTGTTGAAACCACATCTCCTGGACATCATGGTTATTCAATTCAGGAATGAAAAAGTTAGTAATCATGGCTCTATACCGATCACCATTGACTGTAACGTTCTGGCCACCATCGTTTTTGAAAAAGTACGGACCAATGATTCCACCAGCCCATAAAGCGCACTAAACAGTCAGTTTTTCTGGATGTAACGGTGTTTTCACATACACTTGACGTTTACCTTCACTCCAAATGTGGCAGTTGTGTTTGTTGACGTAGCCATTCAACCAGAAGTGCGCTTCATCGCTAAACAAAATTCGCTTATGAAAATCGGGAACAACGGTAATCTCGTTTTGGGCCCATTCGACGAATCTACGCCTTACTTGATGATCGTTTGGCTTCAAATCTTGCACGAGTTGGATTTTGTAAGCACGCAAACCAAGATCCTTCCGCAAAATCTTCCATAAAGTGGATGGACACAGATCCAATTCCTGTGCTCGATGGCGGATGGACTCATTCGGGTCTTCCTCAATGCTACAATCTACAGCAGCAATAGCTTCTTCTGTGCGCACCGTACAGCATCTCTGGGGATGCGAGTTAACAATAAGAGTAAACATGGTGCGAAAACGTTCCATGGTTAATCGAATTAACTGCTCTGATGGACGATTTTGTCGACGATAAAATGGACGTAGTGCGCGATATGTTTTCCGCACAGAGCCATTATTTTCGAAATAAAATTGCACTATTTGCAAGCGTTGTTCAGGCGTGAGTCTATTCATGATGAATTGCCAAACCAAACTAAGAATAAATCACTTGACAGCTGTTAAATCGGTCGCCATCTTGAAAAGTAATGCCTACCTAAAGTTCTATACCTCTATAAAAAACACCCTTTATAATTAAAACATTCGTACATAGTAAATTATTCGTTTTATTTTGGAAATAGAATAGAAGAGGAAAATAAAGACGTAATCAATTGTAAAAGAGATCAAACTTATGATTCCAAAAGTCCCGTTAAAAAATTAAGAGATGATAAAAAATAGAACAAATGAGAGATCAAAATAACGTTTTAATTCTATGACCAAAACGTATATATAAAAATGAATGTTTGTTTGAACGTACTGTGCATTCTTTAACAAAGTTGTTGCGCATGAGTCGACGGGGGTTTGGTGCGATTAATTTCCGATGGATGGCGCCACTGAAAATTATTCAAAATGAATGTCAAGCAATTGGTCGACCTACACCTCAAGCACGGAAGAAAATAGCATTACGAGCCTCAGAATCAGACGAGCATTGAGACTGGAAAATCTTCGAATATATGCCGCTGAGACCCGTTCGCTGGAAACACTTGAACAACGAGAAGTGAGATTAGAAACTGATCGAATGCGTACTGCTCAGGCCCGTTCATCTAAATCATCAGGACAACGGGAAAAAAAATTAATAAAAATGAGGCAAAATTAATTGGACATTTGTCTAATGTCTTTCCTTCAAATTTATTTTAGTTGGTGGCGCAGTAACACGCGCAGGGTACAGCTAGTATATGTAGTTATATATCAGAGATCAGCAATGAATCGTTATTTAGTTACTCATAAGAACTCATGAAATTTTGAATATAAGTGAGTCAATAATATTGAAATTTATGTAACTTCTCTGATTCATTCATACTCATTACGACGTTGCTTTATAAGTACAGGTTGCAATGAGAATGCGTATAACGTTGGTATCAAACTCATACCATTCGAAATATCTTTGATTCATAAGCCTACTCATTTAGATTCAAAACTTTAGAAAAATGCTCATAAAACTTTTAAATGATTCGAGTCTTTACGGTCTTAGTTATTGTTGCATTTACAACAAAAGAATAAAGACACATAATCAAAAAAGTCAGAGCAGCAAGCACAGCAAACACACAACCTTTTAGTAAGCATTTTAGTGTTCGTATGCGATTCATACTTATTTTGTGCTTCGTATACATGTTGAGTTAAGAAGAGTTGAAACCAACAACATCATACGTGTGTTGTTAAGTGTGAATACGATCACGACTTCAAACTTTGAATATGAGTAGAGGTTCCATGATATTAAAATAAGTATGAATGCCAATAAGTATCAGAAATTATGAGTATGATTCGACTCTACTTACCTTTTTGAATGCTCATTGCTGCTCCCTGGTACACATATGTACGTACGTACACAATATTAAAGAATCGTTAACCCAGCATATCATTTGACATGAAAGCAGCAGAGGATTTTTAATATTTTTTCTTCGTTTTGAAGTGTTGTTGAAAAGATTTTATAGAGCTTTTAAGGGAGGAGACTTCGATAATCCGGTATTAATGGCGCGTTATAAATGGCACGGTATTAATGGCACTGTATATCGAACATATTTCGAAGAAGTATAATCTACCGGACTTTAGGAAGCTTGCTTATCTGTAAGAGAATAGCAAAAGACAAAAGCACCCTCGATTGGTGGTCTTGAAACAAGTGGAGCACGCGGCAGAGGAAGTATGAACATTGATACGGATGTTACATTCAGAACTGGTCATTACAACCCTTTAGTCTGGATTAAGACCGAACTTCTCACACCACCACCATGTTGTAAGTGTTAATTTTATACATGTGTGGCGGGACCTACAGTCGACTCCGTACGACCTATTTTTGAAAAAATTTTCATGGCATTTTTTTTTTTAAACTCAGGGTTTTTGTAAGAAATATGCTGAGGGGAAGACACCATATTCCGTTTCGTTGGAGATGTCTGAACCTCACTACCTACTAGACTAATGCGACTTACAACCAGGGGGTTGAAATGAAATGAATACAGTTCCTACTGGATGTGCATTTTCATAAATTTGAATATTTTTCCGGTTCATTACGCTTTAATGCTAAGACATGCACAAATATCTGTATATATAGATGAATAATTTCATTTGAAATTTATTACATTCCGTCCTCTTTCAAAGTCATGTTCAAGGTTACAGGATTCTTCCTACTAAGAAATATTCCGATCATATCTATTCGAGTGTAGCCATAAATTCGCTCATGTGTTAAATTAGTTTTTCCAAAAGAAAGAAAAAAAAGGAAAACGAATTCATTTTGTTTTCATTTTCAATTTTAAACTTTTTATGTGTTGGACTGTTGGAATAAAATGAAACGGAAAAAAAATTCAATTTCGTTATACCAAATTCGTTTTCGAAATTCAAAACAAAACACGTACTTTTCGAATACTTTGATGGCACCCTCTTGTATTGTGTACAAATTGTATACACACGAATAAAGAAAATGCTAAAGAGTATTAAAATGTTAAATTTTTAAAATCCGTTTGTCATTCGTCGCATTAATCCGGTATTAATTTATTTATGGACAACGACATTGAAATTCAATTCAATTCAAAACACAAAAAATACAATATAAAAATACAAATTTCAAGGGGAGAAGATTTTATTGATTGTTTCAGCGATGGTTGTTGTTACATATTTTGGCACACACACAGGTTTTTGTGGATTTTTTTTTATTTTTAAAAACAATTCTAAGGGTTTTTATTTACATGATATTTGGCATTAAAAATAAAAACAACAACAACAACAACCAATTGGCAATGCTTAATCTTTTTGTTTTTTTTTTTTGTTTTCATTGAACTTTAAAGATTACCATTTGCAGCGTCATTTGTAAGTGTTGTTTGCTTTATTTAAAGGAATTCTTTATTTCTCCTCTTTATTTGGAATTTTTTAGGAATTGAATCCTTTAAGTATCTGTTGTTTATACTTGAAGTTGTTTTGTTTTGTTTAATTTTCCAATTGTTGTTCGTTTTGCTATTACGTTCTCCTTTGACATACAAAAGCAAAGAGAACAACAAATGTATGCAAAAAAACAATAATAAAAATGACAAAAACATTAACAGCAACACAACAATAATGATAACAAAAACAACAATAAAAAGAAACACTTTATAAACTAACAGAAAATAACGGGAAAACAACAACAATAAAACATCAACGGTTTTTCACAAAGAAACACAAGAAGCAACGAATTTTAATTGAAATTCCAAAAGTGTAACGTAATATTATATGGGTTGTGTCTCTTAAAGCGTGTTATGCAAAGGAGTCATACAAACACAGAGAGAGAGAGAGGGAGAGAGGGTAAATAACAATTGTTTTGTAGGTTGTTGTTGTTGTTATTTTCATTTTACCTTGCAATAATGCCTTGAAGCTGTTGTCATTCCTTGATGCTATTTTCCCTTTTTCTTGAAATTTTTTCTTTGTTAGTGAAAGCCTTTATTGATAATTTAATGTTTGCTTTCCACTCTCTCTATCTCACTCTCTCTATCTCACTCTCTCTCTCTCTCTCAGTCAATTCTTTTAGCAACAGCCTTGCATTTGTTTATGTTTTCCTTGTGTGGTGGTGTTGTTTTTGCAACAGTTGCGTGTTTATTACGCGTAAAAATTTTCGTACTCTACTCAGAAAAGAAAAAAAAAACTCTACAAATAAAGAGCAAGAGAAAGAGAGTGAAATAATTTAAAGTACAAGTACAATAAAAAAAACTGAGGAAAAAAGAGTACAAGAGAGTATGAAATAAGTGCGCTCAAGGACAATAAAAACACGTTTAAGGTAGGTTTATTATTTTATTGTTGGTGGGGTTTTTATTGTTGCTTTTTTCTTTTTTTTTCGTTTGCCCGTGTGTTATTTTTATATTCAAGAGTAAATGTAGGGAAAATATTATTAAACTGGGGTACTTCAGTTACTGTGTGTGTGTGTGTGTGTGTTTGAAAACACTTGATGTTCTTTGTTATTATTGTTGTTGTTGCTATTGTTGCTGTAATTGCAGTTGTTAAATTTCCAAGTGCTAAAGAGGACCAACTATGATTTTTTTATTACAGGAGGTTTAACTTATTTAAGGCACGTAAACAATCGAATATCCTTGTGATAGTTCCACAGGAAAGGTATTTTAGAGCGTTAGAGGCTCGCATTTCTGGTAGTTTTTGTGCAAGAGGCTTTGGCTTTACATCGTTAAATGGAAACAAATGTCCTATTAAGGTTACTGTAAGACTTATTACAATGAGAAAGAGAATCAAAAGGAATCGGCTGTACTTTGCGGTGGCTTCAAATCAGGCAACTTGGTGAAAATTTCCTTCCATAGATAGACTGTATTAATGATAAATTCGATTAATTATGGCTGGCTTTCACAACCCTCATAAAAATTAAAGTCAACTGATCATTTAGTAGATATGATGACAGGGTTTGACTGCCGATTTTTCGAAAAAAAAAACAATTAGTACAGCAAAGAAACGCATTTCATGCAATCGGTGGTTACGGTAAGAAGCATGAGACATGCATGCGATCATAGTTTATTGAAATCGTCAAAAAATCGCCAGAAAAGATGAATAAATAAATTAAAACTTTTTTAAAAACCAAAATTATTTCTATTGTAGTAAAACATATAAAGTCAATGTATGTTCATTTATTATTTTTTTCTTCCAAAAATGGAGAAATGTTATGTCATTTTCAGGACAAAATTTTTTAATGTTTACACAATCTATCCCAGTGTTGTTTATTGACACATAAGCGCAGCAATAATATTGCATCATCTTAATCTATGGGTGGTGTAAATATGAAGGAGTCAGAAGCTCTTGACATTCTGAGTATGAAAATTTAATGTAATGTTGGCTGCAACCGACGAATTTTTCATTTCCTTCTTAAGATCTTATCATCTGATCTTACTATTTACACAATTTATAACTGACCGAGAATGGAATACAACTCTTATGTAAGGGTCGGTGCCTCAACGTCTATTTTGAGGTTTCTCGACCGTGCACAGGAGAGGCCGCAGTAGCTCGTTAATGACGGCAGTTTATCCAACTCCATCGAATCATTGGAGCATCATTGCAATGGTGTGGTTTGTGTTTTACTGTTTTACTATCGCTTCTGCAAAAGGATTTGCTCGAACGAAATAAGGGGACTTGTTCATATATTTCTACGTAACGCTTGTCTTTTTCGGCCAGGACATCCGTATGTGATCGAGTGGCCAGTTGATCGCCTACTGCATTACATATAAAATACGTTTTTAGGCGGACTATTCATATGTGAAACCCAATTCCTGTTACTTATGGTATAAAAATATACAAGCCTAGTGATAAATTATTCTCAACTACGAGGTTATTTAGGAGTTGTAATTTTTTAGCTTTTAAGGGTTTAAAAAGGAATAAAATACAGAAAAATCATCACAGGTATTCTAAAGAAACTTAAAAATATAATACTTTACTCCTTGTAATTACTAACATAAATTTTCAATAGTAACAATTGCAAAGTAAATATAAAGATTAAATTAAATTTCTAAAAATCGTCAAAATAAGGGCATAAATCGTCATATCGTCAAAATGATATTTTTGGAGCTCAAAATAGTCAAAATGACGATAAATCGTTAAATCCGGCAGCTATGCATGCGATAATACACATGGGGCTCGAAGAACCCGAAGGTAGTTGTAGAAAAGCCATTGCACTTGGAAAAAGCAACAGTTTGATACAAGTTACGGTCTCCAGGCGTGATTGAAGCGTTGCAGAGAACTATGGCTGCATGAAGATCGTGAACTGGAAGTTGAGTGGTTTCAACAAATCGTTGCCACAATCATAAAGCAAGACTGATTTTGGCTTCCATTGCATAAGAAGCTTCCAAAAGTGAATTCGCCCCACGTCAGACAATCTCCAACAAAACGTTATATGAAAAAAAATATTTCTTCGGCGGCTTCCTCTCAGCAGATTTCTAGCAAAAACTCTGTGAATGAAATAAAATTGCCAAGAAAAGTTTCTCCAAAAAATCTGTCATTTGAAGTCGACTTTAAACTGTAGCTTACGCCACTTGTGGATAAAATTAACGCACACACAACATAAGTGGTGTGAGAAACTAGCTGGTAATCCTGACTAAGGGGTTGTAATGACCTATTATGTATGTATGTGTGTGTGAAACTTCCAAAGCAAAGAAAATTCCGATAGATATATTGGCGATGAGGCGGATGTACTTTCGTCGTCTCGAGTATTCAAGACAAATAACAGCTATAAAAGCGGAGGAACGAAGGACATCCATGCACAAATGGCAGTCACGATGGGAAAACAGTTTGAAGCAGTGACGCTCAAAATCTAAATTTCCTATCACATGTGATAGGCAAAGAAAATTCTGCTGATACTGCGTTGATACACCTACACTATAAGCATACTTGTGTGGTTTCTTATAATGATCGTGTGTTTGTTGTTTTGTGTTGAACTCAGAGAACAAAATCAATTCAGTTGATGTTTAGCACTTGATGAAGCAAGATCTCGATACGCAACTATTTTGAATGATTTTTTGTTTATTGCAAATACTCGCAGCAAAATGTTTGATGAAAATTGGGAATATGAATTCTTTTTTATAGAGAATATGGATGGTAATGCACAATGTATTGTGTGTTATCGCACTTTAAGTCGTAATTCTTTTTTTTTTTATAAAAAGGCATTACGAGGCTAGCCATGCATACATACATACATACATACATATATCAATATATTCATCAATACATACATACATACATACATACATCAATTTATTCATCAATACATACATTCATAAGTTCATTATGTAATAACATACACTCAACACAATAAACCATTTTTTTTATTTTTTTATTTTCCCAGTGTACGATTTTCAAAAATTAAATTGAATTTTATTCTCCGCTGCTTTACCAACACAACCAAAACTATGATAGTACGTGTTTGAGCACCACTGGTTTAAAGGGAAGATGGAAATTTCGCCTTGTCCCTCATATAACCCTTTGGATGGCGAACAAACTTTGCAAGCTGAACTACGACGTGACCCAGTTGCTAACTGGTCATGGATGCTGCAGGAAGTATCTGCACAGATTTGGACATGATACTTTCCCTTTATGCCCAAAATGTGTTGGTGAGGAGGAAGATGCGGATCATATTCTAGCATGCTGTCCCAGATTTTAATGGACCGGGGAAACGAGTTTAGGACCAAACCTGCTTATTGCAGGCTGTTGAATTCTAGAATTCTATGGACGCAATACAGCCCAGGAATGGCTGAAGTTTTGCTGGATCTCCGAAGGTTGGAGGAACGAAGGAGAAATTTGAAACCCTAAGTTTTTTGTTTTATTGTATAACTATTTACCTTGAACTTATGTTCTTATTATGACTTTATGACAGTTAAAAAGCCTATTTAAGGTCTTTGGGAAAATTCTGTGTAAATTCCCTATAAAAACAGAAAAAAATTTCTGATAGAATTCCAAGTAATATTCTGTCACATTGGCAAGTTGGTCCTGTGTATGTGAAATGTTTCATTTCATCAGAAGTTGAAAAAGGTTCTTCTACCGGCATACAATTTTTTTATTCTTTTTTCATTTATACTGACTGTATCCATGTGTGTATGTGTGTGTGATATTATAGAATATATCCCTGTGACCAGAAGACGAGGAAGATTTAATATCCATGTGATGCCACACACACCTACACACACCCAAAAGAAAAATGAAATTCAACAAAAAAGATTTGAAATAAAAATGAATCAAAAAAAAAAGAAAAAAGGGACTCGTTAAGGTATGCATGCCATAGAATATTGCCTCTGGCCAAATAAAATAACCGAGATTCTCGTATTCTCACGGATGTGAACAAGAAATAAAAATTAAAACGTGGAATGGCACAGGAACTGACACAAACTGTGTAGCAAACATATAACATTTCCATGGAAATCATATTTTTTTCTTCTTCTTCGAATTTTTTTCTCTCGTTTATTATTTTTTTTTTTTATTTTTTTTAATTTGAATATCAACATGAACGTAATAATACACCCGCACAGAGACATTCCACAATATAAAGGAAATCTTATTAAAAATGCATATCATTTGAGCAATATATTCGTAAGTATTTTGTTACTGTCCTCCAGTAGTTGCCAGCAAAGAAAAAGAAGTGAAAAACTCTCGGGGAAATTGTGTGCGGTATTTTATAATGAAATCAAAAGTAAATTATGGACGTGTATTATTTACCTGTATTAACTCACATAAATCTTGTTAAGAAAAAAAAAACTTATAAAATCATGCCACAAATATCATGTTTTATTAGTTGTACAGTTGATTAAAATAAAAAAGTGTTTATAATACAGCCTACAGCAGAGCGTATGTAAATAGTAATCAGTTTTTTAAATACAATTACACACCAGAAGAGCATTTCAAGCAAATTAATGGCCAGTAATACGATTGCTGATGTAAAAGACAGCCATACACAGCAAGGCGAAGAAGTGAGTCTATGTAAAGTCTTAAAGTCTCTACTCTTAAACTGAAATACACATCCCTTACACTTGCCCTAAGAGAGCAGACAGAATTGAAGCCAGAGACATTGTTTTCGGCTACATAAACCCGATGGCAGGAATGTGGGTCTAAAAACTATTGAAATAATCCGTAAATACCAAGGATGTCCAAGATTTCTTAGAGAAATTTCGCACCACTTACAGGTAACTCTTATAAAAGTTATGGAACATAGGGATACCGTTGGAAATTGCATGGCTGATGAGCTGGCCAGGGGCGTTAATCTCCGACATGTTACCGGTCATAGGTATTCCGATTGCCTCAGTTAACTTGAATTTTGTCCACTCGTTTTACAGAGAAGCTCAATCTAGTTGGCAGCAGGGGCGTACTTGCAATAGTGCTGGAGTCTGCTGTACGGAAAGACAGGACAGGAAGAGGACCTACTCACTTAAGGCCTTAAATTGCATGGCTTTCCATTCTACTATGGAGATTTCTACGGGCACATGCCTTTTGGTAGGCATACCTATAGACATGGCATTCAGACGAATGGCTTTTGCAGGACCTGTTGGTCTGGGATAGAGGAAGACACTGTCTATTCCTTCATGTATCATGGCCATAGTCGCTACATAAATAAAAGGAGGTTTTTGACCTCCCAGGTCTCTGACATCTTTGGCCAATCTCTCTAATATAAGGATTGCAAGGCACGATTTAGAATGTCACTGTTCACAACTTGATGTAAACAACAACAATTGCTTTTCATTGTTATTCCTCTGTTTACGTCCTTTGCATAAACAATAACATTCACTAAGCAATTATACGGCAGATCTCTGTAACGGAGATCTTCAAACCACGACTGAACTTCAATAACTCAGTTGCCTGCTTTACTTTTTTTTTGGTGTGTGATGTAGGGTTTAAAATGGCTTCGCACTTACAGTGACCGTCGTCAGCTGCGTCGAGTGGGGCTTCCACTAAAACAATCCCTCCTCCTCTTCTGGAGATACTCCCTTCCCGGGACGGCTATCTGCATTACTTCGGGAAGGGTCCAGAACGACGTCCTGTTTAGGACCGTTGTCTACTCTCCCACGTCTGGGTACGTCATATTTGAAGCCAGCTTCATGCTATTGGCTCGTCTTCTCATGTATCATTCTGTTGTACTGTATCAAGGTTGACCTTCTTCCTGAGGAGTACACATTCTACGTATCTTCTCACAGCGCTCCACTTCGTCTCGCTTTCGAGAATTGCGTCAACAATGTTGTCGGGTGTGAATTCGCCAGGCTGTTCCATCTACACATTTTTCTCGTCTTGCCATTTAATGCAATGGAAGAATGTGTGTTCAGCGTCGTCACTCATTTCCTCGCAGTAAATGCAGCCAGGATCATTCACCTTGCCCATGCGGTGTAGGTATTGTCGGAAATAAAAATGACCCGACAGAAACTGGGTCAGGAAGTAGTTAATTTCCCCAAAATTTCTCTGTGTCCATGCTTCTATAGATGGAATAAGTCTTGCAGTCCATCTTCCACTTGTTTCATCGCTCCATCTTCTTGGCCATTGCTGTATAGTTTGAGATCTGACATCTGCGGTACTAATGGCGAGGTTTTCCCTCTTCGCTTTCCATAATCCTCTTCGCTCGAGTGCAATCAAGTCGATAGGTGTCTCACCGGTGATCACGAGGACTGCGGCGCCCGAGACCGTGCGATAGGCCGAAGCGACTCTTAGTGCTGCTGTTCGTTGCACCGCTGCTACTATAGTAGTAGTAGCCTGCTTTACCTTGCCTTTTATATGGCAGGGTAAACAGTCTGATGAGTGTTCTTGAAGGCAAATGTTCATGAGTTCGATATCTCGAAATCTCTATAAATTTTTGTTTACTTGTTTACCATTTTTTTATGCTGGTGTTTGTTGTTGTATTCAGCAGTACGATAATTTGTAAACAGGTTTGTTTAGTGCATTGTTTTTTTTTGTGGCTGTAATAATATCTAGATTTTCCCATTTTCGTAACAGTATAGCTGGTATTTCTTAATTGTGAGCGCACAACGAGCCTACTTGAAGACTTAGGTTTATGTCAATCGGCATGAGACCGTTGGTTTGTGTCCTTTACTTTAACCTACCCACCTATCCTATCTAACCTCATACTAGACGAGTGATTGGATGGCCATCTCATATTAAGATTGCATTGTTATGTCACGTCCTTTCTACATCCTGTTCAAATTGAATGAATTGCAATTGAACCTGATCTCATTGGTTATTATTGTATTAATTTTGTGTGAATAGAAGTAAATCGTATACCGATACGGATTAATTTTGCTCACCACTGTAAATGTGTCCACTTAATGTCGCTGTTTCTGTCTGCTTCCGAAGTATGTATAAATGACTCCATAATTATAGTTTTTGGAAAGCCAAACATAATTTATTTTCTTTGATTTACAGCTCGATTTCAGCACACGACCAATGTAACCTTTCTTTCACAATTTGTCCCCAACTTGTTTTTGGTAAAAGGTGCCTTGAAACTTGCTCTCCTCTCCCAACTAATGGCAACTACTTAAATGTGTCAACCGTTTGTAAACCACAGAACACACGTCGTAACAATGAATGGCAGAGAGAGAGAGAGAGAGAGAGTGCGAGCGAGGGGGGTACATGTGGATATTCGTGTGCCTGGCGATAACTTTTTTTGTTGATTTCCTCTTGTTTTTTTTTTTTGTTGTTTCGTTTCTTTTTTGATAACTTGGCGAATTATTATCGCATAAAACAGTAAATAATTGACACACTGATTTATTTATGAAATTAAGGCGCCACATTTTATTTTTGTATCCTGTATTGTTGTTGACGCTGAGAGTAGGTGGCCACGACAAGTGGCATGAGGCTAAGTAAACAAACGAAAAAAAAAATGGAAACCTTTTTGCACGTAACCACCAACATGTTGTACAAAATAATATGACTTCTTAACAACAGTCAGCATGTGTGTGTATTGTTGTTGTTGGTGTTGTTGTTGTAGTGTATTAGCAAATTAAAATTACAAGCCAGTTGAGGCAAAACAACGCTGAGCTGTGGTAATTTTTTTGTTTAACTTCTCTTTTTATAAGGAAATCAAATAAAGGACAAACAAAACAAAAGAGAAAAAACAAAATAAACCGTTAGGAATGAAAATAAACCAGAAATTTTTAACAAACTGCTGAGTTAAGTGAAATATTAAAATAAATAAATGAACACAATACAACAACAAAAGCAAGAAATATGAACACAAAGAACAGCAAATAATACCAACCCAGGATAGCTGTAAACACCATCATCGGTTTCATCAGCGTCATGTTGTTACCAAAATTAAGGAAAAAAAAGAAGAAGAAAAAAAATACAAACAAAAATCGCTTCAACAAACGAAAATAATTTTCGAAAATTGGCCGTTTTCATCTGCTTGTATTAATGAATGCCAGCAAAAGAATACCAAATAACTACGCCGTTATTAAACACTTAACACACAGCCAAAGGACATTTTAGACACACAAAAAAAATTTATGTATTCAGGGAATGATAACAGCAGACATAGACGAACCATGAAGCATGTCTGTAACAGGGACTTTTTGTATTTGTACAGTGAAGACGGTCCGTTAATAGATAGTGAAGCTGCTTTTATGAGGCTAACTGGGCACTATTTTAGCTCGAATTGGGTTTCAGTCTGCAGGAAGATTCTCTGGAGGTTTTTAGAGTGTTACGAATTGGGTTTCAGTATGCAGCAAGGTTCTCTGGAGGCTTGTGAAGTGTTACAAAGTGGTACTATTTTTGATTCCAGGGCAATAAGCTAGTAAAAGCGGATGTTACGAATAACATGAACATAGTGTAGAGCTCAGTTAGACCTTTTTGGGACATTCTTTTTCAGGATAATTGATCAGTTGTTTAGACAGACAGTGGACTGTTCCGATCATTGTGGCCCAAGTTGGAACGTAATGGCTATGATACTAAAGAGGGCATCTGTTGGAATCTTAAAAGTTTTTGGTGAATATTTAGTCTGGGAAGCAGTAGTATGTTGCACAGCGGCACGATAATGTGATCTGTGTATCTGAACAGATGAAGTCGTAAACTTCTTGGCAGAAATTTTTCAATAATCATGGTGAGTTACACTTAGAATTTCATTACTGGCTTGTGAGATAAGTTTCCTACTCTCTCTCTCTCTCCTTGCATTTTCTTCACTCTTAGAGATCTTTTTCGATCTCTGGTAAGATTTACAGTCTTATAGTACTGCTCTATTCAAATAGATATGTTAAGCATAGAATAACTTAGTCTTTATGTTCTCACGGACCGCATTCTATATTACTGCCTGTCTAAGCACACTTTATGTATAAAATTTCTCAATTGTTGACATGGAACAGAAGTCAGTAGACGTCTTCATTAATATGACACAACAAAATTGGATTAAAAACCGCTTCATTAGGAAAAATCTTGTCTAAGGAATTATTTTTTTTATTACTTTTACTCTCCTTTAAGGAACTCTAGGCAGTTACAAAGCATATTCCCGCACATTTTGTTTGATTTGAAGCTTCATAATGCAAATTTTGTTCAGGTTCTACTCAACTGCACTACACTACAACATCAGGTCACCTCTAAGCCGACGACACTTGACGACACTACAGTGAGCATTTGTTATCTTCAGGGTAAAAATGTTAAAATTTTAGCAGACGTAATATATCTTTAGTATGCCTTCCATGTACTCTGTTAATATTTTGAGTGTAGGGCGTCCATACAAAGGTCTGTAGCTTTACGACAACACAATGATTTTTTTACACGCGGACAAAACAACCGAAAATAAAAGCAAGTAAACAGTACTTAAATTATGCTTCAGTTTAGATTACATACATACATATGTATGTGTATTATAAAGGATCCGCCAAATAACTTTTTTCAAATTTCTTTTTTTATTTGAAAGTACAATCCTTTCGGTTAATAATGGAAAATAATTTCATTCAAACGGCTGCCTCGGCAGGCCATGCAGTAGCCTACACGATGGATTCAATTTTTAAGCACATTATCGATTGTGTGCAGCTGTATTTCACCAGTGGCTTCACGAATATTGTCCTTTAGATCATCAATTGTTTCTGGCTTGTCGGCGTAACACTTATCTTTGACGGCACTCCACAAATAATAGTCCAACGGTGTCAAATCCCAGCTCTGAGATGGCCAAACGACATCAGCTCTGCGGCTGATAATTCGATCTTCAAAAACAGGGCGCAAAACATCGAGTGTAGCTTCGGCTGTGTGGCACGTAGCGCCGTCCTGTTGAAACCAAATGTTGCCAATATCCTCCTCTTTAATTTTTGTGAACAAAAATTCGTTCAACATGGCCCGATACCGATCGCCATTGACTATAACGGCCACTCCTTGCTCATTTTCGAAGAAAAAAGGCCCAGTTATGCCTCTGGACCAAAATCCACACCAAACAGTGACTCGTTTTGGATGCGTCGGCATTTCAATGTATGCGTGCGGGTTTTCTGTGACCCAAATGCGACAATTTTGCTTGTTTACATACCCGCCAAGATCAAAATGAGCTTCATCTGAAAAGATGATTTTTTTTTGCCAAAATCGGCATCTTCTGGTGTAGGCTACTGCATTGCCAGCCGAGGCAGCCATTTGAATGAAATTATTTTCCATTATTAACCGTAAGGATTGTACTTTCAAATAAAAAAAGAAATTTGAGAAAATATTCAGTAGTTTTTTTTTAAAACAAAACAGGTACAAAACCAAGAGTCCCTTTTATAACATACGAACCTAATTTCTAACTCACAAAAATCGGTTAAAATTCAACCAAGAAAGAAAACAAATCGAACTCAACTAAATTGTAAAGCTTAACAATAAGTAGATGCTTTACATACATAAAACAACAAAACATAAGTACGTTAGTATATGTATTAGTAAGGGAGAGTACGAGAGTCTGTTTGTGTTTACATAATAACAGCACATATGTGAGAGTGTAAGAGATTGAGTGAATGACAGACTTTAAGAGCCAAAAACGTTTGTGTGTTTAGTAAATCCCTTTGTATTATCGACAAACACGATGGGTTAAAGTTAAACCCCATAACAATTGCTTTGACAGTCAAAAAGAAAACATACATAGAGAGAGAGAGCGTGAGAGAGAGGGAGAGAGAGAGAAGAAGAAAATACAAATACAAAAACAATGGGGGAGTCCTTGTCGACTTATTAACTGAACTTTTATTTTCACTGATTCATTTCGATTACTTTGTTTTGTTTTGTATTTCTTTTCATATGCTGTCTCGAGTACAAATGTAAGTATTAAACGTGTACGTACGTGTGTATATATGTATAATAAATACAAATCAGTTTATTCTCACACACAGATTTTGTTGTTATTGTTTGGATAAGAAGTAAATTGTTATTATTATCGTATGATTGTATGATTGTATGTTTGAATATACCATAATACAGTATTTCTTTTGTGCTTATTATTGTTACACATACACACACACGTACACTCTTGTTATAATATGCTGTTATTACAAATACACAAATATTATTAGAAGCAAAGCACAGTCATTGTTCCAATACAAATACAAAAACAAATACACGTCAAATGATTATAAATATTCATACAATATATGTATGTATGTATGTATGTATGTATGGCTACTAAAATAATACAACAATTGTCAACACATATTCATACGATCACAAACATACACATACTGTCTCACATACATACAGAACCACATGTTTATTTCGTTATGTTCGAATAAACAAAAGTCGCGTTAAACTATTCATTTAGTTTCCGTTCACAGTGCGCAAAAATTAATTTCCAACACTTTTAATAAAAAAAAAGGAAAGAAAAAAATTTCTCGAGTTCAAGCAAAATGTCTGCATAACTGTGTATGATCAGCGATCTGCATTTCAACTAATTGAAGGTCAAATTTCGACAGTCAAACGGGTAATATGTTGCACACACACACACTATACAGTAAACATATTTTGCAATTAGCTCTTACCTTTTCAAAGACATGAGTTTCTTAACACTGGCCATACGGTTAAAGAAGTGATAAATTTATACCCCAAAAGCACACAGGATTAAATTTCTTTAGATTGAAGGGGACTGTGCTGGACAGAACCAGGCCAATCAGTTCTTAATCCTTAATAATGGAATCTTAAATATGAATTTAGTCCGGTGAAGTTTGAGATACCATTTTCCCGATCTCAGACGATTTTGAAAGGAATGCTGAAAGCTCAGGAAATGTTCCTTGCACCCGGTACACAGAGGTATTATCATCTTGATTAGAATGTGGAGCCAGCAATTGAATTGTGAAACACAAAACCCCGAATAGAGCACTTGAATTGAGAGGTAAATGTAATAGGCCTACTAACGAATTCTCGTTTTTCATCTAATTTAGAAGAATTGGTCAAAGTTTACTCATACAACTATCAAGTAGCACTTCCCATAGATCCTTATCTTTCATTGCTTTCAGCTCAAAGCGCGATCAGTCTGAGGGCACAGGGCTTTTGAAGTTAATATCGAATTTTCTAAAGCAGCAGCAGCATCATAACATATTTTATTTCATTTTAAATGTTGGTTACGCTACAGATTTCTTCCGGAAGTCTGTAAGAACGTAGAAAAAATAGGATTTTTAAGAGTTTCGATGATGTATGTTCACTGATACTGCAAAGGTTCAAACTACTCATTTTATGTCCCGCAACTGTGTTGTTAGGAAGGAAATATACGGGTTTAAAAAACAAACACAGAACAGATGGTCCACCAGTTACTGTTGTGATATCTTTCGAAGGACCTTAATCCTAGGTCCTATATATCTCGTGTTATTTGATAACCAAACTCATGGTGGTGAATATGGATAATCGATAATAGTTTTGCATACCTTTAACCTCTTCTTGTAAACAGAAATCTTTCATTTATTTTTTCTGTCAAGTTCCAGATAAAGGAAAGCCAGTCAAGATCCCGGCTATTCCCTCTTCTATATAATCCATTAATCCCATTTTCCATTTTAGTCTAGTTTTCATCTGTTGTCTAGAAATTATTGCAAAACTGCACTCTGTTGATACTTACAGTTGATCACATATCCGTCTTATCAAACCTAACGTAAAGGTACTTATGAAATTTTGCGTTCTCTTTGAGGAAACTTTCTTTTGGTTTATAAATCAAACGAAAGCCGAATGAGATCTCAATTATCTACAACCAACGGGAATGAACATATCCTTCGATATTTTGCCATCAGAATTATATGTAGTATTTGACACAAACTTTAGACGTCACCATCACTATCGATTGTACTTTTTTAAAAATCATTTTCAACTACAATATGCTCTCTCCACTTCTGGGCTTATGATGCATAAAAGTGTCAAAAATTTTATTTGAATTTAAAATCCAATTTTCTTGAAGAAAATCCTTTCTTAAACAACTTAAAGACATAAAGACATACGTACATATGTATACCCTTACACATACACAGGCACACACATAAAAACTTACACTTTGATTCTTTGTTATTTTGTATCGCATTTGTTCCTCTTTCGTTTTCTGTTTCTTTCTCTTACCACTTATTCACATACAAATATAGAAGACTTGCGCCTGCCTCTACATGCTCGTATACTTCACTCATGCAAATAACGTGTTTACGCATACATAGTCACAAAATGTTATGAGTATCGACAGCAGCAACAAACTGTAGTGAACGTCATCGAAATCAAAGAGAAAGAGAAAAACAAAAATAAACGCATAAACACAAATAAAATTACAAAAACAATATCCCAAGGATAAAGGAAAAGAAAGCAAAGCTACAACACACAAAGTCATAAGCCAACAATGGTGCTTAGGTGAATGGGGCTTGTTTTGGATCTCTTTCTTCATTTCGTACAATATTAAGGCATTGGATTTAACAGCCTCAGTGTTCCTCACTGTTATTAAAGAGATAGAGAGAGAGAGCAAGAGAGCCAGAGAGAAAATCCTGTTTAACAAATCAAATGTAATCGAAAACAGTGATTTAAGGCCAAATAACATAATTAAGGGAGACACGAATAGGGAGCGAGAGAACACTTATGAATATCAATAACAATAAATCTGTAACCACTCTTTCACTTTCTATCCTTTCCCTCTCTGTCCCTATTAAATTTTATTTTAATTTTATATTTTGTTTACCGGTTTTTTGTTTTTTTTCTTGAACATGTGATTGAAATGTATTCGTATGTTTTTATTTGAATTTCTCTTCATGTTTTCTTCAGTTCAGTGCTACTCATTGCTACTGTTTGCTAAGCATACACAGCCTTACGGCAAAAGAAATTTGAATTGTTTTTTGAAGGAAATTGATTAATTTTTAATAAACTGGAGTTGGAAAAAAATAAAAAAAATTATTTGTTTATCGTTGTACACACACATACACACATTTTGAAGGGTAATGTAACCCTAAGAAATTGCCAGGTTTTTTTTTTTGAATAATAAAAATAACTTTGTATCCAAATGTGTTTATCAAAAAGGACTACAAGTGATCCTATGCATGGTACCCAGTAATGCAATAAAAAAAAATTATTTTCTGGCATTTTTTTTTGTAATTTTCTCATGGGTTTATTTGTTAAAAACAAATTAAAATAAAGTGACTTCATTATGTTTATTTTTGGTTGGCTAATATTGTTGATATTTTGGTAATTATTACAAATAAATTTACTTATCTTATTTACTTACTTATTTATCTTATAATGACGTAAAAATTCAAAATGAATTTCCAAATAAATTATTAAAAATAATTAAGTTTTACTAGCACACTAGAGTAGTGATTTATTGGCAAGGTGCCTTTAGAAACGTGGAAATAGAAACTCCATTCCAACGTGGAATTTAATTTTTTTTTATTTTTTTATTATAGTATAATCGCCTGGCTAAACACAGAGCCTAGCAACATATTATCAACACCATCCACCACCTAATACTGGTGCAATGATTGCTTTTCTTATGAAATCGAAGCACTCTCTGGTAATGCCTTCACAGATAATGTTGAGATCACCATTAATTTGTTCATTATCAGCGAGTTATTAAAGGTACTTACTTACTTACTTAATTGGTCATTACAACGCTTTGGTCAATCTTAAAACCTAGCACCATCCATATTGTATGTGTTAATTTTTATATTTGAATGGCGGAACCTATAGCATGTAGTCGATTACGAACGACAGATTTTTGTAGAGACTTGGCATAGGAATTTTATTTACTCTTAGAGTTTTTGCTAGAAATCTGCTGAGAGGAAGACATCTAAGGAAATATTAATTTTTTAATTCGTTTTGTTCGAGATGTTTAAGCTAGGACTTGAACCATGAGCTCCCGTTTAATAAGCCAACACACTACCTACTAGACTACAGTAATTTCAGGATCCTACTGAGAATATTACGCATACATGCATACATAATTGGTCGTTACAACCTTTTAGCCACACACATATGCTGTGTGTGTTAATTTTATACATGAGTGGCGCAACCCACAGTTTAAAGTCGACTCCGAATGACAGATTTTTGAGAAGATTTTCATGGGAATTTTATTTTACTCTCAGGTTTTTTGCCAGGAGACTGCTGATTTTTTTTCATTTCGTTTTGTTTGAGATATCTGAGCCAGGAGTTGAACCATAGGTTCTCGTAAGCCAACACACTACCTACTAGACTACAGTAACTTCGGGGTCCTACTGAGAATATTACGCATACATACATATATAATTGGTCATTACAAACCTTCAGTTCGGATTACGACCTAGCTTCTCACACCACTTGTGTTGTGTGTGTTAATTTTATACGTGAGTGGCAAAGCCCTTTTGAGAAACTTTTCATGGTAATTTTATTTTATTCTCCGAGTTTTTGCCAGAAATCTACTGAGAGGCAGTTGCCGAAGAAATATTTTTTTGAATTTTTTTTTTAGCAGATGTCTGAGCTATCTGTCTTGTATAATAAGCCAACACTCTACATACTAAATTTTGGCGTCAACCTCGGGGTCTAATCGTCATGGAATTAAATCGGATTTCTCGATTTGAATCGTTTCAAGTGTTATGAAGCATGATTAGAAATTTCTTTAAGAAAGACTAACCAAAATCCAACGAAAACCGGTTATGAAACAAAATATTTAAGAGCCGTTCAAGTGTCTTAACCTCAATACAAATACAGCATGGGATATGCCTTGTTAGTGTACATTATAAACGAAGGATTGTTAAATTCAATAGGAAATGGTAATTGAAGTATTATTTACATTAGTATGTATGCATGGATGTGTATGTGTGTGCGTGTATGAATTGTTATTTCGAAAGGAAATTAACTATAAAACTCAGATTTTTCTTTCTATTTTATGTAACAAGGACACTTGAATTCAATGTCATAAGGCGGAGACAACGTTTAGTTTTGTAGATTTAATTAACAAAAAAAAAAAAACAATTTTGTTTACCATTATTATTCCATCCAATTGCAATAATTATTCGCCCAAATAAAGAAATAAAATTTAATTATATTTTGAAGAAATAAAGAACAACACCTGCTTCATGTATAACCCTGACCTTATTAACTCACCTTTTGTGTGTGAATATTGTTAATGAGTGAACAATAACAGCAAAAAAGAAAAAAAACGAAATAAATTTTTTAAATTAATTTTTATGCCTTTAATATGCACAGAAATTATATTTCGTGATACTTTTTTCTTTTTTTCTTTTTTTAAATAAATATTAACATTGTCAGCATTATTAACACACACGCACACACACATATAGTCATATACAAAAACAAATACCAATACAAACACAATATTCACGTATTAATTATGAAACGAATACAAAAATTAATGTGAACAGCCAAAGAAGACAAAAATTAATTTGCATACACACAGACACACACACACTGGCACAATATAAAAAAGCACTTAAATACAGGGTGTTAAGTTCATATTCTTCTTAATTGAAGTTTGAAAATCACTTCCAACGCGAAGTTTTTAGTGAAAATTTCCACTTTGTGGGCTGTTCGCGTAAATATATCTACTAACCAACGCTTTGATCATTTTTTTACTCCTTAGAGTGTATGTAGTATGTCTCTATGTATGTAAGTTCATGTGGTATAAAATGTTTGTAATGACAATAAGTTTCTAGTTTACTCGGTATATGTGATATGCTTCTTCTTCTTATTCTCCATTAAGTTCTCCCATATGAGTGATATCTTTACATTTGATTTTTTCCGCCCTCATTAATAAACATTTCCATGCCGAAATATTTGTTTGTTTCTGATAAATATTTGCTGATGTCAAAGCAAAAGAAGCTGTTTTTCCACCAAAGTGTTATTAACAAAGGCCTAGGGAAACCAAAAAAAAAACAAAACTGAATCTTAATTGCCATCAATTTGCCACAAAAAAGTCATTTGATGTTGTTGTCAAGCTTTGTGTTCTTCTCTGCACCACTATCCTGCGTTCATATTATTCATTAAGGTGCAAAAGGTATTCATTACGATTTGTTTGTTGATCAAAGACAAACGCCACACACAATCGATATGGAAATCATTTGGAAAATGTTTTTGAAATTATTATTTAATAGATACACACAAATACACACATACATACATACATATGTAAATAATACTTCAATTAGAGTCGTATTCTAATAAAGCAACTAAACACAATGCGTAAATTTACGCAGTGCTGTTCCATTTCCTATTGAATTTAACAATCTTTCGTTTCGTTTATAATGTACACCACCAAAGGCATATCCATTCCATGCTGTATTTGTACTGAGGTTAAGACACTTGAACGGCTCTTAAATATTTTGATTCCTCACCAGTTTTTGTAGGATTTCAGTTGCCACACCATACTCTACTAGGTAGAACCTTGGCTTAATGGTTTCGACGGGAGCCTGTTGTTCAATCCCTGGCTCAAAGCTTAAAATATTTATTTATTTTCTTCTTCTCAGCAGTCTTCTTTCAAATTTGTTCACCGGAGTCGACAGTAGGCCCCTCCACTCATGGATAAAATAAACAAACACAACATGTGTTAAAAGTCGCCGTAGCCTAGAAGTTAGTCTGTTGGCTTATAGGACGAGAGGCCCCTCATTGAACAGGTCAGACATTTCTAACAAAACGAAATTTGAAAATAAATTTTTATTTCTTTCGCCTTTCTCTCAGCAAATTTCTGGCAAAAATTCTGAGAGCAAAATGAAATTGGAATAAAAAAGTTTCTCAAAAATCTGTCGTTCGGAATCGACTTTAAACTGACTGTACTGTACTGCGACTGTTTTATAAACAAATTTGGAACAATTATATGCACATTATCTGAACATGAAGTCGCCGTAGTCTAGTAGGTAGTGTGTTGGCTTATTAGACGTAAAGCCAGGGTTCGAACTCCAGGCCAGACATCAAAACAAAATACAAAAAGTATTTCTTCGGCGATTTTCTCTCAAGAGATTTCTAGCAAAAACTCTGAGTGTAAATAAAATTTACATGAAAAAGTGTCTCAAAAAATCTGTCGTTCGGAGTCGACCTTAAACTGTAGGTGCTGCCACTCATGTATAAAATTAACACACACAACATAAGTGGTGTGAGAAACTAGGTCGTAATCCTGACTGAAGGGTTGTAATGACCAACTATGTATGTATGTATCTGCTGCAGATATTATAAATTAGTTCCAAGGCTTCTTTCTTTTGTGTTTTTGGAAAAGATGTCGAAAATTTTTATTGTAAAAATCTTAAATGCAAGGTTTTGTTCAAATTTCATTTTGTTTCCAAGTTACGGTTGAAATACGATGAAACTTTTGTGGAATAATTTCATATAAAAAATCTACCAACTGCATATGAACTGTTCTTCCACATACTTTTGCCATTTGTTTGCTGTGTTGCTGCCGTATGAAAATTATTAAATCCATTCTAACATATGTTTTCATCGATATTTTAATCAAAAAGAAAAAATTAATAATAAAACCAGAAGACACACCAAAGCCTAAAAGAACAACATGATTATGGAAAGAAAATCTATTCAAAGACATTTAAAAAAATCAAATTTTAATATATTTTCACAAATACCTTGTATTGTACTATACAAAGCAAATCGAAATTATTCTGTTTAATACGCTGCATTAATGGTTGCGTATACTTAATATTTAATGCTCATGTACTCTAGCATTTAAACACTCATACGCTTAAGTGTACACACTTCGTTTAGCAAAACACAGGTTAAGTATTTTGGAGAAATTTTGTAAAACTTTTAAGCATAAAATGAAGTTAAATTTAAAATTAAAAATTAAAAATTAAAAATACAGAAAAACTTAACCAACAAATCACTGTATGATTTCCACACGAAATTAGCAAATTAGAAACAAAAAATTTTGCATCTACCAGTGGTTTGGTGGGCTTAGGGGACAAAGGCCTTAAATTGGAACCATAAGACTTTACTTTCAATACGACAGAAACCCAATACACTGACATTGGTGCACGCAATTGTGTCACAACGATATGCATACAGGGTATTGTAATAATACTGGACAGTAAACTGACCTCGAAGGTTTATTTTGAGAGTGCGGATCCAAGCAATAAAAATATTCAGAGGGCATGCGATTAAATGTTTCGGATGCAACTCGAGAATAATTGAACAGGATACCTGGGTAGTCAGGTCAGTTATGGCATATAGGGCTATTGCTTGACTAGATGAGACGAATTTGAAAACAGATTAGATGGAGTGGAAGAAGACACTGAAAATGACATGGTATTGATATATGATAGGGAAATGGGAACTTGTCCTATAACAGTGTTAGATCATTTAATGGGTCTAAGACCTCTACCATACCTTATGGAAACTATGGTGAAGAACATTCGCATGATCAGTAGAGCTATTCCTTGAACAGAACTATTTTTGGAAAATGCGATGGAACGCTCTGAAACCTACTTACTCTTTAAAGACGAATCGATAACAAAAAGCCATGGGAATGCTGAATAATATATATGGCATACATAATTGATCATTACAACCCCTCAGTCAAGATTACGACATGACTTATAACATCACTAATGTTGTAAGTGTTAATTTTTATACATGAGTAGCGTGACCTACAGTTTAAAGTCGACTCCGTACAACAGATTTTTGAGAAACTTTTTATTTACCGCCAAAGGTTTTGCCAGTAATCTGCTTGAAGGGAAGACGCCGAAGAAATATTTTCTTCATATTTTCGTTTTGTTGAAGATGTCTGACCCGGGAGTTACAACAGTGGTCTCACGTTTAATAAGCCAACACGTTATCTTCTAGACTACGGCGACTAGACTACGGGAAAGCAGAATAAGCTGAACAGAAAATAAGGATGACCTTGCTGATGCATTCCAGGTCGAATGAGAATTTATGGCAAAAGCAGGCTAAATAGTTTATGAGAGCGTTAGCTTTCTGTGGTGCATGAAGGAAAATGAAGTGCATTGAAAACTCTTCTCAAAGTGAATGTAGGTTTAGGATAGCAACGGTCATTCTGACTGGGTATTGCGGACCCATAGAACACTTTTTCAGAATAGTGGTCGTACTAAGACCTATGAATAGCTTCTGAAATGAGGAACACAATTAACAATTACTAGACAATTGTTCGACAGATCCTTGTAACGGAGATCTTCAAACCACGATTACTCTCTTCAAACACACCACATCGTCATACAAGACTGACTGAACTTTTACTAACTCACTCGCCTGCTTTACCTTGCCTTTTATATGGCAGAGTAAACAGTCTGATGAATGTTCTTGAAGGCAAATGTTTGTGGCTTCGCCTTCTCGAGATCTCTATAAATGTAATAACATTTCAGGAGAAGTACTTGGCTTGATCAGGCAAAGCTATCACGATTGTTGGACTGACAAAGCATTAAGAATGAAAAAATAATTTCTTTGCCTAAGTCAACTAAAAATAACACCAAGTAATTGACAATTAAAACCAACAACTTTAACGAATGAAGTTTGAAATTAGTTTCTGTGAAAAAGTCTGTTCCTCCTGTTCAAATGCTGACGTAGGCTCCAGTGTAATCTCTTGCAATAACTGTACAATATTTGTATTAAATTTTAATTAATTTTTTATTAAACTCTGGTGTTTGCAACAAAACACCAATATGTGTGTGGCATATGTGTGTGTGCATATGTTTGTGTGTGCAATATGCGTGTTATTTGATTTATTGAGAATATATCAGAGTATCAGCCAACAGCTAACAGCCAGAAACAACAGCAATACACAGCTAAAGCAGCTGCTCTGATGTGAGATTTTTTTTTATTATTTTTTTGATAAATTAAAAAAAACACATATTCTTTAACGTTTTTATCTCGTTCTTTGATTCCTCTCCTCTCCTCTCTTCTTTTTTTTTTTTGGTGTGTTATTTTCCTTTTCAATATCTTTTTATTTTCTACTTATTTTGCCTAGTTTTTTTCCTTGTATTATTTTATTACAATGTTTATGGAAATTTTTAATACGTAAAGAAATACAATAAAATCCCACATACACTCACACACACTAGAGAACATCAGCAGCACTCAGAGATAGCACAGCTGTCAGTATCGTATCTGAAGCAGAATGTCAGAATGGCTGTAATTGTGTGCGTTTGAGCCCTTCACCAAGTCTAAAGAATGGAAATTTTTGAAGAAAAATGAACAGCAAAACGCCAACAACAACACAAAAAAAATTCAAACTCACGAACAGCTTTACTCTTCAGCAACTTTTTTCTTTCTTACAAACGTTCATCTCGGTTCGTTCGTTCGTTCGTTTGTTTTCCTTGCTTGGCTTTTTGCTGTATGTGTGTCTGTTCTGTGTGTCTGTCACTTTAAATAATAATCAATCCATAATGCTGAAAGGGATTTAATGCTGATCAATAGCAGCAAGCGGTATGAAACAACAACGTTGAATTCCATACATGTTGGTAGGCAGGGGCATAGAGTTTGTGTGTCAGAATTTCTTTCGTATTTTTTAATATTTTTAATTTTTTTGTTTTTTATTGTATCTTTTGTAATTGTTGTTGTTTTTGTTGTTCTTGTAGTTTTTTTTTTTTTGTTTTGATATGCCATGCTGATGCTTGATGTTTGCCGATGCTGTATGTGTATTACTGCTGCCTGTATATGTTACTTTTGCTGTTTGGTGTTTGATGTTGCTGTCATTGTTGCTGTTGCTGCTACTATGTATAAGCTGCCAATACAATTGATTTATTATTTTATCTTGACTTTTTGTTATTTGGAGTCATAATTGAATAGACAACATGCAAAATTGAAATTATGAGCAGCATACCAACTAAAGTTCAGGCTTAAAAAGACGCATAATGTACACTACAATGGCCTTAAATAAGAATGTATCACAAGATATTCATCTGCAGTACGCTAATCGCTAGTACCACTCTACATCATTTTGGCAACACTTAGTAGAGAGCCCTCACGTTCTTTTTTGTGTCAATTTATCACCTTTTGTATCGTTGATAATATTTTTCTTGAAAATCATGTGATAGTAGCACTTAATTCTCAAAATTTAGCGATAATTGGAGCGTAATTTCCTAATACGACAATACATACTGTTATGTTTTTATCTTTTAGAAGCGTTTAAAATATGAGCTCGTAGATTGCAAATAAAATAAAAATAAATTCATGTTTAGTTTTAATTAAAATTCTTTATTATTCGCACCATTCTGTGTGCCGCTATTCACAACTTGATGTAAACAACAACAATTGCTCTTCTTTGCTATTCCTCTGTTTACACTCTTTGCATAAACCATAAAAACAATTACTAGACAATTGTTCGACTGATCTTTGTAACGGAGATCTTCAAACCACGATTACCCTCTTCAAACGCACCGCGTCTTCAAACAAGACTGACTGAACTTTTACTATCTTACTCACCTGCTTTGCCTTGCCTTGGCGGGGTAAACAGTCTGATGAATGTTCTTGAAGGCGAATGTTCATGACTTCGCCTTCTCCAAAATCTCTATAAATGTAAACATCGTTTTTCGTTATTGTTGTTTGTGTATTTTGTTTACATTTATTTTTGTAGTGTTTGTTGGTATATTTTTGTTTACTTGTTTATCCTTTTTATGCTGGTGTTTGTTGTTATATTACGCAGTGCAATAATTTGTAAACAAATTCATTGTTTTGTTTTTGTAGCTTTTGTTTATAATTTTGATGTGAAACGATGAAGAAACAAAAGATTTTTCAATTTTCGTAATGGAGAGCACTTATTGTTCAAAATTTGGTGGAAATTATTTAATCGGACATCTACTACATCACATGAAAATCAGGTTTAAGATCGAGGGTCTATTTGGACTCCATCACAATAGTCAAACCATTACATGCCTTTAAGCGACTGTGATTGTTCTTTTTGACTGGGTACATGAAGTGAAGGTATAAACTAAAGTCTTATATCCAGCCTGCAGGTCCTATGCTAGCGATATCGCCCATTAGTTAAACTCTACTCTACTGCTGCGTACTGAACTCTTAATGAAGAATTGAAGAAAACAACATACATTGTAGTTAGCAGTGAAGATATTTTTATGTAGAAGGATAAGTGAAGTGTTTAAGCCAGGCCATAAACATCAGAATTTTACAGGCAATCTCGAAATGTATGGCGAATATTCAACGCCTATGCAAATGATAGGTACACAGGGAATCTGCCCGTTAACCAGAAAGGTCGACCCAATGTAATACCAATATAATATGATAATGAATATTCCTTACTCCTGCTGCTATCCACAGTTAATACTGTCCAGTATTATTGTAGCCAATAAGTGAAAAGCGATTTCTACCAATTCGTTGTCTACGTTCATAAGCTATGTTGTAATCCTTACTAAATGGTTGTAATGACCAGTTATATGTATCATCCTGAAGAGTTGTGATAATCTGTTATGTATGTGACATCCGTATCAATGTTCATACTTCCTATATCACGCACACCACTTGTTTCAAGAGCACTAGCAATTCGTGGGTGCTTTTGTCTCTTGCTATTCTCCTGCAGATGAGCGAGCTCATTATTAAAGTCTCCTCCTTAAAAATTTTATAAAATCTTTTCAATAGCACTTCAATAAGAAGAAAAAAAAAATAAAAAATCTTCTGCTGCTTTCATGTTAAATTATATGCTCGTTTAATGATTCCTTAACATTATGTGCGTACGTACTTACATATATGTACGTATGTGCCACATGTGGCGTATAATTAATATTGAATTTCTCCTTTCATATCGAATAACAGTCATACGTCGTGATGAACTTTGAACTGTCAACACAATGATAATTTGAAAAAATAATTACAAAACATTCTCATTAACACACAACCTTTAAGAAATCGATCTCTTTGTACTTTTTTTCTTTTTCTTTATCAATTTCAATGAAAAGTTTTTCATTTCATATCTTTTTTCTTTTTGTTTTGCTGCTCCTTTTTCACAATTTTAATTGTTATTGCAAAAGAGAAAATTGAAAGAAAGTCCCGATAAACAATCACAAACAGATCCCTAGAAAAAAAATGAAAAAAAGAGAAGACGATTGTCTTCTTAGGCAGCTAAAGAATACAAGAAGACTTTGAGTTTAAGTTTCATTCTCTTGTTGTTGTCCATGTTGTTGATGTTGTTGCTTTTGTTTATTGATTAAATAAAAGACAAGAGACTCTTTCACCAAACAGCCTTACGTACTTACTCTCTTTTCAATTGCCAGATTTTTTTAACACATATTTTCAGAGGTTTGCAAAGTACATATGTGTGCACGTAAATATGTTATCATGGCTGCCTTTCCGTTACTTACTACTGCTGTTGCTATTGTTGTTGTTGCTGTTAAAAGCAATAAAAATATTTCTGAAGGAATCCCCCAAAGCATTTTATGAGTATTTGTGGTACTTTTCGTGTAAGTACATGCGAATGTGTTTGTGAATATCAAAGCGAACCTACTGTTACTGTGTTATGACTGGTTTACGCCGCTCTTAACAATGGCTGACTTACAATGTAAGTGTATGCGTGTGTGTTTGTGAGTCCATTCGTTAGTGTTAATGAATTTAAGTACTCGTATGCATACATTAAAGGCTGCTTTTGTTACCATACATATGTATGTATGTATGTATATGCCTTTATGGTATGGCTTTATTTGCGTATGCTTAACTTGATTAGAGATGTGTAAGTATTTGTATTTTTATATGTAAAATTTTATTAAGTACCTTCATTTTTCTTATTGCCATTGCCTTTCTCATCCCCCCGTCTGCTATTCTCTGTATTTTATTGCGTTAGTTGCCTTCCTTACTTATGTGGAGTTCTGTTGTTTTGTGTGTGTTTTTTTTTCTTGTTTTATTGTTTGAAATTCCCTTTGATTTCTTATCATGAATGGCAAAAGCATAACACATTTTTCAACGGCCTTCTTTTTATGGTTATTGCGTTGGGGTTTATTATTTGGGTCGTTCGTCGTTAGTCGTTTCGTATCCGTGTCTTGTCGTAAGTGGTATGTAGTTGTAGCTGTCATGATGTTTTATACTCTTTACAATACAAAATGAAGCTGACATTTATTTTTACTTCAAAGTCGCGTTTATTTTGTATCTAAAAAGGATGGAAATATTTGCATTAACACACACTCCTACATATGTAAAAGGAAAAAGGAAATAAATGTATGTATTTATTATCAAACATCCAATATAATATTCAATATCTCTTACCACTACTTAAGGGATACACTCGAAATGAAAATAAAATCATTTTGGAAATCATAAAACAGTCAACAACAAATTATTTTAACACGCGAATTAAATTCATAAAAATATTCCAGTATATATTAGGCAGGGGCCTAATGAACATATTTAAGGGTTTTAAATGTTTATGTATTGTGCCTCAAAAAATTTCAGAAAACTATCCTCCACCTGCCTTCGTTTAAATAATTATTTTGAGTCAAAATATTCTCAAACATAAGTTCATCATATGAAATGTGAAATGCAAAACTCAAAAGTAATACTTGAACAGCCAGGAGAAACACAGAATGAGACAAACGTGAACATTATTCCACACTTAAAAATTTAGTATTAATCCGACGTTGTTCTAGAGAAAGGTTTTTCTTTGAATGCTCAATTAAATGCCCATCTACGAATGGGTCTTATGTACAGCCCCATAAATGTTGGGTTAGACAGAGATGGCTTACTTAAGTCCTATAAGATTTCATTCAACTACATACATAAGTACATAATTGTTCAATACAATCCTTCCGTTAGGATTACAACCTAGCTTCTCACACCACTAATGTTGTGTGTGTTCATTTTATACATGAGCGGCGGGTTCCCGCTCTTAAAAGTCTATTCCGAACGACATATTTTTGAAAAACTTTTCATGGCAATTTGTATTTACTCTCAGAGTTTTTGCCAGAAATCTACTAAGAAGACGACACCAAAAAAAAATGTTTCTTTTTAATATTTCTTTTGTTTGGAGATGTCTGATGTGGAGTTTGAACCGTGGTCGCACGTCTAATAAGCCAATACACTACTTATTAGACTACGTTGCCATACAGATGGTAAATATTCAAGTGGAAGTGGATGAACAAGGTTTCCAGCATGTTTAAAGCATGGTTGCAAAACTAAGGCGCCCCTTCAAGACAATAACGGCCTCTTCTCTAAACAAGAAAAATGATAATCTGGCAAAATGTTTATCTTAGTACAAAAGGAGAACTTTCTGATTCATTTATTCATTGCTTATTGATTGGTACGAGACATTTAGTCACAAATTGTTAATAAATTCTTTACTTATCTGATTTTATAAACTTGCTAGACTGCTTTCGAATTTTGCAGCAATAGCGACCACATTCGAGAGGGAGTTTCAATATAAACTTATGGAAGGCAAGGCTCTATTAAACCATTTTGTACAGTAACAACTTTGACTACAAAGGCCATCAATTATACGATGTGAAGCTTTAGATTTAGATATGGATACTCAGAACGAACATCTGTAAACCCCTGGTGGAAATTTCTTAAGACAACCAAAAAGATTCTTAGGTTTTAGGCAGCAGGATAAGCCGCTACTTATGAAGACTTATTACATACGTCTACCAATGACACTAGTGACGTTGAAATTTAGTCTGAAATTAGAATAAGAAAGTTAAGATCATTCTTTTGCATACTGCAACCAATATGGGAAAGCAATGAAGTCAGCCTTTACATTAAGCTGCACATTTTTGAAGCTTCTAAGCTTCTTCTAAGGATTTACAACCTGAGTGCTAAACGAATATACAGGTCTCGGAGCATTTGGAATGCTGAACTCTTAACGCAAGGGTTTTAATTGTCGTTAGAAAGTAAAATTTCAAAAAACAAAGTAGCAATGAATAGTTCATATGATTTAAGAGAACCATGATAATGTGACCGAACAAGCTATTCTATGGAAATTATTGCATCAATCTGTAGAATGATCTGGCAGTTCTCGTTCTAACATCAAAGGAAAAGCAATTGAGAAGAATTGAAACATTCTGGAATGAATTAAAATGGCCAACAGCTTTTACTACCCTGTTTTATGGCATCTACTCTTATATAGTGTTACGTTTTTACCTTCTAAAAACCTTTAAAATATGATCTCCTTCATTGCAAATAAAATAAAAATAAATTTGTGTTTAGTTTTAATTAAAATCTTTTATTATTCGCACAATTCTGTGTGCCACTGTTCACAACTTGATGTAAACAACAACATTTGCTTTGTTTGTTATTCCTCTGTTTACACTCTTTGCATAAACAATAACAATTACTAGACAATTGTTCGACAGATCTTTGTAACGGAAATCTTCAAACCACGATTACCCTCTTCAAACGCACAGTGTCTGCACACAAGCCTAGCTGAACTTCACTAACTCACTCACTTGCATTGCCCTGTCTTTTATATGGCAAAGTAAACAGTCTGATGAATATTCTTAAAGGCGAACGTTCATGACTTCGCCTTTTCGAAATCTCTATTAATGTAAACATCGTTGTTGACATTTATTACTTGTAGTGTTGTTTGTGTATTTTTGTTTACTTGTTTGCAATTTTATTATGCTGGTATTTGTTGTTTGTAAACAGGTTTGTTTACTACATTGTTTTGTTTTTGTAGCTTTTGTTTACAATTTTAATGTCAAGCAATGTAAAAGCAAAACATTTTCGTAGGAATATTTACTGAGCCTGTATATTTAAAACAATAAATTTTTTCTTGAGTGTATTGCAGAATATTTCTCAACTAAAAAAGACTACAAATTCCGCTAAATACGGTGCGGGGGGTTGTTTGTTGCTTGCGTTTATAAAATATTTATATCAAAAAGATATTGAATGAAGCTTATTTCCTTTTTCCTGTTTCTTATTTCGGTTTTATTCGTCTTTTTCGGTGTGTGTGTTTTCTTGTGATTATATTTAAACAAACCCATATCAATGCATTCAATGCCTTTTCATTTCTGCTATTACACAACGATTTGTGCGTGTATATTTGTGTGTATAACGGTTGACGCATGTATGAATGTCTGCCATAAGGAGAAATAAATAATGACAGGCAGACAGACAGTCAGTCAGTTGAAAAACACAAACATGACAAGTCATATATACATACACATATGCAATGATGATTACTTTTTATATTTTATTGTTGTTTTAGTAACCAAACCGTTGTCAGAATGAATATAAAATGAAAACGGCAGACCGGATATAAAACAATAACATGAGATTGATATTAAAATAACGAATGGACGTGCACACACACACACATAGTGACTGCAAAGGAAATTAGAAATATTTTTTGAAAGCATTTGAAAGGGATTCAGTTTAAAATGTAAATAAAAATAAAAAACATTCAAGGAATTAAAAATTATTTCAGATTATTTCAGTTTAAAGGAAGGAGACTATCATTCGAACAGACGTCAACACAGGAACTAAGCTTCTATCCTTCAACACTTAAGCAAACCGCTTATTTTCAACACGTAAATCTATACTATTTAAAGGATCTGATGATGAAGTGTAATGATATCTGCATTATCAAATACGATGTCTGAACCCTTAGTGCCTTGTCCTTAATTGCTAAAGGAGGACAAACCCTTTGACTTCTTTAAAAACCACTTAAAAGTTTTGGCTTCAGTGATACTAAACCAACTGTCGAACTGTCTTAGTCTGCGTTATGTGTTCTTGATAACATTCGTATACATTCAATAAAATTGAATTGAATCAATGGTTGAGTGTTTGTTCAACAGATTTGTACAATTGGTCAACTTGACCCCTGGGTACTGTACTTGTCTCATTTGACAAGTACACGTCCTCTAACCTATTTGTTCAACAGATCGTTTGCTGCTTCGTTTTGTGATATCATTATTTGGCCTTTGGATTGTTATTGTCATGTAGAGCAGCTACAGTCTTGGGATCAGACAATCAATTGTACTGTTTATGGTACATCCGTAGGTCTCTTCCAATCCTTGTTACGTTTTCATTAAATAACTCCCTGGAAAGTAGTTAATAAGCATAACCACGCAGGTCTCACATATGTGTTCCAGTGGTTCATTCTCCTTGTTAGAGAATTTCTATTCTGAATAAGTATTATTTGTGTTACGGTAGCCATAGTCTAGTAGGTAGTTGGTGTTGGCTTATTGGACGTAAGGCCAAAGTTCAAACTCCAGGTCAGACATCAAAAACAAAACGAAATGCAAGCAAAATATTTATTTCGGCAACTACCTTTCTGAGAGTAAATACAATTGCCATGAAAAATTGTCTCAAAAATCTGTCCTTCGGAGTCGACTTTAAATTGTAGATCCCGCCTACTAATGTATGAAATTAACACACACAACATAAGTGGTGTGAAAAGCTAGGTCGTAATCCTGACTAAAGAGCTGTAATGACCAATTATATATGTATGTATGTACGTACGTATGTATGTACGTATGTATTTATGTATGTATGTATGTACGTATATATGTATGTATATACGTATGTATGTATGTATTTATGTATTTATGTATGTATGTATGTATGTATGTATGTATGTATGTATGTATGTATGTATGTATGTATGCGTGTATGTATGTATTTATGTATGTATGTATATATGTATTTATGTATGTACGTATGTATGTATGTATGTATGTATGTTTTTTTTTAATTTTAGGCCGGAGGTGGGAATCTTCGAAACACACTTTTGTTCCACCAAAAGAGTGCACGATTCACCATCACTGGTGCCTTTATACTAAACCCACCTCCTACACACTTCAACCAATCTCCTCCCGTGGGACTGCCGTAAGGTATTACTTCGCGGAGGGCTGGTTAGCCCTAAAGCTTGGTCGCATTAAGTTAAATTTCGCCTCCGTTTCTCCAGCCTTCTGAGTTCTATCATAACTTCAGCCATTCTCTGACTGTATTGGCTCCATAAAATCCTACAATTCAACAGTTCTTCCATTAGCCGGTTTGGTCCCAAACGCGTTTCTTCGGGCCATCTAAATCTGGGGCAGCATGTTAGAATATGCTCTGCATCCTCCTCCTCAGTATAGGGCATATAGGGAAAATATCATGTCCAAATCTGTGCAGGTACTTCGTGAAGCATCCATGATCGGTTCGGAACTGGGTCACGTAGTAGTTCAGCTCTCAATGTTCGTTCTTCATCCAAAGAGTTACATCAGGAACAATGTGAAATGTCCATCTCCCCTTTAAACCGTTCTCCCATCGTGACTGCCATTTGTACATGTAAGTCCTTCGTTCCTCCGCCTTTATAGCTGCAGTTCGTCCTGGAAACTCGAGATGGTTAAAATATATCCGCCACACCTCATCCGCGTATGTATGTATGTATGTATGTATGTACGTATGTATGTATGTATGTATGTATGTAAGTATGTATGTATGTATGTACGTGGTTAGAAGGCCGTTTACTTCATGATAGTCTAATGAAGGACTCAAATCTCTGTACATCGCAATTACCTACCAAACTTCCTTTCCTCAAACTTCTGTAGCAATACACAGAAATTCCTTTCAAATTTGGGCGTTACTTAGACCAGCAATGTAATTTAATGCCTTTGATAACACGCAGGCTTTGGAACCCTTAAGACAACTATTGGAAATACATGAATAACTTGTAAATTCTTAAAAGAAACTGAGTTAATTATGAACCTGTCTAGTGGGTAGTGTAATAGACTATTAGTGTAAAGGTCGGGGGTTCGATTATCACCAGAATCTCTGTTCTGCTATACTACACCGAGCATGAGGTTTGTGTTACTCAGCTCATGATAATTATTAAGTAATTTGTAATTGTATTTTAATTAATAAATAAACGAAATAAATGCAAATAAATTATGAATTTTAATTGAATGTAAATAATTCGTATTCAATTTTAAAGAAACATTTTGTTGTAATTTTTCTTTTTCTTTGTATATGTTAACTTCATTTCCATTTAATCAGTTTGTTTTTCTTTTTATTTTCATGCTACAAACCTCAAACGTCAGATTTCACCAGTCAATTGTCCATTTGCTGTCAGGCGTTTGTCTGTTTTCATTGTTGTCAGACATTCTCCTACTCCAGCTATTTTTAAAATAAAAAACAAAATTATCAATGTTACTTCATTAATATTAATAAACGTTAAATGAATTGTATTTCTGCTTTATGCTTTTATTTCGGTTTTATTTTCATTTTCATTTTCATTCTTTTTTTTTTTTTTATTATTATTTACTCAACTCAAGTATTCATTTCAATTCATTTCGTTTCATTTCTTTATAATTTTTTTATTTTTTTTTTTTTTGCATTACATTTCTGAGAAAATAATAGACAATCGTCAGAGGTTTTCTGCTTTTCTGCATACAAATTTCATACTTAAGATTTAAGTGAACACTTTCACATGCTTTCTCTATCTCTCCTGCTCTTTCTCATTGTTCTCTTTGCCACACTTTTGCAAAGATTTCCTTAACAATCATGAAAATTGTCAGGAAATCATTAAAAATTTAATTAAAATGCAAATGCCATACTTATAGAGGCCAGTATGTAAAATAAAAGAAAGAAAGAAATGAAAACATTATTAAACAAATACTTGCGTATCAATAAATACAATAACAACAACAACAACAACAACAGCAATAATAATATTATAAATGAAATGAAATATTAAAAAATAATCATCAAATTAAAATGCGAAAAATTGCAAATAAAAACAGCAACATAAGCAGAAACATGTACATTAAATTCGCATGTTTTTAACAAACCGAAATGAAACGAAACGAATCGGATTTTTGTAATTTTAATTGTTATTTTCACGTGTCAAAAGTGTCATATTCACCATTTGACCATTTGCCCATTCAGTATTTACACGCATACATGCTGACATGCATACACGCTCACATTGTATATTCCATGCAGACAAAAATTAAATGAAAAGTGAGAGTAAAAGAGTATCAAATTAATACCACACAGTAGTTATGGAGCATATTTATTGACTTTTTCGCTTTCTGTTTTTCTCTCTCCCTCTCTCTCTCGCTCTCTTCATTATTAAAGACACCAATAAACGTGTTGTGTTGCGTGTGTAATTGAAATGTACGAGGATCAATGAGAAATCGTTTGAAGGGAGCTATCATGAAGGATCTATTTTTAGATCTACGGGTTACAACATCGTTCAGGCCATGCAAGTAAAAATAAAGAATCAGAAAACATTTTTTCTCTCCAATCTTCGCACATAATTTGAGTAAACCTTCAATTATTGCATAATAAAAGGGGATGCAAAGAGTGCAAGGATAAGATGAAAGTAATGCTTGGTACATACATATTTGGTCATTACAATCCTTCAGTCAGGATTACGACCTAGTTTCTCACACCACTTATGTTGTGTGTGTTAGTTTTATTCATGAGTAGAGGGACCTACACTTTAAAGTCAACTCCGAACGGCAGATTTTTTGAGAAACTTTTCATGGCAATTTTATTTATTTTTTTTTTTTGCCTGAAATCTGCTGAGAGGAAGTCGCCGAAGAAATGTTTGTTCATATTTTCCTTTTGATGTCTGACCTGGACTGACTGACACTTCGTTGGACACATTATTCTCTGCACGAGATTTTTTTTGACGATGTTTTTCACACTTGACAAGCCTTAGCGAGCTGTAAGAGGCAAATGCAGAGCTTGTTTTTTTAGGGCGGCTGCACGCAGTTGCCTGTACGGACCTCTATGTAAATATGTAAATTGAATAGTCCTATGGCTAAGGCCACCGTAGCCTGGTAGGTAGTGTGTTGGCTTATTAGACGTGATATTGTGGTTCACGCCCCACCCGAGACATCGCGAAATAAACGAAAAACATTTCGTTTGGACACTTCATCTCAGCTGTCTTCAGGCAAAAATTCTGAGAGTAAATACGAACAACATCCTGAAGTTTGTAAAGTGGAGGCAACATTATAAGGATTGAGAGCAGATGAAAGCAGTTGAGAGCAGATGAGAGCCATTGACAGCAGTTGAGAGCAGACAACCATAAACACAGTTTTCAATGGAAAGATTGGACAACAAAAATATTCATTTGTTTTTCATGAGGTTTTTGGCGGTCTCAAATTTGAATTACTTAAGGCAACATTACAGAATTTGCTCAATAAACCCATTAAGGAGGTCAATTCGACCTCCGGGTACCGTACTTGTCTTTATTGATAAGTACTCGTTCTCTAACCTAACCTAAAGTAACCCATCAATAAACCATTTAAGGAACCTCATATCTGTTATAACGGTAAACTGAACTATGGTTGTAAGTCGTCGTAGTCTAGTAGGTAGTGTGTCGGCTTATTAGACGTAAGGCCACGGTTCAAACCGCAGGGCACACATCTTCAACAAAGCGAAACAAAAGCGAAAAAGGATTTCTTCGTTAACTGCCTCTCAGCAGATTTCTGGCAAAAACTCCGAGAGTAAAATAAAAATTGCGAAGAAAAGCTTCTCAAAGATCTGTCGTTCGGCGTCGACTTTAAACTGTAGGTCCCACCACTCATGTATAAAAATTAACACACACAACATAAGTGCTGTCAGAAACTAAGTCGTAATCCCGACTAAAGGGTTATAATGTCCAATTATGTATGTATGAATGTAAACTGATCTGCCAAGAGATACGCTACTGACTGATGTTTACACAATAAGCTGAAAAATATGAACTTTACATTAAGCCACCCTCTCTGTAGCATTTGTTACCAGTTTATTGAGATCTTTCCTGCAAAGAAATTACAGCAACATCTGCCCTCGCAACCCAATAGTTTAATGCCAGAATTTTTTTTCTCAATTTTTTTTTCTATTTAAAGAGAAATTCTTTTTATTATAATTTATGGCGTTGTTAATATTGTTTCTTTTTTTATAATTATTGTTGTTCTTTTTAAATGTTTAATATTCTTGTTGTTGTTGTACTGTTATGTTTAAAAATACAACAATTACTGTGTATCATTATTATGCAAATGGGTTAAACGATGCCATAAATTTAAACAGGAAAACGGAAATGAATGCTTATTTACAACAATTTTTTTCTTTCTTTTTTCTACCATCCGAATCAATTACAATAAACGCGAATATTTGTTTTGTTCTGTTCTGTTTTTTTCTATTCCTTTTAAGCAGGTAAACAAATTGAATAAAAACTTTTATTATTTGGCTTGGAAGGATTAAACCAATAAGTAGTCGCCGTAGTCTAGTAGGCAGTGTGTTGGCTTATTAGACGTGAGGCCACGGTTCAAACCCCGGAGCAAACATTTCCAACAAAACGAAAATATGACAAAATATTTCTTTGGCGAATTCCTCTCAAAAGATTTCCAGCAAAAACTCTGAGAGCAAAAAAAAATTGCCATGAAAGTTTTCTCAAAATGACACGCCACTCACGTACATATAAAATTAAATTAACACACACAGCATAATTGGTGTGAGAAGCTACATCAAAACCCTAATTGAAGGGTAGTAATAACAACTTATGTTTGTATTTATGCGTATTATTCTCTACAGGAACCCGAAGTTGCCGTAGTTTAGCAGGTAGTGTGTTGGAATATTATATGGGAGCATGTTGATCAAGTCTTAGCTCAGACATCTCGATCAACACGAAATAAAAAAATCATCAGTCTCCTGACAAAAACTCTGAGAGTAAAATAAAATTGCCATGAAAATTTACTCAAAAATCTGTCGTTCGGAGTCGAATTTAAATTGCAGATACCCCCACTCATGTATAAAATTAACACACACAGCTTAAGTGGTGTGTGAAGCTAGGACGTAATCCTAACTGAAGCGTTGTAATGACCAATTATGTATGTATGTATGCGTAATATTCTCCATAGGATCGCGAAGTAGATATGTACAGACCTATAGCGCTACTACCAATATTTGATAAGATTTTTGAAAAAATACTTCATAAACAACTGTCACAGTTTCTAGAACAACACAACCTCCTATACAAGTATCAGTTTGGTTTTAAAAAAGGAAGTGGGACCCAGGAAGCAGTTGTAAATGTTGTGAACTACATATGCAATAGTCTAGACAGTGGCTGTGGTGGTGTCGGTGCTGTTTTTTATGATTTTTCGAAGGCTTTTGACCTTGTTCACCACAAAATATTGCTTGACAAACTTTCACATTATGGACTACAGGAAAGTGCTATCAAGCTAATCAAAAGTTTTTTGCAAAACAGGTTACAATATGTAGCAATTAATAATGACAGAAGTGATGTGGGAGTGGTTGAATTTGGTGTACCACAAGGAGATGTTTTGGGTCCTTTAATGTTCACAATATTTATAAATGACGTATCAAATCTCAAGCTACATGGCAAACTTATAATGTATGCTGACGACATTTGTCTTTTTTATCCCTACAGTCATGAAATAATACTGAAATCTTGAATGAAACATGATGCCGAAGTATTACTGGAACACGCCAGAATTAATATACTATCCTTAAATAAGGACAAAACAAAAGTAATAAGGTTTCGTCCATATGCTTCTAGAAGTGATGCAGTTTTTAAAATTTCTGTTGGTGATGCGGAAGTTAATGAAAGCGATTCCGTAACTTATTTGGGTAAGAGTAATCTACAATGGAATAAACACATCCAGTCTCTGAAGAAAAAAATAGCTCCAACCATTGGCATACTTTATAAATTTAAGAATGTATTTGATGTAAAGACTAACCTTCTGCTATTTAATGCTCTTATTCAAAGTCATTTAAATTACTTGCCTATGATATATGCCTATAAAAAACAACCGATCTTAAAGTTCTTCAGAGACTTCAAAACAAAGCGCTGAAACTTGTCTATAACATTCCTAGAACGCCCTCATCTATATCCCTATACCGAGATGTATCGAAAAATATTCTTCCTGTTTTTGGATTGTACAAAATGCAACTAACATTATATATGTATAAAGCTGTACGGAATATTGGGTATCACTCCATAGAGTTTACTATCAACCAGAGTTATTATAGTACTCGAAATAATACTAACTTAATGGTTAAGAGATGTCGGTTAGAAACTACAAAGCAACATGTAGAATACGCTGGCTGTTATGAATACAACCATCTTCCAGATAGTATCAAAAACATATCCACAATTTCAGCCTTTAAAGCAAGACTGAAGCAATATTTACTTCAGGAAATAGATATGCTTCTGATGTAATAATGTTTTTACTTCAATTGAACTTTTTGTGATATAAATTGATCTCAGCTTAAAAAGCTAACCTAGATGTAATATATGTATATTTACCTAAAACTTCATTTAGTATGCATTATATATATATTTATTTAATTTTTTTTCTTTTTTTCGCTTCTTTTCTACTGTGTCTTGTTAAATTAATTCATAAGTATTTGATATATGTATATAATATTGCCAACTTCCCCTTTTTACTTTTTGTTAAAAATTTCTTTGAAATAAATGAATGAATAAATAAAAAAAAAAATAAAAAAAAAATTGTAGTGTATTGGTTTATTATACGGGAGCACGTGGTTCAAGTCTTAGCGCAGACATCTCATACCAAACTACATATAAAAAAGAATATTTCTTTAGGCGACTTCCTCTCAGCAGTCTTCAGGCATAAACTCAAAGAGTAAATAAAATTGCCATTAAAAGTACCACGAAAAAATCTGTCATTCGGAGTCGCCTTTTGTTTGAAGTCGTCTTTAAGCTGTATGTCTCACCACCCATGGCCTCAGACGGAATCCTGACTGAAGGGTTGTAATGACCAATTATGGATGTCTGTATGTATGTTCAAAAAAATTGTGTAAGAAATAACTAAAGTAATGGACTTTAATAATTAGAAAATTTTGAATTCATACAACCGAACTATTGAAAACAATTTTGAATATAAACAAAGAATAAATGGTTTAAACGACCGACAAACTGCACACCCATTTTGGTGTGGTCTTAAATGGTTAAGCAAAGACCTTACAAACAACCTTTAATTACATTTTATGAGTTCCTGTTGAGAAAACTCATTCCGAACGAAAATGAGAAATAGTTTCCAAAAGACTTTCTTTGGTTTTTCTTGTTTTTTGGTATAAAACCCCCATTATAAAGTAATTCTTTGTCTCTCTTTTTATAACAATTAATTATTACACAGACAATTACGTTCGTTTTTGTGCTGCTCTTGTGTTTCATTTATTCACTTGCAGCAAGCCTTATGTCAGAGAGAATTTAAGTTATTGTTTTGTCAGAGCAATATTCTGCAAAACTTTTAAAACAAAAATTTGCAAAAAACCAACAACAAAACTAATATAAATTTTAAGGAAATTGTCAACATATGCAACATAAGTTAGCCCATGGTTTTAATGTGGGGGGCATTTCGTATCATAATAAAGAAAATCTTTGAGAAATAATTACCGGATGTGGTATGGTTTTCAATTGTTATGCGTTAGGCTCAAAAGGCTCCACTTTATGTCTCTTTAACGGAAGAAAGTTAACCAGTAAGTAGCTAAGAAGCCAAAGAGGCTGAACTATACTCGAAGGTATTTTGAAAGCTTTAAGAAACTAGACTGGACTTCAATAGTCGTGAGTGTAGTGAAAAAGGACGGCTCAATTAGCAATTAGGGATTCTTGTTTTGTACGAGCTAAGCCATCGTACAGATCCATTGTACTCATGGATCTATGAAATTGTCGATTGTAGTCTCCATTTCATAGTGAAAAACTAGAAGCTCTTGTTCGGATTAACTAATCTGGCACTGTGGTGATGTAATCTGACATCAACGAAAGTTCCTGGGCGTTATCAACAGTATTTTACGAATTCATTATGGAAGCATAACACAAGGACAATATCTTGCCGTACATTACCCCTCTAACCATCCAATGGTTAGGTTAGGTTAAAGGTCAAACATTCTCTAGAGCAAACCATACCGAGTCCAAAGCAAATCTTATTATTGCTTCAATCTTAATATCAGAGAACTCGATCAAAGATGCCAGAAAATGAGAGATCAGTAACCTCCATCCGTTTATGACAGGAACAGAGCACTGACACACGACATAAAAGAGAGTCTCTTTCTCCTCATTAGATCCACAGCTCCTGCAGAAATCATTAGCCTGAATGCCGAGTCTTCCCGCATGTCTACCAAAAGGACAGTGACCCAAAGAATCTCTATGATGCGATGGAAGGCCATGCGTTTAAAGCACAGAAGTGAGTCAGTTCTCAGCTTGTCCAGAGGCCAGCAATATTACATGTACCTTCTTGTTGGCAACGAGATTGAGCTTCCCCGTAAAATGAGTGAACCAAAATCCTGTAACATACCGGAAATTACCAACCCCGTACAGGCTCTGGCCAGTTCATTAGCGATACAATTTCCAACAATATCCCTATGTCCCGTAACCCATATAAGAGTTGACTTTGAATGATCCGGAATTTCTCTGAGAAATGCTAGACATTCATGGACAAGGACGGATGTTGGAACTATGATCATTAGGGACTTAATTCCATCCCGGCTAACCGTGTTAATCACGAGATTTTCAGAACTCTCTCAAATATGCCATGAATTCTGATCGGAAAACTTTGCAGTGCTTAGGCAGCCTACAAAAAAGTTTAAATTCGGAAGCCTTAATAAAAATACCACGGCCCAGGTTGTCAGCCTTTGAACCAACAGTGTTAATTTCAAGGCTATCTTTGGGTGCCCCTGTAAGTTCCTAGTCGGAATACTAAAATCGAATGTTCTATTCAGAAATTTATGAGAAATCATATAATCGTCTCTAGTGTGTCTACGTCTTCTCAGTACAACGGTCCAGATTGAGCCAGGATTTCACTGCATAGAGTCTTAATGCCACCAACTCAGTCGTCTTCCTTAATAGACGATCAGAGAGGAGCCAGTTAAGTGTAGCAAATAATGCGTTCGTTAGAGTGAAACAGAGAGCACTGCTAATCAAAACAGCTGACTAACTGCGTACTCTGTCTATCAGTCGAGAGTGGCAAACCGTCTACCAAACATATTGTTACGCTTTTACCTTTTAAAAACGTTTAAAATATGAGCTCGTAGACTCCAAATAAAATTAAATTAAATTTGCGTTTAGTTTTAATTAAAATTGTTTATTATTCGCACAATTCTGTGTGCCACTGTTCTTAACTTGCTGTAAACAACAACATTTACTCTTCTTTCTTATTCCTCCGTTTACACATACATAATTGGTCATTACAACCCTTCAGTCAGGATTACGACCCAGTTTCTCACAACACTTATGTTGTGTGTGTTAATTTTAGACATGAGTGGCGGGACCTACAGTTTAAAATCGAACGACAGATTTTTGAGAAACTTTTCATGGCAATTTTATTTACTCTCAGAGTTTTTGCCAGAAATCTGCTGAGAGGAAGTCGCCGAAGAAATACTTTTTGTATTTTATTTTGATGTCTGGCCTGCGGCTCGAACCCTGGCTTTTCGTCTAATAAGCCAACACACTACCTACTAGACAATCGCGACTTTATGTGAACGACAACAATGGCTTTGTTTGTTATTCCTCTGTTTACACCCTTTGCATAAAAAATAACAATTACTAGGCATTTGTTCGACACGACGATCAACACGATTAATCTCTTCAAACGCACCGCGTCTTCATACAGGACAGACTAACCTTTACTAACTCACTCGCCTCCTTTGTCTTGGCTTTTATATGGCATAGTAAACAGTCTTATGAATATTCTTGAAGGCGAATGTTAGTGGCTTCGCCCATCTCGAAATCTCTATAAATGTAAACATCGTTGTTTCATTATTGTTGTTTGTGTATTTTGTTTAAATTTATTTCTGTAATGTTTGTTGTTGCATTTTTGTTTACTTGTTTATCATTTTAATGTTAAATGATGTGAAAGCAAAACACCAGTGTCTAGATTCTTCATTTCCGTAACAATATACATCGTAGAGCCAGGTTCTCTGTGACCTTAGAGCTTGTTCACGGTCCTTTTACAAGTGTAGAGCGCTGTGGTCGCTCTCCTAACTCTTCCAGACTCTAATGCAGACTGTTGTTAATGAAACCTTCCGTAAAGTGGTGAGACATTAACCAATTTTGCATTACGATGGGACCATAAGAATAATACGAAATGATTCTAATTGAGCTAAAGTTGGTCTTCTTCTATGAAATAGCCCCCAAAGGATAATTTAAAATGAATTTAATTTTCGTTTTGTTTCTACTGTTTATTTTACTCGTATATCTTCCAGAATGAATAAACAGGATAAAATCAAGGATACAAAAACCGGACAGACAGACAGACAGACAAAACAAACATGAAATTATGCTGTGCAGCATATCTTTTCTAAAAACTTCCTTAATAACCACTCATGTTACACATGCCACACACAACCGTTAGAGCATGTGTTCTCAAATAAAAAAGTGACTTTTTCTAATGCAGGTTTAAACTCCTTTTGTCATAAGAAAAAAACCATGAGAGAGAGAGAGAGAGAGAGTAAGAGAGGGACAGTCAAGTATGACTGTGAGTTTGTTGAAAGGGTCAGAAAAAAAAGGTAAATTTTGTTGCATTTTTATTTTCATTATCATCTCTGCCATGAAATGTTTCCTTTTTTTATTCTTTATTCTTTATTGTTGTTGGTTTTGGCTTTTTGTCTGTATGTATGAGTAAAAAACGAATGCCATATATTTTTTTCGATTTAATGAGAGTGCATGTTATAATTACACCCACACTTATGTATGTATGTATATGAAAATAATTGTATTACATTTTACTATACATTTAATGCTGTTGCTGTCGTTGTTGCTGTTGCAAGTACATGTTATGTTTCCCTTAATAATCCTTAACTTTTCATTTTAAATCCTTTAAAGTTTCTCATCCTATTTTAGTGTTTTTAACTTTTAGAGAGAGAATCTTCAATTTAATATGTTTGCATACGCTCTAGTGATGCAGAGGCTTATCGTGCAAGTTATTTGGCAGGGAAACCATGCCAGAATTTCTCTTTTTAACACGTTCTTTTTGGAATTTGTGTTGCGCTGTGTAATGATATTAGTTTTAGTGTGTGTGTAATTAAAAACTATAAAAAATTTGAAAAGAATTTCGGGCAAGTGTTTCTAAAGCATACATTGCTTGTACAGTTCAAAATTTATTTTTAATTCTTGATGTTGTAAGATAAGCACATGAACTTTGTTGATCCTACTTACTTACAGACTTAGTTGGTCAAATAAGTAAGCAGTAAGGATTGCAGCCTAATTTTTCACACCACTTATGTTGGGTGTGGGTTAATTTTAACTATGAGTGACGGTAACTGCAATTTAAATTCAACTCCAAATGACAAATTTTTGAGAACCTTTTCATGGCAATTTCATTTTACTCTCAGAGTTTTTGCCAGACAACTGCTTAGAGGCAGTTGCCGAAGAAAGTATATTGTTACGAAAATGAAAAAATCTAGATACTGGTGTTTTGCTTTTACATCGCTTAACATTAAAATAATAAACGTAAGCTACAAAAACAAAATAATGTACTAAACAAACCTGTTTACAAATTATCGTACTGCTTAATAAACCAACAAACACTAGGATAAAAAAAAGGTAAACAAGTAAACAAAAACACACCAACAACACTACAAGAATAAACGAAAACAACGATGTTTACAGTTATAGAGATTTCGAGAAGGCGAAGTCATGAACATTAGCCTTCAAAAACAATCATCAGACTGTTTACCCTGCCATATACAAGTCAAGCAAAGCAGGCGAGTGGGTTAGTGAAGTTCAGTCAGTCTTGTGCGAAGATGCAGTGCGTTTGAAGAGAGTAATCGTGGTTAGATGGTCTCTGTTACAAATATCGGTAGAATAATTGTCCAATAATTGTTATTGTTTATACAAAGGATGTAAACAAAGACGACCAATTGTTGTTGTTTATATAAAGTTGTGAACAGTGGCACACAGAATTGTGCGAATATTAAAGGATTTTAATTAAAACTAAACACAAATTAATTTTTATTTTATTTGCAATCTACCAGCTCATATTTTAAACGTTTTTAAAGGGTAATAACGTAACAATATGTTTTTCGTATTTTGTTCTGTCGTGGTTTGAACATGGCCTCACGCCTAATAAGCCAACACTCTGCCTACTAGACTACATACATACATAATTGGACATTACAACCCTTTAATCTGGATTACGACCTAGCTGCTCACACCACTTATATTGTATAGGTTAATTTTTATACATGAGTGGCGGGACCGACAGTTTAAAGTCGTGGAAATTTTTAAGCATACATAAAGATACATAAAGACAACTATTTTTACACAATTTACATGAGCAAAACATTATAGAAGCTCTTTATAGTTTTGCCTGTCTTATTTACAATTTCTTTGATGATCAAGCAACAGTAAAATATTTCTCTCTCATGTGAGAAATTTTCCTCCTCTTTTTAATTTTTTTGTACCGAATGTTTATACATACATATCATAAGCCTCTGTTGTGTAATGGAGTATGAAATGAAATAGTTCTCAAGGAAATTTAGTTACAAGAGTTACAATAAGAAGAAAGAAGTAAAACGAAAATAGTTATTCTCTGTGTTAATTTCCCCAATTGATAATTAAACATTCAGGCAATTTTAATTAATGCCACTTAAGTAAGTTTTGCTGTTGCCACTTCTCCGACTCCTGCTCCTTCTTCTACTTCTCTTACTCCCGATACTTAAGTATGCCTTTTTGATGTCTAAATTAGATTTACTAAGCAGCCGCTGCAGCAGTAGTTCTAATGGCAGTTTCCTCGTGGAGTAAGAAAAGAAGAAAAATAACAAAAAACTCCGTTTTATCAAATACTGCCAGTGACGGCCTTTTTTTCTTTCTTTCTTTTCCAAAGCCAAGTGCTGTAAGCAGTTTTATGCTTAATTTGAGCAATTTGCCATTCGCTATTCGCTATTCACCATTCAACATTCGGTATTTGCCTTTCGCCATTTACATAAAATTCAATTGAGAAGAGCAAGTGAAGTGGTGTAAAGTAGAGTAGAGTGGTGAGAGTTAAAGTAAATGAATGCAAATTTATATAAGTAGTTGGGCTGTATAGCTGTGTGTGGGTATGTACATGGAGTTGTGTTGTTTATATTTTGTTTTAAGGCCGCATTTATTTGTAATTGTTTTCTGCTGTTGTTGTTGTTGCTTCAACAATATTGTTTATGGTTTTATACAAATAACTGTGCAAGTGTATAGAGTTTTTGCTTATCCCACTGCAATAATAAAACAAAATAAATAATAAAAACAACAACAACGGCAATAGAGAGTAAAGCAAGAGTAAGAGCAGCCATGAAGAAGGCAGAGAGTATTAGTAATTATACTCTCTTCTTTTGTTCTTGTTTTTGTTATTGTAATTATTTATAATGAGAATTATAATATTAATGGCATACAATTACCACACAGAGAAAAAGGAAATGCACAAGAATAATCATAATAAAATTGAGAGAAAAATAGATAAACAAATGGCAACAACAGAAAGACAATCTAATTAACAATTATCTTTTAAATAATAATTGAAAAATTAAATCAGACACACAGAGAGTGAGAGATAGAGAGAGCAATAGAGAAAGACTACAGAGATTATTCTGTAAAAACTAAGCAAATAGAGTAGCTTAGTATAAATGAATGAAAATACAATATTTGTGTGTGAGAATGTGTGTGTGTGTTTTGTTTATCAGTATTTAATTGCAGACACATTAATAAGAATATTTCTTGTTGCCATACATTAACGTGAATTTACAACTAATATTGGTTGAGGGTGAAAGTTATTTATTTAAATGAGAAAGCAACTATTTTACGACATAAATAAACTACGTTTCTCTTAACTTATATATAAAAATATAAGCTGCTGCCTGCTTTAAAAAATTTCTCAAGGAAAGAGGTATAAAAAAGGATACGTAAACTTTTATTTACATTCTTAGCAAATACGTCATACAATCAGTCTGCGCTAGTTTTTATTCCGGCTTTAAGCTAGACAATGCATAATTGTAAGTAAAGAAAATCTGCAAATATTTATTTGACGCTTAAGTAAACAGTTTGCAATAAAAATTTTCTACTTTCTTATCCTCATTATCATTATAATTATACTCATGCTTTAACTGCAGCTATTCCTTGTTTCCATCAAAATGCACTCGTCTAGTAAAATGTAATCGTAATCTTTAGCATCATCATCATCATTATTACTCTTATCGTTATTAACAGGTATCAAGCAACAGTTACAAATAAAAATCGAAAGCAACAAAAACCTGAACATTACATTAAGTCACTAGTGACACTGACAACAGCTGCAAGAACAACAACAACAACAACACACATACAACATTTAAGCAGCTGTATCACTTGTAAGTAACCGAGAATTATTAAAATTATTATCATTATCGTTATCGTTATCACCATGCTTTATAATTATCATCATGCACGTCATCATCAACAGTTCGTTATGACAAACAACATTAAATGTTGTTATCGTTATCGTTGCCGTTGTCGTCATCGTTGCTGCTTAAGTAGAAATATCTGTAATACTCTCTCCCCACAATTTATGTTAAAATAAATGAATGAATGAATGAATGAATGAACGAATGAATGAAGGAATATTTTTCGTTTTAATATTTTCCTATTTCAGTGGAGAATTCATACACAAAACATAAAATATGTATGTAATGTATGTAATGAATGTATGCAATTGTAGGCACAGTGGGCCAAGTGGCGCATATACTGCATTTAACTGTAGTCTTTTGCCAATTGATAGCATTGGTGCCTTTCTAGTTCAATTGTGCTAAACAACAACGAGTTTCAAAAGCGGTTTATACATATGTAGGGTGAGTGGTTTGAAATTAAAAATGAAATAAAAGAAAAACTGTTTGAAATTTTGACAAAATTGTTTTTTGTTGTTAAGTACAATTGCTGCGGTTAGCAATGGAATATTATTTCATTCAGATAGCTGCCGCAGCTGGCCTCACAGTATCTCATGCGATCGGACCAATTTTCCTACACTTTTTCGAGTGTATGGAGTCGTACCTCAGCAATGGCATCATCAATGTTGACCTTCAAATACTCAATTAGCTTTGGTTTATCTGCAAAACACTTTTCTTCAACGACGCTCCACAGAAAATATTCAAACGGCGTCAAATCTCAGCTTCTTGGCAGCCAATTGACATCACCATTTCGGTGAATTTAACGGCCATCAAACGTTTGACGCAATAAATCGATTGTGGCATGAGATATGTGGCAAGTTGCACCATTCTGTCGAAACCAAACATAGTTCAGATCAATAGCATGAATAGCGGTTATCATGGTGCGTTATCTTTCTCCATAAACCGCAATGATTAAGCCGCCCTCATTTTAATAGAAATGTGATGCCTCTGCTCCACAAGTCGCACCAAACAGTCACTGGTAATGGATGCATTACCTTCTGTAAGACCACGTGTGGGTTTTCTGAGCCCCACATGCGGCAATTTTGCTTATTAACGTACCCACCACGATAAAAATGAGCTTCATCCGAAAAAATGTTTTTTTTATGGAAAAATCGACGTCATCGTGCAGTTTCTCATTGGTTCAATAAACCCCAACGTTGCTCAAGCGTAAATGGATTCATTACGTTCAGTGGAGACATAATTTTGTGACAGAATAGAATAACATAAGCATTGTCAGATTCGTAATAACCAATGGTTCATGAATGAGCAGATAGATGACCCACCCTATAGAATCAGTTGTTTTTTCTGTTGAATTACCACCGCAAGCTTTCCTCCAGCTCTTAAATCCTTCATGTTTTAATTTAAGGCCCCACTATTATTATCTTACGGCACCAGAACCAGCTCATTTCTCTTGTATAGGACGACCCTTGTTTGAATTCCTGGATATTATAATGTGTACGGGAACAATCGAGTGGACGACTTACATAGCGTTGAGGAGATCTGGTACGAAATCAACCTAAACATAACTCATGTGACGTTCAAATTAAGGTGTATAAAAAACGAGTATCCTTCTACTTTTTAAAGGCAATAACCTTCTGCAGGTTCTCAATTCAGATGTGGCTTGGACACATAGCACAAAGACTAAGTCGATCATGATATGACTCATTTCGAAATAAGGGGGTTACGTCTTAGTACTGGCTAATTGGTGACCATGCCAGCTGGATATTTATTACTGTCCTCACTGTGCTTTGTATAAGAAAATTTGAATTCTAAATGAATGCAATTTTTAATGAGCCCTTAATGCCCACTTTATGTATTTCCTTTGATAAATTAAAAATTATTTTTGCGTACATTATTTACACAATTTAGCCCACTGTACAATATAATATAAACGCATATCCGTCTTTCTCTCCCTCTCTGTAGCATATTAAGAATACTTAGGTCTTTACTTCACTATGTTTGTATGCGATAAAGTTTGTGAATTTGTCGTCTTCATGCATTAGCTGAGGTGCATATGTATATGTGTGTGTAGATTAGTGTATAGAATTTTATTCATCATCATGCTCATATAAAAGTAAAATCTTTTGCTTCTACCTTATTGCCTCTCTCTCGCTCTTTCTCTCTCACACCATCTGCTGATAATGGCTCATGGCTTTACTGTGACATCCAACTGGAGACGAATGCAGCCATGTTATCAAGCAGCAGAGAGTAGAGAATTTCGTTTTTTAACCACTTGTTTACTAAAACACAAAAACAACAACAACAACAACAAAAACTGGAAATATTTTACATTGTTGTAGTTTTTGTTGGTGTCGCTTTCGTTGGCTTTCAACTTGTATGCATTTCGTAATGTAACACGCTTAACACACACACACACACACAAATATTCTGTTTTCGTTCATTTAATTACAGTAAAAACTACAGACAATCTTGCTTAGAGTATAAGTAAGAGAGCTTAAAAGTAATTCGCGTTCGGCTATGCCTTACTGTTACGGTTTTTGCTGCTACGAAAACAAAACAAACAAGCAAACAGTGCGGCAACTTATTTTTTTTTTTTTTTTTTTTTTTTGTTGATGGTTGTTGTTTTTGTATATAAATTTCACTTTCATAAGATGCGATTACATTTCCCAAAATGAAAAGAAAAACAAAAACACAAAAAGGAGGACGAGAGAGTATAAACAAAAACGAAAAAAATGAAAGAAAAAGTGTGTTAAATAAATTTCTTCAATTCATACTTTCGCACACACACTTTTACACTTACGCACACATACTCGCATATTTGAAGACCTGCACATTTATTTATTTACACACACACACGCAAAAATGTATTCAAAATTGTTACAAAGAAAAGGCAGCAATGGGGTTTTCCCTGCCTTGCTCTCTTTTGTCTCTTTCTCTCTCTCTTACTCACTTTCATCTCATTTGAAATGAACAAAATAAAACAAAATGAAGATGAAATGAATGATTTTGAAAGCATACATATGCATTTATGTGTAGATGTTTGTCTCCATATTTTGCATACTTTAAGGAGCTGTGAATACTCTCTGTTGAGCTGCAAATTGTTGTACTTGTTCCCAATTTCCAGTTTTAATGCACTTTAACGCTGTTGCAGCATTTGCTTGGCAAAGACATAAAAATTAAAAAGAATTCAGTTTTTTTCTTCTCCTCACCTCTCTCTTTCTCTCCGTCTCTCTCTCTTTATTTTATTTTCAAAAGAAATGTTAATCTATTCGAAACCGAAGAAGGACTTAATAAAACTCAACTCGCATTGAGGCAATGGCGTAGGAATCATAAAAATTTAACAGAAAAGAAAAAACTTGTAGTTGTAGAGAGAAACCAGGCTAATAAATGTTGATATAAATCTAATAAATTATTAACTCAAACTAAAAATTAAAACAAAAACGAAATAAAAAGAAAAAAGGAAAAAGAAAATTAAACCAAAAAAAAAATTTTTTTTTCTATGACATACTAATGGCTTGGAAAATCGACAAGAAATGAAATGATGTGCAGGCACTTTATGCTAATGCCACCGCTACTTCAAACTCTCCTACGAAAGATATTAAGAGGCAAAAAAAGGGACTGAAATCTTAATGGTAATTATGAAATTAGAAAATTGCACGAAAAGAACTTTTTCAAGTGGTTTGGAGTGAATGTGTTTTTCAGTTTTTCATGTTGAGTTGTTTGCTTCTGTTGGCTGGCATTGGCAAGAAAGTAACAAAAATTCAATGAAAAAACTTTCAAAACTTAAGTATTTTTCGTACTTGCACAGATTAGGGCTCTATAAGTGGGCCTGAAGCTTAACTATTTAAAATAAAATCATGTTTGAATTACTAAAAATCTTTTGAGCCTCTATGATATTAATTGGAATTGTTCGGAATCACTAGAGCAACACAAAAAAATTCACGGAATTGAGCATGAAATGGTACTGCAGTGTGTAACATTTTTAAACGCTTTAGAATTGTAACATAAAAGCTCTTCAAAGAAAGAGAATTTATTTTTCAATATTTTTTTATAAAGTGACTCAAAAACATTTCATTGACATTTCTATACAAAGAACTCATATATGAGATATATTAAGAGACAGAGAGAAGCCATACGAAGACTACGTGCTATAGGGCATATCTACTTATAAAAAAACGCGGTAGATGTTGTAGCTGCCACCCAAAAAGTCTACAATAATCAGAATAATAATTTTCTACTGAAGCGATCTTCTAAGGAATTCATTTAGAGATCTGATGGTCATTCTCGATAGATTATAGAACCTGAGTTGCTTTCTCTATCTGCAACAAAGTGCTGGCTACGGCGCTTGCAGAGCCTTAAACCAATGTATCTCTTATGAGTATCTAGATGGCAATGCCCAATAATGACTTCAACCACCATGCTGAGAGTCTTCTTTTCATATTTTTTATCGATTTTTCGGTGCGTCCTCCATCCAACTTTGGGCAGATCGGCTATGCTATTTTTCCCATATCAGAACCATCCCATGCGGCGTTATCTGACTTAATTCTAAGCTTGAAGGTTTCCTATATTGTTCCCAATATATAGATAATCGATGATTGTGCCACGACTTGTTAGTTCATCTGCTCTGCAGTTTCTTGGAATATCACTATGCCGTGGTACACATACATACATATATAATTGGTCATTACAACCCTTCAGTCAGGATTACGATCTGGTTTCTCACACTACTTATGTTGTGTGTATTATTTTTAAGCATGAGTGGCACGACCAACAGTTTCAAGTCGTTTTAAAATGACTTTTTAAACTTTAAAAACTGCACTAGAGTTGTCATACTTTATATTTAATTGTACAGGGTGTTTTTATAGAGGTATACAACTTTAAGTTGGCATTACTTTTCAAGATGGCGACCGATTTAGCAGCTGTCAATTGATTTATTCTCGTGATTTATTCGCGTATCGCGTACTACGTCCATTTTATCGTCGACAAAGTCGTCCATCAGAGCAGTTAATTCGATTAACCATGGAACGTTTTCGCACCACGTTTACTCTTATTGATAACTCGCATCCCCAGAGACGCTGTACGGTGCGTACAGAAGAAGCTGTTGCTGCTGTAGAGCTTAGCATTGAGGAAGACCCAAATGAGTCCATCCGCCATCGAGCACAGGAATTAGATCTGTGTCCATCCACTTTATGGAAGATTTTGCGTAAGGATCTTGGTTTGCGTGCTTACAAAATCCAACTCGTGCAAGATTTGAAGCCAAACGATCATCAAGTAAGGCGTAGATTCGTCGAATGGGCCCAAAACGAGATTACCGTTGTTCCCGATTTTCATAAGCGAATTTTGTTTAGCGATGAAGCGCACTTCTGGTTGAATGGCTACGTCAACAAAAAAAAACTGCCGCATTTAGAGTGAAGGTAATCCTCAAGTGTATGTGGAAACACCGTTACATCCAGAAAACCTGACTGTTTGGTGAGCTTTATGGGATGGTGGAATCATTGGTCCGTACTTTTTTAAAAACGATGGTGGCCAGAACGTTACAGTCAATGGTGATCGGTATAGAGCCATGATTACTAACTTTTTCATTCCTGAATTGAATAACCATGATGTCCAGGAGATGTGGTTTCAACAAGACGGTGCAAAATGTCACACAGCTGGTGCCACAGTAGATTTATTGAAAGACACGTTTGGTGACCGCCTAATTTCACGTTTTGGACCTGTGAATTGGCCTCCAATATCTTGTGATTTAACACCGCTAGACTACTTTCTGTGGGGCTACGTAAAGCCATTGGTCTATGCGGTAAAGCCACAAACGCTTGACCATTTGGAAGACAACATTCGCCGTATAATTGCCGATATACGGCCACAAATGTTGGAAAAAGTCATCGAAAATTGGACGTCCAGATTGGAATACATCGGCGCCAGCCGTGGCGGTCATATGCCAGAAATCATATTTAAAATATAATGCCACAAGATTATCTTTCGGATAAATAAAATTCATGTCAATCGAATAATCCATCGTTGTTTTATTGCAACTTAAAGTTCTATACCTCTATAAAAAACACCCTTTGTATTTTATATTTAATGTATACTTCATATTTAATTGAATTAAAAAAATATTACGTATACGCATCATATTATTTGTACCAGATTAATTACTCTGAAAAGTATGCAACAAAAAGAGGTTGGATTTTGTCGTATATGAAACTAATAGAATTAAATATTACTCATACCACACATGTTCTTGATGATGAATATACTTCGTATTAAGTATGAATGGTAGTGAATATTTAAATTCTAATTTTGCTAGACATCGATTAGGTACATATATTTAGCTGCAAAGACCGCAGTGTGAAACCAGAAGCTCAATAAATCCGCTCTACAAAGTATGAAGCAGTTGAAAGAAGGAATAGGAAGTGTACTCCATAAATTCATGTTAATGCTCTGTAGCATCCACAAAAGCACAATGATAAAAGCAAAAGGTTTAGCTTGCAAACTTGTCTGTCTAATTATAAGTTTAACAAGAAATTAGATTTCAAGTCTTCCAATAGGAACTTTCGAATTTAAACAGTCATAACTTTTTGTATCATTGCCCAGCTTTCGTAAGCTTGAGATCCCAATATTTTGAGGGATGGCACTATACCAGACATAACTCGTCTCAGAGGAATGTACTGGAAGAAGTTAAAGTAGTTTTCGTAAAACATATACTTCCTATAAAAAGTAAGGTGGTATACCCAATGGTGGGCGTACAACAAACCAACATGATGACTTAGGCATATGTAAATTGGCATAAGACCTTTGGTTGGAATCCTGACCTTCAATCGACCTAACTATACAAACTTGTGCCCCACTGATGTGGTCACGATTTTCGCCTTTTAAAAACATTTAAAATATGAGTTCGTAGATTTCAAATAAAATTTAAATAAATTTGTGTTTAGTTTTAATTAAAATTCTTTATTATTCGCACAATTCTGTGTGCCACTGTTCACAACTTGATGTAAACAACAACAATTGCTCTTCTTTGTTATTCCTCTGTTTACGTCCATTGCATAAACAATAATAATCACTAAGCAATTGGACAAATCTTTGCAACGGAGATCTTCACTGACTGACTGACTGAACTTTACTAAATCACTCGCCTGCTTTGCTCTGCCTTTTATATCGATCCGATTTTCGGATTCTGTGAAGTAAATGAAATATGATAGGGACTTTGTAGATTTGTCGATGCCGAGTCATTAGAAGCAATCACTTATCTGCCATGTAGTCTTAGCAGTACGTTGGAACAATCCACATTAATTTGGTTTTTTTTTTTGACTGAATTTGAGGCCAACTTTATTGACATCTAAAAACAGGGTGCCAAAGGTAATGTCTTATATTTCGATGGCATTGTATGTGGTACTCGTGATTTGTTTGCTGAAGCTCTAGACCTAGCAAACAGTAAACAAGTTGTGGTCTGTTTGGGCACAAAGAATTGTACTCTTTGAGATTATTCAGCCAATTGTTCTTTATATATGAATAAATCGTTTTATTTTCGAAAGAATCAAATAGTACCTCTTAAAATTATTTTCGAATCTCTCGTCCGCCTATCAATAAAATAAAAAAAACTAAACAAAGAATATACACAACCGGTCTTCAAACTAATTGTTAATACACGACGTGTAAATGAAAGATAAACTACAGCACAAAGTACTTAATTTTATTGCCAAATAAAAATGTTAAAAAAAGTACTCGGTTTCCCATTATAAAACAATATTTACACAACAAAAACAAAAGAGAATCTCTCTACACATTAACATTTTAATAAACCTTTCCCGAAATTCCGACCAGGGTAGGAAAAACGGAAAAAACCAACAAAAAATTAGGAAAACATTTTAATTTTTATGCGTTTCCCCAAAAACTAAACATTCTCTGTTGGCAACCATTAAAAATTTAATCCCTTTATGGCCTGTGGTCATAAAACAAAAGGAGAAAAAAAATATAAAAATTAACAGAATAGAATTGAGAAACTGGATACGAATGTAATAAAACAAAATGAAATAAAAAGTAAACAAAAAAATGCAGATTATTTGTATAAAAATTAACTCATATTCGTAAAATGTTTTGCAATTACATGCTATGGCAGCAATGGCAACAATGTAACATCATAAGGATTTTACTAATAAATGACAAAAGAATACATGGTATTTCAAGGCCAATGAGAGAGTTTCAAACGATTTAAAATGTGGAATTTTAATAAAAGATAACTCCTCTAAGAATGATCAACAGAATCACAGTAACGTGGTGCTAAATCGTTAACGTTAAAGCTTAAATAAATAAAAAAATCCCAGGGTTATTCTTTCCATGGTACTTTTATTTTAATGACAGTACTTAGGTTATGTTAATACGCACCAAATATAATGCCATTTAAGTAACTGTATCTGGATTCAATAAAGCAGGCAAATCTTTTGGGTTTGTGGTCGACCACTAATTCGCACGGTATTCGACAATAATTTGATGAATATAGCCAAGTAGAAACTGTCTTTGTCGCAGCCCCATGAAAGAATTCTAATAACGTGAAACTGTGTGAATTTGCTGACCAATTCACTTTGTCAAAGCTTGGAATTTTTATTTCTCTTACGATAAATCCAAAATAAGTATTGTGAAAATGTAAAATTTAGATACTGGTATTTTGCTTTTACATAGCTTAACATTAAAATTATAAACAAAAGCTACAAAAACAAAACAATGCAGTAAACAAATCTGTTTACAAATTATCGTACTGCTTAATATGGCAACAAACACCAGCATAAAAGAAATGGTAAACAAGTAAACAAAAATCCACAAACAAGACTACAAGAGTAAATGTAAACATTGTTTACATTTTACAAATTTCGAGAAGGCATACATTCATCAGATTGTTTACCCTGCCATATAAAAGGCAAGGCAAATCAGGCGAGTGAGTTAGTAAAAAGTTCAGTCAGTCTTGTGTGAAGACGCGGATCGTTTGAAGATCTCCGTTACAAAGATCATTCGTATAATTGCTTAGTGATTGTTATTGTTTATGCAAAGGGTATAAATAGAGGAATAACAAAGAAAAGCAATTGCTGTTGTTTACATCAAGTTGTGAACAGTGGCAGACAAAATGGTGCGAATAATAAAGAATTTTAATTAAAATTAAACACGAATTTATTTTTATTTTATTTGAAATCTACGAGCTCATATTTTAAACGTTTTTTAAAAGGTGAAAACTACAGTATTGTTGTCTAGATTCTGGGATCGTCCATAATTTCCAATTGCAGTTCAAAATCCAAACCATAGAGCTGTAAATTAACGGTACTGGAAATTCCACGGCTATTTTTGTACAAAGTACAGCCATAATGTGCAGGAAACAGTCTCTTTGCAGTTGCAATGTTTTTCCACAATCACTTTTGGATTTTTCGAGCCTCATGTGCAACCGTTTGGCTTATTTATATAACCATCTACTATCAGCCTCTCAGCATATCTGCAGCACTGTGTATGGCCAGTCGGCTTTAATAGATGAGTGAGTTGTGCTTTATATGCCCAAGTGATAGGCCCAACCGCTGAAAACGCTGTGGAATGGAAATATTTTTTGAAATAAAGGGTGGGCTATTTAAAAGTTTAAATTTCAAAATGAAATAAAACAAAAACAGTTTGTAATATTGACAAATTTACTTTTTGTCCTGAAGTACAATTGTTCCGATTAGAAATGGAATAGTATTTCGTTGTTGCGGTTGGCCGCGGCTGGCTTCACATTACCTCATTCGGTCGGACTAATTTTCGTGCACGTTTGCAAGTTTATTGAGTCATATCCCGGCAATGACATCACTAATCTCCGATTTTTCGGCATAACACTTTTCTTTAACGGGAACATACAGAAAATAGTCCAACGGTGTCAAATCGCTGCTTCTTGACGGCCAATTGACATCACCATTTCGCCTAATTAAATGGCCACCAAACGTTTGGCGCAATAAATCGATTGTGGCATGAAATGTGTGGCAAGTTGCAACATCCTGCTGAAACCTTCGTTCACATGAATACCATGAAGAGTGGGTACATTGTTATCTTGGTGCGATAGGTGTCTCCATTGACCATAATGGTTGGTCCTTCCTCATTCTCAAAGAAATATGAGCCAATGATGCCTCTGTCGCACCAAACAGTCACTCGTGTGGGTTTCCTGAGATCCAGTCCAACGGCGTCAAATCGCAGCGTTCTCTTACAGATATATTGTGCAGTGCATACATAATAACGATAAACAGTACTGAACATTGCAATTGTAATGTAACCAATTACATTGGTCATTACAACACTTTAGTTTGGATTACAATCACCTTCTCACACCACCCATGTTTGGTGTGTTCACGCCATCACCCATGGGTGGTAAGAACTACAGTTGAAATAGTCAACATGAATTATTGAGAATCTTTTCATGGCAATTTTAGTTTACTCTTAGAATGTTTGTCACAATTTTGCTGAGAGGATGACGCCAAAGAAATTTTTTTTCTTTTTCAAATTTCGTTTTGTTCGAGATGTCTTACCAGGCGTTGGAACTGAGGCCTACAAGACTATGTGGAAACTACAAGACTACGGCGATTTTAGTAAATTCTATCCTTTCAATATGATACCTACCGAAACGCGAGTCAATCAATTGCAATTGAAAATCAACTTGAAGCTCTGAAGACCCTGTACAAATGTTTTTTTTTTTTATTTAACAATTGCGTATACCCATGTATTGTTTGTTCATTTAACATTATGTGTTGTATTGTTTAAATGAAGTAGTTTTTGTTATTGTTGTTTGTGCTTAACATTTATTCTCTATTTACATTAGGTTTTTATGTAAATCAGACGTATTTTGGGCAACAATTCATTATTTTTATGAATTCATTGCAAAAAGTAGTTTCACATGAAAAAAAAGAAAAGAAAAACAACTGCAAACAGGTTTACATTTATCTAAGTATTAATGAATTAATAAAAATTTTCTGTGCATCTTTTTTTGCCTTGGGTCTTCGAAAGACACTTTTGTTCCAACGAAAGAGTGTACGATTCACCATCACTGCTGCCTACGCACTAAACCCACCCCCTATATTCTTCAACCACTCTCCCCCCGTGGGACCGCCGTAAGGTATTACTTCGCGGAGGGCTGGTTAGCTTGAAAGCTTTATTGCACTAAATCAAATTTCGCCTTCGTTCCTGCAACCTTCGGAGTTGTAGCATAACTTCAGCCATTCTTTGGCTGTATTGGCTTCACAGAATTCTAGAATTCAACACCTCTTCCACAAGCCGATGAATCTGGGGCAGCATCTTCCTCCTCATCTACACAGTTTGGGCATATAGGGGAAGTATCATGTCCAAATATGTGCAGGTACTTCCTGAAGCATACATGTTCAGTTAGGAACTAGTTTACGTAGTAGTTCAGCACGCGATGTTTGTTCTCCATCCAAGGGGTCATATCACGGACAAGATGAAATGTCCATCTTCGCTTTAAAGTGTTTTCCCATCGTGACTGCCATTTGTACATGGAAGTCCTTCGTTCCTTCGCTTTTATAGCCGCCGTTTGTGCTGAATACTCGAGACGGCGAAAGTATATCCGCCTCATCTCATTTGCCAACATGTCTATCGGTATTGTCTTTGTCAATCCATCCAGTACCGCTTCATCAGACACTGTCCTGAAGCCACTTATCTGTCTAATCGCGCTTAGACGATATACCGAGAACAGTTTCCTCCTTGTCGTCCCCACAGAGAGTGCCTCCCACCATATGGGACAAGCATATAACATTATCGTCGTTATAACACTCGATGTTATTCCCCTCTTAAATGGATTTGGTCCTCTACTATTTGGCAGCATCCTCGTCAGTGCTGCCTCGGTTACAGATGCTTTTTCGCCGATGAATTTCACGTGCTCGCAAGTATTTTGTGGTCCTCTTCCATTCGATCTTAGAGCCTCCAACGTTCACTTCCATCTTCTCCACTATTTGCCTTGTGTACTTATTATTCATATTCATTAGGTGTATGTTGTGAGTATTTGTTTAACTCATTTATTTCCAAAATTATATCAGTGTATATGTATTTAGGCGTGTATGTGTGACGGTGCATTTAACATTTACCAGGAGCTGAAACTTAAACACTGTTTAGTCAGGCATTTACGAAATACAGCCGTCCGTTTACTTTTTTATATTTAAAGCAGGTTTAAAAGAATGAATTTATCTCTTATAAGGTTGACTTGAGCTTAGTGCGGAACTGTCTCGGCAAGCTGTATCAAGCCAGGATAGATAGAGTCACGGGATCTGTGCGATCTCTGCTCATATAAGAACTCCCAGCAATGACCAGGCAGAAAAGAAAAGCTTTAATGCTGTTCATGAGGTAAACAAGATTCTGTAGAGCAGAAAAAGCAATTTTGAAAGTAATATTGGGTTAAAAGGCAGATGAAGAGATATGTAAGCCCTTCCTCAACCGAATTGGTTTGCGATGATTTGAAATTTGATAGACAAATACAAGGGGAAGCGATTTTACTGACGCATCAGGAAAGTAATTCACCATCTGAAAATAAATGAAAAGAAAACTTACTGGTCAGACATCTCGAACAAAACGAAATACGAAATAAAATATTTCTTCGCCGACTTCCTCTCTGGAGATTTCTGGCAAAAACTCTGAGAGTAAAATAAAATTGCCACTAAGAGTTTCTCAAAACACTGACGTTCGGAGTCGACTTTAAACTGTAGGTCCCGCCACACATGTATAAATTAGCGCACACAGCATGGTTGGTGTGAGAAGTTAGGCCGTAAGCCTGGTTGAAGGGTTGTAATGGCCAAATTATTTATGTATTTATGTATGTCCTTATTACTGCATATGGCTTATGTGTGCTATCTAGACTAACAGTGCCAACAGCAAATTATAAAAACATTGCTCAGCACATACATATTTGTAGCACACGCATGTGTGGTACGTTAAGCCAAACTTTCGCGTTATTTCAACAATTTATTCCTTTACCCCTCTGCTACTCATGAGAGTTTATAAAAGTAATTCATGCAGAATATTATTGTGACAACTAAAATTAAAGTTTCGCTAAAATCAAAACTAACAAAAAAAACCAACAAAAAAAAATATTGTGGTGACTTTTCTGTTGCAAAAAAAAGAAGAAAAAAACCCACTTCATTGCGTTTGTGCTCTTATTTTACCCCACTTTCGATTGTATTTGGGTTAAACGAAAATACTTTTATTTTCTTCAACAACATTATTCTTTTTTCACTTTTTTCTCTGATTTTAGTTTCTGGGTCGGGTTAAGTAAATGTTGCATGAGTTGATTTGGGTCTGATTTAAAGGGACCAGAAGAAATTCAGGTTTTTTTTTAGTTTTTACATCTCTTTTCAATTTAAAAGTATTCGGTTCTCTGTTTTTTTTTTTTTTTTCTTAAAGGGCTACTGGACTAGTGGCAGACGTTGAATAAAAAAAAAGTGAATGAATGAATGTAAAGCAAAGAAACTTTTTCTTCTAAGGCTTGTATGCCACAGGCAGAAAAACCTTTAAGAAAAGTTTTATAAAAATTCTTACAAGGGAAACTAAATTTTTCCTTTGTTTTGTTTTCCGCACTTTACAATACAGCAACAACAACAATAACCAAAACAACAACAGGCATTAAAATATTTGATTTGTGGCCTTTAAATGGCCACAATTTTCGATTGCAATACAATACCAGTCAGTCAGTTCCTGTGTGGCCCTTTTTTTCGTCTGTCTGTCATATGGTATGACAGGCTGTCATTTGATTGTAATCCAAACATGAGAAATGATAAGTCATGTAAAGCAAGGAAATATTCCAAGAAATTATGTCCAGCTTAACATTTTAAACACGTCCTTTTTTCACATTTCATCAAGGATTTTTTAAGGATAATGAAGTCTTTTGTAACAAAATCTTTTAAAAACCATATGATTTCTCTATTACCCGCCCCACCCTCCTTCCTTTCCTTTCCTTTCCATTGTCAATCGTATGCATGAAAAAGGACGGACGGAAGGAAGGAAGGAAAAAGTTTTCTTTCTTTTTTTTTGATTTAAGTTAATAAAAGTTTCCTTTCCTTTAAAAGAATTTATTTGATTATCTTTCGTTTACAATTTTATTTGCATTTTCCATACGCAAAAATTTCTAAAATATTATCTGTTTTGCAAATTAGCCACACACACACACACCATTTATCTTGACTTAACTTCAACAAAAAAAAAAAAAAAGATTACGAGTTTCATGTTCTTCATCTTCTTTATTTTATTATGTATGTTTCTCTTCTCCTTCTTCTTCTTTTATGTTTACATGGCATTAAAAACTTTTCCTAATTTGTGATTTATAAACATGAAATTCGTAAGTTTTTGTAAAGCAAATGCATTTATTGCATGAAGAAAGACAAGATATTTCTCTTAGTTATCAAAGGAGTTTAAATGGGTTTTTTTTTCTTCTGGTCCAGGCACTTTTTTATTATATCCCTTCTAAGCCAAAGATACCAATAAATTGTCTAGAAATGTGCAACAATAATGAATAGATTGTGTGTTTTAGGTCCCAGCAATTTAAGTAAAAATATAACATCGAGTACCACCTTCATGTTGTGGTTACATGTGGAAGTCACCGTAGCGTAGTAATAGCTAAGACCACGGTTCAAACCCCAGCTCAGACATTAAAATGAAAAATTAAAAAAAAGTTTTCTACGGCCGCTTGCTCTGTGCAGATTTCTGTCAAAAACTCTGGGAGTAAATTAAAATTACCTTGAAAGAGTTTCTCAAAAATCTGTTCGAAGTCGATTTTAAACTGTAGGTCCCGCCTATCATGCCTACCCTCAACATACACACAAGTTGTGTGAGACACTAGGTTGTAATCCTGACTAATTATGTACATACCTACGTAAAAGTTGTTTTCATCTACTAAAGGGTCGGCCAAATAACTCTTATTTTTTTGAAAATGCTTTAAAAAAAAAACTACTGAATATTTTCTCAAATTTATTTTTTTATTTGAAGGTACAATCTTTCCAGGTAATAATGGAATATAATTTCATTCAAATGACTGCCTCGGCTGGCCATGCATACACGATCGGCACATTATTGATTGTGTGCAGCTGTATTTCACCAATGGCTTCACGAATATTGTCCTTTAAAGCGTCAATTGTCTCTGGCTTGTCGGCGTAACATTTATCTTGGACGGCACCCCACAAATAATAGTCCACCGGTATCAAATCGCAGCTCCGAGGTAGCCAAACGACATCAGCTCTGTGGCTGATAATGCGATCTTCAAAAACAGGGCGCAAAACATCGAATGTAGCTTCGGTTGTGTGGCACATAGCGCCGTCCTGTTGAAACCAAATGTTGCCAATATTATCCTCTTCAATTTTTGTGAACAAAAATTCATTCAACATTGCCCAATAACGATCGCCAATGACTGTAACGGCCACTCCTTGCTCATTTTCGAAGAAATATGGTCCAATTATGCCTCTGGACCAAAATCCGCACCAAATAGTGACTCGTTTTGGGTGCATCGGCGTTTGAATGTATGCGTGCGGGTTTTCTGTGCCCCACATGCGACAATTTTGCTTGTTTACATACCCGCCAAGATCAAAATGAGCTTCATCTTAAAAGATAATTTTTTTTTGACAAAATCGGCATCTTCTGGTGTAGGCTACTACATGGCCAACCGAGGCAGCCATTTGAATGAAATTATTTTCCATTATTAACCGGAAGGATTGTACTTCAAATGAAAAAAGAAATTTGAGAAAATATTCAGTAGTTTTCTTTTTTTTAAAGCATTTTCAAAAATAAAAAGTTATTTGGCGTACCCTTTACCATATTTATTATTTCAGAGTCACATAAGTGTAAGAAAGTTCGTGCATTTCATCCGAACCAGTGTTGGAAATCTTCAAAAGCTACTTATGTTAAATAATTTGCAAGAATGCCCATCTCTGGCTTATATGGGTAATTCTACTTTTTATACAGCATGTTCGCTATAAAGCTTTCTAAGTCAAATTCGTCCTTCGCCTCTCCATTTCGAACAGTTTAAGCATGACAATATCGAGAATTCAATGTTTTCCTATAATATCTGGCATGATCTATTCGCCTTTAGACTGCAGTCGCTGTAGTGTAACAGGTTCTACACTGAAAAAGAATTGTTGCTGTACTTACAATATTGTTATGTTTTTACCTTTTAAAAAGCGTTTAAAATATAAGCTCGTAGATTTCAAATAAAATAAAAATAAATTTTTGTTTAGTTTTTAATTCAAATTCTTTATTATTCGCACAATTATGTCTACCAGTGCTCACACCTTGATGTAAACAACAACAATTGCTTTGTTTGTTGTTCCTTTGTTTACACCCTTTGCATAAACAATTACAATCACTAAGCAATTATACGACAGATCTTTGTAACGGCGACCTTCAAACCGATAATACTCTCTTCAAACACACCGCGTCTTCATTGTTGTTTACATTTACTCTTGTAGTGTTGTTGGTGTATTTTTGTTTACTTGTTTACCATATTTTTTATGCTGGTGTTTGTTGTTATATTAAGCAGTACGATAATTTGTAAACAAGTTTGTTTACTGCATTGTTTTGTTTTTGTAACTTTTGTATATAATTTTAATGTTAAGCGATGTAAAAGCAATACACCAGTATCTAAATTTTTTTCATTTTCGTAACAATATTGTTGCAATTCAGTCAGTTTGACTGTGAAAATGTTTTTGTGTCTGAATCGTTTTGAAAAGATCATTAATCGCTTATGAAAAAAACATAGAATTGAACGGCTTTGTATGATTTTTTTTTTAATTTTTTAGTTGCCAGTAAAAAATTAATTTTAAAAAGTGAAGAAGAAAATGAATAAAACTTTTACAAAAATATTAAAAAAGGAACAACGACAACACCACAAGGCAACTTGAATTAAAAAAACTTGAATGCTTACAAACGCAACCAACCGCCATCATCACAGGCCATTCTGTTCTGTAACGTTTATTTGCAATGGCCAGGGTTCCACTTTTTAAAAAAATATTTGTAGTTTCTTTAATAGTTGTTGTTGTAGTTGCCATAGTTTTCATAATTGTTGTTTTTGCTGTAGTTGGTGTAGTTGTTTATTGCAATGACGACGATGAGGACGGCGATTATAAGTATACAAAATTTAAAAAACTCGATTTTGTATAAAAGTTTATACAAGTTATTCTTTTCACCTTTTGTAAATGGAAAAGAGAGAAAATAATAAAAAATAAAAATAAAAACACGTAAACGAAAATGAAAATAAATTTTAAAAGTAGTTTTTCCTTTACTTTTCTTTTCCTATTTTTTTTTCTCTTTTCCCAGCATTATGTTCTCTTTTTGATATTTTTCTTCTTTTCAAAACAAAAACTAAAAGTAGGGAGAATTTAAAAAAATTTTTTCCTATTCTTCACAAAGGCTGTGAAGAAAACTAAACTAAAAAAATATTTTTTTTTTCAAATAAAACGTGAAGATTTATCATTCAGGGCTAAAATGTGGACAGCACTACGCTGCAATGAATGTAGGTGGCTGGGCCGTCTATAAAAGTGGTTCGTTAAAGTCATGACATCGCATGCAGAAACACGAAAAAAAACAGGCGGCCAAACGGTGCTACAGAAAAACCGTTCAGCCTTTTGTACGTTGAAGAAATGTTAGAAAAAAGAAATCTTTTATAAAAAAAAACAAGAAAATTGAAATGAGAAAAATATGAAAAACATTAAAAACACTATAACGGTACTTAAAATTCATAAATGTTGCAATGAAAAATAAATATGCGAATATCAACAGAAAACAAAAAAAAAGGAAAAATGCACAGAAGAAAAACAAAGTCGTGTCAAGCTTGACAATCTCATGCCCTACTATTATTATTATTGTCATGTAGATGTGCCAGGATGCTGCTACATTTTCACTGAAATGAAGAATCTAGATACTGGTGTTTTGCTCTTACATCGCTTAACATTGAAATTATAAACGAAAATAAAACAACAAATATCAGCATAAAAAATGGTAAGCAAGTAAACAAAAATACACCAACAACACTACAAGAATAAATGTAAACAAAATATACAAACAACAATAATGAAAAAACGATGTTTACATTTATAGAGATTTCGAGAAGGCGAAGCTACGAACATTTGCTTTCAAGAACACTCATCAGACCGTTTACTCTGCCATATAAAAGGCAAGGCAAAGCAGGCGACTGGGTGAGAGAAGTTCAGTCACTCGTGTATGAAGACACGGTGTTTAAAGAGAGTAATCGCGGTTTGAAGATCTCCGTTACAAAGATCTGTCGTATAATTGCTTAGTGATTGTTATTGTTTATGCAAATATGTAAACAGAGGAATAACAAAGAAGAGCAATTGTTGTTGTTTACATCAAGTTGTGAACAGTGGCACACAGAATTGTGCGAATAATACAGAAATTTTAATTAAAAGTAAACAGAAATTTATTTTTATTTTATTTTCAATCTTCGAGTTCACATTTAAAGCGTTTTTAAAAGGTAAAAACGTAACAATACGTTCGAACAATGCATTTTCCTTTTTTTCTACATAATGAAGTGTAAGCGATCATTATTCTGAACTAGTATTTTTTGGCTTGGTCTGAAAGCTGCTACTATTCTTATGTTATTCCTGGATAAACTTAAACATGATTCCAATCTCTTCTCATTGTAACAACAACAAAAAGCTTAATTTGTCTCCAACAAATTCGCTTGAAAAATAGTACAGTAATCCCTCGATTTACGTCGCCACGATTAACGTTGTTTCGATTTACGCCGTCAAATTGTTTGTTCCCTCTAACTTCAATTTGGGTCGTCATTTGATTTACGTCGTCTTTTTTGGAACCAACCGCGACGTCAATCGAGGGATTACTGTAACTTTTTAAGTTCCTTGTTAAGAACATACTACTTTGTAGTATGAGCAATATGAAATTCGATTTACGTCACCTTTTTTGGAACCAACTGCGACGTAAATCGAAAGATTACTGTATTTTTAACCGTCCATCTTCCCTCGCTACTAGTATATATTTCTAGACATTTCATATCACCCCAGAAAGGTCTTGACTCAATCACTGGGGCGGATGTTCCCCCCTTAGCAGCTCATATACCTGCTCATTGCTCATCTGGTATTTCCCAGATGACTTGTGATACGGCAGAGATTGTCCAAACAGTCTCATACTAAGCTCGAATTAACCGCAGACATGCCAAGCGATTGGATGGTGGCGTGACTTTCAGATAACATTGCTATTTACCGTCCCGTATTACTATTTTCCTCACTTTATAGGCTTTGAAGAAAGCGAGGAGTTTCACCATGATTAAGTTTAGTCTCTAGCCGCTTTCAAAATTTAAACCATTTACTCCATGCTACTCCATTGTCTTGTGTTTTGCAATCCAGGCTATTCTGCCTTAGTTTTAGTTTTGTGTTCATTTAGCGTTGAAAAATTTCATGCCATTGGCCAATAGGATGAAGCATCCTTATGTGATAACATTTGCGATTACTTCCATTCATTGCCCCGGGTGTAAACGGTTGTTTTATTTTGTACTTTTTCCTTCGATTTCATAAGAATCTTTCAGACCACCTGCTCTTATAGAATAATCCGCCTTATTTGCTCTTACAAATCCCTAATCGAACTAAAACTGCCTTCTGGTTTATAAGAAGGTTTCCGTAAAAAAAAACACTCGTAAAAAACTTTAAATGTTCTTAAGCGCTGGACAGAAAATCATAAAAAAATGCATTTTTTAGTTTCTTTTTTTTATTTCCTACACTGCTTTTCTAAGTCCTTTTTCGTCCTTTTTTTTGTATTTTGTTTAGTGTGTATAACTTTTTTTAAAAACGTTTCTTTTTCGTTCTCGGCCATAATGAGATGTTGAATGATGTTCGAAGTATTAAAGGCTGTGTTTGTTGTTTTTATTTCTTTCCTTTTTAAGTGTTTTGTTGCACAATAACGTATTAAAATGTAAATATGTATTTAAAATTTAATTTCACTTGAAGCATAGAAGGCAAAAACAAAAATGTTGCAGGTAAACTTATGGCAGATTTTCCTCTTTCCGTATTCCTATACAGAAAAATATTATCGTTCTGGCACGTGTCTTGTTATCGGATCGAAAGAAGCCTCAAATACATTAAAAAAAGGAAACAAAAATCAGCAAATAATTGATGATAATGCTGCCAAATTCCTACATAGCATTGAAAAAAAAAACAAGAAATATTTCTTCAATGAGATAATATGCGTCATTAATCACGCATTGAGGTTAAGTTGAAACATATTCCGAGTAGAATAACAATTTTTCGTAAACATTTTTATTGATAACGGGATATCTTAGATATGTAACTTATTGATGCATAAGCAGCTGAGCTATACAAGTATTATTAGTAAAGCGGAAAGAACAATGATGGAATTCATATATACCCGGGAAATTTTAAATGACTACAGCCATACGATGTAAACAGTTACTGAGGCTGGTGCCTTAAAACCTTGTTAACATTATTAGTACACCAATTTGGTTCTAAATTCTAGACAAACGAGGGTGGTACTTTTCAGCAAAAGTTACAAGACACCACCTTTTCCTCTCTTGGAGAGATATAATTTGAGTCTTGCTGATTCTTAATTTGGATAAAAAAACTGTCTTGCAACAGGATGAAAAGGGCATCGATTGATTTCTATGTTAGGAATAAAGTTTTAGCGTTTTCTTGGGCTTACTATTTATACAGTATCAATGGGTCAGGTTGTCAGCTCTTGACCGAGCAACTAACCATCATACTGTTACCCTTTGACCTTTTAAAAACCTTTTAAAAATGAACTCATAGATTGCAAATAAAATAAAAATAAATCTATGTTTATTTTTAATTAAAATTCTTTATTATTCGCACAATTCTGGGAGCCACTGTTCACAACTTGATGTATACAACAACAATTGCTTTTCTTTGTTATTCCTCTGTTTATAACCTTTGCATAACCAATTACTAAACAATTGTTGGACAGATCTTTGTAACGGAGATCTTCAAACACACCGTGTCTTCACACAAGACTGACTGAATTTTTTACTAACTCACTCGCCTGCTTTGTCTTGCTTGTTATATGGCAGAGTAAATGGTCTGATTAATGTTCTTGAAGGCAAATGTTTGTGGCTTCGCCTTCTCGAGATCTCCATAAATGTAAATATCGTCGTTTTATTATTGTTGCTTGTGTATTTTTGTTCACATTTATCTTTGTAGTGTTTGTTGTTGTATTTTTGTTTACGTGTTTACCATTTTTTTATGCAGTTGTTTGTTGTTATATTACGCAGTGCGATAATTTGTAAACAAGTTCATTGCTTTGTGTTTTTTTCTTTTTTTTTTTTTGTAGCTTTTGTTTTTAATTTGAATGTTAAACGATGTAAAAGCAAGACACCAGTATCTAGATCTTTTTTTCATTTTCGTAACAATACGCCCCTTTACCGTCTACTGTAATAGCTCTGTAGCTAATACCGGTCAGCATACATGTGCGACGACACAACCGCATGGGTTTGGTATCGATCACTAATTTGAGTGTAATTGGAATCGTTTCGGAATATATATTACACTAAACAACACCACGGGAAGGCCCCGTAGACTAGTAGGTAGTGTGTTGGCTTGTTAGACGTGAGGCCATGATTTAAATTCCAGGGCAGATATCTACAACTAAACGAAATATGAAAAAATATTTCTTCGGTGACTTCCTCTCAGCAGATTTCTGGCAAAAACTCTGATAGTAAATAAAACTGCCATGAAAAGATTCTCAAAAATCTATCGTTCGGAGGCGATTTTAAACTGTAGGTCCCACCACTCACATATAAAAATTAACACACATAACATAAGTGGTGTGACTTAATCCTAACTGAAGAGTTGTAAAGACCAACTATGTAGGTATGTATACCACACTGCAAGTTTTCGTGGGCGCACATTTCGGATAGAGTGTAATGGGAAACTGATATGAAGAGATCACTCAGTAAGGCTATCAGAACATTAAAGCATTCTCTACGATAAATACTCTGGAAAGGGTATAACAATACTTTATGAGAGCCAAACGGCCGTCAGGACACTAGTCTCCAAAATACCGATCTCTAGGACGATCTACAACTACCACGAGCGAATAATTGGTCTGATATTATACAACCATCGAACATTCGTTTGAAATCTTTGCATTGGGAACTCCACTAAGAGCCTCTACAGTTTAAATTGATAATGCAGCACTTGATGCCGTTAATGCTGCATAGGTGGTTTTGATGCGAACAACATAGCGCAATGATCGTAGGAAGGCTCGGTGAAGGGCTCAAACTATAGAAGCCCATGCTTAGCCCAGTTGACAGGATTGTTTTTTAGGGAATTAGGATTCTATGGAGCTCACTTTCCTAGTTTTGTTTTAAATAATTTTCAGCTATTTCTAAAGACTCTGATGCAGTTCCAGTCACTAAGTTCCTGTCAATTGTTTAAACACCAACATACTAATGTTGGAACACAATTGGGGCGTCAAAGAAATTTTATATTTCCTATTCTTTTATTTTCTTATTCAAATTTTTTTAATACCTCCTATCGCATAGAAATCCATAACAAAGCGGAATATTTGCAACTACGAATCCTGTATGCAATTTAACAAAGAAAGAAACATTTAACATTTTAACTCAATTTACCGTTCTTTTTTTTATACACTTTAAGAATAAATTTTAACACAAAAATGCTCAATTTCACCAAATTGATCTCATTGCACTTGTAGCGAGAGAAGAAAAATCGAAAAAAAAGAGAACTCAGGCAAAACGAACGGTCATTTGAAATTTTATTGTGTGTTCGTATTAAGGACCACAACTGCAAGTTGACATGGATACACTCTCACACACACACACACACATCCACACAAACCGGCTAACGTATAACAACAGAAGTGGAGTAGAAAAAAACAACCAATTTTACAAATGTATTCGTATCATTAGTAGTTTAAGTGTAGGTGCTAAACACACAAACACACAGACACGAAAAAAACACCAGAGAAAGAAAGAAAAAATAAAACGTAATGAATGTGTTGTTTAAATTGGTATTACGAAACCATAGAGAGAAAAAAATAATACTCTCACGCATACATGCAAACAACAAGCTGCATGTAAACACTTACACTTTTAGCAAAAATACAAAATATTTCTGTAACACTTTGTGTGTCTCCACGTGTGTATTTGTATAGAAAGAAATTGTTACAGAGAGAGCATTGTTATTGCTTTCGAATTGTTGGTAGTGTTAGTATTATTGTTGCTTTTAACGATTGATATTATAAACACAATGAAAGCAACATATGCAGCACAGCAATGTGTAAAAAATACAATAACATATATACATAATTGGCCATTACAACCCTTCCGTCAGGATTACGACCTAGCTTCTCACACCACCCATGTTGTGCATGTTAATTGTATACATGAGTGGCGGGACCTACAGCTTAAGGTCGACTCCGAACGACAAATTTTTGAGAAACTTTTCATGGCAATCTTATTTACTATCAGAGTTTTTGCCAGAAATCTACTGAGAGGAAGTCGCCGAAGAAATATTTGTTCGTATTTCACTTTATTCGAAATGTTTGACCTGGGGTTTGAACCTTGGCCTTACGGTCTAATAAGCCAACACACTACATACTAGACTACGGCGGCTTCAGGAGGTATAAGGAAATGATTATTTTAGAGGCAACGCGACGACAATTGATGATGCTGCTGCTTTGCATTTTAGCCAATTTCTGTTTTGTTCCAAGCAAAGAGAGAATTGGTGCTAACAGTAAGAGGAGCAGTGATGTTAATATGGTAATACACATGAAATAGTGGTTTTAATAACGCGATCTATGAAATATAACACGAAAACATGTTTTAGTGGCACCATTGAAAGAGAATAAATGAATGAAAAAAGTTTTATTTTTTATTTGTGTTGTTACTTATGTTATGCAGCTTACCTGAGGCTGCAATTACAAAATTATTATGCTTGCTGTGTTGCCTGTATTGTGTTTATAGCATTAGTATTATTATTGCATTTTACTACAGAGTGTTATTGTTACCACAGCTATGACTAATACCACTACTACTACTGCTACCGCTACCACTATACTTACACTGCTATTTGGTTTTTCCTGCTCTAACAGTAGAGTGTGGTGTAATTGTATCAGTTTGTATTGTTGTTTTAAATTATTTCTCTTTCTCTCTTTCTTTCTTTAACATTGTATTGATTGCCAGTGTGTTATTGCGAAAGTGTTGTATGTTTACTTGTTTATTTGTTTGTTTGCCGTTTGCTTAAATTTAATTGAACTTCTACAAGAACGTTTCAGTTGCAAAGTGTTGCAAATAAAATTTTAATTACGAGCACTTCGGAAAGTGCTTGCATTTAAGTATTCCAACGGATTTACTTTGTCTTGTTATTGCTCTTTGCTGTTTGCTCTTTACTCTTGTACATCGCCCCCCGATTTAACACGTTTTACTTAAACAGCGTCTTTTCATTTCATATGAAACCAATCTATTTGTAGGTTTTCGGAAAAAAAAAACAAACAAACAACACCAGTAATGTCTGTTGTGGCAGCTTAACAAACGCATTGTATTACCAAAAAGAATGAAATTAAACTCAACAATTGCTTCTTGTATTATTGCCGAACAGATACACAAACAGATAGAAGCTGAAATATGTATGCTTGTAATGGAAATAAATGCAACAAAATTAAATCGTAACATTAACACTTCCCTCCGCCTTCTTTGCCTTGTTTTTGAAATTACATTATTTAGGAAATGCTTAAAGAACGAAATTAAGGAGCAAGATTTAAAAGCAGCAGCCAAAAACAATTGAAAACATTTTAATTTCCTTCAGTGTTTTCCGTAAATAACTATGAAGTGTACAAAGTATTGTTTTTGCCCTCAGGGATAAATACTTTATTCAGTTGGCACTCAGTGTTGCATTTGGTGTGTAGGAAGAAGTTAAAAGAAAATAAAGACGAAAAATATGCAAAATTCTAACGAGTTAACGTAAACAAAGTGAAATTAAAATAATTGTGAGAAATATTTGCTAGGAAAATCACTTGTTTTCTGGTTTTAATAGCAAACTAAATGACGTTTGTAACACCTTAAGTCGCTTAAAAGATGATGAAATTTAGAAAAGTTTACAGGGTAAAGGTTTCGTAAGTCAAAACAGAATAATCTGATGAACTTTTCGTTATATTGTGTCACTAACTAACCATATAAAATCCCCTTACTTTTTAAGCTTTGCTTGAATAGGGTAGCCCATTTAAAAGTTCAAATTTAAAAATGCAATAAAACAAAAACAATTTGAAATTGTGGCAAATTTACTTTTTCGTTGCGAAGTACAATTGTTCCGGTTACAAATGGAATATTATTCCATTCATATGGCTGCCGCGACTGGCCTTACAGTACCTCATTCGATCGAAACAATTTTCGAGCACTTTTTCGAGTGTTTAGGGTCGTATCAAGGCAATGACATCACGAACATCACTTTTCTTTAACAGTGCCCCACAGAAAATAGTCAAACGGTGTCAAATCGCAGCCTCTTGGCAGCCAATTGACATGACCATTTCGGCTAATTAAACAGCCATCAAACGTTTGACGCATTAAATCGATTGAGGCATGAGAAGTGTGGGAAGTTGCACCAATCTGTTGAAATCAAACATCGTTCACATCAATATCATGAAGATTAGGTTAGGTTAGAGAACGTGTACTTGTCAATTAAGGCAAGTACAGTGCCCGGAGGTCGAATTGAGCCATTGTACAACGTCCTAGGTTCTCACACCACTTATGTTGTGTGTGTTAATTTTATATATGAGTATTGGGACCTACAGTTTAAAGTCGACTCCGAACGACAGTTTTTTGAGAAACTTTTTCATGGCAATTTTATTTACTCTCAGAGTTTTTTTTGCCAGAAATCTGCTGAGAGGAAGTCGCCGAAGAAATACTTTTTGTATTTTGTTTTGATGTCTTGCCTGGCGCTCGAACCCTGGCTTTACGTCTAATAAGCCTACACACTACCTACTAGATTACGGCGACTTCTATATCATGAAGAGCTGGTACAAAAAAATCGGTTATCATGGTGCGATAGGTGTCTCCATTGACCGTAATGATTAAGCCGTCCTCATGTTCAAAGAAATGTGAGCCAATGATGCCTGTGCTGCACAAGCCGCATAAAAACAATCACTCGTTATGGGTGCATTAGCTTCTGTAAGACCATGAGTGCGTTTTCTGGGCTCTGGGTAACGTTTTCAACAACATGAAAAAAAATTTGTTTTTTCAAAATCAACATTATCGCCCAGTTTCTCGTTGCCCCATCTAGCGAAGCGAATGGTCATGCGGCTTTAACTCTTGAACCAATTGAACTTTGTAAGGCGCGTCATACGGAGATCCTTTCGCAAAATTCGACGTAAACTGGTACATGAAATGTTAAATTATTGAGGACTTTCAGCCACAGCTTTGATATTTGCGAGTGTACGCACTGCTGCACGAACTTTAGCAATAAACTTGCGTATACCGGCCGCTGTTAGACCTTCACTGTGACCAAATTGTGTACGACAATTGTTTTAATTTTGGAAATAAGTTTCCAATAAATCCCAACGTTGCTCAACCGTAAGTCAATTCATTACGTTCAGTAGAGATAACACACTGAATTTTGTGACAGAAAAAGATGGCATAATAAATATTGTCAGATTCGAAATAATCGATGTTTGAAATTTAAACCGATAGATGGCCCTCCCATACGAACTAAACCGGTCGACTAATGTCCACTGAAAGTAAAGTGCTCACTACGAAGGTCCACTACTGAAGAAAAAAAATGCTTCCAATAATTTCTTTTTAAATTGTCATACAAAATCCATTTCCTCATTTCATTTCAGGTTCTGATTTTTATCAATTATTATCATAAATAATACTTATACGCCCTGTGATACCAGCATTTATACAAACCATAAGGACACGTGTTATTACAAAATTTCTAAAAGTAAACGGCATCAAGCAGTTAAGTGCTGTTGACAGTTTAATTCCCTAATTAACTATAAACCTTGACCACTTGGCAATCATTTCCGTTGACAATCATTGTCTTTTTGAAACAATAACAAAAAGAAAATCACAATAAAAACAAAGGACACATACGGCTTTTAACACTTTAATGGCTCATTATGAGGCAAAATATAGAGCCTCTTAAAAAAACAGAAACAGAAACATAAATAACCAGGGAACAGCAGGAAAAATATTTACCAGAACTGACAATGGCTTTCACGTGGCCATGGTCGTATATTTATCAGTCTTAACCATAATAATAATCAAATACAACCCAAATGAAAGAAAGAGAGAGGGAGAGAGGGAGTAGTGGGTGTTTAAGACTAACATATTAATCTCCAGGTAAATTATTATTTGTTTACATAAGACCCCTCCCTTTATTTAATATAATTTTGCTCTTTTTAATAAATGTTTTTGTAACAAAAAAAAAATTAAAAAGAAAATGAGCAAAAAAAACAAAAATAAATTATACGAGCAAAAACTGTGTCTTTATTTTGGAAAATTACAAATTTAGCCGTTACATGGATCAGATTTCTTTGTTTAACTTTTCTGGCTGGCTACACTACCACTTGATAAATCGGCCAACAAAAACAAACAAATTGTAAATTTACACAAGGCTACAGCTACCTAAAAAAAAGGTACCAAAAAAACATGGCAAATAAAAATGATTTAAGGATAAGAAGGGTCATAATACGCAGATAAACACCATTTCTGGAAAACAACACCAGAAAAGTAGTGAAAAGAGACAGTAAAAAAATAAACAACGAGCGTACAGAGTAAATAAAACCCGAAAAGAGGAAATAGACAGACAGACGCACCAACATAGAAACGAACAAACTGACAGTATTTTAAAGGGTCCATGCAAAACGTAAAAGTTCCATTGTAATGGCCAGTGACCATTGTGACATTTTCGGTGTGTGTGTATCTCTTTATTTCCTTTTTATCTTCTAAAAAGGACTAAAAAACCATACAAATGAAGAACAACCGTCTACAAAAAGTAGCACTCTAAACAAAAAGAAAGCAAAACCAAGAGAAATAAAATGGAAAAACTTTACACAAAGAAAATAACATTTGCCTACGGGCCGAGAAATAGGTGAACCAGCAATTAAAGGGATTTACTTGTGAATCCAACAGCAGTGACAATAAAATTTTAAAGCACACAAACACATACACATACACATCCAACGTACATACCAGCAAATAAATGAAAGCGAGCAAGAAAAACGGAAAAGTACTCACAGCAACTCGCCACCCACTTTAAGTTATAAAGTCAAGCCAAAGCAGCAGGAAGCTTAGCAAGAATCTTAGGCGACTTTCAAAAGCTGTACGCTATCAACTATTAACCGGCAATTAATCAAGAGATGAAGCGATGGATTACATACATACATAATTTATCATTACAGCCCTTCAGTCACGATTATGGAGCTAGTTTCTCACATCACTTATGTTGAGTGTGTTAATTTTATGCATGAGTGGCGGGAATTCGACTCCGAACGATAGATTTTTGAGAAACTTTTCATGGCAATTTTTATTTTACACTCAGATCTTTTGCCAGAAATCTGCTGAGAGAAAGTCGCAGAAGAAATACTTTTTGTATTTTGTTTTCATGTCTGACCTGGGGATTGAACCGTGGCCTTATGTCTAATAAGCCAACACATTACCTATTACACTACGGCGACTTCAAAAACCGATGGATTAGAAGGTAAAATCATAAAAGCCGGTACTGTTTGCTGAAAAAGGATTGTCTTATAAGGCAATAAAGCCCAAACAAGCAAGAGGCTTAGTGTCTTTAAAACGTTTTCGATAAAACAAAAATATTTCTCTGGCGACTTGCGTTCAGCAATATTCTAGCAAAAACTATGACTTTAAAAGTTTCTTGAAAGCGTGTTAAAACATCTGTCGTTTGGAGTCGTCTTTAACCTGTAGGTTTCGCTACTCATGTATAAAACGAACACACACAACATGGGTAGCGTGAGAAACTACGTCGTAATATTGACTAAAGCATTGTAACAGCCAATGAAGTAAGTAAGTACACGCCAGAGTAGCCGAACAACAAACTGATGCAATGCAAAAGAAATAATGAAAGTCGTCCTCTACACCTTGCTCTGGCCATAGCCTACCGATGTATAAGTAGGTATTAAAAGTTCAATTAAAATATGGGGGTGCCCATAGTAAAGAAGATAGACAATATTGTCATGTTTTTAACTTTTAAAAACGTTTAAAATATGAGAGCGTGGATTGCAAATAAAATAAAAAATAAATTTGTGTTTAGTTTTAATTAAAATTCTTTATTGTTCGCACAATTTTGTGAGCCACTGTTTACAACTTGATGTAAACAACAACAATTGCTTTTCTTTAGTTATTCTCTCCGTTTATACCCTTTGCATAAACAATAACAATTACTAAGCAATTATATGGCAGATCTTTATAACGGAGATCTTCAAACCATGATTACTCTCTCAAACGCACCGCCTCTTCACACAAGACTGACTGAACTTCACTAACTCACTCACCTGCTTTGCCTTGCCTTTTATATGGCAGAGTAAGCAGTCTGACGAATTTTCTTGAAGGCGAATATTCGCGACTTCGCCGTCTCGAATCGAATAAATGTAAACAACGTTGTTTCATTATTGTTGTTTGTGTATTTTGTTTACATTTATTCTTGTAGTGTTTGTTGTTGTATTTTTGTTTACTTGTGTACCATTTTTTATGCTGGTGTTTGTTGTTATATTAAACAGTACGATAATTTGTAAACAGGTTTGTTTACTGGATTGTGTTGTTTTTGTAGCTTTTGTTTATAATTTTAATGTTAAGCGATGTAAAAGCAAAACACCGGTATCTAGATTCTTAATTTTCGTAACAATATGTTCAATTTACCCAATAGTGCTATCATAATGCATAATTTTAAGGTTTTTCAGAATCCCTCTTAATATTGCACAAGAAACTCAGGGGTTTCCTCGCTTGGCATTTGAATACTTCACACAAAATTCGAGTTCAAAATTTAGAATTAATACAAGGACCCAAATTTAGGGAAGGCATATAAACGTAATTCCTAATGAAAAGTACTTGCTTTACCATTGGGCGATTCAGCTGTTACACTTACAAAGAGCAGCTTCCAGACGGTTTAAAGCATATCTCATCCAAATTGTTTCGCTTCAAACTGTAACTCTGCCAACTTAAATGACCTGCCACAACTTGTGCATATACAAGCAGGTGAATTGGTCAAAGCGACCATTGTTACTTCAGTCGTTTTTTATTACAAAAACTCTGTTCTGCCAACATTGGTTATGAAGTTGTTTTTGTTTTTCTGTCTCTTCGTTTCGTTTGTGTTTTCGCAACCATAAAACTTAAAAGTTTTTCTTTGTGCCCCCATTTTTCTGCGTAAGTCAGTCAGCAACGAATTAGGCTTTTAATCCTTTCAATAGAAAATAACACAGGAACAATAAAAAAGGAAACGGAAACATAACTGGGGTAAGAACAATTACAGAAAAAAAGGTACAATGAAAGCATAAATGATTTTCTTGCAAGAGAAACACAACAGAGCACACCGAGTAGAATTAGACGATTAAAGTGAAATTGTCAATTGTTGTCCTTTGTTCTTTTTCCTAAGAACAACAACAATTGAAAACTTTTGCCATTTTTAGTCCACATACATATACTTTCTATTCCCCATTTTGATATTCTGATATTTTTTTTTCATCACACGTGAAGTGCTTGAATATTAAAAATTTAGTCTTGCTAGTAATCCACTTAGGATTTCTTAACCTTACTAGCTCTCTTTAAATTTAAGTTCTTACAATAATATTTACATACATATTCTGCAAAAAAAGCGTTTTAGTGAAAATCAAATTAGATTGGTGCCTCTGATGGCTGTCGCAATTGCCGCTTCCAGCAAACTGTAATGTGTGTTTAACCACCAACTTGATTGCCTTATAACTTTCTTAATAGGGGATTTCACTTATAGTATACGAACCAAGGACTTCTGGTCCGGCAATCCGGGATTCATATTAAAGTATCACACAATAAAAATTCGTATAGGCTGCCTAAACATTGCGGAGGTCATGAGATGTATTGAGAGCGACGCAATACTCGTTGTGTAATTTAATTTTTCCTGAAAATCTTTAAATTTACTCGGATAGACAGATTGCAACCAAGCCTTGCGATGAACATCACCTCAAGCTGTAGATCTGTCTTTCCAAAGCTCTTGAAAAGTGTGGGAAAAGGGCCTTGTCTTCTGATTTTCTGTTATCTTTGACTGAACTCTTCAAAATAATGATTAATGCGATAGCAAGGTTTGTTTTGAAAACAAAACTATTTCCTTCTAGGGAATTTTTAATACTCTGGTTGCCATAACATAATTGGTCATTAACACCATTTAGTCAGGATTACGGCCTAGCCTATCACACCACTTACGTTGTGAGTGATTTCGTTAAGGTTGTGTGTTAATGAGGATATTTTGTAATAATTTGTTCAAATTATTATTGTGTTGGCAATTCAAAGTTCATCACGACGTATGAGTGTTATTCGATATGATAGGCGAAATTCAATATTAATTATACGCCACATGTGGCACATTCGTACATATAAGTATGTACGTACGCACACAATGTTAAGGAATCATTAACCGAGCATATCATTTGAAATGAAATTTTTTGAAGTGTAGATGAAAAGATTTTAAGTAGTTTTTAGGAGGGAGACTTCAATAATCCGGTATTAATGGCACTGTGTATCGAAAATATTTCGCAGAAATACAATCTATCGGACTTTAGAGAGCTCGCAAGGAAGATATCAAGAGACAAAGCACCCACGACTTACTAGTGGTCTTGAAACAAGTGGAGCACGTGACAGAGGAAGTATGAACATTGATACGGCTGTTGCATATATAACTGGTCAATACAACTCACCGGTCAGGTTTACGACCTAGCTCCCCACACCACCACCATGTTGTAAGTGTTAATTTATATACATGAGTAGCGGGATCTAGTCGACTCTGAACGATAAATTTTTGAGAAACTTTTCATTGCAATTTTATTTACTCTCAGAGTTTTGTCAGAAATCTGCTGAGTGGAAGTCGTCGAAGAAATATTTTTTGTGTTTTGTTTTGTTAGAGATGAGGTTTGAATCGTAGCTGAACGTCGAATAAGCCAGCAGCACAGTACCTACCAGAGATAAGCAATGAGTATTCAAAAACATGAGTAGAATCGAATCATACTCATAATTTCTGATACTAATACGCATTCATACTTATTTTAATATCATGGCACCTCTACTCATAGGAAGAGGAATTCGCCGAATAAATATTTTTTCATATTTCGTTTAGTTGGAGTTGTCTGACCTGGGATTTGAATCGAGGCCTCATGTCTAATAAGCCCACAAACTACCTACTAGATTACGGCGACTTCCTGTGTGTTAGTAGTGCTTATTAGACGCGATTTCGTGGTTCAGGCCAGAGATCAGCATTGAGTATTCAAGAATATGAGTAGAATCGAATCATACTCATAATTGCTGATACTTAAACGAATTCGTACTTATTTTAATATCGCGGAACCTCTACTCATATTCAAAATCTGAAGTACTCATCATACTCATACTTAACAACACGCATGATGTTGTTGATTTCGACTGTCCATAACGCAACATATACACGAAGTACAAAATAAGTATGATTCGCGTACGAATAGTAAAATACTCACTAAAGGGTTGTGTGTTTGCTTTGCTAGCTGCTCTGTCTTTTTTTTTTTTTTAAATACAACAACAACTAAAGCTGTAAAGACTCAAATCATTTATAAGTATTTTTCTAAAGTTATGAATCTGAATGAGTTGGCTTATGAATCGCACATATTTCGAATGGTATGAGTTTGATGTCATTGCAACTTGTACTTATAAATTAACGTTGTAGTGAGTATAAATGAATCAGAGTAGTAAAATTTCAATATGTATTGTTGACTCACTTATATTCAAAATTTCATGAGTGCTTATGAGTAGCGGAAAAACGATTCATTTCTGAATGTGACGCCATTTATTTGACAATTTCAGGAATTTTTATTAGTAATGCAGTATGAATGAATGAATGAATATGAATTGTCGGTGTATTGTGCTTATTTCTTGTAACATTGCATGACATTACACGTCATGTCAGTAAAAATTCATCTCATTCCTAAAAACTGTAACCAGCAGCTGACTATACGATAATATTGAATACAACTTTAATCCTTCAAAAAAACTGACATTTTAAAACATCTTAACACACCCAAATGTGTAAAAAAATTTTAAAAATTTCTCACAATCTCTTTCTCAACTTAACCACATTTAAAGTGATTCTGTTGTGTTTATAACTCTCTTAATAGTCTTAGCCAAATTCACAATCCCCACCCGTTGGCGCATTTCAAAAATGTTGCTTTTAAAAGACAGATTTTGTTTTGTTAATGCAAATTGTCATTAAACATTTAAGGCGACATTTTTTTAACGTTTTACAAGCAAAAAAAAATTAATGAAAAAAAATACACAGCAATTGTGCTTCTTCAGTTTGAAAGTCTATTATTTCCAACCATTAAATTTAATTTTATGACAAAATAAAAATGCCAACAATTTCTCTTCTTCTTCTAAAAACACTTAAAAATAACTGGCTAAGCAAAAGGGAAAAAATACCCGTGAAAAACCCGTAGAAAGTTTTGAAGATCCACATCATTAAGGTCGATTTAGCTAAGAAAAGAAAGAGAAAGTTTATTATTATTGTTGTTGCTATTGTTGTTGTTATTATTATAATATTATAACAAACAATATAATACACACACCTACATACAGCCATACATCTATACCCAGCTAGCATTTGGAAGATTGTTTTTTGAAAAATCACCTTGCTGAGTCTTTTTAGAGTACTTTTGGCGATCAAAAACTTATTAGTCAGTTACACTATTAAAAAAGGACTCATAAATGATTCGCGCAAATGAGTAAAATAAGTTCGATTTAAAATACAATAAAAAATTGTATAGCATTCGAAAATTAATCATCCAGATGTTTAAAATGTGACTATTATTTCCGTTATTTATTATTATATTCTACTTATACTGTAGATTGAAAAACGATTAATCAAAAACACATCATGCAGGTATTTGAAAAGTGATTACAAGTATGTATTTATGATCATATTTTGAACAGATGGATGATTAAACAATGCTTTTTTTCACCCTCTCTATATAAATTTTCATTAATGTAAAAAGATGGCTATGAAATGAAGTAAAATTTTTTTAAATATAAATATAATATTCTTTCTTTGGTAGTCGCCAACTTCCCTTCAGTTTAGTTTCTCAAAAATCTGTCGTTCGGAGTCGACGTTAAACTGTAGGTCCCGCCACTCACGTATAAAATTAACGTACACAGCATGAGTGGTGTGAGAAGCTAGGTCGTAATCCTGACTGAGGGGTTGTAATGGCCAATTATGTATGTCCGTATGTATGAAGCCCCAAGCTCTTATTAGCCTGGGGGCTAGGCTAAAGTCGGATTTTAACAATCTTTTCGTTGTATGCCTTTAAAGATGGCCAATGCATTTTCATTTTTTGCCATCTTGATTAGTAGTTGGGGTCTGCTAAAAACACATTTTGAAATACGACTAATAAATGCCTCAAATTATAATCATAAATGACGCAAAAAGGAGTCCAGATTAATACAAACATGACTGATAAATGACAATAAAAGGACTCCTAAACATACTGATAAATTACTCATAAAAGACTCGCTTGCGATTAAACAATGACTGAAAGACGACTCGAAAAAGAAGCATAAACGGAGTTAAATACGACTAATAAATGATCAGAAAGCGATTCAAAAATGATCACAAAACTATTCGAAAACGCATCGAAAATTACTCGAAATTAATATAGAAAATGACTCATAAATGATTTTTTGAGAAGAGTCGCCCGTAGTAACATTTTTCTCCCGACAAATGAGTCTTTTATGATCAGAAAATGAGCGCATATTCTTACTTTTCAATCGTGCAGAAGAGTCAAAAAAGACTCGAATTTGATTAAAATTTTCAAAAAATGCTGGCTGGGTATAAACGAGTATAAAATAATATTCCAAAACGATAAATACAAGCACTTTTACTGATGTTTGTGGTTCACAAAAATACGAAACTTACAAAAGCACACACATACATACACACACTCACACACAGTTATATACATTTTGAATAGAAAAATGTTGTAATAGTGTGAGCTCACGTGTATCTAATTTCGCGTTCATCGCATTCATTGTGCTGTAATGGTTTCATATCTGCCCTTAGAGTACGTTTTCTGTAGTTGCCATTACAGCTGCTGCTCTTGTTGTTATTGTTGCTATTTTATTCCTACTGCTGCTGTTGTTGTTGTTGCACTTTACGGTTTTGAGTACTATTTAGGGAAATAAAAGTCTGTACGAATGTGTTTAGAACTCTTGATGCGATTATAAGCATGTGAATCATTTCACCTAAGTATCCAAGCTGGTAACAGCTTGCAAAACACAATCGATTTTCATCTATTTTGTTAAGGCATTAGAGGAATACAAAAATCTCTTCTAAGCTCATAATTTGTGCGCAATCGATGTAACATACATACATACATAGATAATTGATCATTACAAGCCTTTAGTCAGGATTGCAACCTAGCTTCTCACACCACTTATGGTGTGTGTGTTCATTTTATACATGAGTGGCGGGACCTACAGTTTAAAGTCGACTCCGAACGACAGATTTTTGAGAATCTCTTCATGGCAATTTTATTACTCTCAGAGTTTTTGCCAGAAATCTGCTGAGAGGAAGTCGCCGAAGAAATACTTCTTGTATTTTGTTTCGATGTCTGGCCTGGGGCTCGTACCCTGGCTTTACGTCTAATAAGCCAACACACTACCTACTAGACTACGTCGACTTACACTCAGTTTAATAGATATGTTGTCGTAATATAAACCCCATAAACCCTGATTAATAGGTATGTTTTCTTAGATACCTATTGCTTGCTTACTTAAATGTTCGTAACAATCCTTTACTCAGGATTACAAACTCGCTTTTAGCACAAGCCATGTTGGGTGCGTGCATTTTATTCATAAGTGGCGGGACCTACAGTTTAAAGTCGACTCCGAACGCCAGATTTCTGAGAAAGATTTCATGTCAATTTTTATTTTCTCTCAGAGTTTTTATCAAACAACTTTTGAATGTAAATCGCCAAATTTTTCTTTTTAATATTTCGCTTTGTTCGAGCTGGGGTCTGAACCAGAGATCAGCAGTGAATCGTTTTTTCGCTACTCATAAGCTTTGATGAAATTTTGAATATAAATGAGTCAACAATATTGAAATTTAACTTCTCTGATTCATTTATACTCACTACGGCATTGAATTATAAGTACAGGTTGCAATGAGTATGTATACAACGTTGACATCAAACTCCTACCATTCGAAATACGTTTGATTCATAAGCCAACTCATTCAGATTCATAATTTTAGAAAAATACTTATAAATGATTCGATACAATTTACAGCTTTGTTGTTTTTGCATTTACAACAAATGAAAAAACCACACAAGCAAACATACAACCTTATAAGTATCTTAGTGTTCTTATGCGATTCATACTTATTTTGTGATTCGTGTATATGTTGAGTCATGGAGTGTCGAACTAAACAACATCATACGTGTTGCTAAGTATGAATATGATGGGTACTTCATACTTTGAATATGAGTATAGGTTCCATGTTATTAAAATAAGTATGAATGCGTATAAGTATCAGAAATTATGAGTATGATTCAATTCTACTCATCCTTTTGAATACTCATTGCTGATCTCTGGTCTGAACCACGAAATGGCGTCTAATAAGCTCTAGTAACACACAGGAAGTCGCCGTAGTCTAGTAGGCAGTGTGTTGGCTTATTAGACATGAGGCCTTGGTTTAAATCCCTGGTCAGACAACTCCAACTAAACAGGTTTCTGGCAAAAACCCTTAATGTAAATAAAATTGTCAAGAAAAGTTTCTCAAAAAAAATCTGTCATTCGGAATCGACTTTATACTGTAGGTCACGCCACCCCTGTATAAAATTAACACACACACATAACATAAGTGTTGTGAGAAGCTTAGTTGTAATCCTCACTGAAGGGTTGTAATGACCAATTTACGTATGAACACACTACCTACCGGGCTACAGCGACTACACTTGCTGTACTATACTGAATAAAAACTGTTGTTACACTTGCAAGATTGTTACAATTTCACTGTCAGTTCGACTATGAAAATGTTCTTGTCTGAATCGCTGGAATTTAAACCACGGTCTTGCAGCTTATAAGCCAATCTCAAGTAGTGGAAAAAAATGCAGGTGTTACTGCAATATTTCTGACAAGTTACACTTTGTAACGACCAAAGTACGTCAAAATAATAACTTTTTTTAACCAAACCTTATTATTAGAAGTGGTCTAGTAGTCGTGGTCTAGTAGGTCAGACATCAAAACGAAATATGAAAAAATATTTCTTCGACGACTTCCACTCAGCAGATTTCTGGCAAAAATTCTGAGAGTAAATAAAAATTGCCATGAAAAGTTTCTCAAAAAATCTGTCGTTCGGAATCGACTTTATACTGTAGGACCCTCTACTCATGTATACAAATTAACACACACATAACATGAGTGGTGTGAGAAGCTGGATCGTAATCCAGACTAAGGGGTTGTAATGAGCAATTATGTACGTTTGTGTTAACACAATATTGTAGTTTTCCAAAAGCAAAAAGAAAACCTATCATCTTTCATGAAATAGCCCATAAGCATTATTTTTTTGGACAGGTGTGTGTATTTCTATGTATTGTTCATAGGTATACTATGCCTGTGTGAATTTGTGCATGCAAAATAAGATTTTAACGGAAAACTTTTCTACGCGCCCCATTCAAATTTTGCAAATTCGCAACAATTTACAGAAAAACCATTCGCCATAATTACAAAAAGCTTTCAACGTGCGCATTTACAATTCACAAAAATTATATTATTCCGCTGCTTTTGATGCTGCTTCCTCTTCTTCCTGCTGCTGTTTTTACTAACTCCTCTGTCTGTCTTTTTGTTGTTGGTGTTTTATAATTTTTCTTTATGCAAGACAGGAAAAAGAAGAATAAAAAGGAATTAATGTAGAACAGAATGATGGTGTATACTCCTGTACACATGTATTTAACTGTATCAGTTAGTGTGTGTATGAGTATGAGTGTGTATGTGTGTGTATATATATATTTGTAAAACCTCTAAATATCACTATAAAACTAATTTTAGTTACATTTTCACAATCTGTTTTGCTTGTGCACACCTGAACCACTTGACCCAACTGAATTTAAAGTTTAACACTATAATACTCTCAAAACAAAAACACACCTATACTAGCACAGTCAAACACACATACATTAACACTTGAATGTATATAAAATATAAAAGAATCAAATTGAAGTTGGCTGCAGCTGCTAAAGACGATGAATGGCTGAAAATGCTTCAGGACTCTAGCACAAGATGCCACAGAAAGAAAAAGAAACCAATAGAGAGAGAGAGAAATGTAGAGAGACAGAGACAGAGAGTAAGAGAATTTAGCATTTAGCGGCACGAAACCAATATTATGGGTGCAAATTATTATAACTGAAGGTTTGTTTTTCTTTTGCCACATAAAGTAGAAACAAAAACGCAGCAATGCCAACATAAACATTAAATGAAATAGAATACCATACAATAACAACAACAATAACAAAAACAAAAATATAAAATATATGCGAGAAAAACAAACAGAGAAAGACGAGAAAAGAGAGGTGCAAAGAGCAGCAGACTACTGGAATTTATGAGTTAAACTTGTTTTGTAGTCATATTTTTGGTTAAATTGTTGTTATGTTATGTTGTTCATGTTCATGTTTTGTTCTTCTTTAGCTTCATGCATGCAACCGTTAGTAGCACCAAACAACAACACAAAAGATAGTATCAGTTAAGGCACAACATCACAACAAGCAAAAGGACCAACAACAACAAGCAACACCACCAGATAAAATGTGGCAATAGCTCGGTCACAATCATAATAATTTTCTGTTATACAATGACTACCACGTCGAAAGCGATGACGATGATATTCTGTTTCCGTTTGGAAAGTGGAAAATCTAGAAAGTGAACAATGGGTCGGCAAGTTAGTGGTTTCGTTCATGTAGGTCTTGCCTCTCATGTACAAAATGAACACATACAACATCAATGGTGTGAGAAGCAACATCATAATCCTGACTAAAGTGTTGTAATGACTAATTATGCTGTATGTATGTATCAGAGATCAGTAATGCATCGCTTTTCTGCTACTCATAAGCACTCATGAAATTTTTAATATAAGTGAGTCAACAATATTGAAATTTAACTATGTACTCTGATTCATTTATACTCACTACAACGGTGATTTATAAGTACAGGTTGCAATGAGTATGCATACAACGTTGACATCAAACTCATACCATTCGAAATATGTTTGATTCATAAGCCTCACCCATTCAGATTCATAACTTTAGAAAAATACTTATAAATGATTCGATTGACTCGAGTGACTCGAATTATTCATCACAATTTACAGTCTTAGTTGTTGTTGCATTTACAAAAAAAGAAAAAAGACTCATAAACAAAAAAGACGGAGCAGCTAGCAAAGCAAACACACAATCATTTAGTGAGTATTTTAGTGTGCATACGCAAATCATACTAATTTTGTGATTCTTGTGTATGATGAGTCATGGAGAGTCGAAATCAACAACATCATACGTGTTGTTAAGTATGAGTATGATGAGTATTTCAGACTTTGAATATGAGTAGAGGTTCCGCTATATTAAAATAAGTATGAATGCGTATAAGTGTCAGAAATTATAAGTATGATTCGATTCTAATAATCTTTTTGAATACACATTGCTGATCTCTGGTTTGTACCAAATAATTGAAACTAAAATAAAGAGTTCCACGTTCTTAATTTGCGTCGCAGAGAAAAACGTTGATCAATAGAAATTATTATTATTGTAGAGAAGATGTGCCTTAGTACTCCAACAATACAATGAATCGTACGGCCCTCAATGGTATCTCTATAATATCCCATCACCCAGTACCTTGTATGCCTCCAGGTGTTTCCTTTTGGGATGCATTAATGTCTCACAGGATCCAAGAATGTACTCCCATGAGTCATTCTCATCATCACAGAATCTACATACTAAACTCGAGATAACCATCATTCTGAATAAATTTAATCTGTAACCCTACAGTGGATGTGAAAATACCTGTTATTTCTTGATAGTCTGATGCATAACTCAGATCTCTTCTTATTGTAATTTCCAAACATAAGTTTTGTTTGCTTCAAACTCATTTGGTTTGATGAAAAGGCTTTGCCTCTCTTTATCTTCCCTTTTGTTAAGGTTACCTCAACAAACATCAGTCCTCACTCCACAGAAAAGTTCTGGACCCATCAAATGGCGTGAATGCCACCCTCCTCGCGAGCTCATTTAATTGCTTATTGCCGAGAATTAACACATAACTTGGCGCCAATCAGAGAGTTATCTTATTCTGACTTCTTCACACAGTCATTCTCCTATGTTCGATTTAACTTCACAAGAGCCTAGCGTTCGTATGGCGGCCTAACTATCAGTTGGTATAGCAATATCCTGTTTCTGTATCTCCAAACGGGGGAGTGTTCTTGTTATACTTCCTTGTTACAAAGCTTGACTCATTCAAGCTATTGACTTCAACAATTTTCACAAATTTTAAGTCATTTAAGTCTTCGATTGACCGTTGAAGTTCAAGGAAATCGCAAGAATGATTTGTTATGAACATATTTTTTAATATTCCTGGTATAGCCTGATAATCTGTAGCACTTCATGCCAATTATGGATATTCTTCAACGCCTTTTTATGTAAAATAAACTATAATTGGCGGATATTGGCAAAACAATGATCTAAAATGAAAATAAAAACCCCAGAAAATTTTTAAAGGCTCTACTTTGCTATTTAAAAACGTTTTCTGTTGCCTGCCAGCAGACTCCTTTAATAAAATTTTCTTTCCGGATTTATTTTCGCGTTACCTTTTTAATCCCATAGTGCACAGAGTGCATAGTATTCTTAACCATCGCATATGAATTGTTACAATAAATAAATAAATTTATTTATAAAATACACTACGTTTGTCCATATGCCTAACTATCTGTCTCTTTTTATTTCTTCTACCATCGTTTTCCGTCTTTTTCGCACGTTAAGAGTGTATCTCCTCTTTGATTCGTTAGATGGTGAAATGAAAGTATTGTACGTTGTTCGTTTGCCTGCTTGCTAGCTTGGTTTCGAGCATACATACATACATACATACATACGTAGAGTGTATAATATTTTCTGGTTATTTTAATAGGATCTAGTTTCACCAGCGTTCGTGATCCCCATTTGATAAAGTATAACATTTCGGACGTCAAAGGAATATGAATAAAAGCCAAGAGAAAATGCCTGTGTGCTAATATTTTATAAAACACACACACATACACACACAAAGAGAGGCTCTTTGCAAAAATATGCCACATTTTAAGAATAAATGATTCGAAAAACAAAAGAACTAAAACCACAATAGGAACTACCGGCGATCAAGCAGTGCTTTGAAATGCCCTACGCCGCCTATTGCTACGAAAATGAAAAAAATCCAGATACTGGTGTTTTGCTTTTACATCGTTTAGATTTAAAATTATAAACAAACGGTAGAAAAACAAAAACAATGAACTTGTTTTCCTGATAAACAAGTAAATAAAAATACAACAACAAACACGACAAGAGTAAATATAAACAAAATACACAAACAACAATAATGAAACAACTATGTTTGCATTTATAGAGATTTCGAGAAGGCCAAGCCACAAACATTCACCCTTAAGAACATTCGTCAGACTGTTTACGTTGCCATATAAAAGGCAAGGCAAAGCAGGCAACTGAGTTAGTAAAAGTGCAGTCAGTCTTGTTTAAACACGCAGTGTGTTTGAAGCGAATAATCGTGGTTTGAAGATCTCCGTTACAAAGATCTGTAACTGACTAGAAATTGTTATTGTTTATGCAAAGGATATTGTTACGCAAATCGAAACGACCTAATATCGTTTAACAACAAAAACGATAAGCAAAGGCCACACGATACAAATACACACTAACACTAAGAATACAATGAACGTGTTGATTATCTAAAGCTGCACACACACATATGTACAACGAACATGGTTGCGCCTGGTACCAACAACAACATGTATGTGACAAAAAGGGATGGATAACGTAAGCAAAGTACACAAACAACAATGTATTAGCAATAGAGCTCTCGAGAAGGCGAGATCACGAAACTTCCACTTCAAGAATGTTCGTTAGACTGGTTGTGTCGGACTATAAAAGGGCTGGACAAAGCAGGCAGCAGTCAGTGTTAATTCAGTGAGTCTTGTGTGAAGACGCGTTGCGGTTGGAACGTACAAGCGGCATTGCTTGCAAAAAGGTTGTAAGCAGAGAGGATCTAACGTACAGTTGTTAGTGTTAACGCGGACAGAAGTGTGAAATAAAATAGTGTACAAGCAAATTGTTGTTGTATCGTTAAGTTGTAAATAGTGGCACAAACGTAGTGTGAATAATAAAGAGAGTTTAACTGAAATTAAACACATATTTGTTTTTACTTGGTTTGCAATTAACGAACTAATTTTCAATAAAGAATTTTAATTAAAACCAAACACAAATTTATTTTATTTTATTGCACTTAGAAACTAAGAATTTATTAATCCAGCTTGACTGCAATTGCAGTTCATTAAGGATGAGATTATTGTTTCTTGAAACGCCTTATCAGATATCAGTATACGTTTTGTGTGAATAATGGATTTAATATCGAATAAAAATTCCTCATCTTGCTTACGATTCTAAAGGGTTAGGTTAAAGGACGTGTACTGGTCATTGAAACAAGTACAATACTCAGAGGTCAATGTGGTCCATTGTAATACGTCATAAACCAGAGAGATAGAAAGAGGATAATAAAGAAGATAAGGAAAAGGAGCAGAGGTAGGAAAGGGAGTACAGGAGTCTGATAAACTAAAGTTTCCTTGCATAAATACTTAGTGGTGGTGTAGATTATAATAACGTAGCAGTTGCATACTCATACGCAGACTTACGCTATGCCATACACTCTAATATTTTATTTCATTCCCTTCACAATAAAATTACTCCTGTATTTGTCTCTCTGTACACATATGTAAGTGCCTCTTTGTGTATATGTGCGTGCTCTTTAAAATTCTGTTTGTTTCTCTTGAATTTTCAAAAATTTTTTATGGCAGAGTATCCCTATACGGGGCAATAGTTTGTTTTCGTTTTTTTCTGCCACATTTTATGTGTTCAACGCAGTGTTAATCCATTATCAAGTTTCGCCATTCATTCACATGATGAATTTCACTATAAAAATATAAATTATTTTTATAACAACAACTACAACAGCAATAGCAACAATAACAACAAATGATAAAACAAAAAATTAAACACAAACTTTGGCACAAGTGCTGAAACAAACCACTGTCCTCAATAGCAAATCGACTAAAAGCGGCATCGTTTATCACGTTGCAGGACTTTTGAAATTAAAATCACAATGTGTGTGTGAAAGCCAAATATTCTCTTAATTTCTTATCTGAGTTTAATACAATCGGAATTTGGCCGCTTTTTAGGTGGCCAGTTTATTCATTTTAGGTGTGATATGATGGCCGAAAAAACCTTCCACGCGATAAAAAATTAAAAACAAATTATTTCTACAAAATTGTAATAATTGTAGTGTAGTAATCAAAAGTTTAATTTTATAAAGCGAATCAAGCGAACTTACCTTCTGAAGAACTCGAAACTTATCGATCAAATTGTGAAATTTCAAAGGTTGTCGAAGATTTTTAAAATATGCTATCAAGACCAGGCACAACTGTCCATTGTTAAATAACAATAACAATAACTTGCAAAATAAATTGAATATTTTATTGGCGAAAAGATCGCCATTTCCGAGAATGCATCGTTTTACCACAGAATCACACGTTAATACAGCTAAAAGTGGTGCTTATAATGTACTTAATTTGCTTGCATTACAGAGTGCCTAGTCGACGTAGTCTAGTAGGTAGTGCATTGGCTTACTAGACGCAAGACCAGGATTCAAACCCCAGGTCAGACATCAGAAACGAAATATGGAAAAATATTTCTTCGGCGACTTCCTCTCTAAGCAGATTTCTGGCATAAGCTCTGAGAGTAATATAAAATTGCCATGAAAAGTTTCTCAAAAATCTATCGACTTTAAACTGTAGGTCCCACCACTCATGTATAAAATTAACACACACAACATGAGTGGTGTGATAAGCTAGGCCGTATTGTTAAGTATGAATATGATGAGTACTTCAAACTTTGAATATGAGAAGAGGTTCCATGATATTAAAATACTCACTAAAGGGTTGAGTGTTTGTTCTGCTTGCTGCTTTGTTTTTTTTTTTGCTTATGTGTCCTTTTACTTCTTTTGTAAATGCGACAACTAAGACTGTAAATTTTGATGAATAATTCGAGTCACTTGAATCATTTATAAGTATTATAAGTATTTTTTTAAGTTATAAATCTAAATGAGTAGGCTTATGAATCAAACATATTTCGAATGGTATGAGTTTGATGTGAACATTGTACTCATACTCATGGCAACCTGTACTTATAAATTAACATTGTAGAGAGTATGAATGAACTAGAGTACATAGTTAAATTTCAATATTGTTAGGTCACTTATATTAAAAATTTCATAAGGGCTTATGAGTAGCGAAAAAACAATTCATTGCTCATCTCTGCTCCTTACTAAAGCGACTAATTGAGTAAGTAAATTATAGAGAAACTTGTGGTAGCTTTTGGGTGTATTGTTACACTCTAAAACCAACATCAAAATACACTGCAAGGTTTCGAGGTATTCAAAGAATCCATTTTCAAAATTAACCACTTTTTTGCTTTCATAGTATACATGTAGTAAATTTAACTTTTCCCACTCCACTAACGTTTATGCTTACAACCACGTATAAAATGATATTTATTTTAAAACGTAACAGTTGTAATCGATTTCTTGGCTTGGTTTTTTACTGTGTTTTATTTTTATTTGTATTTGTATTTAATTCTATAGAATATTAACCCTGTATTATATACTCTGCCTTGTGAAAAGCATTGAATCCAATAACTAAAGGATTATAAACGTAGGGAGCAGCAGTAGAGGCAGCAGCAACAGCAAGCAGCAGCAAGTGCATCAGCAGGAGTGTGTGTTTGAGTGTGGATTTGTTCATGTATTTTATTTATGAGTACGTCGGCAGTGCCCATTCATTGATCGATACATTCAACCGACAAAACAAATAAACATATACAAACAAGCACACACCAGCACCCATATACTTATATTCCATATAGTTTGTATGCATGTGCATGTGTATGTATTGTGCTGTTGTGTTTTGTTTTATTGTGTTGTGTGTTGTGTATCGTTGATGTCGTTTTGCAATTGGCAATTATTGTAAATGGGATTTTCTCTTCAATTTCAATTAATATCACTTACTGTGCTCGTCGTGGCACAACTAAATGTTACCAACGAATGTATTCGTTTTTTTTTTTTGTTTTTTCGTTCAGTAGTTGTGGGTGTTATGTTGATGTTGTGTAGTGGTTCCTGCTTCACCCACCACCAAGCAATGTCAGTAAAATGGCAAAAACTGTTTTTAAGTGCGTGTGAGTGTATGTCTGTATACGAGAGTATTTATTTTATGGAGAATTGGAAAAACTAATGGCTTAAAGGTACCGTTTTTATTTCTCTTTGCTCGTTGCTGTTGTTGTTGTTGTTGTTTTTATTGTTGCTGTTACTTAACGATTACAATTTCATGAGTACATTTCCATATCCTGCCATGGCTTACAAATGCAACATCCATGTGTCCTGTTTACAAATGACTATGTGTGCGTGAGAGTGTATTACTTTAACATTTAACATCAATTTAGTTGACCTCTTTGCCCTCCTAAAAAACGAAATAATTTAACAAATTATAACCCTTTAGCAAATTATAAGACGTCTAATAAAAGTCTTGATGCCTTCGTATCGTTGGAAAAGTGAATAAATGATGGAATTTGGCAAGAAAAATGAAGGTTTTAAAAGAATTAATGTTCACAATGTCCTACACTACCCTTTCTGCTCTCTCTCGCTTATCTCCTGTTTTTTTTTTCAACAATATAAGTAAGCCATTGTACGGTAAATATACGTAAGTATTTACAGTCATCATTACTTAACCCCTTTTATTTGCCTGTCACCTCTAACTCTCGCCCCCTTAGCTTTACTTTAAAAAATATTTTGTTATTCGGGTGTAGTATCTCGAAGGCTTCAATTCGTTTATCCCCTTCTAAATATATACATATGTATGTATGTATGTATGTGCTTTAAAAATAATGGCCATTCGTATGTACATATGTACTCGTATATTTTGTAGTAAAAATATATGCAAACTATTCGATTAATCGATTAAATATTTAAATTAAAAAAACCATTTTTATGTTGGGAAACTTGTTTCCTTTTAGCCAACAATAAAAAGGGTTTAAAGGAGGCCATTTTAAATTATTTGTTGTTGCTGTTTATGACCCACATTTAGAAGTCAAGCTGCTCCATAAAATTTAATTTTTAAATAAGAAATGAAAAGATTTCTAAAGGCTTGCATATCTCTTCTGATATGTAGGACTCTTTTTTCCTCAAACTTTTTCAGTACGATTCGAGAGAATCAGGTGCAGCCTGTTACTCCGCGTTTAACTAAACTTCGGCACTGAATTTATGCATGCCTTCAACTATGTGCAGCTCTCTAGGAAACTTCCTTGTTGCCAAATCGTTTATGGGATTGCTATTGATTGCAAAACTATTTCTCGACAACATATCATTCCTTGAAAACGACTCCGGACTACGAGATATCGTTCATGGTGATTTTATTTACTCTCAGAGCCTTTGCCAGAAGACTTCTGAGAGGAAGTCACCGAGAAAATATTTGTTTAGTTACCGCAAGAGCTACAATGTAGGCCGCTTTAGCGGAGGCCATGATACTACAATTGTCCAGGGCTAGTGGTCATGCACGTCAGCCATCATTCTGTTCATCGCAATGTTAGTAGCATTTCTGGCAGGTGCTAAGTCAATCAAAACGGAAAAATATTGTGGTTACATCATTAGGTCAGGTTCCTGAGTTTATATATCTTAAAGTCAGCTTCTCTTGGCCTAAATTGGATGAGAAACGTACTAATCAACTACTTAAATGAGTTCGTAGGTACCTTCCTGTCTCTGTATCTATTCTTAGGGTTCATTTACGGGCAAATGACTTGCATAGAGGTTATAGATCGACTCTGCCTATCGGATCGATCAGCAAATCTATTAAACTTTCAGATTGATTTTCAGCTTGATTCTGTAAGGAAAACACTTTTAAAATACTGTTACGCAAATCGAAACGACCTAATATCGTTTAACAACAAAAACGATAAACAAAAGCCGCACGATACAAATACACACGAACACTAAGAATACAATGAACATGTTGATTATCTAAAGCTGCACATACACATATGTACAACGAACCTGGTTGCGCCTGGTACCAACAACAACATGTATGTGACAAAAAGGAATAGACAACATAAGGAAAGTACACAAACAACAATGTATTAGCAATAGAGCTCTCGAGAAGGCGAAATCACGAACCTTCCGCTTCAGGAATGTTCGTTAGACTGGTTGTGTCGGACTATAAAAGGGCTGGACAAAGCAGTCAGCAGTCAATATGAATTCAGTCAGCCGAATAGTTGTGTGATAAGAACTAGTAAAGTGAATAAACAGATTATTATTGTTGTATCGTTAAGTTGTATACGGTGGCACACAAAAGTTGTGTAAAGAATAAAGAGAGTTTAACTGAAATTAAACACATATTTGTTTTTACTTTGTTTGCAATTAACGAACTCAAATTCTAAAAGTTTTTAAAAAGGTAAAAACGTAACAATATGAAGTTCTGATGCTGATACTAGTCAAGCTCAGGTGATATGAGCTGTAGCAAAGCTACCATTCCCTCTTGTCCTACTGCTATGCTGAATTCCATTTTCTTTCTTTAGGGCACAAGGGTATTACTTCGGTATTTTTTAATATTTTTTTCTATTCCTTTCAGTTTTATTAAACAAGCTTTTTTCCAGCTAAGGTTCTAGGTGGCAGATTGCAGTATTGTGATATGTCGTAGCATGGGAACAATACGCTTTTGAAACATCTATGAGGCGTAGTGGTGAGGCATTCCGCTCATTGATGCCTTGGGTAAGGGAGATTCCTCAATGGAGGTTTGGAGAACCTTTAATTTTAAATTAAAAAAATGATGATTAAATTACAACTGCCTTCTACAGTGTTTGCATCTGAATTGCACGAACACCATAGACCACGTAAAAATGCATCAGTACAACACACCAGCACAAACACAAAATACCATCATTCCAATACAGCTGCCAGGAACTGAAACTGACCTTCATTCAAATATCAGGTTTCCATAGCGTTCATATAGCTCATGAGAGTGGTTCCTTTAACTCTTTTAAGAAAAAAGTTTTTTTATGAACTTTACATCCGATTATCGTGCAACCTTATGCGTATGATTTAAGTTTTATGGTAATAACGTAAATATTTACAATATCTAATGCGGTACAAATTTTTGTTAACAATTTTATTCAACGATTATTTTCAATCAAAAATTTAAGACTTCCTGACCCCGAGCATGTGGAAGTGATGAGGAAAAGCGGGCAAGGGAAGCAGAGGCAAGTTAATGATGATCAAACATCATATTACGAAACAAAATTTATGTTTAAAAATACATACAGGGAGATACCGGAGTACTGTATAGATACCTTGCAACATTTGGTGATGCAAAGAAAAATAATAACCCAGCAAAATTTCATTTGAAGAGTCTTTCATTTTAATTGAGAATCTGTGAAGATATTGTTATGTTTTTACCTTTTAAAAATGTTTAAAATATAAGCTCGTAGATTGCAAGTATAATAGAAATAAATATGTGTTTAGTTTTAATTAAAATTCTTTATTATTCGCACAATTCTGTGTGCCACTATTCACAACTTGATGTAAACAACAACAATTGCTCTTCTTTGCTACTACTCTGTTTACACTCTTTGCATAAACAATAACAATCACTAAGCAATTATATGACGGATCTTTGTAACGGAGATCTTCAAGCCACGATTACTCTCTTTAAACGCACCGCGTCTTCACACAAGACTGACTGAACTTCACTAACTTCAGCCGACTGCTTTGCCTTGCCTGTTGTATGGCAGAGTAAACAGTCTGATGAATGTTCTTGAAGGCGAATATTCGTGGCTTCGCGTTCTTGAAATCTCTTTAAATGTAAACATCGTTGTTTCATTATTGTTGTTTGAGTATTTTGTTTACATTTATTCTTGTCAGCTAAATAGCTTTTTTTTTTTTGAAAATGCTTTAAAAAAAAACTACTGAATATTTTCTCAAATTTCTTTTTTTTTATTTAAAAGTACAATCTTTCCGGTTAATAATGGAAAATAATTTCATTCAAATGGCTGCCTCGGCTGGCCATGCAATAGCCTACACGATCGGTCTAATTTTTAAGCACTTTATCGATTGTGTGCAGCTGTATTTCACCAATGGCTTCACGAATATTGTCCTTTAAAGCTTCAATTGTCTCTGGCTTGTCGACGTAACACTTATCTTTGACGGCACTCCACAAATAATAGTCCAACGGTGTCAAATCGCAGCTCCGAGGTGGCCAAACGACATCGGCTCTGCGGCTGATAATGCGATCTTCAAAAACAGGGCGCAAAACATCGAAAGTAGCTCTGGCTGTGTGGCACGTAACACCGTCCTGTTGAAACCAAATGTTGCCAATATACTCCTCTTCAATTTTTGTGAACGAAAATTCGATCAACATGGCCCGATAACGATTGCCATTGACTGTAACGGCCACTCCTTGCTCATTTTCGAAGAAAAATGGCCCAATAATGCCTCTGGACCAAAATCCGCACCAAACAGTGACTCGTTTTGGGTGCGTGCGGGTTTCCTGTGCCCCAAATGCGACAATTTTGCTTGTTTACATACCCGCCAAGATCAAAATGAGCTTCATCTGCAAAGATGATTTTTTTTTACCAAAATCGGCATCCTCTGTAAGTCGATCGCAGGCCCACTTAGCGAAGCGAAAACGTATTGGATGGTCAATTGGCTTCAACTCCTGAACCAATTGGACTTTGTATGGCCACATACCAAGGTCTTTATGCAAAATTCGTCTCAATGACTTCTCCGAAATGTTCAATTGTTGAGAACGACGGTGAATTGATGTTGATGGCGCTTCACGCACACTTTCTGCCACAGCAGCAATATTCTCGGATGTACGCACTGTTTTTGGCTTTTCACGCTTTGGCATCCACAGTTTCTTTCACTTTTTTTACAAGATAAAGAACATACGGAGCTGACGGTGCTTCTCTTCTTCCAAAATCCGTACGCAATTTTCGTACACATTCTGCAACATTACTATGATTTTCAAAGTAATGTCGCAATATTTCCCAGCGTTGTTCAAGCGTATACACAACCATATTCATTCAGCGGAAGGATAAATCTAATTATCTGTGAAATCAGTGTTGTCATTCACGAAACAAGCACTACTTGAAAAAAAACGTTAGATGGCGGACCCGCTAGTGTGTGTTGTTGTATTTTTGTTTACTTGTTTACCATTTTTATGCTGATGTTTGTTGTTGTATTTTTGTTTATAATTTTAATGTTAAGCGATGTAAAATCAAAACACCAGTATCTAGATTCTTCATTTTCGTAACAATATCATTGAAGATTCATTTAATCATTGAGGGCTTTAAGTAACTTGAAAAAATGAATTTCTTTTAAATTTTTCCTTGGTTATGCATGCAGGATTTAAAGCAGCTTCAGTCAGTTACTTGCCATATATTAATTTGTTTGCATGTCTATGGCAGCAGTAGATATACAAAAATTTTCATATTTTTCTCCATCTTTTTTTGTCATGATAAACTTTAGCAAATGTTGTATTACGTATACGTCTTCCATACTTAAATGTTTACATAGAAAAAAAAAATGCAAAATGAAAAATAAAATAAATTTTGTAAAATCAAATAAAAGAGAAAGCCAATGTACAGGAGAGAGAGAAAGAGAAAAAGAGTGAAATCAAATATGTGTACTTGTGAGATGGTATAAAACATCATCAACATTAGCAACATCACTAACGAAACCATCACTGCAGCTGCTACACTTACAGGCAAGATAATGTGAGTTGAGGCCAGGAGTGCTGTGCTGTGGTGTGGTGTGGTGTAGTAATGCAACAACGTTAAGTGAAGTTTATGGTGATTGATGATACATTATGTTGGGTTTGTATGCAAATAATGTAACTTTTAGACTCTTTAAAGGATAATCAACTAAATTTTCCCTCAGCCAAGCATTAAGAAACTATAGAAAACGATAAGACTGCTGCTGCATAACAAACACAAGCATAATGATGTGTATACACATGCAGTAGAGACGTATAAAAATGAGACGAAAACAAACAAAAAAAAATCCATTTCATGTGACATAAACAGATCAAAATTTTGATGGAGAAGAAGAAGAAACACACAGAAAAAGGGGTCAAATCAAAACCATAAATAAAGTTGATGCAAAGGAAAATTCTTGAAGGTGAACATAACAGGTATTGTTTAAAACATTTTTGAAATATTTACTAGAGCAGGTTAGATAGACGAAACAAAAGGGGAATCTAAAAATCTCTTTTCGTAAAGAAAGAAATCCTTTAACAAAGTTGGTTGATAAGATGAAGTACAAGGTAATAATTTTCAATAAAGCCTGTGTACATCGCCGCTGTCCTTACGGTGCTTTTAAGGGACACTGGTCCTTTTAAAGCACACATTTTCCCATATTCTTCTTATTTATTTTGTTTCTTTCAATTCCTTGAATCTAGCTTTTCAAGGCAAGCACGTGGTCCTTTGGTCATTGTAATAAACTCATAAAGCTCTCTGTAAAGATATTGCTGCGAAAATGAAAATCCTAGATACTGGTGTTTTGCTTTTACATCGCTTAACATTAATATTATAAACAAAAGCTACAAAACACCAACATAAAAAATGGTAAACAAGTAAACAAAAATATACAAACAACACTACAAGAATACATGTAAACAAAATACACAAACAACAATAATGAACAGTGTTTACATTTATAGAGATTTCGGAAAGGCGAAGTTGCCTTCAAGAGCATTCATCAGACTGTTTACTCTGCCATATAAAAGGCAAGGCAAAGATGCGCTGAGGTTGAAGAGAGTAATCGTGGTTTTAAGATCTCCGTTACAAATATCTGTCGTATAATTGCCTAGTAATTGTTATTGTTTATGCAAAGGGTGTAAACAAAGGAATAACAAAGAAGAGCAATTGTTGTTGTTTACATCAAGTTGTAAACAGTGGCACACAGAATTGTGCGAAAAATAGAGAATTTTAATTAAAAACTAAACACAAAATTTATTTTTATTTTATTTGCAATCTACGAGCTTATATTTTAAACGTTTCTTAAAAGGTAAAAACGTAACAATATTTAAGTATGTATAGTATTTAAGTGTGTACTGTAATTAAATCGTTCTTCACTCAAGAAGATTTATTTATGAGTATCTTTTTAGAGACTAGAGATAAGAGAGTGTATTCCATAAAGAGTATATTAAGATTATTTAGGTGGGATCGCACTTGAAGAGCATATCATTTGGGTCGAATGATGCGTCAGGACGGCCGAATGTGGAATCGCACCCGAAAGGATTAAGGCGATCCCGTAGGGTTAGAGAAAAAAAACTGAACTAAAAAAAATATAGTAAGCGGACTGAAAAACATAAACATGATAAAACTTAAATACTCGATCGCGTTGGAAAAAAATAGTTTTTCAATATAAAACAAGACAAATAAAAAATTATTATATATTTGGCAGCCGAACCAGGCAGTTCGATTTTGTGTTTTTTTAAATAAAAAAATAAGAATTGTTTTTTGGTTTTAATTTGTTTAAAAATTTAATAAATATTATTACAAATAAATTTAATTTATATCATCAAATATAAATTAATCCCTTTAAAACCTACAAATCCTACATTTATGGCACTTGAAAAAGTTAAAACGGTTTGTTTAACATCAAATTTATTTAATTTGCTTGCAACTAAATTGAAAAACGAAAAATAAAAAAAAAACAACAAAGAAATTTAAACTAAAATAAACTTTTCAAATTCAGTGAATTCCAGTGAAAACAAATAAAAAAGAGACGAGTCAGAGTAATAAAGTATGCTTAACATATATACATGTATTGCGTAATATTTCGTGTTTGTGTTGTGTTTGTGTTTATGATTCAATTCTACAAGCTCTTGAAATATCTAATTTTAGATAATACTTCTCACCCTTGCTCTTCTACTTCCATTTTCTCACGTTTTGATTCTCTTTTCTCTTGTTCATAAAAACAGTTTTCTCTTAAATTGTTACTGCATCGAGTAAAACTCACTTAAATGCGTTAAAAGTTTAAAATTTTTATTCAATAATTGAATTTTGGTTTCAAATTTATTTTTATTTTATTTGCAATCTACGAGCTCATATTTTAAACATTTTTTAAAGGTAAGAACATAACAATATATTACGTTCAACAGTGACAGTCCCATTGTTTCTTTAGAGCACTTTTTTATTGTGGTAATCGTTATTCATTTTATTATTTTGAAGCTTTCCACTCACTTAATTGGTCATTGCAAACCTTTAGCCTGGATTACGACCTAGTTTCTCAAGCCAACAATGTTGTGTGTGTTCATTTTTATCGATTACTGCCGGTGCCTATAGTTTAAAGTTGATTCCTAACGACAGATTTTCGACACATTTTCACTGCAGTTTTTCTTACTCTCAGAGTTTATGCCAGAAGGCTGTTGAGAGGAAGTCGCCGAAAGAAATATTTTTTCATATTCGTTGCGAACAAAATGTCTGAGCTAGGAGTTGAACCACAAGCTCTCGGCTAATAAATAACAGAAATATACTTGAAGAAACCAAAGTCGCCGTAGTCTATTAGGTAGTGTGTTGGCTTATTAGACGCAAAGCCAGGGTTCGAGCCCCAGGTCAGACATCAAAACAAGAATACAAAAAGTATTTCTTCGGCGACTTCCTCTCAGCAGATTTCTAGCAAAAACCCTGAGAGTAACTAAAAATTGCCATGAAAAGTTTCTCAAAAATCTGTCGTTCGGAGTCGACGTTAAACTGTAGGTCCCGCCACTCACGTATAAAAAAATTAACGCACACAACATGAGTGGTGTGAGAAGCTAGGCCGTAATCCTGACTGAAGGGTGTATGGCACTCTGTTACAGCAACATCTTTAAACTCATTTATTGAAAATAATTTGTATATAAAACTACCAATCAAAAAAAATGCAAGAATTTAAAATAAAAGAAAATTAAAAAATACAAATTAAATTCCATTTCTTCTACATTTTTTTATTGCCATGTTACATGACATGGTGCACGAGTAGAGATAATGTAGATTTTTCACTTTTGCTTGTAAATCCATATTAGATAGACTCAGTTGTTGGATGCTTCATCTGGGACTATTAAATATAAGACAACAAGAACATCAACAAAAATAATCGTAACGGTAACTACAATAATAAGAAAAAATATAAGAACATATTAATGCTTAAGTAAGCCAAAGACAAGACAAAAAGTTGAAATGCACTCACTGACAAACGTAGACATACATACATACAGTATAATCATAATTATACATGTTGTCGTTGTTATAATCTTTGTTATTGTTGTAGTTGTTTTTTTTTCTGTTGTAGAACAGACAAAAATGTTTATCTGCCTGCATCAAACACCAGCACACATATCTACTACTTGCTTCCTCTCTCTCTCTCTCTGTGATGCAAGCAATTGAGTGTCTCTTACGTGTATTTGTATGGCTGAAATCCTACTCGTTTTAGTTTCCTGCAACGGGAACAGGAGATTACTGTACGATTTCGTTAAACGTAATTATATCCTCTAACATGGTATGGAAGTGCAAATGAAGGAAATATGTTGTCAAGGTAACAACTACAACAAACAGTGATAACGACAACTACTGCTGCAACTACTACAACGACAATGAGAACGACAACGTCAGCGGTAATGGCAAACGAATTGCAAGAAAAACAAACACTTATGCGAACAAATGAATGAAGGAACGTACATACGTTCAGTACAAACGAATGGGCCCACATTCAAAAGCTTTAAATGCTACTGGAAACATCATTATCATCATCATCAACTTTATCAACGTTGTCTTCATTTTTTTTTTGTCTTTATAGGCCTGGCAGACGACAGGTTGGCAAACAGTTTATGCAGCATCAAATTAACAACAACAACAGCAACAACAATGAGAAGTTAAATCAGAGAAAAAGAAATTTTAAATGCATTTGTTGCTATTGCTGATGCCGATGCTGCTGTTGTTCTTTTCTTCTTTTTTCGTTTTTAATTTTCTTCTTTTCCTTTTATTTCAATAAAGACTCGTCGACACTATTATAAATTCACTGGATTACAAACAAAATGAGACACTCTATCTCTTACACACACACTCACACTTCCACTTACATATACATACATATGCTCATCATCATGTATAAATAGTTCCGTCTCGAGTTGCATGTAGAAGATGGCGAAGAGAAAGAGAAACAAAGAAAGGAATGCTGCAAACACATACACTCCCACACGCTTATACTTAAACAATTATTTGACTCTCATTATGTTACAAAGAAAAGGCAGAAGAAAAAGGAAAATCTATCGCAATGAAATTTATATGAGAGAATGTAAGGCAAAGAAAAATATTGTTGTTGTTGTTAACATGGACAACTACAATAGCAATAAATTAAAAATAAATTGAAAAAATTAAAAATATTATTACAAAAGCAAAGCAATTCGTTGAAAAGGATACAAAAGAAAAAAAAAACAAGAAATTTCGGAAGAAATGGAAATTTGAACGACAAATAAACATTCAATCAATATAAGGAGATAACTGATGGCCTTAAATGTTAATTAAAGACTTCAATGCAACACTCTGTAATTATAATTAAAGTTTTAAAGGACTTTTTGATTTTTTCGGTACTCATAAGCACTTATGAAATTTTGAATATAAGTGAGTCAACAATATTGAAATTTAACTATGTAGTCTGATTTATTCATACTCACTACAACGTTGATTTATAAGTACAGGTTGCAATGAGTATGCGTACAACGTTGACATCAAATTCATACCATTCGAAATATGTTTGATTCATAAGCCAACCCATTTAGATTCATAACTTTAGAAAAATACTGAATAATAAAGGGTCCGCCAATTATCTTTTTTTTTTGAAAATACTTTAAAAACAAAACTACTGAATATTTTCTCAAATTTCTTTTCTTATTTGAAAGTGCAATCCTTCCGGTTAATAATGGAAAATAATTTCATTCAAATGGCTGCCTCGGCTGGCCATGCAGTAGCCTACACGATCGGTCCAATTTTTAAGCACATTATCGATTGTGTGCATCTGTATTTCATCAATGGCTTCACGAATATTGTCCTTTAAAGCGTCAATTGTCTCTGGCTTGTCGGCGTAACACTTATCTTTGACGGCACACCACAAATAATAGTCCAACGGTGTCAAATCGCAGCTCCGAGGTGGCCAAACGACATCAGCTCTGCGGCTGATAATGCGATCTTCAAAAACAGGGCGCAAAACATCGAGTGTAGCTTCGGCTGTGTGGCACGTAGCGCCGTCCTGTTGAAACCAAATGTTGCCAATATCCTCCTCTTTAATGTGAACAATTTTTAATTGTGAACAAAATTTAGTTCAACATGGCCCGATAACGATCGCCATTGACTGTAATGGCCACTCCTTGTTCATTTTCGAAGAAAAATGGCCCAATTATGCCTCTGGACCAAAATCCGCACCAAACAGTGACTCGTTTTGAGTGCGTCGGCTTTTCAATGTATGCGTGCGGGTTTTCTGTGCCCCAAATGCGACAATTTTGCTTGTTTACATATCCGCCAAGATCAAAATGAGATTCATCTGAAAAGATGATTTTTTTTGCCAAAATCGGCATCTTTTGGTGTAGGCTACTGCATGGCCAGCCGAGGCAGCCATTTGAATGAAATTATTTTCCATTATTAACCGAAAGGATTGTACTTTCAAATAAAACAAGAAATTTGAGAAAATATACAGTGGTTTTTTTAAAGCATTTTCAAAAAAAAAAAGTTATTTGGCGGACCCATTACTTATAAATGATTCGAGTCTTTATAGTTTTAGTTGTTGTTGCACGTACAAAAAAAGAAAAAAGACAGAGCAGCAAGCAGAGCAAACACACAACCTTCTGGTAAGAATTTTAGTGTTCGTACGCGATTCATACTCATTTTGTGCTTCGTGTATATGTTGAGTTATGGAGAGCCGAAACCAGCAACATCAAACGTGTTGTTAAGTATGAATATGATGAGCACTTCAAAATTTGAATATGAGTAGAGGTTCCATGATTTTAAAATAAGTATGAATGCGTATAAGTATCAGAAATTATGAGTATGATTCGATCATCATTTTGAATACTCATATCTGGTGTGTACATAGACTTATGTATATAGACTTATGTATATATCATGAACACAAGAGAACAGAAAAGCACTCAATGGAAGACATAGCGATTAAATGAGTGCTCAGTTCCTGATCCAGACTGCTATTAAGTTCCTTTTATGCTTTCCCATGGATATTGACTGTTTCTACTGGAAATAATAAATTATTCTACAATCTACCTTATTTGCGTGCCTGTTCAGGGTCATACTCGGAAATTTTATTTGCCATAACCAGTACCACAGTGAAAATCTTTTATATGGTCTCCACATGAGAGTTCTCTTGGTCAAGACAAGCTTAAAAACTTGGCAAAACAAATCACACTTCTTGGCTAATACTTCCTGGGTAGAAAAAGGTTCCTCTTTGACCGCTATATCTTTACCACTCCCTAATTAGCATTTATTATGTAATACATCACCTCGCCAGCTAGACACTATTGGCGTAGCTTATGCAGAAATTCCTCCTCAAAAGGGGAAGTAGAGATCGCCTGCTATTTAATGCGTCACTGTGAATAGCGATGGATAGATCTCACACTAAAGAAGCCTGACAATAATACAGAGAAATTGTGGCATTCAAATCTAATCCATTGTATGTTATGTCTCGTACTATGGATAGGAATGCAGACAATCTATTCAAAATATCATTTTGATGGCTCTGAACACACAAAAATCGGAAAATCTTTAGAATAAATATCCATGCAATCTTTAATCCAACTGAAGGAACCGAAAACCCTGATGATGGAGGCTGCCAATCCAATCGTTTTACTTCTGAAGAGTAATGTAATTAGGAAAAAAGACAGATTTAGGCCTCATTATCTCTTGCTGTAATGAGAAAAGAATGGGCCACACACATACATACATACATAATTGGTCATTAAAACCCTTCAGTCAGGATTACGACCTACTTTCTCACACCACTTATGTTGTGTGTGTTAATTTTATACATGAGTGGCGGCACCTGCAGTTTAAAGTCGACTCCGAACGACAGATTTCTGAGAAACTTTTTCATGGCAATTTCTATTTACTCTCAGAGTTTTTGCCAGAAATCTGCTGAGAGAAAGTCGCCGAAGAAATACTTTTTGTATTTTATTTTGATGTCTGGCCTGGAGCTTGAACCCTGGCTTTTCGTCTAATATGACGCTACTAGACCACGGCGACACAAATCTATTTCACTACAGACTTGATTTCTTTTTTTTAATAATTTGTAGCTTGAATCATACGATTATACATTTACCCAAGCTGGAAACCGTAACTCTAGTTAAATAAAAAGCAGAACAAATAAGAAATAAGAAAAAACGGAACAGAAATTATTATGAAATGAAATAAAATCTCTGCACAATTTACTTTCAAGTAATTTAAAGAAAACATCATCAAAATTGTAATTAAATTAAATTAGCCAGCAACACAACACAATATATACATAGAACGGTAGAATATCCTTTAGAACATTTATAATATCACCTGGTATCTTATGCCAGGTTATTAAAACCTTTTTTTGTTGAATCAGTATTTGCTTAAGTAGTAGAAGAGGAGACACAAAACAATTCTCTCAAACGGATGTTTGTACACCAAACAGTTTAAAATGTTCTTTAAAGTTTTTCGTTTTTGGACCGTGTGTTTATTTAAAGCCCGTGTAAAGAGAAGATTTGTAAACGTAATTAAAATGAGCGGCTATAGGAGAAGAAGTATTCGAGTGCTTAGCTAAATTACGGTTTGCTTATCGTTATCCATGATTCTCCAATTTCTGCTACAACTGTGGCTGCGGCTGCGACTGCTCCTGCCTCCAGCTACTGCTGCTCTTGTGTTTATCGTTTTGAAGGAAAGAAGAAATTTTTTATGGAACAAGTGTTGGGTGACCTTTTCTGCTTCGCATTTGTCTTTAACAATCACTTGTACAGCAAACATCTTGAGTCGTTCATTAAAATTAAAAACTCAACTGCCAAGAGAGTGTTTGTATTGTAAGGGAAGTGTAGTAGCGCTGTGGTTGGGGGTAGGTAGGACCCTCCCTTTTTGTACGTCTTTGAGTTTTGTTTTTTGCTCTTTTGTTGTATGTACGTTGAATTCAATTCAACTTTGTTGTTGTTGTACTCTAAGGAGATCACTTTGTTGTTTTTGTAGTTATTCTGTAGCTCTTCTGTTTTGTTTTAAAATGTTTTGCAAAAAAGAAAAAGAAGAAAACGAAGCAGCAAAAAAATGAAAAACGAAATAAAAGCGTCCACTACATCCTTTAGCAGTTAATTATATAAACGTTTAGACTGTTATTTTGTAAATTCTTCAAAGGGATGTCATTTCATTTCATGCCATTCATCTCATTGTCGTTTATGGTTTCTGTCTCACGTTGCCTTTTTCTCATTTTCCCTGTTTTTTTTTCTCCACTTTATTCATTCGTTTTTCATTTTAATTTCGTAATTTTCTCCGGTTCTTAATGTACTTTTGCCGTTGGTTGTTAAATTTATTTGATTGCATTGCCATTGTGTTGTTATAAATGAGTTACAGTGGTATAGCGGGGGGTTTACAATGATTTATAATGTGTTTATAAACTTTATAAAGGCAAGGAAGGGTTCATTACTTTTTTTACTTTTCGCAGCACATTATAAAATGTTTTAAAATGTTTGCCTGGTAGTGAGTGATTTACAGTATATTGCGTAGTTTTTGTTAAAAATAAATCAACGAAATCGTCCATGTGGCTTCTAAGCGGTTTTAATTGCAAAAAAAAAGTGTGTAAGTGGCAACGGAAACCTTTTCAAAAACTTTACTGCTTTTTAAATTAAAGTTTTGTTAATCGAAGGACACTGTATAGCGTTTTTTAAATGTACAGTGTCCAGTCAAAAGGCCACTCAGGTATACTTAGGCTACTCCTGGATAGTCTGATCAAATCTCTTCTCAGTGCCATTACTTAACACAAGTGGTGATGGCCTCAAAACAATTTTTCTTGAAAATAGTCATCAATTTTCCGTTTCATTGCGCAGAGTAAGGTAGGTGGAAATGGCTGACCCCTCGATGGAGTCATGATTTTCTGTGCCGTTCTACCCGTGTCCGAAGCTGCCCATATACTGTTGACAAGATCCACGATTGCATTGTCAATTATAAGCTTGCAGGTATTCAAAGGGATCCCTAATGTAGAGAATTCATCACAGAGTTTGATAGTTCATCCGCTCTGCAGTTACCGAGAATATCCCTACGTCCCGGTACCCATGTGATACAAACATAATATCAATTCGCAGCCTCGTTAAGACATCTGCGACAGTCGTATACCGTCCTGGAGTTCATTACAATCGAATCCAATGCGCTGATAGCAGCTTGGCTATCGGAAAGTATGGTCATTTTCCGCCTGTGAACATTTTTGTTCACAATAATTTTCACCGCAGCCTGAATTGCCGACACTTCCGCTTGAAAGACGCCGCAGTGATGTGGTAGTCTTATAGACCAGGATATTTCAATTGATTTCGAACAAATTCCACACGCAACGGCTTCCTCCAGCTTGCAGTCAACGATGTAAATTTGTACGGAGTCTATTGCGAGGTGCGTCGCACCATTCCTCCAGTCCTCCCTTTCCGGAATGAATGTTCTAAAATTCATTCAGAAGTCATATCGCGGTATCTTCGTATGGCCAATGCCCAATTCATGACACTGTACAGTCGCCCAGAGTTGCCTACTAACTTTAGCCGCCACGCCCCTGCAGCAGAGCTCAAGGGGTAGAAGGTATAAGATTATATCCAGAGCGAGAGCAGGAGTAGTGCGCAGGGTACCACTAATAATCATGCAGGCAGATTGTTGCAACCTACATATTAGGTTGAAGTTTGTTGTCTTATTCAAGGATTTCCACCACACCAGGCACCCGTAAGTCAAGATAGGTCTAACCACTGATGTGTAGATTTATTGAGTCATCCTAGGTTTCAGGCCTTATTCTTCCAAACATTTCTCACCACTTCATGGCGTGTAAGCTCCGCTGCTAACAAGCTAATCATTACTCTGTGTTCTCCTATGACCTGGCGTGAGAATGTTTGCCTCATCAGTCCCTTACATATCACATGTTTAACTTATAAGAGTCGAGTTCTCAGGTCACAATCTGATTGTCAGATAATATTGCCATGACTTGTCCGTTTGTACTTTTTGTCCGCAATAAATTGAAGATACGTGTGAGTTTAATTAAAAGACTTCCGAAATATTTTACTTTGGGATCCAATACCAATGGGCACAGCTGCCGTAGTCTAGTAGGTAGTGTGTTGGCTTATTAGACTTAAGGCCACGGTTCAAACCCCAGGTTAGAAATCTACAGCAAAACGAAGCGTGAAAAAATATTTCTTCGGCGACTTCCTCTCAGCAGATTTCTGGCAAAAACTCTTAGAGTAAATGAAATTGCCATGAAAAGTTTCTCAAAAAAAAACTGTTGTTCGGAATCGACTTTAAACTGTAGGACCCGCCGATCATGTATAAAATTAACACACACAACAACAAGTGGTGTGAGAAGCTATCTCGTAATCCTGAGTGGAGGGTTGTACTGACCATTTACCACGACTGCTGTCTGTACACGATATCTCCCTTTGCCGTATACATTTGGCACATAATGTGTCTACGCTCTTCAAAGAGTATGTAGACTTCAAATTGCTTTACTCCATTCACTCTTATTATGCAGTCCCTTTGGTGGCGCGATCATGGGTCATAGATTGCGCATCTTATAGAATTTCGCTTCATTTCACCATGAAATAATTTCATCTCTGGTGCCACTGTTTAATTTCTAATTGTAACATCTTTAACATTGCATTGCAACATTCACGATTATTAATCAAGATTCCACATTTTAATCTGATTATTACAACAGAGAAGATTTCTTCCATTCTCAAGCATAATTTCTTTGAATTACGATTTCTTTCTTTTTTTTGTCATTTTCATTCCATCATTTCCATTCCATTTTTATTAACAAAATTATCTTGTCCCAGTGGGAATACGTTGTAGAAATTCGTATTCTTTTGCCAATTGGTTGGCAATTGCCAACTAATCCGCTCCCAATTGTTGAGCTCTTGTCACACATACACACACACACATACATACAGACATTCACAATGATTGCCATCGATGGAATACTTATTTCGAATAAAGCCAAACGCTTTTCATTTCCTTTCTTTTCGTTTTGTTTCATTTTTCTTTTCTGTTCTTTATTTTTATGGCATGACTAGATGGAAATACTACTCGTTGAAAATAGAATCGAATTTTACGTTTTATTTGCTGATAGATTTCCTTAAAGACTTCACTCACACACTCGCTTACTCGCCTTCATACTGACACACTGATAGCTGACAGGTATGTATAGCAGAGTCGCGATATGTGTCTTGACATGCATTGTGTATTTTCATAGCCTACCAAGCTAACACGACAAAAGCATAGAACAGTGATGGCTAAAATGTAACGTGTTCTAAACATAAAAAGTATTTCTAAATCGAAAGTAAATCCCTTTTCTCCATAACCTTGCCAAACTCTAAGCCATTAACTCGTTGATATTCGTTACAAAATCACCTTTTCATGCTTTTAACTGTTATTGCTGGTGTTGGGAAACGGTAATAGACTCTCTTGAGAAGTACACTTTAAGACCAACGAGTAATAAAACGAATACCCAATACTCGACTAATAGCGTTTGAAAGATTTAAAGCTTCTTTGCAAGGCTTTTGTCTAATGTTATGCGATTTTATATGCCGCTATGACAAGCAGTGCCTGTGTATGTCTTGCCAATGATTTTTAATGTCAAACAGGCGAAAACAATAAAAATTGAAGACAATTTTTATTTAAAAAAAAGAAAGAAAATAATCTTGAACATCTCAGGCAGTTTAAAAACATGGAATAGGAATGGTATGTTAGAAATTCTATTTATGTAATACAGTGCGAAACAAAAATGAACAAAAAACCTCATTAAAAATATTCGTCAATGTGATGGATACTAATATTTTCTATTTTCTACATTTCTATGATATCCATGTTATGTATGTATGATAACATACATAATTGGTCATTACAACCCTTCAGTCAGGATTATGGACCTGGTTTCTTACACCACTTATGTTGTTTGTGTTAATTGTGTACATGAGTGCCGAGACCCACAGTTTAAAGTCGACTTCGAACGACAGATTTTTGAGAAACTTTAGCAATTTTATTTGCTCTCAGAGTTTTTTCGTCCAGAAATCTGCTGAGAGGAAGTCGCCGAAGAAATATTTTTTAATATTTTCGTTTTAATGTCTGACCTGTGGTTCGAACTGTGGCCTTACGTCTAATAAGCCAACACACTACCTGTTAGACTACGGCGATTTCATTCTATGATTTCCAGCGATGTTAATTGGCATAAGACTCTACCATTTGTAACGCATGCACTCTATCCTATTTGAGGATTCCCAAGCCCTGGGTAGGTAGAAGTGGCTAGAGTTATATGCGGAGACACTTAGGCTACACACAGAACCCATTGTGATACCACAGTTTCTCATTTTCCCCTAGTCCACTCGGAGCTTCCGCTGAAGCGACTCAGACTGCCAATATCAATGCATAACGGTTCATCCAGATCCTCTATATATCTTGATCTTGGCGGGTATGTAAACAAGCAAAATTGTCGCATTTGGAGCACAGAACATCCGCACGCATACATTGAAAGGCCGACGCACTCAAAACGAGTAACTGTTTGGTGCGGATTTTGGTCCAGAGGCATAATTGGGCCATTTTTCTTCGAAAATGAGCTAGCAGTGGCCGTTACAGTCAATAGCGATCGTTATCGGACCATGTTGAACGAATTTTTGTTCACAAAAATTGAAGAGGAGGTTATTGGCAACATTTGGTTTCGACAGGACGGCGCTATGTGCCACACAGCCGAAGCTACACTCAATGTTTTGCGCCCTGTTTTTGAAGATCGCATTATCAACCGCAGAGCTCATGTCGTTTGGCCATCTCGGAGCTGCGATTTGACACCGTTGGACTATTATTTGTGGGGTGCCGTCAAAGATAAGTGTTACGCCGACAAGCCAGAGACAATTGACGCTTTAAAGGACAATATTCGTGAAGCCATTGGTGAAATACAGCTGCACACAATCGATAATGTGCTTAAAAATTGGACCGATCGTGTAGGCTACTGCATGGCCAGCCGAGGCAGCCATTTGAATGAAATTATTTTCCATTATTAACCGGAAGGATTGTACTTTCAAATAAAACAAGAAATTTGAGAAAATATTCAGTAGTTTTTCTTAAAGCATTTTCAAAAAAAGAAAGTTATTTGGCGGACCCTTTAGTAGGCACCTCTGACCAATTGCCGGGCATGTGCTTAGTAGGTGAAGAACAGTATCGTCGTCCTCCTCATCTCACTAGCTTCTGCAGAAATCATTAGCAAGGTGTCCAAGACCAATAAGCCTCACATGCTTTCCCCTAATGCCCCCTATAACTCTGACAATAGTTCTAAGCATACTTCTCTGGGATTTAAGCAAAGCTGAAAAGCGGCTTCTATACAGCCTTGGCCAGATTTTCTGCGTAGTTCTGCCCGTGTACGAAGCTGTCCATTTACTGTTGACAAGGTCCACGATTACATTGGCAATTATAGTATAAGCCTGCAGGCACCCAAAGCAATCACCAATGTCGAGAATTAATCAGAGAGTTCGTTGGTCGTGCTCCTTTCTGGCGAGTTCATTCGCTCTGCAGTACCCATGTGATACAAACATCTGCGTCCTGAAGTTCATTACGTTACACTCCAATACCCTGATAACCGGCTGGATATCGGAAAGTATGGTAATTTTCTGTTTGGGAACATTCTCGTCCATAATAACCCGTAAAAAAATTAAATTTCTCCGAAATCCCCAAAGTGAAGAAAATCAACAACTATTTTTGGAAAAATATTAGACAGAACCTTAACTTTGAAAAGGATAACTACCACTACAACCAATAAAACCACTGAAAATACTTTCCAGATATCTTTGTTAGATGGCAACCCCATCATTCCAAGATCAACTAGTACACCAATCAACAATAATAACTATTATCAGCGAAAGATTAGGCAGAACCTTAACTTTGAAAAGTATAAATACCACTACAACCAATAAAAGCACTCGAAACACTTTTCAGATGTCTTTGTTAGATGGCAACCCCATCATTCTAGGAGTTACTAGTACAACAACAACCTGATTAGCTGAAAGACTTGATTAATGGAACTGAAACAAGGCACTGGATAAACATGAAAGTCGACTAAGAATACAGTTGAGATGAAGAATGAAACATTGAACAATTACACTGTATTACACTGTACTACAGAGATTAATTTGAAGAAAATTCTTAAAAAAAAATTTTTAAGAGAAATAATGATTGAAATCCTTTGTTTCTACTGCTGCTGACATTAATTCAAAACGTAAAAAAAATTTTCCAATCATAGGCTATCGGTAATCAACTTAGTTGATGGAAATCACCTTCAGAAGACTTTGTCAGGGAATAGCAATTCAAATAGCAATTCTTCTTCATTCTTCTGCTCCAGTCTATTGTGCTCTTTGTTGAGTTCATTTTACATTCAATTCAAAGAGGATGAATTTTATGGTAAGTAATGTAACTCCTTATCTTATGGTCTTTAGTTTTTGCTGTTGGTGCTGCTATTGTTGTTGTTATTATTTATCATCTTTAATCTCTTGTTGTTTTTATCATTCATTTCCTATGGGATTATGCTATTATTACTACAACAACAACAACAACAATAGCAATAAAAATGAAAACAATAACAACTTGTACGATATTTAGTTAAGAAGAAGTCAATTGTTTTTATTCAACCAGAAACCAAAGGCAAGACAAAACAAGACAAGACAAGACAAGTCGTAACAAGACAAGGCAAGACAATAGGAAAATAACATGAATACGAACCTAAGGATAAACACTAGGATATGTAGAGGTAGAGGGGTAGAAGCAGTGGTACAGGTATACACTAGCAAGACTTGGTGTTATAAATTTTATCTTTCAAACATAATTTCCTTATATTTTACTCGAGACTTTAATCTTTTTCACCCAAAAAAAAAAGAAAAAAAAAAGAGAAAAACAAATAGAACAAGCATTAGTACGAAGCAGCAGCAGTGGATGGAGAAGAATCACAAATACTGTGAATGTGAATCACTTGATAAAAATTTGCATAATCCTGTGGGTAAATTAAAATGAAGCAAAAAAAATCAACATTTACGACAAGAATTCGTGCAAATTCTATAGAATTTTCCATTCTAAGTGCTCGATACACCATCCCTCAAACGCTTACTTACACTGAATAGAGGTGAAAGCGTTTGTTTGTTTGGTTTCTAAAAATATATGGGCGCGTGATTTGATTTCTCGAAAGAGGCTGCCTTGTTGGTTGTCTCTACCATATTAATGTACATTACGTTGTTAGGTTTCTTCTTCTTTTTTTCTTTTTTTTCGTATTTTTAGTCTTCAAATGACATTTAAAGCTGATAAAGAAAAATATGTGCTGTTAAGCTCCCTTAAGATTGGTCCAAAAGCGAAAGTGTGCTCACGTCTTGTATATGCGCGCATTTCAATCAAATTTAAATCGATTTTTTCGATTTTTTTTTCACTTTAATTTTATAAAATTTAAATGGAATTCTTAGCAAATAGGCTTTAGTGAGTAACAAATTCTGGTAAATAAAGTCATTAAAATAACAACAAGGGATTTAAAGATGAATCAAGAAAGTTTTCGGTTAAACAACCAACAAATTTTTAAGTACTTCATGAAGAAAGCCTTTATCAACAGCGGCAAATTTGAAGATTGAGATAAAAATACACAAAATCTTATACAGTTTAAGGCGGTATTCAATTTATGTATGACAATATTTTTGAAACGAAATCATTTTTATCTCAGCAGGAGATTTGTTTACACAGGTTGAGCTAAAATACGAATCTGTCGTACGATATTGTTAAATTGAAAATGAATAATCTAGATACTGGTCTCTTGCTTTTACATCGCTTAACATTAAATTTTAAACAAAAATAAAAACAGCAAACACCAGCATAAAAACTAGCAAACAAGTAAACAAAACTACAAAAACAAACATCAGCATAAAAAATGGTAAACAAGTAAACAAAAATACAGCTTCAAACACTACAAGGATAAATGCAAACATAATAAATGTAAACGGCATTTATAGAGATTTCGAAAAAGTGAAGCCACGAACATTCGCCTTTAAGAACATGCATCAGACTGTTTACTTTGCCATATAAAAGGTAAGACAAAGCAGGCGACCGGATTTAGTAAAGTTCCATCAGTCTTGTGTGAAGATGCGGTGTGTTCGAAGAGAATAACCGTGGTTTGAAGATTTCCGCTACAAAGATCAGTCGAACAATTGACTAGGAATTGTTATTGTTTATGTAAAGGGTAGAAACAGAGAAATAACAAAGAAAAGCAATTGTTGTTGTTTACATCAAGTTGTGAACAGTGGCACACAGAATTGTGCAAGTAATAAAGAATTTTTATTAAAATTAAACTGAAATTTTATTTTTATTTTATTTGCAATCTAGGAGCTCATATTTTAAAACATTTTTAAAAGGCGAAAACGGCCGTCATTCTATGCTGTCACAAAATTCAGTATATAAGCTCCACTAAACCTAATGAGTAGATTGCCGCTTAAGCAACTTTGAGATTTATTGGGCCAACGATGATGTCGAATCTGCCAAAAAGAAATAACTTTTCGGATGAAGCTCATTTTGTGTCTTGGTAGGTACACTCCCACAACCCACAACCCATTACGAGTGACTGTTTGGTGAGACTTTATAGAGCAGAGACATTATTGGCCCATATTTCTTTGAAAATGAGGACGACTTAATCATTACGGTCAATAGAGACACCTATCGCACCATGATAACCAATTTTCTTGCATCCGCCCTTCATGGTATTGATGTGAACAATATTTGGTTTCAACAGGATGATGCATCTTGCCACACATCTCATGGCACAATCGATATATTGCGTCAAACGTTTGATGGCCGTTTATTTAACTAAAATGGTGATGTCAGTTGGCCTATAATAGGTTAAGATTTGGCACCGTTGGACTATTTTCTGTAGGGCTCCGTTAAAGAAAAATGTTATGCCGACAAACCAAGGACAATTGAGCATTTGAGGTCGAACATTCGTCATGCCTTTGCCTTGATACGACCCCATACATTTGAAAGCCGCTGTAGCCATATGAATGAAATTATCTTCCATTTCTAACTGTAACAATTGTACTTCACAGTAGAAAAATAAGTTTGAAAAAAATTTCAAACTTTTTTGTTTATTGCAGTTTTCAATTTCCCCTCTCTATAATACGAAATACTGTAGTGTATACTTTGGCGTATACTTACTTTACATCTTTAAATACTCATTTAAAAAAATTCTTCGTTATTAATCATACGCCTCCGCTCCATTTGAAGTATGTTTTGTAAGCAAAACAACAAAAGAACTTCGTTGTAAATGTCATGGAAAATGCAAACAAATGGTCAAAATACAGAGAAAAATATACGATTTGACTACGTGGCCTTCAAAACACGACTGAATTCGAAAATATTTTTCAAATTCAACAGAAATTGAAATAAAAAAAGGGAGAATAAACTAAAGCATCAGCATATTTTTTTACGATCATTTCATAACAATTTTAATTGATTCAAGCGAATGTTGTGCCAAAGAAACTGAAAACAAAGTCAAGAAGTCAAAGACAGCAATACGGTACGCTACACTTGCATGGCCTTTTTGGAATGCTAAATTCATTGAATAATAAAAAAAGAAAGAAAGAAAATTAGAACACGATGAAACTGAAAGAAGATCAAAAAGGATTCAATTTATTGAGTTTCTTCCAACGGGGGTCTCTACCTATTACGATTGCCGGATTATTATAGCGTGTTTCAGGCGGAAGTAAAGGCCAGCTACCAGGCTGCTTAATGAATTCTCGTCAACGGTGTTCCTTTCACCCGTATCTCGATCTTCTCTGATAGTCAGGCTGCCATAAGATCTCTGTCGAACGTTGTGAATAACTCCAGGATCGTCAGGGAATGTTGCCGCTGGCTCGACCTAATTTCTCGGCGCTTCAGTGCTACACTTATCTCAGACCCCAGGCACAGTAATATTCTGGGAAACTGAAGAGTTGACGAGCTCGCCAGGGCTTGTGCACTACTTCCGGAATCCTCTTCAATTGACTTGGGAATGCCACTTACCTCGGTCAAGTTGGCCATCGCGTGGAAATTCTTTCGAGACGCTAACCTATCCTGGGTCAATGAGGAGTCCTGCTCCACTGCTAGACTTACTTGGCCCTCGATGGATAGAAGCCGCACCAACCATTTACTTGGATATGATGGTAACGTCATCTCGATTACAGTGGTCATTGTGTTATAGGAAGACGCGCGAAAAAAATGCAATTTCCATCTAACGACTTCTGCCGATCTACAGATCTGCTGAGGAAGAAGAGACTGTTATTCACTTTCTTTGTCAATGCCCAGGTTATTTCACTTTCCACTGATTATCAGCATGACGGAGTTATCATCCATTGATGTCAGGGAGATAGCTACGTTTACCAAAATTTCGGGCTGGTGTACCATCTAAGTGTAGCGGTGCTTTTAATGTGCTGCCCTTGCGCTGACCAACTTCTTTTTCTTCCTTGGCTTAGAGGAACTTCATCAGTACAGAGACTGCGATCACCTGTGGCATCACAACGGGCCGCTATGAGTGCTCAAGTGAACTTTTGGTATCAAAGCTACCACTCCAACCTACCTACCTAACACCACCAATGTTTCATGTGTTAACACGACCTGCGAATTGCTCAGCATCTACTGCTTAATGGCTACTGCGAGAAACTGATTTTCAAAGCTGTTTCACAGACTTTACACTCAGTTACTCTCAGGTCTTTGCGGTGTAGAGTACAAATTCGCAAAACCATTTGGAAACATGATTCCTAAAGGGAAAGTTTAAAAATATTTTCCATTTGATTCCTTAATTTTTCTGTTTTCGTTTTTCCTTTTTTTCTCATTTAATAGCCATGATTGACCTTCTGTTGCAAAAATATTCAACCAAATGATGACGAAACAAACAAAAAAAAACGAATTTGGCTTTGGCTTTAAAAGAAGGAAGATTACAAAAAAAAATCAAAACTAAGAAAGAGAAAAATTTTTTTAAATAAAATTTCTGGGAAAAAGAAAACTACATCGCACGCAGCATGAATTTCATTGCTTGTAATTCAATGATAAGCAAAAAAATGATTTTTTTTTCGGTTTTATCGCAGCAACTCAATTTCAATGGTTTCTCTTTTTAGGGAGAATGCTGTGGTCTAAACTGTGGCAAAGATTTTTGAAAACAAACGATATTTTTTGTAAAAATCCTTTGAATACTCATTCCATGAATCAAAATCTGCTACAGGCTAATTTTCGGAATTAAAAGAAGAAGAATTAAAAGAATAACTTCAGTTAAAACAGAATTGAGAGAATTGTTATGTGTGTGTCATAAAAAAGCACCTGCTTTCCACAGACATCAAACAATCCTTCAATAGCTTTGACAGAAATATCATACACCTTAAATCAGAGATCAGCAATGAATCGTTTTTTCGCTGCTCTTAAGCACTCATGAAAATTTCAATATAAGTGAGTCAACAATACATATTGAAATTTAATTTCTCTGATTCATTCATACTCACGACAAAATTGATTTATGAGTACAGGTTGCATTGAGTATGCGTACAACGTTGACATCAAACTCATACCATTTGAAAGAAGTATGTTTCAAAAGCCAACTCATTCAGATTCATAACCATTCATATAAATGGTTAGAGTGACTCGAATCATTCAACAAAATTTACCGCCTTATTGTTACATTTACAACAAGTGTTCGTACGCGATTCATACTGATTTCGTCCTTCGTGCACAAGTTGAGTTATGGAGAGTCGAAATCAACAACATCATACGTGTTGTTAAGAATGAATATGATGAGTACTTCAAACTTTGAATATGAGTACAGGTTCCATGATATTAAAAGAAGTATGAATGCGTATACGTATCACAAATTATGAGTATGATTCGATTCTACTCATATTTTTAAATACTCGTTGCTGATCTCTGCCTTAAATTATTAGCTCACAACGTTTACCGGCGCTACATTAGTAAGCACGACTGCCAGGTTTGTAATCCCACTAAAAAATAAAACGGCGACTTTCCTATAGAATGGAGTAAAAAAGAAACTCGCTCTCTATGATTACTTATACGAATACGGAATATAGGCAAATGCATACGTACAGACGTTCGAACCTTTACAGACGCATCTATAATAGATGATAATATGGCGGGCTATCTGCAGGAAATAATCAACTCTGTATAGAAACAATTTTGCTTCAAAATTTTTCTCAAAATAATTCAAACTGTTATTAACATGATGTTAATCTTCTAGAAGAACGGAACTGGACCTATATATTGAAGCACCAGAAACCAAACTTTTCTTCCAGTGGAGGTGCGTGCAATTAGAGAATGTATGATACGGAATTGTAATTATTTTTCAAGCTTGACGTATAGTTAAAGGGCAACTGGGTCAATAACATCCAGGAATACGAGATCAAAGACCGCCTTAAAATGTAAAACGGCGATTAACAATTACTCTAGGCATTAAACGGTAAGCATTATATGGATTCCTAGTCATTATGGAGCGATTGAAAGTGAGGCAGCGAATATTCGGGCCAAAAGAGTATTACACACCATAAGCTTGGATAACCCAATGCATTTTAAAGCTTTGCAAACCAAGCTCAGAAAGTTGGTGAAAACGTCAGATCAACTATTGTGGGATAATGACACGATAGGAGGATGTATTACAAAAATACTTTGAACCGATCCTAATGACGAGAGAACGTTAAGTATTTTAAAACTAAATAAGGCGCGACCTGAACTTGCTAATGAACGTACTCATGTACACCTGAACCTTATTGACGTATTGGATGAAATGATGAATACAGGGCATGCAGTGAAAACATCGAAACGATGAAGAACATTTTTTGTGTCATTGCTCTGCTCGAGCTTACTAGAGATTCTAATATTTTAGGTAACAGACATAACTCGTTTCAGAGGAATGAAGTGGAAGCATTTAAGCACGTTTGTACAATATACAGACATCCTATAGAAAGTATGGTTGGTATTATGATTGCTTAAGTGTTGGTCTCCTCTCCACCAGCCTATCTAAATAACTACTTAGTAGGCTTCCTGCTTAAATTACTGAAAAAGAATTTCAATCTTTTAATTTTTTATGTCAATAGCTTTTCTCCAGGGGCATTAAATTTGAAATTCGTTTTGTTTTGTTTTTTTTTTTTCTTCTTTGTAATTGAAATACATGTTCCCACTGTGAATAAGAATTCCTTGAAATATGATTTGCTTATTTTAATCCCATTATATTTGCGTATTTTTTTTTATTTTTTTTCCATAATTCCACAACATGTTCTCTTACCTTGAAATGATGATGATCTCAGGATAATAAAGTAATAAATCTGAGATAAAAATAAAAAAAAAAGTAATTTTAAGTTGTAATCAATAGGGGGGGATTCGAAACAAACAGACAGAAAGAATAACACAAAATATTTGCATAAATTTGACATTCAAACGAAAACCAAAAATAATTATTCATTCAGCAAATTAAATGCAAAACTCTGTTAATAAACCAAAAAAAAATAAACTGAATAGTAAAGTAAAGGTCATTACAAAGGGGGGAATTATGAAATCAATAAACAACTCATTCGGTAGGCAAATTAATGGAATTCATTGTTGAAACACGACTAGATAAACAAAGCAATTGGGATCATGACTTTTAAGATAAAACAAGTGGCTGGGCACGAACTGTGCATGAAAAATCGCTGCTAGCCAAACAGTTAACATAGAAAATTCTTGTATCAAATAGCAATCGAATGACAACACTATGCGAGAAAAAAAATTAAATATACCCAGCTAATGACATAATGTAAGTTGTGCCTTGTTTTATTTGACAAAATCTGTTTTCTTGGACTTTACGCACAAATTTTTTAATTACACAAACATTTCTGAAACGATATTCAAAAATTTAAAATTTATTAAAAAGGAGAGGAATGGACCTTTGAAACGGTATACATATATATATTATTTGACTTAATATGCTATAGGGTTTGATGAGGTAAACTTGACAAATGTGAATTTTTTTCAATTTTTTTCAAGTTTGTCCGTTCATAGTAGCAAACTTTAATTAAAAAATATGAAATAAAAGATTACATTCTGAAAGTGCATTATATTGTGAAGAGATTGACACTTCGTTTGATCAAATCGTACAAAAATTACCGTAGTTATTACTTAATTAGTATAACAGTCGAGTTATATTTTTCATATACGTATATATTTTTTCAAATGAATTTTTAGTTCAAAAATTTTTAGAATATTTGATGGATCTTGATTGTTTATCGCAAAATCTGTCAATTTTACGTTTGAGCGACTACCAGAAGTCGGCTAATATTTGTGTTTTTTGCAAATACTATTATATCCCTTTGCTCAAACTTTGTCCAACTTCTAGAGGTTGCTCAAACATTTGGCGATAAACAATCAAGATCCATCAAAACTTTTGAAAATTTTTGAACTAAGAGTTAATTTGATAAGATGACATATATGTATGTATAAAAAAATATAACTTGACTGTTATACCATTTAAGTAATAACTACGGTAATTTTTGTCCGATTTGATCAAACGAAGTGTCCATCTCTTCACAAGAGAATACACTTTAAGAATGTCATCACTGGTTTTATAGTTTTTAATTAATTTTTGCAATAAAAAATATATAAACTTAACAAAAGGAGAAAAAAATCATATTTTCCAAGTTTACCCTGTCAAAACTCATAATATGTAAGTTTGAATCATATGCTTATGTATACCACTTTAAAGCCAGATCTATCCCCTTTTCAAAAACTTAGGATTTTGAAGATAGGTTAACAAATATTTGGGTAGTCAATAATTTTGTATGAAAAGATCAAAAATACCGTTTTTGTCAAGTAAAACAAGTTTGGAGGGTTCGAGAATTATAAAAAAAAAATATTTTTTAAGTTTTACTCACCAAAAATCCACGCTGTGTCCTTAGCTGGGTGTATTTTGACTGTCGGACCATGTAATTAATCGCTCATTTTCACAAAATTTTTTGCTTTTTTCTATGGAACTAAACATGAACTATTTTGTGTATATAAAAGCTGTTCGCACTATTTTATACATCCCTGACTGATACGATTTCTTTCTTGCAAAGATTGTAATAATTTCCAACCCTGCAGCTATTGCCACAAAAGTTCTCCTCTTCTAGTTCATGTATCATTTGCATTTGCATTGAAAATATGTAAGTTGCAGATAGATTTGCTCGTTTTTCAAATTGCAAATACGGATGATTAATTAAAAAACAAAACGAATGACTGACGAATGATAAACTGATACAAAAACAACAACAAAACAAGGAAAAAAATTGGTAATAATGTTCACATGTCTAAGCATTTCATGTCAAACTCAAATGACATGTACACATAGCCACCACCACCAGCACCATCATCATCACATATGTAGCGCATGCATACATAGTACACCGAGAGAAAAACAATGAAAAATACATGGCAAGTGAATCTAAAACAATACTACCCTACAACCATACCAAACCAAACTATTCATTTGAGTGTAAAAGTTCATGTAAAATTGCTGGTATTATTTGTGGCAGCAGCAGCAACAACTGCGGCAGCAGCAGCCATGTATTTATGAACGGATATGAATGCGTAATAAATTGTCTATATTGAGGCATTCATACACTGCATATTCAAAAGATTTATTCAGCAAATATGTGTCTGTCTGTTTGTCTCTCTCTCTCTCTGTGCACAAGTGTATTTTTGTAAGAATATCATCATCATCATCATCATCAGCAACAACTACAACAATAATTCAACATAATTTCTGTATATTCCGTGGAATTCTATTGCGAAACAACAAAATTTATGAAAAAAAAACCTGGGGAAAAAAGTTTGAAAATCCATGGCCCTCTTATCGGTATTTCATGACGATAATGATTTTTCATTATTGAAATAACATTGGATTTCTGTTTCTGGCCATTGCTTGTCTGTCTGTTTGTTTGTTTGTTAGTTTTCATCACAATTTCGTTGGTTTTACGATTTCATTTTAATTTTTTTTTTTCTGAAAAACATTTTTGCTCTTATCGCTAACGTTGATAATGAGAGAGCAATGATGTTATTTGCCATTGTATTATAGTTCTCAGTGATGTTTTTTACAGTATTTCGTATAAATTTCATTTTCAAGTAACCGGTTTCAGCAGCAATTTTAATCGTATATTTTTGTAAAGGCCTTCATGCAATTTTTTTTCTTCTTTTGTCAATAGATGAGTGCTGGAGAGGCTGGCGTCGCACGTGCGCCTGAACACCCCCGTTGTTAATGGATGAGACTTTAACGCTTGGGCGGCCGAATGGGATAGTAGATATACTAACGCCAGGGGTCGCTGCCTCTTGGAAACGGAAGAGGAAGGACATTTAGGAAGGCGGGATCGAGCTCGATGTGAGCGTTTGTGAGCGATGGTCTTGTTTCGCGGACCGCGTGGAGAGTAACTGAGGACTTCACGAATTGTGACCATCAGGCAATCCTGATGACGGCTACTGGGCGCAACTCGAGAGGAGATGGATTTCCGAAGTCTACGGGACCTAAATGGAAGGACACCCGCTTTGACGGGGAGACGTATAGAATGATGTTGTCGTCTTTTCATACGACTGGCAGCACGGTCGAGGAATTAGTGAGCGGCGTATACGAAATGCTCAACACTGCATGTGATGCTGCTATGCCTAGGAGGACTGTGTGTAGGGGACGTTCCCCCTGCTACTGGTGGAATTACGATTTCCGAAATCTGCTGTCGCCATGCATTGGGGCGAGAAGACGGGCCCAGCGCACGAGAGGAAGACCGACATGGGAAGCCGAACAGGCTTCATATGAGAATCTAAGGCATCAACTTAGAGGAGCCATTAAAAAGAGCAAGAAACTATCCTTTCAGCGGATATGCCGGGAAGCTGACATCAATCCTTTTGGGATGGCGTACAGAGTCGTCTGCATGAGAATAGGGCCTCGGGAATAGCCTAAACTAGGTTGTCCAGATTGTTAGCACATTATTTTCACGGGGCCACCCCTACACTTTTATAAGTAGGAAGCCGGAAGCCACTCATACCATACCCGAGGTAACAGGAAAGGAAGTACTCGCAGCGTGCACTGGAATAGGAGATAGGAAAACTCCGGGGCCAGATGTAATCCCGAATAGGGCACTTAAGGCGACTATCCGGCTCAGACCGGATATATTCGCCAAGGTGTTCCACCAGTGCTTCGTCGAGGGTGTTTTTCCACGTAAATGGAAGAAGCAGAAACATTCCAAAACCTGGCAAACCAGAACCATCGTCGTATCGGCCCATCTGCCTACTTGACACAATGGGAAAAATACTGGAGAGGATAATATACGATCGACTATTGACGTGTGCCGAGGCAGGAGGGGCTCTCTCGGACCTGCATGGAATACGGATTTAGGAAAGGATGGTCCACTGTTGACGCGATAAGGAGGGTGGTCGACATTGCAAGAGATGCAATAGAGGGCGAAAGATGGAGATTTGGCACCAAGGAATACTGCGCGGTTGTCACACCTGACGTTAGAAACGCGTTCAACTCGGCGAATTGGGGACGGATTATGAGAGCCCTCTTTAACATGGCTACGCCGCCATACTTAATGGAGATACTGAACAATTACTTTCAGGACAGGAAGGTAATATACCTAACGGATGAAGGAGAGCAGGAATACGTAGTGACGGCGGGTGTCCCGCAGGGCTCTATACTTGGGCCACTACTGTGGCACATTATGTACAATGGAGTACTTCGACTGCGATTGCCAAACGGGACTACAATTGTGGGCTTAGTCTCGATAGCTAAGACGGTAAGGGAAATAGAGGAGAAATCGTGGTCTGAAGATCTCCGTTACAAAGATCTGTCGAGTAATTGTCATTGTTTATGCAAATGGTATAAGCAGAGGAATAACAAAGAAAAGCAATTGTTGTGCGAATAATATTTTTAAAATTAAATTTATATTAAAACTATTGTCTGTGAATTGAAATTCTGCAAGACGATTACAAAAGTTTATTGAAATATTTATACAATTATGCCTCAAATAAATAAATTCCAAAAGTGAAAGTAAAGGCCCTTGTGTCAAAAAATTATTACCTTTAACCCAAATGTAGTCATCATTTGAAATACTCGATAACCGATTCTAAGTTAATTTTGAATCCTCTATCCTTATGGCAGTCATTTCAAAAATTTTATTATTTCGTTAGTTTATCGCGAACAAAATTTTAGTGAGAGTGCGTTTGTTGGTGGAGAAAGGAACGGTGTTGTCAGAATTCTCTTCATCTATAGTTTTTCCATTATTTCTGTGGCGAACAAATTGGTATCCTGTAAAAATGTCGGTTTGTTCACATTTTGTGGCCATGTACAAAATAGATGTTGTTGTTGTTTTTGTTGTTATCGGATATTGCGTTTAATAAAATCCACGATGTGACTAAAATAACGGACACTCGCTATATTTTTGTAGCCGCATAAAGCTACTCATACGTACAGCTACGGCTACTGTTTTAACAATAATGCCACCGCAATCTACTTGTCAGTGTGTGTGTATGTGTATGTTTCAATTGTTGTCATTTGTGTTGTAGTAGTATTGGTAATGGGTACTACCATAGTCACAGTCATAGTAAAAATATTAGTTGTTGTAGTTTTCTGTTTCTATAGACCAACCAACCCAATCATCCAATAACAACAACAATCGCTTCAATTTGATTAAATAAACATACAAAAATTTAATTTCACGTTACGTTTGTGCGTTTTCCATTCGGTTCCTCGATTATTTTTTCATTTCATTTCATTTCATTTCTCTTTAATTTTATTTCTGTTGCCATCAAATATTCACACAATATTTTTGCAACAATTTTTTATAAATTTTTACTTTGCTTAACAAAACGACTTAAACATTTTAAATAAAACAGAACAGAAAGGCATAAATGCATGGAAAAATTTAAATAAAAAATTTCATTGTTTGTGTTTTTAATTTAAACGGAATTCCTTTTGAAGCATTTTCATGCAATCATCTGTTGGAAGAATATTTTTTTTATTAAATTCTCTTTTTAAATTAATTGTAGAATGTTTAAAAGATTATATAATTCATCATTAGCATACAGATGTTTTAATGAAATTCATTATGAATTTTTTATTGTAAATTCAAATTTTACTTCACAATTTCATTAACATTAGTTCAGTGATTTATCGATATATTCACTCAGAGTTAAATGAATCCACAAAATACACATACATGCCAGAGATGAGCAGCATACTCATAATTTCTGATACTTATACGCATTAATACTTATTTTAATATCATGGAACCTTTACTCATATTCAAAGTTTGAAGTACTTATCATCATATTCATACTTAACAATAAGTATGATGTTGTTGATTTCGACTTTCCATGACTCAACATTTACAAGAATCACAAAATAAGTATGAATCGCATACGAACACTAAAGTACTTACTAGAAGGTTGTGTGTTTGCTCTGCTTGCTGCTCTGTTTTTTTCTTTTGTTGTAAATGCAACAACAACTAAGACTGTAAATTTCGATGAATGATTTATAAGTATTTTTTGTAAAGTTATGAATCTGAATGAACATATTTCGAATGGTATGAGGACATGATTCATACCACAGGTCAGCCACTAAAACGAAATATAAGAAGAATATGTCTTCGGCGGCCTCCTCTCAACAGATTTCTAGTAAAATCTTCGAGAGTAAACGAAATAAAATTGCCGTGAAAAATCTGTCGTTCGGGCTCGACTCTAAACTCTAGATTTCGCCACTCATGTAAAAAATTAAGACACACATAACGTAAGTGTTGTGAAAGGCTAAATCGTACTCCTGACTGAAGGGTTCTTATGACGAAGTGTGTACGCATCAGAAATCAGCAATGTATCGTTTTTTCGCTGCTCATAAGCACTCATAAAATTTTGAATATAAGTGAGTCAACAATACATATTGAAATTTAACTCATCTGATTCATTCATACTCACTGCAACGTTAATTTATAAGTACCGGTTTAAATAAGTATGAGTACAACGTTGCCATCAAACTCATACCATTCGAAATATGTTTGATTCACAAGCCAACTCATTCAGATTCATAACTTTACAAAAAATACTTATAATACTTATAAATGATTCGAGCCAATCGAGCACAGCAAACACACAACTATTTAGTGAGTAAGGCTGACTTCTAGTACGGTATATAAAATATGTAGATATGCAAAGTTCCAAACAATGCATCAACTAAAGGGTTCTCCAAATAACTTTTTTTTTTTGAAAATGCTTAAAAAAAACTACTGCATTATCTCAAATTTTTTTTTTATTTGAAAGTACAATCCTTCCGGTTAATAATGGGAAATAATTTCATTCAAATGGCTGCCTCGGCTGGCCATGCAGTAGCCTACACCAGAAGATGCCGATTTTGGCAAAAAAAATCATCTTTTCAGATGAAGCTCATTTTGATCTTATCGGGTATGTAAATAAGCAAAATTGTCGCATTTGAGGCACAGAAAACACGCACGCATACATTGAAAAGCAGACGCACCCAAAACGAGTCACTGTTTGGTGCGGATTTTGGTCCAAAGGCATAATTGGGTCATTTTTCTTCGAAAGTGAGCAAGGAGTGGCCGTTACAGTCAATCGGGCAATGTTGAACGAATTTTTGTTCACAAAAATTGAAGAGGAGGATATTGGCAACATTTGGTTTCAACAGGACGGCGCTACGTGCCACACAGCCGAAGCTACACTCGATGTTTTGCGCCTTGGTTTTGAAGATCGCATTTCAGCCGCAGAGCTGATGTCGTTTGGTCACCTCGGAGCTGCGATTTGACACCGTTGAACTATTATTTGTGGGGTGCCGTCAAAGATAAGTGTCACGCCGACAAGCCAGAGGTAATTGGCGCTTTAAAGGACAACATTCGTGAAGCCATTGGTGAAATACAGCTGCACACAATCGATAATGTGCTTAAAAATTGGACCGATCGTGTAGGCTATTGCATGGCCAGCCGAGGCAGCCATTTGAATGAAATTATTTTCCATTATTAACCGGAAGGATTGTACTTTCAAATAAAACAAGAAATTTGAGAAAATATTCAGTAGTTTTTTTTAAAGCATTTTCAAAAAAAAAGTTATTTGGCGGACCCTTTATAAATCCGATGCCTGATTGCTTTTTGACTGCGTTAAAAATACACATTAATGACGTTTTGAAATAGATTACATTGTAAACATTTTGTAAAGCGACTTTATGAAACACTACACTTTGTTCAAACACAAAGCAACTAACATTTTGGAAGTCAGCCTATTTTAATGTTCGTACGCGATTCATACTTATTTTATGCTTCGTGTATATGTAAGTTATGGAGAGTCGAAACCAACAACAACATTGTTAAATATGAATATCATGATGAGTACTTCAAATTTATATTATGAGTAGAGGTTCCATGATATTAAAATAAGTATGAATGTGTATAAGTATCAGAAATTGTGAGTATGATTCTATTCTACTCATTTTTTTTTTTTTGCATACCCATTGCTGATCTCTGATTCGAACCCACCTCGTAGAACAAAATGCATTGTTTTACTTTTTGAAAATGACAACTAAATCGCCAGCTTTATGGCAGCAATATCTGCGTACTTGAGACAATAAATATCACATTTTAAGCGTTGCACATGGCTATTAATTGTGTCAGTTAATTAAAAACCAAACCATGGCAAAAGGAGAAGCAGAGAGAATAAAAAAAGATTCAATTTCTTTCGTTCTTTCATTTATTTTGTCTTAATAATATATTCCCATATGCAAAATCATAATTTTTATAATTTCACTTGAAATATTTGATCATTTCTTCTCTTTTTCACATTTTTGTTTTCGTTTCTTTCTTTCGTTCGTTCTGTCTTGTTAATCAATGCAATTAAGCCTGTTTTAAATGCATTTCACTGCTTTCCATTTTTTTAAAAGAATTTAAAGTTATCGCATAACAGAACAGAACAGAACCGAACAGTGTAGTGAACGTCATATATTAACCACAATTAATTACAACAATAATGTTGTGCGGGCCTATTTAAATAAAACATTTTTTCAGGCAACAATATTTTCAATATTTCCCCACATATTCTTCGAAATAATTTTTGTTTGCCAGATTTTTTCCAAGATTTTTTTTCATATTCAATGTTTGAGCAAGATGCGTGCACACGTGAATGAATATGAAATGTTGACCACAGAAGTGCCAGAAATCTGTTTAAAACTTGATTTATGCCAACCAAATGCACTTCTGGTTATGGCCTGCCTATACGCTGCCATGTTGCTGTTGCTATGAAAATCTTCTCTCTTTCAATATATGCTTACAAGCGTGTGTGCGTGTGTGCGTGCGTGTGTTTGTATGCCACAAGGTGAGTGTATTTGGTGAATGTTCATAAAATTCCGGAAATCCATTAATGCCGTTTCACAATTATTATTGCAGTTGCAAATGGCTAAAGTTGTTGCCTGGAAAATACAATTTTTTAATGAATTTTATACTGTGTGTGCGTGTGTGTGTATGTACATGTATGTTGTACAACTTAATAGCACTGTTGCTGTTGCCAACAAACTTAAGGATACGACGAGTAACGCCAAAGGCGAAAGACAAAAAAGACATGATTAATCATATTGGCAAAAGACATGATTAATCATATTGGATGGCAATTTCAAAAATCTTCATCTTCTTCGTTTCAGGCACAAATTTATTCAATTAATTACAAAAAAAATCAACAACAACAACAACAACAACAACAAAAAATTAAACATAAAATGGCAAATATTTTATTAAAAATGAAACTAATGAAAATAAAAAACCAAAGAAAACAAAAATAAATTATTAACGAATAAGAAGGAAATATTGAGGCATGAAATTATGTGATACTGGGGACCAAATAATTTTCACTATGTAAGTGTGTTGAAATAAATTTAAAGAGAATTGGTCTGCCACCAATTATGAAACCATATGTTATGAAACCATATGTTATGAAACCATATGTTATGGAACCTAAGCTAGGTTTTCAGGTGAGTGTCAGCAAGTCCCGTTCTCCTGGCATATATACCTTTAGTAACCAATATCTCCTTTGCCCGAGTGCTACATTGTTGATGATCAAGTGTTCCATCGAGTCGTGTGTCTGATAACAAAATTTGCAAAATTTGCAAATTGCGATCGGTTAAGGCCATCCTGAACATGTGCTATTATAATCATAATGACTCATATGTACATACATACATACGTAATTGGTCATTACAATCCTTCAGTCAGGATTACGACCTAGTCTCTCACACCACTTATGTTGTGTGTGTTAATTTTATACATGGCGGGACCTACAGTTTAAAGTCAACTCCGAATGACACATTTTTGAGAAACTTTTCATGGCAATTTTATTTGATCTCAGAGTTATTGTCAGAAATCTGCAGAGAGGAAGTCGCCGGAGAAATACTTTTTGTATTTTGTTTTGATGTCTGGCCTGGGGCTCGTGCCCTGGCTTTACGTCTAATAAGCCACCACACTACCTACTAGACTACGGCGGCTTCATGACTCATATGTATTGTTACAAAAATGAAGAATCTAGATACTGGTGTTTTGCTTATACATCACTTAAGATTAAAATGGTAAACAAGTAAAGAAAAATACAACAACAAACACTACAAGAATCAATGTAAACAAAATACACAACGCCAATTGACCGCTCCCGAACGGAAATAAAATGTTCACCAAACTCGCCTGTCAATAAGTCTATTGTTACGCGTGGCATATGTCACCGTCTTGTTGAAACCACATGTCATGCAAGTCAAGCTCTTGCATTTTGGGCAAAAAAAGTTGGATATCATCTTACGGTAGTGCTCACCATTCACAGTTACGTCACGATTCGCAGCATCTTTGAAGAAGTACGGTCCAATGATGCCACCGCACCAAACTGTGACTTTTTCTGGATACATTGGTAGCTTTTGCAATGCTTCTGGCTGATCTTCACTCCAAAATCGAGAATTTTGCTTATTTACGTATCCATTGAGCCAAAAATGAGCTTCGTCGCTGAACACAATTTTTCGATAAAGAAGTGGATCTTCGGCCAACTTTCCAAGAGCCCATTCACCAAAAATTCTGCGTTGCGGTAGGTCGTTCGGCTTCTATTCTTGCACCAGCTGTATTTTGAAAGGCTTCACACCTAAATCTTTCCGCAAATTCTTCCACGTTGTTGAGTAACAGAGGCCCAATTGCTGCGAACGGCGACGAATCGATAATTGATGGTCATCATTAACATTGGCCGATACAGCTGCGATATTTTCCTTCAGTTCGCACTCTACGTAAGCGTGTTGGTGGTTTAATGTCCAACAATGTAATTTTGGTGCGAAATTTAGTCACAATAGCCCGAATAGCCGCTTCAGTCGGTCGATTAAACTGACCATAAAATGGAAGAAGCGCGCGATGAATTTTCTTAACAGAGCACGCATTTTGATAATAAAATCCAATGATTTTCAAGCGTTGATGATTCATGGTTAAATTATAGACCAAACTGAAGATGTTTGACAGTGCTCACGAAACGTGCGTGAGCTGTTTAAACCAGTGTTGCCAAAAAGGTAATTGCTAAAAAATCACCCGTTATTTTAAATGTTTTTAAAAGGTAAAAACGTAACGTCTCGAAAGTGATCTCAGCTTTTTCTATACAATTTCAATAGCAAACTTTGCTTTTTTAGCTTTCGCAACTGTCGAGGCTTATTATGTCACACTAAACAAAAACGATACATTGGTCATTGGATACATAAGTAGGTAACGCGTTGGCTTATTAGACGTGAGGTCTCGGTTCAAACTCCAAATCAGACATCTCCAACAAAATGAAAATATGAAAAAAGCCTTCTGGCAAAAACTCTGAGAGCAAATAAAATGATCATGAAAATCTGTCTTTCGAAGTCGGCATTAAAGTGTAGGTCCCGCCACAACATAAGTGGTGCGACAAACTAGGTCGTAATCTTGACTAAAAGGTTGTAAGCACCAATTATGTATGTATGTGTGTAATGACAAGAAAGAAAGAGAGACAGACCACAGAATATCTTCTCTGTCATTGTTCGACACTTGGAAGCCGAAACGAAAACAGATGCCGAGAAGTAATTCAGTAAAGCCTTAGGTAGGTAGTTAGATACAGGTGGCTGTTCACTCAAGGAGTTTAAGTGAGCACACTTAGGCCACCTAGGGCCCATTGTGACACATTTCTCCCCTTTCAAACAGTAACGGGCATGCACCCAGTAGGTGAAGAACAGTGTCATCTTCCTCCTCATCTCTGCAGCTGCTGGAGGTATTAAAAGCCCATACTTTTCAACTTTTCCTGTAACTTTAAAGTTCTCAAAATTATGTACACAATCGCCATTACTTGTAGAGAAGAACACTCTCCAATTGCTTATACCGTTAATCAGAAATTCCTTCCTTCACTGTTACTTACCTGTAGCCGGTGTAAAGTTTTACTTTGCAAGTCATTTAAATATTCAAATGAAAGCAAAGAGAAGAACATTTCAGGTGTAATTGGAAATTTAACAACAATAACAGCAAAACCATTAAAAAGAAAATTAACAAAAAGACAGCAAAAAAATTAAAAAAGGAAAACAAAACAAAAGCAGGACATCAAAATAATGATGACATGATGACAATGATGGACATCACTGGTCGCCATAATGCTGATGAGCTGACAACAACAACGTCAGTTAAAGGTATTTGTGGCAATGATAACTGTGGCATCAATGCGGTTTTTCACTGATGTTATACATACGTACACTATCTTTCTCTCTAGCTGGTGATAATGATGATTTTTGTTCTTGTTTCATTGTTACTTGAATGACAAGTATGGATTATGGCTGCTTAATTGTTAATGAACACGATATTACCACTACAGCTAAATATTGCGGATTTAATAAACACACATAAACACACACGCACATACTCACTTCCACACTCCATATCATACTTACACAATTACTCCTACTTATGCTTACACTTGCACTGGCATTTGTGAGGACACAGTTTTTATTGTTATTGTTGCTCCTTTAAAATGCAAAAACTGGCCGCAAAATTATCACATCGTTGTGTTACGCATGCAACACAGCATAAAGTATACTGAGGGAAATTTGTGAGGGTTTTACGAATAGAAGTTCATATCACTTACATTAAAATTAAAAACAAAAAAATACAACAACAACAAATACCTCCATAAAAGGTGGTAAACAAAAATTCAACAATAAACACCAGCATAAAAAATGGCAAACAAGTAAACAAAAATACAACAACAAACACTACAAGAATAAATGTAAACAAAATACACAAACAACAATAATGAATGTAAACAACAATGTTTACATCTGTAGAGATTTCGAGAAGGCGAAGCCACGAACATTAGCCTTCAAGAACATTCATCAGACTGTTTACCTTACCATATAAAAGGCATAGCAAAGCAGGCAACTGAGCTAGTAAAAGTTCAGTCAATAATCGTGGTTTGAAGCTCTCCGCTACAAAGATCTGTCGAACAATTGTCTAGTAATTGTTATTGTTTATGCAAAGAATATAAACAGAAGAATAACAAACAAAGCAATTGTCGTTGTATACATCAAGTTGTGAACAGTGGCACACAGAATTGTGCGAATAATAAAGGATTTTAATTAAAACTAAACACAAATTTATTTGAATTCTAAGGCGTAAAAACGTAACAATATTATTTCACTTGAATAGTGAATCAATCAATGAATTGAAGTTGAAATTGCTTTATTAGTCATCTTACTGCTGCGATTTGGCTCCCCTTCTCTATTTCTAGATTAAAAACAATTGCTTGATTGTAAAAGTTTTGTCAGCCATGAAGAGGTAAAGCATGCAGATGAGCCGATTTTAGCAATCTAAAGAGAAATCTGTTACTATTAAAGGGGGTGTCTCAAGTACTTGTCATAAACCATGCCATAATGAATCCCTATTTACGATTATACGGTTTCAGTTTTTATTGCTACCTTGTTTGAGTGCCCTTAATCAAGATGATGATTGATGCATTTTAGGATTGCTAACGCTCGTTGCCTAGTAACCTATCTGGAGTAGAAAGAGCTTCTGAATGAATTCAGTAGAAGACGAATAAACTAATTGTTTGTCTTCAGTTTTATGCTGTTAAATGGATCTTTATTCAATCCCTTTAAGCAACCACTTACACACAAGGAATTGAATAACGCTAAGGGTAAAGCAAAGTTTTACCAAAGTTGTTCATTATCATTGTTAGGTCAGCTAATTTTGGAACCTCCCTCATATCTTGCATACGTAACATGCAGAGTATCTGCTTAAGTAGTGCACCAGCTAAGTAGGCTGTTTATTTCTTTATTGTTTCGTTTTGTTTCCATTCGTTTCAGAAAAAATAAGACTTTAATGTCGTTCCGTAGATTTTTTTCATATTTGTTTTCTCCTTTATTTTGCTCGTTTGTTTTTTTTTTGGCTGGAGAAAAAAGAAAGAAAAAAGGTTTTCCTTGTTTTCGGTTTATTTTTTTTAAAGCCTCTTTTTTATATTTTATTATGCCAAAAACAAACAACAACAAAAATGTTGACGGTGTGGCCGTTTTTATTGTTTTATTATTTTCATATTTTTTGTTATTTTGTTATTTGCAGCATGATGCATGCAACATCACTTTTTATAACTCCTTAATAAGAACACAATAAAAGGATTTCGCATAAATTGTATCAAAGGATTACACAAAAATTTTGTTTTATTTGTTGCAGACAAAAACGAAGTTGTAACTTTAAACGATGGCAGACAGGCCATTTGGGCAAAGGGTTTAAAAGAAAAGATTAAAAAGTCAAGGCGAATGAAATTGTTTCAAAAAGAGATTATTTTCCACGATATAACAACAACAATCGTTATTGCATACAAGTTCTCACAAATGACTGCTCTTTGCGTTTACCATTTTGAAATGATTACATCTGTAGTCTACATAGATGCCAGATTTGACAATTTATCATCATTGTGATGATTTTGTCTTCCAAAAATATCGCATTGACAATATGACGATTTATGTGCTTATTTTAATGATTTTTAGAAATTAAAAATTTGCATCATATTCCTAATTTTAGTACATTAAAAGCCATTTTAAGCCTTGTATTTGCTATGCAGTTGTTAGTTTGGTAATAACAAGGAGTAAAGTATTATATTTTTAAATTATTTACGAATGCTTGTGATGGATGATACAACACAAAGTGCTAAATAAACTGAATAAAAGCGCCAATTAGTAAAGAAGAAGTCGCCGTAGTCTAGTGGGTAATGCGTTGGCTTATTAGACGCAAGGCCACGGTTCAAATCCCAAGTCAGAGATCTCCAACAGAAACGAAATATGAAAAAATATTTCTTTGGCGACTTCCTCTCAGCAGATTTCTGGCAAACATTATAAGAGTAAGTAAAATTGCCATGAAAAAGTTTCTCAAAAATCTGTCGTTCGGAGTCGACTTTAAACTGTAGGTCCCGCCAATAGTGTATAAAATTAACACACACAACATGAGTAGTGTGAGATGCTAGGCCGTAATCCTGACTGAAGGGTTGTAATGACTAATTATGTATGACATGTATGTTATTCAGCTTTCCCATGGCTTTCTGTAATCGATTCTTTTTTAAAGAGTATGTAGGTTTCAGAGCGTTCCATCGCATTTTCCAAAAATCATAGCTATTGATAGTTCTGTTCAAGGAATAGCTCTACTGATCATGCGAATGTTCTTCACCATAGTTTCCATAAGGGATGGCAATGGTCTTACACCCATTAAAGAATCTAACACTGTTATAGGACAAGTTCCCATTTCCCTATCATATATCAATACCATGTCATTGTCTGTGTCTTCCTCCACTCCATCTAATCTGTTTTTAAATTCGTCGCGTCTACTCAAGCAATAGCCCTATAGATCATAATTGCCCTGACTACCATGGATCATTCCCATGTATACCGTTGCAAAATACTTGAGTTGCATACAAAACCTTTAAACGCATGCCCTTTGAATATTATTATTGCTTGGATGGCTCTCCAGACAAACTTTCGAAGTCAGTTTACTGTCCAGTATTATCACAATACCCTGTATGGATATCGTAGTGACACAATTGTATGCACCCATGTCAGTGTATTGGGTTTCTGTCGTATTGAAAGTAAAGTCTTATGGTTCCAATTTAAGGCCTTTGTTTACTAGGAACGCCAAATCACTGGTAGATGCTATACTCTTTGTTTCTTATTTGCTAATTGGGTATGGAAATCATCCAGTGATTGGTTGGTTAAGTTTTTCTGTATTTTTAATTTTAAATTTCATTTCATTTTATGCTTAAAAGTTTCACAAAATTTCTCAAAAAATTCTCCTGTATTACTAAACGAAGTGTGTACACTTAAGCGTATGAGTGTTTAAATGCTAGAGTACATGAGCATTAAATATTAAGTATACGCACCCATTAATGAAGCGTATTAAACAGAATAATTTCGTTTTGCTTTGTATAGTACAATACAAGGTATTTGTGAAAATATTTTAAAATTTGATTTTTTAAATGTCATGGAATACATTTTCTTCCCATAATCATGTTGTTCTTTTAGGCTTTGGTGTGTCTTCTCGTTTTATTATTATTATTATTATTTTTTTTGTTTTTTGATTAAAATATCGATGAAAACATATGTTAGAATGGATTTAATAATTTTCATACGACAGTAACGCAGGCAACAAATGGCAAAAATAATAATGAAAAGTATGTGGAAGAACAGTTCATATGCAGTTGCTAGATTTATTATATGAAATTAACTTGGAAACAGATTGAAATTTGAACAAAACCTTGCATATAAGATTTTCACGGGTGCCCTGGTAGTCAAGTGGGTAGTGTGATAGACTATTAGCGTGAGGGTCGATTCCCACCAGAGACTCTGGTCTGTGACACTACACCGAGCATATGGTCAAGTTACTCCGCGCGTGAAGTCGCCGTAGTCTAGTAGGTAGTGTGTTGGGTTATTAGACGTAAAGCCAGGGTTCGAGCCCCAGGCCAGACATCAAGACAAAATACAAAAAGTATTTTTGTGGCGACTTCCTCTCAGCAGAGGAGTAAATAAAATTGCCATGAAAAAGTTTCTCCAAAATCTGTAGTTCGGAGTCGACTTTAAACTGTAGGTCCCACCACTCATGTATAAAAATTAACACACACAACATAAGTGGTATGAGAAACTAGGACGTTGTACAATGGGTCAATTCAACCTCCCCGGGTACTGTACTTGTCTTAATTGACAAGTACACGTCCTCTAACCTAACCCAACCTACTCCGCTCGTATATAATTAGAATATAATTTGTAATTGTATTGTAATTAATAAATAAATAAATAAGATTTTGGAACTAATTTATATGTGTTCATATAATTGTTCCAAATGTGTTTATAAAACATTTACGGAACACTTCTGAATATGCAAACATTTCTTTTTTTATTTATTAATTCAGTTAACTTAAATATTTTTGATTTCCTTACATACATACATGCGTACAAAATTGGACATTACAACCTTACAGTCAGGCTAGGTTCATATAACACTTATGTGGTGTGCCTTAATTTTTATACATGATTGGCAGGACCAACAGTTTAAAGTCAATTCTGAACGACAAGCTTTTCATGGCAATTTTTATTTACTCTCAGAGTATTTGCCAGAACAGACGCCGAAGAAATTCAATTTGTTGGAGATGTCCGAACTACCGACTAGACTACATTGCTTTCAATACGATTTTAGAGATTAAATTCAATAATTTCTTCTATTTTTTAAACTTTAAACTGCACTTAATGAATCAAAATATGATCCTCAAAGTAGCAAACAGGAATATAAACTAGGTCATCAGGTGTTTCGTAAAGAAACATTTGCATCATAATTCTTTTTTCTTTTTTCCTTTGCTTTTAACAATTCTTCCTTATTTCACTATAATTTTCCGTATTTGCCTTTTAATTTATTTTCTTTCTTTTTTTTCTATAAATTTTTATTCTTGTATTTCACACAAATGTTCATAGTTTTGTTAGAGTCTTTAAAAGTTTTTTGTAAAAAAAAAAAATATTTTTTTAAATCAAAATGAAAAAAAAATAAGATGAGGATGAGGATGAGGATGAGTATAAGGATGAAGCAGTAGTCTAAGCAGATAGACATCATGCTTCTATTACGGGACAAGAAAAGGAAATGAAAAAAAGGGAAGTAAAAAGATGAACAAAAGATTTTAAATTAGTTTTAAAGTTTTCTAAAGATTTTACTGGAACAACTAACGAAACTTTCATAAAAGATTTTAAATGTCAAGCAGAGCTGATAGCAAATGTCCCCCGTTATGAGGAGATAATAAAAACTAAGTAATGACAGACAGTGTGATAAAAAACAAAAACTTTCCTTTCAAAGCATTGCGTGAATTATTACAAAGGGATTAAGGGGGGGCCAGCACTGGCTTATCTAAATATGATTTGCATTTTTAATTTATAAAATTCCTCAATACCCCCCACGCCCCAATATTAATTAAGAAAGTCTTGTGTTGTACAGAATTTGGAATTGCTATTGGAGGAGAAGAGTTTAAAGTACTGTGATATGTATTCCAAGTGACACGTCGATTGAAAACAGTCTACTACTTGTTGTTTGTATCCTTTCTAAGGTTTTCTAGGCGCTAAGCTCATATGTACCTTCATGAATTGACTTTTTTTGCTTGCAGAAGCCCATTATTAAACCCCCGTGGTATTAAATAAGCGGTAAAGTCATTATCTTAGTCGCAATATTCTACTAACTACTGTATTGGCTTATTAGACGGGAGACCGTGGTTCAAACAGAACGAACTATAAAAATGTGTGTCTTCCTCATTACAACCATTTAGTTATGATTGCGACCTAGCTTCTCACACCACTGTGTGTTAATTTTATACATGAGTGGTGGGACCTACAGTTTAATATCGAATCTGGACCAAAAATTTTCGACAAACTATTCATGGCAATTTTATTTTACTCTTAGAACAACGCTGAGAGGAAGTCGCCAAAAGAAATATTATTTTCTTTCGTATTTCGTGTGATGTACGTTTGAGAGGTTTGAGCCAGGGATTGTAGAATGGGCTGCCGTCTCATAAGTCAATACCCTATCTACTACACCAAGGCGACTTCAGATGTAAGCAAACAATTTGTACGTATGCAGTTTTATAATTTACAAAATCTTAGCAAGTGAATCACCTTTTTCCGTTTATATTGTTACAAAAATGAAAAAATTTAAATACTGGTGTTTTACTTTTACACTGCTTAACATTAAAATTGTAAACAAAACCTACAAAAACAAAACAATACAGTAAACAAACCTGTTTACAAATTATTGTACTGCTTAATATAACAAACACCAGATTAAAAAAATGGTAAACAAGTAAACAAAAATACAACAACAAACACTACAAGAATAAATGTAGATAACTAAGTTTACATTTACAGAGATTTCGAGAAGGCGAAGTCATGAACGTTCGCCTTCAACAAGACAAGACAAAGCAGGCGAATGAGTTAGTAAAAGTTCAGTCAGTATTGTGTGAAGATGCGGTGCATTTGAAGCGAGTAATCGTGGTTTGAAGATCTTCATTACAAAGATCAGTCGAAGAATTGTCTAGTAATTGTTATTGTTTATACAAACAGTGTAAGCAGAGAAATAACAAACAGAGCAATTGTTGTTGTTTACATCGAGTTGTAAACAGTTGCACACAGAATTGTGCGCGTATAAAGAATTTTAATTAAAACTAAACACAAATTTATTTTTATTTTATTTGCAATCTACGAGCTTATATTTTAAATGTTTTTATGAGCTCAAAACATAAGAAATCCTCTTGAAATTGTTTAAAAAGATAATTCAAAGAACAAGAAGAAAAATAAAGTAAAGGCTGACCTTAATTAAAAATTTAACGATAAAACTATTAAAAGTCCTTTATTACTCATTGATATTACCATGAAGAGGAAGAAGAACAAGAGTATCATCATCATCCATATAATTGATGAAAAGCACTTTTATTTGCGCTTAATAACGATCAATTTCTTGTTTTTTTAAATTGCAGTACTGACAGTAATTTGCCACTTAAGATTTAATCTGATTTACAAACAAGACTGTCTTAAATTGTAAACTTAAGACGAGAGAGAGAGAGAGAGAGGGAGCGAGAGAGACCATTTAAAATTAAGAAGTTGCATACAGATAGCATACAGCCTAAGAAGCAATGGCAACAGCAGCCGAGGCAAAGGCTATGGCAACAGCAGCCGAGGCAAAGGCTATGGCATGTAAAAACGTATATTCAATATGCCACTTAAACATTATCAACATCGTTCTCATGATTCTCATCGTCCTCCACATCATCTTCATGGCAAGAAGTCCATGGAATGGACAATATCCCGATTTCTTCATTTCTTTTCTTGTGTTCTTGTTTCTCCCTTTTTGCATAAATTATAATAACTCGTGTACACTTTGAACTGCTTAAAGTTTCTGCTGTTGTTGCCGGACTGCACTGCATTGCACTGCATCAACTGGCAACATAAATGCCAAGGCAAGCATATTAAAGAGAAGAAAAAAATTAAATAAATGCACGAAAAATGTTGCAATAAGTGAGTGAATTTGCTGCTGATTCAACAAGAATTTTATCGCCTTTCTTTAACTTTCTAAGAATTGCACGTAACTTTGGAAAATTACTTCCGTTCTATTTTGCTTTGTGAGTTGTTTAGAGAAGCTTTATTACTTGGAATTTTCATAGTCATCCGCTTAGATGAACTCTGGCATAAACATTTCAATTGTCGTCATTGTACAGAACTCTGGTTACGCATTAGGATTGTAGCTTAAAGCGGTTTTAATTCTGCCATTCATTGATGTGCATTAGGAGAACCATTAAGTAGAGTGTCTTACAATTCATTTTACACTCTCCTTCCTTCTTTTACTTTTGTCATCATCAAGGTTTTTAGATTTTCTTCCAAGAAATCAATAAATTTGTATTAAAATGTTGGAAGCTTTTTAAATACAATGTAATTGAATGCAAAGCAAAGGAAAGCAAAGCAAAGAAAAAAAAACGAGAACAGATTTTGCCTTAGAAATGTCTTGCATTTCTGTTATACGTTGCAAGGTTTGTGGTTACTTGTCCATGTCATTATTGTAAATGCCTCTTAGCGCACAAGCCATAGATCCCCAGGCCATAATTTATTTACTTCGATAATAATTTCAATTTTTAACAGGACTGAATCTAAATGAGACCACCCATCCTACCTTTGCAAATGCAATTGAATTGAGTGACCCCTTAAAAAATTATAAGAAACACTTCCTCCATGGTATGCTTATACGGTAAAGGGGGTGTTAACAGAATACCTAGTCTTTCTTCAACAACAAAGCTTGATAGAATACTTATGTTAAAAACGTTAGTTAAACTACGTCTTGTCTTGTCTTGTCTTGTCTTTTCGGTTTTCTGCATTTAGGCCACATTGTATTAAAATCCATTATGTGTTCATTTTAATGGCTGCCATTAAATCTGCATAAATTATTTGTGAAATTCTTGTCAACTTCTTTTGGGAATCCGAACAAGCAGTTCAATGTGCCTGTTCTGTTTACTATTCCCCCTCCCACCGTTACCACCCTTATAGTTTACCCTTATACTTACAGTGTGTATATGTTGCTAGAATATTAAATATTTTTGAAAATTTTATTTCAAATTATACAAAAAAAAATTGAATTTCTTGTCAGTTATATACATATTTGATTGTCTTTCTTTCTATTTTTATTTCTAGGAAACCATACAGGCTGAAACTGAGAGAAAGTGTTCATTGTTGTCTTCATACAAAGTAGATAAACACTGAGAACAAACAAACTGGCCACAAAAGAAATTTTACAATTCGAAATAAACAATATTATTACGAAAATGAAGAATCAAGATACTGGCTTTCACATCACTTATTATTAAAATTATAAACAAAAGCTACAAAAACAAAACAATTCCAATAAACAAATCTGTTTACAAATTATCGTACTGTTTAATATAACCAGAAACACCAGCATAAAAAATGGTAAACAAGTAAACAAAAACCCACCAACATACATACATACATAATTGGTCGTTACAACCCTTCAGTCAGGATTACGACCTAGTTTCTCACACCACTTATGTTGCGTGTGTTAATATTATACGTGAGTGGCGGGACCTACAGTTTAATGTCGACTCCGAACGACAGATTTTTGAGAAACTTTTCATGGCAATTTTATTTACCCACCAACAACACTTCAATAATAAATGTAAGCGACAATGTTTACATTTATAGAGATTACGATAAGGCGAAGTCATGAACGTTCGCCTTCAAGAACATTCATCAGACTGATTACCCTGTCATAAAAAGGCAAGGCAAAGCAGGCGACTGAGTGAGTGAAGCTCAGTCAGTCTTGTGTGAAGATGTGGCGCGTTTGAAGAGAGTCGTCGTGTTTTGAAGATCTCCGTTACAAACATCTGCCGTATGATTGCTTAGTAATTATTATTGTTTATGCAAAGGGTATAAACCAGTGTTGCAAAACTGAAATTTTAAAATGGTACTGAGCTATAACGGAAAGAGTACTTTTTGCACAAATGGTATTTTTGTAAAAAAATACATGCAGACTTACATAATTTTCCATTATAAACCTTCAATCAGGATTAGACCTAGTTTCTCACACCCCTTATGTTGTGTGTGTTAATCTTATACATAAGTGGCAGGACCTACTGTTTAAAGTCGACTCCGAACGACAAATGTTGACAAATTTTTATGGCAATTTTCGTTACTCTCAGAGTTTTTACCAGAAAGAAATCGCCGGAGAAACAATTTTTCATATCCCGTTTTGATGGAGATGTCTGACATGGGGTTTGAACCGCGAGCTCACATTTAGTAAACCAGCACACTATATTTTATTTTATTTATCTTTAGTACACATACGGCACGGAACAGGAAAACTGACGACTTTTTCGTGTTCCTCACATACTTAGTCAAACGTCGATGCAACGTAATGTAACATACGTTCGTTATGAAGAGCAATGCAAACGCTTACCGGCAAGCGTTTTCATCGCTTTGCGTATTCTAAAAACGAACGTACCTTCCTTAGAGACTTGGCTAACCGCCTAAGGCTAATTCTGGCGGTACCCATAGTTTAAAGTCGACTCCGAATGACAGATTTCTGCTGGCAATTTTTTCATGCCAATTTTATTTTACTCTCAGAGTTTTTGCCAGAAATCTGCTGAGAGGTAGTCACCAAAGTAACATTTTTAATATTTTGTTTTGTTGGCGAAGTCTGACCTGGGGTTTGAACGGAGGCCTCAGGTCTAATAAACCAAAGCACACTACCCACTGGACAATGGCGGTTGTGGCCTACAGCGGAAGAGAGCGTTTAAAGGATTTTAAGCCAGGAACCCAGCCAAATATAAGTACTCTGGTAGAATGCATGAAAATTTAATGTGATCTCAGAACTCAAAAAAATCTGATTTCATAGCGAAAAAGGTCAACAGCACGTTAAATTTCTGATACCAATTGGTTAAACAGCTTCTGCTCTGAATTTCATTGCAAGGAATTTGAAATTTATCATCATCATCATCATGGATATTCATACGATGATTTCTCTGGCATCAGGAACCACAAGAAGCAACATAGCATGAGTCTATTTAGATGTCTAGTTAAATAACAATTTCCGTACTAATTCAACTTGATTTGCGTACTATACAGTCAAAGAAAAAAGTCTACATACACCACTTTATGTAGACTTTTTTTCTACATACACCACTTTATGTAGACTTTTTTCCCGCTGGCTTTATCGTAATTGGAAAAAATTTTATAATGTTTGAAGAAAAAGTGAATTTGAAAAAAAAAAATACAACGTAAAAATTAATGAGAAAAAAAATATAAAGATTGGCGGAAAAAGTTATCACCTAGTGGTATATGTAGACTTTTCTCTTTGACTCACTGTTTCTCACTGCTTTGAAACACTGCGCTGTCCAGAGTATACTTCGTCAATACTCCGTTTAATTTTCACCGTTTGAATCCCTAAAAATTCTTTACTTTCTATAATTAAACAATTGTAAAATCTTTGCCGTTTACAGTCTTTAATTTATCAATCTGTTACAGTATGATGCTAAAGACTTCATTCAAATTTTTGAATTATTTAAAGAAATAAAAATAAAAAATAAATAAAATTCCCTTCGAAAATGATAAAGGAAATGTGTTGATGGCTTGAGTTGAGTACCGAAAATCATTTTCATTTCCAATCAGATTTCGATTTAATCCACAAAGACATTCCGGCATACAGGACAGGCAACAAGACATCTCGAATGGACATGTCTAGACTGACCATAAAATACCACATGGAATTACTTGTCGTTATGGACTACAATCACATCAAAATGATCGATAAAAAGGAAATCAAATATAAAAAATAAAAAATAAAATGAAGACAAAAATGTATCGCTTTTACCACAAGATTTAAAAATCGTAACAAAAAAATGTGAATTTTATAGCCCGAGTACTCGTATCCATAAATTTTATTATGAAAATAAAAATCATACACTTTATGGACATACATCAGTAAGTGAGTGAGAGAATAAGGGGGAGATTTTAACCCAAAAGCAAAAATTTAATTGAAAGTAATTTGTTGCCGAGAGTGGTGTGTAAAAGAAGGAGAGGAGGAAGCAAATAAATGTAATTTTCTAGGTCTTACATGTACACAGACATCATCATCTATATCATGAACAGTGTTAATGGGGATAGTAAAATGAATTATTAACTATTTTAATGGGAATATTAAATATTTGTGAAGTGAATTTAATATTTAATGCCCATGCAGCCATTGTATGTGTGTTATTGTAAGACAATATTACAAGTATTCCAGGGAAAAAGGATTTGATATGCAAGTAATCAGTGTTAATTGATTATCATCAGATTGCATGTAAAGACATTGAAGAAGATTTCGAAAATGAGGGCAAATTAAATCCAAATTATTCTGAGAAAAACAATGCAATGTGGAGTGATTTCCATTTGTTAATCCAATACAAACTGTTTTGAAATCACATCACTCTTCTCCCCACTATTTACGATTATACCAACCTAAATTCGTTTGCATCATATGGAGGCCATACGTCTAAATATCTTTCAAAAGAACATAATCTTAGCTACTGTAATGACACACTGTAATGACGCATTTCAGAAACCCAAAATAATCTCCATCAGCACTAATAATGTCTTTTCAGCATTGAAGCCATTGTAGTGCAGTAGGTACTGTGTTGGCTTATTAGACATGAGGCCATGATTCATACCACAGGTCAAACATATGCAAGAAAACGACAGCAGATTTCTGGCAATAACTCAAAGGGTAAATAAAATTGCCACGAAATATTTCCCAAAAATCTCTCGTTCGGAGTCAACATTAAACTGTAGGTCCCGCCGCTTATGTATAAAAATTAACACACACAACAAAAGTGGTGTGCCGTAGGCCGTAATCCTGACTGAAGGTTTGTAATGACCAATTATGTATATATGTATGTGTACCATTACCAGACCATTACAGACCAACAAGAGGATATTAAGTTACGGGTGTACTGGTACCGGATTAGCAAATGATTAGGCGGGAAAATAAGAACGAATACTACCCCTTAGCTAAAACTCATTGTGCTATAGAGAAAAACCATATTGTTACGTCTTACCTTTTAAAAAATATGAGCTCGTAGAGTGCAAATAAAAATAAATTTGTGTTTATTTTCAGTAAAATTCTTTATTATTTGTACAATTCTGTGTGCCACTGTTCACAACTTGATGTATACGACAACAATTGCTTTTCTTTGTTATTCCTTTGTTTACATCCTTTGCATAAACAATAACAATTATTGGACAATTATTCTACCGATATTTGTAACGGAGATCTTCAAACCATGATTATTCTCTTCAAACGCACCGCGTCTTCTTACAAGACTGACTGAACTTAACTAACTCATTCGTCTGCTTTGCCTTGCCTATTATATGGCAACGTAAACAGTCTGATGAATGTTCCTGAAGGCGAATTTTCTTGACTTGGCGTTCTCGAAATCTCTATAAATGCATACTTCATTGTTTACATTCATTATTGTAGTGTTGTTTGTGTATTTTGTTTAAATTTACTCTTGTAGTGTTGTTTGTGTATTTTAGTTTACTTGTTTACCATTTATTTTATGCTGGTGTTTGCTGTTATATCAAGCAGTACGATAATTTGTAAACAGGTTTGTTTACTACATTGTTTTGTTTTTGTAGCTTTTGTTTATAATTTTAATGTTAAGCAATGTAAAAGTAAAAGACCAGTATCTAGATTTTTTCATTTTAGTAACAATATTCTGTCTCCAAGGAAAATTGCCTAATAGGGAGACATGCCCGATGGTTTTCTACAGAAACACCGGTTTAGACGAGATGCAAGAGGCTGTCTGTCATATTATGTGACACCCATTAGCACTTGCATGAACTTATATGAGAATACCGGGAATACCAATCATGACATCACGTCCACATTAAACAGTAGGTCCCACCACTCACGAATAAAATTAAACTAAGTCGTAATCCTGACTAAAGATTGTATTGACTAATGAAGTAAGTAAGTAAGCGATAAATAAGTAAAAACGATAAATTGGGCCTTAAAGCCTCTTAATTTAAAGTCCATTATTTCTCCCTGGTTTTAATATTGTTAAGTTTTTACCTTTTATAAATGAGCTCGTAGATTGCAAATAAAATAAAAATAAATTTGTGTTTAGTTTTAATTAAAATTCTTTACTATTCGCACAATTCTGTGTGCCACTGTGTTCGTGACTTCGCCTTCTCGAAATCTCTATACATGTAAACATCGTTGTTTACATTGATTATTGTTGTTTGTGTATTTTGTTTACATTTATTCTTGTAGTGTTTGTTGTTGTATTTTTGTTTACTTGTTTACCATTTTTTTATGCACCCACCAAGTAACTCAAACCTTCCATCCGCCAACTACCAAATACTCTGATTACAAAAAAAAAATTCTACAATCTTGATGAAGTGATGAAAATCTCTCGCTAATAAATCTCAGAAACTATCCAGTGATAGAATTATAACGTCAAACCAAAAATACTCTTCTTTGGAACCTCTATAATTTTCTTACGTTTCTGAGCTTCAATATTCACTTTCTTCCTTTCCGTGGAACTCTATACTTCATGTTCAATTATTTGGTACAAACAACAATTTTACAATTTAAATGGCATATGCTTTGCAGTACTGTCAACTCTTCAGCGAAATGCTGACAGTATTTTCCCCGTTCCCCTAGTAAATCTTTGCTTTTTCAGTTTTAAAACTGAACGTGTTCATCTATGTAAACTTTGTAAAGTAATTAACTTGCTTAACAGATATTATTTAAGAAAACTACAAAAAAAATATATGAAATATTGCTGGTTATCTCGTACTCCACCCACATGCCCCCTAAAAGAAAAACTTTACTTTGCAACATGTTGCCTTACTGCACAGTCAGCAAACATAACTGGAAATTATTGGCCCTTGAAACTGTAAAAGAAAACCGAAATGAAATAAAAACTTATAAGGACAAACATGGTTGCATTGCTGCCACACTATTACTGTTGCAAATATATGACCTTCTTTTAGCTTCGTGGCGACCAAAACTCATGAAAGACAGTCAGAGAGAAAGAAAAACCACCAAAAGATGTGCCATAGCATAGCCGAATGACAAATTTTGTTGACATAGCAAATAATCAAAAAGAAGAAAAAAAAACTTATAAAGAAAGAACTGAAATAACGTTAGCATTGGCCACCAACGCTACCACTTGTACCACTGGCATCCAATGCCACAGTAATCAATGGAACAGCTTCGCATACAAGAACCACTTTGAAATTAAAATGTTTTCCACTGCAATATTGACAACACAGTAGCCGTAGCAGTAGCATTAAGCATGGCGTTGTAACCTCTATTCGGTTCTTTAATTTGTTGCCAATACGATTGTAATTATTGTGTTGCATTTACAGTTACAGTGCAACTTTGTCTCTTTCTAAATATGTACTGCCAGTTGAGTTTTTAAAACCCATGTCTTTTTTTTTCGTCGTCTTTTTTAAGTACTTTGTATGTCTGTGTGTAATTTGTTGAGTCAATAATTCTGGGTTCAAACCGTTTCCTTTTTTCTACGTTTTCACATTTTAGCAACAGTATAACAACAACACAAACAACGCAAATGTTGTACAACATGTTATGGCTTATGCTACCAAGGCTACTCTGTATTGTACAACTGACTGACGATGTTATTGCTTTTATTGCTGCTGTTGCTGCTGCTGCTGCCATTTGAGTTTCGGTCATCTTTGCTATGACAACAACAATTATAAATTCCAACAACAGCAACGTCAACAACATCAATAAGCAATACAACATTGACAACACAGACAGCGTTGTTATCAACACCAAACTTTTGCATCGTGCAAGAGCGAGAAGCAACCGAGCAATAATACTGAGGGTTTCGTTTCGTTTGTGTTTTTTTTTAAATTTTTCCTCTTCTGTGTTTCACAGTCGGTATGATGTGTTGAAGCTTTTCAAATTCAGATGTCAAAGTCATTTTGATAACCGCAGACCAAAGAGACCAGAAGCCATTACCAACATATATATTTGAGTATCACTGCAAGTATGTATGCACATGGGTGTGTGTGTGTAAGTATATAAAAGAGAATTTGTACAGTACAGTGCAGCATGCTTTAATGTCGTTCGTCCATATGTTCTTGTGTGTGTGTTTTTTTTTATTCTCGTACAAGAACATTAAAATGTGAACACCCACATACCCTTGCACTCGAATGGTTAAATGAAAACAGGAGATGAGTGCGTAATTTAAACTCAACGACATATTAATGTCCTACGAAATGTTTCTCTTGTAAAAATTTCCAGCGAAAATGCAATTTAGGCATCAAAAGTTAAACACGAAGTGGAGGAAAAAGAAATTATTTCGATTAAATGGCCAAAAGAGACAAAAATTACTAAATCTGTGACAAATTACTTTAGAATCTCCTCGAATCGGAAAGGAATTTTAATTATACCCTCTGCTGCAGACTTATTTCATCAAACAATATTGAATGAAATCACTGAACACTTAAATACATATCATATTGAAAGGTACACAGACAGGATATTTGTCGAACAGATCCGGATTGAATGACAATAAGATGATGAGAGAAGTTACTACAGTTCAACTTGCCTCTGTATATTGCCGTTTTAGATTTCTACTCTGTAACATAAAAGTTAACAGGACCCCCGCCACGGCAATAATAAAGGCAAAAGCCGTAGACTGAGAATAGAAACAAATACGTTTTTGAATGTAGAGTCCGACAGGGTACTGGAAGTATTATTGAAAAAAAACATACAAACATACAAACATACCTCGGCATGCATGTCTTGAAAGATGAACCACAAATATACGATTGATGCCACATTATTTGAGAACAACCGCAGTGACATGTAAATCGAACTGTACTCAGTTTAGGTAAGTAGAGGTGGCTGTCCACCTAAAGAAATTGGATGGACACACTTAGGCTATATGGAACTTTTTGTAAAATCACAGTTATTTCCATTATCCCCTAGTTTTGGAATCACTCGGGGCATCGCATGCAGTGACTTAGACTAACAATGTCAATGATTGACAGTTCATCAAGATCATCCATGTAGTAGGCACCAAGATACGTTTTTCTTCTTCAACATAGTGGTGGACATGTTCCTAAGTAAGTGAAGAACAGTTTCATCTTCTGCCTCATTTCTGTAGCTTCTACAGAAATCATTTGCGAGGTGCCCCAGGAATCTTTTTCGACATTGTGCCGGACAGTACAATGGTTCAACTTGATCCCCGGGTACTGTAATTGTCTCATTTGACAAGTACGCGTCCTGTAAGCTTGTGCTGAACATGTACCCAAGTAGGTGAAGGACAGTTTCATTTGCTGGCTCATTTCTGTAGCTTCTACAGAAATCAATTGCAAGGTGCACCAGATCATTGCATCTCTCTTGCGATGCCAATAAAGAAGTGAACCCTCTATTTTGAGTTTAAGCAGCCTTGCACTACTACCTCCATCCAGCCCTAGCCCTATTTGCTGGGCCATTCTAGATATGCCCGAAACCGCCAACCTGCTTTTGTTAATTCTAAGCTTATAGGTCCCCAGAGGGAACGATAGTCGAAACTGATCGAAAATTAGATTATAAATCTATGCGAATAACATCAAATTAAAAGACGCTATTTATCGCTTTTGGTACCAACAGAACGTATAATTGTACCTTGTGGTACATTATAAATGGACTTCTACGAACGTCGTTAAAATGCACAATTTTTTAAAATTTTTCTTTACCATTTTCATTACCTTTGCCATTGGTTGCCACCATGTAACGCCGTAGGGTACAACGCACAAAAAAGTATTTTCCTGAACCAAAGCAATTCTTTTATTATCAATACTTTTGGCATTTTTCTTCATTTTTTAATTTTTTTTTACTCTCTGCAGTTTTTAATTCAACTTTGATTGAAAACCCACAACTATGAAGGTTTTTCCTCGAATTTTTGCAAAAGGCATGACTGCAACGAACAACGAAATTGGCCACGAGTATGAAATGATAAAGATGTTAATGACGATAACGATAACGATAGCAATGTCTTCGCTGTTCATCATCATGATTGTCTTTTTCTGTATTACATTTGACTGACTGCCAAACAAACAAATTGACCGAATGACTGACTGACCAGACTGCATAGCTGGAAAATGAAAGATTTTCATAAGAATTCCTCTGTAACAGCATGTTTAGCATGTTGTGGGTAAACTGAACAGAAGCAAAGAGAAAGAAAAAGAAATTAAACCAAAATGCTCAGCTACAAATCAACACAACACAACACACTGTAAATATACGCGAAATAAAATGACAGAAAAAAGAAACAAGAAAAACTTTAAAAAAGAAAAGAAAGTGTCATAAATAATGTCATGAGTAAACAGATCAATAAGAAATACTGCATTGGCAAATATTAGCCACCATGTTGTCTAGGAAAGAAATTGAGCTCAGAGATAGAGATGGAAATCATTGCAATTAAATTGTACACGTACATTTGTACGTACATGCACAGATTCTGTGTCGTATGTCAATAGGACCAAAAGATTCTCATACAACACATGTTGCAGAGTTTACTTAGCCTACCAGTTTAGCAAATCCCCAGCAGCTCAAAGCTATAAATGGGGGACCGGACAACATTAATGGTGTTGCAAATATGCAAGTTTGTTTTTGAAATATTTCTGATTAGATTTTGCTCAACTAATCATCATACAAATTGGATTACTTAGACATTGGGTGTAGTATTGAGAAACTTTGATCATTTAGTACCACTCTTTCTCAAAAGAAGGCGTTGCCCTATCGGAGATTACGAGCTCCCTACCGTTCATGGTCGTAGGCAATGCAATTTCCAACGTTACTTCTATGCTCTGGAACTCATATAGGAATTACACAACATATCGCAGAAAAATCTTTGGCATTCTCTCGTCTTCTTCTACTCTTGAGAGGCGTTGCCGTAAGGGCAATGCAAAGTAAAATATCGGAGATTTCCAGTTCCCTACATAGGCAATGCAATTTTTAACGTTATTTCTATGTCCTGGAACTCATAAAAGAATGATCCAAAATATTCTTAAAAAATCCTCGACATTCATGGACACAGTGACATTGATGTTTGTACGCTGTCCAACAGGCAAAGTTGGTTCAATCACGGGTTGATATAGCCAAAGAGATGCTTTCGTTAACCTCTGAATGGTATTCTTACGAAAATGAAAAATCAAGATACTGGTGTTTTGCTTTTACATCGCTTAACATTAAAATTATAAACAAAAGTTACAAAAAGAAAACAATGCAGTAAACAAACCTGTTTACAAATTATCGTACTGCTTAATATAGCAACAAACACCAGCATAAAAGAAATGGTAAACAAATAAACTAAAATACACAAACAACACTACAATAATAAACGTAAACAACGAGATTTCGAGACGGCGAAGTCATGAACATTAAAGCTGGATTCACCCATTTTTTATATGTAGTTTGACGTTTCTCTTTTTGAGGGAGAAAGCGAAAAAGAGTAAGCTTGCTTCGGAACATTTTCAGCTCGAATAGGTTTAATTTTAATTTTTGTTCCGAAACAATCGAACTGTGCTGCCAGCTGCTTTAATTTTTTAAGTAAAGTTGAACTGAGCTGCCAAATTATATTATATGTAGATTTGTATGTATCTATTTATGTATGTATAATATCCATTATTATCCATTTTTTCACTTCAACAATTTCAGATTTGTTTTAATTTACAATTTCTTTGTAACACAATAAAAAAATATGATCACACTCAAGACAAGAAAACAAACGAATTGCAATCATCTGCTACTGTGCTGCCTAATTGTAAAACTAACACGCATCGTTTACAAAAATATTTCATATGGTAGCCTTGTTTTTACAGAACAATTGTTCGTTTCGGAACAAACTCTCAAAATCCTGAATTTATTCCGGAACAAGCATTTTGTTTCGAAACAATGATTGAATCCAGCTTAAACCTCAATAACATTCATCAGACTGTTTACGTATGACAGAGCAAAAAGGCAAGTCAAAGCAGGCGACTGCGTGAGTGAAGTTCAGTCAGTCTTGTGTGAAGACGCGGTGTGTTGGAAGAGAGTAATCGTGGTTTGAAAATCTCCGTTACAAAGATCTGTCGAATAATTGTCTAGCAATTGAAATTGTTTGTGCAAACAGTGTAAACAGAATAATAACAAAGAAAAGCAATTGTTGTTGTTTACATAAAGTTGTGAACAGTGGCACACAGAATTGTTCGTATAATAAAGAATTTTAATTAAAACTAAAAACAAAAATGTATTTTTATTTTATTTTCAATCTACGAGCTTATATTTTAAATGTTTTTAAAAGGTAAAAACGTAACAATATTAATTGTTCGATAATTATCTGAGCTAATGTTCCGTTTTATTGAATGCTTTACCTTTTATTTAAACCATTGGTTTTGTATACTTACTTATGTGCTTAGGGGTTTATACATACGTATTGTCTTTAACCATAGTTTTGTAACACTTATGGAAACCATGGGGTTGGATTGATAAGATTTTTGGCTAAAATGGCTTGTTAATTATGGGTATCTTGCATCATCTGACGAAAACTAATAAGTAATGTAATAAGTAATGTAATAAGTTTTACGCCTGGTTATACTTCAAAAAGGATTTCACGGTAGTTATTGACATCTGGGATCTCCGTAATGCTTCTGCTAACACGTGCCTTTAACAGAATTGATTTGTTTAAATAAAACAACACAGCATTCCTGCCACAACCACAATCATATTCATTGTATTTGGAGCCATGGGTAATTATAAATTCTCTGTTACACGTCATAGAGCGTTAGGTTCAACGAAAACAATCCTGCTGCTAAATATTCAAATATTTCTGAACCCGTAAACCACTTGCTTCAAACTTATTTTTTCTGGGAAGCCATCAAACCATTACGCCATTGCTACACTCGTTTTCCTTTGATGCTCTTTAGAAATTCTGAGTAGACTTTCAATACTGGCAAGTGTCAAGTCCCTTATAAGCTGTTCTTCTATTTATAAATTCTGCCTTTGGAATGACCTGTTTTTTCTGTGTGTATTCATATTAAGATAAATCGATTTGAGTTGTTTTTAATATTAAAATTATTTTTAACCCACCATAAGCCTCAGCCAAAAAACAACAACAGCAACAAAAACAAGAAGAAAAAACTTTATTATGAGAAATTGTAAATCCTTTATTACTGTTGTGATTACTGAGTTGATTAAAATTAATATTAAGAATTATGAACAGTTAGGACAGGTAAAAAAGATAAAATTAATCTCTATTTTATGGTAAAATCACACAGACACACTCACACACACATACACTTACGCATATGAATAAATCCCAGGCCATGTTGAGTTCCGAGAAGAAAAACTTTTCCTATAAATTTTCATGTAAAAATACTACTGGACGTACACGTGCACCACAACACACAGGATAACTGGGACAGTGGGGTGGAAGTATTGTTTACTTAATAACAAAATTAAGAAATTCAGAAAGTGATTAAGTGTGGGTTAAGGTTTTTATGATCTGCGAGACAACGAAGTGCCATAAAGGCACTTTTGTTAGTCATGTCAGCTGGCGGTTCTTTTCTGTTTGCAAGAAGAGCCTCACAAATCTTTTGAAAAGGCATCGGTGGACGTATAGTGGAACAATGTTGCAGACAAACGGGCAGGTATGGCACAGCAAAAGACGTAAACGTCACATTGCGGTTGATTATAAAGGGTCCGCCAAATAATTTTTTTTTAAATGCTTTAAAAAAACTACTGAATATTTTCTCAAATTTCTTTTTTTATTTGAAAGTACAGTCCTTCCAGTTAATAATGGAAAATAATTTCATTCAAGTGGCTGCCTCGGCTGGCCATGCAGTAGCCTACACCAGAAGATGCCGATTTTGGCAAAAAAAAAATCATATTTTCAGATGAAGCTCATTTTGATCTTGGCGGTTATGTAAACAAGCAAAATTGTCGCATTTGGGGCACAGAAAAAAACCCGCACGCATACATTGAAAAGCCGACGCACCCAAAACGAGTCACTGTTTGGTGCGGACTTTGGTCCAGAGGCATAATTGGGCCATTTTTCTTCGAAAATGAGTAAGGAGTGGCCGTTACAGTCAATGGCGATCGTTATCGGGCCATGTTGAACGAATTTTTGTTCACAAAAATTGAAGAGGAGGATATTGGCAACATTTGGTTTTAACAGGACGGCGCTACGTGCCACACAGCCGAAGCTACACTCGATGTTTTGCGCCCTGTTTTTGAAGATCGCATTATCAACCGCAGAGCTGATGTCGTTTGGCCACCTCGGAGCTGCGATTTGACACCGTTGGACTATTATTTGTGGTGTGCCGTCAAAGATAAGTGTTACGCCGACAAGCCAGAGACAATTGACGCTTTAAAGGACAATATTCGTGAAGCCATTGGTGAAATACAGCTGCACACAATCGATAATGTGCTTAAAAATTGGACCGATCGTGTAGGCTACTGCATGGCCAGCCGAGGCAGCCATTTGAATGAAATTATTTTCCATTATTAACCGGAAGGATTGCACTTTCAAATAAGAAAAGAAATTTGAGAAAATATTCAGTAGTTTTTTTTAAAGCATTTTCAAAAAAAAAGTTATTTGGCGAAACCTTTATCCGTCTTGAAACTTCTTCTTGAACTGGTTAATAGATCTTAGTGGTATAGGGGGGATTGCAGATTCTTCGTATAACTAAGATACAAGCTTTGACGTCCTACAATGCGATGGACGTTAAAGCTATCATAGGAATTTATTACAATCCCGAAATTTCCGCAGTCTAGAGGGTAGCCATTGGCTTATTAGACAAGAAAGCGTGATTCAACCTCCGGCTTAGAAATCTCGAACAAAACGAAATGCAAATAAATAATTGTTAAGGCGACTTTTTCTCGCTAGATTTCTGGCAAAAAGTCCTTGAAAGTAAAATAAAAATTGACATGAAATGTTTCACAAAAATTTGTCGTTCGGTATCGACTTTAAACTGTAGGTCCCGCTAGTCATTATTAAAATTAACACACACAACATGGGTGGTGTGAACCGCTGGGTTGTAATTCTGACTAAAGAGTTGTATGGCCCAAGTAAGTAAGTAATTAGGATTCCGGTAGGTTTGTTTACGAGACAAACCTTACCTCTTCTACCATACCTCTTCATTCTTTAAGGTGGCCTGAAACTGTTGCCCATATTCTGTATCTCATCTCTGGTATACAAGAAGGAAAACTCAAGATTCTTAGCCTTGGACTCTTTAATAGCCGTGGGCTTTAGATCTCCGTTAGCATTTCTGATGTTCTTCTTACAATTTTATTTTGCTCTCAGAGTTATTGCCATAAATCTGCTTAGAGGAAGTCACCGAAGAAAAATTTTTATTTCATATTTTCGTTTTGATATCTAACCTGGGGTTTGAATCGTGGCCTTACGTCTAATAAGCCAACACACTACCTACTAAACTACGGCGACTTTAAGACAAGAACTTCTCTTCAATCAATTTTTATTTGCAATTCCCACTCCTGTTGTTTCTTTCTTTACTTTTTGCCACTTTTGTTCCTGTTATGTGTGGGTAACCGAATTAAATGCGCCCACAATGGACTTTTTCTTATCTTTAGAGGGAAGTGTGCATTTTCACAGAGCAGCCCAACACTACTGAACCCACTGTGCTTAGAGAACAAATCATTTCGTTTATCTTAACATGTTTTGCTGCTTTGTTCATGTAAATGTTTGTTACACTATTTTGTCTTGCAAATCCTTTTCCTCTTATTTTTTCTTATTCTTTTTTTTTGTAGTTGTTGTTATTGCTTTCATCTGCTTAGAAAAGATTAGAAAATATTCAATAGATTAACCACTCATATTTTCTTTTGCTTTTTTTCTTTTTTTTTCCTCTTTTTTCTACACTTTTATTAGGAAAACTTGTAAAGACCATAAGCGAGTATGAATAAAAATACACTTTTAGTACGTATTTATATAGGATGACATACATACATGTGTTTATTATGTATGTGTGTGTGTGTGTGTATTAGTACACGAGAAATGGTTTATTGCCACAAATAAGTTACAAAAATTATAAAGAAGAGGAAACAAAGCTCTGTTTTATCTGTGTTTGATTCTCTTCAGTGGAAATAGAATACGAGTTTCATTGTGCATAAAGAATAAATAAGTAAGTAAAAGTGTTTTTCGTTTTTTTGTCTTGGGCCGGAGGTGGAATTCTTTGGAAGACACTTTTGTTCCAACAAAAGGGTGCACATTTTTCAACCACTCTCCCCCGCTGGACTGCAGTAAGTAAAGTATTACTTTGCGGAGGACTGGTTAGCTTTTAAGCTCTATCCTACTAAATCAAATATCGCCTTGGTTCCTCCAACCATCGGAGTTGCAGCATAACTTCAGTCATTCTCTGGCTATATAGGCTTCATAGAATACTAGAATTGCTCTTCCATAAGCTGGTTTCCCCGTGCCATCTAAATCTGGGGCAGCATGTTAGAATAGGCTCCTCATCTTCCTCCTCATCTACACAGTTTGGGCATATAGGGGAAGTATCATGTCCACATCTGTGCAGTTACTTCCTGAAGCAACCATGACCATGGTTCAAGTAGTAGTTCAGCTCGCAATGTTTGCTCTCCATCCAAGGGGTTATATCAGGGACAAGGTGAAATGTTCATTCATTCATTCATTGTTCTCCCATCGTGACTGCTGTTTGTACTTGGAAGTCCTTCGTTTCTCCGCTTTTATAGCTGCTGTTTGTCCTGGATGCACGAGACGGCGAAAGTATATGCGCCTCATCTCATCCACCAATTTGTCTATCGGTATTGTCTTTGCCAATACCAGTACCGATTCATCAGACACTGTTCTGAAGCCACTTATCCGTCTAATCGCGCTTAGGCGATACACAGAGGACAGTTTCCTTCTTGTCGTCCCCACGGAGAGTGCCTTCGACCATATTGGGCAAGCATATTACATTATCGACGATACTACCCTCGATATTATTCTCCTCCAATATTTGGCATCATCCTCGTCAGTGCTCCCTGTGTTACAGATGCCTTTTCGCCGATGTATTTCACGTGCTCCTAGAATTTCACCCTATCGTGAATGCTCACTCCCAGGTATTTTATCGCAGTCTTCGATTCGATCTTAGTGCCTCCAATGGTCACTTCCACCTTCGCCACTATCTTCCGGCCACTTATCAAGACGGCCTCCGTTTTGTGTGCAGCAAGTGTCAACACTGCCTGATCAAGCCATGCTCAACCTTTTCGAATCGCTATGTTCGTCTTCTTCTCTATTTCCTTTACCGTCTGCAAAGCCCACAATTGTAGTCAAAGTACACCATCGTACATAATGTTCCACAGTAGTGGCCCAAGTACATAGCTCTGCGGAACACCCGCCGTCACTACGTGCTCCTTTTCTTCATCATCGGTTAGGTCGTGTCCTTCTAGTAATCATTCAGAATCTCCATTAAATATGGCGGCTTAGCCATGTTGAAAAGGGCTCTCATAATCCGCCCCAATTCGCCGAGTTAAAAGCGTTCCTAACTTCAAGTGTGATAACCGTAAGTAAAAGTGTGAGTATATATGGGCAGGGAATTGCTCTTCCTGCTAGACTATTTCTTTCCTGATTTTCTATTTATTTTCACTTGATTTTCTAAATAAATAAAATTTATTGGGCGGTAGAAAAAATCGTTTCGTTAAAGATTTTACTTTTTCTCCTACACCATAAGCAATGAATGACACACAATACATCTAAGCAGAGGCGATAGTAAATATAGCTGGGTTCCTGGAGTATGCATGTATTATTTACGTGTGTACATGCATACATACGTACGTACATATTTGTGGTTGTATTTAGTGTACGTGTTAAGTATGCTAAAAAGCAAAACTTTGCTTGCCAGAGAAAGCCAAGGAGAGACAGAGAGAGAGAGAGTTAAGAGAAACAAAAAAAAAACAAAAATAAAGAAGAAGAAGTACTTTAAAGCTATGATGTGCTGATTTTCGACATGATAATTTTTAACCACAAAAATACTTGTGAGACTTAAGCCATAATCCACTGTGATTATTTATTTAATCAAGCCCACACATACAAGCACACACGCACACATGCTCAATAACTTTGTTTGCAAATATGAAGCAAAAAAACAAAGAAAAAATAAAAAAAACAGAGAAAGTGCCAGTGAAAGTGAAAAAGTTTTCAAGAAAGTTACGCTTAGATAAACTGCTCCTAAGCAGTTCTTTATTAATTTATTGAAGAAAGAAAAATCCATTCGATAAGTTATCGATAAAACAAAACAATAACTAAGAAAAGAAAACTTTCTCAGAAACATACAAAGATTCCAAATGGTTTGTGGTACATTGAATTCCAAATAATATAAGCTATTGACCATATCCAGCAATGCCATATCGTACCCGTGCCCTACCCTAACTTTACCTTTGAATTCTTTTTAATCATTTTCAATATATTTTGGCATTCCTTTTTATCTTTATCTCCACCACCATCCCTGTGGATTGTTAAGCCATAAGCATAACGAAATACGAAAAGTTGTATCCTCTACATTCGCTTTACTTTTTTTTTTTTGTTTTTTTGGTTTTTTTTTAATAAAACTATTCAATTATGTGCTCAACTTTTATTACACATAGTATAAAATAAATCGATTGAATGTGTCTGTTTGTCTGTCTGTCTGTGTCCATCTGTATTTATAGATGGTGTTAAATAATTAGAAATAGAAACTTATTCTTCTGTTAAAGGAAAAGTTGAAAAGGGTACAGTGAGTTCCTTAGTACAACTTTAATCACGAATGTTCGTCATTTCATTTCCTTTGATTTTAAGTGGCAGGTTATACAGCATTGTAATGCTTTGGCAAAGCTACTAAGAGCCTTTAAGACCTATTGAATGTCCGAGAGTATTTTTATCCTCAGTCGTGTATGTTCGTTTTTGAATAGGCTTTTCGCCCAAGCTATTGGTCTACATGCCTTGGGCTTCACTATTTTTGTTTCCTCAAAAGGAAATGAATACCATATATATAGGGTGGGCCGTTTAAAAGTTTGAATTTCAAAATGAAATAAAACAAAAACGGTTTGAAATTTTGCAAAATTTAATTTTTTGATGTAAAGTACAATTGTTCCGTTTAGAAATGGAAGATTACTTCATTCATATGACTGCCATAACTGGCCTCATAGTATCCCATTCGATCGGACCACTTTTCGTGCACTTTTTCGACTGTATGGGATCGTATCCCGGCAATGGCATCACAAATTTTGGCCTTCAAATGCTCAATTGTCTCTGGTTTGTCGGCATAACACTTTTCTTAAACGGCGCTCTCGAGAAAATAGTCCAACGGTGTCTAATCGCAGCTTCTTGGCGGTCAATTGACATCACCATTTCGGCTAAATAAACAGCCATTCAACGTTTGATGCAACAAATCGATTCTGGCATGAGATTTGTGGCAAGTTGTACCATCCTGTTGAAACCAAACAGCGTTCACATCAATACCATGAAGAGCGGGTACAAAAAAACCCGTTTTTATGGTGCGATATGTGTCTCTATTTACTGTGATAGTTGCGCCGTCCTCATTTTCAAAGAAATATGATGCCTGTGGTCCACAAGGCGCACCAAACATACTTAATACATAATTGGCCATTGCAACCCTTCAGTCAGAATTACGGCCTAGCTTCTCACACCACTCATGTGTGTGTTAATTTTATACATGAGTGGCGGGACCTACAGTTTAAAGTCGACTCCGAACGACAGATTTTTGAGAAACTTTTCATGGTAATTTTTTTTACTCTCAGTGTCCTTGTCAGAAATCTGCTGAAAGGAAGTCGCCGAAGAAATACTTTTTGTATTTGGTCTTTGATGTCTGGCCTGGGGCTCGAACCCCGGCTTTACGTCTAATAAGCCAACATACTATCTACTAGACTACGGCGACTTCACACGCACAAAGCAGTCACTCATTATGGGTGCATTGGCTTCTGTGGGTTTTCTGAGCCCCAAATACGGTAATTTTGTCTATTAACGTACCCACCAACACGAAAATGAGTTCCATCCGAAAAGATGTTTTTCTTTTGGCAAAATCAACATCCTCGTGCATCATTCCCATTTAGCGAAGCGAATGGTCATGCGGCTTCAACTCTTGTAACAATTGAACTTTGTAAGGCGCCGTACGGAGATCTTTTCGCAAAATTCGCCATAGACTGGTGGGTGAAATGTTCAATTCTTGAGAAAGATAGCTTTCAGCCACAGCTTCGATATTTTCGAGTGTACGCACTGTTTCAGGAAATTTAGCAAAAAACTTGCATATACCGGGCACTGTTTATCCTTCTCTGCGACCAAATTTTGTACGACAGTTTCGTGCAATTTCCGATCAATTGCCTGTATTTGGGAAATAAATTTCCAATAAATCCAAACGTTGCTCAACTGTAAATCGATTCATTATGCTCAGTGGAGATAACATACTGAATTTTGTGACAGAATAGAATTTAAACCGACAGATGGCCTGAAAAAGTTTCTCAAAAATCTGCCGCTCGGAGTCGAGGTTAAACTGTAGGTCCCGCCACTCACGTATGAAATTGACACACACAATATGAGTGGTGTGAGAAGCTAAGCCGTAATCCCGACTGAAGGATTGTAATGGCCAATTATGCATATATGTATGTATGTAGATGGCCTACTCTGTATACATATATACACAACATATATTTGCTTTATGAGCCTTTAATTTAAAACCACATGTCTGTGGTCAGATATGCAATATTCTTCTTTGTTTTCGACACACATTCATAAAAACAATCTCAAATGCATAAAGGCAAATGAATTTCTTTCCGGGATTTTAGTTTAAAATTCTGAAATAAAAGGAAATTTAAATTTATCCTGGGCCTTATCATTGAATCGATTAATTTCTTTCCAATTTGTTCATATCCTTGTTACAAAAGAGTAATAAAACCGCTTGTAATTGTAACTTTTTAAAGCTCTACCGACTGTACGTATAACTTGCGAGACTATTTACAAAAATTTATTCTCTTTCTTTCCTTTTTGTCTCCTTCTAATCTAATGCCATAACAGAATGACTCTTTTTGCTTATGCGTATGTGTGTGTGTGGGCATATGTGAAATTAATGGCAATATACAGGTATATGTAAGTATGTGTGCGTGTGTGTAAGCGATAAATATAAATACGTTACACACATTAAGAACATAACAATAACCGTTAGAAAGAGGAGGAATTTATTTAAATGTTCATGTCCATGTCCATGTACGGGTATGCCGTTAAGTTTTCCTTTATTTTTCTTGTAGTTTTCCTGTGACTTTTTTTTTTTGTTGTGGAATAAAAAACAAATGCCTTTGAGTGGATCACGTACACATTCATAAATGAAATGAATACGAATGAAACAGAAGCAGAAAGACAAGCAAAACCAGAAAGGAGAACAGAAGCAGAAAGAGCAAGAGAAGAACTGTTCAAAGCATTGACCACAAATGTAAATTTAATTTCATTGCAAGCTTGACTTTGGCACTTTGTAGCTGGCAAACTACTCTTTTAGTAGAACTCATTCTCACTTCTGTTTCCCCCCCCAGCCCAGCTTAGCCTTTAGATGGCGTCCAATTGTTACGACCATAAACTTTATTTATTTTGGTTCATAAATAAACCAAAAAAAGGAAAAGAATAAAAAAAATGAAACGAATAACCTGAATACCTTCACATTTCATTTGGTTTTTTCTTTTTCTGCAAATTAAATTAAATTGTGATAAATTTTTGCTTTTCTTTTATTTGTTATCATTTAATTTGGCAATTCCATTTCGATTGGAAATTGAATTATGGCAAGAGAACAAAGTTTTTAAATTTTTTTTTTAAACAATTTCAAGCAAACTATTTAAAGTTTTCTTATTTCCAAATAACTTTGAAAATACATGACTAAAATATAAAATATTTCATGTGAAGAGAAACAACTTCAAATGACTTCCAATGAATAAATGAATGGAGAATGCATTCACCCAAAAAAAATGGATTTCAATTTGAAAACTTTTAAACGGTGATTAAATGCAGCATATGGTTTAAGGTTAAAGTTTATAAAAAAAACCCGAAAAGAAAAGAATTCTTCATGTTTTTCAGAAGTAAATAGACAGTACTGATCTGAACCTAACTGCATCGAAATGGTGATTATATAAATACATATATGAAGGGTGTTTTTTAAAAAGGTATAGAACTTTAAGTTGGCATTACTTTTCAAGATGGCGACCGATTTAACAGCTGTTAAGTGATTTATTCTCAGTTTGGTTTGGCAATTCATCATGAATAGACTCACGCCTGAACAACGCTAGCAAATAGTGCAATTTTATTTCGAAAATAATGGTTCTGTGCGGAAAACATATCGCGCACTACATCCATTTTATCGTCGACAAAATCGTCCATCAGAGCAGTTAATTCGATTAACCATGGAACGTTTTCGCACCACGTTTACTCTTATTGATAACTCGCATCCCCAGAGACGCTGTACGGTGCGTACAGAAGAAGCTATTGCTGCTGTAGAGCGTAGCATTGAGGAACACCCGAATGAGTCCATCCGCCATCGAGCACAGGAATTGGATCTGTGTCCATCCACTTTATGGAAGATTTTGCGGAAGGATCTTGGTTTGCGTGCTTACAAAATCCAACTCGTGCAAGAATTGAAGCCAAACGATCATCAAGTAAGGCGTAGATTCGTCGAATGGGCCCAAAACGAGATTACCGTTGTTCCCGATTTTCATAAGCGAATTTTGTTTAGCGGTGAAGCGCACTTCTGGTTGAATGGCTACGTCAACAAATAAAACTGCCGCATTTGGAGTGAAGGTAATCCTCAAGTGTACCGTTACATCCATAAAAACTGACTGTTTGGTGCGCTTTATGGGCTGGTGGAATCATTGGTCCGTACTTTTTCAAAAACGATGGTGGCCAGAACGTTACAGTCAATGGTGATCGGTATAGAGCCATGATTACTAACTTTTTCATTCCTGAGTTGAATAACCATGATGTCCAGGAGATGTGGTCTTCACAAGACGGCGCAACATGTCACACAGCTCGTGCCACAATAGATTTATTGAAAGACACGTTTGGTGACCGCCTAATTTCACGTTTTGGACCTGTGAATTGGCCTCCAAAATCTTGTGATTTAACACCCCTAGACTACTTTCTGTGGGGCTATGTAAAGTCATTGGTCTATGCGGTAAAACCAAAAAACGCTTGACCATTTGGAAGACAACATTCGCCGTATTATTGCCGTTATACGGCCACAAATGTTGGAAAAAGTCATCGAAAATTGGACGCCCAGATTGGACTACATCCGCGCCAGCCGTGGCGGTCATATGCCAGAAATCACATTTAAATTGTAATGCCACAAGATTACCTTTCGGATAAATAAAATTCATGTCAATCGAATAATCAATCGTTGTTTTATTGCAACTTAAAGTTCTATACCTCTGTAAAAAACACCCTTTATAAAATTAACACACACAACAGAAGTCGTGTGAGGAGCTAGGTCCATAATCCAAACTAAAGGGTTGTAATGACCAATTATGTATTATGTATGTATGAAGCTGCCTTGTCAATTATCATCGATAAAATACCTCAAACACTGCAATAAGAATGATTTCCATGATGCCATAACAACCCAACTTTTAATTGCTCTTAAACGAAGAGGTGTGGCGATTTAGCAGCTTTAACGGACATCCTTTGAATAAATTGTTGTTTTTTTTATTCGTATGATTTTATTTCTATTTTTTTTTTTTTTTTTGTTGCAAAATAATCTTTTCTTTCTTTCTTTAAATTTATTTTGAAAACCTTAACGTCCCATAAATTATATCTTAAAGGCTTTAATTATTATTTTATTTGATCTCATGTTGTTTGTCTTCCTTTCTTTTGTTTTTTTATTTCATTCTTCTTCTTTATCTAAGGAAATCCAACTAGTGTTGAGTGCTAATTTGATATTTTAAGAAGATTGCAATTTTTTTTTCTCAGTCTTAAGCCACAAAACTCAAATCATTTTCAAATATTTTTTTTTTGGTTTTTTGTTTTTCCCTTTTCTGTACATTTTCCTATTTGTACGTACAAAACTTTTGTTTCGTTTCGTATTGTTTTGTATTTTTATTCAACTTTAACTTCAAATTGTATTGCTTGTAATCCTGTTTATTGCAACAAGACAACTGCAAATAAAATGAAAGACTTTAAACAAAAAACAACTGACAACAACAACAACCAAATTGAGAAAACATTTGACATGACAAATACAATATTTTCTACTTACAACATAAAACAAAATAAAATAACAACAACAACAACAATAATAACAACATCCACAGTAACAGTAAAAATATTTGAAAACAAAAACCTCAAAAACATGAATACAATGCTACAGATGTCCATCTCCGTTTGAAAGGTTAAGTGCAATATACAGTAGAGGGCAAAATAATAAATAATTAAGGATAACTTTGTAGACTCAACACCCTAGCCAACAGTTTCTTTTTAAAGGACACAAAATAACATAAGGGAACAGCTGGAAATATGAACTAATCAAGCTTTTCTAATTCCCTAAAGAAAATGCCCATAAAGTCCTTGATTTCATATGTAATACGACATGACTTTGACTTCACCATTACTGTAGCCCTATTATTGTTTTGAAAACTATGAATGTGTGCCTGTATGTGTAAGCTTGAGTACATGTTTATTAGTTCTCTGCTTGTTTTGTTCTCTAGTTTGCTGTTGTTATTGTTGTTGTTTGTTCCGAAGATGACATTGTACGACAAAATATAAACTGTAATCAGGTTACGACGAAGACAAAACATTGATCGTCATGTCATACTTTTACGTTTATTTGTCTGTTTTGTTCTCGCTTTCTCTCTCCTTCTCTTTATCATTACTTCTCTCTCTCGCTCGCTCTATAAATTTTGTTGTTTATGTAGTCGTACAGTTTGGGCATTTATTATTGTAGTTTTCGTTGTCATTGTGGTTGTACATATCATTGTCGTCGTTGTTATTGTGTATTGTTGTATGCATACATAGCATAGTAGTAGTAGTAGTAGTTGTAGTTATAGTTTGTTATTGTCAGTCAGTCTTATTGTGGTTACACAGAGAACATGAATGTTTTTCATTTTATTTTATGTTGTTTTATATTGTTTTTGTTGTTGTTGTTGTTTTTCTTTATTATTATTTAAAATATTTTTATTTAAATAAATACATTACAGAAACACAAATACAAACGATATTTGTTTAGTTAAAATGATAACAACCACAAGAAATATTAGTTCGAACAGTATATGGTCTCTAGATTAAGTACAGTCGGTTAATATGCGATAGTGCGTAGTATACAGGTTCGTAGAATGAACGTAATATACAAACAACAAGAAGTTACTTTCAATCACTTGATCTTTATCTTTATGAGTGAAAAGGTTTGTTTGCGCATCGCTATTCTGTGAATTTTTAAACAACATTTCCCACCTGCTGCTTTCAATTTGAGTCGTCGTACTCTAATAGATCGTGCTTTGCCTTATTAGACGAAAGCCTATTGTTCAATTCCTGGCTCAGATATCTCGAACTAAACGAAAAATGAAGAAAAATAATCCTTTCGACGACTTTCTCTCAGCAGTCTTCTAGCAAAACAAGAATAAATAAAATTGCCATGAAAACTTTCTCAAAAATCTGTTGTTTTGTAGGTCCCGCCATTCATGGACAAAATTAACACACACAACATACGGAGAAATTGCAACGCCAATCATTGTCTGGCAGTTAATATTCATACGTGATGAATATACCTGAAGTTTAGAACAGTAGGTTCATAAACTGATTTTTCAAATCGGTCTTGCAAAGTACGGTCAATGTTATCATGGTAGAATTAGCATATTTAGTGTTAATGTCTGGCCGCGTATTGTTTGGTTAATGTTCGTTTAAAACTGAATTAGTTGTGAACATGAATGGTGTGAGAAATTAGGTGGTAATCCTGACTAAAGGATTGTAATGACCAATTAAGTAAGTAAGTAAGTCGCCAGGTTCTCTTAAAACCCTTGTTTATAACAGCCCTAGCCGTCGAGGTTGATTGCAAATGAATCTCTACATCTCTGCTGGTATTTTAAATGACAGAGTCAAGCATAGTCAGGTTTCCCTATACGGTTATTGAGTGCCATTATATACCGATAGGAAGCCTTCAATTTTATCCGCTTTACAGCAAATAAGCTTGCTATTTGAGATTGCCCCACAGAATATTGACAATATCCTTTAAATCTGATAATCTCGAAGGACGACATATTTCAGAATTTTTACAGAACATTGTGTCATACCTTGTCGTAATCACACGTCATCAATATCATCAATATCTCTTAGAAAAGATTTGAACCCGCGCCAGTATTGAAAGCCGTTAACGCTTTAGACATTTCTAATTGCATTTCCATGGCATTATTATTCATAATAACACCAGAACGGACAGAACTTCAAAAAGTAACAGTTGGGTTATATAAAGGTTTCTGTACATAAAGGCAAAGGAGTTCTAAAACCCTAACAAATAAATTAGGGCCCTATTTACATAATTTTAAGCATTGATGAGTATAAATTGTCACAATAAACGCACCAATACAACCTCTTAAAACCTTATCAGTTACTTTATTATCTGAATTGTGGATCCATTAAACATTATTCAAACGTTATCTTGTATTAGTTGAACAGATGCGAGCCTTATAATATCACCTCTGACTGTATAACACAAAATATATTTGATTTGCTAGAAGCAGTATTTCGATACAAGTTTGTCACACATACTCATAGAAGAACATAGATTTTGTTGTATAGATAAAGCCCCTTAAATTTATCGTTAAACAAACACTAACTCCACCTAGCCATACACACACACTTTATTATACATATGCATGTTAATATACATATACATGTATGTACATATATATGGCATACAAATGTATGTATTTAAACATAAACAATTGACCATATTTGCTTAAAAACATGTGTTTGTGTGTATTTTTGCATAAACGAATCAACAAAAACAAGAATTTATTCAAATAAACATCAAATGAATTAAAATACCCTACACGTCCAAACAGTAAATCATACTGTTCCGAAAGATACTGGAAGATACTGGTGTTTTGCTTTTACATCGCTTAACATTAAAATTATGAACAAAAACTATAAAAACAAAAACAATGCAGTAAACAAAACTGTTTACGAATTATCGTTCTATTTCTACATAAAAAATGGTAAACAAGTAAACAAAAATATACAAACAACACTCCAGGAATAAATGTAAACGAAATACACAAACAACACTACAATAATAAATGTGAACAACGATGTTTACGTTTATAGAGATTTCAAGAAGGCGAAGTCATGAACATACGCCTATTCATCATACTGTTTACGCTGCCATATAAAAGCCAAGGCAAAGCAGGCTACGGAATAAGTGAAGTTCAATCAGTCTTGTGTGAAGACGCGATGCGTTGTAGTTTGAAGATCTCAATTACTAAGATCTGTCTAGTAATTGTTATTGTTTATGCAAAGGGTATAAACAGAGGAATAACAATGAAAAGCAATTGTTGTTGTTTACATCATGTTGTGAACAGTGGCACACAGAATTGTGCAAATAATAAAGAATTTTAATTAAAACTAAACGCCAATTTATTTTTATTTTATTTTCAATCTACGAGCTCATATTTTAAACGTTTTTAAAAGGTGAAAACGAAATTATTTTAGAAATTATAGAACCGTGCCCCTTGTCGCCGTAGTCTAGTAGGTAGTGTGTTGGCTTATTAGACGTAAAGCCAGTAAATACAAAAAGTATTTCTTCGGCGACTTACTCTCAGCAGATTTCTGGCAAAAACTCTGAGAGTAAATAAAACTTGCGATGAAAAGTTTCTTAAAAATCTGTTGTTCGGAGTCGACTTTAAACTGTAGGTCCCGCCACTCATGTATAAAATTAACACACACAACATAAGTGGTGTGAGAAACTAGGTCGTCGTCCTGACGGAAGGGTTGTAATGACCAATTATGTTATGTATGTCCCTTGGCTTGTAAACCAATAAATACTTAGTGATGGTAAAAGGCTGTTGATTACTATTGTCGATAAAAATGCCAGCATACGCTAAAAGCATACGCTAAAAGAGCCCCAATGGTGTTAGAGAGGGAGTATTAGTGAGCTAAACTTAAACCCAACCTCGAGTCTTATACAATTATCATATAATGCATACGCGGTAAGTGTCGAGTTTAGCTCATTTGACCGTCGTATTGGCATGCATTTGCAAATATTTTCCAATTTATTATTTCACATGATTGTGGGCGTCAGAGGACATATTACTTTTTTTCTAATTTCGACAAGCCAAACCAACAAAAAGTGCGGTGTGTGTGGGTGTGTCATGTTTTATTTTGCATTTTCAATTTTTCTCATTTTAAAAATAAATATTTTATAAGTTTTATTGAATTTAAATAAAATATTTTTATGCCAATGCATTTGGTTGTTTTTAAATAAAAACCGAAATAAGAGAAATGCTTGAAATTAAAAATAAAAACTAATCAACAAAATCCATTATTAATTTCAAATATAAACACACACACACTTTGTTTATTCCCCAGTAAAAACATGTTTAAACATGAAATTACACAACTGAAGGCAACATGTCATTAGAAGTACATCCACAGCAGCAATACTGAGTACAAAACACTAGCCATTCATGTTATTATATTCTAGAGAGTGTAACTACTAGCCGGAGTTGCTTGTTATTTTTATCACACAATCTTTACCTTTTGGTATAGAGTGACATGCTCTAGTCCTTTGTCATTTTCATTTTCATTGTCTTGTGATAATCATCAATCAACATCAGAATGAATGATAAAATTACTCGGAAATAGATTTTTATGTTTCACATCTTCATTACGTTGTATTTACAACAGCAGATGTCAGAAGTTCATTTCGGTTCAATAGAACAACAACAACAGCATATAGCAACAACAGCAACAACAACAGTTAGCAGCACATAACCTATAAATAGTCGTAGAGAGACAGTAATGGAATGAAGAAAAAAACAACAAAAAATAGAAAATAATTTATAAATTTATTGTTTTAAATAATCATTTGAACAGCTGACAACAACTAATGAAATATGACCATTACACACACACACACATACACATAGAAAAATACAGACTGAGAGAGACAGACAGAGACAGATAGAAAGAGAGAAAAAAAACCAACCATATATGGAGTAAAAGTACTTTGAAATAAATTGTTTTCCTTGCGATTAGTCTTGACATTTACTTTGCGAAAAAAAAAACAAAATTATTGTGAATTATTTCGAAAACATTCATATTTTTTTGGGAGAGATTTAAAATACAAAATGGCAGAATAGATTCTGTGTTTACATATTGTTACGTATTTACGTTTTAAAAACCTTTAAAATACGAGCTCGTAATTGCAAATTTGTGTTTAGTTTTAATTAAAATCCTTTATTATTCGTACAATTCTGTGTGCCACTGTTTACAACTTGATGTAAACAACAACAATTGCTCTCGTTTGTTATTCCTCTGTTTATATGCTTTGCATAAACAATAACAATCACTAAGCAATTATACGACAGATCTTTATAACGGAGATCTTCAAACCACGGTCTCTTCAAACGCATCGGGTCTTCACACAAGTCTGACTGAACTTCACTAACTCACTCGCCTGCTTTGCCTTGCCTTTTATATGCCAGGTTAAACAGTCTAATGTTCTTGAAGGCGGACGTTCATGACTTCGCCGTCTTGAAATCTCTATCGTTGCTTACGTTAATTATGCTGTTGGTACATTTTTGTTTACTTGTTTACCATTTTTTATGCTATTGTTTGTTGTTGTATTAAGCAGTACGATAATTTGTAAACAAGTATCTAGATTTTTCCTTTTCGTAACAATAGAGTGGACCATTTAAAAGTTCAAATTTAAAAATGAAATTTAAACAAATTTATTTTTTTGTTGTGAAGTACAATTATTCCGGTTAGAGACCAAAGATTATTTCGTTAATATGGCAGCCGCGGCTGACAGCATAGTACCTCGTTCGATCGAAGCAATTATCGTGCACTTTTTCGACTGTATGGGGTCATATTTTAGCAATGGCATTACAAATGTTGGCCTTCCAACGCTCAATTGTCGTTGGGTTGCCGGCATAACACTTTTCTTTAACGGCGCTCTACAAAAACTACTTCAACGGAGTCAAATCCCATCTTCTTGGCGGCCAATTGACAGCACCATTTCGTCTAATTAAATGGCCAACAAACATTTGACACAATAAATCGATTGTGGCATGAGATGTGTGACAACTTGCATCATCCTATTGAAACCATACATCGTTCACATCAATATCGTGAAGAGCGGGTACAAAAAAATCGGTTATCATGATGCAATAGGTGTCTCTATTGACCGTAATGATTAAGTCGTCCTAATTTTCAAAGAAATATCGGCCAATGAAGCCTTCGCTCCACAAGCCGTACCAAACAGTCACTCGTAACGGGTGCATTGGCTTCTGTAGGACCGCATGTGGTTTTTCTGAGCCCCAGATACGGCAACTTTGCTTATTAAGGTACCCACCAAGATGAAAGTGAGCTTTATCCGAAAAATTGATTTTTTTTTTGCAGAATCGACATCCTCGTGCAGTTTCTCATTGGCGCAATAAATCCCAACGTTGCTCAAGCGTAAATTAATTAATTACGTTCAGTGGAATAAGTATTGCCAGATTATGGCCCACATGATATTATTTGTACTCAAAGCTCAAGAGTTTTTAGTTGACACATCTCGCGAAGCGAATGGACATGCGGCTTCCCCTATTGAACCAATTGAACTTTATAAGGCGTTATACGGAGATCTTTTCGCAAAATTCGACATAGAGTGGTACATGAAATGTTCAATTCTTGAGTACGATGACTTTCAGCCACAGCTTCTATACTATCGAGTGTACGCACTATTTAAGCAATTTTAGCAATAAACTTGCGTATACTGGGCACTCTTAGTCCTTTATTGCGACCAAATTTTGTACAACATTTTCGTGTAATTTCCGATCAATTTTCTTTGTTTTGGAAATAAATTTTCAATAAATACCAACGTTGCTCAAGCGTAAATCGATTCATTAGGTTCAGTGGAGATAAAAGACTGAATTTTGTGACCGAAAAGAATGGCATAAGTATTGTCAGAGTCGAAATAAGCGATGGTTCAAATTTAAACCAATAGATGACCCACCCAATATACATATGTATCAATATATCAGCTTAATAAAACTCAATTATAAATAAATCTATGACGTTTACTATGATTATAAATTTAATAAGTTTATGCTTAACAACTTGGGGTTTTTGATAAACATGATATAAAATGTCACGGTAAAAAAAAATGTGTTGAAAATAAAATGTAGAAAACTTTGTTTGATCATAAACCTCGGAAAAAGCTCGGAATGCTTGGTAAACAATAACTGCAGTGTTTTATTTAGGAGCAGTGTAAGGGCGGTTTGTAAGCACGATGAAAATTAAGAAAAAAATCTTTAATTTTTTATACCGGAACAGTGCCGTTTACAATGAATATTACCGTGCTTAACCTGTAATACGTTCACAGAATTATATTGTGTTGCTTTGACAACTGCCCCATTGATTTTCATTCATTAATTCATCATTTGTCTGGGAAATGTTTTAAATCTATAATATCTTTTCAATGGTTTGTTAATCTTTAAAGAATACAATTAAAATAAAAATTAAAAATTTTAATTACGAAAAAAAAATGAAATATTTACCAACGGATGGCGATAAAAATTGTATTAAAACCGATACATATGCATACACTTGCATTGCACTCGTATGGAACATGTCTGTGTATTCCTGTTGACATGTGACAATTCCTGTCACACTTATGCCACTGATCATAATGAAATTTATACACACACACACACTTTCACACACCACAAATGAGATGACATATCACAGTGCTTTTGTCGGGGTGTTAAATGAATTAATGGTATTGCTGTTGCTAATGTTGTTGTTGTTGTTGTTATTGTATTCTGCAATGGCCATGATGATTAAAAAATAACGGTTAATAAAAATACAAAAAAAGAAGAAGAAAACAAGCATGAATACACCTCGCAACATATTAAATGCATTTGTTGTGTTTGTTTGGCAATAGCCAATGAGACGCAATACCCGTTGTGCTTCGCCAACTCAATTGTAGCCTATTGGGGGTTTTTAAATAAAACGGGAATAACATACATACATACATACATAATTGGCCATTACAACCCTTCAGTCAGAATTACGGCCTAGCTTCTCACACGGGAATAACAGTTCGCAATATATCCTCGGCTTTTTTGCAGTCTAACAAATTATTTGAAGACTTGAAATCGCACTCAAAGAAGTCCTGAAATTAGATACATAGGTATCGAACTACCCCACAAAGTTGTGATAAACAATTACCAAAATCATAATTCTTTCCTTAATCTCGCAACCTTCCCGAACTTCTGATGAAGCGACTTAAACTGCTAATATCCTGTACTGTCAAATCGTTCATATAATTCACATTAAGTTGTCTTCTTCTTCTCTGGCATAGTGTGAAATACACTTTCCTCTGCCTCATATTTACAGTTCTCGCAAAAGTCATTTGTAAATGCCCAGGACCACTGCGTCTCTCATGAGCGCCCATAATCCAATGTCCAGTAATGAATCCACGTACTTCTTTAGTGTTAAAACATAGTCATCGTTCGTCCTCAATTTAGCTTTGGCCACATTTCACTCAACGCCTTAACTGCATTATCAATTATAAACTTACAGTCCTTTAAAGGCTTTCCAACGTAAAGAACTCCCCAAAAATTCATCATTCCTCCTCTATTAAGTTTTGGTAACATTTCACTCAACGCCTTAACTGCATTGTCAGGTCCTTAAAGGGTTCCCAAGGTAGAAGACTACCCAGAGGATTCGACAGTAGTGCTACACCTGGCCAGTTCAAGTGTTCTACAATTGCTTTAAATACCTACATCCTTGACATCATATCGTTTCCTTATCTTATTGAGAGGACTGCAGTAGCTAAAAACCAACCTCGAGTCTTTTAGATTAGAATCCAGCCCTTTTTACAGTCGCCTGGCTATCAGAAAGTGTAGTAAAATGCCTTTCCGACTTACGTAATTTCATCTAGCATCGAAGCCTGTGTTTTTAAAATTTTCGCCTGGAAGACACTGTAGCGATGGAGTAGTCTTAGTGATCAAACGACGCCCATCTAGCTGTTAAATCACGCGATCTTAATGGTCTGTGCAAATCATCCACTCGAGAGATTGGACAAAACGGAAGGACAGCCCTTAGAATTTCGTTCGTAGGTTCCAAAGTGTATGCCGTTGCTCCGTCCTCTTCATACATATGTACATACATAATAGGTTATTACAACCATTCAGTCAGGACTAAAACCTGGCTTCTCACATCACTTATGTTCCATGTCTTAATTTTATACGTGAGTATCGGGGCCTACAATTTAAAGTCGACTCCGTACGACCGATTTTGGAGAAACTTTTTCATGGCAATTTTATTTACTCTCAGAGTTTTTCCCAAAAATATGCTGAGAGGAAGTAGCCGAAGAAATATTTTTCCTTTTTTCGTTTTGTTAGAGATGTCTGCCCTGGGGTTTGAACCGAAGCCTCACAATATTTGCTAGACTACGGCGACCTCCATCCCGTTCACAAGCCTCAATTTGTCTCTTTTCTGTGGAATGAAATCATCAAGCCAGATTTGTAGCGCTCTCTGTCCGGCTGACAACAAAGCATACATACATACCATATATGTATATAAATATGTTTTTATTGTAATATTAACGAAAAGACTTCTGATTTATTTTGTTAAGTGAAAATGTTTTTCAAATAAAATGTTCGAAATCGTAAAGAAAAATCTGAAATGGCAGACAAGTATGTACACTTTATGGGCCCCTATACACAATGTGAATGAGTGTGGATGTGACATTTATTTGTTTGTTATTTTACACTTGAAATCCATGATTAAAAAAAGTCATTGACTTGTATGGTTTTTTCATATGTTTGAATGAGAAAATATTCTGGAAAATTGTAAGTAGTTTCTCAGAATTTTTCATATTTTGTTGACACTTTTAAATTACAAAAAAAATATTTACAAGTACAGTGGCAGACATTTTAAGGATATTGTTTGTCTGGGGTTTTGCTTTTACATCGTTTAACATTAAAATTATAAACAAAAGTTACAAAAACAAAAACAATGCAGTAGACAAAGTGGTTTACAAATTATCGTACTGCTTAATACAACAACAAACACCAGCATAAAAAAGAGTGGTAAACAAGTAAACAAAAATACAACAACAACAACACTCCAAGAATAAATGTAAATAAAATACACAAATAACACTACAATAACGCAATGTAAATAACGATGTTTACATTTATAGAGATCTCAAGAAGGCTGCTTACTGCTTACGTTTCCATATAAAAGACAAGATAAACCAGACAACTGAGACAGTAAAAGTTCAGTCAGTCTTGTGTGAAGACGCGGTGCGTTTGAAGATAGTAATCGTGGTTTGAAGATCTCCGTTACATAGATCTGCCGAAAAAATGTGTAGTAATTGTTATTGTTTATGCAAAGAGTATAAACAAAAAAGAGCAATTTTTGTTGTTTACATCAAGTTGTGAACAGTGGCACACATAATTGTGCGCATAATAAAGAATTTTCATTAAAACTAAACACAAATTTATATTTATTTTATTTGCAATCTATGAGTTCATATTCTAAACGTTTTTAAAAGGTAAAAACGTAGCAATATTGTGATGATTTTCTTTGAAAATCGTAGAAATGATAATGCATGCACGGCAAACATGATGGAACATTCGTTAATAGTTAGCATATTGGAAACCTTTACATCAAACAATCTGCAAATGCATCATAAACCCACTAACTAAGAAGGAAATTTCAAATATACATCAATTATTCAGTCATGTATGTATAACACATGCTGGGTTTTATTACCCAATGGGATCTCCCCTTTTGGATTCTAAAGAATTTAAAGAATTTTTTTATTATGATTTAGAGATGACAGATGTGTGGAATACAACTCAAATGATTTAAAGTAATTTAAGCTACAATTTATATTCATCTACAGTGTGTTTAGAATTAATGTCTTCATTTTTAATAAATTTTAGAAATAATTAAGGCCATCAATTAATAGACAACAGAGTCAAAGTTAAGCAAGCCAACAGGCGCTGCTATTTAGTTCATGATTTCAATCTAAAATGCTCGTCTATAAATTAAAACTGGCATCAAATCTAGTAGGGATAGAGACAGAGAAGCCGTGAAACCTAAAAGAAAATATAAATTTCCCTGCAAAAAAGAAAATGAAAATGAAAAAACGTTCAAAAATTGCAACAGATGAACATGATGATGATAAACAACCAAAATGTTTTTCTTTTTTTTCATTTTCTTCTTTCTGCGCTTAGTTCTGTTACAGCTGTTTGAATACTGATGATAATGATCGTAATGAACAGACAGACAAATGAAACACACACTCACACATATAAACACACTTGAAAAAACTTAAGCAAATACTTACGCTAAATGCCACATTAAATGCGTGCAGAGATTTTAAGAGAAAAATCAGCAGGATGTGATTTATTTGTTGCAATTTTAAATGTTTAACAGCAACAACGACAACAACAAGATAACGAAAGGAAAAAATGCAAAAGAAAAAAACAGAACAACAACAATGCACAAAACATTTAAAAGACACAACAACAACAACGGCAACAGCAGCACCAACCATAAGAAAAACATCTGAAGAAATATTTTCAACACAAAAAGAATTCTTTTCTTACTCTCTTGTTGTTCTTCTCATCATCATCATCGTCATCATTATTTCAAACAACAGCTGCAGCAACAATCAGCAGCAGCAGCAGCCAGCAACTGGACGTTAAGTATTCCTCCTTGCTTGCTCAGTGACTGTTTAATGGAAAGTACATGGAAAACTTGAAAAAAAAAACAAAAAAGTGCCTCAAGCAAGAGGAGGGAGTGGCGGAGTGGCAGTAACTACGAAATTACTATTGCCACGTGAAGACGAAGGAGATGAGAATACAAAGTTGAGACGCGGGGAAAATGAAAGCGAAACAGAAAACAACAGAGAAAAAAAATCAAAAGAAGAGTAAAAACAGCAAGAACAACAATAGAAATGAACAGAAAAAAATTTAAATTTAATGGAAAAAACGAAGGAACTACTCGTACATATTGTAGATGCTAAAATGAAACAAAAATCAACTGACAAACGACAGTAAACAAGGTGTGGCATAAAATACAGAATATACAATACAACACCACAGTGAAAAAGTATTCAAAAAGTGAAGAACATTCCCTCTCTATTCACGGTCTTTGCAGATTCTTGCATAAGATCTATGCGTTGCGCATGAGTACCCAGAATGCTATGCCCTGTAACGACACCGACAACCATACGGAGCATGCTGCATTGGAGTTTAAGAAAAATTGTCATGCGCCTTTTATTCAGCTTTGACTAGATTTTTTGAGCCTTTCAACTTGTGTCTGAAGCCGGCGGATGCGACGGTCGAATTGTCTATTATAAGCTTGCGAGTTTTTAGAGGTTTTCCCAAGGTCGAAAATTGATCAAAGATTACAATGTCCCGCTAAAGGATATTTGCGTCCCTAAAAATTTTCGCCGCAGCCTCTATTGAGGGCATCTCCGCCTGAAAGACGCTACAACAGAGACTGTACTATTCCGTTTGATTTCGAGTAAATTTCATCTCCAACATCCTTTCATTCAATTTAGAGCATTCATTGAAGGTAGGTAGGTTGGAGTGGCACGCATAGCGGCCCGTTGTGACGCCACAGGTAAACGAAGTCTCTGTACTCATCGAGTCTAATCAAACTAGGAAAGAAGTTGGTCAACGCAAGGGCGGCACATTAAAAGCAGGACTACCCTACTCTGGAAAATCAGCCCGAAAGTTTGATAAACGATGCTTTATCCTTGAGGTAAAGCTAACAAGGCTTGGAGAGGGAAATAACCTATATCTGTACTGCGCAACAGATAGGCATTGACAAAGAAAGTGGATAACAGTGTCCTCTTCCTTAGCAGATCTGCAGCCACTGCAGAAGTCGTTAGATGGGAGCTGAATTTTTACCGCGTGTCTTCCCATAATACAATTACCACTGTAAGCATGGCCACTGTGATCGAGATGACGTTACGATCACGTCCGATCGCCTTCTATCCATCGAGGGCCAAGTAAGTCTAGCAGTGGATAAGGACTCCTCATTGACCCTGGATATGATGGCGTCCCGAAACAATTTCCGGCCAGTGGCCTACTTAAGCGAGTTAAGTGGCATACCCAAAACGATTGACTAGGGTTCCGGAAAGAGTATCCCACTTCTGGCAGGCTCGTTGGCTCTGCAGTTTCCTGGAATGTGACTAGGCCTTGGGCACCCAAACAAGTGAGATACTGAAGCATCCAGAAAGAAGATCGAGGCAGCGGCGACATTCCCTAACGATTCTGGATATTTTCACAACGCTCGACAGTGATCTTATGGCGCCTTGACTATCAGAGAAGATTCATATGCGGGTGAAAGAAGCACCGTTGACGAGGATACATTGAGCAGCCCGGTATATGGCCCTTACTTCCGCCTGAAACACGCTACAATAAACCGCTAGTCGGAGCGAAATGTTCAGGCAAAGTTTCCCAAAGTAGATTCCGGTAAGACAAGTGAGACCACTGGGCCATCGTTATAAATCTGCACCATTTTTGATAGTCTTCCTTTTCTGGAAAGGATCTTATTGAGATGTCGTAAATCCGTGTCAATTTATTTTAATATGACGGGGTTTGATCTCAAGAAATCGTTTGTTCTTCTAACGCGGAATCCAGGTCTATGGTGACGCCTCATTTTGTGAACAACTTGGCTATAATTTTCATCCTTAATAGCTGGACAAATAGTGACTTTGACCGATTATTGCATCTTTTCCATAAGCACGGTATGAATGAATAAAGAAAACTTTCTATCCACTTTCAATTTGCCAACTGCAGTCCATTCCTCAGCTCCTAGTTCCTGCCATTATTTTTGTTTTTTTTTTTTTCTACGCAGTATAATGAAATGAAAACATTTTCTAAAAATTTTTATAAAGAATGTGAATGAATGAATGTATGTTTAAGAAAAATATGTTTTCATAATGAAAAATAATAAAATGAGATAGCGAGAGAGAGAGAGAGAGAAAGAACGAGAGCTAGAGAGACAAGAAAAATTACGAGAATAGAAACAAAAAAAACACCCAAAAACAATAAACGAAGAAGAAATGCAATAAAAAAAACAACGTTGAAAACATCATAAAAAAGAAAAAGAAGAAAAAGAAAAGGAAAACGAATTCCAAATGACCAGCCAAGTGAAATGAAGTACGTACTAAACAGCGTAAGAACGGTCAAGATAAGAAGTGGTAGTTGCAGCATTTGTTTGTCATTTATCATTAGAAGCACAAGCACAAGCAGAAACAAAAGCACAAGCACAAATGGAAGTACAAGCTTGAGATGAAACTATCATTTGTCCGTTTGTCTTAAAATACGAAAGTGATAAAATGATAATGAAGATGATTAAGTAATAAGAATAATTCTTTAATATTAACAAAAAAAAGAAATGAATTCAAATAAAACAAGCAAAACAAAATAATAAAACAGAAACAGAAAAAGAAATAAAAGGGAAGCAATAAATAAAATAAAGAATATTTTAAATTAAGAAATTAAACTAAAAATAAAGCAGTAAATTCAATGTGTTATGTTTTTAATTAAAAATTCACAAACGTTGTAAATATATTGTTACGAAAATGAAGAAATCTACATACTGGTGTCTTGCTTTTACATCGCTTAACATTCAAATTATAAACAAAAGCTACAAAAACAAAACAATGCAGTGAACAAACCTGTTTACAAATTATCGTACTGCTTAATATAACAACAAACACCAGCATAAAAAATGGTAAACAAGTAAACAAAAATATACCAACAACACTACCATAATAAATGTAAACAAAATACGCAAACAACAATAATGAATGTAAACAACGATGTTTACATTTATAGAGATCCTGAGAAGGCGAAGCCACGAACATTCTCCTTCAAGAACATTCATCAGATTGTTTACCTGCCATATAAAAGGCAAGGCAAAATAGGCAACTGAGTTAGTAAAAGTTCAGTCAGTTTTGTATGAATACGCGGTGCGTTTGAAGAGAGTAATCGTGGTCAGAAGATCTTCGTTACAAAGATCTGTCGAATAATTCTTTAGTAATTGTTATTGTTTATGCAAAGGGTATAAACAGAGGAATAAAAAAGAAAAGCAATTGTTGCTGTTTACAGCAAGTTGTGAACAGTGGCACACAGAATTGTGCGAATAATAAAGAATTTTAATTAAAACTAAACAATAAATTTATTTTTATTTTATTTGCAATCTACGAGGTCATATTTTAAACGTTTTTAAAATGTAAAAACGTAACAATATGATGGGTGGAGAGGAGTAAGTCACTCATAAATATCAAATATTTTCTCGTTTAAATTATTTTCTTTTATTTTATTCACGTTAAACAAATTGGTTTTATTAACGAAAAATTTGCAAAAAATAAAAAAACCAAAGTTTTGTTTGCCAATAACATTCACTTCGATTGGATCATGAATATTTTTACAAAACAACAGCAGCAAAATTTTTTTTAAGTTTGTTTTTCTATAATTTTTCGTTTAAATACCCTACAGAAATTTGTAAAATAATAAACTTAAAATTCATAAGTTCAAATATATGTGAGCGATATTTTGAAAGCAGCATCTTTACAAATCGTGGATCTTGTTGTGAACCATTGTCTTCACAGCTTGCCTGGTCTTACCGTTTCCAAGTATTTGCTGCCACCTTCAACCACCATATTAATTTCATTCTTTAGAATTTCTAGCCGTAGTCTAATAGGGTCCAGAGCGTTGTTTTATTAGACGTGAGTTCGGCTGAAGTTTGTATTCAGTTCTACTACGGTATATAAATTATGTACATATGCAAAGTTACCAAACAGTGCATCAACTATAAATTCGATGCCTGATTGCTTTTTGACTGCGTTAAAAATACACATTGACGACGTTTCGAAATAACGGGTGATTTTTTTAGCTATTACCTTTTTGGCAACACTGGTTTAAACAGCTCACGCACGTTTCGTGTTTTGTTTCACTGTCATACATCTTCAGTTTGGTCTATAATTTAACCATGAATCGCCTTACAAACGAACAACGCTTGCAAATCATTGAATTTTATTATCAAAATGCGTGCTCTGTTAAGAAAGTTCATCGCGCGCTTCTTCCATTTTATGGTCAGTTTAATCGGCCCACTGCAGCGGCTATTTGGGCTATTGTGACTAAATTTCGCACCAAATTTAAATTTTTGGACATTAAACCACCAACACGCTTACGTAGAGTGCGAACTAAAGAAAATATCGCAGCTGTATCGGCCAGTGTTAATGATGACCATCAATTATCGATTCGTCGCCGTTTGCAGCAATTGGGCCTCTGGTACTCAACAACGTGGAAAATGTTGCTGAAGGATTTGGGTGTGAAGCCTTTCAAAATACAGCTGGTGCAAGAATTGAAGCCGAGCGACCTACCGCAACGCAGAATTTTTGGTGAATGGGCTTTTGGAAAGTTGGCCGAAGATCCAGTTCTTTATCGAAAAATTGTGTTCAGCGACGAAGCTCATTTTGGCTCAATGGATATGTAAATAAGCAGAATTGTCGATTTTGGAGTGAAGATCAGCCAGAAGCATTGCAAAAGCTACCAATGTATCCAGAAAAAGTCACAGTTTGGTGCGGTTTATGGGCTGGTGGCATCACTGGACCGTACTTCTTCAAAGATGCTGCGAATCGTAACGTAACTGTGAATGGTGAGCGCTACCGTGAGATGATATCCAACTTTTTTTTGTTCAAAATGCAAGAGCTTGACTTGCATGACATGTGGTTTCAACAAGACGGTGCCACATGCCACACAGCACGCGTAACAATGGACTTATTGAGAGGCGAGTTCGGTGAACATTTTATTTCACATTCGGCCGCCTAGATCGTGCGATTTAACGCCTTTAGACTATTTTTTGTGGGGCTATGTTAAAGCTCATGTCTATACAGACATGCCCGCTTCAATTGACGCATTGGAAGACAACATTGAAGTATTTATTCGTGAGATACCGGCCGAAATGTTGGAAAGAGTATGCCAAAATTGGACTAAGCGAATGGACCATTTGATGCGCAGTCACGGTCAACATTTGCATGAAATAATCTTCAAACATTAAATTATATGGACCGAACTATCGATTCAAATAAAGATTTCATGCATTTTTCTGAATTTTATGTGTTTTTTGTTTTTTGAAAAATTTTCCTACAGCTCTTAAAAAATCACTCATTAGATTACATTGTAAACATTTTTTATAGCGGCTTTATGAAACACTTTACTTTGTTCAAACACAAAGCAACTAACATTTTGAAAGCCAGCCTTCGTGATTCAAATCCCAGCTCACACATCTCCGACATAACGAAATATGAAAGAAAATATTTCCTTCGGCGACTTCCTATCAGCAGATTTCTGGCAAAAACTCTGAGAGTAAATAAGAATTGCCATGAAAAGTTTCTCAAAAATCTGTCGTTCGGAGTCGATTTTAAAATGTAGGACCCGCCACTCATGTATAAAATTAACACACACAACATCAGTGGTGTGAGAAACTAGGTCCATAATCCTAACTCAAGGATTGTAATGTATGTACAAATACAAACAAAAATATACTGTCTATTATCAGCAATATGTAACGAATTTCCTTATTCCTCAACTACATTTTCGATCCCTATTAATCAACAAAAACCTAGGTGGGTAATTTGATCAACATTTTTACAATTTCTCTAGGATATGAACCAGTAACACTAACAGACTAACAAACGTAGTATATTTTAAAACTCTTCACTAACTTCACTATCATAATTTTATTAATTTAAGTTTGTTTAATAAATTCAATCGTTTTTCATTAAAAAATAAACGTTAAAGCCTAGCCATAGTTCCCATTGACAGGTATGACATGCTCTGACAGAGAGCAGGAGAAAGAGAGAAATAAAACAGAAATTATTTCCTCTAATAAATAAACAGAAGAGCAAAAATAAAATGCATTTCAGAATGAAGTCAAACATCAATATCGACAACAATTTTTCGAAACCAAATTTTATTTAAGCCATGGCTTAAAAATAAAACACACACATTACAATTATTTTTTTTAATACTTTTTAAACACACTGTAAATAAAGCAAAAAAACATCCCATAGAAGAGCAGCAGCAGCAGGAAAATATTTTTTTGAAAATATTTTCAAATTAAGTTAAAAATAGCTTTTTTATTATTGTTGTTGTTGTTGTTGATAAATTAATAAAAATAAAATTTCATATGCAATAACAGTAAAATACAAACACCAACTCGCACATACACGCACACCCATACATACATTACAAAGAAGATTTTATTTTTAAATGTTTCTGTAAAAAAAATATGAAAGTCATGTGAGTTAATATGAATGAATTCCACATGCGTTTGTGGGTATGTATGTGTGTGTATAAATTTTTTAAAATTATAATGAAATTATCTACAAAAAAAGGCGAAAAAGTTTAACAATTCAGGCCTAAAAATGTTTTTTTTTTATAGAAAATATTTCATAAAAGTTGAAAAGATGAATTCTAATGAATTTTAATTTTAAATGCCTCAACCAAATACGCTGAACAAATGAATCACACAACGAATTTCTTACAAATTAAGCGATAAAACCCAAGAAAAGAACAGAAAACGCAGATTTCTTCTCCTGTCTACATACGTTCACATGTCGTTCATAAATTTCCACACATAAAAATATTATGCATACTTTTAAATAATTTCAGCAATTCTTTTTTGAATTTTCATATAATTTATGGCTTCAAAATAGGAAGCATTTTTAAAGATGATTGGAACATAATTTCCTAATTTTATATTTTGTTCAAACTTGGAAAATATTCTTCACCTGGGTTGGATTAGGTGAAATGACGTCATCAAACATAAAAACACAAGATATTGCCAATATATTAGGCCTATGCTGCTTCCACACTCTATAAAATGATATTAAAAGGGCAACAATGTACACAATACTACTACTGTACTTATTACGAGCACTGTCCAGTCGCCGTAGTCTAGTAGGTAGTGTGTTGGCTTATCAGACGTAAAGCCATGGTTCAAACCCCAGGCCAGACATCAAACAAAATACAAAAAATATTTCTTCTGCGACTTCCTCTCAGCAGATTTCTGTCAAAAACTTTGAGAATAAATAAAATTGCCATGAAAAGTTTCTCAAAAATCTGTCGTTCGGAGTCGACTTTAAGCTGTAGGTCCCGCCACTTATGTATAAAATTTAACACACACAACATAAGTGGCGTGAGACACTAGGTTGTAATCCTGACTGAAGGGTTGTAATGACCAATTATGTGTATGCCCAGTGCCGCAAACTCCGCAAACATGCCTTCCTATTAAGCTCTGTTCCGTAGGGACAGAGATCACATAATAAATTGCAAGTTGGAATATAGAAAAATTATGGAATTAGTCCTCAAGGCATTACGATTCGACCAGCTCAACCTGGTTCCTCAACAACAAGTTCCCTTTTCAAACCGTTGGCCGTGGAATAAAATTTTCCCAAATTTCCGGTCTAATCGACCGTAAGGAGATCCATCTACGCAGATCACCTGTAAACCGTAGATTGTCCCTCATTTCCTGTCGAAATTTATTAAATTCATGGACAAGATTAGACAACGATATGAAGTGCAAAAGGGACTTTATGGCTGTCGCAGTATATCCAGTATATCCTCAGAGAAGATTCTGTTGCTATCAAGACTTCTGCAGTGATCTAAAAGTCTATATGAGTTAATCACATTTAAGTCCTGCATATACGCAGACGGGAGACGTTCAGAAATCGGGGTATAGCTCCAGAAAATTCGGACAAGGGACTGACTTTGCATCGTAGTAATCTTTTTTATGTGACGGTGTCTAAGCACCTTTTCAGATAGTTGCAGAGGACCGAGAACTCTAGCGTTGTAGCTGTTTATTACCGCAGTTTAATGAGTTCAACTTGATTACCACAGGAAAATCAGTAGGACGCCAATTTTGTATTGTAAAAGTGCACTGGCTGGGTAATAAGTATAACAGATTGCCTTCTCAAGCAGTCTGGAATTCCGCAGTTACACTGCTTTGCAGCTGCTACTAAACAGACTGCCGATTAGTAAAGAGGGCTAATTACAGGACTCATGTTCGACATAATTTCAATCAAATTTGGTACAAATTAATTTCGATTGTACGAATCTGATCGAAGTTATTTCAACAAGTGCACTGGCTGGTGTCCTCGTCAAGGCACTGGTAATAAGGATGGCAGATTATCTTCTCACACAGTCTAGATTGCTTTGCAGCTGCTACTCACTATGCGGTCGCACAGTAAAGGTTGCTAATTACGGGACTCATGAACGAAATTATTTCGACAACGAGTGCCGTAATTAGACCCCAATATTGCTAGTTCGATTATTACCATGTATAGCTAGGATTTGACGAACACTTTGAGCCATTCTCTTAATTATCTTAAAAGTTTAGATTGACAGCTGCCTTAAGTAAATGTATCTGGCCTCCAGTCAAAGGTTCCACTGTAATACAATTGTTCATTGTCAAACAATATGTTTTTAATGTCCTGTCTAGCATTACTTCTCAGGTATTTTCAAACAGTGGCGCCATATATCATACCCTAATAAAAAATAAACCCTTTCAACAACGATGTTTACATTTATGGAGATTTCGAGAAGGCAAAGTTATGAACATTCGCCTTCCAGAACATGCATCAGACTGTTTACTCTGACATATAAAAGGCAAGGTAAAGCAGGCAAGTGAGTAGTGAAGTTCAGTCAGTCTTGTGTGAAGACGCGGTGTGTTTGAAGAGAGCAATCGTAATTTGAATATCTCCGTTACAAAGATCTGTCGAATAATTGCCTAGTAATTGTTATTGTTTATGCAAAGGGTATAAACAGAGGAATAACAAGAGAAGCAATTGTTGTTGTTTACGTCAAGTTGTGAACAGTGGCACACAGAATTGTGCGAATAATAAAGAATTTGAATTAAAACTAAATACAGATTTATTTTTATTTTATTTGCAATTTACGAGCTTATATTTTAAACGTTTGTAAAAGGTAAAAACGTAACAATATGTATGTATGTTTATACACAAGTGTGTATTGTAATTAAATCGTTCTTCACCCAAGAAGATTTATTGATGGCCAGTTTCTGACACCTCTTACTATTAGTATCTCTTTAGAGACTACAGATAAGAGAGCGTATTTAACAAAAAGAATATTTAAAACGTACAAATTAATAAAAAAGTTATTTATTGCACTTGAAAAAGCTAAAACGGTTTGTTTAACATCAAATTTATTTAATTTGCTTGCAACTAAAATGAAAAACGCAAAATAAAAAACAACAACAAAAGAAATTTAAACTAAAATAAACTTTTCAAATTCAGTGAATTCCAGTGAAAACAAGTAAAAAAGAGACGAGTCAGAGTAATAAAGTATGCTTAACATACATACATATACGAGTATTGCGTGATGTTTTGTGTTTATGTTTGTATTTATGATTCTACAATTCTACAAGCTCTTGAAATATCTAATTTTAGATAATACTTTTCACCCTTACTCTTCCACTTCTATTTTCTGACGTTTTGATTCTCTTTTCTCTTGTTCATAAAAACAATTTTCTCTTAAATTGTTACTGCAACGAGCTAAATATGAGGCAATAAGTGAGTAAAACTCACTTAATTTGCGTTAAAAGTTTAACATTTTTATTCATTAATTGGGTTTTGGTTTCATTGTTGTTAGACTTTTCGAACACACAAAAAAAAACAGAAAAAAACAAAAGAAAAACAGAAAAAAATTCAAAAAACATAAGCAAAACAAGAACTAAGTCAAGGAATACCGTTTCAATCTACTCTCATACATACACGCACACTCTGTCTAGAAGAGAAACAAAAAGTAAATAAAAAAAACACAAACAAAAACAAAAACAATATCTCTGTGAAGGTTATACTTGTTTTGAGTACGAGTGTGTAACTGATTGATGAAAAATTTTCTCTGGGCTACAAATTTTAATTCAACGAAGAATGTTTATGCGAGTGTATGTGTCTATGTTGGTGTGTTGGAACTCAATGATAACGTTGTTTTTGCTTTCTGTTTGTTTGTTTTTATTTTCTAAATAAAAAAATGGAAGGAAGGAAAAATAAACCGAAACAAGAAACATATTTTCTCTCTTTTAATGTTTTTTTTTTTTTTTTGTCTTGAGCCGGAGGTGGGAATCTTCGAAAGACACTTTTGTTCCAACAAAAGAGTGCACGATTCACCATCACTGGTGCCTACGTACTAAACCCACCCCCTACACACTTCAACCACTCTCCCTCCGCGGGACTGCCGTAAGGTATTACTTCGCGGAGAGCTGGTTAGCTTGAAAGCTTTATCACTTCAATTCAAATTTCGCCTCCGTTCCTCCAGTCTTCGGAGTACTATCAAAACTTCAGCCATTCTCTGGCTATATTGACTCCATAGAATCCTACGATTCAACAGCTCTTCCATTAGCCGGTTTGGTCCTAAACTCGTTTCCCCGGGCCATCTAAATCTGGGACAGCATATTAGAATATGTTCCGCATCTTCCTCCTCATCTACACAGTTTGGGCATATAGGGGAAGTGTCATGACCAAATCTGTGCAGGTACTTCCTGAAGCACCCATGACCGGTTAGGAACTGAGTCACGTAGTAGTTCAGCTCGCAATGTTTGTTATTCATCCAAAGGGTTACATCAGGGATAAGGCGAAATGTCCATCTTCCCTTTAAACTGCTTTCCCATCGTGACTGCCACTTGTGCATGGAAGTCCTTCGTTCCTCCACTTTTATAGCTGCTATTCGTCCCGGGTGCTCGAGACGGCGAAGGTATATCCTCCTCATCTCATCCGCCAATATATCTATTGGTATTGTCTTTGCCAACACCAATACCGCTTCATCAGACACTGTCCTGAAGCCACTTATCCGTCTAATCGCGCTTAGACGATACACCGAGGACAGTATCCTCCTTGTCGTCCCCACGGAGAGTGCCTCCGACCATATTGGGCAAGCATACAGCATTATCGACGTTATTACCGCCGAAATTATCCTCCTTTTGAATGGACCTGGTCCTCCAATATTTGGCATCATCCTCGCCAGTGCTCCCTGTGTTACAGATGCTTTTTCGCCGATGTATTTCACGTGCTCCTTAAAGTTCAACCTGTCGTCGATAATCACTCCCAGGTATTTTATCGCCCTCTTCGATTCGATCCTTGTGCCTCCAACGGTCACTTCCATCTTCTCCACTATCTTCCGGCCGCTTATCAAGACGGCCTCTGTTTTATGCGCAGCAAGTTTCAAACCTGCTTCATCCAGCCATGCTCCAACCTTTCGAATCGCTGTGTTCGTTTTCTCCTCTATTTCCCTTACTGTCTTAGCTACCGAGACTATGGCTATGTCATCTGCAAAGCCCACAATTGTAGTCCCGTTCGGCAATCGCAATCGAAGTACTCCATCGTACATAATGTTCCATAGTAGTGGCCCAAGTACAGAGCCCTGCGGGACACCCGCCGTCACTACGTATTCCTGCTCTCCTTCATCCGTTAGGTATATTACCTTCCTGTCCTGAAAGTAATTGTTCAGTATCTCCATTAAGTATGGCGGCGTAGCCATGTTAAAGAGGGCTCTCATAATCCGCCCCCAATTCGCTGAATTGAACGCGTTTCTAACGTCAAGTGTGACAACCGCGCAGTATTCCTTGGTGCCAAATCTCCACCTTTCGCCCTCTATTGCATCTCTTGCAATGTCGACCACTCTTCTTATCGCGTCAATAGTGGATCGTCCTTTCCTAAATCCGTATTGCAGGTCCGAGAGAGCTCCTCCTGCCTCGGCACACGTCAGTAGTCGATTGTATATAATCCTCTCCAGTATTTTTCCCATCGTGTCAAGTAGACAGATGGGCCGATACGACGATGGTTCCCCTGGTGGTTTGCCAGGTTTTGGAATGAGAACCAATTTCTGCTTCTTCCATCTACGTGGAAAAACACCCTCGACGAAGCACTTGTGGAACACCTTGGCGAACATATCCGGTCTGAGCCGGATAGCCACCTTAAGTGCCCTATTTGGGATTCCGTCTGGCCCCGGTGTCTTCCTATCTCCTATTCCAGTGCATGCTGCGAGTACCTCCTCTCCTGTTACCTCGGGTATGGTATGAATGGCCTCCGGCTCCCTACTTATAAAAGTGTAGGGCTGGCCCCGTGGGAATAATGTACCAATGATCTCCCGTAGCAAAACTGGACAACCTAGTTTAGGCTGTTCTCGAGCACCGATTCTCTTGCAGACGACTCTGTACGCCGTCCCAAAAGGATTGATGTCAGCTTCCTGGCATATCCGCTGAAAGGATAGTTTCTTGCTCCTTTTAATGGCTCTTCTAAGTTGATGCCTTAGATCCTCATAGGCAGCCCGTTCGGCTTCCCATGTCGGTCTTCCTCTCGTACGCTGGGCCCGTCTTCTCGCCCCAAAGCATGCCGACCGCAGTCTTCGAATTTCGTCATTCCACCAGTAGCAGGGGGAACGTCCCCTACACACAGTTCTCCTAGGCATAGCAGCATCACATGCAGTGTTGAGCATTTGGTATACGCCACTCACTAATTCTTCGACCGTGCTGCCAGTCGTATGAAAAGACGACAACATCAATCTATACGTCTCCTCGTCAAAGCGGGAGTCCTTCCATTTCGGTCCCGTAAACTTCGGCAATCCGTTTCCTCTCGTGTTGCGCCCAGTAACCGTCATCACGATTGCCTGATGGTCACTATTCGTGAAGTCCTCAGTTAGCCTCCACGCGGTCCGCGAAACAAGGCCATCGCTCACAAACGACAAATCTATTATTGAGCTCGATCCAGCTCTCCTAAATGTGCTTTCTCTTCCGTCATTCATCAGCGCCACAGGAAGGGAAGCGAACGTTTCCAAGAGGCAGCGACCCCTGGCGTTAGTATATCTACTACCCCATTCGGTCGCCCAAGCGTTGAAATCTCCTCCTATAATAACGGGGGTGTTCAAGCGCACGTGTGACGCCAGCCTCTCCAGCATATGTTGGAAGTCATCCATTGACCACCTCGGGGGAGCGTAACAGCTGTAGACGAAAACTCCCTTTATCCTGGCCATAACGAAACCAATGTCCCGCGCATAGGTTTGCTGGAAGGGTAATGAACCACAAATCCATATAGCCGCAGTACTAGATCCGTCCGTGATCCAAGTACTATTCCTCGGTACCCTATAAGGTTCGCTTATGATTGCGACATCGATATTCTCCTCCTTTACCCTCTGGACCAATAGGTCCTGGGCTGCTTCGCAATGGTTCAGATTAATCTGTATTAACCTCATCTCCTAGAACGTGATTTAAGAGCGCTAAGAAATTGCGGACACTTTCCGCTCCCCGCGATATGGTTGGCGGATTTCGGGTCGTCCACTTTGCAGAACATGCAAAGAGGTTCCCTTTCGCAATTTCTGGCAATATGCCCCTCCTGTCCGCACTTACGGCAAGTTCCAGAGCGGTCAACCTTACTCCTACACTGACGAGCCATGTGCCCAAACTGCAAGCACCGGAAGCATTTCGTCGGTATGTTTCTCTCGCGAATCCTGCATATGACCCAGCCGATCCTAATTCTTCCTTCCTTCAGGAGAATAGCTGCAGCGTCCGCGTCAAGGCTCACTGTGGCAGTTTGCGTCCCACCATATGCCCTCCTAAGGGCAACTACGTCGGGCTTACCGAAAGTCTCGAGGGCTGGAATCTTCCGTAAAGCCTCATATACATCCTCCTTTTCCGTGATCTCGTCGATGTCCTTGATCTCGATTGTCCTCATATCCTTCAGAGTGCGGACGGACGCGCTATCTCCTAATAGCTCTCCAATGGCTCCCCTAAAGTTCTCCGTGTGCTCCCCGCTCCTGCTTAGTTGGAGTAGTAAGCCACCCTTGACGGTTCTCCGAATTTTGGTCACATTTTCTCCTAATTCACAAAGCTTAGGGTCCGTTTTAACTCGCCTCAGAATGTCGGCATACGACGTGTTATCTTTTGTCGCTATCACGATCGCATCCGGCTTCGTTTTCTTCTCCTGTGATTTCTTGTTCCTCCTTTTTCTTTTCGTGACTTTCTGCCACCCTGGTTCTTCACTTAATACCTTAGTATCCTCCTGCCGGCTCAAGGTCACATCTGTAGTCTCCCTCGTTGGAGCCCTTGGTGCAGGATTCGGAGTTCTCCTTTTTGGCGCAGGAATTTCAGAAGTCTCCTCATGTTTCCTCTTCGCCTCCTGGTTCCTCAACAAAGGCGATGTTTGTGTAGCAGAACTACTGCGGTCAGTCGCCTTGGTAGTTTGTCCCTGCAGCTCGCTTGCGTACAGGTCGTATAGGGTTTTGATAGAGTCAATCGCATCCCTCATCGGCTGATGGATTGACCTCCTTTTCCCATCCTCTAACATTTCAATCAGATTCCTGATTTGGTCGCCGAGTTGACCAAAAACACCACTGGCCGCTGACTTCGTGTCGCTTCGCGACGGTTCCGATCTCAGGACCACTAATTCCGAATCCTTCCCGTTAACTGGGGATCTCGGAGTTCGCGTGCTCTGTCCAAACGGGCTTATTTCCCGATTTCGCACCGGAGACCTCTGTATTTTCGAGCTCTGCCCAAAAGCATTCAGCTCCAAAGCGTTCATCTCACATGAACTCGTAGATTTATTTGTAGTTTTATTTTTATTCATCATTTTATTTGGGCCCCAACTCTCGGCCGCTGTCCTAATCCATCGTTGTAGTCGTCACAAAAGACCCCGTGGTTATCTATGCATAAGCAGGGAGGCCACGCGAGGGTTGACACATAACCTCATGGGAATACGTGTTCAGAGCCAGGTCGACGTAAACCAGGGATTCGCATCTGGTCCTACAACACCAACTTAACGGTGATAAATCAGGAACGTACCGACAGACTTGCCATCATTTTAACGGGGCGGGGGCAATGACAGCATTAGCCCGACAGCCATTTCAGCCAGCTATCACACCGCCTACTAAAGTGCCGGAATACTGCCATCGTCAGCCTATGTCACCAATTCAAATCCAATTTCCGGTATACCATAATTAGAACCTTACCGGGCTCGGTTCTAATGCCCCAATCAAGGGCGTCGTAGTTCGCCGCTTCGGTGGAACTGAGGGAACCACGGAGTCGTTACTCTCCTATTTTCCCATCTCTTGAGGGAACCCCCTGTGGGATGATGCCTAGTTAATGGCGGCATCGATTCGCCATGTCGCAGATAACGTCTTCGGTCACTTGTACCTTTTTGTAGTACGCCTCCGTATCTGCCGCTCTTGGTCGGGGACTGCTTATTGGTTATTCGCAGCTAACCTACCTGGGATAGGCCGTTCAGTTATCCGCCACCTACTGACCCCCATGGTAGCCTGAAGCTAAGCCCCATGCTCTCTTTTAATGTGAAAGTATTTGTGTGTGTGTGTGTGTGTATATGGGAGAGAGAGAGAGAGATTTTTATTTTTAATTACTTAAGCTAAATTGAAAGTTTTAATATTTTTAATTAAATAACAAATATTTTTAAAGTTTTGCAGCTTAAATACAGTGGTCAACAATAAAAGACGTAAAGAAGATGTAAAAAAGAATTGTTAATTAAAAATAATTCAAATAAAATTTTCCATATGAGACGTACTTAGAGAATAAAAGTAGTCATATCTTTCCATTTCGTATTTGAGTGTCAAGTTTTGCACTAAACTTTTTATTGGCTAAGGAAACACAAACTATCTTCTGCCACGAAGGCCATTTCTGGCTCAGTGGGTAAAGCAACAAACATAACTGCCAATTTTGGTGTCAATAGCAGCCGTGAATAACTGGCCGGCGGCATCATTCTTCAATAATGATGAGAATCCCAACTTTACAGTCAATGGAGCATGGTACTATACCCAAAATGAAGCTGTTGGATTTGATTGCAATATAGTTAAAGAATTTAGTGCCACATATCACACGACACGCGATTTTATGGACATATTATGAAACCAGTTTGGTGAGCAATTATTTACGTTTAAGGCAGTCCATAAGCCGCAAGGAACGTTTCACTTGGTTACACTAGACTCTTTTTCGTTTAACATTTTCCATTCGTAGGATACCGGCTGATCTTCTACTGTGTTTAGCATAGCTTAGGCTAAATTGTTAGCCTTCTAAGAACCTACAAATGTGCCTACAATACCAAAGGTGATGTTCAGTGGTGTCCTCTATTTTGTCGTTATCACAAGTACTGCAGAAATCATCTTGAGTTATTCCAATCCTTCCCGGGCATATGCATTCAGAGGTTAATGTGCCATTAAAACTGCTATGAGATATCAAGTATGGGCTCTGGTTAGATTTTATGCACATTTTGTTCTGCGTATAATCAAAACAGGTCACTTTTATCTGATCTTTATAGAAGTGGGTTCATTAACTCATCTTTTCTTTGTACATTGTCCTTCTTCAGTAGAATTTTATTGAATTTCCTGTTGTACCAAGGTTTACAAGTGCTCTTCTGTTACCTGTAATGTAGCATACATACATAATTGGTCATTGCAACACTTCTGTCAGTATAACGACCTAGGTTCTCACACTACCTACGTTGTGTGTGTTAACTTTATACATGGGTGACAGGACCCACAGTTTAAAGTCGACTCCGAACGACAGATTTTTGAGAAACTTTTCATGGCTAAATTTATTTACTCTCATAGTATTTGCCAGAAGTCTGCTAAGAAGCAGTCGCCGAAGAAATATGTTTAAATATCTCGTTTTGTTGTAGATGCCTGACCTGGGATTTGAACTGTGGTCTCACGGCGACTCATATGCGACTACGACGCATAAATGTAATGTTAGTGTTTCCAAAAACCCATATGTCTCGTTAACTTTTTCAGAAACACACTATATTCCTGTATAACCCTAAATGCGATTTCCATACTATCTAGAGATATAATGACCGTTTAAGTGTCAGTACAAATTCGTATAGCTCCATTCGATGTATGTTAATGTCAAATCTGCACATTATAGCATACATAACATACATACATAATTGGTCATTGCAACCCTTCAGTCAGAATTACGATCTAGTTTCTCGTACCACTTATATTGTGTGCGTTAATTTTTATAAAGGGTGTTTTTTATAGAGGTATAGAACTTTAAGTTGCAATAAAACAACGATGGATTATTCGATTGACATGAATTTTATTTATCCGAAAGATAATCTTATGGCATTACATTTTAAATATGATTTCTGACATATGACTGCCATGGCTGGCGCAGATGTAGTCCAATCTGGATGTCCAATTTTCGATGACTTTTTCCAACATTTGTGGCCGTATAACGGCAATAATACGGCGAATGTTGTCTTCCAAATGGTCAAGCGTTTGTGGCTTTACCGCATAGAGCAATGACTTTACATAGCCCCACAGAAAGTAGTCTAGGGGTGTTAAATCACAAGAACTTGGAGGCCAATTCACAGGTCCAAAACGTGATATTAGGCGGTCACCAAACGTGTCTTTCAATAAATCTATTGTGCCGTCTTGTTGAAACCACATCTCCTGGACATCATGGTTATTCAATTCAGGAATGAAAAAGTTAGTAATCATGGCTCTATACCGATCACAATTGACTGTCACCTTCTGGCCACCATCGTTTTTGAAAAAGTACGGACCAATGATTCCATCAGCCCATAAAGCGCACCAAACAGTCAGTTTTTCTGGATGTAACGGTGTTTCCACATACACTTGAGGATTACCTTCATTCCAAATGCGGCAGTTTTGTTTGTTGACGTAGCCATTCAACCAGAAGTGCGCTTCATCGCTGAACAAAATTCGCTTATGAAAATCCGGAACAACGGTAATCTCGTTTTGGGCCCATTCGACGAATCTACGCCTTAATTGATGATCGTTTGGCTTCAAATCTTGCACGAGTTGGATTTTGTAAGCACGCAAACCAAGATCCTTCCGCAAAATCTTCCATACAGCAGCAATAGCTTCTTCTGTATGCACCGTACAGCGTCTCTGGGGATGCGAGTTATCAATAAGAGTAAACGTGGTGCGAAAGCGTTCCATGGTTAATCGAATTAACTGCTCTGATTTTGTCGACGATAAAATGGACGTAGTGCGCGATACGTTTTCCGCACAGAACCATTATTTTCGAAATAAAATTGCACTATTTGCAAGCGTTGTTCAGGCGTGAGTCTATTCATGATGAATTGCCAAACCAAACTGAGAATAAATCACTTGACAGCTGTTAAATCGGTCGCCATCTTGAAAAGTAATGCCAACTTAAAGTTCTATACCTCTATAAAAAACACCCTTTACATGAGTGGCGGGACCTACAGCTTAAAGTCGACTCCGAACGACTCAGATTTTTGAGAAACTTTCCATTGCAATTCTTATTTACTCTCAGAGTTTTTGTCAGAAATCTGTTGAGAGGAATTCGCCGAAGAAATACTTTTTGTATTTTTGTTTTGATGTCTGGCCTGGGGCTCGAACCCTGGCTTTACGTCTAATAAGCCAACACACTACTGACTAGACTACGGTGACTTTTCGCCACCATTTACACCATTCGGTGTATTTTAATGTTAAACCTGGACAGCAGCAATCTTTATGGCCATTTTTTCAGCTTGAACAGTATAACAATAATAGGACAGCTTAAGAGATACTCTAAGATTCAACAATTCCGGAAAGATTCGAATCACAATTTAATCGCATGATCCGTGGGTATTTTGTCATCATCATGGCTTCTATACAACCAAACTCTTATGCCTCTCAGTATCACTGCCAGGGTGGCAACCAATATGTCTGGTGATAGCTAGTTTGGGATAGTAGACAATGTCAAATATGATGTTGTTCTACAAGCAGCTGTTATGATGATCGTCGCCAGTCTATCGATAATAAGTTCAAATCTGATTTGATGATTTATTTTCTTCAAAAGCAGATAAAATTTACATGAAATAATCGTTATTTTATTCAGTTTTGTAAATTGTTTATAATTTTTTTATTTACAATACCCAAAGGGTTAAAACAATTGCCGTCATGTTCTTGAAATAGCTATCTATGAGCTGTCGGTGTGGTAGTCTATTGCCCCAAGGCTTGACAGAAGGTATACTTCTTCTAGTTGCTTTATTCATTTATGCACGGCTCCCACTGTAGAAATCTTTACTTTTTTCTTACGACGCAACTTTCTTCCTCCCAACTGCTAACAAAAATCGTTTTTAGCTTTAAATCTGTTCAGTTCTCTCTCTCTCTCTCTCTCTTTTGCTTTCATTGTTTTTACCGCTACCATACCACTGTATTTAACAGTTATTGCTGCCATTTGCAAATGGTTTTATTATTTATTACAGAAATATTATAAACTTTAATAAAATTCATTTAATTTTGCTACAGTTTGGTATTGTTGTTGTTATTGTTATTGTTGTTGTTGTTTTAGAGTCTTGTCTGCTTGTTGTTTTAAATAACTGTTTATCATAATTGTTATTCTTTTTATGTAAATTTTATCAAAAAGTTTTCTCTCCTTTTTTTTTTTTGTTGTCTTTCACTACCAAGAACAACTCCAAACAGAAAGTAAAAGACAAGAGAAGGAAAGAAAAAATACGTAGCAATAATGGCAGCAAAAAAGAGCAACACAAATAAAAAGTAGAAAAGAAAATTTAAATAAATAATAACGAGACAAACAAAAACAACAAAGAAGAAGAAGAAATTCAATCTTTTACTTACACTCTCCCCTTCGGTTATATTGTTTTGCTTTTTGTTGAATTAAATTTATTATCATGTAAATGTAAATAGAGACGTCATTCTATTTCTCTTTGCATTTCTTGTTTTTTTTCGCGTTTATTTTTCTTTTATTTTTAGCAAGTAATTCTCTTTAAAATTAAAGCTGTTTCCCCATTATATGTTTGTTGTTGTTGTTGTATTTTTCCTTTTAGGCATATTATTCTGTCTTTTGAAATTTCAAATACAATTACAATTCAAACGAAATATTGTTAAACGAGTATTCGTAACTGGCAATAAATATATGTATACTACGATGACATGAGTTCAGTTATTTGCTCGACATAAAAGTAATTGCATGTGTATGTTGTACTCATGGTATATGGCCCGAGAGAGGGAGAGAACCAGTTATAATATGTCACAGTTATAAATGTAATAAAGAGACGATGTTAATGTAAATATTTTTCATTATATTCGATTATTTTTTGTTTTCGTTTTTTATAATGCAGTTATAGCGGGTGATTTTTTAGCTATTATCTTTTTGGCAACACTGGTTTAAACAGCTCACGCACGTTTCGTGTTTTGTTTCACTGTCAAACATCTTCAGTTTGGTATATAATTTAACCATGAATCGTCTTACAAACGAACAACGCTTGCAAATCATTGAATTTTATTATCAAAGTGCGTGCTCTGTTAAGAAAGTTCATCGCGCGCTTCTTCCATTTTATGGTCAGTTTAATCGACCCACTGAAGCCGCTATTCAGGCTATTGTGACTAAATTTCGCACCAAATTTACATTGTTGGACATTAAACCACCAACACGCTTACGTAGAGTGCGAACTGAAGAAAATATCGCAGCTGTATCGGCCAATGTTAATGATGACCATCAATTATCGATTCTACGCCGTTCGCAACAATTGCGCCTCTGTTACTCAAAAACGGTGAAAATTTTGCGGAAGGATTTAGGTGTGAAGCCTTTCAAAATACAGCTGATGCAAGAATTGAAGCCGAACGACCTACCGCAACACAAAATGTTTGGTGAATGGGCTCTTGGAAAGTTGGCCGAAAATCCAGTTCTTTATCGAAAAATTGTGTTCAGAGACGAAGCTCATTTTTGGCTCAATGGATACGTAAATAAGCAGAATTGTCGATTTTAGAGTGAAGATCAGCCAGAAGTATTGCAAAAGCTACCAATGCATCCAGAAAAAGTCACAGTTTGGTGCGGTTTATGGGCTGGTGGCATCATTGGACCGTACTTTTTCAAAGATGCTGCGAATCGTAACGTAACTGTGAATGGTGAGCGCTACCATGAGATGATATCCAACTTTTTTTTGCCCAAAATACAAGAGCTTGACTTGCATGACATGTGGTTTCAACAAGACGGTGTCACATGCTACACAGCACGCGCAACAATGGACTTATTGAGAGGCGAGTTCGTTGAACATTTTATTTCACGTTCGGGACCGGTCAATTGGCCGCTTTGATCGTGCGATTTAACGCCTTTAGACTATTTTTTGTGGGGCTATGTTAAAGCTCATGTCTATACAGACAAGCCCGCTTCAATTGACGCATTGGAAGACAACATTGAAGCATCTATTCGTGAGATATCGGCCGAAATGTTGGAAAGAGTATGCCAAAATTGGACTAAGCGGATTGACCGTTTGAGGCGCAGTCGTGGTCAACATTTGCATGAAATAATCTTCAAACATTACATTATTTGGACCGTACCATCGATTCAAATAATGATTTCATGCATTTTTCTGAATTTTATGTGTTTTTTTTTTTTTTTTTTGAATAATTTTCCTATAGCTCTTAAAAAATCACCCATTAAAACATTTGATGCAGTGTTGCCATTGCTAGGTTTTCTATTGTATTGTAAGTAGCTCTGAACGCAATTCCGACCAAGGGAAATAGTAACCTAAATCAAACCTTACATACTTGCTTAATTGGTCATTTCAACCCTTCAGCTGGGATTACAACCAAGCTTCTTACGTCACTTAGTTTGTGTGTGTAAATTTTATGCATGAGTGGTGGGACCTATAGATTAAAGTCGACTTTCCGAACCCGATGCATTTTTGAGAAACTTTTCATGGTAATTTTATTTACCCTCAGAGTAGTTGCCTGAAATCTGCTGAGAGGAAGTCACCGAAAAAATATTTTTTCGGAGTTCGTTTCGTTCTAGATATCTGGACCAACTCACTACCTACCAGACTACGGCGACTTTAAAGAAGACCACTATTTTTATATTTTCTTAAACATTTTCCCACAAACTAGAGTGCTTTTAAATAAATCGCCATCTGTAGCGAATAAATACATTTGGCCTGGGCCGTATTATTTTGCTAACTTTTCTAGTTACGTATGCAAGAACTCCAATGCTTATTGCAAATCGTACGCTTCAGTATACATAGCTGCGCTATACGAACGCCCAATTATTGCCTTTCTAAAAGCTACCAGTATGTCAAGTGCTCGTTAGCCGTTGAAAAATCACACCGATATTACGGTTAAGGACTAGATTAACAACTCAAATCGACTAAATAGTAATGAAGAAAGATATTACAATGTCAAGTCTAGAACCCGCACCGTTGTAAATTACTCGAATACACAATATGGAAATATTCCTTGACTTCTGCTGGTACATTTAGTTTCCTTTTATGAAATTTGTAGCGAAATCAAACACATAAAATTCTCATGATTCATGTCAACGTATACGATTTTAAAACAATGGCAATACTGCCTACTAAAAGAGTTTGTTTACATTTCAACAGATGCACTAACTATTATTCTCTCGTATTTCGAAATTATCTTGCTCTGGCACCGTTTTACGCACAGGCACATAATGAATGATGTTTTTATGTATGTATGTGTGTAAATACATGTAAATACCACTCAGTCGTTCCTTTACCGTTATAGTATTTGAAATAATTTTTTTATTTTCGTTGTAAAACAATTTGATCTACAGTTAATATGACAAAATCACAGGGTTGGCGCTTATCAAATGCTCTCTCATTAAACTAGAAATGAAATCGAATAAATTAATGGAACAACGGCAAACTACGATCGTAAACGTTGAAAAATAAATGAGCTTAAGAGATAAGAGTGGATGTTTCCTAGGCATGAAAAGTAAACGGCAAGAAAACTATTTTCATTCTTTAGGATTGCCTAACGTCTTTATTAGCAAAAAATATGGCCAAGTAACTTTCAGTAGCTCTTTGGTTGATAATTTTCTTGTAATATAGGAAGTAATGTTGGATAGTACAGACTAAACTGTAAGTGTATCAAGATATTTCAATCAAATTTACCAATCATACATAACAATTAGCTGTTTAGCTACAATAACTTTTTAATGAAACTGGAAAAGAGTCGCCATAGTCTATAGTAGGTAGTGTGTTGGCATATTAGACATAAGACCGCAGTTCAAACTCCAACTCAGGCATCTCGTTCAAAATATTTCTTCCGGCCACTCCCTCTCAGCAGTTTCCTGGCAAGAGCACTAAGAGTTAAATTGCCATGAAAAGTTTCTCAAAAATCTGTTGTTCGTATAAAATTATCACAACCCAACATGGGTGGTTTGAGAAGCTCGGTCGTAATTCTGTTTGAAGGACTGCCTATTAGATGACAGCGACTTCTCCTGATTGTAGAATAAGTTACTGTTTAGTGAGCATTATGATCTGCAGGGTCAATGGATTTTTTTTTTAATTGACACTAAAACACTAATTGTGTCGATCTGAATTGTATAAATAGCACAATAAAATTTGATTTTATTCCATGAACAAAATCGATTACCCTTTATATTATTGTTTGCTATATATGGCAATCGATATCATATAATCGACGACAATTTTTATGTGTTTTATAGTCGGTGTAGTCAGTGGTGTTGCGCTAATTTTTTTTACCGGAACGCGTTCCGGATTCCGGTTTACGGTTCGGAAAAACAAGCCGGTTCGTTCCGGTTTTTGTTCCGGTTCGGGTTCGGTTCAAACCCTTGTTTATAAAAATACATATAAAAATTCGTCAAAAATTAGAAAAAAATCAGCAATTCTTTATAATTTTTTTTTTTTCAAAAAGTCAGCTAATTCTCGTTATCAGAAATCATCTTTAGTTCCGGAACGTGTTCCTGTCCACAAAGGAAGTACCGGAACGACGTTACAGAGCGTTCCGTCTCGACAACACCACTGAGTGTAGTCTCGTAGGTAGTGTGTTGGCTTATTAGACGTAGGCCCCGATTCAAACCGCAGGCCAGACATCTCTAGCTAAACGAAATATGAAAAACATTTCTTAGGCTACTTCCTCTCAGCAGATTTCTGGCAAAAAATCTGAGTGTAAAATAAAAATTGCCATGAAAAGTTTCTCAAAAAAAATCTGTCGTTTGGAATCGACTTTAAACTGTAAGTCCCGCTACTGATGTATAAAAATTGACGCACACAACATAAGTGGGAAATTAGATCGCAAGCGTAACTAAAGGGTTGTAATGATCAATTATGTATGTATGTATGGCTGCCTTCCAAAATGTATCAATACAAAGTTTGTATGCAGTATCTACTACTGTATATAAATTATGTAAATATGCAAAATTACGAAACAATGTATCAACTATAAACCCGATGCCTGATTGCTTTTTGACTGCGTTAAAAATACACATTGACGACGTTTCGAAATAGAATACATTGTATATATTTTGTACAGCGGCATTATGAAACACGTTAGTTTGTTCAAACACAAAGCAACTAACATTTTGGAAGGCAGCCTATGTGTGTATGTAGTTTTTATATCATTCAATAAAATACTAAAGGGTCCGCCAAATAACTTTTTTTTTGAAAATGTTTTAAAGAAAACCACTGAATATTTTCTCAAATTTATTTTTTTATTTGAAAGTACAATCCTTCCGGTTAATAATGGAAAATAATTTTATTCAAATGGCTGCCTCGGCTGGCCATGCAGTAGCCTACACCAGAAGATGCCGATTTTGGCAAAAAAAATCATCTTTTCAGATGAACCTCATTTTGATCTTGGCGGGTATATAAACAAGCAAAATTGTCGCATTTGGGGCACAGAAAACCCGCACGCATACACTGAAAGCCGACGCACCCAAAACGAGTCACTGTTTGTTGCGGATTTTGGTCCAGAGGCATAATTGGGCCATTTTTCTTCGAAAATGAGCAAGGAGTGGCCGTTGCAGTCAATGGCGATCGTTATCTGGCCATGTTGAGCGAATTTTTGTTCACAAAAATTGAAGAGGAGGATATTGGTAACATTTGGTTTCAACAGGACGGCGGTACGTGCCACACAGCCGAAGCTACACTCGATGTTTTGCGCCCTGTTTTTGAAAATCGCATTATCAGCCGCAGAGCTGATGTCGTTTGGCCACCTCGGAGCTGCGATTTGACACCATTGGACTTTTATTTAGTTAACAAAGATAAGTGTTACGTCGACAAGCCAGAGACAATTGACGCTTTAAAGGACAATATTCGTGAAGCCATTGGTGAAATCCAGCTGCGATCGTGTAGGCTACTGCATGGCCAGCCGAGGCAGCCACTTGAATGAAATTATTTTCCATTATTAACCGGAAGGATTGTACTTTCAAATAAAAAAAAGAAATTTGAGAAAATATTCAGTAGTTTTCTTTAAAACATTTACAAAAAAAAAGTTATTTTGCGGACCCTTTAATGGTACCACGGTGCGTATGATTATTTTTTTTTTCTTTCTTAACAATCATACGTTCTGTGTGACATATTTTTCAAAACATAATCATAATATTGCAATAAAAGAGAGAGAGAACGAGAGATAATTATAGAAAATGATATTTTATTTCTTTTTTTAATGATGCAACAAAATTCCTCATTTACTTAGACTTCAAAGTGGCTGTGTTTATTGTTCAAAAGTTATGAAGTTTACATGGCTGGGAAACAACAATTTTGTTTGTTCCAGCATTTGATTTATTTCAATTGTCACTTGCAATAAATTACAAAGTAATAAAACTTTGCGGTATAATAAAATGATTAAAAACTCTAAATAATAGCAACAACAATAGCAACAATAACAACAAGAAAACTTCAATATAACAACAACAAAAAAACCGTCATCAATCATAATTTCGGTTTTACAACATATTCTCTGAGTGGATAAATCCAGTATTAAGCACATGTAACATAAAAAATAATAACAACAACAGCAACAGAAGTAGCATATTTTTTTACAAGCTTTTGTTGTTGTTTTCTCATGCAGTCAAAATGTATATGATGCATATGTATACAACACATATGTGCACATATAGTATTAAAACAATAATGAAAATATCATACACACGAGCAAAAAAAATGGCACATCGCAACGGCAGAAAATAAAATGAAAAACGAAACAGAAGTGTTGGAAAACAAATCATTATGGACGGTAGATGACAAATTGTTTTTCTAAATGTCAATGCGCATTACAAACTTACAAACACAACAAGTAGACCGTATTGCAACATGACAAAATATAATCACACAATACATATACACACAAACACATGCACATATGGCATGTGTATACATTCACATGTGTTTACTTTCTTTGGCTATGGATATGGCGCTCTCACTCTGACTCTTCCATTATCGAGATTGGCTGGACTAAATAAATTCGGGGAATTTGAAAAATAAATTCGTTTTCTTTTTTATTTCAAATGTTTTTTGTTTTTTTTTTTTGTTTTATTTATTATGCCATATAATAAATGACAAACAACAGCAGTGGACAGAATTATAGCAGTTGTTTTTCAGACCTTAAAAAAATCTTTAAAAATATCTTGAAATTGTCTGTCATGTTGTGCTATTTTTTGCTTCAACAGCTTCCAAAATCATTTGTATGCAGTGGTGGCGGCATTGCAAAACTAAAAGAATTTCTTTATTTTCTGGACTTCTTCCTCTTCTTCTTACACTTTGTAGCTTATCATCTTGGTCTTTACTCCACTGTTTAACTGTATTTTAAGTTTACTGTTGTCCGTTTTCGATTTTTTTGTTTGTTTTTTATTCCAAGTTTTTGGTCGACTGGCTTGACTGCTGTTGGATTGCCACGTTTTGTTGTTTTTTGTTTTTGTTGCTTTATTGTGTTCTGCAGTTAAGTGTTACGTTGGCTGTTGCCACAGCTACTGCTGCAGCTGCTGGTGGTACTCTTGGTGTTGCACTTGCCCTAAAAGTGTCATAAACACGTACGAGAAGTTGCAATTTTTCTTTTATTCTCTCCTCTCTATAATACTTCATTTGTACAATATTTATGTACCCTTTGCCTCTGTGGTATTGAATAATGAACCCCCCCCCCCCCCCCCCCTCAAAACTAAAACGTAAAATAATGTTTTGAGTTTGGTTTGGCTCATTGCCAGGATGCCTGAACTTAAGAAAATAAAAGAATTACGGGCAGGAACAAAGTAAAAGTGTTAAAACCGTCTCGAATGATTTCTTTAAATACCCTACAGATGGTTTTAGAGACAAACAGTTATTAAATGTATAGAAATTTTAAAAAATATCCTAATATACAAGGTGTAGTAAAGAGAAATCCATTTAGCATTTAGTTGAATAATCTCAAGCATGTCAAATACTTTACATTTCCTTCATACAACCTGCCATTTATAAAGTAACTAGCTATACCCTGCGCGTGTTGCTGCGCTACCAACCGAAATAAATTTGAGGGAAAGACATTACACAAATGTCCAATTAATTTTGAATCATTTTATTGATTTTGTTTCTCGTTGTCCTGATGATTCAGATGAACGGGCCTGAGTACTACGCATTCGATTAGTTTCAAATATCACTTCTTGTTGTTCAAGTGGTTCAAGCGAACGGGTCTCAGCGGCATATACTCGAAGATTTTCCAGTCTCAATGCTCGTCTGATTCTGAGGCTCGTAATGCTCTTTTCTTCCGTGCTTGAGGTGTAGCTCGACCAATGGCTTGTCATTCATTTTGAATAATTTTCAGTGACGCCATCCATCGGAAATTAATCACACCAAACCTTCGTCGACTGATGCGCAACAACTTTGTTAAAGAATGCACAGTTTACGATTTAATTGATTTTAAGTAATTTTCAGTGGCGCCACCTATCGGATATTGGTCATACCAACTTAGAAACCTTTCCCGACTCATGCGCAACAACTTTTCTAAAGATCATAACATGATCAAATGCACAGTTTACGATTTAATTAATTTCGATTAATTTTTAGTGGCGCCACCTATCGTATATTGGTCAAACCATCTTATAAACCTTCGTCGGCTCATGTGCAACAACTTTGCTAAAGATCATAACATGATCAACTGCACAGTTTACGATTAAATTGATTTTAAGTAATTTTCAGTGGCGCCACCTTTCGGAAATTAGTCATACCAACTTAGAAACCTTCCCCGGCTCATGCGCAACAACTTTGCTAAAGGTCATAACATGATCAAATGCATAGTTTACGATTCTATAAGGTACATACAAACAAACATTCATTTTTATGTATGTAGACTATGAGAGGTGGCACGCCCATTGTAGCCACTCCGCCCATTTTGTTCATATATACGTCAAAGTAGTCCATTTAAAATTAGAGGACTCTAGCTATTGCAGTTTATGAGATATGCGACATCAAATACTTATTGGGTATGTGGGCGTGGCACCTCGCCTACTTGAAATTTTAAAATAAAAAGTAGCCTATAATTCCTTCGAGACATATAGGAAAGTACTGTTAAAATTTCAAGACAATCGGTTCAGCCGTTTAGCCGTCTATAGACTTCAAACAAACAAACAAATCCACAAACAAATAAACACACATTCATTTTTATATACATATACAGACGTATTTCAATTACTTTCGTGTATAAAATATTACATAGAGATATTTTGTAAGACAATAACAATCATACTTTTTTATTTATTTTATTTCATTTTATTTTAATTGCCTATTTCAACATAAAAAGTAGCCTATAACTCTTTCCAGACATACAGGAAGATTTCTGTGAAAATTTCAAGAAAATCGGTTCAGCCGTTTAGCCGTCTATAGACTTCAAACAAATAAACACACATTCATTTGTATGTATAAGATATGGGAAATGCTTAATTAGGGACTAAGACAGTTTTATGGGAATTTTCTAAGCCACAGACAAGTCCCTAACGGTGACCTGTGGTGCCTGTTTTTGAAGACAGAAAAAATATGAAATTAGCCTAGGTAAAGTAGGATAATATACAGGGACAGGCATTCATTATTACAGCCGTTGCAATGAGAATCTGTCTTATAACTGCGGTTGAGGCTATGTTGGTTTTAATATTGCTTTACAGGACTTCGGAGACATTGGTTAATATAATGGAAGACACAATAAACATAAATGAGTATTATAACCTAAAAAATCTCATAGCTTACAGCTTCCTGCTTAACTGCTGCCTAAAGAAAACCAGTAAACTCTATAATTTTCGAAAATTCTTAGCAGCAAAGTTTGATTTTGAAGGCTACATACTCCAAGGTAAGCGTGAAAAGCAGATTGCGAGACCGCAACGTGGTTCTGTGATCCTAGAGTGTAATATTCAGAACCTATGGAGAAACTTACGTGTATCTTACAGGCGAAAGTATATGTCATCGAAAGATATACTCGATTTAGCTTAGAGGGGAAGTACAAAGCATGGCGCATAACAATGTTATCTGATAGTCTGGCAGCAATCCGAGGACCCGCCACATTTAAGGTTGACGGTCCAAGTAAGTTAAATCAAAAGCATAGGGAGAATAGGGTTACCTGGTAAGAGAATTCACGCAATGAACAGGCAAACGTGCTAACGAGGAGAGAAGCTTCCATGCCGATGTTGAAACCAGAAACTTTCTGCCGAGTGGAAATGGAAGGATTGTTGTAAACAAAAATGTAGCCCGAGAAACTCTAACGTTCTTATGAATATAAATTTAAACTTTTGGTGGCTAATAACAATAACAAGTTACGCATTGTACGACAAAACGAATGCTCTACAAGGCACTCATCCTCCTCGTGCTTCTTTATGGCGCAAAGGAATGGACTGTATTAAGCACTGATGCAGCAGCCTTGAGAGTATTCGAAAGAAAAGTTCTACGTAAGATCTTCGGTCCAGTACGAGTTAGCGATGATTTCCGCATCCAATCCAACAGTGTGCTGTATGAGCTCCTCAACGAAATAGACGTTGTGCAGCGTCTATTAACATCCATCGGCTGCGCTGGCTCGGCCATTTCGTTCGAATGAAGGAGGATGCTCCAGCGAGACGGGTATTTGATGTGGGTATTTGTGAAAGTCGGCTAAGAGGGCTATCTTGTTTGTGTTGGAAGGACCAAAACGAGGAAAACCTGTCATCGATTAGTGTAACCAACCTTCATAGGCGCGCAAGAAGTAGAAGCGCCTAGAAGTATGTGTTAAGGCACATTAAGTAAGTAAGTAAGTAAGTTATGCTTCAGACTTTCCAGAAGTTGCCGGAAGATAGTAACCGGGCTACTGACCTGGTATTGCTGAGTTGAGTTCAAAGTCTGAAAAACGAATCTATGAGGCATTATCCAGAAGTTGAAGTTTTTACTTGAAAATTGTTACAAAAGATCGGTAATGATACTCTGCGACTGGCACTCATATAATGCTTTTGTTTTTTTCCACTTATCGTTGAACGTAAGGGTTAAAATCATGGAGCATATATCTATCGGAACTATGTACATACAACTTATGTGTTTTTAAGACTCAATATTTACCGGAAGTCGCCGTAGTCTTGTAAGTAGTGTGTTGGCTTATTAGCCGAGAGAGTAAAATCAAATTGCCATGAAAAGTTTCTCAAAAAATCTCTCGTTCGAAGTCGACATTATACTGTAGGTCCCGCCACTAAAATGAATTCAAAGTGTTTAGCTTCGCCATTGAAATAGCTTTACAGCCACTTTAAAGTCGTTTATTGCCAGCCATTTTCATTTTGTATAATTTTTCGTATGGCAACCGAATAATATCGTAAAAAGTATTCCCCTTTGAAATATTTCAGGTGTTACCTACCAATGAAACGAAATATTTTAAATAAAAACGTTAACATTCCCCAGGTTTCCACATCATAATAATGCAACAATAAAAACAGAGAGAAGAAAACGTAAAAATAAATTCGAATCAAAGCACAAGAAGGTAAGAAAAATAGTTTTTGTTTTTAAGCACAGATGAACAAAACACCGCATTTACAGTACATTCGTGCACATTTTAAAAGACCGCAACTGGATTACAACAATTCATACATTTTCTTCAAACATAAGAAGACAGAGTGAGAGAAAAAGAGAGAGAGAGCGAGGGCAGAAATAACCTTAAATTCGTGTTAAAATTGCATTCTTTTGCTTTACATGCTGCATCAACTACAACAACAAATAAGAAATCAACCAAAGAATTCGTATGAAAATATTTCCTTAAGAGAATAGAAACCAAAAACAACAACAACAAAAAAACAGAAACAGAAACAGAACAGATTTTTTCCCTTAAGTTTGGTTTACTGTTTTGACAATAGAGACCCACAAGGCAAAAAAAAAACTGGAAAGAAAAGAAAGCATAAATAAGAAATCAAAAGGAAAAAATCTGTGTTTGTTTGTTTGTTTGTTCGGTTTCATACTTTTATTTCTTTCATTCGTAATTCTTTTTTGTCTTTTCCAACAAATTAGTGCTTAAGATTTAAATGGAAAACGAAGAAGACGTAAAGAAAACCCATAAAAAGTAGAAACAAAGTTCAACCGGTCATTACTTTACTCTCAAATGTGTCAAAAACGTTTTTCATTTATTTAATGGGCAGACGAAGAAACAAAATAGAGAAGAAAAAATGTTTCATTTCTTTACTTCCCCTTACTCAAGATTAAGAATTAAAGATAAGCGCCATAAAAATATGCTCTCCTGCTTAATGGTTTTATAATATTTTCCGGTTAATAGCACGTTTTTGCAGAGGTTTTCCAGAACAACGTTTATATAAGCACACGAATTAAAACAAGGAAATGTGAAAAGAAAAATACGGGCAATTGGGAAAATAGAGCTTCAGAAATAATAAGAATCCGGACATAAAGATTCAACGAAAACAGCAGATGCAGACAATCCCCTTCACAAAAGCAGAAAGCTAGTGTCGCCGTATAGTCGCCATCGTCTAGCAGGTAGTGTGTTGGCTTATTAAACGTGAGGCCTCGGTTCAAACCCCAGGCCAAACATATACAACAAAACGAATAAGAAGAAAGTATTTCTTTGGCTAGACCGTGAGAATAAATAAAAGTGAGAATAAATAAAAACCAAAAAGCTGTAGGTCCCGCCACTCATATATAAAATTAACGCACACAACAACAGTGGTGTGAGAAACTAGGTCTTAATCCTAACTAAAGGGTTGTAAGGACCAAGTATGTAGAAAGCTATTGTATGAAAGCTTTGTTTAAACGGTTGAGATATACTGACACGAATAGTGTTGAGTTGTGATCAATGGCAGCACCAATGCGGACATATACGCAAATGCACCACAGACGGTCTTTGTTAAAAGGAAGCATTCCGGATAATCGATTTTCCCGGTTAATTGAGTACCAATTTTGGCCAGTTTTTTAATAGATATTTTTATTAGTTAATAAATGAATATGTACATATTTAAATAAAAACTAAATAATTCAAGGATTTTATATACATACATGTTTCAAAAATATAAAAAAACCCGCACTTCTCAAAATTTCTAAATTATACTAAACAGGTTTACATGTATGCTTCTGACTCAATCTATACTAAAGAAGGAATTCCCCTTCTTCGCTTGTTTGTCCAAAATATTAGAAGAAAATTTTTGCTTATAATCTCGGATAATAGAGGTAATCACGGTTAAACGATGTAGAAAAATTTAAGTCGATCCAAAATAAAATTAAGTCGATGCAAACAATTTTCTTTTTCCATCCCGGATAATTGATGTTGCCGGATAATCGAATCAGGGATAATCAAGGTCCAACTGTATCAATATCTATAACTACCGGTTAGATGACAATTGATATTCACGAGAAGAGAAACCATAACTTTCGATTGTAATAGATTCACCGATCACTGGTGGCCTAGTAGGCAACTTCGTTTATGCAGCGATGCGAACCACTTGTTGTTCACAAATGTTTATAATTTTATTTAAAAACCCCTTCACTGGAAAGAGAGAAATTGCTAACATGCGCTATACGAACAACTTAGCTTCAAGCAAGTAGTGTGTAAAGACATCGGGTATAACGTGTCAGTGAAGATTACGTGCTTGCTTTGCACTATCATGTTACATACATACATACATACATACATAATTGGTCTATACAAAACTTTAGTCAGGATTACGACCTAGCTTCACACGCGACTTATGTTGTGTGTGTGTTAATTTTATACATGAGTGACGGGACCTACAGTTTAAAGTCGTCTCCGAACGACAGATTTTTGAGAAACTTTTCGTGGCAATTTTATTTATTTTCAGAGTTTTTCCCAGAAATGTGATGAGAGAAATCGCTTAAGAAATATTCGTTCATATTTCGTTTAGTTGGAGATGTCTAACTTGGGATGTGAACAGTGGCCGAACACGTCTAATAAGCCAACACACTACCTATTAGACTATTTCTTGTCAGCTAGACGGAGCTATCATCTATTGATATCAAGGATATAGCTTCATTCATCAATCTTTCTGGCTGGTTTTCCAGTATAGGGTAGTAGTGCTTTTGATGTGCAGGCCGTGCGTTGACCAACTTCCCTGATTTTGGTGGAACTTGGTCAGTTCAGGGACAGCGTTCACCCGCGGCATCACAACGGGCCGCTATGCGTGCTCAAGTGAGCTTTGTAAAGTCAGAGCTACCACTCAGACCTAACCTAACCTAACCTACTAGACTACGGCGATTTCCATGTTGTATGTGTTAATTACTACCATTATAGGCTTGACAATTTGACTTCAAACGACAGATTTTAAAAGCTATTCACGGCAAGTGTAAAGATTACCGAAAGATTTTCTTTTTCAAGATGACATAGCTAAGGTTTGAACTCACGAAGAGCTCTTGCCTAGCTACCAAACTATACTACGGGGATTATGTGAATTAAATGCGTGCCCTGGTAATCTAGTGGCTAGTGTGCTCGACTATTAGCGTAGGGGTCGTGGGTTCGATTTCCACCAGAGACTCTGGTATGTGACACTATAACACACTAGCATATGGTCAAAGTTACACAGGTCGTATATAATTAAATATAATTTGTAATTGTATTGTAATAAATAAATAAAAATTATTGTGAATTGAAACTATTCAGAGAAAGTATAACATGAGTACATGGTAATGTAACCATTCCATATGTATGGAAGGCAAATATAAAAACATACATACATACATTACATACATAATTGGTCATTACAACCCTTCAGTCAGGATTACGACCTAGTTTCTCACACCACTTATGTTGTGTGTGTTAATTTTATTTATAAGTAGCGAGACCTACGGTTTAAAGTCGACTCCAAACAACAGATTTTCGAGAAACTTTTCATGGCAATTTTCTTTACACTCAGAGTTTTTGCCAGAATTCTGCTGAGAGGAAGTCGCCGAATAAATATTTTTTGTATTTTGTTTTGATGTCTGGCCTGAGACTCGAACCCTGGCTTTACGTCAAATAAGACAACAAACTAACTACTGGACTAAACATAAAATCTAATAAATTCTGAATGATTAAATGTTTCTATACTCATATCCATACACAAGCAACGTCCAAAAAATTCCGAGTAGAATAATTGAGCAGAGAGAATGGTTTATTGAAGAGAAAATCTGACCGCTTCAACCCCATCAACTGCAATTGGTGCCTGCATATGTCATTAAAAAAATCCCCATTCGAAATTATGTGTTCGCCAATTAGTTTTCATATTAGATTGTATCGATCAAAAGAATATTCAATATCAAGTGTCAATCTAGTAATAAAAGGAACATATTTATGTACCCAATAATAATTGTATATTCCCTTCCATTATTTAATCTTCTCCATAAAAGACAACGAAGTCTGAAAACGTAAACCCAACAAGTAAAAAAACAAACGAAAAGCAATAAAGGGTTTTCTTGACTGGAAAATAATTGAATGCCATCAGAAGTGCTTGTCAAACTACAAAAACCAATTAATTAACTGTCATCGTTACTTAGCCTTTTCTAGCATCTTTTGTTGTTTTTTCTTTTCTTCGTTTCTTTCTATTATAGTTTAAGCAGTTTTTTTCTTTTTTTCTTTCTTCTACATGCTGAAGCAAAAAAAAACCTGAATATCAAAAAAGAATTTGAATAAAATTAAAGAATAATTTATTACGATTTGATTTGTATCCTGTTCATATTTCTTTTTTGTGTGTCTCTCACTCTTTCTCTCCGTCTCTCTAGCTTTTAAAATATATTTCTTTATGCATAAAATCATCAGAATAAAACGAAAGAAAGTGTTGCCCATAATAATAAAGAAAATCTATAAAAACGAAAACACACTATCACGACTCACACTTGTGTCTATAAAAAGAGAGAGAGAGAGAGAGAGAGAGGCAAACACATATTATCTATCTCTCTCTGCTGTGCTAAACATCATACTCATAAATTTATGATTTGCTTTCTTCATGCTGTTTTTCTTTTGCTTTTTTGTGTTCAGTTTTTTTTTTCATTTCAAGTGTACATATATTGTTCTTTTTATTGTTATTAAACTCTCTTCTGGCATACCCATGCACATGCACATATATTTATACATGCTCTCATGCTGCTGTAGTAGCTGTATAGCTATGGTGGTAGTGGTGTTGCTAAGAGCTACTCATCGCCATCACTATGCATGACCCTTTTCGCTTCATTTGCATTCATAAATTTCACACTTGAATTATTTTTTGGGTAAAATTGTCAAAGGATTTGATGGCATCTTGTAATCAGATGCAATAAGAAATAAATAATCATACCATACAACAGCAACAGCAACAACAATAACGAAAATAAAAACCAAAACAGCAATAACACAAGCATTCACGAACATAAAATGCAAAAGAAAAACAAAAACAAAAAAAAACTGAAAGAGAGAGAAAGAAACGGAATTGTTTTCAATGAAAATTGCGTTGTAAAAATCAATCATTAGAAAATAACAACAACAACAACAACAGTAATAAATACCACAATACAAAGGAAAACACCACAAAACAAAGCAAACCAATAGCAACAACAAAACAAACGTAAAACAAAATTGTATGATGAGAGCAGAGCCTTATAACAGATACAGGGAGCGCACATAAAAATTAAAGAGAAGAGAATCGTAAGGAAGACCGAATAATGATTTTCATGTTTTTTATGCAGAGTGACTATTAAACGAAAAAAGGGGGAAATGGAGAAGAGAAAGAGAAAATGGCTTTTTGACAATACAACTGCTCGAAACGAAAATTATAGGCAAATTACAATGAGATTACTTTGTTTTTTTTTTATTGTTTATTGTTTATACGCCACTGATCACAACAATACAACGAGAGAAATTAACAACAACAAAAAAAAGAATTGCCAATAATTTACAAGAGAAATTCAATCAAAATTTAATTTTCTCAACTAACGGACGCCCAATAACAAACGAAAGAAAAAATTTACATTTTCTTCGAAAGGAAAATAATAGCACAGAGTTTTGCATGTAGGCAGTTTAAAAGCAGTTCATACATACATACATAACATAAATGGGCATTACAACCCTTCAGTCAGGATTAAAGACCTAGTTTCTCACACCACTTATGTTGTTTGCGTTTATACATGAGTGGTGGGATCTACAGTTTAAAGTCTATTCCGAACGACAGATTATTGAGAACTTTTCACAGTAATTTTATTCACTATCTACGTTCTATAACATTCTAAGTCGAAAAAATGTGTTTTGAGTTATGAGCTCTCAAAGTTTTCACGGGACATACGACCATATGTGTATTCTAAGAAGATTTTTCCCTATAACTTCGGAACGGATCAGCGTATCTTAACCAAATGTTGACAGTATTTAAGTTAGAGAACGTAGAATTTAAAAATGCAAGAAGTGTTCTAAGTGTGCTTAGAACGTTATAGAATGGAGGCGTCGATATATAATCTTTCATATGTAATCTATAATCATATATAATCAACACACTACCTACTAGACTACGGCGACTATGAGAAACTTACCGACAGGTAATTCGATCGTTACACCATTCAGACTCGAGCTATCCGACTTAAAAAAGCAGTTCAATTCAGTTAATTGGAAAGAAATTCAATTGTTTACCCCCCGAAAGCTTGTAGAACTACATACATGGGTACAATAAGGTCCTGCTGCAGTACCGTTAGGCTGACATTTTTCGGCTACGAAGATGTAGAAGATAAAGGGTTCCGAAATACCGAATAATGTGAGAGAAGATGTTCTCCGGTCTCATATTCATTCTTTTCGTTAATACAGCTGCTGCATAAGTCCTTGTAAAGTATTCTCAGCTTCTAGACGTATGTATACAGCAGTTAGTAGCCCTTTTTAACTGCAATGAGATTCCTAAAATAGACACTGTTTAAGTTTAATTCAAATTTTATACTTCTTATGCTAATAGAGGACGGCCACATTTGTCTGGTCTCCGCACAAGTGAGCTGATTCTATATTTTCTTTCAAAAGAATAAAGTTGGTGTCCTTGCCCCCTGCAGAGAGATGCCAAAGTCATGATTGAATTTTTGCAAGTGCATCTGCTTGGTTGTTATCTCGAATGTGGCTGCGGAAAACTTATACTTTTTATACTAATAGGGGGCGGCCACATTTGTCTGCTTTTTACACAAGTAAGCTGATTTCATCTTTTCTTTCAAAGGAGTAAAGTTGGTGTGCTTGACTCTCTGCGGAGAGATGCGAAAGTCATGATTGAATTTTTGCAAGTGCATCTGCTTGGTTATACTTCTTATACTAATAGCGGGCGGCCACATTTGTCTGCTCTCTACACAAGTAGGCTGATTTCATCTTTTCTTTCAAAAGTCTGCCAAAGTCTTAATTGAAATTTTTCAAGTGCATCTGTTTGGTTGTTAACTCAAATGTGGCCACGTTAAGGAATCCAAATGAGGGTAACCTTCGTATAGATCGCTATCTACTCCAGAGACTTCTAGAGTTTTTTTAGATAATCTTTTATGTAATATATACGCTCGCTAGGTATCCAATAACCCCAATTCTCAAAGCTACACTCTGACATATTTGGGCTGGAGTTTTAAACACGCCCTTACATCTAATAGCACTACCTATTACCGACCAGAGATCAGCAATGAGTATTCAAATTCAATCTAATCATATTCATAATTTCTGATACTTATACGCATTCATACTTATTTTAATATCATGGAACCTCTACTCATATTCAAAGTTTGAAGTACTCATCATCATATTCGTACTTAACAACACGTATGATGTTATTGATTACGGATCTCCATAACTCAACATATATAAGAAGCACAAAATAAGTATGAATCGCGTACGAACACTAAAATACTTACTAGAAGGTTGTGTGTTTGCTCTGCTTGCTGCTCTGCTTGCTGCTCTGCTTTTTTGCTTGTGTGTCTTTTTTCTTTTTTTGTAAATGCAACAATAACTAAGACTGTAAATATGATGAATGATTCGAGTCACTCGAATCATTTATAAGTATTATTCAGTATTTTTCTAAAGTTATGAATCCAAAAGAGTAGGCCTATGAATCAAACATATTTCGAATGGTATGAGTTTGATGTCAACGTTGAACGCATACTCATTGCAACCTGGACTTATAAATCAACGTTATAGTGAGTATGAATGAATCATAGAAGTTATATTTCCCTATTGTTGACGCACTTATATTCAAAATTTCATAGGTGCTAATGAGCAGCAAAAAAAACCATTCACTGCTAATCTCTGCTACCGACTATGGCGACTTAAGTTTTTATTCATCCTTATGCCCTTAAAATTGCTTAATTATCATCGCCAGCATTTGCTCATTTTAGATGCTAGTTATTGCATTCAATTTTGTTTTTTATCATACGTTTTAATTTGTTGTTGTTGGTTTTTTTATAAATATTTATTTAAGTGGTAACCACTTAATATTTAAATTACTGTTAATTTCATTAAATATTTATTGTAAAATGCAATAACAAAAACAAAACCAAAATAAACTGGAAAAAAATGTAAAAAATTAATCTGTTTAAATAGTTCACAATCAATTAATTTTTATTAAAAAAGTTTTTATTTTAAATCAGCTTAAAAATAAATAAAAAGAAAAAATAACGAAAATGTAGAAAAATTATTAAAATTAAAACGATTAAAATTTCTCTGATTTTGCTCGCCTTTTTTTGTGAATAAATATTGTAACTGTAAATGCAATACTTTAATGGTAGTAAGCTGTAGAAAAAGTATGTTTTCATTGGAAATATATGAAGCAGCAGGGATGGTAATAATGAATTAAGTTTTGTCGTTTGTTTTTTAATTGTTTTTTATTTTAATAAATTTATTAAAATTGTTTTATTTCTTTTTAACCTTGACAAATATAAATCCAATTTTGATTGTTAAGTAATAATGCAATAAAAATTATTATATTGTTACAAATCAAATAAAATTTTAATTAAAATTCTTTATTATTCCCACAATTCTGTGTGCCACTGTTCACAACTTGATGTAAAAAAAATTGCTTCCTCTGTTTATAGCCTTTGCATAAACAATTACAATCACTAAGCAATTATACGGCTGAGCTTTGTAACTTAGATATTCAAACCACAGTTACTCTCTTCAAACACACCGCGTCTTCACATAAGACTGACTGAACTTCTCTAACTAAGTCGCCTGGTTTGCCTTGCCTAATGAATGTTCTTGAAGGCGAATGTTCATGACTTCGCTTTCTCGAAAGCTCTATAAATGTAAACATCGTTCCTAACGTTTATTATTGTAGTTTTGTTTGTGTATATTTGTTTACCATTTTTATGCTGGTGTTTGTTGTTATATTAAGGAGAACGATAATTTGTAAACAGGTTTGTTTACTGTATTGTTATGTAAAAGCAAAAAACCAGTATCTAGATTTTTCATTTTCGTAACAATATATTTCATAAACGTTTTCCCTTTGCAGTTTTAGTAAATTTAAAATTTTTGCTTGGATTTATAAAAAAAGTTTAGTTTGTGACTGCAGACTATGACAGATATTAAAAGGCTTGAGGATCGAATAATAGCAAGTGTCTTTAGTAATTCTATGGAAAATACTGTATTTTTATTAGAGCAACCAGAACAGTATATACTAACTCACTTAATTGGTCATAACAACCATTTTCTCACGCCACTTATACTGTGTGCATAGCCGACAGATTTGACGATTTTGAGCTCCAAAAAAATCATATTGACGATTTGACGATTTACGCCCTTATTTGGACGATTTTTAGTAATTAAAATTTTACATCATATTCCTAACTTTAGTACATTAAAAGAAACTTTAAGCCACTTTAAGTATTACAGTTTTAAGTTACTTTCGAATACCTGTGATGATTTTTCTGTATTTTATTCCTTTTTAATCCCTTAAAAGGCAAAAAATTAGAACTCCTAAATAACCTCGTATCACTTGTCGTTGCAGACAATTTTAAAAATTCGAGTATAGCTTCTAATTGTACCAGCGGATGAACAAAGGCAAGAGATGGACGGCATTGTGAAAATATGTTATGGGAAGAAGGAAAGAGAGAACAGTGTTTATGGACACTAGGCTTGTATATTTTTATATCATAAGTAATAGGAAAGACCTCTGCATGAATTTAGTTCCACATACGAATAGTCCTACTAAAAAACGTACTTTTTCTGTAATGCAGTGTGCAATCCACTGGCCAATCGACCACAGACGGATGTCCTGGCCGAGAAAGACGAGTGTTACGTAGGAATATATGATTTTCGGGAACAAGTCCCCTTATTTCGTTCGAGCAAAATCCTTTTGTCGAAGCGATAGAACAGTAAAACACAAACCACATTGCAACGATGCACCAATGATTCAATGGAGTTGGATACACTACCGTCATTAACCAACTACTACGACCTCTCCTGTACACGGTCGAGAAACCTCAAAATAGACGTTGAAGCACCGACCCATACATGAGAGTTGTATTCCATTCTCGGTCGGTTACAAATGGCGTAAATAGTAAGATCAGATGATGAGATCTTAAGAAGGAACTGAAGGAACTGAAGGAACTGAAGGAACTGAAAAATGTGTCGATCGACGCCAACATTACACTGAATTTTCATGCTCAGAATATCAAGAGCTTCTGACTCCTTATTATTTACACCACCCATAGATTAAGATGATGCAATATTATTGCTGCGCTTATGTGTCAATAAACAATACTGGGATAGACTGTTTAAACCTTAAACAATTTTTTCCTGAAAATGATATAAAATTTCTCCATTTTTGGAAAAAAAAATAAATGAGCATACATTGACTTTATATGCTTTACTACAATAGAAATAATTTTGGTTTTTAAAAATTTTTAATTTATGTATTTATTTATCTTTTCTGACGATTTTTTGACGATTTCAATAAACGTCTTTGACGATTTTGACGATTTTTTTCTCAAGTATTTGACGATTTGGTGCCTCATTTATCTGGCAGCTATGACTGTGTGTGTTAATTGTATACACGGGTGGTGGAACCTGCAGTGTAAAGTCAACTCTGAACGACAAATCTTTTTGAGAAACTTTTAATGGCAATTGTATTTTACTCTCAGAGTTTTTTGCCAGAAGACTGCTGAGACCTGCTACAGAAAAATTATGAGAGATTGTAAAGGTAGAAGAAGCCATAGAAAAACTATGAAAATTTGGCGACATAAAGAAAAAATTAAACGGCCTTCAAGCAAGACAAAGACGCTTTGTTGCAATCAATAGCAGATCATCTCTATTTCTGCCGTGATTACAGTTTGGCTTAGTGGCTGGCAGAAATGGATAGAACAGCATGGAGAAGGCTTCAGAATTTATTTTAAGGCCAAAGAAATTAATTTCTATAAAAACCTTTCAAAACCTTTATCATAAATTTCGAATTTATGAAATTAAAAAGCTTTAAGCCACTCAAAACAATCTAAACTTTTAATACCCAGGGGTCAGTATTCCTCTGCTCAGTCCATAAACGATATCAATATACTCTTAAAAAGAAGTGGAACTCAGAAGAAGATATCGAGCTGCAATAGAAAAATTAAAATTATGAGAGACCGTAAAGGAAACAAAACCAATAAATCTAATAAAGGACAAGCCATTAAGAAAACCATGGAAATGAAACGCAAGAATTTGAAAAGGCTAGCATGCTAGAGGCAATCGAAACGAATGTAAATGGAAAGATGTTGCATGTTTTAGAGAAATGTATTGACGCTAAATTAAGGCGACATAAGGAACCAATCCAACGGCCTCCAGCGGCCAACATGATTGACTATTGAGCGCTTTCTCATTTAGCAAGACAAGACAAGGAAGCTTTGTTGCAATAGCAAGCCATCTTTATTGGTGTTCTGATTACAATTTGGCTTAGTGTCTAACAGAATTTAATGGAGCAGCAAGGACAGGGCTTTAGAAGTTGGTATGGACAAGGTTTCACTGGTAAATTGAGTAAAAATTTCAAGTTCTAAGCTAGTGACCCTCAGATGAAAGAATAAAATCTATTCAATTGAAATGCTTACAAGCTTGCTTTACTCCTGTGGTAATCAAGCCTTTTACTTCTCCTTTTACATACTATGTATGACAGGTATGGGTGTGAGTGTGTGTCAGTGTTTTGTGTGTGTAGGTTGTGGAGTATTTTTGCGGTTTTCAACAAAATATAAAAATTACTGAGAAATTATACACGAGTTACTTGAATAGCAAAACAAAAGCAACGTGAAATAGAAACCAACACAGAAAGCATGAAAAAAATCGTATAATTACGGTAAAATTGTAAAAAAAGAAACGTACATAAGTACATACGTACATAGTTAAACACATGGACGTATACGTAATACCAATATGTAATCACACACATGGCATACACATATGAATGGCTGTGAATACAATCTCATGAGAATACAAATGTGTATGGATATGTGTCTGTGTATGACATACATTTACACATGTTTTAAATACATATGTATATAAAGTGAGCGCCATAAGTGAGTCAACAATTTTGTTCTTAAGTATAAAACATGTTTGTTCTTCAGTATAAAAAAGGTTCCTTTAGCATGAATTGTTGTTTTTGTTTTAACATTTTATAAGTAATAAATAAACGTTTTTATTTTTGGAAATTTATTCGACTATTCTCATTTACTTTTCTCGCTATCCTAATAAAATTAATTATTTCAGTGGTGTTTACTCACTTTTGGCGCTCAGTGTATGTTAACGTATTGCTGCTACTGCTACTGCTGGCAGATGTTGTAGCCAAAAACTAAAGGGTATCTAAAGGGTTCTCGCTTTTTGTTTCTGTTTTTGTGTTTGTAACAAGAACTTAACAACAGCAATAGCAACAGCAATGGTAACAACACTAGCAAGTAAGAGCTGTTGTAGTTGTTGTTGTTGTAACAATAAGTACAACATAAATGCCAGCAGCATTAAAACAAAACAAACAAAAAAGAAAACACGATGATGAGGACGACCTACTTGCAACAACATTCAATTACGAAATTTAAAAAAAAAATAAAAAATTTAAAAAACGAAAATTTGTTAACAAACCTGCTCTTAAATATGTTACAAACAGTCCAGAGGTGCAACTTAATATAACAGTGATTCATGCACACACATATACGCTTACATGCACGCTTTCCACTCACATGCTGTTATGAGCACAATGAATAAACATGTATTCGTAGAGTAATGGTTGCCATGAAAACAGGTCCCCATGTTTTATTAGTCGTTGTGCTGTTGATGAGTTCTGTTTTTTTTGCTACTGAGAGAGAGAGAGAGAAAGCAAGTCACCAGCAAAGGTGTGGAGGGAGTAAAACTTTTGTTGAAGTGTTGAAAAATTAAAAGATTTGGTTGAAGTTTAAAATAAACCATGGGTCTCGAAAGTGTCATCCAATTACCAGAATCTACCAGAAAATAATTGCTGGCCAGCAAAATGAAACTTTAAAGCTTTGTTGAGGTTTTTTTTAAATATAAAACTAATAGTCAACTAGGTAGACTAGAATACTTTTTCAAATTAATTTTTTACACAAAAAAAAATTATTTGGAATATATATGGAGAGTGAGAAAGAGAGAAAAAATTTAAATTCATGTTTCATGATTAAAAAATATTTCCAATGCTCACCCATATTACCGTGAATTTAGTAAACCGCTAGAAAATAAAAACTGCAATGCAATGCCAGCAATTAAACGTAAATTTGAAAAAAATATTGTGCAAACATTAACACATTTTTTCATATTTTTCTGCAATTGATACCAAAAGACAATTGAAAAAATTCTTTATAACCTCAATAACCATCAATAGAGAAAAAAATTAAATAAAAATGTTAAATATTTTCAAATCTGTAAACATATACAATTGAATTAAAATTTTATATTAAATTAATGAAAAATGTATAGCCTATGTAGGGATATGTGAATCCATTATTCTGTATGTGGGAGAAAATGTTATTTGAAAACAAAATTTAAAATAATTTAACTTATGCTCCACTTCCTGAGATTTGCCTCTAGGCTCGAGATTTGTCTAAGGCATCCATTGATCTATCATGTGATATACATAAATACTGTTACGTTTTTACTTTTTAAGAACGCTTAAAATATGAATAAAATAAAAATAAATTTGTGTTTAGGTTAGGTTAGGTTAGAGGACGTGTACTTGTCAATTAAGACAAGTACAGTAACCGGAGGTCGAATTGACCCATTGTACAACGTCCTAATTTCTCACACCACTTATGTTGTGTGTGTTAATTTTATACATGAGTGGTGGGACCTACAGTTTAAAGTCGACTCCGAACGACAGATTTTTTGAGAAACTTTTTCATGGCAATTTTTATTTACTCTTCAGAGTTTTTGCCAGAAATCTGCTGAGAGAAAGTCGCCGAAGAAATACTTTTTGTATTTTGTCTTGATGTCTGGCCTGGGGCTCGAACCCTAGCTTTACGTCTAATAAGCCAACACACTACCTACTAGACTACGGCGACTTCTAAAAAAATCTGTATTTTGTTTTAATTAAAATTCTTTATTATTCTCACAATTCTGTGTGCCACTGTTCACAACTTGATGTAAACAACAACAATTGCTTCTCTTTGTTATTCCTCTGTTTATACCCTTTGCATAAAGAACTACAATTACTAGATAATCATTCAACAGATCTTTGTAACGGAGATCTTCAAACCACGATTACTCTCTTCAAACGCACTGCGTCCTAACACAAGACTGACTGAACTTCATTAACTGACTCGACTGATTTGCCTTGCCTTTTATATGGAAGAGTAAACAGTCTGATGAACGTTCTTGATGGCGAATGTTTGTGACTTCGCCTTGTCAAAATCCCTATAAATGTAAACATTGTTGTTTACATTTACTATTGTAGTGTTGTTTGTGTATTTTGTTTACATTTATTCTTGTAGTGTTGTTTGTGCGTTTTTTTTTACTTGTTTACCATTTTTTTATGCTGGTGTTTGTTGTTATATTAAGCAGTACGATAATTTGTTAACAGTTTTGTTTGCTGCATTGTCTTGTTTTTGTAGCTTTTGTTTATAATTTTTAATGTTAAGCGATGTACAAACAAAACACCAGTATCTAGATTTTTCATTTTCGTAACAATACATACGTAATTGGTCATTACAATCCTTCAGTCAGGATTACAACCTAGCTTCTCACACCAGTTATGTTGTGTGAGTTTTTTATTCAAAATTGGCGGCATCTACAGCTTAAAGTCCACTCCAAAGGACAAATTTTTGAGAATCTTTTTCATAGCAAATTGTATTTTATTTACTCTCAAAGTTTTTGCCCGGAATTTGCTTAGAGGAAGTCGCCTAAGGAATATGTTCACATATTAAGTTTTGTTGGAGATGTCTGACCCGGAGTTTGGAACCGTGGACTCACATCTAATAAGCCAACACACTACCTACTAGTCTACGGCAACTTGTAGAAGTTATTTATAGTTCCAGTTAACCGGAATCCATGATCCACAATTATCATAGCAACTACTGACACAACTCTCTGTGTCAACTTCATGACGATTGTTGTTTAAGGAAACATGCAGGACTTAATTTCCTTTTCTAGTACATCTTACATTATCTAGCAGAGAAGCTTTTTAGACAAGAATTTCAAACAAAAACTTTCTCAAATTAATAGAAATTAAAAACCAAAACAATATCAATTTTGAAAGCAATTAATATCAGTAAACACTGTTGTAATGATTATTTATCCTCCTCTTAAAATATACACATTCGATGTAACATTCTTATGACAAAGATTTATTTAATAATTCTATTTTACGAGGGCTGTTTGCAGTAATAAAGGCCTCTGTATATTTATAAATGGAGACATAATTACGAAAATAAGAGCTTTAATGACAACATGACAGTTTTGTGTGCCTCCCGTACATCCCCTTAACAGTTAAAAATTTAACTCATCAATAATGCGGATGACGCCTCTTCAAAGTGGCTACAAGTGCTATTTATTTAGCATGTATGCTTGCACGCGTAGTGTAGCAGGTAGTGTGCTGACTTATTAGACGTAAGGCCGCAGTTAAAACTCCACCCCAGAAATCTCAAAAAGAAGGGAAATATGAAAAAATATTTCTTCGGCGACTTCTCTCAGCAGATTTCTGGCAAAAAAAACTGTGAGAAGTAAATACAAATTGCCATAAAAAGTTACTCAAAAATCTGTCGTTTGGAGCTGACATTAAACTGCAAGTCTCGCCAATCACATATAAAATTAATACACACAACATGGGTGGTAGGAGAAGCTAGGTCGAATCCTGACTGAAGGGTTGTACTGACCAGTTAAGTAAGTACGCGTGTAATAGCATATTTTCCTATGCCCCAGTGCTACACAATCGCTGACCATGCCCTCCATCGATCTGTCTGCCTCATAGAAGGCTCTACAGTTGCTATTATCGGGCATGCCTATTCCGTACAGCTGCTTATTGCAGGCATGTTTGCTGCCAAATGCCCCGAAAGCAATTTGAAGCTTTTCTCTTCAAGTTTAAGACAACAAACTGCACTCTTAGCGTTGAGGATGAGAATATTTGTGGAATAGCAATTTTCCAATTCTTTTTCAAACTGGATTGGCAACAATCTCGACATTTTCTCTATCAAGAGACATCTATTGAATTCAAAACATCTCAAAAGTTAGGGTATAGATGTTCACCATCCCAGTTCCGATTTCGTGGAATTCACATCCCCAAGTATTTTGATTCTACGTGCATGTAGTTGCGTAGTAGCAGCAATAGTTGCAAATATTTACGAATTTCTTAACATAAAACTGATACATGTCCATAAACTTGAAGGTTGCAAAGGTAAATACTCGTATCTTATTTAAAAAATTAAAAGAATTCTTATTATTTCTGCTTTAAAGCATCTAAAAACGTTTAGAAATGAGTTCGTAGATTGCAAATAAAATAAAAATAAATTGGCGCTTGGTTTTAATTAAAATTCTTTATTGTTCGCACAATTCCGTGTGCCACTGTTCACAACTTGATGTAAACAACAACAGTCGCTCTTCTTTGTTATTTCTCTATTTACACCCTTTGCGTAAACAATAACAATTGTTCGACAGATCTTTGTAACGGAGATCTTCAAACCACGATTAATCTCTTCGAACGCACGCGTCTTCACACAAGACTGGCAGAACTTCAATAACTCACTAGCCTGCTTTGCCTTACCTTTTATATGGTAGCGTAAACAGTCTGATGAATGTTCTCGAAGACCAATGCTCATCACTTCGCCTCCTCGAAATCTCTATAAATGTAAACATCGTTGTTTCCATTCATTATTGTTGTTTGTGTATTTTGTTTACATTTATTCTTGTAGTGTTGTTTGTGGATTTTTGTTTACTTCTTTACAATTTTTTTATGCTGGTGCTTGTTGTTGTATTAAGCAGTACGATAATTTATAAACAGGTTTGTTTATTGTATTGTTTTATTTTTGTAGATTTTGTTTATAATTTTAATGTTAAGCAATGTAAAAGCAAAACACCAGTATATTGATTTTTTCCATTTTCATAACAATACTTTGTTAGTTACCCTCGTAACTAACCACTTCAAATGTAATTTAACTGTCATGAGAATACACAAAGAACGACGTTGCTTTTGAATAAGAAACTTTAAAACGCACCGGTGTAAGTGTACAAGTATAATTGTATAAGTGTATAAGTGTAAGTGTATCAGTGTAAGTGTAATTAGTATTTAACAGGGATTTTAATTAAATGTTTTTAAGCGAAATAAACATTAAGATTTAAATACAATGAGTATAATAAACAAACTCACACATGCATGTACACAACGCAAACATACTGCGTCGTGTATATGTACATATGTATGCATGTATGTATGTTTTTCCATATAAATTACACACACTAAGGCAACTTCATACCTTTACAATTAATACTCACAACAATGTGTGTACACTTACACAGACACTTGGATGCTTTGTACCCATCTTACAAAATAACACACACTTGTGCCTCAAGTATAACACTTAATGCACACATACATACATACATATTTAGAACACACACTTGTGTTTAGAGGTAAGTTAGAAGAGTACACAATATACGCACACAGAAACAAGCGTAAGCACACATACATATGTATATGTATGTATGTATGCGTATACATACATTCATATACAACAGTGTGTGTGCAAAGAGACAGTTAACAGTCAATATTGTGGTATAAATCTGTGTAATTTGTATTTAATTGAATGTGGTTTCAAATAAAATTTTCACACACACACACACGTACATATTAAGACATTATTTCCCCTTCCCTCTGTGCTTCTCGTTTTCTTATTATAGGCTTCTGCCATGCCATAGGTGCTTTTTCTTTGTAGGCTTAAACACCCCAGCCATCACAAATTGTAACTAAAATACGTAAAAATTTTATTCCGAAATGAAAAATTCCATTTTGCTGTACTTGAATGTACATTGTATATTCGAAAAAATCATTGTTCACAAAAAATCCAGCCAGGCTACGAAAGTATTTTGTGCCAATACTGAATTTGCTTTCCTTACTTTTGTTATTGTGCTACAAATCTTTAATCAATTGAAAAATGTTTTCAGGCTTGGTAAGCAATGAAAAATAAAAATGGTAAGAAGATATTGTGCCCAAAAATTTGGACAATACAACCCGATGGTTTCCATAAGTACAGATGAGAAGACGATGGTTTAAAACATCTAAGCACATATGGGCAAAGTTAGTAAAGGGTCCGCCAAATAACTTTTTTTCTGAAAATGCTTAAAAAAAAAACTACTGAATATTTTCTCAAATTTCATTTTTTATTTGAAAGTACAATCCTTCCGGTTAATAATGGAAAATAATTTCATTCAAATGACTGCCTCGGCTGGCCATGCAGTAGCCTACACGATCGGTCCAATTTTTAAGCACATTATCGATTGTGTGCAGCTATATTTCACCAATGGCTTCACGAATATTGTCCTTTAAAGCGTCAATTGTCTCTGACTTGTCGGCGTAACACTTATCTTTGACGGCACCCCACAAATAATAGTCCAGCGGTGTCAAATCTCAGCTCCGAGGTGGCCAAGCGACGTCAGCTCTGCGGCTGATAATGCGATCTACGAAAACAGGGCGTAAAACATCGAGTGTAGCTTCGGCTGTGTGGCATGTAGCGCCGTCCTGTTGAAACCAAATGTTGCAATTATCCTCCTCTTCAATTTTTGTGAATAAAAATTCGCTCAACATGGCCCCATAACGATCGCCATTGACTGTAACGGCCACTCCTTGCTCATTTTCGAAGAAAAATGGCCCAATTATGCCTCTGGACCAAAATCCGCACCAAACTGTGACTCATTTTGGGTGGGTCGGCTTTTCAATGTATGCATGCGGGTTGTCTGTGCCCCAAATGCGACAATTTTGCTTGTTTACATAACCGCCAAGATCAGTATGAGCTTCATCTGAACTGATAATTTTTTTCCCAAAATCGGCATCTTCTGTAAGTCGATCGCAGGCTCACTTAGCGAAACGAAAACGCATTGGATCGTCCATATTCGTTCAGCGGAAGGATAAAACTAATTATCTGTCAAATCAGACATTAGCAAAGTATTACCATTCACGAAATAAGCAATAGTTGAAAAAAAACGTTAGATGGCGGACCCATTATAAGAACCAAATGGCTTAAATAGAAGGTAAAGCGTTCAATAAACGGAACCTAAGCTCAGATAGTTATTGAACAAATAATATTGTTACGAAAATGAAAAATCTAGATACTGGTGTTTTACTTTTACATCGCTTAACATTAAAATTATAAACAAAAGCTACACAAACAAAACAATGCAGTAAACAAACTTGTTTACAAATTATCGTTCAACTTAATATAACAACAAACACCAGCATAAAAAATTGTAAACAAATAAACAAAATTACAACAACAAACACCAGCATAAAAATGGTAAACAAGTAAACAAAAATACAACAACAGTACTACAAGAATAAATGAAAACAACAATGTTTACATTTACAGAGATTTTGAGAAGGCAAAGCCAAGAATTCAGCAGACTGTTTACTTTGCCATATAAAACGCAAGGCAAAGCAGGCGAGTGAGTTAGTGCAGTTCAGTCAGTCTTGCGTGAAGACGCGGTGCGTTTGAAGAGAGTAATAGTGGTTTGAAGTCGCCGTGGTCTAGTAGGTAGTGTGTTGGCTTATTAGACGAAAAGCCAGGGTTCGAGCCCCAGGCCAGACATCAAAATAAAATACAAAAAGTATTTCTTCGGCGTCTTCCTCTCAGCAGATTTCTGGCAAAAACTCTGAGAGTAAATGGAAATTGCCATGAGTCGACTTTAAACTGTAGTTTCTGCCACTCATGTATACAAATTAACACACACAACATGAGTGGTGTGAGAAACTAGGTCGTAATCCTGACTGAAGGGTTGTAATGACCAATTATGTATGTATGTATGTATGTATGTATGTATGTATGTATGTATGTATGTATAGTAGTTTGAAGATCTCCATTATAAAGATCTTGCAGCCCTATGCTCCCTAGAGGAGTAAGAGGAACATATATATTATAAAGATCTGTCTGTGTCTAGTAATTGTTATTGTTTATACAAAGGGTGTAAACAGAATAATAACAATCAAAGCAATTGTTGTTGTTTACATAAAGTTGTGAACAGTGGCACACAGAATTTTATTTTATTTGCAATCTACGAGCTCATATTTTAAACGTTTTTAAAAGATAAATACGTAACAATTGCGAGCAAAGTAGGAAACATTTTGGCAACTTGAACGAAGTACGTAAGTTAATCGAACTGATGTGTAACAGTTAATGGGATCCACTACAATAAAGTCAGTAATTTTATTGTTTTTTTTTTTTTTTGTAATTAAAATAATGACTGAAAGCTATTGCCTCATGTGACCAAATTTTATATGAACAACGTTTTCCATTTTTAATGACATTAAAGAGAAGTTTTATGATTTTATGTCCCACACTCTTAGAACAGTATTGTTACGCATGTGTTTTATTTTAAAGCCTGATAACATGGCATGGCATGGCATGGCTTGAAACGTATTTGATTAATAATACCACCGACTTTATCAAACATCAACACAATAAATATGAAAATGAAAATCATCATGGAACAAACACACATGTATTGTATGTTGTGTGTGTATGTGTGGCACAATAAATATGAATTTTGAATTGTTTTAAATTCCAATTTGCATTATAGAAATACTTTGACACTCTTTCTCATTGTATGCTACACACACACACACGCGAGATGATGAATACTTGAAATCGTATTATAAAAATCTTTGTGGTGGGTGTTTGATTACGGCGTATGCGAGTAGTATTATGAGTTTCAATATCAATCAAGAGATTTTGCATTTTCATTCTACTTTTATGACATTTCTTTGAGCATTTTATTTACGCATCTTTGCCTTCCTACTGAAAGATTTTTAGTGCTCATTGAAGCGTATAATTTGTAGGCTTTTCTATGTGTGAAATTTTTAAATGTTTCATCACAGGCTTGACTTGAAGAAGAGTGTCTGTTTCGATGTCATTAACGATAAAGAGATTTCTTTTTTTCCCCTTTGATTTTGGCATATGGCTGACGAAAGACGATGATGATGATGATGATGACAAATTTTCAATTGTTGTTAATCTGTTACTTGCAAGCATATTACACAGTCTTTTAAGTAAAGCAATGATTTTAGATTTTAAAGGAAATGGAAATTAGTGCGAAGCAGAGCAGCTACAACTTATGAAAGACAAATAAAATCTGGAAAAGGTTTCTCCAAACAACTGTTTATAATTGTCTCAAACACCAGAAGATTTATCGTAATATTTCCACAGTCATTAACAATTGAAGCTGGGTATTGTTCCACAGCATTAAGCAATCTTCTGGTATTTTGGGATTTGCTGCATCAGGAAATATTTTCAGCATTACTTCAGTCTCTATTAGCAACAGTTGCGCCCTTAAACGTTTATTCTCTTTGTATATCAATATAAAGGACTTGTACTTTCGAAATTCATATGACATGAACAAATTTCCCTTACTGTAAACATCCTACTGAAGTCGCCATAATGTAGTATGTTGGCTTATTACAGAAGAGTTCCTGATTCAAATACCAGCTTCCTCCCAGCAGTCCTCTGGCAAAAGCTGTGAGAGTAAATAAAAAATTGCAATGAAAGTTTACTCAGTTTTTTTTACCTCTTAAAACGTTTAAAATATGAGCTCGTAGATTGCAAATAAAATAAAAATAACTTTATGTTTAGTTTTAATTAAAATTCTTTATTAGTCGCACAATTATGTGTGCCACCGTTCACAACTTGGTGTAAACAACAACAAATGCCGTTCTTTGTTATTCCTATGTTTATACCCTTCACTAGAAAACAATTCGACAGATCTTTGTAACGGATTACAAACGATTCAAACCACGATTACTCTCTTCAAACGCACCGCGTCTTCACACAAAACTGACTGAACTTTTACTCACTCAGTTGCCTGCTTTGACTTTCCTTTTATATGGCAGAGTAAAAAGTCTAATGAATGTTTTTGAAGGCGAATGTTCATGACTCGCCTTCTCGAGCTATCTGTAAATGTAAACATCGTTGCTTTGTTGTTGTTGTATTTTTGTTCACTTGTTTACCATCTTCTTTATGCTGGCATTTATTGTTGTATTAGTATCTAGACTTTTCAGATTCGTAACAATATTTATTTCAGCAACTTTTTCTCAGCAGTCCCCCTGCTATGTTATAAAATGAACACACGCAATAGAAGGGTTGTAGTGGCTAATTAAGTAAGAATTGAAGATAAAATACTACCCGGAAAAGGAGCGTAAAGGAAAGAAATGTTTAGAATAGTTCAATGAACATCAGACCTGCGGATATACTCGAGAGATCAACTGTATGGAGTTAACATTTAAGCACACGACTCAAATAGCATGTTTAAGTATCTTTTTCTTGCCCTTAATAAGAGTCGATCAATGAGGAGTCCTGCTCCACCGCTAGATTCACTTGGCCCTTGATGGATAGAGGGCGCACCAACCAGTTGCTCAGACTTGGTCGTGGCATGGTCTTAATCACTGTAACCATGCTTACAAGTCATTGTGTTATGGATAGAAACGCGAAAAGGATGCAGCTCCCATTTAACGACTTCTGCCATGGGTGCAGATCTGCTGAGGACCAGGAGACTGTTATAATTTTCCAGCGTAGGGTAATCGTGCTTTTAATGTACAGCCCAACTTCTTCTTCTTTCCTAGTTTGGTAGAACTTGGTCAGAACACAACGGTCGCCACAACGGGCCGCTATGTGTGCTCAAGTGGGCTTTTGGTATCAAATCTACCGCTCCAACCTAACCTAACCTAATAGGAGTCGACCAAGAAAACGTGTTTCACTGCAATATAACAACGTCCGTCTTGCCGAGAGAGAAGAAATTGTAGAATTGTACGGCTTTGATTGAAAGTGAGTACAAATCTGTTCTTTTAAATAGCCGAATATATCGAAATAGCAACCTTAAATGATTAAAAATTTCAGTAGTACTCGCTAATTATAAAACAGACATGTTTTACTTAACATGGAAACGCTATCTCAATGATCTTCCATATGTCCAATGTCCCCACTATATGGCCCAACTCAACAAAACCAGATCTATGTAACGGAGATCTTGAAACTACGATTATTATCTTCAAACACACCCCGTGTTCAGACAAGACTGACTGAACTTCACTAACTAACTCGCCTGCTTCGCCTTGTCTTTTATATGGCAGAGTAACCAGTCTGATGAATGTTCTTGAACGCGACTGTTCGTGGCTTCGCCTTCTCGAAATCTCTATAACCATTTGTTTTATGCTGGTATTTGTTGTTATATTAAGTAGAACGATAATTTGTAAACAGATTTGTTTACTGTATTGTTTTGTTTTTGTATCTTTTGTTTATAATTTTAATGCTAAACGATGTAAAAGCAAAACACCAGCATCTAGATTTTTCATTTTCGTAACAATACTGTCGTTCAGAGTCGACTTCAAACTGTAGGTTTCAACGTTTATGCATAAAATAAATAAAAACAAAATGAGTAATGTGAAAATCAAGGTTGTAATCCTGACTAAAAGATTATAATGACCAACGAAGTACGTATGTAAGTAATATATTCTAAATGTCAAAATCTTTCAAAAATAAATTAAATCTGTTTGGAAAACGAATATCAAACTTGTAGAAACCTGCACAAGCGTTATATTACAAGTTCAAAATAAAGAAATTTAAGAAGTTTACATGGAGAAAAAAAGAGCTTTTAATCAATATTTAATTGCTTAACAACATACTGTGTGAACAAATTGCCAACAACATTTAATAGAAATCAATTTTAAATAATTTATAAAGATTTTTAAAATCAATTATTTTTCATGTTTTTATCACAAGAGCTGCTTATAAATAATCAAATCTATACGAATATACGTATTGTATACAAGTGAGTACATACAAGGGCTCTTAAGCTAAAATTTTATTAACGTTTCGAGTCATATTACCAGAGAGAGAGAGAAGGAGAGAATAAAAAATTAAATTTATTACGCTTAAAGCAAAACACAAAATAAACAAACAAACAAACAATGCAAGCAAACCACACACAAAAAAATAAAAAGTTACATGCTCTTCAATACATAATGTAAAGAGAAAAAAAATTAAATTTTTTACTTAACATAAATGTATGAGAGAGTATGTGTATGTGTGTGTTGAATGCAAACAGGGAATTTATATTAAATGTGAGTGAAACTGTAACTAAAACAAGGGAATTATTCTGTTGATATTCTCAATTGCCCTCTGTGTTCTATACATGTCTATAAAATTATAACAGAGTGTGTGTGTATGTGTGTATAAGTACGTACGTACACGCAGTTATTTTCTCTTTTTAATGACCATCTCACAAAAGACCAACAGCATTGCCAAGAACAGTAACAATAGCAGCAGTGGCAGCAATGGCAGCAATGGCAACAATGGCAGTGGCAGCAGCAGCAATAAACAAACAAATCAAAACAAACAAACAAACAAAGCATGTAGCGGCCATAAAAATTAATTGCTTTTGTTGTAACACAATGCAAAAACATCATGCCAGCCAGCCAGTCAACAACAGCGTAAATAAAAGAGAAAACAACAAACACACACACATACAATATACAGATGCTGAACATAATAATAAGCAGCAACAAAATAGAACACAATTACATGCTCATCAACACATAAACACGCAAACACCCACCCACACACAAGTAAACTTAAATGTAGATTTAGTGTTGGCAACAACAAGGACATTATCATAATTGAGTTATAGTGCAACAATTACAATTACTCTCTACACTATACTCTCTTCTCTTCTTATTCTCTCTTCATTTCATTTCATTACATTTCTCTTCTCTTCGCTTTGCTTATTAACATTTTAATCATGATAAAAATTGGTTTTTTCTGTTCATCATCACTATTATTATTATTGTTGTCATCGGTTGTTGTTTCTGTTGTTGTTATTGTTGTTTGTTATTGTTGTTTGTACATTTACAGTTGTTTTCAATAATACAGCTGCTGTAGAGAGCGCCCACATTGAAACAAAGAAAATAAACACGAGGCCTCTTTCTCAATGTGTAGAGCACTGAGCAGCACACTTTTAATTTTAATTCTAATACAAGAACATCATTTATTTCTTTCTATTTTTTTTTGTTTTTATGCTATTGAAGACCTATTTAGTCTATTTAGAAATTAGGTTTTGCATAATTAGTTTGTAAAAATCTTTAAAAATTCTGTCACAGTTTTTGCTTTCTTTTTGAGTTTGTTTGGAGAGCTATGGAACATAAAAATAAAACAATAAAAACAAAAAAATTTGGTTGTAATATTTTATCAATCAGTCCCACCTAGATATTAACATTCTGGTTGATGAAACTAAGTTAATAGTTCAAGAGTCATGCTCGGTGATTGCCTCCTATCTTACAGGATGCGACTTTAAGGGCTTACTAAACGACCTGAAACTGAAATTCTGTCCGACCCATTTTCGCATCACCTTACCCTCTAGTTTTCTATACTTCCACACACCTTTTTATGGAGTTTCCTAAAAAGAGGGAAGTCTTGAAAGAAAATAATCGTGAATCAGCATAGCTTGACGAATTTATTCATTCATAAAATGAATTGTTCTGCCATTCATAAAGTCAGGAAAACGGTAAGATGGCAGAGCCTTTTTTACTACAATATCATCATGTAAAACTCTGTAGGAAAAGACGAGAGTGTTACTATTGTACTTCTCAACATAGGATCATAGCTGCCAGATAAATGAGGCACCAAATCGTCAAATATTTGAGAAAAAATCGTCAAAATCGTCAAAGACATTTATTGGAATCGTCAAAAAATCGTCAGAAAAAATAAATAAATACATAAATTAAAAATTTTTAAAAACCAAAATTATTTCTATTGTAGTAAAACATATAAAGTCAATGTATGTTCATTTATTATTTTTTTTTTTCCAAAAATGGGGAAATTTTACATCATTTTCAGGAAAAAATTGTTTAAGGTTTAAACAATCTATCCCAGTGTGGTTTATTGCCACATAAGGGCAGCAATAATATTACATCGTCTATATATTTGGGCGGTGTAGGTATTAGGGAGTCAGAAGCTTTTGATGTTCTGAGCATGAAAAATCAGTATAATGTTGGCGTCGATCGACACATTTTTCAGTTCCTTCAGTTCCTTCTTAAGATCTTATCATCTGATCTTACTATTTAGGCTATTTATTTATACTATTTATGAGGTCGGTGCCTCAACGTCTATTTTGAGGTTTCTCGACCGTATGCAGGAGAGGCCGTAGTAGCTCGTTAATGACGGTAGTGTATCCAACTCCATTGAATCATTGTTGCATCGTTGCAATGTGATTTGTGTTTCACTGTTCTGTCACTACTACAAAAGGATTTTGTTCGAAGGAAATAAGGGGACTTGTTCCCGAAAATCATATATTCCTACGTAACGCTCGATCGCACACTGCATTACAGAAAAAGTACGTTTTTTAGTCGGACTATTCGTATGTGGAACTCAATTCCTGCAGAGGTCTTTCCTGTTACTTATGGTATAAAAATATACAAGCCTAGTGTAAATAAACACTGTTCCCTCTTTCCTTCTTCCCATAACAACATATTTTCATAGTTCCAAACACAATGCCATCCATACCCTAAGTGTTGGTCGTACGAAAAAAAATAACGGCACTTGCCTTTGTTCATCCGCTGGTACAATTAGAAGCTATACTCGAATTTTTAAAATTGTCTGCAACGACAACTGATAAATTATTCTCAACTACGAGGTTATTTAGGAGTTGTAATTTTTCGGCTTTTAAGGGATTAAAAACGAAAAAAATACAGAAAAATTATCACGGGTATTCGAAAGTAACTTAGTAGTAAAAAAGTAAAAATATAATACTTTACTCCTTGTAATTACTAACATAAATTTCCAATAGTAACAATTGCAAAGTAAATACAAAGCTTAAAGTGGCTTTTAATGTACTAAAGTTAGGAATATGATGTAAAATTTTAATTTCTAAAAATCGTCAAAATAAGGGCATAAATCGTCAAATCGTCAAAATGATATTTTTGAAGCTCAAAATCGTCAAACTGACGATAAATCGTCAAATCTGGCAGCCATGCATAGGATATAATTGCTGATAGTCAAACATTGGAGACGGTATCTATAGCTACACTTTGGTACATTTCTAGGCGTCCACATTACGGGTTTTTACAGATCTATAAAGGGTTTCAAGAGGTTTTGTTTTTAAAACGATAAAATTTATTTTGACAGGGGCAGAAATGCTTACTAATGAATGATCTATACTCCATAGGTTCATTTGAATATCGTGTCAAAGTGGCCTGTATTTTACCATTTTATCAATAATACAAATAAATGTTACCTAAGGGAATAACGAGCTATCCTAGATCAGCTATCCTGCTGAGAACATAGCGGCTGTTATGACAGCTGAGAGAACTCCGGAGTATTGAGCAAGAGACGTACCATGCAGACTTCTTTACAAGGGAGTTTCCCGAAAGATTTTAAAACTCCTGTCTTACAAAAGGCAGACAGTACTCCAGTTACTAGCCATTACCCCCCGCCATTCTGCCATGTAGAAGAAAACTTCTCTGCGAAGAAATATAATAAACAACTGAAATAACAATTCTGAGATACCAACAACCTCTCTGTTAATTTTCTATGACTGTTACAAAGTATCTCTCAAGTTATTCGTATTTGAAAATCTAAGAGGTTGTTGTATTGAATACGAGGTATTAAGTTGCTCATTGAATCCCACAATTTACAAAAATAAATATAAACAAAATACACAAACAACAATAATCAAATGTTTACATTTATAGAGATCTCGAAAAGGCGAAGCCAGGAACATTCGCCTTCAAGAACATTCATCAGACTGTTTACGTTGCCATATAAAAGGCAAGGCAAAGCAGGCAACTGAGTTAGTAAAAGTTCAGTCAGTCTTGTGGGAAGACGCGGTGTGTTTGAAGAGAATAATCGTGGTTTGAAAATCTATCGAACAATTGTCTAGTAATTGCTATTGTTTATGCAGAGGGTGTAAACAGAGGAATAACAAACAAAGCAATTGTTGTTGTTTACATCAAGTTGTGAACAGTGGCACACAGAATTGTGCGAATAATAAAGAATTTTACTTAAAAACTAAACACAAATTTATTTTTATTTTATTTGTAATTTACGAGCTCATATTTTAAACGTTATAAATTGCAATTTCGTATTCAAGTATTCACTTTAAAAACAACTCCAGTATATGTTGGAGCTAAAGCCCCTTTACACTGTTGATTTTTAGCTGTCCAACATTCATTCTGCATTTTTCACAATTCACAAGCTGTTCACATATCTTAAAATACTGAGCCGAGATAACTTTGTTAAATAATTAAAATCTTATTTATTTCCTACAAATAATTAAAATTCCTTCAAATGTAAACTGAATATGGATGCTCATCAAAGAACAAAGAAATGAATTGTATTCACAGCATCAACAATGAAAATGTTTCCCTTTGGCTTCGCCTGTGAATTGTGGCTCTTTTTTGTTTGTATCTTTGAAGTGTATTGTGCTCATACCATTATGTTACGTTATGTTACGGTAATTGTAACCGTATAATTCATGGAATTAACAGCATCGGTATTAAAGCAACTGTGTAACGATACAAAAGCATTTGATGTGTAAAAAGCTGTATCAACAGTTGGTGTCAACTAAATAGAATCGATGACGATGGCTAGGGTATTGTTCGCTGGCACTATTATGGTAGTAATCAGTAAAGTTACACCCTACTGAATATAAAAATAAACAAAATGTTCCATTGTTTCCATTTTACATTGTTTTCACATGCCGAAAGCAACAAAAAAAGGTATGCAAGTACTGGAAAATTGATTTAGTTTCATCGCTGGGAAAATAATTCATTCACTCAGTGTCATCAAGTCCTTAACAGTCTGTTTCATGAAATGAAGTTTATAGTGCAAGACCCATGTTCGACGGCAGGCTCCTACCTTACAGCTTTGGCTTTCAGGGCATACTGCACGACCTATCAACGCAATACTGAGGGCTCCATTTTCCTATCACCTACTGTTTTGTTTTCTATACAACTAAACATTTTTTATGGGGTTTTCTGAAAGAGAAAGGAGTCCTGAAAGAGAATACACCTAATTCTGTTTTTACACGGTCTTTTTTTACACGGTTTTGATATAACACGGTTTGAAAATAAAATATTTTTAATTTTTGTTACACGATTTTATTCCATTTAGCACGATTTAAAATTTTTTGTGCTTAATTTTTTTTGTCAAATTTAATTTTTGCAAAGTATGTTCATATCACAAATTGAAGGGAATTCCCTTTTTGCGCGTACAAGCAAATTTACTGGTCAAAGTAAATGTAAATGGCACAAATTTAGGGGAATTCCCTTTTGTGCATACAAGCTAAAGGTCAGGGCAATTGAAATGTGTTAATATTTTGTGTTTGGTAAAGAAATTTTTTATTGTTTTTCTATCGTTACATTAAATTTAACGCGTTAAGATAAAAGGTAAGCCAAAAAATATTTTATATTTATAAAGTTATTTATATTTTTAATTTTGTTAAATATTTTATGAATCCCTAAAAGAAAATGTCAAATACAAAACTTCTTAAAAAATCCTTGTTTTTCACTAATTTTAATATGTTTTAGAGATTAGGAACCAATCACCTATTTTTGCATGCGATCAGTGTCTTTTTTTACACGGGGTTTTTTTACACGGTGTTTTCTGGAACCAATCTACCGTGTAAAAACAGAATTAGGTGTATTTGTGAATCAGCTTAGTCCGACGAACTTATACGTTCGTAAAATGAAATGTTTTGCGGTTGATAGTTAAACTTCATAAAAGTCTGGAAAATGGGAAGGCGATACTACGTGAATTGTTCTTCGGAGCAATCAGCAAAATTACTTACAGCCCAATCCTAAGTTTTCATTCTGCCGGCTTTTTGTAAAGATCACAAAGTACCATTTTTGAAATTTTTGCCATCGCTGTAGGGCTTTAGAAGTCGCTGTAGGGCTTTAGAAGTCGATGTAGGGCTTTAGAAGTCGCCGTAGTCTAGTAGGTAGTGCATTGGCTTATTAGACGTAAGGCCACGGTTCCGACCCCAGGTCAGACATAAAAACAAAATTTGAAAAAATATTTCTTCGGCGACATCCTCTCAGCAGATTTCTGGCAAAAACTCTGAGAGCAAATAGAAATTGCCATGAAAAAGTTTCTCAAAAATCTGTCGTTCGGAGTCGGCTTTAAACTGTAGGTCCCGCTACTCATGTATAAAATTAACACTCTCAACATGAGTGGTGTGAGAAGCTAGGCCGAAATCCTGACTAAAGGGTTGTAATGGCCAATTATTTATGTATATATATGTAGGGCTTTATGGGCTCCTATAAATATATTCCTTCAGCCATATTCTAATTACATGGCTTTGCGCTTAAAAAACTGTAAGTTGCACACTCTTTGAACTTTGTGGCCGTAAATTTTCACTCATATTTTGCATTTTCCAGCTTCTATCAGTTAACATACCTTACTTGAGAGTTCTACAAGATTTTGTGTTTCAATAATATATCTTCGCATCTGTCATTACTAATTAGTTGTTATGTGCTATTATAAACTGGAATAATTATATTAGATTTTGCCACTTGCACAACCTTCTTCTTTTAAAAATATTTTCATTGTTAATGTTGTTGTTGTTGTTGTTGCTGTTATTGCCTTTTGTTGTTAATATTTTATCACAACGCCATTAACAGCAAAGACATTAAACAGGATGGTTGAGCAGCTTGTATGCCATCTCTAACCATCATAAGAATGTTGTACTAGGCGTACAACATGAGAGAAATTAAAAAAAAAAACGAAAAAGAAGGAAAAATTATTACAAAAATATTCATTTTTCATAAACTTCAAAAGCTTTAAAATACACTCGAGTAACTCAACCGCATACACTTACGCACACTCGCAGTCCCTCTCCCCCACTTCTTCATTAACATTCACAGTAGTCAACGAGTCGTATTGTGGCAGGCAGTAGTTTTTTTTTATGTGCTTGAGTTGTAATGCCGTGTTTGCTGTTCGGCTATGGTGTCCCTACGTATGCATACGTGTGTATGTGTATGTGGGTGTTTGTATTTTGTGTTCATTATAGGCTACAATTATTACGTTTTGCGTTCTCTCTTCCTTTTATTACATTTTCATTTTCTTTCATAATTTCTGTTCTCTTCTGTTCTGTCCTATTTTGTTTTTTATGTTATTTTAATTTTTATTTTTATTGTGATTATTTTTCCTTCATATTTTTTTTTTTGCAATTTAACCTGGTTTGTTTTAATTAAGTTTTGTTTTGTACCAACATTTTCCTTTACATGCCTAGGGGTTGAGAGGGAGAAGCAGTAGGAGTGGGAGGCCTTAATTGCTTTTTGAATTATTGTCGCTGCCAAGTTATATTCCTTTTCCTGGTTTTTCTTCGTTCTTCGTTACTATTAAGTTCATTGTATTTGTTTAATGTTGTTGTTGTATTATTTTATTATAAAAAAAACAAATTTTTTTTTGTGCGTTTTATTTATAGTCGATTAAAAGTGTAAATTTTCATGGAAATTGTTGCAAAACATGCGTAATTTGATGTGTTAAACACCAAAGATCACAACCATAATCGTTGCTTTAATCTCTTTTTAATAACAAAGAGAGAGAGAGCAAGAGTGAGCGAAAGAAAGAATCCAATTCAAATAACGCCACGAATATCATCAGAATTAAAATGTGAATGTGAATAAAGTAAATAACACGAATAAAGATTTCAACTGATTTGTTGGGTGTAATAAACTCACAGGATATTTAAAAATCAACGCGTTTTAGTGTAATAAAATTTAACACAGGTATTACTGCTACTGTTAATACTGGTGAATGCCAGTAATAAAGCGGAATAAATTTCCGTGTTTCTCTTTCCTTTTTATAGGAAAGGAAAATCATAAAATTTATTTAATAGACTACAGCCTGCCGGTATATTATGATGGTTTTTATACCTCATTTTATAAAAAAATATGGCCGTGTTATATTTTTCTTTTTACCATCAGAATTAAATGGAGCAGAGTAAGCTGACTTACTTGCCGCAAGGTAAGGAAGAATGAAAACGACTTTGAAGGCACATCTTTATTACATAGTGCCTCGCCTTACGTCGAGGAATTTGAATATCGTATAAGAGGTGATCTTTAATTCAAATTCGGTCCTGGTTATCAATAATTTGAAGGAATATTCAGTATAAGGTTACTAAACAGGGAAAGAGGATTAATTTAGTTTGATCTAAACTGGTTGGAAGATAGTATTCCAACAGAAACCACAAGGTTTATGAAAGAATTCCCAAACCCATGTATCAAACACATACCGATTCCATGGCATTTATTATATGTTTTGAAATCACATACATACATATCCTTTAGTCAGGATTACGAACTAGTTTCTCACAACACTTATGTTTTGTGTATTAATTTCATACATGAGTGGCGGGACCTACAGTTTAAAGTCGACTCCGAACGACAGTTTTTAGAGAAACTTTTCATGACAATTTTATTTACTCTTAAAGTTTTTGCCAGAAATCTGCTGAGAGGAAGTCGCCGAAGAAATACTTTTTGTATTTTGTTTGATGTCTGGCCTGGGGTTTGAACCGTGGCTTTACGCCTAATAAGCCAACACACTACCTACTAGACTACGACGACTTCAAGGCCATTAATATTTTCCATACAACCAGGAAAATGTGTTCGGGTATCGTCGTATGATATTTAAAATTGTCAAATGATGTCATAAAAAAGTAAAGGAGTTGATGTCATCGCAGTATAGTAGGTAGTAGGTTGGCTTTTTTTAATGTGAGGCCGTATATCAAATCCCTCAGCCCAGACATCCCAAACAAAATGAAATACAAGACAATATTTCTCCAAACACTTCCACTCAGTAATCTTCTGGCAAAAATTCTGAAAGTAAAATAAAAGTTGCCATGTAAAGTTTCTCAAAAATTTGTAGTTCGTAGTTAAACTGTAGGTCCCGCCATTCATGTATAAAATTAACACACACACAACATGTGTGAGAAACTTAGTCGTAATCCTGGCTAAAATGGTTGTAATGACCAATTATGCACGTTTGTAGAACACTTGAATACTTAAAGCAATCTCAGATGAAGCTTCTAGAAGAACAAGATATCACATAAGCCAGAGGTTAGGCCTCTAGTGATACCAGAAATCAATATCCAACTCGGTAATCACACATTTCCTACAAGAAGCCATATTGAGTTGAAAATAACTTTTCTATTGCATTAATACTGATTTCGGAAATTTCAATCAAAGGTGACACAAAATGAGAAGTCAAAAATCTCCATTCCTTCATAGCAAGATTTAGTCTCTGATAAATGATATTGCAATGGCCATACGGTTACTGGGAAAATTGCAATTTATTTAGTTTTTATTCATATTGTCAGGAAAATGTATAAATCTAGATACTGGTGTTTTGCTTTTACATCGCTTAACATTAAAATTATAAACAAAAGTTACAAAAACGAAACAATGCTGTAAGCAAACATATTTACAAATTATCGTAATGCTTAATATAACAACAAACACCAGCATAACAAAAAATGGTAGACAGGTGAACAAAAATACACAAACAACACTACAATAAAAAATGTAAACAAAATACACAAACAGCACTACAAGAATAAATGTAAACAACGATGTTCACATTTATAGAGATATCGAGAAGGCGAAGTCACTAACATTCGCCTTCATGAACTTTCATCAGACTGTTTACTCTGCCATATAAACGGCAAGGAAAGCTAACGAGTGAGTTAGTGAAGTTCAGTCAGTCTTGTGTGAAGACGCAGTGTGTTTGAGGAGAGTAATCATGGTTTGAAGACCTCCGTTACAAAGATCTGTCGAAGAATTGCTTAGTGATTGTTATTGTTTATGCAAAAGGAATAAAAAAAAAAAAAGGTTATTAATTATTTATTTATTTATTTATTTATTTGATTTATAATGATCTACATAGCACAACAAGATACTAAATCTTATAAGTGACAGTGCTATGTTTACAATCAATAAGGTATAAAAAATTAACATTAATTAAATATAAAAAATTAGAGAAAGTTAATTTATGTATATAAATGTTAAATTAAATTAATAAGGTAAAGTATAAAAATAATAATAATAATTATAATAATAATAATAACAATAATAATGATGACCTAAAAAATAAAATCACAAAATTTACAAATATGAGATTAAAATTTTAATTATGAAAATAATTTAAATAACTCCTTTTTGAACGCGTTAGCATTGCCCAGATTTTGGATGTTATTTGGTAAAGAATTCCAAAGATTAACGGTGTGTATAAAGAACTGTCGCTGAGACAGAAGAGTCCTGAATCGTTGCTGTATAATCCCCACACCCCGGTGGGATCTGGCAAACTTAATTTTACAATATAAATACTTCGGCTGTTTCGTGTAAATTATTTTATGAAGTAGAAGGAGGCATCTAATTTTCAGGAGATTATCAAATTTGATACCAAGAATCAGGTAAGCTAAATGAGAAATGTGATCCCGACGCCCCTTAAGGAAAACATACCTGGCTATGTTATTGTACGGCAGGTTAAGTTTCTGGTTGTCATCATAACTGCAATTTGCGTATATCTCACATCCATATAAAAGTACCGGAATCAAGTACGTTTTAGCAAGTTGCATGCGAATGACAAAAGGAGTTGAATCTATGACAGCCCACAAATTTCGAAGCATGCCATAAATTCTGCCAACAATGACACTTATACGGGTAGACCACGATAATTTGTCATTAAAGACAATGACAGACAAAGACAATATAAACAGAGGAATAACAAACAAAGCAATTGTTGTTGTTTGCATCAAGTTGTGAACAGTGGCACATAGAATTGTGCGAATAATAAAGAATTTTAATTAAAACTAAACACAAATTTATTTTTATTTTATTTACAATATACGAGCTGATATTTTAAACGTTTTTAAAAAGTAAAAACGTAACAATATTAAACCAGCAGGGCCTAGTAATATTGTATGTATTGTTAGGCCCCTCTCTGCCAAACGATTATAGCATACCCAATCTTACTGGAGCAATGGACTGTGAGCTCTATACTAGCTCTGGTTAGTTTAGCAATATCGCTATGTCTTTGACTTACTTTCAAATGATTTGAAATTGTTGGCCATTAAAAAATCTCAACAAAACCTTTTGATGATATTCACCAGAGAAATTAATAAAATTTCCACATGGCTGTGTGGGCTGTTCAAATTACATCAACAATTTAAATAAATCAAAATTTAATTCATTAAAGTTAATTATTCGTATATTTTTTTTCATATGAATGATGGGAATAATTATTATTTTTTCAATAAAAAATATGTTATTCATTAACAGAGCATGGTAATGATTTCCATAACGACCTCAATTTCAATTTAATTTCACAATATTTACTATGAAGACATCCCAAGGGGCAAAGCAGGCAAATGAGTAGAGTAGAGTGGAACAGGTGAACGAATTAAATGAATTTGAAATCAAATGTTAATGTTCTTAAGGCCATGTTTTTAAGAACGCAACATGCTGGCTAAAATTCAATACTTGTTGATTAAACTATCGCCACAGGTTATTTTTGGCATTTTTTTTTGCAAAATTTTTGATTGCCATTTAAACAAAATTAAATTGACACATGTACGTACGGGGAGCCTTAATGCAAATGTTTTAAATATGCTAACACATACACAGACACCCAATAATTAAGATGCGTTATTTTAGTAACGTACACACACGCATACATTTTCTAATTGTACATGAAACATCCTTGAAGTTTTAAATAAAATTGACTTCCCACATATAAATACTTAGCATATGATTACCCCCACGGTAATATCTAAGCAAAGAAACGGACAAAGAACGAGAGAGAGAGAGTGAGAAAGAGAGAGAATGTTAGGCAATAAATTTATAATTATTTTAAGCACAGTATTTGAAACGTAAGGCAATATAAATAAACTTCTCTACGCACACACATACGCTCTTGTACACACAGTGTGCCTGGTAGCCTACTGTTTTACTCTCTGTCTCTCTCTCTCTCTCTCTAAGTCCCTCTCTTTATTTCTTTTTTAATGCAGAGTACTTGTATGTAAAGTTTATAATAAATCACCATAATATTGTATCATAAGTATTGGTGAGTGATGAGTTTTTATGTGCGTATAAATTTAGGTGTATGTATGTGTGCATGTGTGCATGTCTAGATGTGACATTAATTGCTGGCATGTGTTTTACAAGTGGCATATATGTTGTACATGTGAATGATCATCATACATGCGGAAGTAATTACGGAAACAAAAATGTCCTCTTTTTCTTTTTGATTTCGTCTCACTCTCCATCTCTTTCACACTTTTGATTAAATAGCAGGATAATGAATACTTTTATTTGAATACATTCTTGACTCTTGTTGACATGTGATACCACAACAGCGTATATTTGATTCAATTGGTTTTCATATACCACAGGAGTTGTTAATTGATCGTATTGTTCCTGTCATTTGTTCAGCGGTATTATTTTGAAATCTTCGGAATTACGTCTCAGACATCTCAAACAAAATGAAATAAGAAAAGAATTATTTATTGAGGCGGCTTCCTCTTAAAAACGGTGTAATCTTGACTAAAGGATTTTAATGAGCATTAAGAATTAAGAAGAAAAAGAAGTAGGTATGATCCTCGGTCATATTTTATCTACAAGCTTATGTTATTAGTTTTATATCGGGTGGACCATCTATCGGTTTATATTCGATTTCGAATCAAGCAATACTTATTTATTTATTTATTATTTACAATACAATTACAAATTATATTCTAATTATATACGAGCGGAGTAACTTGACCATATGCTCGGTGTAGTGTCCCAGACCAGAGTCTCTGGTGGGAATCGAACCCACGACCCTCACGCTAATAGTCTAGCACACTACCCACTAGACTACCAAGGCACCCAAAATTCAGTAGATTATCTCCACTTAACGTAATGAATCGATTTACGCTTGAGAATCATTGGGATTTATTGGAAATTTATTTCCAAAATACAGGCAATTGATCGGATATTGCACGAAAATGTCGTACAAAATTTTGTCGCAGTGAAGGACCAACAGTGCCCGGTATACGCAAATTTATTGCGAAAGTTCGCGAAACAGTGCGTACTTTCGAAAATATCGAAGCAGTGGCTGAAAGTCATCGTTCTCAAGAATTGAACATTTCATGCACCAGTTTACGTCGAATTTTGCGAAAAGAAATCTGTATGACGCGCCTTACAAAGTTCAATTGTTTCAAGAGTTGACCATTCGCTTCGCTAGATGGGCCAACGAAAAATTGCACGATGATGTTGATTTTGCTAAAAAAAAATCATCTTTTCGGACGAAGCTCATTTTCATCTTGGTTGGCACATTTATAAACAAAATTGCCGTATGTGGGGCTAAAAAAAACCACACGTGGTGTTGCAGAAGCCAATGCATCCATTACGAGTGACTGTTTGGTGTGGCTTGTGGAGCAGAGGCCCATATTTCTCTTCAAATGAGGACGGCGTAACCATCACGGTCAATGGAGACACCTATCGCACCAAGATAACCGATTGTTTTGTACCCGCTCTTCATGGTATTGGTGTCAACGATGTTTAGTTTCAACACGATGGTGCAACTTATTAAATATTTCATATCACAATCGATTTACTCTGTCAATCGTTTAATGGCAGTTCAATTAGGCGAAATTGTGATTTAAATTGGCTGGCAAGAAGCTGCGTTTTGCCACCGTTGGACTATTTTCTGTGGGGCACCGTTAAAGAAAAGTGTTATGCCGACAAACCAGAAATAATTAAGCATTTGAAGGCCAACACTCTTGATACCAGTGCCCAGTTATGACTCCGTACACTCAAAAAATTGCACGAAAATTGGTCCAATGGAATGAAGTACTGCGAGGCCAGCCGCGGCAGCGATATGAATGAAATAATCTTCCATTTCTAACCGCAATAATTGTACTTCACAACAAAAAAATAAATTTTGACAACATTTCAAACGGTTTTTGTTTTATTGCATTTTTAAATTTAAACTTTTAAATCAGCCACCCTATATTAAAGGTAGTTGGTAGTCACTATCGTCCTCCTTTCCCCAATCCCAGCCTAGTGAACTCTTTCGCTGTTAAAATCTATGACTCGATAATGGTATTTGTGATGCCAATCGATTTATTTCTCATTGATCTTGTACAGGACTTGGCGTAGAATAAAGTGGCACTGATATGTTCCCATTTTTTCATATCTCTTAGGTTATCTGTTCTAGAATGCGTTTCTGCGATGACTATGTTTACAGAATCATATAAAATTTGTTGTGTAAAGTCCACAGCTGAAAAAATTTTTTGAATTTTAAGCCTCACAACTGAGAGCGTCAAACTGCTCCAGGCATTTGCCTCACTTAGGTCTTATTTGATAGCTAGTGATAGCAGACTATTGCGTGATTGGCAGAGAAAATAGAAAAAAGAGAATCTCATGCAAAAATACTAAGAAGTTTGACTTTGTGAAGGAATAGCAAGACTTTTGTAATTCAGGTAGTGTCGCCGTTATCTCGATGTCCCCTCTGAACGCTTCGAGCTTGCGTGGTTCCCTGGGCATAGGGACATTCCACGCAACTGTACGGCTGATGAGCTTGCCAAAGCAGGCACACTCCTTCCGGAACCCTCGCCAATCGTATTGGGTGTGCCACTGACCTCGGTTTAATTGGCCATTAGGATAGGAGAGGTACCAACCAACTATTCAAACTTGATCGTAAGATCATCTCGATAACAGTGGCCATGCTTACAGATCCTTGCCGTATGGGAAGATACGCGGAATGACTGCAGCCCCCATCGAACGACTACTGCCTAGGTTCTGGGTCTGCTAAGGAGGAGGAAACTGTTATTCACTTTCTTTGCCAATGCCCATCTCTCAACCTAACTAATCTACCTACTATATAACGTACATAAATACATAATTGGTCATTACACTCCTTCAGTCAGGCTTACGACGTAGCTTCTCACAGCACTTATGTTGTATGCGTTAATTTTTATACATGAGTGACGGGACCTACGGTTTAAAGTCGATTCCTCACGACAAATTTTTAAAAAGGTTTTCATAGCAATTTTTTATTTACTCTCAGAGTTTCTGATAGAAATCTGCTGAGAGGAAGTCGCCGAAGAAATATTTTTTCAAATTTTGTTATGCCCTTTAATTATTTGAGAAATGCAAACAGTTTGGCGCTCACTGCTTTTGGAAACTCTACGTATTTTTGGTAACCTAACAACGTAAAGTTTTGAAACTGTTTGGAGTCTCTCTTTGGCTTAACAATGAACTAAAAAAGCTAAACAAAGAGTCAAATAAAAGTGTGTCCAATTGTTGAATAAAAGTTAGAAATGTCATCGAAAACTTTAAACACCCTGTACGGTAGTTTAATATTTTGTTAGAAAAATTCTCGAATAACTTTCCGTGTAGAAAATACTTCACCTTACCATGGTTTTTTAATTTTTTTATTTTTTTATTTTTTATTCTGAACTTTTTTTCTTTTGGCAAATTATGAAAGTTTTGTTGTGTTTTTTTCCGCGCTACATAAGAAAGTTTTTACGCCAGTTTTTAAGCATTTTACAGATCGAGTCAAGCCAGTCGTTGGCCTTTCGTTTCGTTGACGCTCGAAGCCAAAAAGACAGCCAGTGAGTTTGCCAGGGCAGTAAGCATGGAAGACATCAACATGCCAGCACGCAAAACTTGTGAGATTATACAGATTGGATAGAGAGAAAGAGAGTGAGTGAGAGGGAAAGAGAGGAGAGAGAGGGCCTGATAAACAATTTTAGTTTAATTTGAATATTGCATGTCGGAAAAGTATCCTTCTTTGCAGAAAATGGCAACAGCGTTTCCGTTCTGTTGGTTGCTTTAGCCACCACGTTTCGTTTGCGCAATAATTGCTGGGCGTTTGTGCCATATACTAGAAATTCTATGGCAACAATAACAACAAATACTACCATTGTTACTTGCAAAAGCAACAGCAACAGCAGTAGCAGCAGCAGCAGCATAATAAAATCACAATTGTTTTTGGCTGTTGGCGAAAGATAGTGTTGAGTGGGTAGTAAATGCTTGACTGGTTATTGTTTGTAGGGCCTGGGCTGCTTGTGTTGCCGAAGGTAGATGGTGGCTGAAGTAAATCGAAACTGATTATTGTAAAGCAAATCTTTTTATCAGAAATATGAATCAAAGTAAATGAAACCATTTCCAAAAAAACCAAACAGAAAAAGTCTCTTGGAAAAAATAATATTTCCGCGAATCGTTACTTATAATTGGATTTGGGATTTCAGTTTAACTCTTTATACATTTTACACTTCTTTCTCACTTTTTTAGTTTACCAAAAACATTTAAATTTGATGGTTATAGACCTCGCCTTGTTTGTAAATTGGCCCGAATTGATTTCATTGCATTTGCAAGTGGAAACGTAAATAACAACTTGTCTGGGTGTTGGGCTTGTATTTTAAGGTTTGAAATTAAAATTGCCAATTAAGAAAAAGATTTAAAACTTCTTTCTATCCACATACACAAATACAAAACGAAGCTCACTCACCCATAAGCTATAAAACAATTATTTTTGATTCTATGCCATGCGATGCCATGCCATGCCATGCCATGCCATCATCATCATCGTTATGTTCGGTTTGTTAAGTTTTCCTATCAACCATTCAGTGAGTAGTAGTAGTTGTTAATGCCAGGGTTTTAAAACATTCCATTTGCCATATAAATTATCGATAACATTAAATATTTTAATTAAGTAACGATGACAATTAGAAAATGTTGCTGAAAGTTTGTAAATTAATAAGCAGTTGTTGGACATTGTTTTTTGTTCTCCTCTCCTCTACATATTTTTTTTTTTTTTGATAAATATTTTTGAAAAACAATTTAAAATTATTGTATCGATAAGCCACTTTCTTTTATTACAACAACAAATCGATTTACATACATATATATGAGCTTAATTAAGCGATAAATTAAAATGACAATAAAAATTTATTACAAAATCACTGATTAGTTGTTGATGAAAAGTGAAGATAAGAATTAAAAAAAGTCTTATAGAAAAGAAGCAAAAAAAACCTCTGCTTTTATAAAATCATTGCAAAACTAATAAAATCGTTGAAGCAGTAAACCAAAACCCCAGCAAAGTATACATTAAAACAGCTAATTATGGGGTATTTCGCAATCCCCTAATCTACTATATTTATGTAGCAAGGCCGTGTATTTTTTGCAAAGTTATAACTGTAAATAATTACAAAGCCAGTCTATACTTGTTTTTGAATGCCTTCTAAGTATTCAGATCAAGATTCGATATATTTCGTTGGCATTATATTGTTACGGAAATGAAGAATCTTGATACTGGTGTTTTGCTTTTACATCGCTTAACATTAAAATGATAAACAAAAGCTACAAAGACAAAACAATGCAGTTTACAAATTATCGTACTGCTTAATATGACAACAAACACCAGCATAAGAAAAATGGTAAACAAGTAAACAAAAATACAACAACAAACACTACAAAATACACAGACAACAGTAATGAAACAACGATTGAGATTTCGAGGAGGGGAAACCACGAACATTTACCTTCAAGAACATTCATCAGACTGTTTACTTTGCCATATAAAAGGCAAGGCAATGCAGGCGACTCAGAGAGTGAAGTTCAGTCAGTCTTGTGTGAAGACACGGTGCGTATAAAGAGAGTAAATCGTGGTCCGTTACAAAGATCTGTCGAATAATTGCTTAGTGACTGTTATTGTTTATGCAAAGGTTGTAAACAGAGGAATAACAAAGAAAAGCAATTGTTGTTGTATACATCAAGTTGTGAACAGTGACACACAGAATTGTGCGAACAATAAAGAATTTTAATTAAAAACTAAACACAAATTTATTTTTATTTTATTTGCAATCTACGAGCTCATATTTTAAATGTTTTTAAAAAGGTAAAAACGTAACAATATTGATGATCGTTATCTAACACCGCATACAGTAAATGTCCTATGGAACCAGCATATTCATCGAATCTTGTCAGTGTTAAAATCCATTACATCGGTAGGATATCTATTGCAAGCTATTTTTCAGCTATTCATTGTATTCGTGTATTCAGCTTTCCCAGCTGCCCTGTGGATTTCAAACAATAACTGTTCGTGTAATAACACACGGTGTTCATATCCAATTCCAGTTTATGGTGGGAGTTTCAATTTCAATTTTCTTTTTAATCTTTTGTATTAGAAATAATATTCCTGTAGCATATTGGCAATATAATGCTCAGTTATCGGTTTAAAAATACCTTTTGAGTTAATACTCTAGGTACATACATAGACGAGCCCAAAGGGATAGGATAGGCGCTCGTGCTGTGATAGCTTAGTTATCTACTTCCCCTAGTCCTGGCACAATGACGATGCCATATAGCCTGGTAAGATTTATACCTAATTGGTTATTACAACACTTTAGTAAGGATTAGGACCTAGTTTCTCATACGAATTTTGCTGTGTGTGTTAATTTTATATATGAGTCACGGGAGGAGACTCCGAACGACGGATTTTTGAGAAACTGTTCATGGCAATTTTATTTACTTTTAGAGTTTTTGCCAGAAATCTGCTGAGAGGAAGTCGCCGAAGAAATATTTTTTCATACTTCGTTTGTATGTCTGACCTGAAGTTTGAACGTACTAGACTACAGCGACTGCTAAGATTCATTCATGATAGATCAGTGAGATCGCGTGCATAGCAAAAAGGGTTTTCCCCTTCTCCGGTATAATGGTGAATATGTAGCCAAATAACTCAAGAACAATCTCCTGCTCTTCGTTGTTTCTGCAGCAGTCATTTGCCATACATCCAAAACCAATGCGTCCCGCATGAGTGCCTCCAATCACCATACTATATATGCCCGTTTGGAGTTGCAACAAACTTTTCTTATCCCGATCCGAAGCTAACAGAATCTATTATTGCATTGCAGGTTTTCTAATTAGTTTTCAATGTAAAGCACCCATCAAAGACTTCAAAAGTTAGAATGTTTTTTTTTTTCCTTTTTTTTCATATTTTATCTTGTATTTGTTGTTGTTTTTTAGTTATGTTTTCTTAGTTTTATTTCATCCAGTTTATCCGAAACTTACAAAGTCATGTAGTCTTAGCCATTAGTTGGTAGTTATTTAGACACGTAGTGTGCATGTGTATGAGTGTGTTTTAATAACTGAATGTGGAGTTGTAAGTGCAGGGTGTATGGCTTATTTTATTGTGCAGAATATAATGCTGGCCATGGAATTTACTATACAATCATGTAAATATGCCGTTAATAATTACAACATTCGTACGTATTAGAAAAAAAAACTGAAAATATTCGAGGAGAAACAAAAAAAATGAAAGCGAAAAACAATATTGAAAAGGAAGCAAACATTGAAAGAGGTGCGCTAATTCTGAACACGAATACGGGCTTTCGAAATTCCCAAGCAACACACACAGACACATACACATACACCGATAAGCATGCCACCAATCTGCTAAATGCTCATTCTACAATATGACACCTTGAACACACGCTTACATGCTTACACATCTAATGATGATGGCGTTCAATATTGTAGTGGACAACAGCAGCAGCAGCAGTAAGCAGGGCAGAGCAGAGTAAATATAAACGGGGCTACTTGAAATTCAATTGCTTTGCGTGTTTCGAGATCATTTCAATTAAAACTAAAACATTAAAACTTAAAACAAATGTGCACCCCTTTACCCCCTCTCCCGCCCTAACGATGGTATTCGTTTTAGTTTTTATTGCCTTCGTTTAGATGTTCATTCGTTTGGTATGTTCAATCGTAAGAGCTGAGCCAACCAGCCAGCCATCCAACTAGTCAAACAGCAACAAGCAAACCAAAGACAGCAACTAGAAGGCGCGTAATTTCAATTCTATTATTATAGTTGTTGTTACAAATTCTAAAGTTGTTGTTGTTGTTATTGTTGTTGTAGTGGTAGGTAGTATTTGTAGTATCGTGTTGTGTTGAACAACGTAACACTAACATTTTGAAATTTTAATGACCGCATGCATTCAATCATGAACGTTTATATTTGATTAGCCAGCCATGGCAAATGTAGGACAATGTCCTCTCACATAAGCCTTAGCCGTAGTCGTACTCTGTTTTTAGCTACACTAGGGGCCAAATGAAAAATTGCGAGGAAGAAGATGGTGGCGGGTTTAGAATTGAAATGCACCATAAAAGCCAGGGCACTTATTTGTTTAATCGGCAATAATGCAATGCAAGTGTACATTTGAACAATTTTTTTCTTCTTTTTTTTTTGCTGCATTTTGAATATTTAAGAACGAAAAACTCGAAAAGAAAAGAAAGAAAATGTTGGAAAAATACTTTGAATTCTTTTTTGTTTTTGTTGTTTAAGTGGTAATTTTGTTCGATTAAATTTTTTTTTAAATTTTTCATTGTTTTTGTATTGTGAGGCAAATTTTGTAATAATAAACTGTGGTTTTTTTTTGAATCATGAAATAGGCCTCCCCTTCAAACCGCAATTTTACCCTACAACGATGTATGTATGATGAATCGTTTTATTTATTTTTTGTTGTTTGTTCTACAACCAACAAAACAAAGAGAAAATTTCCAAATATTGTTAAGAAACGTTCATATTTGTGGTAAGTTTTGAATTGTACCACAGTTTTACCCCTTTTTTTGCCACAAAATATTATTCGTTTTGTGTATGTCTCTGTGTGTGTGCGTTTGTCAAAACTGTCAAAATAAATATCGAATATCATCACCTGTTTGATTAATTGAATCGTTCATTCATTCATTCATTCACTCCATTCCTATTCACATATTTTTATTGCTCAAATTTCATTTGCGTTAACAGCTCAAATTTCGCTAATGAAAACGATAAAATTCATGCTTCTTTTTCTCTTGTCGGTTTGTTTATTTGTTTGCCAGTAAAGAAATGGTTAGAGAGGGCCTAAACTAAGGGTGGCAGTAAATTTTGTGAAAACTTTTTTCTCTTTGCTGTTGTTGTTTTTGTTTTTGGAAAAAGTTTGACAAGGAAGCAATTTATAAAAACTTTAATGCCAGACAAAAGAATTCAATATTCGAAGAGTATAGGATAAGGCAGTGAAGAAGTGAGTAAGTTAGTAAGCGAGCGAGTTTGTACAATAAAAAGCGTTTTGAGTTAAAGTTCAATTAGGGTCATCAGAAACGTTCAAAGCAATGTGGATTAAATAACAAGAATTCTTGTTATTGATTTTTGAAAATTGAATTTCATTCAATAAAACTAATAATGAACACGATTAAGTTCTTAAAGCAATTTTGGGAGGACATCAAGTTAGTCTGAGTTAACCTGTTTAAGTAAAACCGAAATTGTTTTATTTAAACTGAATTTTTTTTTGGCTGACAGTAGAAAAGATTGAAAGGGATGAGGCGAGAATTATTGGAGATGGCAACATCTTCAATCGTACATACATACTTTCTGATAGCCAGGCGGCTATCGCAGATATCTCCACGAGGTAGCAGAATACATGATGTCCGTATCTTATGGGACACAGGGCACAATCAGATTTCACGTAAATGTGGGCGTGACGCAGACATTGAACTGTCCGATGTATTCTCTTTGAAAATCTCTCTCTAAAAATCTCCAAGCTTATAATCTCCAAGCTTATTATGACGAGCGGCTTTGGACACGATGTAAAAAATCTGATCAAGGCTGGATAAAATGGCGCACTGCAAGTCTACTTAAACTCCAGAGAGGCACACTCAGTGTATTTGTCTGAGTCATACAGTGTCCATTGCATTAAGGGTATGCATGCAAGGCACATTGATCCTGAACACCCTGATGGGATTCCTATACGACTGGGAATCGTTGGTTATCGATGGACGGTGCTTAAACTGACTGCCTTCTGGGACTTGATAAGCCGAACATAAGACTGGTAAAATGTTTTCTTGCGGGAGATTGTAGTGTCCGATCTCTAACGCGTTTCTGGAATGTATTACAGGATATATTTGGAGGTGGTTGAGTAATCAAACAAATAATGTGTAGGCGTACTAGAGAAGATTTTAAAAGCTCAACCGTCAGCGCGAAAATTTTGCAAAAAAATACAAGAAAGAACTTTAAAAGTATACTTATTCATTTAAATTACCGCCACTAATTTATACAAATTGATGTTGTCAACATTGGGTAGTGTGTGAAGTCAAGCCATAATCCTAAATAAGCGGTTGTAATGGCCATTAATTTATGCATCGATGTATGCATAGATAAGGAGACCTTTGAGAACGATATATCTTGTTCCCTATGGTTGTTTGAATAGAAGAAGGTTGAATATCTTAGAGAGGGTCGAGGGTATGAACTTTTTGCCAAGCTCTCCTGAAGGTTTATCGTGGTTATGCTATGGCAGGGAAATGTAGATCACCAAACGAGTTGGTGATCCTTTCTGTTTTTTTCTCTTCCACCTCTCTTTTATGTTTCTTTTTTTTAGTTTTCATTTTTCTAGGACGACCGCATGATTGTCATATCAGAAATCAGCAATGAAACGTTTGTTCGCTACTCATAAGCACTCATGAAATTTTGAATATTAGTGAGTCAACAATATTGAAATTTAACTTCTCTGAGGCATTCGTACTCACTACAATATTGATTTATAAGTAAAGGTTGCAATGAGTATGAGTACAACGTTGACATCAAACTCATACCATTCGAAATATGTGTTTGATTCATAAGTCTACTCATTTAGATTCATAACTTAAGAAAAATATTTATAATACTCATCATTGATTCGAGTGACTCGAATTATTCATCAAAATTTACAGTCTTAGTTGTTGTTGCATTTACAAAAAAAGAAAAAAAGACACATAAGCAAAAAAAGACAGAGCAGCCAGCCGAGCAAACAAGCATCCTTCTAGTAAGTCTTTTAGTATTCGTACGCGAATCATACTTAATTTGTGATTCGTGTATATATTGAGTCATGGATAGTCGAAATCAACAACATCATACGTGTTGTTAAGTATGAATATGATTATAAGTACTTCATACTTTGAATATGAGTAGAGGTTCCATGATATTAAAATAAGTATGAATACGTATAAGTATCAGAAATTATGAGTATTATTCGATTCTATTCATTTTTTTATACTCATTGCTGATCTCTGGTCCATATGCATGTCTATTACGACTTCACATGTTCACCTACCTATTACAGGTTTAATTTTTTTCTGTCAAGTAATATATTTTTATCTCTTGAAGACCAACTGCTGATTGGCAAATAATCAAGGCCTTGTTGCTTAACACAGCTTCATTTGTACAAAATCCATTACTTTGTTTATCATTATTTTTCTTCTTTGCTGATCAGTCAGTCAGTGTTGTCATTAAAAACGTACTCCATGTTGAAAACTATTCATTTTAATTTCAAATAATTTGAAAAAAAAAACGAAATGCCACAGAAAAACTTATGGTCCGTTTTCAATGTAATTTCCAATAAATTCTTAACTCTCACTCAGGAATTTTAATAATTTCTCATTTATTTTGATTTGAATAAATTTAGTTTTCTTGTTTTTTTCTTTCTCTCCCTCAATTATAATAAATTTGTGGCCATAAATAATCTTACCCTTCAAGAAGAGAAAAAAAGAAAAATGAAAACTAGAAACAGTTTCCATCTTTTGTTCACAGTACTTTGTTTTTTTTTTCTGGTCCAAGAAATAATTTTACTCTGTGATTTTAACTACTTGACGCTTCACTAAGCAATCGATGATTTGGTTTCGATTTTTTTTTAATTTGCGTTGAAGAAGGAATAAAAAAAGCGAAAGAAAAAATTGCACAAACTTAAGTTGCCATGGCAAAGTAACATTTTCAGTTTTTTTGTTTTGTTTCGTTTCGTTTTTTTTTATCTGTTCAACACTTTACCCAAACGCCTCTCCGCTATGCTCCTCTTTATTCCTTGTTTTTTTTTTTAGTAGAAAAAACAGGGAAAAAACCATGTCAATTCCCATTGAGTTACAATCACTGACAATCACAATATTTTTAATGTTCATGGCAGAGCAACAAAAAAGAAATCAGGGAAAACTGTGCGAAATCAAAAATCAATACACATACACACACATAAATAGCGAGCGATATAAAAAATAACTGCCTGAGAGAGAGGGAGGGAGAGTGAGAGAGAGGGAAAGGCAAAAGGAAAAAAATCAGCGAGAGGAGTAAAATAAAAAATTTAATAAAATTGTAAATGACGATAAATTACAACTTGAGTTGAATTGAGTTGAGTTGAGTTGGGTAGAGCTGAGCTCTTGGACACTCGGTCGTTTGGTTAGTTATTGCTGTGGTCCTAGAGCCCCTATAGATATGCTGCAATTTATTTTTTGTTTTTGTCTCCCCCAGGCTTCTAAAAATTTATGACGCGTATGAACGATTTCTGTCTTTGGGAAATGCTGCTCCACTACTACAACAACAGTAGCATGACAGTAGCAGCGACGACAATATAATATTGCGATAAGAGAGCCAAAAGGAACTCATAAAATACTATCAGCATCGAACAAACCCATCAACACACATAACAGTTTTCCTTTTCTTATTTTTTTTTTTTGTCTATCTGAATGCATGTGTGTGTGTGTGTGTTTGATGGCTGATATCAAAATGTCCAATAGAGAGAGAGAGAGAGAGAGTATTTGTATTGGCAAGTGCTTGACATTGAAAATAATTTAAATAAATTGAAATTGATTCTCAAGTAAATTCAAGAAACTGCCTAGAAAAGCAAAAGGAAAACGGTGTGTTAGGGACCATAAACCAGCAAGGGACACTATGCTAAGAGGCATGTATTTTGTTTGTGTATTGGCATAAGAAACTAATCAACTGTTCATACATACAACAGTAAGTTATGCAACTTGGATCGCGTCATTTTGTCAGTTACTTCAAATATCTCTACGTAAATGACTTATTAAGCAATAATACAAGCGGAAGGATAGTATAAATATATTCTCCTTCTCTTTTGCTTTGATAGACTCTAGGGACTCACACCTAAGGCACAGTACGATAACAGTGGAAAGCGATGGATCGTACCTAAACATGCCTATAAAAGTTCTGTACACTTCAGTAGTTTCTATAACCGAAAACTCGATGAAGCAAGCTATCGTTTTTGCTTGTTATGTTGAATAATATTAAATTTATAGCAGTCTGGGGATTCTTTTCCATCAGAGGTTTACTGAAGTAAATACTGTTATCTTAACAATCTTCCTCAATTTCCCAGTCCAGAATGACAAACTGTGATATTTTTAAGTCGGGTTACTGTCACAATTTTTATAGAATCCAACCATAAACCCATTACCTTCAGAATTGAAATTTTTTTTACTTTACAACCAGTCTGAATACTCATAACTTACCTATCAATATTTGTATAATTAGATAGCGTTACATACATACATACATAATTGGTTATTACAACCCTTCAGTCAGGATTACAAACTAGTTTATCACACCCCTTAAGTTGTGCGTGTTAGTTTTATTCATTCATTACATTTGTCAATCACTTCCTGAGAAGGCTCGATACCCATATCATCGAATTGCTGCTTTAACTCGGCATCCATCCTGGCACATTTATTATTCGCACAATACTGTGTGCCAATGTTCACAACTTGATGTAAACAACAACAATTGCTTTTCTTTGTTATTCCTCTGTTTATACCCCTTGCATAAACAATAACAATTACTAGACAATTGTTCGACAGATCTTTATAACAGAGATCTTCAAACCACGATTACTCTCTTCACACATACTGTGTGTTCACACAAGACTGACTGAACTTCACTCACTCCGTTGCCTGCTTTGCCTTGCTTTTTATATGACAGATTAAACAGTCTGATGAATGATCTTGAAGGCGAATGCTCATGACTTCGCCTTCTCGAAATCTCTTTAAATGTAAACATTGTTGTTTACAATCATTATCGTAGTGTTGTTGGTTCATTTTGTTTACATTTATTCTTGTATTGTTTGTTGTTGTATTTTTGTTTACTTGTTTACCATTTATTTTAATGTGGTGTTTGCTGTTATATTAAGGAGTACGATAATTTTTAAACAGGTTTTTTTACTGCATTGTTTTGCTTTTGTAGCTATTGTTTATAATTTTAATGTTATGCGATGTAAAAGCAAAACACCAGTATCTAGATTTCTTCATTTTCCTAACAATATATACAAAAGCTGTTCATAAAAATACACATACGAAGATATTCGATTTGTTACCTACTAATGTGTAGGTTGTGTATAAAAAACTGCAGCCAGTAGTAGCAATTAGAGCGTCTATCCTCAGAAATTTTTGAGAAAAATGTGTTTACCATAGCATTACCCTAATACAAGTGAGATAAAAATGTGTTCGATATAAGAATCCAATGCGATATTGTGAAATTTAAAAGTATAACTTTGAAAACTCTATTAAGTCTGGCGGTACAATAGATCTAAGCGTCTTATTTATGAATTGCCTTAATTTAACAGGCACATGGAAACTATTTTTTCGATCAACTGCCCAAGAAGAAAGACGTTAACACTCTCCCTCACTGCAGTGGAGTGGAGCACAGAAATATAAACAGAACCATTCACCACACCCTCTTTAACGGTTTTATGTTGTTAAACAAATACTATCTCAAGCATCCACACACACAGTTACTTGTGTATAAACTTACGTTGTAATGGCAGTAATAACGACAAGCAACACGATAGCAGTAAGAGCATAAGCATCAGCATCAGCATCAGCAGCAGCAGCCGTAAAAGCCAAGTTAATAACTAAATACCACACAGCAACATCTTGTGTTACAAAGTGAGGCACAATATTGAAAATATTTTCATTTCCGTCGTTAATGGAATTGATAAAGTTGATAAACAAGAAAAAAGAAGAACAAGCAAGCAGTAGTTGGAGCATATAAACACCCTTAAAAGTAGAAAAATTTAAAAGAAAAATAGAAGAAAAGAGGATACTTTTAAAACTTTATTATTTAAATCGAATGAAAGAGAAACGTAAAGTGAAAAATTTAATAGTTTTCCAAGTAAGAGAAGCACTTTAAAAACGAAACCATAAATTGCAAATGATCCTGTATGTTTCATATGGTAATTCAACTGCAACGGATTTTTTTTCTTTCTGGAGGAGATAGCAAGCAAAAGCTTATATTTGATGCAACTTTTTTCAATCTTGACTTTTGAGGAAGCTCTCCAGTAGAACCATTGAGACTATGAGATATCATATGCGGGCTACATTAATAGTTATGCGCTGTTAGAGGATCAGTAATTGACAAAAATACCCAAAAAATTTCACGCTACACTTAAACTGCAATGTCAACATTATGAACAACTGATTCGATCGTGAATCAGGTTCACCCCGGGTCATTCTACAGGAGTTGAGCTGTTGCTGAAAGAGTACGATCTGAAAATACATTTCAATAGGCACACAAGATGCTGAAACATGGATGTGGCTGAAGAGTACACAAAGTTAAGTCCATGCTAGGTTTTCTACTAGTTACGCTACACTTTTTAATGGAGCATACTTTGATCCGGAGAAGTTGCCGTGGTCTAGTAGGTAGCGTGTTAGATTGTTAAACGTGAGGCCCCAGGTCAAAACATCTCCAACTCAACGAAATATGCAAAAATATTTCTTGGGCGACTTCCTTTCAGCAGATTTCTGGCAAAAACTCTGAGAGTAAATAAAATTGTCATGAAAAGTTTCTCAAAAAATCTGTCGTTCGGAGTCGACTTTAAACTGTAGGTCCCGCCACTCATGTATAAAATTAACACACACAACATAAGTGGTGTGAGAAACTAGGTCGTAATCCTGACTGAAGCGTTGTAATGACTAAATATGTATATCTGTATGCATGTATGTATAGTGCCATTCCTCAAAATATTTGGATCTAAAGCTTACGAAAGCTGGGCAATGATACAAAAAGTTATAAGTTTAAAAGCTCTTATTGGAAGACTTGACAACTAATTTCTTCTTAAACTGATAACTAGACAGTAGAGTATGCAAGCTAAACCATTTGCTTTTATCATTGCTTTTGCGGATACTGCAGAGCAATGATAACTTCAGAATTGAACGGAATTCTGAATTTATGGAGTACATTTCATATTCCTTCTTTCAACTGCTTTATACTTTTTAGAGCGGATTTATTGAGCTTCTGGTTTCACACTGCGGTCTTTGATGGGACCATTATAATACAATTTTAATGTATTCCATGAATTAAAACTATACAAAAATAACATAACATTCTAAATATACCTGATCGATGTCTAGCAAAATTCGAATTTAAGTATTCACTACCATTCATATTTAATACGACGAAGGAGTCATCATGACGAACATGTGTGGTATGAGAGATATTTAATTCAATGAGTTTCATATACGAAAAAATCCAAGCATTTTTATTGCATACTTTTCAGAGTAATTATTCCGGTACAAGTAATATGATGCGTATACGTAATATTTTTTTAATTCAATTAAATATAAACTATACAGGCTAACATGACAATTCTAGTGCAGTTTTTAAAATTTAAAATTTTTAAGATTTAATGTTTCATGTTACAAGTTATCAAAATCTTCAGTATAAGAGGACTTGCATGTCATGTCACTCAGAACGAAATTACTGGACCGTTAGAGTTGATAGTATTTTTTTGTTAGATTATGTTTCATCATTATTTTAAAGGCTAAATAAAGATTTATTGGCATTAACGTTTTGGTTCAAATAAGTTTTTTATGAAAATTTTTCTAATTTTTTTATATGGGGCCGAGACCATATACCAGGCTTAGTCAAAGTTTGAATTTTATTCATGCAAGACTTTTTGCTGGTATTTTACCGGTCGACCAATGTTTGTCGTTCATTTGTAGGATTTGGAAACGATCGTCTGATATAGTATCTGTGGCAACTGTGGAGATCTGAAAATTTTCTGATTTTATTCTTCGCCCTAGTTATTGCACCAAGATCTATGCCCAAGATGGCTACGAAAAACTTATTGATGTTTTCAATATCGACTTGTCTAATCGATATTTGGTTAAATACAATACAAGGTTAATCCCATATAAGTATATGTCTGTGTATGTTTTTGTGCAGGCAATTAGTAACGGAAATCCAGAAAAACTTATGATAATGTGATGATGATCAACACATTTCAAAAATTATCCAACAAAATGAAAATTACTAAGCTCTGTTGTGTTAAAAGCTCGATAGTTTGCATAAAATACATCAGAACCGCGTGCATATAAGCTAAAATGCTTACATATACAGTGGACAGCAGAAGTCTTAGTACGGCGATATATTTTAGCAATTTCATTGATATTAACCAAAAGTTTGTATAAAAATTTATAGTTTACATACTTATTTTATTAATTTGTTTCTGTTTTATTATAAAACAAACAATTTTTTAATGTTTTTTATAAAACAAGCGAAAAATAAGGAAAAGTTTCAAATGACTCCATAGGTACCCCCAAGGAGAACCCTGAGTAAATTTAAAATTCAAAGGCCTAATATATTAAAATGTTATCCCTTGTATTTAGTAGACTATACCTTAAGGCCAAGCACTTCATTTAACTCATTTGGAATTGAATGTACAAGTTTTGTTAAGTGTTTTCTGGTGGCATCATGAGCAAGTTTTTCAGTTGACTTTTGTTTGAGGTTTAGCGATTACGTAACCGTTCTTTCAAATGATCACCTAAATATTCTCTTGAAGTCATATCGGGACTTTGTGCAGGATTATTAATTATATTGGAGTACTAAGACTTTTGCTCTACACTGTATATCTCTTAATATAGCTCACAATCGACTTCTCTTTGAAGGGCACTCATTTATTAAACCGTTTAAAACACTAATCTGGCAACCGATCCTGGCAAAAAACGGTAGTCCGTGAACTTAATTTTATCAAACTTGTTAATAATATTGATGTCGTTATATTGTTATAGGTAGTGGTTCAAAGCTCAGCCCCGACATCTCAAACAATATTTCCTCGGCGATTTGCTCTCAACCAATTTCTGGAATATAAAATGTCATGAAAAGTTTCTCAGCAAATCTGTCGCTCAAAGTCGGTTTCATCACTAATGGGTAAAATTAACACATACAACATGGGTGGTGTGAGAAGCTATAATGACCAATTAAGTAATTGAGTATTAATTGTGGTATCACAATGAACCTCAACTGTGGTCTATTTGGGACTGTTCCAGCCCTCCTAACAATGTAGTGCTTTTCTCAAAAGAAAAGTTAGATAAAGGCATAGAGATTGGCATCCGTGGGCATAAACTAGACAGCGGATAGAGACACTATCCTAGAGCTCACGGTTAACACGATTAAAAGGCGGGCTAAAGTTCTCACAATTTGATTGACATTTACGATAAATTTTGTAAATATTATTCCTATCTTATTTTGAATCTTTGAAGCGAAAGTTTTTACGCCTAAATCATTGAATTATCTTGATATGTGACCAAGCTATACATCCACAGACTGTAAACATATGCCAGGTTGTGGACATGAAGACTTCAATCTTCAAACAATATAATTCAATCCAATGTATCGTATCGGAATTTTCTGCAAAAATTTGATAGCAAACTGCAAATAATCTCTGTGGTGTTATTGAGTTTCTCAAAGAAAAATTTGATTTCAAAAGAAATATTCAAGAGACTCGGTAACTTGCAAGCTAAGGCTTCTAAAATTAATTTCAATTTTCTTTATCTTTCATTTTTCTTTCTTTCTTTCTTTTTTTCAAAATTTAAAAAAAAATGCAATCTCTGGTCATTTATTTTAATGACAAAAATAAACTTTTCTATACGTACCAACCTTATCTAGATTAATCCGTGACAAATTTCTTTAGAAAATAAGTGACGTTTTCTTTTCACAGATAACAATCAATGCGTAAATGTCTACATTTTTTAAAAATATTTTTAATGTGAGATGCGTAAGAAGAAAAAAAACAAAAAATAAGTAAAGAATTCTAAACACAGGCAAGACAGTAAGATTTTTATCTTTCGTTTTATCTCAAAAAACGAAAAAAAGTCCTTTTGTTTCAAAAGCAGGAAAGAAAAGAAAAGAAAAGAAATAAAAAAGAAAACACAACCTTAAGGTATCAGCAAAGAGCAAACCAGACCAAACCAGACTTCATCAAATATTTACAACAAAACTAAACCGCAAACAAACAAACAAACAAAAACTGCAAAAAGGAATGGAAAATAAAAAAATAAAAAATAAAAAACAAACCGAACGAACAGACAAACAAACAGAAGGACGCTAATTCGACATTATCAATTAACCGCAGAGAATAATAATTCATGTCAGACAACTTAATGCCTGAAGACAATGGCTGAAAATGTCTACAAAACTTGGTTTTAGTAGAGGATGATGTTTGATTTGTTTTGTTTGTTGGCAAGTTCGACTGTCTAACTGGCAGTCAGTCAGTCAGTCGGTCGGTTCAATGCTTTGCCTGTAGCTGTTGCTGTTGCTAATGCAGCAATTAACAGCAGGTATAGGCTAAAAAGCAATTCAAAATTCATTCTTATTTTTTACAAATTTAAAAATTTGGTTCTTTTTGGTTCCAATTAACTTTTACTAGCTGTAAACGGTAACGGTAAATATTTTTTTGGGGTTTAAATGGTTGCATGAGAGTTTTAGTTTGCCTGTTTGATTATTTGACTAGTTGACTGACTTGCTGGTGCTCTCTCTCTCTCTCTCTCCGGTGGGCTGAATACTTAAATGCTTGGCTGGCTACTGGCTGCCATTTCATTATGTTTACATTCTTTTCATAGTTTGGAGGGCTTATTAGGTTGACTAATAAAATACAAAAGCAAGGGATTTTTCTGTATAAAATACAGGCCCCACAAATAAGTCAATGCAAAGGAAAAATTCAACACAAGAAAACCCACAAAAAAAGGAAAAGAAAAATGAAATGAAAATCAAAAGGCAATTTTTTTAATATGTTCCAGTGCCATGGACGAATGCTTTCGTTTTTGTTTAGGAAATCCCAAATAAATTTCTTGAAAAGCCAGTTAATTTTTCAATTTAATGTTTATGTTTATAATATAACTTCTCTGACAACCTACGTTGCATTTAGTTGAAGTTTTCGGATTTGTCTCTTTAAGCCAGCAAACACCAAAAGCCCAAATGCAATTGTCTTTCCATGTCGTTGCTTCTTTTACTAAAATTGACGCACTGGGATCTTATGAAAATAAAAACTTTTTCTTTAAAGTCTCAGCTAAAGACAACACAAACCATAAATATTCTATGCATACACACAGACACTCACACACTACTACTACCTAGAAAAGCATATCATACGCTTATAAATATAAAATATAACACACACAGTGTATTACAGTAGATAATAATAATAAAAATAATAATAATATACCCACAAAATATGGAAGAGAGTGTGTCTATGCGTGTATGTGTATGATAGTTTGTTAAGATAAACAAATATTTATAACACTTGTTTGCTAATGTTCATATACACGCATACATCCATATACACAAGAGTACGTATGCTGTTGTCAGTTGACATAAATGTGCATTTCATATACCAACTTCAGACTCTTAGTTATACCTACGAGCTCATACAGAAAAACGAACGAATACGAGTACAACTTTATGTTTATCAAATATTTAATGCTTATCATGCTTAAGAACAGCCAGCAACACACATTGGCTCAACATGCGTACACATATTCTCTCACAATGCCACACACATTGTATCTTTAAAAATATAAATTCTCTCTCTCTCTCTCTCTCATACTTTCTGTGTGTGGAATTGGCAAATTGCTTAAAAGAAAAATAAACGAAATGCAGCAACAAAAACCGTGGCATTAAAAGTCGAAAGCAGGGAATAAATCTTGAAACTATAAAGAGACTTGCGCCTCAGCTCCTACACCAGGTTTTATTTGTAAAACACACACAAACAAGAGTAAAAGAATTATAAGAGAGTAATTTCACTGAAAAAGAGATACAAGGTTTTCCTTTTAAAGTTTTTTATCTTTTCATATTTATTTTGAAAATATAAGAAATATTTTTTTATAATAATTGAAGTAACGTAGGAAAAATCACAGCTTAACAAGGATTTTAAAAATTAATTTTCTTCTTAGGCTAGATAAGGTTAGATAGTACATAGCAGAGGCTAAAATTCTGAGGTATTTGATAAGCCCATGTAAATTCGTGTTTGCAATACATTTAAAATCGTGAAAGAGTTGATATAAATTCACGAGAAGAGATGTAAATTTCCAGTGCATTTGAAGCCAGAAACTTACTTACTTAATTTGCCATTACAACATAGCTTACGCCCTAGCTCCTCACAACACTCAGGTGGCAGCCACAGTTTAAATACGTTTTCGAATGACAGATCTTTTTGAGAAACTTTGCATGACAGTTTTTATTTTACTCTCACAGTTTTGTCAGAAGACTGCTGACTGAAATATGTTTTCATATTTAATTTCGTTAACGATGATGGAGCCAGAGTTTGAACCACGGCCACATCGCCACATGTATTGAAGACCATGATGGAGTGTAGAAAGGCGATTAACAATTACTGCAACTATGGCACGGTACACATTATGTACATATATGAGTTCCCAGAAAGCGAATTTTCTAACTAATAGAGCCAGAGTATTACGTACCATAAGTTCGGACAACCTATTGTCTTTCAGTACATTAAAGTTCAAGCTGAGAAAGTGGGCGGAAACGTCACATCGTCAATTGCGGAATAATGACACAGTAGCAGGAATTAGACGTGAGGGCATGGTTCAAACCCCAAGTCAGACATCTACAACAGAAACGAAATATGAAAAAATATTTCTTCGGCGACTTCCTCTCAGCAGATTTCTGGCAAAAACTCTGAAGAATAAATAAAATTGAAAAGTTTCTCAAAAATCCGTAGTTCGGAGTCGAGTTCAAACTGTAGGTTCCGCCACTCATGTATAAAATTAACACGTACAACATGAGTGGTGTGAGATGCTATGTTGTAATCCTAGCTGAAGGGTTGAAATGACCACTTATGTATGCATCATGAGTATTTTAAAACTAAATAAGCACGGTAATGAGCGTAAAAAATGATAAAGCCAGGGTTTTCGGCGAAGACATCGAAACGATGGAATTATGAAACTCCGTATGGTTCACGAACTAGCTAAAATTATAACTATATTGTTACAATGTATCGTACATGGCTCAGCTGTGTCTATCTTTTTAGATTCATGAAAGAACGAAGTTACTTAATCGCTAAACCTCGAACAAAAGTCAACTGAAAAACTTGCTCATGGTGCCACCAGAAAACACTAAACCGAACTTGTAGATTCAATTACAAATGAGTTAAATGCTTGGCCTTAAGGTATAGTCTACTAAATACAAGGGATAACATTTTAATATATTAGGTCTTTGAATTTTAAATCTACTCAGGGTTCTCCTTGGAGTCATCTGAAACTTTTTCTTATTTTTCTCTTGTTTTATGAAAAATATGAAAAAATTTTTTGTTTTATAATAAAACAGAAACAAATTAATAAAATAAGTATATAAACTATAAATTTGTATACCAACTTTTGGTTAAAATCCATGAAATTGTTAAAATATACTGCCGTACTAAGACGTACTTTTGTTGTCCTCCTTTCAGCTTATATGCACGCGGTTTTGATGTATTTTATACAAACTATTGTGCTTTTAACACAACAAAGCTTAGTAATTTTCATTTTGCTGAATAATTTTCTGAAATGTGATGATCATCATCACATTATGATAAGTTCTTCTGGATTTCGCTTTCATTTGTTTGTTGTGGAACTAATTGCCTGTACAAAAATATACGCAGACATATACATGGGATTTACCTTGTATAGCATTTAACCAAATATCGATTAGACAAGTCAATATTGAAAACATCAACAAGTTTTTCGTAGCCATCTTAGGCATAGATCTTGGTGCAATAACTAGAGCGAAGAGTGAAATCAAAAAATCAGATCTCCACAGTTACCGCAAATACATCAGATGATCCTTTCCAAATCCTACAAATGAACGACAACCATCGGTCGACCGGTAAATTAGCAGCAAAAAGTCTTACATGAATAAAATTCAAATTTTAACTACGCCTAGGATCTGGGACCGAGATGCAAAATTAGGTAAATTTGAACCAAAACGTTAATGCCAAAAAATCTTTATTTAGCCTTTAACATAATGATGAAACATAATCTAACAAAAAAGAATACTATCAACTCTAACGGTCCAGTAATTTCGTTCTGAGTCACATGCAAGTCCTCTTATACTGAAGATTTTGATAACTTGTAACATGAAACATTAAATCTTAAAAATTAAAAATTTTAAAAATTGCAGTGGAATTGTCATGTTAGCCTGTATACTTTATATTTAATTGAATTAAAAAAATATTACGTATACGCATCATATTATTTGTACCAGAATAATTACTCTGAGAAGTATGCAATAAAAAAGTTTGGATTTTTTCGTATATGAAACTCATTGAATTAAATATCTCTCATACCACACATGTTCGTCATGATGAATACATCGTATTAAATATGAATGGTAGTGAATACTTAAATTCGAATTTTGCTAGACATCGATCAGGTATATTTAGAATGTTATGTTATTTTTGTATAGTTTTAATTCATGGAATACATTAAAATTGTATTATAATGGCCGCTGCTTTAAGCAAAACTACATAAGTCCCATCAAAGACCGCAGTGTGAAACCAGAAGCTAAATAAATCCGCTCTAAAAGGAATGAAGCAGTTGAAAGAAGGAATATGAAATGTACTCCATAAACTCAGAATTCCGTTCAATTCTGAAGTTATCAATGCTCTGCAGTATCCACAAAAGCAATGATAAAAGCAAAAGGTTTAGCTTGTAAACCTGTCTGTCTAATTATCAGTTTAACGAGAAATTAACTTTCAAGTCTTCCAATAGGAGCTTTCGAATTTAAACAGTTATAAGTTTTTGCATCATTGCCTTGCTTTCGTAAGCTTGAAATCCCAATATTCTGAGGTATGGCACTATACCAGACATATCTCGTCTCAGAGGAATGTACTGGAAGGAGTTAAAGAAATTTTGCAAGACATAGGCTTCCTATAGAAAGGAAGTTGGTATACCCAATGGTGGGCATACGACAAGCCATGGCTTGGCTTTGGCCTATGTCAATTGGCATAAGGCCCTTGATTTGCCTTCTCTCCTTCAACCTATCTATCTATACGAACTTGTGTTAAAGATACATACAGGGAGATATCGGAGTATAATATAGATACCTTGCAGCATTTGGTGATGCAAAGAAAAATAATAACCCAGCAAAATTTCATTCGAAGAGTCTTTTATTTTAATTGAGAATCTGTGAAGATATTGTTACGATTTTTACCTTTCAAAAACGTTTAAAATATGAGCTCGTTGATTGCAAATAAAATAAAAAAAAAATTTGTATTCAGTTTTAATTAAAATTCTTTATTATTCGTACAATTCTGTGTGCCACTGTTCACAACTTGATGTAAACAACAACAATTGATTTTCTTTGTTATTTCTCTGTTTATACCCTTTGCATAAACAATAACCATTACTAGACAATTATTCGACAGATCTTTGTAACGGAAATCTTCAAACCACGATTATTCTCTTTAAACGCACCGCGTCTTTACACAGGACTGAGTGACTTTTTATATGGCAGGGTAAACAGTCTGATGAATGTTTTTGATGACAAATGTTCATGGCATCGCCTTCTTAAAACCTCTATAAATGTAAACGTCGTTGTTTACATTTATTATTGTAGTGTTGTTTGTACATTTTGTTTGCATTTATTTTTGTATTGTTTGTTGTTGTATTTTTGTTTACTTGTTTACCATTTTTTAGGCTGGTGTTTGTTGTTATCTTAAGCAGTACGATAATTTGTAAACAGGTTTGCTTTCTGCATTGTTTTGTTTTTGTCACTTTTGTTTATAATTTTAATGTTAAGCGATGTAAAAGCCAAACACCAGTATCTAGATTCTTTATTTTCTTAACAATATAAAGGGTCCGCCAAAGAACTTTTTATTTGAAAATGCTTTAAAAAATAAACTACTGAATATTTTCTCAAATTTCTTTTTTTTATTTGAAAGTACAATCCTTCCGGTTAACAATGGAAAATAATTTCATTCAAACGGCTGCCGCGGCTGGCCATGCAGTAGCCTACACGATCGGTCCAATTTTTAAGCACATCATCGATTGTGTGCAGCTGTATTTCACCAATGTCTTCACGAATATTGTCCTTTAAATCGTCAATTGTCTCTGACTGGACCCTTTATTATTTTTTAAGGTTATAAATACATACTAATTTCAATTCTGTCTTCTTTTTATTCGTTATCCAGTTCACCATCTCTCTGTGTATGCAATAACAATCGATTTGAAAATATTATTTTTTTCCCCTCTATTGTATTCAAATTCAATTAATGATACATGAATGCTTCAAAATCGTCTTTGTTTTCTTTCCTTTCATATTAATATCTTGAATATAAAAGTATAAGTGTACGTATATACATATGCATGTATGTATGTTTTCCTTTGCTTTTCTAAGCTTAGCATTTGTTTGTATGTGTCTCTATTTAATTTAACCTGTAAACAATTATCATTGAATATACAATTTTACCTGACCTTTGGGTCAAGTTGAGGTTTTAGTGGTATTTTCACAGTAACCTCCTCTTTTAATAAAGCCCCACACACCCCCTAATACAACTAGTTGTGTGTTAATTTCTTTAGTTTGTTTTGGTATTTATTTTATTAAAGTTTTACTCACTCCCTCTCTCTCTCGCCCTTTCTTTTATTTTTCTGTTTCTCAATTGTTTACGAGGACAATCTAAAAATTAAACGGCCGTGGTTAATAGAATACACCGGCATTAAGCTTTGTAAGTTCCGCACTCGTACCTATGTTTTGTTGACAACGCTAACATTACCATAAACAATGAACAATACGTAGGTGTATGTTTCCTAATTTGTCCATTGGAATGAAAATTATTTCAAAGCCAAGAAGCCAAACACAATAGGTGATCAGAGTTCTCTATTTTGTTATTTTTGTTAGTCTTTTTTTTTCTTTATAGTTGAGTTTCTGTTTACTAATGATTGCCAACCTGATACAGCCAGCAATTGTTTTGTTATTTTAAATGCAATTTCGAAATTGAAAAGAAAATTCCATGGATTTATTTGTAATTAATTTGAATTTCAATTTCGTTTTTCCACGAAGGAAATAAATTCCAAACGTTATAAATAATCTTCCGTTTGTTTTCCTATACCATGGGGAACAAATTTTATATTTAAATATAAAAACGATTTATTTTATTTACCGACCTTAAGGAAGTTGGTTAACGTCGAGATTTATTTGTATTAAATTTGGAAAATTGTATGCAAATGCTATGCTTAAATGGGGATTTCATTTTATGGGTTTGTTGGCTGGCAGGGGTAAAGCCCAAGATCGTAAAAAGTTATTTTAATTTTATTCAAATAAATTTGATTAAGTTTTTGTAAAATTCGAAACATTCTGGACCTTTATTATTATACACTTGCACTAGTAAAGAGAGTTCATACCAACACAACCTCGTCAGAACCTAAAATTCCTATTTCTGGAAACAATTCATGCAACTTTGTGACATCAGGCATGTTTGTGACATTAATACGTCCTAGAAGGAAACGCCTGAGTGCATATAATAGGCATGCCAGTCAAGGAATGGTCATTGTTGACTATTTTAGTCAGCAGACTGAAGTTTGTGGGCACAAAGGCTTAAAGATTTTTAAGGAGTCGTTATAGACACAGGAGGGGAGTACAATTGATCGGGTATTTGCAGCACTAAGGCAGCTCTTCACGACACTAAGAGCCTACATACATAATTGATTATTACTTTACCCTTTAGTCAGGATTATGATCCAATTTCTCACACCACTTATGTTGTGTATGTTGATTTTATCCGTATGTGGTGGGGTCTAAAGTTTAATGTTGACTTCGAATGACAGATTTTTAGAGAAACTTTTCATGGCAATTTTATTTACTCTCAGAGTTTTTGCCAGAAATCTGCTGAGAGGAAGTCGTCGAAGAAATATTTTTTCATATTTTCGTTTTGATATCTGACCTGGGATTTGAACCCTGGCCTTAGGTCTAATAAGCCAACACACTACCTACTAGGCTACGGTGACTAAACTTACATACATACATAATTGGTTACTACAACTCTTTAGTCAGGATTACGATCTATCTTCTCACAGCACATATGTTGTGTGTGTTAATTTTATTCAAAAGTGGTGGGACTTACAGTTTAAAGTAGACTCCGAATGACAGATTTTTTTTTAGAAGCTTTTCATGGCAATTTTATTTTACACTCAGATCATCTCTGCTGAGAGGAAGGCATCGAAAGGAACATTGTTTTCATATTTCGTTTTGTTGTAGATATTTGACCTGGGGTTTCGAAACTAGCACTCACATCTAATAAGCCAACACATTACCTACTAGACTACGGTGAACTTCAATAATAACTCACATATTCTAAAACTAGTTCAACAAACTTTATAAAGTCGATAATATAGGCAGACAGTATAATTACAGGTTCTTAGAAAATGGTAATAGACTCCGTTAATGGAGTAATGAAACAATTTAAATAATAGAATAGAAAATTTATATTCTATCCAACCAGTAGACTAATAATATGTTAACATCTACAAGAACCCTTAATTAACTTAAAAACTTAATTCATATTTTCCTTCATTTATTTTCACTCATTATTTTCCTACATGAATATCATAAAATGCTCGCTTTTATATTTTAATTTACAACAACAACAACAACAAAACTAACAAAAAGGAGAAACAACATGAATAAAAATAAAATTATAAAAACAAAACCATACTCCTTGAAACAATTCAAAAAAAAAAGAAATGAAAAAAAATTTAACTCCACAGCGTATGATTAACGTACTAGCAACGTTAAATTTTATTTTTTATTAATCATACGCCAGGAGTTCCCCAATGCTTTAGCATTTAATGGAACAAAACAGAATAGAACAGAACACAACACAGCAGCAGAGCAATAGAATTAAAATTATATGTGTATGTGTGCGTGAGTATGTCAAGCACTTTAATAGAAAAACGCTAATTTGCTTTACCCTTTTGCCCTCTTGCATGTCTGTCATTATGTCCAATCTCACTACATGCGTCTCTTGTTTCTGTCTTCTGAAACGATAGAAACTTGCGTGACCGATGTATGTGGTCGTACCAGTTAGTGTATATGAATTTGTTTGTATAGCAGAAGCGAGTGAGTGTGAGTGCATGTATGTATGTGTGGCTATTTGTTATTTTATCGCCATTATTAATTAGAATCACTTAATGTCCGTATATGCTGTAAAAAAAAAACGTAAAACTTGTTTAACATATCGTTCTTCCCTCACACTGCCACTCTCCCGGCACACTTATATTGCGGTTTTTCCTACTTTCTATGCCCTACATTACATATATCGAAATGAAGACTGCCAATGATGAGATACATTATCTTTCACTTCAATATGTAGACGAGAAATCGCATCGATAACTCAACTACATTATGATTAAACGCAATAACCCGTGGCTGACACATATGATAGTTATTGCTGGAGTTGTCCGATGTGGAAATGAGGGAAACAGTATAACAACTTCTACTGGATGCCCCATATTCTGTACTGTTTCAAGGATAAGTCGTCTATAAATCAAGCAAATTTTTTTAAAACTACCAGTTGGCATCAGAGAAGCTAGGCCGTAATCCTGACTGAAGGGTGAAGGGTGAAGGCCCATGAGAAGACTACTTCGATTGCACTTTCCAGCTTAAAAACTTTTGTGAGAAAAGTACCAGAGTCTCCTTGCTGCTTCCACTTTCTGGCTTAAGAACTTTTGTGAGAAAAGTATCAGAGTTTCTTTGCTGCTTGCACTTGCTTCTGGCGTGAGATGAACTAAGAACTCCTTTGGTTCTTGTGAAGAATTTAATTGTTGCGAATGTAATAACTGGATACTGTAGGAATGGACGTATATGTGTGTATATAAGCCAACCATGTGACGGTTATTGTAGGTGCTGCTTAAATGCGAAGGAAAGAGAATCACTGCAGCACATTCTTACTCCATAAGAAACAAATCTAAAGTACTACCCTGCGGATGTATGTTACTTTGGAATATGATGGAATTTGTCAAGAGTCCTAAATGGTGCTCAAGTGCAGCCAACTTCGCTGACCAACTTCTTCTTCTTCCCTGATTTGAAGGAACTTGGTCAGTACAGAGACTGCATTCACCTGTGGCGTCACAACGGCCGCTATTCGTACTCAAGCGAGCTTTTGCTATCAAAGCTACCACTCCAACCTACCTACCTACATAAATGGTGCTCAAGTAAGCCACATAGAATATACCTTAGACAGGAGATGATATTTCAAAGTGCTGATGTTGCCATAGTCTAGTAGGCAATGTGTTGGCTAATTAGACGTAAGGCGGCAGTTCAAACGAACAAAATGAAATACAAAAAAATATTTCTTCAGCAACTTCTGCCAAAAACTCTCAGAGTAAATCAAATTTCCAGGAAAAGTTTCCCAAAAAAAAATATCGTTCGGAGTCGACTTTAAGCTGTAGGTTTCACCACTCATAGATAAAATTAACACAAGTAAGCTTGTAATCCTGACGAATAATCTTGAATCAAATAAACTAAGCTCGCCTAACCTTGGAGGGTCATTTGCTGATGTATTTTCCTATTGAAAACTCTTTTTGTGTGGAAGTCTTTTATGTTTTTTACGATTCAAATCATTGGCAATCCGGTATCTACAAATGCTACGATAAGCTAGGGTCCAATCATGCACAAGTACTTCTACTCTCCAGAGTGTTATAAAATAAATTCTTATGGCTTCTGAATTTCGGATGGGTTTGCGGAGAGTTACATTGCGAATATTTCATTTCCAGGTTACATAACCGATTATACAGCTCTATGGTAGAGAAAGATGTTCTTTATTTTTTTTGGTTTTGTTAAACAACGTTTTATTATCGTTTGTTTATTAACATTTTCCGTAAAACCATAAAATTTATTAGCAGCAGCAGCAGCATTATTTTAATGTTAAAATAACGACAACAAATGCAACAATACCAACAGTACCCCCCGGAAAAAAAAGCTCAGCTACACGGAATTGTTAAACGTTTATACAGTTTTCCTAAGGGTTTTAATGAGAACGTTTGTTGTTTTTGTTTCTCTTTTCCTTTTAACCATTACCATATAAAATAATGAGTTTGTTATCCCTTAAAGCTTATTTTTTAAATACCAAAAAAAACCCCAGCCAAAAAAAACCCCAGCACTAGTTGTGGCAAGAACTGTAATAAAAATAAGAAAAAAAACAAAGCGTGGCAAGCTTAAATATTTCAATTTTTTTTTTTGTTCTCAAACTTCCTTCAAATTTTTTTGTTTTTGTTGTTTCATTTCATTTTATTTTTATTTGGTTATTAAGCTTAATTTTTATCTCTTAGCCATGGTGGTGGCAATTATGGCCAAGTAAATATTTAATTTTTGTTCATCATTAAGCTTGATTTCCTTTGCTTGCATTATTGCATCTTTTTCTCTTTTTTATCTCTCTCTCTCTCTCTCTGTCCCTCTCTTTTATACACTTTGATTTCCTGGTTATGATTATTAAGGTAGAGTTTAAGGTTTTCAAATTCAATTTGATTATTTACTTCATTAGATGCTTCCGCATTTAGTTATTGCTGCATGCCACATGCCACGTGTGTACACATATAAGTGGTGTGGTGCTTGTGCTTGTGTGTATGTAGTTTTAACTGCAATTTATTCCATCATAATACTAACGTGCCCTAACGATATTTTGAATGATCCCCATAACAGATGCGGCAAAAATAAATACCAAAAACGTCTGTGAAGCAAAAAAAGACACACTGAAATGGGGGAAAAAAAACTAGTGAATGAATGAATGAACGAATGAGTGATGAAACTATGTACACCATCAAACATAACAAACCCGAGATTGCCTTCGTTCAATACCATATGAGCAGCAGCAGTTGTAAAGGGTGTTTTTTATAGAGCTATAGAACTTTAAGTTGCAATAAAACAACGATGGATTATTCGATTGACATGAATTTTATTTATCCGAAAGATAATCTTGTGGCATTACATTCTAAATATGATTTCTGACATATGACCGTCACGGCTGGCGCAGATGTAGTCCAATTTTCGATGACTTTTTCCAACATTTGTGGCCGTATATCGGCAATAATACGGCGAATGTTGTCTTCCAAATGGTCAAGCGTTTGTGGCTTTACCGCATAGACCAATGACTTTACATAGCCCCACAGAAAGTAGTCTAGCGGTGTTAAACCACAAGATCTTGGAGGCCAATTCACAGGTCCAAAACGTGAAATTAGGCGGTCACCAAACGTGTCTTTCAATAAATCTATTGTGGCACGAGCTGTGTGACATGTTGCGCCGTCTTGTTGAAATCAAGGCTCTATACCGATAACCATTGGCTGTAACGTTCTGGCCTCCATCGTTTTTGAAAAAGTACGGACCAATGATTCCACCAGCCCATAAAGCGCACCAAACAGTCAGTTTTTCTGGATGTAACGGTGTTTCCACATACACTTGAGCATTACCTTCATTCCAAATGCGGCAGTTTTGTTTGTTGAAGTAGCCATTCAACCAGAAGTGCGCTTCATCGCTAAACAAAATTCGCTTATGAAAATCGTGAACAACGGTAATCTCGTTTTGAGCCCATTCGACGAATCTACGCCTTACTTGATGATCGTTTGGCTTCAATTCTTGCACGAGTTGGATTTTGTAAGCACGCAAACCAAGATCCTTCCGCAAAATCTTCCATAAAGTGGATGGACACAGATCCAATTCCTGTGCTCGATGGCGGATGGACTCATTCGGGTCTTCCTCAATGCTACGCTCTACAGCGTCTCTGGGGATGCGAGTTATCAATAAGAGTAAACGTGGTGCGAAAACGTTCCATGGTTAATCGAATTAACTGCTCTGATGGACGATTTTGTCGACGATAAAATGGACGTAGTGCGCGATACGTTTTCCGCACAGAACCATTATTTTCGAAATAAAATTGCACTATTTGCAATCGTTGTTCAGGCGTGAGTCTATTCATGATGAATTGCCAAACAAAACTGAGAATAAATCACTTGACAGCTGTTAAATCGGTCGCCATCTTGAAAAGTAATGCCAACTTAAAGTTCTATACCTCTATAAAAAACAGCCTTTAGTTGCATTTATAGTGGCAACTAAGCCAGCAACCAGTCAACCATCCATATCGTAGCTTCATTTACCATTTTTTTCCTTTCTTTTCTTTTTTATTTCACTATAATGTCGACGACATGATTTCAAGCATGAGCTTTTTAGTTCCCTTTTTTTTCTTCGTTTTTTCTTCTTCTTCTCAATTGTTAGTTTCACTTAAAACTGCCATATTAGGGTCGTTCAATACTTAAAAAATAAAAGAAATTATTTTGGTTTGGTAAGGCTCAAGAGTTTAATTGGAGGCAATCATTCAAGCTCACAAACCCGAAGGGAAATTCTTACCATCGTACTATTTAAACAGTTTAAAAGCCACTGGATTTTCTACAATTACTACCCTAATGGACAATAAAAAAAAACAGAAACTTATAGAGACCAGTTCACAAGCTATATCTCCCTACAATGGTCCCTCCATCTCCCCCTCTCTCTCCATTACCATCTCTCTCTCTCTCTCTCTGTCCCACATATCCTTGACAATGTGCTGGCTATACACCTACACTGTTATAAATTTATATGACAGTATAGGGTTGTGTATGTGTGTGAGTGATAGTGGGTGACATGTTGATTTGCTTTTATGTGCGTACGTGTGAGCATGCATGCATGCAGTTAAGTAAATATTGAATATGTATGTTTGTATGTCTGTGGACCCATGTGCTATTATTGTTGCAGTTGAACCTTTTATGCTGCTGACAATTTTTTTTCTTTCGTATTTTTTTTTTGTTTTTTTTTTCTGTTGCAGTGTTGATCTCCCCTTGAGTAAATGCTGAATGTTTGTTATATACTGACTGACTTTTTCTTCTTCGAGAAACGAAATAAACTGCATCAACACTTGCTGCAGTTCCATTTCTTTTTTCTTTATTTTCTTTTCTTTTTTTTATTTTCTTTATAAACAAATTTTCTGTTACCATGGTCGACTACGTTGTTACCCTGTATTATCAATGGCTGACAATGTTGTAACTTTCGCCTATTTGCAGGCTTCAATTTGTCGTTCATTTCTTAACATTTTTAGGCCCACTTTCTATTTGTCTGCAATCCTGGTATTATTTTTTTTCCTTTCTTTGCCTTATTTTCAGCAGTTCGTACAACATATCCGTTGTTCGTTCGTATTTCTTCTTTTCCATTTGATGTCTTTTAGGCTGGTTATAATGTTGTTGTTGATGTTCTTGTTATTGGTGTAGTTTGCTGTTGCAATCATTTTCCATTACAATTGCAAACATGACCCAAATCTATAATGTCGTAGTCATCTTCATCATCATCATCGTCATCGTCATTCACATGCACTTCTTCTCATGCACTTCTTCTCATGCTGCCTCATGTTTTACTTGCATGGAGTTTACATCACAGTTTTAAATTTATACACACACGCACACACTCATATTCGGATGTATTTGTGGATCATAATGTATTTGGCTGCCATCTTCCATTACCTCGTGCTACAGTGGTTGTAAATGTACTTTAAAGTTGTTGACAAATAATTTGCCTCTCGAAATTATTTTGTACGAATAAAACTCAACTCAAAATCCAATCAATTAAATGAAGGATGGCTTCTGTTTCTTGTGTTTAAATTTTTTGTTTTTTATCTTTTCATCGGATTTACTTTCTCCACAGGGAAAGTAATTATTTTCACATTAAAGCTATACATGCAGTTGATTTCGATAACCATTATGTTCCACTTATCGATTGTAAATAAAATTTAAGTGGCTGGCTGATGAATGTAAGTCAGTTAATTTCTCTCAGTGTTTGTGTTAAACTATTAACGGTAGGCATTCAAAAAAGAACAGTTTAAAGGCTTTGGAAGATAATTTTTTGGTTTAATCTGATTCTGTTCAAGTGCGTCAGATTAATTCCACTGGTACTATTATCTCCATCCATATTATGTGATAGTGAAGAGTGTGAAATTCAATGGAGACAAATACTAGATACAATTTTGATCTCCATTCTATAAACTTTTGCAAAGTAATCCAATTCTTTGAGTACGGCTTTTCAGCATAAATACATACATACATACAACCCTTCAGTGTGGATGTGGATTACGACCTAGTTTCTCACACCACTCATGTTGTGTGTGTGTTAATTTTATAAGTTTTGTTTTTTATAGAGGTATAGAACTTTAAGTTGGCATTATTTTTCAAGATGGCGACCGATTTAACAGCTGTCATTTGATTTATTCTCAGTTTGGTTTGGCAATTCATCATGAATAGACTCACGCCTGAACAACGCTTGCAAATAGTGCAATGTTATTTCGAAAATAATGGTTCTGTGCGGAAAACGTATCGCGCACTACGTCCATTTTATCGTCCACAAAATCGTCCATCAGAGCAGTTAATTAGATTAACCATGGAACGTTTTCGCACCACGTTTACTCTTATTGATAACACGCATCCCCAGAGACGCTGTACGGTGCATACAGAAGAAGCTATTGCTGCTGTAGAGCGTAGCATTGAGGAAGACCCGAATGAGTCCATCCGCCCTCGAGCACAGGAATTGGATCTGTGTCCATCCACTTTATGGAAGATTTTGCGGAAGGATCTTGGTTTGCGTGCTTACAAAATCCTACTCGTGCAAGATTTGAAGCCAAACGATCATCAATTAAGGCGTAGATTCGTCGAATGGGCCCAAAACGAGATTACCTTTGTTCCGGATTTTCATAAGCGAATTTTGTTCAGCGATGAAGCGCACTTCTGGTTGAATGGCTACGTCAACAAACAAAACTGCCGCATTTGGAGTGAAGGTAATCCTCAAGTGTATGTGGAAACACCGTTACATCCAGAAAAACTGACTGTTGGGTGCGCTTTATGAGCTGGTGGAATCATTGGTCCGTACTTTTTCAAAAACGATGGTGGCCAGAACGTTACAGTCATTGGTGATCGATATAGAGCCATGATTACTAACTTTTTCATTCCTGAATTGAATAACCATGATGTCCAGGAGATGTGGTTTCAACAAGACGGCGCAACATGTCACACAGCTCGTGCCATAATAGATTTATTGAAAGACACGTTTGGTGACCGAATAATTTCACGTTTTGGATTGGTTTGTGAATTGGGCTCCAAGATCTTGTGATTTAACAAGCTAGACTACTTTCTGTGGGGCTATGTAAAGTCATTGGTCTGTGCGGTAAAGCCACAAACGCTTGACCATTTGGAAGACAACATTCGCTGTATTATTGCCGATATACGGCCACAAATGTTGGAAATAGTCATCGAAAATTGGACGTCCAGATTAGACTACATCCGCGCCAGCCGTGGCGGTCATATGCCAGAAATCATATTTAAAATGTAATGCCACAAGGTTATCTTTCGGGTAAATAAAATTCATGTCAATCGAATAATCCATCGTTACTTTATTGCAACTTAAAGTTCTATACCCCTATAAAAAACATGGGAGCAACAATTTAAAGTCGACTCCGAACGACAGATTTTTGAGAAACATTTCATGGCAACTTTTATTTACTCTCAGAGTTTTTGCCAGAAATCTGCTGAGAGGAAGTCGCCGAAGAAATACTTTTATTTTTGTATTTTGTTTCGATGTCTGGCCTGGGGCTTGAACCCTGGCTTTACGTCTAATAAGCCAACACACTACCTACTAGACTACTGCGACTTCTTTTCAGCATAAATTCATGCTGTAATATCGTTAGTAAAGTGGAAGAACTCACAGTCGTATACCAGGTAGTGTGTTGCCTTATTAGACTCAAACTCGTGATTCAATGCCTAGCTCAAAATAAGAAAAAATATTTCTTCAGATATTTCCACTCAGAAGCTTGTGAGCTCTTTATCAGCCCGGTGTCTCATCTACTAAGCCAACACACTATCTACTGCACTACAGCGACTTGCTTCTGTTAATCTAGGTATCCTCCGATTAGTTCAATGGAGCCTTAGATTTATTGGCAGCATGAGGGCATGCGCAATATTAGTAGGCTCTGCTGGTCTGGTCTGTATAAGAAGAGAACAGATTAACCTCTTTAAGTAAACAAAATGATCAAAGCCGTATTAGAAGGCACGACTCTAGACTTGGCATTTCCTCGTATAATTTCTGCAGGTGCAGTAGATCTGAGGAACAAAAGGGGACCATATCTGTTATCTCGTGTATCAGAGGTAAACATTCTTTTTTCTTTTCTTTTTCTGCCAAAATAGAGGTTCCTGCAAAGGCATGAATAACTCAATATTGCTATCCTTTCTCGGTATAGAGGGGGCCGTTGTACTCACCATTTGCTGGAGCTTAAGTTCGTAATAAATTTTAATGAAATTTTCATAATTTTTCCAACAAAAATTGCTTAATTCCTGTATTCAATGTATAGCACTTCCATAATACAATGGAAAATGTGTGCCTTTAGTATTCTTTCATTATTTTTCATTATTATGATGGACAACAGAAAACAAAATTTATTTAAAAAACTTCTTTCTATTTCAACACAAAAAAAAGAGAGAAAAAAATTTGTTCTTTTATTTCCTGTAATCTTCCCTTAATTAGTCACCATATTTTCTTTGTCGATTCATTTTTTTTTTTTATTAAAAATAATTAAAAATAAATTCCCATTTTCGATTGAGGAAAAACTGCAACACAAAGCCAAAGAAAATTAAAAGAAAAATGGGCCAAATTATCAATGAATCAATATGTTTTCCTTTTCCTTTTTGTTTTCTCTTTATAATAACAAAAACAACAATTCTTGTGTCCAAAACTTTTTGGGTCAGAAGTTCTATTTTTTCTTTCTTTCTCTGAATTTTTAAAAAAGTTTGACCCAATTTTTCATTGTTCGAACACTGGCTTTAAATGTTTTCATTTTTTTCTTTTTTTATTTAAAAAAATTAAGTTTTTCTTAGCAGAAGACAACACAAAATAAAAAGGAAACCTAAAACAAAACCTGTAGCACAGAGTAATTATTTCCCATAAAAAATTAAATTCTCATTCCACTATCTTATCTTTTTAGGAGAAAAGAATTCTATTTACTTGCATTTTTTTTAATAAAAAAGCCGATTTTCTCTTTCTTATGAATGTTGTAACCAGTAATGGCATGAAAATAAAACTGTGCATATGAGAAAGTACAAACTCGGCACGCTATAATTAAGGTAACAAGCACATCAATAATAGGCAACGTTTTTAGCTTTTAAAAACCTTTAAAATATGAGCTCGTAGATTGCAAATGAAATAATAATAAATTGGCGTTTAGTTTTAATTAAAATTCTTTATTATTCGCACAATTCTGTGCACCACTGTTCACAACTTGATGTAAACAACAATAATTGCTTTTCTTTGTTATTTCTCAGTTTACAATCTTTGCATAAACAATAACAATTACTAGACAATTGTTCGACAGATCTTTGTAACGGAGATCTTCAAACCACGATTACTCTCTTCAAACCACGATTACTCTCTTCAAACCACGATAACTCTCTTCAAACCACAATTACTCTCTTCAAACCACGATTACTCTCTTCCAACCACGATTACTCTCTTCAAACCCCGATTACTCTCTTCAAACCCCGATCACTCTCTTCAAACTCACAGTGTCTTCACACAAGACTGACTGAACTTCACTAACTCCGTTGCCTGTGCCCTTTATATGGCATAGTAAACAGTCTAATGAATGTTCTTGAAGGCGAACATTTATGCCTTCGCCTTCACGAAATCTCTATAAATGTAAACATCGTTGTTTACATTTATTATTGTAGTGTTGTTGGTACATTTTTGTTTACTTGCTTACCATTTTCTCTATGCTGGCATTTGTTGTTGTATTTGTATCTACACTTTTCATATCCGTAACAATATTTTTTTCAGCGACATTCTCTCAGCAGTCTTCTTTCTGACCATGAAAAGTTTGCAAAAAATTGCCTTTAAACAGAAGATCCCCTATATTATAAAATGAACACACACAACTTAAGGGTTGTAGTGGCTAATTAAGTAAGAATTGAAGATAAAATACTACCCGGAAATAGAACGTAAAGGAGTAAAACTTGTCTTTCAATATTTATAGCAGTTCATCTAACGTCAGACCTCCGGATTTAGTCGAGAGATCAACTGTATGGAGTTAACATTTAAGCAGACGATTCAAATAGCATGTTTAAGTACTTTTTTCTTGGCCTTAACAAGAGTCGATCCTGTGTCAATAAGGAGTCCTGCTCCACCGCTAGACTCACTTGGCCCTTGATGGATAGAGGGCGCACCAACCAGTTACTCGGACTTGGTCGTGGCATGGTCTTAATCACTGTAACCATGCTTACAAGTCATTGTGTTATGGGTAGAAACGCGAAAAGGATGCAGCTCCCATTTAACGACTTCTGCCATGGGTGCAGATCTGCTGAGGACCAGGAGACTGCTATCCACTTTCTTTGCCCATCTCTTGGGAGGTGCAGATATTGGTTATTTGGTTCTCCAATCCTTGTCAGCGTAACAGAGGTATCATCTGTTGATGTCAAGGGTATGGGTTTGTTTATTAAACTTTCGGGCTGGTTTTCCAGTGTAGGGTAATAATGCTTTTAATGTACAGTCCAATTTCTTCTTCTTTCCTGGTTTGATAGAACTTGGTCAGTACAGGGGCTGCTTTCACCTGTGGCGTCACAACGGGCCGCTATGCGTGGTCAAGTGGGCTTTTGGTGTCAAAGCTACCACTCCAACCTAACCTAACCTAACCTAATAAGAGTTGACCAAGAAAACGTGTTGCACTGCAATATAACGACATCCGTCTTGACGGGAGAGAAGAAATTGTAGAATTGTACGGCTTTGATTGAAAGTAGCCGATCATATCGAAATAGCAAGAAGTCGCCGTAGTCTAGTAGGTAGTGTGTTGGCTTATTAGACGTAAAGTCAGGGTTCGAGCCCCAGGCCAGACATCAAGACAAGAAGTATTTCTTAGGCGACTTCCTCTCAGCAGACTTCTGGCAAAAACTGTGAGAGTAAAAATAAAATTGCCATGAAAAAGCTTCTCAAGAATCTGTCGTTCGGAGTCGACTTTAAACTGTAGGTCCCACCACTCATGTATAAAAATTAACACACACAACATAAGTGATGTGAGAAACTAGGACGTTGTACAATGGGTCAATTCGACCTCCGGGTACTGTACTTGTTTTAATTGACAAATACACGTCCTCTAACCTAACCTAACCTATCGAAATAGCAACCTGGAACGAATTAAAATTTCAGTTGTACTCGCTAATTATAAAACAGACATGTTTTACTTAACATGGGAACGCTATCACAATGATCTTCCATATGTCCAATGTCCCCACCATATGGCCCAACTCAACCTAACCTAAAAGAGTAAAATAAGCAGATTTATTTGCACTCTTCTTTATACACTCGGTTTTTTTTTAACGAATAATAGTCTTTTAAAAATGCCTTCAATTACTCTTTTTCTATGTAAACAATAAAGAGGAAATATTAATTCTTCAGAGTAAAAAAAAGAAAGAGAATTAAAGCCCTTAAAAGGTTTTTTTCCTGAGAAATCGATGTATGTCTTCAAATTATATGCAGTGTTTACATAAACACTTGTACACTTGCATATATGCTCTATGTGAACGTGATGATGATGATGATGGTGATCATGCATATTTGTTTTAAATCACATTCTTGGACAGTTTTTTTTTTTTGAACCAAAAATTACTTTCTCATCACATAAACACTGGCATGCAATTTCATAAAAATTCCTTAAATAGAGTCCAGTGCAACAAGGTTTTTTTCTTTCTTATACGAGTAATATTTCAATTTTATTTCCTTCCTCTATCTGTACTGTTGTTGTTGTTTCGTTTTTGTTGTTTTTGGTTGATTTATAAAATGGCTTTTCTACTCAACTTAAAAACTCGTCCATTTTCTACTTTCATTTTGTCTTATGTCCTTCAGAGAGTCCTGCTTCAATGATGATGATGTTGCTGTTTGGCTGTCTTGTGTGTGTTTTGCTTTTCTTCCTTACGTAACGTTACTTTACGTTACGTTGATGTCTAAAGCAAATAAAAACTCTCTGCACTGCGTTGAGAAATTAATTGAAATTTTCCAAAACACTGTGTATGTGTGTATGCCAGTGTGCTTGTGTGTTTAATGTACATTTGTAAATGGTATGTGTCAATATCCTAAGAAAACAAGATTTACAAATACACATACACATGCACACATACATACATACATATGCACTTTTGCATCCACATGGTTTTTTTGTGTGTAATTTTTCCTTGCTTTTTCTATTTCTCAGTCTCAGTCCTATTTGCTGTTTCTGCCATTACTGATGATGTAGGTTGATGGTAGACTATCACAGCAGTGTAGAGCCAAAGCGAGAGGGATGAGAGAGAGAGAGAGAGAGAGTGTAGTAAACAAGAATATTGTTTTAAATACCAGACTATTTTCACAACTCATACAGATTAAAAAGTAATTGCATTTCACCCATTTAGTTTCATTTGCCTTTCTTTTCTTTCTCTTTTTGTTTTTCTTTCTTGCTTTCTTTTTTATGTTTTTGTAATTTACTTTGTTGCTGTTGTTGTTGTTTTTATTGTTTTTTATTACAATTATTGCCTTTAATGCAGCTCTCTTACTCAATCTTTCCCTTTTCCACTCCCCATTGCCGTTTACACCTACTCTTGCTAATGCTCACACTCTCAGACACATTTCAAAGCAAATTTTTAAAATTACGTTGTTGTTATTATCATATGGGTATATCCGTGTGTGTGTGTATGTATGCTTTTCTTCTCTTATTATTATTATTGTTATTGTCGCATCAACCTTTAGGGGGGGAAAAAACACCCAACACAGTAACAGCTAAGACAACGGCAACGACAGAGAGCAAAGACTGCTAAACATTATGATGGGTGGAGAGTGTAAACGAAATTTGAGAATGAATAAGTGAACGGTGCCAGAATATTTGTTGCCAAAAGATGTGTCTGCATTAATCCCAAACAAACTGGCAGGCAACACTAGAGAAAAAGATAAAACAAAAACACACCAACAAAACAGCGAACAATCACAACAATATCATCATCGTCATCATCTTCGGTAACAGCAACTCGGGTAACAATATAAATAAAACAAAAACAAAAACACACACAAAAAAACCTTCATGATAAGTGAATAAAAAAAGATTGAGGCTGCAGCTGAGCTATTCCTGCTCATGCTCTTGCTCCTGCTCCGTCTCCTTCTCTACCTTTTCACATAACATTTGCCAAAAAGTTTGCTACAAAAAAAATGTTGCTTTGGAAACAAAAACAAAAACAAAAACAAAAAAAGAAAAAGAAAACAATCTACGATGATAAGAAAGTCTTTACATTCTTAGTGCCCGTAGTATTCATTGTGAGCACACACAGTGTTTTTTCTCTCGTTCTCGTTCTCGTTCTCTGTTTTTCTGTTTCCCTTTTTTTTTTGTTTATTCAGTTTCGTTTTTGTTGTGAAAATAATTATTTTACTTTTGAATTAATTCACTAATACACTTGCAATACTATACAGCCATACATACTCTGCTATGCTGTTTAATATTTTCTTTCTCAAAACAATAACATTGAATGTAAATGTGTGTGTGGGTGTGTAGTTCACAGTCTATTGAAATATTAAAGAGCTTAACTTTGAATTCCTGGTTTTATAAATCACTTATGCAATGAACTAAATATTGTGGGTGGATGGTGTGTGAAGATTTTTAGGAATTCATTCTGGCTGGAGAAAAATATCAAGGGGTGCTCCTGCTGCTGTCTTAATAAAACCGTAGAGAGTAAATCTTTTATCATTAATTAAAATTGTTTGAAATTAAATTAGGGGGGGAGAAATAAATATGGAATATTATTGTTATTGTTTTAATTATATTTGATGATAAATAAGGATAAGGAAACCATATTGTCAACAATAATATCAAATGTGGCTGCTATTAACAGTTGCCCTTTGTAAAGTCAAAAACAAAGAAAAAAAATATACTTTTAAGAAATCATTTTTCTTTAATTAATTTAAAGGTTAAAGCAACAGTTGGAAAATTAAATTCCATTTCATACATAAAGGATAATTACAGATTCAACAATGTAAATCGTTTATTTAAAATCCAGATAAATGTGAAGCAAACCTAGGTAGATATGAGTCCACGTTTCAAGCCCCAGCTCAGATATCTCCAATAAAACGAAATATTTCTTGGGCCATTTGCTCTCAGTTGTCTTTTGGCAAAAACTTTGTGAGTAAAATAAAATTGCCTTGAAAAGTTTCTCAAATAACTGTCGTTCGTAGTAGATTCCATCACTCATGGACAAAATCATCATACACAACATATGTACTGCGAAATGCTAGATTACAATACTGACTAAAGGATTGTAGTGACCAATTAAGCAAGTCCTGATATAGTATTAATGCAGTTCTGCAGAGATCGCTACAAATGATAATCTTAAGAGGCAAAGTCTAGAACATATTGTGAAGGCATTAACACTTTCTGGTCAAGCTCCCTAAGTCTCAAGTCATGGTCTGGTGTTGTCCGAATGATACACAACTTTTTTTCTGTTGATTAATTCTGTCTGTCTTAACTGAACAGAAGTACACCAAATTATAGCAGCTAATAATGGACAATGCCCTTCAAATCCTTGATGTGAACACGGGTTTTGCTACAATCTGCAAAATTTCTCTCTTACCTCATCCATAATCTTTATGTCGATTCGATGTTGATTTGAATGTTATTTCATTGGCTTTGGCCATTGCATTGTTTTGCTGAACAACACTTTCTTTTTCGTCAAATTTAGTTTTTTAATGCCCGCCATTGAGTAGTATAACTGGCTTGACCAGAGGCTTCCCATGCTTTCTGGATTAGGACTTAAAAGACCATGGCCTATGCGTTTTGTAACAACCACGTTAATTTATGGAATATTGTTACGTTTAACATTAAAATTAATTGAAGTCGCCGTGGTCTAGTAGGATAGTATGTTGGCTTATTAGACATGAGGCATCGGTTCAGATCCCAGGTCCGGCATCTCCAACTGAACGAAATATGAAAAAATATATCTTCGGCGACTTCCTCTCAGCATATTTCTGGCAAAAACTCTGAAGAGTAAATAAAATTGCTGTAAACAGTTTCTCAAAAATCTGTCGTTCGGAGTCGACTTTAAACTGTAGGTCCCGCCACTCATGTATAAAATTAACACACACAACATAAGTGCTGTGAGAAACTACGTTGTAATCCTGACTGAAGGGTTGTAATGACCAATTATGTATGTATGTATGTTAACATTAAAATTACAAGCAAAAGCTACAAAAACAAAACAATGCAGTCAACAAACCTGTTTACAAATTATCGTACTGCTTAATATAACAACAAATACCAGCATAAAATATGGTAAACAAGTAAACAAAAATACAACAACAAACACCAACATAAAAAAATGGTAAACAAGTAAACAAAAATACAACAACAAACACCAACATAAAAAATGGTAAACAAGTAAGCAAAAATACAGCAACAAACACTACAAGAATAAATGAAAACAACAATGTTTATATTTATAGAGATTTCGAGAAGGCGAAGTCATGACCATTCGCCTTCAAAAACATTCATCAGATCGTTTACGTTGCCATACGTATAAAAGGCAAGGCAAAGCAGGTGAGTGAGTGAAGTTCAGTCAGTCTTGTGTGAAGAAGCGGCGTGTTTGATGAGAGAAAACGTGGTTTGAATATCTCCGTTACAAAGATCTGTCGTATAATTGCTTAGTGATTGTTATTGTTTATGCAAGGGTGTAAACAGACTAATAACAAACAAAGCAATTGTTGTTGTTTACATCAAGTTGTGAACAGTGGCACACACAGAATTGTGCAAAAAATAAACGCAAATTTATTTTTATGTTATTTGGAATCTACGAGTTCGTATTTTAAACGTTTTTAAAAGGTAAAAACGTAATAATATGTTAAGGCAGGTCAAAGTACAAATAACATGTCAATTCAAAAGCCGATATAAATTGATTTGCCAGCAATTGTATAATAACTGAATCCAGATGGTCTATATTTGTCAGAATTCATGCAGAATACAATTTTGGTGGAAAGCTTTTGCATTTGAAATATTTTCTCAGCAAGAATGGAATTCCAAATAAATTTCGAGATTCGAAAATTACTTTCTCAAAAAAAAGCGAACAATTTTATTAAAATTTGCAATTGCTTTTGAACGTCTAATGTATTTTCTTTTTGTGTATTCGGAATATTTAAAAAAAAACGTCTACAATTTATGTAAAAATGTTCAGTAAAGGGGTGCTATTGTGGCATATTTTTATTGCTCCTGAAATGTAATAAAAAGAAATTCTATTTTCGTCTGAGAATATGCGACCATATGGTCGGTCTGTCTCAACTGTTCAAACCACTGTCACTAATGGTTGATGAAGGCAACAAAAAAAATATTTCATTTAAACATGTCGTCTCTGCTGCATGGAATACATTATTGTGCCACATAACCTAGCAAAATGGCAGGGAATTTCTCTAACTCATCTTGAAGGAAAATTAAAAAAAAAAGAATACAAGAATAAGAAGAAGATGTTAAAAATATAAAGAATGAAAAAAAAGAAATAAATAAATGGAACCAAAAAATTCAACCACATTGTAAAGCATTACAAGTACAAGAGAAGAGAAGAGAAATTCAAACCCAGAATGAGAAACTGAAAAAAAAATGTTTGAAAAACATGACTTTGGAATTTGCCGACGTGTGCAACAAATTCAAGAAGAAAATTGAAACAAACTATGAATGGCAAACTATAAATACCAACATAAATATGTATGTATGTATGTATGCATGTATGTAACATTTTTAATATTTTCATTCTGACATTTGCAAACAAATAGTCCAAGCCTAGGCCAGCCTAGTCTGCCATAAAAAAATTGCAAAAAAGAGGAAAAAAGAGAATTTTTTTTAGGAAAAATTAAACGGTATGCAGCTGTAAAAATATTTCGGTCTGTTTGCCGTACATTAACATTCTTTGCAAATTTTTGCCATTTTTTTCTGCCTTTTTTATTTCTTTTCGAAAAAAAATAGGCAAAAATTGGAAAAAACCAAAAAAACAAAAATATTTCAGAAAACGAAACGGAATTCTTTTATTGAAAATAATAGGCTGAGACAACAAAGACATCATGACTCATGCTATTGTATCCTTAAGACTTGTAACAAGAATGTGTGTGCCTCTCTGTTTATCAGCTGAAATTGCAAAAATGAATTGAAATTGAAATTGAAAAAATAAAAAATTAAAATTGATTTTCAAAGGACTTTTGAACTCGTAATAAAAAATTTAAGATCTCATCAGAAAAAAAAATTGAAAAACGTGTCCCATGAAATTATTTTTTATTATCGCCTGGATTTTTATTAAAAAATTAATTTTTCAAAAAAAAAAAAAATAACGATGCTATAACTTAATTTCGGTAATAGAATACAAAAAGCAATTGATTTGGAAACAAAAAAACTTTGTTTGCAGTACATACCAGAGATCAGCATTGAATCGTTTTTTCGCTACTCATAAGCACTCATGAAATTTTGAATATAAGTGAGTCAACAATATTGAAATTTAACGAGTCTGATTCATTCGTACTCACTACATCGTTGATTTATAAGTACAGGTTGCAATGAGTATGCGTACAACGTTGACATCAAACTCATACCATTCGAAATATGTTTGATTCATAAGCCTACTCTTTTAGATTCATACATACATATATAATTGGTCATTCCAACCCTTCAGTCAGGATGACGACCTAGTTTCTCACACCACTTATGTTGTGTATGTTAATTTTATACATGAGTGGCGGGACCTACAGTTTTAAAGTCGACTCCGAACAACAGATTTTTGAGAAACTTTTCATGGCAATTTTATTTACTCTGAGATTTTTTACCAGAAATCTGCTGAGAGGAATTCGCCGAAGAAATACTTTTTGTATTTTATTTTGATGTCTGGCCTGGGGCTCGAACCCTGGCTTTTCGTCTAATAAGCCAGCACACTACCTACTAGATCACGGCGACTTCATACGGTGAATAATACTTATAAAAGATTCGAGTGACTCGAATCATTACAGTCTTAGTTGTTGTTGCATTTACAACTAAAGAAAATCGACACATAAGAAAAAAACAACAGAGCAGCTAACAGAGCAAACACACAACCTTCTAGTAAGTATTTTAGTGTTCTCACACGATTCATACTTATTTTGTGATTCGTGTATATGTTGAGTTATGGAGAGTGGAAATCAACAACATCATACGTGTTGTTAAGTATGAATATGATGACGACTTCAAACTTTGAATATGAGTAGAGGTTCCATGATAATCAAATAAGTATGAATGCGTATAAATGTCAGAAATTATGAGTATGATTCGATTCTATTCATCTTTTTGAATACTCATTGCTGATATCTGAGCAGTGATATTAAGACCAGCACTACAAATAGAAACTACACATCCTTTCGAACATGTAGATACATCCTTATACATGTAGTGAGTGGTAAGTTAAATTAATCCTTTAGTTAATCAGAAGTTCCTCGATAACTTATACGTCTGAACTATTTGTTTAATTGATTCCGCGGCTTATTGCATATTTCATGTGTTTTCATTCAGATAACCAATAATGTTTGTCCTCAATAATGTCTTAAAAGCTCATAATGTATATAATCCCCTTTGTATAGTAAGTAATGCATTGACTCACTAAACAAAGATATTCTGATGCAATCGGAATGTATGAATATTTTATGACTGAATAAGGGCGACTTGACTACACATAATGATTGCTCTCATTGGAAACCTCGAATTATATGGTATGAGGGAAAATGAGAAATGCAGGATACGTGGTGAAGGCATTACCCAGCCCTCATGATCCGAAGTTCTCAATAGTTTTGGACATGCAGTATCCTACACGATCGGTCCAATTTTAAAGCACATTATTGATTCTGTGCAGCTGTATTTCACCAATGGCTTCACGAATATTGTCCTTTAAAGCGTCAATTGTCTCTGGCTTGTCGGCGTAACACTTATCTTTGACGGCACCCCACAAATAATAGTCCAACGGTGTCAAATCGCAGCTCCGAGGTGGCCAAACGACATCAGCTCTGCGACTGATAATGCGATCTTCAAAAACAGGGCGCAAAACATCGAGTGTAGCTTCGGCTGTGTGGCACGTAGCGCCATCCTGTTGAAACCAAATGTTGCCAATATCCTCCTCTTAAAATTTTTGTGAATAAAAATTCGTTCAACATGGCCCGATAACGATCGCCATTGACTGTAACGGCCACTCCTTGCTAATTTTCGAAGAAAAATGGCCCAATTATGCCTCTGGACCAAAATCCGCACCAAACAGTGACTCGTTTTGTGTGCGTTTGGGTTTTCTGTGCCCCAAATGCGACAATTTTTCTTGTTTACATACCCGCCAAGATCAAAATGCGCTTCATTTGACAAGATGATTTTTTTTGCCAAAATCGGCATCTTCTGGTGTACGCTACTGCAGGGCCAGCCGAGGCAGCCATTTGAATGAAATTATTTTCCATTATTAACCGGAAGGATTGTACTTTCAAATAAAAAAAGAAATTTGAGAAAATATTCAGTAGTTTTTTTAAAGCATTTGCAAAAAAAAAGTTATTTGGTGGACCCTTTATAAGGGACGATACTACAGTAGACATAATTGAACCAAAGGTGCAGTGGACTAGAAGAAATTAAGAAAGTTTGTAGAAGATGCAGACTACCAACAGCAAGCATGCTTGGTGAGTGCACAACAAGCCTACTGAAGTCTGCTCTCTTTCAACCGACAAATGCTCGTGAGCTCAAATGAAAAATATTTCTTTCTGAAGTCGTCGAAATCTAATAGGCGTATGGAAAAAGTAAAATTCGCAATTCAAAAATTTTTAAAAAAAATAAGTATTTCTCACCTTTTAGTCCTAGCAACCATTCTAACCATCAATCAAAATTGTATTACAAAATACCCGTTCATTCAGTAAAACTTTGCATATTCTTAACAAAACACGCGTCATTATTGTTGGCCTTCAAAAGCATATTAAAATTAATCGTAAGGAAAATCACATACATGGGGACGACCTTTAATACTTCACATTAATTACCGCATTACACTCACACAGACATCTGGTTACAATACGATTATTGTGTGAATGTGTCAAGCCATTGCCGCCACTAATACCACAGCAACATAATAACGCGAAAGAGATCTTATCAATGGCATAGCTGTCGTTGTTGTTATGGTTGTCGTTCCCGTCGTCATTATTTGCCAACACATGTAAACAAATATTGGCAAGTCGCTACAGAATTTACCGCAACGATGGCAATGCAGAGTTGGGAGTAGCATTGCTGTCTGTTGACAAAATACATTTCGATTTATTACATACAGTCTAGGGGTTTTTTTCTTTTTTCGTTTCCTTTTTTTTTGCTACCACTTCAGCTTGGCTGTTTTATTACAAATTTTTTTATTTCTCGTGTATGTGTGTGTCAATTGTTGATAAAGGTGTCTCAACGTATTTGAAACACAGCAACAGCATTGAGAATAGAAATCAAAAAGAAACCAAATCTGCATAACATACAGACAATGAGTGAACAATGAGATGTTATCGCAACAACAGCAACTGCTACAGTCACAGTCACAGCCATAGCAACATCAACCACCTCTTAACTGCTGGCTTATGGAGTTTAAAGCCTATTTTAACGGTTGCCGTAGCAAAGGTGGTTGTTTGATTATACTGTAGCTGTCACTTGACATCATCATGCAATATGAGTACCAAAACATTATTATTTCAGACGTAAAAAGAATAAACGAAACGAAACCAAACCAAACTGAAGCAAAGCAACTCAAACCAAGTGTCTGGTTAAAGATGATGAAATTGTTTAATTTACTGTAAAACGTTAAGATTGAGTTCTCCTTGTTCTTGCGCTCCTCCTTTCCTGTATCTTTGCTTTGATTACAACATTTATGGAAAACAAAAAAGATGCAAAAAAACACACACAAAAATCGCTTTAAAATCCGCTTTGAAAATCGTTTGTAACGGCTGCTGCTGTTTACACACACACACACACAGACGCTTAAATTGCATCTGTGTAATGTGCAAGTGTCATCAGCCACTGCTAAGCAGACGCTTTTATTATAACGGTTTCATCCTTTTTTTTACTCATACTCCCTCTCTGTCTCTCTCTTAAAAAAGAAGAAAAAAAACGGAATTTTGCAAACAGTGTTCGTGTGTTTGCTTTAATGCATATTCCATCGGTTGTTTCTATTTTAGTACAGCATAAATAAATATTCAAGTTAAAGAAGAGTATGAAAAGACAAAGAAAGAGAGAGAAAGAGGGGAAGAGAAATTGTAACAGCAAAATTATTGTTCATTCACGTATTGCCAACAAAGAACTGTTGTTGATCAAATTTTAATGGGTATGCAATCACAAAAACAAAATGAAACAAAAAAAAATTAAAAAATTTTCCATTTCATCTGATTTCATATTGACATTGTCGCTCTCATATTTAATGTTGCGTCTTGCTCTCTCACACTCTCTATCTAGCTCTCTTCCTCTTTTCCTTTACTACTACATATTACGCTTTGTTTATTTTTTTATTTTTTGTTTGTGTAACGTACGTACATACATGCTCCCAAATAACCAAAGGATGTTTACGTTACGTCAAGCAGTTTGTTTACATTTTGTTTTTTGCTTTTCTTTGTTTTTATATTTCTCAAAAATGTAAACAAACACAGAAATGCACGCATACACATCTAGAGCAGGATGGACATGAAGCATGGAAAGAAAATAAAAAAATGCACTGAACGAAATTCTTCAAAATGTATTCCAGACAACGAAAATTATAAACGTTTTTATGAAGGCTACTTAGGCTTACATTACGTAGATTTAAAATTGATGCAAGATATGTACACACCGTTACTAAAGTATACATACGGTTAACAAATTTCAGAAATTTTTTAACCAATCCGTTTTCGTTGAAAATCTTTATAGTTCCCTCGATTTTAAGACGGTCTTTTGCATTGGTTAAAAAATGTCTGAAATTTAAATGATTTGAATTGTGCCCTGCACAGGCCCACAAAAGTATACATCCGATTTACAAATTTCACAAATTTCTGAACCAATGCAAAAGACCGTCTTAAAATCGAAGAAAGATGTCAGACAATTATAAAGATTTTCAACGAAAACGGATTGGTTAAAAAATTTCTGAAATTTGTTAACCGTATGTATACTTTTGTGGCTGAGTGTATGTATGTATGTACAATCAAGTTAGGCTTACTAATGCTTCCAGTCTTAAGAGAAGCAAATGCTTCAGCTTCAAGTCTCAGTTTGAAATATTCTCTGTATTTCATTTTGTATATTGTCTGCGGATTTGTAAGGAGGACTCGATGATTCCTTTAATATTTTACGTAGAACTCCCAAAAGCTATTTGCTAAATAACTTTGAATTGATCTGGCAACATATGTTGAACTACTGCTGTCCGTCTGTCCATTTATTCCAAACATTTTCTGGAGTATATTTACTCAATTGTAGCCGCCGTAGTCTAGTTGGTAGTGTGTTGGCTTATTAGACGAAAAGCCAGCGTTCAAGCCCCAGGCCAGACATCAAAATAAAATATAAAAAAATATTTCTTCGGCGACTTCCTCTCAGCAGATTTCTGGCAAAAACTCTGAGAGCAAATAAAATTGCCATGAAAAGTTTCTCAAAAATCTGTCGTTCAGAGTGGACTTTAAACTGTAGGTCCCGCCACTCATGTATAAAATTAATAAGTGGTTGGAGAAACTAGGTCGTAATTCTGACTGAAGTGTTGTAATGACCAATTATGTAAGTATGTATGTATTTATTTAATTAGTCAATACAACCCTTTAGTCAGGTTTACAACCTAGTCTCTCCCACCACTCATGTTGTGTGGTAACACACACAGTCTATGAGTGGCGTGGCTCACACTTCAAACGAAGGAAAGATTTTTTGAGAATTTTATTTATTCTCACACTTTTTGACAGAAGGCTGCTCAGAGGAAAAAATATTCTTGCATATTTCGTTTTGTGCAAGATGTCAGAGTCAGAGTTTAAACCATGTACTCCCGTCTTATATGCTAGCACACAACCTACTTGACTACGACGGCTTCAATAGTAGCTTTAACTGCATAAACAATATACGGAACACGTGGCTTTATGCATCTGATCTGATGATTCATTATGGAATGAAAAACTTCTTGTTCCATCAATCACAGAACATTGCCTTAAAACAATGGAAATTTACCGTCGTTTCAAACTTTATACGAAATCTCGAGTTTACGGTAGAATATTAAGCGTATTTGAACTGCTGGCCGAATTCAGACGGGCATGCCTCACAAATAGAAGAATCAATTACTTATCTATGGGAATCGATCTAAACTGAAAGTCGGTTTAGTAGGGGCATCTACATAAACTTTAGTTGTATGCTTTAAACTGAACAAATGCACGAATCCTTAGAGTTAAACAAAGAGCATTGAAAAGCTAGAAATGAGTCTCTAGTACACTCGTTTTATTAAATAAATTTCCGGCATGAATAGAACAATGTAAAGGTATTTAAGATAATCTAGTTGGCAAAGACTACAACCAATTTATTTATTTCAAACATAAACCACAGCTGATCAGATGATGACCAGCATATTTGGCATCTTTGTGATCGTAAGATATCAGTAACTAGTATTCCTGGACCATATGATGATTGGAGCAGATCATCAAATAGATTCAAAAGCAATTGCTTTGAGCTATACAATGATGAGGCAATTGTCTCCGTATGCTCACAAAGGGAACTAAAAAATGCAAATCTCTTCCTACAAATAAAGTTACCTGCAGTTCACAAAACCCTTTCTTAAAACTCTACAATGATGAACACAATTAAAGGTACGTTTACAACAACTGTGTTGTATAACGTATTATAAGCATATTTTTCTTTTTTGATTGGAAAAATAATTCAAATTTAAATTATTTTTCTATTGCCGGACAGCTATTCTCTATCAAATGATTTTTTTTTCCAGTGTATTATTTCATTATTTAGTATACAAGTATCGGTCTTTTGCTTTTTTTTTACTCTTCCTTTTTCTTTGCTCCTTTCTTTCTTCCATTTTTTTTCAGTCTTCATTTTTTTCTAACTGAACAAAAATACTGATTTATACCGTATGACTATGGCTGGCTATTTATGTGTGACGGGTACTCTTGCATTATGTTATTAGGGGTATACAACGTATATGTGTGAGTGTGTGTGTTTGTGTTTATAAATGTTTGTTTGTCCACTGCTGTATAAACTTGATCAAACAAATGCTTCTGAATTTCTTTTAATGAGCAGAGCAGCACAATATTTAAACAAACATACACTTAAAAGAACACTTACCTACACACTTATGTATGTATATGTACATATGTATGCATTGTATATGTCTGTGCTATAAACACAGATATTTTCATGTTCTCACACTCTCTTTAAAAAAACTGTTCTGCTCAAATACACTTCACCCATACACACTCACGTACCCATGCCAATGATTTGTAATAATCATGTGAACAAAAAACAAAAAAAAGATGCTGAATAAGCATTTGCACTCATACACAAACACACACACACACACATACACTTATAAGTACGGTTTTAATATCAGCAACAAAAGTGGCAATAAACGTATTTGTTGTTGTCATTGTGAGAGAGGGAGAGGGAAAGGGAGAGAGAGCCAAAGAGATTTAAATGGAATTTTTAATGATTCCCACTCCCTTCCACAATAAAAAAAAAGCATTGCAATTGCAGAGATGATGAGGATTTTTGAAGGATTGTTTTTCTTTTTTTTTTTTGTCGATTCATTTTGTTGCATGAAATTGGATTGAACTTAAAAAAAACAACCAAATTTAGATAGAAAAATACAACAACAACTCTAAAAAGGTTGTGATACTTTATATTTTATTACGTTCATAACAAATTTAAATTTTATTTTAAAACTTCTTCAATCATATTGGCATTCCGATTTGGAAATGAAATTGAAAAACATTAAAACAACAAAACTTTCCATTGACGTACGTAAAGTTATTAATAAAGTTCTGAAGTGTATTTTTAAGTGCGTATTTTAAATGAAAAGAATTTTTAATTAAAAATTTCTAAACGGCTACAATTCATTGGTAAATGAAATTTTCAATAAAATTTGACCACTCACTCATGTGTCATTGATAAATAACTTTAAAGTTCACTTTATTGAAATACATAGTATGGTAGATTAACTTTATTTTAATTTCTAACTGTAAAATTAATCGTATTGTTACGTTTTTACCTTTTTAAAAACTTTTAGATATGAGTTCATTAATTGCAAACAAAGTAAAAACAAATATGTGCTTAATTTCAGTTAAACTCTCTTTATTCTTTACGCTACTTTTGTGTGCCATCGTATACAACTTAACGATACAACAATAATAATCTGTTTATTTACTTTACTAGTTCACACAACTACTCGTATTCGCTTTACAACAACGACTTGTTTTGTTCACACGCAACTTCACACAAGGCTGACTGAACTCTTACTCACTGCTGCCTGCTTTGTCCAGCCCTTTTATAGTCCGACACAACCAGTCTAACGAACATTCTTGAAGTGGAAGGTTCGTGATCTCGCCTTCTCGAGAGCTCTATTGCTAATACTCTGTTGTTTGTGTACTTTGCTTATGTTGTCTATCCCCTTTTGTCACATACATGTTGTTGTTGGTACCAGGCGCAACCAGGTTCGTTGTACATATGTGTGTGTGCAGCTTTAGATAATCAACATGTTCATTGTATCCTTAGTGTTCGTGTGTATTTGTATCGTGTGGCTTTTGTTTATCGTTTTTGTTGTTAAACGATATTAGGTCGTTTCGATTTGCGTAACAGTATTATAATTAAACATTCAGAATATTAGGAGTGTTTTGTAAAGCATGCCTTGAATTAAAAGCCCTCAGCAGGGATGGCTATGTTCTTACTACTTGCTATGCATCTAGGTTTCTTCGTTTTGAGATACGTTAACACACAGCCTTACAGCTTTCTAATGTGTTCTAATGTGCTCATTTTCCTCATCACAGAAACAACATATTGGTCTCGGGAAGATCTTTATTCTGAACAAATGTTTCTCGAATCCTGTTCCAGTATCCTGTCAAAAGGCCAACTACTATTCCGAGAATTATTGTGTTCCGCTTAAGTCACAACTGATCATTAACACCTATCGATGAAAAATTGATAGAAAATTTTATTCCGTTAACCTTAAACGCCTACCAATACTATCTCAATTAATTGTTCCCCAAATAAAAAGTCAGAGCATGTGGGAAGTAATATTCGAACAGTTGTGCGATAAGGACAGAGAGCGTATCAGCCGGATTAAAATACTTCTGTTTGAAGGTGTTCTATCTGGTACTAAGCAGCATACAGTTGAGAAAAATGTACCTTGTTGTTCATCCTTTTCCACATAGTTACGGCATATCGTCTCATACCAAATATGTATTCTATTGAAATATGTCTGGTAGTTGCATCCGAACAGAAAACCGAAAATCAGACTAATACTCATATTCATATGTCTTCTCTATGGGGAAAAACACGACTAGGTTCAGGTCCACAACCCATAGCCTTTTTTATGATGATAGTTGCTGTAGTTTAGTAGGTAGTGTATCGGCTTATTAAACGTTCAAACCCCAAGACAGACATCAAAACGAAAATATGATAAAAAAAAAACTGCCTCTCAGCAGATGTCTGGCAAAAACTCTGAGAGTAAATAAAATTGCCGTGAAAAGTTTCTCAAAAATCTGTCATTCGAGGTCGACTGTAAACTGTACGGCCCGCCACTCATGTATAAAAGTAACACACACAACATAAGTGGTGTGAGAAACTAGATCTTAATCCTGACTGAAGGGTTGTAATCACCAATTATGTATGTATGTATGTAAGATTATAAGGTGTCAGAGGTGTGACTCAAATCTTTTGCCACTGAAATTATCCAACAAAAACTTAGACAGAGTCTCAAACCATATGGGTTGAGAAGAAATTATTCGTCGAGTACACTTTGGGAAGAAGGAACCAAATCACAGGCAGTTGCTGGCACTAACAGTCCAATGTAAGTTGATCCGCCTACTCATTGTCGATTAATTCCATATGTGTTGTGGGGCACAATGCAAGATGACCGGTTTCTTGCCCAATATTTCATTTAACTAGCTCAGGCAATCCCATACGATCCCCATTAGAGACGAATGCTTGGATTGCCTATCAAACTGTACTGTTATATTACTTTCTTTCTACTTATTGTCCAAGTTGAATTGATTGTATATCGTGTAGCCTCTACCACAATCGACAAATAAATGCTATTCGGACAGTGCGAAATATGGTCTGTAAAAGGATGAAGCAACTCCTCCCAAGCCACTATTTTCAATGTCCTTTATAATACGTCTTACAATATGTAAACAAGCGTTATTTCGATAGAAAATTCCAAATATGAGCACATATTTCCGGTATTTTTCCTTCCATTTCCAGTAGGTAGTGTGTTGGCTTATTAGACGTAAAGCCAGGGTTCGAGCCCCAGGCCATACATCAAAACAAAATACAAAAAGTATTTCTTCGGCGACTTCCTCTCAGCAGATTTCTGGCAAAAACTCTGAGAGTAAATAAAAATTCCCATGAAAAGTTTCTCAAAAATATGTCGTTGACGATTTAATGGAAATTGAAAAACGTAAAAATTATTGCCTAAAGAGCGATAGCCGCATTGGTATTGATCCAGTGATATTTCTTCCTGCTAGAAGATCATCACAACGTCGAAGAGGCTTTAAGTAAAAGGCTCTAATAATGTGTATTATTCTCATAGAAGTCGCCATAGTCAAGTAGGTAGGGTGTTGGTTTATTAGACGTAAGGCCACGGTTCAAACCCCAGGTCAGATATCAAAATCTTTTTGGTTACTTCCTCTCAGCAGATTTCTGGCAAAAACTCTGAGAGTAAATAAAAATTGCCATGAAAAGTTTCTCAAAAAATCTGTCGTTAGGAGACGACTTTAAACTGTAGGTCCCGCCACTCTTGTATAAAATTAACACATACAACATAAGTGGTGGGAGAAACTAGGTCGTAATCCTGACTGAAGGGTTGTAATGACCAATTATGTATGTATGTATTTCCTCACCTCCAGTGATTTTTCAGGAGCTCATAATAAGACAGATGACACCTTTCAGATCCCTTTTCAGTGCCATGAATATTTCACTCAAGCTCTTATTCTACGGTAATCTCTTGATGTCATGGAAACACGATGCAATCACTAACGAGTCGCAGCAAATTCGTTCAGAAACCTAGGAAAGCTTTCCTGACCGTAAATTCTGCTTATAACATCGTTCGTGGTGTCTTTGATTGAATATTCTTGTCTTCACAAGCCAACCACCCATAAAATATTTGTTGCATAACTTACGTTGCTCACATTCTTCAAACCTTTTCTTGTGTCAAACTTTCATGATTTAAATCGCAATTCAAAAAGTTGTCAAGTAAGTCTTTTCAATCTTACCTCAGCCTATTGTAGTCTTATTCACTTATAAGACAAGCTCTAGATGTCTTAATCTGGCGACTTATGAAATAAGACACTATTTTATCACACTTACATCTTCGTAGCGAAATGTTGACAGACTTTCTAAAATTTATTTGAAGGTTTCTTCAACTTCATTTTCTATCATTATCCCACATTGCCGATAAATGTGTCAAATAAATTTGAAAATAATTCGTGTTATATTTTAGAAAAATTTTAAAAAAACTTGGACTCTTATTTGCTTTCTGCTTTCATTTTGTTTTCTTCAAATGGTATCACAAAAAGAAAAACTGTTCCTATTCAATTGCCAACATTTAATGAATAACAGAGAGATATTGGCTTATTTCCAGGATATCTCTGCAATTGTTTGTTGTCGTTGTTAATATTCGAGCAAATTTTCGCACATTTTTTTTCAACAATTTGATGCTGGAAAATCAATTTTTGTATTGCTGAATGAAATGACACTCACTTCACTTCATATAAAATAACACAAACGCCGTATGTGTCCATTCTCTTACTCACACACTGACTCTCTTGCTAACACACGTCGAGTTCTAATCAAACAATTCATGTGTTTGAATGCATGTTTAAATGCATGTGTATTGGTATGTGTATATACGTACATATGTTTGTGTTTTTATATTTTAAGATTGAATGCGTCATCAACAATTGATTTGTCCAACGAAAATAAGACGAAAAAACCAACAATTTTTTTTTTTGTTATCCATTGGCATGAAGTATTGAAAGTTGCCTGGAGGCCAACAAATTCCAACAATCGGTGTAACACCCAGCTCTGCATCAACACAGCATCAGCATAGCACAGCATCATAGAATTCAGCATTACATTTGTAAATGCTTTGTCGTTAGTTTCTGGTGTTATGAGTTTTATTTGCACACACACACGCTAAACCTGTGCATTCGTGAAGCAAAATAGAACAGAAATTAAAGACAAATATTGTTGCGAAGCATGTTTTAAACACCATGTTTGTGATATGTGAGTAAAATTTTTAATTTAACAAGTATTTCAAGGAAATATTCTTGTCATGGAATTTTTTGAATATAAATTCAGCACAACTGATAGTCGTAATAAAGAAGTTCAATGAAGTCCTTAAAGTTTGATCACCTGGGTAACAACAGCCTTGCATCTTTGACAATTCAAAGTGCTATGAATTCATTTAACTTTGTAGGTGTTCAGACTCCTTCTCATTATTAATATTCATTCATAAATGGAATTTGTAATGCAGAATTTGCGCGAAATGTGGGAATGTAGCTTAGCTATCTCTTATGAGAGCTTCCACGCGTGTATACCCCATCTGATATTGTCCAAAATATTGTCGGGTATTTCTGGGGATAGATAGTTACCCTCATTTGGGTTCATGGACATCGATACACTGAAGGTAACAACAACGTTTACGCAGTTGCAAAGCCTTTTTAAATAAAAGCTACACCAACAAATACAACGAACTTGCTTACATATACCAACAGCATCAGTGAGAAGGAAAGCAACAACAAACAACGTAAGCAAACTACACAAACAACAATGTAGTAGCGATAGAACTTTCGAGAAAGTGAACACACGAACATTCCATTTCAAGAATATTCATCAGACTGAATACATGCGCATATAAAAAGGCAAGACAAAGCAGGCAACGAGAGTAGTAAGAATTCAGTCCGTCTTGTGTGGAGACACGTTGCGTGCAAAGTAAACAAAATAAACAGTCGTGTTCTGAAGATCGCTATTGTGAAGATCTACCGAAGAGTTGTTAGTGTTTGCGCGGTTAGAAGTGTGAAATAGAATAGTGAACAAGCAATTATTGTTAATCCGTCAAGTTGTATACGGTGGTACACAAAAGTAATGCGAACAATAAAGTGTTTAAATGAAACTGAACACAAATTTGTTTCTACTTGTTTGCAATCAACGAACTCATATTTTAAACACTTTTAAAAAGGTAAAAACGTAACAGTATTCAAACCTTATACGTTGACATTCCTTTAAAGAGGCCCAAGCAGATAATGTCACAAAAACTTTCATTTATAAAGGAAAAATAGGCTCCAGTTGAAAGCCAGAACTGGTAGTATCGATGTATCACATACATATGTTTTGTTGGAGATGTCTGACCAGGGGTATGCACCGTAGACTCACGTCTAATACGCCAACACACGACCTACTAGACTACGGTGACTTTGATGTATCACTAGGACCTTATAGGACCCAAGCAAGCTATGAATCTTGATTAATGATTCTCTATCATCTAAGAATAAAGGGAAGCGGAATTTGTTGCTTCAATTGCCATTGATTTCGTCTTCAAAACGCCTAATAATTCAGCCAGTTGTAGCAAAATCTATTAAATCCAATAGAGTTTTAAGAAAATTTATAATAAAAAAACATCACAAAGCATTTGTAGTGCATTATTGATATCTTCAATGATTCCGGAATCAACTCCTTTATAATAGGGGGGCTTTATTTCCTCTAAACTATAGTTATTCAAACAAAAAAATTCATTTTTATTGTTCATATTTTACTATTTCCTTCCATACATTTTGATTACATTGGAAAACTGAAAAAAAAAAATTGAAAAAACAACCAAAAAAAATAAAATAAAATTCTATCGTAGGATCTTTTGATCCCTTTTGCTTGATTTGAATTTTTGCCCAGTCATCAATTTTTGATGAATTTATGTGAAATTCTTTAAATATGATTTTATTTTATAAGTGTTATATGTGTGTGTTTGTGTTTATGTATCCTTGAAATCATTTCGAATCATTTTGCCAAGACATCATCAGAACCATTTCAATTTCGTTCACTTCATATGTAATGGTGATAGTGGTGGCTGCTTGTATTTGTGCAAACACACGCATACACACACACAAATTGGCCCCATTTGAGAAAGAGAGAGAATATTTTCACTAAAAAAATACCATCCCATTCATCCACTACACAATATTTCATTTATTCATTTTCATTTTTTTAAATTTTTTTATTTTTTATTCCGTGTTATTGGCATTTTGGTGTCCTTTTTTATTTTACAGTGGTAGTTATTCAATAAAATAAAACATTTTTTTTTATTCTAAAAGCATTTTTTACTGTGTGGAGAGTTCTTTTTATATTGGATGTAGAATTTAAAATATCTTTCACACGTATTGTGTAGCAGGGATCAGCAATGAGTATTCAAAAAGATGTGTAGAATCGAATCATACTCATAATGATACTTATACGCATTGATACTTGTTTTGATATCATGGAACTTTTACTCATATTCAAAGTTTGAAGTACTCAGCATCATATTCATACTTAACAACATGTGTGTTGTTGTTGATTTCGACTCTCCATAACTCAACATATACACGAATTACAAAATGAGTATGAATCGCTTACGAATACTAAAATACTTACTAGAAGGTCGTGTGTTTGCTCTTATTGCTGCTCTGTCTTTTTTCTTTTTTTTTTTGTACAATAAGTATTTTTCTAAAATTATGAATCTAAATGAGTAGGCTTATGAATGAAATATATTTCGAATGGTATGAGTTTGATGTCAACGTTGTACTCATACTCATTGCAACCTGTACTTATAAATCAACGTTGTAGTCAGTAGTACGAATGTATCAGAGAAGTTAAATTTCAATATTGTTGACTCAATTATATTCAAAAGTCCATGAATGCCTATGAATAGCGAAAAAACGATTCATTGCTGATCTCTGATACGTCTATACTTGGTCATTAAAACCCTTCATTGCTGATCTCTGGTCACCAAATGCTTAGGCACTGGTATCACAAGTAAAGATTACTAGAATGTCAAGCCAGATTCACCTCTTAAATATCTGGAAATATGCACTAATAGCTCCATGGTGAAAGGGAAAAGGGGTGTGGAAGTGTATATAAAGGACTTAAAGTTCATACAGACAGCCAGATGAGGCGGAAGTCCTGACCATTCTCATAAATAAATGGATGCTCAATAGCAGAATATTTGCGTGAGGATATATTGAATATATTATATATATACTACATATTTATACATATGTATGTATATAACATAAGTGCATAGACGAAAATACTGGAACAGAAACAAAATCTCTATCGTAAGTCAAAGAAATAGCGCAAAAGTCTCCAGTGTTTTGTCAAGTGGGCGGGCGTACTGGTCGGAACGGGTAGCATGGTGGAAAATCCCCATCTGATTCTACTCTTAGAGGTCTTCTTAACCACAATTATGCTACGAATTAGAGAAAAATTCCATTAGGCTCCTAGGTTGAGTTGACCGAATCTTATACAAGTGAGGCAAGGTGGCCTAGAATGAATGACTTCTTCTAATAGAAGGTATTCACTTAATAGAATGTAATAGCCCCGTGGTTTGAGTTGTTTTAAAATGTGCTGATGCCGCCTAACATAACCAAAATCCTATGTTAACTTATTACAACGGAATTAAACAACAAAGAGAGTGTTGATCATCAAGAAGATACGCTATTTCACGCACCTCATATTGCGCTACGTCAACACCAGCGATGAAGTATTATGGAAAAAAATAATAACAAGTATTTTGCGATCTTAAGGACCTGATGCATATGCAAATTTTTATCTATGAGCCGTACTGTAGTCATTATTTTATCAATTCTAGGAGTTATTTTGAAGAAAATTAAGCAATACTTTTCTGAATGAAGACGCCGTTGTTTAGTAAATAGTGTGTTGACTTATTAGGTACGAGGCTACGGTTCAAGCCATGAAAAGTTTCTTAAAAAATCTGTCGTTAGAAGTAGACTTTAAACTGTGGGTTTCGCCACTCACATATAAAATTAATACAAACAACATAAGTGGTGTGAGAAGCTAGGTCTTAATCCTGACTGAATGGTTGTAATGACTAATTAGGTATGTATGTATGCATTGAACGTGGTCTCCTACAGCTATCTGAACAGCTGCTTAGCCACTGTCATTCCAAGTAGAGATTACTGGAATGCCAAGCAAAATCCTCTTCTGAAGTAACTGGAAATATGCACTGATCGCTCAAAATTGGATGGGAAAAAGGAGTATGGATGCATATAAAAGACTTGAAGCTCATACAGACAGCCAGATCAGGAAGTCCTGACTATTCTCATGAATAAATGGATGCTTAATAGCAGAATATTTGTATATACTATATATATATCGGGTGGACCATCTATCGGTTTATATTTGCACCATCGGTTATTTCGAATCTGGCAATACTTGTGACATTCTATTCTGTCACAGTCTTCAGTCTTTTATCTACACTGCACATAATGAATCGATTTACGCTTGAGCAAAGTTGGGAGTTATTGGGCCAACGAGAAAAACTGCACGATGATGTCGATTTTGCCCAAAAAAATCATTTTTCCACATTAAGCTCATTTCCATCTTGGTGGGTACTTTAATAAGCAAAATTGCCATAGTTGGGGCTCAGAAAACCCACAAGTGGTCTTACAGAAGCCAATGCATCCATTACAAGTGACTGTTTGGTGCGGCTTGTGGAGCGGAGGCATCATTGACCCATATTTCTTTGAAAATGAGGTCAATGGAGATACCTATCGTACCATGATAATCGATTTCTTTGTACCCGTTCTTCATGGTATAGATGTGAAAACATGTTGATGCAACTTGCCACACATCTCATGCCACAATGGCTTTATTGCGTCAATTGTTTGATGGCTGTTTAATTATCCGTAATGGTGATGTCAATTGGCTGCCAAGAAGCTGTGATTTGATACCATTGAACTATTTCCTGTAGGGCGCTGTTAAATAGAGGTGTTATGCCGACGGAAAAGAATAGTAGAAGTCACCGTAGTCTAGTAGGTAGTGTGTTGGCTTATTAGACGTGAGGCCTCTGTTCAAACCCCAGGTCGGACGTTAAAACAAAAGTATGAATAGTTCTTCGACGACTCCCTCTCAGCGGATATCTGGCAAAAACCCTGAGAGTAACTAGAATTGCCATGAAAAGTTTCTCAAAAATCTGACGTTCGGGCACCGTTATAGAGAAGTGTTATGCTGACAAATCAGCAATAATTGAGCACTTGAAGGTGTTTTGCGTTCTTAAGGCCCTTGTGCTTATTCAAGTTTTTGTCACTGAGTTCTGCTATAATCATGATTTTATAAATTCTACGAGTTTTTTTTTTGGGCTTAAGTTGAGCAATAGTCCTCTGAAACTCTCGAAAAGCAAATCTTAACATAACATAAGATATAGCAACAAAAGGGGTAATAATTTAGGATGAAGAGGGTTTTTAAATATTCAACATAGTATTCCCAGCATCATTTCTTACTCAGCTAAGGATGGAGCAAAGGAGTCTTGAATTCAGGCTTGAAACAGGCCTTTAAGCACTTCATATTGAAGTGTATTCCCAACTTCTTCTTAAATATAAAAGCTCTTTTACTTGAATTGGTACCAATTATTGCATCTTGCCATAGGATGATAACATTTTCTGCCTCAATTTATGTACTGTAGACCAATAAAAATTTTTTTCAAATTTTTCTCGTGGGTTTTATATAATATTGCCCACATTTTAGAGTTTTGTACACCCAATATTGTTTGTTAATGTTAAAGAATTTAATGTTTTCATTTTATTTGTATTTTTTTGTTTTATTTGTTATTGATTTTGTAGTTTTCTTTGTAAAAATGTTAGGTTTTCATTTTTATTTTATTTTTTTGAAAAATGAAAGGAATGTCATTATTTCACACACAAAAAACGGGTACACACATACATATAAACAGAAGAGAGAGCGAGAGAGACATATAACATCCCTGGATTACAAAACAATTTATGGTTGTGCAGCATGTCTTTTGTGCTGCACTGTAGGTACTGTTTTGTTTGTAGTTTGTTGGCGAAGAGGGAGCAGAAACTTATTCATTCGTTTCTGATTCTTTTGTTGTTGTTTTCTTTATGTTTTTTTTATTTTTTTGTAACACAATGTGTCAGCAGACCTACAGACAATCAGACAGATAATCCTGCATCTTTTACAAGAAAAAAGCAAACTTAAAGCCAAAGGGTAGAGTATGGAAGAAGAAGGTTTCTCTCTAGTTTTTATACGGATATTTAAGGTTCTTTATTTCAAACTTTATTTCAAATATATTTTCACTTGTTTTTCTTGGTTTTCTTTTTTTTTGGTTTAAATTGAAAGAAAGTTTATTTATATTAAATACAAAATTAAATCCTTGTAACACAATATGTTCTATTTATCGGATTCTGTTTGGCCTTAGGATTAATTTCTATTTCTTTGGTAAAAGTTTTTTTTTGGGTAAATGGACCACAAGAAATCAATTAAAATATTTCAAAATAAAAACCAAATTCAATATAAAATAGAAAATGATTTCTTTCTTACAACTTGAGTAATCTAAAGAGTATTTTCAATTCATTTACGTACATATACCCAGCGGTTGACAATATTTTATTAGAATGCCTTTAGCATAACCTATAGTCCTGACCTGTAGGTGCTACTGTAGCTGAGAAGTAATGCAAAATTTATAAATTAATATCATATTGGGTCATATAAAAACTTTGCAAAGTTTCTTCGTTAGGCGAATACATGTCCGAATGGTTTGTTGCCGCAATGCCAAGCCTTTTCGCGTGCCTATCAGAACAACAGTGGCCCGTAAGAATTGCCATTGTGCAATAGATGACCATGCAACTTAAGGACAGAAGTGTCCAGCAGAGTCTAACAATATTACACGTACTCTCTGGCAGCTTCCTTTAAAAAGAGTAGACAATTTCCAAATTAGCTGGAATACCTATGCCCTGTAACATGTTGGAGATTGCTGTCCAAGTAAATCAAGAGATTTTTGGGGAAATCTCGCCACTAAACAAGCATTGTGCCGCTTTTGAACTTGCCATGAGCTCTACTTAGAAAATACAGCATTCGTCAGGCAGCCTATAAGAAAGTAAAAGTTTCAGCAGGCATTACCGTTAAGGGAATCTTAAAAATACCAAAATACTCACCCTCCCCAGTTGATCACAACAACTGCTAAAAGGTATAATTTGACTTGATCAAACAAAGTCTACTGACTTCCGCAATGAGGTCGTCTCGTTAAGCCATTTTCTTTTATAGCCTAGCCACTAAAGCCGCTGGAGGTTGGTGTACAAAGAAACGTCCATCTTTTTGAGAACATGGTTCGTTCGGATGCAGATATCTTGCTGAATCAATGCAGAACATTATATTTGTTATAAACGTGCACACTCCGCAAGTAAACATAGGGGGCTGAACGTGCTTTAAAGAGAAAGTATCGTGCGAGAGAAGTCTCTAATCTATTACTCTATAGCTCAATACAATGTCCATGCTTTCACGCTGTAGGGTAGCAGAAGTAGATAGAGCGGACGACCAGTAGTGAGTCAGTTTTGTTGTTTGACAGAGCTCTGTATTACCTATTTTCATACTGGGACTGTAAAGCACCTGTAGCTTAGACTGTTTTCTCCAAAATAACACAAGCTTTGCTGGTTACAGCTGAAAAGCAAACAGCCTCCAATAGACTAGACTACCATCATAAACAACATGAATCTTCTTCATTTAACTCGACGATTTCTCATTAATACTGTTAAGAAAATGAAAAAATTTAGATACTAGTGTTTAGCTTTTACATCGCTTAACATTAAAATTATAAACAAAAGCTACAAAAAAACAAAACAATGCAGTAAACAAACCTGTTTACAAATTATCGTACTGCTTAATATAACAACAAACACCAGCATAAAAAATGGTAAACAAGTAAACAAAAATACAACAACAACACTACAAGAATAAATGTAAACAATGATGTTTACAATTATAGAGATTTCGAGAAGGCGAGGTTATGAACATTCGCCTTCAAGAACAATCATCAGACTGTTTACCGTGTCATATGAAAGGCATGGCAAAGCAGGCGAGTGAATTTGTGAAGTACAGCCAGTCTTGTGTGAAGAAGCGGTGTGTTTGAAGTAATCGTGGTTTGATGATCTCCGTTACAAAGATCTGTCGAACAATTGTCTAGTAATTGTTATTGTTTATGCAAAGGGTATAAACAGGGGAATAACAAAGAAAAGCAATTGTTGTTGTTTACATCAAGTTGTGAACAGTGGCACACAGAATTGTGCGAATTTAAAATTTAAATTAAATTAAAAAAATTTGTTTTTATTTTATTTGTAATCTACGAGCTCATATTTTAAAAAGAAAAACGTATTTTAAAAGGAAAAAAGGAAACATTACTTTTACTGTACACTGTCGTCTCTTATTATTTTGAACCAACAGCGCTTTTTAACTGGTTCCATAACGTCGTGAAATCAACGTTTTTATTGCCTCTCCAATCTTTCATTGTAGTCTTCAGTTTAACAGGCTAACGAGATTCAGAAAAGCATTGCTGGGCCACTCACAGCTTCTGCAACGTACACTTTTTAAATGTTCGACATGGTTTCGCATGGCTTGGCTTATTTTTCCCTTCCTTACAAATCTACCTTCACGAAAACACATGGTCCTTATTGCCTAATCATGTATTGCATTTTTTGGCAAAAGAAAACCGCAAATATTTTATATATGAACCAATATAATTGAATTAAATTAATTTCTTGGCACAAATAATTTCTATTTTAAATGGTAATCCATTTAAAAAATCGGTTTTCTTTTCACACAATTCTTTTTAACTTGCAATAGCTGATTGTAAAGCTGTTCTCATTATAAATTAAATTAATTTAATTCCTTACAATTTTCCATTGAAAATGTTCTTTTAAATTTCGGTCTCTTCAAAACCACCAGTCTTTTATACAATTTCATTTCGAAATACAAAGCAAAAGTTTTTAATTTCAACTCGTTTTTCAGAAGTCTTTGTGTCTTTAAATAAATTATATTTTAATCTCTCTACCACTTTACCACTCTCTCTCTCTCTCTCTCTTTTGTCTGTTATAAAGCTAGAATTAGCCAAATGTCTACGGAACGTACATACGTTAGTTCTTGGCATGTGAAATTACATTACGGCTCGGTAATCGTTCTCATTACCTTTCATATTCGAAAAACAAACGTACGTTTCGTATACGTTTGGCTAATTCTAGCATAAGAGTGTGTATGCGTATGTATATCTGCATTTGTATGCGTGCCATTTAACCAACAACAATAAGAAATTGTTTCAGCATTTAAAACAAATTCAAAATAATTTGCAATTTATCTCAACACGTATTAAAAACAAATATAATTTCTCTCCTTCTCTCGGAGAAACACATGCACGTAAAAGGCTTATGGTACTGTATGGTGTGAGTATGGGGGTTTTAAAGAAAACCCGTTTTAAGAAGACAGCGAAAGAGTGAAAGAGAGCAAGAGAGAAAATATAAGAAAATATTTCATTTATTCTATTATGGTTGTTCCGTTATTTGTTTCGTTATTAATGTTGCAGACAAGAAAAATGTTTCTCTTTTGATAAACACATGCATGCATATGTACACACACACAAACATGCTTAAACGGCGACACATGCTTAAGTATGTGTACTCCCCTTTGAAGCAATACGTAAACCTATGCAAACACACATATAAAATGAAATGAATTTCAAAAGGAGTGTGTCTTTACTTCGGTGTTCTTGAGTGCGTATACGAGTACGTATCTATTTTTATTAATTTCGTTTGTTGTTGTTGTTCTTTTTAATGTTGTTCACATGCCAACCCATTCAAATGTTGCTTTTAAATATATTTCCCAGGCCTGTTGTTATTTATTATGGAACCTTCTATGCTTTTTCTACTCTTTTATTTAATTATCTTTGTATAGAATTAAGTAAAAAAAAACCCAACATGAAAACCGCTTAATCAGCTTTAAATTGTTTAAAATTTTTAACAGGGTTACGTGTATTAACCGGTTAACCGGTTCTTTCGTTTAAGTTATCCGTTTTAATTTGAAAGAAAAATTTTTACAATACCATGGCATAAGAATTAATCTTTTCTATTTCATTTTCACATAACTTCTGAACTATTGCGTGTATTTAGAAATTACTGTAAACATAATTTATACGAGGGTCGTTAAAAAATAATTTTTTCTTATTTATTAACATTTAATCGCATGCAAATAAATCTGGCTTACATAAGCGCCAACTGCTAAGAAAGAGAAGACAACTGAAAAACTAAAAATTCCCCCGTTTGTGGTTACATGAACAAACACAATTTCGCATATGAGGCTCTGACAAGCCATAAAGTATTGTGAAAAAGTGTGCATGTGAGACACACTGATAGTTTAAGGAAAACTGTTACCATCAATTCAGAGCGCTTAAGTTTCCAGAAAGAGTAATTTTATGTTTTTTTTTTATATGTCATGTGATTTGACGCCATTAGACTTTTTTGTGCGGCTAGCTTAAAGGCCGTATCTGTGGAAATAATTCTATAACGTGAAAGTATTCGGAAGCCTGCATAGTCAAGATATCGGCAGTATACCACCCAAACAGTGGTCCAACCCATCTAAAGGGCGTCATTCAAATTCCATTTTATGTCATGTGTAATGGCAAATGATCAAAGTATTTTGTATTGTGTATTTTGCTCAACATGCCAAACAAACAGCGAGTGCTTTGGCGCCAATGTTCGATAATATGTGTGCAACAAACATCATCTACCGGCTGATTAGAAGAATGGAATTATATTAACAAAGCCCACAAATTTGAAACTGCCTAAATCGCATAAAATTCTACATTGGCAGAATATTATAAAACTAACAGAAGGCATATACGGACATAATGTCTGGTATTCAAGCTCGCTATACATGCTGGTTGTTGATTTCTTGTAATGCTCTATGCGGTTCAGAATATTGAAAATATTGCCAAAATAAAACGAAAAATTTAATTCCCGATGTATACGACAATGCTATCATATTGTTACGTTTTGACCTTTTTAAAAACGTATAAAATATCAGCCCGTAGATTGGAAAATAATATACAAATAAATTTGGGTTTAGTTTTCATTTAAATTCTTTATTATTCGCACAATTCTATGTGCCACTGTTCACAACTTGATGTAAACAACAACAATTGCTTTTCTTTGTTATTCCTCTGTTTATACTCTTTGCATAAACAATAACAATAACAACAGATCTTTGTAACAGAGATCTTTAAACGCACCGCGTCACAAGAATGTCTGAAATTCACTAACTCACTCGCCTGCTTTGTCTTGCCTTTTATATGACAGGGTAAACTGTCTGATGAATGTTCTTGAAGGCGAACGTTCATGACTTCGCCTTCTAGAATTCTCTATAATTGTAAACATCATTGTTTACATTTATTATTGTAGCATTGTTGGTATATTTTTGTTTACTTGTTTACCATATTTTTATGCCGGTGTTGGTTGTTATATTAAGCAGTACGATAATTTGTAAACAGATTTGTTTACTGCATTGTTTTGTTTTTGTAGCTTTTGTTTATAATTTTAATGTTAAACGATGTAAAAGCAAAACACTAGTACATATCTAGATTTTTCATTTTCGTAACAATACAAAAATATCGTTTAACTGCAGTATTTCAAGCGTTTTGTTTTTGTCAAATAAAAAATCCTGAAGCTCATCAAGCACTCCTAGACCCATAAGGCACACCAGTATTTATTTCGAACCGGTATGCTAGTATCTCCGTTTCGATTGAGTACCCACCTCGCATGTTTTTTTAAGAATTCAAGAAAACATACTGATACTAAGCATTGTAATCCATGTAAGGACATCTTGTTGTATTTGTTTCATCGTATACATTACCACACTGTTCACCTTATAACTTAGCAGGGCATTCTCTGTGTTTTTGTATGTGTTGTTTCTCTTTTTTTTTTGTTTCATTTCACTTTATAACCCATTTCCTTATAAATTTCTTTCATATTTTTTTGCCTTTCATTTGTCATTCCTTTTATGTTTTCTTTTTTTTTTTTTTGTTTTTGCTTCACGTTTTTAGTTTTACTTCTTCGATGCCTTTTGTGCGATAAGGTCGGCCGATAAGATATTTTTATGAATTAAACGACTTTCCGCTTCTGTGATGGTATGTTGGAATGTCGAAAATGTCCCCGTAAATGGGCTCTCGTATAGAATATCACATTCTTGTGTGAGTGAATGGGTATGTGTGTACGACATATGTAAAGTTTAAATGTATGATTGAAGTTGGCTTTTTTATTTCTGGTTACACGCAAACATTCCTTTTCGTAACACATACACACACACACATTCACTCGTAGAAGCATGCATAGTTCAATGAGTAGCTGTTTCCTTAGCTGCTGACATTCCTTGCTGAGGCCTATAAAACTCTACGACCGTAAGCCATACTACGATAACTACGACAGCAACACACCATACGACACACGTTCAGGGAAAAGCATTCGTAATAAGGAATTGTAACGGTATATGTATTGTACATTACCTCTGTTTGTGTGTATTTCTTTTATGCTGTCTCTTCTTCTTTTTCTTTTCTACTCCATTTTTCTTCTTTTTTTTCTCTTCATTTTGAGTTGCATTTTAATGGGGGGAGTGGTGGGGAGTAGGCATAAACAAATTATGCCTGCAGTATATGAGTGCCATAAAGCGCACAATTTATGTCTGCACATGGCAGTCAACAACTTCACTTTAGTTATTCTGGCAACTTAAACTTTAACTATGACTGTCACGACTACTACAACCACCATTACAATTATATACAGCCGGGGAAGTATAAGAGTTCCTTTTATTCATTGTTACTGTTGTTGTTGTTGTTATTTTTTTAGTGTCATTTTGTCATATCGTTTTCCTTATTACATGACAAAGTAAAGTAAAATGTTGCTGATGACTGCAGTTTATAGACACTTTCCCTCTTTAGTTATCATTTTCGGTTCTTTTTTTCCAATTTTTTTTTTTTTTTTGGTTGTCGATAGTGGTGTAGACTGTCTTAATAAAATTTTAAAAGTACTCGTATCAACAGTTAGTTATCTGTTATGAAATTAAAGAGAAGACATTTTAAATAAATTTCGTTTTTGTTGAAGGAAAGTAACACGTTTTATATACGTTCTGGGGTAACAAACTTATCTTCCAATTGCAATTTTTAGCTTCAAACTGTTTGGATGCTTCCCTGAATCCTTTGATTATCTTTACCGTCATTAAACTCTCCATCAGTTAAAGCTATCCATTCGATTAAAGCTGTATGTATTGTATTGTTTTATTAATGATAACAAGGAGGCCATAAATTGCCGTAGTCTAGTAGTTAGTGTATTGGTTTATTAGACGTGAGGTCACGGTTTAAACCACAGGTCAGACATCTCGAACAAAACGAAATAAGAAAAAATGTTTCCTCGGCGACTTCTTCCCAGCAGATTTCTGGCAAAAACTCTGAGAATAAATAAAATTGCCATGAAAAATGTCTCAAAAAATCTGTCGTTCGGAGTTGACATTAAACTGTAGGTCCCCCCACTGATGTATAAAATTTATATACACAACATAAGTGGTAGGAGAAGCTAGGTCGTAATCCTATCTAAAGGGTTGCAATGACTAATTATACAACAAGGAGGCTAAGACATTTAAATTACAAACTTCAATGAGCATAACCGGACACGGTATACAATAAAAATTTTATTTCAGCTTATTTGGCTTTTTAATCAACCAGTTAGGTAAAGTAGGTAGGTTGGGTAAAGAGACTTCAGTAAGGTCAAGCGTTAAGATCCATTGTAATGTCATAATTAATATCCAAGCGAGTCCATAATATAATCTTGCTATTACAACAATTTTTATATTAGAGTTCTCTAAGTCAGGGATGTCAGAAAATTAGAGGCAAGTGCGAGTTACTGACACATGACGTGAAAGATAATCGCTTCTTTCTCTTTAGACCCACAGCTCATGCACAAATCATTCGAGGCCATGCTAAGACTTTGGCATGTCTCCCAAAAGGCCAGTGGCCTTTGAAAATCGCTAATATGGGATGGATGGCCATTGAATTTAAGAATGAATCGGAATCTTTTCCAATCCATATTTATGCCTAGCAGAGTCTAGCAATATTGCATGTACATTTCCGATTCCAACGAGACTAAGTCTCCCTGTAATAAGAGCAATATTATTCGCTCGTAAGTAACAGAATCTAATTTGAAGCAGTTCAGTAAGAAATTGGGCAGCTGAATGACATTTCTAGCGCTCAGTCAAAAAAGTCAGAAAGCCTTTGCATGACAAGAGAAGGACACTGACACATGACCACATATTGTTCAGAATCTTTTTGTCGGAATGCTAAATATGTTGTCCTTACTAAAGGCACAGTGGCACCTGACAATCGCCATTGTGCATTCGATTTAAAAACAGAAGTGAATCAATTCTCTTCTCATCCTTATGTGTCCAACAAAGTCCAGCAATATTGCACATACCTCCCCGCAGTCAACGAGATTGAGACTTCCTATAAGACAAACGATATTATTCGCTCGTAATTAGTTGAATCGGATTTGAAAAATTGCAATAAAAAACTGTGCAGCTGAATAGCATTTTTATAGCAGACTTAGCGATCAATTAAATTAAAGGATTTTGACATTGACGACAACAAGGATTTTACCTTTATTTTAAATGTCACCCAAGAAGCCTTACGGTTTCTTACTTGACTAACTACATACACACATTCATTATTGGCCATTGCAACCCTTTAGTCAGCAGCATGGCCTGGCTTCTCACTCCACCCATGTGCTGTGTTTTAACTGTACCCGTAATTATATTTTTCCTTTATATTATTTGATGAAAATCTAAACTTTAATGAGATACATCGCGATTATTAAAGAATTCATAAAAAAAAACAAAAAAATGTTCTCATAATACCGCCTTTAACTGTGTTCTAGAATTGATCAAGGTTTCCATTTCATTTCCATTCATAACTTCCTTCAAACAACTTGTGTTTCACCTTGCAGCACATGCAACATCAATGTTTTCTTCCTCTTCTTCTTCTTGTTCTATAATTTCAATAATAATTACGGCATGCGGTGTACAACCAAAAATTTATGAAAAAGTGAAAAAATTTTTTTAATGAAAACTTAAGCTTACATGATCTGTTACCAACAGTTTGTACTTTAAAAAGCGTAAATTGTCACACAGAGGATTTGGTTTTATTTCGTATATTTTTTATACATACTTTCATACCCTCCCCCCCCCCCATACATAAACATGCACTCAGTTTTGTACGCCCTCACTTGTTTTTTTTTCAAACTCTTTCGGTACTCGCCTAGTACAGAAGAAAATTCAGGCATGTTTGCATATTCTTCGCTTTTACATAACCACTTAGACACACATACACACATACTAATATCAATGTACACCCACATACATATACAAACACTTACACTTATAACAACGAGCCGACCTTTGCCTTTGAGTGTTTGTCATTTCATGGCCTCGTTTTGTTTGCATCCATGTTTGTTTATTGTGCTTGTATGAGGATAATTGTGTTACAACAGCAACAGCAACAACAATAACAGAAACTACATCCATGACAAAAACAAAAACCATCACTCTCATAGACATTGGTGAGAGAGGCTATAGAAAACAGAGAAAAACGAAAAAGAATTGTTGCTCCTCTTCATACAATACAAAACACGAACGAACAGCTCAAGTTATGCAAAGTAAATATGCCGTTATGATGTTGATGCTCAGCCTGATGATGACGGTGCTGCTGCTGTTGCTGTTGATGCTTCTACTCTCTGTACAATGTCGTTTTTTTCTCTTCCCATCTCTTCACTTTCTCATTTTTGCTTTGTTTGTTTGTTCGTTTGTGATATACAAGATGACATTGCTGTTTTCCCTCTCATTCAATGTTGTTGTTGTTACTGCTGTAGCTGTTGCTGTAAGGTTGTGTTCGTCAAATGAACGTAGTTGTTGTTGTTGCTTTTCTAACTGTAATACTTACTTTCTACTAATGATACAAGTTGCACAATTACATTTAACAAGTTTTAACTTTGCTTTCTCTAGCTGTAATTAGTGGTTTTTTTTCGTTACTCTTCTCGCTCTCATTCTCTTGCTCTTGCACTCTTTTGTCATTTGATTGTAATTCTAAGCAAAAGTTGCTAATTTAGCTAGTTTTTCCCAATAGGATTTACTTGTTTTTTTTTGTGTTTTTATTTAAATGCTATGCTACTCTAGATGGTGTTGTTGTTGTTTAATTTTTAGTGCGTTTTATATTGTATATTATTCAGCAACAAAAACAACTACACACTACAATTTTATTTTTTAAGTATACCGAGAGTAAAATGGAAGCAGTAGTTAATGATTTAAGGTTCTAGGGGAGGTAAGATAGGATGGAGAATTAATGCGACTGTTTTACTCGGTAATAAAATTGAAAACCCGGGTTTTTCTGTGATACGCACAATTGTTACATTTTAAAAGCGAAACTTAATTTCATTATGCATCACTGTATTGCCTGCGTAAGAAAAGGGATTTTAACCCAGCATTTCATAGAAAATAAAAAGGGAAACCAAGGAAATATTCTCTCTTCCGACAACATCATCTTAAAAAATTAAAAAAAAAATGTAAAAAGGAAAGAAGGCAATTTATTACACACACATGCTGAGTGTGTTCAGAAACTACTTTGGAAAAATGATTACAAATTTAAAAGGGTTTTGCAAAGACAAATGATGATAAACAGGCCTATTGACAGTCAGGTAAAATTAACAAATGCGTAGCATGTGTAATAAATTATGGGAAAATGCAAGCATTGACGGGATTCTTGTAAAAGAAAGAAAGTGGAAGTTTTTTTCTTACAAATTTTTAAGAAAATATAATTGGCAGCAGAAGACTAAGTGCCTCTGCTGGACACATAGGGATAAGAAGTGGATTGACTTGCTTCTGTCTTTAAAAAGCATGGCCATCCAATGCACAAGGGCGATTGTCACTGGCCACTGTCCTTTTGTTAAGCACATAAAAATACTTAGCATTCCAGCAAATAGATTCAAAAGAAGCTGTGGTCATGTATCAGTGCCCTTCTCTTGTCATGCAAAGTCTAAATACCATTCAGATTCTTACTGAAATGCTTTAAATTAGATTCTGTTACTTACGAACGAATAATATCGCTTGCATTACAGCAAGACTTAGTCTCGTTGGATTTGGAAATCTACATACAATCTTGCTAGACTTTGCGGGACATGAATATGGATTAGAAAAGATTCAGATTCATCCTTAAATCGAATGGCCATCCATCACATATTAGCGATTTTCAAAGGCCACTGTTCTTTTGGAAGACATGCCAAAGCCTTAGCATGGCCTCGAATGATTTCTGCATGAGCTGTGGGTCTAAAGAGAAAGAAGTGATTATCCTTGACGCCATGCGTCAGTGCCTCACACTTGCCTCTAATTTTCTGACATCCCTGAAATCCTTAAATCGAATGGCAATCCTTCACATAATTCAAAGGCCACTTTCTTTTGGAAGACATGCCGAAAATATTGGCATTAAATGGAATGATTTATGCATGAGCTGTGGATCTGAAGAGAAGGAAGCAAATATCCTGCTCTTCATGTGTTAGTGCCCCACCTTTGTCATAAAGGGATGGAGGTTTTTGACCTTTCAGACCTCTTTGATTGAGTTCTCTAATATGAAGCTTGTTGATATAGCAAGATTTATTCTGAACTCGGGATAGTTTCCCCTAGGCAACGTTTGATGCCCGGGTTGAATATTGGTTGTAGTATCACAATGCTCCTAATTAGGGTCTCTTACTTCAAGTAGGGTGTGCCTCATTGCTTTAATCAGACCTGCTTGGCAAGTAATCAAACAAGCTTAACAAAAACAAAGAACAGGAATAATAAAAAAGAACAACTAAAGATGAATTATTTGTAGGGGATTGATTAAAACCCTTTAATTTTGTGAATTTCGAATTGTTGTTATGAATTGTTACGTTTTTACCTTTTAAAAACTTTAAAAATATGGACTCTTAGATTGAAAATAAAATAAAAATAAATTTGTGTTTAGTTTTAATTAAAATTCTTTATTGTTTGCACATTTCTGTGTGCCACTGTTCACAACTTGATGTAAACAACAATAATTACTTTTCTTTGTTTTTCCTCTGTTTATACCCTTTGCATGAACAATAAGAATTACTAGACAATTATTCGACAGATATTTGTAACGGAGATCTTGAAGCCACGATTACTCTCTTCAAACACACCGCATCTTCACACAAGACTGACTGAAATTCACTCAGGCAATCGCATCCTCTGCTTGCCTTTCATATGGCATAGTAAACAGTCTGATGTATGTTCTTGACCTCGCCTTCTCGAGGTCTCTATAAATGTAAACATCGTTGTTTACACTTATTATTGTAGTGTTGTTGGTGTATTTTCTTTACATTTATTCTTGTAGTGTTTGTTGTTGTAGTTTTGTTTACTTGTTTACCATTTTTTATGCTGATATTTGTTGTTGTATTTTTGTTTACCATTTTTTATGCTGGTGTTTCATGTTGTATTTTTTTTACTTGTTTATAATTTTAATATTAAACGATGTAAACTGGTTAAACACCAGTATATAGATTCTTCATTTTCGTAACAATATTCTTTTAACTTCTCCGTGGCTTCAAGTGAAGCACTTTAACTACAACACTATGCCAACTCTTCATTTCATTCACAATGTATTGTAGAGCTTTTGAATGATAATTATTTTATTTTTTTTTTTTTTTTGAGTTGTTAGGAAATATTAAATCTATCACTCACTCTTATTGATTTCAAGAGAATTTTGTTTGTTTTTAAGTGGATATTACACGTACTTTTGATCTCCGATTTATTAAGTCTTTTACGTTTCGTTCATATTTGATTAATATTAATTTCTCTTCACTTTTAATTCGGTTTTTATTTCAATTCCAAGTTCTCTACACGTGTGTCGCTATTTATCACAGTTTAAAAGTTTTCCTTCTCATTCCCTCTCTCTCACTCTGTTGCAACTTAGTTTTCAGATCATACAGCTTCAAATACGAAGAAAAAAACTCTCCTCTTTAACTTACTATGCTCAAATAAAAAAAGGAGGAAATAAAAACAACAAAATTTATTACAATCTCTCATGTCACTATCGTCGTACGTCATACGTATGTACATACAAAGTATGTGTTAAGTTGAGTAAACGTTTGTAATTTTAATTTTCACAGAAACTCATCTTATCACACATCACATTTGGGAATTAAAATCAAAAAATAAAACTGAAACTGAAACTAAAGAAATTTGTATGTCTTTTGCACTCTTTTTTTAATTCTATTTTCTACAACTTTTCTCCCCCTCATTTGTCGGTGTTTTTAAAACATGGTAGAAAAAAAGGATTAAATTAGCATTTGGGGTTAAAAAGTTAAATCGCTCTTCTTCTTTAGATTTTAATTAAGCTTTGATTAAACAGAAATTAAATTGTCATAAAACGAAAGAAGAAGGGGGGAGAGCGAGAGAGATATGAAACTGTTTACAAAAGTATTTTCAACTTTTTAATTTCACTGTTCTTCAGGAGCACTTTTTAGTGCAGATTTGTTCAAACGAACAAATTGCCAAAGAAATTCAAAAATAATTAAAAATTTATTTAAAAAGTGGCATAAAACCATATGGTGTGGTGAGATTTAAAAAGCTAATAAGATTACTGAATTCTTTGGAAATAAAAAAAACTTTCTTACTTTCATTACAACTTTCATTATCCTTTAGTCAGGATTAATACCGAGCTTCTTTCACCATCCATGTTGTGTGTGTTATTCTTTACCCATAAGTGGCGGGACCTACAGTTTAAAGTCGACATGGAATGGCAGATTTTTTGGAGAAAACTTTTCACGACAATTTTATTTATTCTCAGAGTGTTTGCGAGAAATCTGCTGAGAGAAAGTCTACAAAAAAAGTATTTTTTTTATTTCGTTTTGTCGGAGATTTCTGACCTGTGGTTTTAAGCGTGGCCTTACGTCAACTAAGCCAACACACTACCTACTAGACTGTGGCCAGATAGTCACACCAATCGATAACAGAGTATCGCCCATTTGGTCCTTCCGACGTAGGCAAGATCGACCTCTACGCCGACTTGCGCTAATTTCTGCATCAAATAACCGTCTCGCCGGAGCATCGCCGGAAAGACATGGCCGAGCTAGCGCTGCACAACCATGTCCATGACGTTGAGGAGCTCATACTGCTCATTATTGGATCGGTTACGGAAATCATTGCCAACTCGCACTGGACCGAATACTCTCAAGTATTAATAGGGAGGACGAGCGACTTGTAGCATATAAGTTTTGTCGTACTAGAGAGGACTTAGCTACTTAATCGCCAATTAAGGCCATATGCCTGATATATTCATTTTTATGATCTTTTTCTAGGGTATTTTTACTTTGAGATTGTAGGCTTTTGTGTCGATATGAATGACAGCAAGTACATATCTTTAGCGTGATTAAAGTCTCAAACGTAACTATTTAAATGTCAGGAGCTTATGCAGTTTATTGATGTTAACTTGGCCATTGATGGTCAATGACCACACTAAGATTAGGTTACGAAGACAGGTCTACAGAAAAACACCTCCAGAAATACACCTTCAGAGCAGAAAAGGTTTATTGTTGCAATAGACACGTTAAACTGCAATGGGAATAGCTGACAGTCTTCCTGAGATTACATACATACATACATAATTGGTCATTACAACTCTTCAGTCAGGATTACGACCTAGCTTCTCACACCAATTATGTTGTGTGAGTTAATTTTATACATGAATGGTGTGACCTACAGTTTAAATTCGACTCCGAACGACAGTATTTTTGCAAAACTTTTCATGGCAATTTTTATTTACTCTCAGAGTTTTTGCCAGAAATCTGCTGAGAGGAAGTCACCTAAGAAATATTTTTTTTCATATTTTAGTTTTGATATCTGATCTGGGGGTTTGAACCGTGGCCTTACGTCTAATAAGCCCACACCCTACCTACTAGACCACGGCGACTTCTATGAGAATAATACACATTATTAAAGCCTTTTACTTAAAGCCTCTTCGGCGTTGTGGTAATCTTCCAGCAGGAAAGAATATGACTGTATCAATACCAATGCGGCTATCGCTCGTTAGGCAAAAATTTGTACATTTTTCAAATTTCCATTAAATCGTCGATTACAATTTTCTATAGAAAATTTATCGAAGCAGAGACAAAGAAACACAATAATCCGATAGAAGTATTCCCTTCTTTACTTTCCATGAAATACAAAAAAAATTCTACGAGTGTAGTGTGGACTCTTATTTAAATTACAACACAGAAGCTTCTCCTCCTTCTGCAATAATTTAATTCCTCATCCATCTACTGTGGTCGTATTTCTGTTTAAAGATTAAATAAAACATGTCGCAACAATTCTGTTGAAGAAATATTCCCGCAGATAATTTTACAATAAAAAAAATTCCAAATTGAATTACAGACAAAACAAAAATACTCCATCGTAATCTGATAAAAATCTTATTCCAGGAAATTATAAAAAAAAATTCGTCTACGTTTGTAATGTAATTAAAGCATCAGCGAAAACATCCATCAAAGTTTCAAAGAATTTTTGTGGTGTAGTAGAAAACAAAGGTACTTTTTTTAAGTACTGTGGGAATGTGTAAATAAAATCAATAATTGTGTCCCGTCTTGTTGCTACTTGATGGAAGAGAATTAAGAAATAAAATAACAAAAGATTTTTATAAACGTTTAAACAAAAAGAAAGGGTGGGTTAAAAAATGCTTTCTTTTCGAAATGTAAACTTAAATTGATTTTATGGGTGCTTAAGTGCAGTCTTCACTGTTGGAACTCTGGCACCAGCTCATACGTTATGTTTTTACCTTTTAAAAGCGATTAAAATATTAGCTCGTAGATTGCAAATAAAATTAAAATAAATTTGTGTTTAGTTTTAATTAAAAATTCTTTATTATTCGCACAGTTTTGTGTGCCACTATTCACAACTTGATGTAAACAACAACAATTGCTTTTCTTTGTTATTCCTTTGTTTACACCCTTTGCTTAAACAATAACAATTAATGGACAATTATTCGACAAATTTTTGTAACGAAGATCTTTTCAAACACACCGCGTCCTCTCAACACTGATTGAACTTCGCTAACTCACTAGCCTGCTTTGCTTCGACTTTTATATGGCAGGGTAAACAGTCTGATGAATATTCTTGAAGGCCAATGCTCGTGACTTCGCCTTCTCGAAATCTCTATAAGTGTCCCTCTTTACAGTTATGCATCCTTGTTTACACTTATTATTGTAGTGTTGTTGGTGTATTTTTGTTTACCGTTTTTTTATGCTGGTGTTTGTTGTTATATTAAGTAGAACGATAATTTGTAAACAGGTTTGTTTACTGCATTGTTTTGTTTTTGTAGCTTTTGTTTATAATTTTAAGGTTAAGCGATGTAAATGCAAGAAACTAGTATCCGGATTTTTCCATTTTCATAACAATATCCTAGAGAGAGATTTGTTTTAAAACGTATTGTAGTTCTAGCTGAAGTCGCCGCAGTCTAGCAGGCTTATTAAATGCAAGACATTTTAAACATAAGCGAAATCTGAAATAAAAAATTAAAAGAAAAATTTTTAAAACTCCAGCACTTGATGTGTTACTCTGTCATCTCATTTAAGTTCTTCTTGGCAAATATTTGCTTTCCTGGTATCCGGTATCTGGTGAGTAATATTTTTGTAAATAACTAAATAACTGTATAAACAAATAAGCAAATGAATGAATAAAAATAAATTCCATTATCAAAATACCGCAATCACTAACGTTTACATTTCCCTCTCCACACTCCTCGTAGTTTGTTTGCCTTCATTAGCAATATACAGGATAACAGAGATTTGAGTTCTTTTTCTTTTTTTTTTTTGCCATAAGTTATAATGATGTTTGGCGACAACTTTGGCGCACGCACACGCATACATACGCAAAAGAAAAAAAATTTTTTCATTTTACATTTTGCCTTGAAAACTTACTTCAATATGAAGTAACACTGACACACATATCCCTACATATAGAAGAGAATATAGAGAGACAAAAATAAAAATAAAAACTACAAACACGGATATAAATATTCCGTACTTTGGTACACGCACACAACAACAATGATGTCAAATAATGGCTGGGTACAGTTAGAAAAGTTAATGTTTTTTAAATATTTTTGAGGTCTTTTACAGCAACAACAGAAAACAGTTTTTTTTTTGTAACTTCGCCTTCATGGTTAAAAATATGGGCATAATTATTACAAGACCAAGTTAGCTACGCATGAAACTAAAGGTGAATGATTTTTTTTTACAACCATCACTCCATGAATTGCCTTTAATCATGCAGTACATTGTGTTAGAACTAGAATAATAGGTTATGGGAGGCAGTAAAGACCTCTACAGGAAGGGAAGGCTAAAGAACGAATTCTGTCTATAATGCATTGTGCGATCCACTGGCCAATTGACACAGAAAGTATGTGATCAACGGGACAGACAAGTACTTTGTAAGTTTAGGAAATTTTCGGAAACAAATTCCTTTATTTTCTTCCTTGCTAATAATGAGTCAAATCTAAGGGATATTGGAGTGACAACACTACGAAGGTAGTACCAAAATTGCAATTTCAATCAATCATCATCGCCATCAATTTTCACCATTCTTTAATGCCCTGGAAATCCAATTAATTGTAACTGTATTTAATGCCTGTATAAAATTGGTCTCATCATAGAACTATGGACTCTTCACGCATTTATCGAACGATGTTTGTAGAAAACAATGTGTTATGTTACAGCTGAATACAGTTGCCAAAGAATTCATGTGGGCGGCCAATAGTTTTGCAAATCTGGTATCGCAAGAGATTCTGCATAAGGTCTCAATTGGAATCTGTAGGACTAAAGCACTAGAGTATGAGCAACAAATACGCGTAAATGACTGGTAAATGCAGGAGCTCGAGAAGCTGACTATATATGGCATCGGATAGGATCAAATGATTTGAATTTGAAACGACGTATTTTCCCTCTAGGAATTTCATGTGGCACATAGTAGTTCAAAAAGCAGCAAAGAGTATTTAAAAAAAAAAAAAAGATTTTAAAACTACAATACAATCCCAATTGCTTTTCGAAATATTTCCCAACGGAAATGTTAGAATATTTCGTTTGTCAACAATATTCATTTCTGTTGAAGCCAAAAATTTGTTATCCATCAACGGATTTCATTTAATAACAGAGCGGTGAGAAAATTATTCTTTTCATCACTTAAATAAGAGCCACAATAGTGGGGATTTAAATTTTCCATCACTTTGACAAGTCATAACAGTTCGGCTCAAGCCATCAACTTATTATTCCAACTTTTGTTTTTTCTCTCACGCTGCCACTTTCCCTCGATATCTCTTCTCTTCTGTTTTTCACTTTAAGAGTCACTGATACTCGTATCAAGCAACTAACGAGTCAAATACTGTTCTACTGTTTATCAACAAAATGTTCCTGTGTGTGTATGTGTGTGCCTTTTTAAGAGTGCGTGAGAGGACTTTTATAAAAATATTTATGCTAACATGTTTGTGTGTGCATGTGTATCTGTATATATGTACATAAGTGGAGCAATAATATCATAACAATATGTATGCATGTATGTGTGTATGTATGTGTGATTTACAAGAATATTGTTGTGTAGGTCAAATAAACTTTTCTTTGTGTTGTTATTGTTTCGTTTTCTCTCTAGCTCTCTGTTTACTTTTATTAAAAAAAAAAAAAAAACATCTAGACAGGGTAGAGAAAAAATAAAATAAACAAACAAGACATTTTTATCTTGTCTTATATACATACATACATACACACAAACACTTTCTTTAACTTATTCTCTTGCTCTCAGTATCTCTCTCTCCTTCTCTGTCTCTCTCTCTGCTTTTGTCTGTGTATGTTATACACTTAAATACTTATAAAGAAATGAGATTAAGTTCTGTTCATCATAAATTGTGTTATTTTGCTTACATGTACGAAATATTTTCGTAATTTTTGTTTGTGTTTTTTTTGTTGTACTTTTTTCGTTTTTAATATAAATTTGGCTTAAATTTATATGTAACAGTGTGTGTAGAGAGCTTTTCATAAAATATTTTAGAATTTACCTAGAAAAAAATATTTCCTAAATCCTCACCCTTAACGCTGCTTTGCTTAAAAATAAAAACAAAAAAACAGCAACGGCATGAAATGAAAAACAATAGCTCAGCAAGTCTGAATCTGTTTGTAAGTGGTCTTGTGTGTTTTTAATTTTTACTCTGTATTTATTGTTTAAAAAGCAACAACAAAAGCCAACAATAGCAACAATACTTGAATAAAAATAAAAATATTCACACACTCCAAGTAACAAAACTGTTTTACTCTCAATTTTTGATACAACCTTCCTGCAGACTATATTTTTGCGAGTGTAAAAATAGTTACTGGGCATTCATTTGTATGATTACGATTCCTTGTGAGTGTATGTGTGTACACGCGTTTATATGTTTATGTGAACTGTTAGCTACGATGCAATGTGTTTGTTTTGTTTTTATTTTTACTTGAACTGCGTACATATTGCTCATATGTGAACCAGTTTAGTGTTATAAATTCTGTCGAGTTTGTTTTTATAGTGTGAGAGTTATTTTTTGATCTCTCGCGCTCTCCTGTTCACTCTCACTTTCCCTCTGTCTCTTGCATACAATCTTTTGCTGTGTGTTTTTATTTAACCCCGTAATAAATCCTTAGCATGTGTGCGTAACTGTATGTAACAGAGGCAAAATGATTAGACATTGTGGCAACAACAATAACAATAAACGCAATGTTATGACTTCTATTACATTTGACTTGTATTTCCTTTTTGCTTGTTTTTCGTATTCATTGTTTTGTTTTTGCTTAAAAGCTGTATTGTTTTACATTTTATACAATTTTTTCTTACCGTTATTTTTATTATTCGTGTTTATTGTATGAATTTGCCTGGATTTTTTCTGCCTTGTATGGTTGTTGTTGTTATTTTTATTTATTTCTATTTAAATCAAAAGTTTGTTGCAGAAATCTCTCATACACACATGTGTAGAAACAGAGAGAAAGCGTGTGTTTGAGTCTGTTTTAGTGTTCCAAGTGCGTGCATAACTTGTTTTGCGTGTTCTAGAGAAAAGCGTAAGGGCGAGTGTATATTTTGGCGCCTTAAGGTACAATATTTATGTGAGCTGGGTTATCTCACGTTGTACTTTCTCTCGTACGTACATACGTATTCTATTCTCGTTGTTATTGTATTGTGTAGTTTGTTTGTTAACAATTTAAATTTTGCAAAAGCAAAAACATGTTCTTAACTAAACTACATGCATTTAGATTGTTGTAGGTGAGCTTAATGTGTGAGAGTGGATTTTCACTTTTTTGTTTTTATTGTTTTTGTTTTCGTTATCGCTATTATTACGGTAGTTGTGCCTATTCTCATGTTATTTAAACTTTTGTTGGTTTTTCTATTTTTTTTTTTTTTTGTTGTTTGTTATATTTTTGGGATTAAGCCCAGCAAACAATTTGAACGATGAACGAAATTGTATACATTAACAGCAGATTTTTAGCAAAATCTCTGAGGGAGAAATGTTTCTCAAGAATTTGTCGTTCGTAGTTGACTTTTTAACGAGAAATTTGCACGCAAGTATTTGCTGTTAATAGCTTTATTTTATTTTCATTTTCAATTTTAATTGCAATAATTTGTTGGGTACAGTTTGGTGTACATATGTATGGTATATATGAATGAATGCCTATTTATTATGTTTGTATGGTTGTATACATAAATTTGCATGTCAAATATGATTTTTTCTTTTCGCTTTTGTTTTTTCCATTTTTTGTGTTGTTTTATTTGTCTTTTTTATATTCTTATGTATAACGCTCTACTAAATCAGGTTATACGTCCATAGAATCATTAGCATAAAAACTTGAGGGTGATTTTACGTTCCATTAAGAATATTTATTTCCATTCTTTCACTTCTAGACTGTACAGCACAGTTGAGGTCTATTGGATACACTTTCATCCAAAGGTGAGTTGCTAATGCATTTATAGATTCATGGCATTGCCAGCGCAAAGTTTCATTAGATCTTTACCGAACTCCTAGGGCGCACTCATTGGAGATAAACACAATATCGAAGCAAGGGAAGGAATGCTAGCATTAAATAACCAATGCTTAGTAACCATCGAATTATGTTCTTAGTCAGCTAGAAGGCTTCAATCTTTAGTCTAAGCAACTGATGCTAAGGATCAATTCCAAAGATTGAAGCTCTTAATCTGAAACAATATCTGTCAGCGATTACATCGCCTGAAGAAAGCAATTACCAAGAAGTAATCAGCTTTGACTAACAGAAGAGGCAATAAATCGATGATAACTCTACGTCTCCGTACTCGATGATAACTGAAGATAGAAACTTAATCAGCAGCAGCAAATTCAAATAAAAATGAACGTGATTGAATTAAATCTTATGTTTCAATAAAACAAAAACTATGTCTCCTTTTTTAATTAGAAATGGCTGGCAATATCTAAATTTTATGCTGTTGTTTACTAAATGTCAGGATTACGACCTAGTTTCTCACACCACTTAAGTTGTGTGTGTTAATTTTATACATGAGCGACGGGACCTACAGTTTAAAGTCGACTCCGAACAAAAAATTTTTTGAGAAACTTTTCATGGCAATTTTATTTACTCTCAGAGTTTTTGCAGACATCTGCTGAGAGGAAGTAGCCGATGAAATATTTTTTCATATTTTCGTTTTGATGTCTGGCTTGGGGCTCGAACCCTGGATTTACGTCTAATAAGCCAACACATTATCTACTAGACTATGGCGACTTCTATGAGAATAATACACATTATTAGAGTCTTTTACTTAAAGTCTCTTCGACGTTGTGATGATCTTCTAGCAGGAAGAAATATCACTGTATCAATATCAATGCGGCTATCGCTCTTTAAGCAAAAATTTTTACATTTTTCAATTTCCATTAAATCGTCGATTACAATTTTCTGTAAAAAATTTATCGAAGCAGAGGCAAAAAACACAATAATCCGATAGAAGTATTCCCTTCTTTACTTTCCATGAAATACAAAATAAATTCTATGAATGTAGTGTGGTCTCTTATTTAAATTACAACACAGAAGCTTTTCATTCTTCAACAATTTAATTACTCATGTATCTAGTGCGGTCGTATTTCTGTTTAAAGATTAAATAAAACATATCTCAAAAATACTGTTGAAGAAATATTCCCGCAGATAATTTTATAATAAAAGAAAATTCAAATTGAATTACAGACAAAACAAAAATACTCCATCGTAATCTGATAAAATTTTATTCCAGGAAATTATAAAAAAAAAATTCGTCTACGTTTGTAATGTAATTAAAGCATCAGCGAAAATATCCATCGAAGTTTCGAAGAATTTTTGTGGTGTAGTGGAAAACAAAGTTACTTTTTTTAAGTACTGTGGGAATGTATAAATAAATTCAATAATTGTGTCCCGTCTTGTTGCTGCTTGATGGAAGAGAATTAAGAAATAAAACAACAAAAGATTTTTATAAACGTTTAAACAAAAAGAAAGGGTGGGTTAAAAAGTGCTTTCTTTTCGATATGTAAAATTAAATTGATTTTATGGGTGCTTAACTTCAGTGTTCACTGTTGGAATGGTGGCACACACCCATAGTTGAATAAACTACTACTGCCACTGTTCACAACTTTATGTAAACAACAACAATTGCGTTTCTTTGTTATTCCTCTGTTTACGCCCTTTGCATAAACAATAACAGTTACTAGACAATTATTCGACAGATCTTTGTAACGGAGACCTGTAAAACGCACCGCGTCTGCTCTGAAGATACTAGACTACGGCAACTTCAAGAGAAACTAGTGTGTGCTCGAAAAACTGTGCAGAAACCTGTCGTATGGGTTATAATTTTATTGAAGTACTAACGGCCTTCCTTTGGTTAACAAGTGTTAGCAAGTGAACTTACCCATACGTTTGTGTTTCTTTTCCTTCTATGCATTGTCTTATACTACTTCTATACACATGCATACATACATACGTACGTATGGTATTAGTATGTCTAAATTGTTTTTATTTTTCTGTTTATTTAGCTGTTGTCTTATTATAACATTTGATGTCAATGTTTGGTGGTTATACACCAAAAACTAACACACCAGCTTACAAGCACTTTCACTCTTACACTCTCTTATGTGTACATATACATTACTTACCCATGCATACTTACATATACTAAGTATTTATGCTTCAACTCTCTTTAATAACTTTAATTTTCTTTCTTTAACTGTCTCTCAGCAAGTTTTTGTTTATAAACACAAGCGAAAGAAAGCAAACGAAAGCAGTGGCAGCAAATAAAACAATTACAATGTAAGACAGAAGAAGAGAGAGATAGAGAGAGGGATAGAGTTGAGGAAAAGCAAAAGAGTAAAGCAATAAATAAAATATATAAACAATCACTGCTTTAATAGAAACAACAACAACAATAACAACAAACGATAAAAAGGAATAACAACAGTAATATTGTTATAAAATTATCATGTTTTATTTTTATTTGTTTTATATGTTAAGGTTCTGCTTTCACTCTCTCTCTCTCTCTCTCTCTCTCTCTATCACACACATACACACTCTTTCGCTCTCCTGCTGTAAGTCTAACTGCTTTAGTTTCCTTTGTTTTACAGTTCTGCTGTGTTACAATGAAATTAGACATGCTGATGAGCATATACACATGTAAAGTATGTTGATGGCTTACTCATACAAACATACATACATATGTATGTAAGAATGCTAGTGTGCGTTAGTGTATGTTCGAAAGAATGTTTTTTTTTATTTATGTTCCATTAACCCATTAAGTTATGCAAAATAAAGGAATTTTTTGCTTTGCCATCACAAATGGTAGGCACATTAACGTTTATGGCTCCAATAAATTAAAGTTTTAATAGGAAAATAGAAAAACAGGAAAAATTAAATTTACAGGGTCATATACAGCACTTATTCACTATTTTCTTGTGTTTTTTTTCTTTTAGCTGGTGTTAGATGGAAGGTATTCAGAAGAGGTATACACTAGGGATGCCAAACGGGATCGGTTTTTAAAAATCCCGGAATTCGGTATTTCGTAATCCCGATCCCGAAATCCCGGGATTTTTCGGGACAATTCGGGATCGAAAAATCCCGAAATATCCCTGGATTTCCCGAAATATCCCGGGATTTCGGAATTTTCTCTTAATAAAAAGAGCTAAAAACAATTGTATTATTAAACATTTTTATTAATTTTCGCTGAAAAACTTTTTCGCAATCTACACTTGTGGGCAAAATGTTTTCAAGATAGCTATATGCAGAATATAACTGTTCACCTCTAACACCTCGTGATTCAATCAATTCTATTTCTTTAGAAAGTTGATTGTCTAAACCATCAGCTGTATTAACAGATTTTATTGGACTTCGAGGGCAACGTTTTACTTTTTAACAATGGAAGTCGGGTTCTTATTCAGTTCGATGTCGAGTGATATAGAATATTCACTTAATTGTTGCATGATACACTTGAAAAACTACGTGAGTGTTAATTAATGTAATATTAAATTTAAAAAAACAATGCCGTAGACTCAATTTTTTTCTTACTTTATAAAGTTTATATGTATGAATTTACAATCCCGAAAATTCCCGGGACAAGTTTTAAAAAATCCCGGGATTCGGAATTTGAGAATCCCGAAAATCCCGGGATTTTCTGATTCGAAATTTCCCGATTGGCATCCCTAGTATACACAAAACGATATTTTCTACAACCCAAATATGGATGTTTTGAAATGGTTATATGCGTTGAACTAAGGCAGGAATACGAATCTTAATCATGAAATTTTAGTTGATCAGATACAGTACACACACTGTATACAAACACTGTATACACACACTGTATACACACACAGTATACATACACTGTTTATGCATACTGTATACTAGTCGTTCAAAGTAAAATATAGACGAGGCCAGGAAAAATATTCTGAAAACCAGCATACTTCCACAGTAATTGGATTTAATGAATTAACCTAAGGTTTTTACCTACTTACTGACGTGGTCATTATAACCCTTTTGTCAGGATCACAACCTAGCTTCTCGCACCACCAATATTGTGTGTATTAATTTTATCCATGACTGGCGGAACCTACAGTTTAAAAGCGACTTTGAAAGCCAGATTTTTCAGAAACTTTTAATGATAATTCATTAGAAGAAGTCAATGAAAGAAATATTTTGTTCGTATTTTATTACATCGTAAGCAAGTATCCAAATGTACACATGGAAAAGTATTTTTAAAATACAAACTGGAACCTTGCAAGAGCCTCTATTTTAAATAAAGCCTTAAACAAAAGTCTTCAAACAAATTTACGACTGTCAGTACCAGAGATCAGCAATGAGTATTGAAAAAGATGAGTAGAATCGAATCATACTCATAATTTCTGATACTTATATGCATTCATACTTATTTTAATAACATGGAACCTCTGCTCATATTCAAAGTTTGAAGTACTCATTATATTCATGCATAACAACACGTATGATGTTGTAGATTTCGACTCTCCATAACTCAACATATACACGAAGCACAAAATGAGAATGAATCGCGTACGTACTCACTAAAAGGTTGTGTGTTTGCTCTGCTTGCTGCTCTGTCGTTTTTGATTTTTTTATTGCAAATTCAGTATTTTTCTGCAGTTATGAATCTAAATAAGTAGGCTTATGAATCAAACATATTTCGAATGGTATGAGTTTGATGTCAACGTTGTACTCAAACTCATTGCAACCTGTTCTTATAAATTAACGTTGTAGCGAGTAGTACGAATGAATCGGAGAAGTTAAATTTCAATATTGTTGACTTACTTATATTCAAAATTCTATGAGTGCTTATGAGTAGCAAAAAACGATTCATTGCTGATCTCTGGTCAGTGTCAACAAAACTTTCTTTCACAGAATATTACATGGCGTATGAGTATTATTTTTAACTCATACGTTACAGTACCATATGCATATGCTTTAGAAAAAAAAGGAAAAAAATTTCTTTTTTTTTTTGCTCAATAACATTACATTGCAATTGAATACTGTTTTCCAGGGTTAAACGATCAATAGCCGTCATTGAAAATAAAATTGTGAAGAATGAAAAAAAAAACACATGAAATAAAAAACCAGAAATGTAATCGTAATTGAACTTGTATTTGTATTTTTTCCCCCATATTTAATTCGTTTCCTTTTTTCCATTTGTTTTACATATTTTCTCTTCATTCTCCTCTCCTCTGCAATACAACATTTTTAACAACATCCTCCACAGCCTCCGTATCATGTTTTATTCAAAAGATTTCATTTTTTTTCAGTTTTTTTCTTTCTTTTTGATTATCATTGTTTCTGTTTCTGTTTCTTTTACTGTGTTATTGTGGTGGAAAATATTTTGTGCCAATGCTTTCTCTGAATTTGTTGAGTTTGTTTTTCTTTCTTTTCTTTTTTCTCTTTCTCTCTTTCATTCGTTGCTTAACATGACCATGAATTTGAAATAATTTGTATGTGTGTGTGTTTGTGTCTTAAATATAAAATGTCACATTAAATTTACAACATTAAATTTGAAAAGCAATTTTGTTTTTTTGATATGAGGCAGTAACTAAAAATAAATTGAAAAAAATAAGAAAATCTTTGATTATCTTATGGTCGTAGGAAAGCAGGCAAATCGATGTAAAGATAATCTGTGCAGCTTTTATGATTTCCATTAAGACCCTGTAAAATGTAATCGATTACTTTTCTAATTGATGTTTTTACGATAACTTCTATAACCCAAGAAAACGTCTACAGACTGATCGATAAGTAGAAGAGACATACAATAAACTATTCATGGCGGCATAAGAGACGTTGTAGAGACATTAGGCTTACATAGCCCATGTTAAGCCATGTTAAACCGTTCTAAAACGGAATGGATTCTAAAACTAGTTGATAGGTTTCTTAACCCAACTTTTAGCCTTGAAGGCAAAAGTAGCATGACCTCTGCCTGCAGTGTTTGTAGTAATGTGATGGAATCGATGAGTATCAAGCACATTCTGGGTCTATGCCCTGATCTGGAAAGGCGAAGAAATTAGTTGTGCTTTGTTTTTAATTTTTATTAAACAAGTTTTGTTCCAGTTAAACAGCTAATTTGGCTAGCATAGCAGGTCTTAGAATGACAGGGTTGCCGTCTAACGTTTTCTTGAAAAAAAATGCATGGCAATGTAGTACGTGGATATAAAACCCTTGCTTACTGCTTCCTCAGATTGCATTTGGTCTGTAAGCATAGCTGCCAGATTTGACGATTTATCGTCATTTTGACGATTTTGTGCTCCAAAAATATCATATTGACGATTTGACGATTTATGCCCTTATTTTGACGATTTTTTAGAAATTAAAAATTTAATTCATATTCTTTACGATTTATGGGGTATACTTTCTTTATAATTGTATTCGAACTATATTACTCATACGCATCATATTACATGTACTGGAATAGTTACCCTGAAAAGTATGCAATAAAAAAACTTCGATTTTGTCCTGTATGAAACTAATGGAATTAATATAACTCATACGTCACATATGTACGTTCTCTGCATTATGAGTTTTACATTGTTTTAGATATGAGCATAAAGTGAGTAAATATATAGTGGGTTGGCGATCTAAAAGTTTAAATTTAAAAATGTAATAAAACGAAAAAAATTTAAATTCTGATAAATTTATTGTTTCGCTGTGAACTACAACGGCTCCGGTTGGAAATAGATTTTTATTTCATTTATATGGCCGCGGATTTATGCCCTTATTTTGACGTTTTTTAAAAATTAAAAATTTGCATCATATTCCTAACTTTAGTGCATTAAAAGCCACTTTAAGCTTTGTACTTGCTTTGCAATTGTTACTATTGGAAATTTATGTTGGTAAAAACAAGGAGTAAAGTATTAAATTTTTAAGTTACTTTCGATGATGATTATTATGTATTTTATTCCTTTTTAATCCCTTAAAAGCTGAAAAATTACAACTCCTAAATAACCTCGTAGTTGAGAATAATATATCACTTGTCGTAGCAGACTATTTTAAAAATTCGAGTATGGCTTCTAATATTGCCATCGGAAGAACAAAGGCAAGCGCCGTAATTTTTTTTTTGTTTTTTGTGCGACCAACACTCAGGGGATGGATGACATTGAGTTTGGAACTATGTTATGAGAAGAAGGAAAGAGAGGTCAGTGTTTATGGACACTAGGCTTGTATATTTTTCTACCATAAGTAACAGGATAGGCCTCTGCAAGAATTAAGTTCCACATACCGACACAGTCCCACTAAAAAGCGTATTTTTACTGTAATGCAGTGTGCGATCCACTGGCCAATCGACCACATACGGATCTGCTGGCCGAAAAAGACGAGAGTTATGTAGGAATATATGATTTTCGGGAAAATGTCCCCTTATTTCGCTCAAGCAAAACCATTTTATAGTAGCGACAGAACAGTGAAACACAAACCACATTGCAACAATGCTCCAATGATTCAATGGAGTTGGATACACTACCGTCATAAACGAGATACTATGGCCTCTCCTGTACACGGTCGAGAAACCGCAAAATAGACGTTGAGGCACCAACCCATACATGAGAGTTGTATTCCATTCTCTTTCAGTTATAAACGGTGTAAATAATAAGATCGGGTGTTAAGAACTTGAGAAGGAACTGAAAAATGTGTCAGCATTACACTTAATTTTCATGCTGAGAACATCAAAAGCTTCTGATTCCCTAATACCTTCACCGCCCATAGATATAGATGATGTAATATTATTGCCGAGCTTATGTCTCAATAAACAACGTTGGGATATATTGTTTAAACCTTATACAATTTTTTCCTGAAAATGATCACAATTTCTTCATTTTTGAAAAAAAAAAATATTAAATGAAGATGAAGAACGCTAGCTTTTAATTTTCAATAAATTCTTTGTTAAATGTTTTATTTTTGAACTCAGATATGTACATATATTGACTTTATATGTTTTACTACAATAGAAATAATTTTGGTTTTTAAAAAAGTTTTAATTTATTTATTTATCTTTTCTGACGATTTTTTTACGATTTTAATACACGTCTTTGACGATTTTGATGATTTTTTCTCAAATATTTGACGAATTGGTGCCTCATTTATATGGCAGCTATGACTCTAAGTCAAATTGTTACACATACATACATAACAGAGCTGGTCATTACAACCATTCAGTGAGGATTACGGACTAGCTTCTCACAACACTTATGTTGTGTGTGTTTATTTTATACATGAGTGGTGGGATCTACAGTTTAAAGTCGACTCCGAATGACAGATTCCTGAGAAACATATTTCATTTTGTTGGAAATGCCAGACCTGGTGTTTGAACCGTGGCCTCACGTCTCATAAGCCAACACACTACCTACTAGACTACGGCGTCCTAAAATTAAGCACTTTTTCTTCTTTCTTCTTCATATGCATACGTTAGTAAATCTTGATGTCGCCTTACTTTCCTTTATATTACACCTGAATAGCTATTGTCTTAAGAATATTTAAGTAATGAAGGGAAACTACGTGGAATTTTTAAATTAATTTAAAAATTATTTTTCTTTTTGTTTTTTGGTTTTCTTTACAACTTCGTATAGCTTTGGTCGTAATGATTTTTTTTCTTATAGAAAATAATAACGTACCCCAAATTGCAGTTCAATCTAAGCGTTTAAACTCCCACTGCCTCAAAGGTACTCCAGATCACCGGGGACCCTTCCTTCTGCACGATGTTTAAACAGACTCTCTTAATGGTACTCCAGCGTAACAATAAAAACTTAAATAGCATCACAGATAACAAAAAAGTATAAAAATAGAATACAAATTAAATTTTGAGCAACATTTTATACATTTTAATAAATACTTTATTGCTTAATATGAAATTGTAATTGTAACACCGGGTAACAAAATTTAAGCAATAAAAATACAGGTAAAAAAAATGGATTTTTTTGAAGACATCCCTCGGAATATTTCTATTTCAAAAAATAGAAAAACATATGAAGGCCAGTTAACTTGTCGTATCCATAAAAGAATTGGTTTGGCTTGGACTTATTATTTTAGTCAGATAGGTTGGTAGATTAAAGGAGAGACCACCAACCACTGGTCTCATGCCAATTGTTATACACCTAAGCCACCATGTAGACCTGTTGTGTGCTTACCATTAGGAATAACATCTTACTTTCTATAGGAAGCCTGTATCTTGTATAAACTTCATTAACTTCTTTCAATTCACTCCTTTGAAGTGAATTATGTCTGGTGTATTATTTTCCCCAAAATAATGCAATCTAGAGCTCATGAATGCTGGTGAATGGTATAAAAATTATTTCATCGTTGCAATATATTCACTACATGCCTTGCATTTATTATTTTCCACTATGAGAATACTCATTAGAGTACTCAAATCGCCCTTATTCAGTCTAACAAACCTCATGGTTTTCAGCTAGTAAGGTTTAAGCCTAGTAAGGCTACATACTACTTATCTTTGTAATTATTTCATTGTCTCAGTGTTCCACAGGTGATGCTTCCGACCAATTTCTAAGCCTGCTCTTCGATGCATAGAAAGGCATTGGGTCTTCTGTGCTTATGTATGCTATGTATAGCTGTTAAGCATTTTCTCTCCACTGCATCAACATGTTTTCTTTGCCTCATTTAGATTTAATTTAAAAATTTATTTAATTATCCTTATCGACCAAGATTTCTGATCTATAATATTGTTACGAAAATGAAAAATCAAGATACTGGAGTTTTGCTTTTACATCGCTTAACATTAAGAGCTACAAAAACAAAACAATGCAGTAAACAAACCTGTTTACATATTATCGTACTGCTTAATATAACAACAAACACAGGCATAAAAAATGGTAAGCAAGTAAACAAAAATACAACAATAAGAACTACAAGAATAAATGTAAAAAAACGATGTTTAGTTTTATAGAGATTTCGAGAAGGCGAAGTCATTCTCAAAAATTAACACACACAACATAAATGGTGTGAGAAACCAGGCCGTAATGCTGACTGAAGGGTTGTAATGACCAATTATGTATGAAGTCATATAAACGTTCGCCTACATGAACATTCATCAGACTGTTTGCTCTGTCATATAAAAGCCAAGGCAAATCAGGCGACTAAGTTAGTGAAGTTCAGTCAGTCTTGTGTGAAGACGCAAAGTGTTTGAAGATCTCCGTTACAAAGATTTGTCAAACGATCGCCTAGTAATTGTTATTGTTTATACAAAGGGTATAAACAGAGGAATAACAAAGAAAAGCAATTGTTGTTGTATACATCAAGTTGTAAACAGTAGCACACAGAATTGTGCGAACAATAAAGAATTTTAATTTAAGCTAAACACAAACTTTTATTTTATTTTATCAATCAATCTTATGCAATCTACGAGTTCATATTTTAAACGTTTTTAAAAAGTAAAAATCGTAACAATATTTTCCAATTTCATTTCATTTTTTTTTATTCTAAAGCCACCTTAACTTCTAGACTATCGTCTACCTTTCTGCCTGCAATTTTTGCGATTACACGCACATGCTTCATCTCCGAAACAATAATTCAATAGCGCTGTGTGTGTGTGTGTATGCGTGTGTTCATTTGTCTAATCCTTTATAAAATTTTCCAATTGTTGTAGACGTCATAACAATGGGCACCACAAAAAGACGCCAAAAATCATCAACGTGTATATCTCTTGCTTTTGCTCTTCCCACAATCTCTCACTCACTCACTCACTCACTGTTTTTTGCTTTCATTGTGTGAGTATTTCATTTCAATTTTTCTGGTTTTTTTTTCTGTTTTTGTTGCTGCTATTGTTGTTGTTGTTGTTATTGTTTGCCACAATCGAAATCAAAATGTTCAATTTCTGGTTTTTCGTAATGCGTTGCAACCGCAAAAACAGAAAATTTTTTCGAAATTAAGTGGACGACACAATCGGTAAAATTGGTTTTCAAAGTCTTCAATAAATGACAAAAGCAATACAACGAAAGGTCAAAAAGAGGAATCTCTTACTCATCCTCACGCACACACATACAATATGACCAAATCATTTAGGCCATTAGCAAAAACACACAAATAGAGTAGGCACCCAAACCTCCCCCCATTCGTCTGTCATACGAAAGATATGTCATATCCTTGTGTATTAAACAGTTGATGATGATGATGAGTTGATAATGCAAAAAACAAGGCAACCAAACGAGAGTAATAGAGGTGAATAGACCGAGAGAGAGAGAGAGAGAGAGAGAGGGAGATTAATAACGGATTTAATAGTGAACATTCGTTTCGAATTGAGGTTAATAAAATATTATGTTTTCATGTTTAATGGGTTAATGTGGTCTTAGTGTTATGTGTGTTGTGCTGATAATTTGTAATCCACTGTTGACCTCTATACCACACACACACACACCCATTTCTAGGTATGACAAGAGAGTTGCAAGAGATACAAACAGAAAAATATGTGTATTTAAGAACCTTGAAAAGTAGTTTTTTTTTCAATTTTCAATATTGAAGATTAAAATGTCATTAAATTGGTTCAGTTAAGTCTGTAAATACGATATTTCAGGCTGAGTACAGTACAGTAGAAATCACCGTAGTCTGGTAAGCAGTGAGTTATTTTATTAGACGTCAGGTTGGTAGTTCAATCCCTGGCTTATAAATCTCGAACAAAACGAAATATGAAAATAAATATTTCTTCGACGGTTTCCACTCAGCAGTCTTCTGGCAAAAATTCTAAGAGTAAAATAAAATTGCCATTAAAAGTTTCGAGTGCGAGTTGGCAATGATTTCCGTAGCCAATGCAATAATTAGCTGCATGAGCTCCTCAACGACATGAACATGGTTGTGCGGCACTGGCTCGACAATGTCGTTCGGATGGAAAACAATGCTCCGGCGAAACAGATATTTGATGCGCAGATTAACGGAAGCCGGCATAGAGACCGACCTTGTGCTTACTTTCACAACAGAAAGGTAATCTACCTAACGGAGGATGGAGAAAAGGAATAGGTAGTGGCGGCGGATGTCCCGCAGGGCTCTGTACTTGGGCCCCTACTGTGGTGTACTTCGACTGCAATTGCCAAACGGGACTACAATTGTGCGTTTTGCCTTTGACATTGCCATAGTCTGGGTAGCTGAGGCATGGCTTGATGAGGCAGGCTTGACAGTTGCTGCACATAAAACGGTGCCCGTGTTGAGGATAGTGGAGAAGATTGCAGTGAGGCACTAAGGTCGAATCGAAGAGGGCAATAAAATGCTTGGAAGTGATTATCGACGACAGGTTGAGCACGAGAAATTCATCGACGAAAAGGCATCTGTAACCCAGGGATCACTGACGAGTATGATGCCAAATAATGGAGGACCAAATCCATTTAGGAGGAGAATAATATCGAGAATTGTAACGTCGGCAATGTTATATGCTTGTCCAATATGGTCGGAGATACTCTCCGTGGAGACGACAAGAAGAAAACTCTCCTCGATGTATCGTCTAAGCGCGATTAGACAGATAAGTGGCTTTAGGACAGTTTCTGCTGAAGCGGTAATGGTATTGGCAAAGACAGACATATTGGCGGATGAGATGAGACGGATATACTTTCGCCGTCTCATGTTTCCAATACAAACAGCAGCTATTAAAGCAAAGGAACGAAGGACTTCCATGCACAAACGGCAGTCACAATGGGAGAACAGTTTAAAGGGAAGATGGATATTTCGCCTTGTCCCTGATATAACCCCTTGGATGGAGAACACACATTGCGAGCTGAACTACTACGTGAACCAGTTCCTAAATGGTCATGGTTGCTTCAGGAAGTACTTGCACAGATTTGCGCATGATACTTCATCTATATGCACGGACTGCGTAGATGAGGAGTAAGATGCGGAGCATATTCTTAAATGCTGCCCCAGATTTAGATGTCACGGGGAAACCGACTTATGGAAGAGGTGATGAATTCTAGGATTCTATGGAGCCAATACACCTAGAGAATGGCTGAAGTTTTGCTGGAACTCCGAAGGTTGGAGTTACGATGGTGACATTTGATTTAGTGTGATAAAGCTTTAAAGCTAACCAGCCCAACGCGAAGTAATACTTTATACAGGGGGTGACTGGTTGCAGAATATAGCGGATTGAAGAATTTAGTACGTATGCACCAGTGATGGTGAATCGTGCACTCTTTTGTTGGAACAAAAGTGTCTTTGGAAGATTCCCAACTCCGGCTCAAGACAAAAAAAAAATGAGACCAAACTTTCCTACGTTGAAAGGACCAAATCGAGGGAACTCTGTTATCGATTGGTGTGACCAACTGGCGAAGGCGAGCAAGAAGCAGAAAAGTAAATAAAATTGCCATGAAAAGTTTCTCAAAAAATCTGTCGTTCGAAGTCGAATTTAACCTGTACGTAGAGCCACTCATGCTTACAACTAACGCACACAACATGGATGGTGTGAGAAATTAGGTTGTAATCCTTACTGAAGGTTTATAATGACCAATTAAGTAAGTACGTGACATTTCAAATATCTAAATATCTAAACATTAAAACAAACAAAAGATGTTTGAACAAAAGAAACAATTCCTGGAAAATTCTACTCCTGCAAAAAATTTGAAATTTGAAAAACGAAAAGAAAAAATTTAATTTTTTTTATTGTGGTTGTTATTGTTGCTTTAGTTGCCTTGCGGCCTAATAAGTTTTCAAGGTGGATATTTTTTTTAAATATTTTTTTGTACTTCTTTTCATAATTATTTGATTGAATTTTTAAATTAAATTTTTTATTTATTTTTTTTTCTGCATGAATACAACCGGCATGTATTTTTGTATGTTTTTTTTATTAACAATACATACCGTGTTGTTGTCGTTGTTGTTGATGTTTTTTACCTTTAATTATATAAACATTTAAACATTTTTGCTTTTGGGCAAATTCTGCTAAATTAATTTATTGTTTTTAATATTAAAATATTTATTTTTATTAAATTTTGTTTTCTTTTTTTTGTAATATTTTTTTATTAAATATTTACATACACACATATCGGGTCCGCCATCTAACGTTTTTTTTTCAACTAGTGCTTATTTCGTGAATGGTAATACTTAGCTTATGTTTGATTTGACAGATAATTAGTTTTATCCTTCCGCTGAATGAATATGGTTGAGTATACGCTTGAACAACGCTGGGAAATATTGCGACATTACTTTTAAAATCATGGTAATGTTGCAGAATGTGTACGAAAATTGCGTACGTATTTTGGAAGAAGAGAAGCACCGTCAGCTCCGTACGTTCGTTATCTTATGAAACAAGTGAAAGAAACTGGCATCCTCATCGATAAATCAAAGCGTGAAAAGCCAAAAAAAATGCGTACACCCGAGAATATTGCTGCTGTGGCAGAAAGTGTGCGTGAAGCGCCATCAACATCAATTCACCGTCGTTCTCAACAATTGAACATTTCGGAGACAACATTAAGACGAATTTTGCATAAAGACCTTGGCATGACGCCATACAAAGTCCAATTGCTTCAGGAGTTGAAGCCAATTGACCATCGAATGCGTTTTCGCTTCGCTAAGTGGGCCTGCGTTAGAATTACAGAAGATGCCGATTTTGGCAAAAAAAATCATCTTTTCAGATGAAGCTCATTTTGATCTTGGCGGGTATATAAAGAAGCAAAATTGTCGCATTTGGGGCACAGAAAACCTGCACCCATACATTGGAAAGCCGACGCACCCAAAACGAGTCACAGTTTGTTGCGGATTTTGGTCCAGAGGCATAATTGAGCCATTTTTCTGCGAAAATGAGCAAGGAGTGGCCGTTACACTCAATGGCGATCGTTATCGGGCCATGTTGAACGAATTTTTGTTCACAAAAATTGAAAAGGAGGATATTGGCAACATTTGGTTTCAACAGGACGGCGCTACGTGCCACACAGCCGAAGCTACACTCGATGTTTTGCGCCCTGTTTTTGAAGATCGCATTATCAGCCGCAGAGCTGATGTCGTTTGGCCATCTCGGAGCTGCGATTTGACACCGTTGGACTATTATTTGTGGAGTGCCGTCAAAGATAAGTGTTACGCGGACAAGCCAGAGACAATTGACACTTTAAAGGACAATATTCGTGAAGCCATTGGTGAAATACAGCTGCACACAATCGATAATGTGCTTAAAAATTGGACCGATCGTGTAGGCTACTGCATGGCCAGCCGAGGCAGCCATTTGAAAGAAATTATTTTTCATTATTAACCGGAAGGATTGTACTTTCAAATAAAAAAATAAATTTGAAAAAATATTCAGTAGTTTTTTTTTAAAGCATTTTCAAGAAAAAAGTTATTTGGCGGACCTTTTACGTATATACTTATGTACACATTCACACCAGAGATCAGCAATGAATCGTTTTGTCGCTACTCATAAGCACTCATAGAATTTTGAATATAAGTGAGTCAACAATATGGAAATTTAACTCGTCTGATTCATTCGTACTACTCACTACAAGGTTGATTTATAAGTACAGGTTGCAATGAGTATGATTACAACGTTGACATCAAACTCATACCATTCGAAATTTGTTTGATTCATAAACCTACTCTTTTATATTCATAACTTTAGAAAAATACTTATAATAATACTCGAGTGACTCGTCATAATTTTAGAAAAATACGTATAATACTCATTAATGATTCGAATGACTCCAATCATTCATCAAAATTTACAAACTTAGTTTTTGTTGCATTTACAAAAATAAGAAAAAAGACACATAAGCAAAAAAGACAGAACAGCAAGCAGAGCAAACACACAACCTTCTAGTGAGTATTTTAGTGTTCGATGATGAGTACTTCAAACTTTGAATATGAGTAGAGAGAGGTTCCATGTTATTAAAATAAGTATGAATGCGTATAAGTATCAGAAATTATGAGTATGATACGATTCTACTTATCTTTTTGAATACTCACTGCTGATCTCTGTTACATACACACATACTGATGCGTGTGCAGTATGCAGTACATTTAATTATAGTCCTTGCACTTGCTGGGGGACAAACAACGCTTGTCAATGTATTGGCAGTTTTCACAAAAATATTTACACTCCTATTACCGCGCACGAATGGTAGACAAGTAATGAATTTTTTTTTTCTTGTTGTTCTCGCTTACACACACTACAATTTTATTTTGTAATAAAAATTAATTGAAATTAACAAAAAAAAAAAGAAGAAAATTCATATTGTTTTTCGCCATTTTTTGTTGTTCTTGTTGTAATTGTAAATTTAATTGTGTTTGTGGCAACAAATTAAAAATTATAATTATTATGAGGGATTGCTGATGAAAATGCAAATTAACGAAGTGTGTGTTAAAATTAATGAACAAAGAGAACGTAACAACGATTACAACAACACTTGTCATAAACAGTTTAAAAAACATGAACAATTTTCATATGAAATTAAGTAAACAGTTTAAGGTGGGGAAAAAGTTTTTTGTTAAAGAGAGAAAGACTAGTGAATCCAGTAGTCAATTCACTTACAACTTGTTTGGTAACACATTTGTTATCAAATATTGCTATTAAATGTGAATGAAACTATCATATGTAACTAGAGTCTGGTTGGTTTATGTACCTGGATAGCACATAATATTGGAAAATGAAGCTGCATATGCACTGCCTAGGAACGAATTCGTGACATCCTATATAAACCATATTGTGCAACACCGCTTACTACTATCCGCAGCCTAAAGTCTAAGGTTGGAAAGTTTGTAAATATTAAGGCTACTGGAACACTCAAAAAGGCGCCTAGGCTCTTAAAGAAAGCACTCAGTTGTCGCTTTGGATGTTGCATGAAAGTGATATCGCATCTATAAAGGAAACTACGCATATGAATGTTGGCTGATTATGCCTGTTAGCATATGCAGTTATTGGCAGCCACAGTTTTCGTGAGGCAAACAGATCTACATATTGTTACGTTTTTACCTTTTAAAAACGTTTAAAATATGAACTCGTAGATTGCAAATAAAATAAAAATAAATTTGCTTTTAGAGTTTAATTAAAATTTCTTTATTATTCTCACAATTCTGTGTGCCACTGTTCACAACTTTATGTAAACAACAATAATTGCTTTTCTTTGTTATTCCTCTGTTTACTCTCGACAGATCTTTGTAACGGAGATCTTCAAACCATAATTACTCTTTTCAAACACGTTGCATCTTCACACAAGACGGACTGAACTTCACTGACTGCGTCGGTTGCTTTGCCTTGCGTTTTATATGGCAGGGTAAACAGTCTGATGAATGTTCTTGAAGGCGAATGTTCGTTATTTCGCCTTAACGAAATATCTATAAATGTAAATATCGTCCTTAACGTTTATTCTTGTAGTGTTGTTTGTGTATTTTTGTTTACTTATTTACCATTGTTTTTATGCTGGTGTTTGTTGTTATATTAAGCAGTACGATAATTTGTAAACAGGTTTGTTTACTTGCATTGTTTTGTTTTTGTAGCTTTTGTTTATAATTTTGATGTTAAGCGATGTAAAAGCAAAACAACAGTATATTGATTTGTATTTATTTTTATTTATTTATTTATTACAATACAATTACAAATTATATTCTAATTATATACGAGCTGAGTAACTTGACCATATGCTCGGTGTAGTGTCACATACCAGAGTCTCTGGTGGGAATCATACCGACGACCCTCACGCTAATAGTCTAGCACACTACCCACTAGACTACCAGGGTACCCATCTTGTTTTTTAATTTTCGTAACAATATATACATACAGTCCCAGTCAGAATTATGACCTAGGTCCTCACGCCACTTATGTTGTGTGTGTTAATTTTCCCCAAGAGTACTGAGACCTACAGTTTAAAGTGGACTCCGAACGATAGATTTTTGGGAAACATTTTCATAACAATTTGATTTTAATCTCAGAGTTTTTGCCAGAAATCTGCTGAGAAGAAGTTGCTGAAGAAATATTTTTTCAAATTTCCTTTTGCTGGAGATGTCTAACCTGGCCTCATGTTTAATAAGCCAACACACTATCTACTAGAGTGCGGCAACTACTGCTGAACATATTATAGACCAAATGGTAGCAACAGATCACATAGATCACAGTTTACTGCAACTTTGTAATGCAATATGTCGCTGTAAAACAGTAAATTATAAAGGCTCACTGTGTTATTGAAATGCCAAATTAAGTTTTATTGTTCCAATTTTACATTTCAATATAGGATAGAAGCCAATTATGCATTATAGAATCAATCCATGAAAACGGTATCAAGAGCCTGCCAACTTTCTCTAAACTACCTTGCTTTCTGTGCTTAACAGTTTGTCCATCTGATTGGGTTGTCCATCACATATGCTCCTACCATAGTCAAAGCGAAAGGTTTATCTAGTTGTCTTATTTAATCACTGTCATATGAAGGCCATTAGAAACTTATGGTTTTCTTTTCTGCAGTTTTAACTTTGACTACCATTAAATTCCTTAACAACATACTTATCTTCCATTCTAAGGACAATGAAAGGCAAAACAAATGCCACTCCATGCCCTAGCATGCCAAGGCATCAGTACAAACAAACAATGGATGAAAGAGGAGAGTTCAATAACAGAAAAATACCGTGTTTTTTTCTTGTTTTTGCTTTGAGTTAAAATGACAAATTATGAACCTTAAAAAGAAAACAAAAGGATTCTAACGAAACAAAAGAGATGAACGAATAACACACGAAATATAGGAACAAAAGAAATTCTTTTGAATTTTTACCCAAAAAATGCAAACAAACAAACCAAAAAAGAAAAAAAAGAGAAAGAAAAGGAGATCACCTACCTTAAATCCATTTATTATTCAATTCAAGCCATTCAAGACAATTCCAAAAAGGATGTGCATACATAAGAGAGTCTGTAAGTATGTGTATGTGTGAGAGAGAGATATGCAGTTCATTTCACACACACATGGGCTTTACTTTCACATTTATCTTGTATTAGAAGAGATATAGAAAAAATACAAATCCAAATAGAAATAGCATTAGTCCTTACAAATACCGGTGGGGTAGAGGTTCAGAGGTGGAGTCTAATTGTTTACAAGTGATTAATGTATTTTAAGTTAAGCCACTCTCTGGTCAGAGCCACATTCTATGTATGAGTACCTTAACTAGCTTAACTAGGGTGTACACACGTGCACATAAATAAATACATAAATAAGTGAAGACACTAATGTATTTCGAAAAGGACAGAAGAAAAGGATACTTGAAAAGGATACTCTTACAAATACCTTCTATTCTTTGATACGTTGTTTTTTCTTTTGCAAACCAAAACTATTCTTTTGGTTGGCCATTCTGAAGCACAAAATGAAGTTAATTTTCACCAATATTCGTTTGTCTTTAAACAGTTGATTTATGATCATCCTATTGTATTTTGGCATACAACTAAGAAACTAAAATTCTAAGGAGAATTAACTATTGTTACGTTTTTACCTTTTAAAAGCGTTTAAAATATGAGCAAATAAAATAAAAATAAATTTATGCTTAGTTTACATTAAAATTCTTTATTATTCGCACAACTCTGTATGACATTGTTTACAACTTGATGTAAACAACAACAATTGATTCTCTTTGTTATTTTTCTATTTATACCCTTTGCATAAACAATAACAATTAATAGGCAATTATTCGACGGAGATCTTCAAACCACGATTACTCTCTTCAAACACGTTGCGTCTTCTAACAAGAATGACTGAAGTTCACTAACTCAGTCGCCTGCTTTGCCTTTTAAAAGGCAGGGTAAACAGTCTGATGAAAGTTCTTGAAGGAAAATATTCGTAACTTCGGAAGTCGCCGTGGTCTAGTAGGTAGTGTGTTGGCTTATTAGACGAAAAGCCAGGGTTCGAGCCCCAGGCCAGACATCAAAATAAAATACAAAAAGTATTTCTTCGGCGACTTCCTCTCAGCAGATTTCTGGCAAAAACTCTGAGAGTAAATAAAAATTGCCACGAAAAGTTTCTCAAAAATCTGTCGTTCGGAGTCGACTTTAAACTGTAGGTCCCGTCATGTATAAAATTAACGCACACAACATAAGTGGTGTGAGAAACTAGGCCGTAATCCTGAATGAAGGGTTGTAATGACCAATTATGTATGTATGTATGTTCGTAACTTCGCCTTCTCGAAATCTCTATAAATGTAAACATCGTTGTTTACATTCATTATTGTTGTTTGTGTATTTTTGTTTACATTTATTCTTGTAGTGTTGTCGCTGTATTTTTGTTTACTTGTTTACCATTTGTTTTATGCTGGTGTTTGTTGTTACATTAAACAGTACGATAATTTATAAACAGGTTTGTTTACGGCATTGTTTTGTTTTTTGTAGCTTTTGTTCACAATTTTAAAGTTAAGCAATGTAAAAGCAAAACCTCCAGTATCTTGATTTTTCATTTTCGTAACAATATTTTCAAGTTTCAAATTTTGGAATTAAAATTTTCCCTTTGCTACAGGAAAATTGTTTCTTTTTTTTTTTCTCTTGTTTCCATTTCCTCGAAAAAAAATGTTTGTACAATTTTGTACTATTTTTGATCATTAACTTTATCTGAGAATATGGACCCGAAAAAGTTACTCTCTTTACAACCAACCAAGCAGTGGTTATTAGTGAAGATACAAGAAACTTTCATGGCAGTTTGAATTGAGTTGACTTGAGTTGTGTTGTGTTGTGTTGTTGTACAGAACATTTATGATTATTTTTCTTGGTATTTATGATGGCTCTTAATGTTTTATTAAATGCCATTTAAGCATCACAAATGACATGAAATTTTTTTTTTTTTTTTGGCTAAAAGGAAGGCAAAACGTAACATTAAGTGGAATAAATATCACCAACTAAACTAAACGAAACGAAACTAAACTAAACTAAACTTACTCAACTATAATAGTTATTTAAAGCCTGAAAACACAACAACGTAGGAAAATTCAAAATGATCTCAAATTATCGAATTTATCTAAGTGGAGTCGTTTTTAAAATCTTTGGAAGAAAGAAGGAAAATTATATTTCAATTCCATTAAACCCACAAGGCACAAAGAGAAACAAATTTAACAAACCCAAGTACTGGGTTAGTTGAATACAATTAGTGCTACAGGGTCGTTTTAAAAACATATCAAGACAACTGGTGATTAATTGCCCACCCTTAGCTGTTTACTAAAAAGGCCTAAATTGTATTCCCTCTTATATGTATTCTTTCCCAGACCGATTGTATGATTACCTCTTTCGAAAAACCTGCGAATTGTGTAGGTGAACCATATAAAGACAACAGGTAATACATTACCCACCCTGAGATCCAAGCTTATGCTTTTATCCAAGCCATATTTTCCCTCTTAGATTTATTCCTTGCCAGAGCCATTGTATGTCTGGTACTTTAGAGAAGCCTGTGGATTGTTAAGGAACATCGCACTACTATTGGCAACCCAAACGGCCAATTTTGTTTATGCTAGACTTGCTTGAAGTCACCGTACCCTGTTTTAGTAGTGTGTTGACTTATTAGACGTGAGGCCACAGTTCACACCCCAGATCAAACATCTCCAATAAAACGAAAACATAAAAAAAAGGATTTCTTCGGCGTCTTCCTCTCAGCAGAATTCTGGCAAAAACTCTGTGAGTAAATTAAAATTGCCATGAAAAGTTTCTCAAAAATTCTGTCAGGTCCCTCCACTTATGGATCAAATTAAAACACACAGCATAAATGGCGTAAAGAGCTTGGTCGTAATCCTGACTGAAGGGTTGTAATAACACCATTAACTAAGTAAGTAGACTGCTTACTTATCGTATTCTTTCTTGACGTAGATACAGAGACTAGCGTTTATTGGCCTAACAGAGGCATCTTATCCTACAGCGGCGCTGTAAGCTCTGTTGCATTTAAGTATTATGCACATGGTAGTGAAGATCAAAGCTTTGGAGATTATGGTCCGGTTGATAAAAGGCGAATCAGACATAACATTTATTAGAAGACTCCATGACCTAAGGTATCGATTACCTGACAGCTCCCTCCTTAACTGTCCGCTGGATAGAAGCAGTGGACAGTCACATACTTACATACACAATTGGTCATTACAACCCTTCAGTCACGATTACGACCTAGTTTCTCACACCACTTATGTTGTGTGTGTGTGTTAATTTTATACATGGGATCTACAGTTTAAAGTCGACTCCGAACGACAGATTTTGGAAAAACTTTTCATGGCAATTTTATTTACTCTCAGAGTTTTTGCCAGAAATATGCTGAGAGGAAGTCGCCGAAGAAATAATTTTCATATTTCGTTTTGATGTCTGACCTGACCAGCAGTGGACAGTCACTCTATAATTTTGGGAAATGCTTCCTAACGAAATTTGGTAACAGAAATTGGTGGAGTAATCTGGAAACTACATTCTCTTTTAAAAGAAGGACAATTTTATTGTATAGAGATGGGTCAAGAATGGAGCTTGGAACAAAAGAAGGAGTTTTTGATACCAAAATGAAATAGTCTGAGCCTGTGGGAAAACTTGCCATCGAAAGATGTACTTTCTTGAACAGAAGGACGATAATGTATGCCTTCGAATACACATCAGATGCTAGGCACGCTACCTACTAGCCTACGACGACTACAACTGCTTTCATGTACATACACATACATACACAATTGGTCATTACAACCCCTCACTCAGGATTACCAGCTAGTTTCTCATACCACTTATGTTGTGTGTGTTAATTTTATACATGAGTGGCGGGACCTACAGTTTAAAGTCGACTCCGAACGACTGATTTTTGAGAAACTTTTCGTGGCAATTTTATTTACTCTCAGAGTTTTTGCCAGAAATCTGCTGAGAGGAAGTCGCCGAAGAAATACTTTTCGTATTTTATTTTGATGTCTGGCCTGAGGCTCGAACCCTGGCTTTACGTCTAATAAGCCAACACTCTACCTACTAGACTACGGCGATGTAGTCTAGTCATGTATTCAAAGTAAATGTGGTTTTCTTTTATTCGAAAGACTTAATTATCACGACTCTAACTGAAGTCTTATTATTTTCCTTTGTTTTCTTTGTTAATTTTCCTTTTTTTTTTAAAATACTTTTCAATTGACCCGGCAATATGAGTTTGCTCGTATCATTTTCCTGCATTTAACTTTTGCCATTAACACACACATCGCAGAACAAAACAAAAAAGAAAAAAACAGAGAAGAAAAACAGAAAAACAACATTCAACGACAATAATAATCGTAACAAAAACCGGCAACCAAAAGAACTTTGTTGTTGTTGTTGTTATTGTCGTTGACAATGTCTTACCATTTAATTTTCTATTACTTTTTCTGCTTCTTCAACTGTCTTTCCCGGCCTTTCCTTTTTTTTTAAGATTTTGTCATCATCTTCTCAACAATGATGTTTAGCAGGCAGCTTAAGTTTCAGTCAAATTGAAACATACAAAGTAGAGGATATAAAAACGAAAACAAACAAAAACTAAAATGGTAAAGGGAAAAGAGAAAAAGAAGAAGAAAAGTAAATAAAATAAATGAAAAGAGAACAACAAAATAAACGAAACTGATATTGTCCGTATTTCCCGTTTGCAAAACTAAATGATACACACCAGCAAAATACTCATACGACGACGTATGTATGTATATGTACGTATGGAAGAGGTTATACTTATGGCCACCCACAAAGTGCGAAAGAGAAAGAGAGAGAGAGTAAGAAGGAAGAGAGATATGGGGAATATGGTTACAATGTTAAAGACTTCCAAATAAAAGTACAAACAAACAAACTTTGTTGCCAATTTCATGACTCATTTAACTGATTACTGATATAAGCATGTGTACATTTATAGATGGGAGTGTGTGTGTACAAAACACACACAAAATATTGAAATTGTAATACAAATATATTTTGAATAAGCACATCTTATGATATCTTCCTCTTTCCGCTTTTCTTAACCTCTTTCTCGCTCTCTCCATCTCTCTCTCTCTCTGTTTGTCTGTTAACGAATTAGTTGAACAGAAATATTTCATAAACAAAAATTATTTTCAATTTTGTATTCTTGTATTCACTTATACGTGTGCGTGAGTGAGATGTGGACTGTGCATAGAGATGTGGTATTGGTGAGTTAACATATTTTCATTTTGTTGTTGGTTTATACAAAGAGGAGACAATTACAAGCACACACTCGTACATTACTTATACAGTGGCAGAGTATACTTCTATTTAATTTGTTACAATTTCAATGTAACACAATAAGTATTGAGTGAGTGAAAGAGTACTCTCTCCGCAAATATGTATTTTTATGTGTTATTGATATTTTGTTATTGTTACAAACATTTGTATATATGTGTGCTTATTTTTCTACGTATATCTCTCTCTTTTTTCGTTTTTAAATGCTGTCATAAAAGCAAAACAGGAAACCGGAAAGGCATTTTCGTTTGTTTTGCTATATGTACAGCCACTGTTTATTATTGCCGTTATATTGTTGCCATCGTTGTTTTTGTTGCTGTTAGCTAATATAGTTATTATTTTGCATGTTTGAATGTACGTATATGAGTAAACTCGCACAAACAAATACACATGCAAATAGATAAATTGTTACTCTAAATGAAAGAACCCAATTGGAAATTTATACCACGGATGCAAAAGTTATGGTTTATCGTACAAAAAAAAACGCGATATTTTGGATTTCTTTTTCCAAACACAAGCGAAAGTTTTTAAAAATCTTTTAATTTACAATCAACTCGAAGTATAAAATCACAATTGGAAGTTAAAAATGACTTTTTTTTTAATAAATGGAAAAAAGAACTGGAGTAAGAATGAAAGAAAATGAAACATTATAAAAGTTTGTTAAAACCTTAAATTTAGGTACTAAATCTGTATAAAATATTAAGCTTGTTGTTGTTGAGCTACAGGGAGCAATTCTATGCCAAGCGTAATCGGTTTATTGTAATTCAAATAATTCTGTTACTTGACAAACCTTATTACTTTTGCCAAAGATACTGTTTTTGCGTGAATATTGGAAGTAATATACAAGATACCGTCAAGTATGAGTTTGTTTCTATAAAATTCTCAACATTCTACTACAACAACTAATTTTATACAGGATTTCAGGGTGCCCTGGTAGTCTAGTGGGTAGTGTGGTAGACTATTAGCGTGCGGATCGTGGGTTCGATTCCCACCAGAGACTCTGGTCTGTGACACTACACCGAGCATATGGTCAAAGTTACTCCGCTCGTATATAATTAGAATATAAATTGTAATTGTATTGTAATAAATAAATAAATAAATAAATAAATATAAAGGATTTCACTGGCAGAAACATACAGGATGTGTTATTCAATTTTAGAATATGTACTTTGGTACTTAGGACTACATCTGGTAGAATTACTACAACGAATAATTTTATTTATATTAGATGGTATTCCCATTGATTTTTTGAACAAATAGTTGTCTAAGACAACGATAATCGTTCACTATGATGTGCTACAACCTGGCCAAGCAATTAATTTTGACCTGATATTGTTCACAAAACGAGTATTTGAATGAAGCAACTAAAAAAAGGGTCCCCGTAGTCTAGTAGATAGTGTGTTGACTTTTTAGACGTAAGGCCACAGTTCAAACCTCCAGGTCAGACATCTCGAACCAAATAAAATGTGAAAAAATATTATCTCGGTCACTTCCTCTCAGCAAAGTTCTGGCAAAAACTCTGAGAAGTAAATACAAATTGCCATGAAAAGTTTTTCAATAAAATCTGTCATCAAATCTTTAAACTGTAGTTCCCGCTACTTATGAATAAAATTAACACACACAACATAAGTGGCTTAATGACCAATTATGTATGTATGCATGTATGTGACAGAAACATACAGGGGTTGTGATTCAATTCCAGAAGTCTGTACTTTGGTACTTAGGACTACATCTAGTAAGATTACTTCAACGAACAAATTCGTTTTTATTTGATTGTATTCCCATTGATTTCTTGGGCAAATAGTTGATATTGGAGACAAACCAATCATTTTTAAATGAAGCAATTAAAAAAAGAAGCTTACAATTGGTGAAGAGAAAAGTTTTAAAGCAGAGTATGTAATGGGTGATTTTTTAAGAGCTATAGGAAAATTTTTCAAAAAAAAAACACATAAAATTCAGAAAAATGCATGAAATCTTTATTTGAAACGATAGTACGATCCATATAATTTAATGTTTGAAGATTATTTCATGCAAATGTTGACCGCGACTACGCCTCAAATGGTCCATCCGCTTAGTCCAATTTTGGCATACTCTTTCCAACATTTCGGTCGGTATCTCACGAATAGATGCTTCAATGTTGCCTTTCAATGCGTCAATTGAAGCGGGCTTGTCTGTATAGACATGAGCTTTAACATAGCCCCACAAAAAAAGTCTAAAGGCGTTAAATCGCACGATCTAGGCGGCCAATTGACCGGTCCCGAATGTGAAATAAAATGTTCACCGAACTCGCCTCTCAATAAGTCCATTGTTACGCGTGCTGTGTGGCATGTGGCACCGTCTTGTTGAAACCACATGTCATGCAAGTCAAGCTCTTGCATTTTGGGAAAAAAAAAGTTGGATATCATCTCACGGTAGCGCTCACCATTCACAGTTACGTTACGATTCGCAGCATCTTTGAAGAAGTACGGTCCAATGATGCCACCAGCCCATAAACCGCACCAAATTGTGACTTCTTCTGGATGCATTGGTAGCTTTTGCAATGCTTCTGGCTGATCTTCACTCCAAAATCGACAATTCTGCTTATTTACGTATCCATTGAGCCAAAAATGAGCTTCGTCGCTGATCACAATTTTTGGATAAAGAAGTGGATCTTCGACCATCTTTCCAAGAGCCGATTCACCAAAAATTCTGCGTTGCGGTAGGTCGTTCGGCTTCAATTCTTGCACCAGCTGTATTTTGAAAGGCTTCACACCTAAATCCTTCCGCAAAATTTTCCACGTTGTTGAGTAACAGAGACCTAATTGCTGTGTGTGTGTTTTTGCTCTGCGTTTTTTTTTTTCTTTTGTTGTAAATGCAACAATAACTAAGATTGTAAATTTTGAGAATAATTCGAGTCACTTGAATCATTTATAAGTATTATAAGTATTTTTCTAAAGTTTGAAGCTTATGAATCAAACATATTTTGATTGGTATGAGTTTGATGTCAACGTTGTATGCATACTCATTGCAACATGTACTTATAAATCAACGTTGTAATGAGTGCGAATGAATCAGAGTTGTTTGAATTTCAATATTGTTGATTCACTTATATTCAAAATTCTATGAGTGCCTATGAGCAGCGGAAAAAACGATTCATTGCTGATCTCTGCAGTTCGGGAAAAAGACCTCTCACATATTTGATTGGTCGTTGCAGCCCTTTACTCAGGATTACAACCTAGCTTCTGACACCAATCATTGTGTGTATTAATGTTAAATATTATTGGAGAAATCTACCGTTTAATTACAATTCCGAGCAACAGCTATGAACAATTTTTCATGGCAATTTTTTTACTCTCAGAGTTTTTCTTTCATATTTCTCGTCCTATAGGCCAACACACCACCTAGTAGTTTATGGCAATTTCAAGATAAGAAGATCTATTGGAAGCAAAACATAAAAATTTAAAAATTTTTCTTTATATTGGCATACGGATAAGCTAACCAATCTACGGTAACTTCAAATATTGTTACTGCATTTAAGCCTTCTAAAGAGCAAAAAAAATTTTTTTTAATACACTACCAACGTTTAATGATGAATTTGAGAGAAAAAAAAAGTAAAAAAGAACCAACAGTTGTCTTGTCATATTGAAATTATCACTGTTTCTGACAGGTTATTAATTAAAATCAGCATGCATGACATGCATGCACATACATACGTATGATTGAAAATATGGAAATTAAAATTGTAATTAATGTTTTAATTATTAATTATGAAAAGATAATAAATTGTTCAATAGCAACAGCAACAGCAACAGGTTGTAAAGAAGAAAATCAAGCCAGTTTTTATATTCACAAGCGACAATCGTATCCTGCACATAGATTTCCTATTGGTTGGTTGGTTGGTTAACTTAACAAGAAACAGGCTTCAAGATAATCATGATACCGATGATGATGATGATGATGATGACGATGAGGACGATAATGATGATAAAATGTGGTCGCCAGAGCGGAAATTAAAACATGTGTAATACTTATGTTTTAATATTTAGGAAATGCCAACATATAACATTTATGTATGATACACTGTTTGTATATATGTATGTATGTGTGTTCATACTCATATTCATTTGAATATAAAATATTAAAGAAAACAACAACAAATACAATAACAGAGAAAAAAAGAGAACACATTTTAGTAAGCGTATCATGGTGATTATCATTATTGTCGTTGTAAATTGTATTCATTAGTCAATTTAATCCATATTTTCTTTTCCTTTTCTTTTCGCTTTTCTGTTCTTATTTTTAGATAGAAAAAAAAAAACGGAAAATTGTTGGCAGTACAACACAAACGAAATGTATTAAAAACAATTTTAAGAATGTTTTCTTTCTATTTTTCTGTATCTTTTTAAATTTTTTTTGTTTTTTTTTTTAACTAAATTACGACAAGTATTTACGTTTTATTACATAGAATCTCTGGTTATTTGTCCTTTTCTTTTATTGGCAGTTTTTCTAAGCCCCAAGTTAAGCAACTGATTGTGAGTTTGTCTAAAATGGCCCTTAAATTTAATTAAATTTCTTGAACAAAACAACAAAACAAATGTAAATTGAAATTGAACGAAAAAAATTGGGAAAATCTTTTTCAGTGATTATTTACACAAATAGGCAGAAAAGGAAAAGCCTTTTAGGCAAAAACCGTAATTTATTGCTGCATTTATGTTTGCCGAAAATAAAATGTAAACGAAAATTAATTTTTACCTGGCTAAAGACAACATCATTTTTAAGTTATAAAAATCATCCCAAACTACTTGAGTCCAAAATATAAAATAATTTGCAAACTAAATTCAAATTAGGATATTTGAACGCTACACGAAAATGTTATGTCGACTTAACCCAATAGGCAAAATATACACATACATACGTACATAATTGTTCATTACAACCCTTTAGTCAGGATTACGACTCAGTTTCCCACACCATTTATTTTATTTACAGTTTAAAGTCGATTCTGAACGTTAGATTTTTGAGTAAATTTTCATGGCAATTTTGCCAAAAATCTGCTGAGGGGAAGTCGCCGAAGATATTTCCTTTTTTTTAACATTTCATTGTGTTGGAGATTTCTGACCTGGGTTGGAAGCGTGTCCTTACGTCTAATAAGCCAACAGACGACCCACTAGACTACGGTAACTTCAAGGGAGAACATACCCACCGAAAGTCTAACTTTATTTGCAACCTAAAGTTGAATCAACAGCCTTAGAGCGCTAGAAATCGATAATACATCACCTAAATTGCTTAAATCAGATCTAAAGTTTCCACTAACTATAGCCAGTGCGCAACTCTAAAGAACTGCAGGCAAACAGAATACATCAGCTTAATTTGCTATCTGGGATTATGAGTTTATTATTATGAAGAGCAGTGAAGTCGCCGTAGTCTTATATATAGTGTGTTGACTTATTAGACGAGAGGCCTCGGTTCCAATCCCAGTTCAGACAACAAAACGAAAATATTAACAAATATTTCTTCGGCGACTTCCTCTCTGAGAGTTTAAACAAGATTGCCATGAAAAGTTTCTCAAAAATCTGTCGTTCGAAATCGTTCCCGCCACTCATGTATAAAATTAACACACACAACATCGGTGGTGTGAGAAGCTAGGTTGTAATCCTGACTAAAGGATTGTAATGACCAATTATGTATGTATGTTTGCGCTGAACGGAACATAAAGCCAGACAAGCTTTCGCATTTAATTGAATGTTTTTAACCATTGTGTGATGTTAGTTGTCTTAAGCGGATACAAATCTTCCAAAATATATCGTCTTTTAAATAAAAGTTCTGTAGGTCCTGTCGGTTAACCTTTATTTCATTATCAAGCTTTATATGAACATACTGCACCTATTCAGCAGTCTCATAAGGGCCTAAGTAAAATCAATTTCAAGCTAACATAATGCTTAGGCAGTCAATCAAGGCAGCTTGGCTACACAACTGCAAGATTTCCATTAGATTCCTTCCTTGTTAGGAAGGCTCGGGTTGAAAATAATTATAAAATAATGGAATAATGCGATCGTTATTAATTATCCGTGTTGTGTAGTAACCTATTGTACTGATTTAATAGCTTGAACGCGAAGAGCAATCGAAATAAGAACGAGAAATGTTTTTACATTAAAATTTAATAAAAGACTTCAATTCCTTTTTAGCCAATCTTTCAAAAAGTCATATGATTCCTGCAGCAGCCAGAAACCGAAACCTCATTTGCTAATGCACGACATTTCTTGAGAGCACTGCACTCAACAATCAAACGCATTTTGACATTGAAGGCATTGTTTCTAAGCAACGAAAGAGATTAACTCTATCATTCTAGCATAATTCGCCATAGTCTAGTAGGTAGTGTGTTGGATTATTAGACTTGAGGCCACGGTTAAATCCCCAGGCCAGACATCAAAACAAGATACAAAAAGTATTTCTTCGGCGACTTCCTCTCAGCAGATTTCTGGCAAAAACTCTGAGAGTAAATAAAATTGTCATGAAAAAGTTTGTCAAAAATCTGTCGTTCGGAGTCGACTTTAAACTGTAGGTCTCACCACTCATGTATAAAATTAACACACACAGCATAAGTGGTGTGAGAAACTAGGACGTTGTACAATGGGTCAATTCGACCTCCGGGTACTGTACTTGTCTTAATTGACAAGTACACTTCCTCTAACCTAACCTAACCATCATTCTAGCATCTGCTTCAATGTAAGAACGATCTTCGTTTCTAAGTTATTACAAAACTTTAGTTTCCCGATCCATAAGAAACAGCAAAGAAGGGATGGAATTTTTTAATTTTATTTTCAAGATTTGTTTTACCCGATTTGATGCTTTCGCTCATAGTTCAACACAAATAACATAAAAATCTTATACTCCAGGGAATATAATTATTTTAAACATTTCTGTCGTTAACAACCAGTCCTCTCCGCTCTCCCCTCCACCTCATTATTTATTTATTAGAATATTTTCATGGCATGCTTTAACGAGAAATTTTTTTCATTGACTAATTCTCTGGGCAACTATTAGAGAGATTACATGTTAAGTTGGTCTATTTCATGCACAGAAAGTGTCTGCCAACAATACAAATTGTGTCTGTGCTGATACGGTTTTAAGTTGAAAAACAATGTATTTTTACCGACAAACTTTCTGCCACTGATAAAGCTGCTGTCAAAGTTTCAAGATAAAAGAGAAAAGAAGGGTAAAGAATACTTAACCAACCAACCAGCAAGCCAGCCAGCCAGCCAGTGAACCAGTCAGTCAGTTTATAGAGTTAAAGAGATTGAAATATAATGGTAAAATAATGGTAAAACATGTTAAAGTTTGTTTGTTTAATGGCTTTCTAATAAAGTTAATATTTATCTGAAGTCTAAACACATTTTAAAACACTCTTCCACTCTCTCATCACATTATTCCATGTCGTGTTAGTCTCATTATATTGATTTAATTTACTTTCCGTTGTAATTTCAATAATCTTTAAAGTTTTTAAAGATTTAAAGCAGCCAAGTACAGCGATGAAGAAAAATCTGCGTCATAAGGTGCGTATGATTAATTTGTTTTTAATTAGTTCAGCATACGTTACTCATACCCACCATGGTGCACAAACTCGTTTCAACTGCTTATTTCGTCTTTCTCTCACTCACTCATTTATTTACACCAGAGACCATATAAGTAACATAACACACACACACACACTCTTACACTCGTTGGTGTTTAAATAATTTGTTGGTTGATTGGCTTTAAAAGCAAAATGAGAGTTTATTTGATGGTCTTTAAATCGACAAGTTTCTCTTGCTCTTCTTATTTCCTCTAGTTTCTCTAGTTGCTGCTTTTATTACAGTTTGTGCTTACATCATGCCCACCACACACACACACACACACACATATTGGACTTGTACAGTTTTCTGCAACATTTACACATGAAACCTGGTCAATGTAACGAAAAAGAGAATTTGGAAAAAAGCACACGTAACCAGTACAGTAAGTTTATTGATATGTACGTGTGTGTACGGTGTACACTGTGTGGTGTACACTGTGCGGTGTGCGAATAAATGTTTGAATGTGTGTTGTGAAATTGAACACGTTCACTAAGGAGTCGTTAATGGAATTTTATTTATTGAAGAGTTTTAGTTCAACTAAAAGCGATGAAATTTAATAAACAAATTGATACGAAGTATTAAAACTTGATTGCACCATGACTCATTTAAGTTGTTAATCAATTAAAGGGGATTTTCTTCACACACAATATGTCAAACATGGAAAGTTGGGAGGCAATAAATAAATTTTAATTCTTTACACAAAACTAAAATGCCTAGGAAAATAAATCGCTGACTTTAAGCAGAATATTTTAATTGTTGAACGATTAGGAATTTTGTTTAACATAAATCAACAGGCTAGTTTAGGTGATTTGACTAAGCGAAACAAAATAAATGATTTGATATACTTCAGGTATATGGGTCACAAACAGCGGTGATTAGACACAAGCATTATTTGGCCTTGTAGTATAGAATTCCTTTTAACGACTTACCTTTCTTTTGGCTGCTAAAACTTGTACTACTAACTGCTAATACACTACGGAACATCGAAGAAATTAGTCGTAAACACCTCGCGTTTGATCTGACTTGTTAAATTCATTAGGATAATTACACATACATAACATAATTGGTCATTACAATCCTTTAGTCAGGATTACGACATAGTTTCTTACACCACTTATGTTGTGTGCATTAATTTTTTTACATGAGTGGGGGTACCTCTGAGTGACAGATTTTTGAAAAATTTTTCATGGCAATTTTATTTACTTTCAGAGTTTTTGATAAAAATCTGCTGAGAGAAAGTCGCCAAAGAAATATTCTTCATATTTCGTTTAGTTGGAGATGCCTGACCTGGGGTTTGAACCGTCTAATAAGCCAACACTCTACTTACTTACTTTATTGCCGTAGTAATTACATGTAGTTTTTTCTTTTCCAAACCAAAAGATTTTGCTGGACACAAGTTCCTAGAGACCCTATTTGTACAGAACATAATAAATGGTATCCTTCTGACTCCAATAACTAGTGGGCATTTGCTTGACACTAAGGATACTAGACTTTAGTTATCCGAGTTTTGCATACAGTTTCCAGTTTGCATTCCAGGTTCTGTTGCATTAAGGCTGAATTTCGGACATTTAAAATCGTTTTCACTCTGGTATTGTGTCCAAGTTTTTACGACCACGGCTACACAGTTTTACCTAAAGGACAGAGAAAATTTTAAATAACTAATGCGACTACTATAATTTGATTGGTTAGTTTACATTGTATAGATCGATTGCTGCTCTTCATGAGTTCAGAGGCCCATTATGTTGCTCTGAAGATTACACAAATCTAATCCAATTTCATTGCAAATAATCTCCTTCATCACCCACCAGTCCCATTTGCAAATCCTTTCAGATTCGGCTGTAAAACGTTTTCTAATCAAATCCGTTCCTAAAAACTATCTACACCGAGGTGCCTTAGTCCAATTTCCCATAAAAAGAGCAGAACCGATATACCTTTTCTTCCTTATCCAAAAAGCTTCTACAATGTCGGTAGCTTTTACGTTCAGTCATACATTCAATCATGCAATATCTAGTAATTGTATTTGTAAGGAGCCAAATTGGATTTCTATCCGGAATCAATTACTTCGCTCGCCGGACTAGGCAAATTTATTCTGTGTATTCTACAAGTGAAGACAACAGACCATTTGCATTGTATTTTCCCCTTATCTGAAACCCAGAACTTCAGGATGCTTCAGGAGGGCTATTGACAAATTTGGGCCGATTTATCAGTGATTTGTAGTCGCCGTAGTCTTGTATGTAGTGTGTTGGCTTATTAGACGTGAGACCACGGTTCAAACCCAGGTCAGACATCTCCAACATATTTCTTCGGCGACCGCCACTCACCAGATTTGTGGCAAAAACTCTGAGAGTAAATAAAAATATCCATGAAAAGTTTCCCAAAAATCTGTTGTTCGGAGCCGACATTAAACTGTAGGTCCCCCCACTCTTGGATAAAACTGTAGATCCCGCCATTCAACATAAGTGGTGTGAGAAGCTAGGTCGTAATCCTAACTTAAGAGTTGTAATGATCAATTATGTATGTATGTACCAGTAACGTACTTGACCAAAATACTTAAGCTTAAGCTCCTCCAGAGCTGTGTCTTTGTTATCCTGATATAATACCAATGATAAGGGTAAACTTAGAATTCTGATACGCGTTACATAATGCAGTGCCCAACAATCATGACTCCATTGTATTGCTATGGTTAGCAATCCTTTCATACGAAATTACCAATAATAGGCGGTCGGTTAAAGTTATGGTAGAAGACTTGTGCCCTGCTCTCTTTTACTACAGGAGACTAACAAAAAAAAATTGGTTTTGATAGACCCGCGCTATACCTCAGACAGACCTATACGTCGTATAATTTTGCCTGCATTCAAGACACTATAACCACTTAAACTAGCATTAGTAAGATTTTTCTGTAGTTTTGTCGAATAGAGAATACAAGTGTTATTGTTTCAAGGTTGTCTTGCTAGTTGAGGAGTAAGGAGATAATAAAGCTTTCGATTGCGTAATACTTAGCTGAATATGACACTTTTTCAACAGCAATCGTAATCCATTTAAGTTGCTCAGACTCCTAAGGCTTTAATGTGAGGAATACCAATGCCTCACAAATTTTTTCCTTTAGCATGCCATGATGCTGTTTTATGAATTTGTTTTAGCAAAAAATATAATCTCTAGTAAATCTTACGTAAATTATTAGTTATAAAAGACGAAATTTTTATTTTCTTCTACAACAATAACACAAAAAAAACATTTTATTGGCGACAAGCAAAAAATAAAATAAAAACCAGCAACATTTTTATGGATTTCAATAAATAAAGATTTCCTAACATTTATTTCAATGTTGCTGGTATTCATTGGAGGTGCTACTGTTGCTACCGTCAACAATGGCAATAAAATGTATTGCCAATAAAAATGTCTTGGGTTTTATTTCTTTGTTTTCTTTTGTTTTTCTTTTTTCTAAGCATTTCTAGTTAGTAAGTACACTATGAAGCAAAAGTAAATGATCAAAAGGATCATTTGAGTATAAAAAATAAAAAAAAATTGCAGTTGTTTTTAGAACACAGTTAAAACAGCTTCTGTGAAAATGAGTTTTGGTATCTAGTGAACACTCGATAAGTCTATCAGACCACTTCAGCATGTTCCAAACTAAAAGGTCAATATCTCGGGGATAGAAAATAACATACCTTCGGATAACCAGGCAGCTGTAATAGCACTGGCTTCTGGCATAATATCCGCATAGGCGGCTTTAAGCTGTCACAGGTCTCTCAGCGATAAATCAGAACAATATAATAATCAACCAAAGAATTATTGTACTGGAAACTGTAAAGCAATGAAGACACAATCTACGAACTTACGAGGATTGGCAATGTGGTATAAGATTATGTTAACTCAGCATGGGCCGTATCGTATTTTGCCCAACCTCCAAAAAGGCGTAATCAGAGTCATTGTTTCAGTCATTAATGTACACTGTGCCGTGGACAGCCAAACGAAATGTATTCTACTTAATCAGTTGGCCAATAACTTCTGCAGAAATTAATGGTATGAGGAAAAAGATTGTAGAACTGGGCACATCCCCAATGTTATGTTTAAGAAGAAGAAAATGCCTGTACTTATAACATGCAATTAATCTCATCAACAACACCTTTATCATGAACTCTGTTTGATTTCTGGAGAAGACAAAAGATTCACTAAGAAAATTAAAGAAACTTTTTCTCTCTTCAGTGTGTAATATGTACACAGGGTACACAGTGGATATAGGTCCTGCTTTTCATTACAACTTACTTACAAAGTTATATTCCTTTCTATTTATACTTACTTGCTTACTTAATTGGCCATAACAACCCGTTTAACGGATTTCGGCCTGCCGCAACACATCCTTCAAGGCGCCTCTGCTTCTTGTGCGCCTACGCCAGTTGGTCACACCAATCATTGATAGGGCTTCCTCGATTTGGTCCTTTCAACGGATACAAGGTCATCCTCTTCGCCGACTTCCGCAGATCCCCGCATCAAATACCCATCTCGCCGGAGCGAACGACATGGCCGAGCCAGCGCAGCCGCTGGATATTAATACGCTGTACAACCGCAATGTCGTTGAGGAGCTCATACAGCTCACTGTTGGTCGGATACGGAAATCATCGCCAACTCGCACTGGACCGAAGATCTTACGTAGGACTTTTCTCTCGAACACTCTCAAGGCCGCTGCATCAATTCTTAATAGGGTCCATGCCTCTGCACCATAAAGAAGCACGGGTAGGATGAGTGTCTTGTAGAGTGTTAGTTTAGTCGTACGAGAGAGGTCTCTGCTACTCAATTGCCTATTGAGACCATAGTAGCACCTGTTGGCAAGAGTGATCCTGCGCTTGATCTCCAGACTGACATCATTTTTGGTGGTAACGGCGGAGCCAAGATAAATAAATTCCCTGACTCTTTCAAAAGTATATTTATCGGCCGTAATCTGAGAATCAATATGCCGCACGACTCTACTTGTCGATAACATATACTTTGTTTTGCCCTCATTTACTGTCATGCCCATCTTAGTAGATTTTTTTATTTTTTCTTCTATTTCTCTATTCTATTCTGTTTATACTTCACCAATATTCTATTTGGCAACTTCTAGAAATTCACTGTTGATTTGTTATTGTAATTTAGTGTTCCTTATTTTTTCCGTCTTTCATGGTCTTGCTAAATAGTTTTGTTTTGTTTGTTTTAAATATTTAGTATTTAATCTGTTTTCGCAACAGAATACAATTTTATTGGGTCTTGTTTTTTAGAAGTTTTATAGTGTATTAATTTTACAAACCACTGTAACAAGCTGAAATCAATCTCGGAAATATGCTGGTAAATATGAAATAAAACTCGATGGCAAATAACATTTCTTTATAATTTTTTTTTTATTGGATTTTCTTATCTTCTCTCTCTTTTCTTTTCATGTCTTTTGTTTGGTTTTGTTTTATTTTTTATTCATTCTTTTATTCTTCTGTTTGTTTTATTGTTTTTAATAAATTTTAACATATTTTCTTTATTTTGTATCCTCATTTATAATATAATTTTCATTTTATTTTCTATTTTTTTTTTATATTTTATTCTTTTAATTTTTTTTTATCCTCAATTGAGTTTTATTTTTATTTTTTTATGTTTTATAAGTATTTTACTTGCTTTATTTAGTATATTTTTTAATATTTTTTATGGGGGTTTTTATTGATTTATTTTTTTTTATTCATTTTATATTATATTGAATATGGAAACTTATTTAAATTTTACAATAATTGAAACATACTCGTTTATTAATAATATTAGACTTAATTTTTGTTTTTTCTTTTTTTTCTTTTTTCTGTCTTTCTTAATTTCTTTTTTAAATTTAATTAAACATTTTATGTTTATAGGGCTTTCAATTGTTTTTTTTTTTAATTTTATTTATATTTAATTTTTAACACTTTATTTCCTCATATGGTAGATGGTTGTGAATTTGAAATATTTTTTTTTAATTTTTTATTGTTTTATTTTTCTTTTTTTTAACAAATTAGTTTAAATTTTTATCATTTAGCATGTTGAAACATCAATTTTGTTTTTTTTTCTTTTTTTAATATTTTTTTCAATTAAATTTTTTTGATGGAAAAATTTTTCGTTCTGTCATTTGAAAGGGGGGGGGGGTTGCTGTTACTGTGACTTTCAATATTAATTTTATGGGCATATTTAGTTTCTGTTTTTTTTTTTTAATTTTATTAATTATTTTTGTTTATATTTAATTAAGCCATTAATAACATTTTGAATAATTTAATTCATATTTTTTCTTCTTCATCTTCTCTTTACTTTTTTATGTAATTTTAAATGCATAGATTTTTTCAATATTTTTTTTATTCTTTTTTTTTTTGTCTGTTTTTTAATTGTAATCAGTATAATTGTACAATAATGTAATAATTATAATCATAATTATAATTATAATGTATATGTATGTACTTAAACTAAATAATATTTAATATTTTTTTTTTATAATTTACAATTTAAATTATGTTTTTTAGTTTTTTGTCAGTATTTTATTGAGTGTTGTTTGTGTTGAATTAAACATTCAATGAGAAAAACGCCCATTAACAATCGTTACTTAATCGTATATAAAACCAAAAAAAAAAATATAAAAAAATATTCTTTATGCCTCTTTAACGTCAAAGTATGTTAATGTATTGTTAATGATCTTTACAGTCATGGAAATAAAGTTAAAGGCTGAATATTCCAATCAAATAATTAAATTGGTTGAACTAGAATCGATTAATTAATTGCTTCCTTACTTAATTGTTTATAACAACGCTTTAGTCAGGCATACAACCTAGTTACTCACACCACTTATGTTGTGTGTGTTAATTTTATACATGAATGGCGGGACCTTCAGTTTAAAGTCGACTCCGTACGACAGATTTTTGAGAAGCTTTATCGTGGTTATTTTATTCCCTCGCAGAGTTTTTGCCAGAAGGAAGTCGCCGGAGAAATTTTTTTTCATATTTCGGTTTGATGGAGATGTCTGCCCAGGGGTTTAAATCGTGGGCTCACGTCTAGTAAGCCACCACACTGCCTACTAGACTGTTTGTTATTTATATTTAATATACATACAGGATAAAAACTGTTGAACGTAACAAAACGTAAAAGCCCCGTTTAGTCAAACGTCGATGGAACGTAAAATAACATACGTTCGTTTTTAGCACATGAAGAGCAATGCAAATGCTTACCGAAATTACATTATGGTTCGGCAAGCGCTTTCATTGCTTTTCGTATTCTAAAAACAAACGTACGTTCCGTGGACGTTTGGCTAACCGGGGCTAAAGCCTAATTCTACCTTTCGCATTGCGTTGAACGTGTTGGTAATGCATTAACCGTTGAAAAGCGCAAGACAAAAAATATGTAATAATAATGTCACGGGGGTACTGAGGTATTTATGAAATGAATAAGTCCTGAAAAAAGTACAAAAGTACTGAAATTTTCAACACTGATTCTGAATGACAAATTTTTTAGAAACTTTTCACGGCAATCTTATTTTTCTCAGAGTTTATGTCAGAAGGCTGCTGAGAGTTAGTTGCTGAAAGACCCCACGTCTAATAAGCCAACATACTATTTACTAGGCTGCGGAGACTTCAAGAAAGGCAACCTAGAGCAGCATGTAAGAAGCACATGGAGTTCAATATTTAACATACTGTGAAAACCTTGAAACAATATGACATAGATGCCACTGAAATGCAATTCATAAGGAGTAATCGTTACACATCTGGCGAAGCATAATAATGAAAGGCTTAAGAAGAAATATTTCAATAATGATTCAAAGAAGTTTTATTTTCCCATAAGGAAATAAATAAAGGAATTCAAATACAAAAGACTTTTTCTAACCACAACAGCGGTCCTTGACTCTTCTAGACTGTTGCTGGTTTTTAATTTTAAATTTAATTTCAAATTAACCTTTCATATTCATAAATTAAGTGTTTTGTTGGTGTATCATTATATTAAATTTGTTTTTTTTTTATACAATATATTGTTTAATTCGATTTCAAATTTTTTCTTTTTGTCTTTACATTATTTGCCATTATTTTTTAATAATTATTTTTATTTATTTTTTAGCTATGAATGTTTTTTTTCGATTAAACAATAAAATTAAATTTACAATTTGTCAATTTGTTTTTGAGTACATTTTCAATTGTTATTGTTGTATTTTCCTATTATAAATAAAATTAAAAAAATAAAAGAAAAACCAACAAATGATTGATAAATTATTAATTGTTTATAATTTAAATAGACAAGATGAATTTAATATTGAACAACAATTAAAATTTAAAAAAGAAATAATTTAAAAAAGAATTCTGTAACATATTCTTTATTTATTTTACTTCCATTTGTTTGTTCTTTTTTATCATAATAATTCATTATGATCAATATTAATTAAAACATGCATATTTAATAAACTCATTAAAATGTTAAACAATAAATACAACAACAATCAGAGAAAAAATACACACACACAAAATTAAATATCAAGGCAAAAAATATTAAAAAAAATAAAAATAAACAGAAAATTGTTTAAATTGTTTAAATATTTATAAAAATTTAAACAAGACAGACAACGCAAACATAGAGAAGTTTTGATAAACTTTTCTTCTTCTTGCTGGCAATTAAGAATTTAATTTTTTAATTGATTTCCTAATTTAATTTACAACTCTTCTGACCAAAGATAAGACTTACAAATGCTAAAGAATTTATGGCCATAAATAAATAATTTAAAAAGCAATTTAAGTTTTTAGTTTCAATTGAAAAATTGATTTATTGTAAAAGGGTTATTAAAGTGAAACTCATGAGAAATTTGCGATTAATTACATATGTACATACATACATACAAACATACATACATACATAATTACTCATTACTACACTTCAGTCAGGATACGACCTAGCTACTCCTAACACTTATGCTGTGTGCATTAATTTTATACATGAGTGCCGCAGCCTATATTTTAAAGTCGTTTCCAAACGACAGATTTTTGAGAAACATTTCATGGCAATTTTTATTTTTACGCTCAGAGTTTTTGCTAGAAATTTGCTAAAAGGAAGTCGCCTAAGAAATATTTTTTCATATTTTCGTTTTGATGTCTGACCTGGAGTTTGAACCCAGGCCTCAGGTCTAATAATACAACACACTACCTTCTAGAATTCGGCGACTTCATCTGCTTAATTTCGTTTAACCAAAATGTCTAATCATGCGATCATTACACTCTCCACAATGTTACTTCATCATACGCCATTGAGCTCTACAACACGGTATATGTTGTTTTGCAGACTTATTTTCTCTACAACTCGACTTCACTCATTTCTATTTGCAGTAATAGAGCATCAATGACTTTCTCTTTTTGCCCTCATGTCATTGTCGATGTTATCACAAAAAAACACTAACGTGAGTAACCCCTATTCATTGAGATGTAGTAAATAACAAACGTAAGGTCTGGGTTTGATTCATCCCAGTGCTTTTTCTATGAATCCGCGTGTCTGTGCTTTGAAATATTCGCACCATCCACACCATGACTTAAATGTAATGTTTCTGGATTGATCTTGAGTATGTAATCACCTTCATGTCCATTTGAGCTAAGTATACGTTGGCTATTATTAAATTTATTAACTAATTGATCGTCTAACTACTTGTCTTAGAAAAATTCTGCAGAACTTTTCTCCATAATTTGTCCGAAAATTGCAGCATATTCTAAAAATTTTTGAATGATTTGATTTCTTACAGGCGACAAATACACTAGAAAAGCTAAATTGTACTTGCAATTACAGATGCCTGAACACACGATTCCAAACACTAGCACGGAACTGGTGTTGTGTTTGACATATTTCAACAGCAAGTAGAACGTACAAGATTACCAAATAAGTTTGTAAATTGAGCAACATTCCAAAAAGCCAACTGAATGTTGCGATAAAGACTTGTTGTCTACCTCATGATTTTCGAAAAAGGGGAAGCACACAACTTCTCATGCTATTCGCTATTTTTCAACACTATGTAGGACTTATTTAAGTATCTGGTGATCCAGTGTGGAGGCTAGAACGACAGCTAATAAGTAGGATGTCAAAATATGTCATGTCATGTCATAATATCTTCATGTCATGTGTCAAAATATCTTCAGATCCTACGCATGTAATGTGTAAAGTATTCTCGAATAAAAATGACTATAAGAAGTCTATGATCTCGCCCTAGTCTATAAGGTAGTGTGTTGGCTTATTAGACGTAAGGCCACGGTTCAAACGCCAGGTCAGACATTAAAACGAAATATGAAAAAATATTTTATCGATGACTTTCTCTCATCAGATTTATGGCAAAAGTTCTGAAAATAAATAAAATTGCCATGAAAAGTTTCTCAAAAATTTTGCGTTCGGAGTTGACTTTAACTGTAGGTCCTGCCACTCATGTGGTGTGAGAAGTTAGGCCGTAATCCTAACTGAAGGGTTGTATTGGCCAATTATGTATGTATGTATGTAAGTATGAATTGAAAAACTTTTAGAAATTTCTAATTTTATAAAGCATCTGGATATCTTAAACTTTTTCCATGTAAAATTTGTAATTTTAAAATAATATTCTTACCAACGATTTCTTTTAATAATCTTTGCTGACGAAATTTTTGTCGATTTTATTGCACAATACATTACTAGAAGTTTTAAAAACCACAAAAGTTTCATCACCACCTTTACCTTTTTCTATTGCCTCATTTTTTCGGCTTCAAATATACCACTTAGCCTCCTCCCACCCCCTACCACACTCATTAACCATTTTTATTCTGGTTTTCTTGTGGCTCTTTTTTACTCATTTTCGAAAATAAAAATAATGCCTTGAACTTTGACCCAATTTTCTATTAAAAATACTTGCACACTCATACATACACATTCACTTAGAGAAGATATACATACATACATACATGCACACTTCCAATGTTGTTTTTCAAATAACAGGTATAATGAGGCGTATGATTATTATTTAAATTGCACACGTTTATGAAATTAAAAAAAAATAACACTCATACGCCAAAGGGGTTCGTTCGCTCGCTGTGGCATTTGTTTTAAGAATTTGAAATTTGAATATGATTGATTTGCTTGCACAATTGATGTTATCATCAAGCAAGGGCATATCTCATCATTCAATTAATTAAATGAATAAATTAAAACAACAACAAAATAAAAATAAATTATAATAAATAAATACAACATAAATTATTTCGAAGTTGTGAAAACTGCAGGAGATATGAAAGGGAGCCATTTTGTTTTAGCGCAAAGTTACAAAGAATATAAAAAATTTAACGAATACATACATAATACATACATAATTGGTTATTACAACCCTTTTGTCAGGATTACGTCCTAGTTCCTAATACTATACATGAGTGGCAGGGCCTTCAGTTTAAAATCGACTCCGATTGATAGATTTTTGAGAAACCTTTTCTTGGCTATTTTATTTATTCTCAGAGTTTTTGCCAGAAATCTACTGAGAGGAAGTTGCCGAAAAAATAATTTTTCATATTCCATTTCAGTTTGAACGGAGGCCTTACGTCTAATCGAGGGTATTGGCTTACTCTACGTACTAAACTACGGCGGCTACTATTTGACGAATAGTTGCCATAAAACAGATTACACGGTGCCAGTTCAAACATGGTGCCTTCCAAATTGTGATTCAACAAAATTACGTATTAAGCGTTCACTTAAACAATCTGTTTTCGATAAAGACAATTGAAATCTGTTGTCTACCGGTAATAAAGGCTTTAAGTTGAAACCATAGTCATCGCGTATTATTAAAGTGTCATTATTAATGAAAATTTCAAAATCAATTCCTAAACAGTACTTCGTTTGCAAGCTCCTTTACAAACGTTCAATGACCTTAAATGCCTTTAATATTTCCAATAGAAGTTAATTAATTCCAAGACTTAAATTACAATTGCACAGATTATGTGCCAGCTGCAGAGCAACTTATTGTTCTGTTTCACTTCATTTTATTTGAAGGAAATTGATTTATGAAAGTAATTAAATTAACCGCAATCATTATCGCTTACATTAAGAAATACCCAAGAGGCTATGATAATAAGTATGTAGTCATATTGAAAAATTAGGTAACAAAGAAGCCTTTTAGAAGGCCTCATTTTGTAGGCAAAGTTTCACCTGCCCCCAAAGCACCACAAATTACTTATTCGCCATTAGTTAAGGGATAAAGAGAGGGAGGTACTTAAACACTGCGTCAAATCAAGTTATTGTACTCCTTCGACATATACAAAGCTGGTATCCTTATACTGTTCCTTCAACTATGTTACTCCAACAAACATCAATATGCTGTTGGGAGTCATTAATGTACATTGTTCACTGGACGGACAGTCATGCGAAATGTATTCTACTTCATCATTTACTCAATGGCTTCCACAAAACTTAATGCGGCGATGAAGAGCATTATGTTTTAGAAGAAAAAAACTCCTGGACTTCTAACACACCCTTAAGCCTTTTAAGCTCAATATTAACGCTTTCACCATGCACTTCCTTTCGATTTCAGCAGTTAAAGGAAAGAAATCTCTGTAGTCTAGACTTCTGGCAAAATTTCTCAGAGTAAATAAAATTGCCGTGAAAAAGTTTCTCAAAAATCTGTCGTTCGGAGTCGACTTTAAAATGTAGGTCCCCCCACACATTTATAAAATTAACACACACAACATAAGTGGTGTGAGAAACTAGGTCGGAACGAACCTTGACTAAAGGGTTGTAATGACCAATTATGTATGTATGTATGTATGTAGTAAGAGGAAATATTCATTGTGATACCACTGTGGGCCTAAGTGGAGTATTAAGAAATACGTACCACGAACTTCATTAATTTTTTATTTGGCAACTTCTAAAATCGAACCTCAATATGCTGTTAGGAGTTAGTAAATATAACTTTTTGCCTAGTACTTGATAAACTAAACCTACTGAATGCATTAACCTAGCATTGGTTACAAGCATATGGTGCTTAAGTAGGACTTGAAATGATTTCCATTCTGTACAAATGTTCTATAAGTCTAAAAACCTTGGCCGTTTATTATTCTCTGGTATTTCTGGAAAGTCTGATGTAAAATAATTTATTTCCATCTAGTTTGAGAAGGGTAATCCCTACTTTTTATCTTTCCTTTCATCGAATTTACTCTGCCAAACTCCTCACTCCATTCCATATTGAGATTCTGACCTCATCGGCTGTGTTGAAGTTTCCTCTTGGCAAGTTAGTTCTCTTGTTCATTGTCCCGATTTTCCATATGAACTGGGATGTAGCAATAGGTGGCCCTAGTTTCCCTGTCTTTCGCACTAATCGTAAATCGATTTTATACCAGTAAGGTACCCAAATGTCGACCTGACTGACAGATAGTATCCCTATGCCTTCATACTGAATAAAGCAATTTATGAAAACGTCAGAATTTCGTTGGATTTTCCCTAAACTGCTATGCCTATTTAAATGATTCAATCTAGTTTGATAAAAACAAAAACATTTAATTTAAGCCCTTTAAGGCCCTGTTCTTTTGCATTCCACACACAAACTGATATGGACAAACATTGGCTTTCAATACCTCATTTAAATACCTCAATTACATGTGTGTGTGTGTGTGTACAACACAAAAGCATTTTAGCCACAAAAACTAGAGAGAAAACCATGTTGTCTGTATTGGAATATCCTTTAATCGAATAGTAATTCGTGTAAAATAATTATTGTAATCAATTTCGATGAATATATTCTGCTCATTAATTACAATTATAAATGCATAGTTTTAGATCTTCTTCTGCTTATGCTTTCAATACATATTTTTTTACACCCGTGTATAAAGTGTAAACATTTTAAGCTGTGTGTGTATGTGTGTAAACACATGTAAATATTACAATTTAACCACACAATATACAGTTAATCGAAGATGATAAGAGAGTTAAAAGGAAATGAAAGAGCTGGGAGACAGGCAGAGAGAGAGGGGGAAACGTATTGAAATAAATTATAAACACAGTTAATGCATGTACATTTAACGGTAGATAATATTTAATATACTCTAATGTTTATTACTGTTTTTATAACGGTATTTTATTTTGTAGGTAAAGTAAATAGATGTGTGTGTATATGTGTGTGTGGATATTTATAAATTATGGTTTTAATGAAAATAAAAAAGGGGAAAAGGAAACTTATACGCCTACACACAGTCATAGAAAATAACTGCATAACTAACATATACACACACATATATATATAAACTATTTAACTTATAATATAAATACATATATATACATTTTAGATGTAGTATGTAGATGTATGTATGTATCCATGTATGTATGTATGTGTGTTTCTTGAGGTTTTTTTTCACTTTTTTCCCATTCATTAAGTTTATTTTCTTGTTGAATTTTTTTTTATAATTTTTCTTATTTTTTCCATGTCTATCTATGCCTTTGTATAATTTACTCGTACAATTAATTAAATTAATGTCATCTCTTATTATATAAATAATCTTAAATTAACATCTTTTATGGTAGAACTGTTATACAATATATACGATATATTTATAGTTTCTTCTTCTCCTTCTTCTTCTTCTTCTTCTTTTTTGCTATGTATGTATTTATTATTCTTATTATTATTTATCTTTATTCTGTTTTATTATAATTTTTTTATTATTTTGTTTTTCATTTCATTTTCTGTCCATAATTCATTTTTACTTTATTAAGATTTTTATCTATTTTATCTTTATCTTTTTCTTGTTCTATTTTGTTGTTTTTGTTTTCTCTCTTTAGCAATAATATTTTATATTTATAAGATACAGCATTTTAACTATTTTCCTTTGCTTTTGTTTTTTCCTTTTCGTATATACAAATAAATCATTTAACACGTTAAATTCTTTTCATAAATTCCTCATCACATTTAAGAAAACACCTTAAAATACTCATACCTAAATGATACAGAGAATCTTTAAAGAAAATTTAATTATTTTATTGAAAATTATACGAAATAATTTTTATTTCAGAAACTTATATAAATTATGGCTTGAATTTTATGGTATACAACTTACAAAAACAAATTTTTAAACAAATTTTTGCACACGTTATTGGAAATTACGTTTCTTATGCCTATTAACCCATTGACGGACACCAAAATTTCAGGAGCACTTCCCGTGAAACTCTTGCTGTATATAATGATTTTATGAAGGAAACAATTTATGACGTGTATACACGTCATGTCCTCCCAGAAACCCTTGTTATGACGTCTATAGACGTCAGTGTCCGTCAAAGGGTTAAGACCAACAACCCTTAACCGCTAACAAGGGTCGATAAACCAATTACTACCGAAGAATTTTTCTGCCATCTTAGCTGTGTTATAACAATTGGAAGTGGTGAGGACATACGAACTCGAGTGGAATAATGTCATATAAATTTCAGTTAACTCTAGAAGACAAGGAAAGCAATGTGAAGACACTTAGTATAAGCAAAAATGGTGTGGAAGGACTACACAAGATAGATAAATAGAATTCAGTGGAATGACTTTGTTAACACTCAATGGTCCATGAAAACATGTACAGACCAGAGATCAGCAATGAGTATTCAAAAAGATTAGTAGATTTAAATCATACTCATAATTTCATACTTATTTTAATATCATACTCATACTACTTATATTCAAAGTTTCAAGTACTCATCGTACTCATACTTAACAATACGCATGATGTTGTTGATTTCGTCTTTCCATGGCTCAACATTTACAAGAATCACAAAATAAGTATAATTCGCGTACGAACACTACAATACTCACTATAAGGTTGAGTGTTTGCTTTGTCTTTTTCTTTCTTTTTTTTTTTTGTAAATGCAACAACAACTAAGACTGCAAATTTTGAGGCATTATCCGAATCACTCGAATCATTTATGGGTATTATAAATATTTTTATAAATTTATGAATCTGTATGAGTACGTGTATGAATCATACATGTTACGAATGGTATGAGTTTGATGTCAACGTTGTACTCATACTCATTGCAACCTGTACTTATAAACGAATGCTGTAGTGAGTACGAATGAATCAGAGTAGTTAAATTTCCATATTGTTGACTCACTCACACTCAAAATTTCATGAGTACTTATGCGTAGCGAAAAACGATTCATTGCTGATCTTTTTACATAATTGGTCTTACATACATAATTGGTCATTACAACCCTTTAGTCAGGATTGCAACCTAGTTTCTCATACCACTTATATTGTAAGTGCTACTTTTATACATGATTGGCGCAGCGTATATTTTAAAGTCGACTCCGAACGCTAGATTTTTGAGAAACTTTTCATGACAAATTTTATTAACTCTCAGAGTTTTCCCAGAAATCTGCTGAGAGGAAGTCGCCGAAGAAATATTTTTTTCATATTTCGTTTTGTTGGAGTTGTCTGACCTGGGGTTTGAAGGCCAACACACTACTTACGGCAACTACATGTAGTTTTTTCTTTTTCAAAGCAAAAGATTTTGCTGGACGCAAGTTCTTAGAGACCTGATTTTTAAAGCTTATAATAAATGGTTTTCTTCTGACTCCAATAATTAGCGGGCATTAGACTTTGGGTTTTATTCGTCTGGTTATGCGAGTTTTGCATTCAGTTTCCAGTTTGCATTCCAGGTTCTGCGACATTAAGGCTGAATTTCGAAAATATAAAATCGTTTTCACACTTGTATTGTATCCAAGTTTTTATTTTCCATTAACCCTATGACTTGCAAATACTTGGTAATTGTTTTGCCCAATAACTTTACAAATTCTTCTTGAGTTTCACAATAATTTCCATGGATTAATTCCTTTAATTTTCAAACATTTTAAAAATAAATAAGGATATAGCATAAAAAATGCTATACTTATTATTAAAGACATAAACCCTGTAGGCACAACACAAGAAACTTTTGCCTACTATTCGTTGCTTTAAAGCCAAATAAATATTGCCTATTTTAAGGTGTTTTCAAAAATGCATAGTTTAATTTATTTAAAAACAAACGAAGCGTTTTTCCTTTCTTTTTATTTTATTTTTGATTTGATTAATAATCTATTCATTATTTATTTAATTTTTTTTTATAATTTTATTTAACAAACAACAAATGATCTGACTGTAGTTTTTTCTTCTTATTTTGAGAATTTATATTGAGAGTGATTTTTTTAATTTTTTGTAATATTTTCTTCTTTGTTTTGTTTTAATTGTTTCTTTTTAATTTTAATTGATTAACTATTTTATTTATATTTCTTGTATTTATTTATTTATTATTTATATGGTATGATTAGTTAATAGTTGTTTTAGTTCATGTAAAAAAAGATTTGTTCACTATTCTAGAAAATCAAAGGAGACCGGCTCTTTATACATTTTATAATTCTAAGAAAACTTGGCTTTAGTAAATGAATAGAGTATTTGAATGTGTTTTAGCAATATACACATATACAGAAATACACACTCACACAAACATATGACAAAAAAAAGTTAAAATAAAATTATAAAAAAAAAATTAACGAGTCAAATACGATGCAATGCACAGAAATTTATTTTTTGATAAACATTTTGAAAGGTTTTTAAAATAAGGCATAAGGAAATGTTCTGTTCGAATTAATTGAAATATATTGTAAAATACGACAACACACATACATAATTGGCCATTACAACCCTTTAGTCAGGATTACAACCCAGCACCACTTATATTGTGTTTGTTTAACTCCGTACGACAGATTTCTGAGAAAGTTTTCCATGGCAAATTTAATTTACTTTCAGATTTTTTGCTAGAAATATGCTGAGAGGATGCCGTCGAAGAAATATTTTTTCATATTCCATTATGTTCGATATGTTTGACCTGGGGTTTGAACCGTGCCCTCAAGTCTAATAAGCCACACACACACTACCTACTAGACTGCGGCGACTACAAATTACTAATAAATCTACCCAAATTTGTGAAGAACCCTCGCAAGGACTACCTGGATTGCACCCTCATGTACTGGGTTTCAGACAAGGGGAAAACACAATGTAAATTCATTTGAAGAATACTCAGAATAAACTGGCCTAGTATGGCGCGAGAAGTAATTGATTCTGGGCAGAAATGCCATCCATATTGTGTGGTTAATTTTATCCATGAGTGGTACTGTTTAATATCAACTCCGAACGACAAATTTAACCTCGAAGCTATAGCAAACAGAAAAATGCCGAGAGGTGGTTGCCGAAAGGAATAGTTTTAAAGATTTTTTTGTTGTTCTCAAGGTGTCAGAGTTAAGGCTTGAACCCTTGACTATTGTCTAATAAGCCATCAACCTATCCACTTGACTACTAAATATAACAACAAATACCAGCATAAAAAAATGGTAAACAAGTAAACAAAAATCCACAAACAACACTACAATAATAAATGTAAACAACAATGTTCAGATTTATAGAGATTTCGAGAAGGCGAAGTCATGAACATTCGCTTTCAAGAACATTCGTCAGACTGTTTATTCTGCCATATAATAGGCAAGAAAAAGCAGGCGGTGAAGTGCAGTCAGTCTTGGGCGATGCGTTTAAAGAGAGTAATCGTGCTTTGAAGATCTTCGTTATAAAGATCTGTCGAATAATTGTCTAGTAATTGTTATTGTTTATGCAAAAGGTTATAAACAATTCATATTTTAAACCTTTTTAAAAGATAAAAACGTAACAATATCTGTACAAAAAATGTTTCGTTTCCTATTCAATTGAATATAATTTTCTAACACTTATTCAAAGATGATAATAAATCATGTCGAATTAGCTTATTCTAGTGGTTTAAATATTTGATAAAATTTAATTTAAAAAAAATTTTGTTTTTATAGACCATGTTATTTACACCCCATACATACCTAATTTGTTTGAATTTGATAGGCCTAATAAAAATAAATCAACAAATTACCAGTATCCATGCAATCTTATGTCGTAATAATAACCGCAAAATAAAAACCACAAAAACCACACTTTTTGCATTCGAATAAAATTCAGTTGGAAGAAAAAACATACGAATTTACATGAAAATAAACTCAAGAAAAATGCAAGAAGAATAACAAGGAATTGCAAAATTATTTATTTATGAATGCATTCGTAGAGAAACAACAACAACAAAAAGTTTACAAAATTGATTTTTATGCACTGCCACACACAAAACAACTCGACAGAATAATAAATTTAAAATTTTTATTGCCTTTCCTCTCAGCTCCTGAATCATAACATTTCTGGAATGCCATGAAACAAGTTGTAAAATGAACTGACGAGGGCGGTTTCAAAATTTACCGAAAAGCTGTAGTTTAAAGGAAGTACTCTCGAAAAAAGTGAAGTCAATTGAATGTCTGAGCATGGGGGTATTTGGTTAGCATTTTGTAATTCATCAAGAGGTTGTCTTAGTCCCATCTATATTAAAGCCGAGCTAGATTCTACTCTTGGACAGTCTTTCTCTTCGCTTAGGATATAACATATCTAATGGCTTAGTTTAAACTACAGGAACGGCAAAAGAAGACAAAATGAAAACAAATCCTTTTTCTTTTCGATTATTATTAATCGATACAGCATCAGCTAAAGCAATGTATTGTATTAGAAAAATCGTGTCCAAAGAAAACGAAGAAAAATTCTTAATCGTAAGTCATAACATAATTGATCATTATAAGCCTTTAATCGGGATTACAACCTAGCTTCTCACACCACTTATGTTGTGTGTGTTAATTTTATACATAAGTGGCGGGACCTACGACGGATTTTTGAGAAACATTTCATGACAATTTTTATTTACTCTCAGAGTTTTTGCCAAAAATCTGCTGAGAGAAAGTTGCCTAAGAAATATTTTTTTCATATTTCGTTTAGTTGAAGATGTCTGATCTCGGATTTGAACCTTGGCCTCACGTCTAATAAGCCAACACACTATCTACGGCAACAGTAAGTCCACTAGTCTTATTTGGGCCGGATGTAGAACAGTTTAATTTATTGGAAAGAAAGAAAAGCCTAACAATGACGTGTAATACTTCTTGTTTAATTGGTAATTACAAACCTTTAGTCAGAATTACAACCTAACTTCTCACATCACTTATGTTGTGTGCGTTGATTTTAGACATGAGTGGCAGAACCTACAGTATCCACAATTCTATTACATCTCTATTCTGCTTTACGGCAGTTAGATCTGGGCGGAGGCATTGAAGGTCGACTGTAGAAGGAAAATCTTATCATATCGGTACAACGAGCCGCTGCACTTAGAGTGGCATCGGAGTATAGGACTGTATCTAGGTCAGCAATACTGGTAATCAGTGGTGTAATACCTATAGGTCTACAGGCAAGTGAGCGGAAGAGAGTGTGGGAGGCTAAAAGGTCGACGACGCCAGAAGGCGAACCAAACAACAATGGCAACAGGAATGGAACACTGAGACGAGTGGTAGATGGACGGCAAAACTTCTGCCAGATATTACCCACTGAATGCAGAGGAAATTTGTTGAGGTTAACTACTATCTGACACAACTGTTATCTGGACACGGTTATTTTTGTAAGTACCTATTTAAAAATGGGGAAGATGACACCAAATTGCATCTATGATGATGCGGAACACACTTTCTTTCATTGTGAGAGATGGAGACTGCAAAGAAGGAATCTTGAGGCCAAAATTGGCGTCTGTACTGTCGAGAACTTCTGTGATGTAATTCTGAACAGTGAGGAGAATTGGAATAGTATAGTTAGATACGGTGAAGATTTACTAAAATCTAAGATAATTGAATTGGATGAGAGAAATAGAGTGGACGTTTAAACACCTTCTCGGAATTCGTTACGCAATCCGACGGCGAATATGGATATGAAGGGGACAAATGGCCAGACGGACTCGAATTCGAAGTAATACCACAGTAGTTCCGAAGTGAGCATAAGGAGTCCAAAAGAGGAGGGGGAGATTTAGTGGGTGAGGGCCCCACACACGGGAGATAGTGACGACTATCCCTATGGTGCGGTTAGGTACATTTACTCCCCTCAGCATAAAAAAAAAAAAATTACATCGAAGACTTAGAGAGAATTATTGGTTTTTAAACATTTCAAATTGGCTCCAAGAGCAAGTTTTGTTTTGTGGCACCACGTTCTTGAACCATTAAAATCCTTCAATCATTAATAAAATGAAAAAGAAAGATTAGATTAAGGAATCAAGAAAAATTTTGTCCTGAATTTATAAGCATTTTTGCTTTGCTAATTTTGTAACCTCACTCGCATCTGCTAGTTTTCGTAAACAAATTTAAAAGTGTTTAATTAAACATAATTTCGACTATAATACGGACATGAAATATTTCTCATAAAAATTCAATTTTTTTTTGCTCTTCTTTTATATTCCTGGGTTTCTATTGTGGGTTACAAAAGCAATGTGACCTTTCTAACCAGTTTACCGAAAATGCCAAAGCCAACCCTTAATAAACATGCAAAATATTTGCAAAAATTCTCTCATGCATGAGTTTATTTTCGAATCCAATTTTTTTTCTTCTTTCTTCTTTCTCTCTTTCACTTTTAAAATGTATGTATGCAAATGCACATGGATATACTACACCTGTAAGACTGTGTGTGTATGTAGAAGATATAATGAAAATTAGTTTTTATAAAAGTTCAAAGTTCAATTGCAAATGATAAAAATATGCTTTGGTAGACATGTTTTAGTGAATTTCAATTTAAATTTTAATTTTTGTTTGAATTTTTTGAAATGTTTTAACAGAAATAATATATTTTAAAATATAAATAAATAAATAAATTAACAGACACACACACTGTTACATTCATACCTATATATATGCACATACATAAGAACAAGCATTTGATAAAGGTTAAATAAAATTTTTCATTTTATTTTTCTCTTTCTCTCTTTATAAAATATTTAAAAGGAATTTTCATATTGCATTTTCAAGAATTTCCAATAAATTTTCCTTATTTTTTTTCTTTACTTTCTAGTCTCATCATTAAGTTTTTGGCAAAATGTCATTGAATTGATTTGTGCCCGTTGTGAACTTTAAAATGAATGCAAAAGTTCAAAAAGTATTTTTATTGGATTAAAGAATTGTTTTAAAACAAAACAATAAATTAAAAAAAGAATTGTTTTCTGTAGGATTTGCATCATCACTTTATAATAGATTTCCTATCTATTTTAGGTTATGTAATGAACGCTAAAGGAAACTTTGAAATATTCGTGTTTTTTGTTTTTGTCAGAAAACTGAAAATTAAATCCTTTTATTGCTTTTCAAACGCTACGCACAACGAAATGTTGACATTCCATTGGCCTTGTCATCAAAGGTAGTAAATTTCTTTAAATCTTAAATTAAGACAAATATTTTTAGGATAAAGTGTGTCTTATTTTTTAAATATCATTTCAATTCTGTACAACACAAGGGTTGAGTTAAGCCTTCAATGTCTTCTGCAGAAGCTGTAAAGAATAAGCACAAGCGGAGAGTTTGAAATATTTTCTTTATCATCGTCAGAAATTTTTATGAATCTTACACGACAAATAATAGACTAAACGTGTCTATCTAGAAGTGATTGAAGTAATGTCCATGAGAAGTATCCTTATTAAATAAACATAAATGAAGACCAACGATCCTGTTGGAAATTTGAATATGGTACTGTGGTGGCTGTCAATACTACTACTTCAACGGTTACTATTAAATGGATTCCTGGACTTGGGGACTTAGAATGGTAACAACAAAACCGATTTAGTGAAATTGAAGTGAAATTGGCATTCCTTTTCGGAGAGGCTAACAAATGCTCTGGCGAAAACTTTATTTTATTGCAAAAGATTGTTGGAATAATAAACCTACACGATATGGATTCATACAGACCAAAGTGTGCATTACACCTCCTTAGGAACATCATAGTAGTTAAAACAACCTGGCCAGACACAGTCCTTCAACTACTGCGTATTCTAGGAAACCACTACCCTGGTACTTAGGTTAGGTTAGGATAGAGTGGTAGCTTTGATAACAAAAGTTCACGTTGTGACGTCACAGGTGAACGCAGTCCCTGTACTAATCAAGTTCCTCCAAACCAGGGAAGAAAGGCAGCAAGAGCTGCACAATTTAAGCACGACAACCCCACGCGCGAATACTAGCCCGAAAGCTTGATAAACGAAGCCATATCCTTGACATTAGTGGACGATAGCTCCGTCAAGCCGACAAGGATTGGAGACCCAAGTAACCTATATTCTATATTCTTTATATTACACCTCGCAAGAGATTAACATTGACAAAGAAAGTGGATAACAGTCTCCTCTTCCTCAGCGGATCTGCACCCACGGCAGAAGTCATTAAATGGGAGCTGCATTCTTTCCTCCTATCTTCCCATAACACAATGACCTGAAAGCATGGCCACTGTGACGAGATAACGTACGACCAAATCCAAGTAACTGATTGGTGCGCCTTCTATACATTGAGGGCCAATTAAGCCTAGCGGTGGAACAGGACACCTCATGGACCCTGGATTGGTTGGCGTCTTGAAAGAATTTCCGGCAGCTTGAAAGAGGTAGGTGGAATTCTTACCCTGGTACTTAAGGAGTATGACATTAGCAAAAAGAAATGGTATCCTTCATTAAAAATTAATTTTAAGAGATCTTATCTCTTACAGAAGACTTCACTTGCCTAAGAAAGCTAAACAATTCCGAAGGAAATGAAGTAAGCCCTTAAGTTTCTAAATTTATCTGATAACTAATCATCAATTTCAGCTTTTATAGTACAATCCTTGAGAAGAGTTGATGCAAAACTTGTGTAGGATAAACCAACAAACTGTTTTCAGTCTTGAACGAACCTGCCTTATAAATTGTTTTCAACATTTTCAGTCTTATGCCCATTGCCCTTAATAAGCAATAACAAGTGTTTTCGTATCGTAATATCTCTTCCTTCCTGTTGCATAATCTCTCCTATTTAGCTCGAAAATTTTTATCAGTTCCTCACAAGTTCAATCGGAATCCTTACGGCCCATTATAATGCTCTGCAAATCCCGACTATACAACACAAACGAATGTGCATTTTATGTAAAGGCGTTTGAGAGGCATTAACAATTCCTATCGGATTCGAGAGTGAGACATTTTCCAATCCGCCACGTTTTAAAACTACCTGCAGCGAGGGAACTTAATTTAATTTCATATAAAATTGGATATTTGGACAGAAACTGTTGCAAAGATTCTTCCATTTTTCATCATGGAACGCATCAGAGGGGTTGGGGGAACGGATCGGGTTGTTTTGTCTTTAGATGTCTATGGCCTACTGTGGACAGTAGGATAATAGGTTGGCTGCTGGGCTTGGATAAGGCCAGCTTAAGGTTGGTTGTCGGTTTTATCACGGGGCACTGCGAGATTAGGTCGCTGGCGGGCATGTTGGGATGAGGAGGAGTTGAAGAGTATCGAACACCTCCTCTGTAACTGCCCAGCTCTTGGTAGTTTGAGGTTGAGGACCCTTGGCAGGGCCTTCTTTGAGAGTTTGAATTCTGTGTCGAGATCCGACATTAAGGCTTTCCACAGATTCATTAGTGGCTTGGGCTGGTTGAGAGGAGCTAGGGCTTCATCAGTGTAGTCGCGCTCTCCCTTTTTGTTGTGTCTGGTCTGTGTAATTTCTCTGCTTCCCATTCTCCCCTTTCCTACATCCTCTCCTTTTTACCCTATGCCCTCTATTATCCTTCCCTCTTTAAGGACGTTGTACAATGGGTCAATTCGACCTCCGGGTACTGTACTTGTCTTAATACGTCCTCTAACCTAACCTCACCTAACCTAAACTTCTTCCATTTTTTCACCGAATAACTCCTGGAATAGATATAATGTGAATAGCCCAAACGCTGAGAGATATGTCATCATATAGTTTACATACAGTGTCCATTCAATATCCAAGAGCCAAAAACCTTTGGAGCTGCCCAAAGTGTTTTGGAATTTTAAATGACTACTTGCATTGGCTATTAAGCTATTAACTACATAGCTGACTATTTAATAAGCAACCTCAGCTTCGGCACCAATGTCAATGTAGATATCTTTCTCCTCAGTAGACTTATTTGTACAGCAATTTGCAAGCTTTGATTTATCTTATCCGATAAGCTCTTCAATAGTTTTTCCAATTTATTTAATTTTATTTATTTGCAAAATATTTTCATTTCATTTCCATTAGATTTGTTTACTTCTTAGATCTGTAGCCTGAACTCCATGTTTATTTTTTCAATTCATTTAATTGATGATTTTAAATTGGGTCAACACAACGTATGATTAATATTTAATTTCATATCATAACACTCACACGCCCTGGTGGCTATACATAACAAAGCAAAACAAAACAATACTTGCTTGTTATCAAGCCAATTAATGAAAATGACAAGCTGGCTGGCTAAACTGTCAATAATTTGATATTTAATTAACGAACTTAAAAATTTTAATTGCCAATTTCAAAATTCTTCTAAACTATGCTACTGATTAAGTGTAGAGACAGACAGACAGAGAGTCTTAAAATGAAATTGTTTACAATAACAATAAGAAGATGAAGATAAAGAAGAAAAAGAAGAAGAAATATTTTATGTTAAACACGATAATCAACAAATCTCCAAAGTTTAATTAACATTATTAATGCAATGAAAAAACACTATAAAAATAAATTGTTTTTAATTAAAAACATTATGAATGAATGAAAAACACAAAATTTTTGTTTTAATTGTTAAAACGAACAACACAGGCAACAACAAGAATTTACTATGCCTTAATGATGATGAAAACTGCATTATCATTGAGTTCAAACCGACTGCATAGCTAAAGATAACAAAACTGCAATAAATGTGGTTGAATATTTAAATAATTTAAATGTTAATTATTTTCAAATAATAAACAACTGAAAATAGTTTATAAATACATTAGATAAGTAAGTCGTATGTATGTATGTGTGTGTATGTACGTACGTATGTATGTATATATAATATTATATTTTGATATTAGTTAAGAAATGTATGGTTTTTAATTTAAATGTTTATGGTTGGAAAAGTTTTCTTTACTAAATTTAAGCAGATTCATACTGTTTTGTTAATTTTTTTCTCTTTCTCACTCTCTCTCTCTCTCTCTCTCTTTCTCTTTACATATATGTTTGCCATTATTTATACACAAAATGAGTTCAAAACTAATACGATTTTCATTTATTTACAGTCTTAAACATTTACAAACGAAAACAAAATTAAAAAAAACATCTTTAAAACAAAATATTGAAAACTAAACTCAACAAAATTGAACTGAACTGAACTAAGCTGAACTTTAATGATAAAATCACAAAAACATAAACGAAACTAACTAACTGTAAAGTTATCATCTCTAGCATATGTATTTACATACAAAACTTACAACATAACCTTACTTATACTCAAACACTTACACACTCATTCACTTTGTATTTAATGTTCACATTTACTTATACGACAGACACATTCACTCGCACTCACACTCACACTGCTTTAGATTTTTTTTCGTTTCAAATTCAGTCAAACGTATCTAATGAATTGAATGTAAAATAATTTCACTTATTTTTTCTCCATCTCTCTCTTTCTTCCTCATATTTTTTTCAGTTTCAATTTATCAGATGTATTTTATTTAAATATTCTTACGTAGTTAATCATTTTTATTTTCTTATTTTTTTTTTTAAATATTTTTCAAATATACACGAGAAAACAAAACAACAAAAAATGAATTCCTTAGAAAAGTTTATATTTATTTATAAGAGGGGGTAGGGCGGATTGCTATATAAGGGGAGTTCCATATCATTGAAGACAAATAAAATATTGAAAACAAATCCAACAAAATATCTGGAAAAATCATTTGAAATAAAAACGTTGAAGAAATCGAAAAAGTTTTATGAAAACAAAATTTAAAAAAGAATATATTTTAAAAACGTAATCAAAGAAACATTATTTAAAGCATAAATACAAATATTGCAGTACGTTTTTAATGGAAAATTTAAATCAGAAAATAAAAATATTTAAAAAGAAAAGATTTATAGATCAAGCCATACATTTTTGATCGTTCAAAATCGTTTTAATTCAACAATGAATTGTGTTGTATGGTTCTGTGTCTAGAACTTACTTTGACACTGTCCTACAGCGTATCGAATAAAATAGAGTCTCAAATTTTTTAAATTCATTAGATTGCTTGAGTTTTACAATTTCACCAATACCATAGAGAAGAAGATTTGGTTTAGTTTCCATAAATTCTATACGTTTTAATTACGGTAGCATTCTCACAATGTTGCAAGATTTGATGCTGTATGATCGATATTGTAAAGAAATACGAAAGTGAAATAAAGAGCTTTGTTTCTGAAGATCGCCTATGAAGACAAATATAACCTTCGTCCACTGTCGACTGGATTACATTAATACGCCAGAGAGATTTCTTTCTATGAATTCCTTCGTATGTTGAACTTTCAATCTTCAGATATATTTCTGAGTTCTTACAATCCTAACAGATATGTATCTAGCAATTACATACATATATAATTGGTCTTTACAACCCTTCAGTCAGGATTACGACCTAGCTTCTCACACCACTCGTGTTATGTGCGTTAATTTTATGCTTGAGTGGCGGGACCTACAGTTTAACGTCGACTCCTAACGACAGATTTTTGACAAATTTTTTAATGCAGATTTATTTATTCTCAGAGTTTTTGCCATAAATCTGCTGAGAGGAAATCTAGCAATTGCAAACACTTTTTCTGCTGCCCGCAACTCGATTGCCCGATTTCCAATCTAAAGAACTACAACAACTTTTAAGTTCCTTTTGAAAACTGGAAAGAGATTAGGAGTAGTTTTAAGAACAATACCTCAGGTATTCAAGGTAATGAAATATCTACCAAATGTAATAGCAGTGAGGCAAAATATAGAAAATATAGAGACATAGTATGACGTCTGATATCCGCCTCATCTGAAATACAGAAAATGACTGCCAAATGCCCTCAAAATAGATGGGAAAAATGTGATTGCCATCATTACCTTCATTCTCTAGTCTTATCTGTTCCAGTCTTAAGTCTTAAGAAAGCTATGAAACCATTTAATTTTTGGCTAAGTTTGCCACGAAACTACTGGTAGAATTTGCTACACAACACTGCTGGATTGGACGAATTATAGGCACTTTCAATGCCTTTCCTGGCTTGACGTGAAAGAAAAGCACATACCTAGATTATCACTTATTTCAGCACTTGGATACTGATTGGATTCAGTCAAATTCATTATATCTCTAAGTATTACATTGAAAATACACTTCGCAGAACTTGCTAAACTTAAGCAAAACTGTATTGTAAGTACAGTTTAGAGTTGACTTATAGAATTTCTTAAGCTTATGTGGTTATAGAATTTTTTAGCATAAGTTTTCCAACAACAGTGTTAAAGATTGCAGCAGTACGAAATAGAGCTGACGTGTGTGCTCAAAGACAATAAAAAGTTCTCCTCTACCCTAAAAGAAGCATAGAGATTCAACAAATTTTGTTGTTTTCAAACGCCTTGAAAGCTCTTGAACTCGTTTCACATTTGTTTATGTCTCTCAATTTGTCTTCTTCATATCCTCTACTTCTGTTCTCTTCTAGATTCTTATCTGTCTGGATTATATTCTGTTTTAAGATTGTGAACTAAGAATGTGATTAATCCAGTGCCATTTGTGCTTTTTATCTCTCTATCTGTCTCTCTTGTTGAATTATTTTTTAAATCCCATGGTTGAGTATAATTATCGGCCAGAAAACTCCCAGGATCGTCTTAGTAATTCACGAAATGCTTAGACTTTGTACGAAGTGATAATATGGATGATAATTAATATAAGGTGATCAAAAGTTTATGGGATAATGTAATTATTTATTCAACTATAGCTTTAGCAAGGGTTTTAAGATATAAATTTTATCGCATGACACAATATTTGCCAATAGGAAAGGGCAAAGTTTACCTCGAAGTCTTGGAGAACTTAAACACGATATTTTCTTTAAACAAAATGGCTTGTTTCGGAAGTTAAATGCATTTTATAAAAAAAAAAAAAAAAAAAAAAAAAAAAGATATAGATATAGATAATGATAATGATAATGATAATGATAAAGATAAAGATAAAGATAATGATAAAGATAAAGATAAAGATAAAGATAAAGATAAAGATAAACATAAAGATAAAGATAAACCTATGCTTTATATAAAACGATTTTATACACACTCAACAGAAACAGATTCAAAATCAAATAAATTATTCAACTGAAAGAGAATACTGAACTATTTAATTAACATATTCATCAATATGAAAAACAATGAGTCATTTAATAAGAAATATTAATTAAAATGAAGAATACTAAATTATTTAGTAAACACGGTAAATTATATTTTATATTTCTTATATTTCATTAAATTATATTAATTAATTCTTCCACTGAAATCAATTAAAATTTTAATCAATTAACGACATTGTAAAATACAACAAGCCTGTCCTCATTAAATTCCATATGGTATAACAGATTATAGGACCTCTTTCTACTGTAAAAAATAAACTAAGATTAGGCAAAAGTAATCTTAAACATGCTCGACAACTTCTAGGTAGACTGCGAACTAAGTAGATTATTCAATTAAAAAATTCATTAAATTAAAGAATCTGAAGCTATTGTATGTATTTAAGTACGGTTTAAAGTAATAATAAGAAGCAAAATAATTAAATTATAGTAAATTATTATAGATATTATTATTATATAACCTACATAATAAAAATAGAAAAAAATTAGGTTTTAAAAATTAATATGATTTAATTATTCAATTATTTAATTAATTAATTAATTAATTAAAATTCATTATAGATAATAGTAAAAGCTGTTGAATTAAAATATTAATTAAAATGAATTCAATTGAAATTAAATTAATTATTAATAATTAATTATTAATTATTAATAAATTTAAATATTAAAATTAATTATTAAATAAATTGAATTAATATTCTATTATTAATTATTAATAAATTAATATTAAAAATAAAAATAACGAATTACGAATAATAATAAACCGTAACATTAACTCTTTAATTAAAAAATTAATCAATATAATGAAAAAAATCAATTAAAGCAATTTAATTAAAACAATAAAAATTTTAATCAAATTATTTTTTTTTTCTTTTTGTTTTTGTAATGAAATTCTTTATAAAAAATATTACAGCTAAGCTTAAGGCAGTTTTAATTAAAAACAATCTCTTTATAAATGCTTTAATGAAACGAATTTATATGGAACTCCTCCAATGAAATTCCATAGAAAAAAACAGAATATGTATTGAGTATAACAATAGTAACAATTTATTATAGAATTTAAAGTGTTTTTTATTGTTTTATTGTTATATTGTAGATAATTTATCTTTGTTTTTTAAATTATTTTAAAGAAATTTCCTAGTTTTCTTGTTTTTTTTTTGTCTTTTTGAAATACACATCTATTTATCATTATAATTTTCATTTTATTTTTATTATTTTAATTTAAATATGAGCTAAGGATTGAGTAGTTTCAGTTATTATTATAAAGTTTTCCTTTTTCATTTTCGTTTTAAGTATATTTTTTTTTTAGTTTTTTTTCCTTTCATTGTGTCTTATTTTTTAAATATTTTTTTCACTTTTTTTATATTTTATTGGTAGTGTTGTAGTTATAGTATTAGTTGTAGTTGTTGTTGTCATTTTTGTTTTTTATTTTATTTTTTAATTTTGTTTTTTCTCTTTCATTTGTTTTAATAGTTTAGTAAGTAAGTTTATGTACGAATACGAATACCAGTATAAAAAAAGGAGGAGCGCGAGGATTTAAAATCATACGTCATCGTATTAAACAGCCATTAGTATGGACTCACCTTATATCGGACTCACTGAAGAACGTTGCAGTTGATTGTAGGCAGAAACATTTAATGCTTAAAGGACAACAAAAACTTAACGATGATGAACCAGAACAATTGTCGTCAATCAAGGGATGCGTAGTTGTTGTTGCTGATGATGATGTTGTTGACAATGATAATAATGGTGCTGCTATTACTGCTGATGATGATGATGATAACAATGGCGATGACAATGCTGTTGCTGTTACAGTTGATGTTGCATCATTTTTAAATAAATTATTGCATTTTTTAGAATACAATAGCAGCAGGTAACAGCATATATTCACAAGGACACAAGCAAAAGCAAAAACCTGTAATACCGTTGATAACGGTGTTGATGACGATGCCGATGACAATGCTGTTGTTGCTGATGATGTTGAAAATACTGATGCTCTTACTGTAGCTGAATACCCAGACAATGATTGACGTTTACACGTACATTTGACTACAGAAGCTGTAGCTAGTTTTTTATGCGTTGCTCTTGTGATGTCTCTGCTGTTGACTATTGTTGATTGTGATATTGTACGTGTCATGTGATAATTTTCGCGCAATTGCATATCGTAATAACATTGAATCTTTTTCTCATTGTTGCTGTTGTTGCTACTGCTACTACTGCTTCGATCGTCATCATTATTTCTTGCTATTGTTGCTACCGTCGTCGCATTACGCCTTAATACTTTAACAAAACCGGCCATTAGTGTTAGTAGCATAAATCCTAACAATTGCAGGCACGTCTCTATCACATGACCGCAGATTTTCGACCAGTCACTACAGCCGGTAGCCTTGTGCAATGCCTGACAGATGCTAAGGTAAACAAGTACATTAACAGGTACACTAAGATATAATGATTTGGAGACATTCGATGATGTGCTAGTGCCGCGCGCTGCATTGCTGCTGGGAATTCCCCTGGAAACAGAATGAGAAACACCTGTTTAATTTACATCTTTATTGCTGTTCTCCAACTCAAACATTGTTTTCTTTTTTTTTTTCTTATACACTCTTGTTATGCAAAATACTTAAAATAGACCTTAAAAATAGGAAAATGTTTAACAAAATCATGGTATTTTTTGTTATATTTAACGAAACAGTCTTTTCAAAGAAGGAAAAGTACATAAGGTGCCATTAAACATACTACTTTTATTCAAATTTAATGTAATCATCATCAATTATTTTTACTTCAAATTGAGAGAATTGTTCTGATGAATAAGGTTTTGAAACCAAAATTTACTTGAGAAGCTTTCTTCACATAAAAAATTCTCCGGCCATAGGCGGCAATAGGTAGTAATCACCTGGTGTCAAGTTCGTAACATAATGTGAAGGCATTAAAACTTCTCGACTAAATTCTTGTACAATGTTTAGTTTCTGGATGCTTAAATGGGATCTTGCGGTGATTTCGGACATGCCAGAACTTTGAATGAATTCGATTTGAGCATACAAGGGACGCTGTGTCCAGGCTTAACGCACTACAAGGTCAGGGTTTGGGATATCGATATGATACTCTTGCTACTACTTCGAGAGGTGGTGGACTTCTACAACCGTAGAATGCCAATGTCATTGTAAGGGGCAACTCAGTGATGGTGACCGACACTGGCCCGAGAGCCTTTCACGTGGTTAGTATGTTTTCTAGAAGTGATAAGTTTTATGTGTTTAAAAACTGTATTAAAGCAAAAAACTGAAATATGTTCAGATCACACTGAATAATCTATATGGAAAACCTAATTAATCTGACTGAGTACTAAGCCAGCTGGAGGCCAGTAGAAAGATTGTGTAGAAAAGGCTCTCCTACCTCGGTGCTTCTAGATAAATGGAGTATTAAACTACATATGTCGGATGCTTTGAAGTCGCCGTAGTTTAGTAAGTAGTGTGTTGGCTTATTAGACGTAAAGCCAGGGTTCGAGCCCCAGGTCAGACATCAAGACAAAATACAAAAATTATTTCTTCGGCAACGTCCTCTCAGCAGGTTTCTGGCAAAAACTCTCAGAGTAAATAAAATTGCCATGAAAAGTTCCTCAAAAATCTGTCGTTCGGAGTCGACTTTAAACTGTAGGTCCCACCACTCATGTATAAAATTAACACACACAACATAAGTGGTGTGAGAAACTAGGACGTTGTACAATGGGTCAATTCGATCTCAGGGTACTGTACTTGTCTTAATTGACAAGTACACGTCCTCTAACCTAACCTAACCTAAACTATGTCGGATGCCGAAGCTCTGAGACAATGAGGAGCACGAGCTCACAGATGAACTGAGGGCAAGGCGAAAAACGTCGACAGGGAAAAAATTCTACATACAACGTTGTATGTAGACTTATTGCGTTGACTGTATGTATATGGATCTAGCGGTTGATAGACCCAGAAGTTAGTAGATTGGTTGAGAACAAATGAAAGAGTTTAGACAATATCCAGGCTGATATGAGTCAAACTAAATCGCTCTATGATAGCGTAGGTACTAGGCCTGAGTATATAGCAAGGACGAGGCGAAAAACGTAGACAGGGGAAAAATTCTACATACAGCGGTATATATAGACTTAATGCGTCGACTGTATGTATCTGGATCTAGTGGATACATCTGTAAGGTATCGTATTATTTACTTCGGTTGATAGACCAAGAAGTAAGTAGATTGGTTAGGACCGAATAAAAGAGCTTAGACAATATCCAGGCTGATATGAGTCCTGAGTATGTAGCTACACAGCATCTTATTTAGAGACACAGAGTAGGGATAATCGCCCAAGGTGGCTTTATTGCTTTTAAGGAATTTCCGTCTATCAAGATATTTGACCAGATGAGATTGCTTCGGCTGGTTAGTCGGCTCTCTCTTTCACGTTTTATTTTTCTTCTTTGTGTTCGTCTATTTTTAAGTTTCCTTTCTTTTTGGCATCTGTTCTGTTGTTCATCAATATTTCTTACCTAACCTATCCGAACCTTAGCTTCTGAAACAAGTCATTGAACTTTGAACTCTTGAAGAATAATTCATTTTTTTTTCTTAAAAATCCAAATTTATGTTCATCTATTGATAAATAAATGACGCTTAATAGCTTATAAATATTGAACCCTTGATTTGCTATAATAATCTTCTTCAATAAACATATAATAAGAGGATTAAAGGTGTTGGCCACAGTAAAGTACCATTTTATTGAGAGAAAAAAATGAAGGAAGAAAGAAACAAACTTGAATAGAAAATGGCATTTCGAAATAAAAAAATACAACTAAAAAGTTCTGTGCAAAAACATAAATCAATACGATTTTGGCCAATACCAAGAAAAGATTTTTTATGGTTAAAAAAGAAAAACCAAAAAATGAAAAATTTGGGAAGAAAATAATCCCCAACTACGATTGGGGTCAACAACAATTTCGTTAAGTGTTTGAATTTAAATTTTTATGGTTATTTCTTCTTCTTCTTATTTTTTTCTTATTTTTTTTTTTTTTTTTTTTTGGTTAAAGCCCCTCTTAAACAATCACTCACTCACTTACTGTAGTCGTACTGTACTGTATAAACCCGCCTTTTAAAAGAGAGGGTAAAAGCATCATAAGATTTCTTTTTATGACACACTTATATACACAGCCCATCACTGGCATTCTTTTACAATTTCATTTTACAACAACAACAATTATTGTATTGGTACTTACCATTGAGCACATGAACGGTTACACTTTTCGGTTTAGCATTCGATGGATTGCATTGATAATGGCCAGAATCTGAAGGCCTTGCAGATTTGATCAATAGAAATGAGGTCGTCGTTTCACCTTTATTGGTAACAACTGAAACACCGCCACGCGGTGAATCATAGTTGATAATCTGCAACAAAAAATAAACAATTGAATTTAAAGGGGGGAGCTAAGGAACCAGATAAAACGAATGAAAAAAATAACGAAAAATTGCGGAAAAAAATACAAACAAAAATAACCATTAAAGCAAATTGTTACCATGGCCAGGAAGATGATGATGATGAAGAAGAAAAAGAAAACTTTTATAGTTGAAAATAAAAAGAAACAACAACAACAACAAAATACAATACAAATTCATGCCAAAAGAAATGGTATAAAAGTGGAAAATGTATTTCCCTCTGAAATGTTTAAACATGGGGTGGTAAAAAAATGATGATTTAACACAGTCTTTGTACGGAAACAGGTTAAAGACTTTCAAATTTGTTTTAAAAAAAGTAAAAATTGTACTTTAAAAAAAAGTACTATTATAAATTTTTTAAAATCAAAAAGTACTTTATTAACTTTTGTATACTTTTTATAAAGAAAAGTTTAAAAAATTCAAATCTATTTAAAGGCATTTAAAGAAAATTATTAAAGATATTTGTCTCTTTTGACAAAAGTACCTTTTTAGTACTATTTACAATTTGACATTTTTTAAATTCCTTCAAGCATTAAAAGAATGATTCAGAATGTCCTTTTATTACCATCTTTACGTTATTCTTCCCCGGCAGACAGCTATTTGCAAAGCTTGTCTTGTCATTATTGTTCTGTACAATATTAGTATTGAGCTCTAGTTGAGTTCAATAAACTCCGTTTCAATACAGAACATAGTACCACAGGTTGATAATTAGGGGTAAGCCTATATGGCCTGTTCCGGAGATTCTGTGGAACTGCGAATATTTTACACACACGGTTTTAAATCTGAGAATACGTTAAGCTGTGAAATTTTCGCCGAAGAGCTTACTCCTACTTACTCCACTTTTCTGGCTACAATCAGATCTCATTCAGGTGCTACATTCATGCTGAAATTAGTTAGAATACTTGGCGACTCCATTGATCGACTTTCGCTGTAGTTTTATGTCAGTCTATTATAGGTTTCTGAACCCAAAAATATTCCGGGTAATTGTGTAGTTAATGAAGGCACCCTCTTACTGAGCGTGTACATATGTAGATATTGAACAAATCTTACTTCATTGCCACCCTCTACTGGCCAAAATTTAATAGAAAACGTATCCACCAATTGCTTCAATTAAATCGTAGGGACATCTCCGTCAAAGTATTGATTTACATCCGTCATTGCTTCGTGGGTAGGCATGGCACTTCGCTTATCCTCAAATGAATTCTATACAGCTCACAGGTCAAGGTATACGTACATAATTAGTCATTACAACCCTTCAGCCAGGATTACGACCTAGTTTCTCACACCACTTATGTTGTGTGTGTGTGTCATCCAACCCAAGTCACCTAGTCTCGCCAAGCACAGATTTTTTCTTCAAATATGCAGTCCAATCGTGCAGGTTTTCCAATGTGGCATTAGTTCTGATCAGTATGTCGACAACACCTGTAGTATGTTCCTATAGTTAGAGCCCCAATACCCACTATTTTTCGGAGAAACAGACGATATTCATGGGCAAGCTTGGACTTTGATATAACTTTCAAAAGAACCTTTCTGGCAGTCTGTTCATATGGCAGTATATTCTCATGTAATATTCTAACACTCAGTAGCCATTTAATTACCATGAAGATAACCATGATTTCCCAAAGACACTGCTGTGATCTGGTACGTGTATATATATGTTCCTGATATTGAAGTCCTCGATATACCTACCACACCCCGTTTTTGCTAGAAACCGTGATGCAATAGGAATATACTCAAAATTTGCTGTGACCTGTTCCCATCTTTCTGCCACCATATACATAGGTTTTCAAATCAATTTGGGTTACCGTTTTCTAGATTAGGTTAGGTTAGAGGACATGTATTTGTCAATTAAGACAAGTAGAGTACCCGGAGGTCGAATTGACCCATTGTACAACGTCCTAGTTTCTCACACCACTTATGTTGTGTGTGTTGATTTTATACATAAGTGGCGGGACCTACAGTTTAAAGTCGACTTCGAACGACAGATTTTTGAGAAACCTTTCATGACAATTTTTATTTACTCTCAGAGTTTTTGCCAGAAATCTGCTGAGAGAAAGTCGCCGAAGAAATACTTTTTGTATTTTATTTCGATGTCTGGCCTGGGGCTCGAACCCTGGCTTTTCGTCTAATAAGCCAACACACTACCTACTAGACCACGGCAACTTCGATCAAGGTATATGTGCACTTTATTACCAAATATCCGTCTGTGGTTCGACTCAGAATTTTCGCCGTAAATTCTTTAAAATTTCGGGCAGAATTTTTGCTTGAATCCCAGGACATCATGTTTTAAATATAAAGTCCCAATGCTGATTGTGAGGATCGGTTAGTGAGAACCTGTAAGTTAGTTCTGGGATATCACTTCACAACAGGCCGTAATGTGTAATCAAGTTAGCATTGACGTAACTTGAACTTGAACTTATCTCAATGATATTGTTAAGAAAATGGAAAAATCTAGATACTGGTGTTTTGCTTTTTGTTAATAAACAATCAACTTGTTTACAAATAATGGCACTGCGTAATATAACAACAAACACCAGCATAAAAAAATTATAAACAAGTAAACAAAAATATACCAACAAACACCACAAGAATAAATACAATACAACAATAATAAAACAACGATGTTTACATTTAAACTTCAAAAACATTCATCAGACTGTTTACGTTGCAAAGCAGGCAACGAGTCAGTGAAGTTCAGTGAGTCTTGTGTGAAGACGCGGTGTGTTTAAAGAGAGTAATCGTGGTTTGAAGACCTCCGTTACAAAGATCTGTCGAACAATTGACTAGTAATTGTTATTGTTTATGCAAAAGAGAGCAAAATGGAATAACAAACAAAGCAATTGTTGTTGTTTACACCAAGTTGTGAACAGTAGCACACAGGATTGTGCGAATAATAAAGGAGTTTAATTAAAACTAAACACAAATTTTTTTATTTTATTTGCAATCTACGAGTTCATATTTTAAACGTTTTTAAAAGGTAAAAACGTAGCAATATTCTAGGGAAAAGTACCTTTTTGGTACTTTTTATAAACATTGCAATCAATAACTGGGATTTCTTCAAGAAACTTCTTAGTTTCATTTGTATTTCTATTTAAACGTTTAATGTTTTAGTGTTTTGAAATCATTTAAGTATTTTCCTTTGCTCAGCACAAAAAGTACTTTTGGTGCTTTTTTAAAAAGGCGATTTTTTTGCTAAGAGTGTAAAAAAATGTATGAATTTTTAAATTTTTATTGCAAATATCATATAAATATTTTGAACTTTAAGATAAGCTTCCCACTTCTGTTCTCATTTTAAGGACATTTAAAAAAGCACTTTTTTAAACCAAAAAATAAAAAAATGAACCGGAAAAATGAAAAATATTTTCACTCATACACACCTAAGAGAGAGACAGTAAAAAAAGGGATAAACAGAAAAAGGAAATCCATAAAATAAAATTAAATTGATGAAAAGAATGCCGGAACCATTAGAGCATCTACACGTCAATACCATTTCAGTCAGCGCAAAGAAAGGGAAATTGAGGCGAATTTTTTTTTAACATTTTTCAACACTTTCTCAGAAAATGAAATGACAATAACACCACAATGTTGCTAAAAAAAATCATATATTTTACAACAGCAAAAAATAAAACAACAACAAAAAAATAAAGAAAAATGGAAATGAAAGGAAAAGAAAAAGAAGAAAAATAGCAATCCCTGGATTTAAAGAAGCCATTGAAATTCAAAAAATTACGAGCAAAAGAAATTGGTGGAAAGCATTTTAAGGATTAACTCGCATAGCAAACATAGAAAAGGATTAAATTGTTTTGTGAGACAGACACACACACACACACAAAAAGATTTAAAAAAAATAAAGAGTGAAGAAAAAATAAAAAAAATTTAAAAGGGTTTTTAAAGGCAAAAGTAAAAATGAAAAATAGAAAGGAAAGGAAAGGAAATGAAAGAAAACATTTAAATTGACAAACTTACCGCATTATTATGATTCCAGAAGATATACGCAGGCGGTTCGGGTGAATTTAATATAACGCAGGTTAGATTTATAGTCGAGCCACTTTCTATATAAAGATCCGGTGCGCCTATAATTTCCGTTGAAGGTTCTGAAAGAAATTTTTGTAAAAGAAAAACCAGAAATAAATTAATAAAAATAAAACAGTAAGTTATTCGAATAAATAAATAAATATTAAGAGGGTGTTAGTTAACTTACCCACAACATTCAGGTGTATGTAGTGACTCATGTGGGGCGTCGTTGAGACCTGACACTCATATATGCCAGAATCTCTATGCTGGGGATATTTTATTTGCAATATCCAGTCTTCTGTCTGTGGCTGATGTATGGCACGAAATCTTTGATCGGATGTATACGTATAGCGGCCCACTGTAAGCAAATGTATATCACGATGTCTTACCCAGGATACTTGTAACAACATCTGGGGGGTGGGAAAATAAAAGCAAAAAAAATTGTTTTTGTTTATTTATTTTCTTATACTTATACACGATGAATACAAAGAGAAATTTAATTTCCTTAATCGAAAGGTTTTTTTCTGTACATTTTTTTAGTTATAACAGCAGCATTTAATTGCCTTCTCCTTGGCTCTACGTAATATAGCGAGTAATCCTAAGCACCCCGGTAAGAGAAACCAAATAATCGACAAATAGTTTTGAAGTCCTAATACGTTTCATAGGCAGAAATTCGACGCTCTTGTATGTGTGGAAGGCAAGCTGTTTATTTGAGATTTGCTCTTGGTTTTTAATTTTTCAAAGCAATGTTCTCTTTGGACCTCTTTTAACTCATGATGTCATAGTTTCCACACTCTTATGACTCTTTAAGTAACACAAAGGAAGGCTTATCTCTCCTAAACGACGATTTGTTTTGCTTTGGAATTTCACAAAAAGAGTGTCAATACAATTAATACGTAAGTTCTAAGACCGCATAGGTCAGCTATATAATTTGGAATTTACGAGGTAGCCATTGAAGTTGAAGATGGCATTTCAATACATAGGGCAGCTATCACGAGCACAAAATACCTGGGGTTTATTTTAAACCTCAAACGTTTCTGGAAGTATAAAATAATGGAGAGGCTAAAGAGACCAACCTCTTTATGTCTCTTAAAGTGATGTGGGCAAGATCTAAGGACATAGATCTGCAACATAAACTGCCTCTATCGGGCTGTAGTGCAGGCAAACTTGTTTGGTGGTCAAGCTTGTAGCGTAGACCGATATACCGTCACTCTGTTCCACACCAGCTTAGGCATTATTTGTCATACTAAATTGACTTTCCTCTGACTCTGTTGAATCACAGAGATAGTCTGGCCCAATTAGGACTCTTGAGATGCAGGAATACTGGGTAGCCATACATTAGAGTTGACTACCTGATTCCATATAATTATTTTCGATAGGAAATTTGATTAAAGATGTCATCTCTAGACTTCTGGTTTGATGATAAACAGGTTCCCGGTGTAGTCTGGATCTGTTCTCCGATGGCACCAAACTAAATCGACTATAACTGGCAGGGCTTTGATAATTATCAGCCATTTTGGTTTACTCCGGGACCTCTAACAATGAAATTATTGGGTATATTAGTCCGAAGCTTTCCTGGTATTAGCTGATACCAGGACACTCTCTGAGGGTCGCATATTGGGCGAACGCCCTTATACTATGCCAAGTAAACAATTAGTAGGATCTTTCTAACATGGAGGTTATCTATTGGAACTCTACTACTTGAAATTTCAACTTAAAAGAGGTGTGGACTCTGTCTGAAGGAGGATTAAACCACATTTTGTGCGACTATATTATACCGACTAGCACCAAATTGAATTTTTTTCAAATGCTGTCAATTAAATTTCGTGGGAAATTAGATTTGCTGCTGTCAAAGAATAATATGACTTTAGGAGGAGAATGGAGAAATTGCTATTTGAACATGACTTTCGCTCTGTCCCTTTTCTATTTGAAGAACAATACAGTGGCATGATACCAGTGGACGATTGTGGTTGGAGAGCGTTGACGAACACTATCGTGTATCAACACACCAGCAATTGCTTTTCCGTCATTACTGCTGCACATCTGTGAAACTGTATTCGTTTTCGACCACACTACAATACTACCTTGATAGCTTATGTATTGTTCTTTACAAAAGCTGGGCTTTAGAACTCACAATTAGATCACTATGATCCGTCAAATCACAATATTTTTAAAACAAATCAGGAGAAGAATCTAGGGCTGTACATAACGTGATAATAGACCTAGCTTCAGTCAATTTATTGGTATTAATTTTCATGTTGACCTTTCCATATGTGGCAATTCATCCGGTCACACCATATCGGTTATACAAAGTGGTTCCATAAAAATAAACCCTTCATTGGAAACTTGAAGCATCTCTTTGCCATCGCATCGAACACTTAAACAGACTTTGAAGTGCAGCAGATAAAAGCTGTTCAAATTTATGGTTCCACAGCCTTTTTGTAAAAGAATAATTGATTTATCAATATTCCCATTCCCTTGAAACTTTTCTTAAAACCTAAATAACAATGAAACATTCACGTCAATATTTCTGTCTACTGATATGAATTTAAAAAAAATTCTTTTTTCACTTCAATGGTTCGATTGAATAATTTTCCAAACATAATTGAAATCCGATTAAATCAACTTTATTAACCTCTTTCACTTCTCAACACCTTATTTTTTTTTTGAGGGGGGGGGTATTTACAAGTATTTTCTATAGGCTTTAACAGACTTTAAGCAGTTTCCATAATAGAGCAAAAGCTCTCTTCAGAACGTAATGCTTGCATTTAGAAACACTTCAGTTACCTTAGTTTACTTTGGCCAAAAGGTACTTTCAAGCCAAACGAAAATATAAAAAAGAAGCCACTCAATATTTGAATAACAGGCGGCTGCTTGTTTAAAATCTTGGCTGTAGATGTAGACAGAGATTGTGTTTTCCAAATAATGTCATTCGTTTGCTTGTTTTCTATAGTTGCCTTCACCCAAATAAAGGAAACACAACAGAGAGTGAGAGAGAGAGGATAAAGAAACAACCCATAAAGCCAAGAAGTAGCCAAAGAAAATCCTAAACAAACTTTGGCTTTTTCGAAATCAAATTTAAGCAGTAAGAAATTAAATTTTAAGTATTTCGATAAATATTGCCACACAAACTTGTATACAAACAAAAAAAATTCCCTCCACTATCTGGAATATCCTTTTAGCATATTTTCTTTATTTTCTTTCTTGTTTTTTTCTTTCTTTATTATACAATGATATATGCATACATATATACATTATATTTGAATATGTTATTGTAACCATGGATTTTTATTTTCGTTTTTTAGGGCACTTTTTGGTAAATCAAGTTGTATTACCTTGGGAATCCAGCTGTTATTTTTCCCTTTTTTTTTTCTTCAGAGTACTTAAGAAAACGTACGCATTTAAAAGTATTTTTTTTTTACTTCCATTTTTATATGTTAATGTGTAAATATATTCTGTATATATGGGGCAGAAACAACGTAGACAACAACAATAATTTATAACAAAATTTAAGATTTATGTATTCACGTGTGGCATAGAAAATGTGATCCCAAATAACATACAAAATATACAAGAAACTTTCATTTATTCTGTCTCCATCTCCCCCACATACTATAAAGTTTCCACTATACACCTCTGTCTACGCATCTCTTATCACTGTAGCTACAGTCAGGGAAATTTAAATCGAAGCAGTAATTTATTTCAATTAAATTTAAAGACCTATTCTAAGCAACAGATCGGAAAGTAATATACCAGAAGGATTAGTTTCCATTATTGCAGCGCACATACATACATACATACATAATTGGTCATTACAACCCTTCAGTCAGAATTACGACCTATTTTCTCATGCCACTTATGTTGTGTGTGTTAATTTTATGCATGAGTGGCGGAACCTACAGTTTAAAGTCGACCCCGAACGATAGCTTTTTGAAACCTTTTCATGGCAATTTTATTTACACTCAGAGTTTTTGCCAGAAATCTGCTGAGAGAAAGTCGCCAAAGAAATATTTTTTCAAATTTCGTTTTGATGTCTGACCTGGGGTTTGAACGTGGCCTTACATCTAACAAGCCAACACACCACCTACTAGACCACGGCGAAGTAGTTTCACAAATTCAAATAAATTTACTGCTTTTATATTAATGCCATGCACTGTTTACAGGCGCTTACAATTAGGAATTCACCTGCGTGCATGTGTACGAAATATTGTCATGAGAAATGTAAACGTATTTTTCATGTTAACAACATGCAGGTGTACACTAACAAATATACACTGAAAGAACAACAATTTCAGTCAAGTCATCATCTTACATTGAAGCGATATGCCAGAAATATGCTGAGAGGAAGTCGCCAAAGAAATATTTTATTCATAATTATTTTCGTTATGTTTGCGATATTTGGACCGGGGGTTGAACCACGGCCTCACGTCTAATAAGCCAATACATTATCTACTAGACTTTGGAGACTTCAAGGTTCTGTTGATACAACGAGCCACTCATTGGAGATCAATCTGGCTGACACACAATAACATTTACTTGACATCTGTAATGTAGACGCAGTAGTCTAGTAGGTAGTGTGTTGTCTTATTACACGTGAGACCGTGGTTCAAACCCCAGTCCAGACATCTCAAACAAAACGAAATATGAAAATATTTCAGCGGTGACTTCCTCTCCACAGAATTCTGACAAAAACTCTGAGAGTAAATAAAATCGCCAGAAAAATTTTTCGAAAATCTGTCGTTCAGCATCGACTTTAAAAATGTAGGCACTCGTAAAGCAGAAGGCATTCGTAATACATACGTTTTGTGTGTATTTTTAATCCGGTTTGTCATGCCCGTATAGTTGATTGAAATCAGACAAATGTCACCAAGAATCATCAAACCGAGTGTCAATTTCCAATTTACTAAAGTATTGCAATCCAACCATATATTGTACTGTCCTCAATCTAGATGGGGTTTGCCTATAATCTCTCCTCCAACCTTGGTGCCAGAAAGGATAACTCTTTGCCTAGTATCTCTATGCTCAAAATGCTTACAATGTCTAGAGAATTTTTGAGCAGAAAATAATACAATACTAAGCCTTTGTTACTATAAAGCTTGGGCCTATGAAAAGTAAATAAAAAGGATACCAAAATGACGGTAAATTTATTTACCCAACCTAGTAGAATTTTTTCTAAAACTTGAAATTTAATTTCTTTAAAATTTTTTTCTCAGTGTAGCCGTTTAAACAGTTTACACCTGCACGTGTATGTTGTTTTATGTTCAAAAGGCGTGTTGTAGCGATAAAATTGCTTTTTTTGTTTTCGCTTTTGCTTTTAACAAACACTCTTCTGTGCATGTATAGGGGTGCGTGTGTGTATGTGTCTCGTTTTGTACGTTTGTTGTCTGTCACCTGTGACCCATGTTAATGTAATAAAAACAATAACAACTACAACTAACAAGTTTATTTTGTACAACACGAATACGTATATGAATTTAAAATAAAGAAATATTTTCATTTTGTTATAGAAAAAAAAAGAAGACGAAAACAAAAACAACAACAACAACAACAACAATAAGCGTATAACAACATGAGGTTTTCAAACACTTTTAAACAATAACCCAACCATTTAGTCATCCATTCATTGTGGTTGTCATTGTCATAGGCACCAGTGTTTATTATTGCCTTTGCCGTTGTTATTGTTATTGTTATTTTTATTTTGTTGTTCATGTTGTTGTTGTTGTTGTTGTTGTTGGAGTATACTATTAAAAATATTGGCAAGTTTAGTCGTTAACGTTTATTAAATTCCGTAGATTATAAATATTTTAATATGTTACACCACAATGTGTTACAAAACCATACATTCATACTCACACACACACACACATGTAAGGGTAAATCTACCATATCTATCATACCTATGTATGTATGTGTGTGTGTGTATACATAAGTGTAATCATTCAAAAACAAGCTTTTGTGTGCATTTCTATAAAACAGGAGGTGTGAACTTGTTTACCTTGTTTTGGTATGCTGCGTTTATATTGCAGATGTTTATTGTTTGTGTTGTTATAGAAACAATTGAAAAGTTTTTCTTTTTTCTTTTCACTCTCCATTTACCTTTACTCTCACCCCGTTTTCTTTCTTTCACTCGTTCCCTTTTTTGTTGTTGTTGTTGTTCTTTTTTGTTTATTTCAAAAGAATAATTATCACCTGTCAAGTTTTTACAAGTTTCTGGGTGGATATCACCTGCTACCATCATCATCATCATCGTCATCATCAGTGCCAAATGCTTTTACCGAAAACAACAACAATAAAAACATAGTAAATGTTGAAAAACAATATGATGGATGGATGAATGAACTTGGAAACATTTGTTAAGAAATCACTTAAAAAAACTTTTACCAACACACACACACACACACATACACACAAACACTCTTTTGTTAATATGTTTGTATAAGTAAAAAATAACTCTCATCAAGAAAACAACAACAATAAACAATAAACACAACCACTACAAACAAAGTAGAAGTAGAAGAAGAAGAATAATAATATTTAACCACAAGTGAAGAAAAATAAAAAACATGTGTTGCATTTAAACACTTTTTGCTGTACAGTAAAGTCAAGATAAAATGAATTCAAAAAAAAAAGTTAAAAGGAAAACCAGGATTTCCTAACATTCGCTTTTACTGGCTTTATTGATGAGTTGAGATGAGATCAGATGTTTCAGGCTAAAGTAGATTTCAATTTTATCTCAATAGGTACGGCAAAAAACAGAAATGCCCAGTTTTGTAGCGCAAGCAACCCGAATTAATTAAAAATCTGCAAAAACATATGGTTACGAAAATGAAAAATCTAAATACTGGTGTTGAAGTCGCCGTAGTCGTAGGTAGTAGGTAAGGCCCCGGTTCAAATCCCAGGTCAGACATCAAAACGAAATATAAAAAGAAAAATATTTCTTCGACGACTTTCTCTCAGCAGACTTCTGACAAAAACTCTGTGAGTAAATTAAAATTGCCATGAATACTGTTTCAAAAATATGTCTTTCGGCGTCGACTTTAAACTGTAGGTCTCGCTACTCAGGTGTAAAGTTAATACACACAACATGAGTGGTGTGAGAAGCAAGGCGGTAATCCCTACTGAAGGGTTGTAATGGCCAATTATATATGTATGTAAATACTGGTATTTTGCTTTTACATCGCTTTACATTAAAATTATAAACAAAAGCTACAAAAAAATAAAACAATACAGTAAACAAACCTGTTTACAAATCACCGTACTGCTTAATATAACAACAAACACCAGCATACAAAAAATGGTAAACAAGTAAACAAAAATACAACAACAAATACCAGCATAAAAATGGTAACCAAGTAAACAAAAATATATCATAGTCATGAACATTCGCCTTCAAGAGCATTCATCAAACTGGCCATATAAAAGGCAAGGAAAGCAGGCGAGTAAGTCAGTGAAGTTAAGTCAGTCGTGTGTGAAGACGCGGTGCGTTTAAAAAGAGTAATTGTGGTTTAAAGATATCCGTTACAAAGATCTGTCGAATAACAGCCTAGTAATTGCTATTGTTTTTGCAAAGGTTATAAAAAGAGGAGTAACAAACAAAAGCAATTGTTGTTGTTTACATCAAGTTGTAAACAGTGGCACACAGAATTGTACGAATAATAAAGAATTTTAATTAAAACTAAACACAATTTTATTTATATTTTATTTGCAATCTACGTGCTCATGTTTTAAACGTTTTTAAAAGGTAAAAACGTAACAATATTCATTGAAACAAACACTGTTTAGTACAATTCATAAGCCAGTGACATCCTTGAACCGTAGTCTTTTAAGGACGATGAAAAATGAGAACATTACAGTCAATAAGACAAGGACATTGATTTCAACAATATCGTTCCAAATGTCACGCATTGATACCATAAACCAATTAAGAGATGAGTTAGCTTAACAATTAATCTTATGTTTTGGAGCAGTCCATTGACCACCAACACCATACAAGACTATATTTATGAGAATACGTAAAGTCTTTCGGGTACTAATACATCATTACTAAAACAATTGTGGCTGCATAATTTTACTATTTTCCCTGGAGGTTAACTTTACAGCTGCTAAATACAGCTCAGATACTGGTCGTAATTGAAGTCGCCGTAGTCTAGTACGTAGTGTGTTGGCTTATTAGACGCCAAGCCAGGGTTCGAGCCCCAGGCCAGACATCAAAGACAAATTACAAAAAGTATTTCTTCGGCGGCTTTCTCTCAGCAGATTTCTGGCAAAAACTCTGAGAGTAAATAAAATTGCCATGAAAAAGTTTCTCAAAAATCTGTCGTTCGGAGTCGACTTTAAACTGTAGGTCCCGCCACTCATGTATAAAATTAACACACACAACATAAGTGGTGTGAGAAACTAGCACGTTGTACAATGGGTCAATTCGACCACCAGGTACTGTACTTGTCTTAATTGACAAGTACACGTCCTCTAACCTAACCTAACCTAACCTAACCTGGTCGTAATGCTGAAAAAATAACGCTTAAATTGCAACTCACAGATTGAACACTCACAATTACATTTAAAATGGAGGACACACAGACATTTATTGATTCCCCCCAAATGAATATTTCATTCAGTTTTACAAATTTTTGAATTCTTTTTTAATTTTCAAAACCTAAACGATTAATATATCAACCATTATACGCCTACTAATATTCATATGATGAATCTTTACCTTCACCTCATTAATTCTAACCGGGTTTCACTGTTTCACCTACAGCCTTAAGCATTTACTTTACCCCATACACGTCAACATTGTGTAACTGATTACATGTTTAGGGTATGGGCGTGTGAAATTCTACAGTCAGTGAGTGAGTGAGTGAATGAGTAAGTAAATGTGGGTCAGCTTTGGTTTATTTGTCCAACTAATTAATCATAAAGGCGGACATTTCAAACGAGTTCGGTTTTGTATATTGTGTTGTTGCTCTATCACACCACCCTCCGATTTGAAATTAATTACCACAATCAAAAACTGATTTAAAGCCATGCTGCACACACACACGCAGCAAGGAATTAAAAAACAAAATTTATTGTCCCTTAGGGAGAATTGTCAGCCAACCACATATGATTTTACTTTGGATTGTTTGAATTTGAATTTGGTTTTATTAGAATAAATTAAATACTCACCGTTTTGTTGCCGAGATTTTTGACACGACAATTCAAGTATGCCGTTTTGCCCAGTAAGGCGGTGACATTCTTTGAAGCGGCCTTATCGAAGTAGGGGCCATTTTGTGTTTGCTCTTGTAATTCAATGGAATTACGACTTGAACTCGATGTCTTGTGGGAACTACTGCTGCTGCTGCTGGCGCTGCCACCTGAACTCGCAGCAGAGCTAGTGGTGTGGGTTGAAGTTGTAGTGCCATAACCTGTGCCGCTAACAGCAGAACTGCTGCTGGTGCTGGTTGAGGTGCTGGTGCTCAAGCTCGTTGTTGTTGTTACATTTGTATTTCCGTTGCTGATATTGTTGTTATTGCTATGGCTGATAACATTTCCGTTTCCGTTGCTGTTGCCACCAGTGCCACCATTACCACCGCCACTATTACTACTACTGCTGCTTATCTCATTGTATATGGCATTTGCATTGTTATTATTATTGTTGAGATGATTTGTGTCTTTGGGCTTGAAAGATTCTCTCTGAGCTGCCAATGCTAAAAAAAGCAAACCAAAAAAGAAGAAGAAGAAAAAGAAATATTTTGTTTAATAAAAATGATAACAAAAAAGGAAGATTGATTTGAATTTCGGATTAACAAATTCATTAAAACTAATGTCAAGTCAACAAACATGTCCCTTATCGGTGGTCTTCTAACTCTCTATATGTGTCTGTGTCTGTGTGTGTAACAAAATGTTTTTGACCACGTGTAACGAATGGTTTTTCTGTCTGTCCTATCCTGTTTTCATTACGCTCATCAAATTATTTTGGGAACCCACTTCAGCTTGGGGTCACAACAATCATTTATTATTTTTATACACCCCTCCAACCAGCCACTAAACTAGGCCACAAAAGTAAAACATCAAGCAAACAGTGATGTCGAAGTAATATATTTCTTGGCCATTAAATTTATTGTCTTAACGAGTATTGTGTATTAAAAAGGCAGCTGTTTCGGCAAATTTCCAGGGTTTAAAGCAATAAAAAGTATTTTTTTTTTTAATTTTTTTGGTTTTCTTTTAGTTTCTAAACAAACAACAATTTCAACAATAATTGCAGCCTTGCTCCACAAAAAAGTAGAAAAAAAAACTTTTTTAACAAATTAGTTTTGGCCTTTAACAGGGGAAAAAAACGAGAAAAAAGAGAATCACAATTTGGCATTAAAATCATTGTCGCAATTAAAGTTTTTTGTTTTCTGTTTTTGTATTTTCAAAAAAAAAAAAAACTTTTTCTCTTGAACAGCAATTAAGCCACTCATTCACTCATCCACTTGATTAAGTATCTACTTTAAGGCTGTAGCAAAAAAGAGTGTTTATAATTTGCATACTTTTAGGGGTTTAATTTAGATAATTAAGCCCCTTCAAAGGCAGGCTGAACTTATTTCCAAATTGTTTTCACTTTATTTTAGTTTTCCATTTTTAAGGTCAAAAGCAATACATTTTGTTATCGTGGGTATAATTTATAACAATTGTTTACCAAAATATGGCATTTAGTAGGCCATAAAGGCATTTTCAAATACAAGAAAATTAGAGAACAAAACGGATAATGGGAAAACTTTTCAATATAACCCAAGCAATTTAAAGTGAATTTTATTTACGTGAATGAGGGCGAGTTAAAGTTTCGATAATAAAGGCTTTCAATTAGAAAGCTATTGAACGATTAGAGTCTGAATAGTATTCAATAAGAATTTTTATTCATAAAAAAGGATTTGTTTTAAAAGTATCACCAGCCTGGCAAAGCCACCAAATAAATATCTTTCCTACATATCTTTCTGCCAAAGTGCTATTTATTTGGTGAAATGTTTGTCATTTACGAATGTGGACCGTTTAGCAAGCAAAGGACACGTAAAAATAGCTTAAACTAGCTACAAACGTGGTGATTCAAACAATTGAAAGTTATGACCTGATCTCTTACCATTGATTTCGAAAGGTTTTACCACGAGCTATACAGCATGACCAGTAAGAATAATTTCATGTTTTAGCAACGTCAATGGCGCAGCAATATTATAATATTTGATGCCGTTATACCTTTCAATCGTGTGTACGCGTAAAACCCATTAACGTTGGTACATTTGAAACCCGATATTCGTCAAGTTATCACTGAGATATCTTCAACCAGAGGTGAGCACTTAAATGAGGTTCAAACACTTAATTGGCCATTATAATCCCTTAGTTAGGATTCCAACCTTAGCTGCTCACACCACTTATATGGTGAGTGTTAATTTTATTCATGAGTGGCGGCACAGATGTTTAAGAAGATTTTCATGGCAATTTTATTTATGCTCAGAGTTTTTGCCAGAAGACTGCAGAGTGGAAGTCGCCGGAGAAATATTGTTTACATATTGCTGGAGACGACTGACATGGGGTTTGAATCGTGGCTTTCGTTTAGTAAGCCAACACACTACCTACTAGCCTACGGCTGCTGTGAGTTATAAAAACGTCTTGCAATTACAAACCCCTGCCCCACAATAATAAACACATTTTATCCAATGCCTATGAAACCACGTACATGTGCAACTACTGTAGAGCTAAGAACAAATCTAAACACCAATTTTCCAAACACACTTCTAAAAAGCCAAAACAAAGCATTGTGTGATTAGAAGCGATTCCCTGGACATTCGTTTCAAAATAAATCTCTTCTTTTAAAAACTTCAAGCTTTTATTTTTGGCAAACAAACTCAAAAGCTTTTGAAAATTTCCAAACCCAAATAAACTTATAAAATCTGTATCTTCTTTGGTAAACAAAAAAACATCAGCATTATTTGCTTAAATTGTTTGCTTTGCTTTCTTTTTACAAGGGGCCTACCGTAAAGGCTTCATTTTGTAACAAAAATTGTTTATTTTTTCCCATTTAAACATTCAGGAAAATATGTAACGAAAAACACTCCGAAAAAACAAAAACAAATCACAATAATAAAACTGGCAAAAGAACACAAAAACCAACAAACAATTAAAGTAAACAAAGATTTTATAGATGAAAAAAACAACAACAATAACAACAACAAAAAAGAATAACAAAAAAAAGGTAAAATAATAAAGAAAAATATTTAAAATATTGTATAAATTGTTTACATTACCAATAAATGAATGAGCGAATGAATAAATGACTGAATAACCGAATTGTTTGTAAAACATTTACAAAAACTCAGCGCATAGACAAAAAATTTCTTTCAGTGTACGGATATGCCTCATACAGACATTAATAATAATATAAAATATTTTTGTTGTTGTTGGTTGGTGTTGCTGTTGTATTTTACTATTTTGTATTTATGCCGTTATATTGTGTGTGCATGTGTGTATGGGTAGCTGTCTGTTAAAATGATATGAAATATGAAGCTGCTGCTTGAACAAACGAAACCAATTCCCAACACTGTTTATACACAAATACAAGTGTAAGCAATGTGTATGTGTATATGAGGGGGAGATGATACCTTGCTCCACTGTTGTTTTGTTGCTTTAGTCATGTATTGTTGTAATGGCTGAATTGTCCAGGCTTTATTGTCTATTTTTGTGTTTTTATTTCTCATCCATTTGTTTTGTTATGTTTTGTTGTCCCTTTAATTTGTTTTATTATGGAAAATTTATTATCTTGTCATCTTTTTAGCACCAAAAATATATATTTATTATGTTTTGTTGTTATTGTTCTCGTTGCTCTTATTTCATTGTTTGTAAATATTTAAGTGTGTAAATGTAAGGGACAGCTACAGAGAGCGAGGGAGAGACAGTGCGAGTTAACATACTTTGGAGTACATATTGTGTGTGTCCACACCTACATACATACGTATATTATACAATATATCCACTGAAGAGGTGAATAAATAATGTTTCATGAACATGAACGAAGAGCATATTTTTCTTGATGATTAAAATCTATGTAACGGTTATGTCCATATGTCTACGAGAACATTAAAATTTAAAGGCTGAACCCAGTGAATAATTTAGCTTAGAAAATACGTCGTATTTTATAGTAAAGTTATGTTATGTCGTTTGAGTTCTGAAAGTTCCCATTATAACAGCAATGTTAATTATTTCGTCATTCATAGAAAAATCCTGGCTAGCATTCTCCAACCATCATATTGACAATGACGCAGAAGATTTTCCGTGATTACCTCTTCCGCCTCGTCATTACTTACTGACCTAATTGATCATTACAATAATTCAGTCAGGATTACGTCTTAGCTTCTCACACCAATTATGGTGTGTGTGTGTACATATTATACATGAATGGCAGGACCTACAGTTTAAAGTCGACTCCGAAAGACAGATTTTTGAGAAACTTTTCATGGAAATTTTATATACTCCCAGAAATCTCCTGAGAGGTAGTCGCTGAAGATATGGTCACGCCTGTGACCACTAGATGTTCTACAACAAAATTCTTACTCATTTTCACTTTCTTACTTAAGTGGTCATTACAACCCTTCTGTCAGAACTACTATCTAGTTTCTCAGACCATTTATGTTAATTAATTTTATCCATGAGTAGCGAGACCTACAGACTAAACGACAGATTTTACTGCTCAGAGCTTTTGCCAGAGAACATCGAGGTCACCGAAGGATCATTTTTTCACGTTTAGTTTCGTTTGAGCTTAAGTTTGAACCATGGCCTCACACTATCTACTAGCATACGACATTTTTATTACAGCATTTGCAAATGTCGTTATGAAGTATTCCCTATTTCCGGATGTGTTTAACCAGGTCTCAATGTACCACTAAGAGATTTTTAAGATGGATTCTAGTTAGCTTTAACATAAATTTTGTTTTGTATACAGCCACACAGATAATACGTAATATACATAAATTGCTATGAAAAATTTCTCAAAAAATCTGTCATTCGGAGTCGATTTTAAACTAAAGGTCCCACTATTCATGTATAAAATTAACACACACAACATAAATGGTTTGAGAAACTAAGTCGTAATCCGCACTAAAGGGTTGTAATGACCAATTATGCATGTATGTATGTATGTATATATCCAAGGCAAGAAAGATTTGTCTGGTTTTTATAAAAATGTTTTCATTTTCCCATTTTTCTTTTAAGTGGGCATTCTACAGAGTTATGCCAATCTCAAGTATTTTAAAATTCGACTTTTAAAAAGCTAGAACGGACTTACACACAATTTTAGCTTCTTCTCCTCCCATTGCGGTATTTTTGATGTCAGAGATGGAATGCACTCTGCAATCATAGCTGCCAGATTTGACGATTTTCAGCTCCAAAAATATCATATTGCGATTTGACGATTTATGCCCTTATTTTGACGATTTTTTAGAAATTAATAATTTAAGTCTTATTCTTTACGATTTATGGGGTATACTTTCTTTATAATTGTATTCGAACTATATTACTCATACGCATCATATTACAGGTAGTGGAATAGTTACTCTGAAAAGTATGCAATAAAAAAACTTCGATTTTGTCATTTATGAAACTAATGGAATTAAATATAACCCATACGTCACATATGTTCTCTGCATTATAAATTTTACATACATATTAAATATGTGAGTAAATATAAGAGGTTGGCGATCAAAAAGTTTAAATTTAAAAATCTAATAAAACAAAAATAGTTTGAAATTTTGATAAATTTATTGTTTTGCTGTGAACTACAACTGCTCCGGTTGGAAATATAAATTTCATTTATATGGCTGCCGCGGTTGGATTTATGCGCTTATTTTGGCGATTTTTAATTAATTAAAAATTTACATCATATTCTTTACTTTAGTACATTAAAAGCTACTTTTAAGCTTTGTATTTACTTTGCAATAGTTACTATTGGAAATTTATGCTAGTAATAACCAGGAGTAAAGTATTATATTTTTAAGTTACTTTCGAATACCTGTGATGATTTTTCTGTATTTTATTCCTTTTTAATCACTTAAAAGCTGAAAAATTACTAAATAACCTCGCAGTTGAGAATAATATATCACTTGTCGTTGCAGACTCTTTTGAAAATTCTAGTATAGCTTCTAATATTGCCATCGGAAAACCAAGGGCAAGCGCCGTAATTTTTTTTTTGTTTTTTGTGCGACCAACACTCAGGGGATGGATGACATTGAGTTTGGAACTATGTTATGAGAAGAAGGAAAGAGAGATCAGTGTTTATGGACACTAGCCTTGTATATTTTTATACCACAAGTAACAGGATAGACCGCTGCAGGAATTGAGTTCCACATACCGACACAGTCCGATTAAAAACCGTATTTTTACTGTAATGCAGTGTGCGATCCACTGGCCAATCGACCACATACGGATGTGCTGGCCGAAAAATACGAGCGTTATGTAGGAATATATGATTTTCGGGAAAAAGTCCCCTTGTTTCATTCAAGCAAAACCATTTTATCGTATCGCCAGAACAGTGAAACACAAACCACATTACAACGATGCTCCAATGATTCAATGGAGTTGGATACACTACCGTCATTAACGAGATACTATGGCCTATCCTGTACACGGTCGAGAAACCGCAAAATAGACGTTGAGGCACCAATGATCACAATTTCTTAATTTTTGGAAAAAAAAAAAATATTAAATGAAGATGAGGGACGCTAGCTTTTAATTTCCAATAAATTCTTTGTTAAATGTTGAACAAAGATATGTAGTTACATTGACTTCATATGTTTTACTACAATATAAATAATTTTGGTTTTTAAATAATTTTAATTTATTTATTTATATTTTCTAACGATTTCTTTACGATTTTAATAAACGTCTTTGACGATTTTGACGATTTTTTCTCAAATATTTGACGAATTGGTGCCTCATTTATCTGGCAGCTATGTCTGCAATACTAATCGTTTTAAACCATTAAAGCTTTGTTTTAAACGCCTAGAAAGGTACGATGAAAGTGAAAGGTAATAATCTAAGTAACCCAAAAACCCTTTGAAAACCTGTAGAAAATTAACTCCTTTAGCGTTATAATAATTTTTTAAAACACAATCATCTTTGATTTAACCACAAACAAGAAAAATCATTTATTTTTTATAATTTTTTTTTTTTTTTCTTTTCTGTTTTCTTTTTATGCTGCTTCAATTTCTTTCCATAATTAAATTTTCAAGGTTTGAGGCCATAAGCAAAACAGAAAAAGAAATTCCAGTATTTTAACTGAAAAAAACAAGAACTAAAAACCATAAACAAAGTCAGTTTAATTTTAATATGTTTTTGCAAATAAAAAAAAAAATATAAAAAAAATTAAAGAAAAAAAGAAAGAAAAACGAAATGAAAAAAATTTTTTACGCATCCTTTGGTAACGGTAACGGTTTTGTAGCCCTCTACACTTGGGATTTAGTTTTTTTGCTTTCACCGTTTCCTCACATTTTTCATGCCATTTGACTTTATTCCATAATATTTTTTTCCAGTTTTTTTTCTCTCTTTTCCAACTGGCCTTATTTATTCGTTGATGAAAAATGCTTCGAGTGCTTTACTGTCCTTTAACAATTTTGTTCGCATTTCATTTCCCATACTCTGAGTTGCTCTCTCCCTCTTTCTCTCTCTGTTTGACTGTGTGGTGCGTTTTAGTGTATTGGTTATACGTTTCAAAATATTGGTCAGGACAGGAGAGGAATATAAATGAACAAGACAAGTGACAGATAAGATTACCACACAGTTTTTTTTCTCTCGTTTCTGTTTTTGGCTTTGATGTTAATTTAAATTGACAATAACCTGGGAATAACAACAGCAACAACAACAACAATACCAGCAACAACAACAACAATACCAGCAACAATATTAACAACATACAACATATAAATAAGAGTAGCAGAAAATAACCGTGTAATATTTTGTTGTTGCTGTTGTTGTTGTTATCGTTGTTATTATTTTATTAAAATTCTCTTTTTCTTCCTCTTTTCATAAATTAAGGCTGGTGATGGCGGTGTTGGTGGCGGTTATGCTGTGCTTTTGAAATGCAAATTATGAAATGAAATTAAAAAAAACAAACGCGAAACACTTGAATTAAATAAAAAATATGCCAACGTTGTCGTTATTGTTGGTGTTGTTGTTGTTGTTGTTGTTAAATTAATTTATTAATAATTGATAATTTATACGAGAGTGCCTTTTAATCTCAAAAATTTAATTAATCAACTTCGTGAACACAAGCCTATTGGCAAAAGCTATGTGGCAAAAATACGAACGTATTATACGAACGCTTGCGGTGGAAAAAAATAAAGAAAATATAAGGCCATGGCATACAATAGATCACGTAGGAATATAAGCTTGTGGAATTAACACATCAGGCAATTGGTCAACAAAAAAATATCCGATGGCATTATGGTTGGTTAGACATTGATGCGTACACAAGCACAAAAAAATTGGACAGTTTTAATTGAAATTGTAATGATACGTAATAATACGTACTAATGAAGATATGTACTCCTTCTGTGGTGATTCTAAACAAGATATCAAGTCCATAGAGTATTTGAAATCCATTTAGAACTCTTCAACTTCCTCTGTGATAGAATATTCCATGCGAATATAAATCAATTATAATCCATGGCTGAAAAATATTGAGTACTATACACCTAGAAGTAATTTTTGGCAAATTTAGCAGCAAAGCATATATGGATAGGGTATATGCTATGCAGACTAACAAATGAAATCCGCAAGCCAACCGCAAATCGATATTAAAACCTGTAAGGATGAAATCAAAATTCTTTCCCTATATAAAAATAAATTGCGTTGGAAAGGATGTTGAGTCCTAATGCTTGTTATAACACGAACGGAAACCATTCTTACTCCATTGAATTAAAAGGTATTGATGTACACTGTTCCGAAGAGGCATCCAACCCAAGTCACCTAGTCTTGCCAAGCACAGATTTTTTCTTCAAATATGCAGTCCAATCGTGAAGGTTTTCCAATGTGGCATTAGTTCTGATCAGTATGTCGACAACACCTGTAGTATGTTCCTATAGTTAGAGCCCCAATACCCACTATTTTTCGGAGAAACAGACGATATTCATGGGCAAGCTTGGACGTCTGTTCATATGGCAGTATATTCTCATGTAATATTCTAACACTCAGTAGCCATTTAATTACCATGAAGATAACCATGACTTCCCAAAGACACTGCTGTGATCTGATACGTGTATGTATATGTTCCTGATATTGAAGTCCTCGATATACCTACCACACCCCGTTTTTGCTAGAAACCGTGATCCAATAGGAATTTACTCAAAATACTAGCCATTGTTTGCAGTGACCTGTTCCCATGTTTCTGCCACCAAATACATAGATTTTGGTGCATATTCTCTTCATTTTTAAGACCAATGAAGAATCAAACCAATTTGGTTTACCGTTTTCTAACCTCAAAAGTATTCCATTAGAAGCATTCTTTATCGACATACATATGGGAGAAGAGCTGTAGAAAATTCCCTGACAATTTCATTCAGCACACAACCAGACCTTTCTGAAAGTAAATCTTGCATTGGTCTGCATTTGCTTCGGTGCCAAGAGATCTGTTCAATTCTATTCTATTTTCGCTTAACACTGTCGTAAGTACAACAATTTTCGTTTTCAATTACCATTCGCTTCAAAACTTGGTGGTCTTTGCATTTATTCAGCAGTGAATCGCAGATGCAAATTCCTGCTATCAGGTGTTGTTGTTCAATTCATCGAACTTCCTTTACTATACAGTAGTTCTACAGTTTCAGAGCATGGTATAGCTTTAGTATTCAGAAATGGAAAGTAGAGGAACTGCCTGATTGGAAAAACTGTACATTTTGAAGGATTTTTCCTAAGTCAGTCTGCATTTTTGAGACACGTTTCAACAATATTGAATCATGGAATCCCAAAACTGTTGTAAATATTTTACTACTATACCTTGTCTTTCTCATGCCACCTACGATTTCACGATCGCTATTATACAAAATGAAATCTTGAAAAAAAAATGTGAATAAAATATTCCTAGTCTCCTAGAAAAAAATATGAGAGTGAAAAAGCAGTTGGCATATAAACTGTAGTGCCGCCACCTTATGGATACGTTTAACACGCACAAAATGGTCGCTGTAATAGAATAATGGAGGGAGGGAGGGTAAAATGCAGATTACTAAAGCTAACTACTGAAGACGTAATGATTTTCTTTATTACACGTTGAACTTCTAGGGACGCTCCAGAGGTTCCTGGCTTTAAAGCCAAACGAACGAAATAAAGCTTATGAATAAGTACTTAACTTTAGGTTCTAAATTTATAGAATTTCGTATGACATTTTGGTCCTCTTAATTGTAGCCCCATTTATGTCTATAGGTTCAGATGACCATTCTTATCCTGTATATTTATCAACAATGTTTTTTTTTTCTTCTAATAACTTCATTACTTAACACTTTTTATGTGTATGTGTGTGTGTAAACTTACCTGTGTTACCCGATAGTAGAATTGATGCCAGGAATAGCATTGTCATCATAATACAGGTTAGGTTATGTCTCCAATGTAAACAACTGCATAAATTCTGGCGTATATATGTTAAATGTTGTCGTTGTTGCTGGTATAGAGCTCGTGTCGTTGGTGGTGATGTTGGTGGTCGTCGTTTTCTTAATCGTATTTGTATTGGTATTGGTATGTCTGTATTATTCCCTGATAATGATGATATATTTGTTATTGATGTTGCTAAAGTTCTCACCGTTGTTGTCGCAGTTGCTGTTACGGTTGGCGTCGTTGTTGTTGTTGTTGTTGTTGATGCTAACGTCGACGTTAATGTCTTTTTCGAAGATGTTGTTATGGTCGTTGTTAAACTTTCATGGCATGACCTTAGCGTTGCCAATCTAGTTTTACTATCACTGTGTGATAGCGACACACATTTCGGCACAGCAGTCGTTCTGCGACTACAGATGAGCAACTCTATGGGAGATTGACACTTTAAATCAAAAGCTTCCATAATATTTTGGGAAAATGTAATGCCAGGTTTTCGTTTACGTTTATTTTCTTGTTATTTTTTTTTTTTTTGTTATGACACCTGGCTTAAGGGTTTCTGCTGCTGTGATTTTCTCTTGGTTTGTTTGTTTTCACTCTTTTTACAGGTTACAATACGAATAACAAACAACAACAATAAGAAATATTTCTATAGATTTCTATTTATTTAATCTATTTAACACCCACTCACTCTCACTCTCTCTTACACTCTCACTCTTTATCTTAATTGTGTGAGTCTTTTGTGTGTTTGTTTTATCGTTTTTTGTTTTTTCTTTTTGTTTTTTGTGTGTTTTTCAGGAGCTGGCCTATTTACAAATGAGTCTCTATTTATTTATTTTTCTTTTATTTTGAGTTGGCTTTTATTTACACAGGAGGCTACTAATGGCGACTGGACTATTTATTGCTGTTGTTGCTGTGACTGTGGCTGTAAATGTGGCTGTGGCATGACTTGTGCTACATCTCATTAGGACTTTTTGTGAAATATTATGATGAGGCCAATATAAGAGCAGCAGGGCATTGGTTAACATGATGTTGCTGTTGGCGTTAAAGGTGATTCTCACTAAATATTCCCCTCTCTCTCGCTAGCTCGCTCTCTCCCTCTCTCTCTCTCTCTATGTCCCTATTGTGCCGTGACGATTATGAATGACCGTATTTGCCTTTGTTGGTTTTGTTTTTTGTGTTTTTATTTATTTTTATTTGCGGTTAAACTGGTTTACCATTTTCCTCACTTTTTTAGCTCTTTAAACAAATTTTCTGTTTTTCACCCCACCACTGACTGTTGTTGGCTTTGTGGTGTTGGTACAATATTATTATTGCCGTTGCTGTTGTTCTTGTTATTATTATGACTTAATCACACAAATACATGCATCGACTTAATTTACACTCGTAGAAGAGCCTTTTCATATCTGTGTGAGTGAGAGAGCCTTTTTGTAATTTCAGCTCTGCTGTCCATTTGTACTATTGATTGTCCTTGTAATCTGTAAATAAAAGAAAGAAAACAACAACAATAAACCATAAGGCTTTTAATTATGAACTCAAGGTTAACATTGACACAAACAAACAAACAAATAAAAAGAGGAAAAGGATCAAAAAGTCTCAGGGATTTATGATTAAAATGCAAAAAAAAATCTGGCAAAACATGTCACCACTTTTAGGTTTTACACTTGAGGGATTTTGCAAAGGAAAATACAATTTTTATTCTCGCTATAGGTTTTATTATGTCTAGTGGTTTGTGTACGGGAATAATAAATTTTCAATGGATACTTTAGGGTCAGACTTTAATGGATTTTTCTGAATAAATAAAATTGAATTGAATTTACAAATTAAAATGGATATTAAAATATCCAAAAAATAAAAAACAAATTTAATTTACTAAAACAATTAAAAAGCTTTTCGTTCATATTCACTATGGTCGCTGGTGATTTGTACAGGCTAAGGTTAAACAAGTTCTTTTCTCGTAAGTTGCTGAAATACGTTGTGTGAATTATTGATTTCTAAAGAACTATCTTGCCGGCAACATTGAGAAAAGTCCATGACGTTTAACAATTTTTTAATGCAAAAGCGAAAGCCTGGTTTTTGAAAAATTTTAATAGACATTCAAGATTTCAGTAATTTGGAATCAAAAGTTACTTTGTGCTCCTCTGGGAACAGAAAGTAACTTTTGATTCAAAATTACTTTCTGTTCCCCTATGAACAGAATTATGTTCTAACAGATCAATAATGTACCACATGAATCCATAATGAATCAAACTAAAGCTTCGAAATCTTTAAAACTCAATAATCCTACTCAACAAATCTAAAATATAAATCCACACTTGATGGTTTATGAAATTCATAAGTAAGGAGTTTTTGGTAAAGGCAAAGACCGTTGAAAACAGTTTAAAATCTTCCAAAATGGTGTATAAAAGGCATGACTTAATGAAGATTGTCTTCAAACTCAAAGTCATTGGAAGCAAGCAGCAATCGAGTTTTCAAGTTTGCAAGCTTCAGCGTTCATCCAAGAGTGGGAAAACTAATTACCACATGAGTTAAAGTTTAGAGAATGACGATTTAAAATGCTACCCAAAGAAATATTTTTTGTATTGAACCTCTACTAGCGATGGAATATTTCTATCTTACAACAACATCAAACGCAAATAATCGTATTAAGAGCCTGACCAACCCTGCGAACGCGTCCATACCACTAAAAAGGTCAAATTTATTGGCTGCTACTGAAACCGGCTCAAATTATCGCGATGTCAGTATTGGGTGACTGACACCTTAATTAAAGGCAGGAGAATATTTAACCAAATATTAAAAACAAAATTAAAATAGTGTTCGGGAAGCTTTACCTCGACCATCTTATAGTTCAAACTATAGCCTGGTCAACTAACAGTTGCTTCAACTGATGCAGAACACTGACACTGAAATACTCTTTTTGATTTAGAACAGACTATCCGAATCTAGCTTGATTCATTTTTAGACCCAAACGAGAATCTATAGGGTGGGATAGCTATCGGTTTAAATTTGAACCATCGATTATTTCAAGCCTGGCAGTACTTATGTCGTTCTATTCTGTCATAAAATCCAGTATATTATCTCCTCTTAATCGATTTACGCTTGAACAACGTTTGGATTTATTGGGCCAACGAGAAACTGCCAAAAAATATTCATATTCATCTTGGTGGGTACGTTATTAAGCAAAATTGACTTATTTGGTGCTCAGAAACCCCACACGTGGTCTTACAGAAGCCAATGCACGCATTACGAGTGACTGTTTGGCGCGGCTTGTGGAGCGGAAGCATAATTGGCCCATATTTCTTCACCATGATAACCAATTTTTTTGTACCCGCTTTTTATGGTATTGATGTGAGCGATGTTTGGTTTTAACAGGATAGTGCAACTTGCCACACATCTCGTGCCGCAACCGATTTATTGCATCAATCGTTTGATGGCCATTTAATTAGCCGAAATGGTGATGTCAATTGGTCGCCAAGAAGCTGCAATTTGACACCGTTAGACTGTTTTCTGTGGGGCGCCGTTAAAGAGAAGTGTTATGCCGACGGAAAAGAATAGTAGAAGTCAGTCTAGTAGGTAGTGTGTTGGCTTATTAGACGTAAGACCTCGGTTCAAACCCCAGGTCAAACAGACATCAGAAAGAATATGAAAAAAAAATATTTCTTCGGCGACTACCTCTCAGCAGATATCAGACAAAAACCCTGAGAGTAACTAGAATTGCCATGAAAAGTTTCTCAAAAATCTGTCGTTCGGAATCGACTTTAAATTGTAACTCCCACCTCTCATGTATAAAATTAACACACACAACATCAGTGGTGTGAGAAGCTAGGTCGTAATCCTATCGGTTATACCGACAAACCAGAGACGATTGAACATTTGAATGCGTGATGTCACTGCCGAGATACGACCCCATACACTCGGAAAAGTGCATGAAAATTGGTTTGATTGAATGAGTTACTGTGAGGCCAGCCGCTGCAGCCATACCAATGAAATAATCTTCCATTTCTAAACGAAACAAATGTACTCCACAACAAAAAAATAAATTTTACCACAATTCCATTGTATTTTTAAATTTAAATTTTTTATTGGCCTACCCTATATTTATTGTCAGTCCAATTACAAATCTCTTCTTTTATCATTTTTTTGCTTTGTTTCGGATGTATTATTCAAGTTTGTTTTCCAGCTAAACAGCTAACGATGGTCAATACTTTAAATAAGTGTATCTATTACGTCCCATCAAGCTCTGCAATCAAGATTGTCTTGAGTAACTTAGAGACAGTTTGTTGCCCCTGATGACATTTAAATTAATTTATGTTTGGCTTTTTATTAAAAAGTGTTTTTTTTAACTGAAATTTATGTCGATGACTCCCAAAACTTTGGCAACAAAATCGCTAGTCAATGATAAGAAATTCTTGAATGACCAGCAGTTGTTTTTACAGTGCACGATAGATGGAGAGGAAGAAAAGCCAATAAATAACCAACACAAAAAATTTTCATTTTTGACCTTTATCTCTTCATAACTTATTCGAAAAGATTTCAACATAATTTGCCAAAAAATTTCTTAATTAATTAAAAGAAATTAAATTAAATAAATAGCTTCCTTATCTAGTCTATATAATCTAATAAACAAAAGGAAAATCAAATAAAATGAATTAATTTTTAACAAATTTCCTTAGGGAAAAAACTCAGCAAAGTAAGCAAAAAAAGTAAGTCTTAACAATAAATGGAGTATTTAATTAAGATTTAATTTATTAGGGACAAATTGATGGATTATATTAAATTTGAAGAAAATTTAAGCAGAAAAATGTTCGTATAATAAATTAAGGTAAACAGGACTAGTAAAGCCTTAATCAATTATCACAACAGAAAGAAAAACAAAAAGCAAACGAACAAACGAACAAATATAGACAGGAAATAATGCTGCTCATTTCTCCTTCCGGTTTCCTTTTATTAACTTATTTTTAGTCTTTAAGGCTTGTGCTACAAAAGCAATAAATAAACAAAACGAAAGAAAAACGATTTTAAATTGAAACATTAAAAATGTAAAACTCTTAAGACAAAAAAAAAACAGCACTTTGAAGTATGACAATTGAAAAGTAAAGACACACACACACACACACAAACAGCAACAATAACAACAACAACAATTTCTGTAATCGTTAAGACCAGGCCAGGAATGAAGCCTTAAACACTAGCATACTGTGTAACGCGTTATAACAATCAAACAAAAACGGCTACAAGCCAAAGATTTTAAGGACATTGTGACACTATATTTGAAAAATAAATTGTATTGTAACGGTAAGAAGGGATGGCAATGTCACTAACAAAACTAATGGCATGAGAGCAGCAGCACTCTTGGCTTTTAACAATTCGTTTTCGTCTAACAATTCATTTTTTTTAGGACAGTTTTAATGAAGCTGCTTAAGCCATTATTTTTTATTCTCGTTTTACATATACATTTTATATACGAGTACATTAATTGTTACATAATTTTTTTTATGCTAAAATATTCCTTTATATTCCTGTTTATTTATTTCCTTTTTTCTTATCCTCTTTTGTATTCTCTGTTGGCATGTTAGGCCTGCTATGCTGTTAGTTAGGCCTGTTTTATTACTGGCAAGATAAAACGTTACGAAAACGAAATTGTTCCTCTGATTGAGATTATGAAGCATTTTACAAGAAAATCCTTTTCTTTTAACTGCCATATACCATGTGCCATGTGCCAGGCCTGCCTGCCTGCCAGCTAGCCTGCCTGTCTATTCAATTTTTGGTTCCTTTTCTAGTTCTTTACACAATGGCAGTAAAGTAGAGCGAGAGAGAGAGACAAAGAAAATAAAATAAAAATTCCAAAACTGAATGATATAAAAAAATTTACAATGCCATGTTAAACTCAAAAATAGAGAGAGGAGACATACAGCCTAGCCTTTAAGACACCGTTTCCTTAAATAATTTTTTATTTTATTACAGCGATGAAACTTTTTAAATAATAAAACAGGTTATTCGTATTCGATTGGAATCCGTAAGGTAGCCGCAGAATTGGGATGGTCTGGGAAAACTGGAAGTTTTTATTTCAACATGGCAATAAAGAGATTAAACTAGAAACCATTTGCCGGAGCTCTTTATGTTTTATTGAAACAAGAAAAGTACGAAAATGGAAAAATCTAGAAACTGGTGTTTTACTTTTACATCGTTTAACAATAAGATTATAAGCAAAAGCTACAAAAACAAGTAAACAAAAATATACCAACAAAACACCAGCATAAAAAAGTGATAAACAAGTAAACAAAACTACAGCAACAAACACTACAAGAATAAATGTAAACAAAATACACAAACAACAATAATGAAACAACGATGTTTGTATTTATAGAGATTTCGAGAAGGCGAAGCCACGAACATTCACCTTCAAGAACGTTTGTCAGACTGTTTACGTTGCCATATAAAAGGCAAAGCAAAGCAGGCAACTGAATTAGTAAAAGTTCAGTAAGTCTTGTGTGAAGACGCGGTGTGTTTAAAGAGAGTAATCGTGGTTTAAAGATCTCCGTTACAAAGATCTGTCGTATAATTGCTTAGTGATTGTTATTGTTTATGCAAAGGGTGTAAACAGAGTAATAATAAAGAGAAGCAATTGTTGTTGTTTACACCAAGTTGTGAACAGTGGCACGCAGAATTGTGCAAATAATAAAGAATTTTAATTAAAACTAAACACAAATTTATTTATATTTTATTTGTAATCTACGAGCTCATATTTTAAACGTTTATAAAGAGGTACAAACTGCAAATTGTTTGCATGCGCAAGTCTAAATGCCTAGAGAGTCAGAATGGAAAAGAGTATGGCCTAGAATTGTATTCCCTGTTTCAAGTACAGCACTCTGTAAAGTAAAAGTAATGACATAGTTTAATTCTCATATGCATCTTCCCATTCATTTGAATGCATATATGAAATGAGTTTTGGACCAAACCGGCTTATAGGGGAGATGTTGAATTCTGGAACACTATGAAGCCAATGCAGTCGGTGAATGGCTGAGGTTATGTTAGAAGTCCTAATGTTGGAGGTACAAAAGCGAAATTTTAATTTAACGTGAGAAAGCTTTACAGCTAGCCAGCCCTCCGCATAGTAATACCTTGCGGCAATCAAGCGGGGAGAGAGTGCTTGAAGGTTGGAACAAAAGTGTCAAAAGAAATAAAAATATATGAACTCCTGAAATGTTCATATTTAAACGCTGAAAATAAAGAGAAAACTTCACATTCCTATCTCCTTGTAGCCATTTGCTGCTCAATTTCTTGGGCTCACACATCCCATGAAAAACGAAACGAAATTCTTGCAAACAAAATTCCTGCAAGAAATTTACAAAATTCTAAAATAACTTGGCCAATAATATTGCTCGTTGTCTAATGTGTATGGGCAAGAGAAGTTAAACACCACCGGTGACACTCTATATCTCACAACCTATCTTACAAGATGATTTGGAGAGGAAAATATCCTGTGTACTTTATTAGACACAATTACGGTTGTGGCGACTCGGAATAATCCTGACTACGCTGATGATATAGATTTTCCAGCTCATCAGCCATCCAACATGCAACAGAAACTCAAGTAAGTTCAAGAGTACATGGAATGAACTGGTCTTGTAGTAAATCCATCATAAAGCAATCATAAAGCGTTGAAAGTAATGGCGAAATTGAATTTTTCTGGCAGCGTATTGACATTGAATGGAGACAACGCTGTGGACATAACTACGTTAGGTTAGGTCACACCTCACTTGAGCACACATAGCGAGCCGTTGTGATGCCACAGGTGAACGCAGTCTCTGCATTGAGTAACTACTAAAACCAGGGAGAGGAAAAAGTTGGTCAGCGCAAGGGCTGCACATTGAAAGCACCATTAACTCACGCTGGAGAACCATAAACCAGGTTATATCCTTGACAACAATGGACAATAGTTCCGTCAAGCTGACAAAGGCTGGAGAGCCAAATAACCTATATCTGTACCTCCCAAGAGATATGCATTGACAAATGCTGTTCCTCAGCGGATCTGCAACCACGGCAAAAGTCGTTAAATGGGAGCCGCATCCTTTCCGTGTGTCTACCCATAACACAATGACCTGAAAGCATGGCCACTGTGATTGAGATGATGCCACGACCAAATCCAAGTAACTGGTTAGAGTGGACATAACTAATCAGATGAAAAAAAACAAACAAAACAAGCATTTGTAGTTATAAACTGGAATGTCTGGAAACCTTATCAGATTAAACGTAACACCAAGGCATGCATATTCAAATTCAATGTAAAATCTTTATTCCTCCATGCGTGCAAAATATGGAATGCGTCTGCAAGATCCATTTGTAGAATCTAGGCATTCGTTAGCATACGTGTCAGAAGGATGCTGAGAATTCATTGGCAAATTACAATATCAAATAAACTCCTATAAGAGAGATGCCACCTAAATCCAATTAATTTCAAGGTATTAAACAGAAATAGGTGATGTATTGGCCATACGCTATGGAAACCGAAAGAAAATATTATTAAAAGGCCCATGAGACAAGGGCAAGTTATTCAAAAGTAACTCCTGATGATATACGGAAGTACCATACCTCATGAAATAGAATGAGGATCACATCACTTCTTGTATTCATCTTGTAGACACTCTAGGATGTTGTATACTTGAAAAAACATCATAGATTTCCACTGAAAATAAAAAAAATAATATTCTTTTGGAAATGGTGTAGCTTGTAGTGCATTTAGCGTTACATTATCCGTTTGATAATGAAATGGTACGAGTATGATGACAACAATGAAAATTTTAAGATAATGACAGGACATAGACTGGCGTTGTATAACAGTTGAAAAAAAATAACAGCAACAACAGCAACTATTAAAACATTTCCAACAATAACTAAAAAAGAACAGAAAGAGTGTGAAAAAAGACAAACCCAGCATCATATTGTACATACTCAGCACAGACAGTTGAAAGAGAAAAACCCAAGAAATACTCACCCGGTTTGCTATTGTCCTTTCGGTAGGAACAATAGAATCTTTCATTCGTTTCATTGGCATACAAAAAAAAATGACACAATAGCCGACGGTTACCATAGCGCGGTTTAAAGGAGAAGTTCAAACACCTCAACACATACACACACACACACACACACACATACGCAGCACTTAAAAGGAAATGTAAATGAAAGGATAAAACCATTGAATGGGCTTTCCACAGAAACAAAATTCGTATATGGCTTCGGGTTTTGTCTTTTCTTTGGTGGCTTTAATAAAGCTGTCCGGCTTTGTTATAGGCGGGGTATTAGCGAGAATGGTTTTTGGAGAGTAAAGGGGCTTAAGAACTGAACTGTTTTCTGACATTTAAATAAAAAAAAAGAAACACAACCTTGACGCCATGGCGCGTTTATCAGGCGCATAATTATGTTTTATATGAACGCTTTCAAAGAAATAAAAGCAAATGAAAGCATATAATAAAGGGACATTTATTTGTAAATAATTTAAAAAAAAGACAAAAACAAAAAACGAAATAAAAAGAGTTTAAATGCTCTTAATATAGTGCGAGTTAATAAAAAGTCAACAGAATAGCTTTTAAAGGCTTAATGTTAATCCTGCAGAAAAGCCAATAGAAATAAAACCTTTTTGGAAAAATATTCAAATCCTTGTTAATGTTATTTAAGAAACACGGATCCTTTAAAATGTAAGCTTATTTCCAAAAAAAGGAAAACATAAATACTTTTGTATAGCACTGTAACAATTTTGGGCCTGCTGGTAAATGCTAAAATGACGATTAAAAAAATAAAATAATGACAAGATTTTTCTATTATTTTAGCTGAAAACGTAATGTGGGCATTGCGAACAAATAAGCAAAGTGTGTTAGAAAATTATTTTTCTCAAGGATTCTAAAGGATTTACAACTGAATTTAAAATTTGGCATCTGTTTTGCAATAATGATGTCATTATAGGCTTATGAAGGCTAAAAGTAAGGAGAAATGCTTTTTTTTAAATGTTTAACTCTGTTACGGACAGAATCCAATTTGATAAAATTTCTTTGAAATTAATTCAAATGACTCCATGAATATCTGCGCTATCTCTAGCAACAATTATTTTTTAAAATGAAAAATACTTGTATAGATTGGACGGATATAAATTCAATGGATACTATTTCCAAAGCGCAACTAATGATGTATTGAAGTCTCTGGGGTGAAACACCGTTTGAAAAGCTCCATACAGTTATACTTTCCATTCAATGTAATGATTATGGAGTCAGGTCTCTTGCAACCGTCGATCTATTGTGCATCCACTTGTCAATTACGTTGGAGAAACGAAACTGTTTGCGTGTACTTTCCTGTATCTGATACGCTGCAGTCTTACATTCTACATTAAGTGCTCAATCATCTTCTTCTCCATCCGGTAAAGGTGCTCTGTAAGTAGCCTTGAAAGTATTGTTACGTTTTTACCTTTTAAAAACGTTTAAAATATGAGCTCGTAGATTGCAAATAAAATAAAAATAAATTTGTGTTTAGTTTTAATTAAAATTCTTTATTATTCGCACAATTCTGTGTGCCACTGTTCACAACTTGATGTAAACAACAACAATTGCTTTTGTTTGTTATTCCTCTGTTTACACTCTTTGCATAAACAATAACAATTACTAGACAATTGTTGGACAGATCTTTGTAACGGAGGTCATCAAACCACGAATATTCTCTTCAAACACACCGCGTGTTTACATAAGACTGACTGAACTTTTACTAACTCCGTTGTCTGCTTTACCTTGTGTTTTATATGGCAGAGTAAACAGTCTGATGAATGTTCTTGAAGGTTAATACTCATGACTTCGCCTTCTCGAAATCTCTATAAATGTAAACATCATTGTTTACATTTATTCTTGTAGTGTTGTTTGTGTATGTTTGTTTACTTTTTACCATTTTTTAATGCTGGTGTTTGTTTGTTAATATATTAAGCAGTAAGATAATTTGTAAACAGGTTTGTTTACTTGCATTGTTTTGTTTTTGTAGCTTTTGTTTATAATTTTAATGTTAAACGATGTAAATGCAAAACACCAGTATCTTGATTTTTCCATTTTCGTAACAGTATTCTCTAATAGGCAAAAAACACTTTTACTAGCCTTCAAGCTGAGAAAAACCTTCCACGAATTTAAATGCATACATAAATAAATAATTGGTCATTATATCTCTTCAGTCAGGATTACGACCTAGCTTCTCACACCACTTATGTTGTGCATGTTAATTTTATATATAAATGGCGGGATGTACAGTTAAAAGTCGATTCCGAACGATAGATTTTTTATTAAACTTTTCATGGCAATTTTTATTTTTACTCTCAGAGTTTTTGGCAGAAAGCTGCTAAGATTCAGTGGCCGAAGATATATTTTTTTATATTTCGTTGAAATGGGGTTTGAACTCTAATGATAAGCCAACATACTACCTACTAGACTACGGCCACCTCACGGATTAAAATGACTCCTTAAAAATTCAAGATTAATTACGGGTATTAACTGAGTACGTCAAAAGTTTAAAAGGAGGAGAGGAGAGTTTATGGAGAAGATCATTTACTTGTTCCTCTGCAGTGGAATGCAAATATCATGTATGAATTAAGCAATTATAATTATGATGAAAAGTTCTAATTTATCACATAAAACTTTAAACATTTTAAAGCTAAAAATTACTTCATATCCTGCAACATTTCTGCCTAAAATTTTATTGTTGCCTTGTTGTTGTCTTCAGGTGAATGAACTCAAAATCAATTACGGCTGAATTTCAAAAGAGCCAACAGAAAAAAACATGGTCTAGTGATTATTCTCTAATAATAATAAAAAAAACTGCGGTTTCAAAACAAATTTTTAAGCTTTCATACTTAAACATTCATTTTCTATTTTAATATACAATTTTCTTAAACAGCCACCGGTTTATATGGAATTTTCTTTTTATTTGTTTGTTTTTGTTTCCTTTTTCTGTTAGAAGGTGCTTATAATCGTTATGGTACTGGGTTTTTATTTTTAATCTTATTTTCATGGGTGTTTTTATACCTTTTTTTCGGTGGTAATAAAAATATATACACGGTCTTCGTATTTTAGTAAGATCTTACGCGGCCCCGTTCATTGTCTGGCGTCATGGTAACATTTTGCTTAACATTATTTACGTTATTATTACCATCATCATCAGCATCGTTATGATCATAATCATTATGATTACTTTTTTATTTTGAATATAAATTTTGTTTTTTTCGCCTCTTTTCCTACTCATTTATTTATGAGAACATCAAGGCGTATGCGTAATATTTTTTACTTAGAACAACAGACACATAAAAATATTGTACGACTCTAAAACATAATTAATTTATGTCAGGATAATAAAAACAAAAAAGTTAAAATAAATAAAAATCATATTATTTAATACGGTTGTATTATTATTGCTTTATCTTAACGAGAAATTAGACAATGCTTGTCACAAGTATAGGTTTAAAATGAAAAGAAAAAATGTTTGAAATAAAAAATTAAGAGGGATTCTTCCGTCTCCAGAAATTCCATTCAAACATAATAGAAACAACTCCTTACCATTACCTCCAATACAAGTTTCTAAGCAACAACTGATGCCAAACTTATCATGCTAAAGCCTGCTGTAGAAATGGAAAATTGTTGTACTACGTGTAACTCTTTCGTAAAGTACCAATTCTTTCATTTTCAATTCGTTAGAAATTCTGCCTTTTGAAATAAAACAGTTACAAATAATTATGCGCATACATGCATGATTGGTCATTACAACGCTTTAGTCAGGATTACGACCTAGTTTCTCACATCACTTATGTTGCATGTGTTAATATTATACATGAGTTGGACATATAAGCTTATTCCCGAGTTGCAAGTGTGGAAAAACAGAAAAAACAGCGAAGTAGACTACTATATAACCGAGATGCTGACCGGTCACGGATATTTCAGAGAGTACCTGCATCGCATGGGGAAATGCCGCTCTCCATTCTGTATCTACGAAGAGAAAGAAACGTTAGATGATTTCGAACACACTTTCTTCAGCTGTCGTCGATGGGCCGAAAGCCATCAGCGACTCGAAGCTGAAATCGGCGTCATTAGCCCTACAAACGTCGTGCTGAAAATGATAAACAGTAGAGAGAGCTGGAACGCAGTAAAACACTTTGTAGAGCACGTCCTGCGAAGGAAGAAATTTGACCTGGACGCAGCAGAATGAGAATAGAGCGGAGCCTGGACGCAGGCTGACGATGATGGAACTGGAACATATGCCAGAAAAGGGGTCCACCTCGAAGTAATACAACCGTGGTTCCGAGGTGGAATGATTCCCCGGTGAGGAGACAAGGCGGGTTTTTAGTCGGTATACCCAGTGGGAGAGTCAGACATATCATGTCTGGTGACGACCATCATGAATGCATAAAGAATTTACCCTCCTTCCCGCAAAAAAAAAATTTAATTTTATGAGTGGCGGTACACAGTTTAAAGTCGACTCCGAACGACAGATTTTTGATACATTTTTCATGACAATTTTATTTTACTCTCAGAGTTTTTTTTCCAGAAATCTGCTGAGAGGAAGTCACATTTTCGTTTTGTTCGAGATGTCTGACCTGGGTTTTGAACCGATGCCTCATGTCTAATAAGCCAACACCCTATCTACTAGACTACGGCGACTTCAATAATATTGCAGTACATCTGTATTTCTTACACACAAGACTTTATGTTCAGTAAGAAATCTGATCATCATATGTGCTTGATAATATATGCTCAACGTTTGATTGATTTTTTGACAAAATAAAAATTGATTGAGAACACATTGATACCCCAGAGAATTTTTTCTGTTTTCAAAACTATTCAATTTGCAAATATTTGAGTGATGAAATTAGCAACGTTAAAAGAGCTAAAGAGTGTATCAAAACAGAAACAAAGTCATGTTAAAGTAAGATTGGTTATCCGATTATTTCAACTCTAAAAAATCCCCAGTATGTAACAATACGGCACGTCTAAAAAATCGTTGATCAAATTTATTTCAACCGAAAGAAATTACTTTGAGAAAGACAAATTTGATGTTGATTAAAGTCGTAATTTCAAAACCTTGAGCCGTGGCCTCACGTCTAATAAGTCAACACACTATCTTCTAGACTACAACGACCTCCATACAGTTCATTGGATAGTAAAAATGTGGATAGCACACACGTATGTTCCATCAAACGGCTTCCACTAATTGCCACTGTAAAAAGCCTATTTGCACTTCTGCCAAGAGCTTAGGGAGCTCTGGTCTTTTCCCTTGTTTCAATAATCGAAAGCATCGCCGATTTTCTTTAAGTGACCTGTAATTGTAATCCCACTTGCTTTGCATTTTCCCTTCTCGAATTACTAATCAGTAAACAAATATGAATTGAATATGAGATTTTCAACAACTAAACAATAAGATACTGGATATAATAGCCTTGGAAATAAAATTGATCCACACAACACATTGAATAAGCAGCGATCATACCAGGATCATTGGTTAGGTTTAGGTTTAGGTCGTAGTGCTAGCTTTGATCACGTCACAAAGCTCACTTGAGCGCGCATAGCGGCCCGTTGTGATGCCACGGGTGAACGCAGTCCCTGTGCTGACCCAGTTCCACCAAGACCAGAGAGGAGGAAGAAGTTGGTCAACACAAGGGCTGCTCATCAGAAGCACGACTACCCCACGCTGGAAAACCAGCGAGAAAGTTTGATGAACGAAGCTATATCCTTGATGTCAATAGATGATAGCTCCGTCAAGCTGACAAGAAACGGAGAGCCAAATAATCTATTCATGCAGCTAGCAAGTGGCGAACACTGACAGAAGAAGTGGATCACAGTCTCTTCTTCCTCAGCGGATCTGCACCCGCAGCAGAAGTCGTTAAATGGGAGCCGCATCCTTTCCGCGTGTCTGCCCATAACGCAATGGCCCGTAAGCATGGCCACTGTGGTCGAGATGATGTCACGACCAAGTCCAAGCAACTGCTGCGTACGCCTACTATCCATCAAGGGCCAGGTGAGTCTAGCGATGGAGCAGGACTCCTCATTGGCCCAGGATATATTGGCATCTCGAAAGAATTTCCGCACAATAGCCAACTTGAACGAGGCAAGTGGCATGCCTAACTCAATCGAAGACGATTCCGGAAGGAGTGCACCAGCTCTGGCGAGCTCGTCGGCCCTACAGTTCCCCAGAACATTACTGTACCCGGGGACCCGGACCAGCGAGACGCTGAAGCGCTCAGAAAGAAGGTCGAGACAGCGGCGACATTCCCTAACGATCCTGGAGTTATTCACAAAACCCGACAGAGATATTATGGCGGCCTGACTGTCGGAGAAGACTGAAACGAGGATCCATTGAGCGGCCCGGTAAATGGCCATCACCTCCGCCTGAAACACGCTACAGTAGTTCGGCAGCCGGAGAGAAATGTTCAGCTCCATTATTGATTGATAAAGAAGAAATATTTCTTAAATCGTGTTTTTATTTAAAATTCTTAAGACGTATTCGGACATTTTGTTCTTGATTTTTGATGTCAAAATTTAAGAGTCTCTACTTAGTTGCTGCATTGTTACTTATAAATCTTTTTCAGCAATCTTCAGGGCATTCAATATTTAATTAAATATTAAAAAAAAGAAATATTTTAAAGAAATATTTTAAATTGAAACCACAACCCACCCCCGCCCCCTAAAGTGCTGTAGAAATGAGAATAAAAACTTGAAATTAATTAAACTTAAACAGAGTAATTGTTTTCAATAAGAAACCTTTTAAATTTTAAGGACAACTGTTAAAAGGTTTAATTAACCTGATTTCATAGGGTTTTTTATTAATTTAAACAAAAAAACGAAAAAAAATCTTTGTAAACTATTAAAAGGTAATAAAAAAACGAACGACTTTTAAGGCTTCTGCAGGAAAAATTTCTTAGAAATTTTTAGTTTTATTAAACAATTCTCATTTAATTTAATTGTTCAAAAAGAAAATTTCACAACAACAATAGAAGTAACTTGAAAGGATTGAATTGCCCTTTTTTCAAATCAAACAACAAAATCAAAGATCATAAGGAAACATTAATTAATTTATAGAATAACACCTGAAGCCGTATAAGTAATATTTAAACAAGATTAAGTATGTACTACAAAAATAATATTAATCATACGCCTGAGGGATTTACATGAAATTAAAATTAGGTTGCAAAAATTAAACCTAAAACTAAAGAAATTGCAAATAATTCCAGGAAACTAAAGCTTTTGCTTTTAAATAGAAAATTTTAAATTTTCTTTCCTTTTCTCGATTTTCTCTCATTCTGTGTGTGTCTCTCTCTCTCTCTGTGCCAAAAAATATGTGGCAATTATTTGCCATTTTCTTACAACACCAGACGTAACATTTTATTTAATGCTTTGCTCTGAAAAGCTTGATGGCTCGATGACTCTGTGGCTCTATGGCTCATTTTTTGTTCATGTCATGTACACGCATGTTGCCTACGTTAGCAGTTGTTAAAGTCCTACAGTGCTTCTCGCTGTGTTAGCCTCACTCAGATTGCCTTACAGACCCCAAATGTCTGTCGTTTTGTTCTCTTTTTAAATAAATATTCTCTTTAATTTTGTTTTCCATTCTATGCCCTGCAGTTGTTTGGCGGAATTCACTTGAAATGTCAGTTCAAATGGATTAAATTCAAATGCTTGTTTACTATTTTTGTTGCTGTTGCTGTTGTTGTTGTTGTTTTATTTATTGTGCTTCTTTTTTAAGTTTTCATTTTTTGTTCTTTTGCTTTTGTGTTGCCTTTTAATATGGAAAGGAATTCAAGCAAAAATATTTCTAGGGTTTCAATTTTGTAGGTTAACTTAAATGCCCTGCACTGGTTACATACATCTAAATGAGGTCTATCGTAAGGGTTGAGAGAATATTTGTGTTTTTGAATTGAATGCCTTAATAAAATATATACGAATTAATTTGAAAGGCATTAAATTAATTCCATGCGGTAACGTATGACTAATATTCTTTGATTAAACAATTGAATATTACTTAGCCGCCCCTATGGTATATCGATTTAATATAATTTCCTTAATTTTAATTTTCTTTTTAAATTTAATGATGCAAAATGTCTAAAGCCTTATAAGTTTATTTAAATTTCATGAGATTTTAATAAAAACTCCATGAATATATTCAGTTTAATTAAACCATTTACCTCTTGTTCTGCTGGATTTTTTTTAGGCTTATCTTTGAAAATTAGTTTTATTGTGGTTAAATACTCTTCAAATAAGGTAAGGATTCGTGAAAATTTTTTTTAATCAAAGGAAAGGAAACTTTGTTGCAAATATGAACAGAATTTTTTTTTTTTTTTTAAATACCTGGGGTATTATACTACCATCAGAAATAATCACCATTAGAGAATATGGTTTCAATATCTCTGCTCTATTTTGTCACTTTATCATGAACAGAACAGGCTTGCAGTCAAGTAGTTTATTGCAGAACCTACCTGCCAGGTTAGTTTAGGTACTCCTAGCAAGAGAACAGTATAAAGTAATCTTTAATACCCACTAACGCCTAATGACATAATTCCACTGTATTGGCAGTCATGAAAATATAAAAAACCCAAGTGCTAGAGTAGTTGTATTGCATCACAGCGATGTCCAAAGCAATAGAACGATATATGGTATCAATCAATCCTAGTCGAACTACAGAAAGATGCCATAACGATCATGATGTTCTCACAACTGCTGAAGAATGATCCCAATAGTTAAAACGTAAATCTTAATATGGTACCAAAAGTTCTTAGCACTAAATATGATAAAAACACAAGATTTCATTCACTGCGATCTTTTGCTTTTGTTGATAATTAAGCAGCGGAACGTAAATAATTTTTAATAACAAATCATTGCCATTATCCAAAGACATTTTAAACGATAAAAATTGTTTGAAATTGTAAAGCATGATTCAGTAAACAGTAAACAAAGTTATGTTTTCAGTATTCAATTGCAATTTTCGCTTGTTACAACAAGTTGAAACGTTCAATCATGATCTCTAAAGCTCACAACTTGCATTACATACATACATTACTAACCTTTAGTCGGGATTACAACCTACCTTCTCGCACCACTTATGTTGTATGTGTTTATTTTTATACATGAGAAGCGGGACCTACAGTTTAAAATCGACTCCGAACGACGAAGATTTTTTTGAGAAACTTTACATGGCAATTTTAATTTACTCTCAGAGTTTTTACCAGAACTTTGCTGAGAGGAAGTGGCCGAGGAAATAATGTTTCATATATTGTTTTGTTGGAGATGTATGACCTGGTTCTTAAACCATGGTCTCACGTCTAATAAGCCAACCCCCGACCTACTAGACTACGGCAACTACAACTTTCATTATCTGTTTAAAAACCCAAGTATGCCAGGGTTCCGATACAGCTCAAGATAAATAATACTTCATCGTGGTTATTAGAAATTGAAAACCTATTAGGTTTCTTTCTTCTTCTCTCTAGACTCTCCGCAGGATAACTTAAGCATAAGCATCATAGAACGGTCAGGCAATCCAACGTCTTGGAAAAGCATTGAACTCAATAAACAAAATTTTACAATACTACACGGAATACAACAATCCAATACGTTTTTAAGGACAGCCTTGTTTCTATGCAAATATCAATGGCAACTCTGTTATTCTAGAACCTGCTTAGCTGAAAAAAATTTTATTAATAAAACTGAAACTAAAACAAGCTAACGAAGCAAAGAAAAACAAAACCAAAATGCAAATAACAAGATAAAGATGGTGTATTATGTACATGCTGTACTATTGAAATGGGTTACGGGAATGATAATAAAAATGCTTTCATCTTTACTATTTCGGTTAAGAAATCAATAAAGAGCGACCAAAAGTAGACAATAGAAATAATATTGTATTGCATTATGACAGTGCAGCCCTTGCGCTGACCAATTCCCCCTCCTTGGATCGGAGGAACTTGATCAGTGCAGAGGCTGCGTTCACCCGTGGCGTCACAACGGGCCGCTATGCGTGCTCATATGAGCTTTTTGGTAAATTAAAGCTACCACGCTAACCTAACCTAACCTAACCTGCATTATGACATTGCCACACCATACTCTATCCAATAACAAGTCAAAATTTAACAGCACTTGTGTGGGATGTAATAATGCAAACACCATGCAAAGCCCCAGCAGAAGAAAATCAATTTGTTAAGCGATTAACCATAGAAATGCAACAACCATGGCAAATATGGCATTATAACCATATAAGCCCCAACAGAAGAAAATCAATTTAATAATCGATTAACCATAGAAATGCAACAACCATGGAAACAATGAAGTTAAGCCAATAAAGAAATTTCAATTCAATAATATCGAAAAAGGCTACATTTAATCATATTGATTTTGAAGAAATATGTTTTTATTTCATTTATTTAAATACATTCAAAAAATATTTCAAAAACATGCCATACAGTGGGCCCTCTATAATTGTTCATAAAAGATTTCTTTGAAATTTAATTTACCAGGTGTGAGTATAAGTTTCTTTTGAATAATTAATTATGAATTATAAACTCTTAATTTCTTATTACACTTGAAATTTCCTGTCTTTTTCTTTTTTACTTTCACATGAATTGTATTTAGTACCTCTTAACTAATACCTACAGTATTTTAGCAATTGGCAAAAAAGGTTCTTGGGTTATAAAAAGCTAAGAAAAGGATTCTTGTGTAAGACTTTATTACTAATAATCCTAATAAAGTACTTCAACAATTCATAAAAGAAAAAATTATTATTTTAATACAACGCCTCAGGTGGCATTAAGTTAAGATAACCCATATTAAAATCTATTTCCCCCAAAATGTTTAATAAATTTCCACTTGATGAACCCTTTTTAACCTCCTTTTTCTTTGACGTTTTTTCTTTTTTTTTTTATTACATTCTATTACATTATATGTATACAGCCGTAATAACGTTAGATAAAAGGATACAAGAGTCTATTAAAAGATTAATATTGATAGACATTGAAATGAAGACGTTTACAGGATATTTATTAAGGAAACAATATAACGTTGAACTTTTAGTGGAGGGTCAAGTCATAAGGTTACAAGGTTGGTTATAGGTTGTATTATAGGCTGTATAAAGTAATAAATTTTTAGGGAAGCGCGAATTTATAGGAATTAGAACAATAGAAAAAATATTATTTTACAAAATTAATAAGAAGAACTAGACATGCATATGCAATTAAATAGGCCTTAATAGGTTAGTAGGACCAGTGAAAACTATTTCAAATAAAAATAAATTTCAAAAGTATTAAAGCTGTTCTATCCTTACGCCACAACTTAAAATGTTTTCTGTAAAAAAACAAAATTATGATGCCAAGCACAAGTTGTAAAAAGAGTTTTAAAACTGAAACAATCATATTCGAAACAATAAAACAGCATTTCGTCCTTTTAATTTGTCTGACATGCAGAAATTTCCCTTTTGCCATGTCCTTATAGCCGAAAGAAAACAGAAAAATTAAAATATTGTTAATTACGACTGTAATCAACACCAAATTTGTCTCTCTCAAAGCAATTTCTTTCGGTTGAAATACATTTGATCAACGATTTTTTAGACGTGCCGTATTGTTACATGCTGGAGATTTTTTAGCGTCGAAATAATCGGATGTCCAGTCTTACTTTAACATGACTTTGTTTCTGTTTTCTTACAGCCTTTAGCTCTATCAACGTTGCTGTTTTCATCACTCAAATACTTGCAAATTGAATTGTTTTGGAAACAGAAAAAATTCTCTGGGGTATCAATGTGTTCTTAATTTTTTTTTTTGTCAAAAAATCAATCAAACGTTGAGCATACATATATTAGCAAGCACATGTGATGAACAGATTTCTTACTCAACATAAAGCCTTGTGTGTAAGAAATACAGATGTAATGTTATATTATTGAAGTCGCCGTAGTCCAGTAGATAGGGTGTTGGCTTATTAGACCGTAAGGCCACGGTTCAAAACCCAGGTCAGACATCTCCAACAAGACGAAAATTTGAAAAAATATTTCTTTGGCGACTTCCTCTCAGCAGACTCTGAAAATAAATTTTGCCACTAAAAGTAAAAGTGAAGTCGCCGTAGTCAAGTAGGTAGTGTGTTGGCTTATTAGACGTAAAGCCAGGGTTCGAGCCCCAGGCCAGACATCAAACAAATACAAGAACTATTTGTTCGGCGACTTCCTCTCAGCAGATTTCTGGCAAAAATTCTGAGAGCAAATAAAATTGCCATGAAAATTTTCTCATAAATCTGTCGTTCGGAGTCGACTTTAAGCTGTAGGTCCCGCCACTCATGTATAAAATTAACACACACAACATAAGTGCTGTGAGAAACTAGGTCGCAATTCTGACTGAAAGCTTGTAATGACCAATTATGTATGTATGTATGTTATATTATAATCGAAGAAAATACTGAGTAAAATCTCAAATTTATATCTAAATTAGCTGTTCTCTGATATTTCACTCAAACAACTGTAGTTTGATTCTGATATACACTGAGCGCTAAAAGTGAGTAAACACAACTGAAATAATTCATTTTCTTAGGATAGCGAGAAAAGTAAATGAGAATAGTCGAATAAATTTCCAAATATAAAAAGGTTTATTTATTACTTTTAAAATGTTAAAACAAAAACAACAATTCATGATAAGGGAACTTTTTTTATACTTAAGAACAAAACTGTTTTATACTTAAGAACAAAAGTGTTGACTCACTTATGGCGCTCAGTGTACATGGCATTACAACTATTATTCGTTAGTTTAAATGGTAAAACAGTTCCTGTGCAACAATTATCACACAAATGTGCAACAAATTTCTTTAAAATACATCTCAAGTCTCTTAAGCATTTAAAAAATATATGACCGCTAGCCAACCAAGGTGATCAATATCAGCAAGAAATTATTCACAATGATTTTATCATATTTACCATCTTGCCTATTTTTTTATTGGCTACTGGCGTGCTTAATCGTGTAAAGTGAAGTTGAAAAAGAAAATCTCCATCAATATTTCCAGTATCATGGTGTCCTGAATTCCATTCTGTACCTGCTTCTTTATTTTACTAAAAACATTATGGCTAATGGAAGGAAGCTAAGGAAGAAGCAAACTAATTGCCTTACAATTAACATCTAGTTGTCTCACATTTCGCCGTCAGCTGGTTGCCTTATCAAGAATTTACTGTCATTTAACGATTTTTATGTAGGAATTTCTGAATCAATTATGGAATTAGATTCAAAAATTCCCGGTTCTCGCCCATAGACTATCTTGGCATACACCTTAATAGACGTCTTACATGGAAATTATCCATGGAATCAAAATAAGCCAAAATGAAGGTAAAATATGGCATTCGAGCCAGCGGCACACACAACGATCAGTAACTCTTGACACGTTAAAATGTCAGCAGGCTTAGATATTTTCTCCCTCAAAGAGGCAGGCATCACTAAGATGTTGGTACTCATGCCTGAGATTAGTAAACTGTAAGTGTTTACTGTAAAGTCGCCGTAGTCTGGTAGGTAGTGTGTTGGCTTATTAGACGTAAGGCCACGGTTCAAACGCTAGGTCAGACATCTCCAACAAAAAACGAAATATAAAAAAATATTTCTTCGATGACTTTCTCTCAGCAGATTTCTGGCCAAGACTCTGGGAGTAAATAAAATTGCAATGAAAAGTTTTTCTAAAAATCGGATGTTCGGTGTCGACTTTAAAATGTAGGTCTCGCCACTCATGTACAAAATTAACACATACGACATGAGTGATGTGAGAGGCTAGGCCGTAATCCCGACTGAAGGGTTGTAATGGCCAATTATTTATGGTATTATGCTATGCAGTTATGGGGATCTTCCATAGCTTCACACATAGGAAAAGATTTTATGGGTGATTACGATTGCTTGACTATCGTTTGTACATATTTCTTTAAATAAAACAGTTATTTAAAGGCCACTAGCGACAATCGCTTCTTGCGATCTTTGTGTTGATTCGATTGAGTGTGTTGATTCCCAATCATTTCGATGTATACGATAGCGAAAGCTCTTCCTTTACCTTATACAATTTCTACTTTCTTATAAGACATACTAGAGATGACTTCGTTAAGGCATTTTACCCATTTCTCTTGGTATTTAATTGTTATTTGGCATCTCTTTTTTTAAAATAAAATTGTTTCTTTCCTAACAGCACAGCATAATTTTTGGGCATAAAAAGTTTCTGATGATCTTTTTCAATTATACTTTCAGAAATCGTATACCTCTCCGTTCCCTATATGAATACATATGTAAGTATGTATGCACATACATACAACATACATGTTGTAATGAAGCCAAAAGTTTATCTTATTTTGGGTTTTTTTTTCTTACTTTTCGCTGACATCCTTTACTACCGATGTCGTAAGAAACAAAATTTTCCTTCAAAAAAAAAAAATAACAACAACATACGGCTTAAAAATATCTTTGAAATTTCTTTAAAGCAGCAACAACAACAACAACAAAATTTGTTGTTTTCCCCCTTGGCATAAATCCAACATGATTTCAGAATAATAAAGGTAACAAGAACAACAACAACATGATAACAAAAAATATATACGTATGTATAGAAAGAAGACAATTTATCTGTATGTATGTATGTATGTGTTTAAAACTACCTGCAGTATGATTATGATGATGTTATTGCTATAGCTGGCGTTGTTGTGGTAGAAAAATGAATCTCGATTTTATACATCGTTAATTACAATGGCGTCATACAAAATATTGAAAGAAATTGAAACAGAAAACGAAAGAAATTTTTATGGGGTTTCGTTGTAATCCTTAAAGGTATGATGTTTGGCCTGCTTTGGTCTTGGTTGTTGAGACTGGCAAAATTCCCAAGACGTAGAATTTCATAAAGTATTTGGAATATTCTTTTTTTGGTTATTTAAACACTTTGAAATATTTTTTTCTTTTTTCTTTCTGTTCAATACACTTTTTAACAGACTTGGTTTGAGAAATGTTACTTTGAAAAAAAAAAACAATACAAATGTTTTAAGGGCCTTATAATGATGTTGTATCTGCTAATACTGCACTGCCACTGCTTATTATTGTTGGCAGCGCATATATTTTAAGCTTCACTGAGTTATCGATTACTTTGCATACAACGTTTAGCATTAAATTAAGCCTTCAGCACAAAAACAAAACTCTCATACACGTTCATCTAAAACCACAGTGCATGTGTGCAAAAACTGTATGAGTAACGGGTTTATTAAAGTTTATTTATTATCTTTTTCTTTTTCTTCCTTTAGGCTCTTTAAAGTATACTTTAAAACTGTAGGTTTCTTTTCTATGGATTAACTTGACATGCATTCACTACACACATCCTTTATTTTTTTTTAATTTTCTGTTTTAATTATATCACCTGCAATTATATTTTTTTTTGCTTTTTCTTTAGGTGTTGACATGTTATGATGATGCCCTTGGATTATATTCTCTTTTTTTGAAAAAATCTTCTCTTCTTCACTTCAGCATCATCACCAGCATTATCATAATAATCATTTTTTCATTTGCATACACACAACACTTATGAACAAACAAATACACACATACACATGCACATGAATACACTTACACTCTGATACACTGCTAAACTTTATAATACACCACCTGGCTTAAGTTTTGCTTTGTTAGCATCGGCTGTAGTAAATATTTCATGATATTCTTGTAATTGTAACTGTGTTGTTATAGTTGTAGTTGTAGTTGTAGTTGTAAAAAAATAATAATAATTTATTCATACACTCATACACACACGCTTCATGCTTTATGCAGCCGCGTTCTATAAAATTAATGACTTTTTTTCTTACGATTTTACAGGCTTCTGACCGTAATAACGCGAGCACAAGACTTCATGGCTCTACTCTTTTTCTTATTTTGTTAACACTTTTGTTAATTTTGCTTATTTTTTTTTTTAATTTTCCATTTTTATTTCATTCTTCTTAGTTCAACTTTGAATATTTCTTCAACTTTATTTATATTTTCTTTAAAACTTTCTTTTGCTTTAAAAAAAAACGAAATAAATGGGGAATACGGAAGAATATAACGACAACCCATTTAAATAGTAAGAAAATCTATAAAATTGTTGTTGACTTGACTGGCCACAACACACATACTTTGTAAATTAAATTCTGTTTTTATTATTTCTTTCCTTTTTTTGTTGGCTTTTCTTTTTTTTTTTTCTTAAAAACTTGAACGAAATTCCGTTTTTTGGCGAGACGTCTTGACTACACAATTGAACTAGAAACACTGCCAGAAGGGATGAAAAATATTGTGTGAGTTTGCATGGTAATGGAAAGCAAGCTGCTGCTCTATGAAAATAACCGTAATATTGTTGTTATTGTTCTGGCTCAATTTTAATGCTCAAAAGCTTTCTTTTTCTAACGGTACATATGGAAAAGTCCAACATGTTGTGTTAAATGGCAGACAAAAGCTGTTTTCATTTCAATAATTAACTTCTCTTTGCTTAAAAGACTCTTTGAAATTCTATTAAGCTTTTGGAAAAGCTTATACCTTTTTTTGTTACAAAATAAAAACCTAATTTCCAATGAATGAAGCTCATAAAATTCTAGTTTTAAAATTTATATTCTCTTTAAAAAACTTTTCCTCTCTTTATTGTTTTCTCTTTTTATTTGAAAGTGTTAATAAGAGAAAGGAAGTTTCTTTCTTTAATTCCTTACCCTTTAAAGCTTCTAACGAAACATAAACAATGTTTGACTCTTAAATCAAAAAAAAGGAAATAAATTTACATTCAAACGATCCAGCAGCATATAGTACCGTTTTTATGCTAAAAGGTACTTGTTACTCGAACTATTCGAGGTCACAAAGGCCTGCAACTAAAAAAGATTTATTGCACAGAACATATTGAATTTAATGTAATCGTGTTCCAATGGCAAGAATTCTGCCAGAGAATTTCGAATCGATTTCCCAAGTCGGGAACTTTTGATCTCGTCTATGTTATACTTTTTTGCAGCTTGTACCTACCAGTACAACGTACCTAAAGGCCGGTACAATGTTTCTGAAAAGAACTCTTCTGTTTCACTAGTTTGCAGTACAGAATAAAAAATAATAATTCGTAGCCGATAGCCTTACCATATCTGAGGTTTTGAAACCGCTTAATGGCGTACCCAATATTGGAAAACATAATGGATTTATATTTATTACACCTACTTTGTAATTACCACGGTACGATTTCACGAGCAGTTTCAAGACATCAGTGCCGGACAACGAGGTCTGGAAGGGTGTTGTGACCCATCCGGTAAGGGACTCCGTACAAATCTACACCGACGGTTCGAAACTGGACGAATAGCCAGGCGGCTATCGTGGCTCTAAGTTCGAACGTGATGAACTCCAAGACAGTGTACGGCTGTTGCAGGTATCCCGACGAGATAGCGGAACGATATGATATCCATATCGTATGGGTGCCGGGGCACAGCGCTATTACGGGTAACAACAGAGCTGATGAACTTGCCAGGCGGGACACGACCATCCAACTTTCTGATGAATTCTCGACTCTAGGCATCCCTATGAGGACCTGCAGGCCCATAATTGATAATGCGATCGTCGATTCCGTCAACGACAGCTAGGCGGCCTCGGACACGGGTAGAACGGCTCGTAAAATCTGGCCAAGGCTGGATGAGAGGCATACAATAGGTCTACTTAAACTCCAAAGAGACGCGCTCAGTGTGGTTATCGGTGTCATTACGGGGCATACGAGGCGCATTGGTCTTGGACACCTTGCTAACGATTTCTGCAGAAGCTGCAGAGATGTGGAAGAGGGGAGACTGTCCTTCACTTGCTGGGTACATGCCCGGCTCTTTGCTAAAGGAGAAAGAAGTACTTGGGTGCTTACTACATGCATGATCTTGAGGAACTGTCAGGGATTGACATGGGCAGCTTAAATCGGGAGCTCCGAGTGGTTTCAAGACTAGGGGATAACAGATAATTGTGGTAACACAATGGGCTCAATGCGACCCAAGTGTGCGCATCCAATTTTCTTTGATGGGCTGCCACCTCTACCTACCTACCTTGTAACAGTAGTTAATTTATAAAATAAAGTTCTGTAAAGCAATAACAATGTCCCAAAAAACGGAATTTAATTTCCCTTATTTGTTGTTGGTTTTGTTCTCTTCACCAATTAAAGTAAGTACCAAAACAATTTAAGAATTACAAAAAAACCAATTTAAATAAAACCTTCACTATATTTCTCTTAAATACACCACATTACATGGACTTCCATAAAAAAGGAAAAAGAGTAAATATAGTGGAATAAAAGCTTAAAAGTGCTCTTTTATTCCCTTAACAAAAATTCCAATGAATACTCTGGCTGTGGCTCTGGCTGAAAGTGTTGTCCTACACTTATTACACTTAAAGGTTAAATGATTATGGACCGTAGTAGGCCGTTAAAAAGCTAAATTAATTATTAAAAGAGGTTATTTTAAGAGAATTTACTTTTTCTATTGGAAATTTAATCTTAATGAGAAAATCGGTTTTCTTATAAAGCCGGTCATTTGCCAAAAAAAATATAATTCCCTTAATTTTTCTTGGAAATAAAAACGAATGCAACCAGGTATTTCTAAGAATTGTCAGGTTTTATTAAAAATAAAGGAAACCTTGAAAGTGTTCTCTTCTCTTTTTCCGATGAAGAAAATTAGTTGTTGACAAAAGACATTCAAGAGATATTCCTTTTTTTTAATTCCAAAAACTAAATAATAATCTCTTAAGAAGAATTTCATTGAATTATTTTTATTTTAGCCAGGCTCCAGCAGATAATCACTAAAAAAAATTAAAAATATAAGCAATAATTAAATATTATTTTTGATTTAAATTTATTTTTTATTTTTGGAAAAATTCCTTCTGTAACGTATCTCTGACAATAGTTACTGAAGCTGTACTCATTTGTTAGAATGGAGATTCGACTGCGGATTTGTTTGCTGGGTGTAAAAGCACCACAACAATTTGTTGCCAAGCTGTCAAACCTTACAAAGCTATGGGCCTACCTATAGGTAGACTAAAAAAGAAAGGGAATACAGTGTGTTTCGAATTAAAATAAAATTAAAAATAAAATTTCGTAGAAATAATGAAAGCTATAAAGCTTATAACAAGCTTATAACGTTTTTGAGTTACTGTGGCTAGCATTAACGGCAATTGGGGCTTTAAGTCGTTTTATTGTTAAAGCCCCCATTAAACTGAGACATGGCTATTATAAAGTAAGGTTAGAATGAACGAATACTACATTTTGTTATGCATGTAAACAACCTGAAATAACTACTAACCACAGATTTTGGTAGGCATCGAACCCATGACCCCTACACTAATAGACTACCATACTACACCCTAGTTTACCAAGGCACCCAGAGGAAAATTCAATTACTGAACGATAGACTCTATGACAATGAATTAGCTGAGGTATTGCCGAGTATACGGAAGAGATAATCGGCTGCTTATTAGCTACAAAAGATATACATCCACTCTGATTAGTAAATCTTTTAAGAAGATGATAAGATGTTTAAATGTCACGAACAGGATATATAAGGTGAGTTGATCATCGGTGCCCCTTTCTCATCACTTAAATGTAAACCTAAAATCAGCTGCATCTGTGCTATAACGTAACAAACATAGCTGCTCTATGGTCATAATAGAACTTTTGTCTTGGTCACATCTTATGGAATTCTTTCTGCGCAGGGTAGTTAAGATGCTTACGAGCTAATGCCTAAATACCAGGACTTGTGTAGAGTCTATAATGACATACATCTAGTTAGCTTAGACAATAACTAATTTTCTCCGTAATTCTTCATTGTTTTCTCTAAAAAAAAGCTAAAGGTTTCTAACCCTAGGTACTCACTGGGCACTCAGCTGATCTGACGCCTATGAGCACTGAAATGCTACATGCGTTCATCAGAACCACAATATATTTTAAGCTTGACGAAGAATTGCTGTAGTCTTGCGACCAAAAGCGATAGATACCTTATACCACACTATTGATTAAGATATACATCCTACGAGCAACTTCGTGAGATCATGTCTTCGAATGCAAATCACACCTAACACAACATTTTATTACAAAATGTCAATTAAATACATATGTATATATGTGTATGACACAGTATAAGCTCACAGGGAATCTGTATAAGAATATTTAACTTGAGAAAATATTTATAAAGTTTCTTACTACCGCGTGAACTAACAATTATGTCCAACAACCTAGACAGATAAAGTTATTGTCACGCAATCGTCTGACAAACAAGCTTCATAAACGTTGTGTTCCAATCGTTTGAACTGACAATATTGTTACGTTTTTACACTTTTAAAAACGTTAAAAATATCAGTTCGTAGCTTGCAAATAAAATAAAAATTAATTTGTGTTTAGTTTTAATTAAAATTCTTTATTGTTCGCACAATTCCGTGTGCTACCTTTCACGACTTGATTTAAACAACAATAATTTGTTTTAATTGTTATTCTCCTTTACACTCTTCCGCGTACACAATAACAATTGTTCAATAGATCTTTATAACAGAGATCTTCAAGCCACAATTATTCTCTTCCACGCAAAGTGTCTTCACACAAGACTGACTGAATTCTTTCTCATCCCGTTGCCTGCTTTTCTTGCCTTTTATATCGCTGGGTAAATAGTTTGATGGATACTATCGAAGGAGAATGACTGCCTTCGCGAAATATCTATAAATGTAAACAAGTTGTTTACATTATTCTTGTTTGTGTATTTTGTTTACGTTTGTCCTTGCAGTGTTGTTATTGCTTGTTTGTTTACTTTGTTTATCCCCTTTTTTATACACTGATGTTGTTGCTATATTTTTGCTTATTCGTTGATCATGTAAACAAGTCCATTGTTTTTGTATCTTTTGTTTATTCTTTGATTATGTAAACAAGTCCATTGTTTTGTTTTTTTTTGAGCTTTTGTTTATCATTTTAATAATACCATTTCCATTTTCGTAACAATATACATCGTGATGGTTATTTTTCATTGTCAGCCAATATATCAGACATAATAATATTATAAGATCTGAAATTGTCTGTAAAGGACTTAAATATCTGGTATATGTAAATCTGTGTTGTAGTTTAATTTCACATTTCTAACGATTTAAATTTCTTCAAACTATTTCCAATAGAAAGCTAAAAAAAAGGCAACGCAGTTCTCAGTTAAGTAAGTTCATAAGTAAAGTCCACAAACTATTACGATTAGATTGTTAGGAGCGATCAAATATACTACAAAGCAGCTGGTTTTTCTGTTTCAGATAATGTATGTTGAAATACATTTCTTATCTATCTTAACTTTACTTTTTGCGTTTATTTAAACGAGGTCTTCAAGTAAAGAAAAATTTAGAAAAAAAATTTCGACAATAATAAAATCAAAACACACGATATTTGTATTTGTTTTCAGAAATTGTTTATTCTAGTTATAGTTTTGTCTTTTACTTACAATAATAATGATAATAAAAAAAAACTAAAACTCTTTTAAATTAATCTTACAAGATTTCTTAATAAAGCCTGCTCTTCTCCGTATTGGCTCGCAAGAGTGAAAATGGAGAAGCCAAATTCGACTTTTAGCTAAATTTGTTTCAAATACTAATACACACTTATAAAATATGTTACGTAATATTATAATTATTATTGTATTGTATATCATTATTAATAAACTTATAAGTATTAAACGATAGTATTAGTTAAAAGAGAGAATTAGAAATTAATTATTACATGTGCCTAGACAGAAGACATACAGACAATACGCCTATACTCGATGCGTTTAATTTCAATAAATTTTTTTGCGTGTTTTTACAATCGATTCTTTAAAATATTATTCTATATTCTGTCAATAAATAATTCGAATTATAACTATAGAATGGATGTTTATTTCATTGTTAAGGTATTTGTTGTTGTTGTTCAAGTGTGCTAGGGCTAGCTAACTTATATTCTATTGAAACACAAAGCGTTTGCCATAAATTTAATTACTTAATATTTATGTATGTATTTAGTTATGAATGTATGTTATATACTTTCTCGTTTTAATACAGGATTGATTTTATGTTTATCTTGTTCTTTTTTTTTGTTTTTTTTTAAATTTATTTCATTTGCTTTGTTTTTTAAAATTTATTTAATTATGTATGTGTGTATAGTATAGTTGTATATAGATAAAGTATGTAATAGTATAAATGTTAGAACTAATGATAAACAGTTCCAAGATACATAGTTTGAGAGTAAATTAAATATCTACAGTTAATACGATACAAAGCAAATTGAATTCCTTTTGAGAAATGATGTTTGCAACCAACCAACAAAAATAAAATATCTAGGTTTTGTTGTTGTTGTTGTTCTATTCTTTGTTGGAATTGCTCTTTTGCTTGCTTATTTGTCATCGCCGTTATCGCTGCTATAATTTAATAATTGAATTCGTTTTAATTGCAACAGCAATTTCAAAGTAAATTTCTGTTGTATTTGCTTTTTTTTTAGTGTTTGTATATATTATATATGTTTTCTTTTTTATTTGTTGTAGTATAATATTATATTATATTTCTTTTATATTTTTAAATTATTATTATTACTATTATTATTATTCTTCTATTGTTTTATATTTACACATATATTTTTGTGGCCATTTTTTCAGACGCTATAATAACTTTACTCCTCCTTCTCTTAAATTCATTTAGAAAATAAATAATAAAAATTATAAACGAATACAAAAACAAAATCGAAACGAGAAATAAAACGAAATAAAACGATAGAAAAGTTTCCTTTTTTTGTTCTAGTTTATCAAACAGGATTTGTTTTCTTTTCATTTTTTTTAAGGAATTGCTTGCTTGATAGCATTACAAATTTTTAAGCATTCTGTATACAAATTCACTTTTCTTTGTCAGAAAAAACAAACTGATTATACAAAAAAACTGAACAGTACATAATAGAATAGTAGAATAGATATCGTTGGATAGTATAATTCGTTGTTAACAAATTCGTGACTCTTATTTTTTTTTTTTTGTTATGAGAGCATAAGGAAAAATTATTATAATTATTAATGAACGGAAAAGCTGAATATATTCTACAAGTATAAATCTATAGTCATTGTTGTTGTTGTTGTTGTTTTTGTTCGGTTAATTTCATTATAATAGCTGAGTAAAGTATACTAAAAGGTTACTGATAGTTACAGCCTACAGGATACAGGAAACACAAATTAAGAATATGATGATTAGTTTACCTCGGACATTGTTATTTTGCTTTTATTTTATTTTCCTTTATTTTATTGCTGTTTTGTTCGTTTGTTTCGTATATTTTTTTTTTTGTCTACGTTATTCAACAGCTGTTGCCATCAATGGCTTTAATGGATTTCAATAAATTTGTGTAGAGCCGTGGGCACTGTGTCACTATATTTAATATTGTGTTTTTGTATAGTCCTCGCTGCTAGACAAGCCAATGTTGTGTACTTGAGAGGATTTACTATATCACTTATTTTTTTAGGCTTTATAAACGATTCGAACGTATCGCCGGCTTTATTACGAGCATCCTAAAAATAAAATCAAAAAGAAACAAGATGATGAAAAAAATTACAGCAACAAACATTCGCACACTTACCAAATGTGCTCCATTTTCGAGTAAAATTTCCGCCAATTCTTTTTGACTTGTCAAAGCTAAAGCAGCTAAATGTAGAGGGGTGTTGCCAGCATCGTCGGTGGCATTGGGATCTGCACCAACTTCCAATAAAGCCTTGGCCAAGGAAGGCGAAGGAAATTGACAAGCCGGATACCGACCGACAAGTGTACCCTCTCTGTAGCAGGCATAATGTAATGCCGTACGTCCTGAACGTACAGCCACATTTAAACGATTTAACTTATAAAGTGATACTAAAATTTCTCTACGCATTTTCGGAAAGAAAGCCTCATCTTCGACCAGCCAAGCCAGTAGGCAGCCAATGTGTAATGCACTAACTAGGGCACGACTTAAAGCATTAGGATCATGATTGCAATCGTGTACCGAGCTGATAGCTTGCTGTTGCTGCTGTTGGTGTTGCTGTCGCTGTGCAGCTGATTGCGGTGATTGCTGTGAGGAGGTGGTGGCATTTTTCTGCTGTTCTACGGACCAACTTTGTCCTGCAATTGAGGAGGAGACGTTTGCACCAGATTGTAGCATTTGATAGTTTGACAAACCTCGCTCAACCTCCAAGACAGCCTTATTGAAAATCATTAACATATCGCAAGCTTCAATGGGTGGCACGACACGGCCTCGAGGTAATAAGCGTCCTGCTTCCATAAGCATAAAACTAAAAAGTTCTGCAAACGATAGTAGAGAAGACTGTGTCATAGGACTGAGAGGTGGTAAGATTTTTTGTTGCATAGTTAATGCATAAGTCCAAAGGTCAATACAACGGTCAAAACGACCTGCGTCAGCATAATGAGCTCCTCTGTGGAGGAAAAAAATTAAAATTTTAATACATACTCTTTAAAACTATTTCGTAATAATAAATGTTACCTAAACCGTATGTAATAACTTGTGTCGGGATGTGTAGGTCCCAATATTCGTTGACGTATGACTAAGGCCTGCATACGCATTTCATCTGGATCCAGCACCAGCTCTTCTAATTCTTCAATTGTTGTTACCTCTGATACATATTCATAAGCCGCGATGGGTTCATTTACAACTTTTGGTATCTTTGGCTCCTGATTACGTTCATCCATGGCTCTTCTCCACAATGATAGAGCACTAACCATATCACGTTTCTTATCCACATAGGTGGCACCCAACAACTCCAAAGCATCAATGCGACTTTCACGACTAACACAGGGCAATGTTATGAGATGTTCTACAATGGGCAAGTGACCCGTTACACTAGCTGCCAGCAAAGGAGTCATGCCATAGTAATCTACTTCCATGGTAGCGCCATGCTTCAAAAGTAACTGTAATATTTCCAAAGAACCTGACTCAGCGCAATCGTGTAACGCTGTATTACCCTTAACACTACAGCGATTCACATTTGCGTTGAGCGATAACAAATATTGGGCAATTTTAAAGTGACCCTTGTAGCAGGCAATCATTAGACACGTATGCCCATGACGATTTGCCATCTCAAAGTCAGCGCCATTGTGTATTAAATATTTAACAATATCGAAATGGCCATCAAAACAGGCTGCTCTTAGGGGTGTTGAATTCGTACGTGTCGTACTATTAACATTGGCACCATGTCTGACCAATAACTTTACAATGCCCAAATGACCAGCAGCTGAGGCACACCATAAGGGAGGGGCATCTTCTATGGGTTCACCATCGAAACTAACTGAGCCGACCTGTTCAACGTCTGCTTGACACCAGGTCAACAAATATTCTACAATTTCACTGTGTCCATTGCGGCAGGATATAACCAGGGGTGTGGCTCCATTAACTTTCGATGATACAAGCATAGATATCTCTGAAGCTGATCTGCCATTCAATAAACTCTGCAAAAAAAATACAAAAAAAGATTATAAATTTAAGTTTAGCAAATAATATGAACGATAAAAGCAGAAACATTTTAAGGAAATAAAAATTATACCGAATTTATTCTCATCGAAATACCCCCACGCATATAAAGTAGAACAGTAACTTTCAATATGTAGCTTTCAAAATCAATGCTATTGACAATCTAAAGGCAATGACTTTAAGCGATTTCATTAATTGATAATAATTGTACTCGTGTGCCTGTGCAGATAATGCCTTTTATTGATTTGATTAAATTCAATGCAATTACGATTCTCTGTAGTGGTTGGTTATTAGCGTAATATTTTATAATTAGAATAACGGAAATAGGAACCGAAGGTGGCGACTCTAGTTATAAAATAAATTAAGTTAGATTAAATGTCATTTACCTTAAATCAATTGAACTGAAGCTACAAAAACAATGAATTGTTGCATGAATTCGGGAAATACTTCGGGTTATAATAAGGGAAGGCATTGAAACCTGAATAGAGCGGTGTATTGTCAATAATTCAACGGAATGTTGTTGTCGCGTATAGAACTGTAAACAATTGAATAAATAGGCAACATAGCTATTAAGGTTCATGTTACATGGTGGTCCACAGTAAACGAATTTAGAGACTGGCATGATACATCTTCATTAGAGGATACAAGTATATCAGTGGTATGTAAGTCTAATTCTATAGGGGAGGGGGGTGATTTAAAAGTTATAAAGTACAATTGTTCCGGTTAGAAATGGAATATTATTGCATTTATATGGCTGCCGCGGCTGGCTCCACAGTACCTCATTCTATCGGACCAATTTTCGTGCACTTTTTCCAGTGTATGTGGCCGTATCTCGGCAATGGCTTCACGAATGTTGGCTTTCAAATGCTTAATTGTCTCTGGTTTTTCGGCATAACACTTTTCTTTAACGGCTCCACAGAAAATAGTACAACCGTGTCGAATCGCAGATTCTTGTCAGCCAATTGACATCACCATTTCGGTTAATTAAACGGCCATTAAACGTTTGACGCAATAAATCGATTATGGCATGAGATGTTGTGTGGCAAGTTGCACCATCCCGTTGAAACCAAACATGCGATAGGTGCCTTCATTGGCCGTAATGGTTGCACCATCCTCATTTTCAAAGAAATATGAGCCAACAAGCCACACCTTCTGTAAGACCACGTGTGGGTTTTCTAAGAACCAAATATGGCAATTTTGCGTATTAATGTACCCACTAGGGATGCCAAATGGGATTGATTTTTAAAAATCCCGGGATTTTTCGGGATAATTCGGGATCAAAAATTCCCGAAATATCCCGGGATTTCCCGAAATATGTCGCGATTCAATCAAATCTATTTCTTTAGAAAGTTGATTGTTTAAACAATCAGCTGTATTAACAGATTTTATTGGACTTCGAGGGCAACGTTTAACTTTTTAACGATGGAAGTTGGGTTCTTATTCAGTTCGATGTCGAGTGATATAGAATATTCACTTTATTGTTGCATGATACACTTGAAAAACTATATGAGTGCTATTTAATATAATATTAAATAAAAAACAATGCCGTAGACTCAATTTTTTTCTTACTTATAAAAGTTTATAATTATGAATTTACAATCCCGAAAATTCCCGGGACAAGTTTTAAAAAAATCCCGGGAATCCTGGGAATCCCGAAAATCCCGGGGTTTTATGATTCGGGGTTTCCCGATTGGCATCTCTAGTACCCACCAAGATGAAAATTAGCTTCGTCCGAAAGATAATTTTTTTTGGAATTTGTGCAGTTTCTCGTTGGCCCAATAAATCCTAACGTTTCTCAAGCGTAAATCGGTTCATTACGTTCAGTGAACACAGAATAAAACGACATAAATATTGGCAGATTCTAAATAACTGATGGTTCAAATTTAAACCGATAGATGGTCCGCCCGATATATTAGAAATTGACGCAGGACTACAACTACCACCCAAAGATTACCTACATAGAGGACCAATGATTGCCAACGTCATCTATTTGCAGAAAGCAACAGATAAGTAAAAACAGTCTCAACGCAAGATGAACAGCTGAGTTCCCTGTTGTTTTTAGAGGTATTTTTGTGTCGGACGGTTATCAAAGAAAATCCTTTATAAACCGATTTCAATTGAATGGCATCCTGATAAACCGCATAACTCGTATAAAAACTTTGTTTTACCACATCCTGGAATATGCTCGAATGGTGTTGAACAAAAGCAAACGGCAAGCCTGAATGTACGGACAGAAGGGTTATGCTACTTACTTGGTAAAACTAATAATTGATATCTGACGAGTCAATACAATCAAGTTCATAATTATCCATCCAAGTTGGCCGACAACTTTAAGCAACAGGAGAGAGAAGTTCTGTTCCATTACCACAACATCAAGCCATTGACAAAGGAATCGCTTAAAGAATCTTCAATCTTATGCAAAAATATCGTATTTGTTTACGAAATACACTTTGTTTTGTAGAATATGACTTGAGTAGATTCAGGGGGTTTACTACTCATTTCGTGGAAACAATATGAAATCCTAAATTCAATTATTGATAAATTCTTTATCTCTTATATGGAATTTTAATTTTAAGTATCAGAGTCTAGGAAATTTATTAAAAACATATTTTAAAAAAAATTCCCACTTGAATAAAGGTCTTATTAGAGATATGCATTAATCATAAAGCATGCTTTTTTTGACGGTAATTCACTGTAGTGATAACCGTATATAGAGATCTTTTAATGAGTAATTTTTAAGGAAAATCGTTATTTCTTTATGAAACAATATTTGGGAATTAGGGTGAGGGTAACCCCATGTATTTTACTAACAAAAAAAAAACAAAAAACGATTTTCTTTAGTGTGCCCATCATTGCTGTCAACGGGTAAAAACTGCTTCCGTATTGTTTTATAAACATTCAAGCCCCGTATGACGATGACTACTACTACCACCACCATCACCAGTAGTCACCGCACACCAGTGGTAATACTAAGCAAATTGCCATACATTTTATACATGATAGGCACGACAACGACCACGACAATATACAACAATTGACTTTGTTTTGGTTTAAATACTGTGTGTCTTTGTACGCAATGTGTTGGTCTGTAGTTTTTTTTAATTTTTTTTCTGTGTTTTAGTCTCTTTTCTTTTTTTTCGTTTTTTAATTTAAACTTGGCAATGAACTCGTCCAATGTCAATGCATTGAAGAGTTGAATGAAATACAATTTCGCAAAAGAAAAATACTACAAATAAAACTAAAACAAAACAAAATAGACAGAAGAAAAGAAACTAAAAAGCAAAACTATTTTGTTTGCAAAAAAACAAAAAACCATGTGTTTCTAAAAATAAAAGTTTTTAAATAAAAACAAAAAAAAATACCCAACGAAAAAAAATCACAAGAAAATAATATTTTGCCAATAAAGAAAAAGAAGCAGAATCGTCATCACAGCAATCAACAAAGACAATCGCTGCCAAATCGATATTATTTTAGACGTTTTTGCATTTAAAATAGGAAAAAATAAAAATTTATTTACGACTTTTAAAACTATAAAAAATATTTTTAAATTAAATAGAAACGTTTGCACGACAAGAATCATTCTAAAATTTGCTTTTCTTATGAGACCAACAACGATGAAACAAGTTTGTGAATTTAATAGCCAAAGTTTTCATCAAATGCTTCTATACAATCATTGGAATTAATTTGAACATGTTTTAATAAGAAGACAACTTATGAATACAAGTTATTTTTCAACTTTTTAATTCTTTCTAATTCTTTCTAATTAAATCGTTATCGCATCAAATCTAACATAATCACGAGTATTAAACTAAAGTTTTTAGCTATTGTTTCTTTATTTATCATAATTTTATTGACGCCTGGTTCCAATAAATTTGGTTCAAGTTTAAATTCAGCCTTAAATTTAAGCACTCCTTATGCCCCACACTATAGGGTATAGTAAAAAGATTTCCATTTCTCTTATTTAAAATAGAATAATCATATTCAACCCAAAAACAGACAAAATTTTCAACAATAGAATTACTTGCCTTAGCTATCAATGTACATATATGTATGGAGGCTGCCTTCCAAAATGTATCAATACAAAGTTTGTATACAGTTCTACTACTCTATATAAACTATGTATCAACTATAAATCCGATGACTGATTGCTTTTTGACTGGGTTAAAAATACACATTGACGACGTTTTAAAATAGAATACATTGTATATATTTTGTACAGCGGCATTATGAAACACGTTACTTTGTTCAAACACAAAGCAACTAACATTTTAGAAGGCAGCCATATCTCAAAAGTGACTCGATTTTGTAGCAGTTTAACAGAGTTTTTAAAACGAAGCTTCAGTTTAACAAAGCCTAGAGCAGTAAGCGCCTTGTAAAAAATTTAATATGTGAATCTCCACTTAATCAACAAATTCAGTAAAGTAATCCAATGCGCACCGCTCAACGGATATTGACTTACAAGTATGACATTAGAGTTCTGAGCTACAGTATCCACTATGATGTTTACCAGAACCAGTGTATTTTTCAGGTGAAGCCTGTAGTCTTTCCAAGCTTTCTCAAACTAAACTTTCTCAAAACAAATAAGAAGTGATGGCTTCTTTATTCTTTGAATCTTTAAAAATCGCGGTTCTTTATTACTTTATTTGGGAAGAATCCATAGAAAGGGAAATCTTATAACGACAAGTGAATGCAAAAACCCAGTATTATTTTTTCGTAAAGGTTCACGCATTATTTCAAGAGATTGGACGTACTTGCGGCATAAATATTTAACGTATTACGTAATCGAGGAAAGGCGATAGTGTGTTGCAGTAGTTACAGTGCTTGACGATTAAATCGAGCAATTGAGATACAAACCCCGGTATAGATGAAAAAGTTTTCATCATGGAATATTAAAAATTCAGAGGCTTTGAATCATTAACATAAATACCGACTCCCATAGGATGTTTTGGTACCGCCAACTGCTACATAAGAATAGTACTCAATCAGCAGAGCCCCACAACGCTACACCTAACCCATATTCACAGAGTATATTGTTTCTAGGCGACAAAAGCTGACAAAACTCATTATCCTATGACATAATATACATACAGTGGTGGTCTTATAATTAGAAACGATGTTTCTGGAGCAGAGTTCTCTGAAGTGACGAATCTAAGTTTAATTTGTACCAATCTGATGGAAAAACATATGTAAGACGTCCTCCAAATAAAGCCTTTGATCCCAGGTACACAGTGAAAACTGTAAATCAAATTAACAAACATACATGTTGCTAAGTCGTTTCTAATTATAAGGCCACCACTGTATATATATAATACTAAGCGGGAAAAACAATATTAATTAAAAAAAAAAGAAAAGAAGTGATAGGAAGATAAGGGAGATGTTTCCAGACAGTCCTAACTTCCTTAAAGGATTATAAAGGAAAGTTTTAAGAAAACAGAGACTTAACTCGGTCATTTATTCAATTTTTCCCATTCATTTATGATCCATCCCATACAAGTTTAAGTGATTTTAAGCCTAACATATCAAACAACAAATTCTCTACAAGTATAGTTGAATATTGAAACATATGTATGTATGTACGCAACTAGTGTATCAATGTGGAAAAAAAATTGGAATTTTTGTGCATTTTAAAAACTTTTCCTATGTTCCATTTAGGCAGTAATAGCTCTCCGAAAAAAGAACAAAGAAAGTTCAAAGTTTTTTCTTTAACAGTTCTTATGGAAAAATCGAAAACATTAAATTTAACAAAATATCTCCCTTTTTATCTCTCTTTTTATCTTTTGTTTTAATGTTAATGTTTTTTTTCTGTTTTTGTTTTTCTTTTTTTGATAATTATACTCATAAAAGTGGAAGAGGATTTTATTTATAGCTTTAGTTCTGGTACTTGTCTGAGAAATATACATCAACAACAGCAAACAACAATTGAAGGTCATCTGATATACTCGAACACTCTATTTGATTTGTTATTAATTGAGTTGAGAATTCCCGTATGCGATTCAAACACAAGTTAGTGGGCTGGCTGGGTGGCTGGCTAGCTAGTTGGCTGGCAATCATCATCATTTACCTGCCTTGTCTCAGCCACAGCCACAGCCACAGTCTCAGTCTCTAGTTCTGTTTAATATACGCAATCATGTCATTTATGTTTTCCTAAAGTGGTTCTATGCTGTTGTTTGTTCATATTAATGTTATGGCAAGTGTACTGGCATTTGATTGGCCTTTATTATTATGGCCTGCATGGACTGACTCTGTTCTGGACATACATACATAATTGTGTTGTCGATAAAACTAAAATTCATTTATAAATTAAACCTGTCTACAACAGTCTCCACTAGATTCTCTCAGAAATTTTTAGAACATGTGTCGTCGTCGTCATCGTATTCTTTTTGCTTTTTCTCTTTCAGTTGCAAAATTATTTTAGTTGTTGTACTCATACCCACCGGCTTCAACGTTTAATTGAGAATTTCTTCCTGCTTTTGAAAAGTAAAAATAAAACGAAACCAAGTTGAAATTGTTTGTTATAACGCATTCAAATGCTAATGTTTTTTTAATGTTTTAAATATTTTTGAATATTTAAATTTAGAATTTTATATGTATTTAAGAAAATATTCCATTTATTATTATACCAGTATGGTTAACCTTTTGAAAGGATTCTTTGTGTTTTTGATTTTATTTACGTTTCAATGAAAAGTTAATTTTTGCATGATGACGTTTAACCTTTTATGGTTATAATTCTGATTTTAAATAATTAATGACACTAAAATGTCAGTAAGTGATAAAGATGTTTCCAGGAAAACAAATTACTTGTTATGCATTCACTGTACCATTACTACCGGTAGGTCTTCTCCATCAGGACATACAGGAAAAGATATTTGTTGTAACATTCTAATAATTACAAACTTGTGGATTTGTTGATCTGTGTAATTCCGCCGCTTCCTTATTCTCCCTTTCCTACTTCCTTTCCTTTTTTCTATCCCCTCTATTATCCTCTCATCTTAAGGACGTTTGTACAATGGGTCAACTTGACCTCGGGCTACTGTACTTGTCTCTTTTGACAAGTACAAGTCCTCTAACCTAAACCTAAACCTAAAAGAGCAAAATAATAAAAACAAAAAAATTGCGAAATCATCCCGCCTTTTAGCCATATACAGTGGCGGCCTTATAATTAGAAACGATGTTTCTGGGACAGAGTTCTCTGGAGTGACGAAACTAAGTTTAATTTGTCCCAATCTGATGGAAAAACGTATGTAAGACGTCCTCCAAACATAGCCTTTGATCCCAGGTACACAGTGAAAACTGTAAAACAAATTAACAAACATACATGTTGCTAAGTCGTTTCTAATTATAAGACCACCACTGTACATATGTACTCCACCTTATACCTCCTCCGTTGTTTAAGTTTAACAATTTTGCCCATAAGTAAGAACCAAGCGTCAATTGAAAGTTTCTCATCAAACAAATCAAATGTTAATAAAGAAAAGCTGAGGCTTGCTCCTATAGTCCAAATAAATTGTTTTACCGCACATTTTCCTCGCTAGACGTTATTGGCGCCTGAGCTTAGTGAGAACACGTGTTTGAGAGCAGACAGTTCATGTTATCAAAAAATATGTACAGTACACTTCAAGAATTCTATGAGTGAAAGCCGAGAGGTGTGTACGATTCAATGCGTTCCAATCTGGTCGCTAATCACTAAAAAAGTAACCGTTAAAACAAAAGCCACACACAATCTGCCAGGAGATAGTAGAGAGGCTAAATATCAACCAATTGACAGTTTGGAATATGATGGTTACTCAGTAAAAATTAATGGTTGGGACATTAGTTGCCGTAGTCTAGTGGGTAGTACGTACGTACGTAATTGGTGATTACAACCCTTCAGTCAGGATTAAGACCTAGTTTCTCCCACCACTTATGTTGTGTGTGTTAATTTTATACATGAGTGGTGGGACCTACAGTTTAAAGTCGACTCCGAACGACAGATTTTTGAGAAACTTTTTCATGGCAATTTTATTTACTCTCAGAGTTTTTGCCAGAAATCTGCTGAGAGGAAGTCGCCGAAGTAATACTTTTTGTATTTTATTTTGATGTCTGGCATGGGGCTCGAACCCTGGCCTCGATTCAAACCCCAGGCCAGACATCCAAACAAAATTTTCTTCGTCGGCTTTCTCTCAGCAGTTTTCTGGCAAAAAACTCTGAGAGCAAAATAAAATTGCCATGAAAAGTTTCTCAAAAATCTGTCGTTCGGGATCGACTTTAAGCTGTAGGTCACGTCACTAATGTATAAAATTACACACACAACATAAGTGATGTGAGAAGCTAGGATGTGGATTGAATACGATTATTTTAAACGACAAAAAATATGGTTAAAGGCTGCATGCAAATACTGTTCAAACGACTTGGAAGCCTAAACTGGCGGCAAAGAAGATTGAGTATTTGATGGTGTTGGTAGTGAATTATCTATTAACGCCAACAACATGGCGTGAAGCGATTAATTCTGTTTTCTACTGCACATAGCAAATCAATCATCATATAATAACATATAATAACATAATCAAACCATACATCATAGCTATGGAAAGCCCACCAATTTACTATTTGCTTGACTTTGAAAGTTTACTGTGTTAGTAATAAAAAAAATTGGCCCCCCGAAAGGATACTGATTACGATTTGACAATAAACCACAGAAGTATAACAGTGATGGCAATTTTATTAGCTGCATTGGAAAATTGATTTCCAACAAAATAAATCAAGTGGAGTTGCTTATTAACATATGGAAAAATAAGTATTATTTAAGAAACAACATAATAAACAAGTAAAAAGAAATATAAAATAATAAAAAATTGTTGTCAAAAAAGTCAAACACTTCTTCCTGCATATAAATAGTTTAGCATAAGGAAACATTTAAGCACTGCTCTGTGCAAAAATTTGTAACTTTTGTTACGGCATTAAAGTCTTAAAATTTTATGCAAAACCATAAAAAAGCAGCAGACAGTTTTAAGTCTTTAGTTTTTCTTCTTTTTTTTTTTTTGTTTAATACTCTTAAAACTAAATAGTGTCCTATACACACTGTTACAGCGTAAATGTGGGTATGCGTTGGTGTGTGTGTGTTTGTTAACGTATGGTATGGTTAACATTAAAGGTATTATAAAGGTCAAAATGACCTAGACCACAAACAAAACAAGACCGAACTAAGCTAAACAAAAACACAGCAACAACATAACATAAAATGTAAATTAAAAATCTAACTTTAAATTGGCAAAAAAAACTTTAACAATAAAAATAAAATAAAATAATAAAAAATTATATAAAATTAAAACTTAAAAAACAAAAACAAGAATAAAGTTTTAATTACTAAATTCACCACGAACTAAATGAACGGGTACAGGCACAAGTGTTAGAATAATAAAATAAAAATTTAAATGTCAAGTATTTTCCAATAATAAAATTAAATTAATTTTTTATTATTTTTGTAATTACGGTCAGCCTTTTTTTTAATACAAAATACATTTGATTAATGCATACTTTTAATGGAAACAAGAAAAAAATGAATACTTATTTATGAATGATTTTTCAATTCATTTAATAACCACTTAATGAGTTCAGCACTTTACCAATATTATTATAATTTCTATGCAAATATTGTAAATTGCCTTTAGGAAAAAAAATTTTAGTAACCAATTTAATATTCAAAAAATAAAAAATAAATTTTTTATTTCATTACAAATAAAAATCTAATTAGGAAAAGTTTTTGCTTTCATATTAATATTAATTCTAAATCTGTTTTTTTTAATTTCTAATAAAGTTTATTGATCTATTGACATGTGTCACTTAAAAAAATAACATGATTTATTGACATTCGTTTTGTTCTCTTTAAACAAATCTCTCTCAAATGGTAACCCCATGTTCGAATTGTTTTTTCTAATCACTAAGGCACTTGGACTAAACTTTCCAGTAAGAGTCTCCATACTTGAAGCAGTGTCTTCACTATTGGAAACAGAAATAAGTCACAGGCACCCAAAGGTGGTCTTGTTTTTTGGGCAAAAAGTCAATCGAAAGGAAGTTCAATTATAGTGATGGCAAAGCCTGGAATAGCTTTCCCCACTTGCAAGTGACGCATATGATTATATGGCTTATCAGTCAAACAAACTTGGAATAAGAATTTATAAAGCATTGCTCTATAGGAAAGCCTCAAATTTGATCTTAATAGACGTGCTTTTTGCGGTCTTGAATCATTGAGTACTAGTTACGTTTCGTTATCTAAGTCTTGTACCCATGATTCTTTAATAAAAGTTTCTAAAGGAACGAATAATGAAGTCGCCGTAGTCGAGTAGGTAGTGTGTTGGCTTATTAGACGTAAAGCCAGGGTTCGAGCCCCAGGCCAGACATCAAAACAAAATACTAAAAGTATTTCTTCGGCGACTTCCTCTCAGCAGATTTCAGGCAAAAACTCTGAGAGTAAATAAAAATTCCCATGACAAGTTTCTCAAAAATATGTCGTTCGGAGTCGACTTTAAACTGTATGTCCCGCCACTCATGTATAAAATTTAACACACACAACATAAGTGGTGTGAGAAACTAGGTCGTAATCCTAACTGAAGGATTGTAATGACCAATTATGTATGTATGTATGTAAAGGAACGAAATAAAATACTTATGCTAAAGACATCCAAAAAAACTTGTAAATACGAGCCACTATCTCCTCATATGGTGATGAGTTGAATACCGATTACTACAGTATTTTGCTTCTTCACAGCCTGTTAACGTCCTAAATCAGTCATAGCTCGTCTGAGGTCTGCTACTGAGACGAGTGGGCTTTGTTTTCGCCATCATAACAACACACCCCTGATAAATCACCAATATTGGTTCATGTACGGAAATCAAAATAATTTTTCGATATTATTCATTAAAACAATCGAATTTTTTTTAAGTTGCTGACATAATGAATCATTCGAAATGATCCTAATTGTTCCTGGATCTTCTATTGAAACCATTGGACTTAGATTTCGATTTGTAAGCTTATAATGAACAAACATGAAAAACTCTACTCGTAGATTTGAAATTGAGAATAAATGTGCAGGACAAATTGACCAACATTAGAAAAGAAAAGAAATCGAGTGTAGGAATAGTTTCTAACGTCGGAACAAATTTAGCTTTGGAAATTGGATAGTGAACACAAGTATAGATTGTAAAGTCAATTTTATCTGCCCCCCAGTTCCTGTTTGTTCAAATGCATTCGTAGAAATAATCTGTAGCCCAAAAGAAGGGCTTGATTTCGCCCTTAATAGGTTGTCTACCCAAGAATATTAATTTTTTTTTTTACTTGACTTCTAACAACAGTTGTTGACCCTGTGCTCTGTACCATAAAAAGAAACAAATCAAAAAACAATAACAATAACAAAATAATTATAAATTTACGGTCATAAAAAAGGCAAAAAAATTGTTCTGCCAAGTTTAATTAGCATAGAATGTTTAAAGTCAATGTAACTAATTTAACCAGACACAGTAGAAATCGTTTTTTATGATACACGCACGCCTATTAACTTTTATGTGTGTTTTGTTTTACAACACTAGAAAAGCCAACAACAAATATTGTATTTTACCTTCTAACAGGAATTAAAAACAAACAAAATATTATTTTGAACGAACTTCAAGCAACAACAACGAATAGTTTCTATTCCAAGGGCTAGAGTACATATATACGTACATACATAGCAGAAATAATAAAAATAGTAGCAAAAAAAAAAGTTCTTATTAGAAAATATATGTAAAACATTTTCTCTCTTTCTCTTTATACATATACTAGGCAGATACGAGTATATGTACATATATTTTTCTCTGGATTAAATGTAAACAAACCCACTCATATAAACATTTAATACAGAGATGGAAATTAAGAATCGTTTGTAGTCCAAGGTAGTAGCAAGTAATTCTAAATTATTTAATTCAACAAAATATAGAAAACAAAATAATAATTTTTTTTTAATTTAAGAAAAATTCTAAAACTTCAAAATTTAAATAAACTACGACAACAGCACAGAGTTGTTTGAGTTGTATTCAAAAATCCACACGCTATCAAGTGACCTTTAAAAACGTAAATTAGGTTTAATCATTAGAGAATTTTTTTAAAACAAATAAAGTGTGTTAGTCATTAAAAAAAAAAAAACATGAATTTCTCTATTTAGTAATTTCACTATAAATTTCCAATATTTCGGATGTGTCAATTCACAATTTGTATGTATTATAGGCATTACTTTGTATTTAAGGGTTTAAAAATATAAATAATTTAAATTAAAGCCTTAAAAAATTAAGATAAATTTGTCATTTATACTAAATTGCATGCAAATAAATAATTTCCAATCACATCTACTTTACCAACCCTGACCTATGCAGTAATAATCATACTATTCGTATAATGTATGTACATAAATGGCCAATAGATAGTATACTAATCGTACTAACACGAGTACAATATTATACTACATTTACCGCAATATACTACACATATGTATGTATGTATGTTAAATACACACAAAAACAAATTATACGCACGACTGATGAGTGTACAGCTCTGTATAGACAGAGCGAATATAAATATAAGACTCATTTGTTGGCGCTGCCGTTGTTGCTACCGCTGTGTCAGTTAAAAGCGGAAGTATTAAAAATTCGTAAACTATTCCGGTTCAAACGAATTAATAACGTACGTTAAAACAAAAATAAAAACATCGCATAAAACTGTTTTCAAAGTATATTTATTTTATTTTTTCAACTAGTTTAGATACAACTTTTCTTTTTTTTTTTTGTTTTTGTTTTCTTTTTTTGTCAGTATATTTTATTTATTAAAATAGTGATTATTAGGTTGTTGTTAGTTTTGCTACAGGTAATTAATTAAAGAGTCATCATCAGCAATTTCCCCCTTATTCACATTTACTGCTATAACGGCGGCATTACGATTATTTCGTTTAATCGGTTATTTATTCTGTTGACCATTACAAATCGGTCAATGTCACAACAGAGGAGAGTAAGTAATTTATTGTTTAGAAAATACTTTGACTTGTCCGAAAATAATTGTCTAAGACTGTAAATTTAGTATGGATTATAAAATATCGTTAGTATTTTAAGACAAATTGTTAAATTCATGAATATCTGTTGGTTGAAAAAATAGTAAATAAATCGTACGTATGTAATTGGTCATTACAACCCTTCAGTCAGGATTACGACATAGTTTCTCACGCCACTTATGTTGTGTGTGTTAATTTTATACATGAGTGGTGGGACCTACAGTTTAAAGTCGACTCCGAACGACAGATTTTTGAGAAACTTTTCATGGCAATTTTATTTACTTTCAGAGTTTTTGCCAGAAATCTGCTGAGAGGAAGTCGCCGAAGAAATACTTTTTGTATTTTATTTTGATGTCTGGCCTGGGGCTCGAACCCTGGCTTTTCGTCTAATAAGCCAACACACTACCTACTAGACCACGGCGACTTCGAAGACCACGGCGTTACTATTAAATTAAGTTTTTTTTTAGCATAATAAATATGATTTCATAATGTAATTGGTTGTCTACAGTACTCTATACAGTACTCTGTATTATTTCCAGCTATGTATGCACATATCTTCAACGTAACAAAATATGCAATTTCCACAATCGATAGTAACAATTACAGTACCCTATTTGAGGAGAAGAGGTCTAGAAACCTATGCGAATAGTTTTGCATCTGATACATTAAGATAGGAAAGATGTTGTTTTTTCGAATCCATGTTGGTCTTTAAATTGGTGTAGTGATTAAAGTGCTTGATTAAAAACCCAAGCAATTCAAATTCGAATTCGGGAAAAGGCGAATAAATTACTGTAATTTGTATACTATTATAAAAAGTCATTACGACAAAGGAAACATATTCTAACGAAATTCCAAAATTTAAATTTTAAATTTTTAATTTTCTAGAAACTGTAGTTACAGACAGTAGAAGTTTACAGTGAAATATTTACAAAGAGAAATAAAATTTGCATACTGTTTAAGGTATTACAAACGCAATAAATTATTTTGAAAAATACGCGCTAAAAAAATAAAAAAAAAATCTTGACTAAATTTAGTCATTTAGGAAACCGTTTTGTTAAGTTTCATGTTCTAAATCAACAGAAAAAACAAATGTAAGTTGTAATAGCTAACGGTTAAATGTGAAAAATGAAAAATAAATATTAACAAACAAAAAACAAAGCAAATCTCATATAATAAATATTTATTGGTCACAACAACCTGTCATGTGTTTAATCAATAACAGCAGTAGCTGTAGTAGCAGTTAGTGACGAGTAAATTTTCGAATAAAACGATTCGAATTATTAGGTATTGGAGAAAGTGATATTTTTTTAAACGATTGACACAAGAAGGCAATGCTTTCAAATGAGCCCTTCTCAAGCACACCTTATACCGATAACGAAATGAAGCTGGTCACATTTAGATTTAAAAACAATTTTTCTGTTTCTTATTTAGGAATACAATTTCATACAGATTTCAATAGGTTCTCAAATTGTTAATAAACATAAATATCTGCTGTTTATTTATTGTTTTAATTGTAAACTCATACCCACTGTCTTAGCGATCACTGAGACTGACCGACTGTCATCCGAGAATCAATAGAATATTTATTTGATTGTTGTTAATATGGTTGCTTTTAAATAATAATATTTAGTTAATATACGAGGGTATGTACATATTATATGTATGTATAACAATAGCAATGTACAATGTACATATAAACACAGTCATATTAATCGTTTGATGACTCGTCACTCAGTCTTTCTGTCTCTCATTTAATGACAACGATGGGCTGACTATCGATCAAATATGTTGAAGGAAATTATTAAACGTTATGAGTGGGGAAAAAGACAACAAAAAAATTATGTGTACATGGAAAAATAATTATTAAATACAATAATAATAAATTGTCCAACTACTACTGTATATACAATATACATATGTAAGTACATACACAAATGATTTAATTAAAAATCATGTGTAATCGTCGTTTTAGTTTTTTTCTAATAATTCTTGTAGAATATTTAGTTAAATAAAGATTTCATTTGCATATTTTTGATTTTATACGAGTAGTTAGCCATTCTATTATGGTACTACACTCGCATGTAGTATTTGCTATTGCTTTTAGCATGCATTATTTAAATTTTTTTATTTAATGTTAACAAATAAGAACATATTCTAGATTAATTACTATTTCCCCATTTCACTTTTCTAGTGTACTAAACTCAACAAAAATAAATAAATATGTATGTATCTTAAAACTACTTTAAAACTACTTTTTAAAACATTTCAATTTAAAAGAAAAAGGGAAATTGAAGAACAAAAAAATTTGTAACAAAAACAAAGATAGCAACAATAAGAAAATGTTTCTTATCAAAAGTGAGACATTTGAAATGACAACACACTTCAAAACGAATGTGGGGATATGTAGAGCAGTAACTTATATTAGATACAGTTAAAACGGAATGTTGTTACACTTTAAGTGGTTTTATCTTTGTAAGTCGATAATGAATTTAAAATTCTCTTCGAACCTTAATACTTTCTTAATTGAATTTAAGCTTTAGTACGCGGAAAGAATAAACCAGAGAAAGATTTTCTGGGTCTCTCTAATTGTATATTATATACCTTCCCTTGTAGTTTCAATGATATGAAGTTGAAAGTTATTCAACCTCGAAAAGACTTAATGAGTTTAATCTCTTGTAGATTTCTTTGTTCTAGTATAAGTATCAATAATTTTTGGGATCCTCCATTATAAACATTGCATTTATAGGCGGAAAAAAATTATGAATGTAATCACCTCCCTATTTAATTTGGTACAGAAAGATGGCGCCATATCTTACACATTCATTCAGTATAAAAACATAAACTTTTTAATGATTTCTTTACTAATTAAACGTCTTCTGTCTGTTCCTAGGCTGAGTAAGCAGCCTCTCAGGTCTAAATACTAATTCTTACAGGGCATTACACTATGAGATTGCGACTAGTTTTTGGGACACACTCTTGTGCTTCTTTCCTGGTATTCAGAGATTCAAATCAGTCTATAGAAGACAACGTCTACCAGGATTTCTGGCCTCTAAATATTCACCTTCAACATTGGCTGGCGGTGGAGCATACGTAAGAAATTATAAAAGATTGGAAAATATACCACGATGTCGTCAGTACACCTTTGTGCCTATTCCTCTGAAATAGTATCAATGAAAACGGATCGAATGTGTTAAATAAACGTAGATTAAGTGTCCTTGTGCACTGTGTAGATATTATAATAATAAATTTTGCATGGATTGAAATGTAGCAACAAAACCAGTTTCATTTAACCATTTTTAATATTTCTGTAAATGTTCTTATCTAATCTGTTGTGGTAGAATAAAATCAAAACAAAATTTAAAACTGAAAGGTATTCATATACTAAAACTTGGTAATTGCTGCTTATAAAATATGGTTTCATTCATAAGAAAAACAGTTAAAAAAAAATTAACGGAAAAAGAGCGTTAAACTTAAATGTTAACTGCGTAACAAAATAACAATAATTTGTTATAAACAACTTCCTTTACAAAAAAAAAATAAGACACCATGCACAGTACATAGTAAATATATATGTATGTTGTATGTAAGTGTGTGTGTGTGAGTGAATGCATTCATCTGAGGTGTTATTATTTATTTATTTATTTATCCATTCGACACTTTTATTCATTCAATCATTGGATATTTTAATGTGAATGACATTCATTTTTAGGTTAGGGTTTTGCTATTCTTAATTAATTTTGTTTTCTTTTTCAACTTCTTTGTTAAATTTAATGCTATTTTATGCAAAACAAAACAAAACAAAGATCTTTTGCAATTGCTTAAATCTTATTGTAAAAGATACATGAAAAGTGTCGATGATTATTTTGTTTTTGAGTTGTTTAAATTTGTTCTCCTCTTAAATAAACTTTTAGCAAATTTATATAACCATTAAATTTGCTTTTTTTTTTTGTTTGTTTGTTTATTGCTATGCTGTATTTTGGTCAGTTTACAGATCGTAGCGTTTTATTTGCCGAATTTTAAGGTCAGTTTCTTCTTGGCTGTTTTGTTTTAGAGTCACTTAAAAAAAGCTGGTTTACTTTGAACCCAATAAACGTCGAGGCAATTGAATGCTTCTAAACTTACGTAGTCGTCATTATCGACTACGATATGTTTGATTTTTAATCAGCCCATGTTTAAATTATTTTTTATTTTTTTGCCAATCTTGTATTCAACTTCTTGTAGTTATGCTCGTATATGTATGTACTCATGCTAACCAATAACAATTTCTAGGTTTATTTTATATTTGTTTATATCTGTTCTTTTTTGTTTGAGTATTTTTTTTTTTTACTATGCACGTATCAAGTATAAAATTTTAACATTTGCCAGTGTATGTAGGCTATACAGTAGATAAAAATAAAATTAAAAAGGCATTAAAAGTCAAAATGTTTAAAATTGCCAGATTTAAAGTTGGTTAATAGAATACTTTAATAAATAAATACAACAACAATATCTATTTATATATGTATAATGTATAATGTAAGAAGGTCAAAGCACTCAAACTCCACAATAGTTTTTTGTTTTTGTTCCGTTTCAAAGATTTGTTCTTATAAAGACATAAATATGCTATGACGTCTGTTTCTATTATTCTTGAGTTTTGTAAGAGTTTGTTATAGTATGGGTAGCATAGTATACATAATCATTAAGATTACATGTAATAATTTGTAATTATTTTATTTTCTTTTGTTTCATTATCAACAAAAACAATGACCAATAAATTGTTTTTTTTTTAATTGTTTAAACGATTTCAGTTTTTTCTTATTTTAGTTCATACTCTTTGTTCTATCCAATGTAAACTAAGTAGGACTGTTTATAGTATAAAAGGTGTAGTAAAAGGTAATCCATTATTAATCACGACAAGACAAAAAGCAAAAAAGTTGCCTAGGCCGCTGAACATACACAAGAATCATGCTAATTATAGTTGTACAACGCGGTTCATAATCAAATCATAATTAAGTAAATAGAAGTTACTGCGGTAGTCAACCGAATCGCGTTTAGCAATAATAATCGAAGCGGTTAATCGTTTTCCACCAAATTCTAATTTGAACATATTACTAAAGCCATAGTCGATAAGATTCGTTCCACTCAAGAACGCGAATATTATTCTGTAGCCATTGTCTAACAGTCCAACTAATCGTCAATATTATATTAGATGAAACAATGTGAACTAAACTGCCACAAAATGAATTGCATTTAATAAAAAGAGAGAATTTTTCCTCTTTCCTGAATACAAGTACAATAAAATGTGTTACAATTACCACCCCATTTTGAATTCAAATTTTTTAAACCAAAAATACTTTTTCTAATAACATTTAATTTTAAAATTGATTTTAAATTTCCATAGCATTGGCAATCATGACAACGTTAAAAACATATAATAAATAACAGTAAATTTCATAATTAAAAGTGTTGCCAATGTTTATTTTATTTATGTCAGCTGTCAGATATTCTTAAAGTATTTTTTATCGATTAGTCACAGAAGAAACAAAAAAAACCAAACCATAAAAATCTATGAGAGAGATAAGATACTTGGGGTGACACTTTTATTGAGATGTTCGTATTTTGAAATACAATAACAATTCATACTCAGCAATTGCTGATGCGATTGCATTTCCTGTTGAAAATATCAAAATAAACAGACGAACATAAAATGACTAAAGAATTTATTTGTTGTATTTCCCCATAAACAAGAAAAAAAAACAAATAAATGTTTATAGCGTATTTTCTTAAAATTTCCTTAATGATTTTTCTTCTGGGCTAGATTTCTTTGTGATTCTTCTTTGTTCTGTTAGGGGGGTTTATTTTTGTTATGGCCGCGACTGAAAAGTTAAATATGGCCATGTGTACATGTGTTGGTTGGTATGATGTGGTATGTTGGCTTTCGCAAGATTTTATTTATAATTTCACTCACCTTCAGAAGAGTTAATTTATTTTCTCTGGCTGCATTGCAAACAATCGCTGAAATATCCATGACACTCATTTATTTTTTGGAATACTATTTACTGTTGCTATTGCTTATGGTGATAGAGATAGTACGCTCCCTCGTTACTCTTCTTTTTCTATTCGCTTCTATACACAATCCACTCTTCTTACTTTTGTTCTTTTGTTTTTCTGCCTTCTCTATTTTTTTTTCAGATTGTTGTTTTTATAGTAAATGCTGCTGATGCTGCCTCTTCTTATTTTTTTACTCTTCTTATTATTCAGCAATAACAACAATAACAATTACAATAAGAATAATATTCCTTTGTTCTTGTTCTATAGAAGCGTTTTTGCTATAGGCTGCTTGCTGGTTGTATTATTTGATGATTTTAAATTAAAATTGAAAGACTGTATTTACTTGTGTAAAATTTGTTTCGTTGTATTTATGTATTTATTACGTTTGCTTTTCCTTTTAGGCAATCTGACGTTTGAGACCCACCAACCCACCGATTAATGTTAATCTCAATTTTGTTTGGATTATTTCAGCACTTGGTTTTTGTCTTCTCGTAAATTCACAAAAAAAAACACTTAAAATGCACAATTTTTTCTTTTTTCCTTCTTTAATTCTAAAAACACCCTGTATCAGCAAATAAAAAAGGGAAAAACAAACTTATTTTGGTACGTAATATTTCTGCGTTTTTTCTATTATTTTCTGAAGCAGGAAGACAAAGATATTTTATTTTTTCTCTCCTATTTTTTCGTAATTTATTCTTCTTCTTTGCATGCAAGGAAACAATGAAAAGACTGCTTTTGCTGTAGATGTTGTTGTTATTGGGTGTTTTTAAAGCACTTGGATTTCGTCGTGTTATTCTTCCTCTTTTGTTTTTCGTCAATAAGCACCGTTTTGATTTTTTCAATATTTTCTTATTCTTTTATTTTTAGCAATTATGAGCAAAAGAAATCCAGAACTATAGTTGAACACCACAAAAATTTCATCAAATTTTTTTTAATTCAAAAACTTTTAATATTCTTTTTTTTTGGTTTCAACTGTGTTTTTTGATACAATTTAAGAAATAATCGCTTCTATAACGAATCACGAATCTTTTCAACGTTGTATTCTCATGCGCTCATTGTTAATTACTAATAAAAAATATATTTTTGTTAAGAATATTATTGTCTGCTGCTGTCGTTTATATTATTTTATTCTTTTTCTATTATTCATTTCCCTTGTTTCTTTTACTTTTATTTTCGCTGTATAGGACAGAGTTGTATTTTTGTTTTTATTAGACACGAACCGCATTCCAAAAGAAAAAATAAACCCACCAACCTCAAATTCTATATAATGGACCCTTGGTCATTTAATAATTATAAAAAATTGTTATTGAATTAAAATTAAAAGTTATTAATATTTATTTAATTTCATTTAATATTTAATTTTATTTTGCATTGTTTTGATGTTCATATTTATCGACTTCTACTTGGTGGTAGCGCTGCCATTCTTTAATTTCCTAAATACCTAACTAAATTGATCAGGTAGCATTCTTCCGCTATGTGCTGCCAGACGTAGAGGTGATACCTATCGACCGTTAAAGATTATGCATATGGTGCAGGAATTTGAAAATAGAATTAAAAAATTTAATGATCCACAAATATGGAAAGAAATTATATCGGTTTATAATTTATATTGCCTACTGTAGACTTAGTTAATAATAATTAGTAAAATTAATACCAACGTCAACTTCACTGCATTTAAATAATAAGTGATTATGTTTGAGATTTGGGGGCTATTTTGAAATGAATTACGCAGAAAAGTTCGGGAACTGAAATATAAGCATTTATAAAAATTGAAGTCGCCGTAGCCTAATAGGTAGTGTATTGGCTTATTAGACGTAAAGCCCGGATTCGTATCCCAGGTCAGACGTCAAAACTAAATATGAAAATAAATATTTCTCCGGCGATTTCCTCTCAGCAGATTTCTGGCAAAAAGTCTGAGAGTAAATAAACCTGCCATGAAAAAGTTTCTCAAAAATCTGTTGCTCTCGTTAAACTGTAGGTTCCGCCACTCACGTTTTAAATTAACACACACAACATGAGTGGTGTGAGAAGCTATGCCATAATCTTGACTGAAGGGTTGTAATGGCCAATTATGTATGTATGTATGTACAAGAATTTACTTACGTATATTTTTTAGTTCTATAATGTTAATATTTATTTTTGTGTGGCCAAACTTAGGGGATTTTTTTTAATATTTTAAGAAAACATTCTCAAAACGCAATGTATAGTAAAACTAATATAAATACGAATATTTTTCAAATAAAAGAACTTGTTCGCTTATTTTGCTCTTCTTGTAACCGGTTTTCTTTAAGAAAGCAATTAAATTTTAGATTGTAAGTTAGAATTACATCTTGGAGTGGTTGCCCTGAATAGTGTTTTGGAAAAGAAATTGTCCCACAGTTTGGAGCCCTTTTTTTAAACCGAATATAAAATTAATTTTCATAGGAATACAATCCAACGAGATTCAGATTTGATTGACAAACGAATGCCGATATGATTCATTGCATTTATAGTCCTTAACATCCATATTTTAAAACATGCAATTGTCATGTGAATGAATTTCAATGATCAAACAAAATTTCTACAAGGTAGGACAAATTAACTTGAAAATATGCGCGTATGTTGCACTTATCCGCTAATAGTAATAGTGAGATAAGAACGGGGTTACCCAGTATTTGTAATATAAATATGGAAAATAATTCGGGGAAGTACGTTCCTTTATAGTACACCTAACTTTTATCTTGTTTTTGACGTCTAAACTTAATAAACACTTATCTACCATCGAGATAATAGGTAATCAAACATTTGACGTTATAAGGGACTGTTTGACCACGCGAATTAACTTGCCTTTGAACGACAATAAAAAATAAAGTCATATGAGAAGATGGAAAAAGTCGTAGAGTTTTGATAACATTAGATCGAACATATTATATTAACTGGTAAGATCCGGTTTGTTTTTTACAATTTGTGTACGCGTATTAAATGAAATTATAGCACATTTGGTAAACAACTATTACCAATAGTAAAAGAAATTTGTCCCACATATAGAAATTTTTGTTTTGAACTTGAATTCATTATCATGATTATTTTTTATAATATACCATACGTTTGTTTCTATGAATATATAATTTTTATTTTCGATGTATTGTTTTTTTTCTTAACATCATTAATATTTTAAAAAATGTTTATATATATTTACCACATAACTTATTATTATTCATATAGAGTAAATAAAACTCTAAAAAAAAATATTAAACAACATAAAAAACACTAACATTTCGTTAAAGTAAAAATAAATATTTTTTTTACAAATTTTCATTTCTTTTAACATAATCCACGGCCAATTGCTTAACTCGTTGAACATTAGCATCGTTGCCAAAACGTTCTTCAAATTCCAAATATTTTTTGAAAATTGTGCGCATTTTGCGCAATGGTATCTTTTGGACTACAGCACGTTCCAAAATGTTTCTAAGAAAAAAAAAAGAAAGAAGGAAAATTTATACAATTCCTCTCTGTTCTAGAGAAAAATGCTTTTTTTATTTCATTCAATGCACAATATGATGTAGTAAGATAAAATCCATTTATTTTGCTTTGGGGTCGAATAAGCGTAATAAGAGTAAACCTATTAAAACTCTTTCATAGAAATCTATGTATGTCTCTAGAAGAAACGTAAAAGAATCGATTTTCTAACATTCTAACAAAGTAAATTTGTCACCAACAAAATTTCTAACCACAGACAGGACCAGGCAATACAGGGTGGTAGTTGCCAAGTAGGCACTTGAAGATGAATACGTACGCTTTCGATATTTATTTTATATTAAACAAGACATTACTAAAAAATTACTATAATGGATTTCTCTTACTATACCATACATTTTTTAAGAATGAAATACAAGTCATTAATTTTTCTGTTCTGTGCTTTTATATCTTACCTTGCTGAATCAATTAAGTCCTCCTTCACCAACATGTCCACATACTGACACCAAACGTCCACGCGTTTAGGATACGATGTCACCACTTGATCCAGTAATGTTTGTGCCATTTCATTATTACCGTGTTTGTGATTTAAATTTGCAAACGTGACTATTGTATTGACATCTAAAGGAAATGAAAAATTTTAAAGTGTCAGCAAAAAGATTCTCATTCCAAATGAATGAACTATTTACTTACGATCTCTATCTGGTAGACAAGCTAGAGCTTTGTGCAACAATTGTTGAGCTCTTTCAGTCATACCTATGGTGAAGAAAGCATTGGCTGAAACACGCCAAACTTCCGGTTCTGTTTTGAATTTTTTCGTTATATTACCAATAATTTCTATAAGTTCGGTAGATTTTTGGGCATCGGTAATAATTTCTACGGTACGTAGGTAAATTTTTAATGGTTCATTATACATTAGGGCCTCTTTAAGTGTGTCATTAAAGGACTCTTTATTGCCGTAGCGTAACTCTAAATTAAGTAAAGCCACCCATATATTAATTTGCTCATCTGAATTTCTAAAGTTTATGGTTTTCAAGGCTCTACGGGCTACTGCTCTGGCTTTATCGATTTCTGTAGATTGTAGATGAAATACCATATAGTTTATCCAATGTTTACTATTGTTGGGATCCGATAAAACTAAACGGTCGTATTGATCCACTGAATCCGGTAACTGATTAGGATCAGCATATTTTTCTTCAATTGCTCTAAGGCGTGCTTCCTCTTCACGTTGTTGTTTAAACTTTTCCGCTGTGGTTAATTTCTTTTTGGCATTGGTTTTCTCATCTTTTGTTTCGTTGTCTTCATCTTCATCGGAGGATTCTACAGTTTTGGAGATGTTTGTTAAATCCAAATTCCAAAAGTCATTAACACCGGTCAGTGATTTTATTGTCGATTTTTGAGGTTTTTTATCTGTAACTTTTTCCACAGAAGTTATTTCAACAACTTTTGCTGCTGCTTTCTTATCAGGTGCTTTATCTTCATAGAACAATATAGAATCCTCTTTATTCTCAACATCATCGCTGGAGCTTTCATTATCATTATTGTCCGCTTTCTTCGGCTGTGTGGTTTTCGACTTCTTAGTTACTTTACCAGTTTCCGATAAGGTACGTTTCCGTTCTTTAGTTTTAGTGTTGTTAGATGCTTCGTTAGATTTTTTCAAATTTACAGCTATTTTGTTCTCTGGGTTTACCAATTTTTCTTCTTTTTTGTCCTTTGATTTTTCCAATTTTTGCTTTTTTGTTTCCTCTACTTCGACTTTTTCATCTTTAGCGATTTTTCGCTTTCTGTTTATTTCCTGATACAATTTGTGTATGTCATCCAGCACGGCTATACACTGCGATCCATGAATGAAAGCCAACTTACAAAATTGTCCCTCTTCAACGGATTTACTGGCGGCACGCTCGAAATCATTGAAGTGCAATTGTGTTGGACAGAAGACCAAAGGATTTTTGCCTTTTTTTAAAGAACAAGCAAAAATAGTGTCATTTTTAAAGAGCACTTTGGCAGCTAAACCAGTTTTTCCAACGAGATTTTGTGAAATCTCCTTGTCCGTTGTTATATGCTCCAAATCACCAGCTTTATTACTCAGAAATACAAGCTTATTACTGTAATCAACCCACAAGACAACACATTGTTGTATGGTGCCCTCTTTTGGCGGCTTCGTTTTACCTAGTGTAGACGCTTTAACGACACCTATTACTTCCGTATTGTCCAGAACATATTCAAAATCATTCGTGGCTTCATGGACACATTGAAATTTAGCAGTCACTTTATCTCCAGGAGAATAACGAGCTATAGCATGGCCTTGTTTCTTAAGTGAATTTTTGATATCAGAAATTTCCGTTAAATAGCTTAAAAGAATAATAAAAGAGAATAATTTTATAAATTAAGACATTAGAACAATCTGTGGCACTTAAAATTAAAGGAAATGAAAAAAAAATATGCTTTATTTGTATGCTGTTGGCCGAGATCATATTTTAAACAGTTTGAAAAAACACTAACGACTTCCAAATAAACTAATCTTAGACCGTGGTTCTAATATAACTCATCTTATTCTGATGGATCTACAAAAATATTTGTACCGCATTACAGAATAATAAATAAAATTTACAATGTTCCTTGACAATATTTCTAGCAGAGTGGTGGTCAATTGGGAGAATATTTTTTAAGCATGGGCAAGTTATTTATTTGTTATACAGCAAGATTAAAAGGATAATCGAACGCAAAGCAGCATTTGTGAAAAACAACAAAATGTACGTACATTCATAATTCAAAATTAAAAGAACAAAAGCAAGCACAAACAGTTTCTAATTTAACAATACAAGTATGTTAGCAAAAAAAAAGTTCCATTTAGAAAACTTTATTTGAATTGGTATTTTACATACAGTTCTCGAGAATAAATTTAATAAAAGAGAGAGAAGTCCCAAAAAAAAAAACTAATATCCAACAATTAACACTTTTTTTCTTGTTTTTTTTGTTTTACTTTATACTAAAGTATTCCACTAAAGTTTTTACAATAATAATTAATCATTTTGATTTTTCTTTCAGTATATTTTTTATTTTTTTTTTAGGCCCATTCTAAGAATGTTATATTGGCCATATAATACGTTTTACAAGTTTACAACAATGGTAATATAGTATTTCAGTTTATTTTAAACAAATTATTTATATAAACAATTTTTCTTATACTTTTTTTTCTATTAAAAATGTTATTTTCGATGGTTGTTTAAGATGTAAAATATTTTCTTTTTTTTTAATTTTTTCACAATTTCGTTTTTCATATTATTTAGATAATAATAGTAAAATATATAAAAAGCAAACATTTAATTAAAAGGTGATGTGCTTATGTTTGTATGAATGTATGTATGTATGTATGTACATATGTTTGTATGTATAAGTGGTATTTGATAACATTCATACTTTAATAAAAGGCTAATATACAAATAATTTATATTTATATAAAAAATTAACATGCGTTATGATAAAATTTTATTGCAAAAAAAAAAAAAAAAGAAAAAGAAAAACATGAAGAAAAAAAAAACGAGTTTAACAACAACAACAAAAAATAAATACTTTTTAATGAATTTTTCAAAAGTAAAATAAAAATAATAAAAAAAAAAACAATATGAAATAAATCCTGGATATTTTATTAATTGTTTTCTTTTAATGTATATTGAGTTGTATTTCACACAGTGAAAAAAATTAAATTATTTGATATGACATCTTCACAGATAATACAAGTACTTGGTATCATTATAACAGTCATTTTGATAATCTTTCTTTTTTTTTTATTTGTATTTATTTATACATATATACACGTATAATTACTAATTATATACTTAAGTATAGAAAGCAAATGTTGGTTGGTTTTATAAAATTAAAATCAAATTAATTGTTAATACTAAAATTTTAAAATAAAAATAAAAAGGTCTTTGCATTGGAATTAAAAAGTATTAAGATAATTTTTGCTTTTCATAATTAATGTTTTTTTTTGTTGTTTTAATTTTCTATTAATAAAATAAAAATTTATGAAAAAAACCAAATCAAATACTAATAATGAAATATGTACTCATGTATTTAGTTTTTGACAACTTTTTTTTTTAATTTGAAACGGAAATTTCTCATTATCGTAGGAAAATTATACAGACAAAAAAAAAACAACAAAAGAACATTCATTGACTATGAATTTATATGGCTTAAAAAGTAGAGATACGAATACTACAGCGATAAAATTGATTTTCGTTAATAAATTTTATGATTTTTTGTTTCTTTTGTGTTGTTTTCTTTTCTTTTTTTTTACTTTTTTGAGACTTCGTGTATTATAATTACAATTTCATATAAAGAAGAGTAATAAAACAATAAATAAAAACTACAGCTTACATCTACAATGTAAATTTAGTTAGTATTTTAATTTTAAACAATTACTGGAATAGTGTGCAATACGCTGATTTTTCAAATAATGATAACAACTTAAAGGTTATTTATACTATTTAACAAAAATTTATTAAAACTTAAAAACGAATAACATCTTTTGAGACTGATTTCTCTTTTGTTTTTCTTCTTCCATCTTCCTCTCATTATTATCTATTTTCATTTCTTAACAGAACACAACTTTTATGCAATATTTTAAAAGATTACACAAAACAAATATCAAAAATATTGTAAATATAATAAAAACTTAACAAGGGTGTGTAACAAATTGTTTAGAAAATGAATTTAGAAAAGCACAATTAATTTAGCTAAGATTAGTACATATAAACAATACAAGACGATAAAATATTTTATGTAAAACTCAGGTAAAAAAAAAGTCATTTGATTAGAGTCATTGTAAAATGACATGAATACTAAAGATTTTCATTATAGTTTTCCCGATAAATCTCGTTTGGAAAAGTATAACTACTAAAAAAAATTTAAAGAATTAAAAAAAAATAGAAATATATAAACAACATGTATATATTTTTAGAAGAATAGCAGAGATCTTATAATATATATATATATATATGTATACAAGCATTGTATATAAAGGATTAAGTAAAAATAATGCCAAAATTAAGCGAATTAAAAAATGTCTTTTTAATAGTGCACGAAAGAAAATATAAAGAAATAATACAACAAAGCACAATTTTAGCGCTAAACTTTTTATTAGCAGTAGTAGTAATAGTAGCGGTAGTAGCAGCAAATATTTTATATCGCCAATTGCATCAGATTCTTTAGGTGTCAGATTCTGTAACAAATCTAAGAACTTTAACCGCCTTTTGGTATTTTAAGCTGGACTGGTATAGACTAATTATTCACATTTGTTTTTGTTTGTTTGTGCCAAAAAGCTCTGGTATGAAAATAATAGATTTGATTCGCATCAAGTCTAATGATATTTTATTAAGAACACTTAAACAATATGGCATAGAATTATATGGCTCTTGCATTTGATATTTGCTACACAACTAAAATTAAATCTTATTAAAAAAAAACAAGAAAAATAGATGAATGAAGACGAATATAACTTTAAAAATCAAAAGAACTAAATTCCACTAGCCACTCAATAGCCTGCACTCGATCACTGGGATATGACACTGAAGTTGATAGTGCAAGAGTGTTGTATATGTATGTATATTTTTTTTCCAAATATTAGTATACTTAACAATGATGTACGGGGTATTTGAGCTATGCAAATAATGTCATCTGTTCTCTCATCTCTGCTACATTCTATATTCCTGTCACACTAACACTTGACTAATTTGAGCAATATACAACTACATCTGTCTGTATACATAATAATATTTATGTATGTGTATGTACGTGTGGGTGTGTGTGTGAGTGTATGTATTCTATAAATTAAAACTTATTATTTTCCTTGATTTAATTATATCGTTATCACGACATATCAATGTCTAGAAAATCGGGAGATAGCAGCATTGAGTCGGAGGGATTAGACGAGACAAGGGACAATGTATCGCCCATTATTGCACTGGCGAGATCTACCGAATGATGGTGATGATGATTATGTTGGTGATTATCAATTTCATCATGATCGTCATGCAATTGATGATGTAAATCGTGATGATGGGGTTCTAACGTGTCTAAACTGTGTGCTTCTAGTGGATGCTGATGGGATGACGATAGCAAAGGATCTCGTCCATGCTGTAATGATGTAGGTGATTCGGCTAAACTACCATTATTATGATTATTGTGATGATGATGGTGATGATGATGATGATGGCAATCAGCAATATTATCAGAACCACAAGCTACCATTAGATCAAAATTTGTTGAGGTACTGCTGGGACTTTGTTGACATTGCTGTAGCATATTATTTGATCCGTGTTGATATTTTTGATGTTGACAATTCGAACAGCTGCTTGAGAGGCAAGTAAGACTGCCAGGACCACCACAACATGAATTTAGCGGTGTGTTGTGATGATTTGTAGGAGTGGGCGTTGTAGAGGTAGTATTTGAATTTGTGTGACGAGCTGGTGAAGATATTGATGAACTACTTGCGTATATATCGTCTAAAGATAACTGATGACTACTGCAACAGCTGCCATTATGGGTATGTTCATTACAGTCATTACCACCATTCGTTGAAGAATAACTATGAACACTACATTGCATTTGGAGATTAGGTGAATGAGGGGCAGATTGCATCAGCTGGTTGGTGGGTATAGACAACATCGTATCAATACCACCGCTGCCATTAGCAGTGCTACACTGTACCATAAGTTGTTTAGTCTCTTCCATTAGGTCTTCCATAGGATTTAGATTGATGCCAAGGTTGTTATCAAGCGTATTAATGGAGGCGTTGCTGGTTTGCTGCTCTTGTTGGCCTTCGTTGATTAGGGGAGTAGAATGATGGTTATTCATGTTTGAGGGACTAGAATTCTTTAAGTAGGATGTTGTTGGTGTAGGAGCTGATACAGATGTATGATTGAAGTCTGCCAAAGGTATACCATGAGATTTGGCTTGCATTTCCAATTCTTTGATGCGATTCATAAGGCGTCTATTTTGCACTTCTATTTGTCGTTGGCGCTGTTCATTTTGTTTTAACCGGGCCACCTCATGCTTTAGGCATTTTATATAGTCAACAGAGCTCTTAAGGATAGTGCCCTTATTTGGCCTTATATCACGGACAACCTCATAATAAGGATCATTAGTTTTGGGCAACAAAGTACCCAGTTCCTTAATACGATCGTTAATATTAAAACGTCGGCGTCGTTCTATCATATTATGATTATCTTTCTTTTGGCGGTCTTTTGCCATAGCATTGGCTTCTGCATCGGTCAAAGATTGGGGTTCTTGTTTAATATTTAAGTCGCTTGAGAAGGAATCGTCGAATTTAAGCGTATCATTCAGATTATTGTTGTGTAGAATATCCTCGAAGTCTAGATCGGCATCACTTTCAAATGATGGTGGCAGCTCTGAATTACTAGTTGCAACAGAACTCAAACTAGGGGTTGCCGACGGTATAGGACTGGCCATGCCACTGGGTCCGGATGAGTTCATAAAATTTGTGTTGCGCATCATTTTAACCAGATTTCCAGGATTTGAACGACTACCCAAGGAAGCGTTGTTCGTATTTTTATTGTTACCCAAGTTACTGGAAGAATTATTGCTAAAGGACTTTAACGAAGATGGTTGATTATTGCCAGTGTCAGTGTTATTAAACTGCATATAGTACGAATTGGCACCATTGCTGTTATTATTACCCATGCTATAGGGCGACAAGGGCATGTTATCATCAAGTATTGTGGCACTATTTGGAGATGCAGTTGGAGTCATGCGCATTTGTCTAGGTGAACTATTCACCGATGAGCAATTGTCATTCAAAATGCTATTATTGGCATTCATGCCTAGAGTATAACTACTGCTCGAATGTTCGTTACCTTGATGTTGGTGCTGTTGTTGTTGATTAGGGTTCGAACTGGCTACAGTTACCTTTAGATTAGCCATAGAATTTGCTGCTCTACCACTCCAATCCGTTTGATTTTTAAATGATTCACTTAGGTACTGACGCACTTGATTCTTTTGCTTTTGTATGACGTGATAACGTGTGGGATTTTCTAATATTGTTCGTACTTGCAAAACCTGTTGGGGTAATTCCAGGGGTACCTGCAAAGGCACCTTAACCGTAACTGGACTTGACTGAGTTTGCGGCATCATTAAAGTGTCCATATTCTTCGATCCATAACTATCCGAGTTCGAATTACGACTTTGGTTAGAGCTGATATTGTTCGCATTCGACTGAATTTGTATTTGGGGACTGTTGGATACATTGTTATTGCTGTTAATCTGCTGTTGCTGTTGTTGTTGATCGTAAATTACTTGTTTTTGTTGTTGTTGTTGTTGCTGTTGTTGTTGATGATTATTATACACGTTTTGTAATTGATGATGCTGTTGCTGATGCTGGTGTTGGTGTTGGTGCTGGTGCTGAAAAGCAGCGTTCGCTTCATGTTCTCTCTTTTCGGCTTCTCTTCGTTCTAACTCTTGCTGTTGTTGCTCTCTCTGCAACTGTAATTTCAATTGCGTCCTAGAAGTGGGTGTAACAGTTTTAAACGTCGGTATGTTATCGGGTCTAATAGTGCGTGTTGCCGATTTCAGTTCATAAAATTCGACGTCATTTGAATGTGGACCAGAAACTTTAACCGAAGGCAATACATCTTCGAGTTTATCCTCATCCATCGGACATTGGTAGTCGATTTCGAAATCGAAATCTAAATCTATACCCGATTCAGCCATTTCGTTTGTTTTTCGCCGACTATTTTCTTTATATTTCTTATTGTTTATTTCATTTATTATTGTTTTAATCGCAATTTGTAAATTTTCTTTGCTTCTTCTTTCACTGTTATTTAATTATTCTTTGCTCGTTCGTTATCGTTTGCTATTTTCCGTTTTAATTATTTTAGTTTAAAATCAATCATCATTTCTTAATACTTTTACATTAATTACTTTCTGGGTTTTGTTCTTTCCACGTAATCCATCATAAAATGTATCATCATCGCGTTTATAGAATTTATTTGGTTTTTTTCTTTTATTTTGTTAATTCTATTTTATTAATACTTTTACGCAGTTTATCTTAAAGTTTCACTTGTTATGTTGTTATAATTATATTAATTTTATATGTATATTTTTTTTCGTTATTGTTGCTAACCAGCAAGCAGCGTTTTATATTATATTACAATAATAATGGTCGAACGTCTTTTCGACGATATTAATGGCTGTACTCCGTTTACCAACGTATTTTTTTTTCTATATATTTTTTTATTTTTTTTTATATATTTTTCTTTCTTCATATAATAAAAAGTTTATAAATTAGCACATACGCATATGTTTACCACCGTATAACCAACCACACCACCAACCGCCATCTATCTGTCTACTGCACGATCCCCATATTATAGTGCCTCCTCAGTCGATCAGTCAGTCAGCCGTACGTAAGTATGTACTACAAAAGCAAGCAACAACAAAAACAACAGCAACAATAATAAAGATAAAAAACGATTGACAAAAATCTTTCATATAGAAATTTTATTAAAAAAAAAACTTTTTTTTTATTTTTGATTTTTGTTTTTTTTTTCTATAAATTTCGGCGTATAAAATAATTATTTCAAAGTGATCGGTATAATGAATTATATGAGTTTCTCTTAGCTGCAGTTGGAGTTTTAAATCGTTTTTATTTTTGCATTATTATTTTAATTTTTTTTTTATTATTTTATTATTTTTTTAATATAATTAATTGATTTTAATAAATATGAAAATAACGGCACAATTTTTCGTTAAAAAGAAATTTATCGTTAAAACAATTTCACAACGATTTTAGCAGTTCACTTATTTAGTATTAATTGTTAACAAGAAAGAAACGATAATTAAATAAATTTATTTTTAATTGTTTGATTAAAAATAGAAGAATAATAAAAGGTAAACGAAAGAATATTATATAACCACTACTGGCTACTACTCAGTACGATCAATTGTGACAGAACTAAAAAACTGAATCCATATGGCCGCTCTATGCACACACACGGATTGAAAGTTAGTAGTGTTGCCAGAAGCGATTGAGAGAGAGAGAGTGAGAGAAAAAGAGCAGCAACACCCGTTAATGCAGCCCCACAATTTCTAAAAAATAAAGAAAATCCCCAAAATTCTTAAACAAATTGTAAAAATATCCATTTTCGAGAGATTATTTCTATACAATTGAGAATAAGCTTATTTTTTTTAACGATAACTGAAGTACAAACGTTCTTAATTGGTATTTCCATCGCTTTTTTTCTTTATTCTTTTGCGATTTCATCGTCTAATATAGCCGAGTCTAGACGAACAAATTGATGTTTGCTTTGTTTGTAAAGAAAAAAAATGTTAATATATTTGAGGGTAAATTCGATTAATTATACACACTGTAATTAACATGTTTTGTTAAGTATATAGAAATGTTAATTTTCGATCTACGTCAACCAGCGTAAACCAGTTTAATAAAGCTGGATAAAATATTTTATATAATTATTGTATCGTTTCTCTGTTTTAGAGTGCTAAATAACCTACTCAGTCTTTTCACCACTAAACAGTACCAATAAATTTAAATTAAAAAAAAAATAATAATAATAATAATATGTAATTACAATTTGAGAATTTAATGAGTTGGAATAAGTAATTAAGCAAATAGAAACTTCTTTTGTATAACTGTAGAAAAAAAACGAGAAATAAATTGATTTTTAACAATTTCCGATATGAATTAGTGAATAAATGATAAGACATTTATTAAAATCAATATCAATAATAACTTAGATATCCAAGAAGATGTGTTGCGAAATCCAAGCCAAAATTATTGAAAAGAAAACCACATTGATTGTGCATAAATTTGAAAATCTCATGAAAAACTCATGTTCGAATAATTTTATTGAAAGTTCTTTTTTACATGAGCTGTTTGTCAAAAATGTAATCTTTGTACAATATAAATTGAAAAAGCTCAATATGCTGTGTAAGAAACTAGTGAAAGCTTGAAAGAAAAATTACGGGGGGCAGCGTTAGAAGGCACTATGATGTGTATGGAAATTGGGATTAAGATTTGCAAATTCTATAGTCAATACCGTTGAATATGACTTTGTACAAATGCACTTTACATTTAATAAATTTACATAATAGTCTGAATTTTCCACAGCAAAGTGCTAAAAGGAATTATCCAAAATTTAAAAAGGAGAGCAAAAACGATAAACATCGTTTTGGAGATGACTTCTTGATTAAATATAAAATTATTTCTATTTTATATTGCAGCAAAAAATATACATTAAAATTATGAAATATATTATTAATAATATTTCAGTGCGAATCAAACTTTTGTGTTTCTGACACAAATTCGGATTCGAATCTCTAACCCTTTACATACGACAATCATATCATTCCACGACATCAAAAATTATTAAGAATTTTTTATTTTTTTTATAAATCTTAGGCATACTAGCTGAAGATTTAAAACGATTTTTTTTCGAATTCGAAGTACTAACAGAAAAGTATGTAAACTTAATTTTAAGTGGTTATATCTTTTGCAATGAATGTTCGCCACATACACTATCAGAATGCACTCACCATTTGATGGAAAGATAACGAAACAGTTTTAATTTTAATTTTACAAAAGTCTATGCAATTTAAGTTAAATACATATTTATTTTGTTACAAAGTATGACGCAACTTTTATCTATAAATAAATTTACATAGCTTTTAAGGAATTGAAGTTAATAAAACTGCAAGTTAAGATTGAAAATAAATTGAAATATTTTTTTCCAATTCGGCTTAAAGCCTGCTACAAAATTTTGGATGTTTTAAGTTCCTATTTCATATGTAAAAACTAAAACCTATTTAAAGACATTTGACAACAACGAAATATTAAAACTATTTAGTGTTTCCACAAACACACACACACGCACGCACTATAAATAAATTATTACTCGAAATTTCTATTTTAAAATCGAGTACATTTATAAACAAATATTGACGCAACTATATGAATTAAGTTGGAAACTAAATAATTAACAGAGAATTTTTAATTAATTGAATTGAGTTATAAAATTAAAAATTCTAAATAAACAAACCTTTTATAAATAAAATTAAAATTATAATAAAAAATAGAAAATTAAGTTTTATATGTAAATATGCTCTCAGCTGTTTATTTGAGCCTCAAATCGAATCTTGTGTTTTCAATCAAAAACACATACAGCTGGCGTATAAGCATATTCACGGCTTAAAAAATAATCGTGCTCAATTTAAATGTGTTGCCAGTTAATGAAACCTTTATTTTTATTACTCTTTAGATTTCTTTCATTGTAAACAAGTTTAATGTATCGTATACAAAAAATAAAGTATAAAAATTGAAAAAGATAATGACACTGCTAATTTTCAAAATTGCAATCAAATACACAACATTATACATGATATGTATATGTGTCTGGCTGTGTGAGAGTATGTTGTATCTGATCGTTTTTGGTGTAATTCGATAAAGACTACATGAGTAGAAAAACAAAAGAAAAAAAATAGGAGCGAAAATAATGTTACCACCTGCCCATATTTAAAACACTTGTGAATAGTTTGTAAACTCAAATGGTTTTCACTGGAAATAATTGTTTGCGACACAAAGGCCCCAACTATCCCCTCATCTGGCAACATGGCTCAGGTGAATCATAAAGAGAATGAGATAGTAGGTACACTTGATCGTGCTGAAAGTGCTTCTCCCGCTTCAGTCTCTTGACATACAAATGCAAAATGTAAACAAAAACCACTTGGATCGTTAAAAGAGCGAAAGACAAATATTTGAAAAAAACATACAGGTGCGTGCACAAAAATAGTTGTGTTCAAATTCAAGTCACATAATAATTGGCCTCTATTAAACAGAAACCTCTTAATGGCTTTCCCAATAAAGAAAAGCAAATAAATAATAAATTATATTACAATAACGTGTTATAATTAACATAAACCCTTAATACTGAAACGTGTTTCATTCTTAGGGTTAATAGAGGCAAATTTGGTAAATGGAAATGTATGAATGACAAAAGCTAGTGCGCTTAAATCTCGATAATTGATAATTTAAATGAATTAATTTTGAAATTTTGCAATTTTTCATTCAAAGTATTATTCACTAAAATACGTTTTTATAAAAGAGAAAATATAATTATATATTAATTAAGACGTATGTATATACATATGTATATAGAATCTTCAATACATACATACAAACAATATTAGCTATCACAACCCACCATGTTTGTGTGTTAATTTTTTCAGTGTCTGAATCTACCGCTTCTAAGACCCGACTCCGAATGGCAGATTTAAAAAATACTTTTTCATGGCAATTAACCCTTAGAACTTTTACAGAAGACTGCTCAGAGGGTGTCGACCTACATATTTTCTTTTCTTAAATACATTTTGTTGTAAAATATTCTCTTCCTCAAAGAATATATTTTCACAGAAGGTGTTGTTTTTAGGCAACAACAGACCTCAATGTATTAGGAATATCTTGATAAATGAAACTGAAAGGAAAAAAAAAACGATAAACCGAATATGAAGATGAATGCCTCCTTCTCCGTTAACAAAACTTCTTCCAGCTACGAAAAATAATTTTATGACACAAATTTTTGATTTAATTTACTGAGTTTTACTTAAATAAGCGCAATTTAGTAAAAATCAGCAGTATCGGGCGAAAGTTGCATATTACCAGCCAAAAATTATTTCGTTTTTAAAATGAACAGATGTCAAACACGAACAAACAAACACAAAAACAATAAGAATGTAAAATACAAACTCCAATCTTGGTCAAATTAAGATATGTAAATAATAATCTGCAATCGTTTTTTTTTTTAATTTACTGTACGAATTTATCTGCAAATTTCAAAATCTTAGCAGCAGCGCATAGTTTAAATAACGCGTTATAATGTAAATATAAAATAAATTGCAAATTAAAAAAAGTTAAACTTACCTTTCAATATAGGCGCCAGTTGTTGATAGTTTACTATCCCAAACATCGTTTAATTTGGCCGAAACTGTAATAGTCTTGGTAGAGACTTCTTTGCCCAAAACTCTTACATAGACAACCTGATCAGGAGATAATTCAATTTCGTCAGCGTTGTGGACATTCATCAGCATCATTTTTATATGAACTTTAACTGTTTTCTTATAATCTTGTATTGGTACAACAAGATCAACGATATCTTCGTTAACAGACTTTACGTAACCCTTTAAAATGTCACCAATTTTCAGAGATTTCCAATCACAAGTTAAATTATCTGCAAAGTATTTGACATCACGTAAACTGAAAATACTACCGGAAATACTGGCAACTTTTAGTTCTTCACCCACAGGGTATTGATGAAGTTTAGCTGTTATTAAATCCACAAAATCAGACAACATTCTAATGGGTACAAGGCCCTTATACTCAATGTCTTCTTCGCCCTCATTAGCGGCATAGCTAATTTTTATCTCCAAACCCGAATCTAGAATATGTACTACAGAAGCTGGACATAATTCACCCAATTTAAAAGCATTTTCCACTATGCCCAGTATAAGTTGGTCATCTTTTTTATTTGAAACGCGGAATGGCACTGTTTGACCTTCTTCTAAATTTTCCAATTGACCGGGCAAAGCATTTTGCTTAAAGAAAACACCTTTAACGTCTCCGAAAAATTTCACCAAAGCAAAACGATTGTTACATTTTACCACGGTACCCAGATAGTTGCCATTGATTTTAGCCTCCTCAAAGCTTACTAGTGGTTTACAAGTTTTAGACATGTATTCTGAGCGATTAGTCAAATACACGATTTTACGATCGTAATTCACATGAACGACGCGACATTTGAGTCTGGTCTTTGGTTCCAAATTTCTAGCAGAAGGTGCCAAAAACATTTTCTCTATATGGGCTATTAATGAAGAATATTTAAGATCATGTGCTTGATAATGTTTAGAATGTTTACAACTTACCACGGATTTTTCCCAGTTGAAGTGAGTAACCGCCAATTTTATGATTAAATTCACTAACAACGGCTGTAACAAAGTCACCTGGTTTTACATCATCCAAGCTGAAATATTTCTCATTAACTGCTGTGTAATCATCAGTACAAATGTACAATGAATCCATAGCATCATAATCAGAAATTCTAACTGTATGCTTTGATTTTTGAGAATATTTTGCCAATAACTCATCTTGATCGTAATTGCCCTTGTAATTAGCTTTTATGGTTTTAAAAGATATGATGCCTTTGAATTTATTGTTTAAAATTAATATTACACCTCCCGTTCCCAAACGATGTACTTTTGCATTTTCAACAACATCACCACGTTTCAGTGTAAGTTTCTTTGTTTCATCTTCTTCGTCTTCAGCTTTTATAGCGCTTTCACTACGTAGGTTCAAAGTTAAATACACAAATTTAGTCAATGGCATAACATACAAAATTCTTGCTTCACAATTGGAATTTACTTCATAATCTTCTGGTAGAGACAATGGATCCGACAATTGATGCTCGTTGACATAAGCAGTGAATATCTCATTCATTATGGAACCTTGGAGTCCATTTTTTAAAACCTTGTTCACTTGAAAATTGACTATGGTTGATGGCAATAAATAGTCTAAATTCGGTTCACTCTGATCTTTTATTTTTAAATTTTCTGCTTGAATTTCCCTACAGATACAGGTGCTCACTGAAGTATCGATAGTGATTTTATCTACTTTAAGATAAACAAGCTCACCAACGGCATGTCCAGCTGTAGACTTTTCTAGAGGCACAAAACAACGTAATCCCTTAATACCAGATTCTATGATGTAGCCATGTTCTTGGACTTCCTCTATAGCACCATTGAAGACAAACCCCTTTTTAATATTTTTGTGTGAAATATCAGCATGGACTTCACTTGGCTTTAGAGTCATATCCACTTGAGTCTCACCGTTTGCTCCTTGCTTAACTTCCTTAATACGTCCATAAACAATTTTATTTTCACAATAAAGGTCCTGTAGAGGCTTGTAACCCTCTGATTGGGCGTTATTTTTTAAAAATTCCTTCATGGATTTAGTGTATGCATCTGATATGTCCAAAGCTGATATTCTAGCATTAATACGACCCGGCAGGGATACACTCAAATACAATTGATCCACACTTTTGATTAGGCCCATGATAATCATACCATCTTGTATGGTATCATAATTGAGGAGTTCTGCAGATTGTGGTTTAAGCTCCTCATCTGTATCTTCTAAATTTGGAGTTGTTTTATTTTTAATTTTCTTTATTTTTCTTTGAACTGCGCCAAAAATCTAAAACCAAAATTTTATGAAGTGTAGATTAACGAAATGTTTTTACGTATTATACTATGTCAATTTCTCGAACGTACCTGTTCTGTTGGCTTGGCATCTGATGTTTCCTTTGGTCCAACTGTTCCACCACGAGGAAAACTCTTCTCGACTATAACCATTGTGTTTTATTTTAATTAATTTGTTGTTTAAAATCAAATTTTTTTATTTAAATAAATGAAAATAAAAATCCGACAGCTCAACTACACGTGCAGAATTAATGAAATGTTTTGACTATCGTTGCCATGTTGATGTTAAAGTGCATGAATGCTGCCAGAGTATTGGACATTAAAAACACTGAATAATGTGACCAACTAATATTTACTTATAAGTATGAAATATTACTCTGAATTCTAATAAAAAAATCATTTTTCGACATAAAAACAATAATAATATAATTGTAAATATACTATATGCACGTATAGTATTCTTTGAGGAAAGAAATTACATCAATAATACATCAAAAATTTATTTAAGTAGTTTAATTAATGCTCAAAAACCCTATTCTTTTGACGTCTTATGCTCTTCTTCTGCTTTTAAACAAAAAAGGCAGCAACAACAATAACGGTGAAGTACATGTGGTAAAAAGATTTTGTAAACATAGTGTTTTTTTAATTATCTATTATTTTTTATTAATTTTTTATTGTAAATTGTTAATTAAAAATAATAAAGAAGTATAAATAATTTTTAATTTTTCAAAGGAACCTGAAAAATGCAGACAATACGTGAATTTACCCGAAAAACAAAAAGGGGCAACATTTTAAAAGTGAATTGTTTACTGATCGTATTAAAAATTGAAAATGTTTCAAAAAAAATTTTTTAATTTAGATTGTACGTGAACACTACTTGCGCATTGACTTGGGTTGCGGCTCTGATTTATGTAATGCTTGCCAACAGGAGGAAGCTGATGTGCAATTGCGTTCGGATCGTATGGTCCGTTCCACGCTTTTTAATTTTCCCCACTACCTGGTGTTGGACACGAATGTGGTTCTGCAGCAAATCGATGCTTTAGAAGAGGATGCTATTAAAAATGTTATAGTTTTGTCTACTGTTTTAAATGAAGTAAAACACCGAAGCACTACAGTGTACAAGAGATTCCATGAAATTGTTCAGCACAAGCCACGTGGTTTCTTTGTGTTCGTCAACGAACATCACAAGTGTGTATAGAAGATTTAATCTTAATTAAAAAATTTTAAAATTGTCGCTTTGTTCAGAGATACTTATGTAGAACGTGAGCCCGGAGAAACAGCCAATGATCGTAATGATCGTGCGATACGTTTTGCCACCAATTGGTATGACAGTCATATCTTGGAAGCCCAAGAGAGGAGATCGGGCAAAAAGAATGTACACAAGGGAGAGAAGACTCGTGTTGTTTTGATATCTGACGATGCAGCGAATAGAGAGAAGGCAAAGGAAGAGGGCATTTTAGTAACTACAGCTGAGGATTATATCAAATCATTGATAGACTATCCACTTTTAGTAGATAAATTGGCCCGTAAAAATTTTGAAAATGAGAAGGAATCATTGCCTCTGTTTCCCATTCACCTTAGTTCATGGGAAATACTTGAAGGCATACGGAATCAAAAACTGTTGCAAGGTTCTTTTCAGGCCTCAAGAGAGAACTTTCTCGAGGGTTCGGTTAACGTTGAGGGGTATGAGAACCCGGTAATTTGAAATCATAAATAACTATCTTAAAAGCATATTTAATAAACAATTCATTTTAGATTTTAATTCAAGGACGAGAATCTTTAAATCGGGCTGTTGATGGTGACTTAGTAGCAATTGAGTTGTTACCAGAATCTGAATGGTCAGCGCCAAGTGAAATTGTTCTTGAGGAATCGGAAGTAGTTGATGCAGGTGCTGCACCGGGCTCTACGGCTGAAGAAATTTTAGCAGTGGCTGCCTCAGAAGCTTCTAAATCTGCAGAAAAGACACCCACTGCTAAAGTTGTTGGCATAATTAGACGTAAACGGCGCCAATATTGCGGTATATTACAGCCCAATAACATGATTAATTCAACCAGGCATATATTTGTGCCTGCTGATAGAAAAGTTCCACGTATACGCATAGAAACTAGACAAGCGGAAAAGTTACAAAATCAAAGAATAATAGTAGCCATCGATACCTGGCCAAGATTTTCACGCTATCCTAATGGCCATTTTGTGCGTTCGTTGGGTCCCTTAGGAGATGTGGAAACAGAAAATGAAGTCATTCTATTGGAACACGATGTACCACACAGTAAATTTTCCGAGGAAGTATTAAGTTTTCTGCCGCAAATGCCCTGGGAAATTACAAAAGAGGACTATGAAAAACGTGTAGATTTAAGAGATCTTTACATCTGTTCCGTAGATCCGCCTGGCTGTACTGACATAGATGATGCTTTACATTGTCGCGATTTGCCTAATGGTAATTTAGAAGTAGGCGTACATATAGCCGATGTCAGTCATTTCATACGTCCTGGCAATGCTTTAGATAAAGAAGCAGCTGCTCGTGGCACTACTGTTTACTTAGTAGGCAAACGTATTGATATGGTGCCAGAATTATTAAGTTCCAATTTATGTTCTTTAGTGGGTGGCCAGGAGAGATTTGCCTTTTCTTGTGTTTGGGAATTGGATCATAATGCAAATATCATTAACAAACGTTTCCACAAGAGTATTATTAAATCCAAGTCGGCCATGACCTATGAAATGGCTCAGATTATCATAGATGATGTTACTCAAAAAAATGAAATTGCTAAATCGTTAAGAAATCTAAATCGCTTAGCGAAGATTCTAAAAAAGAGACGTATGGACAACGGGTAATATTTGAAATTATTTAAAACTCTGTTAGAGTAGTGATATTTTTTTTCTTTAGAGCTTTGGTGTTGGCCTCTCCCGAAATACGTTTTCAAGTGGACAGTGAAACACATGAGCCTTTAGAGGTAGAAGCTAAACAGTTACGTGACACCAACTCTATGGTAGAAGAATTTATGTTGTTGGCTAATATCACAGTAGCAGAACATATTGCAGCCGAATTTCCTGAGTGTGCTATGTTGAGAAGACATCCAAAACCGCCGCCCAGCAATTTCGATCCATTGATAAAGGCTGCTCAAAATCAGGGTTTTGAAGTTAACACTGAAACTGGTTTAGAATTCTCGAGATCTTTGGATACATGTGTTAAACCTGATAATCCCTATTTCAATACAATGATACGCATTTTAGCTACAAGATGTATGATGCAAGCCCTCTATTTCATAAGCGGTACTTTGCAAAAAGATCAATTTGTTCACTATGGTTTAGCTGCTGATATTTATACGCATTTTACCTCTCCCATTCGAAGGTTAAGAGATATTTCTTAAAGAGAAATTGTACGTGTTTTCTAAATCTTTTTTTTTTTTTGTTTTTCTTTAGATACTCTGATATAATTGTTCATCGTCTGCTAGCCGCTTCGATAGGGGCTGATAGTACATATGCTCAATTGTTGGATAAAAAGTCCAATGAAGAACTGTGTCACAATTTAAATTATCGCCACAAAATGGCACAGTATGCCGGACGTGCTTCCGTAGCTCTAAATACCCATCTATTTTTCCGTGGAAAAGTACAACAAGAAGATGGGTATATTATTGTTAATTATAGATTTTTTTCTTTATAAAATTTTAATTTATATGTCTATCTTCCAGTTATATTTTATTTGTACGCAAGAATGCTTTACAAGTGCTTATACCGAAATTCGGTTTAGAAGGTACTGTTTATCTAAATTCCTTAAAAGACGATGCCAAGAAATTGCCTTCAAATGTAACTTTTACGTTCAACGAAGAGGTATGTATGTGTGTGTGTGTGTTTGGATATTAGTTATATAATATTGCACTTCAAACAGAATTATACATTTGAATTTGATTATTTATTTTAGGATTATACCCAACGTTGTGGCGATGTTATTTTTCATGCATTTGATCCTGTTACTGTGCGCCTGAGTTTGGATTCGTCAAACGTTCAACACGAAAAGCTGGTCTTCCAATTGGTTAAGCCTTACATTAAAGGTTTTAGTGCTGAAATCGATGAAAGTATCGAAGAAACGAAAGAAAATAATGACGTTGAAATGTCACCAGCTCCACCTCAAAAGAAAAGCAAAAAATCAAAACAAAATAAAATTAAATAATACCGTATGAACCCCTAGCAATAACCACCTATAACCTAAATTTGCTTCGAATGAAATACAGGACCACACCAATACACACGACGTTTTGCAAAGTTCTAAAACTATAGTTTTTCTACTGTATCGTACGACTTGAATATATTAATTCTATACTTTGTACCGCATATTTAAAGTCAATTTTCTCTTTAACACAAGAAAATTAGAAATAAACAGAGAAATAAAAAATACTAAAGAAAACGAATGACCGAAACACAAACGTAAATGTTTTTTAATTAATTTTTTAAAGAATAAAAGAGATTTGCATATTTATTCGTCTTTAGAACATGTATTGTTTCATTTCGAATTATTTCGTTCAATTCAAATTTAACCACCAGACATCATTGAGTTTTTTTGTGTCCACTGAAGCGGAGGTGATTTTAAAGTTTAGAGGATTAAAAAAAATTACATTTTTTTTGAAACGTTACAGGATACATAATAATTGCAACAATGAATAGAAATGCCGAATATAATGGTGATTGTAAGTGTTTTTTAATAACTTAAAAGTGAAATATAGTATAAATGTGATTATAGTGGTTTGTTTTTCAAACTAGTTTTGAACATAAATTCGCCATGATATATGTACATTAGCATCTGAAAATGTTAGACGTTATAAAAATAAATAAATAAACGGTTGGTAAAAGTGTTGTTATCATTATTAGAGTATTGAACCTGTGCTTATTTTGGTATGAACTACCTACCATAATATACAAATTGGTTTAGTTTTGAAATTAATTTCAATTTCATCGACCTGTTTTAGAGAGTTGTGGGAATACAACAGGCATTTAGCCATTGATAAAATTATTTGACATTCTCAACAAAATAAATTATGCATGGCTATTGAATGAAAAGAATTTTTAATTCAGTCTGCAAGCATATTGAAAAATGTAAATTTATAATTGCATATAACAATATTTATGAGTTTATATTTTACAAAAAGCTAAAAAAGGTTTCTCTTCAAAATTTATGTTTATGGACAATCGAACTTCTTTGCAAACTGGCAATATAAACTTTGTACTTGCCGAACACCGAATGTTTTTTAAAAGACAATTACTATTTGCAATACCCTTTAAAGAAATTAGCAACCCAATTAAAGTTCTGTTGTCATTCATCATCAAACTGTTGAAGGATTATAGAAGAAAAGGGGATCTCTATTAATTTCCGAATTTAAGTTTCAGACGGATTGCCCGACGATGTACATGATCCCATTTATTTGGACTGTTATAGGAGATCTGTAAATCAGCCAACGGATTTTTGGGACAAGCAAGGTCATTTAGTCGATTGGATGAGACCTTGGGATCGGGTTTTGGACAATTCAAATCCCCCCTTTACAAAATGGTATGTGGGCGGTTACCTAAACGCTTGCTACAATGCCGTTGATCGCCATATCCAACAAGGCAAGGGAACTAAAGTCGCTCTTATCCACGATAGCCCGCTAACAAACACCGTGAGACATGTCACCTATCAGGAACTATATGATCAGGTAGGTTTGGCTACAGAAGAAAACGTGTCCAATGCTCCAATTTGCTCAACAATTTTTCCTTTCTTCAATAGATATCCAAATTGGCTGGTGGCATGGCGGCTTTGGGTGTTAAAAGAGGTGACAAAGTTGTCATCTATATGCCTCTTATACCCGAGACTATAATGGCCATGTTGGCTACAGCTCGTTTGGGTGCTGTACATTCAGTAGTTTTTGGTGGTTTTGCGGCTAACGAATTATGTGCCCGTATTGAACATGCACAACCAAAAGTGGTTATAGCTGCCAATTGTGGCGTTGAACCGGGAAAAATCATTTCATACATCGATATTCTACATAATGCAATTGAAATGTCCACGTGGAAGCCTATTTGTAATATTATTTATAATCGCAACAATGTCTTACAATCAAGTTTAAATGTGAAAACAGATATACTATGGTTAACTGTACAGAATTTGGGTGAACCCGTTGACTGCGTACCTGTAGAGGCTAATGATCCTTTGTATATACTGTATACATCGGGCACCACAGATAAACCAAAGGGCGTACAAAGGCCTACAGGTGGTCACTTGGTTACTCTCATGTATACCATGAAAACAATATACGGTATAAATCCTGATGATGTTTGGTGGAGTGCCTCAGATTTGGGTTGGGTGGTAGGTCACTCATATATTTGTTATGGACCTTTACTCTATGGAGCTACATGTGTTATGTATGAAGGTAAACCAGACAGAACACCCGATCCTGCACAGTATTTCCGGTAAGTTCTATTCAGGAAAGCTACTCAAATATTCGTTCTAAAATCATAACTAAATTTTGTAGTATAATCGAACAACATAAGGTTGCCTCACTGTTCTCTGTGCCCACTGCTTTTCGCGTACTACGTCGTGTCGATCCAGAATCCAAATGTGGTCGTAAATACTCTTTGAAATCTTTAAGATCTGTTTTTATAGCGGGTGAGCATTGTGATTTGGAAACCAAAAATTGGATAGAGAAAACATTTAAGGTACCTGTGCTTAATAATTGGTGGCAAACGGAAACTGGTTCCGCCATAACAGCCACATGTCTAGGATTTGGACATAATTTAAATGTACCACCATTTACCACGGGCCTACCTTTTATCGGCTATAATAGTAAGTTTTATTATTTTTAATCATAAGTTTCGAGTCTAACATTGTAAATTGCGTTTGCCTGACCTTCTAGTTAAAGTTGTTCAAGCAGATGGCAGTGAATGCGAGACTTCTAAATTGGGTAGAATTGTTATTAAACTACCCTTGCCGCCTGGCAATATGTCAACTTTATACGAAAACGATGAACTATTCAAGAAATTATATTTTACTAAATATCCTGTAAGTAAACTAAATTTAATCATTTAAAAATTCTTTATTTAACCGTCGACAAAACGGAAATCTCTTAATGCAATGGAATTAAAAATTTGTCAATTGTTTTCCAATTCGATTTATTTTACTTAATGGAACTAAAAATTTGTCAATTGTTTTCCAATTCGATTTATTTTACTGGATTAATTTTCTCATCTGTTTCCTTTTCATTTTAAGGGATACTACGACACAATGGATGCTGGCTATAAGGACGAGAATGGTTATGTATTTGTAACAGCACGTGCTGATGATATAATTAACGTTGCTGGTCATCGTATATCAACTCTGGCACTCGAAGATGCTGTTCTCCGACATCCCGACGTAGTCGATGCTGCTGTATTCGGAGTGAGTGAACCAACCAAGGGACAAGTGCCTCTCTGCCTATATGTGCCTAGGGATAAATATCATAAATCTATTACCAAATTATCGGCAGAAATAATACAAAAAATACGCGATGTCGTTGGTCCCATTGCATCATTTCGGTTAATAGCACCGGTCAAATCATTGCCCCGTACGCGATCTGGTAAAACAATGCGTAAGGCTATGGCGGACTTTGCAAATAGTGAATTGGTAGTGTTGCCCTCAACCATAGAGGATCCCAATGTTTTTGTCGATATACGTAGGGCCCTACAATTTTTGGGCTATGCTAAGAACACGCCAGAACCAATAATGGCAAATAAAAATTAAAAAAACATATGTATGTATGCGTATACATACTTACATATGTACATACTCGTATGTCATTGTACTTATAGTTTAAAACATAGTATCAATCAATAAAATATCTACACATACTTAAAATTCATATGTATCCTACATACATACATACATACATACCTACATAAATATTTGTTTAGCGGTAATATAATGAAAGAAAACAAAAACATGAAATTGTGTCAATTTATTTAATTTCCATATATAGTAGACTTAAAAACTATCCAACTGGAAAAAACCAATTTATGCAAAAAAAAAAAACAAAAACAACAAAAAATAGTAAAAAGAAATGGCAAAAATAGTGAATATAATACATATATGTATGTATGTATAAATGTATTCATATAGTTTTTAATATATCTTGAAATTTGCAATATTAAAATATAATAGGAATACAATACAGTGGCCGGCAAATGTGTCTACACACGATTGAAATGTTTTAAAATTTTCACTGAAAACACAACATACGGACCTGAATTAAAAATCACTTTTTTTTTAAATTTAATATTTGATTGTCCTAATGACGTTCTAAACGACAGCTCGACAGTTCTAACCTTTTGTGGTCTTTAAAAAAATATCAAAAAATCATTTATTAGGTTAGTTGGGCCACCAACAGTCGTCGGGCAAAAGCTTTAAAAGTAATATAAACGACATGCAAAGGCTCCGCCAATAGACTCCGCCACTCATAGATAAAATTAGAATTCACATCATGGGTGGTGTAAAAAATAGGCCATCATGCCTAAGAGTTATAATATCCAATAAGGTACGCGTGTGTGTATGTGTGTGTGTGTATCTTTTTGAATATTGTTTTGACAGTAAAGTAATTAAATTTTTTGCTATGATAGGTGTTACTTTATATGTAACTATTCTTCCTTATTTAAACTCTGGTAATGTCCAGTTCTCTGACCCTATATTGCAAAATCTTCCAACCATGCTCAATGATGTTCAGATGGTGCTTTGGGACATAAGACAGATGTCAATGTTTAACCAATTGAGCTGTATGCTGTTAAGAGAACGAAAGCTCTCCATCATTTGTAATATCTCTTGATACCTTTTTATATTTTGTTCCCCGGTACAACCATATTAAATTGTAAATTCGGGGTAGTACTGAGGTGGACTTTTTTTGCCCACTATATGTATACTATATACTACGTAGGTATGACTAATGTCGTGCTTTGATTATAGGCACAAAATTAAAATTTTATAGATATAAACTAAAAAAAATTCAATTTATTTATTTAAATTGCATGCATACTAATGGCGTTTAAAAACCTATTGTATAACGGTGTCTGTAAGTATACATATATATACAGACATATACACATACTTATGTTTATATGCCTGCTATATTAGATATTTATTTACCTCTCATGTAATTGGACAATAACTTTAATGAAAGGTGAGGCAAAAGTAACGTCATATTGTAATGACATTAGATTGCACTTCTTTCGTTGATGCTCCTTATTGCTTCTTTTGTGCCTCATTGTGGTAAACAATAGCAAAGAATTCTTCCTCAAAGGAAGAATTATTGCATTCTATACGATGAATTCAAATCTCTATTGGGGTGGTTCAAAATCTTTATCATTGTCGTCAAAGCTGGTAAAACCAACAATACTCAAAACTTATTAAAAAAAGGCACTCATTTTATATCTGCCTATACCATTCATAAGTTACGATTAAGAGGGTTCCTTTACATACATAATTGGTCAATACAACTCTTCAGTCAGGATTACGACCTGGTTTCTCACACCACTTATGTTGTGAGTGTTAATTTTAAACATGAGTGGCGGGACCTATAGTTTAAAGTCGACTCCGAACGACAGATTTTTTGAGAATATTTACATATTCACCAAAGAAATTTTTTTTCCTATTTTTGTTTTGATGTCTGGCCTGGAGCTCGAACCCTGGCTTTACATCTAATAAGCCAACACACTACCTACCAAACTACGGCGACTCTACGAGGGTTCCTTTGGTATCCTCAAAAAAAATTAGTGCCTATCATGGGTCACTTTGACGAGATATAGCGGAACATCTTGTATTTAATTTTAGTTTTCAATAGAACATAACAGGAAAGAAATTGAATATCATTTGATGATTAGTAGACGACAATTGGTAAGCCGATTACTTTTTGTACGGGAACATTTCCAAAATTCACTACAACAAACGTTTGTTGATATGCAAATATGTGTATACATCGTTATGTCACTGATTTTGTTAGGTCTTCTGTGACATTCTGTGATTTTGATTTCGAGATCGTTGCTAAATACCTATGATTCGTTTAAAGTTTGACAACATTTTGGAAACTTTCCTCAAAATGAAACAATTTCAGTTTTTTGCTAAAAGATATCAGGAAAGAAGGCATGGCACGCCCAAACCGTTTATAAATTATTCTTTACTGCTTTAGCACAACCATCACTGTGCAACTTTAAGTCTATAAGAAACAAATAAAAAGTTCTAAGGAATTAAAGATGCCAAGATGTATGGCTTAGCTATGAAGAAAGAAAAAAAAGCATGGACTGTAGCAGATATTATGCTTCATTCAAAAGTATGCACCTCTAACCGTGATACAAAATCTGCGTAATGTATACAGGGAATAAACAACAAAGAAGGATGAAAATTATTTGAAATAAAATATAGAACAGGCAAAAATTCTAATAGAAGTTTTCAAATTCTGAAAGTGGATTGAATTTAAGTGTCAATTTAATATTTACACTACTATACATAGAGAATGAAAGGAATATGCCTCCAATTAAAAATTAAATGCAATAAAAGAACATTAAATAATTATCGAATTAAATTAATTGAATTTAAGTAACAATTTAATTGAATTTAAATATCAATTTAATATTTCCACTACATAGAGAACGAGAGGAATATGCCTCCAATTAAAAATTAAAGATAATAAAAGAACATTAAATAATTTTCGAATTTATTTCGAATTAAATTAATTGAATTTAAGTAACAATTTAATTGAATTTAAGTATTAATTTAATATTTACACTACATAGAGAATGATTAAATTAAATTAAATTTTAAGATAATTAAAATTTAAAGATAATAAAAGAACTTTAAATAATTTTCGATTTTATTTCTTAAAAACAAAATGGCGCAAATACCACCTATGCGAAGGCGTCGAAAGCATGGTTTCTCGAAAACCAAAATAAGTAAACGTGACCAATTAAATTAAATTTGTTCAATTTGTCGAGATTAAATTTGAAAAAATATCTAATTCTTATGGAAACTTAAATTACATGTTGGTCGGTATTAAATTTTTGTATGTTTTCCATTTAACGAACCGAACCATTGGGAAAAACAAAACGTTTTATGAGCATAAGATCAGACATAAGTGGATATAAAAGAAAAATTATTAAATTAGAGAAAAGTACCCGCAAACTAGCAAATTTAATTAGGCAACAAAAACTCAGATGATAATGGAATAAAAAAAAGAAAAAACAACGAATTCGAAAGGAAAATGGAAAACGAGAAACTGCTGTACATTAAGGCTTTTAGGAAAAGATGGTATAAGTTTTATGCACATACACGGTGTTTTATAACATTCATAAAAAATGTTGGACAATAAAAGTTTATGTTTTTATTAATGAGAATTTAATAATTAAAAAAATACTAATATTGGATCATTGTTTCCCTTACTAGCACAAGTTTTAAAACAAATAAATTAACAAAAGAAAAAATTGTATGTATTAGGGGTGTTAAGAGGACATTAAAAGAACTACAATACAATTAGAGAAGCAAAAACCCACAGACTAACATTAAAATCATCATTCTGAGTATTAACATCTTAACTAACACACTAACACATACATACATACACACATACTTACTTAAGATACTACACGTTTGTAAAGAAGAATGTGATTACCCTGCTTGTATGTGGAGGATGTATAGCACCGCCTTATAGCAACAACTTGTTGCTTCGTTTGTTTTCGTTTTAACACGAACATTATGCCTTTGGCCAATAGAATGGCTGTATTTATCCTTCGACCGGAAATATGTATAAAAGCGGATGTCCTTTCGTCAAAATCATCAGTGAAGTTTACTAACTCAACAAGTGAACAACACAACTATTCAAAGTACTTTTTTTAAACTACATTTTGTTTAAACTAAACAACGATAAATTTAAGAAAAATGTAAGTTTTTATAAAATTTATAAAACAATGTAAAATAATATTATAATATTAAGCATTAACGAATTTTTTTTTTGAATTCTAAAGAAAATCCTTGCTTAAATAAATAATTTCAATTAATTTTTAAATTGGTTTTCTAATTTAATTTTTCTTGTCAATGGAATATGGCATACAATAAAGTTTACAACACTTTTTAAAATTCGAAGTAACGATTCTGTAAACGTTAATTTCACTCAAAACGATATTTACAAATACCACATATTTATACAAAAGTTTGAAATTTGTCGCCGCCGTAGTGTAATAAGTGGTGGCTCGACAAAACAAATATGAAAAAAAATTTATTTCGGCGGCCCCTTTCAGCAGCCTTCGGGAAATAGTTCTGAGAGTAATATAATTGCGATGAAAAGACACTTCAAATCTGTCATTAGGATTCTAATTTAAATAAAATTACTAGGGTCACAACAGGAGTGGTGTAGATGCTAGTCCATAATCCAGGATAAAGCCTTGTAATGGGCAATAGTGTACGTGAGCCTGTGTACCTATTTAAAAATGGCTCTAAAAATAAAGTCATTAATTTTTTAGTATGACGGATTTGGCGTTATATTTTTCCATTGTTCCATATTTAAGCTCTGATCCTGCCTACATTGCAAAGTCTTCTGTACATGGCCAATAATGATGCTGTAGCCAATCTTTGAGCTGCATGCCACTAATAGTTATAATGTTAAATGCACAAAAGATCTTCACGATTTTGGTAATAACGCGGGTATCAAGCTTTACAGTAGAAGCTAAATTTTTCACATACACGGCTAACTATTTTAGATATCCAAAATCTTATTCACTTATACAATTCTAAAGCATTTCGTTGTAAAATTGTAAAATGTGAACAATTTTTTGTTCACATGTGTATGTACATATGTAGGACTAATGCCACGTTACGTGATTATAGGCTGAAAATTAAAATGTTATAGTTTTAAACCAAAAAAAGTCAATTTATTTATTTAAATTGTATACAAATATTAATGGCATTTGAAATTCCAAGAAATATATATAAAAACAGATGTCCTTTCGCCCAAAATTATCAGTGAAGGTTACGAACTCAACAAAATAACAAGTCACTTAGTCCATACTAATCAACGTATTTTTTTTTAACAATATTTTGTCTCAACAGACTAATAAATTAAAAATAAATAATAAATTAAAGCAAAAAGTAAGTTTTTATAAAATTAATAAAACAGTTTGTACTTTGTGTATTATTACGCATTAAACATCAGCATTCAAATTTTGTTTGCTTATAGATTTCCAATAAAAAAAATCTTTGCCTAAATAAAAATATTTCAATTAATTTTTAAATTCGATTTTTTATATTTAATTTATGGCATAAGCTTGATTGAAATAGATTAGGACTCAGATTTCAGATTTCAATTTCATTACTGTAACGCTTCAATTTATTAAAATAAAGAAACAGAAATCGAGTAAAGTTTACATCCCAGACAATGCAAATGATTTAAATTTTAAAAAACTACAAATTTGATTTTTTTAAATGCCCAAGCTTAATAAATATACATACATACATATGTATATGTATACATATATACATATCATTTCTAATTTCGAACAGAATTTAAGTCCTGTTTTTTAAAACCTCTTTCGAAAATTATGAAGAATGATATTAGCACTAATTAATCGAAAACAATTTAGTTACCTAGAAATGTGCCACGTTTGTATATGCGTATGATGACATTAAGAAGTGGTAAGCTGCCATGAGGCAACCACATCACGTTGCACAATGTGTTTCAAGTACTGCACTTAATGTATCCTTAAAATAAACAAACAAACAAAAATAGTTCAATAACAAAATCGTAGATAAACATAAAACTATATTAAGCATAAAATTTAATTTTTTTTTCCTACAAATTGTTTCAAGTTGTTATTACATAAACTACTACAATTATCTCTCATAAGCAGGCTACATGACTACATACAGGACGTAAAATGAATACATTTTTTTATAATTTAAATTATAAAAAATAAAGAAGATAAACACGGCTACAAATTAGAACAATATGTCTTCATTTCCTCATATGCGTATTACCTGTACATACCTGTACTGAATATTTCTCTACATACCTAAATATGTATGTATGAATGTATATTCACACATCGACTTATTTTAGAGTGTATGTATAGCGAATGTGTGTGTACTGCTTGCTAGACAACATCACCTTCATTCTCATATTGATGGGTTGATGCTTTGGTTGACAGCCAACCATTCATTCACTTTTTGCTTTGTGTCAATCAAGGATAATAGCCTAACGAACAGCTTAAACACAGACCCTTCTTCATCTTGCTTAAAAAGCATAATAGAGAATAGATTGTCAACATGTTTTAATGCAATTTACACTTGTTAAGACTTTTTAATGCCGACTATTTGCGACAGATTTGTTTGCCTACCCGGCATTCATCACAATAGGCAAGAGAAGCAAGGTAATGCTTAGAATAATGCTATGATACAGATTAATGTGATTTTTCTTCTTTTTTCCTGACTTTTCTTTTATTGTTTAACGCAAGTAAATGATAAACAAATTCAATTGTAATTTATATTACCATAAGGCCCAAAGGTGGGATTACTTAGTGATTACAAACACTTTATATCATACTTTAGGATTTCTTTTGCAATATGGATTAGTGACATTGTTCAGACAATGTTTACAGGATGATAGAGGTCTATAAGGATAGGAAGTCACATTCAATCAATAGATTTCTATTCTACATCATATCTATCTTACCAAAAATCAAGCTCATGGCTCTTAAAACAACCACAACTTTAAAATTTGACTTGTATTTAAAAATCCTTACATCACACCGTTCTTTGTATGCACGTCCTTAAAATAAAATGTAAAGGTTAAACAAATCAGTTTCTTCGTTTGCTTTTATTCAAATCGTGAATCAAATTACTTTGTTTTAGTTTAGCGTTTCCTTTGCTGTAAAGATGCATTAAAAGAAAACACGTATAACTTTTCATTTGTTTCAATTCCCTTATGGTATTGTGAAAATGAAAAATGGTATGAAAAATGCATTCTGATATCCTTGCATAAACGGAAGAAATAAAGAAAAAAAAATGGTTTTTTTTAACACAAATCTTATTAATCATGCTAAAAACATTGCTACAGTTAACGTATTGCATTAAATACAAAAATTCTCTTTCTCTGGTTTTCATTTAATTAAAAAATAAGGATGTCCAAACAAATTGTTTCCGTTGTTGCCTGCGTCATCATCTTTGTTGCCGCCTTGTCATCGTGCTATGGTGCTACCGTGGCTCCTATATGTAAACCCGGCATCATTGAAGAAATGCCACCACATATTAAAAAGGTTTGCTTGGCTTTAGAAAATTCTGATCAATTGGCTTCAGCTTTAGAATCCTACATTAACAATGAAGCAGCCGGTATGTATTTGAAATTGAAATATTTATATAAAAAACGATAAAAACCCTTAAATATATCAATTTTTATTTAGCCTTGGTCACGAAATCCGATGAACTCGTCAACACTTATGGCAAACGTACCGATGTCGATCACGTTTTCTTGCGTTTCGGTAAAAGACGTTAAATGCATTAACGAGCAGAAGACAACAGATCCCTCAACTCTTGATATCTCTTCAATGGCCAATGATTATAAAATAAAGTGAATTTTCTTTTTAATTAATCATTATTTTTTTTTTGTATTAATTTTATGGTGCAAACAGAAACATAAATATATACTAAGTTGATCTCTTTGTAATACTACAACAACACCATTATCTACCATCACCTTAGACGACAACCAATATACTATACCAATTCCGTAATACATCGGCCATCAATAGCTAACAAAGGCAATTGAAAATTTGACAAAAAATAAACTGAAAAACCAGCAGAATTATTGTAATATGTTAGGAATTAAATATGTACATAATTAAATAAATTATTGTAAAAAAAAACACAAAAAACCTAAAACATGAATAATAAAAATCATTTAATTATAAATATTCCCCTTATTTCCAATATTATAAACTAATAAATCTGTTACTGTATCTAATCCATATTTGTCGCTAATATTAAATAAATCAAATGCATACATTTATGCATTCTATATGCAAAATTAGTATGAAAATTACTATACAATACGGGGCAGAGCGGTACATACATACTTTTCCTAGACATTTTTAACATTTTATTTTTATTTTTAATTTAAATGTATTTATTAGTGTTTTAATTTATTATTAATTAATGAAAATAAAAACAAAAATTTAAATAAAAAAAATTTATAAAAAAATAATAAATAAAAATCAATTAAAAATATAAAATTTTTATTCAATTATTGTAAACAATTCTCCTTACAAAGATAGATTTTAATCTTTTGATAATCTGGAGGTAAATTACATTCCAGCAACACAATTTTCATTTTTTTTTAATTCGATCCTTTTTTTTTTCTTTTCCACGTTCTAGAAAGGGCGGTCGTAATTTCATATATTCGACAAATGAAAATACACAAGTCAGTTTACATTGCTTATACCGCAATTGTGTTTCATCACAATTCAGCAATTAACTCTATATTATCGCAATTTTTTGTATTTCTAATTTGAAGAATATCTTAATAAAAAAACAACAACATATACATACTAGTTCAGTGTTTAGTAGCGTTTCGTCTGGTAAAAAATTTGCATTATATTTTCATACTACGTACACTGGCGAGCAAAAATGAATACATAATATTAAAAAAAATATAAACTTTATATTTGTATTTTATTTATTAAAATAAAAACAAACAATCCATATGTTAACCATTTATTTAGATTATCCTCTAATTAAAACAAAAACTTTTCAGTAATATTATTTCCTTTTAAATATAAAATACAGCTTAAATATTATTTAGTAGCATTTATACAATTTTGCTCGTTTTGTTCCAAATGAAAAATTCAGTATTTTGTCCATAATCCTTTATTCTTTATTACTGATTTAATGCGTTTTCGTAAGTTTTCTACCAGTTTTTTGATGGTTTCGCTGTTTATATTTTCCACTGTACCTCAATTCTTAGCCACAATTCGTTAAGGTTATTTGGAGGGTTTTCCTACTGTGTCAATTTTCGTTTTACAATTGCCATAAATTCTCGATCGGATTTAAATCCGGACTTTGTGCTGGCCATTTCAACGTCTGAAATTTTTTTATTTACAATATCGTACTTACTGCAATAAATACAAAAAATATTGGATTTAAAATATTTTGTTAATATTATGTATCCATTTTTGCTCGCCAGTGTATGTATCAAAAGAACTGAATAAGGATAACCCAAAGTTATTAATTAATTAATTTAATTAATTAATCCTTAAAAAAAATTGCAAAATATTGAAAATTTGCTAGAAAAAAAATCAATCACTAAGTAAAAAATTTAATGCTTGAAAATACTCCTTTTGCGCGATAAGATATATCATAAGAACAACACACATTACGGACGGACCAGAGAAGCCTAAAGAGCTGCGGTTTTATAGCAAGCAATGAAAGGTATTATCCTTCGAAAAAACAAAACAGATACATTCTAATGTCTTCAATGAATGTCTCCAAAAATTCTGACAGTGATACAGAGTGAATCTGTTACAGATTAGCGCCACCACAATTGGTAGATCATGTTAAATTGAAACTACAGATTAAGATATATGAATGATATTTAAACAAACCTTTTTTTGTGTGAAGTGTTAACAGTTAACATTCTTAGATCTTGTATGTATTCATGACACTGTATTCGAATATCTGCCGCTAGTAATATCAAGTTAACAGACATCGTTAACCAAGTTACTACACACATAAAAAACGAGTTAACAAGTTTATTCGCTTCTGAAACAAAAGTACGGATTAACACATTTGTTGGAAGATCGGTGCATTGCTGTTCTAGAAATAGGTCTGGTGGTTAAAAACAATACGTTATATGCTTACATAATTGAACACACAGAAGAGGAAAATCTGTCTAAACCTGGAAGATGAAATAAAACTTAAGCATAAACTTTGATGAAAGAATTCTGTAGATATCCCTATTCCAAACTGGAACCATAGGAATGAATGTACTCGTATGTACATCGATGTACGGTTATTGAATACATGTAAAAATAAATCAATTTTTTTATGTGAAAAGAATTTTAATACACCAAATTCTAATTTTTTTTTTTAGTAACTTACCTTGTAGAACATTTCTTTCAATATATTTTCCGCTATTAAAGAAAAGAGATTTTAATTTTTTTAACTGCCTACAATGAATAAAAAAAACCTTCATGTTGATATTTGCGAAATAAAAACTTTATTGTAAAGAAAAGAAGAAAGTGTGTTACTTTTCTTAAAGAAGAGAATTTATTTTTTAAAACAAAAATTAACAAAGTAAAAGAAACAAAAAAATATTAATATTTATAAATCAAAATATAAACTTAAAAACAACAAATATAAAAAATAAAACAATTTGTTTCAGACTTTTTTTCCAGTTACTAATATATGTGTAGCCTTCATAGGAATGCGGGCAATTGTTGTTGATATTTAAAATTTTTTTTATAATAAAATTGAGTTTTGAATATGCATTTTTCATTAATTAAAATGAATTCAGTCTGTTTATTGTCTAAGAATATAGTTTATTGGATTATTTTAGTTAAATGAAATGATTTTCATATTTGTAATGTCTTAAAATTCTTCAGTTCTATATTTGCTTCTATTTTTGATGCCCTTAACTGAATATTGTTTTTGTATATAAGTTTAAATGTTCATGTTTACTTCTTTTTGTAGCTTTTAATTTTATATTTATTTGAATTTAAATTTAAAAAGTCTTGAAAAAATGATCACTTGTTTTTTTTATTTCGATACGAAATTTGTGTAACAAGGTTTGTTTTATTAATTTTGAATAACAAACGGGAATTGTCTTAAAATAAATTAAAATATATTATCATGATTTTTTGTTGTATATCAAACCAATATGGTTTACGGAATTAAAATAATTATTTTTCAAATGAAAATCTTCAACTTAAGTTATTTTTTTTAGTGTAAAATATATTTTTAACTTTTCTTTAATATATCAATATTTACCAAACTGGTAACAAAAAGTCCTATGGTAAATTTGTTGCAGTCTTAATTTGTTGTTCATTATATCAGAAATTCTAGCAAGAAAGTGTCTTCTGGGTAAAATTATTTTTTTTATTTAATTTTTGTTTTGTTTTTTTTTTCTTCTTTTAATTTAAAGTAATTTTAAAACAAAATTAAAATGTATAAACCGAAATAATTTAAGTAAAAAAATAATATTTAAATAAAAATTAAAAAAAAATTAAATATTTAAAAAACCAAAATAAATACTTGGTTTAATTTTAACACGAAAATTACCCATTTTTAAACTGGTTAATATTGTATTTGAAAATTATTTAAATTAAATAGTTATTTGTTTGTATGGCACTTCATAGAAATAGTTTTGAATACAAAAAGACAAAAAATTATAATCTTCCTAATTGGATTGAAATAATAAACAAAATAAATTAAAAGTAGAATTTTTTTTAATCAAAAAATAAATTGAGATAGTATGAAAATTAATAAATTAATGAAATTAAGAGAAAAGAAAAGCTACATAAGTTCTAGCCATACATTTTGACTATTCAATTTAAAACAAATGTCAACAATATAAAATAATATATATGATGTTTCTATAAAACTTGTAGAATTATTTTTTGGCATATAAAATTATATGACTTTAAGATTCTTTTTAAATTTTACTTTAAATATTGTTTTTCCAACTTAAGGTAATTTTTATTTTTTTTATTTTTCTGTTTTCCATCTTTTGTCATTCAATTGTTTTTATGAATTTTTCATGTGTTTCACTTACCACTTATAACTTTTATTTTCCCTTATATAATCATAGTTTATGCAATATTCCATTTTTTTTTTGTTTTTTTTTTTTTTGTAGTTTTTCGATTTTTTTACGATAAAGTTTCTGTGATCTTTTTAAAATTAGTTCTTCCTCTTTGTTTTAGAAAATCGACCTTGTAATGCTTTTTTAATTAATTGCTTAATTATTATTTATAGGATTCATCATTTCATTTTTCATTCATTTTTTCATCATTTATGAACTGTTTGGCTTTCTATTTTAGTGTTAACGGAAATTTAAAATAATTGTTTAAATTAAAATATTGAAAACCAAAAATAATTAAATTAAAAAAAAAAAATAATAAATGGATCATGGAAAACCAGTTGCAAAGTAACAATAATTATTTTATAATCAACATAAACGTGATTTATTGTCAACGGTTTTTGTGCGACGTTTTACTGTATTAATTATAATTTTTTTTCAATGGTCAATTAGTTATAGTACTTGGGATTTATATGATAAAGAACATTTTTTCAGACAGTCTTGTACTTTTTTTAATCTTTTACTAAAGTTTAAAACATTTTTTATTACAATTTTATGATATAGATTTTCTTTAATTTTTTGCTAAAAATCTAATTCTTTAATTTGTATTGTTATAAAATTTATGAATTTTATTTATAAATAAAATAGTTTTCCATTTTCCATACCGTAACAAAACAAAATAAATCGCGTTTTGTGTGACTTTTTACTATATTAATGCTCATAGATCGATCGTATATATATTTAAAATAAAATTTATATTTTTTAAACTTAAAAATAAAATAAAATTAAAATTAATTTTTATCTTTACAATCCTATTGAAATCTATGAGCAATCCATTTTTTTTCTTTTTTATTGTTATTTCAACCGTTTATTTTATATAGTTTTATTTATTAGTTGTTGATTTATATGCACTATTTCTCCATTTACTCACATTAATAATAAAATTTTGCACGTAAGGGATTAATATTGTTTTCTATTTTGTTATAATAATTAGGAAAATTGTATTTATTATCTGTTTGATCTTATTATGTCTTGTTTTTTTATATTTTAAGTTTAACTTTGAAATGGTTGATAGAATGAAATTTTTAAAAAAAATTGATAATTAATGTTTTAATAAAAAAAAAAAAAAAAAAAAAAATAGGTGAAATCGTTACACCCTTTTTAAAAACCAAAAAAATATAATTATGCGCAAACATATGGCACATACGCAATATAGTATATTGCGAAATTTTTTCTATACTTGCAAAATAATTTCACTTTTTGTAAGTACCAATTCAATTTGTATCCATGTTTTTGATTAATCTTGTTAAATTTTTTTTTTTATCACATTTCGTTTCTTCCAAATGTTGATCACATTTACTAAAGGTAAAACCTATATATAGTCTTTTTTTTATCACAGTTTGATTAATTATTTCTTCTAATTTTTTGTATTAAAAATAATTATAAATAAATGAAAAATAATATTTTGGTTTTGTTTATTGGGGTTAATAAAATTCTTGTGATGTTGCTTTTTACTTTAAATTTTATCAGAATGCTTTTTATTTATTTTTAAATATAATTTTAATATATATGTATATATCTTTTGTTTTTTTTTTTATTCCTCTCTGAAATTAAGAAATATCATGCTTAAAATTAATAAAAAAAATTGTTTTAACTTGAATTTGTTTTTAATTACAATTATTGTATTTTAAACAGATAATTTGCTTAAGGTATAAGATTTTTTAAATGATGAGTTGGGCGGTAAAGTATATTTTAGAGAAATAGATTTTATAGTCAATATTTAAGTATCAACTTTTATAATATTATTAAGTTCAGAGTCGAATATACAATTGACACGCATAAAATGATCGAAAAAATTAATTATTTACTTCAGTACTAAACTAAACCAAAATCAAACGGCTTTTTAGAAAGTATTTTTTTTTTAAATTGGATTATCATATCAAACAAAGTTTTTAATTGATTTAAAGAACCGAAATTATTATGACAAAATTTGTTTTTGATTTTTAACTCTGTTACTTAAATATTGACTGCAGTAGTACAAGGAAAACAGAAATTAGGTTATAGTTTTGGGAACATATTTTTAAAAAATAATTTCAATCAATTGCTTTAAGTAACTAAAAAAAAATTAATGTAGCTTAATATTAAGAATTGATAAACACTAATTCTGCATTAATTATAATTTTTGTTTTTCTCTTTTATTTTCTTTTTAGTAAACAATGATCTATTAATTTTTAAAGTTGGTCAAAATACATAAAGTATGTTGTGTACTGCATTAAATTGGATAAATAGTAATAGGATAGGAAAGCAGAGGAGAAATCAAATTGTCAAATGGTTAAAATAATAATCAATTTAAAAAATAAAAATTCTTAAAAAAAAAATTAAGAAAATATATGGGTTTTGACTTATTTGCAGGAGTCATACTTTGTCCAATTTATATTATGATTACTTTAAGAATATACTTTTTTGTCAGTTGATTTTTTGTCAGTTGAATTTGTTTTTTCTTCTTTGTTCACCTATTTTTGTGTGTACTGTTTTTTTTTTTAAAATTTTTGCTTTAGTACTTATGTAAACTTTAAAAAACACTTTTAAACTTATTGTATACAAAATAGAATAGAATCACGAAAATTTCCAATGTAATATAGTTTGATTTAATAATAAAAAAAAATTAAACAAACTTAAAAGTATTCTATAGTACTTGAAATTTCTTACTATGTTTTAATGATTCTTTAAGAGGCATGCAACTTCTGGTTCACTTAATGTTGAAGTTTTCTATTTATGATTCTGTATTTCTCTTTTCTTTTCTTTTAATTTTTTGGCTTTATTCAATGATTAATAATTCAAGGTTTGCAGCAAATGGTATGATGGGCACGCACAGCGTTATTATTGTTGTATGTTTTCAATCTGTTTAAGTTTTATTTATCATACCTAATAGTATCCTGTAGAGTTGGTGTAGCTTTGCTGATACGATTGCGTGTCTATTTAAATGAATAAAGAAGATGTGTTTCGCCAGCCATAATAAGAGTTTTTAATAGCAAATTATATATTTAGTATTATTATAAAAAATAATCATAATGCCAAAATTGCAAATATAGAAAAATAATAAATAGGCTTAATCCTGTACAAATGCAAATTTAATAACAAAAAAATTAACTTACCGTAACCAGCATACGCACGTTCATCATAGCTTGTCTGAGCGTGTTGTGTGTAATCTGCCTGAGATGTGCTATAATCTACGGCCGGAGCACCGTATTGTTGGGTATAGTCCTGACCATAAGTTTGATAGCGTGTATCTTGCTGGCTGTATGCCGAACTGAAATTAAAAATTAAATATGTATCTAAACAATATAAATGTAATAAAGATAAAGATAAAGTATTATCTGAACGCGTTACAATCTAAAATTGTATAAGTTTTATTTCAATTGAGAATAAATTTTATGTTTTCCTTCTTAACGAAGAATAAATATGTGAGAGAAGTAGTATTATACCATCTGGTTAATTTATTTTAAAACTTCATCGACTACCCCAGTAACTCATAAAAAATCTGATATTAAAAATCTTTGTACAAAATTTTTCAGTTATTCGTTTTGATCTAAAAGCTGCAGATTGCAAATATTACTTCGTTATTGTTAATAATTATTGTACAATTTACGAATTATTTGGGAGTATAATACATAAATTAAGTCTTACCCGTATCCTTGATATTGTGTTTGATCATAGTCGGTAGCAGCATGCGTTGCATAAGCACTATTTGCTTGATGAGCAGAAGGATGGGTTGTTGCTGCATGAGAGTATGCTGTTGTTTGTCCATATCCATTGTATGGCGTTTGAGTTTGAGGTGCTGCATATGATTGGGCATATGGATCCATACTCTGAGACGGATCGTGTTGAGCATATGCATGGTGGCTAGAATATGATATGGAAAAAAATAATGTTAAGATAGGTAATTACTTGCTTTAAATATGTTAATATATTACCTCTGTGGTGGTGGCGGGGCTGGTTGGTGTTGAACGCCATACGTGGCCGGAGGTGCCATATGTGGCGGTTGATGATATTTGGGAGCTGGTGCTCTCTGTGAGTAAGGTCCACCTTCATAACGACCGCGTTTAGGCCCAGGCGGTCCACCTGGTGCCCCGCGTTTTAAAGATGTTTGTTGGGTTACCTGTGTGTTGACCATATGCGGCTGTTGTTGCATAATTGGAGGTCGTGTCATACCAGAATTTGCATATTGCCCGCGACCCCTTGGCGGACCGCCACGACGCATTACACCTTGCTCACCCATTTGGGGCCCACCGTACATTGCAGACATGCCAGATGTACCATTGTGTGGATTGTAACCACCACGTCCGCCACCTCGAGGGCCGGCGCCACGACCACGTCCGCTTCCTCTATAATTAGGTGAAACACCCGTTGTTATGGGCTTTGCTGAAATGGGAGCTGCTGTGGCAACAGTTGTTGCAGCATTGGGATCGGCATTTGTACCTAGGTCTGATTTAACAGCAATTGTTCCTCCAGTTGACTCTTCTGCACCCGCCACCACTTGGCTCGCGACATTAGCCTGTACTGGCGAGACTGTTTTATTATTATCAACCCCCGTATGTTGTTTTGGAGCTAAAAGTTGTTAACAATAATGATTACATTAATACATTACAATAATTATTGATTCCTTTAATACATACCTTGATTGTATAAAGGCATACGACCAGTTCCTCTCATTGGAGGGCCCCCACGAGGAGGACCACCACCGCGCCCTTGATAGCCAGGGCCACCCATGCCAGGACCTCCACGCATTGGTGGTGCTCCCCGGGGAGCAAATCCACCACGACTCGGATAGCCCATTGGAGGACCGCCCATACCACCACGTGGTACGAAGCCTCCGCGGCCTGGAAAACCTGGTCCACCCACTCCACTATAATGACCCCTTCCCATACCTCTACCCCTGCCACGCTCATAAGAACCACGTATTTGGCCACCACGCCCACGTGTGGGTGCAACTCCACCGGTAACCGGTGCCGTATCGACAGTTGTTGGTGGTGCTTCCATTTTTATCAATTACTAAATTACACTTTTTTCTTCTATACGTCAAAGATTACGGCTATGTCCCCGGCGAACTTTATATTTTAACTATTTTCAATGGACTTTTTAACACTTTGTCATAAATACTTTTCAATTCACTTATATTAATCAATTAACATTATATTTTATAAGAAACTCCTTTAAACTCTTACAATTTAATTCTATTTTTTCCAAGACGCTATAAATTTTAAGTTTAGGTTCTTGAAAAAAACATGGCTACCAATATCGATTTTTCTGTAATAGCATCTACGAGTTGCCAATTGAAAACCTATGAATTAAATAAAGTTGCCATATTGTTTTTACTGAAGAAATAATAATATGCTGCCGTTGTTAGAAAACCTATGCGTAGCAAAATAAAGAAAGAACAATAGAATACAAAACCAAGAGTATTGAAAATAAAAATACCAATTAAAAATATTTAATTGAAAATAAGAAGTTATTAAAAATTGGAAACAATAGATGGCAATTGCTAACCAAATTATATTAACGTTTCTACCTTGTTGTTTAGAAATGTTACTTGTAGTTTTAATGTTTGATTTGAACGATTTACAAATTAAAACAATTATTAAATATAGTATTTATTTATACAAATGAACGAGAGGATTTGAAATGTAAAAATTGTATTATTCCGCTTAGTTCCGATTGCATGTCTGATACTAATGACCTATCGTTAGCAACACATCCCTAAGTGTTTGGAAATTTGTCAGAACAAACAAATTAGTAAAAGTTGAGTGTTGCAAAAGGTTGTAATAGAAGGATATTGTTTGCCTATTTCTTGCCCAGAAAACTCCAAGAGCAATAATAATGCCTGGCAAGGTGGGCGTTAAAATAAAAGCAGGCAGAAATCTGCCTGTTATGGATAAATCTTCGGATACCACGGATGCCTATGTAGAAATGAAATTGGGCAATGTCACACATAAAACGGACGTCTGCAGAAAAAGTCTAAATCCACAATGGAACACTGATTGGTTAGTTTGATATATGATTATAAATACCTATGAAAGTGTAATTGAAACCTTCTGTTAAAAGAAAAAGTTGTTTCCTATTGCGATTTGCAATATAATGTAAGAAAGTGTCTGTGCTTTGTTTTAAAGGTTTCGTTTTGAGGTGGATGATGCTGAGCTGCAAGACGAACCGCTTCAAATACGCCTGATGGACCACGACACATATTCGGCGAACGATGCCATTGGAAAAGTAAATATTAGTTTAAATCCATTATGCCTAGAAACATCGGGCCAAGCGACACATGGCAAAGGCACAGTACTTTCTGGGTGGATACCAGTATTTGATACAATGCACGGCATACGGGGTGAGGTTAATGTTATAGTCAAGGTTGATTTGTTTTCCGATGTAAATAAATTTCGACAAAGTTCTTGTGGTATACCATTCTTCCATTGTAAGTACCTTATATCTTATAAGTGAAGATTCAGAATTGTAGTCATACAATTGTGTTTTATTTTTCAGCTCCGTGTATACCAATTGGTTATAGAGCTCAAGTTATACATGGATTTGTAGAAGAGCTAGTGGTTAACGATGATCCAGAATATCAGTGGATAGATAAAATTCGTACTCCGAGAGCCTCAAACGAAGCGCGGCAGGTAGTTTTTTTGAAACTATCTGGTCAGGTAAACATCATGTCTTTTGAATGAAAAAAGATGTTCAATAAAATATCCTCCTCTTTAGGTTCAACGTAAAATGGGCCTCAAAGCCATTAATATGGGAGCGAATGCAGTAATTGGTTATACGCAATGTTTTGATTTGGAAGGAGATGTTGGTGTAGTAGCACGTGGCATTGGAACAGCTGTAACTCTGATAAAGGATGTTACCAATCAACCTGTTTCAGCGGATAATGCTTTAATAGAAGAGTGAGTATTTCAAAAAGAGTGTTACAGGATTTATTTTAAGTATTTGCTTAAAAAAGTAAAAAATAGTTTGTTTTCGTGGATAGAAGTACTTAGCAGCAGTGGTGTTGTCGAGCCGGAACGCTCCGGAACGTCGTTCCGGTACATGCTTTTTGGACAGGAACGCGTTCCGGAACTAAACATGATTTCTGATAACGAGAATTGGCTGACGTTTTGAAAAAAAAAATTAAAAAGAATTGCTGATTTTTTTTTCTAATTTTTGACGAATTTTTATATGTATTTTTATAAACAAGGGTTTGAACCGAACCCGAACTGGAACAAAAACCGGAACGAACCTGCTTGTTTTTCCCAACCGTGAACCGGAGTCCGGAACGCGTTCCGGTAAAAAAAAATTAGCACAACACCACTGCTTAGCAGATGTACAATCAATTGTTACATCATAGTTTTGACGTTATTTATTTAAAAAATGGTCGATTATAGACCACAATTTTTCAATTAATCATTAATTTAAAGTAAACTTTTTTGAAATGCCTTTAATAAATTAAATTCGTGGCGAATAACCACACTGAGGCTTAGGAATGTATAATTAAATATCTGATTTATTATGACAAACTCTGAATTTAAATGTTCCTAGTTTTTTTCTTCTTTTGAGTTACAATGTCAGAGTGTGTGCTTGGATCTATATCAATACTGTAATGTGTCAGAGTGAATAAGCAAATCAAAATTAAGCTAAAAACCGATTGAAAAATACATGCATGGGTGCATGAAAAAAACTTTTCGTTAAATCATTGACAACACGAAAGCAAAATAAATGTGCACTCTCGCTTGTTTTGAGCAAACACATAAGAAAATTGCAAGTAGTGATTTGTCGCTCGTACTGTCTTTAAGCTTGGAGCTAACCATAGCTCGCACTCTGTCATCAGCTCTGTAAATTTACGAATTCTGTTTATCAGTTTAGCACTTTTAGACGCATTGAAATTAAATATTCTTAGAAAATAACAATAATCCCAACACGTTTATGGTGCAAAAATTAAATAAATAATTAATTTAAATGTTTATTTCTTTCTTTTTTTGTATCGCTAATTCGAATCAAATGTTTTAATATACTTTCAATTAAATTTATCATCCGTTTTAACTGTTATACCTTTTCTTACGAATACTTACACATTCACTAACTCCTGTCGATGTGCTTAATTAATTTTTTTTATATTTCGCTATTAGACGCACTTTGAAATATTTAGAATTTCTAACTGGTGCTAGTGTAAATACCTGTAAAAAATCTTCCTCGACATTGTCATTTAGTAAATTAAATTTCGAGCAGCCTTCATTAGATATTAGAGGTGCTGATTCAGATCCCGAGTCTCAACTAATGGTAGATCTTATACGACAAGAGGAAGGACGCGATGGAAAACGTATAAAAAAGTTTACACACAAGATGAAACATTTAACCAACTCTTCGCGTAATATATTTAATGATAAGTATGCATTACTGATGCGTAAAATTGATGAACATTCAAGGACTTCCTCCAGTGGATCAAGATCCCTGAGTAGTGTTTTAAATTTTCCTACCAAGAATTTGAACATGCGATCAGGATCGAATTCTATGTTGGATGTTCGCAAACGAAAAACTTTAGCTCATGGTGAGCCTTTTAAAAATTCCAAAACTTTACAAAGGACTATTCATCCTATTATACGTTCGGTTAGTGACGATTCTGCCATGAAACAACAATCGTCAGCTTATAATGAGTTAATAAAACAAAACTCCTCAAAGCCCCAAATAATAGGTTCTCAGACTTCATTAAGTACTCAATCGTCACCGGATGTCTGCTCAACGGAACAATGTTCCTTTAATTTAGAAAATAACATCAATACGTGTTCCTGTTTGGAAATGTACAGTGTTGTGAATAATCTTGAAAATACAAAAACTTGTATTGTTGAATCACTAAAGGAACATTTTTCAAACGAACACACTAAACAGGTTATTATCTTTTTCACTTTACTAAGATTGAGTTAATAATCTCTTTAGGACACTGTTTTTATGCCATACTTATTATTTTTATTACAGAAGACTGCCGAAAATAATTCAGACATTTTAGACAATTCTGTCCAATGTAAAACTTATACTACAAGCCGTTTTTCTTCACTACCTAATTTAATGATTTTGAATGAAGCTAATTGCGCTAATAGTAATCAAATGCACTCGCAATCGCTTACTAATATAAACAAAGTTCACTCATCAGCTTACACAGTTTGCAAAAATAATATGCAATATAATTTAAATGCTCGCCCAGCATCTATTGTTTTAGCTTCCACTGAGGGCAAATTTAAATTTCCCATCTTGAAGCTATGTCCCTCCACTCCAACACCCTCTGAATCGGAGAGTTTTGCCTCTCAGTTGTCACCATATTGTAGCAAAGTTTCCGATATCCATACAAAAGCCCAGAATAGTGTATTTCACTTTAACAAAGCAGAAGAAATAAAAGAAAATGTGTCCTTAATGCCGGCACTAAACAGTAGCTCTAGCATACATATAAATTCATCTGTGTTGTCCTTACCTAGCAGCGATTCGAATTTAGATTTCATTGAAAAAAATACTAATTGTAATGCTAAAAAATCATTGCTTGTTCCATTCACTTTTAATGCTGGCGTTATCAATACTTTCGCTACATCTCACGACCACCAACATCATTGTCAGCACAGGTCCTTAAATGAAATCAATAGCAGCGGTGGCTGTACTTCCAGCAACAATAGTCCAAATTTACGAACATCAATATCACCCAATACATCACTTATGGATGAGACTATTACATCGGTCAATACATGTGCGGCAGTTCAATCACTAGCTAATCGTAATAAGTTATCACCTATTCCTTCACGCACTGGAGCCTTAGCAACCCCAATTAGTTTACAATCCCAATCAGATAGTTTATCATCGGCTACTACCATATCAACAGCAACGACAATAATACCTAAAGAGGTTGGTGAAATGGCCAGACGTTCTTCCGATTCGGATCTAAGTGTTACTCCCAAAGGTATGTTTATAGATTTAGTTATAAGTATTATTTATTGTAAAAATTTTTAAATATTGTAGAAAATATAACATGCAAGCAGATCAAATATTATACACCAAATGATTTAAAAGTGTATTACGCAATCTGACATGTTCAATTCTAGATGATTTTTCAAAGAATAGTTCTATAAAAAAAAATTCGGTCACTGGTTTTAAAAAAGTGTAAATGAAGTCTGGAAAAGTCATGGGTATTATTAATATTTTCAAACGGAATGATAATTTTTATGTACAACATTAAAACATCAGATTCAATGATTTTTCTAAAACTTCAAAAAAAATTTCCTTCAAAATTGGATGGAAAGACAGACATATCATTTGTTATAAATACATCGATCGAAACTTAAAATATCATTTTGCTTGATCGACGAAATGGCTGTGCAGTTGTTAAGCTTCACACTTTCTTTATTTTCGAATTATTTTTCTCGATTTTTCTACTTCTGCATTTCAAACGCGATGTTGTTTTTTATACTACAAATATTACTGAACGTCCGATGCATACAAGTAAATATTGTATTTCATTAACAAAAGCTTGTTGCGATTTTCCAACCAAGTCTGTGTAAAACGATTTTTAACAATTGCCAAAAATTGATACATTTATATTCTGATTAAATAAGTTATCACAAGAATTTTCTACTTATAATTTCTATAGCATAAGAGGTTTTATTTAAATTGAGAGTTATATATACAAATATATATGTATATATATACATATATACTATTAATTGTGTGTATGTGTGTGTGTGTATTTCAGTTCATGTGTAGTTTCATTGAAATAATGAATAAACATTATTTTTTATAAATGAATTAACATTTCATCCTAACATTATTACTATTATTGTATATGTATTCTATTTTGCTTTACTCTCCATTGCCATGCTCTCGATAATTTAAAAAAAAACCTGTTCTAAAAATAAATAATTAAATAAAACACAGTTATACATCGTAAAAGTAAGTAGTTTATACAATTTGTACATAAACTCTATGTAAGATGATGTACATTATTGTATCCTTTCTGTCTTCTTTTTTTTTTGGTGTATCCTAAATTTTTTACTATTCTCTTACATTTATACTTATGTGTAGGAGTATCGTAAATATAAATTCTAATCTTTATTAATTATTTTTTTTCGAAATATATTCTAACAATATATATTTTTAACTATCATTTTAATTCCTTATGTATTAAAGTATATAAGGAATTTCAAAGTTAATTGGGCTTTTCTAGGATTTTTATTTCGAATTAATAATAAATGTTTAATATTAATGTAGGAATTTTCATAAGTTACATTATCTAGATAAAAAGCTTTATTCTCTATGCAACACACAAACTTAGGCCCAATAACACCAATAAATAATTTCAATTTGAGATTTTCCTTCACGGTAAATTTATTACAGATTTCTATTTATATATACATATATATGCATATGTATATATAAATTAAATAATTGTGAGTAAAACGATTCGCATGGTCTTTAGATAATATATAATACTTAAAACGAAAGATATAATTTTTTTTGTTTTTTGTCTATATGTACATACATAATAAAAAAACGCATGAGAGCAATGGTATGAAAAGTGTCTCTTAATAGATGAAACGTTTCATTCAATTCCAACAAACTACTACTACTACTACTCTTACTTTTGCTATATATGTATATTTGTAATCGTAAAGTTGAAATGAAAGTCATACTATATAATACATACATATTTAATACTTATCCTTGCCTGTAGTTCTTAAATATGCATCCACCTTTAATTCATTCATTCATTCACTTACAATATTCCATACTCTATCAATCACTGATCCTATCACTCACCTTTACATATCCAACCATAAAAAAGTCTATGTTCAGCGCTCAGTATTTTATGTTTTTAAAAAATTGAAAGTGTCCTTAATGAGCGTAATACTCTTTAGGAAATTCGTTTTGTGTGGCGAGCGATCGCCTAATGGCAGCAACAGCTATGATGCGTTTAGGCCCCGCCATAGGTAAATCAACTAATTCGGAGGGAATCGATATGTTAGAGTATCCGTTTCTTACAATGACAAAATATCCACCTGGCCTTATACTTCATATCGGAGCCACAGTAGCGGCTAGATCAGTTAAATTATTAGAGAGGGTACCTAATCCGGATGAACCAGAAATCAGAGATTATTGGTGGACTGAATTGCGTATGGAAATTAGATCACACGCTAGGTCTTTAGGTTGCAACGTAGTCTTGGGTTATTCGGAGTTGACAACAATATCGTAAGTATTTTATATTTATTATTGTCCATTAAGGAACTTTAATTTTTATTTTCTTCAGGGACGATGTTTGTGTTTTATCGGCAACCGGCACAGCAGCAATTATAAATATGAGTTACAATCGCTCAATATCGCAAAATGATATTTTTAATTTTACTAAAACGGCTGGCGGCAGTGGCATGTCCATGTCTCTGGAAGAGAGAAACGTGAATAATAGTGACACCTCGGCCAAGGATATGGGCTGTGGTGTATCAAATGGCTCTGCGGGCAAAAAATATGGTCCTTCTTCACTTCTTAATGTGTCAAAAAATTCGTGCACCGTTTGTCATGTACCCTATAATGTTACATCGGTGCCTTTTAATGTGAAAATGAAAAAATGCACAATATGTTTAAAAGGTCGGGTACCAGATGTTCTACTGGCAACTTTAGAAGTGCCAGAATCTATACAAGTAACGGGTCAGTAAAAATCGCATTTAAGCCGTATTTTCATCTTAATTGAAAAAAATTGTATAAATACAGGTCGTGGCTGCTTTTTGCAGGCTCAGGTTGTGAGAGCTAAAAAGGATTTACGTTCTGAATTGAATGCTAAAGAAATTTCCGATGGTTTGCCCTTTTTGGAATATGAATTGCATCGTGTACTTATAAATAAGCTAAAAGCAAAGGGCATGAACTCAATATTTGGACTAAAAGTGCAAGTGTCAATAGGTGAACGAATGATTGCTTTGGTAGCTACAGGCACAGCTTTATTCATAACTGCTTTACCCGTACCACAAGTACCTAAAATAGTTGCTGGCAACTCTTGGACTGATAAGCAAAAGCTAAATGAATTGCAAAAAAAATTACAGGAAACCTTTGAACGTTATCAGGAAATTTATCAATTAAAGCCCTTAGATCAAGATATGTTGGATAAAAGTTCTGACACCGATGATTCCGATGAAGAGGGCGTTGATGTTGACTTAAACTGTGGCAATAAAGACACTTGTGTTTTAGAGGTCGATGACATAGAAGACTTAGAGATTATTTCATTACTAATGGAACCGCAACCGCCAGAAGGTTTTCATGTGGTTAGCACCCAAAAAGTACCGGGGATGATGGATATTGAGTCTGTTAAGAATTTACAAATGTTTACACAAGTGTGGAGGGCAAAAACAGACACGGGACAAACTGTTAGTGGCTTCCCCAAGCATTTTCAAAGGTAAAATAAAAAAGTAAAACATTTATGTGATCGTTTTTTCTCACAAGTTTTCTCTTATTTTAAAGATTAATGCAAACGATTTATTTTAAACTGCGCACCATGATACCATGTGCCATTTGTGATTTAAAATTTAAATTAGATTTCCCGGAAAGTGTAAGTAATGTTTAGACGGTTTTAGAATGAATAATAATTTATTTCTTTACTTTAGGATCAAATTCAAATTTTAGTCACTGGTATGGCTTTGGGTTTAGGGGAACCCCATAGGCTAAAGCATAAACGTAAAACCGTGACTAATGGTCAGTCGGATAGTAGTGATTCCATGAATCATATCCAATCGGGCAGCGAAATCAATAGCAAAAAATTGTCACAACTACAAGATGAAGACTACATATTTCCCTTGGATGAGGATCACATTATAGAAACACCAACACCAGCCACCAATGCGGCATTGTTTGGTGCGCAATTGTTTAAAAGTCGTAAATCGTCCCCCATACAAATATCATCAGTTCCGGGTTCAATAAGACATAAACATGTAAGTAAATTACAAGCTTTTTAAAAGGAACAATTTATTTTTGTTCAAAACGTATGTTTTTAGCATCGCGTATACGAAAGGAATGGCGTAGATATAACACCATTAAGTTTTATACCAGGCGGTAAAATTGAAAAGTATTTAGGCAATTTAAACTTTTTTTTTATACGCGAAAGTACTTCCATTAGAGAAAACGGTGGCATAAGTGGCTTTGTACATGGTTTTATAACGGAGGTAAATAGTGTCGTGCTGTATTAATTTAAAGGAAAACTCTCTTAATATTGAAATATTGATTTTTGATTTTCAGGTTTTAGCTGTAGTAAGAGCTCATATAGCGGCTTTGGGTGGCAATGCTATGGTGTCATTTTACTTAACAGAATTAATACTATTTGATAATCAACATAAAAATCAGGTAAGTTTAGATAACAAGTTATTTAATTGAGTTTTTTTCTGACTTCATATACATTTTTCTTATAGGGCCAATGTCTTATAAGCATTGGTGGCGATGCAGTATACGTTTCATATTATCAGGATGATTGATATGATGCAATCGATCATTTAATTAATTAAATTAATTGTCAGCAAAACAATTTTAGCTTAAACAAAACTAAAAATTGTTCATTATACAATACTTAATTGCAATACTTTTAGCCAATTTATTTACTTAATAGCAATCACTTGAAAACTAAGAAAATTGTTACTTACTATTGCTCTCTATTTTATTTATTTATTTTTTTGTTTATCATATAATTTATGTTTTTAATGCAATTACTACTTCCTAATGATATTTACTTTATCAAATGTTTTTATTAAAACTTAAACTAAAAAATTTGTTCTTTTTCAAATTTAACTTTAAATGCTGCTTTAGTCTAATTTAAGTAACGTTTTTAATGCAATATTTTTAACTGTGACAATTATACATTAAATGTTCTAAAACTTGTTGAAACTTGAAATAACAATAATCCAACCAAAAAAGGAAAACAAGTTTTGAAATGTATTTTTGTAAAAAGTGCATATAAATACGTATGTTACCTAAGGAAATTAAATAAAATTGTGAAAAAATTAAATAAATTTTAAGCAAAATAAAAAATTAGAGTTTATTATAATATTTAAATTTTTTTACTGCTGGCTTGTAGTATAGCAGACCGGAATACCTGATGAAAATCGCATACGGAACATGCAAACCGATAGACTAGCATAGCACACTATCCGGGGCTACATATAACACTAATAATTTTTATAAATCTAATGTAATATTTCGTTACAAATTTTTAAAAAATCCCTGCAAAAGTGAGGTGTTTATAACATTCAGAGTTTTTTCTATGTTCAACCACATTTCCTTTAATTTTTTTTTGTTTTTCCTCGTCAAACTTTTCATTCCATAAATTCTGAATTTAAATCAGGCGACTGCTTTGTCCTCTAAGCAACTTTTTATACACATAAATGGTGCTAAATAATTTGTGTACATTAATAAACAATAAATTTCTATTAATATTCACTTCAGCTTTTGTAGGTATTTTATTTAAACTTTAAATTTATTTAAAAATTCAGTAACTCAAAATTATGATCTATTCTGAAAAGACAAGTAAGACAATAATTTTCTTAAATATCCACCCTTACCGTATCACTTTCTTTAAATTTCCTATTGGCCCTAATGAATGATGTCATTATTTACAGTGAATGCCTTGCAGAGAAAAAGAAGAAGCACAGATGAGTAATGTTTTCATTTTTGTTATGACCGAAAATAATTGCGATTTCTAACAATACCGAATTTTTCATCTTCATAGGACCTGTGTGATACAAAAGCAATTTTAATTAGTTTTCGTTCACTAAATAGTTTTAAAGAATAAAAGGAGAAATGGATTGGCTATTTGGTAAAAAAATCTCACCCGATGAGATGCTACGCAAAAATCAAAGGGCTCTAAATAAAGCTATGAGAGACCTGGATAGGGAGCGAATGAAAATGGAACAGCAGGAGAAAAAGATTATAGCTGATATAAAGAAAATGGCCAAGGAGGGTCAAATGGATGCTGTTAAGATAATGGCTAAAGATCTAGTGCGCACACGACGTTACATTAAGAAATTCATGTTGATGAAGGCCAATATTCAGGCGGTGTCATTAAAAATACAAACATTGAAATCACAGAACACCATGGCTCAAGCAATGAAGGGTATATGTTATAAGCAAATCCTTAATGCCTCTATAATAATAATTTTACATTCCAGGTGTCACCAAGGCCATGCAGAATATGAATCGTCAATTGAATTTACCACAAATCCAAAAGATTTTACATGATTTCGAAAAACAATCGGAAATGATGGACATGAAAGAGGAAATGATTAACGATGCTATCGACGATGCGATGGAAGATGAAGGCGATGAAGAAGAGACTGATGCTGTTGTCTCCCAAGTCTTAGATGAGCTGGGCTTGCAATTGGGAGAACAGCTCGGAGAACTGCCAACTGCTTCCGGTTCTTTGTCTATAGCTGGTGGTGTGAAGAATACACCAGCTGCCGTAGCTGCTGGTGCAGGTGCAGGCGGTATTAGTAGTCCTGGAGCTGGAGGTGGTGCGGGTGGTGGCGGTAGTGGTTCGTCGACTCCCATGTCAGACGCTGATGCTGATTTACAAGCCCGTCTAGACAAGTTAAGACGAGACTAATTTGCTAGTAAAAATGTATTATGTTAAATATTAGTTAAAAAACGGCAAATAATTTGTTTACAAACACCATTTTCTTAATTTTATAATTTCATTATTCGATAACTTTGTATTGAATAAACACTACAAAAATATAAACCCTAATGCAAACAGTGTAAAAGTGAGAATATTCACTAACTTTGACAATCGTTCTGTTTTGAAGAAAATGAGTGCTAAATCCGTATCTAAACAAATTTTAAAATGAAATAACTCAATTTACTTAAATGAAATGGTTAACGGCGAGTTATTTGAACATAAACATCCAAATCTGTAATGTAGTTAACGATTTGAAGTACATTCAAACAGGTACAGCAAACAGGCCCTTTAAAAAGTGAAGATATGGCCGATCAAACTTTGTTAGAAGACATAAAATCTGTTGATGAGGAACTGAACTGGACTCAGTTCAGAAACTTGACTAAAAATTGTGTCTAATTCATATTTTTGGTACGGCACTTTTTTTTTAAGACTAACGCTTAAGAGATAACTCTTCAATGTTCCTGTAGCGCGTTGTATTAGAATATTTTTTTATGACCAGTGTAATATAACATCATCTAATATGATATTTAAACATGTTATATAAAAAAATATGAAAGAGTATTAGTTTTCAAATCAAAAAACCTAATCCTATTTCAATGGTACGAATGAAGTTTAACGTTTCTTCTGGAATATTTCTTGTTTAATGTTTTAAAGAAGTCTTTTTACTGAATTGTTCACTATAATACTATTATTTCTTAGTACTATTTTCCTGATTTTAATCAAATTATTCAAACGCATTACACCTATAAGCATTTGTAAGCCATAATTGGAAATTCAATTTTGAAATACCATTAATAAAACAATTATACACCACATTTTTATCATAAACCACAACACAAATTCATTAATTTCACTCCTATTCTTTATCAGAACCGTGCTACTTTTTTAAAAGAACTGAATCGCATTCATTCTTTACAATCTGTTTTAATAAAAAAAAATTATATAAAACATTAACCCCGTACAAAGGTCTTTGTAGCATCAGTGCTTTCACGAAAACAATTGTTTTAAATTAAGCTTAATAAATAGATTTTATTTTATTCATTTTTTACATAGATTCATTTTTAATTTTCTTTTTTTTTTTTGACAATTGAACTATAATGTTAATATAAATAAATAAAACGTTTAAAAAGACATGACAAGAAGTTTTTAAATTATAGAATCTTAATAATAAACAGAGAAAGCCATTTTTCTGTAATACTTGTAATAGACAAGACGAGACAAGGGTAGGGGAATTTTAACAACTGGCCTCCTCCTTTTGTGAACCACCACCTTCTGTTAGCATATAATTATATTATTCTAATTGAAACCGTATTCGTTAAACACCTGTTCGACCTTGGTAAAGACATCATCAGCTGATGGACTGGCATCGATTTGTTTCACTTTACCCAAGTCTTCAAAATGTTTTATAATAGGCAAAGAATCATTATTGTATGTTTGAATACGTTTCTTCAGGCTTTCCATATTATCATCGGAGCGACCTGAACCACTTTGGCCACGGGATAAACAACGATTTACGCAGACATCCTCCGCGCAATTAAAGAATAATACAAATTGAAAATCTACTTTATCAGACATTTGACGTTCCCAACCATCTAGGTTGTCTTGATTGCGTGGAAAGCCATCGATTAGGAACTTAGTTTTACCGGATTTTGTCATTGCTGCTTCTAGTAATGAACACGTCACCTCTACTGGTACAATTTTACCGTTACGTATATAATCCTCAATCAGAGCACCTACTTCTGAGCCTTCACGTGCCCTTTCCTCACGCAGTAAGTCACCAGCTGACAAGTGGACAAATTCAAATCGTTCAACTATTTTGGAGCACTGGGTACCCTTGCCAGCACCGGGACCACCTAGAACGAATACAATTTTTGGTTTTTCTGCCATTTCCGCTAAGGTTTTTTTAAGTGCTTGTGTGGGGATGAAACGCTTGGGCTGTTTGTAAGTGGAATGTCGTACGACGGCTGGTGTGAATGATAGTACTGCACTACGCACGACTTTTAACATTAAAATATAATGGAAAAAGATAAAATCTACACACACAAAAATGAAGAAAGATGTATGTATACAACTTGGATTGCTTTTTAACACTTTTCTTTCGTGTGCGGTTAAAAAATTAAATAATTGGTTATGTGGATTGTGTGGAATGTAAAGCCGCTGGCATTCACGCCAAAACGATAACATTAATACGTTGAAGTTGCCACTGTATTTGATTTACGTAAAATTTTTAATATTAAAATATTAAATAAAAAAATCTCTACTGCTTTCAAATATTTTAATAAATATTTGTATATATATCACAATACATATAAATATATCGAAAAATATTTTCAACTGAAAACTTATGTCTAAGATATAAAAGATCAAAAAGACCCGTTTTATTTCTGGTTATCTGGCATCTCGGATAAGCATTCGACATTTCTAAATACACGTGAAAGTTTTTGTTTTCGGTTTGTTTACATTCGTCTTTAAAAGAATTTTGCGGGTTTTTGTGTCTTGAGAAGATGAGTTTTTTGAAACCAAAAGATACCATAGATGAAGGCGACACTGTTATTTTGTATTTAAGTGTGAATTCCATGCATGTGATAGAAGCTACTCCCACAATAGTGAATAAACGTGGCGAAACTATTGAACACATCTTTCAGACGTCATTTGGCGCCTTAAAAGTAAAAAATATTATTGGCGTTAAATATGGTAGTCGAGTAGAGTTATCAAAAGGCTGGGCCTATGTTTTACAACCAAACCCTGAGCTTTGGACTCAAACACTTCCACATCGGACACAAATTATTTATACTCCCGATATTAGTATGATTCTACATCAGTTAGAAGTAAGACCCGGTTCAGTGGTCATAGAATCTGGTACAGGGTCCGGCTCACTGTCACATTATTTCTTGAGGGCTGTTAAACCTCATGGTCACTTGCATACATTCGATTTCCATGAAGCGCGTGCAAATCAGGCTAGGGATGAATTCAAAAGTCATGGTTTGGCTGATTTTGTCACAGTGTATCATAGGGATGTGTGTCAAAATGGCTTCGGAGAGGAATTGAATGGTAAAGCAGATGCTGTATTTTTGGATTTACCTGCCCCCCAACAAGCAGTAGAGCATGCTGTTAAGGCTTTAAAAAATAGTGGTAAGTAAACTAATAAACTTGAAAAAATCTTGTGTAAAAAATTAATTTGGCTTTTAGGTGGCCGTTTCTGTTCTTTTTCACCCTGCATTGAGCAATCACAACGTTGTTGCATTGCTTTACAGGAACAGGGTTTCACAGAGATACAATCGTACGAAATATTACAACAAGAAGACGTAGTCAAAACCAAAACGTTTCCAGTAATGAATTTGGAATTTTTAAAGCATAAGGTAAAAGTGTACATTGCGTATGATACCAGTATTTCAAAATACATATATATTTCATTCAAATGCATTACATTATATAACGGACTTTTGTGTCATGTCCATCCACTGTTATTCAATGTGTATTAATTTTTCTTACAGAAACCTGAAGAAGGCGATGCTTCTGACAAAGATATTTCAAATATTATGAAGCAACCAAAGGAAACTTTGAAGGTTTTGACTTCAACGGCGCCACCAACACAACCAGGTCATACTGGATTTTTAACATTTGCTACATTACCGCCTGCTTTTGCTCGATAACTATACTTAAGAAATAGAGAAAAACAGCTCCCAATAATAAACGATTTTTAAAACACAAGTTCAAATTCATCAATTACTTTATTCAAATTGCCATACAAAACGATTCGATGGATTGTCTAAAAAGGTAAATTTTTGATGCTATTTTACAGAAATTTTTAGTAAAAATAGAGAACAGTTATTATAAATCTAAACTTCTCAATGGGCAGACAATTCCAGTAACGCTGCATTAATTAAATATAGTAATGGTTGATAATAGATATTTTCTGTAAAATTTTATTAACTAAGTATGACGTTTGTATAAAGATTTTATATTGAAGGAAGTGCGTGGCGGTTGCCATGGTATACGTTCCTCTGGTATAACCTATAGAGAAATAATTTAACTGTTAAAATTATATAATTTTATAAAAGCGAAACAATAATTAACAATTTTTGGCCGTTCGGGTTGGCCCCTGCATGTTGGACACCTCTTCTTTTTTGTATTATCTTTGGAAATCTCAATAGCCTCTTTTAAACCTTGTAATGGCCTCCAATTTATTTGAGCTGTATTTGGTCGCACTTCAAATAGTTTTTCACGGCTTAAAAAACTTGAAACAAAATTTATTGCATCTGAACCACATTCTTAAAAAATTTATAAATACTTACTTCGGTCTAGGTTCACGCCAAAAATCTGGCATACGTTTATTTCTCATAATATCTGCTAAACGCTGTAACAAGCGTACATTTTCACTTTCCACTTGTATGATACGTTCTTTTTCGGATTGTTGCTTTTTGGCTTTTTGCACGATATGGGGATAAAACGTTGGCGGCGTTCGATCTATAGCCGCTTTGGCGGATCGAACTTTCTCCCTGTGATGTTCATAACGTAGTTGTTCCCAAGGGTGTTTTAAAAGTTTATCTCTTCTCGATATCATATTCGACAGCAAAATGGTAAAGAATTATGAATTTTCTTCCTTTAAAGTTTGGTTTTATAATATAATTGCTAACTGTTGGTTTATAGTTGCTTTGGTAATTATTTCTAAGGTGTTCATTTTCTATTATTGTACATTATATAAGTCTCCATGGAGTTTTGTATCACATAAACGAGACTAACAACTGTGTGTAGCGTAAATGGTAATAATAATCATAACTATTGGGTCTTTTAATAAGCGCTTAAATAAAGCAAAGCGTGCGAGAGATATCATCGAAATTTTTTATTCGTTGGAAAAACCTATTAGTGCCATTATGGGTAGAGTGACAGCATTATGGTTAGGAAAAGCGTATCCGAAGCGTTCAATTCTGGCGATTCTGGCGTATGAATTGCTCGATGGCATGGGTTATGTTGATTTCGACAATCTCTGTGGTTCGTGGCCTATTCGGATGTATCTGGAACATAAGAAAATTCCACAAGAAAAAAACTAACTGGGTCAAATCGCACGATCTCGTTGATCATTTTATATCACCTTGACGTGAGCTGCAGAATATTGTATTTGCCGTCCTGTTGATACCACATGTCGTTGGTGTCCAGATTGTCCAATTCGATATAAAAGAAATTGGAAATAATCGACCTAGGCATTGATAGTGGCAGACTTGCCAACGTCATTCTCAAAAAAATATGGCTGAAATCTACACGAAGCAGTGACTTTTTAGGGATCTATGAAACGCTCTTTAATATCATGTGGCTTAGTTTTCCATTAAATGTGAAAATTTTGTTTGTTCACTTACCCACTCATCCAGAAATAAGCTGTTAAACTTTGCATATTTTCCTTTTGCACTCTGATAGGATTTTCGTCTTTTAACCGCCGTAGTCTAGTAGGTAGTGTGTTGGCTTATTAGACGTAAAGCCAGGGTTCGAGCCCCAGGCCAGACATCAAGAGAAAATACAAAAAGTATTTCTTCGGCGACTTCCTCTCAGCAGCTTTCTGGTAGAAACTCTGAGAGTGAATAAATTGCCATGAAAAAGTTTCTTAAATCTGTCGGTCGGAGTCGACTTTAAACTGTAGGTCCCACCACTCATTTATAAAATTAACACACACAACATAAGTGGTGTGAGAAACTAGGACGTAGTAGGAGGTCAATTCGACCTCCGGGTACTGTACTTGTCTTAATTGACAACTACACGTCCTTAACCTAACCTAACCGCGGTTATTCTAATATCCTGTACTAAATTGCTAGTTAATACAAATTTTTAATCATTAAAGCTTTTATATTCAAACATAAATCTAAAATTAACTTGTGATTTAACAAACAGTTTTATTATTCTTTAAAACAAAATTCCATCGTTTGCTGAAAGATATGTAGGTTGTAATTTAAACCAAATACCTAAGTATTATATGCCTATTTGTACCAACACTTACAAACTTTTGTCTGATAGAGATACATATTTGCACTGTTGAAAATTTTACATTCTGGTAAGAAATTTAGTGAGCACATGAAAACAACAATAAATTTCCTTGAAGCATAAACTCATCGTCACCTGAAATATAAAAAGTATACAAAGATAAGATTTATAAACCATTAGATTTTATTGATGCGTACATATTGGGAATTCTAGAAATTCATCGAAATGCCTTCTGAAAAAATTTCCTTTGGCAGAAACCTTTTTTTAATGTTTTTTTAATACGTTGAAAATATTTTGCTCAAATATTTTTGGACATCTTAATTAATAGCTGCGTGCACAAACAGTATTTATAAAGCAGTGTAAGGAAGCATCATCTATTTTAAAAAAAATTTCTTATGAAATTAAATTTTAAAATGTAGAGTTTTGTTAATAGTCGATTGATTAAATTACACGGCAAAATTTCTCCAGCCATATTAAAATTTTTTTGAACTACCAAATCATGAAATTGTATATAAACGTAGAAATAATATGTGTAAAAAATTCTGTTGATACCCTGGCGCGTTACTGTCTGCCACTGATGCTTTGCCATGCTGCTGATGATGGCCATGGCGATGACGATGATGATGATGATGCGCAATAAATGCGGCGGCATCATTTCTTTTGTATGTCCGACTGTTTACTCACATGTCAACTGTCCTGTAGTTCTGGTGTTCATTGCCTGATTGATGTTAAGTGGTACTTTATGTGAGTATCCACTTCTAGTTTTTTTTATATTCTTTTTCGTTCATCCATCCATCTGTCTTGCCGTACGTCTGTCTGTTCATTTGTCCGTGTGTCTTCGCAGTTTTTGTTTAGTTCAGCTTGTTTTTTTTATACTAAATTGTAAATGCTGATGTCACTTCATATTAAACACATCTACTTAGGATTGTTGTAGCAACAGTTGCTTGTGGCTATTGATGCGCTTGTATCTGTTGTTGATGGAATGCAATGTTGTTTGTTTGCTGTTTAATTTATTTGACCAGTAATCAAACGATGAAAAGAGTCACATTAAACTTGTTAACAAAAATAACATGTTCTCTTAAAAAAAGAGAAAAAAATCGCAAATCACAAATTGTCGTCACATTGTAATGTGAATGAAATAAATTTAAAAATGATGAACATAATGAGAATTAGTTACCACCTCAATTACTGTGATTTGCATGTTTATAACAGATTTTTGTTTTTGTTGAATAATAAAAGTAAATAATGATAATTAGAAAAAGTTGCTTTTTTATAAAATAATTGTTAAAATATTTCTATGAAAAGCTAAACATGCTAAACAAATAATGTGAGAGACAAAAATGTTTCTCTTCTAAATTTTTCATAAATTACACTCCCCATATACAAAATTTAATCCTTTATGTATAATAGAACATTGCATGCTACTAATAGTAATAATTACTTTATGTATCTATATTCTAACATTTATTTGTCCAGTACATAGTACATATGTATATATTTAAGGACTTTTTTCCGTTTGGTTTTTTATTCCAAACAAATTTATATTTTTAACTTGTTTATTAGGATTGCAAGAACCAAAAAGTACATGTGTTGCATCTGTCATTAGTTCAGTTTTAGTTTAACTTAAGTTAAACCTCTGAGTAAAATTAAAACAGTAGCAACCATTTGTGTTTGGTTTGCTACTAAAATAACACAATATTTTGCTAAGGTCTAGGTTCCCAACAATAACAATTACGGTTAACCTCACGTTTTATGATTCTCTATGCATCATTGCATTTATAAAAGAATATTACGTACATACATACATAAAAACACATGGAAAACTCTATTCTAGAAATGTATGGTCGTAATATGTGTAAATATTTATGTATGAGACAACATATTTAAATGATAAAACAAACAAAAAAAGAGTATAAGGACTATAACAGTCTTAATAGAAGGTATATGATTAATAATGCGATAAAAATCGCACATATATTTAAATATGAAAATTGGAAGTATAGGAGATAGACAACGATACCCTAAAATTATTTTAATTTATAATTATGACATAAAAATCAGTGACATCAGTCAGGATTACGGCCTAGCTTCGCATACCACTCATGTTGTGTGTGTTAATTTTTATACATCAGTGGCCGGACCTACAGTTTAAAGTCGACTTCGAACGACAGGTTTTTGAGAAACTTTTCATGGCAATTTTATTTACTCTCATAGTTTTTGCCAGAAATCTGCTGAGAGGAAGTTGCCGTTTGATGTCTGACCTGGGGTTTGAATCATTGCCTTACGTTTAATAAGCCAACATACTACCTACTAGAATCGGTTAAACATGAGAAGATAATTTTCATGGACCAAGCTCAGATTTCTACATTTAAAAATATTGGAATAATACTGCCTCCAAAATATTACTGGTCGACGGTAAGACTTATATCATCTCATTCGCATATTTGCCTTTATTTGTAATTTCCAACTCTCTATTTCTATTCACTATAACCGTGACAGAACTCCGACCAGTAGTGGTTCCTTTGTCTGTATGTTATTTTCTTGATTTCCTTTTCCAACAACTGAGCTTCGAAACTCTCAAGCAGAGAATTAAACCTTAAATATAACTCATGACTCAAACATCCACTAAAGAGTGATTTCGCTTTTCGATTTGGTATTATAGAGTTCCTCAAAATTCTGCTTGACCATGTGTTCTGACAATTGCTTCTAAGAGAAGTTGCCAAACTTTTAAGTTTCATGAGACAAATGTTTCCTTTTTTGTTTTTGTTTTCTGCTACTATATAGACAACATTATGCAAATGTAAAACACTCTCTCCCGCTAATAGAGCATGTTAAACTTCCAAGAATAATGGACACACAATAAAAACAGAGGAACAGAAAAAAGGATGCTATTTTTTTTTCTAAGAATTGTCTTTATCACGTATTTAAAGCGTTGATATGTGAAAAAATAAAAGAAAAACAAAAGAAAATCAAGACTATTGTATGTAGTATTTGGAAAACATACACACTCTGCAACCATAAATATATGGACAGACTAAAAACGAACAAAATCTAGGGAAAAATTCAGAAAAATAAACGAAAAAAAACAATGCTGAATTTAAGTAGCCAAACATTTAAAGTTACATTTATTTTCTACATTCTAAACTTAAGACAAAAAAAGAAGGACAATTCTCTTGTTGTTTTTCACTTTTTTTACTTTTTTTAATGTACCAAGTAACCAAGGCTTAGGTTTGTGAAAATAATTTCTTCAACTATGAATATCTGCTAACATTTTTGGCACTTTTATAACATTGAATCAAAAAAATTTACGAGAAAACAGTAATGTTGGATTTTGGAAAGTTACTCTTTTTGTTAATGCTATAAGTTAAAATAAAAAAATATTTAATGTAAATGTATACATTTAAAACATATATTTTGAGATTTTTTCTTGATTTTTAGAAGCCATTTTAAGTCATGTTGAAGTATGACTGTAGTCTAGTAGGTAGCGTGTTGGCTTATTAGACGTAAAGCCAGGGTTGAAACCCCAGGCCAGACATCAAAACAAAATACGAAAAGTATTTCTTCGGCGACTTCCTCGCAGTAGATTTCTGGTAAAAACTCTGAGAGTAAATAAAATTGCCATGAAAAGTTTCTCTAAAATCTGTCGTTCGGAGTCGACTTTAAACTGTAGGTCCAGCCACTCATGTATAAAATTAACACACACAACATAAGTGGTGTGAGGAACTAGGTCGTAATCCTGACTGAAGGCTGGTAAAGACCAATTATGTTATGTATGTATGAAGTATGGCAGGACGACAGTCTATCTCATGAGGTAGTTTCTTAATATTATAAATTAATATGGACATTTATTAGCTATTAATAATTGAAGTAAATAAATAAATTATTTTGGAACATGACGTGCTTCTGTCAAATAATAAGTAATCCTTAATATTGTCTGATTTAAAATAGATGAGTGTTTCTGGATTCGTCATGCAGTAAAAGATTTAATAAATCTGTTTAAAAGTAGCTATAAGCAGCTTGGAAACACCATTCGTAATTTCATTATGACCCGTTTATTGAAATTTTTTGACAGCGGTCTGCAGTATTTCGACAATAAGGGTTTCAATATCCGCAGCAAATTCATTTCTCGCTCCTCTATGTGTTTAAACTAATTACCTTTGTTTATATATTTTTAAGTCCACTTATCTTTTGGATGTACAATGGGTCAACTTGACCTCCGGGTACTGTACTTGTCAAGTACACTTCCTCTAACCTACCCATTGGATGCGAAATTAATTCCATAATAATTCCAAAATTCATCCAACACATCATTCCTTCAGTTAGCTTTAGATGATTTTCAGTATTTCTTTTGTAAGTTATTTCCATAATGAAGAGAACGTGTAGGATGGAAATTATACTGTGGATAGTACGCTTAAATTACAAATCAATAAAGTTGAAAGTTGAAACGGTGACATTTTTATCTTAAAGTTAGCGGAATGATAAAAAAAAGCTAAATCCGCCGGAAAAAACAAACGTCGCTAATACTTTTATTTTTATAATCAAAATGGAATATTTTCTTTTGTTGCGAAAAAAAATGTTTTTTATTCTTTGTTTTGTTCAGCCAGCCAGCCATCTGTTCCATTAGTGATGATGACGATGATGAAGAGAGTTTGTTTACACCTACTGGGATCGTTGTGTTATGTGTTATGATTTAAATGAGAATTTATTTTATTGCCTTTGAAGTTTTTGCTTTGTTTTTCGCTTTTGATTTTGTTTTTGCTGGTGTTGCCAAATTATCTTAGACAAATCATCAATGATTTGTAGCAATTTGTAAAGGTAACAAATGCATAAATGATTTGTTTTCCTTTCTTATTATTATAATTGTTGTTGTTGTGGTATATCTGTGACTGGCTTTGGCTTTTTCATGGTGTTGGAAGCAATATCAGAGAACAAAAAGAACACCACCATAAGATGAGGAACGAATGAACGAATATCAGTAACCAATAAATGGCTGCATTACTAAAAGACCTTTGCGTGAAGTGATTAACACGCCACTTGTTGTATTTACTATATTGTTTTTATTTTCTTCTTATTATTTTATTTGTTGTTGTAGTTATCAACAATTGTATCGTTACTCTTGGGCAACATTGACCCTGAGGTTTTAACCAAAAACAACACAATGTTTGTTGTTGTTTTAATTTGTATGCTCCCAAGTCCTTATTTCTTCACACTTTTACCCATTGAAATGAAATTTTTTTTAACAACATCGGGTGTTTATTATTGTTTTCTTCGTTTAGAGTTTTCTTTCCTTCTTTATTTTTTTTCTCTTTTGAATAAAGAGAAGGAGGTGGCTGTTTTATTCAATACTACATCAAATTTTTACACTATGATTTGTTAAATATCTTACAGTGGTTACGGGATATTAAAATAATATTGATTTGGCTTGTGAAAATATTATTTTTTTTTGAATTGGGTTTTAAAATATTTGAGTTATATTTCCCAATTTTATTTTTTATTTTATATATAAAATACTTGATCACTTTAATATATTTTTTAAGTTTGAAAAATATTTCGAACTTTTAAAGGAAATTCGAATTTGTTTTTCCTGCAGACCACTGTTCGATCATTAATGTCTGTTTTGTATTGATTTCACATTGGAATGAACATCTTTTTGTGCGAAAATGTTAACTTTTTTCTTTTGAATAAGAGAGCAAAAGAATTTTATAAGAAGAACTGCATTAAATTATATTTGAAACCTGATTAACAGTTCAATTTATGGTTTTGTGGGCGTGCTTATTTTATTCTAAAGAGGGGCGTTACAGCTTTTAATATTGAGTTTATGATTTGTGGCCAATAATCGAAAAAATAAAAAAATAATAATAATAAAATAAATAAAACAAAAATATTTCAAAAATCGAACATCACAAAAAGAATTACTAACAAATAATAAAATAATGTGTTACATTTAAGCCAGATGATATTCATATTGGCATGGTTAGTCTCATGTCCTTAAAGAAGTCTATAGTGGCATTAAATCTGAAGTGGTTTATTTAAAAACAAATCAAAATAAAAATCCTTCTTCCAATTCCAACTATTTGTCTTCATTGTAAGCGCCTAGAGACCTGGCCTAAAAACAATGATTTTCTGTTTTTTCTTTTTTTTTTGTGGAAGTGGTATATAGTCCGTGGGAATTTGTGCACGATTTAAGCAATGACAACAAAGGTAATAATAATAATAATGATGATAATAATAATGATGACGCTGACGACAAAGACAATAATGATGCCTATTAATGTGCAACCACATTACATTGGGATTCATACCAACCAGACTAAGCAAATCTTTCTTTCGTTTGTCTGAGTCGTAAACTTATGTAGTCTTAACAGTATGATTGAAAAAAAAGAAACAAAACAAAACAAATAAAACATATAAAAAATAAAAAAAAAAAAATACAACAATGGAAAGATGACATCCTCGTATGAATGGTTAACAATTGACGCCAAATAAATCAGAGCAAATATGAAATCAAAACGCTGCATATATTGTTGCATTTATTACAATAGTGCAAACATACATACATACATATTTAGTTTAATCGATACAATTCTTTATTGAATTGAATTCTATACAATTGGAAGCCAATGTTTTCTTTATTCCGAAACTAGTATTTGTAGCAGTCGGTTACAACGCTTTTCTCTTTCAGAATGCAATCTTGTTTATTTCTGTGCGTCTGGCTGGTTAAGGTTTGTGCACAAAAAGTTGTAAAATCATTTTCAAACAATATTTTTAAGCAAAATGAATGATACAATCCTTAAACAATATAAAAGTCTATCCGTATGTAAGAGGCACTCAAAGGTATTCAAAAAGATTGTCTGAAATTTGTCTTCGTGGTTGTAAATACCTTACAATCTTCTTTAAGTTTTAAACATAATGAAATGTTCGTTTTTAGAAAACATTATAATTGTTAGATGGATTTCTTTCATTAACAATAGTTTTAATCAATAATTTTTAAATAATTGGTAACTATTTTGGCTTTAATGTAACTACTTATGGTATTTATGCCACAATTTTAAATACTTATAAATGTAACGTATGTTTCATTTAAACTGGGGAATAATGATTTGAATATGCATTGCAAAATATAAGGCATTGTAACAATATGTTTTCTTTTTATATTATTTTTTTGAATCATGGAATCATATCGTTAGTTTAAATCCAAAATAGATAAAATCAAATTACGAATATTTAATGAAAATTATTTTGAGTTCATTTGCCAAGAAACACCATAAGTATAGAAACTCTTAAGTATAAAAAGTGTAACCTTGTTATCAATAGGACCTATTTTTCAAATTAATGCAATGGTGTTTTGTATTCCAGCATGAGTAATGCTGTTTTAGCTATTACTGTACTTCCATCCATGTGCCCATAAAAACAATGATTCACTTACTTCCACTGCACAAACCACCAATATTGCATAAATTTATTTGTTTTTGTTTTCTAAAGTACTCCTATGCCCCTCATATGCTTAAGCATTTGTAAAGGGATTTCTTTAAAAATGTCCATTTATTGATTACAGATTTGTATTTCTCTATGGATGTCCTCAGAGTAACGAAAACAAACAGGGTCCCCAGATTTTATTTGTAAATATTGTTGTTGTTTTTTTGTTCTTATTTTTGTCTATTCTTCTGGATTTTTTTTTTGTTTTTCTTATTATTTGTTCAAGTCATTGTTTCTTCCTGAGCATTGTGTTCTACATTCTGTTTTATTTTTTTTGTGGTTTCGTTTTAATCTGTTAAAGTAGTATGAATATGTCTATAGTGTTACAAGGAAATGTTTAAAGTAATCATGGTTAAAACAAAAACGTTTTTAAAAAATATGAAATGAAAAAAATCATAGCAAATGTAAAAAGTTCTCACAATTTAAAGGTTCACATGAATTCGTTTGTAAGTTTTTATTTGAATATGAATATACAAAAATTATTGGTACACAGCCAGAAAGTTAAGAAGTAGATGGGTTTTGTATACTGTATATACGTTGATTTATAGAACAATTTAGCCATTATTGTTGTCCTTTGTTAAATTTGATTCAATCAGTGTTATATAAAATTAATAAAATTCTGAACTAAAAAGTAGATTAAATCCTAAAATTTTGCCTTAAATAAGATTAATTATAAGATTACCAAGTGAATTTATCGATTCGTATTATCATGGCCGTATTCTAATGGGTAGTTTATTGTTTAAATCACAGCTCTGACATCTTGAAAAACTTAAATATGAAATAAAAATATTTCTGGCAATTTAATTGACGTTAAATTGTACAGATGTCCCGCCGCTCGTGAATATATTAATATCAGAGATCAGCAATGAATTGTTTTTCGCTACTCATAAGTACTCATGAAATTTCGAGTATGACTGCGTCACAGTATTGAAATTCAGCTACTCTGATTCATTCGTTCTCACTACAACATTGATTTATAAGTACAGGTTGCAATGAGTATGAGTACAATGTTGACGTCAAACTCATACCATTCGAAATATGTGTTTGATTTATAAGCCTACTCATTCAGATTCCTAACTTTAGATAAGTACTTATAATACTCATAAATGATTCGAGTGATTCGAATTCATCAAAATTTACTGTCTTAGTTGTTGAAGCATTTACAAAACAGAAAAAAGAAAAAGACAAAGACAGCAAGCAAAGCAAACACACAACCTTCTAGTGAGTATTGTAGTGTTCGTACGCGAATCATACTTATATTGTGATTCGTGTATCAGTTGAGTAAAGGGGAGTCGAAATCAACAACATAATCCGTGTTGTTAAGATGAGTACTTTGAATATGAGTAGTATGAGTATGATATTAAAATAAGTATGAATGCGTATAAGTATCACAAATTACAAGTATGATTCGAATCTACTCATCTTTTTGAATACTCATTGCTGATCTCTGATTAATACACACAACATGGGTGGTGTGAGAAATCAGGCCGTAATAGCATCTAAAGGTATGTAATCGCCAATACTATCTATATGAAAGAAGAGGGACTTTTAAACAAATGTAGGGTGTAGTAAAAATTTCCATTATTTATGCGTGAAATTGAAGGTTTTATTTAGTAAAATTGATTACGTTTAGGCCAAGAAATACATAAAATAACAATTTTTATTATGGAAATAATCTTCCATTCGTATTGGACACTAGATTTTCACAAACAAAATTATTTCCCATTGACACCAGGTCTGGGATGCATAAGAATATTCTAACTGATCTTCCTCAACTTCAGTCGAGCTATTATTGATGAGTATAGTATTGTGTCCTCATCGATATATTCATCAGTTGGTCTTTTAGAGCGTTGGGTATTTTTCATATCAAACTTACTTGCCTGAAGTCAATGTAATTTGGTGGTAATTTTCGATTACAAAAGGTAAAACTCATTTATCCAATGCGAAATACAGATTATGAAAGAAATAGAAGGGTATTTATCGTTTAAGATTTTCACTTAGCCGAATCCAAAACTATTAAATATTATTTTCTTCTAAATCACATTCAGTTGGCAATACAAATTGAAAAGGGTATAGCACTTGTATAAATCAATGTTCTATTTTAACAAATTCAAATATCTTTCCCATGCATTCATTTCTGTCTTTTCATTTTGGTTTGTAACAGATTTAAGCTAAATATTCTTTTAATCTCATTTAATTTATTTAATGTAAAAATTTCTGCTCCTCTATATGATCATTGCAGAATGTGACACTAATTCCATTCCATTTGATATTCAATTTCATTTTGCTTTGGCCACTCTTAACGAATACTATTACCACAATTCATTTTGGTCAATTTGCAATTTCTTCAATACCAATTATCTACTATGGTTTAAAAAAAATTCAATTTATATTTACTTTTTGTTAATTTTTATTCTTATTTTTATTTTATTTTTTTGATAATAGTTTGGTTTGTTTGATTCAAGTTTTTCTTTTCTTAAGAAAGTAAAAATAAAAATAAATTTTATAAGACACATGCAAAGTCGGCAAGTTTGTTCTCTGTGCAATTCCATTTGTAAAGGGGGGCAAAAGAAAAGAAGGATCTTAAGGCAACAACTAGCGTGAGAACTAATTGAGTCATTCAATTTCTAAACTACTTATAATCTCCCAGTCGACACTTCCTTAAGAAGACTTTTATTTTGTTTTAGCGTTTTGCTTAAAGTTTGTTTTTTGCCTTTATAAACGCAAATGCAAAATAGCCAAATTGGAATTGGAGCCACAGTGGTGTACGATCTACAAGAAATAAATAAAGTCCAGATCCGAATTACAACGTTTTTTAAGAACGTTGCTTACAAGTCATAAGTAATATGTTGTTAGGGAGTCAAGGAATATGGAATTTGAGTATTCGTACACTTTCGATCCTTTTGATTAAGCCCTAGTGCTGCTAAATCCACCATTAACGGTGTTTTCTTTCATTCAGTTTCGAACACTGTATTAGAAAAGTCAACTTAAATTCAAAAACACACTAAAAATTAGCGTTTTGTTTATGAATGGAATTGAAATTATGCAAGACGACAATTTGGTTGATCTCAAATGCAAATAAAATAGAAACAAAACAAAAAAACACAATTCAACAAATCTTAAGTCTGGATTCTCAATTTAATTCTGTTCCTTCCTCTTGCCTTGATCTTCTCTATGCTGTGGTAATTGGTGGTACTTCATCTAAATGTCAGGCCGTAATTCACAACTAATTTGATATCGCCGATGTTACAACAAAGCGACGCTTGAGACTTTAAAACATGGATGGCTCTCTTTCTGCTAAAACGTATTTTAATGCGTTGTAGTTGTAATTTGAATCTCTAAATGCGGCTAGTCAAGTAATGTTGTTGTTACTATAATCTTAATGCCGCTTGATCATTTTAGTTTAGCTATGTTCGTTGTTGTTGGTTTTGTTGTTGCGGCAAAATCAATTACACCACATGAATTCACATTCATAGTTGTGAATTGCATCGTTTAAAGTTGGCGTTTTTTTATTGTGGCAGACATTTAGTGGCGAGTAGGCATATGTACATATGTGCTCTTGTACTATGCATTGACGATAGTGTCTTGTTTTACACTCTGTTTTTATATTGACCAAGTTAACAAGAGAAAAAAAATAACAATAACAAGACTTATGGAAATATAATGAAAGAAGAGAGAGAGAGAGAGAAGTAGAGAAACTATCACACCATAATACATACCATCATGAGGATAATTTAACGATTTATGCCTCCTTTAAAGATTGATGACATGTGATGATTTCGATTTGTAGAACAAGCTGTAATGTTTGTAATTGGTATTATTTCTGAATTAATGACCATTTGCTGTTGGCTTTTAGAAATGTTTTTCAATCTAAAAAGGAAAAAAAGTATTTATCCTTTAAATAAAGGATAAATAAGAATATTTCTATTGATGAATATTTTTTAAGCTTTTGATTCAATGGATTCCTCGAATAAAACTAAATTTCTACAACGTTAAACCTATTGCTAAGATATTGCTATGATGCCTTTATAGCTTTGACCTTCACCTGGACCTTGTAAAGGCTTCTTTTCACAAAACACACTTCTTTTAACCACGTTTCCGCATATGATTTTCACGAAGATACAATTTATTCGTGATTTAGGAAGTGACTTAGAATGTCTTCGTTAAAAACTAAAGCGTTACTAAGCAAGGGTGTAAGAAATTTATTGAACAGGCTCGAAAGCCTTGAAATGTGTGTAAAGTTTAATTGATGAATTTGCAAAACGTGGTCAAGCTCTATATGCTGAGTATTCAAAATAAGCATGTCGTCAATAAGGACTTGAACACAATGTATTGTATGTAGACTGAAGATGGGAATTTTCCTTGTGTATGAACAATTTCTAACTACAACTTGTCTTGTAATGAAGTCGCCGTAGGTAGTGTGTTGGCTTATTAGACGTAAGGCCACGGTTCAAACCCCAGGTCAGACATCAAAACGAAATATGAAGAAATATTTCTTTGGCGACTTCCTCTCAGCAGATTTCTTGCAAAAACTGTGAGAGTAAATAAAATTGCCATGAAAAGTTTCTCACAAATCTGTCGTTCGGAGTCGACTTTAAACTGTAGGTCCCGCTACTCTTGTATAAAATTAACACACACAACATGAGTGGCGTAATCCTGACTGAAGGATTGTAATGGCCAATTATGTTATGTACTTGTCTTGTAATTATTGGGTATTTAAATCAGAAATCTCAGTTAAATCTGGATTTCGAGACATACTCTCCGATTACTGATTACCTTCGATAAATCGTTTGACATCTGTTCTCACTGAATGGTCTGTGATTACCATAGTGATATAGATCACATACGTTGACAATAGTTTTTCTTCTCTTTTCATCTTCAACATACTGATTTAAATCGAAACCAGTCAAATGCCACATTTTCCTTCAAGATAATCAAAATATCTGTGGTTTATTGGTTCAAAAATTTAGTTGAAATGATTCCACGTTATTATCTTTTTCTAAATTTATGCTTTTTAATATAATTAATTTAACATTTTCAAATTATTACCCTTGACTATTAACGTAAAATATTGCAATCAGTAAAATATTTTATAAAAATCCAATCCAACAACACATGCTTGCAACACTTCTTTTGTCTGGCTTATAAAAGAAAAGAAGAAAAAAAAAGAAAGAAAAAAAATTATCTGAAACGTTCATGGAAGTGAATATGGAAGTGAGTATGACTAAAGAAAAAGAAAAATATCTTTCAGGTGGAATCTCCTGCTTGTTCTTTTTTCTTCTTTCGAAGCTTGAGTTGAGTCTTGAAATAAAAGTGATGTTCAATAACAATTAGGACGGTGTTTATGCCACTTATAATAGTGTGCAATGAATGACTGCCAAAACTCTTTGCTTTAGAAGAATGTTGAAGTCTTATTGCGAAGAGTAATAGCAATAACAACAATAAAATAACATTTTACACAACCCACCACTAAATGTTCTTGAACAACATCTGCACCGCAATTTGATTCTTGTTAATAACCATAATTTTAATGTTGAATATATATATATAGAGGAATATTTTGTTGTTGTTGTTGTCGTTTTTGTGGTGATTCTTTTAAAACACTGCAGTTATCTTAATCGATACGTTGGGGTGCGAATCCTCAATAATATTGTATAAAATGGGTGGGGGCGTGGGACACGCTGTCGCGTACCACAAGATCCAACTAAAGCGACACCGTTTGGTTTGGTCATGGGGTCGACGATTTTAAAGGTGCTGAATAGCTGCCACAATAAAGTGTACAAAGTTGCTATAAAACGAAACGAAATGAACAATTGAGCGAACAGTCATACTTAGTCTCGGTCGCTCAGTCGTCCAGTGCTGTGTATGTTGGTCTGTCTGTCTTTCTGTCTGTCTATCTGTTCATTTCTAAATGAGGCAAAAGCACAATAGCAATGCAATGGTGTTTTATGGTATTTTATCGAGACATCATATTACACGCCTCAAAGACTTGTTTGTATCACTGTGTATGCTGTTAGCTGCTAACATTTGTATTGTTGTTGTTGTTGTTATTGTAGTATTTACCTGCAGCCTTACCTTGTCTACTGGCAACTGTTACTGCACACCATCACCATCTGTTGCGTTTTTGCTATTTTTTTTCTATATTTTTTTTACTTTAATGCTGCCAATTGCCGGTATTAAACTTTACTATGCTGTGGCAAGGGGAAGTGAGGCACAAAACCTTGGTGTGGGTAATTCCTAGTGGCATTGCTGTTGGAAAATTCTTTGTTGCACTTGTAACCACCACCAGCATCCAATATTAGCCACAACAACAGCTTTGGAGCAGCACTGGCACTACACCACACCATGTGCTTTATGTGCATGTAACAGAACCATAACCTCAGACATTTTTCATTGTCCAAACAATCAAACATTTACAAACGTTATAGACGTTATATTGTACTCCATCAGAGACCAAAATATTTATACGAAGAGGGTGTCTGTAAAAGATCGTTTTCAATGAATTGTGTGGGCTCTTTTTAAATATATTCATACTCCTATATTTTTAATGCCTTTTTGCCGAAAATTTATTTTAAAAGTTTCGAAAAATTCCAAATTTAAAAAATTTCTTGTAAATAGGCCCCGTATTAATAAAGATATGACAAGGAATTTTATATAAAAATCAAATGCACTTTCTAAATACATACACATTGTATAACATTGAAGTTTAATTGAAAGACATTGAAATGGGTTTGCTTTACATTCTTCTTTTTGCAATCCCCTGTAACATTGAGTTTGAGTATGGCTACAGGTTTCATCAATTGATCCCCACACTTGGTATATTTGTAGTGAAAGCCTCTAACAACCGGGACTATGTCTGCCGGTGATGCTGATAGTGCTGCAGCAGTAACAGCATCACTGCTGCTGTTGCCAATAGCTTTGTGTTGCTGTACTTTGTTGGGCATCATTAAGCCAAATTTAAAAAGACTTTTTAGAGTTGGCCTTATCAATTTGATTATGTTGTGTGAAAACAAATTACGTTTCAGCCTTTCGATATTAACCTTTTACCCAATAGTTTTATGGCCTATAGCATGACAGAATGAACTTATGTTTTTTTCTTCTTAGATTTTTTTTTGTCAAAATTATTTTTTAAAGAAACACTGAAGTGTGACGTAACAATGAAAGCCATGTGCATACAGTATTTCCATGGCTGCAATAAAGAAATTGGAGCATTAAATAAATGAAGGAAGAAAAGAAAATTTTGCAAATAATATTTGAAAGAAAGTAAAACAAATAAAAAGAAGGAAGAAATGGTTTCTTTGACATGCTCTCGAAAAATTAGCTGTGAAAGTCGAAGACAGCCAGTAAGTCAGCCCTTCCTTAATTTGGCTGCCGCAATTCATTTTAAAGTGTGTTGTTGGTGAAAACTTGTTCGAAATGTTTAATTTTTTGTTTTTTGTTTACCTTCTCAGTTTATTCCCTTTTTTATATTGGCAAAAACCACTCTTACTTCTTACATTTTCAAGTCAATTACTAAGTTTCTTTCAATGATCTTAATCGTTTGCAATGACAAGTAACCTTGTTAATGACTCCTTTGTGTTGTAAATGACATATATACAGCTCTGTACGAGTAAACTTGGCAAATGTTGCACAAAACTGCAATTCCCAGTTGCATGTATTGCTGCCATTGATAATGCTTTTTGTCGTAGTCAAAGCTCAAGTTGTCGTAGCAACAGTAGTATTTGGAAAAACAACATGTAGATGATTAACGCAGTATTTAAATTAAACAAACATTATTGCAAATGTTTTTTGGTTTCATATCAGATTATGAGAGCAACAGTGTTACGAAGACTCTTTTTCCTTTTTGGTATACCCTAACAGGACACATTGATGTCGGAATATTGAGAAATACTGCAATATATGGAGGAAGAGACCACCAATATGCTATATATAGACCACACAAACTTTAGTTGCTCAAAAAAAAAAATGAAAAGAAAGAAAGAAAAAAATATGTTGAAATTGTCTGTGTCTGATGGATCATTAATTTCCATAAAAGGATAGAATTAAATAGAAACTTGCCTTTCAACATTATCTGGCTTGTTGAGAGGCCTCTTTATAGAGTTGTATGCTGTTGAATTTAATTTTTTATAACCGTCAATAAAACTTGCGTCGTATGTTTTAAATATATGAATGAATTTTTGAAATTCATAGTTTCAATGAACAATTTTTGTTTGTTTTCATATTAGAATGCTATTTTTGTATTGAGTTCCAAAATATAAGCATTAGAAATTGGATTTAATTACTTAAACACCTCTTATAAAGTATTTTCGGAAAATACTCTGATAATCGGCTAAAATAGGAAATAAATAAACCATACATCGGCAAAGATGTGATCAATTTCGATTGAATATCTATTCTTCAAAGGTTTTTCACTTAAAAATATAACAGCCACCATACATATGAGTTTCACAACATGTTCTATTGGCGTTAATAAAATAAATTTCTTATACAAAGGATTATGCACCAAGTTGCATAATTTTAGTAAAATTACATACCATCTATATCTACATTTGAAACAGAGATCACCAATGAGCATTTAAAAAGGATGAGTAGAATCGAATTAAACTCATAATTTCTAATACTTATGCGCATTCATACTTATTTTAATATCATGGAACATCTACTCATATTTAAACTTTGAAGTACTCATCGTACTTAACAATACGTATGATGTTGTTGATTTCGACTCTCCATGACTCAACATTTACAAGAATCACGAAATAAGTATGATTCGCGTACGAATACTCAAATACTCACTAGAAGGTTTGCTGTCTTTGTCTTCTTCTTTTCTAAAGATAATTTGGTTCAATGGGTACCCATTGAAGCGCAATGTAAACGTTTCCCAACATATTATTGCCGTAGATATTGTTCAACTTTATCAACTTTATTATTCGGATGAAAATCAGCTTTGACTAAAGAATGTGACTTCTTTCATCAAAACTATTTTCTTTAGGTTAGAGGACGTGTACTTGTCAATTGACAAGTACAGTACCCGGAGGTCGAATTGACCCAAAACTATTTCCTTATTCTTCATTGAAATTAATGATGTCTACTAAAAGAATAAAAAATACTATTGAAAAAGGAACTTGAATTTGACAGAAACTCTGGACTGAAACATTGTTTTCACTCTTGCTCTTGACCTTCTGGAAAATGTATTTTTATGTATATGTGCATATATACATATATTATATGATGAATTAAGACATCGTTTAAATTCCTAACGTCTGCTCTATATTCTTTACTAAGTTGTATTCCTTTACTGAAGATAGTAGGCCAATTTTTAAATATCTTGAAAGCAACTTTTTTGTCTGCATTTGTATTCTTAGCATTTACTGGTTTATAAAATTCTAAAAATAATTAAATAATCACTGGCTGATGTACTTGTTAATTATCAATTCGAATAAATGGTTTTAATCTCATATCAAATGCTAGATTAACTCAATCTGATTCCTTTGTATCCTGTTCAAAATATTACAATTTTTCACTGAACTGCTCTGGCTAAAGTTTCTTAATACGTATACGAGTTGAGCACATGATCGCATTGCTCTTTAGGATTTAGTTGAAGTAGTTTTGGCGTAAGTGAAAATCAGTTTTCCTCCCACTATTTAAAATGAACGTAAAAATCACACGTTGTATTGTTATCTGTGAATTATCGCTGTAGTTATTTCGTAGATTTTTTTCTTGTTATTTTCTTTATTTTATGTGGCCAGTGCAAATCGATAGCAGCGAGCGACAAAAAGAGAGAAAAAAAGAATTAAAAATCAAAAGAAAAAAAAGGAAAAAAAGGGAGTTTGTTGATACTTTTTAATTAGCGCAAGCTTGGTATTAACACAGGTTTTAGGCTAAAAACCAATATCGGCAGATGAAGATGATGTTGATGACGATGATGACGCTGCCGCAGCTGCGGGTGCATAAGCAGCAGGCGCCAATGTGGGAGATCCCTGTAAAGATAGTCAAGTTTTCGTGCGCAGTTTTCAAATCGATCTACGCTTATTTGGTATTTTGCTGCTGAAATATATATGCTTGTAAGTTGATGACCAATTCAGTTAAAAACCTTTAAAACAACAACAAAAAATACAAACAACTGCTACTACTTGCTACGTGGAAAGTGGAAAGATCAATCTCAGTAAAGTATGAGTTTTAGTCTTTAAAAAAACAGCTATCAGTATCAGCAACAAAATATAAGAACAACAACAAGAAAAACTACAAGAGAAAAAAATGAAGAACAGATATTGGCCATGATTATTATCACTTTTTATAGAAGGGACTTTATTTGATTTAATGAGTTTTAAGAGCGGTTATTAGTTAAGATTACAAGTCAATCTATGTTTTGTACAATTTTTTTTTCTCAATTTTTCTGATGCTAGTGTCTCTGTGGTGTATATGAGCAGGAACATTGTTATCTTTTTTCGTTTAAAAACACTTACTTTCAAGCCTGAGAAATGCCAAGCTTATGACCAAAATCAATGATGACTAAATATATTGGTAATCATTTTCTTAAATCGACATAATATTCTATAATACAGAGTTACATGTAATACTTGCAATCATTCTTAAAAATAGTCTAAATAGGTAATTATTAGCTACAGCCAGAAATCCTTTTGGTGTTTTTAAAATCTACTTAAATCTATACCTTCGAAATTGAATGAATGAACTTTTTATCGACCTCACATATTCTCCAAATATCATGAGTACATACTAATCTTAGACCTACCAGAACAGTGTACTTTAGTCAAATAAGAATCGAAGATTTATTTTGAAGATAATTTAACCTTGGCTTTAACACGCAATTCAGTCCAAAGTTAAACTAATTCACCTAACATGCCTTTAATTAGGATTACAGTCTGATTTCTCCGACCACCCATGTTGCGTGTATTAATTATATCCAGGAGTGATAGAACCATTAGTTAAACGTCGAATTCCATAGATTCCAGAAGCTGTTCCATGGCAATTAATTTATTTTTAAAGTTTTTACCACAAGACTGATAAGGTCGCCAAAATATCAGAGCTGAGCTTTAAACATCCGAGCCCTCGTCTAAGATGCCAACACATTATTTGATGACTTTCAATTATTGCTTGTAAATGTGAAGTTGGTTTTTGCATACATTGTGTTAATATTCAACACATTATTATATCGATTATTGAATGTTTTTGACAATTAGGTGCTTCGATTATCACTTGTCAACATTAATTTCACGTAGCATACACTGTGCTAAGAAGTCGCCGTATTCTAGTAGGTAGTGTGTTGGCTTATTAGACGTCAAGCCAGCGTTCGAGCCCCAGGCCAGACATCAAGACAAAATACAAAAAGTATTTCTTCGACGACTTCCTCTCAGCAAATTTCTGGCAAAAACTCTGAGAGTAAAAAAAATTGCCTTGAAAAAGTTTCTCAAAAATCTGTCGTTCTGAGTCGACTTTAAACTGTAGGTCCCACCACTCATGTATAAAATTAACACACACAACATAAGTGGTGTGAGAAACTAGGAGGTTGTACGATGGCTCAATTCGAAATCCGGGTACTGTACTTGTCTTAATTGACAAGTACACGTCCTGTAACCTAACCTAACCTAACCTACACTGTGCTAATATTCAAGGTGATATGATACCTTTGGGCTAATATTCCACAACAAGAATAAATTGATCGTGAAATGAAGGGAAATTATTTCTATGGCTACAAATAATGAGATCTAGACCGATGTAGAATTTAAATAAAAGATGCTGTGTCATTCGAAGTACTTATATAAGACATTATAATCGTTTAAGGGTTAAATGTCCGTTAATTGCCTGATTTTGAATTCGCCGTAGTCTTGTAGATGGTATGTTGGCTGATTAGACATAAACGCCACGGTTTAAACCCCAGGTCAGAGATTAAAACGAAAATATGAAAAAATACTACCTTCGAAGTCATTTTAAACTGTAGGATCCGCCACTCATGTTGAAAATTAATACATACAACATAAGTGGTGTGAGAAGATAGGTCGTAAATCTGACTGAAGGATTATGTGTGTATGAATGTAAAGCAATTGATTTAGCCCACGAAAGAATATATTTGTTGTGCTTGTAACGTCTGACAGAAATTAGAAAGAAATTAGTTTTTATTCTCTTTAGGCCGATTGTCATTGTTACTAGTGCTTTTAGCTTAAGGAAATACTATAATAAATTATGTAAATCTTTTTTATATGTTTGTTTATTTATTATTATTTGATTCCTTTTATTATTTTTGGCTAAAATGTGGTTGCGAACTTTGTGTGCTTATTAACTCTGTTTTAACAAATCATCATTAGGATTACTGTTACTCTAATACATACTTACATACGTTTATTCCAAACATCATACAATGTTTCAATATTTTCTTGTTACTCTGTTCACTTGAGCTCCACATATGTGGGAAAATACTGATATTAACATCCTCTTAAATGACTATTTTTGTAACACACCACATGTTTGTATATGAGTACATACATACATACATACATTTATTTTGATACACCTACAACAACTATCTTTATCCGCAAAGTTACACGTTATGTCAGTGTGTTTAAGTCTAGTAAATATTCTAAAAGTTAATATATTTAGGTGACCTCTGTTGATCGCTTTAAAGATTTTTTTTCATTTCATACAATATCGTGCCTTATATACGAGCATTTTATTCCATATTCCATGAATGCTTATTGGTACTTGTACTAAAAGTTCAATAATATTTCAATATTGTACAGAATCTAAGAAAAACTGCAAAAACAAAAATAAAAGTCGATAGAAATATTCTGTAAATGAAATACCATGGCGGAGAACGAACGAATGAACGACCATTTACGCGGTTAAATGATGACCTAATTACCATAATCATATAAACGTACCTCATAAATCTTTTTTTTGTTTGTAGTCGTTCACTGGTTCGTTTTTATTCATTTATTCGCTGGCTGTAATATCGTTTCAAGTTTAAATATTGTTGTTGTGCTGTTTTATTTTGTATGCTGATAGTTTTGTTTGATCGCTTGCTTATATTGTATGTATTTGCAACCACCACCACATGCGGTGGTTGGCCTTTTTTCTTACTATTTTTGTTTTGTTTTTGTGATAGTTGTTGTTGTTGTTTAAGTTCTATGTTGAACCGTCGGTGGATTTGCCGCATACGAATCAGAAAAATTCTCGTAAATGATTTATGGTAACAACTTGTACGATACCTTATTTCTGCCAATAAAATTTACAATTTTAGACAAAAAAAAAAAAAAATCCATACGAAAAAAATATATTAAAAATAGACGAAGGAAAAACTTACTTGAACTTGCAATAGATAAAAGTTTACTCTCAAGTTAATAACAATATAGACTGTAGGTCTGTAGCATACACTGCAGAAATATTTATTTTATATTGAAGTCCTGATTTTTTGATCTCCTTGATAAATTAAGTAAATAATTAACATACGAGTCTTGAGTGCAACATGATCTAATGTAGATGTGTCAGTATTTGACAGCTTGGAACTGTTGTACGTATTTCACTAAAAGCAAATTGGTTGCCTATAATTTGTTTACATTATTCAATATTACGTAGTCCTTTTACCCGAGCAGAACTAGCGACAAAGATCTCTTCAAATTCCCCATTTAAACTGAAACCTGATGACCTAAAAGCTTAAAAAGATGTCTGTTTATTTGGCATACAAGCGAACTAAGATACTTTAAACTTAAAGTACATATAATAGCGTACATTTATCAAATTTTAACTGTACATAATTACTCGATTATATTGAACATTTCTCAGCATTTCTTTACATTAATGTTTACCCCATAACATAAAAATATGTGATGGTCAATGAGAAAAATACCATCAGACCATGTCAGATCTTTCATTCGCGCTGAATTCGGTCTCATCGAAAAATATAAAATATTTTATGGTTAAATATTGAGCTCTGAAAGCTGTTATCCTTTGGAATAATTTTTTATTATGCGAAAACTCTTCATGGTTTTCTTATTAGCCTTAAAAAAGAATATTTTTGCAGTGTACTTAAGAGCTGAATGGATAAACATTCATTCGTAACATTTACTCTAAACTGTAAATTCGTATGCTCATGTACATATATGTATTTATAGTAATGTACGTGTGTATGGTGTACATACATAAGTATAAGTATTGATGTATAGATCATTATTAATTCATTTTGCATCACTTGTAATGGACAATTAAATTGTTCATGTGTTGCTCATGATTTCTTTAAATCCCATTCGAATTCAAACAATTCTATTGTGAATTGTTTCACCATTTTTTGTTGTTGTTTTTCGCATAAAAAGGCGTAGAATGAATGAATGAAAAAATAAATACAAGAAAATATTGACCATGAATTTAACATTTGGAAAGTGTCAATAAACGCAAAACATAAAACAAACCAAGTGAAGTGAATGAATTGGCCATTAAAACATTAAGTTCGTGCAAGCATTATTCCTTTTTTTGCAGATATTTTTATTTAATTTTTAATTAAATTTTCATCACATACAAACAATATTAATGTTCGAAAGATTAAAATTTATTAAATAGCTCATACAGAGCGTATGGAAAATTTATACAAATATTTTCTGAATTACTGTATTGTATTTCGTATTTTTTGTTTGAGTTTAGAAGTTTTGTCTTTTAAGTTACCTCTAATCAATCGCTCTCTTTTCACTTATCAATCACTCAAAATGAATTGGATTGAATGGTAGTGGAATGAAATTTCCTTTATTCTCTTGTAACGTAATGACAACACCAATAAAATATCCGCTCATACACCCATCCTTTGCCTTGAAAGCCATCAGTTTGAAATGACGAGACAGACACTCTGCCAGCGACCATTAAACAGCATCAATTTAAGCCAAACAACAATGTAGGTTTGACACTGGTCTGCTAAAATCGAAAATAAGAGTACATACAAGAAAATTCTAGCAATAGTATTGATGATCAATAGATCAATAATGAATGAAAAAAAATTTCATTTCAACATTTCTATAGAACAATAACAAAAATCTTTGCCACAAGAATAAAAAACAATGAGAAACAGAAAATAGCTTCATTTAAAACTGTATCCAAAAAATCTCATCAGTTTCGGTAAACAAATTCAGATGAAAATGACTAAACTTGAAGCGATTGGCCACAAGGAATCGTTATTACCATTCGTTCTTGCAATATTAGAAAATATTTATCGTTTTGTATATATGAGCGATTCTAGAACCATTGAAATTTCTATGCCTGTTTTAAAAAATTATCAGTCATAAGTTAGCTGCCTTATCTATTCTCTATAATAAAGTGGCATCGTTGTCATACGAAATTAGATTTGTTAAACGAAAAGAACTCGTAATTATAATTATTGTACAAAGATCCATTGAACTAAAGCTTTTTATAGCCATTATCGAAATTTTCTTCATAAAAAATGATGTGTAACGGTGATACGATAGATACGATAGATACGGAAGTTATATTCTTTTTTTACAGTAAATGTTATGTTAACAAAACCAGAAATGCAAGTCATCGACCAAAAAACCGCAAGTCAGCTACCAAAAAAGTGCAAGTCATCGACACAAAAGAATGCAAATCTTTAACAAAAAAGTAAGGCGTCTAAAAAAGACACAAGACATCAATAATTTTGGCTGATTTATATAGAATGTTTTTCTTTTGCTCATTTAAAGAAAACTGTTAGCTCCCTTGCCTATATCTTCAGTCCCCAGTAACGCTCGGCCGTAAGGAAAGTTTTAGAATCCTTGATACCATGGTTAATTAGCAGTGTTGAAAAATTCAGTACTTTTTTCAGTACTTTTTCACTTCTAAAAAACCACGGTACCCCCACTTTTAGTAATTTTTTATTAATATTTTATGGTTTGCGTTTTTCAACTATTAATGGGTTAGCCACGTGTTCAACGTAACGTTGAAGGTAAAATTACTCCGTAGCCCCGGTTAGCCCAACGGCCACGCAACGCACTTTCGTTTTTAGAATACGAAAAGCAATGAGAACGCTTGCCAAACCGTAATGTAATTTCGATAAGTATTTAATTTGCTCTTCATAGGCTAAAATAAACGTACATTTCGTTACGTTCTTTCGACAATTGAATAAAAGGGGATTTTACGTTCTATTGCGTCCGGAATCAGCTGTTCTTGGTTTATATATGGGAAACATGTATACGTACGTGTATTAAGTACAAATAAAATTTTTTTTGCAAAAGTACCACTTGATGTAAAAAAGTACTTTTTCAGTTATCGTTCAGTACCATTTCAAAATTTCAATTTTACCACACTGTTAATTAGCCTACTAATTTCCTCACAACTCCATTTTTATCCGATTTTTTCTGGTTTATTGAGAGCACTTTTTTTGCTCATATAAAAAAGTCATCTTCGTCGGCTATATCTCCAGTCCCAAAGGTTGCATGACCCTAACGAAAACTGTTTTTGTATACTTGATCCAATAGTTATCTAACGCATTAGGTCCGAAAAAAACACCTTTTTAAATTTTATCGAATTTTATTCGATGTATGGAGGGCTTATTTGGTAAAAATACTTGATTTTTTAACTTTATTGTCTCCAATAAGCAAATTGTTATTTTCATATCTTTTTGGTTTTTGGAAAATACAAAGATTTAGCTTCTTTTTCCTATCACTTTTTCTCTAATTTATCTTTATTTTCAAATTTTTTAATTATGTTAACTTAGCAGCCTCTGTTAACATGACCTTCACTGTAAAAAAAAAGAATAGAAGAACAGAAAAAATGATGTCAAAGTATGCCGGTCACATATTGGCTTTTAACATTGGCTATTCTCTTGAAAAATCATATCAAATTTAGATTAGTAGTTTTATATTCCTGCATTTTGTTATAAACAAATGAATAAATGTAGAGTGCTTTAGGTTCAGTAAGACCAGTCTTTTATTTCTTGTTTAATTTCCAAAATATTGTTGTTTTTGGTGAATTTCGTTTTTAAGAAATTGCAGAAGCGCCAATACAACAACACATTATCGTCACTTGAAATCAACTGCCAGTAATAAAAAATCATTAAAAATACGTCACACAAGCTAAACAATACTCGAACTAAAGTTCTTGCAAGTTAAATAAAATCAAAGCTCTATTTATTATGCCATATAAGAATATTTTTTTAAAAACTAAAAAAAAATACAAAAATAGATTAAAAAAAAATCGAATACAATATTAACTTAATATGAAGCCACTAACAGGAGTCATTCATTGATGTGACCATTTCATCTAAGCCATTGTGTCGTCATCGTAATAGAAAAGGTACATCAGTCTATGGCCGAAACGACAACATCATTTCGTAAAGTTATTAATTTCAAAATGGGATTGATTGAATGACAAAATCTCTGGACACTAAATCGGTAAATAGTAAATGACAGTCCAATATTCATCACTATACACTACCTACAGCTAAACGGCTTTAAAGAACCAAACGATATAAAGCCAATCGAATATGGTAGTCTGAATGGTTATACGGAAGGATAGATGCTTAGTATCGATCACTAGATAAATGTGGCTTTTTTTGTGGTTATTTTATGGCATTGTCAATTGTATTAGAGACCAATGAATTAAGTCACTCTGGCTACAAAACCACATAACCGTATACTAAAAGAAAAAAGATACAATTCGCTGACATTCAATTTATGCAATTCGGTAGAAAGTTTTAAACAGCATTTAACTATGCTGTAAGAAATGAAGAGAGCGTTAAACAACATTATATTGTTGCATTGTTGTTACTGTTCTTAGTAGACCCCACTGACAATTGAGTGATTTGTCATGGGCGTCTCAGATTAATAGTATGTATTATATACCATATCGTTTCAAATAAATAACGAAACAAAACTAAAATGAAAAACAAAACAAACAAAAAATATTAAACGAGAGCCTAAATACATGGCAAAGAGTTAAAACTATTGTTTGTTTAGCTACAAAAACATAATGATGACGATGACGACAGCAAGCATATACAGCAATTATAAAGAAATATATGATCTTTTGTATTTTATACATACAAGAAACCACCACTACTCGTCATTAAATGCGGTTCTCTATTCCTTTTAACAGGCGTATTTAGTTAACATTTGCATTCATTTTTTTAAATTATTAACAAAAAGTCCTCCTTTGTAAACTTTTCATTTGTTTCTTGTTGTTGTTTAAAATTATTGCAAAGTATACTTATTTGCTGTTGTTGTTGCTGTTATTGTTGGCTTAGTTTAGTTTGTTGATTTTTCAAATTACATTTTCGCAACAATTTTCTTTCGAACTGCAAAATAATAGACACACATTCATAATTTTTGTAATTTTTTTTGGTTTTATTTTTTTTCATGTGCATTTAATATGTAGTTGTTGTCGTTGTTTTTTTTTTAACTAAATCGAGTTCAAAGTGCTTCACTGAATCAGTGGTACGTACTAGCGGACTGTAGTACTGCGTCGAGTAGGCTCGTATCTTAGTTTTACTCGTAGACATTCTAAAATAGGAAAACCTGATGATCTACGTACAACGGCAAATAACATTAATTTTAACAAAAATTGTTTAAAGGAAATAGTAATTTCGCTGGACAAGCTTTATTGTTTTTAAATTTAGATTTTAGAAAATCTGTATTTAAACCTCTTTCATGGAGTTGAAAGCTTAATAATATTTATTGTCCAAAGAGTTACTTTAGCAAGTGGAGTTAGCCAAACATTTAAGACATAATAATAACGGTCTGTCTCATGTTGCATTAAACTGGTTTATTTCATCAAATTGAAAAACGGAAATTCAATTTTAGCAAATGCTTTTAATCATTCAATCTATTTCTGGCATAACACAAAAAACTCTAAAATATTTCATTGAGTATTAAATGATCGCCTGGCCCGGAAACTACTGGGATGTAAGGAGAAATTTCCCCAAGAAGTAAATAATTTCTCATCATCTTTTGTTATTCAAAGTTTTACGAACAAATACTTGATCTTCTACTCTTTACATTCCTTTATACTACATCTTGATTTTTTCCCTTACCCAATGTAGTATAAAATTAAACATTTTTTTGGCTTGTATGTGGACCTAAAACGGAATTACGCTGAAAATAATCATCATCTGTGTGTGTGTTTTTTTTTCTTTTCTAAAAATGCTTTTTTTTAGTTATTTGTTGATGTTCCCACTAACTAAAGTGTAATTTAAACTAAATCGATGCGAGTCTTATGCGTGCGACTGACTGGTCATACAAACAAACCAATGTTTTCATCTAAGCACTGCTCTACAGTAAAGGATAATGGACTGCTACATAAATTCGTAAAAAAAAATATTCAGAAAATAAGTATATTTAAAGACAGTGTGATAAGTTTTCGAAGGGCTATTTATGCGAAAAGAAAATAAAGCAATTAACAGGTCTTCGCGTTTATGCAATTCTATACGCTGTAGTTAGCTAGTGAACCAAAACATGCAGTAGGTTTTCATTTGGTCCCTTAATTTCGCTCTTTTTAGAAAGCCGATACTCTTTAAAAGTATTATCAGGTCTTGGATACATTTTAATTGAAAGGGCATTCATAGGCTTCTAATTATTTAAAGTTTGATTTGATTTTTGTTAACTTTTATAAAATCAAAGGAACCTTAGCCTTTAGAATATTGTCAGTAATAGAATTCATTTGAAATACTCATAAATACATGTATTTTAGTAAGTATACATATAGAAAAAACCTCAATATCGTTTCCAAAGAAATTCATTAGTATGTGAAAAAGTAGTGTGTGTGCTCGCACATTCGCTAATGTCGTCCTTGACATCTCACATTGCGTCAGTAGTTTGCTATGAAAGCTCACTGATGAAACCCCAAAACCGTAAGGGAATGAGGTAAATGACACTAAAAAAAACTATTACCAAATATCAATTTCCAATGCGTTTTCCATAAGAAATAGACCAGCACTCGAAAAAGCAGCTGAATGAAGATACATTTAAAAACATTCTGGTTAGGGTCTTTGTTAGTAAATTATTAATAAGGAAATGTAATGTAGTTGACGTAGTCTAGTAGGTAGTGTCTTGGCTTATTAAACGTGAGGCCACGTTTCAAACCCCAGGTCAGACATCTCTTCTTCCTCTCAGCAGATTTCTGGCAAAAACTCTGAGAATAAATAAAATTGCCATGATAAGTTTCTCAAAAATCTGTTGTTCGAAGCTAGGCCGGAATCCTAACTGAACGGTTATAATCCTTGTCCAATTATGTATGTGTAAATATAATCTATCAACTCTTAAGGTTTGTAAGAATTTTTTTTAGTTTTACTGTTAATATAGTAAATACTTGCGAATAATTTTTGAATTCGTAGTATATAATTCACTCTCATAAGTTTTGTTATTTGTTGTTGTTGTAGTTGTTAGCTTTTTTTTATTTGGTTTGAACTACTACCACTAACGTGAACAATACTTAAATCCATACTCATGCAGCACTTGCTCCATCCAAAATAAAATATGTATGTTGCAACAAAATACGGTATGATTGCTGAGTGGAGCATGTGAGAGAGTAGGTACTATGTTCGCTGTGGACCTGTTGGTACGTGTGTTAGAATGTGTTGTTCCCTTTTTTCTTTTCTGTAGATCGTCGTTTGCCTGTTGTACGTTTGCTTCTTCTTTTTTTTTCTGTTTTGAACTCCTTGAGATTCATAATAATCAATTATTTCTATGTAATTTATGGTAATGTTTATCCATGATGGATTGACTGCTCTAATGTCGTTCTAAATCTTTTACTCCACCATGTGTGTGTATGTATGAGTGTTGAGAAACAAATTTTTTTTGTTTTTATTTACCAAACTTCAGCTGCTCAACCTCTAAAAAGGAAAAAGCGAATAAAAACAAATGTTTTAAGGCTGTATTGCGTACAACTTGTGTAACATCTTAAGAAATAATTTCAATTTTTTTTTTTTGGTTTTGGTTTTGGCTCGCATATAAACGTAGTTGTGTAGAATAATATGCTGAAAAGAATATGATGATTTTTGTTGGAAGTACGTTCGTTATTCACGTTGCTACGGCTTTTGTAGATATTTTAGGTGGTTAGAATTATGTTGAATATGGCGCATGTACATACATATGTTTGTTAGCTTAAGTTATGCTATTTTCTTTCTTAATATTTATTTATAAATTTTTCTTTGATTTTGTTTGTTTTTTCTTTCGGTTTTTAGTTGTCAGTTACTTTTCCAGTCAGCCAAGCAGCCAGGCAACCAGCCATCTAGCTTAGGTTACAAGTGCATCATCAAAAAATTGTTTGTAAATCTGATCGTTCAGTATGACTTTGGCTTAAACGAACAGACTCTCTCAGATGAATAGACATAACCAACTTAACTTGGCTTAAAGATTGTTCCCTAAATTCTTTTGCCATACACACATGCACACACACGTACTTATAAAATTTATTGTAGCATGCGTCAAGTGTGTGCGGTACAAGTGGTATGTCCGTCTGTGTTTTTGTAAGAGTTTATGATGAGAAGATGTTCCCTTTATGTGCAATATATAGAATTTTTGCTACAAATAAAATTAATGTACAATGTTTGCATGCTCTATGTAACCATTGAATCATTTAGATGAATGTTGTTTGTTGCTGGCTGGCTGTTGTCTATTTATTGTTGCTGTTATTGGTGGCAGTGTTGGTTGTTGCCTGCTCAACTGCAATGCTGACAAAAAAGAAGAAAAACAAAAACTACCGTGGAAAGTACAGGTGCCTTAAATTTTTGTTTCACAGTTTTTCTTGAATTTTGTTTAAGTTTTAGAGTTTTAATTGAAAAATCATCACGAGGGTGGCAATACAATTTTGAAAACAAATTATTTAAATAAAATAATATGATCATCAATCATACGACGATCACTTATTTTTTTTATTCAAACTATAGGACAATTTATTGTGATTGAAAGATGATAGGTGATTAGGTTTACTTAAGTGGTTACAATATCTTCATAAAATGTTGTATTGCTGTCTAAAAGTCAATATATTTTTGAAATAAATTAAGAAATTTATTGATGAACTAGCTATCGATCAGCGAACACTTTCTAACATGACCCTCCTTTTAATGCTTGTTGTGATATCATAAACTAAAACTGAAATGGTTTCAAACGATTCAACCTTCGAAATTCATTTCATCCTCAGCCATTTCTCTTGGCTAAAAATTGCTCTGTGAAGTAAACACACAAAAAAAAAAAAACAAAGATCACCAGTTTCGTACGAAGAAAAACACTCTTAAAGACCATGCGAAACAAAATAGAGCGGCGTCAAATTTCTTTTGTACCGGTAACCACTTACATAAGCGTAAACTTTTTCTTCTTCTTATTCAATTTCTATGTCTATCTCTAAAGGTTTTTCACTACGACAACTCCCTGTGAAAGGTCTACGAAATCGACAACAAACCAACAACGGGCCAACGGAGTAACATTAAGCCAAACAAAACGATTATACACACTTCTCGTAATGCGAAAAATCGAAGAAAAATTGTGGTAAAAATAAAATAAAACTAAGAACAGAATTGTACTCGTATAGTAGTGAGTTGAAATGATCAATCTTGGCAAAAGACCATCGGTTTAGTTTGGTTTGCTTTGGTATGAATTTTTGTGTGTGATATTACAAGAGTAGTTATATATGTATGTCTAAATAACAACAACTATAAAAACAATAACGATAATAGTAAACATTCTAAATAACACTCGTATTGGTAGTTGTAAAGGGTTTATTTTCAAACGAAGCGATATTCGTTGGGGAGGGGAAAACTTTTGTGAAAACACACAACCATGATAAGTTAACCATAAGCATTTATCGAAAACTGTAATAATGGCAAAAAAAGAAATAGAAAAAGAAATTGTACAATGAGGGAGGAAAAAAAGCTGATATTAAATCCAACCTATACAGACACTTCTTGTACGTGGCACAATTTAAAATTAATAACAAATTAATATTTTAATATGCTTATGAGGTGGGTTCATTATTTCTACAGTAAATTAGTTTCGCCTAAAGCCTACAGTAGATTTTCTTTATGCTGGAATCGCTCTTTTCGAATATTTGCTCAAAGTTTCAATTACATAGCATTCACCATTTTTTGTTCGTTTTATTTATTTATTAATTACAATACAATTACAAATTATATTCTAATTATATACGAGCGGAGTAACTTGACCATATGCTAAGGTGTAGTGTCACAGACCAGAGTCTAGCACACTACCCACTAGACTACCAGGGCACCCTGTTCGTTTTAAACTGGTAAAAATGTTAGAAGTCTTTGATGAATTCTATGATTTTCCGATCAGCAAAGAAATGCCTCAAATATTAGCACAATGTTAGGTGAGCCAGAAATTGAAATTAAAACTTTCTTTAAGAAAATCGAGAAGTTGTTTATGCTGAATAATATGGGCATCTCGACTGCTTCGTATTGTTAAATTTCCACGTATGTTTGGTGTGAGAGCTGTAGGTCAGTAGCATCATTCTTAAATAATGTCAATAATGATTCTGAACTGCATAAAACGATCGTAACGTAGAAATAAAGATAAATATTTCTATCATGATAATGAATCTGTTCTCTTATAGCTGCTTACTATTGATCTTTAGAGAAAAGCTCATGATAAGTTTGAATGGCAGAAAGAGCTCAAGTCTATATCCAGAAGTGCTTTTCAAAAATTGACAAAAAAAAATGATTTTATGATAACTTAGCTTACAATTCAATACGATGCTTATTTCCAAAAAGAATTTAAAGTTGAATTTATTTGCGAATCCCTGCCTGATTTTGCTAATATTGTGTAACATTTCCTAACATCTCTGAATGAAAAAGATGTGAATTGGAGTTATTGTTGTGCTATACACATAATATGTTTCACAACCACTTACCAATTGGCCCACGTATAGTATACTATGGGCATATTGTAAACATGCGTGTAGTTAATCGCCAATAGAACCATTAAATGCTCTAATCGTTCTTCTCTTATATTTTCACCGTAGCTGTGTCGAAATAATTCATTTTTTTTCTCCTTCAATTGCATATGGCCGATGCTGCTGTTAAAGCTTATGCTGAAATTGCTGGTCTTCAATCGCCGTTGCTTATCGCCAAAGCTCTGTAAACCTTTACTTTGTAATTAGAAACACTTCCTGAAGCCACAGAAAAAGTGTGTTTAAACTCAGGAAAGTTTTTTTTTGGGAATAATATTGAATGGTTTATTGCTTGAATAAATAATAAAAAGGAGGTTTAAAATTTTGAATCGATTTGCAGCATTTACCATACAATGAATGTGATTTGGTTTTGAGCTGAGTTGAGTTAATAAAACTCAACTTAATTTAATTTAAAGTATACTAAATGGGCTTCGTTTTCTTTTTTAAGCTTTAATATAGCATTGCGTGACAACAATAACAAATTACTATCATAAATTGATTTGTGATGAAGTGTCTTGTTTTTGTTTTTGGTTTCTACTTCTTCTATGCTTTTGTCTTAAACGAATTGTATTTGAATACAAAGATATTATACTGACTGTTATTATCTTTGTTCATCATCACCAACATCATCTTTTGAAAATGCTTCTTTTTTCCTTAAACTTTCTTTGTTTTTGCATTCTATTTGGAAGCTAATCGTATTGTCAGTATTTGGCTGCCATTTGACGGTTCCTTTTCCTTTTTTTTCCTCTCTTGGTTGTTTGACTGTTTTCTTTGTGATTCTTTTCTGTTTTGTTGTTGTGTTCTGTAAGTGAAACGCCCAGAAGCTTGTTTCTTTCTACCACGTTCGACCTTTAGCATATGAGGTCGTTTTATATTGTTTTGTTTTGACGATGTTATGTTGCTTTTGGTGTTGGTTTCCAAAGAATCCTGGCTATATTGATGGTTGTTTTTAAATGAAAAAAAAAAATAAATACGAAATACAAAATACAAAATAAAAACAAAAACAAAAATATACGATATAATGTTTTGTGTAAAATGTTAAATTTTTATTAGAATAAACTCGTATAGAGAGATACTTTCTTATGACATATGTAAGTGGTACATGTGTGAACGTGTAAAAACAGACTACTGTCTATAAACATACACACATATGTATGTTTGAGAGGAAATAAGCCCAACTAAAAGATTTCAACAAAAGCAGCAATTTTTCTGATGTTTAAACACTTTTCTGTTCATTATCAAGTGTGTTCCAAGGTATCTTTAAGCAAATCATTACTAATATTCGCTTTAGTAATATATATTGCTCATTATATAAGTGCGATTAGATCAGATTAGATTAGATTTTGTACTTAAAAACTCTGTCTAGTGTTTTCAATGCTTGAATCAGTAAATTTTAGAGCATTTATAGTGATAAAGACGACATAATAAATGCGTAGTGTTTATGGTTCTAATACTCCCATCTAAGTTTCGCCGAGCCCGTTTGATTAGTTTCGATGTACCACACTAAGATAGGGGAAATTATTGAAAATATCAGATTTTGTCGAGATTGCCCAGCAGTCAGATAGCACACAGATAAGTAAACTTAATGCAAAAAACCTTATGAACCGAATCCATAGTGGTTTACTTAGGAAAACATCAAACAAAATCCTTAATGGTGAAATCGATGTACACCGGCTCTACATATGTGATACACATCAGAATTAACGGTTAGAAAGATTGCTTGTCGGCTTCGTGGAATTGGTAGGGTTTTATTACTGTTATTTGTTCAACGAAGAAAGTTATCGATCACAAGCGATCAAGGTGAAAGTTTTCCTTCAGCACCGTGGTTGAGCAAGAGCCTCGTCTCGCCTGGGCAGAAGTTTATGAAAATCCATTGATCAGGTTTTTTTTCCTAAAGAAGGCCAGCACTATTACAAAAGGGACCTAATGAAATTACCTTCATAATGACAACTTGCTGTCGAACAATAAAATTATGCGTATTTAACACCCATGAGATAATTTCATGCAAAGAAATATATTGGATTTCTTTCTTTCAAGATAATTTATGGTTTTTCGTTCATTTTTAATTGAATGTGGAGAAGAATGTTGAAAAAATCTAAATCCTTTCCTTCTTAACACGAGGTCACTGTGCATGTATGTACTTTAAATAAAATTAAAAAGTTTGTGTCTTAAGTCTTTAGTTTTTGTACTCTATCAATTGACGTTCATTCTTTAAATTTAAACTCTTAAAATGAAATAAAGTTTTAATTTCTGTATTATTGTATTTACCTTGGGAAAATCTCCAACAAAGTGGCAAAAAATGGTAGGATTTTCCTAAAATGAAAAATGAAAAATATTTTTGATAAACAAAAACCCTTAAATTAATTACTTGGAATGAATACAATTTTTATAAAGTCTCCAAAAAAAGGGAACTATTTATCCCAATAACGTGCAAGACTAGACCAAGTATTGTTTATGGTCAGACATCTTCCTCTTCCGAGTGCTAAGACTATTCTTATATTTAAATAGTTCCCAACGTACATAGTTAAAGAGAAAACGTGTGCAAACGACAAAAAAAAAAAAAGAAACTCTAAAAAGGTAAGGAAAATAAAAAAAAAATTCAACAAAATAAATAAAAATACTCGTGTTTAGAAAATTCAAATCACATTTTGATGCTGACTGCTACTGCTGCTACACAATTTTTCCTAGTTTCAAATACGAATGAATTTTCAAACCACAAGCAGACAACATTTTGCACTCATTGTCAGTCAGAGACTAGGATTTCTATAGACAAAACATATGCCAAAACTAAAAAAAGAAGTAAAGAAGACTCGGCTCAAGTCAACACCAACTATTTGTTTGCTAGACATAGATGAAAGGACAGACAATAGACAGAAAGGCGAACGGACGGACGGACGGACGGACGGACGTACGGATTAGCCATAGAAAGGGAGACAAAATTTGGTTAATGCTTGTCGGACGGATGTTTGGATATACAAAATGATAGGACAGACAAATGAAGCAGCAGGCTGAAGCTGTGGCTGGGGCTAAGACTGATATGGCATTCAAATAAAACTCACCCTCACACCCAATATTAAAATCATTCAGAACAAAAGATATGTCGTGACCCCAACGTGAATGCGTTTTATGCGATTTAAATGTTGCCAAATAGTCGCGAACTCTTTATTATTGTTATTGTTGTTGTTGCTGCTGTTTAGTATTTACCTTTGAATTGTTTCATATAGAAAGAAATAAACAGAAAGACATACTTACATACATACCTATAAACACATATACATATACAATATGTATAAATATACAAGATATTTTGTTGTTGTCATTGTTAAACGGTGGCTGGCTGGCTGTTTAAGCTCAGAGTTTAAGCAAGGACCAGATTTAACATAGTTTATGTTTAAATGCTGCTTTTTTTTTCTTTTGCAAGTTGCAATAACAATAACAGCAACAACAGCAATATTAAGGGCATAAAACCAAATAAAAACAACAAAAAGAAAAAGATGAAAAACAAGAGCATCAGCAGCTCTTCCAAAACAATCTAAAACAGAAACTAAGAAGAAAAGTTGCAATTGTAAAAGAAATAAAAACCAACAACAACAATACTATAAAATGTATTTCTTTTTATTTCGTTTCATTTTTTGTTTGTATGTGAAAAAAAAAATCTGCAAAAAAAATATACGAAAAATATAACAATTTAAAGAAAAACTCAAAAAGAAGAAGAAAACAAAATTTCAAATAAACTGATGTCTGCATGTTTGTATGATTGTTGTTTTGGAGCTTTTAGTCTGTTTTTTAAGGCATTTAAAAATCAACAAATATGTATGTATATATAGTATGTATTGTGTTCATACTACTTACTATACGCCACCATACTATCACCATAACATTACATACTTTTTTGTACGAATGTAGTGTTTAAATTTACTTCCATAATGCACATCTCGAGCCTTTTCTTCTACATTTTCGTTGCAAGAGAAATATAAAGAAGATACTGGTAAACATTTGCTAACGAAATTATGTGGCAAAGTTAAAACGCCAGCAACAACAACAATAATTTTAACATCACCTCCACCATCGCATTAACCCTTTGCTAGGGCTGGTGGAATATAAAGTCTTCTTATATAAAGTGGAGGTGATGTTAAAATTATTGTGCATTCATATGAATTGTAAAAAATATTTAAAAATTTCTAAATATTTTCTATGCATTTAATTAGATTGATTCTCATTTGCGTTTTAAGTCTTTCTTTTAAGCCTTCCGCCATTCTGCAGCCAATTTAGATCAATTATATCATCAAAACGAAAATATAAAAAAAATATTTCTTCGGTGACAGTGGAGGGATAGAGACAATGACAGAATATAGTAAATGTTCACACGATTTATTGAGGCCTTAAACTCCTTATACAATCGATGGAAGTTACCGTAGTCTAGTAGGTTGTGTTTTGGCTTATTAGACGTAAGGCGACGGTTCAAACCCCATGTCAGACATCCAAATGAAGTATGAAGAAATATTTCTTCGGCGACTTCCTCTCAGCAGATTTCTGGCAAAAAATCAGAGTAAAAAAATTGCCATCAAAAGTTTTTCAAAAGTTTGTCGTTCGGAGTCGACAAAGTGCGCAACATAAGTGATGTGAGAAGCTAAGTCGCAATCCTGACTGAAGGATTGTAATGACCAATTATGTTATGCATGTATGTATATGTTTGCGTAAGGAAAATCGCTAAGCAATTTTTTTGTGGAGTCGCTGTAGTTTAGTAGGTAGTGTGTTGGTTTGTTAGAGGAGATCCTGTGATTCAAGTCCTGGCTTAGACAACTCTCTCAAAACGAAATATGAAAACATATTTCTTTCAGCGACTCCTTTTGGCAAACACATTGAGAATAAATAAAATTGTAAAGAAAAAAATTCTCACCTCTCTTGTTCGGCATCGACTTTAAACTCTAGTTTTGCCACTCATGTATAAAATGAACACGCATAGCATGTGAAGCTAGGTCCCAATCCTGATGAATAGTTTTTAGTTACCAATTAATTAAATAAATACTAAGTTTGTTGAATAAATATGTAGTCGGGATTAAAATTGGTAAAGGACGTAATAACTTTTTAAAAGAGAATATGAATGTAAACGAAAAAACTACACGTTTTTTTAAGAACTACAGGAATAAGAAAATTCTTTTTCTTTTGTATTCCTAATACTAGTAAAACACGGAGTTTTTATGCTTTTAAATGTATGCATTTATGTACATTGGAAACTTTTACGAGTTTGGTCTTTCGTTGGTTATAACCCCACATAATTATGACAAAATATTGTAATTCGTTCATTAATGGGTTAATAGATATGTTACTGTTGTGTTCAATTTTTTTTATTATTTATCAGAAAATGCCAAAAATTATATTAAGAAACCCTTTCTTTCACTCTTTCAATGAGTTTTTGTTCAAGTTTTTTCTTTTTTTTTTCGAAATAATCGAATCTACAGCTGTGTGAAATATAATAGTAGCGCTGTATTAAAAATATTTTAGTTAAGCAAAAAAATTAATTTTTATTCCATTTAAAAAAAGTTTGTTATTACATTTTATTACCACCAGTCTAATCTATTGAAAAATAAAAAAAACTTCAAGACAAGTATTAATTTTCCAAAGAAAACGATGCTAAATTGTTAAAAACTCAAAATATTTGGCGTGCAAAAAATAGTAGTAGCATTAGAAAACGTAGCTGCAAAAAAAAAATGTTGTCACAAGTGATTACTTTTTTATGTTATTTTGTTAGATAGACCTTAATATTTAGTTGGAAAGCCCTTATTGGCTATTACAGCTGCGCAACGCCGACGCATTGAGTCAACTAAAGATCTGTACCTCTCGATAGGAATCTTTCTCAAGCTGACCTCACTGACGCCCACAACTGCTTTACATTTCCCGGGTTATCTTTAAAAATATCTTTTTTTACATCGCCCCAAAGATGTTCAATGGGATTTAGGTCTGGGGACTGAGCCGGCCATTCTAATACCTGAATTTTCTTAGAAGAAAGAATAAAACGAATGGTATCATCAGACCCATTTGTGACTTCAACAAAGATAAAACAGGACGTGGAGCTTGATGTTCATACCTCAACTATTCGCTGGCATCTAATTAAAGACAATTTATATGGTAGAAGTATAAGGAAAGTACCATTGATGAATTCAAGACATGTCCGCAACCGACTTAAATTTGCTAGACTTCACGTTGATTGGCCTCAGACGAAATGGCGCAATATTCTGTGGACAGATGAATCCAAAGTTGTTCCTTTGGGTAATCCTGGCACCAGAAAATATGCAAGAAGACCATAGAACAAGGAATACGATCCTAAATTTGTCATGAGGACCGTAAAGGATGGTGGTGCAAAAATTAACGTTTGGTGTTGTTTTTCTTATAATGGTACAGGACCCATATTTTGAATTAAAGGCAACATGGACTCCTCAATGTATGTGGATAATTTAAAAACTGTCATGCTACCTTATGCAGAATATAATATGCGGCTTAAATGGGTGTTCCAACAGGACAACGATCCCAAACATACCAGTATAATGGCAAAAAATTGGTTTTCCGAAAATAAAATTGAGGCATTAGAATGGCCGGCTCAGTCCCCAGACCTAAATCCCATTGAACATCTTTGGGGCGATGTAAAAAAAGATATTTTTAAAGATAACCCGGGAAATGTAAAGCAGTTGTGGGCGTCAGTGAGGTCAGCTTGAGAAAGATTCCTATCGAGAGGTACAGATCTTTAGTTGACTCAATGCGTCGGCGTTGCGCAGCTGTAATAGCCAATAAGGGCTTTTCAACTAAATATTAAGGTCTATCTAACAAAATAACATAAAAAAGTAATCACTTGTGACAACATTTTTTTTTGCAGCTACGTTTTCTAATGCTACTACTATTTTTTTTCACGCCAAATATTTTGAGTTTTTAACAATTTAGCATCGTTTTCTTTGGAAAATTAATACTTGTCTTGAAGTTTTTTTTATTTTTCAATAGATTAGACTGGTGGTAATAAAATGTAATAACAAACTTTTTTTAAATGGAATAAAAATTAATTTTTTTGCTTAACTAAAATATTTTTAATACAGCGCTACTATTATATTTCACACAGCTGTACATGGCCACGCAGCAGATTCTGCAAAAAAAAAAAAAGAACGCCATCACATACAATGCCTATATACTACAAAGAAATATTTCGAAAATGTATGATGACGTATAATACTACATACACTTACATATTACTGGACCAAATAGTTGGATTTTATATTCTGTTTTATACTTACATACGTAGTTTCGTCCTCGGTTTTATTTTTTGTTTTGTTATTTGTTTTTCTTTTGTGATAATGCTGTTGTTTTTTTTTGTTATTGAAACTGCTATATTTGCATACAATAAGGAAAGGGGTACACACAGCATGTTATCTTTCTATGACCTACACCAATATTTCTGAGAATGATGTGTCTGTCCGGTATCTGTTTCGATTTGGAATCATTGTGGCTGTTGTCGTCCATCGTATTTGTTGAATAACTTGACGCTTTAATATCAGTAACATACAGATATACAGACATACAGAAGACAGACAAACACAAGACAGAAAGACAGACATTCACATACATTTCGCATAAAAGAAACAAAAAACGAAAAGAATAATGTCTCGAGTGCAGTAACTACACTGTTGGTAAATAGTGTGTAAAAGACAAAATTTACCATCACAGTGCAGGATAGAAGTTCTGCTGTTAAGATCACATGAATAGCAACAGGTGGTAGATGCTAAGTGCATGTAATCCAACCATAATTTAGAAGCTTAAGAACGCTAACACCAAAGTGCCACTGCTTCAGGCCGGTCAGGCCAATGTCTTATATCTCAAGCTGTTCTTATGGGTTTAAAGTTATCCTCTTATGTATGAATGCTTACATCCACAGAATCGTAACGATTGTCTATTATAGGATCCTGAACAGACAAAGACAACATATATATAAAATATGACTTAGCTGTTATACTCTTTAAATAATAACTACGGTAATTTTTTTTATCAAACGAAGTGTCATACTCTTCACAATAGAATGCACTTTAAGAATATCACCACTTGCTTTATAGTTTTTAATTAAATTTTCCAATTAGGAATGGCCAAACTTGAAAAAATAAGAAAAAAATAATATTTTCCAAGTTTACCCCATCAAAACTCATAACATATTAGTTTGAAGAAAATCTTTAAGTATACCGTTTGAAAGGCTATTTTCTCTCCTTTCTAAAACACTTTGGATATTTAAAATAGGTTCCAACATATTTGGGTAATCAATAATTTTGTGCGAAAAGATCAGAAAAGCGGTTTTAGTCAAATAAAACAAGTTTGGCGGTTTCGAGAAATATAAATAAAGTATTTAAAGTATTTAAAGTAAGTTTACGCAACTTAGACTAGGTAGTGGTTCGGGTGTATTTAATTTTTTGTATTTTGTCGCATGTGTAATCTTTACAATATAGTTGGGTTTTAAAATTGAGAAAAATTCTTCTCAAAATTTCGATTTTTATCTAATTTAGCCTATAGTCCGCCCTATTCGAATATAAATGAACAATAAAGTTTTTACACACAACTATGCTTTGAGTGTAAATATTAAATGTACCACATGACCACAGTAGAGCGAAAATGTAAAATAAAATTATTTTTTTTTTAAACTTTTAACGTCAAAGTTTTGCAATTGTTATGTATTTTGAAATTAATTTAATACAAGAAATTAAAAATATTGTTGATATTTAAATATGAAACAATTATAGTTATTACTGCAATACAGCTGCCCTTCTGTTTGTCTACCTTATTATGATTATTTGGTCGTTAAGAATTGGGCCGTAGCAAAACCACTGGCCAATGGACAAATAATGAGCAGCTTTAGAAATAGAAGAACAAGAACAAATTATTTCAAGGAATATACTGAAGCATTATTTTTGTAATATTTTCCCACGATAGAACAAGAGAGAGAGAGACTTTGATCGTGCTTAAATTGATATTTTATAGATTTAAGGAAAACACTGCCTGCAGCGACAAGCTGCATTTTTTTTTCTATTACTGTTTCCATTATTATTGTTGCTGTTGTTGTTGCTGTTGTATTTGCAATGCTTGTATGAAAAGGAACAACAACAGCGCCAACAATTTTCAATATTCTACAACTATTATGTCCATTGGAATTATATGGGTGGTGGTGGTGGTGGTGGTGATGGTGATTGTGGTAGTGGACTAGAGTTATAAAAAGGGAGTTTTAAGAAGAGAAGAAAAAAAAGTCAAAATTTTAAATGCACAGAGAATAAGAAGAAAATAACAATGAACACAAGCTATACATACCTATATATTCTAATGCTTTAAAGTTTTCAACAACAACAATAATATAAAAAAAAGGAAAAAGAGAAAAAATGTTGTCTTAGCTGCAGGACAGATTTTTTATGTTAGACAACAACTACAATAACCATAGCAGAAAGCATTAAAATAAAATCATCTCCAGCAATAACACAATATTGAACAGTTTATTGGCTACAAACAATCTTTTTTTTTTTGCAATCATCATTATCATGCTTATCTTCATTATCATGATATGGAAAATGTTGATGATAATCACAAAAAATTCAAAGATGAACTTAAAGAGTCGTACTCCTTCTCTGTCTAGAATGTTTTCTTGTATTTTGTCTTTAATTTTCTCCTGCGGCAATACATCGTCATTTGCAGTTGATATTGCAGTAACGAAAGTCTTGGTTTCTTAATACAATTTGTGTTGTTTATTTTTTTTTAATTTTTTTTTAGCTTTTTGTTTAACGCATGTCATGCTGATTTAATTGTTTTCTATTAAAACTATTGACAGGTTTAATTATAAAACAAGCAATTGATACAAATTGTGATTAATTTTTACTACATTTGATAGTCTAGGCTGTGTAATGTAATGCGCTTGTGATATTTAGAAGAGAATTTTTGAAACCATAACAGCATAGAATATTTAAACAATCAAAAGACTTAAGACACAGACTTAAGACAGGTTAAAACATCAACGTATAACCATGTATACATTCAGATCTTGTATAAGACTTACCTTACCAATAGCATTAAGAATCCTTTTGAAACACACAAATTAAATGAATAAAAACAGACAATTTTCATTTGTTATTAAATAAATAAAATAAAATTTTAATTTGCATGTCTTAAGTTAATTTCAATTAAAATAAAATAAAAAAAAATTCTCATACATACACTCATTGCTACACACATTATAATAAAATTAAAATACGTGAAAAAAAGAAAATTCTTTAAAAATAATAATACATTTGTTTTATAAAAAAAAACTAAAAAATAAAAAGAATTTCATTTAATTAATTGCACATACTATGTATGTTTGTTTATTGCTTTTTTGTTTCATTTTAAAATTAAAATATTTAAATTCTAATATCTTAACATATGTATTTTTGTGCCGTGTAGTGAGACTAAAACATTTTTTACGAATCTTTTTTTTTCCCTACATACATACCTACATACATACATATGTATATTTTGTTAAACTCATTTCATTGTACTTCTTATCTAAAATGAATGTTCATACTTTATTGCATTATTTAGTAGAAAATAAAATACAAAACAAAATATTATTATTCATTTTAGTTTATTAACAAATTGCACTATTTTTCTTTTTTGTCTTTACATTTAAAAACCTAATTTATGGGCTCTTAGAAGCCATAAAAATAAAAATAAATTACATTTTTAGTTTACAGTTGTATTTTTTTTGTTTTTGTTTGTTTTACAGTAGAATACGATTATTATGAACCTGCCATAGTAATTTAAATCATTAATTCAGATTTATTATTAATTTTGTCTTTACAGATCACTTTTGTTTAAAAATAATCACGGAGATCTACTCCAATAAAGTGTTCTTAAAAGTTAATTTTACCAAATGGGAACCTGCAACTTTTCTTTTTTATAACTTTTTTGAGCAGAATTTTTGGTAAGTCAATTAAATTAATTTTATTTTTTTTTTGTCAATTCGTCCTTAAGTTTGGATGATTTATTTTGCCTTTTGATTTCCTTTACCTCAATGACCCTCACGATGATTCTCAGAATCTATAAAAAAAAAGAAAAGAAAATATAAAAATTGGAAATTGAGTTAAAAATTGCGTATCATATTATGTTTAAGATTAAAATTATTATTAAATGAACAAATAAATCAACATAATATTTTATGGCATACGTCAGATGCATATCTTAAATACATACAGTGGACAGCAAAAGTCTTAGTACGGCAATATATTTTGGCAATTTCATGAATTTTAGCTAAAAGTTTGTATAATGTTTTGTTGAAGTCGTCGTAGTCTAGTAGAGAGTGTGTTGGCTTATTAGGCGTAAAGCCCCAGGCCAGACACCAAAACAAAATACAAAAAGTATTTATTCGGCGACTTCCTCTTAGCAGATATCTGACAAAAACTCTGAGAGTAAAAAATAATTGCCATGAAAAATTTCTCAAAAATATGTCGTTCGGAGTCGGCTTTAAGCTGTAGGAGAACCGTGAGTAAATTTTAAATTCAAAGGCCTAATATATGAAAATGTTATCCCCTGTATTTAGTAGAATATCCCTTAAAGTCAAGCCCTCCATTTAAGCCATTTGGAATTGAATGTACAAGTTTTGTTTAGTGTTTTCTGGTGGCACCATGAGAAAGTTTTTCGGTTGACCTTTATTTGAGGTTTAGCGATTGCGTAACCGTTCTTTCAAATGATCGCCTAAATACTCTCTTGAAGTCATATCTTTGTGCAAGAGGACTTTGTGCAAGAGTATTAAGCCTGTGGGGACTTTATTTGTCATAAGATATTGCCGGACTAAAACTTTTGCTGTGCACTGTATGTACATATGTATGTATATACAATAGCGAAACTGCAGTCAACATTTTAATAATTTTCAAATGATTTTGTCAAATCAATTTAAACGTTTTGCAGCTAAAGTAGTGAATATATAAATTCGCTTTTACTTACCATTCGAGGTTGCTAAATCATCAGTTCTTTCGCATTTCGTTTGTCCCTCTAAATGATCACTTCTTTCATGGGATATAGTTTCAGGTAGACTTAGAACACGTTGATTTTGGCTTGATAGCAGATGTTGGTAATGATCCGTGGGCAACATATGAGGCGTCCAGCCGGGCGAACAATGCGTGTGATGATGAGCAGCAGAGTGAGCACTGGCATGCATATGATGTTGCGAATGGGGATGATGATGTGGATGTGAGTGAGATACGACTACTGGCAAGCCTTCGGAATTTAGGCAGGTAACGCAAGAGTCTACTATCGGTACTAGTTGATCCGACATCCATTCGAAGGAGAAGGCTGAACCCATGCCATGGACACCAGCTGTGCATGTTGGACCCACTGAGGGTGGTGCACTCGTGGGTGTGGGCGGTGTAGTTGTTATACAGGGACTCAGTTCCTGTTGTGATGAAGAGGAATTATCCAAAGCTAATTTTTGATTACTTTCTGACCAAGGCGGACTGGGATTCCATTGATCCATAAATTCAGCCGGATCAGGTGGCAAGAGTTTATTCAACAGGCGACTGCGAGTAGGTACGACAGTTGCGAATATAACTGAAGATTGGTTATCGTGTCGATGAGGTTGCAAATGGTAAACGGAATCCATTTCGTTTTGTAGCTCATGTTGTGGTGCTTCTGAAGAGTTCTCCTGCAAATAAATGGGCTCTAGTTTACCCACAGCTCGGCGTTTAGCAGGTGGTGAGGCGGTTCTACTATGACTGGCACATGACAAGGTATAACTCGTAGCGGCTGAAGCATGACTGGATATGGAACTATTCGTACTTTCACAGCGCATATCACCGCCACTGGCAGATTTGTTTGATAACGGTGACCGAGAGGGTGAAAGAGAATGATTCGATATGCCACCTAATTGACTATAATCCACTGGCTCTAGGCCTGTGCCATTATTCGTAGAATGACTCATGTTTATATCGCCGTTATCCATCATTGCAGCATCAGTGCCATTCGTACGATGCAATACCGAAGCAGAATTATTTAATGTCTCCCCCGTTGTGGCCGCATGAAATGAGCTGTACGTTGGCATATGATGATGGTGATATTGATGATGATTATTTGGATGATGTAAGGCCGAGTAGGGTGATCCTACTGCCGAGGTGGGTGAAAAAGCCGAGGTCGGTGTATGATGATGTATATGATGATGATGGTAATAAACAGAGCTGGGATTGCCGACTGTGGGTGCTGTTGCCGGTACCCGAGTGCCACCATCGTAAGGCAAACCAAATTGGATTTTTGATTGCACAGTATAATAGTGATAAAGCCATGAATTGAGAATCATAACAGAAGCTTCCCGTTCACTTAAAGACAAAAATATAACAAAATTAATAACATTTTTTTTATAATTCAAAATAAGGCAAAGATTTTAAAAATGATAGGTATTCTTGACTAGTCTATTATTATGTATGTAGTGTAACTTACTTTAATACTTGATTTGTACAAACAATGACTGGCTGTTGATTTGTATCTTGGGCATCTCGTACTTGTAATACAACATGCACCCATATAAAGTCACCTTGTCTACGCTGCATACGCACTAATAAAATACATGAACGATCTTGTTCTGACTGGGTTACTAAAAAGAAACCAAAAAAAAAAAAACACCCGATTACATTATTTAAGTCTAACAAAAGTTAGAAATAATGTTTAAAAGCACTTACTAAGTCTATGTTTGCTTTGAGCCTCTCTTAAATTATCGGAATGTATTAGACTGTACCAGGATAAGCCCTGGATATCACATCTTGTATAACCTAAATGAAATTCGCCACTGAAAATGAACATAAAACGTTTATAAATATTGGTTAATAAATCTTTTTTTGTTTTTGGCTAAAAAAGAATAGGCCACAAATAAATGTCACTATAATGGCCTTCAAATAATTTTGTTTTTAATTAAAAAAGAGGAAAATAAAAATCGTATAGAAAAATATAAAATTTTAAAATTTAAAAAAAAAATTGTTTTTCTTTTTCTTTTTTTGTTGTTGTTGTTTGTAAACTAGTTCAACTTACTTTTTGTCAATGTGCGCTATTTTCATATCCATTGAGTGTATCGTTGTAAAGACATTTGTGGCTCCCTGCACTACACATTCTCGAGTCTCTGGCATGGCAATTGGTGTACATGTGGCCAAGAATACGGGTTCGTTGCGACTGCAAAGTGGCAAAAATGACAAATAGTGACCCTGAACCAGTACAACCTATAGAATGAAACAATTCATTGAAAACAGCGTTTTACGATTTTTACTTTTATTTGATTCGATTTGATTGCTTTGAATGTATGTATATGTGTAGCCCAAAACGTAGACATTTCCTAATGTACACATACATACATATACACAGCACAATACCCTCAAGTACGTTTTAAAGGCAATATTGCTTAACGATTTAAGAAAAAAATAAAAACTGTGTTTTTAAGTAAAAGTGAATGTACCAATGTACGTACGTACCATACATGTATTAAATAATAATATTATTTTTATTTTATTTTTCTCTATACGTTTCTAATGTGTGTGTGTGACTATTTTTTTTCCTTTTTTTTTGTCATAATTTTGTAGCCTATATGTGACAGTTTGCCTTCATTTTTTTTTTTTTAAATAGCAAAATATTAAATTTTTTCTTTTGTTAGTAACAAATAAATACATTTATTGATGCATCCAATTGCAATTTTATTTCTACAAAAAAACAACAATTTTTTTATATGATGCTCTAGGAAATTAAAGTTTTATATCAGCTAATTGACTATTATCTAAGATTTTTAATTGATTTTTATTTTAAATCAAATTTTCTACAATAAATTCTGTTTTATAACAAACATTTTCCTCATGATATGCCTCAAATGCTTTCTAGTACATAAAATAAAAGATTTATCCTTGTGAATTAATCAATTCTACTTCCTAAACCACGTTTATATTATTTTTTATTTATTTTATTTAAATTTAAATATTTAACATTTTGTTGAGGTTTCCTTATCTATTTAACCCAGACATTAAGCCCACTTTATTTATTCACTTGTTATATGCATTCGTTTTCATGTTTTACCATAGTTTTCTTATCATAATTGGCAATGAAATATTAAAAGTGTTTTCGTATATAAACATGTGATTAAAACGAATGGAAAAACAACTACAAAAATTACAGATAGTCTCTCAAAACCGGTTAACTATAGTTAACCAATGTATGGTTTAGACAAATAAATTTTTGAATAAAACATGGGTCTTCTAAAACTCGTGAATAGATACAGACATATATAATTGGTCTTTACAACTCTTTAGACAGGATTAAGTCCTAGCTACTCATCAGAGAACAGCAATGAGTATTCAACAAGATGAATCATACTCATAATTTCTGATACTTATACGCATTCATACTTATTTTAATATCATATTCATACTACTCATATCCAAAGTTTGAAGTACTTGTCGTACTCATACTTAACATGATGTTGATTTCGACTCTCCATTACTCAACATTTACAAGAATCACGAAATAAATATGATTCGCGTACGAACACTACAATACTCACTAAAAGGTTGTGTGTTTGCTTTGCTTGCTGTCTTTGTCTTTTTCTTTCTTTTTTTTTTGTAAATGTAACAACAACTAAGACTGTAAATTTTGATGAATGATTCGAATCACTCGAACCATTGATGAGTATTATAAGTAGTTTTCTAAATTTATGAATCTGAATGAGTAGGCGTATGAATCATACATATTTCGAATGTTATGAGCTTGATGTCAACGTTGTATTCATACTCATTGCAACCTGTACTTATAAATCAATGTTGTATAGAGTACGAATGATTCAGAGTAGTTGAATTTCAATATTGTGAACTCACTTATATTCAAAATTTCATGAGTACTTATGAGTAGCGAAAAAACGATTCATTGCTGATCTCTGCTTCTCACATCACTTATGTTGTGTGTGCAAATTATATACATGAGCGACGGAACTTACAGTTTAAAGTCGAATTCGAACGACCGAATTTTGCGGAACTTTTCATGGAAATTTTTTTTATCTGCTCTCAGAGTTATTGCCAGAATCGGTGACTTCCGAAAAAATATTTTTTTTAACGGCTTTTAACCGTGGCCTTACGTCTAATAAGCCAACACACTACCTACTAGACTACGACGACTACAATGAAATCTTGGAATAGTGTACGACAAATTGGGTGTTAGGGTTTGTTAATTTGTCGCAACGGGAGAAATTTTATTTTCAAAAGGTCACATGTTCGTCAATAAAAATGAATTTAGTTTTAGCGTTTACATAATCGGCATTGTCACAAATGCAATATACTTCCACTAGTGTACTGCAATTTGCTTCCACTTTGAATTGACAAACTGAATAATTAATTATAAAAAACACTTAATTGATAATAACATATCGTGTACAAACATACACTAATTTTACTTGTCACATAAATGCTGAGATAATTCAATACAAACGATTTAAGGCACATGTTCGCCTTAATCGGCTTAAGAATTGTATTAACTTACGCAGAATTGATATTTTTTAAAATAAAAACTAGAAAAATAATTAAATGTGTATCTATATACATACATTTTAATTAATTAGTGCATAAAAGATATGTATTTTAAATGAATCGCTTTATATTCCGCAAGTTTTTCGAACTTATTTAATAAATTTCTTTAAATTTCTGTAAAATAACTGTGTGTTTAGTGTCTTTGGTCTTTTGAATTTTTACTCTCGACCTCAAATTGAATTGTTACATTCAAAGCCAAAACCGTCCAAAACGAAAATGTTTTTTTTTTCATTCTATTTTAAAAAGATTTTTCACTTCCTAACTAGAATATCATTAAGTGGGCGTTGAAATAATTGGTTTTTCTTGTGCGCATTATTTTTTTCTTTCTATTCTTTCAAATAAATCGTAATGGTAAAAGGATGTTCAAATTTAGCACAAAATCAATAAGAAGAGAGCAAAAAGAATCAATTGAAATAATTAATAATTATTGCTACCGTATGAATATTATAACCACACAATATAAGATAATGTTTGTTTTTGTTTTTTTCTTTTTTTTCTGTTTATTATTTACTACCATTGCATTTTTTACTCCCTTTTATTATTTTTATGTTAAATTATATGGTTATCTCCATCATATAGTGTTTGAAACTATAAACTATAGTGGCTCTGCGGCGGTGTATCTGTCTTGGTGTCTAAATGATAAAGACGCCCACATGCTGTCAACCAACCAAGTTTTATTTCACATCGTTAGCATCTCTACGGCTACCGTATCTGGTTAAAGAAACGTTGCTAAAGACAGAAAAAAATTAAAATCAAAATAACCATAAGCAACCACTGCAAACGAAGAAGAAGAAAAAAAAAGAACAAAGTCAACCATATGCACAACTTCATTGCGTTGTGACATTATCTGTTTTCGGCGATCAATGCAATTTTTGACGTTTGTAACTCATAATGTGACGACTACTGGCAATAAGACGACTGACTGAGTACTGCTGTGATGCTCACAGCATATGAACACGTAGAGTGTGTTTTCGATTTTGCTTTACTTTTTTTTTGTTTTGTTGCAGTTGTACCCTTAAAGTTGGCTATTTATGTTGAAGTTCTCACAGTGGCCAAAGACGTAGTTGCGATAAAATATTGAAAGGGTTTAGTCTTTTAAAAGCTTTTAGTTTACTTGGAAATAATCCCAATTAAGTTAGTATATGCCATAACAAAAAGACTAAGTCAGAGGCATTGTAAAGTTTTATAAGGACTACTCAATACCAGAGATCAGCAATTAATCTTTTTTCCGCTACTCGTAAGCACTCATGAAATTTTGAATATAACTGAGTCAACAACATTGAAATTTAACTGCTCTGATTCATTTATACTCACTACAACGTTGATTTATAAGTACAATAAGTTTCAATGAGTATGTATACCACGTTGACATCAAACTCATACCATTCGAAATAAGATTGATTCATAAGGCTACTCATTCAAACTCATAACTTTAGAAAAATAATTATAATACTCATCAATGATTCGAGTGACTCGAATCATTCATCAAAATTTAGAGTCTTAGTTGTTGTTGCATTTACAAAAAAAGATAAAAGACACATAAGCAAAAAAAACAGAGCAGCAATCAGAGCAAACACACATCCTTTTAGTGAGTATTTTAGTGTTCGCAAGCGAATCATACTTATTTTGTGATCCGCGTATATGATGAGTTATGGAGAGTCGAAATTAATAACATTATACGTGTTACTAAGTATGAATATGATTATAAGTACTTCATACTTTGAATATGAGTGGAAGGTTCCGTGATATTAAAATAAGTATGAATGCGTACATATAAATATCAGAAATTATGAGTATGATTCGATTCTACTCATCTTTTTGAATACTCATTGCTGATCTCTGGCCCATAAACATAAATGAAAGATCTTTTGCACATACAGAAAAAATAAAATGTAAAGGTTTAGTTTGCGAATTTGAAACATTTGCTAAACTTTAACATTTCACTTAAATAGCCTCGATTAATTATTCATATCATTGTTATATAAATCCCACCCCTATTTTAAACCACATCCCTGTCTATTCTCTCGCACACACATTCGCAATCTTGTTGCCTACATGTATGTTTTTGAACGGCAACCAGTAACAACTGTCATCGTTTGTCAGTTTATAAATCACTTGAGCTTACTTTAAAACTCAACACATTTCATTCATTCAATCTTCGTTTTTTTTTCATTTTCAGAAAATACAAAAGAAAAGAAAAACAAAAAAAACAAGAACAATGATGAATAATTCAGTTTGTCTTGAAACGCAAACAAATAAAAACGAAATGAATTGTTAAGAATTTATACAAAAAAGTGTTGGGCAATAAATGCTTGAAATGTCTCAGTTTCATTCCTTTACTTTTATAACTTAATTTATGATTATTACCGATCATAACATATTTTAATTAATTGTTTAAAAACGACATGAAAAAATTAATTCGCAATGTAATATTATCTTGAGTATTGCGAAAAACCGTGATTTCTTACAACGGACATAGATTTAGTGCATCCAAAAAGCCTTTAGAATTGTAAAGGCTGGTTTCGCGATAAAAATCTTGTCGAACTGTGTAATTTTCTTAAAAATTTTAAAGTTTAAAGGCTTCTATCATTTTTAATTTTGATAACGTAAGACTTAAATATAACAGAAAAAAAATATTTAAAAAAGAGCATGAGTTCAAATATCCTACTAGAACATACATACATACATAATATACATAATTTGGCCATCAGAACCCTTCAGTCGGGATTACGGCCTAGCTTCTCACACCACCCATATTGTGTGTGTTAATTTTATACATGAATGGCGGGCCCTACAGTTTAACGTCGACTCCGAACGACAGATTTTTGAGAAACTTTTCATGGCAATTTTATTTACTCTCAGAGTTTTTGCCAGAAATCTGCTGAGAGGAAATCGCCGAAGATATATTTTTTTTATATTTCATTTTGTTCGAGATGTCTGACCTGGGGTTTGAACCGTAACCTTACGATCTAATAAGCCAACACACTACCTACTAGACTACGGCGACATACATACATACACTCTACAAAATCCTCTCATACGTAGGTTAGGTTAGGTTAGAGGACGTGTACTTATCAATTAAGACAAGTACAGTACGCGGAGGTCGAATTGACCCATTGTACAACGTCCTAGTTTCTCACACCACCTATGTTGTGTGTGTGTTAATTTTATACATGAGTGGTGGGACCTACAGTTTAAAGTCGACTCCGAACGACAGATTTTTGAGAAACATTTCATGGCAATTTTTATTTACTCTCAGAGTTTTTGCCAGAAATCTACTGAGAGGAAGTCGCCGAAAAAAAACTTTTTGTATTTTGTCTTTGATGCCTGGCCTGGGGCTCGAACCCAGGCTTTTGCGTCTAATAAGCCAACACACTACCTACTAGACTACGGCGACTTCAAAATACTCTCATACATAAATTATTATAAAAAATATTTCCCAAAAAAAAATTCACTTTCTGAGCGAAAATTTATGACTTATTTAAGGACGCTTATGTATTTATTTAAAGGCACTTTTATAAACTTAAAAACCATGATGACATTTATACTCCAAGCAAAAGAAAAAAAATTATTGTCGTAGTCACTACTCTTTCACTTTAAGATGAAATATAACAAAAGACTTAAGACACAAACTTATTGTTGGTTAAGAGAGTGTATGCTGTGTGCTTAAGAAATATAAATAATAATGATAAATTTGAAGCTTTTAGCATTTATTTATAGTAATAATAATAAATAATAATAATAATTTTCTATTATTAATGTATGTATTTATAAATAAAATATGTATTTATACACTTTTGTTATTTTTAACAAAATTATTAAATCAATATGAGGAGTTTCTTTATTTTTTTTCCTTTGTATAAATTATGTTAATTAACAAATCAAATCAAGAAAACTCATTGAATAGTAAGCATTAAAACGTTTAAAATTATTATTGAAAAAAAATCTATAAATAAATAGATTGTATAGTTTACACGCAATAGTTTACCTTGTTAATTATTGTATTTTTTTTTCTTAATTTTTTTCAATTTCATTTATTTTTTTTCTTTCTTTTTTGCACATAAATATGTATGAATTGAATTCATGTTTTATTCATTTCAATCAATCATATACATACATTCATGCATTTTGTATATTAAATGCTTTAGTTTAGTTTGTTTTAATTTTAACACTGTATATATTAAGATTTTTCCACTTACCTTTTGATCCCCGAAACGCATCTGTCTGCGTGCATTACGACTGACATTCATGCGACACAAGAACATGCGATGTTCACCCTCCAGACTTGAAATGGCAGCAGCCGCTGCTGCTGCTGAATTAATATGTTGTCCCGGCTGTGGAGGCACATTACGATTTAATTCTGCCTGTATGGCAGAATGGTCCTGTTTATCAATGATGTCATATACCGAATCACCATGGATTAATAAATCCTCCTGCAATTGCATACATACATACGAGTATTTATTAAATATTAAATAGTTTCAAATAATTCATAACATAATAAATTGACCCTGTTCACAGAGATAATGTGGTCAAGAGTTCAACACCAAACTTACAAAAATATTTCATTTTTGTTTGTTTTGTTTTGTTTTGATTTTTTTTGTATTAATTTTAAGCAATAATTAATTCTTGGCCATAAAAGGGTATTGCAGCCAGTCAAAGAGTTACATGCAAAGAAAACTCCCTTTCAAACATATTTCTTTCGTTATTTTGTATATTTTTTTGTTTTGTTTTGTTTTATAACTTATCAATAAATCTTTGATATGTGGCTTTTGGCAATGGCCATAGACATAGAAGTAGACATAGAACGACACACCCAACACTCGCTTTTTGTTTAGTGGCTGTTATTGCGGCATTTGCAACATGTGAGTGTTATTTTGTTTTTGCTGCTGCTGCTTTTGATATTATTGTTGTTGTTGTTATTTACTACTTTAAATTACTAGCAAACACTATAACTGTCTAAACGACAAGTATAACATATTCACTGAATATGTAAACGTTGATGATATTCAAATATAAAGTCTATAAAACAAAAACCTCTCAAATAAAGAACAAAAACAAAAAAAAACTATACTGTTAAATATTTTGACATAAAGCCCATTTCTTAGCATAGCAGTGTTCAATTGTCAGCCGCCATATGCATACATAGTATTGCATATGGAATGGTGAAGTTTTCTTTGCTTATTTTTTTTAGACTAATTGAAGTTTTCCAGTTTTCTTGTTTAATTTATTGCATGTCGAATGTGTTCTTATTGTTGTTGTAACATTTTAAATGTATGTATATTCTAGGGCAAATTTATCATAACAATGACATAATGGTGTAGTTTAATTAAATGCTGTCTTAAGGCGTGTCGATATGTTTGTTAGTATATTTCGTACTTGTGTTATTCTTTTCATAGGTCTGCCTAACGAACGAATCCTCGATCAATGCTTAATGTTTTAGGTTTGAAATATACCGCTAAAGATCGCTAAAGACGTGTGTCATTTAACATCGTCCGAACATATGGAAACATAATGGCATTTAAAATGATGGTCAATATTAGAAAAAACACATACATATGTACATATGTATGGTATGCATAAAAACAAAAGACTTGAGCCACATACATACATACATACATATGTATATTTATTATAAATGACTTTTGAAAAATTTGCTGCAAACAAATTTTAAAGAAAAATGTAAAGAAAATATGAATGCTGCATAAAACTAAATAAAATATAAGGAAACTTAAGAAACAATCAATTAAGCCATATACAGAGAATTTATTTGCATCGTATAAAGAACTAAAAATGAAGACGAGTAGTTGTTATCATTTATATTTTTAATTATCCAATTATAAATACAAAATGACTGAGAACAACACTTTCCCTCTTTTAGTTGAGAACTATTTGAAAGTGTTATTTTTATTATAACTTTTAAAAGGCAAGAAAATTAAAATAAGAAAATGCCTCAATTAGAAGTCTCCTGAGTCTAGTAGATAGTGTGTTGGCTTATTATGCGTAAGGCCACGGTTCACACCCCAGGTCAGGCATCAAAATGAAATATAAAAAATATTTCTTCAGCGACTTCCTCTCAGCTGATTTCTGATAAAAACTCTGAGAGTAAATAAAATTGCCATGAAAAAGTGAAAAATCTGGCGTTCGAAACTGTTGGTTTCGCCACTCTTGTATAAAATTAACACACACAACATAAGTGGTGTGAGAAGCTACCTAGCTTCCTGACTGAAGTGTTGTAATCACCAATTATGTATGTATGCATCAGAGATCAGCAATGAATCGTTTTTTCGCTACTCATAAGTACTCATGAAATTTTAAATATGAGTGAGTCAACAGTATTGAAATTTAACTACTCTGATTCATTAGTACTCACTACAACGTTAATTTATAAGTACAGGTTGCAATGAGTATGAGTACAACGCTGACATCAAACTCATACCATTCGAAATATGTTTGATTCATAAGCCTACTCATTCAGATTCCTAACTTTAGAAAAGTATTTATAATACTCATAAATGATTCGAGTGATTCGAAGCATTCATCAAAATTTACAGTCTTAGTTGTTGTAGCATTTACAAAAAAGAAGAAAGAAAAAGACAAACATAGCAAGCAAAGAAAACACACAACGTTTTAGTGAGTATTTTAGTGTTCGTACGCGATTCAACTCATTTTATGATTCGTGTAAATGTTGAGTAAAAGAGAGTCGAAGTTAACAACATCATGCGTATTGTTAAGTGTGAGTACGATGAGTACTTCAAACTTTGAATAAGAGTAGTATGAGTATTATACTAAAATAAGTATGAATGCGTATAAGTATCAGAAATTATAAGTATGATTCGAATCTACTCATCTTTTTGAATACTCATTGCTGATCTCTGGTATGTATGTATGTAAGTGTCTCAATTTCAATGCAATAGATTTGCGGCGTATTTCAGTCAAAATTTTTTCTTTCTCATTTCATATTTATATGACAAAAATCAGTAGCATTTAAGCATACCTTCCTATAGTCGTTCTAATCCTTTGTTAATTCTCTCGAACTCCACATGACAAAAAAAAAATTCAGAATTTTTAAGCTACCTCAGGCTATTTCAAAATTACCAACAGTACGTTTAGCAATACATTCTTAAAAGCTATCATCTGAGTGCCCATTTTAAATCAAGTTCGTTATTATAAATCAGTAATTCTTTCAATACTTTTACAGTAAGGCCAAGTCTCTGACAATAATGCAACACATAGAATATCTTATAGTGATTGCTACATTAATCTTTTGAAAGTGTGGGACATAAATTCCATGCTAAAATATTGTATATTTCACGCTGTAAAGCTATAGGATCAATAATAAATCTTAACTCCTTTTATTTCACTTTGTTGTGGGTCAAACATTTTTTTAAATGAATTTTGTTTCCTTTTTTAAGTTAAGTTTAAGTTTGTATCCCCCTATCTATTGCCTAATGATAATTACAAAAGGAATCATAATTTTGTATGTTTTAAGGCCGGTATACAGTGGAATTTTAAATTGTTTTTGTAAAGAAATATAATTTTGAAGTAATTATCAAAATTTTTCTTACTGTATTGTATAATACTTACCATTGAATGTCCCAAATATTCAGCAGCATTATCGGAAATATACAGCAGTTTGCCGTTTTGGGTTAGCATCATTAGAAACCCCGATAAGGCCTATAAATATACGATTACGCAAATATTCTTGATTAAAAAGGGATTCTATTATATGTAGTTAGGAAAATATGTATAAAATAGAAAACATTGAAAACTATGTCAAAGGTACGACTCTGGCTTCAATTCCATCATGTGTTCCAGGAATCATTACAGTAACATAAATTTAACACATTCACACAGTTTGAACAAGTTTCAGGTTTTGTTTAAGTTTTCTTGTATTTGGCAACAAATCTATTTTGGGTGACTAAGCCTATACTAAAAGGGATTTTTTTTTGTAAAGTTGTATACTCTGGTTTAAAAACTCTCCTTTATGCTTGATTTTACTGTGTCTGTTAGCCGTAGTCACGAGTATATAATATTGATTAATCTTTCGGTCGAACGTCAAGGTCTAGTAATAGTCAATTTGAAATATTCCTTTTTTTCTCCTTTATTCCTTTACCATCGATATTTAGCCAATATTTACTTTTTGGTTACAAAATGTTCGCTTATAAAGAAATAAGCCACTGTATTTTTTTTATTTCTTTTGTGGTTTCATTTGATACTTCCTTGGAACTATGATATGTAAATGTCAACGCAAATGGAAAAAGACAATCGTAGCCACTGAAAAATAACATTAAAAAAAAACCAAAAATTCTAGCCAAGTTAATAGAGTTGTTACGGTTTCTTAAGAATGATTGTCATTTATATGGTAAATGGAAATGGAAATGAAAAACAAAGTGTATATAGACATCACCTACAGTCTATAATAAAGGAATGCAATAGATTTTGTTCTGTTTTTTTTTTTGTTTTTGTTTTTTGTTTTGGTTCCAAAACCAACAAACATTTCACGTTAAAGTAAATAAATAAACAAAACTTTGTATGTAAATAAAGTTAAAAAAGATTGTTTGGCACAACAAGTGAGCGAATAAATTGAATTTCGTATTCAAAATTAAAAGTGTCTATAACGTTGAGTAGTTTTACTCGGTTTTTTTTTTGTTTCAATTATTTTTTCCCATCTGAAGGCCAATTCCAACTAAATTCTAAAAGCATTCTAAACAAAAGTTTTTTTTTGTTTTGCATTTTTTCTAAATCTAAAAGAAATATAAGCACACCGAATAAGTACTCAACAAACTAATAAAATGTGCTGGTAGTTAAAGCAGTAGGAAAAAATGCAATATAAAATCCAAAGTGAAGGTTCAAACATTTAATTCGTACTAATGAATGCCCATGTCCATATATTAAGAGAGTGTGGCATATCTTATGACATTAATGTTTAAAATTGTCACATTTAATCGAATGTATTGTACTTTTAAAATACTTTTTTGAACTCTTTAAAACCTTCAGATGTCTGTACAAAAAAATGAAGGTTTTAAATAGAACTTATTAAACAAAATTATGCTTGAGTCCAAGGAGTTATTAAAGGTATAATACTGATGAATATTGTAATCAATGTTGAAGAAGGTGGCTCTCATCGAAGGGTTTTTAAAAACTTTAAACAAATATTTATTTTTCTCTGGCTCACTAAATTACTTTTAAGTTCCACTATTTAATATACAATTTCTTTATTTCATAGTAAAATCAGTTGTCTTCTAGAGATAGACGATGTATTGCTATTACATACATAATTGATCATTACAACCCTTCAGTCAGCATTAATACCTAGCTTTTTACACCACTTATGTTGTGTGCGTTAATTTTATACATAAGTGGCGGGATCTACAGTTTAAAGTAGATTACGAACGACAGATTTTTGAGAAATTTTTCATGGCAATTTTATTTACTCTTAGAGCTTTTGCCAGAAATCTGCTGAGAGGCAGCCGCTGAAGAAATATTTTTTTCATATTTTCATTTTGATGTCTGACCTGGGATTTTAACCGAGGCCTCACGTTTAATAAGCCAACACACTACCTACTAGACTACGGCGACTTCTAATTTCATTTTGGTCACAAAATTATTTGTAAGTTCCACTATTTACAGTCTCGATATATAATTTCTTTGTTTCATAATGAGCTTTAAACTGTTCAACAAGTTCTGAAATGGCGTAGTGTCGTAAAATAAGCTGGCTTCTTGGGTGAGACGATGTATTGTTATTACCATTAAATAAATTCATTGTAGAATTATCATCCTAAAGTCCGAAGTTGTTTTAAAATATGCCATTTATACGTATATACAGTAGTCGATTTAAGCACTTCACTTAAATTGCTTCATTTAAAGCCTCTACAGTGTCTAAAAAATTTTACATATTAAATAATTAGAAAAATGAAACCCTTAACCCACAAGGTTTAAAGATCGAAAGTCTGAATTTGTCTTTATGTATTAAGAAACAGCTGTACTAATGGCTAAGGTAATTAATTTTTCAGTTTATAGGCAAACGACCATCCTTAGTTAAATAAAACATTTGTTAACAATTCTTTTTTTTTTGCATATTTTCTTGTGTAACGAACTTCAAAGAAGTCAAAAAATTCAATCACCTCTTAAACTCCCCCATTAGGATTTTTTTTTTATTTTTATTTTCAATATTCAAGAAAAAAATCTGTAAAAAGTCTGGCAAATGATTTAAAGGCAACAAAGTTCATGTGTGCTAAACAAAAGTTATTTGGAGTAGAATGAGGCAAACAAAGCTATAGCAGCAGCAGCAGCATATGGTGGCATGGTTAGGTTATACAGTTGGCTGCTGTTGGCTTAGACGTTTTACGTTATTCGTTACGACTTCAAGTAGTAGTCACTTATGACCAAAAATACAACCATCAACATTTGTAACCAAAAATCAAGTGCGGTAAATTATTTTCATGTTTGAAAGCAATTTTATTTCTTTAAATTTTTTTATTACATACATACATATTTAAATTTATTTTTTATTTTTTTAACATAAAAATAATTTTTATGACTCACCTTTGAAAATCCTATATTTGGTGTTGGTGCCTGATGCATGGAAATGTCATGCCGCTTAAACACTGAAAGTATCAAATAAAAAAATAAAAAAGGAAAAAAAATTCTGTTTTTAAAAAATATGTCAATAAATAATAATAAATGCAAAATAACAAACCGAAATAGACATTTAAACAGTTATTAAAGAATTAAACACATGTTAATTTTTTGTTTTCTGTTTTTTTTTTTTGTTTCTTTTCTTGTCCCTCTAGTTATAATAAATTTATTTTTATTTGATTTTATTTTTTTTATTGAAATAAAACTAAAACAAAACCAATGCTACACGCTTAAACTACTTAATGTTTAATATTTTAATATAAAAATTATAAAACAATAAGCAAAATAACAAACAAATAAAAACACGAATAATTTAATTGTATCTCAGTTTTCCAATGTCGTCATTTTTATTTATTAATATTGTTTTCATTGTATTATTATTAGTCGAATGTAGTATTTTTTTTTGTTGTTTTTTTTTTTATTGATGCTGCTTTGGTTCATTGGCTATGTCAGATGTTTAACAGAATAGATTCCCAATTGAATTAAAATTTTTATAAAGAAATTACTTTGAAGATCAAGAACTCATTGTAGGATACATTCTATGTGCAGTTTTTGGGCTTAAAACAAAACACTGAACAATTATCTTTGCTGGAGGAATTATAGTTATAACATTATAGAAATATTATTAAAGTTTTAATTCTAAAGCAAATGCCTTTAGAGACACATGGAAAATTGTTAATATTATTGCATGCTAAACCGTAAACGATTGAATTCTTTCAAATCTCTGCTTATAAATTAAGTTGGAAATTGTTTAGTTTGAAACCATGTTTAGTAATCAGAAAAAAAAAAATGAAAATGAATAAAATACATACACTAAACATATATATATACATATATATGTATGCATGTATGTATGTACATGAACATATGTTGCTTTTTATGTACATACATTTTCATTAAATTTTTTTGTTTCATATTTCATTCCATTGTGGGAGAACAATCCAAAATATATTGAAAACAAAACATTGTCACAAGTGTCCAATCCCAATAACAACAAAATACAATATATGTTGCATTAAACTTAGAGAGTATAAATATAAAAAACTAAAACAACAATGGCAACAAAAACATTATAATAACAAAAAAACACAAAAAGTTTTATACTACAGCCAATAACAAATATAAGTATACTGTCAATTGGTAAAATGTCAAAGTACCCATAATGGAATACATTCATACAATAATATTCAATCGACAATGTTCTTTACAACGTTTGCATACAAATATTCTTTATGTACAACATATTGCAAATACATGTAATTGTTATGGGCCGCAATGGTATAAACTAAACGTCTTGCAAGCAGCCACTGATAACTACACAATTTTAAACGAAAAGAACAAAAACAACAAAAAAAAATTGGCATTCACTTCATTGCAGAAGTACGAACGAACGAGTATTTGAACAGAATAGTCTTAAGAAATGCTATTATTTTTTAGTCTAAAACAGTATGGGTATGGGTAAAATTACAACAAGTGTTACTCTATGTTGAGTTGATAGGTTTTGGTCAAGTAAGCCTTATTCTATTCACAATATATGCGGCGATCGTATGTCTGCCTAGTTAGAACAATAAACTCATGGCAAAAATAAAATTTCACAAACTTAACGAATATTTTGTATTTATGACATTGAAAATGTAAAAAAAAACACACGGAGATCTAGATGTAATGATTCTAATTTAATTGATAGGAAATGTTTGTGTGCCATAGAAGGTAAAGCATACAGCTAATGACAAAATATGGTAAAAAAGAAAAACACAACAACAATAATAATTTATCAAAATGTTTTAAGAAAAGATTAAAAATTATTTTCTAGTTGGCCATTACAACTCATTAGTCAGGATTACGAGCCAGCTTCTCACACCACCCATGTTGGGTGTGCTAATTTTTTTCATGAAAGGCAGAGCCTACAGTTTAAAGTCAGTACCAAACGAATTTCATGGCAATTTTATTTACTCTCAAAGTTTTCGTCAGAAATCTGCTGACAGAAAGCCGCCGAAGAAATATTTTTCATATTTCGATGGCTGAGCTATGGATTAATTCTCGGGCGCGCGTCTAATAAGCCAACACTATACATACTTAATAGTCTACGGCGATTTCCTAGTCATCAGCATGTGTATAAATATGCTTGTAATGTTTTTTTTTTCTCCTTCAAAACGTATTTACCAAGTAAGTTGATGCAGGTTAATTAGATTTCAAATTTTTTTAGAAATATATGTATCAGAGATCAGCAATGACTATTCAAAAATATGAGTAGAATCGAATCAAACTCATACTTATATATACGCATTCATATTTATTTTAATATCATGGAACCTCTACTCATATTCAAAATTTGAAGTACTCATCATATTCATACTTAACAACACGTACGATGTTGTCGATTTCGACTCTCCATGACTCAACATTTACAAGAATCATAAAATAAGTATGAATCTCGTGCGATCACTAAAATACTTACTAAAAGGTTGTATGTTTGCTCTGCTGCTCTGTCTGTTATGAAACTGATTGAGTAGGCTTATGAATCAAACATATTTCGAATAGTATGAGTTTGATGTCAACATTGTACTCATACTCATTGCAACCTGTACTTATAAATTAACGTTATAGTGAGTATGAATGAATCAGAGTCGTTAAATTTCAATATTGTTGACTCACTTATATTCAAAATATCATGAGTGCTTATGAGTAGCGAAAAAACGGTTCTTTGCTGATCTCCGATGTGTATCACTTCCAACATAGGCATTTAACTGGAGTAAATATTTTTTTGGAGAGGTAAAAAACTTAAAGCAAAATTCCCCAAAACTATTAAAATAAATAAAAAAAAACCTAAATCTATTTCTATTTGTTACATTTGCTTACATTATATGACACAACACAGCTGGAAATCATAATATAAAAATGTCTCTGATGTTAATTCAAGAAAAATTGCTTTTCCAACTATTGTGCTGCCATCATCCTTCGTTTTACAACGCCAAGTGTGAAGATGAATGTGATTTAATGACGCACCTTTTCTACTCTTCTATGAGTACAAAAGTAATTTTATTTTCAATAGATAATCATCATAAGCAATTAGTTCAACTTGATATTATTTGTGTTATTATTTGTCGCATCTTCTATTGACATCATCGAGGTGGTTTTTTGTTTTCTTTTTTTTTCAATTTTTCCAACCTCAGCCTCAGAAGGTACACCTACACCCATGATATTATTTAAATCTGGCACTTGGATGACAAAAATCTTTATGGGAATGAAGAAAAATCCCCTGCGCTAAAGGTGTGCCAAAAAAGAAAATTAAATCTTTGGCATTGCATCGAGAATTTTAATGAAATATTCTATTGTGCCTATATTTGATGTATATTGTATGAAAGAAATTGAAAGCCTTTACATTTTTTTTCTTAAAAAAGATTTTAATCTAACAGTATTTATATATATGTATGTACATATGTATATACACTTATTGTTGATTTAATGTAAAATGTGTTTACTCCTCTGTGGAATAGAACAGATTTTTTATTATTTAAAACAATATTTGACGTTCTAAATATAACTGAAAACGCTGTTTAATAATAAAACGATGGGTTTTGATACATCGAATAAATATTTTCGTCCGGGAATGTGTATCGATTAAAATATATTTCTTAAGTAAAATATTTGACTTGTTCCTCTGCAAAAGTACTTTTTAAATTTAAGGTTTGTGTCTTAAATACATTATAATTATTCGTATTATTCAAAAAAATTATTAAATATTATTATTCTTGAATAATATTAAGAGTATTTCGTTATCTTTTTCTTTTGTTAAAGTAGATGCGATCCAAAAATAAAAAAATATCAAAAATTAAAATTAAGTAAAAAATAAAAAATTCTTTTCATTATAACCTAGACTTTCTAAACAATATGGAGACCATCATTTTACAACACTTGTACGTATGTAAATGATAAGTCCAAAATATTATATTTAATATACGAATCCTGAGTAAATTTTAATATCATTTTAAAGTCTTTTACTGTTCCGTGGTAGAGCCTACCATTCATACATACATACATAATTGGTCATTACAACCCTTCAGTTTGGATTATAACCCAACTTCTCACACCACATATGTTATGTGTGTTAATTTTATACATGAGTGGCGGGACCTACAGTTTAAAGTCGACTCCCAACGACAGAATTTTGAGGAACTCTTTCATGGCAATTTTTTTTACTCCCAGAGTTTTTGCCAAAAATCTACTGAGAGGTAGTCGTCGAAGAAATATTTTTTTTTTCATATTTCGTTTTGTTAGAGATGTCTAGCCTGGGATTTGAACCATGACCTAACGTCTAATAAGCCAACACACTACCTACTAGACTACGGTGACTACTAGCATATTATCCCACGACATTATTACATTTTCGCCTAAATAATGACTGGTCAGAATTGTTTGTATCCTTCTTCCGTCTCGAAAATATAATAATTTATCCATCGGTACTATCCATTATTGACCATTGCAATTCTAAGCTAGTTTGTCACACTTTCCAAATTGTTTGTGTTAATTTTATGCATGGGTTGCGAGACCATCAGTTCAACGCCAGTTACGAACGACGGATTTGACAGATTTGTGTCTCTTGCCAGAAAACTGCTGACGACCTTCTCATAGAAGGAATAATTTTTTTAATTTTATGCGTTGATTATGCATGTATCTGTACAAAAGCGTGCACTGAAGACACTAACTTCTGCAATAAGTATAGTCTACTGCGTTTTTCCATAGTAATGCTTAATCGAACCGAAGATCCTCATACTCATAGAATAGTACACTACCCACTAGAATAGTAGTACACCCGCCTGTTGCCTAATTGAATTTTGTTCCACAATTTTTTAGTGAAACTCTCGTAAGTTCTCATAAGGGAATCCAACTATTCCTATTCAAATGATGCATTTTGAAATGTTTTCATGTACTTTTTTTTGTTATCGTAACACTGTTTTAAATGCAGCGTCTTAAATATATTGCATACAATCATATTGAACTAAACGATCACAATAAATTAAGCGGAAATTAAAATTATATTTTAAATTTTTAGAATTGCTGTTGTTTTTGTTTTTTTTTTAATTTAAATTGAAATTGAAATAAAACATATGTAAGTTTTATATAAAACTTTATAACCTTTTTTTCTTTACTTGTTATCAGATAAACTACATTTATTTTAATTAACTAAAGGCGGATATTAGAATTTCCCGGCAGTCATTGCAGAGAAAAATTCAAATGACCAATAACTTGAGGCTAATCTTGCTATGCTACCAACTGTTTTCTATACTAAGCATCCGAATCGCTTGAAATCAACAATAACAAGACATCTACAAACATTATTTAAATGTTTAGAACTCCTCTATATTGACGATTTATTTTACAACCGGGTTTTACACTTCATCAGTACATTCAACACTGTGCGATACAAACGGCTTTATAAGAAATCAATTGTTGTGTTGTGCTTTTGCTTGATTTTTTTTTGTATAAAAATTTATTTTATAAGAAGACAAGATACAAAAAAAAAATTACTGATAATAAGTGGAATATTTTAATGAGCAGCAGCTGTAGTTGTTGTTATTTATTACATCTGCTGCACCTCGCTTTGTATGGCAAATGCTAAGTGTTTGCATTTCATTCAGCTTTTTAACTTAACTTTTGTAAACTTAAATTGCACCCTCTAGTTAGAGAAAACTCCTTGGAAATGTTAATTACATGTTATAGCATTTTGTTATAATAAGTTGCAGAAATTACAGCTAATTCAAGTTCAATGTAATTCTAGTAACAATTTTATTTTTTAATTTTTTAATCTTTTTTTTTTAAAGGTGTGTTGGTACGTACGTTCGGTAAATTCAAATAGAATTTTTATTTGTTTTTTTTTTGTCATTTACATTTGCCTTGGTATTGTATTTGTTATTGTACAAGTTTAAAAATTGAATATTTTTGGTAGTGTTGCTATTGGATGAAGATAATGCTGGTGATGATTCCTTGTATATCTATTATTTTGTATTCAGTCAGTCAGTCAGTCAGTCTGTCTGAAATATCAGCGAGTGAAATAGTCGGTTAGTCAGTTACGTAGAGCTTGTGGCTGTGCCAAAGCTTATGACAATGACACATATTCTATGATTCATTTGTTTATTAGAAATGTTTTTAATTTATAGTTGTTATCTTTTTGCTGTCATCTCATCTGCTCAAAAAAAAAAAAATAAGCTTTAAAAATTCTAAACAATACAATACAATACAATATTTGTTTTTTCCAATTTAATACAGTCAACAGGTTCTGACCCAGCCATGAATATAATTTTTATGTTTTTTTAATTATTCCACAGATATTAGTTTAATATTGAATGCTTCTTATATAATAAGCGCTAAACGAAACGAATAAAAAAATACTATTTAGATGGCATTTATGTAATAAGCTAAATTTGGTGTAAACACATGCTATAACACCACCATATGGTCAGAAACTTTGTCATACCATAACCTCTATAAAAAGTTATTTTTTTTTCATCGCGAAATGAACAATAAAGTTCTCTGTTAATAACATATCGACTTGCATAGTGTTGTTGTGCTTTACAGAAGATTAACTGCGATGTCAAACCGACAAATAATCTAAACTGTACTTAAACTTTCAAAAAATCCAATGCTATGTTCTGTAATCTAAGAGGAATTAATTCAGACAAAAAAAAAATCATGGATTAAATTAGAATCATAAAATAAGTGCAGGCCAAAATGTGCATTAATTTCTATATTTGTAAAATAAATTTGTTGGTCCACCCCATATTACCCTGTGCTCATCATGTAATATAAAACGGCACAATTCCAGATTCCCACTTTCCTCCTTTGTGAGATACTGTAAGTCTGGTATAAGTTTCTATTTAATTTATCCGCGCAGTATTATTCTCTATTAATACGATTTGTGACTCTGGTCGATCTATTTCCCCATACGATGTGCCGTAAGTGCCACTCATACCTAAACCCGGTATCGCTTGGGCGAAAAGTGCTGTATCCAATGCCCTTAAAGCTGATGTTCTTAGGCAGCATTTTTCTCCATCGATGTCCATTTGCTCGATCTATTCCCTCACAATCTGGAGACGATAAGCTGTAAGTGCCATCTCATACCAAAACCCGGTATCGCTTAGGCGAAAAGTGCTGTTTCCAATGCCCTTAAAGCTGATGTTCTTAAGCAGCATTTTCTCTCCATCGATGTCCATCTGCTTGATCTATTCCCTCACAATTTTGAGACGTTTTACACCAAAATCCGTATCTCAATTGCTTGGATGAAGAGTATTGCTTCAAATGCCCTTGAAGGTGATGTTTTTATGCCACATTTTCTCTCCATCGATGTCCATCTGCTCGTTCTATTCCATCACAGTTTGGAGGCGATATGCCGCAAGTAGCGTTTCAAACCAAAAACCGCATCTCAATTTCTTGGATGAAAAGTATTGTTTCCAATGCCCACATTGTTTCAAATGCCACATTTTCTCTGCATCGATGTCCACTAAAGTACTGAATCACAAGTTAGTATGGACCTTAATTCTTTTATGTAGTATGACTATCCTACATATGATCTAGCATCCGAGTATTTGCTGTCCTATTTTTCAATGGTTGGATATCCTAATCTCTTTGTGAAGAAAGACAGGACTATCATAATGAGCGATCTTCGTGTTTCTCGTAAATAAACATATTTCTCAAAGTCACATCACTTGATCGTGACCAATTGTATGCTTTGTTCACAGTGTGTTCCGCTCTCCTGCGTATATAGTTTAGATTTTTAAAAAACAATCTTTAGTATGAGCATATCGTCCTATTAGCAGACTGGTTCAAAACCTTAGTCGATAAATATCCTCAGAAGACTGTGAACAGTGATGATCCACATGAGAGGTGAAGTTATGCCAACATGTGTTGTTCTCCTCTTCACTTTGTCCCTTATTGTTATGTTGAATGCATCGCAATTTATTCATTTAGTTCAACCGTCTAAGGATTGAATTATTGTATCTGTCTGAAGGGTCCTCCAATAGTCAATGGATACTGCGACAGTTTGTTTTTTGTCATCTAGGAAACTTCTCTATATAGTGGGTAACATCGTGTAGAGTGGTCTCCATTGATCTTCCTTTGACAAAAGCACATTTTGTAAATATCAGCCTTACATCAGATATTTTACTCTTTTACTTCGTCAACTATCCGCTCCATGATTTTCAGCAAAAAGTAGGTTGACTTAATCTTTAGTAAAGTAGTATTTTAAATATATTTTCGTAGCTTTCTGTCAAGAAGATGGGGAAAAGAAGTCCCTCTTTCCAAATGAATAACACGGCTCGAGTTTGTTGACACTTCACTGTACAATTGGGTCAGGGCCACCAACTAAACGTATTTACAAACCACCATGTTTACAGGTTTTGTGGGTTTTCAATTGTTTCTGCCTGAATGGCGAGTTATTACCGTGATGAAAAAGGTAAGAACATTATATGGAGTTGCCTTACAAAAGTCCACCTTACGACCCCAGTAATATTTGTTTGTCAAGAAACATAAACTGTCCATAAGCAACAAGAGATTGATATGCTTACATACTTTGCCTTAAGCATTACAAAACTAGTATGTTTATTAAATTTTGCTTTCTGCTAAGTATTCCTTACGATTTCTTTAAAATGGCAAAATTAACTAATTTTCTATAATTATAATAATCCACAGGATTATTCATTTCTTTCTTACACCAGCAAATGTACAAGATTAAGTATATATTGTGGCAATGTTACAAAAAACAAAAAAGAAAACAATTTAGAATTTCAAACAAAAGGCAATTTTCAGCATTAATTTGATAAAAGTTCTTTCCAGTGGATGAATAGTGGATCTGTAAGAAGAGAGTTTTTTTTTGTCTTATTTATCCCACACATTAATTTGAAGAAAACAATTTGCGAAATTATCTAGAAATGCGCAAAGAACAATAAAAAAAATTATATGGAATTGCAATTACACTCGGATAAGAAAAAACAAAAACAAAAATGCAAAAAAAAACTTTGTTGTAAATTGCCTATAAAAGTTTTGTAGGATTTCCTACAATTTAAAGAAAGAAATTATTTGGTTGCCTTTATTTCTTATTTTTTCCTTTTTTTAGTGTATTATTTAAGGAGTTCATATTTAAACTACATAATGATTTACCTTAAAAAAAATGTTTTTATAAGGAAACCTCAAGAGCAAACAATAACATAATTTTCTAAGGCAATTCAAATAAGTTCAAGTGTCCAAACATGTGTAATAGAAAAAAAATAAGAAAGGAAAGTCAATTTTTTTTATTATAACAATTCGCAGATGTTAAAATGAAATTTTTAGTTCAGAGTTACCAAGTTTAGATTTTCAGTTTCATAATTTAAATTCGTAGTCTTGCTTACCTTGTTGAAAATAATTCGCTTTTCTTACATACACACACACTAAAGCCATCAATTGCAGCTGAGATAAGCGCTGCCGCGTTGATTGTGGCAATGGCAGTAAATCTCTTAAATTGGCAATTTCAGCATTAATTAAATCTCTACGCAATTTTGAGGCACCTTTTGTTGATTTGTTCGCATCGAACCTATAATTTACACAAGAAAAAATAAAATTATCATTAAACAAAATAATTATTATATTAAAATGATTAAATTCGAAGAATTCCTATACACAACAAAGGAACGGGGGCCTCTTTTTATGAATCATAAAATCGAAAGAACATCGTATTGAAATTCTCTTGAATTTTACAATCACATCACAAGTATTAATTTTATATTATCAACAACCGTTTGGCTACTGTTTCGCTTAAGCACAGATATTAGGGCATTCGGTTTTTATGGATTACTACTACCACATACATATGCAATATCCACAATTCACACGTATGTATGTATGTAGGTATGAAGAAGGGAATTAAAATCGATGAGTGTGTAAGGATTGCCATCATCATTATCATTATTATTGCAAGGATTATAAGTTAAAAGGAGTATATTTTAAGAACCAATTTTTCAACCAAAGAGATTTTTAATATTATAACGTTTGTGTCTTAAGTCTTTTGTTTAAAATTCAACAATGAGGTTTTGATATGCAAATTATTATATTCAAATTAATGGACATGTAAATTACATAAAAGATCTACAAATGTTCACAATGGCATTGTTGAATATCCCAAATACGAGTGGTGTAAAACTACCATAAATAATATGCCGGCATGTGATTTATTTATTTATTTACATACACATACATAACATAATTGGTAATTACACCCCTTCAGTCAGGATTACGGCCTAGGTTCTCACACCACTCATGTTGTGTGTGTTAATTTTATACAGTGGCGGGACCTACAGTTTAAAGTCGACACCGAATGACAGATTCTTGAGAAACTTTTTATGGCAATTTTATTTACTCTCAGAGTTTTTGCCAGAAATTTGCTGAGAGGAAGTCGCCGAAAAAATATTTTTTTTCATATTTCGTTTTGATGTCTGACCTGGGGTTTGAACCGTGGCCTTACGTCTAGTAAGTCAACACACTACTTACTAGACTACGGTGACTTCCATCGCTTGTATAAGGAGTTTAAGGCCTCAAAAAATTGTGTGAACATTTACTATCCTGGGTCATTGTCTCTATCCTTCCACTGTACTTGCCGATTTCTCTTAGTTCCGCTTCAATTTGCCTTAGCCAAGTATGATTCAATTTAATATCATTTCTTGTGGTGCCATCTTATGTCGTCGGAGAATATGGCCAAACCAATAACCTTATGGTGTCCCAATTTCCTTGGCAATAGCATGTCTATATCCATTAATTGGTTCCATCAGTTGTTGACTAGAAGATCTGCAAAATTCTTCGGGAACATTGGATTATAAACACTTGCATCTTAAAACGGTGCAAAGGTGGTGTATAGTTTCATACAACTTTTAATTAAACGATTGTTCGACGTGTTTTTTGAATACGAATATCGATGCCCTGACCCGATTCAACAGTTTTGGAGATTATTTTTCAAAGATAATAAAACTGGCTAAAATCCCATATGCAGAGGTTGTTTATGTTCAACAAATTTTTAATTTCGGAGTTTATACCTGGAGATTTTGTTTTGGAAATATTTAATTTTAGATCCGATTCCTCTGTTCTCTCGGTCAACCTCGGAAATTACGTAGTCATGGCCGAGAAGGTATGCGCCAAAGTAGATATATGCCGTTATGTGCTTTGTCTAGCTTATGTTAAATATAAAGAAAAAATAGTAGACGACCTTGCTGTAAGCCAGTTTCTACTTTTATTCTACTTTTAAAATCTCTTCCATACTTAATGTTGCATTTGGGATTTCAAATAGACAACCATAACAAATGAGAAAGCTTTCAGGAGGTCTTGTTTCCACGCCATTTTGATTAGGCATATCAAAATCTCTCTCAAAAGCAATAAAAACTTGGATACTATGACACGTTAGATGTTCAGATGGTCAATAGCTAGTTTATGTGGTTGGTATCCTGCCTCTTCTGGCTAATACCTTGTTGTTCACACAGAGTAAGATAATACCATGCCAATTACATACCCTTTAGTAAGAATTACGAGCTAGTTTCTCACACCACATACCTACATATATTGTGTGTGTTAATTTTATACATGAGTGGCGGGACCTATAGCTTAAAGTTAATACCGAACGATAGACTTTTGAGAAAGTTTTCTTGACAATTTTATTCTTAGTGTTTTTGCCAGAAATCTGCTGAGAGGAAGCCGCCGGAGAAATATTTGTTCATATTTCGTTGGAGTTGTCTGACCTGGGTCTCGAACTGAGGCCACTTGTCTAATAAGCCAACACACTACCTACTAGATTAGGGCGACTACCGTGCCAATTATGTGAACTCTTTTAACTATCTTATCCCAAGAAATGGGAGTTAATGTAAATCAGCTCTTAGAAGGTCAGCAGTGACGCCATCCACACTCAGATTTCAAGTTATGAATGAAATTTAAATTTTTAATATTTGGCAATTCTTAATATGTTAAAGGCGCTGTTATCAACAGCACAAATTAATTTTTAAAAAAGTTTAACATGCAAAACATATATAAATATTCGTTCCTATTAGTTAGTTGAACCGATTCTGCAACCATTTCTGCCTTTTTGTAGATGTTGCCCTCTTTCTATATCGCCATGAATTACTCTTTATTAACTAATTTGTCTATCCCACTATGACAAATTGCGATTGCAAAACCTTGCGCTGTTTCGATCTGCCTTTGTTTGTTTCCGCAAATAGATCATCATGTATCGAGATTTCTGATAAATTGTTTTGTCGTTGCATATGATAACTTCGAACATATTTTTCAATGCCTATTAAAAAAGCGTTTGTACAATTTTATAAAATTAAGGATTTTATTTTGGAATCAAAAAAAAAAAATTAAAAAATATTTACAATTTTAACGCTTGTGTCTTAAGTCTTTTGTCTTACTTATTCCCTTGTTGTGTGTAAACTTGGCAATCCTATTTAATTTAGTAAATAATACCGTGTATATCTGTTTGTGATTATTGTATTGTCTTATAATGGTTTTGTTTTAAGGTTTGACTAAAATATAGAGGGAGGTATCAATGCTGGCGTCTGGTACTCATCAGTATGACTACAATTTACAAAAGAAGAGAAAATGAGAAAACAAAACAAAAAACAAAAAAAGACCAAAGAAACATTGATGTATCACAAATATTCGCAAACAGCATTGTTTTAAGCCAAGTTTGCTTATTGTTTCCTATACTTTTTTGCTTTGTTAACAATATGAGCGAGAATTCCATATGAAGAATGAATATCCAGCTTCTTCTTTTTTTTTGTTTTCTCAAATATTTTGACTCTTTTTTGTTTTGTTTTTGTTGCATTTTGAATTTTTGTTGTTGTTCTTTGGTTTTTTTTAAGAGTATTGTATTATTAAAGCCTTTGGGTGGTTTCGATGATGGGATTTATATTCTTGTTCTGTGCAGTGTATAGTACTTTAAGTAGCAGTCATACTGATACCCGCAGTGCTGCAGTTTGATTTTTACTATAATACCCACTATGTGTATGCGTTAAAGTAGCTTCTTAGTGGAAATTCATTTCTTCGGCTCTTTTTTTTTTTTGTAGGAATTTTATTTATAATTTTCGTAGTTTTTTTTTGTTCTCTTTGATTCGCTCATTGGCTTATTGCAGTTATAATGAGTTTTTATTTACACTTTTCCCACGCTACAAATTCATAAATTGTTTGCTTTTGATGAGTGTGGTTTGCCTGTTGCCAGGTACTATATTGGTTTGCACAAATTATGCGCAGTGATGGAAAGAGATAGATGCCTTAATTTGTTGTACTTGTTGTGAGTTTGTTTAATAAAATTATTTTTACATTTTTCTCTATTTTATGTTCGTTAAAAACAAGTGTTTTATGTGTGTGCGAGTGTATGCTTCTTTTCGGATTGAAAAATAGTTTCGGATTGTAAAATAGTTTTGCAAAATTTCTGGGAATTTGTTACATTTCCACTGAAAATATTTTAAAACCACAACAATAACAATATGATCATCATTCTCGTCCTCTGTAACATTTCAAAACAAAACAAAAAATTGGGTGTTTTTATTGTCTGTTAGTGTTGCTAGTGAATTTTTGATGGCTAAGAAGCTGCAGTTCAATGAATTGAACATTTTTATTGTTGGATATGTGTGTATGTATGTAGTCGCTAGAAAAGAATTTTGGTTTAAAGCGTATTAATCGAGAATATCTGTTTTGATGCAATATTTAACAGAACGTTTAGGTTTGAAGTCTTTAGTTTTTTTAAGTTTCAATTTTATTACTCTTAGAAATAATCATAAATAAATATAGAAATAGTGTACATATGTATGTATGTACATACACATGGATTTGCTTTCTTTTCTAAATAATTTTCTTTATTAATTTACAACAAGTAAACAAGAGACCCTTAGTTTGCCAACTAAAGCCTCATCTTTTGTTCTAGAAAACATCAAACAAAATCCATCAACTATTTTGCAATCTTACAACAGCAAAAAAAAAAGGAAAAAGAAAAAGGAAAAGATATATAACCGTGTAACACTGGTAGCAAATATCGACATCATCATCACCGCGCTTTCATTATGAGGATCAACACACAATGTTCATTTGGTTTTTTGTTTCGTTTTATTTTTGTACTGCCATAAACGAGATGTATCACTCACTCGCCCAACTGAGTGAGCCAAACAGCCAGCCAGCCAGCTAACCCAGGTTGGTAGTAAATAATATCAAGAATATGCAAAAGTTTTGGATGTAACATTAGCCAGCCAATGGGTAAATACAGTAGAGTAGACAGTATAACCGCTCAAAATATTCTGCTACATGATGCTTATGCTTTAGCGACTGAGCAGCAAATGATGTCGACCGAACAGTATTTAGAATATAATTTTCTTTTTCTTTGTGTCTGCCAAAATAAAGATAAAAAATCATAATATGACTACAGGAACTCTCACACTTTTGGTTTTTGTTGTTTGCAAATGCAACAGTTATCTGTTTTTTTTTTAAGAAGGTAGGTGGCAGGGGGATTTTTCATCATCGACTATTCAAGTGGTGATGGTGGTCAATTATCTTTGTGTTGAATTGTGTTGGTATGCTATATAGAGTTTTGCTGTTTTGTTTAGCTACCGGTATTGAGAGTTTAAGGTTGGCATTTTATAGGCTTATGAAATGAAATTTATGGATTTATGAGTGTTGTTTTCTTGGGAAACACCAACTGAGTTGGCAATGAAACGTTGCGGCTACATCATCAGTAGGGGGAATTATAGCCACTAACAATTTCTCTTATTTGTGCCTTTAAGTGAAAAAAAGGCAACAACAATAACTAAAAGCTAATGTTTACGCGTGATATTGATCGGCGCTACTACAGCTACTACTACGATGCACACATAATCTGTAAATTTTTTTTTTAGTATGATTTTTGTATTCTGCAAAAACAATACTTAATAACGGATTGTTTTATGGTGGTTTGGTTTGGTTTGCTTTGTTGGTTGGTTGGTTGGTTGGTTGGTTGGTTAGTTGATACCACTTACTTATTTCATCAGTCAATAGGTTTTCGTCTTGTTTTTATTTTTACTAATTTTAGTTGCTACCGGGCAAAAATATTTTGTAAATCTCAAGTTCATGCCTGTCCGTCTGGATATCTTCACTCTATGTATGCTTGCCTTTTGCTTTATACATATTTGCCTTATATTTTCAGTTTTTTTTGTTTTAACTTACCCTTGCTACTGTGTAATATTTTGTTGTTTTGCTTTTTTTGATTGCTTTAATTTGCGTGCGAAAGTTTTCAACAAAAATCTTTCAAAAAAAAAAAAAATTAAGAAAAAAAACGTAAATTCTACAAGTGGCTGTAATTTTTACCAATACATCCATTGCATACCAAATTGTTCCCATGACTGGTATTTTTGGCCATAATAATTTTCTGGACGACCAAAATTTCTTGATTAAGTTTTCTAGGAAACAATTTTACATACATACTCTTCTTCTTTTTTTTTAACTCAACACGTACATATACATTTGAGATTCTATTTTTAATTTTAATAAAAATTATGTGATAGAAATAAATTTATTTGCGATTAAGAAATATTAATTTCATGACTTTGTATGGCAGGTTTTAGTTTTAATTATTTTGTAGGAAATTGTGTTTGATGTTGGTAGACATGACTGAACTAAACTGAAAATTTTTAATATATTAAAGGCTCTACAATGCTCGTGTAATTTTTTCGTATATCCTTTTGGAAGTTATGCCAAATACAGCGTCAATTATGTGAACTCTTTTAACTGTTATCCCACAAAGTGGGTTTTAACACACCGCACAAGTTCCCAGCTTATCCCAGCAATAATAGCTAACTGAGGTCTTAGAAGATCAGCGGTGATGACTACACACCCCCACTTCAAGTTATGAATGAAATTAACAAGTTTTTTTAATGTTTGGTAATTCTTAGTATGTTAAAGGCGCTGTTATGAACAACACAAATCAATTTTTTGCCATTTCTGTAATAGAAATAACAAGTTTTAGTTTACATATGTTTATGTACAATACCTCTTGTTTTATTTTGAATCACTAATATTTGCCCAGGATTAACGTAGTATTTCCGTGTTGGAATCATCAATATAGGGTCTCTATTCAGCTGTAAATATATTCGCATAATAACTTGCTTTGCGACTTGATCTTCGATCTCGTTCGACTTTGGCGTAATTCAAGGTAGTGTTCGAGTATTTTAATGGAGTTGTATTCCTTGGGCTTATAAAACTATATTTTCTGTTTTGAAGGAAGGAATGTTTTTAACTGCCCTAATTCGTATATAATATTTGTGTTTAATATGTATTCAACTCATTTTCATTGAAAAATCAAATACTTTTTCGTTTTTGGTCAATCACTTTTTTATTAACTTTTTTAATTAAAAAAAAGGTAACAAAATTCTCTTAGTATTTGAGCACTAGTCTATCTATAGTCTGGATCTATCTTCTTCTTTTTTGTTTAAATTAACAAGGACGAAAAATTAATAGTTAACTGCATTTAATGCCGCTCTTTACTTCTAACAGAAGCCTTAAATTATGTTATTTACGCCGAGTTTACACGTTTTTAGCACATGAAAAGCAATACAAATGCTTAACGAAATTCAATTACGTTTGGGTAATCGCTCTCTTTTTCATATCCTAAAAAAGAACGTACATTTCGTGGAGATTCATTTAATTCTAATAATACCATAAGTGTTTACATACGTAAAGTCAGAGAGAAAATATTACAGAATTCCATTCGTATTTTCATCAAAATTCATCGTAAATGTACCAAAACAAAGTAAAACGATATGATATGTGGTGATTATTTTTAAAAAATTTCAAAAAAACGCAGAGAGCCAAATTTACATCCGTATTTTCTCTTCTCAATGTCGTACACTCTTATTACATATTAAGTTTACACGATACTGCCTGCTGTGTGTTTTCTACACGAAAACTTGACATATCATACGTAAACACTCATCGTGTAAACTTGACTATACATAAGTACTTAAAACCATTTTACTTTACAGTTTAACGATAATGATGTTTTAGTACGAACCCTTATATTGTATACCTTCAGTATTTACTTGACTTTAATACTATTTGTTGTTAATATCAGTGGTGTTGACGAATTTCAATTGACTGCGTCATGACATGACAAGAGACACACGCTTCAACAATTTATCAAGTAAACATATATAACGACCAACTAATTGGTCGAAGACTGCCGTCAAATACAACGTACGTATTATGTATGTATGTATTTAAACATTTCGTCTTGCACAAACACATTTGCACATGGCACATGAGAAAAGCGTAGAGAAGAAAAATGTATAAAAAGATCCGAATAAAGAAAAACTTACCGAACAACTTGCGCTGGTAAATGTGTATAAATTCGTATGTCTGTCTGTCTTTATATATCTTTTTTTCTCGAAGCATACGTATACATTAAAAACTCCACATGAGATGGATGGAGTCATATTTGGTAGAAAAAGATTCACAGTTGCTGTTGTTGCCGCTGTTATTTGTATTGTTGCTGTTGTTGTTGTTGTTGTTGCTGAGTGTAATGTGTCACACGCATCAATGATTTTACGCATATGTGGACTTGTACTATGTCCAATAAACATTAATAATGTATGAATCGAATCGAATCGTCATCGTCATCATCTTCGTAGTCGCCGTCGTTGTTGTCGTCGTTTTTCGTTGTTAACAAACAAACAAACATACAATATAAGATCAGTAACAAACGGACCTGACTGTGAAAGTATTCATTTTTTTATTTTTTTTTTTTCATTTTGGAATACGCCAATAGCGTAGTAGTCATACGCCTCAGATATACTGATACAGATAATAAAAACTGATGGTAATGGTGTTTAAATGATGATGATCATGTTTATAAGCACGTGTTTGTAGTTGTGAATAAGTTTTTGATTTGCGCTTTTAAAATATTTTATTAATAAACTCTGCTATACAAATACGTATGCATATGATAAAATGACAACAACAACAACAACAAGAATAAGTCCTATCATTGTATTGTATCGTATAGAGACTTAATTTCAATATTTGTTTTATCGCACAAGCATGAAATGCTCTTAATTGTATTGAATCAGAAAAATAAATATCGTGCAGTATTTCATAGAGAAATTTATTTTGGGAGCACACGCTTTGAATTCACAATTTTACGCTTAATTAATATGTGGCCAGACGCATGTATTTATAATCGTTTAGCTTTTTTGGCTTTTACTTTTAATTTTGTTGTTGTTGTTGTTTTGTTGTTAAGAGCAATAATAAGAATTTTTTTTATTCTTTTAACACTGAATTATGTATTAAGGTATCTCGTATTTGTTGTTATTATTGCAGGTGATAAGATTAAATATGAATTCTGAAGTGTTTATAAATTTAAGTGCCAGTGTTTTTATTTGTACTACAGTAAGATGATATAAGGAAGTATAAATAATTCAAAAGTTAACACACAGTTGACAGAAATCTATATTCCATATTTTTTATGTTAAAGTAATCGTACTTAAATATTCTGTGAGAAAACTTCCACTTCCAAATGTGTATAATATGACACCTATATTAGGGTAAACCTATTGAACACTTATTTTGAAAGTTTGTACATAATATTTGTAATTACATTTTAAGAAGAGCTGCAATAGGCTTTACGCTAAAAAATTTGAAGTGTTATAATTTTAATTGATGGCATATGCTCGGCAGAGGGATTTTTCGATATTATTTATGTAATGTACATCTTTTTACTTACTAATACAGTACGAAACTCCAAAAAACTTAATATAGATCGTGAGAATATAAGCACCGGTAAGCTAGTCTAGGTCCCTAGTTTAGACCTAGAAAAAATGTTAACAAGCAAATACTTATACTATATTCGTGACTCGTCGTTAGTGTGGAATCATTTGAATTTAGAAATTATATTTAAAATTTTACGGAGAAAGATATAGTATAGGTTTATAGTATACTCGTATACGGCGAACTGTAATAAAAGGAGCAGTAATTTCACTAACTGATGGATGGAGTCTACAAAGAATTCATATGTGCGTAATAGGTGAGAAGTATGGTAAGCCTTCACATTTCCAACATATAAAAATTTAATTTAGCTTTGTATCCATATTAACTTGGGGAATGGGCATTAACATTACATTTAAAGCAATTTTATTCCTTAATATCGTTAAAGATATGTGTTATTAGTGTTCTAACGCTATAATGGCAAGATTGATGGCAAATTTTTGTTCAACAATGTTAGGTTAGGTTAATCTGGTAGCCTCCTCACCGGGCATAACTTTCTTACTAATTATTCCGAGAATCTTATGAAGATGTGGTTTTTTCTCATGTTACCTTTGGCTATACACATTTTCTTCTTCTTATGATCCCAAGCGCCGGACAATAAAATAGAAGATGGTCGTTATGGAGTATTTCCATTCTCCTGGTGTTAACACCAAGAGACCAGTGTCCTATTATCGTTGCTATAATATTCCTTAGTTGGAATCTTGAAAAGTTTAAGCAAATTCTATTCAACATATATCCACATCGGCCCAAATCTGTCTAGTTTCTCTACAAGTGGATTAATTAAACCATACCATACCTTTGCACAAAGAATGGAGAAAATTAGTTTGCCCCTTCTGCAGAGGGGCACCAATCTCACGTAGGAAACCAATTAAATCTTCCGTGGTGCATACTTTAGCAAGTGCACCAGCCTTGTTGTTACCTTCGATATTTCCATGTCATGGAACACAGATGAGGGTAACCGACGAATGTCTCGTTATCTCCGGCATCCGGCATTCTTCGACAATCTTAGATATGATGTACACATACTCTACTGTCTCTAAACTGCGATAAATATGCGTATATCCCCATACGATATACTCTGATACCGAATTCGCATGGCGGTAATTTTAATAGCCACTATTTTAGCCTGAAAAGTAATACAATAATCTAGTAGTGCCAGATTTCAATTATTCTGAAAAGATTCCATCTCCGACTTTTTTGCGTTATTTTGAGCCATAAGTGGAAACTTGTTCAACAAAATTCTTTAGAAATTATTTGACAAATAATATTCGGAGTTGATAAACAAGATTGTCGTTTGCTTAGCAAACCTAAAAAACTAAGACAAAACTTTTTCGGACTGTGGAGGGTTAAGTTGAAGATCAAATTTATTTCTTATTTAAGAAGTTCTTTGAGTTTAAACATAAAAAATATATTTTAAAATTGAGTAAAAACTCTGTGTTAACAAACATGTAAAATGCAATTATTACCAGCAAGAGTTGTAATATTTTAAAAGATTAAAAACTTATAAAAATTGTGATATTTAAAATGTAATTCCAATAAATTACAGATAACTGCATATACATATGTATGTATATATGTATGTATGTAAGTTCAGTTTTATTTATTATCGTTGTCATAAAAATAGGCAAAATGAAATGTTAAAAGAAAAGTATATGCTTTTGAAAACTTGTTACTGTTACTGTTACTGGAAGTGTGTGTTTTATTTTAAAAACTAATTAAATTTTAATTAACAACTTAATTTTAACATGTTTTTTCCAAATTAACAAATTCTTCTAGAAAAAAGAAAAAAGAAACCAATGCAAGCTAATGACAACAATTGTGATTGTGACGTGTTAAGAAAATAATGATGGAAAACAGCAACAGCAAAAGTATTTTGTTAACAACTGTTAAAATATTGAAAACTGTGTTTTTGTAGCAAAAAAAAAATTATCAATTAACCTCTCTGCCTACTAACGGTTGCATGCGCTCTAAATATTTAATTACACTAATTAAAATGGAGAAATTGTATAACACATATACACACACACACTGAAATACCTATATACATGCATACAAACAAATATAGATGCGATGAGAGTTTATCAGATCATTCAATAAGTCAGTAACATTGTAGCTACTTGAACAGCAGATAGGCCTTTTGCTTGGGCACTCTAAACAAATAGAAATTTGAACGTGCGAATGCATTGTGAACTCTGTCAATTAGCACTTAAAAATATTTACTCACTTTTCGTATTTCTCTCGGTCTGTACGGTATGTATGTACGAGTGTGCATGAACTCTACAAATAGTATATCGTTTTATCATCTTAACCAACCAACCATACGTCGATAAACAAACAAACAAGTAAACAAATTTGTTTACTTTTAACAGACCAAGAAAATTTATGTATACAAATACAAATACAAATAACAACAACAACAATAACAGTAACAATATTAACGGCAATAATAACAGAATGTGAAAAATCATAACAAAATTAATAGACGGCCAGCTCACTGAATATAGACCAAAACGAACAGCAGCCCAAATATATAGTAAAAAAATAACTGCTGTTGTAATAAAACCCAGTGCATCATACTACCACCAGTAAATATTAAACTGCAGCAGCATCATATGCAGCTAGGAACTGAGGAAGGGTTGCTAATTTCATTAACACTTGAGCGCTTTTATTTATTCGGTGAAAATACGGAAAATACACAAAAGATTTGTAATTACGCATACATACATACATACATACATACATATGTACATATATAAAATTTACCCGATACCCTACTCTTACCTATAGGCTCTACTTACTTGGCGTTTAATGGTGCATTACCATTTCAACTTGTTGCTCTTAGTAGTCTAACTATGACTGTGACTCTCTGTCCGGTTTCTAACACTAAAATGTTAGTTTTTCTCATTCTTTTGTGATTCTGATCCAGTTCCTTTATGAACATTTACAAATTATTTAAACAAATATTTAACCATACAAATATATGTACATTTATTTCCCTTCTACAAGTGATAACAATGGGAAAAAGAATATTTGAGTGACAAAAAATCTAAATTAAGCTGCTGTAACATAAGTGGGGAAAGTATACAGAACTTGCATAAAATTTTAAAGGAAATGGTCGTGAATAGGGTATAACTCTGATAAAGAAATCCATTCTGCATCAGTCCATTACCATGTAATATTCTAAATCCTCTCTTATAGCATTACCCAAAACTAAGTTGAACAAATAGATGTGATAATCCATAGGAGATATTCAATAAATATAAAACATTAAAAAAATTAAATATAAATACAGTTTTGATTGTAACTTAATCAGTTCCTTTCTAGGAACTACTCTGCACAAACCTATCATTCTAGGGCTACGACAAACTTGATCAATGATACGGACACAAAGCAACGAAATAAGGTCATAAAAATACGTGATTTTTAGGCTATGTTCGAATAGGAACTATCTCTGCAGCAATAAAAAATCGTATTTATAATTCATCAATCTTATTGCAGAGATGCCAATTATGATTTGTCACCAAACAAAAACTAAATTCATCACAATTTAATCAAAAGTAATCAGTTTCAGAATAAAGTTAACCAAAAAATTAAAAATATTTAATAAGAATTTAATGTCCTTCAACTTTTTCAAGACTTTTCTTTACTTCCTTACTTATTATTTCCTTGATTGGTCATTACAAACCCTATAGTCAGTATTATGACCTAGCTTCTCACACCATCTACCTATGTTGTGTGTGTTAATTTTATTCATGAGTGGCAGAGCATACAGTTTTTAAACGCCAGATTTTTGAGAAACTTTGACAGAAGACTGCTGAGAGAAAGTCGCTGAAGAAATATTTTTTTATACTTCGTTTTGTTAATGCATGTACTGGGGTTTGAACCACGGCCTCACGTCTAATATGCCGACAAACTACCCACTAGATTACGACAACTAAATAAAGCTTTAAATTTTAAATATCAAAGAAACGGATGATCCTTCGTGCTGGTTGCGATACAAATTTCATATTTTTTGGGCCCAACTTCAGCGAACTAACGAAAATGGCAATTTTACTTCTACTGCATATCTATTGGTCGATGGAAAAGCGCGCATACATATATAATTAGCATAGCATTTAAGGTTGCTATACTAAATATGACCCAAGGCTTAATTGCAGTCCGAACAGTCCAATTAGAAACAGTGTTGATAACTTTAATGTAAAAGGCTGCCTTCCAAAATGTATCAATACAAAGTTTGTATGCAGTCCTATTACTGTATATAAACTATGTAGATATGCAAAGTAACCAAACAATGCATCAACTATAAATCCGATGCCTGATTGCTTTTTGACTGCGTTAAAAATACACATTGACGACGTTTTGAAATAGAATACATTGCATATATTTTGTACAGCGGCATTATGAAACACGTTACTTTGTTCAAACGCAAAGCAACTAACATTTAGGCAATCAGCCAAACATGCATATTTTTCAATTGTACCCACATACACTCCGAAGGCCTTCCTATACTCCACAAATGGAACATACGTACAAATGTGATTACATTTCGACTAATTGATCAATTATAATTCTTATATGGAACTCGGAATGTACGAATAAAATACACTCACTTTAGCTTTTAATTATAACTTAACAGTGGTCGATTTGAATCATATATACAGTGGACAGCAAAAGTCTTAGAACGGCAATATATTTTGACAAAAAGTCCCCACAGGCTTAATACTCTAGCACAAAGTCCCGATATGACTTCAAGAGAGTATTTAGGAGATCATTTGAAAGAACGGTTACGTAATCGTTAAACCTCAAACAAAAGTCAACCGAAAAACTTGCTCATGGTGCCACCAGAAATTGTTCCTTATTTTTCTCTTGTTTTATGAAAAACATTAAAAAATTGTTTCTTTTATAATAAAACAGAAATAAATTAATAAAATAAATATACATACATACATAATTGACCATTACAACCCTTCAGTCAGGATTACGACATAGTTTCTCACACCACTTATGTTGTGTGTGTTACTTTTATACATGAGTGGCGGGACCTACAGTTTAAAGTCGACTCCGAACGACAGATTTTTGAGAAACTTTTCATGACAATTTTATTTACTCTCAGAGTTTTTGCCAGAAATCTGCTGAGAGGAAGTCGTCGAAGAAATACTTTTTGTATTTTATTTTGATGTCTGGCCTGGGGCTCGAACCCTGGCTTTTCGTCTAATAAGCCAACACACTACCTACTGGACCACGGCGACTTCAATAAAATAAAATATATAAACTATAAATTTTTATACAAACTTTTGGCTAAAATCCATGAAATTGCTAAAATATATTGCCGTACTAAGACTTTTGCTGTCCACTGTATATATATATTTATGTATTTGACCCTAATATATTGGGTGCTGCAAAAAACAAATTCAAATAAACTGTGTTACCCACCGCATCTATCCCATCAAGAGAGTAAAACTTCTTAATAATTTTTTTCGACAATTTTACATTACACTTTAAAGAAATGCCACGAATATTCCTTTCAAAGTACTTATTTTGTTCCTCATACTTCATACGATATAAATACTTTCTGTTTAAATATCAACATTTCAAAAGAGCTTGTATGTAACACATCGTTAACGCCTGCTGTCATTATTATTCGGTATATCGTAACAAAAAGTAAAAGAATCTTAAAAAAATAAATAAACAGGATCTAAAGGTGTTAATCAAGTGCAGAAAGAAAATAAAGTTAACAAGCTCGTTAAAAAGTCTGCAAATATTACAATAAAAAAATAAAAAATAAAAAATAAACGAAATATGCATATGCACATGCACATACATATGTGAAAATTAAAAAACTGTTAAGGCGTCAAATTGTTAAATTCCTAGAGATAAAACGAATAAAAAAAACCAACAACATTCAACAGATATGGATACATATACACATGCACTTATAATAATACTTCGTGTAATATTAAGCACACATTAAGAAAAGAAAATTTAAAATAAAAACCAAATGAAAATAAAAAGAGTCTGAACACATCTCGAACCAAGAAAAATTATTTACAAATTTTCCTACGATTTGCCTTAATTGGCTTAAAATATATATTTTTTTCCTTCTTTTTTTCTTAATTTTTCCAATAGTCTTGTAATAAATTTCCACTTTCACACCATAAGCCTTAACAATTGGCCCCTACACCCACCTAACTAACCACCGCCACGTCACCTGTATGCTGTAAAACGTATCATTTTTTTCATGTGGTTTTTTTTCCAACATAAAGCAACGCGAAGAAAAAAGCAAAGAAAGAAATTAAAGCAACAAAAAAAAAACGAAAAAAAATTGTTACGAAAAATGATACGTTTAAAACACCTTAAGATAGAAGAACAATATCCGAAAACGTAACGTAACGTAACGTAAAAAAGAAACGTTCAAAGGAATATGTTCAATTTAAGGGTCGGTGCTTAACCTTGTTTCACTCTTTTCGTTATTATTTTAGATTTCAGTATAAAGTTCTACATTTTTTTTTGTCGGTTATTTCTTACCACCACTAACTAGCAGCTTTATTTTTAACCAAAGAAATTACCAACAAAAATGAAAAAAAAAACAATCCAGCCAGCCAGAACACGAGACTTGAGAGTAGATCTCACAGCTCAAAATAAATTCAGATCCGAAACACATACAACCTCACACGGATTTATGCCGGTCAACATACAATTACGTCTATAGTAGAGCAATTGAATTTAGTGCAAAACAACTGAGGCAGACAGTGGAGCAAAATAATGAATTAATGAATTAAATTTGCTTAAAAAAATGTATGGAATTTTACAATTTTCGAGGAAAAAGTCCAATTTTTTTTAATTCTTTTAAAATACAAAATTCATGAAGTGTTCCTAATAGATTTTTCATACCCCATAATCTTAAAGAATTGGGGGAAAAAATAGATTTTCTTATATATCCGCCAAACCTGATAGAATTTTATTAGTAAATATTTACTGTTATTAGTACATTCAGTCGTCGTAGTTTAGTAGGTAGTTATCTGGCTTGCTAGGCGAAAACTCGTACATCTCGAAAAAGTTAGCAACAATAAATAAATTTTTTTCTCTACTTTCCTGCCCAGTAGTCTTCTGGCAAAAGCTCTGAGAGTAAACGATTGCCATAAAAAAGCTTCACAAATCTGTCGTTCGGAATCAATGTCAAGTTATAAGTCTTGCCACTGAATGATAATGGAAAACCAGGTAGATCTTAACCGTATTAATACAATCAAAACCAATAGCGAACGATAACCAACCAAATTGTGTTTCTAAAACACTCATTTGAAAATCTGCAATTATAAATCAGGAGGAAAAATCAATGTAGGTAGGTACATAGGTTGAAGGAGAGCAGACCAATCAAGAGTCTCATGCCAATTGACCTTCACCGAAGCAATCACGTAGGCTTGTCGTGCGCTCACCATAAGCAATATCGGCTTTCTTTCTATAGGATGCCTGTATCTTGTACAAACTTCCTTAACTTCATCCAGTTCATTCCTATGTGCAGATTTATGTCTGGTATAGTGCCATCCTCTAAATATTGGGATGTCGAGCATACTAAAGCTGGGCAATGACACAAAAAATGCTTCAGCGTTTCGTTTGTTTTCAACTATGCCCTGCTTTCATCATTTGCCACCACGCCAATACGGTTTAGGTGTACATGTAAGCCGGAGTGTCCCGAGTGTATGCTTATTAGCGATTTAAAATACTCATAGTTCTCTCCTAATTAGGATCGCCCCATAGTATTTTTTAATTCTTCCTGCTGTGTCGTTATTCCACAATAGTGGATGTGACGTTTCTGCCCACTTTCTCAGCTTGGTTTTTAATGCACTGAAAGGCATTGGGTTATCCAACCTTATGGTATGTAATACTCTGGCTCTGTAAGTCAGAATATTCACTTCCTCACTTCCAATCACACCATGATGACTAGGAATCCATGACTGGAGTAATTGTTAATCGCCTTTTTGCACCCCGGGGCGGTCTTTTATACTGTATTGGCTATCTGTAAAGATATTTAAATCCCTACACGTCAGGCTTACCAAATGATTACTAGATCAGTTCCTACATTCCCTGATTGCTTGTACCTCCGCTTGAAAAACCATGTTATGATCCGGTAGTCGGAGGCAAAGTTTGGTTTCTGGTTCTTCTATAAAGAAGCCTAGTTCCGTCCTATCTCCGTGCTTAGAGCCATTCGTGCAACAACTAGGCATCTGTAGCATAGATCCGTTTGACTGAGAAAGTCCGCCTGGCATTAGACTGATGCAATTGGTTGTTATTGATATTTTGGGCATCCTGTGGGATAACTGTGGATCAAACAAGAGACCCTCTAGTGTCCCAACTATACTCTCAGATAAAAAAAAATTTTTATTTTTATCATTACATCGGAAAATTTTTTTCAAAATGTGTTGTAAATAATTTTAATTTGTTTTTATTTATATTAACAGGACTCTTGTGCGCCACTGTGCTTCATTGTAACGTCATCATCATCATCAACAACATTGCCATTATCCACATCAATATCACACAAGTCTTTTGGCCAATGTTTCACACAAGTCTACAATACAAGTAAGTACGAAACAGTTTATTTAATTTCATTTTATATAGATTCTTATTTTATATTATTTCTTTTTTTCTCTCGCTCTCTCTCGCTTAAACTTTTCTTTAAAACTGAAGTAGTTTAGTGTAAGACAGTTTTTTTTTTTCAATTTTTTTTTTTGGTTGTGGTTTGTGGTGGCTTTAACTTATTGGATTGCATTAAAAGCACTAATTAATTGGAACAAAATAAAATGGCTTTAAAACGTTTTATTTTCGCAGCATCTCCAATGACCACGCAGTACTCAGCAAAACGTCCGTCCGTCCCTCTGTCTGTCTCGTCTCGTCTTATAGTTAAAGAAGACGAGATTACGACGAGTAGATAAATGCCAAAAACTACAAGCTGTTGCTGATGATGATGCTGCTGCTAGGCAGCTACTTCCACTACTTCTACCAAAGGTCATATAATGAACTAAAATACGAACGAACAAATAAAAACAACAACAAAAATTTGAAAACAATTTCAAGAAAACCCTCTAAAAAATGCTCGTACACAGATTTTTAAATTACCAACAAACCAACAATAAGCACAAGCGAAAATGTGAAATAAGTTCGTATGTTATTTCGTACTCGTTCGTTGTACATTTTCCAAATCCACTCCCACATACTGTAATAAACATGTTAATGTGGTTTGTGTTGTCTCAAGAGAAATGTAAGAATTATTAAAATTAAAATAATTAAAAATTACAAGGCTCTCACAATTATTTCTTATATTTATTTGAATTTTTGATGTGCATTATAAATCATCTTATAATCAAAGCCAGGCTTTTTCTAATTTTTCTTTAAATCTTAATGTTGACAAATTGCTACTGTCACAGCTTATCAATATGTCAATATATTGTCTATATAAAATCTTGCATGTATGAGTATGTATTTTACATTTATTTAAGTGGCGTTCTAGCCACTCCACAATTTTATATGATGATGGTTTGCGTGTGTGGCGAGTGTTTTTTTTTTGTAATTTGAAACGAAAACAAGATTTGAAGGTGCGTCACTATCAACAGTGTCAGCCACCAGAATGATTATCATTATTTGTTCTTTTGTTATGGAAAATGTCTGCTACTTATCACTTGCCACACAAAAAGCATATCAAATAGGATTTTAATTGTTGAACTGCTATATTAAACAATTTAAAAATACTACTACTATTTTTCAATTAGATTAGCAAATATACAGAAATATAATTTGGAAAATAAAATCTTTCTTTACAAATAAATTATCCTCAAGTATCGCAATTTAAATTTAAAATTTTAATCCTATAATCGCAAATTAAAATAACATCTCCAATTAATTCCCTTATCATCCCAACCAAAATATTTAATTTTTTTATTCCCGATTTTTTTGGAACAATTGTAAACACTAATTATAAGTCTTGTTCTATTTGAAACTTGAATTTTTCATCAACAACTTGGCAATCGATTGGCGAACAACAACAGCAACAATAACATAATGATGAAATTAAAATTGGGCCTGTACTGGACCCATCTCTTTTCATTGTAACGACAATAAGGCAAAATAATACATACATATATAGACACACAAACACACATACAAATCAATACACCTACAAAACAAACATGGCCTCTGTATTTCTTAAATTGAACCCATTATTGTGGCGTTTGCACTTTTGAAAAGTTTATTTTCAACATGTTCTTAGTTTTTTGCACAACGTTTTCCTACTCAACTCAAATCTTGATAAGCATTAGTAAAAATCCTTTTGAAAAACAAAAAAAAAATATAAAAAACAATTTTTTGTTTTAACAACAACAACAAAAATAAAAAAATAAAAAAAATTTAAACTTAAGAACAACACAGCAACAGTAAAGAAACACTATCAGATATTTTTTTGTGGAGTAAACCTGGTGCAAATATTGTCAGTAAATTCAACACATTGAACAGAAAATACGAATAAGAAAAACAACAATAACAGCAAAACGATTGAAACGGTTTTGTGTAAAATGTTTCGTAAAAAAATTTCGTTTTTTTTTGTTTTTTCTTATGCTTTCGATTTAATTCACAAAAAAGTTAAACAAAAGACTTAAGAAGCGAACTTTTTTTTATTGAAAGAGTTTTCGATTTGGTGGCCCAGTGTTTGTTGTTTGCTAATGCACGTTTGGTCCTCTTGTGCTCGTACATATTTAATCAATGAGCGCAATAAATACGGCAAACAAAAAACAAATATGTTTATGAATTTTTTGCAACAGCCAAGAGTAACTAATAAGAAATGTCTGTTGGAAAGAAACATATATTAATGACAAATTCAAGTTTTGTCTAAATGTTCATTTTTTTACGCTTTTGATTGGATTTATATCTTATATGTATACTCAATTAATTGTAACCATTTGAGGACATGTTCCATTGTCTATCGATGGCTGCAAATGATAAAAAGATCTTCTTTTGTTATAGTGGGCGGCATATATATATATATACATAATCATTTGCCTTTGCTAGTTAGTTGACATTATCTGTATATACATACATACGTACATATGTATGTATGTTTGTACATGTAAACGAAAACATTTAATATATAAAAGTTCCAGCATTCATTTGCCAGAAATTGAAGGTTAAAGTTGGCAGAAATATTAAAACCAGAATAAATAAAAAACAACAACAACAAAAACATTTTAATAGAAACACAAATAATAGCAACAACTGTATTTTAATTATTTAAGTTAGAAAAAATCCATTTTTTTTTTGTTTTGTTCGTTTTTATTCTTCACTAGCATTGCAAGCTATGATGACGTCTAACGACAACGACAGCAACATGGCTTACAATAGCAGCAATAACAACATAAATAACAAACTATTACAACTATTTTTAGTTTTTAACGCGATTTAGCCACATAATTTAATAAATGTTTAAAGCCTGACAACTGACAGTTTTGGGAAAATTTTTTTTAGAATTTTTTTTTTACTTACCGAGTGAACATGGCCGCATGTTGTTGTTGATTACTGTGGGCAGCGGTAGTAGCTTGTTGACTTTGTTGCTGTTGCGGATGTTGTTGACCAGTGATATGTTGTTGTGCTTGTTGTGTTTGCTGCTGTTGGAGATGTTGTTGCTGCTGCTGCTGGGATTGATTTTGCTGAGGAAGATGTTGTTGAGTCGCTGGTGGATGCTGCTGCAGTTGTGGCTGTGTCTGATGCTGATGATGTGTTTGCTGTTGTTGCAATAACTGCTGCTGCTGCTGCTGCTGCTGTTGTTGTTGCTGTTGTTGTTGCGGTAGCAGGCCATGCGTTGCCAAATGATGCGGATGTATTTGCAAGGGATGGTGATGATGTGGATGGGAATGGGGATGCGTATGATGCTGGTGGTGATGATTATTGTTTTCAGCCGTTTGTACTAATTGCACTGTGTGCGGTTGGTGTTGAGGATGATGATGGTGATGATGATGCATTTCTTGTACCGTCACCGGTAGGTGAGGCGTTGTATTACTCAGTGCTGATTTTTCTAAACATTTATCTGGATACATCATCATTAATTTTACGGCTTCTATATGCATGTAGTACAGAAAATAGGTGTGATATTAAAATAATTTATATCTGCATAATTTCAATATCATTATCGACCCTCGTTGTGATGCTAAACACCAATGTAAAATGCGACAAGGTTAAATTACAAGCAAACTATCTGTAATTATAGAAGATTTCAAATAACAATTAAATAAAAATAAGCAATTGATTTTTAATTAAGAAACATATATTAATGCTTATGTATGTACATATGTATGTATGTTTGTATACATTTAGCATTATTTCAAAAAAAAAATTAAAAGTTTTAATGCTGCTTAATTAATGTTCAAACGAATTTAAACTGACAGCGAACACATATTTCTGTGACACTTTGATCTGTAAAATGCGGAAAGCAATGTGAAAATCTGTACTTATTTTTGTGAGTCAATGAAAACACACACAAATGCCTAATCTTTTAAATCTATCTCTACTAATAAATTATATTGACTAACACAGTTTAGCACAAGTTCATATAAATTGTTTAGAATGATTCAGATCTAAAATGTTGCAAAATTGTGTAAACGAAATTGTAGGCTTTCTCTGAAGATAGCATTTTAATAGAACCTAATAGCTAGGAAATGACTAACATTTTTTATACAGAAGTTTTTCAGCTTGTGTTTCTTATTCGCATAAAACTAACTAAATGAGGAACCAAACAGTATCTCGGAGGATTCCTCAAGCTATTGTCATAAATTTTCTAATTCTCCAATATGGTAATATTTATGTATATTGTTTATATACCTATTGAATAAGAGATAAGCTTTGTTTGTGATAAACTATCCTGTCATTTTTTAATACAATTAATGAATTACAGACACTACTGATGATCGTTTGATTTCTATTCTTGCACCATCTTAGTAGACAGAGGCTTATGCAATAAACACAATATACGCAACATTTGCGGCACAGCAATCTATTAAAAATAGAATACATGAGTGTATATGGAAATGATAAGTTTAAAAGCAATGCGACAACAAGAGACGATGCTGCTGCTTCACATTTAGGCTAATTTCTATTTTTTACTAGCAGCAATTAAAGAATTAATGCTGAAAAATTAAGCAATAACATACAATAACATGCATGAAATAGAGGTTTTAAAAACACAATATATACAATATAACTATTAAAAATGCTTAAATGCATTTTTAAGGCACCATTAAAGCATATATGAACTGTTTATTTTTTATTTGTTTTACTTATGCTTTTCCGTTGCCGTCATTAAAATAATGAATACGTATGCTGTTTGCCTAAGACGATAATTACAATATTGCTGTGCTTCAAATGTTGCGTCTATTGTGTTTATAGCATAAGCCCAGTTGCTGTTCATACCCAAATGCTCAAACAGTAAATTCTTACGGTGGAAATATTTACAATTGAACGATCGGGCCTATACCGAGCCAGTGAAATAAAGTTTATCGATTCAATTTTTTACTCCAGCCTCAGTTTGACAGTTGTTTTTAACAGATCATAGTAATAAGTTGCACACTTTTTACCTGTTACGTACTAAAAGAAAAAATAAGAGAAAATGTGTCTGTTGTCGAGCCAATTGTAGATTTTCATAAAATTGAAACTTTCAAACTCATAATTGTTTGTAATCGAAAATTATTGTGTGTAATATTTAGCAAACAAAAATTAATACGCAGACATAAAAACTTATTCTGATCGCACTGATCAAACTCGTACACACGTGTAACCCCATTAAAAGTGATAATTTTTTTGTTTTTGTTTTTTTTTTATTCTAAAATATTTTTCAAATCAGTGGCAGTATAAGAAATTACAAAGGAAAGTCCCAAAAATAAACTCTTCAGAAAATGATAAAAATTTTGTCGAAAAGTAACGTGAGTTAAAAACATTTAACGGCATATTCTATATAAAATTGTTATTCCTAGGAAATGGTGTTAAATTTTTTTGAAAGTTGCAATTATATAAATGAAATACGTTCAAATAAAACTTCAGATGCTCATCAATGGGTTCTTTAATGTAACATCAAAATATATTCATGAAATATAATACGTTCAGAATGTTCATATCTTTTAAAGATTACAATAAACAATGGAGAAATTTTTGGGGGCAGAGGATCAATTACCAGATCATAAACATCCATATCTAAAATGATTGATGACTTATTTTCTATTGATGCATAAATAAGAATACAATACAAAAAAAAAAACAATAACAAAATATGATAGATCTTTAAATATATAGAAAAAGGGAGCAAGCAAATGGAATGAAATTTAAATGTTTATTGTTCAACACTTTAAATATATTTTACTTTTCTTTTTTATTTGATTTATATATTTTTTTTTATTAAATAAAGTACGTTCTCAATGAAAGTTAATTTTCTTTCATGACATGAAGAAAAATCTGCCCTCCATATTTGTACTAGAAATTAACAAAACTATTGTCATCATATGTAAAAGAAAAAAATATTATAAATTTAAATTGCGTTTTAGAATTTCAAAAATAATATCTAAAGAAAGATACTTGACATGCAAACAAAAAATGTAGAAGCAACATGTGCTCCACTTGTATACGGTAAACATAAGTGATGGCGCCAATCCAAAAATATTTGAATTGAAATTGAAAATAGTTTTCTATCATGTGTATTTGTATAGTCGATCTTTTTTTAATAACTTCATAAATTATACTTATATTTACATATACTCTATTCATATGATAATTATAAAAGAGGTAGATAGAGAATCATAATGATATTTGTACTCTAAATAATCAAGCAATGAACATTACTAATGTGAAAAGTTAACAATTGTTTTGTATTGAAAATGAATAATTTAATCCATTTATTGATTACATCAAAAAAAGAATATGTATGCTAATGTATCTGATTTTGTTAAGTGCCATTTTATTTTAAATTTAATGATGAAATTTGCTTTCTAAATTCGATAAAATGATAACAATTTTAATGGAGTACTAAAAATTTATGTTTTTTTAGTTAAAACATTGAAGAACAAATATGATTAAATTTTCTACTGTGTTTGCAATTACAATTAAGGTTTGTTCCTAAATTCTCAGCAGAAAAATAAGAGAATCCTTCAAAACTTTTATACACACATACATAATTGGTCATTATAACCCTTCAGTCAGGATAACGGCCTAGTTTCTCATGCCACATATGTTGTGTGTGTTAATTTTATACATGAGTGGCGTGACCTACAGTTTAAAGTCGACCCCGAACGGCAGATTGTTTGAGAAACTTTTCATGGTAATTTTATTTACTCTCAGAGTTTTTGCCAGAAATCTGCTGAGAGGAAGTCGCCGAAGAAAAACTTTTCATATTTTTGTTTCGATGTCTGGCCTGGGGTTTGAACGCTGACTTTACGACTAATAAGCCAACACAATACCTGCTAGACTACGGCGACTTTTATAGCTCTGATAAATTGCTCTCTACAACAAACTTATGTATCAAAACAATGTCTTAAACTAATATAGTATAGTGACTACCTTACTTACAACCCTTTAGTCAGGACTAGCTTAACACATCGCGCATGTTGCATGTGTTTTTACTTTCATCCATGAGTAGCGCGACCTACTGTTTAAAGTCGACTTCGAACGACAGATTTTAGATAATTTTTCATGGCAAATTTTTAATTGCTCTCAGAAATTTGTTGCTGAGAGGAAATATTTATTCATATTTCGTTTTTGTTCGAAATGTCTGGGGCTGTGAGCCAAAACACTACCTACTAGACTTGGGCGACTACAGTGGCTACAATTGTTTAATCAAAATCTCTAGCATTTAATAATATAAAAACGTGTATTTTGGATGCCCTGGTAGTCTAGTGGGTAGTGTGTTAGACTATTAGCGCGAGGGTCGTTGGTTCGATTCCCACCAGAGACTCTGGACTGTTACACTACACCAAGTATATGGTCGAAGTTACTCAGCTCGTATATAATTAAATATAATTTGTAATAGTATTCTAATTAATAAACATAAATAAATAAAAACGTGTTTGTCTAATAAACCTAATATTGTTAAAATGCAATTGGCCTTACAATAAAGGGCGTTACAAAAGAATATAGAGAATGCATATAGAGTTTATGGTCCTAATTCCGTAAATTCAGTGACATACAACACGCTCTGGAATTATAATTATCGAAATGTTGAAAGTCTTATAAAATCTGTTAAGTCTGGTACTGTTTCGTACACTAGAAGCTAAATATTGCTCATAAATACATTTATGAAAATCATTTTAGGTTTCCTGCTGATTCACAACAAATTGAACTCATAATTGAAATAAAAGCCTATAAAACCAGAAATAATGGTATGGAAGATATTTATGTATGTTTTGGTGATATTGACAATAGAACATCTATGTTATCTGCACCACTATGCCAAACTTTGTAATCGAAGCCGTCTAAATTACTTATAATCGAACAGTTTTAGCCAATAGAAGATAAATTGTAGTCCATCTAAACAATGACCGTGCCACACACAGTAAAAATCGCCTGAAAATTCTGGGGTATAGTTGGGAGATTTTTGTTCATTCACTTTCAAGTTCTGTCTTAGGACTAAATAATGGCCACTTGTTACTAAGGCTAATAATTTTGTTAATATAAAATTTTACTTCAGTATTTTGTCAGTTTGACGGAGCTATCATCTATTGATGTGAAGGATATAGCTTCGTTTATCAAACTTTCTGGCTGGTTTTTCAGCGTAGGGTAGTCGTGCTTTTAATATGCAACCCTTGCACTGACCAACTTCTTATCTCTTCCCTGGTTTTAGTAGAACTCGGTCTTCGACCACGAGGGTTTGGTTAAGAAAGAAGAATTAAGAATTATTAACTCGAACAAAACGGTTCATATTTTATCTAAATGTTGCAATATTACAACTTTGATAAATAATTTAGAAAAATATTATTTAAAATTCATTTCATTTATACAAACAACTACAAAAGCTAAATATTTTGATCAGATATACAAAATAGATTAACTTGGATATGAGATTTAAATAATTGTGAAAAAAAAATTAATTATAAGTTTTACTTGTATTTCTTCTCTAATTTTGGTTCACAAAAAAAATGAATAAATATCTTGTCATAGCAGTTTAAGGGCCATTATTACAACTTGCCGTTAACTAAAGGGAGGATTTTAATTTTCATTATTATAAGTGGACGATAAGGTAGAAGTGAGCGTTAAGCTAAAGGGAAGATCATCCTATTGGTAACTTTTAAAGTTAAGTTTATGTTTGAACTTGCCATATCGACGCCTCCGTTCTATAACATTCTAAGTCGAAAAAGTGTATTTTGAGTTATGAGCTCTCAAAGTTTTCAAGCGACATACGACTATATGTGTATTTTAAGTAGATTTTTCCCTATAACTTCGGAACGGATCGGCGCTTATTTGACAGTATTTAAGTTAGAGAACGTAGAATTTAAAAATGCAAGAACATGGAGGCGTCGATATTATATATTATTTTCAATATGGCAACTTCAAATATAAACAAAGTGAGCAAATACAACAAAAAAAGAAGCCACTGCGTTTAAATAAAACTTGTTTAATTTGAGCACTGTTATCGACATTGCTCCGCCACTGCCATATTTTTGAAATTGTTAACTTTATTTTATCTGTAAGTAAGTAAGTAAGTAATAACGAAAATAAGTTAAAGGTCATATAATAAATGTAATATAATAAAATAAATAAAGGTAAGGGAACTCTAACCCTTTAGCTAAAGGTACCTTTAACTAAACTCAAGGTTAACGGCAAATTGCAATAATGGCCCTAAACGTATTATTCTATGTTATTATGTACATATGTATCTTGAGTACTAAAATTGTCATCTAAAAAAGAAAATAATTTGAAAGTAAACTCTTCATTTATTAATTTAAAGATTTGTTAGGTTTTTAGATTTTTTGAAACTGAAAGTTTTTTTTGCAAATTTTTTCCCACCATTTACTTGGATATTAAGCCAAGAAGTAAATAATTTCGGAGGTCTCAACTCAAGTTAAAAAGGAAAATGTTTTAGAATAACAAAAATAAATCAAAAAACATAATCACATACATATATACACATACTGATATACTCGTACAGACAGCATTGTTATCATACTATTATTATTATTACTGTTATTACTGTTATTGTTAATAATATTATTTTGTCTATTCATCATTGTTCAATTGAGATCAAATAAAGATTACAAGTATCGATAAGTGGCTTTACACTCGAGCATAAAAGTGTTCAAATTAAACCATACCACCACCGAATCGAATCGAATTGTATTGAATTAAAATTCATTTTTATACTTTGTTTTTTTTTTCCTTCTTCTTTTTCACAAATATTCTTCTTGTATTTGTTTAAATTTTAATAAAAGAAAAGAAAAACGAAACAAAAGTATATAAGTTTTTTTATGATTAATGCAGCAATTGTATTTATGGAGTTAGTTTACTGTGATGATAAAAAATTATATTCGTTTTATGTTTTCTTTCCTATAAAAATTGTAAATAAGCGTGCTGGCCATTATTTAGTTGAGCTTTATATTTATTAGATATTTCTTTTCTTTTTGTTTTTGTTGCTATTATCATTATTATTTCTTGTTCATTTTCAATGTTTGTCAGTTTGTTTCTTTTTTTCATTTATGAATAATACAAACAATTTTTGACGAGGCATTGATAATTGTACGAGTATACGTAGAAAAAAATCAAATAAAATTGAACAAAAAAAAAGTAAAAAAATAGCTAAAAGCGTATACTATAATGTTTAATTTATGAAAACGATAATATGTTTGTTTCATTTAACATTTACAATTTGATTTGAATTTTATTCAGTTTTTATTACGATTTTGGTGGGAATAAAAGAATTCAATTTTAATTAAACAATTATATGAATATTACAAACGATTTTCTCGGATTCATTAATTATAGTCAATTGGATTTTTTTTATCTTTTATTTTATTGTATAATTTAAATACAATAACAGTAATAATAATAGAAATAGAAATTTTAATATTAAAATATGTATTTTAAATTATTTTCAGTTATTGTGACATAACAAAGCTTAAAGATTTGCATAATTTTAATGAGTACATATTTAAATATTATCTGTAAAGGAAATTAAATTGCTATATAAAATAGCATTTATTTACTGTAAACAAATCATTCTATATATTGATAAAATCTAATAAAATTCACATCCAAAAAGTTTAAAATTAGTACCGAAAATTTGTTAGTAGCAATGTATTCCTTTAAGCTGTTGGTGTAAATACATTGAAAACAACATTTCTTTTCTAATATATAAAAGTTTATATATTTGCCTTGAGTTCCTTTTATCATACCTATATTGGAACAATTATCCTATGCTCAATGGCTGGTATTTCATGGTATTTTGTGTAAAAGTTTAAGGAAAATCGCAACATATTTTAATTATAATACGTGTTTATAATTGCTTTAATTTTAATAGAAATGGAAAATTGCAAAGCTACTTAATTGGGGATTGTTGGAATTTATTTTCTTTTTTTCATTTAAAATCAAATGCTCAGTCTTGGTTCAAAAGTACACATTTGGCTGGCAGAATTAAAGATACTTTACTATCCTTTATTAAAATTATGACAGTATTTAATTCTCTCAAAAAGTACTAATTAATTGAATTGGGGTGCTCTGGTAGTCTATTTGGTAGTGTACTAGACTATTAGCGTGAGGGTCGTGGGTTCTATTCCCACCAGAGACTCTGGTCTGTGACACTACACCAAGCATATGGGCAAGTTACTCCGCTCGTATATAATTTGAATATAATTTGTAATTGTATTGTAATTAATAAATGAATAAATAATAAATAATTGAATTGGAACGAAAGAAAGGATCAAACAAGCTACACACCCATAACAACACCCAACTGCATTAATGTTCGCAATAAACGATTGCTAGTTAATCAGTATTATTAGAAAATATTATGATTATTACATTTATACAATTATGTACCGTACAAATGAAACCTTTTTTGAATTTTTGCGATGACTTTATTGTCCACTACACATCGTTGAATGGAAATTAGTACTTCAGCGTTTTCCTTTAAATCTTACGAAAACGATGAGGTTCGTCTGAAAATTCTTCTTCTTTTAGACAAAAAAAAATATAGCAAAAATTCAAAAAGGTTTTAATGCTAAGGTTAATACATTTGCAGGAAAAGAAATTAATCCGCCACGTAATATCCAATCGAATACAGCCACAAACCGTGCGTTTTGCAATTTTAACCCTTAACAGTTCAATGGCGCCATATAGGCGGCATGACACTTCTAGCTACTTGATCCAATGGCACCAAAAACAATTTTATTAGTTTTTTTACTGTTATAATATTTACTAGTAATGTTTTAAGTATTGTACCTAGTCCCCCTGTAAGTTTTTTCTGCTTGTTATTTGTGTTCCATTATCTTGCCGATTTTTTTTTGCAAATACACTTTATATTACTTGAATACAAATTCAGCCTTTTTTGATTTGATTTGATTGATTTCCTTTTCTATAATTGATTTAAAAATGTTTTCTAGCTCCCCTTGCTATTAAAAATAGTCGAATCGAGCGTGAAGTAAACTTGAAATACTTCCGGACCGTTAAGGGCTTAGATATCTTGAAAATCTAGGGTCTTTAGTACATAAAAAACCTCTAGAAAAGCATGGTCTGGTTCCTAGTTAATTCATATTTTAAAATTTTGTCGGACAGTGTAATTTTTTCAATTCTATTTATTATTTTTTCCAATCACTGTAACATAATTCATAATCTTCATATTAGAAGATGACATTTGTTCGAACACGGAGAATTTAACATATCAGTCTACCACCCTGTATTTTTTTAATGCTTCAAAATTATTTACAAGTACTTGCTCTTTTTAATGTTCGTTGCTTAAGTCTTTAGTTTAGTGTAGGGTAGAAAGTAGTTCTAGGTCGTATATATCAGGGTTTTGTATGCATGTGTACATTTTTAGCTAGCTTATAAAATTCTTTTAAAAGATCCATATTCATAAATCATATTTTCAAGACAATATTTTTCCGGTATTTCTATTCCGTTTTATATGAGTCCCCCATAATTTTTGGCAAAAGTAAGCATGAAATTCAATTTAAATACATAATTTTCTTATTTTTCAATTTTCAAATTGCCTCAGTATTTGATAACTTGTTTGAAACATCTAAGTTAATATAATTTACCTATAAAATGTCAATATTTATTTAGGTTAATCCTTAATATCCAGTTGGTAGTTAAGTCTTTTTAGTTTTGCATGAAAAAAATATTCACTTTTAAAATCAAAAATAATTACAACTTTTTTACACTTTATTTTTATTTCATATTATTTTTTTTTTTATCAATATTTTGTGTGAATCTTTTTTTTTTTTTTTTGATCAAAATATGAAAATTATTTTTAATTTGTTTTCAAAATTTCTTCAGATATTAATTTCAACGCGTTTATTTCTTTAAAATTTAATGTAGAATTCTTTGCAACTTCATTATCATTTTCGATAAATTGATTCTTGCTCTACTATTTTACGAACGAAAAACTCACACACGCATTTTGGCTTTAAATTAGTCCGACTTCTTAAACAATACTGAAGAACACAAGAGCCCTTTTCGATGGGAACTGCTTTAAACCCTTTTCTTCTTTGATTTATTTTTTTTTTGTTTTCTTTTAACACGTTTTTCTTAACGTTCTACGTTGTTGTTCAATTACAACAATTCAACACACTAAACGAATAACTACGAATATTAACCGACGGCAACCGAATCGTTAAGATTTCAGTATATTTTCTTTTTGAATTCTAAATGAAAACGCGATATTCTGTTAAGCGATCGTTAAGAATCCCGTATATTGTCTTAGAGCGTTTCAAATAGAAACTGAATACTGTTTTAGCCAAATGCAACACATGACTTGACAAATACTCTTTTTTGGTAGAGTAGAATATACACTAAATCGTATTGTATGTGTGGATATTTTGGGGGTGGAGGATTTTGTCAGCTTCGGCGGGTGTTAAAGGCGAGGTAAAACTTGTTTCATGATTTTGTTCACTTTAATCCAAAACACACCAGACCTGTGAGAGTTGTACCGCCCCTTTTGGTCGATCTCAAGAGAGAGAGCTTACATAAGAAGGATGCCAGATTTTTTTGAACATTTATTTGTAATGAAAAAAAAATGAAATAAATTGAGATAAAATCTGGTTTAGAAATTTTCAAAGAAACTTGCATTGGTAATTGAATTTTTTTTACAGTAAATGCAAATTAAAAATTTTCTACTCATTTCAAGAAAGTTAATTCCTTATCCAGGAATAAAAAAAACTGAACTGAACTGAATATACGCAGCGATGAGGCCCATTTCTGGATGTATGCTTATGTAAACAAACGAAATCGTCGAATTAAGGTTCAGGAGCATCCATGCAAATCACTGTTTGGTGTAAATTTTTTGCTGGCGGCATCATCAGTCAATGATTATCATCTTTTTTTTTTGCCTGAATTGGATGATTTGATCACCAACAACATGTGGTTAAATTTGATATTCTACTCCAGCGATTTGAGGACATTGTCATCTCAAGTGAAAGCGATGTGAACTACGATTTGATCCCGTTAGACTTGTTCTTGTGGGATTTTCTTAAGTCGTAGGTATATGCCAACAAACCACAACGGTCCTCAAAGCCATAATAACCCAAGCCATCGGTGAAATTCATGAAAATTCTGATGCACATCACACAGCCACAATGCCGCACATAATGGCATTAATAGGTCTTTCAAACGAATAAAAATTTCGATTATAATCCACACACATACTTACTTACTTAACTGGTCCTTACAACTCCTGAGTCAGGATTGCGGTCTAGCTTCTCACACCGCTTATGTTACATGTGTTAATTTTACCCATATGTGGCGGTACATACAGCCTAAAGACTTTGAGAAACTTTTTATTGCAAGTTTATTTACTCTCAGATTTTTTGCCAGAAATCCGCTGAGAGGAAGTCGCCGAAGAAATATGTTTCGTGCGAGATGTCTAACCTGGATCTTGAAGCGCTAACACACTACCTACTAGACAACGGCAACTTCAATCACTCACATACATGCTTTCTTTAATTCGGAAGATAGAAAACGCTTAATGGAAGAGTTCAACTTTTGGTCATTTCATTTTATTATTTGAAGAGCAACTTCCGAGAAAGCGTTCGTTACGTTTGTTCCAGAAAACCTACTTAGCCTTTTAGTACACTAAAAATAGCACAATTCTTATAGGCTTTCTGGTTTAACTTGTTATTTCTTGCAGAATGCAGATGCCAATTAATTCATAAATTAAGTTTTTGTAATAAAATTATCTGAGAATATTTTAAAATATTTCATTTGAAACTATTGACAGTCTGGTAACACTCTAATCTATACAAACTAAGCTCCACACTAAGCGATTTAAAACAACAACACAAGTTTATGACTGCCTAACAGCCTACACTAAGCCGGCTTTAATTTGTTGTTTACTGAACCATATGCTTTACGCCAACAGTAAGAAAAAAAGCAACCAATCAATGTTGGCTAAAGCTGTTGTATAAATAGCCAAAAACAATGAAAACAAAACGATTTAACCAATACACACTAAAATACTATTGGTTTCTATTTTACAATTTTTTTTGTATAGTTTTTGTATAAAATTACAATTAATTATCTTTTTTTTTGTTTTACAAACACTCATTTACTCTCTGTCTCTAATATTTCTTTTGCATCAGGCTATGATTTGTTCAAAAATATTTCGAATTGGTTTTGTTTTTTGTTGTTTCGAAAATATCGTATTTAATTTTAAACACCATCGCCAATAACAATATTTGTAATACTATTTTGGATAATTTAAATAATCATGGGGTCATATAAAACTCAAAAAGTCTAATTAAAATGTTTAACATTCAAAGGAGGTTTTAAAGTCGCAGCACAAATACAAGCTGTTGCAATTACAATGACATGATCAACAAACTAGAAAATTTTTATGGTTTTTCCTTCTTGTTCTTTTCAAGAAAAAAAAAACCTTTTGGGTTTTTTATTCTTTTTTATATTATTATTCGTTGTTATTTGATATTTAAATAAAGTACTATGTACTTACAAACAATAGGTATTTAGTAAATTATATTAAAAATTTTTAGAGAATTTAAAGGGTTAAGGAAACTAGATTTTAATACATTAAAGTAAAGGGATAGCATTAATACTGCAATAGAAAGGACTTGTTAAAAAAGAAAACAATTCAAAATTAATAAGTATTTATTGCAGAATAAATTTAGTTTTATTAGAAACACAATTCTTGTTGTTTTGTTTTGTTTAAATTAGGGCATATCGGGAAACTAAAGGCATTTATACTACATATTTACCATACTACATACTTATTTATTTATTAACTATATATTTATTTATTTATTTACTACATATTTATTTATTTATTTATTACAATACAATTACAAATTATATTTTAATTATAAACGAGCTGAGTAACTTTGAGCATATGCTCGGTGTAGTGTTACAGACCGGAGTATCTGGTCTCTCACGCTAATATTCTAGCACACTACCCACTAGACCCGGAGGTCGAATTGACCCATTGTACAACGTCCTAGTTTCTCACACCACTCATGTTGTGTGTGTTAATTTTATACATGAATGGCGGGCCCTACAGTTTAACGTCGACTTCGAACGACAGATTTTTGAGAAACTTTTCATGGCAATTGTATTTACTCTCAGAGTTTATGCCAGAAATCTGCTGAGAGGAAATCGCTGAAGAAATTTTTTTCATATTTCGTTTTGATATCTGACCTGGGATTTGAACCGTGGCCTTTCGTCTAATAAGCCAGCACACTATCTATTAGACTACTGCGACTTCTACATAATTCTGGTTATTCTTAATGTCTTAATTTTTTCCTGTACTTATTTTTAATTTTGTTTTCTCTGGGGCTGTGATACTACTGTTTAGTTTTTATTTTTGTCAATGAATGAATATAAACAATACCACTCACTTGTCTTACAGAAGCAGGATAATACATTCGTAATTATGGCCAGAATACATATATAATATTGGAGAACAAGCTAGACATAACAGGACTTTTGCAACTGAATAAGTTTTCATTTAGGCTTCGACAATTTGCTAAACTGTAAAGGGCTTTGATAAGGTTAACTAGCTTTCAGAAGTGTGTTTACATGGCTATGGTGCCTATGGTGCACTCTATACAACTTTGTGATAGAGTGTACACTAGAAACTGCTTTAAGATCAAAAATTGTGTGTTGTCATTCCACTGAAACATTGAAATTGAATATTCATGCCCTTTTCTTTTCAGAATGTATTATTTTTTCCATGAAATAACAATTTGTTACCGAATAAAAATAATATAATTAATTAAAAATTATAAATAAATCAATAAAAAAAAATAATTTATTTCTGGTCCACGCTAGGAATGAATTCAACTATCGTAGCAATTTATATTTGAAGACAATTGCTTATTTTGTATGGCGATAAGAGCTGTGGTGTCCCTCTTTTCTAGGTGACTACGAAAGTCAAATGTGTTGCAAGAAAAAGTATTTGGGTGGAGTTGCAGCTATTACAAGTATTCTTCAAAATATTTTTCAATCTCATCTGTAACCGATGGCAGGTTGTGGTCCTTATGAACATTTGAGTTTTTAAATTAATGGATATGATCTTGTATAATGATCTTATTTGAATATAATTATAAACCTGCTAGATTTGAAGCTGTTGCAGCTTATTAAATTAAAACGATCCATAACCCATAGGAATAAAAATTTGTTAGAGAACTATTGGAAATAAAGATCGCAATTTAAAATGTAACAGCAAATACATCAGACTATTTTTAAAATTGTTATTTAATAATTAAAAGCACTTACTTACGTAATTGATCATTACAAGCCTTTAGTCAGGATTGCAACCTAGCTTCTCAGACAATTTATGTTGCGTGTGTGTTAATTTTATTCATAAGTGGCGGAACCTACAGTTTAAAGTCGTCTCCGAACTAAAGATTTTTGGGAAAATTTTTATGACAATTTTATTTACTCTTAGAGTTTTTGCCAGAAATCTGTTAACAGAAAGTCGCCGAAAGGAATGTTCTTTTTTTCGTTTTCGTTTTTGTTCGAGATGTCTGAGCCGGGCGATGAAACACGGGCTATCATCTAATAAGCCTAATAGACTACGTCAACCTCACACTTTAAGACCACACAATTTCGATAAATCAGCCTTGATTCTGTTTACACTGATCAGAATTATATATGAAAAGAAATCAAAGTGTTAAAGCTTTTCAATTTAGCAATCTGCCACAATGATATTGTAAAACAATGCGTTGCAGTGTTACAATGTTGTTTCAATTAGTATTATTATTATTATTACTTGTTTGTTAATAATACATACCACAAACCAAAGTATACTAACGCTATAAATCTTATTTGTTTGTTATGACAGCTAAACCATGTTTATTGCAATTAAAAATATTTGATTTCCTATCATTTATAAAAATTTGTTTTTAATTGTAAAAATCCCATTGTTTAATTAAATACAGTCGATAAAAATTTATTATTTCCCAGTATCCGGTTACATAAGTAAAATTTATTGGCAAACTTTAAATTTGTTTATTCTGGGAATTTTTTTTTTTGATTTGCCTATTAATTATAGCATTTCTTTTATTCAAATTAATCATTAAGATCAATCTTACAGATTCTTAGAATATAAAACATAAATGGAAATAATTTTAGATTTTTATTGGTTATCTGTTATGCCTAATGAAGGCAAATTTTAGAAATAAGCTACACTTAAAGGAAAGACTTTACGTTTCGTATTTAAAACACTATAAATCGGTTAAAAAAATCTAGCATGATAAAAAAAAAATACGGCCTATTTTACAGCTGAAGATATGAAAAGTTGTGGACCTGTGCCATAAAGTACAATTCTTCTAAAATTTTAACAGTATAATTTGTGCAGTTGCTTTTCCCTACATTTACGTATCTCTACAAGTTTCTTGGTTTTTATTATATTGATTTGAAAGATTAGTCAACTCAAAGAGTTCTGAGATTTCAATGCCAGAATCTCTTGTACCAGAAGATCCTACAGTGTAAGCAATGTTTACAATCCCCTTCATTGTCTACAAATTTACTATAGAAATTGCAAGTCATCGACAAATTCTCTATAGAACATGCAAGTCATCGACAAATTTTCTATAGAACATGCAAGTCATCGACAAATTTTCTATAGAAAATATGAATGAATTGCATTCTCGTAATGAGCATAAAATTTTATATTTCAACCTAAAGACCTGTGCAATTGAGTACAATTTTGGTTTCATCGAATCCGTTCCTGTACGCACCGTGCTCCAGAAAGCCAAATATGGAAAAGGTAACCAATATTGGTGAGTCCAACGGCTGTGAAGACAGTTTAAAATGTTTCAGAGTTATACGCTAAAGTAAAATAAGTTTAATCTACAAAGAAAAAAACCATACAAAATCGCTTAAAATTTAAAAAAATTTAGACTAAATTTTATTAAACTTTGAAAAGGATGTTAGAGGAAGGATGTTTAAACAATCTCTCCACAAGAAACCAAATATTACAATGATAAAGAGTATTTGTTAATAATGGTAACATAAACATTCAATGTTTATTCAGGACAAAGATCTCAGGAACTAGTTCCTTAATATAATAAACTAAAATGTAAATTAGGGTGGCCTCGTAGTCTAGTGGGTAGTGTGCCAGACTATTATCGTGAGGATTGTGGGTTCGATTTTCACCATAGGCTCTGGTCTGTTACACTACACCAGAGCTTAAGGATGAAATTACTCAGCTCGCAAAATAATTAAATATAATTTATAATTACATTGTAATTAATTAATAAATAATATGTAAATTAATTTGCTATAAATAATTTAATAAGTAAACTTCAAAATATTCTAAAGAATTTTATATACAATAATCCCTTGATTTACGTAGCAATTGGTTCCAAAAAATTGCTCATACGTACTACAAAGTAGTATCTTCTTAAAAAGGAATTTAAAAATGTTAATAAACTCTATCTTATATATCTCGGTATTATCTAAGTCTAGAGATTATACTTCTCTTCGCCGACTCATGTCTATCGACATCCTTATAAATTTCTTATAAAATTTTAACAGCCTAATTTGAGCAGTAGCTTTTCCCTACATTTACGTATCTCTACAAGCCTCTTGGTCTTTGTCATATTGATTTGAAAGATTACTCCACTCAAAAAATTCTTAGATTGCAATGTCAGAATTTTTTGTACCGGAAGAAGTGTAAGCAAAGTTTAGAGTCTCCTTCATAATCGACAAATTTACTATAGGAAATGCAAGTCATCGACAAATTTTCTATAGAGCATGCAAGTTATCGACAATTTTTCTATAGCACATGCAAGTCATCGACAAATTTTGTTTAGAAAATGTAACTTTATATTTTATATTTCAACCTAAATAATGACTATGAAATTAATTAGAATAAATTTCGATGATGAAAATTAATTTCATATGATTGTAATACTACGCCTACACCAAGAGGCAGATAAAAATAGTTTTAACATATTTTTTGTGGTGATTCTTTTGGCTCCTGTAAATATTTATTTTTTCTTTGAATTAGATATTAAATATTTTTTTTTCGTTCTCAAGCCCTTTACGTCTTTCGCTATCAAATTGGAAAGACAAAATATTTCGCATGTGGAAGACAGCTTATAAGGCATAAAGTATCCTTTACTGAAATAAATCGTCCAGACTGAACAATTTCTAATTGAATAGAAGTATTCATATAATTGTATGAAGTATTCTAATTGCAATATATGGGCAGAGTACAGATACCTATTAGAGTAGCTCCTATAAGAAGCGGTTTTCAATTTATTGTTTGCAACAGTTTAGTTTTTGTAGGTATTTTGCAGTTTTTTTAGTTCTAACATTAGTTTTGATCCATGATGAAAAACTGAAAATAGAATATGAAAACTTGGGATTCATTTTTAATCCTTAATACTGGCGCTATAGCAATATTGGTTGAATTTTCTTTTTGTTTTTTTTTTTTTTTTGTAATATTGTTGTTGTGTAAAGTTAAAGAGACAACAAAACAAATAAAAGGCGACGAGACGGCGTCAGTATTAAAACTGATTGTCTCGTTGAGCTACCAAAAATAACAAAAAAACAACAACAAAAAAAGAAGAATCAAAATATCGAATGAAAAAAGGATTCTTAGAATGTAACAACAGTAACACAAGAAGAACTTGTTCAACATTCAACTGTTGTTGCTGCTGTTGCAGTTAATGTTGCTGTTGTTGTTGTAGTTGTTGTGTTTTGTAGAAACAGAATAAGTGTGCAATAATTTGTTATTTACAACAGCACATTAATTTCCCTCTTTTTGCTTTCACAATTAGCACTGCATCGAAACAGCCAGCCTGCCAACATTGAAAAGCATTTGTTGTTCATGTGGCAAATACTGATTCGCTCACTTACTGGTACTGGCGTATTGTTGGTGGTAGCAATACTATTGCTGCTGTTACTCCTGCTCGCGTTGTTGTTGTTGCTGTTATTGCATACACAACTAACTGCCCTGTTGCATTGTTAGGAATTCTTGTTGATATAATAAAAAGAAACACCTTTTGTTGTTCTGCTTCTGATTCTGTTGTGGTTGTGGTTGTAGTTGTGGTTCTTAAATTTCTTTGTTTTGTTCAATTGTTACTTGTCACTGCAGGAGCTGGAAAAGAGTGTGCCGGTTACGGGGGCAAGGGAAAGCATACAAATAATCGTTTTATGCATACAATTTCGGTATTTTATTGTATGTAAAAAGTTAAACTGTTAAGTTGCTACTGTTTATTAGCATGTCTTTAGCGTTTTGGGTTAAAATGTCTTCAGGCTTCAAAATAGATAGGTTTTTGAACACAATCCCAATACGACATTTTAGCATCTAATGGTCGAAGACGGTTGGGGGTGATGATAATATTGATATAAAAAAAAGGAAATAAGTTTTCAAATTTATTCCCAATTAAACTCGCTTTTAAATTCAATCGTTTTTTTTTTAATGTCAAGTTTTAATTTCCATATTATGATTAAATAAAATGAAATAAATGAAAATACTGCATGTTAAATATGTATGTGCAGAAAATAAGCCTGACATTTGCCGCCTTTACTGTTCAGTAAACAACAGAAAATTTTGGAACTTTTATTAGAAGCAATTCAGTATAAGACACCGGCTAGGCATAAAACGAATGATTTTTAACATTGAAACGAAAGTGTAATAAGGTAACTTCAAGTAAAGACCACAATTCATGAATTTAAGTTAGTCAGAGAATACGAAAAAGGACACTCAGAAGTGTTGGATTTTTTGTTGAAGTTCTACAAAATCGTTTAAGGATATTGAATTTTTTCCCTCCTTCGAATACGTAATGTTGTATTACTCCTCTTAAAATTGAAAACTTCCTCATATAAAATCTAATAATTTTGTAACAGCTTCAACTGTAAAATGAGTTGTTTTTTTTTCTTATTTTATTTCCAGCGTTGTAAAATCAAAAAAACTTTACATAAAAATCTCTGCCTTTTTTTACTTTAATAAAGTAAATACATATGTATACATAGGGTTTTTACCATTTAACCTTTTACCTCTTACCAAAAAACATGAATGGAATTCTTAATTCATTATAGTTGTATAGATGACTCATGCCATAATACAGCCATACAAGCGTCACATTATCTTAAAAGCCGAACTATTATTAACTCTTATACGTATTATTTATAGTAGCTGAGGAAATTGATTTTAAAAATATGTTAAAAAAAGTCATTTAAATATGTCATCTAATAGTGACTAATACAGGAGAACAACACACTAAACATTTTGATGACAAATAAAATGTAAAAAATAAACGTAAACAACACAAATTAGTTGATATTATTAATGTCCAACCATTAATATGGGAAAATGGGAAATAGTGGTGATTGAATATATTTTATAAATTTATAGAGCACATATAACATTGCAATATTAATTGATTTTCTTTTATACTCCACCTATACCGATCGTCATCCCTAAGTATTCAAGGTTTTAGCACCTGAATGTAGCCGAGCTGTTGTACATGCTGTTCTACATAAAGGCTGTTGTAAACGCAACCTGTACGATTGAAATACTCACACTCATCCTTACGTTGAGTCTTTTGCACTTTAACAACAACAGCAAAAAAAAAACAAAACGATGAAAGACATTGTTTATCGATCTTTAGAAAACAGCAGGGTGCCAATAGTACCATACCCTTACACAATCGAAGCTGTAAATGTACTTCAGCACTCAGACTTGGATGATTGTGTCCAGTTTGAGGCAAATTGTAATCGTAACATAATAATGATTAGTGCGTGTTAGATTTCACACAGATGCACCAACAAACGAATGATGATATAGAGAGAGTCCAAGGGAAAAAAACCCCATATAATGATGAGCACCGCTCAAAGACTATGAAAAACAGTACTTTTAAAGACTTGATTGTGTTTAGTTTTTCATTGGTGTCTCAATTTTAGTATAAAATTCAAAGATTAAGATTTCATTTCAAAAAAAGATAGTAGGTAGTGTGTTGGCTTACTAGACGTAAAGCCAGGGTTCGAGCCCCAGGCCAGACATAAAAACAAAATACAAAAAAGTATTTCTTCAGCGAATTCCTCTCAGCAGATTTCTGGCAAAAACTCTGAGAGTAAATAAAATTGTCATGAAAAGTTTCTTAAAAATCTGTCGTTCGGAGTCGACTTTAAACTGTGGGTCCCGCCACTCATGTATAAAATTAACACACACAACATGAGTGGTGTGAGAAGCTAGGCCGTAATCCTGACTGAAGGGTTGTAATGGCCAATTATGTATGTGCATATGTAATATATGAAAGTGTTATACCTTATATTTAGTAGAATGTCCCTTAAGGTCAAGCATTCCATTTAACCCATTTGGAATTGAATGTACAAGTTTTGTTTAGTGTTTTCTGGTGGCACCATGATCAAGTTTTTCGGTTGACTTTTGTTTCAGGTTTAGCGATTACGTAACCATTCTTTCAAATGATCTCCTAAATACTTTCTTGAAGTCATATCGGGACTTTGTGCAAGAGTATTAAGCCTGTGGAGACTTTTTTGTCAAAATATGTTGAAGTACTAAGACTTTTGCTATCCACTGTATATAAAATGTGATTTTTCTTGAAGGTATCATTTGCGAAGTCTAGTAGTCCGTATGTTGGCTTATTAGACGTGAGGCCACGGTTTTTCTGCATAAACAAGTTTATTTTGTTGCTATTCAGGAGTGATTTTTTGACGGATGCATGGTTTTAAAAGTTTTTTACCCGTATGCGGGCATACATAGAACTTCTCTTTTTATACAGTCCTACTCAACTGTTTCCAAATGGTCTTCGTGAGCCCTGTGTCTAAATTGGAATCAACATTACGCGTAATTGGCTGTAACACTAACTGGGCCACAGGTACTACCTTTTCGGCATTGTCGAACAAAAACTTTTAAATGTGATGCATTTTCTCTTTGACGGCGTAAATTTTTAAGGCTCCCCCAATGCTAAGCAATACCCGGCCTGATTTAATTCCATCTGAGATACATATTCGTTAATGAATGGACACAAACATACATATGTACATATTTGAAAAATGTCTATTTTAAGAAAGCATTCTTTTAAGTTTACTCTCCAACTGTGACAATAAAGAAGGACACCGGCACTCATAGTCTAGTCCATTCTTTTGAAGTGTGACTCGGTGCGCAATGGAAATTAATTGAAATTACAACAGTTTTAATGTTTATTAATCACGAATAAGACGGCAATGACTTTGGCGTACAGATTTCTGCTTTAACATTTGTAGGATATTCTAGGGTTTAAATGCAATTCAAAAAAAAAGAAACAAAAACAGGCGACTATTAAAGCAGCAAATCACAGCTCGAATGTTTTATAAAGAAAATGAAAAAAAAATGAAAAAGTGATGACAAAATTTACGAGTACTAATAAGTAGAATTGAAATAAATATTTTTTTCTTTTTCTCTGAGTAAAGTATGTAGTATTTTATATGTTGTTTTGCACACTTTAATACAATGCCATGGGGTCAGTCAATAACAATGCGTACGAGGTACAATTGGTGATTTTATTTTTTTGGAGACTCATAGATCATTGAAATATCAACTACAGTAAGTTTAAAACAGACAGTTGTATGACTGTCTGTCTGTCTGGATGTCTGTCTGGATGTCTATCCATTTCAGACTTTTAATGCAAGTAGTATTACTCGTTATTGTTGTTGTTTTGTATGCACATACATAAGTATGAAAGTATGTTTCCATTTTCTTAATGTCTATCGATGACATCGACGTGGGCTTTTACTTATAACATGCCGGTGGCATAAATCAATCGGCCTCTCTTTTAATATTTTCGGTTTTTTTTCTTTTCCTTTGCAAATATTTTTGTGTGATTTTGTCGTTTAATATGCAGACACTTTATGTTGTGTATGACACCGTTAAATAATGTGTTTCTTTAACGTATCACCAACAACAAATTATTCCCATTGTACAATTGTTTTTTTTTAATTTCTGTTTAAGATTTCTTTTTTTTTTTTTTTCTTCAAAAAACAGAAATACATACGAATAAATATCTTTATAAAAATGCGATTGAATTGTCAATGTCTTGCAGCTATACTATATTTGGGTTTCTTACTGTATAAAAGTGAGTTAATAAATTAATAAAAAAAAACAAACAGATATGTACACTCATAAAATATTGGTTAGTTAAATGTATTTAGAACTAGAAAAAAATTAAATTAAATTAATATCTCAACATTCTTCTGACAAAAACACTGACAGTAAAGAAAATTTCTCAAAAAATCGGTCCTTCCACACTCATTAATAAAATTACCATCACCATCACAAAAATTCACAATTTTGTTCAACGACTGTTCAGTACAAGATGCTTTATTTTACTTTCGGTTCTTTTTTGTCCCAGGCTTGACAGCCAGAAAGATATACTATACTATACTATATACTATACTATAATATACTATAGGATACTATACTATACTATACTATACTATACTATAATATACTATACTATACTATACTATACTATAATATACTATAGGATACTTACTATACTATACTATACTATACTATACTATACTATACTATACTATACAATAGGATACTATACTATACAATACTATAGGATACTATACTATACAATACTATACTATACTATACTATACTATACTATACTATACTATACTATACTATACTATACTATACAATACTATACTATACTATACTATAGTATACTATACTATACTATACTATACTATAGGATACTATACTATACTATACTATACTCTACTATACTATACTATACTATACGATACTATACTATACTATACGATACTGTACTATACGATACAATACTATACTATATTATACTATACTATACTATACTATACTATACTATACTATACTATACTATACTATACTATACTATAATATACTATAGGATACTTACTATACTATACTATTCTATACTATACTATACTATACTATACTATAGGATACTATACTATACAATACTGTACTATACTATACTATACTATACTATACTATACTATACTATACTATACTATACTATACAATACTATACTATACTATACTATACTATACTATACTATACTATACAATACTATACTATACTATACTATACTATAGTATACTATACTATAGGATACTATACTATACTATACTATACTATACTATACTATACTATACTATACTATACTATACTATACTATACTATACGATACTATACTATACTATACGATACTGTACTATACGATACAATACTATACTATATTATACTATACTATACTATACTATACGATACTATACTATACTATACGATACTATGCTATACGATACGATACTATACGCCGCAGTCTAGTAAATATTGTGCTGACTTATTAGACGTAAGGCCACGGTTCAAGACCCAGGTCAGACGTCTCCAACAAAACGAAATATAAGAGACTATTTCTTCGGCGAGTTCCTCTCAGCAGAATTCTGGCAAAAATTCTGAGAGTAAATAAATTTGCCATGAAAAAGTTTCTCAAAATTCTGTCGTTTGGAGTCGACTTTAAACAATAGGTCCGCCACTCACTTATAAAATTAACATACACAACATAAGTGGTGTGAGAAGCTAGGTCGTAATCCTAACTAAAGGGTTGTAATGACCAATTATGTTTACATGTATGTATATATGTATGTATAAGCTGACGAAACACTTGATTCAGAACAATAATCTTCACTTGATATATCTCGTGCCATTGAAAGTGAGAACCTGGCACCTGGGCCATTGGTTACCATCTATTTGTAACTTTATAATAAAATTTGTTTGTACCAGCCTCTTTCGCTGTAAATAATTTGATAATAAATTCCATTTGAATTAAAATTTTTGCCAATATTTCGCTTAGTGCAGTTGTATTACTTATGACTTTAATATAATATTTTTTGATTAATATTAATATCCATATTTATTTAGTGTATAAAATATTCTATGAATGTGTAGTCACCATGGGATGGTTATGGATTAAGTTGGTTAAATAAATTTAAGCTTCTAAAATTTCGTTTATGGCAAACCCCAATAGCTACAAATGAGTGTAGACTTATGCGCACTCAAATTAAAAGCAGGCTCTTGTGCGAATGAATACGTGTTGAACGTTAACATGTTCAAATGTTTGTGTTTAACCCTAAGGATATGGTATGGAATATATGCATTTATTTAAAAGAAGAATTCAACACAACTTGTTCTCTAAGCAAGAAAATAAAAAAAGGAAAAATTCATACATAAAAACATACATAAGGTCGGATGGTCAGTCAGTCAGCATGAATTAATTCATTTGTGAGACTCTGTTTGTGTGGCTGCTGTCGTCCTGCTTGTTTGTTTTGTTTTGTTGTGAAATATAAGTCGCTGTATTTTATATCGTAGATATGCCACAAACTAAAAAATAAAGCATATGTATGTATGTACATGCATGTATGTACACTAAACCATACCAACATAAAGAAATTGAATTACCCCAATGATGATGATGATGACACTAAGCGCGTGCTGTGAATTTTATGAGGATATTTTAATTATTCAAACGATTTACCATAAAAAAAGAGAAACAACCAACATCAGTTCATTGTTTAAAACATTGTTATTTGTTTTTTCCCATTTTTTCTTTGTTTTGTTTTTATTTCATTTAGTGAAGAAGTTAACAGGAGTTGTAGGTTTTCTTTACATAGATAGTCTTGTCTTCGAAAGGTGTGTCAAATAAAAATGAATATATTCGTGGTTTTAATGTAACATTTCTTTTAATAATAACAAAAAAACAATACAAATAATATGGTTTAAAAACTGAATTTCTTTTAGATTCTTATGTATACTACTCGTATTTTGAAAATGACTCGTGCCCCATTATCATGTCTGGCACATTCTATTAAATACTACTATTGATTAATGCTACATATGATTAGTTAATAGATGTGTTTTGTTTCTAATTCCCTTAAATTATTATTAATTCTTTCCATATAAAACGGAAGTAGTTCCAGACGTGTGGACATATTTAACTTCTTTGATGTCTAGGCGACATGGAATAATTGTCTGCCACTATTTAAACGTGATAATGTCATTACTTTCAGGTAAACGCTAGAATGCATAAATAACTAACGGGTTCAAAAAAATAAATGAACATTTATAATCTCTAAATCCAGCATTGAACAAAAGGGTACCGCATTCTCTTTATACAAAGTCTTAAAACTGCTCCAACAAACCCACAATTTGGATAAAAACTTATCGAAATTTCTAGATCACATAATTGTTCAGTTTTTCTTTTTCGTTTTATGAAGGCGTTTATTTGTATCATGATATTTTGTAGTCTGATAAAAGTAAATCACTTCGATCGATTTTACCTTAAAGACTAAGCTCGAGCTGACCTCTAGTTTCAATTAGTTAACACAACTCTTCCTCTAACATGTGCATGTGTATGTACATACTTCGATTTAAATTATATTTTTTAAATAACTTATTAAACTACTCTCGCATACAAAAAATATATTTCATTTATTAACCTCTCAACAAACTGATTATTTCACTCTTACTTTTTAATGGGATTGCAGAATTATTATGAAGAAAAAAGAAAATCATTTAAAATATGCGTCAACGTTTTACTTTATTAAATACCGCTTTTACAAAGACATTTTAGGCGGCACACAAGACCAACTTCAAAGTGATGATGGTTCATTTTCCATCTAATTTCATTTGCTCTGTAATGCTACAAATTTGACTAGATTGTTTTTCACATGTAACAACAACAACTACACAAGTTGCAATAATCTGTTCGCCTGAACGATGGACGATGGTCCACATCACAACAAAAAACAACATTATCCTCTACTCACTTTCGCACTCGCAATACGAAACAAATACAATAAAAAAGATTTGAGTTGAAACTTTTATTTTACATACACCCGCAAGGATTCAAAGAGCTAAACTTTTAGCCGGCCAGAAGGCTAGCCATCCATGCGCTTACACTAATATGCACAGCCAGCGCAGAAGTTATGAAAAATTAATAATAATGTCGAATCGATTGATTTAGCCAAACGCAGAATCAGCGGGTTAAACTAATATGAGTTCCTTTGCTATTTAACTTCATTTTTGTTTTAGCCGTTTGTCCGCATAAACTTGAGCCATTCTTCAACGGATTTCCCAATAGTTTTCTACGTTGTGGTCAACCAAAACGAAATATTAAAAAAAACGCTTTAAGTGATTTAGATTTTTTATTCTGTTTTTTTTTATATTTTTTATTATTTTTTACGAGTTTCCTTTTTTATTGCAAGTCTGTAGTCTTCTGTCTACAAGTTTCGTAATTCAAATGTAACTCGAATCCATACTCTTCCTCCAATACAAACGACAGTATGGTTGGGAAGTAAAAAGCATTATATAGCGGCAAAACATTTATTGGCAAATGAAAAATAGCGCCAATTGCCCTCAAGGCGTTATATTATGTATTTTCCTATTTTGTAGTGGTTGTCATCATCGCTGTAGTATTTATTGCTCTTGTACAATTAATTCTTTACCTCTTAGTTATTTACAAAGCAGTATGAAGATTTTTGCGGTTATTTTTTTTTTTTACTATCTTCGGATTTATTCCTCCTTCGCAAATGTAAGAAAATATTATATTATTAATATTACGTTTGTAATATGCTTATTTAAATATTATTGGCATATTTAAATATGAATGAAATTACAAAAACAGAATACTTTTTTAATAAATTTGTACACATAATTTGATGGTTGAAAACATGACTCCATGTATGCTATTTAGAAGCATAGGGTATTTAAAATTCGAACATTTCTGTTAGCGATTTCAACTAAGTTTACTTTTTTATTTATTTTTACAACTTTTAAGTTTTAATTTTTATTTTTTTTTATTAAAGTTAAAGAAGACTCCCAGCTGAGACAAAATTTCTATTGACGACATTACCTTCTATTATTGCTGTTGTTCTTGCTGACTATCTTAATATTGTATTTGCACAGTATATAGATTATAGTTTTCATTAAATTTCGATTAATCGTGAAAATTTCGAATATTTCAAAAAAAAATCAAATTTAATGTTTACTTTCTGATATAAAACTGAAAATTAATGCACAAAATTAATAGATGTAATAAAAACATCTTCAAAGATAAGTACTAGAAAATATTTTAAAGAATATAAGAAACAAACTTTGAATTATGCGGGTTTTTTTATTACCATAAAATTGAATTTAAAAAATAATTAAAAATTACATATCGGCACTATTGTAATAAATCATAAAAATTAGTTTAGATAAAATTTTAATTTTTTTTTAAGTAAGCCGAATATAGAGAAATTGATGTCCACATTTTCCTAACCAATATATTTATACTCATATTGAAAAATATTTAAAATTCTATACGTATATACTTACAAATAACTATCCCTTATGTTATTTATAAATAATAACACCAAACGTATAAAAACAAGGATATCAGACTTGTTTTATAGAAAATAAATTTAATTGTTATCATTTTCTTCTTTTTATTAAATATTTTTATTTAAAATTACGATTGCCTACGATCTTCATCTCCCCATAGATTTAAGGAATGTATACCGTATAGTTCTTTGGTTAAAAAATACTCTCTCCATCCGATTTTTGAGCAAAATTTAATTAAATGTTCAATTTTGGTCTGAGGCAACATATAGTAGATTGATCTTTTTATATCACAGACATTGTTGTTATCTTTGCAAGTATCCTGTTGATGACATTGTACACAATTGGAGAGTTCTTTTTTAATAGCCTGCTCTAATACTTTTATTTCATCCTTTTCTATTCTTGCCCTTACAGCAGCTTCCAACTGCATGAGATGTTCATCATGCACACCAGGAAAAAGATGTTTCATCGCTAAGCTTAGATTGAATAAATAATCACGATTTCTACCGCTCGGGCCAGCTGAAGTAAATATCTGCTCTGCTATTTTATCTATTTTTCTGTCCTCTTCACTACCAGCCCAAGATTCGTTATCGGGTGTTGCTATATAAATAACCAAATCAATACTCTTTTCTGTTGGTTCATCAGGAAAAACATGAAATGGTACTGTACAACGCTTATAACCGTTTTTCTCTCGAAAATCCAAATGTTTAAGAACAAGATCCTTGTCTTTGGCTGCCACACGATATGCAACACCATAAACCCGGTCATCAGCTTGGGCTGATATTAGTGTAACAACTCGACCAGGCTTAACTTTAACACCACGGTGATCAATACTGTGTTGGTAGAAACGTCTTAAATAGCCACAAATATACCCACGTTGCCAATCAATACATGGAAAATCAACCTTCCATATTAATGAGCCGTAACCAAAAATCCAAATGTCATCTGAGTTTTCTATTGGTTGTGGTTTTTCTCGAATTGCTTTATGATCCTTCGTTACATCGACTTGTTGTATATCTTTAGCTTCGACCAAATGTTTAAATTTTGTATTATATATACTTTCTATATCAGTTTCAGACATTTTTATTGTTAAATTTAATTCTCCAAAAAATTTTATAATTTAACAATTTCCTATCCACGTAAACATAAAACAGCTGTTAGTAGTGATCAGCTGTGTAAAAGTACTGCCAAATCGTAGTTTACTTCGTTATACTTATACAGTACTTAATTAGACAAGACACTTTAGCGCAGTGTTGCAAAATTGAAATTTTGAAATAGTATTGAACTATAACTGAAAGAGTACCTTTTTGCATAATAGGTAGTTTTATAAAAATATATTTATTTATTATACTTACCGTACGGAATGGAATAGAAAAACTAACACATGTTTCTCATATAATATATACAAAACAAAAACAGTTGATTCGAAACGTAAGGTTTAAGGTTTTGTTTGTTCATTCAGCATTCTATTTGCTTTTCGTAATCTAAAATACATACGTTAGTTAGCCCCTGGCTAACTGGGGCTTAAGACCTTTACCATTAGCCTGCCTAACCCCCAATTTATAGTTGAAAAGCGCAAATCATAAAATCTGTAAAAAGTACTTAAATGTTTTGAAATTGAAATGTTGCCTGGTAACTAATATTATAATCTGTGTAACCAGCTTTTGAAAAAGAAAAAAATTAGTGAATGCCTCCACTAACAGATGTGAAAATTACTTATTCTAGACACACACCATCCATATCACAATATACAGTACATGTATTTATGGTAACACAGTACCCATTTCGAATAACGGCATTTTGGTGAATTTCGATTTTATTCACCACACCAGGTAAAATTCACCACATTTTGTAAAAAACTCACCACAAGTGGTGAATAATTTTTCACACTTCAAAAGAAAAATTAATTTTAATTTTTTTTTCTTTTTCTATCCAAATCAATGTTTTCGTTTGTCCCTATGTGGGTGGGGGGATAGCGCGTTGGTTTGGTTTGGCGACACTAACTATCTATAACTAAAACTACTTACTAACTTTTTTCTTTCTAACAAACAATTTATTTTTTGTTTTCGTTTTGTCTGACCTGGGGTTTGAACAGTGGCTTTTTTGAACGTCTACAGTCTACTTGTAACTTCCTATTAGACAGACAGACCACCATAGTGCAGTAAACAAACGGGGTTTAATTTTTACTTAATAAACCCGGAAACGGAAAAAGAATGTGCGAATATTTATTAAAATATATATTTATTTTGTGAACGAACAAAAACGAATTTGATGGAAAAAAGTACTGAAAGCTTATATATTTCTTATTATTTAATGTTAACATTCCAAATTTTTGGTGTCACTGACAACTTTTATATTGTTCCACGATTTTACTCAAAATGTATTTATTATTTCACTCATTTCATTTTATAGCTTTCCAACACTGTTTGACTTACTTCTCTAGATACGAACAATCGAAACAGTTCGATAACAATATTATCATCTCAAATTAGTGTATTATTTTTTCTTGTTGTGGCTTTTAGTAATATGATAATTATTTTTAAATAATTCATCAATTTCTCCAACCAAAATGCATTTAGTTTTATTAAATAACCTACAATTTGAACAAATTTCGTGAATCTCTCGAAATTCCATAAAAAATCCAATAAATAACCGGTGATTTAATAACCATCACATAAGGTGAAGGCGTAGACAAAATCCGAAAGAAAAAATAGTGTAGTGCATTTACTTGTCTATGAATACATTAAAAGTGATATTTTTCCAAAGTCTACAAAAACAACGATAAAATTGTAAACGAAAGCAAATAGCCAAATTGTCATTGCCAATTGACTAAAAATAGAGATTTACACAAATTATTTCCATATACATTACATCTATAAATTGGTAAGTGGATTTAGTTTTACCCAATGTGTATACATGTTTGTCTAAATTCCATTGAACGTGAGTGACTATTGTTTCACTGAATTTGTAACGAAATGATGATTATCATAATTTATTTATTGCCCCACCGGATGCTTATTCATAAACGTCCAGATGTTCCATTTATAAAATAATTCATATTTGTATGTTTGTTTTACATCACAGTGTTTGGTATTCAATTTCGCAATTATAAATCAAATTTTAACACTTTGTGTATAGAATATTATTGTTCTGCCTCTTATTTTAATGTGAACTTTTATTTCGTTTGTTTTCATTCTTTGTTTTCATCTTGTTATGCTTCCAAATCAATTTCATTTCTCTTTGCTTTTACACATTTTTTTTAAGATTCAAAGATATTTTGTCTTGTTATAGCACCTTCGTAGAATTAAAATCAGGTTTTTGTTTACTCAAAAAAAAAAAAATTGGGAATTGGACTTTTTTGTTTGTAAATTATGAATTTGGTTTGACAGTGAAACAAAGAAGTATTCGTACACTAAAAGTTAAAGTTATATGACGAATAAATTCTTCATTAAATTATATGTTTTAGAGACTATTGTAATATAAGTAGCAATAAGCCACAAATTTCATTTATGTTCTCAATTATATTAGGAAGAAACGAAAATGATACAACGCCAGGGAAATAGTGCATATTTCATACATTAAATTTGTTGTTTTATAACCTAAACTAAAAAATTTCGATTTCAAAACTGTCCTGCTAATAAACAATCGCCGTTTATATTGACTTTGCTTTAGATATTTTTTTAATTTTCATCTTAATACAGTCTCTCGTCCCTTAACTTAAACCGTAAAAAATTAAAGTCCTTAGTTTCAGTTAAAAGTATATCCAAATATCTTACTTGCACATCCGTCTGACAATACCAGTTTCAGCCTCCTTTCCAATCATTGCGTTTCTTTTAAATTCATTAGATATATGTATTTTTAATTAAAAGCCTTTTATTTTAAGTAAAACATGTCTCAAATCTATAATAAAGAGTGTACTTATGTACAATAGCAGCTTAGAAGGATTTACTCATGATACTTGTCTGACTGTTTTTATTTTTCATGAATAATCTGTTTCAAAAATGGTCGGTACGATTCATTTAAGTGTACGAATAATTCGTAAGTTGACTGTATTCATTAGTTGGTCAGTATATAAAGGGTTTTTGTATATGGCTTACGCTCACACATAAAGAAAATGTAAATAAAACAACGATAAAAGTGTATTCACCTTTACTCATCTTCCGGACAAGAAGCATGACGACAATTTCAAACGCTACTTTTCATTGAATAAAAACAATAGTAATAACAAAAAAATATCAATCGAAATGTGTGTTTGGAGACTATGTGGAAATGGAGTTATTTTATATTTACACTCGTACTTCGATTAAGCGAAATAAAAAGCAAAAGTGCTTTAAGAGTTGAATACGAAATTCTAACTGGGAATATAATGACACATTTACAGGGACTTCTATGTCTTCTATTATAAAAAATAAAACCCATAACATTAGAAATGTGTACGTGAGTATGTGTATATATTAACACATTTTATTAAAATTGCAAAAGACGTGTAATTTATTTGAATTTTTACAATTAAACTTTTATACCCGGAGTAGCGTATTTGCTCTGGGCCAATCTGGTACCTGAATTCAGTTGGTCTTAATGCAGCTCACGATTAAAATCGGTTAAGTTTCTTTCTCTTCCTTTTGATTTATTTATTGGAACATAATTTAAATTTTAAAACACAATACATAACTAAAACAAGTGAGTTCTTTATTATTCATTCTTTTAAAGATGAGACTTAGTCAAGCAAAAACAAAATGCGTGTTTTCAGTATAAGTCTGGTTCTGAAGACAATAAGTGTTTCTTAAAAAAAAACGCACGTCGTAAATATTTTTTGGCTTAGTATGACTTCGTCATACGCACGCTATTATTAAGAATAATTTTAAACTAAATCGGAATTTGTTTATAAATAGAGAAAAATATAAAAGTAAAAATGATTATTATTCGAATTTTTTACGGAGTAATTTTTGTTACGTTTGCTCACGTGCTATGTAGACAACAAGTAAATGGAGCAAATTTACTTCATAGCTATTTACCAGCATCTATGCAAGCTTTGGCGTATTATATTGATCATTTGCAGTACGAACCACTTTCATCGACAACTGTTGAGCCACCTTTTAGTGCCAGTAATAACGAAAATAATGGTAGCGATGGTGAAATTAATTATACTACAACGACAACAACTGCTCGTCCCATTAGCTCTTCAACTTCTAGTTGGTGGAATCCACCAGCTTGGTGGTCCCCACTTTCCAGTACTACACAGGCACCTACCCAAAAACCTACTCATCCCCATAAACCAGCTTTGTATTCTCCCGAAATAATAAAACATCTTAAGCTTCCGCTTGAAGGTTACGATATTTTCTATGAATTGGGTAGTACACCAGAAGGATTTAACAACTTACCTCTTTCACTGATACGTGACATAATAACGGAAACAAATCACGATGATTTCAATAATGATGTAGAATCCCTTGACAATTTTTTGCGGCTATACGATGACAACTACGGTCGCGCTACATTTGATGCTGACTCCGCCATGGATCGTTGGTCATCAACCTCAACTGCTGGAAAGAAGCGTGTACCGCCCACTAAACCCTATGTAGAATTCTTATTGGTCTATGATCTCTTAAAAAGAGATGCCAAATCTTCAAATCTGAGCAAATATGAAGGTTATTCAGATGATATTTTAAAAGAACTCAATGAATTAGCGCAAATGTCATCGCAACGACAACTTTATACGCTGTTTAAACGTATGCTTGATCGGGGTGATGTACAACGTAGCGACGTGATATCACGTATTCAAGGAATTATCAAAGATTTGAGCGATCCAAATAGTGCTACTGTAAAGGCACTCCGATATATACCTGCGATGCCATTTTTACCATAAAAGAATTAAATTTATTTACAAATCTGTAGAATAAATAAAATGATATCATTGAAATTATATCAAGAATACCTCTATTTATTTAATGTATTCAAATTATTCAGAAATTTGTATACCTTTGTTAAATCAACAATATTTTTAAGAGAGTACAAACATTTGTTATCTAAAATATTAGGATTCATTGCGACTTATTTGAAAATTTTTTATTTGTCAAATTAATCAATATTCTTAGAGGAGTCATAATTTGTATTGCATTCATAATTAGTTTTCTTACCATAATTAGTCTTTTTTAGTTTTCCCCGTTATGTAGTTGTTTGCACACCATTTACGTAACTGCTGAGAATGTTCATAAAGTAATAAGCATATAATAAAAGTAAAATAACTACTATATATGTGCATACAAATTTTAATACTTTAATGTATAAATATTTATACATCTAAGTATCTTCTGTAAATTCTTTTTAAAATCAAATTCAAATTTCATATCATCTGATTCCTTTAATTTAGAAAGCATGAAAGAAAATTAATGCAAAGTCTTTGTTTAAAATTGATAATTTGTATTAGAAGAAGAAAAAAACACTAACGTCTGCTTTACTGGTTGTATCTAACGTTCGTTTGTATGAAAGAGGTCAAAAATCAAATTTAGAGATGAAACACATTGTTTATTGTTTTTGCCTCCTTTTACTCTAACATTTGTGTCTAATAACAAGTGGCTGTTTGTCAAACAAATACTCTCTTAAGTTGTATGTTACGAAATATTAAGAGAATTGGATTTCTTTCGTCTTGCGTTTTCATCAGTTTGTTTAGCATTTGGGATTTTATTTTCTGCCACTAAAAGTAGTGTGAAAAATTCATTCTTTAGTTTTTTAGTGTCGTTACGCGAGTAAATACCGCATCTAATGTAAAATGTTCTTGAAAACTGAATAAAATTGAAATGAAAGAAATACATACATGTGTACACTAGCATATAATATGTACTATCTTATATGAGATTAACGCATTTTAAATGTTTTATTTGAAATAAAAAAAAAATATTTTATTGAATGAAAACACATTCCACTTTTGAGATGAATAATCGTAGTAAATACGAGGAATCATCCATTGTTCAATAAAACTTATTGATTTATTTAAATTATATTGTTGAAGAAAGAAACATAAGACAAAAGTGAAAAATAATATATACCTACATACATACATATACATACATATGTAGTTGCAACCTTGAACTATTGCAATAGTAGAGACATACACGCATACTGTTATTTCAACAATGGAAAATTTGGAAACATACATTTTAACAACTACCCCACACTTTTTGCGTAAAGCCATCGGTGATGCTCGAAGGTACGTGATAATATAATCGCCGCTATACTTATTGTTTACAACAAATATAAAATCATTAATACCAGTTTTTTCTTCTTTTTAACGCAAATATTCCTTTTTTTATTTTTTGTTTGTTAATTCCTTTGAATTTAGGGCTCATTAACAAAGAATCGCTGCACTTTCTTTATTTCATTGCTAATGTATGTGTAGCTGCTTTCACTAAACCAGCTTGTAGGTGTTGATTCATGTTGTAAACATGTTTAAGGCAGTTATTCGATTTTCAGTTTTTCATTATATAAACATTAAAAGGGTGTCAATAGCAATAATTGTATGCCTTGGACTTTTACAGAAGTGTTCTTTAAATTGTTGTAAAATAAGGCAACAGAAAGAAGATGCCGTTCATATATTTTACAAATACATGTTAAGTAGTTATGTTACTTTTTAATAGAATTTCATATATATTCTAATAAAATCAAATAATAAAAGATTTTAAATAATCAATATTTGTTTAATCTGCTCAGAATTATCATATTTTTTCAAATCTGCAACTTCTGTGTAAACTTTTATATGTATGATGGAAGCTCTTTTTTAAATCATTTATAATATATCACTTAATAATCTTTATCATATTTTTCGCATCACGTCACTTATTTGCTTGCCATAGTGTACTGTATGTGTATAAATTTAAACAATTAATAAATATGTGCAGATATTTACGTACATAAAAACATTTCAGATCATTTGTTCGCACAGAAACAGTTCAGAGAAATAACAATACTAGAACGGATATAACACATTTCGATGACACTATGGAACAATCCCAAAGTTTAACTTTAAACGAAGATGCCCTAAAGCAGTTACCCGAGCCAAAGCGTTCTGTATTTATCTTCGAATGGTTGAGTTATTTGGAGAAATCATTGCTTGTTGTGGAACGCAATGAAATCAAGAATCATCAAAAGAAACTTGTACAACAATTAACAGCCCAAATTAATGGTTCACCAGGTCCACCAACACGTAAACTTTTGGCCAATTGTTTGGCAACATTATTTTCTGTCGGTGACACTTTCATGCTGTTCGATACGGCGAATATTTGTAATGATATTTTAAAAAACAAAGATGATTCGCCAAGTTATTTGCCAACTAAATTGTAAGTATTACGATAATGGATAAATAATTTAATTGATTGCTGAATTTTACATCTTTATTACAGAGCTGCTATATGTGTCCTCGGTTCAATGTATGAAAAATTAGGTCGTATGATGGGACGTTCTTATGAAGAAACTGTCAACTTATTGTTAAGAACTCTACGTAACGCTGAATCCCAGGCACGTATTGAAATTATGATTACTCTTGAGAAAGTGTGTGCTGGCATGGGAACTGCGATATCCAATGTCCATAAAGACATATATAAAGCTACTAAGCATGGCTTGACCGATCGAGTAATGGCTGTAAGGGTAGCGGCTGCGAAATGTATTTTAGAAATGATACAACACGCCCCATTTCTTTATCAAACTGAACTCGAAAATTTACCAGCCCTTTGTTTTCGTGCTTTCGATGGCAGCAGTTACGAAGTTCGTTGCGCTGTAGCAAAACTTTTGGGCACCTTATTGGCTTTTACACAACAGCAACAGAATGACGTCAATAATAAAAAGATGTCTGTGCAGACAACACAGTCTAAGGCTTCTACAAGACAAGTATCATTGGACGAGACACTAAACGTTCTTATGACGGGATTTTTAAGAGGAGGAGGTTCATTCCTGAAAGGTACTGGTGAAATCATTAAAGGCAGTTCCAGTGTAAATCGTGAGATACGCGTTGGCGTAACACATGCCTATGTGGTTTTTGTAGACTACATGGGTAGTGTATGGCTTGAACGCAATTTGTCAATTTTTTTGTCACATGTTTTGGATTTGGTTGCAAATCCAAAGGCAGCATCTTCGCATGTTGATGCTGTTTACTCTCGCAAATGTATTAATTTCGTTCTACGTTCCGTACTCGGTAAAATGCTTGGTGAAAAAGCCCAAACATCTGCGTGTAAAGAACTGATATATATGATAGCCAAACAAATGAATTCAATAGACTTTAACCCTGAAAATGCCAAGGACTCAAATCAAGAAACATTATTTAGTCAACACTTTTTAGTATGTGCTCTTCAAGAGTTGGGCTCTTTAGTATTAGGCTTAGGAACAACAGCTCAAAATCTCCTGGCTGATCAAACTTTAAATGCTATCGACACGACGTGTGCAGTCCTTGTACATCCAAGTGCCGCTGCAAGATTAGCAGCAGCTTGGTGTTTAAGATGCTTTTGTGTAGCTGTACCAAGCCTTATAACACCTCTTATTGATCGCTTTGTAGACGCTCTTGAACAAATGCGGTCCTCTCCGGAAGCAGTAGCGGGTTACAGTTGCGCTTTAGCGGCTATTTTGGGAAGTGTACGTTACTCTCCTTTAGGTATACCCCATACCAAGGGAAAAGTTGTATTTAATGCTGCTGAGGAATTATTGCGTTCAGCTTCGCAAAACAGTCGCATGTCGTTAAATCGTACCCAAGCCGGTTGGTTGCTGATTGGATCCATTATGACTTTGGGTTCCCCCGTTGTTAAAGGTTTACTACCAAGACTTTTGCTCTTATGGCGCCATTCATTTCCCCGTTCGAACAAAGAGTTGGAATCTGAAAAAGCACGCGGAGATTCATTTACATGGCAGGTTACGCTTGAAGGACGGGCAGGAGCATTGTCTGTAATGCATAGCTTTTTAGTCAATTGTCCCGATCTGGTTACTGAAGAGATAACAAAGCGTCTATTAACACCAATTGAAAGCGCTTTAGCTATGTTGGTAAAGTAAGTTATAATGATGATTTAAACTTGTTTGATTTTTTTCATTCTTGTTTATTTTTTGATTTTTTTTTCAGTTTATCTCCAGTATTAAAAAGTTATGGTACACAATTAAAAGCACCTGCCGCCATGGTACGTCTACGACTTTATGAGACGTTATCACAATTGCCATCTAATTCGTTAGAAGCTTCTTACACTCATTTATTGCGAATGCTTATATCGGAATTTACTTTGGCGGAAAACCCAGCAAACACTACAAATTCTCTTCTACGCAATTTGTGCCATGCAGACGATTCTGTTATTTTGGGCACCTGGCTTCAAGAAACCGATCATCGTATTATAGAAGATCAGGTAAATTATCATTTATTCATTTATTTTTTTAATTTAGAGTCATATGTACGTACTACTACTGTACAACTTCATTGTATTCATATTTCAATAAAAAAATGAATAAATAAATCATATAGAGTTAGAATACTGTATACTAATAGGAATAAATATTTGTAAATAACTTGTTTAAAACGCAATTTAAATTTTACTTTTACCTGTATTAAATTAAAATTATTATAAGATGGAACCGAATCGAAGATGGGATGGCGATCATGTAAGTGTTGTTTGTAAAATGAACTTGATGTTGTATGTTGATTTTTCTATTGCCTTATTATTTGCATTTTTATTTTGCTAAATTTGTTAAATTGCTTTATTTTCATTGAAGTCAGAAGGTATTTGACCGCCAAATTAGCACATTTTTTCGTTCTAACGATTACTATTTGATATTTTGTTGAACAAATTCTTTAATGAAAAATCCTTGTTTTTTAATTCGTCTTGAAAAATATATTTATAGTATCCAACCTAACCTAACCTATCATTTACAGTTACAGCCTAACAGCGCCGCAGGATCGGGTGCTTTAGAACATGATCCATGTTGTCTGTACAGAACCGCTGGCAATTCTTCTAACACAGGCACAATGAATGGAGCTTACGGGTACAAGGCTGATCAATGTCCTGGACCACTTCCCCTGGGAGTGGCTATAATTGACATGTCAATAACGCTTTTCGGAGTAATTTTTCCAAAAGTTGCAAATAAGCATCGTTTACAAATGCTGGATCATTTCGGCGAATGCATACGACAAGCAAAAAGTAGTCGTCAAGAAGCAGTTCAAATGAATGTATATACAGCTCTTCTATGTGGCCTAAAAGTGCTAACAGATAATAAGGCTAGCATAGGACAAGAAGATGTAAGAAAAAGCTTCACGAATCTAGTAACTTCTGGACTCACCAGTTCTAATTCAATGCTAAGATGTGCTTCAGCAGAAGCTTTGGGTCGTCTTGCTCAAGTAGTAGGCGAGTCTCGTTTTACAGCAGAATTGGCCCAAAATTCATTTGACAAATTGAAATCAGCTCGCGATGTTGTGACTCGTACTGGACACTCATTATCGCTTGGCTGTTTGCATCGTTATGTTGGTGGAATGGGGTCATCGCAGCATTTAAACACTAGCGTATCTATATTGTTAGCCTTGGCCCAAGATATATCTTCACCTATAGTGCAGTTATGGGCTTTGCACGCCTTGGCTTTAATTGCAGATTCAGGAGGCCCAATGTTTCGCAGTTATGTCGAAGCAACATTGACATTATGTATGAAATTATTGCTAAATGTACCACAGTCATATGTGGATGTCCATCAGTGTATTGGTCGTGTTCTGAACGCATTAATTACAACGATGGGCCCTGAACTTCAAGTATGTAACACCTTTATAAGTGTTTGTATTTATGTAAAGTTTTGCTAACAATTATTATTTATAGGGAAATGTTGGCAGCATTACGAAAATGCGTAAAACTTTCATTTGTGCTGCATATATAATGCAGGGTCACTCTGATCCATTGGTACAGGCAGAAGCGACCGGTTGCCTTCAACAAGTTCATCTTTTTGCTCCTGGTAGCATTAGCTTACCATCTTTGGTGCCCACTCTTGTAAAAAATTTATCGAGCAACTATCTGACACAACGTAAAGCTTCTGTCTCTTGTCTGCGTCAACTTGCACATCGTGAAGCTAAAGAGGTTTGCGATTTAGCCTTAGCAATTAAACCTGATGACTGTCCCAAATTGGTTGTCACTGAATACGGTCTTCCTGGAATACTTTTTGCCATGTTGGATTCTGAAACTGACATAGAAATGCTTAAGAACATACATGATACTCTTACGTCAATGTTGCAATTAATGGCCGCTGAAAGTTTAAGTACCTGGTTGAGTTTATGTAAAAATGTGCTTACTGTTGCTGTTGAAAACTCACCACTACCGGATGATGTTGCTTTAACTTCTAAGGGAGATGCTACTAAAACGACACCAACTTCCAGTTCTTCAATATCACAAAATTTAGCCAATAATGATCAAGATGATGAAGATGAGGAGGATGATGCTGATGATGTTACAGAATACCATGCTACAGAGAACTCTTCCACGCATCCAGCTATTCAGCCCCGCTGGACAACCCGTGTTTTTGCAGCACAGTCTGTAAGAAAAGTAATGTCGGCATGCGAATTTGATAGCCCAGTGCACTTTGATTTGTTGCAAGCTAAAGAAATGCAAATGACAAAATCAAGCGGTGATTATTTGATACTCCATCTATCGGAGCTTATTCGTATGTCCTTTATTGCGGCCACTTCGGATTCTGATCAACTTCGATTAGAAGGTCTAAGAACTTTGCAGGAAATAATAGATCGCTTTGCAAACGTTCCTGAACCAGAATTTCCTGGTCATTTATTATTAGAACAGTTTCAAGCTCAGGTAAGGTCTAATCATAATGTTTAATTATGTATTTTTCAATATAGTTTTTTTTTTTTTTGTTTATAAAGGTTGGCGCTGCTTTACGTCCAGCTTTTGCTCCCGATACACCGTCGCATGTAACTGCAGCGGCTTGTGAAGTTTGTTCAGCTTGGATTGGTTCGGGTGTAGCTCGTGATCTAAATGATTTGCGTCGGGTCCATCAACTGTTGGTATCATCATTAAATAAATTGCACACGAAAACAAATAGCACACAATTATTCAATGAGTCTATGACAACGCTAGAGAAGTTGAGCATATTAAAAGCTTGGGCTGAAGTTTATATTGTCGCTATGATCACCAACAATACTGCACCAGCCTCCTTGTTAAGAAAACAATTAACCGCTTCAAATTTAATACCCTCACTGACTAGTGATATTGAAATAGAAGAAGATGAGTCAATGGGAGCGGATTCCGGCACAGATCGAAATTGTGAAAGTCTTTTAACGTTGGTTAAACCAGAATTAGATAATCTTTCCACCCATTGGTTAGCTGCTATGAAAGATCATGCATTACTTTTATTGCCGGCTGAATTTCAAAGTCAATTACCACATGATGGAGGAGCCTTTTACACTCCTGACACCATAAATTCCTCCAAACCACATTATTTAGCTTCTTGGCCGCCCATATTATATGCTGCATCATTATGGCTTAAGGATGAAGGCTTTCAACTACACTTGGAATCACCTAGCCAACCAGATAATGAATTGACTAATACTGATAATACATCATTAGAAGCTAACAATAATATATCGCATGGTTCATTATCGGCAGATCGTTTCCATATGATTTTTGGCTTATGTATGGAAGCTTTGTGTAGTACAAGAACGTCAGAGAAACCAAAAAATGTGATAAGTTGTTTACAATCCATGTACACCATATTCGATTCGAAATGGGCTCGCCAACAACTCGTTAAAGATAAAGTACTGACCATTGAATTGTGCAATGTATTGCATAGGCAAATCTTAACTAGTGATGACTTATTTGTGCAGCTGTTATGTATAGAAATATTAAAGCAATCTGTTCAAGCATCTAAAGAACAATTAGCAGAATATCGCAACAACTATTTGGAGAAGCACAAAAACATAGAGAATGCAGATAATATTTCACTCCAAGATCAAATCGATCAAATGGGAGAAGGAGGTTGTTCTGGCGAAATAACACCTGGATCCTCACATATTTATGCGGTCTTAGAGGTATGTTTATGTTTATTTGTGCGACAAATTCCAACAATGAACCCTGGTGCCGCAAATACAGTACAATTTCGTCAAGATTTAATTGCCAAAACTGCATTATCTTCACAATCATTCTTTAATAAGTTAGCTGAGGATAATGGACGACTAGTGGCTAGTGCATTAGAATGTGTTGAAGAACTAACCACTCTTTGTTCTCCAAAAGGGGCTTTAGCAATTTTACCAACCATTCTTTATATGACAACGTCCATTATAAAGGAAATTGCAAATAAATCATTTATTGATTCAACGATTTTAGCAAATACAGTAGCAATTCAAGCTGCTTTACATGCTTTAGAATCTATATGTAAAGATAAATGGGCTAAACACCCTTCGGTAGCCAGTGAGTGGCAGGAATTATTACAAAGTTCTTTGGCGACAATTGTTGATTTAACAAAAACTGCAGGCAATAACGAAGATCGTAAAATGGATGAAGTTACAATGCTAAAGGCCATTGCCGTTTTTATACTACACACTCCTCCTGCAGTAGTATCAACTCCTTCGCTTCAGTATCCATGCATAAATCACTTCCGTCAATATTTACAATCGGATAATTTATCAGTTAAACTGAAATGCATACAAACAGCTCGATTAATATTTTCGCAATCGGAATTAAAAGTATCGACACCCTATATACATGCTCTGGCTCCGCGCATAATTGAGGGACTATACATGGAAAGTGCCAAACAGCCAAAAACAGAATTGGAATTGCAAATTATTTTGGAAAGCATAGTGACAGTTGAAGCTTTAATTGAATTGGCTGAACCCCAAAATCGTAAGTCAAAGTCAGAAATATTTTAATTTTGATATTTTTTGTGTTGTTATTTTATCCCTTTATACAACTGAACGATATGCACAATCCCTCTAAAAAAAAAGTAGTAAGAGGAAATGTCAAGAAGATTGTTCCTTATTAGAATGTTAAATAAGAATGGCGGTATAAAACAAATTTCAATTATTGTACCATAACAAAATTATGTTTTAATCTATAGAAGGAATAATTTCTTTAAATTTCTTTGACATATGTATTAGTATAGCATTAACAAGACAAATAATTTAATTCATTTGTATTTTTTCTTGTTTAATTATTTCTTTATTTAATCTTCTAATGCATTACAATAATCACAAAACTTAACTCTCCCCAACTATCATCTATTATGTATGTCCTTAACATACTGATACGTAACTTAACATAACATAATACAATAATATAGGAAATCTTATGCAAGGTAATTTTATCAAATACTTTATCATTTTGCATTCATTCATCTTAGTTTCTTAATATTTTATTTATATGTATGTTTTGAGTTTATATTGTTCAATAATTTGATTATATTTCCATTAGCTTTTTTTTACCCGATATCTATAATTTCTGTAAATTTTAAACTTATTTCTCGGATTTAATTATTTACTCTCCTTACTTCTGTAGGCATACAAATGTTAACCCTTCTGGTACCTGTGCTAATAAATTATTTGGCTGAACCAGCTAAGTTACGAAATTTACCGAAATATCAACGTCAATTACATGAACAAGCTTTACAGTGGCTTATGAAAATTGGTCCCAAATATCCACAAGAGTTTAAATCATTGATGGGACAGTCACCCGAACTGCGACAAAAATTAGAAGCAGCTGTACGATGTCAACAACAATCAGTGGCCATTGCCAATCGGGTTCAGACGGCACAATCTCGCAGCAGTCTTGATAAACAACAAAAGCCTACTATTAAACTGAAAACTGATTTTAGTAATTTCCAATAAATTTTGCATATTTATCAATCGTTGCGGAGCTAATTATTTAATGAAAAAACTATTTCTAATGGCATTAAGTAAATATATGTTATAAATCTATATATATACGTATATATATATATAATAACGCTTAATATAGTCAATAAATAAATAATACGTAATATATTTATACATATTCGCCATGTTATTGCGCTTTTAAAATAAAATAATAACAGCTCGGATTTTACATATTTTTTATTATTTTCATTCTTTAATTTTTAACAATTTAAATAATAAATTTTACAATTCTTTTCGTATTTAATTTTTAGAATAATTAAAAGAATGAAAAAAATTTTATTCATATATATACATACATATATATCTTCTAACAATTATTACAAATGTTATGTGTACGTTAAAAAAAATTAAAATCATATAAAATACACGCATATAAAGTGATGTCGTCTTTATTAACCAACAACTAAATTAATGCAGTTTTCTTTAATTGCTTAAAAGTTCAATCTTTACACAAAATCTACAAAATACCGAAAAATCTATTTTGTCCGATTAAATTATTTTTCTATTTAAATGAAACAAACATTTTTATTTTAGTGGTTTTTAGTAATTATTATTCAGTTTTTATTTACATCAATTGTACCTTAATGTGGCAATTACGTTTCAAATTCTGTTTTTATATGTGAAATTATATCATTACAAACATTTTTATAAATAGTTTGAGAATCATTTTTACTGCTAGATCTTTTCCGTTTCCTTGCCTTTTGTATTGTTTTTGTATCTACCAAATCAATTTCTGGCATACTGATACCCACAATACTCGGTTCTAAACGACTTAGTAAAGCTGTGGAATAGAAGAGTGCATGCAAACGTTCACGGAATTTTGCAATATGACTATGCGTATCATTTATAACAGGCAAAGACGGCAAATTCTTCAAGTCACTATCCGCAGTGTGTATGCACAATGCCCGAAACCCCATAGCTGTGGACCAACTAGAAGGTAAATTTTGTATTGGTCTAAAAGATGGGATTATTGGTGACACAGTTTTTAAACTTTTCCCCAGTTGCGCTGGCATACTCGTATCTAGTTTACAAGCTTGTAAAGAAATCGATATTTGAGGATTCAATACTGACATTGCAATTGACAAATTTTCACTGTTTAATTGTATGTTATCGCAAAGATAATTATTAAATTGGAAATTATACGCATATTTGAAAAAATTATAGTTTCTAATACCATTTGGTCTTAAGCGGGAAATATACAGTCTTTCAGGGGCAATTTTTTTTCTTTTTACTACCACCATCTCTGCTGATGGTATTTGATCTATGGGTTTCTTATCTTTAGCTTCTTTGTCCGCTTTTTCCAATTTAGGCTTTATAGGCGGGTCTACGTTTATTGGAATTTTAGCTTTCGTTTCTTTTTCATCTTCATCACCCTTTGGTTCTATTTGATTTGTTGACAACTCCTCCAGTTTATCTTTCCAATTGACTATGTTAATTGTATTATTTTTCCTGTTGTTTTTGCGCGGAATGCTTTCAATGCTTGCTTCCGGATTTTTTTCAAGATATCTTTTGATAACGGTAAATCGAGTGCGACAACTAATACGAGTATGTTTTCCATTTAAGGCCTTTTCACATTTTTTCCATTCCTTGACACCATGTTCCGTTACGAAATTTATTAACAACATATCATCTTCTAAAGTCCAAGGCTCACATTTGTGACGTTTCGATAAGGTATTCAAGTAACGACCTCGCAACTGAACAACTGTGCGATTGGGAAAAAGGTTTCGCGGTATGCAATTAAATTTAGTACCATATTCATTGACAGCTGCTATCAAAAGTAAATCTTCTTCGGGTGTAAAGGGCGCTTTTAATGTAGGAAATCCAAAAAGTAAGTTATAATAAGAGAAAAAACAAAAGAAATAAACTCAATTACCTCTGTTAATTTTCGGATTTAAACTATAAAAGTAACGACTTTGCAAAGTAGTTTTTGCTTTATGCGGAAAATGGGCCACTACATTGCTCCAATTAGTGATACCATGTATAGTATTCTTCTCAACAACCCTTACAAGACGTTCATCATCTTCTTTGGACCATTTGCTGGTATTTTCTGGTAATGCATAACGAACACTGGTTTGAAATTGAACAAAGCACTGTAAATAAATTGGACAGTATTTGGAAAATAATAAAACACAAATATTTTAAACTGTTACCTGAAAATCTGATCTCTGCCCAACTTCTAAGGCTATAGCTTGCCAGTCTTGGTAATTATATTTTTTTACAGCTTCTATAAGTTTATTATTTTCCTCTTCAGACCAACTAGTGCGCTTTAATGAAGGATGTAAAAATACATTCCAGATAGCCTCGCATGATTTAGCAGAATGGCGATGTTGTACATCATGACTGGATATATAATCCCAGTCAATTTCGAAATCTGCTTGCACTTCAGTTAAAAGTTTTGCCAACTTTTCACTATCTATGTCAGATCTTTTTCTGAATTTCCTTCTAGAGCTTTGAGCCATATAGTCAAAAATCTAGACGGTCAATTAATTATCATTTCTTTTTTATTGACTAATAACCATTCGACTTACCTGATTTTTAATGCCCACCACAATGGCAAGCTTGTCTCGCGTAGACCAAACATGTCTGGCTTGTAAGTCCAAGTCCATAGGAAACATTTCGTTTTCCGATTTCCTTTTTATATAATCTGGATTATTGGGACAGTTGCGGCATTTTATATCTTTAAAGAACATATTCCCCTTTAAATAGAAAGTTCCCCCCTTTAAATAGGCTCCTTTTATTCCTATACCCGTTTGCCTTTTACTACAAATGCCCTTTTTAAGAAAAACTTCGTTCGCTCTATAAGTTTCTTTTACATTGGATAAGAGATTCTCCAGTTTTTGTCGAATGGCCAGTAATTGATGCTGCATATTTCTATTTAGCGTTAAGGCTTCATTTAGTTTGCCTTTCACATCATCACCATTATTAGCCGCCATTGTAAAGAAGGTATATTTTTTGTTATTTTATGCTTATAGGACAGCTCTCGTTTTCTATCTTCTTTGTAAACAAAAAATATTTCTTCTTCCAGTACAAAATAGAGAAATATGAAATATAAACAATAGAAGTGATGCCAACAGTTGAAAGAACATTTGACATAAAGTAGTCAAGAAACTGCTAATATCGGAACAAGACTACACCATGCAAATTGTTAAGCATTAGAAATTTACCCATTTGAAGTGGAATTTAAAGATAAAAATAATACAGATTTTATTCATTAGAACAATACATTTATCTATTGTATCAAATCTATATTGTTCTTATACACAAATAACCTATAGGTAGGGAGTTCAGTTTGCTAAAACTCTCCACTTTCGATTATTGAAATCTTTCCACATCTTCTAACAAGTTCTTAACAAATTTTAATTATAATTAATGTCAGCAACTTAAAAAACAATTTGGGAACTATATTACATTCAAAATTTTTGATTTATTACAAATTAGAAAACCATACATCTTTCAAACTAACATTTTACTGACAGTACTTTTTTGAATATGGTAACACTTGCCTAAATGTCATTAAATTTTTTCTCTGTTTTTTTCCACAAAGGCAACAAATCTGCATAAAATATATAAAACACAAATAAATAAGTCATACTCATAAATTAGTAAAATTATAATTATAAACTAAAATTTGTAATAGCATAGAAAATATTTGTGCATAAAAAATAAAATAAAGTGAACATTTGGCAGTAGAAGAACAGTATGTACAATGCCAACTACATGGATGGCGTACCAGTTAAGATAGCCGAAAAGTATAAGCCTCCTCCTGCTATATACAAATTGCCTCAATCGTTAGCAAACAAATTGAATTTGGAAAATAATTATTATTGGATTTGTACAGCATTTGCTTATGATTTACAGCTCGAACACAAGGCCCTGACAAAAATTCAGCAATGGAAACGTATACGCCAGCGCGACAAGGAACTGCGGAAGGAAAGAATTTCTAGAAGAGAATTACAACGCAAACGTGAAGATGAAGAAAAACAAAAGAATCTACTCTATAGCGTATCATATCCTAGCACCGACGACTTATCCTCAGGCAACGAAGAGGAAAGCGACGAGGTGACCAAGATAAAAGATGAAATTTTAAAGGATATTTTGCCAACGAAGGAATCAGCACCACAAATTAGTGTTGCAAAAACAACAGCAAACAGCTTCCATAATATTTTGCAACCGACAGTATTGTCTTATAGTAGTAATAGCAGTAACGCCACTAATAGTAGTAATTATGTGACAACCCCAGCTAAAACGTCTTTTGATAGTAAACTATCCAGCAACACTTTTAATTATAAAGATTTCGAAGATGATACTTCTTCACCCTTTGATAATATTGAACTTAAAACTATTAATGATTTGGATGTGCTGGCCCAAGTTTTACACAATACCCAAATAAAATCTCCAGTGGATGAGAAATTAAAAGAGACTATGGCGGAAGATTCAATTAATAACTTAAAAGAAAGCGAGCCTGAACCATGTGATTCTTATTGTATTCCAGAAATAACTAATGAGGACATTCCAAAAGCTAATAATAATTTACCAAGATTTGAAAATTACAGTTATAACTCTTCTCAGACCGCAATTAATACCGAGGTCAGGGACCAAAACACAATTTCGAAAAATGCTATGCAATATAATGCCAACCTAACCGCTCATGCACTAACACCTCAACATCACTATTATAATGGATTACAAAAATCCAATGCCTACTTCAACAGTCAATCCTTAAATAACTATCAATCAAATATGGCAAGTCCTTTAACGAACAATAGATTACTAGCCGTCAGTGATGACCAAGTAATCAAATCGAAAAGTGTACCCGATATTATAAAAGAGCTGAGAGATGAAATTCGAAATTCGGAAATAAGACGACACAGAAATTGTAGCTATAATAAGGAGGAAGTGTCTACACAAAGTACAGGTAAACCTTACATCTAAATCTATAAATGATTAAAATATTAAACATTTTATAAATAGCAGAATATTCCATAAATGAATCAACAAACATAACAAATGCGATGACTGAGAATACAGATGTGTTTAGAGATTTAGATGATAACAGCAAAAGGCTAGTCGAACAAATATGTGGTATGGGTTTCCCTAAACCGAGGGTGGTAAGAATTGTCCAACTAGTAGGAGCCGATGATAAGAAGGTCTGTAATTAAATTGCTGGCAATAGTTTTTAACCTATCTTGTCTACTTGTTATTTTATAGGTCATAGAACATCTTATACCCTTAAGTGAGTTAGCCGACTTAGGTTTTGAAGAACGGAAAATATCGGAGGCATTAATACGTAATGAAAATAATAAAAACAAGGCTCTAGATGAATTGATTGCATAGTCATCGTATATATATATTACATTAATGGAGACCCATCGTCCTTTGTGGCAGTCACTATTTACTAAAACACTATGTCAGACAAATAAGCTTATTTTGAATACAGTATGTAATTAGTTATTTTCGAATAATTTGCAGTCTACTCATACCGTATCTTTATAATGATTAATATATGCTATTGAAATGAAATGAATCTAACAATTATAAAAAATAAAATAAACGCTTGTCTTTGTTTATTTTGCTTTGAATATACAAATGAACCTAAGATAGTCGCGTCGCTGAGCTCCATTAAAATCGTCGTCGTTACGAATAATTTTGAAATTTTCACAGGAAAAATATGAAATTCATTTACATAAGAATTATAAAAAATTTGTTTACAAAAACAGTATATAAAAAAATCGTGTTATTTTGAAGTTTTCTTAAAAAAAAACTCATTACTTAGAATATCATACACTTTTACATAATAACTGTAATGGCAAATAACTGGAATAATTTCAGCAGATGCTTATTCAACAGAATTGTTATTTTAATATAAATTTTGATGATAAATATTTGACTTCAACGTTATTAGTAATGAAAAACGCGAAAACTTGGAGCAACATAGATAGTATGTAGTGAGCGATATTCGAGTTATTGATGTAGATTTTCTCTTATCAGCAAGCTATTGTATTATTAGGCATATATGTATATACCACATATGTAGATATGTTTTTCTTGACTTTTCACAACACAATATCTGAAAAAGAAAACAATAATGACGTTGACGATAAACAATGCCAAAATTTTACAACTCTGTCCAAAAAAAGAAAGTAGTAAATTTAGTAGTAGACAAGGAGGACAACTTCTGCATGCAAATAAGAAAAAAAATAAAATACTGTGTGAAAATTGCAAGAAATACATTCGATTTTTCTTATTTTCTCAAAATTTTTCCTCAATAAATTGGACATTAAGAGTTTTGGGGAACTTAAAAAGGTATCGATACGAACAAATTAAGAAAATTAAAAACAGTGATTATTAAGGCTATCGGCGAAAGAGAAAGATTGCAAAAAATAAAAAGGAATCTCGAATCACCATGAAGTAAAGGTGGAAAGCAGCAATAACAGTAATAGGGGAAAATAGAGCTTGAAGAATACCAATTGTATTCAAGAAACATTTGTCCTGGAAACAGAAATCGGCGTGGAGAGTTGGAAAAATTGATTCGATTTATATTCAAGCACTCACCAGCCAGAAAATAAAAGTTTTGTATGGGGGAGTGTTTTATAACACTTTTGGTTATTTCATGATCCTGCTCCAAAGAAACTTTTCGTTTGGGCCTAAGGAAAAAGAAGTTTGTATAAAATAATGGACACTACCATGACGCAGCAACGAAACCGTGTACAATCGGGTGCCACAACGACAACAAGCGCAAGTAGTTCAACAACGACTGCTCTAAATGTCGGGCAAAATATAAACTCCATCAATAATAGCGGTGGAAGTAATATCGGTCAAAGTTCCAATATGCTGGGAATGAATATTGAACCAACAGAGCCAATAGAAGTGCGTAGTACATCATCGTTTGCCAATATGTTGGATGGATTTGCTGCCCGTGTTTCAGGAGATCGCTGCCAGAGCGCTGCGAGCACTCCAAGCTCTAGTAACTCATCAAGTTTGGGAATGATCGGTGTTGCAAATTCCGCCCCGGGCATAGTTCAGAGCGGTGTTGCAAGTGTGGGTTCAATATCTAGCTTAACCAGTATTGGTAATACTGCCAATGCCTTTTATTCTTCCATTGGGTTAGCGTTCAACTCATTAACCTCACCTATATCAGCTGCTGCAGCAGTTGCATCTGCCACAACAGCAGAAGCAGCTGCTGTTGTTGTTGCAGCTGCTTCTGCCATATCCAATCATTTGAGTTCACCAACTAGTACCACACCACCTCGTGAACTGGATGATGAAGACGAGGATTGTGACGACGATGAGGAAGATGAAAGCAATAATAGAAAAGAGATATCACCAACCACAAAAAAGTCATGGACTGAGATTAAGGCCACAGTAAATGAAATACGAAAGCAATTGTCAAATTTATCTAGCATGGTGCCCACAAATATACAATTTCGCACTCTATCTGATGGCCGCGTTCGTTGTTATTTTCTTAGCACTCCGCCTAACGCCTGGGAAACAACATTGCTATATACAGATATTAATCTTTCTGCGGCAACGTCAAGTGAAGAACCAACATCACCTGATAGTCCAATTGATAGTGGCATTATGCGCTTGGGTTCACCTCCCTCTTCGCAAGCTTCGTCGCCAAATCCCTATTCCGGCAGCTTCTTGAGTGGTGGAGGATTTGGATATGGCTTTAATCGGAGCAGCAATAAAAGGTTTATTTATATTGAGACCCAGTTTTGATATAAAAAAGTGAATTCAAATACATATTTTATAAACAATTACAGACTACAGTGGAGCATAGTATTACAGCAGCCAATGTTTAGTGTAGCTAACTCTATTGGTGGTGGCAACGTTAACGCTTGGTCAAGGGAGTTTCAATTACTTCAGGAACGAAAACGTCTTTCTACCTGGGGCATTACTTCCTATGAATTGCACAAACCAAGTGGTAAAATAGTTTTCCCATGTTTTAATGATTTGTACCAATGCTTGGATACTGGATATAATGTAAGTACTCTTGCTTGATTCTTTCTAAGACAACTTTTAAATAATAGAATGGAAGAAAAATTTGTGTTAAACTTACGACATTATTATATTCCTTTTAAATGTTTGCAATAGCTTTGAAATTAATATATATATGAACAACGATCATGTTTAAATTTATCTTTGATTATGCAAATTTAATTGATTTTATTCCCTTTGATTGCGTTAAATAAACTGGTTTGACTTTCTCTAGAAGAAATTAGTCGTTACATTTGACTGCTGGGAAAAAGCATTCAAGTAGATGTTATTGCCTTTAAAAGCATATAATTTTTTACAATGATTCATAGTTTTTTAAATGATATGATATTATATCATCCTTTAATTATTGTATACCACAGATTGTTTGTCTATTTTGAATAAGAAAACACGTATGAATATTATACATGCCTGTGTTATTGTATTTTCTGAATATTATTTTTATTTTTATTTATTAGGAATTTTAAATGCACAGATTAAGAACATACATATGTACAAAGATTAACTGCTCTAACGTAGACTTTTTAATTTGCTGAAAACCCTCTATAAAAAATAGCCACCGATATGTAGTGTAAAGTTAATTTTAGAGTTTCCTTCGATTTGAGGTAAAATTTAAAGCGCTATTAATGACGGCTACATTGCTAAACAAGAGATTTTTAATTATGTAATGTACTTTGATCTCAGAAATGTATTGTTTTTATAATATGTTGATATATGGATGTCGTTAAGTGTTTATTTATTTTATTATTGATGCGATTTATTTTGTTTTTCACAGACCAATCCACTCTTCCCTATACAATTGCGCACATGTCCTCAATGGGCTGCTTTGTATCCCCAAATATGCCCACAAAATTCCGATTTGATTGCCTACATAAGCGAAAGTGACATTTGGGTTACACATACACTCAGTGGTCATGAGGAACGTCTAACGTTCGCCCATGATGGTCGACGTTCTTTTGCAGATGATCCTCTGAGTGCCGGTTTGCCATCATACGTAATGCAGGAAGAATTTAGCCGTTATCAAGGATATTGGTGGCAACCCCAATCCGACGGTAATGGTTTTTAAGGACATAATTTTGAATTTATTCTGTTAATATTCTATATTATCGTTATTTCGCTATAGATGGTATATATCGAATTGTTTACGAAGAAGTCGATGAATCTGATGTTTGTCTATATAGCTTCCCATCTCCTGATACCATGCCAGGCGAAGTTGAGGAGTACAGATTTCCACGTACCGGTACTGCAAATGCCAAGTCGAAATTAAAAATGGTTCAGTTTGTATTAAACGAATCCCTGCAAATAAGCGATGTGTGTATTAAAGACTTGCCGTATTCTCTGTCAGTTGTTTTTCCTTGGCTGGAGTATATAGTGCGTGTAGGATGGACACCAGATTCAAAATAGTAACGTTTTCAAATAGATAAATAGCTGAAAATAATAGAATATTAATCGCTCTATTTTAATTTTTTAGTGTATGGATGGAAGGAATGGATCGTAAACAGCAGCGTTTGGACTTAATACTTATACCTCTCGATAACTTTTGCGAAACCTATAGTAGTTCAACATCGTCTCCCTCAGGTTCAACCGACCACAGTTGGAAAGGTCCCTGCAGTCGGACAGTATCCCCTCTGCAAGTAAAGTGTTAAACTTAAATTTATTATATAAATGTTGTAACCTAATGTATCCTTTTCGGCAAGGTTTTATATACTCAAGTTTGTGACACATGGATAAATGTTCACGATATATTACATTTCTTAGAATTAACTGATGTATCAATAACTTATCTGTGGGCCTCTGAAGAGACGGGGTTTAGGCACATTTATTTGGTAACATCTAGTCTGTGCTCTAAAGCAATGAATGGTTGCAATGAAACTTCTTCGGTACCAGGTAGCAGCAGTAATGCTTTCAATAATAGTCAACGCCACAAGTTTCATTGCCCAACAAATATCTTCGACAGCCATGGTGATGTTATAAATGCTGCTACTCTTCATCCAAGAATTATTAATAAGGTAACACATAACATACATACGTTCATGTAGGATGTTTAAAATATTTACGTTTTTTTTCTTTTTCTTTCTTTTTTTTTTATTAATAAAGGTGGCTCTCACATCCGGGGAATGGGAAGTATTAGGTCGAAACTTGTGGGTAGATAAAGAAAATCAACTTGTCTACTTTTTGGGACTTAGAGAAACGCCACTGGAAAAACATTTATATGTTGTCAGCCTGCAAAGACCCGAACACATTAGACAACTAACAGAGCCGGGCTATTCATATGTCGTAGAATTTGATGAGGTACATATATTATTGGAAAAGTGAATATTCTTTTATGTAATTTTTGTAACAAATGTGATAATTTTTTTGTCTTTATGAAATTTAGCCTTGTCAATTAATGTTGCAAGTTTATTGTAATATACAACGTCTGCCGTCGTGCAAAATTATGCGCGTAATTCAAACATGTCAAAGCGGCGGCGTAAATGGTATACAGTTGTCGTTAATGGGTTACTTACATGAAGGCGGTAAACCCGAGCCGCAATATTGTCCACAAATATATTCACCACAACTGCCTTCGGGTGAAATTGTCTATGCCATGGTTTTTAAGCCGCATAATTTTCAATTAGGTGTTAAATATCCAACTGTGTTGAATGTTTATGGCGGGCCGGAAGTGCAAACAGTCAATAATACATTTAAGGTACATTTAAAATATACATTCGTAGTATTTAAGATCTGACTGATACCGTTTAATTCTAAGGGTAAACATCAGTTGCGAATGCATATGTTAGCAGCTCAGGGTTATTGTGTCATCTGCATAGATTCAAGAGGATCAAGGCATAGAGGCATTAAGTTCGAAGGCTACATACGCTGCCGTATGGGGCAAGTTGAATTAAACGATCAAGTAGATGCCTTGAGAATTCTTGCTGATCAATTAGGTTACATTGATATGAATCGTGTGGGCATACACGGTTGGTCCTACGGTAAGTCCAATAAATACGTTGTACTGAATGAATAAGTATATTATTTCAGGAATTTTTGATTTGTATATTACGATAATAGGAGGTTATTTAAGCCTAATGGGTTTAGTGCATTATCCCAACATATTCAAGGTAGCCATAGCTGGTGCACCGGTCACAAATTGGGAATATTATGATACGGGTTATACGGAACGTTATATGGACTTGCCACAAAATAATAAACATGGTTATACTGCTGGTTCGGTACTCAATTACATACATGCATTTCCCGACGAGTAAGTATTGTAATATAATTGTTATATATTCAAATTTATTCAATTGAATTAATATTGCAGAGATAATCGTTTATTGCTCATTCATGGTCTTATCGATGAAAACGTTCATTTCTTTCATACATCCCAATTAATAAATGCCCTAAACAAAGCAAACAAACCTTACACTCTTCATATATTCCCCGATGAACGACATTCGCTGAGGAATCTAGAATCAAATAAAAACTACGAAACAAAACTGTTATCGTTTTTGCAAAACCTGTAAATTTCTTCTTATTACTTGACCTGTCGTTTTGACCGGAATACAATGAAGAATCCAGTTTTCTCCTTGTTGCTACAGGATAATACATATATTATGTTTCGAGACTTTAACTTCGTTAATTGTATGATCGAATACATTTGTTTTGTCTGTTTTTAATTGCTGATCCTGCTCCTACTCCATATCTCTTTCCTTGCAATTATTTGATTTTCCTAAAAAAAAAACATTGCTTCTGTACTTTTGTTGCTGTTGTCGCGCATTTCAAACGTCATATTTTTACAAACGAATAACAAATGCAAGATAACCTGTTAAAATGAATGCTGAACTCATAATCAGTGTGAATGGACACAGTATAGAATGAATAATTGAAAGAAATCCCGCTTAATATTGGAAAAAAGTTTAAAAACAAATTTAATTAAAGACATCATCCTGTTATTTTATTGTGTGCTCGTTTAAAATTTAATTTCAATATATTTTTGTAATTTAAATAAATATAAATTATCAATGTTTTTATATAAATGAAAAAGAAACGCAAGTGTTTTTAATTCTTTTTACAAATATCAACAATATGTTGAAAATAAGTTAACAGAGGAAAGGGGGAGTGATAAATTTTTGCTTTATTTCTTATTGGATGAAGGTTTAAAAAATTTGATAGAAACGTTAAAGCGTACTTTTAGGCTTAAGCCAAAAAAATGCAAAATTTACATGCAGCAAAATGTTGCATTCATTTTTCATGCAGCATTTTTAAATGCTTTACTGCTCCGCTTTAGACCCACTGTAAAACTTATTGTTTTGTAGCCTAAAAGTATGCTAATCTAGTTTTTTATTATTAAAGTTTTTAATTTTTTTTTTTATTAAAAATTGCAATGTTTAAATCGTAATTTTATTTATTTTTTATTAAAGTAAAATAAAAAAAAATGAAAAATGAATGCAACATTTTTGCTGCGCCACTGCACAAAATTTTGCATTTTTGGCTTAAGCCTAAAAGTACGCTCTGTATGAGATATTGTGAATCCTGAGGAAAAATGCTGCATCTAAATCCCGAAGTCACACACACACACACATGCACCAATTTTATAAAATTGATCTCAAATGAAAGAAAGCTAGCATAAGATATCTATCTAAGCACATTAAATATACACTCTTATACTTTGCCTGTTTAGCATTTTCTTCTAACACCCAGTAGTGCTATGCCCACTGCATTATTTTTAAATAAATTAAATGTATTAGATTATAAATTTGCACGTATTGAAGAAAAAGTAGAATTGGGCGTGGCAATTAATATAAGAAAATGAGAGTCAAGGTTCTTTGCTTTTATTTGCTACCAAATTTATGATAATTGATGCTGTATAAGCAGAGTTTTAAGCATTTAAATGTAATTTTCTTAAATATCTATAAGTGGGCGTGGCAAATATTATAATATTTACGACTAAAATGAAAGAACACGTTTCTACCTTTTATTTGATACCAAATTTGTAAAAATTGGTGGTCTACTGACAAAGTTGTAAGAAGTTAAAGAAATTACTTTTTTATACGACACAAAAAATTTTTGCGAAAATTTCATCTCAAAAATTTTGTGTGTTCTACCAGGCGAACAGAATTGTGTAGCAGGGGTGTGTTTGGCAAAGTATTTTCTTTAACTTCTTATAACTTTATAACGAAGGCACCAATTTTTATAAAATTAATATCAAATGAAAGCTACAAACATGTACTTTCATTCTCATTATAAATATTACAATTTTTGTCACGCCCACCTTAAGATATTTAAGCAAATTAAATGTAAACTCTTATAACTTTGCCTGCTTAGCATCAATTTTCATAAATTTGGTAGCAAACGAAAGCTAAGATCGTAAACTTTCATTTTCTTCTAATGCCCAGTAGTGCCACGCCCACTGCATTATGTTTAAATAGATTAAATGTATTAGCTTATAACTTTGCACGTATTGAAGGAGAAGAGTGGGCGTTATAAAGCCAAAAAGTTGAAATTCTACAAAAATGCAGCAAAAAAAATGCAAATAGCAAAATACAGTACATCGCACAAAAGCAAAATTTGAAAATTTTTGAATAATTCATTTTACACTGCAATTAGGAGGAAGGATGTATTGTCGCATTAATATATGCCAATATTAAAGGAATTATACTTAAATTTGTTCTGTTTAGCATGAATTTTTCAATTTTTCAGACCAACTTTCGAAATATACGACTTTCCTGAAATGACCTCAGCCAGTTGCATTATTGAAACATATTTTCGTCGGAATATTTCTGAAGTTGTTGTTACTAACATCCATATAGTGGCACGGTCCTGTTGATTCCTTGTGCTCTATGCCATATACATTCGCAATCGGTTGGAATAGCCCAGTCTATAAGACTGTCAGACCACTTCAGCGTTTTTCAGGCGGAGGTGGTGGCAATACAGGCTATGGCGAGAATTATTGGGGACGGAAGGGTCTCCAAGCGAAATGTCACCATTATTTCTGATAGCCAGGCGGCTGTCAGGGCTCTAAGTTCCAACGTGATGAACTCCAAGACGGTGTACGGATGTCGCGGATATATCGACGAGATAGCGGAACGATATGATATCCATATCGTATGGGTACCGGGGCACAGTGGTATTCCGGCCAACTGCAGAGCTGATGAACTTGCCAGAACTCTCCGATGAGTTCTCGAATCTGGGCATCCCTATGAGGACCCGCAGGCTCATAATTGATAATGCGGTCGTCGATTCCGTCAACGACAGGTAGGCGGCCTCGGACACGGGTAAAATGGCTCGTAAAATCTGGCCAAGGCTGGATGAGGGGCGCGCAATGAGTCTACTTAAACTCCAAAGAGGCGCGCTCAGTGTGCTTATCGGGCTCATTACGGGGCATTGCATTATGGGTACGTATGTGAGGCGCATTGGTCTTGGACAACTTGCTAGCGATTTCTGCAGAAGCTGCAGAGATGAGGAGACTGTCCCTCACCTACTGGGTGCCGGGTGCTGCCAAAGGAGAAAGACGTACTTGGGTGCTTACTACATGCAGATGACCTGGAGGCACTGCCAGCGATTGACATTGGCAGCTTAAATCGCTTCATCAGGAGCTCTGAGTGGTTTCCAGACTAGAGGATAGTGGATAACTGTGGTAACACAATGGTCCCAATGCGGCCTAAGTGTGTCCATCCAATTTTCTTGGATGAGCAGCCACCTCTACGTACCTACCTACCGATGCCATATACAACGTGGAATGGCAGCAAGTATTTATTTGATAGCCTTAGTCTTTCTGGGTGTATGTATATTTATTATTTTATGGGTTATAAAATGACAACGGCAACCTTATAAGTACGACATGGCTGTTTTCATAGTAGGCGTCTCTTTGGATAAGCAACTGACATATTTTTGCAATCATAAATTAGGAAAAGTGATAAAAAAATAGAAATTTGCGTCCGTCTGTCAATGAAGTATTCTTTTTCAGACAGGTAAGGGATTTAATTATATGTTTAAATTAATTGGTGTTTGATAGGAGTATATCTGCTCTAGCATTTTCATCAGCTACACAATTACCCAGGATATTCCTGACACAACATTGCTGCGAGAGTCACTAAGAAAGTTGTGGTTGTCAGACCCAGAAGGTTGCATGTGAAAGGAATTTAATTGATTAGATCACATTGCGCCATTGAAATGTACGATGATAATTAAACGCTTTTACGCACACACGCTTGTTTAAATATGTATATTTTTTTAAAGATTTTTTTATTATTTTTTTTTTAGCATTAATGAATGTATTCTTAAACGGACAAAAAAATTTATAAATATAAATTACAACTATATATACGTTTCGATTTATTTTGGATGCATGAATTTTATTCAATTATTATTTAATTTTTAATTTAATTTAAATTATTGAATAATGTATTAAATTATATTATATTTAATATAGGCTATGTATGTATGTATGTATAAATTGCATACATTACATACATACATATATACATATAATTGTTTGTAACTTTTTGTTAAATATAAATATATTTTACACGACATATAAATAGAAAAACAAGAACTAAAAAAAAACGCTTAAAAGTTACAATTTCTTATAATGAATGTTGATGAATGATTAATTTAAATGTTAAAAATTTATCTAAATAAAATAATAATAATAAAAAAATTAGGAAGTATGGTTTTCTATAAAATATAGCGGCAGTTTCAGTTTTAACTTTTGTTAATAAAGTTTATTTATATTTTTCCATTATATTTCATTAAAACAATTCTTCTAACGAATGTTAATGTCATATAAATCTCTAAAAAAAAGTCCATCTCTTAAATATTTCAAAAGTTTTTCTTAACTTTTTTTTTTATTGTATTGAGGATTAGTTTTAATTATTTTGTATTTTGTTGCTATTAAGAAATTAATAAAATTAAAAAAAATTCAATTTTGTAATTAGAAACCTTGCTAATACCATTAACTAACTAACTATAGTTTTTTTGTTTGTTTTGTTTGTTTTGTTTTTGTTTTTTTCAATTTTGGTTTAGGGCGACTTCCTTCATACATTTGAGTATATACATAGTTTGAAATAATTTAAGAGATAGTGTGTAAATAAATATAAAAAAATTGAACAAAAAAAAAAAAATATTAATTTTTGGTTTTACCAAAAACTATACCATAAAATGTTGCATTACTTAAAACTAAATATAATATTTAAAAATTATGAATATACTGTGTATATGTATGTATATACATAATTGTATACGTATAATTTTTGTTTTTACGTATGTACGGATGTATTTGAATTTCTTAGGTTTTACATGTTTTGTATGTCGATGCAGGTTTTTTTTTGCTTTGCTTTGTATCGTTTATATTTTTCTTCTTCTTTTGAATGCATGTTGTATGCCTGTATGTATGTATATGTTTTTATTTATACATATGTATAAATATTATAAAGTATATAAAAAATAAAAATAAATTTAATTTTAAAAGTTTCATAAGGTGTTTGTTTATAATTGTTTTAAGTAACACATACACCATTATTTGAATCATAATTATTTTATTGTATTTATTATAATAATTATTAACATTGAATGAAAAATAATATAAAACAAAAATATTAAATAAATAAATAGTAAGATTGTACTTAATTTTGTTTTTACGCTTTCAACGAAATGTATGTATGAAATCAATTGTTTAGTTATGAAGTAAAAAAAAGTTACAAGTTATATTTAGTTTTGGTTGAACGATAGCCATTATAAAATTTTATTTAAGATTTCGTGCTACATTAAATTTTTTTCTTTAAATATTTTAAATATTACATTATCTTTATTAAACTTTAGATTATAAACTATTATTTCACTTTTAATGCGTTTTACGTTATTTACTTTTAATTATTTATTCATTTGCCTATAAATTTAGTATTAGTTTTTTCTTTATATACTCATACATTTTCATATGGATTTATAAAAATAATTATTTTTACAAAAATTTCTTTACAATTATAGAAATTTCTCATTTTTTGTTTTGTTTTTTGTTTGTAATTACACGTACATAGAAATTAAACTGTGAAAATCGAAAACTGTTTAACCACATTCAATACAGAAGTATTTTTATTTGATATTATAAACGAAACGACAGTTTTTCAAATTTTTTTTTTTGTTGCAGGCAGTTATGTTTGTTTCAAGTTTTTGTTTTTGTTTGTTTATTGAATTATTGGTCTTTCAAATGTCTTAATAAAAATAAAAAAGTCATACTTCTGTTTCAACAAGAATGTTTTAATTAAATGCTGTTATAATTTGTTATGTATCAGCGAAACAAATCTTTTTGCTCTTAAAAAATTTAAACTATAAAGAGTACTTACTAACACTGATTTAACATATATTTTTTTTTTTAAATTTAATTTAAAAAATTTAATGGTTTTAAAACAAATTGAATAAAATTTCCTTGCCTTTAAATAGAGTCCTAAAGCAATAGGCATTTTAACAACCATTTTATAACTAACAAAAGGAATACGATTTTAATTATTGCACAATAAAATGTTTATTGAATATTGAACTTAATAAAACATTTACTAGGAGCTTTAATTTAATTATTTTATGCTTAATATCCTTTTCGAAAATTAAATAAACATACATATATGTATATTTACTATATATACATACAGAATACAGTGGTGAAGTATTGATGGGGTAGGCAAAAATATAATTCACAAAAAGGATCTTAAGCTTAGAATAGTTATTTCACATTAATTTATAAAAAAATATAAAAAAAGAAACTCTCATTATTAAATATTTACTAGGTTTTTAAAACATCAATACATAATTATAAATATACAAATAAAATAATATATAAATGTAGGTTTTAATTTTATTATAAAAACAAACAAAAAAATAAGAAACAAAAATATTGAATATTATATGTAAAGTTTCCAAATACTATAGTGATGTATTGTTTTGATCGACATTTTTAAACATTTTAAATTAGAATTAAACGGTAACTTGTAAACAAAATCATTGATAGTGATTTCTTTTTCTCAAACTATATTCTTTATAGCTAAGTGTCTCAATATAATTGGTTTTTGAATCATGGAAAATAAACACTGCAAACAATTCCCCTTCGTTTAATCAAGAATTTAAAGTACGAAATTTAATTTTTTTTGCACAAATGTATACAAGATGTATACAAGATGAATATTTAAAGAAACATTATTCACTATAAGGCGGACTGAGGAGACATCAGTGGTGTTTAAATTTAAATAATTTGCCTTTCGTTTATATAGAGAAACTAACAGATTTTCCAAAATTACTGTCTAATTTTTGGTTAAATGGAATCCTACAAATCTTTGAAACATTGCTAATTGATGTAAGCAAATATGTTTTTATATACCATCTATTCGGTGTTTTAAAACCAATTTTTTTTTTCATTTAAAAATTAAAAATATTGTTCAAGTGCTTGTACACAAACAATTAAGTTAAAATAATTCGAATATGAAAGAAAAAAAATCTCAAAAAAAAAAAATAATAACTGCCAGCTAAATGGTTGTGTTGTCCATTATTATATAAGTCCCCAGTAATTACTGGACCTGGTTGAGGCTCAGTGTTTCGAATTAAAAGCTGCTCGTTACAAGTAGAGCAATACATTAATACAGCGAAATTGATTAATTTAACAGATTTACAACTTTTCAATATTATTTTTAATTAATTTCACATTATCTACATAGTGAGTGGTAGTTTAAAAGCAAATTTTAAGGAGACATACTAGTTCATTATTCAAAATACATAAGCATATAAATGATTTTTATTAAATTATTTTATATTATGCAATATTAAAAACTATTTTTCTTATAAATTCTTATAAAATTAAAACAAATAGGAAATTATATTATTAAATATTAAGAATATTAAGAAATTAAAAAAGATAAATAACGATTTTTGCCATTAAATTAACCATACAATTTGCTATATCGAAAGAAAAAAATTTAAAAAAATTAAAAGAAATTATGTAATTAACAAAAACAAAAATATTTGTTAAAAAAAAATTCTTTTCATAATTCTTTTTTTCTTTCTTTACACTTTTGATTTCTTACATGCATGCATATGAATTACATACTTATTGTATTTACATATTTATTTATAATTTCATTAAAATATTATTTATATTCTTCTGCTTCTTGTTTTTCTTTTATTAGTTGTATTTATTTATTAAAATGTATGTATGTATGTATGTATATTATTAATATATTTTTTTTTATTTATTTATTTTGTTTGTTTAATAACATATATGTATATGTATGTATGTAGATTTACATAAAAACAAAGGAACTATATATTTCAGTCTTTTTAGTATAAAAAAAAATATCTATTGTTTGCATAGTAAACATATGTGTATACATATATATATGTGTTTGTGTGTGTGTATTTATGTGTATGTATATGTGTTTTGTTATATATATTTTGAATCTATAGTGTATTTATTGTTTTTTTTTGCTTTCTATTGTATTTCATTTTAAACTTTATTACAAATTTCGTAAAAAAAAATGGTAAAAATTTTTATATCTACAGTTTGTTTTAGTTTTTTTTTGTTTGTTGTTTGTTTGTTTTGTAATTGTAATTGAACGGTTGAATTTTAACTATTTCTATAAAATCCTGTTTAGACGCCTTTAATCTTAAATATCGTCGGCCTATGTGTTGTATATGTGAAGGTAAAGCAAGTAGTATCGAGTGCTATTTTTTAATTTAACAGAATTAATTTACACAAAAAATTTCGAACATTTTAAAGTTTGTTTAAATCTTTCTAGGTTATATTATAGAGTATCGCTGTTATTTGAAAACAAAAAAATATTCGAATTGTCAAATTGTTTGAATGCGCTTTAAAATCGTTTTAAACTCTTAAATGTTAATTTCATTTTGTTTTAATTTGTGGAAAAGGCTTAAAAGACACCTACGAAATTTTCCATTTGAAAAGACAAATGTTGATAATTTTTTTCATTTTAATTTTAAACTGTTTTAAAAGCCCTGCCATATATTTTTTATATCAGCCTCCCATTTGTTTTTAGTTGACAGTAACTGTTAAGGATTAGTTTAAATTTAATCGTTATTTTCAAACGGGAAGTTTTTCGCTCTTTTTTTTGTACAATTTCAAGTGTGTGTTGTTTCAAAGGATTCTATTTTACAATTGAGTTTTCAAAAAAGTTTAGTTAGTTTTGTCTGTTTAAGATTTTTAGAAATAATTTATAATAATAATAAAAATAAATTATAGAAATTATTTTCCTGCCAATGACAAAACACCAGAAGTGATATACAACAACATATTTAGAGAAAATATGCCACATATGTAAGTATTCTAAGCCAATCGTTTTGAAAAAAAGCAACTATTTTAAAACAGAATTCTAACATCCATTCACTCCTACGTTTTTTTCGCATTTCGATGTAAATGAACTTGAAATTTCAAAAAAGAAAAAATATAACAAAATTCCAAAATTTTTTGTGCACAATCTTTTCTGTTTGATTTTCCTTTTCATGGAAAAAAAAGAAAATTAAATTAACATAAAATATAAATAAAAGTAATAGTAACTCGATGTATGAATTAAAAATCAAGCAATTTTTTGTATATCATACAACACACATAGTAACTGAAAGTATAATTTTAATTAAATAGACGTAAGAAAAAGGATTTTTTGTACTCTGATTTTTGTTTTGTTTTTTTTTTTATTGTTATGAACTATATACATTGTACTATTTTAATTATATGTATGTATGTATGTATGTTTAACTATTGGCTTTGTTTGTTTTGTTGTTACACAATGTATTCGTAGGGTGTGAAATTCGCTAAAATAAAAGGACTAAAAAGATTATTTTAACTAAATCGTATAGAATTTATTTAAATTTCGTTATAATTTTTTAAAATTCGTACTGTAAATTGAATGCAAATAAATAAATTTCCAAAGACTGGTATTTTAGCTGCTCTGCAGGGTAATACAAGTGCAACGTTCGAATGATATCATTTCTGTGCTAATTATGTATGTATGTACAGATAAGGATCTACTATGTTTCATTTTACATATCGCTTGTTAAAAGTGACTATGTTTAATAGCGCACAAAAGTAACTAATGTTACGATGCTGTTGCAAAGAAAACTAAGATTTATTTCTTAAAAAGCCTGTGCATTTAAAAAAAACAGATGAAAAATAATATCTTTACACTGAAGTTTTTTGAAATTTTATTTTATATTCTTATGTAGTAGTTGCTACACTCGAATTACAATGCAAAAGAATTGAGAAAAGCCCATGAATTAAATTATGAATTCATTGAAATAGTCTTCAGTATTGATGCAATATTCAAAGGCAAAGTTTTTAATATTTTTCAAATACTCTTTGAAATTTTTGATTGAGTTTCAAATCTTGGTGTTTTTCAAATTAGTTTTGTGTAAAGCATTTAAGCCAATGCTGTTCATCTATATTTTTCTAGTAGATTAAAGGCAACATTTTAAATTGTTTCTTACACAAGCTGCTTATTTGAATTTGTTAATCTTAAATACTGTGTATCGAAAATATATTCATACAAATCATTTTACAGACGTATCTCTGTTTTCGTTCAACTTCGCTTTCATATCACTAGAAATATGAAAAAATAATTTCGTTTTGTTTAAACTAGGCGAATGGATTTAAATTTGAGAATGTTTAACCATGAGATTAAACCCTTATGGCAGATAAAATAGTCAAATACAAAAGAAATCTAGTTATGTTCGTTAAAAACAATTTCATTCTTTTTAATATTAAAATATTTCATTTGATTTGCTATATAAGTTTAATCGATTTTTTATTCACAAAAAAAAAAAAAATGGAATTAAAAAATATATTGAAAAAATTCTGTGGCAATATGGAATAACTGCTTATTATTAACTTGAACTTTAAAAAAGTTTTACGTACTTTCCATGATGTTCTTATGACTTAAACAAAATTAAAACACAATTTTTTTTTACATGTGTGTACTCAGGTATGTACGTATGTCCAGAAAATTTACAAATTAATAAATTTCAAGCAATTTTTCTATATTTATACAGAATCTATTAGTAGTATAGATGTCTTATATTTAAAATAAAATTGTAATAAATGTTTACAATTTTGTTTAACATTTAAAAAATTTATTTTTACTACGGTTAAGAATTGTGTTTTGGTTGTAAGAAAGTATACATATGTATATGCATGCAGCATATGATGTGGTATGATAATGGTATGGTGTTCGTACGTAACTATTGTAATTTATTGAAGTAGTATGTTAAGAATATATGTATGTATTCAATTGTTTTAAATGTACTAAAACGATATATTTAATTGGAGTTGTGGAGTTAGAGTTGGCAATATTGAAATATAAAGTATTTTAAAGCAAATTAAATAAAAAGTTGACAAGAAATAATGTTGCAGAATGAATGTTATGACTTGCAATTCGTTGTAGATATTAAGATGTTCTATGCTCTTTGTAAAAATCTGTAGAGTACTACATTCGTTTTCGAATTCAGTAGCAAGTATTGTAAGGGAAATTAAATTTTTTTTTCTTTTCGTTATACTATTATTTAATCGTTCGACATACCATTCTGTGTCTGTCCTCAAATATATTAATTGTTTAGTATGTATATACATATATAGTTCATTTGCTTTCTCGTTTTTTGTTTGTTTTTTTTTTTCGTTTTTGTTTTATTTCAGTAATTGAGTTTATTTGTTTAATTCTCTAGGTAACATCCTTTCTTTTATTTATTACTCTTTTCGTTCTCTCTTACATTAAGCGTAATTCTCTATTTACATTTCTATTAAGATTAGTATAAAATTGGTGTTGACAAATAATTTTCTTCTATTTTTAGGATAATTTTTTACATTTTTCTCCATTAAAGAATATAAAAAAAAAATTAAATAAAATAGATTTGAAATCAACACCATTTTGAGTAGTTGTTTTGTTATACAATATTATTACAATAACAATAACAATGTAATAGCAGTATGTATTTATGTATTGTATGTATGTATGTATTTAATATGTATGTATGTATTGTGTGTATGTATGTACATTCAATAAATATAATTATATCTAATATTGTTACTGTTTCGATCAATAATAATGCGATATTATTGTTATTATATTATTATTATTATTATTATTATTATTGTTGTTATTTGTTAGAGGTTTAGTTTTGTATTTTGTTTTATTATTTACAAACGCAGTGGTGGTGTATTTAAACCAACTCAGTCAAGTAGATGAATATCTTCTCTTACACATAAATACATAATTGGTTAATTATTTTTAATTTTCACTTTTTTCGTTTTACAGTCATTTTATGATGTTTCTCTACCCACAAAGCCATTGGGTGGTGGTGGTGGTTGTTGTTGATGCTGTTGTTGTGATGGCGCTGGTGGTTGTTTTAACCAATTCTCTTTTGTTAATAATGTTGAAGACGCTATTAGGCCTATGGGAGGTCTACTGGTCGACTGGTGTTGTGATGTTGTAGTTGCTGTGTTACTACTCCGACTGCTGCTACTACTACTTTGGCTGCGACTGCGATTGTTAATGTGTTTTTTCTTTTGGCTACGATCATTACTACTACGTCTACTTAGTGGAATACGGTCAGACTTTATACCCTTTGTAGTGCTTGTGGGTATATCGTCGTCATCTTCGTCCGTTTCATGACTTGAAGATGTTGACATTGCCGAAGAGGAAGAGGAATATTTTGTAAAGCGATCTTTTCCTCCAGTTCGAGAAATAGCTACTTGGGACTGGGGTTGGGATTGTGTTTGGGATTGTTGTTGTTTTTGTGGTAATACTGACGACGATGATGATGATGGTATTGTGCCCATTAAGACCGAAGGTGGTGGTGGAGGTCCCATTATTTGATAGTTGGGGTTGTCACTTATACTGATGGCACTTGGTTCTGGAGCCTTTGGTTCATTCATCATTACATATGATAGGGTATTATCTCGTTTTTGTGTTTTGGCAGGAGCTTGCATTAATTGATAGTTGGGATTGTCGCTGGTATGAAATAGTAAGTCCGAATTTGGATTGTTTGTAGAAGTGGATGCACCTGTTGTGTTCAGGGATTCATCTAATACCTGGTAGTTGGGATTTGAACTCATTGAAAATGCAGAAGTTGAAGACATTTTAGGTTTATTCGTAATGGTATCGCCACTGCCATCATCAAGTCTTTTGTAATTTGGATTCTCGCTAGTGGTACCCCCTGTATTATTGGGTGCAAAAAATTTAGGATTTCCGCAATAACTTCCAGCGCTACCACTTCCTCCACTCTCTATAGTGCCGAGATTTTGTCCACTCATACTTTTACCACGTCCTCCTCTTGTCAAGTTATTGCTACTACCGCTGGCACCTGCTCCCACGCCAGCACTGTTTGGATTTGAGCTGGTACTCTTATAGCTAGCATTACTTCCGGAACGTTTGTGTGTATTAAAGAGTATGCTGCGAAATTTGGCCGTCACATTATTGCCCAAAGAGTCGGCAACAGCTCTAAGACTTGGATACTTTCCAGTTCCAGTTTTCGATGAGGTGTTCGATGAAGCCGCCGACGCTGTAGACGGGTGAAGTGACGATGAGGCCGGCTGCCCTATAACTTCATCGGGCATTGAGCTCGATAAGGGCATGATCGTGGGTTGTTTCGGGTGAGGTTTTGAACGTGTTAGTAAATTTTGTACCGCGGTAGACTGGACACCCATGTCATCTTCGTCATCGTCATGGATATTAGAAGGGACCTTTTCACAGTAATTAGGACTGGGGTCATACATTTCGTAACCTCGTTCGTCTGAATTTCGTTTCATCTCCATTAGGTCCTTCAGTTCAAGGTCTGGCAAGACATATGCATCAGCATCATCTGAACGATGTAGTCGACCTTGGTGCTGCTGCTGTTGTTGGGCATAACGTGTAGGCTGATACAGATTTCGATGATGGGGATGTGTATGTGGATGGGTATAATAACTTGTACTTGGTCCCGTTTTCCTTAATTCAGCAGATGTAGATGGTGCAGAGTTCAACATTGGATTGTGTGAATTCATAATACGCGGCATGTTATAACTGTTTCTCAGCTGCTCGTCCGGTGTGCTACTAATGACCATAGGCGAGCCTGTCAGGCTGTAACATAATAACACAGTAAAATATTCACAATAAATTCGGCAGGCAAGAGGGCTTGTACAGTAATTCTATTGCTGTGTCTTCCTATATTTTCTATTTTAATATTAAACTTAATACCTAACTTAAACATACCTGTACGGCGAATGAGGTGCATCGTCATCCATGACCATTGATGAATCACCGCGATGTTCCACCGATGAATTAATGTCCATATTTACTTTATAGCCGCTATATTCTTCAAGTCTCAGAGGAGTTGTCACATCTTCCATGTCATTTTCATGATCATCAAACATATCTCCCGAACTTTGATTGCGTTCTGTTACGAATAGTATGAAAAATTATTATATTCGTCTGATATATCAAAAGATCTGTTCAAGATTTTTACCTGCCAATTCCTGTTTCATAACTTTTTGCCCATCTTCTGAATGAAAGTACGAAACTTCACTGAAATGTGGATCGGCTAAATCGAGTAAATGACGAATTATTTCCATAAACGTTGGTCTAGCTGATGGTCTATGATGCCAACATTTCTGCATTAAACTATACAATTTATCTGGACAGTTTTCGGGACGCTCCATGACACCGCCATCAATGACATACCTCAAGACCTGATCGTTCGACAATCCCTACAACGAAGACGAAATTAAAATAAAATAAAATTTCCAAACTGAAGACTAATAAAGCATTCTTATGCAATCCTCCTTACCTGATAAGGTTGTGATGCTAATGTTGCCATTTCCCATAATACAACACCATAACTGAACACATCGCTTGCTGTCGAATAAACCCCATCTCGTAAACTTTCTGGTGGCATCCATCGTACCGGTAATAAGCCTTTAGTGCCCTTCCGGTAGTAATCATTCTCGTAAATATCTCTAGTCATGCCGAAATCTCCAATTTTAACAGTTAAATCAGCCGCCACCATACAATTTCTGGCTGCTAAATCACGATGTACAAATTTCTTCGCTGCTAAATAGGCCATGCCATCTGCAATCTCTATAGCCATTTGATAGATACGACTAATGGGTGGTGGCTGGACACCTCCAGTACGCGATGAGATAGGCATACCCATTTCATCCCTTTCATCGGGACGATGTGCTCTCAGATAAGATTTTAAATCGCCATTTTTCATCAATTCCATAACTACTAAGGCCGGCTGACCACGAGAACACACCCCTAATAGTCGTACTACATGGTAAGTATCAAATTGTTTCATAACGCAGGCCTCATTTAAGAAGTTCATACGTTCTCTATCCGTAGCATTTTCATTAACTGTCTTAATAGCACATGGTATGTCTACGTTGTCATCTTTGAAGCTCTTGAGTATGCCCTCATAAACCATACCAAATGAACCCTGGCCAAGAGGATTTAATTGTATGACTTGATCACGTGATACCTCCCATTCATCGGGTATATATTGCAGGCTAATATAATGAGGATTTACGGATGGAAATATTTTCAAATCGGATGGTGGTGTTAAAATCCGCCGTCTATATAAACAGTAAATCAAAATTCCAATGAATATTAAGACAGCCAGAGTGCCAACTGTTATGCCAATAATAACACGCGTAGCCATTGTGACTGGCTGCAATTAAATGAAAGAGAACAAAGAAAATAGGTATATATTGAGTGTCCGATAAAATAAGATTGCTGATATCACTTACCTCTATGTACTTGTAAATAGCATTCGATAACTGTCCCTCACCCGCTAAAGTATTTGTTCGTATCCGAATTGAATAATTACCGGTGCTAAGTCCAGTTATAACATAACCATTCGTCTGATAACCCAACTCAACATAATCTACTTCAGTTATACATTTCTTATCTTCAACAGAATCAGGGGCTTGTAGCATATATAAAATAGTATATGAAACCACGGCGCCGTTTGGATGTGGTGGTCGCTTCCAAAATACTCTTATATTGCTCCTAGAGGAATTGGTAGTTTCTATTTCGGCTTTAAAGTGCTCTTCTTCAATTTTATCGACATTTTCTAAAAAAAAAAACGATAAAAAATGTGCTAGAGAGAGGGGAGAAAGCCAAATAAACGATTTTCAAACATACCTAGTTTAAGTGTTCGTACATAAGTTTTTACTTCGATACTGCAATCTGGTAAGGTGTCATTCGCGCTGTCCTTCTCTCTACAGGCCTCTACACCCAGCATATACCAAGAGAAATGTTTTAAATTAGAAAAAATAAAATCTGTCCTTGAAGCATTTACAGAATCGACGACAACTTCGTAAAATTCACCATCAGAGTTCCAACGCGTTTCGTTGAATGAAAGTGTAGCATCGTTGTGGGGATCAACGGTGGTAGTGAAACTTCCTCCTGATGTACTAGTGGCGGTACTTGTGGTAGTACTCGGCGTAGTAGTATCATCGTGTATATATGTATCAGATGGTAAATCGCGTATATGACGCAAAAGAAAACTATCAAAAGAATCACCCTCTGCCGCTCGTCGATTTCTATTACTATTTAAATCTAGCATTTTATTTGCACTAATACTTCTGGTTTTATTCTCTTTTCTGCAAGATATCAATATAATAAATTGCATTCCCGTAATAAAATCAAATATTGTGTATATATTTTCGACTTACTTGACATAGACAAAATTTTGCAAGGCATTCTCCAATTCAATGCTGGCATGTATGCTGGCATCGATTTCATCTTCATCGTACATTTGATTATTTGATTTCTTGCAATTACAATTTTTTGGTATGGTTGGCTTTTCTGTGATGGTGGGTACAGGTATATCTGGTTTACTAATCTCCTTTAAAGCTGCAAACATACGATTACATGCGATAATTTAGTCGATACTGTCGATCATATTATACTTCTTTAAGAAAGCAATACTTACGATCTTTACAATAGTTTCGAGACTCTATTCTTTGTATATGTTTGTCATATACCGCTCGTATTTTATATTTAATCAATTTACCGTTGGCTGTGGTCGGTGGTAACCAATTCATGATAATCTGATGACTGGAATTGGCATAAGCTTGTAATTTATTAACATTTTTTGGCTGATCCGATTTCGTTGTGAATTGCTGTATTCGACTTTGGCCATTGCGACGTTCCGTAGAAATGGTAAGAGTTTTAACATAATACGAATAGCGAGTGTATGGCTTAAGGTTTTGAAAAAGATAGATTGTGGATTTGGTAGGCTCACTTACTTCCCATCTATTAAAACGAATTAAAATGTGTAATTAAAAATTTACTTTCAAAACAAAACCAGCGACAATATGTTTGTAATACTAACCCATCTTCACACGGACGAAACGCATGCTCTGTAGCATTGCCGAACGGGTCTTCAATATGTAGAAACTGATAACCGATGAATGTACGTTGATCTTCGTATAAAATGGGATTTTCAATTTGTACAATAGCAATTAAAGAGCCGGTTCTGGTTAGAGTGACGTTCAATAAAGTTGTGTTACCTGTGGAAAAAAAAAACGCAAAAAAATTGTGTTTTTTATGTTGTTGTTTTATTGCTAAAGGTTTTTGTTAATGATTATTTACTCACATGAACCCCTGGAACCGTTTGAATCTGAGACTTCCTTTTGATCGAATTCCTCTTTGTTTAGCATGGGTAGTAAAGTATTGATTTCCTTGAGACACAATTTCGGATTGAAATGAAAATAAACAGTACCCTTCAATATCTGTACAGTCTGATTGGGATTCCAAATAGTTTCCATATCCGTATTTTCCAAGACATAAAACGCATATCTGTGTTTGTATAAAATCAAAGCATAGCAGAATAAATACTTTTGAACAACGCTTATGTGATTTCAGAACAACTTACTCGTTTTCAATAAGATTTTTTCCTTCAATTTTTTGTAAATTTTTAAAAAATTTCAAGTCGAACAAGCCATATGTGCCATGTACCTTTAGAGCTGTCTCTATACTAACTATTGAAGACAAACCATAGGCCAAATCTTCCATTAAGTGACCTTCAAAAATTACAATTACAATGTTAGATAAATGCATTATCAGTAGTTCTAATGTTACAGTTACTTACGTCCGCCTCTTTTAATATTTATAACTAAAGGCGAATGTACAATATTGGTGCAACCATGCAATTCTCTAGCTCTTGCCACACTATCAATTAGACCGCCTTGACACTTCTTAATACACTTATCGCCACACTGAACACATGTCATATTGACTTTTATATAACCCTCTGGACATACAGTGGAACAACTGCCTTCATAGGCTACCAAAACTTCCTGTCTGTTGTTTTCATATTTGGTTCCAATAATACTGCACGCCTCTGCTGTTAAGCACCTTCGATCCAGGAACTGAAATTTATTTAATTTCATTAAATGCACTTGTTATAGATATGGAGAGAGGATATCTATCGTGTCTCACTTTATAATAATTCTCTGGACATTTATCTGTGCAGGTTGTGTTATATATGGAAAAATTCCTACAGCTAATACACTCATTGACATTATCGGGCGAACAACCTCCAAGGCATGCTTCATTACAGCAGGTATTTTCATCAATGCAATTATTACGACACCTCTTAGGACAGACTGAAATGAAGTCGTAAGAAATGATTAAAACAAACAACACTGATGATTACAAATATTGAATTTGATTACATTTTTGACAGGATTTGCTATTCCAACAATAACGACGACCGTAGTGTTCCTTGCAAGCAATCTCATTTGGTCCGACGTTTGACTCACCAGTATTCCACTGGTCTCCTGGACATGCCGGGCATTCAATGTTATCGCGATTGTCCTAAAATAAAAATAAAAAACAAACAATTATTAAAACGCACATGCAGCTGGCTGGCAAGCAATTATTACTCACCTTAATTGCTGTATCCGTGTTATTCGAAACAATTTCATCCCATTTAATAGAGTCAACAAAGCATAACATGACATTCTTCTCGATACGAACACCACCTCTTGTGATTGTCGTCAGCTTGGTCAGACCTAGTTCTTCAAGATGTGAATTTGAGTAGACGATTAAGGCATAACCTTCAAACAGAACACGGCCGCGTATAACACTTAAATTTGGAAAAATTCTACCGATTGACCTTAAGTAATGAACTTGATAAACGATTATAAAATCCGTTACTTCCGTTAGCAGGGGAAACGTTTCGTTGTAGTCCTCCAGCGAATTGCCACTTAAGAGTGTAATCAGCAAGAAGCCTTCGATAACCGTACAGTTTTCCAATTGATGAAATTGTGATGCTGAATTTCGTATATCGAGCGATTTACAAACTGAAAGAAAAAAAACGATCACATTGCTCTAAGTATTTACCAATAAATATTGTATATAAAATCTTTAAACTAGTACCATACTACATACATTTTAAATATGTACACACTTATATTTGTGTTAAATTTTAAATTTGTGAAATTAAACAATTTCATCTCGTATGGGCATTTCATACATACATACTGTATGTGTACATATGTACATATAACAGCATGGACAATTATTACAATTACTATTTAATTAAACATTAATAAGATACAAATATTATATTTAATATACATAAACATCTATTAATTAGACGACGTTAGCAGGACCCCCCCCTGATGTTCGCAATACAATAAATGAATGACTAGACCAATTAAAATAACGGCGACAATTTCTAAATTATTATATTCGTTGTTAGGTTTGAGTTAAAATTTAATAAATATATGTAGTATTCCGTAACAATTTATAAATTGCGAAGAGGGCCATTATAACTAACTACTCCACTTACCATGTTCTGGACGCGTTAGGCGTACATGATCCTTTGATGTTGTTTCGGCAATTTCCAATTCTGTTGTGGGTGCAATTTCTCGTGCTGATCTCTCCAGGGTAGCTAACGATGACTGTAGAGTCGTTTCAAAATCTGAGGTTAAAGCTTGAGTTAATGGCACAGATAGAGAAAGTAACGATAAAACCGTTATAATCATTTTGGCTATTGAAAGATTTGGTAAACGTAGTGATGATGAAGTTTTTTGTTTTTTAGCACTATAATGACAACATTTTTGTGATTGTTGTTCTTGTTGTTGCTGTTGCTGTTGCTGTTGATCATTAGAATTCGTCAGTCTTTGTTTTAATTGTAGAAGAGAATTTTGATGGCTACTGTATTGGGGATCATAATAATTATCATTATCGCTAACGTTAACCTGTTGATGTTTATGTCTTTTTTTAATAGATTTCTCACTTATGGGTGACAGACGACGAGAGCAATGGTATCGATGTTGTTTTTGCTGCTTTTGCTGCTGTTGACGCAGACGTGTTGGTGGTGGCGGTGAACTGAATAAAATATTTAATAACGTTTTTAATATCATTATTATTTTGTAATAAAGGGACAATAAAGATCTTCGTCTGCAACGAGGATAGGGAAAAATTTTTTGCGTTTTAGTATCCCTCGAAAGGGACAAACATGTTCTGTGAGTGGTCGACGTTACTAGTTTAGGATCAAGTTCTGGCATTATTGCCGCATTTGTTGTTGAAACACGATAGTGCGTCGAAGTTATTGGAGACATTCGATTCTGCTCTTTTTGATTTCTTAATAAATAATAGGAATTTTGCATATGAATCTCTTGATTACTGTTACTAATATTACAAATATTTGTCTGGGGGCTCTCTGAAGATTCTTGTGCTGTGTTATTACTGAGTACGTTGTGGTGTTGGTGGTCTGGAGGCTGATGCTGGTGCTGGTGGCGGTAGTGGTATTGATGTTGATGACGTTTTGATGGTTGTCTACAGCTACTGTGGCAGTTATCTCGGCATGAGCAATTGTTATTGTATATATCAGGCTCTTCTTGTCGTTTCTCGTTTTCCTCACAAATGCGTAATTCTGGATTATTGTAGTCATAATGTGGTTGGCATTTAGATGACGACGTCGTACTGTCAGATGCAAAACAGCTGTTTCGTAGGAAACATTTTGATTCTAATTTCGTAATTCTAGTAGTAGCTGTAGTACCAGTAGTAATAGTAGAAGTAGTAGAGGTTAATGATGATGTTAATGACTGTGATGTTAGTAGAATATCTTCCCTTGTTGCTGTTGTCGAAACAGTATTAGTTAAATTGGAAGTGTTGCAGGTCGCATTGCTGTTGCTATTAATGTTATTATCATCTATTGATTTCACTTGCTTATACAGATACAATTTATGCAGATATAATTTTCTTTTCTTGGCCATTAATTCACTAACGGCATGAAATTTTGCTTCCACTTTGCAATTGTTATCGTTATCGTCGCCGATGGTGGTCATTTTTTAAACATTTTATTCACATTTAAAGCCCTTGTTATCTAAAATGAAAGAAGAAAATAACAATAACTATCAAAATATTGTCATCTATGGAGCAAAGAGAAGAAATAGCAATTAAATTGAATTGTTAATTATATAAAGACTATTTAGTATGGCGGTAATAGATTGAATAATGATAATAATAAAAGTAACTGAAATAGAGAGTTAGTTAAGTTTATATCTCTTAGGGCCGTTTTTTGAATGCAAGTTTAAACTCGAGATTAAGTTAATCTCCAGTTAAAGTTAATCTCCAGTTAACTCAGTTTTCATTTTTTGAATGGGAATTTAACTGGAGATTAACTTTGTAGAGCTGCCGTACTTATAAGCAAAAATGGCAACATTTTTTTCGTTTACTTTGTTCTGTTTACTACTTTTTGCAAAGTGTTTCACAACAATTTGCTTTTGTATATAACAAAAACAAACAAACAAAAGCTGAATACTGTTGATCTTTATGTAAAAAAATTATTTTCTTAAAATAATAAATAAATTAAGACTGTCTATTGTCAATTTGTGTTTTATATAATTCATAGTTACTTAAATATTTGTCTTATTCGGCTTCCCCTCACTTAAAAGCTTTTTTTTAAATAAAATTTGTCAACTACTTTTCATAGTTAATCTCGAGTTTAAACCACCAACGTTGCTGGTTTAAACTCGAGATTAACTACTTAACCGTAAGGTTAAACTCAAGATTAAGTGAATTCAAAAACTGAAAACGGAGTTTAACTGGAGATTAACTTAATCTCGAGTTTAAACTTGCATTCAAAAAACGGCCCTTAAAAGTTTAAATATAAAAAATCTTTTAGGCGTAAATAAAAGGAATGTATGTACATGGAAATTGAAAATTTTCTATTACGTACATACATATGTACATACAAATACTCATTTATAAGTACAGAATACAAAAAAGTTTTGTATGATTTACATCGATAACAAGAATATAATAATGTACATACAAATACTATAAACTATAACAACATCAACAACAATATTTAAAGACGAAATATTTTCATGAATGAAATATTTATAGCTAATAGGCCTGGAGGCAGTGATGAGACCAGAAGGGGGGAAACTAAAATTTTTGTTTTTTTTTTTGTTTGTATTGTATTGGCTGCTAGAATGAATGACTATTGTTGTAGAAACACAACAAAATCTAATTCAACAATAGAGTGTAGAGTGTACAAAAGTATTTTTATTAAAAAAAAAAAAAAAAAAAAAAAAAAAAAAAAAACAACAACAATAAAAGTAAATAAGTAATATAGGTCTGGCATTTCAAAATAAAAAAATATAAAAAAAAAAAGATTCATTCATAAGATAAATTAATGAAAATATAATTCAAACAGCTCCGTCCATAAATGTTGCACAATGTTTGACGACAACGAACGATGATAACGACGCTGCTTTTAATTAAAAAATACTATGTAAAATAATATACATAAAAGTGCACTTATAATGTCCAGAAATTCTTATGTACATACATAGAGAAGTCAAAATAAGAAAGATTATTAAAATCAAAATCACAATCCCAAATCCAAATCAAAAGACATACATACATACATATACTAAAAGCACAATATTGTACTTATTTATGTACATTTATATTAGTATGAATGTACATAAAATATATACAATCAATGTATCAATGCAGTCCTATGTTAGTTAGAGTTCCTAAAGAATTTATTTGTCGAATATTACATAAAAAAATAAAAACTTTATAGTTTTATTTATTTTTTTTTTTGTTTATTTTATGAATTGAGAATTAATTACATATTCGAATCATAATTCTTAATGAAAAATTCTTTGAATTCCTCCTCTATATGTTGGCTTTTAAATTTAGTTGAGGGCTATTAAGTAAAGAAAAAAAAAAAAAAAGATTTCTTCAAAATATTGTCGTCGTGGTCTACGTAGGGTCGCAATTCAAAGCCCATGGGAGACATCTCCAGCTAAACGAAATATGAAAAAAAAAAAAAAAAAATTCCTTCGATGAATAAAATTGCCATGAAAAGAAGTTTCTTTCGGTCAATTTATTTGTGTGATCGATACGATTTAGAATATATGAGGTGTATATAGAATAGAAGTTGTGATTGTAAGAAATGTTGGATGGTTAGGTAGAATTTTGTCGATTCTAAACTTTTTCTGGAATTGGGCCTGTCTTAAGCCTCCGTAAATTAAATAAAAATTCAAATAAAAATCAAACTCAGGCTACAATTAAAGGCGGCTGAACACTCACAACGCCGAAGATATGCTGATTGTGTGTAGAAGTAACAAGTTTTCACTGTTGTGGTAGAAAAGCTGATTCATACAGAAACCGAGACTGTTTTATGCACATAATGGTCTGAAGGTGCTATTAGGCTATATTTTCTTTGAGAATTTAGCCATGTTACGGCTCGATAACCGATTTTTAATGCCGTAAGCAATATAACATAATCGATTTTGGCTAAGAAGTAATGGATAAGAAGTAATTTTTTTGGTGACTTCAATTGGCTACCGAAATCATGCAATATGACGAAAACTACAGTTTAAAAGTTTTTTTGTTGAGGAACTTTTCAAGGCAATATACATATTTTACTCTCAATGGAAAGGAAGGCGACGAACATTTTTTCATATTTCATTTTGTTCGGAATGTCTGAGCCAGATTTTGGGGACTGTCGTCTAATAAGCTCACACACTACCTACTAGACTACGGCGACTTACAATATTACATACTTCTTTACAATTCTAAACAATAATAAAACAAACAAACAAAAAAATTGAAATAAAAACGAAAAATGCTTCAGATTTCTTTATAGTGAAAGTATAGAAGTTATTACATACAATATACATACATACGTGCATAGTAAATATTGTAGTATTCCATTCGAAAAAAGAAAGAAAACAAAATTAATTCACAAAATCAATGTATTTCTTTTAAAAACCTGTTATTTTATTTACTATTTTTTTTTTGTTGGTGGTGGCCACTAAACTACTATTATTTTATTATGTTAGTATGTATGTATGTATTATTGTTGTTTATTTATTTATAAATTAGTTAGTTGGTTGGTTAGTTAGTTAGTTAGTTAGTTAGACAGTTATTTAGTCTTATCTTTGTTAAAAAATTTATCACACTTTAAAATGTGAAAAAAAAAAAAACAAAAGAAAATAAAAACAAAAACAAAAACAAAAAAGAAAAATACCACAAGTCCAATAACAACAATAATTTGAACGATAGATTAACAGAAGAATTTCAAAAATTTCGTAATGTTCGTTCATGTGATATGTAGTATGGTGTACATTGTTGTAAAATATTGTATATGGATAGACAGATGGATAGGTTGTATGTATGTACATATATGTATGTACAGTTGTGTTCATAAAAATAGGAGTGAGCCCATTGAAAAACAAAAGCTTAATTTTTAACAAATAAAAAACATGGTTTAATACAATTTTTTGGTGTAATGTAATGTTGATTCAATACTAAATTATTTAAGTTATTCATTAATTAAATAAAGCTTTCAACAAGGAAGTAACAGGAAGTTTAAAAAAAATATCTTAAAAAGTGCTGTTCAAAATAATAGGAGTATTTCAGTTTTCATAAAAATTTACTATTAAAAGTTAAAAATGCTTATGACTATAATCAGAAACTTTAAATACGATTAGTATTTGGTAGAATAGCCTTTACTTTTTATTACAGCAGCACATCTACGAGGCATGGAGTCAACTAAATCCTGACATCGTTTTAGTGGAATTTTATTCCACCCATCTTGCACTACAGACCACAACCCAGTTGCATTTGACGGTTTTCTCTCGGCAACATATTTTTTAACATCCCTCATAGATGTTCTATGGGATTAAGGTCAGGAGACTGAGCTGATCACGCCATAACCTTTACCCCATTAACCCGAAACCACTAATTTGCTAATTTACTGGTGTGTTTCGGGTCATTGTCTTGTTGGAATATCCATTTTAGATCCGTGAAATATGGTAATATCACTTCTCTCAAAATGCTGACATAGACGTTCCTATCCATTATGTCTCTAATTCGATATATTGGGCCTAAACCATTATATGAAAAGCTTCCCCATATCATTAGTTTTGCACCACCATGTTTAACTGTCTTTTGTGTATACTGAGCTTTATATTTGGTGTTGGGCGGACGTCTTTCATGCTGTCTAGACCCAGTGCCACCAAATAAAACAATTTTGCTTTCGTCGGTCCACAATAAGTTCTCCATTTTTCTTTCGGATATTTGATATGTTCTTGGGCAAACTTAAAGCGTGCTGCTGACTGTTTTGTATGTCAACAATGGCACCTTTTGTGAACTTCTTGCGAATAAATTGTTGTCCATCAGACGCCTACGAATAGTAGGGACACTTACGGCAAGATTCAGATCCTTTTGAATTTTATTTAAAGACGCTGAAGGATTTATTTTGCTGTATCGCACAATTTGGCGGTCATCGACAGTAGATGTTTTGGCCTTGCGAACACGCGTTTCGGGCTTTTTTTATATTTTAATGGATTTGTGACCATTTGATCGGAGTAACTTAAGATTTCCTTAGCTTCTTTGTAAGTTTTGCCTTTATTTCGAAGATTTTTAATTAGTTTTCACTTTTCTTCAGTACAGTGCTTTTCTCGTCCCACTATTACAAAAATTTATGTGAATCACTGTAGAAAAGAGTTTTAACTACATTTTTTCGTACTTATTTTTCACTTTTTTCTTTAAATTATGTGCTGTTATATTTTTATTTTTAAAAGAACACTCACACTCCTATTTTTTTGATCAACTGAATTCAGGGGCAAACACAGAAATGAATCAATTTCATCGTAAATATTAAAGTTATTACGAGATTCTTTTTTGTATTTTATTTCTTACATATCGTTGTAACTACCATTAACATATGTATATCATGTTTTGCAAATTGGTAGAATAAAAAATTTTAACTTTGAATATATTACATGGCAGCACTCCTATTATTTTGAACACAGCTGTATGTATGGTTGGTTGGATGAATGGCTGGATAGATTGGTTCGCTGGCTGGCTGGCTGGTAGGCTTAAGTGGGGAAAAATGTACGACAACGCTTGTTTACACAAATGACTGGCATATTTTGTTTACAGTTACAATTTATTAACAAATCAACACTAAATAAAAATACAAAGCCAGATAAACATACGTATGTATGTATATACGTGTATGTATGTTTGTGTGTACGTTGCCTTAGATAGATATGAATGGAATTTAAAAATAGTTCGTATGATATACATACTATTTTCGAATATTTTTTATTTGTTTTTTTTTTTGGGTCTTTATTTGGTAAATGAAGAATTTAAACAACATTTTTCAAAAGCCATTATTAATACGCGTACAAACTCACGTTGTACGTGCTATGTTGTACGTTGAATTTCATTGATGATATATTATGAATGAATTTTGTTTCCTTTTCCATATAGGTACATACATATGTACATACAAGAAAATAAAACAATAATAATTACATGAGTAAATAAATACTAGCAGGTATACATACGAGTACATACGTATGTATGTACATACAGCTATGGACAGAGAAATAGCGCACTTCATAGACGTTCGAGAAATGGTTCAACAAATTCAAAAAAATATATACAGTTTGTCAAAAAAATCTTTGCACAGATCAAAAAAATTTAAAATGTGATCTTCATTCAAGAATTCCAACAACAAAATTTTTACCTACTTTTTTATTTTTGCACACATTCTATAACTGTACTTGTTTACGACCATAAGGCGCCAATAGTTTTCTAATAGTCACACACATTACAATAATAACAACAATAAAAGAACTTTACACAGTATAAAGGGTGTCAAAAAAATCTTTGCATATTGAATGAAGATAATAAAAAAAAAATGATAAAAAATGCCGTTATTTTCCAAGAATGTTGTGCATTTTGGGTTTTTTACAAATGAGATGGAATGTGAAAGGGGTAAACAACGTTTTATTAATGAAGTGATCGTTTTTTATGTAACAAGTGTCCTTATATTTGAATACAAAAAATGCCAGGATAACGAGTTTCAAAAAATATTATACAATTGGTCTATTGCAACTACTACAAAGGCAAATCTGCCAAGGAAATCGCCGATATGTTCTCCTTGAACATCAGGACTGTATATAATATTATATCCCGTCCTAAAAAAGGAGGACTAGACTTAAAACGATTTACAGGCAGGCCAAAAAAGGTAACGCAGCGAGTTGAAAGCAAAATTATTAGAATCGTGTATGGTAGCCCACAATCCAGTACGAGATGTTTAGCTCTTCAAGGGCAAAAAGACTTTGGGTTACGTGTTTCCCAAGAAACCATCAGAAATGTTCTTCAAAAACATAAATATTCTTCAAGAGTGGCTAGGAAAAAACCCCTGCTGTCAGCACAAAATGTCGAAAAGAGATTAAGATTTGCCACCGAATACATTTCACTTCCTCCGGAGTACTGGGACTCTGTTATTTTCTCAGATGAGACGAAAATAATGCTTTATTATCATGACGGACCGCAAAGAGTTTGGCGTAAGCCTCTGACAGCACTAGAAAATTAAAATCTTAATCCTACAGTAAAGTTTGGAAAACTGTCGGTAATGGTATGCGGCTGTATATCCAGCAAGGGAGTTGGTGTAATCCGGATTTTGGATGAAATAATGACTAAGGAAGTATATCTTGATATTTTAAAAAATGAACTGACCGCCAGCATTAAGAAATTTGGTTTTATTGACCCGGTTAATCCGAATAAATTTAATTACAAGTACTATCAAGATAATGATTCTATACATAAATCTTATTTATGTAGGTCCAGGTTACTTTACAACTGCTCCAAAGTTATTAATACTCCTGCCCAAAATCCTGATATTAACCCTATCGAAAATTTGTGGGTTCATCTAAAGCAAAAGGTAGGAAAAAGATCGCCCACAAATAAAAACGAATTGATAAAGTTCATCAAAGAAGAATGGGAAAAAATACCACTAGAATATGACATTCCGAAGCTTATGCAATCCATAAGAAGGTGTCTACAATCGGTGATTGATGCTCAAGGTGGATGCACAAAATATTAGCACTATAATTTTAAAAAAATTGCATAAGTCTTAATATTTTGTCAAGTGTGCAAACATTTTTTTGACAGCAGTAAAATTGAATTGTTTTTGTTTTTTAATATTTTACATTAGAATATTTTCATTGTTATAAAAGTTTTTTATTTATTATATTAACAAAACATATGTTTATAAAATCCTGTTTGAAAAAAATGAAAAAGTTGGTTATTTATATTAGAAATCAATGAATTTTTCGAAGTTTTTTTTATTTTTCTCTATGTGCAAAGATTTTTTTGACAAACTGTATATTCACTAAATATTTTTACATAAATTAATTCACTTAACTTTGTTAGTAAAAAGGAGAACTTAAAAACAATGCTAACTGATATTTTAATCAACATAAAATCTATAAAGTTTGACTTTGTCTATGTTTTTAGTGGACAACAAAAAATAGCGCATTTTTCTTGATCTGCAAAAAAAAGAAGTAAATTAATTATGAACTTGGTTTATTTTTACGAATGTACTTGCCGTGTTAGTACTTTGTGCTGTAGCCTTTATTTCTTTTTACAGCTTCGCATCTGCGGGGTAAACTTTCTATTCATTTTCGACATTTATCTAAAGGAATAGAGTCCCCCATGCTTCTTTTATGGCTTTCCAAAGATCATTCGAATTTTTACATTTCTGTTGTCCTACCTTAACCTTTACGTCGATCCACAAATTTTCTATAGGCTTAAGGTTAGAACTGTATGCAGGTCAATCCATAACTGGAATCTTTTCATCGGAAAGCCAATTTTTTTACTACTTTTGCCGTATGTTTGGGGTCATTGTCGTGCATAAAGATCCTATTCAGAGGCATATTTTCGAAGCAATATGGCTCCATTGTGTTTTTTAATATGTTAAGATAGGCGAATTTATATCCATATTGCCATTTATTCTTTCAAGTGCTTCGACGCCTAGCCACGAAAATGATCGCCAAAACCTTTAAATTTCCTCCACCATGCTTTACGGTTTTTAAAGAGCAGCGAGGATTGTATTGAACGAACGTTTTCCCATCAGGACCAATCAGATTAATTTTAGTTTCGTCCGTAAATAAAATTCTTTTCCAAAAATTTATGTCTTTACTACTTACTTACAAGATAATCGCGCCTTGACACTATTTTTTGACAGAAGAGTTTTTTCTTTTCTACTAACACGTCCAAACAAGTTATTTTCATTCAGCCGTCTTCGCACAAGTCTAGCTGACACATTTAAGCCAAAATCCTAATTTATTTCGGCCATTATTGTTCTTGAGGACTTGAAAGGATCAAGCTTACTCTTCCGACCAATTGCTCTGCCTTGATGCAAGATTGTTTTTCGAGGTGGATTCTTTCGATCTTACTATCTTTTTAGCAAACTATGATCAGCACTAATGCATTTGACTATGTTGTAAATCATTTTTCTGGAACAACCAATAATTTCAGCTATTTCCACTTTTACCTCTCTGATAAAGATCCCAGATAATATTTTTTTTCTCACGTGAACAGTGTGGTCCGGTCCTCTACCCATTTTTAATTACAAAATGAAAAAAATTGTATTAAAGTTAATATTTTAATTAATTTTCGACCAAAACCAAAAGAAACGGAATTCCAAACAACTTCTTCTGCCAACAATCGAAAGTTAATGCGCTATTTCATTGTCCAAGCAAGCAATAAAACAATTATTTTATCAAAACACACCAAAAACAAACATGTACATTATTTAACGGTACAATTCCATAAAAATTAAGAGAAATACAGTAAAACAAACTAAGAGCATTGCATTTCTTGTTTTAAGTTTTCTAGTTTTCAAGAAATAATACATTGTATAAAGCTCAAGATTAGTGCGCTATTTCTCTGTCCATAGCTGTATATTTTCTATAAAAATATGCTTTTCAATAAAAATATTAGTATTAATCTGTATTTCTTTTTTTTTTTTTTCTAATCCTCTTAACAAAATTGTTTATGGCTTATGGTTATGACCCATTTTTTTTTTTTTGAACAAACATACAACGGACCGGACCAGTATCATGCTTATTAGCTAGAGTAGTTGTTGTTATTTAAACATGAGTTTAAGTTTTTAAACAACTTTTTATTCTATGTAAATATCAACAGATCATCGTAAAATGGTTCAATTCAAATCAATTGAAATGAAATTTTTACCGCTCGATGGCGCTGTTAAATTGGTTTCGGAAATTTAAATGAAATAATAACATACTGTATATGTATGTGTGTTAAAATGTTAATCAAATTCGAGTCTTTTTTGACTCTTCTGCACGATTGAAAAGTAAGAATATGTGCTCATTTTCTGATCATAAAAGACTCATTTGTCGGGAGAAAAGTGTTACTACGGGCGACTCTTCTCAAAAAATCATTTATGAGTCATTTTCTATATTAATTTCGAGTAATTTTCGATACGTTTTCGAATAGTTTTGTGATCATTTTTGAATCGCTTTCTGATCATTTATTAGTCGTATTTAACATCGTTTATGCTTCTTTTTCGAGTCGTCTTTCAGTCATTGTTTAATCGCAAGCGAGTCTTTTATGAGTAATTTATCAGTATGTTTAGGAGTCCTTTTATTGTCATTTATCAGTCATGTTTGTATTAATCTGGACTCCTTTTTGCGTTATTTATGATTTAAATTTCAGTCATTTATTAGCCGTATTTCAAAATGTGTTTTTAGCCGACCCCAACGACTAATCAAGGTGGCAAAAAATTAAAATGCATCTTTAAAGGCATACATCGAAAAGATTGTTAAAATCCGACTTTAGCCTAGCCCCAGGCTAATAAAAGCTTTGGGCTTCATACATACGGACATACATAATTGGCCATTACAACCCCTCAGTCAGGATTACGCCCTAGCTTCTCACACCACTCATGCAATGTTCGTTAATTGTATACGTGAATGGCAGGACCTACAGTTTAACGTCGACTCCGAACGACAGATTTTTGAGAAACTAAACTGAAAGGAAGTTGGCGACTACCAAAGAAAGAATATTATATTTATATTTAAAAACAAATTGTACTTCATTTCATAGCCATCTTTTTACATCATCATCTGTTCAAAATATGATCATAAATACATACTTATAATCACTTTTCAAACACCTGCATGATGTGTTTTTGATTAATCGTTTTTCAATCTACAGTATAAGTAGAATATAATAATAAATAATGTAAATAATAGTCAAATTTTAAACGTCTAGATGATTAATTTTCGATTGCTATACAATTTTTTATTGTATTTTAAATCGAACTTATTTTACTCATTGGCGCGAATCATTTATGAGTCCTTTTTTAATCGTGTAACTGACTAATAAGTTTTTGATCGCCAAAAGTACTCTAAAAAGACTCAGCAAGGTGATTTTTCAAAAAACAATCTTCCAAATGCTAGCTGGGTATGCATGTAAACGGGCGTAGTGATTTTGTTGAAACTTCATGTGGTTAGAAAATAAAGTTGTAATAGGTTAATTGGGTGTAGTAATAAGAATTAGGATAAGGATTTGTACATTAAAAAAAAAAGCTTTGAATTATCGTCCGCGAAATGCTTTTCGTTAAATCGCAACAAACTATATACCTACCAAAGCGGTAACTTGTGATGAAGAGCGGGTTACTTGTGTAGGCGCTGGTTAATTGACAAACAGGCATACAAATATGCTGTTAACAAACGGACTGTCTAAACAAAGCAACCCCCCATTAGAGGCCAGCTTTGGGCAATACCAGAACTTTAGCAAGCACTCGTGTAACTCGAGAGTCATAATTAAAAAATGCAACAAGTAACCGAACATGAATAGGTTAGGTTTGATGGATGACTCATTTACGCCAGCGTTTAGGCCCATTGTAATACCACAATTAATAACCATAATCGAGGTATTGCAGCAATCTTTACGTTCGGTCAAGGATGATAGAATCGCACATCCGTTAGAAGTCATTCGATGGAATGTCGAGTCTTTCTTCATACCTTCTAATAAAACAGTGGGCTGAGAGAATCTTAATTATGCGATGGATGGCCTTGCCATTTAAGTTCAGAAGCCAATCAGTCCTCTTCTCTTCTCCACACAAGTAGAACAGAGTCTAGTAATATTGCACGTAGTTTCCAGCTGCCAGAGAGCTTGAGCCTTCCTATAATACGAGCTGAGAATACTTAATCTAAGGAATAAGGAAGTACATATCGATGTCCTGTAAAATGTCGGTGATTGTAAGCTCCATACCAGCTCATCATCAATGCGTTTTAAAACAATAACCCTATATCTTGGCACCGTTAAAAGATTTACCTTAGAACGTTGCAAAATTTGCCTGAGAAATTCTCAGCACGTTGAAGAGACGTTCGTTAAGAGCTTAATTACAGTCTTAACTGCATTGAGCCTGCGGATGCATTCCTAATAAAATCGATTTAATTTATTTGTTTTTTTCATTATTTTAAAATATTGTACATATGTATGTATATTGGCATGTAAAATTTACTCTACTTCTGTACACTAACTACATATCTATCTACATATGTATGTATGTATGTATGTATGTATGTAATCAAGAACAAATTATCCCTTGTGTTGTACAAATTTATAGAAAATATTGCATCAGCCAAATTTAGAAAATTTAACTGTGAGTATTATTATTAAGGCATCTGATCATATTATTGGTCATTAAACTAAAGTAAACTAACAATTGCAAGTTAATTTTCTTACTTTCACGAAAAAATTGAACGAAACATGAAAGGATCACATCTCTGGTTTACATTTTTCTTATTCACATGACCATAAAACAAAAACAAAAAGTACAAAATTAAAAAAAGAACAATCTTTTTGGTTTTCTGGTCGCTGGCTGGCCACTCGTTTTGGTAGTCATGTGTTAAATTTATTAGTGACGGTGATGAGTGTCGTCTTTTTGTTTTTCTAAATAATAATCAAAAACATCGAAAACAACAAATTAAAAAAAAAAAAAGAAAGAAAAAACATTCGTCTTTTTTTTTCCTACTTATTATTGTTTTATTTTTAATTTTATTGCTCTTTTTTTAATTCTGGTAAAAATAGCGTGCCACCAATTTTGAGAAGAAGAAAAAAAAATAGATTTTAAAAATATTTGCACAAAAGCGACTAAATTTAGAAAAACTAACAAGAAAACCAAAAAATAATATAAAAACAACACACGCTATAAATAAAAATAATTACCCGCTTGCTCACACACAATACAATACAAACATAGAATGAAAACTAAAAACAAAAACAAAAACGAAAACAAGAAGAAGAAAAAAATACTCGTACACATAGTCAGATTCAATGCTCATTCGTTCAGTCACTCATTGAAAGAAAGAAACACAACAAGCAAGACATGACGAGAATGTGAATGACATATGAATGCATGTATGTACATATGTACATATGTATGTATGTGTATGTGTGGACGGATGGTTAAGATGGAATGGATGAATGGCTGTCTGCTGTTTAAGACTTTTCGTTGTTGGCTGGCTGGTAATTGTTTGGAATACTAAAACAAAAGAAAATCTAAATTCCACTAAAAATGTAAAACAAACAAAAGAAAATATAAAAAAACCCCAACAACTTGCATACATAAATATGTACATAGCAAATCCTCTAAAACGAATACTAACGGCAGCTGCAATGAACGGCAAAGCAAGCAGCAGCACTACCACAAAAGATTTAAAAGATCTCTCCTCTCTCAGTGGCGATCGTTAAATCTTGTAATTTTTCACTTTATGTGCGTGTGCACATGCTATGTTGTTGGTATTTTGTTTTTTATTTTAGATTTTCTTAAGGTTAAATGTAGATTTTATGTTTTAATGAACAAAAAAAGAAAAAAAAAAAAACAAAAACAGAAAGAAAGTAAAATGAAGCAAAACAATAACAATGATAAAAAAAAAATAATGTCAAGGTTGATGAAAAACAATACAACATCGACAACAACAACAAACTATGAGAATATGGACGGGGGGCTTTATAGTGAAACAATAATCGTCTGGAAGGTATTGGTTGTTGACAAATGGAAAGAATATGTAATTCTTGTTTTAATTTATTGGAATACTGTACATAATTTTCATTTATGGAGAATATTTTGTTTTCCATTCCATGATCAACAATTTATTGCAATTCTGCAAATATTATGTACCCATGGTGTAATGCTCAGATACGACCACCAGACCACCGTCTTATTGCACTGCTCTCATATGTATGTACATATGTACGTACATACATACATATGTATATAGAGAGCATCCCTTTAATATCTCTCCTAACTAATCCTGTTACCTAGGCAAACTTCAGGATCACGTTTGTTTCAAACATACATACATACCTGCATATAAAATTAAAAAATTTGATCCAACATTTATGCTTCTAAAACATTAAAAATTAAATTTTTTAACAAAAAAAAAAGGTGTACATATTTCCAAAATTTAAGAAAAATGTACCTATACCATTTAGGTTATGTTGAAACCGATGGCTATATATGTATGTATGTATGTGTGTATACATGTGTGAGTGTGAATAAATTTGTATTTCCTTTTTGACCAAACAATACCTATATTTTCTTTTAATAACAATGACGATGGAAAAATGTTCTTAAATTGTTTAAAACCAGAAAAGAGTGCAAATAAAACAAAGACACTCTAATTAATGAAATGTTAGACAGCGAGTAAAGAATAAAGTAAGAAAGGCAATTCATTTGTTAATAATTTTTGTTTTTATTTCTAATTAGATTTACCATGATGTGTGAACAAAACAGCACATACAAAATAATTTATTTTTTATTTATCTTTTTTATATTTTTTCATATATGAATGACAGAATAAATCATAACAATAACGAAAAAAGTGATAAACAAATCTCGTTTCATTAGTGTATTCTTCTTGTACATACATAAGATTGTAGAAAAAAAAAATACTTAAAGTAGCACAATTCTTCTTTCGGCTATTGTTCTTATTTTTAAAACATTTTTATGAAAATCAGAAACAAAAACAAACTAAAAAATCAAAACAAACAACAACGGCGGCTGTGACTGCGAAGAAGAAGATACCGGTGTCGACCATTTGCCGACAACAGTCATATATAGGAAAAAAACAAAAAAAATATAATAATAACGTAATACGAAAACAAAACAAAAAAAACAGAGAAATAGAAAATTGAAAACAACCCTCAAAGTGACGTTGACCCCGAAAATATGCAAAGCGTAGTAGTCAAAATAATACACACACAAGGAGAAAGAAAAAAAAAACGAACTTCTCTCTCTTCCAATGGTGCTCTCTTATTGGCTCTTAAACTTATTTGTGTGCATGTTTGTTTGTATATAATCAGAACCATATCATAACAGACAACAGCAGTACATAGAGCTGAGAAAATAACAATAAAACGTGGACGCCGAAAGAATGTGGGAAAACAAAACAAATAAAAAAATGTTCGTTGTTTGATAAATTTTGTTTTGAAAGAGAAGGAATTGCAATAAAAAGCGCATGTGCGAGACGAAACGTAAAAATTCATTTTAAAACACCAGGGTTGACAATTGCCTTAAAATCGTATGTATTCATTCCAAAGAGACTGGTAATAAATGCCTCGAGAAATTTTATTGTGAAATTTACAGCGAGAGGAGAAATTTTCTTTGCTTGGGGCAATGAGATGGTAGATGAGCTAAACTCTAGTGTAGCAGTCAGTTAGACTTTCTTGGAACATTTCTTTCGATCATGCGATTAGACGTTGACCGATTACTTCAAGAAGGAATAGAGAAAATTTTAAAATCTTCAGGCTTTTAAGGCACTCGGTTGTTTATTTTTGAATGGAAAGGGATGGTTGGTTACTGAATATAAATATGGGATCTATAGTATCTCGATTGGTTTTTTTAACATAGCATTATGCCTTGAGAACAAGGACCAGCTTTTGATGTTTCAGCAGTTCATAGTGATGTGGAGGAGCTTGAATCTGTTGAGTTGGCTTCTGTTAGGATGTCTGACGTTGAGAGTCAGATTTTTGGCATTTTACTTCTTTCCTCAGTCTTTTTTTTTGTATCGTAGTTTTTCTTCCTTTCCCTCTTTTAGTCAAGTTGAAAATTTTAATTTTTATTATACACTTCGGAATTTCTGTGTCTTTGCTACAATGTACGAAAATAAATGTAATAACTAAAAATATAGCAACATCACCATGTTTAGTTTATTGCTCTTCAAAAGAATTTTTTTATATCTAAACCACGTTTGAAAATTAAGTCATATAAGCTGTACAAACCTATTTACTTTATAAACTCACTACCAAATTAGGACTGGGGAAACTGTTAATATATACATATGTATGGTGGCGCTAACTGGTGTTTTTTTATCGTTATAATCATTCAATTAAACATGAAATAAGAAGCTGCAACATAGGTACATACATGTGGATCCAAATTTTATGATCAGACCTTTAAGTCTTATTTACAAGGTTCAACAACATCGGCAGCATTTTTCCAGAACTCCATATAGGTAGGTAAGAGTTTTTTTTTCGAATACTAACCAAATTATACATACATATCTACAATCTGCGGGTTCACGGACATGAAACGAGTCGAACCCTTATCATAAACGAAACTTATAGTTTCACCAACGACCGCCGAAATTTGTAAATAAACGTTCTAGAAAACGTAAAGTGCGAAAATATGACAGAGTTGGGCAGAGAGAAATATTTAAGGAAAACAATTTAGAAATAACTTAAAAGGGAAACAGAAATTACGAGTAAAATTAAGGGCGGAAACTACAAAAAACAAAACAAAATGAAAACAAGATACGAAACGAAAGCAAAACAAACGCAAAATATTCTTTTGAGCTTAAAAGATTTCCTCAATGGATATACTGTGTATGTACCTATGTATGTATGTATGTATGTATGTATGTATGTATTATATTATTGTTGTTTAATGGCTGACTGACTGACAGACTGACTTTGCAGTTGCTTTTAATTGATGAATTGCGTCTTGCATCGTATAATAATCAGATCAATTACATGCGGTAATATGTATACATACATACTATGGTAATGATAATAACGCTCGCATATAAGCATACTCTATGTATGCACATATGTATGTACATACCTACATACAAACATGTGTACATGCTTAATATTTGACACTTTTCTCTTTAGACACGGCCGACCAACCACTTCACTTCACTTCACTTCATTTTTTTCTCTCCAAGGGCCAGACTATGAATGAACTGTATTTTGTATCCTCTCATACAATACGATACGAATGATGACGTTAAGTTACGTTACGTTACGTTACATTACGTTACGATATCATAATGTGAAATAGTTTGTATATGATGTATATCTATTGTATTATGGAAAATTGTTGTTGCTGTAGTAAAAACTTCTGTTAACCAATAATAAACACACACATACAATTTTTAGGGCCTTGTGGCGAGTAGAAACAAAAGAAAAAAACAAAACGAAAAAAAAAAAAAACAATTGCACATTCCCAAATGTGTAATAGTGTCATTCATCATTGAAAAGTACGACTGTAGAGAGAGGAAACACATAGCAAAACAAATAAAATAAAAAAAAAAGAGAAAAAAACACAGAGAAAAACAAGAGAATGAGAGAGAAAAAAAAGAGATAAAACACGAATGGATGAATGATAACCGACTATAATTTGGTGAATCAAATAGTAGCTACACACACACACACACACACACACACAAATATCTCATCTCATCTAAGGTGAGAAGAAAGCCAAATGATTATCACATTTTTAACAACAATTCTTATCATTCTTGAAAGATACAACAAACAAGTACAAAAATGCATTCAAGCGGCAAATAAACAGACGAAATATAAATGAAAGGAATGTCATACTAACGGACGGACCGGATAAACAGAATATCTATTTATCCATCACCAACACCACCACAAACATCTGAGAAAGAGAGTAAACGTAATTTATGTGTGTGTTTATCTGCGTTTTTTGTTTTGTTACTGATTTTCAGTCAGAGACGCTAACAGCGGCTGAAAACGTCGACGACGCTGTTAACGCAGTCGTTGCCTTCTGTGTTTTTGTTTTATTTTATTTTTTATTTTCTAAACTTGTCTTTTGGAAAACAACAATCACACACACACACACACACACACACATACACAATCCCTCTTTCTTATCCAAACACAGTCGCATTTTAAAAACACGCACGCTCACGAGAGTTCCAAGGCGAATACGGTTATTAAAAGAAAATACCAAAAACTGAATAAAAACAAACAATGATGTGAAGAGGAATGCTAAAAAAACTGTACAAGAAAAACAAACAATAGTGTAGAGCAAGGCATATTCATAAGAGGTAACCGCAAGAATACAACAAGTACAACAATGCAAAAACAACAGGCATTTTGTTTTTGTTAAAGAGTACACGGAATGTCAAAAACAGCTTCATAACTGACTGACGAATAACAATAGAAAGAGAAATGTTAAAAAAATTTATAAAAATGGTTACAAAACACTAAAAAAACAACAAAATTTTGACATTCTAAGACTCGTCAGCTGTTGAATTACTCCTACCTGATATAAATATGCCATGGTGTAGAGTAAGTAAACGACAAGAATTTAAGCACATTTTAGAATCGTTTAGACGAGGTGGAGGAAGGCAAAACTGCTGCATACAACACAACACAACACAATAACAATAACAATAAAAAAAAGCATAACATGGAGTCGCCACAAGTTAGTAAAACAAGTAAAAAATAATGAAGAAAAATAATAAATAAATGACTGGACTTATTTGCCACTATTATACTACAAAAGAAAAAACAAAAACCACCAAAGAATCTGACTCTCTTTCTCTCTCTCTCTCTCTCTCTCTCTATGACTCTTTGTCAACTCTTCTACTGGGACTTTGGTTTTTTTTTTTTGCCAGATTTGTGGATTTATCGGTATTTTTGTTTTGTTTTTTGCCGGTTTGAGCTTTAAAAAATTTGTGAATGTGATTTAATATGGTTGGTTGGTTGGGTAGCTGGTTGGCTGTTCGTCGAAATTAAAAATGGAACATTTTTTTTATGAATAAAAATTATTTTTAGAATTGACACCAAAAAGAAAAATAAAGTAAATAATGGCCAGGCCATAAATCAATAGCCAATATGAGAGAATGGCCAATTCTGGTTATTCTAATCGAACTTCAGTTGAGTTGACAGTTCCTGAAAAAAATAATTGCAGATGGCAATCAAGAGCAACCAACATTTAAAAATTTCTCATTCCGTTGTCAAATACCTATAATTCGCCTATTAAATATTATTCTACGATAGAGATGTCGGCAAGCCAGTCTAACTGTTAGCAACTGAAGGATTTAGAGGCCAAAAAGTTTGTTAATTACTTATCACTAATTACCTCTGAATTGGATGCAGTAGTTAATCCTATGCCAACGACTCCAATGTTAGGTGATTATCCAAACCAACAGTTTTTAAAACTCAACTCCTCAAGTGATTGTGGATTGGACACACCCTAAAGAAATCTCTTTTCGCGTCTAATACGTAATGTAATATGATATTTAATGGACGTAGACGCTGGTCGTAGTCTAATAAGTTTATATTTATAGTGTGTTGGCTTACAAGACAATTTTTTTAGAGTTAAAACCTCAATTCTGAGATGTCGAAGAAGAAAAATATTTTTTTCGGCAGCCTTTTGTCAGCAGGCTTCTCGTATAAACTCTTAAAGTAAGTTATTGCCAAATCTGTCGTTCAGAGCCGGCGTTGAATTACAGTTGCCGGCAAACAGAATACGAGTGGTGTGAGAAGCTAGGTTGTATTCCTTACTAAAGAGTTGTAAGGACCAATAACGTAAGTAAGAACAGGTTCGAAGGACTGATAATATATGGTTGGCCACATTTTTAAGTATACATAGGATCAAATGAAATAAATTTGCAACGAACCTACATACATATATTCCTTCTAACCTTCTGAGCTATTGAAAATTGTATTTAAAATACGATTTTAATACTTTAAACAGCCTGGCAACTCTAAAGAAGTACCATTCGTATTTTTGCGTACGTTGTGTTCTTTAACGTAAATTGGTTGGGTCGCGCAGCACTAGCACTGACTCAAACGTTTCTCTCGTAGATGGGTTGGCAAAAAAAAAAAAAAAAAAAAAAAAAAAAAAAAAAAAAGAATTATAATCAACACAAACGTCGAGAATATTATTTTTCTTTCCATTTCAGTTTTATATTCATATTCAGGCATATACGAATGTGTATGACTGTGTATGTGTGCGTAAACATATATTTTTTTATTTCATTCGTGAATTGGACTGTTTGCGTGCGTGCGTAATCAATGACGCATTTTTTAAGATATGAAAGAAGAATGTTTGTATGTATGTATGTATGTATGTATGGATGGGTAGATTTGTACAATAATGTAATAAAAAACAAAAACAGAATAATAATAATAAAAACCGAAAAAAAAATACCAAAACATAATAATAACAAAATAAAAATAGACGGAGAATGTAAATAAAGAGGTCTAAAGATGAAAAAAATTAGATCCTATTTGAGTCACGATGTTTATTTTTACACACATAACGCATGTACATAAGCATGTGTACATACTTGTATAGTTTTTAGTGTATGAACTTATTTTTATTTTAGTTAAAAAAAAAAAGAAGAAAATATTGAAAAAAAGACCGAAATCATTAATTAATTATGCCGATGAACTTGCTCTGCTAAATTGTAAAATTCTGTTTACCTCGTTCTCTATAAGACGACGTTTTATTTGTTTTATTATCTTAATTAGGACACGCCCACAAATCATAAACAATTCATACGATATTTATGACACCATCACCATTTTTACGCCCACACACGACTTTAGTAAAAGCGACGATTAAAGGACCGTTGCCAGCATGCTTGCAATAACTAGGGTTGGTAATGCGAAAGAGCCGGGTATTTTTAATTTACGTATTTTTATCGTTGTTATCGAGATTAAACGGATATCATTGAACGAAAGCAATTACTTGCCAGAGAAAAGTATCTTACATCATCGGCATAAATTCTCTCCCCAGTCCATGGACGAACGACAATGAGAGAGATAGAGAGAGAAAGTATATGATTTTGTTGTATTTTACATTGACAGACGCGACAAGACAAGTGTTTCATTTCATTTCAAATCAACGTATTTGATTGTTTATTAAAGATATTGTCATTTTTAACCGGTTTCCGGTTATTTGTTTTTGTTTTCCGAATAATTTTGTATGCTTTCGACTATTTTCGCATTATTCTTTTTTCGTTTCGCTTTCCTTTGGTTTTCGTTTACTTCATGAATACACTCTCCACACACACACTTCACTCACTCACTTCACTTTGGCAATTGACAAGAATAACAAACGGTTTAAAGCGTTTTCTTCTTATTCTTATTCTTCATTTTTTTTTCAAATCAAATCAAAACAAAAACAGTCTTCAAACAAACAACATAAGTACCGTTGTTGTTGTTATATGCGGATATTATTGAATAATTTTGAATTTGTTTTGTTTGATTCTTTATTTGTTTATTTATTTTCGTATATCCGTTTCTAAAGAAGCAAGAATGATGCATACATACTACACTGCTTACTCACTCACTTCTTTATTGTTTGTTATCAAATCCCAGTAAATTATCGATAATTATCTGAAGAAAGACAATGTAAAAAATTAGTCTGCTTAGGTCCCGCCATTAATGGAAAAAAAAATTAAACCACACAACATCATGAGTGGTATGAGAAGCTATGTATGCCTTAATTACGATTGAAGGGTTGCATTGATTAAGTAATCAGTGCGTGTTTAGTGTTGACATCGTGGACACACACCAGCAGTATCTTCATCAAATAGCCGCTATTGTGGCTTCATTTTGAGCCCTAGATAAGGCAAAAAGATGAAATTGCAATTCTTTTCGTATATTTTTCACACAATAAACCCAATTTACAGAAAATGTAAGATAATTTCCGAAAAAAATTTGATTGCAAACATTTTTGATGAACAAATCTTGTTGATAATACACAAAAGTAAAAAAATAAGCAAACTTTTCGTCTTATTTTTGACAGTTGTGCGGCAATACAAAAATATCAGCTGCGTTGATAACACTACCTGTATGAATATATGTACATATCTTGGCTAAACGATAATATGACTATATTTTGACTGAAAAATTCACACATACATACATACTTATTGTTATGATCGTTAAACCAGTATGAACTTTACGTACCTTTTTGTTTATTTCTTTTTGTTTTTGTTTTTTTTGAATGATGGCGAAATATTTGGTTTTTTGTTTGTTTTTGTTTTAGTCCTTAAACGGTATTTTTATTCTAAAAAAAAAAATAATTTTTGTTATGAATGTGATGTCGTCGTCTTCTGTGTCCTTCTTTATGTTTTTGTTTTGCTTCTATTTGTTTTGTTGTGGTTGCTTTAGCATTTGTTGTTTTTTTTATGATGCTGTTGTTGTTGTTAACTATACAATACGATTCTCACATTTATTACTCATTTAGAGAGAGAGGAAAAGTGAAGTAAGAAAAACAGAAAAAAATGAAACACATGGATTTATAGTGTTTGAACACATAGGCAGACACAATTCATTTAAATAAATACACACACACATTTCTCTTTTATTTTTTATTTAAAATTTTTTTTTACTTTCAATATTTGTGTGTGGCACGTCGTGTATACAATAATAAATATTTTTCTCGCTCTCTCACTCTCTCTCTCTATACCTATATATGTGTATATATCTTTCACTTTTTTTTCTTTAATTTTCCTTTAATTAGGATTATAAATATTTGTTTACTTTTTTATTGTTGTTGTTGTTGATGTTGTTTAATTATCATACACTTTTTACGTATTCTTTTGAAAATTTCATATTTTCTTTTATTGATTTAATTAATTTCTTAACGGTAAATATTACACATACACACACTTGTTGTTGTTGATGTTTTGTTGGACTATTTTTATCGTTGTGTGCGCTTTCTTCTTTTCATTTGTTTACGTTTGCTTATGCTGTTATATATGTATGTATGTTGCTGCTTCGGCTGCTGCTGCTGCAATTATTACTGTTGATTATTAAACTTGATTTTTATTTTGGAATTTGTAATTAAAATTATTATTTTTAAATAATACTACTCCTCCTCCTCCTCTACACCACTACAAATAATGCTGCAAAGCATATTCACATTTATTTATAAAAATGATTAAAAAAAAAAAAAAACATAAAATATCCTACAAAGGCACAATCAAATTATATTTTAATACTGAAGCATTGTGTTTGCTTTTTTTCTTTTTCTTTTCGTTTCATAAAATATTTCTATTTTGTTTTTGTTTGTTTGTTTTTTATTTATCATTTTTTTTTTTCATAAACTGCTTGTGTGCGGTGTGGTGCATGCGTTAGTGGATGGATGGATGTACGAGGGTAGCTTGAAGAATAAAATATATTTTCCGATCTGAAGATCACTTTAGTAAAGCTAATGCATGTACGTACTTTCATACATATTCTAGCATTGGAAAAAATCAATTCAAAGTTGATAGGCATGGTAAAATATGGTAGATGGGTAGGTAACGCTGCAAAAATGTTGCTGTCATTGGAATTTCCTGTAAATGCCGGTAATGCTTGCCGCTACCCCAACTCTCGCGCCTTAAGCGTAAATATATTAAGATTACATATTTTTATTTACTATTCATCATGAATCATTCTAAACTTTCTAAATGAATCACTGAAACGATTTATTTTATTAAACATCAGCATCAGCATCATTGCACATACATACATACATATGTATGTATGCATTAACAATGCAGCCATTGTGGTTCTGCTTGCTGACTGACTTTTGAGTTGTTGAAGATAATTATGAAAATTTTCAAATTGCCCTCGTAATAGGTATTAAAAAAAAAAAAAAAAAAAACAATTTCAAATTTGAAATAAATTTTGTACATTTTCTTACTTTTCATTTAATTTTGTTTAAAATTTTTGTTTCCTGCACACAATTCAATTAAATTGTATGAGAAGGTGGCAGCGTGGAGCTTTAGTATCAAGAGTGGGGCCTAGTTTAGTAAAAAAAAATTTAATTTTTTTTTGTTATTAAAGATTTCATTTCTTTTATTGAGTCATATAGGTACGCATAGAATACATCAGTTTCGAGTCCGAGAGTCATATAATTTCTTAAAATTGAATTTGTGTTGCACCAACAACGTACTACAGATGACATTATTTTTACAAGAAGAATCAGAAGAAGAAGAGTATCAAATTCAAAACTAATTGTGAAAAGAAGTTCCAACTTGTTATTGTTTTCTTTCAATTGTTGTTATATTATCGTTGCCTACAATTTTTATTTGCTTATTTCGGTTGATCGTTCGGTTCGTTCGTAATGAAATTTTTTTTATTTTCTGCCAGTCTGTCTGTGTGTGTTTGTCTGTCTATTTGTAGGAAGAATGTCTCGTTTTGAACACAACACGTTTTCATTTGTGCATTTCATTTCATTTCATTTCAAATCGTTTCGTTTCGTTTATTTTTGTTATTTTTATAATTTGTTATTGTCTGCCTTAAACTGTATGTATATGTACCTATGTCAGTTTGTCTGTCCGTTTGTCCTGCTATCTGTCTCTTTGACTGTGTTTATTTAATATCTTTCTTTTCTTGTATATTTTTTGTTGTTTGCTTTTGTTTTTATTTATTTATTTATTTTTGTTTTATTGTTATTGTATTTTTTTTCACATTTAATTCCATTACTTATTCCATTTTAATGATAATCCAAAGGTGGTGGTGGTGAGATAATTTTTCTATCTTCCTCTCTCACTCTCTTTTCACTCACTCTCTTTTCTATTTTATTTTTCAATCTTATTTCAATCTTCACCAATAGAGAGTAAAGACGAGTATAATTTTTTTAATTTACATACTTCTTCTTAATCTTTTTGAAAATTATTGTAAGAAAAAGAAAAACAAAATTCATCACTTTTACTATTCATTGTTATATTTACACATAATCGTACGTATGTACTACATATGTACGTATTTCATTTTAATTTAAAATTTTCAATATCATTTAATTACGATTTTGTTTTGTTTTAATATTATTTCTTTCTTTTTTTCGTCGTTTTCTGAGGAACGTCGTATTAACAACACCCGTCGTCCGTCTCACTGTGGGCTTCCGCATCAGCCTATTAGACTTGTCCGTTGTTGCTTATCTATTTGTGTATTTACGCCTGTGTTATTTTGTCGCTATTTTTATTATTATTATTACCATTGTTGTTGTTATTGTTGTTATACTTCGTCGTCTTCGTCGATGTTGTCTTCGTTCGTTATTGGCGTAAATGTATTCGAAGTCGCCGTATTTATTATTGTTCTCCACACGCTAGTGTGCCATACACGATATACAAAAAAAAAAAAAAAATAACAATAATAATCAAAATAACAACATAATAAAAACAATAACAAAATCTTATACATTTACATATCGAACGAAGCATTGCATATAGAATAAAACAAGAAAAAAAAAAAACCGAATGATAAATGAAAACAAAAACAAAAACAAAAACAAAAACAAACTTGTCAATACATAGACTTGCCAATTAAATGTCTAGCGAATGTTTATCCCAATTAAAGAGAATGGTATTCCCCAAAAGGTCTACAACTTGTTGCTGTAATTGTAATTAAATGAATACAAAGCAACGCACATTTGAACGCGACGATTTTGATTAAAATAAAGTCATGGAAAGCATGAATGAAAGAGTGACAAGCGGAGTATGCCGACTAATGTTTTAATGAAATTTATCATTACAAAACTTTATCTGTCATGTTTTAGATCAAAATTGTTCTCCGCTGACAAATTCTACCAAATTTACGTATTTTTGAAGTAGATTAGAGCATTAAATTCACACTTAATCGCTTTAAGATCCCAAAGTTCTTATTGGGTTTCTTAAAGTCTGCATTTGCGATAGTCATACAATTTCCATAGAAATTCGCATATCGCAATAGTGCTCATAAGATTAAGATTACCTTTAAAATAACAAGAACAAATTTGTAGAAATGGAGTATATTTCTGCCAAAAAATTTTTTCCCTTCCTAGAAGCTTCCCTAGGGATTAACTATCCAACAAATCACCAACTGTCAAAATTCTTTTAGGAAAGTAGACTCGCCGCTTTTGGTACATGAAGCGTTTATTTCTTTCAAAGAAATTAAAGCGGAGACAGTTTTTGAAAATGGAAATCTAATAATAATCTAAGAATGGTTCGTATTTCCCCCCTTATCCCCTCTTAATTTAAATATTTCCTCAAAAAAGAACGTGATGCTATTTGATTTCATGTTGTTGTGTAAGACAGTTTATTTTGAGAATTTCCCTCGTGTTTTTTTTATTATATATAAATGCCACTGTGATGCGAGCATGCATGTTTTTAAGACAATTTAATATGGGCTGCGGTTTTCTAATTTTTAATTTATTTTATTACTATAAATGGAGTTCATACCCAATACACAAAATAGTTTTTAAGAGGAAAAATATAGTTTCTCTTGAAGATATATAGAAATGTGTATACATAACTTATAGCATGAAAGAGAAAAGTATTTTAGAGAAACTTATTGATAATACTTCAAAAACTTAAGAGGGATTAATTAATAAAAACTAAACGGATTAAATGTAATAACTATACTCTATTTCTGTTTTATATTTACAACTACAAGACGTTGATACGTTTTAACGTTTGCATCAAATTCAGTTTAAAACTCAGAAGTGCTCAAATGTCGGCTAACGACAGAGACTTTACAGAATCCCCTACCAGAGTAGTTACACTCCTCTTGTCAAGATCTTTACAGTTAAAGTGCTTTCGAGATAATGTCGCTGAAAATGGACATCCGCAAAGAAAAAATTCGCAATATTTCATAGATTTTCTTCTGTACTGGTGAAAATTCAAGTGCACAAGGTGGCTGCAAATGTAAATTGTATCTATCTACCTGGTATTGTAAAATCCTATCTCTGAGAATCTAATAACAGCATATAGTCTGCAACTGGGACAAACTGATTACCGCCCGTACCTATATAGAGCGAATAATTTTATTATCGAAGAGACAGTGTATCCTTAGAAATACTGCTAGTTTAAAAATAAAACCTATTATTATATGCTAAAAATAATGGAATTATTTTTCCAACACCTTATATTTAAATAGTTATACTTAAAACGTTATAGTCTTCTTTGAAAAGTACATTTATAACTTATTACAACACATTATAATAAAGTCTGTAAAACAGCGCGTTCAATGTGAATTGCAATCTTGTTTTCCTTTGCATAAGACAAGTAGAAGCCTGGCATCCCTTCTTTATGTTTTGATCTGTGGCTAAAAATACTAAAATAAAGAGGAAAAAACCAAACATAAAAAAATAAATGAAACTCACGACCGACTACTCTAAAACAACTAGACTTGCCAGTTGTGTCTTATAAATGAAAAAAGAAAATAGAGAGAGAAAACAAAAACACAAAACGAAACCAAATAAAAATGAACAACAATTTTCATAACAGAAAATTCCCAAAATAACGAAAAATATTTGTAAACTGTCAAGCCTGATATTAAACGACCGAGAATCAAAAATATACACATATTAAATGAGAGAGAGAGAGACAGAGAGTGTAAACAAAAACAACTTTTGAATAAGGAGAAATAAAAATTAAACAACCTACAATGTATGGTGATGTGAAGTAAAACATACACCATAATGCAGAAGAATAGTAATACTGAAGAAAAGCAATCACCAACACATACCATCACACCACACTGTATGCATAAATAAACATTTGTAAGCAAACCCAACCCAGCCAGCAATAATTTTGATATTCATTACGAATGAAAGTGATCAATTTGGTATTTTCTCACAAAATTAAACGCTTATTGGGCGATTAGTTCTCATAGAGTTGGTTGCAGTAAGAATTTCCACATGGTTTTTAATGAAGGGAAATCGAATTGCCAACTAATTTTATTGCTTTCTCAAAAACATGTTTAGTGGATATTACACGAGTCTTGATGTTATATTGTTGTTGTTGTTGTTGCCGAGGTATACAAACTCACACGGTGAGTAACAAAACAACAAAAACAACAACAACTATTTTGTTATTGTTATTATGTATTGGCAGTTATTTTTCATCAATTCCATGTTATTATTGTGAATTGTTATTAATGTTTTGGAATTTTACTTGTTTTGAATTATTTTTCCCACATTTGCGTTGTCTATACCCATTTACGTTACAACGAGAAGGAAAAAAGGAGACAGAGGGATACAAACACATGTATATACCAACACTACCAGTAATGATAGCCATACAAAAAGCCGCTCTCGCAGATTTTCTATGTTGGACGAAGGCAAAGTGTTGCCAGACTCGTGATATTCAAAGAAAAATTAAAAGTAAGTTCATCGCTTACGCCATAGTTAAGCGAAAACAGCAATTGTGAACAAAATGCTGTAAACTACTAGCGCACCTATTAAGTTGCTAAACTTAAACCTGTCAGCAATACACAATCACTCAGTTACAAAGTGATTTTGCCACAGGATCCAAATGATATTAATTTTTGATAAAATTAGATAAAATTCTTCAATAAAACTCCTCAAAAAGTATAAATAAATACTTGATAATGTATTTGTCTATGGCAGGCATATTTAATGACTGCGTACGTAAAATGTGATGCTATTTTATCTATTTGATTACGTATTTCACGTATTTTTAATCTACGAAACATTGTAAAAACATTTTGATAAGATAAACTTTTGGCGTCTACAATTATTTACGTAAAAACCAAAATATCGATAACATTTTTCAAATAATTACATTAATGACTTGTTACAATCGACTGTTTCCTTTCCACACTGTGTAAATACTGATCGTATAGCTCCAAATATAGAATTTGACTGAAAGCAATAGATAATGTCCATCAATAGCACGTAGCAGACTTCATACAAATCTATACGGATGATTCAAACATAGATAGCCCCTGAAAATCTCTCAATGAGACAGAATAACACCATATGGGTACCGGAACATGGTGATATTTGAGGAAACTGCAGGGCGGAGGAAGTGGCCAGATGTGGCCTAACCATAGAAGTAAGTTATCTAATTGGGAAACACAAATTAGATCTGCAATCTTATGATTGAGAATGTGGCCTGGATAAGGCCAGATAAAGAGCATGCATGCTCAGTTGTCGGGGTCTTTACTGAACATTGCATTCTGTTTAATCAGGGGAGCTGTATTGGTCTTTGCCCTATGACCAAAAACTTCTGCAGGAGCAAAGGCAAGAGGAGCAGAAAATAGCTGTTCTTCAACTATTGAGGCAAACATGCTCAGCAGTTTCATGGAAGAAAAAAAAAAACACTTGGACATCTACTGTGCAGATGATCTCTTATTATTGTCGTGGATGGACATTGGAAGTCTAAAAGCAGCTGCGTCTAGAACTGAAGAAAATTAAAGATTTTGGTATCACAATGGGTCAAACGAGGCTTAAGCGTGTCTATTATTAAAATATTTGTCAAATCTGGCTGGATAAAGCGCACTCGAAAGTCGGCGAACGGATTTGTTTAAATATAAATTAAAAATTAAATTTTATTCTTTAGAAGAAATTCTTTTAAACATTATAAAATTACTATTAACACTGACTATTACAGTGTTTAAGGGCTTTCTCTGGTTTTAAAGGATTCTTTATTCTTTCCCATTTTTGTTTATATGTTTACCCTTATGGAACATGGTATAGTAAGTAGTATGGCAGTTCTATATTTATGAACGACGACTATGTCGTAGTTTTTATTGTTGACATTAATGGGATAGTGTAGTAGAATCAAAGAGAGCGAGCAAGAGCAAGAGAAAGAGAGTGCTACTAATAAGAGAGTAAAGGTACAGCAGTCAGATACGATTCTCATTCTCTCTACATATAAAAAATATTTATGCAGAGTTGTGTAGATGCAATGCATGTATGCATGTATGTTTGTATGTATGTAAGAGCTATATGTAGAATCTAAATGGCATAATTTGCTGCGTAGTATTTTGTAGTTTTATTTCTTCTTCTTGGTTACATATATTTTGTTTTTGTTTTTCCTTTTTTTATTTAAGAAACAAAAATATTTGTTGTTATTGTAGTTGATGTTAGAATTATTATTGCTGGCCCGCTATTAATGTTGTTGTTGTTTTAAGGAATTTTTTTTCTTTCTTTCTTTTATTTTAATTTTTGTTTTGTTTTTGCAGCAAAATATCTTTGAAAGAAATAATATTCTCTTGTTTTTTTCTTTCTTTTCATTTCTTCTGATACAATTTGAATTTTTCAATTCATTTCGTATTTTTGCTACGTTTTTTTTTTTTTTCATTTCTTATTTGTTTTTAGTTGTTATTGTTGTTTCTGTTGTTAGAAAAAACTACACAGCACAGCACAGTACACACAATGTAGCAATAAAATGTGTGTGATGATGATGATTATTTATTTTCATTTATTTTTACTATTATTTTCTATAACATTTTTCAATGGCCGTCTGTCCGAACCGACTGACTTGACTGACTGTTGTTGATGTTGTTGTTTTATTTTGAAGTACTACACATTATTAGTTTAAATAATATTATAGTTGTTAAATATTGTTATTGTTGTTGTTTTGTATTTATTTCATAAATCGAATTTCATCATAATAATTAATTATTACTATGAATTACATTAAAAACACTCTTTTTCCTTTCTTTTTGAATTCACTGTTGTAATGACGTTTTATTTTATTTCATTTGCTAATTAATTATACTTCATTACACCAATTTTTCTTATTTTATTGTGAATTTCCTTCTTTTTTTTTGTATTTCTTAAATGCGTAGAAAACAGTTTTTTCCTATTCTAAGGTTTTCAAAAAACTACGATGAATGAGACACACGCACACACTTGATTTCAAAATAATTTTTCATTAAAAATCACAATTTTTACTTTTATTCTACGTGTTGTTCTTTTTTCTTCTTTTGTTGTTGTTTTGTATAAGAATATTAATTATAATTGCAATAAATATTTATTTATTTATTTTTTGTTTAATTTGTTTTATTTCCGCTTAATAAAAATAACAAATTGTTGTAGAATTGCATATGAACACACAATAATAATAAAAACTCACTCACAACTAAAAACTCTAGTTAGGCCAGACTGGCCTTCTAAAAAAAAACACACACACACACAAAAACACTCATACACAGCCAACATTTCCATTCTTCTTCTCTCCGCCTTATTCTCTCTCTCTCTCACTCTAGCTCTCTCTTTATAAGGAATATACTCGCGCGCTTGCTAGACGTTTACTCACAAAATTTAAAGAAAGAAGAAAAAAAAAACAAAAACAAAATATTAAAATACAACAGAAAATAATTTTTGCTTTGTTTTGGCTACGTCGTCTAAATATTTGATATTCTTCGTAAACACCCAACTTTTACCGTTTTTTTTTTTCTCTCATTTGCTGCTTTTCTTAATATTATACTTTCTTAACGAGACCATATACCAAACATAAAACACAAACAAACTCACTTACATACATACTCAATAACGTAAACGACGACGTAGGTATTGTATATGCCGTTGTGCACTACATATCTTGGCCATGCATTTTTCATTTCATTTCTTTTCTTTAATCTATAACAAAGCGTCGCAGCTTTTGCCGGCAGTGCTGTTGTTTTTCTTTAAGAAATGTGGTAGTACACACACATGCACACACGATAACCGCACACCCGTCGCGGATACTATGTATTCGAACGAACGAACGAACGAACGAACGTACGTTCAACTATCACACGACACAACACAGTCGTAAATAAAAATCATTCACTTTCTGTTTCGTATGGTATTTCCTTTTTATTCTCTCTCTTCTTCTCACTCATTATTTTCAATATTATTCTTGTAATTTTGTTGATTTTTTTCCTCAATTTTTTTATTTTTCTTAAATATTTTATAAAAAAAATCGTAACTTTCTTTGTAAAATTGTTTTCAAATTTGTAAAATTTCACTTGTTGTTGTTATTTTTTTCTTGTTTAAATGCACTTTTGTCTTCAATAATAATAATAATAAAAAAATGTTGTTTTTCTTGAATATTTAAAATATAAGAAGAGTGTATAAATTTTATTTGTAAGTAGATTGGTTGTGTATATAAAAAAATTGAGTAACGTCTGAAGTAAAAAAAATTATTAAACATGTGTTCACTAGCGCGCTACAGAACGTACACTGAAAGATGAGAGCGAGAGAGTCATTGTTTTTAAACAGTGTTGAAAAATTCAGTACTTTAGTACTTTTTTCAGTACTTTTTGATATCAAAAATACGGCTACGCCTTCAGTACTTTTTTATTATTACATATGTATTTTATTTATTATGTCTTACGCTTTTCAACTATAATATTAATATGCACGTTAATGCGATGCTAAAAAAGTAGAATTCGGTTTTAGACCTGGTCCACAAAACGTACGTTCGTTTTTAGAATACAAAAAGCAATGAAAACGCTTGCCGAACCGTCGTAATGTAATTTCGGGAAGCATTTTCATTGCTCTTCAAACGAACGTAACGTTCCAACGAAACGGGACGTAAACGGAGCTTTTTAACGTTTTGTTACGTTTTGCCAAATACTCTGAGAGGAAAAATAAAATTGCCACGATAAAGTTTTCTCAAAAATCTGTCATCCGGAGTCGACCTTAAACAGTCCCGCTAATCATGTATAAAAAAATAACACACACAAAATAAATAAGTGGCGTGAGAAAGTTAAGCAAGTTTGTAGCAAAAAGTACTTTTTCAGTTAAATTCAGTACCATTTCAGAATTTCAGTCTTGCAACACTGGTCATCCATCACCAGTGAGTTTTTTTTAGAATATTTTTCCCTTCCTGGTAACACTGGTGGAAAAATTCGTTTTTGTTCGTTCAAAAAAAATAAATGTTCTTTAAATAATTCGTATATTCCTTTTCCGTTTCCGGCTTATTTAAGTAAGAATTTAAGCCCTGTTTGTTTTAATAGGAAGTTCGCTATGCGTTGTGTGTGTTTGGGTGGAAATTTGTTGGTGGTTGGGTGTGTGTTGCTTGCTGGTTATTGTGTGTGTGTGTGTGGGGTCCTTTTGGGTGGCAAGGGGAGGGAGGAGGAGTAATGAGCAAAAAAGGGGAAAATGAGGTGTAGTTGTTGTTGTAATTGCGGTTATGTTGCTGCTGCACCCGCTCTTCGTTGTTGTGGAGTTTGGGTCCATCATATACGACGGACGGAGAGGGACAGGAAGGAAGGAGTAGGGAATAATAGGAAAAAATAACTTTTTTAATTTTTTAAGTGTGGTGGGTTTTGTTGTTGTGGTGAGTTTCCGGTGTGGTGAGTTTTTACAAAGTGTGGTGAAATTTAACCGGCGTGGTGAATAAAATCGAAACTCACCAAAGTGCCGTTATTCTAAATTACCACCTATTATTGTACTGTATATTATGAATTTGGACGGCGTATGTCTAGAATAAGTAATTTTTACCTCTGTTAGCGGAGGCATTCACCAACATGTCGGGTTACCATTATGCTCTGCGATAATTAATATCCATTAGTGAAACACTGAATAAATGGCAGTACACTCAACGAACGAGTAAGGTAGTGTTGCCATTCATTGCGTCATTCTATTTAAAATTGAAAAAAATTAAAATAGAAAACTGCATACAAATAACAATTAAATTTAAACTATTTTGCAGATTAATTTTTGAATAATTTTTCTTAATCTTAATCTTTGATTCAAAGACACAGAAGGTATATTGAATGTAAATTTAACATCAGGATAATTATTAAGAAAAGCTGGGAATTAATTTATTTGTTTATTTTTTCTCCCGTTAGGTTTGATTTCTTTTTCAGAAGTTGGTTAGAAAATGTCTTTCTCTCCTGGCAACATTGTTTTGTATGTTTTGTACATTCGTTTCTGTTTTTTTTTGTTTAACAGCAGAGCAAACAACTCTGTATTAATGTGGCTTAAGGTCTCCCCTCTCTCGTAATGCTATTAGACACCAGAGGGAGCTGATAACAGTAAAATGAAACTTTTTTAAATTCAAATACGAATTGAAACAAAACACCAGTTAAGCCCTAGTTATGCTACAGTAACGGAATGTAACCGCAACAGTAAGAAACAGCTGATCGTTTTTGTTATGTATAAAGCAATACGAATGGTTATACAAATGTAATGTAACGTAACCGGAACGTAAGAATCTGTAAAAAATAGAATTTTCTTACATTTTTACGTGACATCTGTTTAGCAGTGTTAATAACATGTCAATATTAAAAACCACTAAAACTGAAAATTGATATTATAAACAGAATTTACATTTTGTACGTATGTTATGTTTGTCTGTATGTGAAATTCTCTTTAAATAAAACTTCACATATTTTAAAAACCCAAATTATAATTTATTTCATTATTAACTTTTATAATTTAAAATAAAAATAAACACTACTTTACTATTACATTATGTAGGTAGTGTTTATTTTTGTTTTAAATTAGAAAAATATATTTATCCATTTCTAACTAATTAAAGCGTTCGAAAAGCATTTCAGTTTGCATTTTACTTTTACTAGAGAAGATAAAAGCGTTTTTACATCCGTACAAATTTGGTTCCCGTAGGATAAACGATTTCACTTGCTTGTCTATTTATACGGAAAATGCTATCAAAAGCACTTAATTTTAGTTTTTGTTTGTGTCAAAGTAAAATTGTTTGGCTTACCGAAACACTACATAAAACTTTTAATAAATACATACATACATAACATACATAATTGGTCATTACAACCCTTCAGTCAGTATTACGACCTAGTTTCTCACACCACTTATGTTGTGTGTGTTAATTTTATACATGAATGGTGGGACCTACAGTTTAAAGTCGATTCCGAACGACAGATTTTTGAGAAACTTTTCATGACAATTTTATTTACTCTCAGAGTTTTTGCCAGAAATGTGCTGAGAGGAAGTCGCCGAAGAAATACTTTTTGTATTTTGTTTTGATGTCTGGCCTGGGGCTCGAACCATGGCTTTACGTCTAATAAGCCAACACTCTACCTACTAGACTACGGCGACTTCACTTTTAATTTTCACTTTTAATAAATACCTTTAAATAAATATAAAATCGTTGAAATTAATCTAAAAACTATGTAGTGATAACACTGGTTAACAGCTGAATTAAATAAAAACAAAAGACGCCATGTTGAAAGTGATAAAAGGAGTGAAAACAAAGTTTTTAAAATTTGGAATTAATATTAAATATGTTTAAAAAACAATGAATAATAAAATAAGAACTTAAACCCAAAAACATATCTTCTGTATCCATATCTGAATTTTTGAATTTAGTTTTTGCAATTTTTATTTCTTTATTTGTTTTTGTTTATTTCTTTTATTGTTTTGTTTACCTAAAAACATATGATTACGTTTTTACGTTCTATAATTGCTCTTACATTTTTACGTTCCGTGCACATTACTGCTACATTGCATTACATTACGTTCCGGTAGCATAACTAGGGCTTTAGCCGTGTGGGTGAAAAAAAAAAAGATTTACATGTGGTTCGTATACGAAAGTATTTATTACGAAATCCTTTTTCGTTTAAGCCATGAACAAAATAATGTCCGGGTGCGTAGGGAGCCAATAAAAAGTGTTTATTTAATCTATTGATTTTATATCCAATATTTTTAAATTTATTTTTGTTTTTTTGTTCTTTATAACAAAACTGTATTTAAATTATTGCAGTTACTTTTGTTATGAGCTTAAAAACTTTGCTTTCCATTAAATGGCTTTAAAGGCGTAATTTCAAGGCCCAGAAATATTTGTTTGCTTGCGGCAATTTGTTTTGCATCAGGGGGCGAAAATTATCGAATATTTTCTCTGAATTTTTTTTTTTGTTTGCATTTTTGGTGGGCATATTTTCATTAATTGCAAATAAAATACACAACGTTACATAGCCACAGATGTAGTTACAGATACAGATGTACTGCTATTGATACTCGCAACGGGGATATTTTTTTACAAAAATATTGAAAATTAAATTAAAGTTTCCTTTTGTCTGCATATGAGTGAGCGAGCGAGAGAGTGAGAGTGAGAGTGTAAATAGTCAATTACAAATACATATAAATTTAATTTAAAACAATTACTGACCGAGCAAGTGTTGAAACGTGAAAGCGAAAGTGAAACTGGCAACGGGGCGAGTGTTAAATTTTTAATTGGCAACTGTTCGTTTGCTTATACGCTCATTAGAGTTTTCCTACAAAAAAAAAAAAGTGAAAAAATTCTTGATTTATAGAAAACTTTAGGCAGCACTTGAATACGGTGTTAAAAATATTTTGTTTTCAGCACAAATTAATTCCTATAAATTTCAAACGATATCGTTGGCATTAATATTTGAATGATTGTGGCTGTTGACTGTGAAAAAGTGTTTTATATGTACGGCAGTAGGTAGTTAAGATATTAAATGTTATGAAAAGAATTCAATCAACATGAGTTACAGATGGTAGAACAGGCGTGAATACTTTAGGAAAAAAATCAAATTAGAAATTGTAGCAACTAAGAAGAGTTACAGTTACTAATGGCTCCAAAAACCTTGCTAATAAATGATTTCGAGGCATTTAGTTATTATTATTAATGTGAACATTCGTAAGAGACTGTCCAACTCCAGAACATTTGACGCAAAAGATCTTTTTTCTTTCAAATGATGAACCACCCTGTGTTCCTTCCTATAGGACCATCAATGCAACTCCTACTCCGGGAGCATACAACACAATACTCCATACATTGAAATTCAGCCTTATTTTATTGGTTTCAAATGGTTTTTGTGAAATTGTATTTAGTCCTGAGGCAATTGAAACATGCTTGTAAGATGATGCAAGATGACTGCAGATGCTTTCAATTATTTTTATCGACAATTTTGATAACTGGTGTATGATGTGATATCAAAATTGGTTATTGCACTATCATCACTGCTGGTTTAGATTCATTCTGGTGGCGTGGGCGTACATGAAAACTTAGAACAATATATACGACCATTCCAGTAAATTTAAAAGGCGACAATGTACACGAATAGTCCTCTAGTGTTAAGCCTCTCAAACTCACATACATATTTATATACCACATAATGTCTCTTATCCTTAATTCAAGCAATTCCTCCTCCAAGTCGCAAATTCTGCAAAAATCTCGCATGTCGACAAGCATATCTTTTTAGTAGGTAATGTCCACTGAGGACAGAGGCCCATAATAGAGAAAAATGACCAGTTTTGTTCTCCCTGGTTTATAATTCATTTAACTGAACCTAGTGGTTTGAACATACATCCATAATTGGTCATTACAACCCTTCTGTCAGGATTACGACCTACCTTCTCACACCACTTATGTTGTGTGCGTTAGTTTTATACATAAATGGCGGAACTTTTAGTTTAAAGTCTATTCCGAATGGCAGAAGAAACTTTTCATGCCAATTTTATTTATTCTCAGAGTTTTTGCCGGAAATCTGCTGAGAGAAAGTCGCCGAAGAAATATTTATTCATATTTCGTTTTGGGGCTCGAACCCTGGCTTTACGTCTAATAAGCCAACACACTATCTACTAGACTACGGCGACTAGTCTTCCGACTTTGAACAGATCCTCTCTTTTATTCAAGTGTTGGCCAAAGACTGAAAGATATCCGTTCTGATCACTGCGTATTCAATGCAGTATTCGTGTATATCTCTGTGCTTATGCACCCTAATTAGAATAATCGCCATTTCCCGAAGAAATAGGCGATAGTCATGTACAGGTTTAGACCTAAAATTAAATAGAATAGCCCAGTTCAAACAGCATATCGCCTCCTCTCCATATAAAGTCAAGTAAATCTGGATAAGGTTTCATTTTCGAAGTCTAATTGAAAATAAGCAATCTAATCCTAGTCAATGCAATACAATTGAATAAATTATATTCTATGGTTTCATGCTGCTTAGTATAGCCGGCACTCGATGATGGTATTTCAAATAGTAGTGTCTGCTATACTTCTATATACTGTCACCCAATAATCGGATACAGCTTGTAATAAAGGGTGTTTTTTACAGAGGTATAGAACTTTAAGTTGCAATAAAACAACGATGGATTATTCGATTGACATGAATTTTATTTATCCGAAAGATAATCTTGTGGCATTACATTTTAAATATGATTTCTGGCATATGACCGCCACTGCTGGCGTGGATGTAGTCCAATCTGGACGTCCAATTTTCGATGACTTTTTCCAACATTTGTGGCCGTATATCGGCAATAATACGGCGAATGTTGTCTTCCAAATGGTCAAGCGTTTGTGGCTTTACCGCATAGACCAATGACTTTACATAGCCCCACAGAAAGTAGTCTAGCGGTGTTAAATCACAAGATCTTGGAGGCCAATTCACAGGTCCAAAACGTGAAATTAGGCGGTCACCAAACGTGTCTTTCAATAAATCTATTGTGGCACGAGCTGTATGACATGTTGCGCCGTCTTGTTGAAACCACATCTCCTGGACATCATGGTTATTCAATTCAGGAATGAAAAAGTTAGTAATCATGGCTCTATACCCATCACCATTGACTGTAACGTTCTGGCCAGCATCGTTTTTGAAAAAGTACGGACCAATGATTCCACCAGCCCATAAAGCGCACCAAACAGTCAGTTTTTCTGGATGTAACGGTGTTTCCACATACACTTGAGGATTACCTTCACTCCAAATGCGGCAGTTTTGTTTGTTGACGTAGCCATTCAACCAGAAATGCGCTTCATCGCTAAACAAAATTCGCTTATGAGAATCGGGAACAACGGTAATCTCGTTTTGGGCTCATTCGACGAATCTACGCCTTACTTGATGATCGTTTGGCTTCAATTCTTGCACGAGTTGGATTTTGTAAGCACGCAAACCAAGATCCTTCCGCAAAATCTTCCATAAAGTGGATGGACACAGATCCAATTCCTGTGCTCGATGGCGGATGGACTCATTCGGGTCTTCCTCAATGCTACGCTCTACAGCAGCAATAGCTTCTTCTGTACGCACCGTACAGCGTCTCTGGGGATGCGAGTTATCAATAAGAGTAAACGTGGTGCGAAAACGTTCCACGGTTAATCGAATTAACTGCTCTGATGGACGATTTTGTCGACGATAAAATGGACGTAGTGCGCGATACGTTTTCCGCACAGAACCATTATTTTCGGAATAAAATTACACTATTTGCAAGCGTTGTTCAGGCGTGAGTCTATTCATGATGAATTGCCAAACCAAACTGAGAATAAATCACTTGACAGCTGTTAAATCGGTCGCCATCTTGAAAAGTAATGCCAACTTAAAGTTCTATACCTCTATGAAAAACACCCTTTATAAAGAATTTCGCCCACCTAATCCTTTCATTGAAGTTGCTTTCTGTCTTCGTTTCTCTGCCTAGCGGGAGATTATAATGACAATATCATCGACAGAGTCAACAAAGCCTAAATCTCTTCCAAACTCTGCCCAGAACAGCTAAAACGGCCTAGTAAGTATTTCACAGCCTTTAATCATAAACGTTCTATTGATTTGGCAGAGAATAGGCCTTAAACTGAGAAGCTTAATTTGTATTGGACTTTAAGGGTTTCATAGTTTTTTTATACTCGCCCGCAAACACATATGTACATACATATATACATACATATTTGTATGTATGTACGTATATTTAATTACCTCACTTTATGTGTTTAAAAGCATGTTGTATTATTAAAGTGCGTTTGAAGTAAAATAAAGCGCAAGAAAATATGTTGTTGTTGTTTTTATTGTTTTACTTTTGCCTGCCTGCCTGCCTGCCTGCCTACGCGTATGAGTGATAAAAATCTAGAAATTAAAAGAAGAAAACAAAACCAAAAAGAAAAAAACCAACAATGACTTCCTCTTTAAATAACGGAAACGGAAGTTCTACTGTATTAACACCTTGTTTACATTTTAAAGTTTCTCTCTCTCTCTCTCTCTTTACCAAAGAGTTGTTGTAAATCAACAATAAAATGCTATTGTTTTGCCTTCTGTTTGTGTGTATGCAGGTGTGAGTGTGTAAGTATATTTTTTCTTCTTCTTTAAACTCTTCATTAAATTGTTGTTTTCGTTTTTTCATTTATTAACTTCCTTCTTTATATAATTTAAATTATTGCTTCTTTTATTATTGTTGTTGGTGTTGTTGTTGTTGTTGTTGTTGTTGTTGTTGGAATTTTATTATTATAATTGTTATGGCGTTTATATTGCCAGCATATGTGTTGTGCTGTGCTGTACTGTGCTTTGTTTTTTTTATTTGTTAGCCTAAGTATGTGTGTAAATATTGCATGGCATAATAATAAAGAAAGAAAAAAAAAATTATGTATGAACGTGCGAGTACATATGTGTGTGTGTGTGTGTGTATTACGTTATAATGACAAAAGAATTATAACAATTTTGTTCTCTCATCACGTAAATATGCATATTTTCTCTCAAAAAATAATTAATTTTCGTATAGTGTGACCTGCTCATAAATCTCTACTTAAATGAACACACAATACTCCACATATAATATACACCTACTGCTGCAGCACATTCGCACATGCATATATATTTACAGCAACAGATTTATACACACACACACACACAAAAACATTCGTATGAAATATTTAGTAAATGAGAGAAAGTCATTTAATGGTAGATGATATTAGTCAGAGAACAAGCATTCAAGCAAGCAGCCATCTTTAGTATGAATTTTCAAGAAGAATTGCTATTTTATTCAACTCCTTGAAATTTTTCACAGAAACATACACACACACATGCACATTCCTGCTAGTAAACAAGCCTACATTTGTTTATTAATGTTTCGCATGAATAAAACAAAAACCCTGAATATAAATAAACAAACAAACATAAAGACGAACATATTTAATGACACCAACACGGCTGTCGTCTAACAAGACGATGTTACCTAACGACTGCGACAACGACAACGACAACAACGTTGGTGTTGTGTATAATGAGAGTCAGAGATTTAATGTACAAAAAAAAAAAACATCATGAAGAAGAGCAAAGTAATATTCAGGCAATACGTAAGAGAATAAAAGTGTGTGTGCGAGAGAGAGAGGGAGATGTTGAGAGAGAATATAATGATAATGGCACCAAATATTAATTAGCTGTGGCAATTGTTCAAGGTACAGTTCTAATTTTTTGCATACATTCATAACTTAATGTATTTTATTTACAAACACACACATGTATTTATGTATTTCTGTAGTTGTTAGTTAGTTGTCTATGATATTGTATGCATTTCTAAAGTAAAGTGACAAACAAAACTAGTAAGATTTTTTTTTATCAAGTGTAATTAAAATAAACGAGCTTTTGCTTGAAATTTAAGATTTTGTTTCAATTCAAGTATGTGCCGCATTGATTATTAAGTGATTTTCAATGGCAAATTAATTCCATGACGTCTCTTTCGCTCTTTTTATATCACTTAACTAAAGGCACTATAAATTTTCATAAGTTTGTGTGCAGAATAAATTTTTAAACCTTAACACTTACACTGGCCTATAAGGTGGATGCCTGAAAAATACCCAAGCAGGTCTTTGGAGACTTAGAGGAATCACTAACAATATGATGAAACACAATTTCTTTAGCGCTATAAAACAACTGCTTCTTTCAGCTGGTCAAAGCTAAGAGTTTGGCCATAGGGCAGCAATTCAATCACAATAAAAACGTACCCAAACATTTCTAATTGAATACACAATGATTCCACCGTTTTTATTGTTGCTTGAGTTTATTGAAAATGAATTGCTTTTCATCAACAATTTGCCTAAGAAATATAAGAACTTGAATTGGAATTACATTACACGCCCAATATGAGCATTCTGTGATGAGGAAAACGAAGCCACAGATTACATAATTGGAACCTAGGTATGCGGCGTTAGTGCTTTTCACAAGGAAACACCTGGTTGTTTATCAAGTGCTGGGCGGAAGTTGTCCTTATTGTCATCGAAAAACATATTGAAGCCAGAGCAACATGAATAGGGGAGGAGATATTATAGGGGATACGCTTGTAGGTTGCGAGCAGTATAATTAATTGTATTGTCACAGTACTCTAGCACTTTGACACAACAGTAATAGTACTAGCTAGCCCAACATAAAGAAACATCTCTCGCTTATGTCAATAGATTAGCCAAACAAACAATTAAAAAGAAAGGGAAATATTGGTCGAACACACATACATACATACATACATAATAGATCATTACAACCCTTCAGTCAGGATTACGACCTAGTTTCTCACACCACTAATGTTGTGTGTGTTAATTTCATACATGAGTGGTGGGACCTACAGTTTAAAGTCGATTCCGAACGACAGATTTTTTTGAGAAACTTTTCATGGCTATTTTATTTAGGTTAGGTTAGGTTAGAGGACGTGTACTTGTCAAATAAGACAAGTACAGTACCCGGAATTGACCCATTGTACAACTTCCTAGTTTCTCACACCACTTATGTTGTGTGTGTTAATTTTATACATGAGTGGTGGGACCTACAGTTTAAAGTCGACTCCGAACGACAGGTTTTTATTTATTGAGAAACTTTTCATGGCAATTTTTATTTACTCTCAGGAGTTTTTGCCAGAAATCTACTGAGAGGAAGTCGCCGACAAAATACTTTGTGTATTTTTGTCTTTGATGCCTGGCCTGGGGCTCGAACCCAGGCTTTTGCGCCTAATAAGCCAACACACTACCTACTAGACTACGACGACTTCTGGCAATTTTATTTACTCTCAGAGTTTTTGCCAGAAATCTGCTGAGAGGAAGACGCCGAAGAAATAATTTTCGTATTTTATTTCGATGTCTGGCCTGGGGCTCGAACCTTGGCTGTACGTCTAATAAGCCAACACACTACCTACTAGATTACGGCGACTTTGGTCGAACACGTTTACATTAAACTTACATTGATTGAACTCATTTCTTATGTGATAGTATATGGCTAGGAAATTATCTTAAAAATCATTTACCTGCTTTTTGTACTCCTTAAAAAACAATAATTTAAAAAATTTTGTTGTAATGGGCAAAATAACAGAATTTTATTTCAATCCTCTTTTGTTTGCCACTGTAAATGGCATAAAATATTCCCAAAAAACATCTTTATTTGCTATGGCTTCTAATTTTTTGTTGTTTTTTTCTTTTGGTTAAATTAGTGGAGTATTGACAGCGAAAAACTATTTTCTCGGTTTTCACCCGTTTGTTATTCTACTTCCCAGCTAGCATTTGGAAGATTGTTTTTTGAAAAATCACCTTGCTGAGTCTTTTTAGAGTGCTTTTGGCGATCAAAAACTTATTAGTCAGTTACGCGATTAAAAAAGGACTCATAAATGATTCGCGCCAATGAGTAAAATAAGTTTGATTTAAAATACAATAAAAAATTGTATAGAAATCGAAAATTAATCATCCAGATGTTTAAAATTTGACTATTATTTACATTATTTATTATTATATTCTACTTATACTGTAGATTGAAAAACGATTAATCAAAAACACATCATGCAGGTGTTTGGAAAGTGATTATAAGTATGTATTTATGATCATATATTGAACAGATGGACGGACAATGCCTTTTTTCACCCTCTCTATATACATTTTCATTAATGTAAAAAGATGGCTATGAAATGATGTACAATTTGTTTTTAAATATAAATATAATATTCTTTCTTTGGTAGTCGCCAACTTCCTTTCAGTTTAGTTTCTCACGTATAAAATTAACGAACATTGCATGAGTGGTGTGAGAAGCTAGGTCGTAATCCTGACTGAGGTGTTGTAATGGCCAATTATGTATGTCCGTATGTATGAAGCCCCAAGCTTTTATTAGCCTGGGGGCTAGGCTAAAGTCGGCTTTTAACAATCTTTTCGTTGTATGCCTTTAAAGATGGCCAATGCATTTTCATTTTTTGCCACCTTGATTAGTCGTTGGGGTCGTCTAAAAACACATTTTAAAATACGACTAATAAATGACTCAAATTATAATCATAAATAACGCAAAAAGGAGTCCAGATTAATACAAACATGACTGATAAATGACAATAAAAGGACTCCTAAACATGCTGATAAATTACTCATAAAACACTCGCTTGCGATTAAACAATGACTGAAAGACGACTCGAAAAAGAAGCATAAACGATGTTAAATACGACTAATAAATGATCAGAAAGCGATTCAAAAATGATCACAAAACTATTCGAAAACGCATCGAAAATGACTCGAAATTAATATAGAAAATGACTCATAAATGATTTTTTGAGAAGAGTCGCCCGTAGTAACACTTTTCTCCCGACAAATGAGTCTTTTATGATCAGAAAATGAGCGCATATTCTTACTTTTCAATCGTGCAGAAGAGTCAAAAAAGACTCGAATTTGATTAAAATTTTCAAAAAATGCTGGCTGGGTTATTACTGTGCACTCATACATGCATACACATACATATGCAATTAAATGAAACCTTGAAACATATACTTTGCTTGCACACACATACACCCACACACGAAAAACACAGGCAGACAAACAGCAAATATATTCTGTTAAATAAAGAGATGATTATTAATAATGTATATGTAATTAGATAAAGTTAAATTAATATGTACTCCTACACACACTCACAGACACATGCATACATACATACATGCATAGGGATTTAGTCATATGGGCATACTCATATTATGAGTATGCTTATGTACGTATATATGTTTGAGAGAGCACGTCGTTTAATAGTATTTCATGCATTTGCAATGTACAGCAAATATATTCGTTTGTTTGTTTGTTCGTTAGTTTGTGTTCATGCAAGTGTGTGTGTGTGTATACGAACGAATATGAAAATATTGAAATGTTTACAAGAGCATAGGAGTCTGTGATTATAAATGAATGTATCATTGTAATACACAAACACTGTGAGATAGAGTGCGAAGGAGAGAGAGTGAGAGAGAGAGAGAGAGAGAAGGGCAAAGAAATAGAGCAGAATAGAATGAAATAATGTGTGAGTGAGTGTATTTCATTGTTTAATTACAGAAAATTAAATGCAATTAAATCACTTTTCTCTCTCTCTCTCTCTCTCTCTCTCTCTCTGTGTTGCTATTGTTGTTCTTGTTGTTGTTAAAATTAAATTATTTTTTTTTTCGTTGGTTGGTCGGTTGATGTTCGTTAAATCTGTGCGTAGTGAGTGAATGCATTATTCGCATGTTATTAATGTCGTTCTGTTTTGTATTGTTGCTGTTGCTGTTCTTTTTGTAAATTTTAATTAAATTAAAGTCTCATTATCATTTAAAGTAGATTTACGTGAAACATAAAAATGGAGTGCATTAAACACAATGAAGAGTAATAAAAACAAAAAAAAAAATCCAAAACAAAGAACAAAAACAATAAAAAAAAATCAAAATGAGAGAAAAGCGTATGTTCTTGAACATTTGAAAACATTATTTTTATTTTTAATTGTTTTTTATTAGACTCTCTGCCCTAAGGTGGGCGAAAGGAAATGCGGTATTTTACACTCTAAAAAAAAAAAAAAAAAAAAATAAAAAAGATGGGAAATACGGTAAATACGATTATACGGTTCTAGTGTTCATGTCCAGGAGAATACGAATAAAATTACAAGATGATTATTGCATTTATAAAATTAAGAGGCTTTTAATTCCCTACAATACTCCATACATTGAAATTCAGCCTTATTTTATTGGTTTCAAATGGCTTTTGTGAAATTGTATTTAGTTCTGAGGCAATTGAAACATGCTTGCAAGATGATGCAAGATAACTGCAGATGATTTCAATTATTATTATCGACAATTTTGATAACTGGTGTATGATGTGATATCACAATTGGTTATTGCACTATCATCACTGCTGGTTTAGATTCATTCTGGTGGTGTGAGCGTACATGAAAATTTTGGACAATATATACGACCATTCCAGTAAATTTAAAAGGCGACAATGTACACGAATAGTCCTCTAGTGTTAAGCCTCTCAAACTCACATACATATTTATATACCGCATAATGTCTCTTATCCTTAATTCAAGCAATTCCTCCTCCAAGTCGCAAATTCTGCAGAAATCTCGCATGTCGACAAGCATATCTTTTTATTAGGTAATGTCCAGTGAGGACAGAGGCCCATAATAGAGAAAAAATGATCAGTTTTATTCTCCCTGTTTATTCATGTGTTGGCCGCAAAGTGAAATTATTTAAAATTTTTAACCTAATTCTAGCCAAGAATCACATCCATTCTGATCAGTGCGTGTTCAATGCAGTATTCGTGTATATCTCTGTGCTTAGGCACCTTAATTAGGAACAATCGCCATTTCCCGAAGAAATCACAACGAGGGAGCAAATCTTCGAGGCCTGTGGTACTGCTTGCGACTCTGGACGTTAAAAATGCGTTCAACAGCCTTAGATGGAGCGACGTATTAAATGCTTTGGAGTACATTTTTCTCGGTGCCACACTACATCTTGGCCATGATAAGTAGTTATCTGAGTAGCAGACAGCTGGTGTATAACACAAGCTCGGGCCCAAGGGTGAAACATATAACATCAGGAGTGGCACAGGGATCTATACTCGGCCCCGACCTATGGAACGTCAACTACGATGGAATTCTGAGAGAGGATATGCCAGAGGGAACTCTTTTGGTTGGATACGCAGATGATATTGCAGCTGTTATCACGGCCAGGAACACAGAAGAGGCACAACGAAAACTGAGACGTGTCATGCTGAGATCCACGGCCTGGATCTGGCCATGCATAAAACGGAATTACTGCTGATCCCTGGTCGTCATATCCCCTTGCAGGTGGACATGAGTATAGGAGACGGAGTAATTAGGACCAAGAGCTCGGTGAAATACCTGGGAATAAGGCTGGATCCCAGACTAATATTTTCACATCAGATCCAGTACTCGGCTAACAAGGCCCAGAGGATCGTTGGACAGCTCAGTAGATTAATGGCGAACATTGGATGCCCGCTACCGGCGAGACGGAGACTCCTGATGGAGGTTGGAAACAGCATTATGCTTTATGGGAGCGAAATTTGGGCCGAAACACTGAATGTTAAGAAGCGGACAAACGCACTGGTAGCGGTACAGAGAACGGCTGCATTGCGTATCGCGTCGGCATATCGTACGGTATCCGCTCCAGCCGTAGTGGTGATAGCGTGTATTATCCCTGTGGATCTGCTGGCAGCGGAGCGGATGGAGATCTATAAGGCGAAATCGGCTGGAAGTCACATAACCGCTCATTTCAGGGAAAACACCATTTCAAAATGGCAACAACGATGGAACGAAGAAAATAGAGGAAGATGGACGGCGAGACTTATTCCAGACATAAGGCCATGGATTGGTCGGAAATTTGGAAAGATAAATTACTACGTTACACAGATGTTATCGGGTCACGGATATTTTAGGAAATATCTGCACAGAATGGGAAAGACCGCCTCACCTTACTGTCTTTACGAGGAAGGGGAGATAATTGATGACGCAGAGCACACCGTTTTCGAGAGTGCACGCACGCTGGCAGAGCTATCGCTCTGCACTGACGTCGGTAGTTGGGACGATCACGCCCGGTAACATTGTCGGGGTTATGACCGCGAGTAGGGAAAATTGGACCTCAGTGGCGAATTACGTGGAGAGGATTCTAAAACTGAAGAAGAGGGATCTTGTGGCTGCAGAACATGTGGGCACGCCGGAATAGATGAAACTGGCACACGTGTCCGGCGAAATTCGAAGCAAGGATCTGGAGGAAAGGAATAGTGGAGACACTTAGATGTCTCTTCAACTTTCGACACGCAATCCGGACGCGGATATGAACATGCAGGGGCCAAAGAGCCAAAGGGACTCCACTCCGAAGTAATACCACCGTAGTTCCGGAGTGGGTGCAACAAGTCCATGAGACGAGGGGGGATTTAGTGGGTGAGGGCCCCACACACGGAGGATGTGACGACTTCCTCTATGGTGCGGTTAGGTACATTTAGCCCTCCTCGGCGTGAAAAAAAAAAATTGCTGAAGAAATAGGCGATAGTCATGTACAGGTTTAGACATGGGCATGACGTTTGAAAGGTACTTAATGGCAGTCAGACTATCCGAGTGTATCAGGGAATATTCCATTTCCATTTCTGTCCAGTGATATGTAAGCCAAGGAAATTTTTTATAGCTTATGTCATATCCGTTAGCGTCCATGCATTTATTTATCACAATTATTAACACAGAAACGATAATTTTTGAATTTTTTTGAGTTCAAAGAAATTTTCTTTTAATTCAGTTTCACTTACTTTTCTCTCTGAGTGAAATTTGATAATCTAAAGAAATTAAAGTTAAAGAGTGGCAGACAAAGTAAAAGAGAGAGGGTGAATGAGTGTAAGCAAACACACACAAACACATACACAGAGAAGAAAACATTTGTAGTGGTAACGTTTAAAAGGTAAAATGAAGCATAAAATCTACCATTTGTTTGCGTGAGTTCTTCTAATTAACAGCTATAAGAATGGCAACAACAACAACAACAACAACTACAATAGAAGCAAATGACAGCACAAACAACAACAACAACAACAACAATAGTAGGAATGAACAAAGCAGAAAACAAACCAACAACAAAACAAAGTGATTTAATTTCGTGTTGTTGACGTTGCTTTACATTTTACTTCCGTTTCTGGTTGTAATAGGCGGCCATTAAGGAACTGAGCGCGTACAGCCATAGATTACCACTGTAAAGAAAAGAAAAGCATTAAAAACCCAAAGGTAGCGGTGGCAAGAGAGAGAGAGAGAGAGGGATGGGGAGAGAGGCAGTGAAAAGAGCACACATACTCACAAACAGTTTTAGACATTTAACATTAAGCAACTGGCTAAACGACTAAACGATGAAAAGTCTTTTAGCTGTGCTTCTTCTTTCTTTTTTACTTTTGCTAGACACAATTGCAAAAGCGGAAATGAAAAGAACACACAAACGAAAAGAAAATAAAAAATGGCAACAACAATAAAACATTGAATGGTAGGAAAAATATAAAATTCTTACTCCTGTTTTTTATTTTGTTTTGAGTGAGTACATCGGTGTGTGTGTGTGTGAACAACAAGGGGAGAATATCAGGAACAAAACAACAACAACAACAACAACAGCAACTGTACAGAATAAAAACAAAGAATATAAAACTGTTTTAATTGTTTTCAAACAAACACATACACACGCGCACACGTATTGCACTTGTATACACATAAACATGCAACACACACATGCATACTTGTCCAAAAAACAAGAAAATATAGTTAAAACAATAACAACAACAACAACAGCAGCAATAAAAAACAAAACAAAACAAAACAACAAAACAATATTGGTTTGTATTGTAACAAAAGTAACTGTTTTTTTATTTTATATTCAGTTTTTTCCTCTCTCCCTCTCTCTCTTTCTCTCATTTGTTCGCTTGCTATCTTTGGTTAAATGAAAAAAAAAAAAAAAATAACAACAGTAACAGCAAGAACATCAACAACAACAACCTTTTACAAACACGAGTGCGAAACTTAGAATACAAAACAACACAACAGCACTGCTAAACACAACAATACAATGCGAGGCTAGGCGAGGCGATCCGAGGTAATGCAAAACGATCTGATACGTAATGTTACAGTGTTAAATATACGAATACAGGGTGGTGTAAAAGTTTATAACTGCAGGCCATTTTAAAGCGAAACGAAAAAAGAAAAACTGAAAAGAACAAAAAAAAAACAGAAAAAAATAGAAAAAAAAAAACTTTCAAAATGGAAATAAATTTTTGAAACTGTAACTTAAACACACTCACGTACATACATATGTATACACACACGCAACAAGAATTGTAAAACAAAAGCCAGCAAAGAGTTTAAAAACTCAGAACTAAAGAATGAAAGTAAAAATAGTTTGTAGGTGTGTGGGTGTAGAGGGTCAAGTAGTTTCGCTAACAACTCCTGTACAAATTTATATAAAAATGGGGGAAAAATTTTCATTTTTTGGATACATTTTTTTTTGTTTTTATTTTTCTTTTTGTTTCCAGAGAGAAGTGTTTACAAAAATGCTACTAAAAAATATTTAAAGGGAGAAGCAAGCCTTAATACAACTCCATTGGGAGCATGCATTTAAAGCCAAGTGCATATACGAAGCTTTTGAAGAAGTAAAGCGTTAAACAGGGGGGGGGGGGGAATAGAGGTCCATAAAAGTGAAATACATTTCATATGTAAAATTTTTGTTGTTAAAATTTATTTGATTTTCATTAACGTTTTCATATCTTTTTTATTGTATTTTAGATGAGGGCATACACGAGTTAAATAAAAAAAACTGCTAAAAACCAACAATATTTAGAAAAGTTACTTTAGGTTTGGGATTTTCTATTTTTTTGTAATGCTAATGGTTAATGGGGTTCACTAAGGAATAACGATCTAAAGAGTGTTTTTTATAGAGGTATAGAACTTTAAGTTGGCATTACTTTTCAAGATGGCGACCGATTTAACTGCTGTCAAGTGATTTATTCTCAGTTTGGTTTGACAATTCATCATGAATAGACTCACGCCTGAAAAACGCTTGCAAATAGTGCAATTTTATTTCGAAAATAATGGTTCTGTGCGGAAAACGTATCGCGCACTACGTCCATTTTATCGTCGACAAAATCGTCGATCAGAGCAGTTAATTCGATTAACCATGGAACGTTTTCGCACCACGTTTACTCTTATTGATAACTCGCATCCCCAGAGACGCTGTACGGTGCGTACAGAGGAAGTTATTGCTGCTGTAGAGCGTAGCATTGAGGAAGACCCGAATGAGTCCACCCGCCATCGAGCACAGGAATTGAATCTGTGTCCATCCACTTTATGGAAGATTTTGCGGAAGGATCTTGGTTTGCGTGCTTACAAAATCCAACTCGTGCAAGATTTGAAGCCAAACGATCATCAAGTAAGGCGTAGATTCGTTGAATGGGCCCAAAACGAGATTACCGTTGTTCCCGATTTTCATAAGCGAATTTTGTTTAGCGATGAAGCGCACTTCTGGTTGAATGGCTACGTCAACAAACAAAACTGCCGCATTTGGAGTCAAGGTAATCCTCAAGTGTATGTGGAAACACCGTTACATACAGAAAAACTGACTGTTTGGTGCGTTTTATGGGCTGGTGGAATCATTGGTCCGTACTTTTTCAAAAACGATGGTGCCCAGAACGTTACAGTCAATGGTGATCGGTAGAGAGCCATGATTACTAACTTTTTCATTCCTGAATTGAATAACCATGATGTCCAGGAGATGTGGTTTCAACAAGACGGCGCAACATGTCACACAGCTCGTGCCACAATAGATTTATTGAAAGACACGTTTGGTGACCGACCGCCTAATTTCACGTTTTGGACCTGTGAATTGGCCTCCAAGATCTTGTGATTTAACACCGCTAGACTACTTTCTGTGGGGCTATGTAAAGTCATTGGTCTATGCGGTAAAGCCACAAACGCTTGACCATTTGGAAGACAACATTCGCCGTATTATTGCCGATATACGGCCACAAATGTTGGAAAAAGTCATCGAAAAATGGACGTCCAGATTGGACTACATCCGCGCCAGCCATGGCGGTCATATGCCAGAAATCATATTTAAAATGTAATGCCACAAGATTATCTTTCGGATCAATAAAATTCATGTCCATCGAATAATCCATCGTTGTTTTATTGCAACTTAAAGTTCTATACCTCTAAACACCCTTACCGAGATAAGGCTAAGAATTCCTGGGAATTTACCGTGTAAGCATTACTTTGGATAGAGACTTAGGGTATTTTACTTGTAGAACAGTAGGCGTGAAGCCCTGTCCAAATCAGACTTTTGCATTCTCTGGCCCTAGTCTTCATATTTCGCCATTTATGTTCAATATCATTTGCTTCGAGATTGTTTCAGTGCTAATTACAGCATTAATTATTTTTTTTCAATTTCCCCATCGTCTACATTTAGGGAATATGTATTCTGCATGGTTCTAGTTTCTGTGGGCCCGTGAGCAACCTGAATCTTCTGTTTTTCCCATTCTAAAGATGTATTTCTGGAAACAGCGATAACCAGACAGCATTGAGTTCCAACGGTGGGCACAGTTTTGCTGTCTGTTCATCTTCATTTCATAGAGTTATTCCATTTGTTTTACAGTTTCCCCAGCTTTCATCTGATCCGTTACCGTGTCTTTATTAGGTTCGTATTTTAACTCTCTTTGCGATTAAGAGGTTTATTGGGATTGTTCGGCTGTTTAAAAGAATAGTTTTCTTGGAAGCTGTTCCATATGCCGATGTTCTTTGTGCGTTCATTGTACCGTGTTTAGCATGCCTTTCACTTTGCCGTCATGCAAATATACTGAATTCGTCTTTGAACTGTATTGGGCCTCTCACATTTGCCATCAATCTGCATATTCCTTGCTTTCTTGACAGCATACTCCTTGCTTACTTGGCAACAGAGATCAGCAATGAATCGTTTTTCGCTACTCATAAGCACTCATGAAATTTTGAATATAAGTGAGTCAATAATATTGAAATTCAAACTACTCTGAGTCATTCATACTCACTACAACGTTGATTTATAAATACAGGTTGCAATGAGTATGCGTACAACGTTGACATCAAACTCATTACATTCGAAATATGTTTGATTCATAAGCCTGCTCATTTACAGTCTTAGTCTAGTTGTTGTTGCATTTACAAAAAAAGAAAAAAGACACATAAGCACAAAAGACAGAGCAGCAAGCAGAGCAAACACACAACCTTCCAGTGAGTATTATAGTATTCGTACGTCATTCATGTGTCATGTTTTATATGCTGAGTTATGGAGAGTCGTAGTCAACAACATCATACGTGCTGTTAAGTATGAATATGATGATGAGTACTTCAAACATTGAATATGAGTAGAGGTTCCATGATACTAAAATAAGTATGAATGCGTCTAACTATCAGAAATTATGAGTATGATTCGATTCTTCACATCTTTTTGAATACTCATTGCTGATCTTTGCTTGGCAACATGGTTAATTGTTGCGTAAATTAAAATCGTTTATCAAGTAGTTGAGCAACGTAGTTGCCTGTATTACTGTGCCAAGTATGTTAAAATCTATTTCCATGGGAATATACTTTTTGGTCATCAACAACAGTTGCTTTTATTTTTTAACAGCGAGACTCAAGCCATGTTGCTTCTATCATGGTTTGCTCCGACAGATTACCATTTTTAGTAGCTGTTTTGCATTGTTTATGTTTAACGGTAATAGCAACTGTTATGTCGCCGTAGTCTAGTAGGTAGTGTGTTGGGTTATTAGACGTAAAGCCAGGGTTCAAACCCCAGGCCAGACATCAAAACAAAATGCAAAAAGTGTTTCGTTCCTCTTCGACTTCCTCTCAGCTGATTTCTGGCAAAAACTTTGAGGGTAAATAAACAATTGCCATGAAAAGTTTCTCAAAAAATCTGTCTTTCGGAGTCGGCTTTAAACTGTAGGTCCCGCCACTCATGTATAAAATTAACGCACACAACATAAGTGGTGTGAGAAACTAGGTCTTAATCCTGACTGAAGGGTTGTAATGACCAAATGTATGTATGTATGTCGCCTACATTCGATGGCAAGTAATGTTCCACAGATCACAAATCTTATCTTTCTTGGTTTTAATCAAGATCCCGTTTTCTATTGCTTTAAGAAATAATTTCCGCTTTCGAAAACTGTGCTGTTATACCAATAGATCTCCTGGCCTTTCAAATTCTATTGTGACTCTACATTTGATTGGCTTGGCTTGGCTTTTCCTATCTCAACTTGCTGTTGATTTCCGTGATTGCGCGAACACGAGTTTCGCAGTGCTGCTTAGTTAGTATTGTTAGTTTCGAAAAAAAAAAAAAAAAAATAAACGGCATTAAATTACTGTCACAAACAGCCATAACAATCAAATTATTATTCCACAACCAATTTTACATTTTAAATTCACTACACACTACACAATAATATTTAAATTGGCCGCCAATCTATTACGCTCGCTCTGCTACAATATTTATTCTGCTGCCCTCTGTTAATTTTTCAAATTTTCCCAGCCCCTCTTTGTGCAGCAAGCAAATAAGGTGTACATGTGTGTGTGTCTGTGTGTTAAAACCACAGTTATTTTTCTTTTTTGTTCAATTAAATCTTTTTCAAATAATTTGTTTTATACCCTGTACAACAAACATTTTCTATTATTTTAAGCTGGGTGTTGTTGTAACGAAAATGAAATTCATTTTTAAACATTAAATTCCCTACGTTTTTACACACTCTGCTGCTCTTCTCTTCACTTCTCGTTCGTTTTTTTTTTTCAACAATAAATGTCAACTGGGGATCATAAACGTCCTTCAAAAGAAAAAAAAAAAAAAGAAAAAAATTGAAAATTTAACTGGATTATGACACAAATTCGCACCTTCAACAGTTTTTGTGTTAGCAAAACATTGACAGACACTGGCACACACATACACACACACACATGCATTCATTCATACATTGAGCCATGCCAGTAGGACGGAGAGTAGGAGTACGAGATTGCGAGTATAATGCAATCAAATAATATTTTATTAGACAGTATAAAATATGTTTGCATGATATGTATGTATGCATGTATGTGTGAGCTTATGTGTTGGACAGTAAGCGACCATTAGTTGTAGAGAGAGAGCGACAGAGCGTTAAAGTATGTGAAAATTGTGTAGGTTGTAGGAGAACACCATCGTTTAGTAGTTGTTACTATTATGTTCGATTGTTTTGTTGGTTAGTTGCTTGTGTATGTGTGCTCATATTAGTGTTTGTGGTCGTTTAGTGTTGGTTGTATAACAATAAAAACATTAAAAGTGCGAAACATAAAAATCATGATTGACAGACATAATGTGATTTGACTTGGTTATGGACTTGTTAAAGGTCTTGTTTTTTTTATAATTACAACACTGACACACACACACATATCCACACACCCACAAAACAAAAAAACAAAAATAAATAAAAAACATAGAGTGGTTCACACAGAATGTAATAAAAATCAGAGTTTACATGTGTGAATTAAACAATTTCTGTTTTTATTTCAGCACACAGCCATGATTAGTGAAATTTGTGTTCCTTCTACATGGTTACACTGTAAATGTACAAACAAAGCTTATCACATTTTTCAAAATGTACTCATGTGTACGTATTTTTTTTGTGCCTGTTAAAATAATTAAATTGACAGCTTTTTTGCACTTTTTTCTTGCCTCTTTAAATTAAAAAACTATCATAATTTTTATAGGTTATTGGTTAAATCATAAAAAAAACATCACTAAAGAAAATTAATATTTCAAATTGTATATACACATACATAGTATATATGTATGTAGTGTATGCACACACATATTGTGTTTAATCCCAGCCAGCATTTTTTGAAAATTTTAATCAAATTCGAGTCTTTTTTGACTCTTCTGCACGATTAAAAAGTAAAAATATGCGCTCATTTTCTGATCATAAAAGACTCATTTGTCGGGAGAAAAGTTTTACTACGGGCGACTCTTCTCAAAAAATCATTTATGAGTCATTTTCTATATTAATTTCGAGTAATTTTCGATGCGTTTTCGAATAGTTTTGTGATCATTTTTGAATCGCTTTCTGATCATTTATTAGTCGTATTTAACATCGTTTATGCTTCTTTTTCGAGTCGTCTTTCAGTCATTGTTTAATCGCAAGCGAGTCTTTTATGAGTAATTTATCAGTATGTTTAGGAGTCCTTTTATTGTCATTTATCAGTCATGTTTGTGTTAATCTGGACTCCTTTTTGCGTCATTTATGATTCTAGTTTGAGTCATTTATTAGTCGTATTTCAAAATGTGTTTTTAGACGACCCCAACGACTAATCAAGGTGGCAAAAAATGAAAATGCATTGGCCATCTTTAAAGGCATACAATGAAAGTTAAAATCCGATTTAGCCTAGCCCCAGGCTAATAAGAACATACATAATTGGCCATTACAACCCCTCAGTCAGGATTACGACCTAGCTTCTCACACCACTCATGCAATGTTCGTTAATTTTATACGTGAGTGGCGGGACCTACAGTTTAACGTCGACTCCGAACGACAGATTTTTGAGAAACTAAACTGAAAGGAAGTTGGCGACTACCAAAGAAAGAATATTATATTTATATTTAAAAACAAATTGTACTTCATTTCATAGCCATCTTTTTACATTAATGAAAATTTATATAGAGAGGGTGAAAAAAAAACATTGTTTAATCATCCATCTGTTCAATATATGATCATAAATACATACTTATAATCACTTTCCAAACACCTGCATGATGTGTTTTTGATTAATCGTTTTTCAATCTACAGTATAAGTAGAATATAATAATAAATAATGTTAATAATAGTCACATTTTAAACATCTGGATGATTAATTTTCGATTTCTATACAATTTTTTATTGTATTTTAAATCGAACTTATTTTACTCATTGGCGCGAATCATTTATGAGTCCTTTTTTAATCGTGTAACTGACTAATAAGTTTTTGATCGCCAAAAGTACTCTAAAAGGACTCAGCAAGGTGATTTTTCAAAAAACAATCTTCCAAATGCTAGCTGGGTAGTGTATGCACACACATATTGTGTTTAAGAAAAAAAAAACGTATTTTTTATGAAAAATATTTGATTATTTTTAAAGGCTAATTAAAGGATTAATTTTTGTTTTAATGACAGAGGACTTAACTCAGGGTTTGAATAAACCAAATTTACAACAAAAAAAAAACAATTCTTTTAATATTAAGCTTCCAAATTCAAATAGAATTCAAGGAGCAATTTTTACTAAAATGTACTGTGTAAATGTAATGTGTAGGTAGTGTGTTGACTTACTAAATGTGTGCCTACGGTTCAAATCCCCAGATCAGACATCTCCAACAAAAAGAAATCTGAAACAAATATTTCTTCGTTGTCTTCCTCTCAGCAGATTTCTGGCAAAAAACTCTGAGAATAAATAAAATTGCCAATTAAAAGTTTTTTAAAACAATCTGTCGTTTGCAGTCGACTTTAAACTGTAGATCCCGTCGCTTATGGATAAAATGAACACGCACAACATAAGTGGTGTGAGAAGCTAGATCGTAAACCTGACTGAAGGGTTGTAATAACCAATTATGCATGTATGTATGTATATGTGTACTGGTAATTGTCATCCTTCTTACATAAGCTTCGACATCTGCATTGGCCTGTAAAGTGCACTATTTAGAGCCATCATCCTACTCTATCTAGCAAAGGCATCTTATCCAAGTGGACCCTGTTAAGGTTTAGGAACCATTTTGAGAAAAGCTGGCTTGCACATTTACGAGCAGCAACTCACTCTCTCTCAGTTTCTTAATATTTCGTTACTGTGTTCAATATTTCGTTTTTTTTTTTTTGGAGCCCACTAAAACATCCTGAACCTATTAAAAGCAAATCTGTCCCTTCTTACGCCATGCCTCTTATGCTCAGAAGTTTATTTCAATGTAATGGTGCTAAAGTTCCCTAGCGTTTGTTGAAGGCAAAGGCTTTCACATACTAATTTCAGGTTATCGTGCTCAATGGGAGTCGTTTGATTATCCTGCAGAGATAGTCCCTTGCTTGTATGCTAATGTGAAGTGTGGTGCAAATTTATACCGATGGCTTCAAATTGAACGGAACTGTTGGAAGTGCAATGCTTTTCGTAAACGATCGGAATAGTCCTGTGCTGCCCGGACCATTGTATTGCCTTTCAGGATTAGGTGTCAGCAATTTAGGCTGCGGTAGAGAATTATTGGCAACAGAAATATTTCCAAGCGGCCTATTACCATACTTTCTGATAGCCAGGCGGCTACCAAAGCACTAAAGTACAACGTGATGATCTCCAAGGTGGTGAACAGCTGCCGCATATGTCTTAATGTAAGATAGCAGAATGATATGATGTCCATATCACAAGATGAACAGAACACAGTGAAATTGCGGGTTGTGTATCGGGGTTGGAATAAGGCTGCCTTTGACCGAGATATCAAGCTCTCTCCTTATTTCATTAGTCCACATTGTAAAGAGAAATACTGAGCTCTTTGAGGCAGATAGCCTCAATTTCCTGTTCCGGAAAGAGCCCCCAAATGATGGCCCGTATCTCTTTTTAAATTTAAAAAAAAAATGTAGGTTTAATTGAATATTTTATTTTTTTCAATGCTAAACATGGTAGTCAAAAGAATCTTCGATTACCTGAAGAAATTTCTTTTTCATTTTGTGCTTAAGGTATTCAATTTCATTTCATTATTGCGCAGTAAGTGATTCACAAAAAAAAAAAAAACCTTACTCATCGTTCAACCTGAAATATTTGTTTCATAAATAAATTCTTTTAGAAAATTTAATATTTTTCAATAAATCCCATCAAAGAGTCAGTCCTGCATGATACCAAAATAATCTGGCAAGTATGTGTAAATGCCAAGATTATTAAAAAAACAAAAAAAAAAAAAAAAAAAACTCAAAAACTCAAAAACTAATATTAAAAAAGAAAAACTAACAAAAACTGAAACTGAAACTAAAATCTTCTAAGTGCTCTCTATAAAAATATTTGGAAAATATTTAAATCTACTAAAATATTGCTCAGCTTAAAAAAAAAACAAAATTTTCCTTGTGGCAATACCCTACGAACTAAAATGCCGACTATGCAGGAAAAGCTTTCACAGTTTGTAATCCCCAATCAAAATATTCCCAACGATCTTATAAAACTAATAGGGCCTCAAGACAATCTGTAAGTTTCATGATATTTTCTTTGTCGGATGGCACTTAAAGGTATACATTGCTTCCAGTCATTAGCCAAGAGCTCCAGTTCACTTACAATAATATCATGTGAAAAAAGAGGAAACTGAAGCTAAAACTAGTGGTTAGTAAAGATTTTCTCTTGGTTTTGGCGGGCCAACTGCTGTCAATTGTTTGCCTATGGCCATGTAATTAATTTGAATCGATATTTTCAAAATTTAATCATTTGAAGCAACTAATCGCTGACAAGCTATTTACAATAGCAAGTACGAGCACTGTGCCAGGTAACATATATCCATAGAAGCTCATCTGGAAGTCCAAGAGTTTTGCCTTGCATACTATATAATGCTGAATGAAGTCGCCGTAGTCTAGTAGGTAGTGTGTTGGCTTATTAAACGTAAAGCCAGGGTTCGAGCCCCAGGCCAGACATCAAAACGAAATATAAAAAGTATTTCTTCGGCGACTTTCTCTCAGCAGATTTGTGGCAAAAACTCTGAGTGAGTAAATAAAATTGTCATGAAAAGTTTCTCAAAATTCTGTCGTTCGGAGTCGACTTTAAACTGTAGGTCCCTTTGCTCATTTATAAAATTAACACACACAACATAAGTGGTGTGAGAAACTAGGTCGTAAACCTGACTAAAGGGTTGTAATGGCCAATTATGTATGTATGTATGTATGTAACTGCTACGACAATACTTCGTACAGAACAGAGGCTTGTATAGCCATGCATCACAGTAGTTGTGAATCTAACATCGCTTAACATGGGAATAATAAACGAGACTGCTATACAGACGCAACCAGAGATCAGCAAGGAGTATTCAAAAAAATGAGTAGAATCGAATAATACTCATAATTTATGATACTTAGACGCATTCATACTCATTTTAATAGCATGGAACCTCTACTCATATTCAAAGTTTGAAGTACTCATCATCATATTCATACTTAACAACACGTATGATGTTATTGATTTCGACTCTCCATAACTCAACATATACACGAAGCACGAAATAAGTATAAATCGCGTACGAACACTAAAATACCTACTAGAAGGTTGTATATTTGTTGTGCTTGCTGCTCTGTCTTCTTTGACAGACTAAGACTGTAAATGAGTAGGCTTATGAATCAAACATATTTCGAATGGTATGAGTTTGATGTCAATGTTGTACGTATACTCATTGCAACCTGTACTTACAATCCAACGTTGTAGTGAATAGTACGAATGAATTAGAGAAGTTAAATTTCAATATTGTTGACTCACTTATATTCAAAGTTTCATGAGTGCTTATGAGTAGCGAAAAAACGATTTATTGCTGATCTCTGCAGGCAACCTTCATTCATAGGTAGAAAGCCTTATTGGTTGGTCATTATCTCGCTAATAAGCATGGGATTCTGCTGTAAGGAACAGAACTTGTAGCACCACATGTGTGTATAATCAATTGGGGCAAAGGCGATACGAGCTTTTAAACGATTGTATGTTGGGAAAACAGGACTCCCTAGCACTTCGGCCTCTATGGTTAACAAAATGGTGTACAATAGATTGACAATAGTGGCAGCATTAAACATTTTTTGCACCTGATCTCATCTGTCTTCGACCATGTCGACAAGGCAAGGTAAGTTAATTGAAAAGCTTTCTCAGATGACTTATTGTCACTGTGACAATAATTGCCGCATGTTGCCATACAAAACTTCATTAAGACTTGAAGTAGATTAGTTTGGGCGGAGATCCATTTTGTTATCAGAATTAATATTGTTACGAAAATGGAAATATCTAGATACTGGTGTTTTGCTTTTATTTACAACGCTTAACATTAAAATAATAAACAAAAGCTACAAAAACAAAACAATGCAGTAAACAAACCTGTTTACAAATTATTGTACTACTTAGGTTAGGTTAGGTTAGGTTAGAGGACGTGTACTTGTCAATTAAGACAAGTACAGTACCCGGAGGTCGAATTGAACCATTGTACAACGTCCTAGTTTCTCACACCACTCATGTTGTGTGTGTTAATTTTATACAAGAGTAGCGGGACCTACAGTTTAAAGTCGACTTCGAACGACAGATTTTTGAGAAACTTTTTCATCGCAGGTTTATTTACTTTCAGAGTTTTTGCCAGAAATCTGCTGAGAGAAAGTCGCCGAAGAAATACTTTTTATATTTTGTTTTGATGTCTGGCCTAGGGCTCGAACCCTGGCTTTATGTCTAATAAGCCAACACACTACCTACTAGACTACGGCGACTACTTAATATAACAACAGTCACCAACATAAAAAAATGGTAAACAATTAAACAAAAGTACACAAACAATACTACGATAATTAATGTAAACAACGATGTTTGCATTTATAGAGATATCGAGAAGGCAAAGTCATGAACGTTCGCCTTCAAGAACATTCATAAGACTGTTTACTTTGCGATATAAAAGGCAAGACAAAGCAGGCGACTGAGTTAATGAAGTTCGGTCAGTCTTGTGTGAAGGCGCGGTGAGTTTGAAGAGAGAATAATCGTGGTTTGCAGATCTCCGTTACAAAGGTCTGTTGAATAATTGTCTAGTAATTGTTATTGTTTATGAAAAGAATATAAACAGAGGAATAACAAACAAAGCAATTGTTGTTGTTTACACAAAGTTGTGAACAGTGGCTTACAGAATTGTGCAAATAATAATGAATTTTAATTAAAACTAAACACAAATTTATATTTATTTTATTCGGATATTCGGAATCGACTTTAAATTGTAGGTCCCGTCATTACTGGAGAAAATTAACACACCATCAACATGGGAGGTGTGGGTTTTCAAAAGAAAATCCATGTTTAGGTTTTGATTTTAATGCGCACATAACTTTAGAAGTCATGCTTCATAGTCCATGTTTAAAAGTAATATGCTGGTATAGCGTACTTACTATCTGTTTTTCTGTTTTCTTAAAAAAAATATTTTCTTTTAAGAAAAATATCGGAAAATTCATTTAGTTTTAGTCTGTTAGAGTTTCAATTTGCAGTTTCAGTTTCAGTTTTTCCTTTTTTTTTTCTTTCCTTCTTAAGTTTGCAGGTGGAAGTGGGTTTATTGTTTTCAATTAAACTCAGATAAATGTTTGTAAGTGTTTGAGTGACTGAGTGAGTGAGTATGAGAGCGTGTATGTGTAGGTATACATAGGTGTACAGAGTATTTGTTGTTTTACAATAAAATAAAATAAAGAACAGAAAAGAAAAGAAAAAACGAAAATTTTGATTCCTTTTTTGGAATATTTTTGAACAAATTTTTTGTTGTAACCTGATATTTGATCTTTCGCCTAACTTAGGTAATTTGTTCTTATTATAGTTGTTGTTGTTGTTGTTGTGTTTTAAAGGACCTGTACACATATACACACCCCTACCCAAACACATTTTCGTTGTCATCGTTTACGTATCGTGTTGCATAACTTGTTTTATGAACATGTTGTTGCAGGTGGGGCCAAACAATTGTAGTTGTTGGCTGTTAGTGTTGTTGTAGGTATTCTTGTTGCTGGGGCCCTAAATAAATTTCAACAGCAACTACTACTGCTACCACTACTACCATTTGCAGATGATGCTTCTTGTTGTTGAAAGAATTAAAAAAAAGAGAAAAAAACAAAACGAAAAAAATATTGTATTGCCCTACGCCTCTTTAGCTTCTTTGCGTTTTTTTTTTTGCTTTCACGCTTAACGTGTTTTATTTATTATTTTCACGCTGTTGTTATAGTAGTTGTTGCTGTTGCTGTTGCTAGTGGTGTTATTGGTTTCATGTTTTGTTTTTGTTCTTTCACCATTATATGCATACACACAAATGCTGTTATTGTTGCCGTTGGTATTATGCCTGTGTATTGTTATGTTACGTTACGTTACCATTTGCCATATTTCTTGTTCTTGTTCTTGTTTTCGTTTTCGTTTTCGTCTATCTTTTAATGGCAAACCGTTAAATGGAAGGTGGTACTGAATTCCTTACCAAACAAATGGATCAATTAACGTGTTTCTTTTGCTTCTTCTTCTTCTTCTTTCTCCTTTTTGTTTTTGTGCCGGTTTTTTTTTTTGTTTTTGTATAATTGTAGTGTGTTATCTGCGCTAAAAATTGAATTTAATTTTCAATTGAAATTGATTATATGTATTCCTTTTTATCTTTCTTCCTTTCTTCCTTAAAAGGCACACACACACACAAACGCTTTGGTTATGGAAGACATGCATACAGACACACAATTGAATTGAATTGAAGTCATAGATACGATTTAAATAGCAAATGATATACAATCTGAATGAGAACGAGTATAAAACAATAAGTTATTCATTCAGATACACACACAAACACCCACGTACACTGAGAGGAATTTTTTCATTACGAAATTCTTAAATACAAAGTTATTCTAATCAACATATGGATAGTAGGGCCTCTGATGGAAGGTGAGAACTTTAAATTTGTTTAGTAGGTCTGTTAGTCGTATGCAGTTAAAGGACTTTCTGACCTTAACCAGAATCTAGGATCCGGAATAGTTCTACAACTAAACTGTGTGCATTTATCGGTGCAAGGGTTGCTGATTAGATTTCCATCAGAGACTTTAGTCTCCTTCTTCAGCGTTTTTAAACGCTTTTTAATAAAACAAATTAACCAAACACAGTTAAACTTTAATATTCAATTAAAGCGCTCTATAATACCAAAAAGGCAATTAAGTCACATAGGGCATCAAATCGGTATTGAGCTACTTCACCTTGCATGTTGAACAGCACATTTTGAAAGGATTTTTAGCGATTCAGCGATTCAGTCCCTAACGAACATAGTTTCCGAATTCAACGTTTTTGAATTCTATTATGAAACTCAAGCCTGTGTACATACATTACTATTGATTAACGTTTCTAGACTTCCCTATTCACTCCACGATATCAGAAGCCGTTTTCGATCATCCTGTTCGCAAAAATTAATTCTTTTGACAACTTCCTCTCAGCAGACTTCTGCCAAAAACTTTGAGGGTAAAATAAAATTGTCATGAAAAGTTTCTCAAAAATCTGTCGTTCGGAGTCGACTTTAAACTGTAGGCCCCGCCACTCATGTATAAAAAATTAACACACACGCAACATAAGTGGTGTGAGAAACTAGGTCGTAATCCTGACTGAAGGGTTGTAATGACCAATTATGTATGTATGTATGTATAATAGCAAAAAGGTCACATAGGGAATCAAATCGGTATTGATCTACTTAACCTTGCATGTTGAACAGCACATTTTGAAAGGATTTTTAAGGCTGTACTAAGCAAAGAATGCCAGGCAGCGATTCAGTCTCTAACGTACATAGTTCACGAATTCAACATTTTTGATTTCTGCTATGAAACTGAAGCCTGTATTTAATGCACGATATCAGAACGCGTTTGCGATCATAATGTTATAATGAAAATTGCTGATTTCATAAGGAAATGATTTTCGGTTCATTTGAGAGAACGTCATTGAAGTATACATTGACGAATGCAGTTCACGTTACAGGTGGCCTTCGAATGACCCGATTACTGTAGTAGTATTCATTATGAAATAATGACTATAAAGACTTCTGCTGTTTGACTGTGATATCAGAGTATAATGTGTGGAGATATGGTTTACTAACAGTTGCCGTAGTCTAGTAGACGTGCAAGCACTGTTTAAACCCCAGGTCAAAATTATTATTTTGTCCACTTCTTCTCAGCAGACTTCTGCCAAAAACTCTAAGGTTAAAAAAAATTGCCATGAAAAGTTTCTCAATAAATAAAATCTGTCGTTCGGAGTCGAATTTAAACCGTAGGTTCTGCCACTCATGAATAAAATTAACCCTCAAAACAGGGGTGGTGTGAGAAGCTGGGTAGTAATCCTAACTAAAGAGTTGTAATAGCCAACTAAGCAAGTAAGAGTGAAAAGTGTACCGCCGACGAAATGATGAAACTCGTTCTCTAAAATCGTAAATTTTCACACAATATAGGACAATCACCTTGGCAAGTGTAACCCTCCATGTAAAGGGTCCGCCAAATTTCTTTTTTTATTTGAAAGTACAATCCTTCCGGTTAATAATGGAAAATAATTTCATTCAAATGGCTGCCTCGGCTGGCCATGCAGTAGTCTACACCAGAAGGTACGGATTTTGGCAAAAAAAATCATCTTTTCAGATGAAGCTCATTTTGATCTTGGCGGGTATGTAAACAAGCAAAATTGTCGCACTTGGGGCACAGAAAACCCGCACGCATACATTGAAAAGCCGACGCACCCAAAACGAGTCATTGTTTGGTGCGGATTTTGTTTCAGAGGCATAATTGGGTCATTTTTCTTCGAAAATGAGCAAGGAGTGGCCATTACAGTCAATGGCGATCGTTATCGGGCCATGTTGAAAGAATTTTTGTTCACAAAAAATTTAAGAGGAGGATATTGGCAACATTTGGTTTCAACAGGACAGCGCTACGTGCCACACAGCCGAAGCTACACTCGATGTTTTGCGCCCTATTTTTGAAGATCGCATTATCAGCCGCAGAGCTGATATCGTTTGGCCACCTCGGAGATGCGATTTGACACCGTTGGACTATTATTTGTGGGGTGCCGTCAAAGATAAGTGTTACGCCGACAAGGCAGAGACAATTGATGCTTTAAAGGACAATATTCGTGAAGCCATTGGTGAAATACAGCTGCATACAATCGATATACATGGTCAGCCGAGGCAGCCATTTGAATGAAATTATTTTCCATTATTAACCGGAAGGATTGTACTTTCAAATAAGAAAAGAAATTTGAGAAAATATTCAGTAGTTTGTTTTTAAAGCATTTTCAAAAAAAAAAGTTATTTGGCGGACCCTTTATTACACGATGTCTGTTATGTAGCTTGGTGCCAAAGAATTCTAACACATTTTGTCACCCCGACATCACCATAAAAATTGAAAAAAAAAAAATTCGTATAGATTTCGAACATAGTTTTCTTGAAGTGTCTTCTTTATTTAAAATTTATTCACACATAAATTAATTTGCTATGCATGTAACTATGTGTGTGTGTTTGTTCGCGTATATGTATATGTGGATATAGGAGGAGGTTCTAGACAAGCATTGTTTCCTTTTTCGTGAAATTTTAACAAATTAATTGCACACAATAAATCGTGGTAAATTTTCTAACGAATAAGTAGATCAAGGAGCTTCAGCGTGTTTTTATTACACGGCTGATACTGCTACTGCTACTGCCATTGCTGCTCTTGCTGGTTGTTGGTTGCTGCTGGTTGCTGCTGTTTGCTACTAGTGTGGCTGCCATTGTTGCTGTAGTCTCTACAGTTAACCCTTTATCATGCGAAGAATAATGAAAAGAATTTTGTAAAGAAACTGGAAAACTATCGAAAAGAAAGTGTTAACGAAACAAAAACAAAAAAAAAGAAAAGAACGAAAAATGAAAAGAACGAAAAACTAAAAACAAAAACAAAAAGCAGGAATAAAAGTGTCAGTGAAAACAAAAGAAATAAAACTTACAGGCGATGATGGGTACAATTTATAAAGTTTCTACTTTTCTGTTTTTGTTGTTGTGTTTTCTCTGTGTGTCTGAGTGTGTGTGTGTGTTTTTCTTATACTTTTTGCATGAGTTTAATAGGATTCCACATGCAAAGTTCCTTTAAATCCTTACAAACAAATACACGCACACACATACATATATATGTATGTATGTATACATGGAGAATTTCATTTCTATAGATAAGCCATAGTTGTTATAAAGAATTACTCACACTTATACTCTCCTTCTTCCTATGCTTTCTCACTTTCTCGAATAGCATACACAAACACACAAACACATACCCATACACACAAGCTGTTAAAGCACACACGAAGTTATAAATATGAGTAGATTTATTTGTAACTGACACCTGAAACTGATAACAACGATGAGCACAATATGATTGTGAGAATGAGAATTTACACACACACTCATACACGCATTCATTCGCATATACTGGCATGTATGTATATACGTATGTAGACATTAAATATATGCCTGGTTAAACACATAATCAAAATAACATACGAATATAATGGCTTGTATGGTGGGGCGAGGGGGATATGAGTATGATTGTATGAGTGTGTGTGTGTGTCGAAAGAGTAGATATTTGCGTGTCTACCACTGTTCAATGTTGATCAACAAGGCACAGTGCGGCGGATTAATAGAGATTTCAATTAATTACTTTTGAAATGTGAATTCATTAATATTATGTGGAGAAAATAAAAAAAAGGGCGAAGGAAAAAAAACACGAAAAAAAGAGAAGAAAACAACACTGCCTTTTGCCATAAAATCTGGGATTATTTTGTAATTTTTTTTCCTTGTCTCGTTCATGTTCAGCACTAAAGAGAAAGAGTTTTCAAGAGTTTCAAACATTAAACTGTGATAAAAATAAATTACAAAGTTTTAAGCCCCTTTTTAATAATTGACTTCTTGTTCTCTCTCTCTCTCTCTCTCTCTCTCTCTAGCTCTGTTTTGGCTTCTTTAATGTGTTATTAAAGAGATCTTGTGCTTAAATTTAACAAAGTTTGAAAGCTTAAATAAAAATATTCAAAGAAAAGTTTCAAAACAATTTTTTTTTAAATATTTGTGTCTTTAGAGATATCAGTTGGGTTTTCGGGAAAACTACTGTATTTAGCTTGTAATTAAAAAAGTTGACTGATTTTAAAGAAAGCTGGCTTGTGATTGAAAGCCTATAAACTGACAAGAGACCTCTTCTGCCACTTCTTTCAGCATTTCTGGTCAACAATTTGTTGCCATGTTAGAGTTCATTGGTATGATCAGTGATACAAGATTATATGAGATCTGTAGGGGCTAATGTATTGTTGTACATACATACAGCGAGCGCCATAAGTGAGTCAACATCCACTATAATTTTAAATTTTCTATTACGTTCTTAAGTATAAAAAAAGTTCCCTTATCATGAATTGTTTTTTTGTTTTAACATTTTAAACGTTTTTATTTTTGGAAATTTATTCGACTATTTACTTTTATTTACTATATTTACTTTTCTCGCTATCCTAAGAAAATAAATTATTTCAGTGGTGTTTATTCACTTTTGACGCTCACTGTACATACATACATTTATACAGAATTGGTCGTTACAAGCCTTCAGTCACTTATGTTGTGTGTCTTAATTTTATCCATAAGTGGCGGGACCTACAGTATAAAGTCGATTCCGAACGACAGATTTTTAAGAAACTTTTCATGGCAATTTTATTCACTTCAGAGTTTGTGGCAGAAATCTGCTGAGGGAAAGTCGACGAAGAAATATTTTTTATAATTCGTTTTGTTGGAGATGTTTGACCTGGGGTTTCAATGAATCAATGAAGACTAAAACTAAATGAATTTTCTGATATTTTTCTTAAAAGAAAATGTTTAAAAAGAATAGAAGGTACGCTATACCAGCACATTACTTTTAAACATGGATTATTGAGCATGACTTCTATAGTTATGTGGTCATTAAAATCAAAACCTTAACATGGATTTTCTTTTGAAAACTCACACCTCCCATATTGTGTGTGTGTTAATTTTATCCATGAATGATGAGACCTACAGATTAAAGTCGATTCCAAAAACCAGGTTTTTTTTGGGAAACTTTTCATGGCAATTTTCTTTTTTTACGCTCAGAGTCTTTTGCCAGCTGACTGCTGTGAGGATGTTGCTGAAAGAAATAATTTAACAGATTTCGTTTTGTTACAGAAGTCTGACCAGGGGGTTTGAATCGTTTCGTCACGTCTAATAAGCCAACACACTACCTATTAGATTACGGAGACCTCTGTATTGTTGTGTTGCATTAAATTAATTAAAAACTTTGTGGAAATTCTTTATTACATACATACATACATACATAACATAATTGGAGATTACAATCCTTCAGTCAGGATTACGACCTAGTTTCTCACACCACTTATGTTGTGTGTGTTAATTTTATCTGTAAGTGGCGGGACCTGCAGTTTAAAGTCGACTCCGAACCACAGATTTTTGAGAAACTCTTGGTGATTTTATTTACTCTCAGAGTTTTTGCCAGAAATCTGCTGAGAGGAAGTCACCGAAGAAATACTTCTTATATTTTAGTTTGATGTCTGGCCTGATAAGCCAACACTCTACCTACTAGACCACGGTGACTTCTTTATTACATGGTAGAGATTTTCTGCTCTATGTCTCTGACAGTTTCTTTAAAAACTGACTAGCGTAAGACAAAACCCTCTGCTAGGATTACAACCTAGCTTCTCACGCCACCTATGTTGAGTGTAATAATTTTTTATTCATAAGTAACGGAACCTACAGTTTAAAGCCGAGTTCGAACGACAGATTTTGTTGTGATAAAACTTTGCAGGGCAATTTTATTTTACAACTTTGGCTCTCATTGTGTAAAATCATTTCATTTTGTAGAGTGTAGAGAGTTTTAAAATTTATTTGAAATTTATTCTCATCATCAATTTCAAAGTAATATTTAGTTTAAGAATTTATTAGACAAATATAACAATATTGTTATTATCCTTTTTGGAAAAATAAAATTAAAATTGTGGTGATATTGAGAGAAATTTATTATTTTTTCTAAACAAAAAAAAAAAAAAAAAAAATACCTATGAATGGAAGAAAAAAAGAAAAAAAGTTAAGAAATCTGTTTTTGTTTATAATCAATAACTTGTGTTTGTTGTTGTTGTTGTTTTAAAATTATTATGAAAATAAATATCAAAACCGGATTTAATTGTTACGAATGCAAAACTCTAAACACTGTGCCCAAGAGTCTAATGCACAACTTTTTAGTTTTCGAAATTAAGGAGAATTTTTCTATTATTTTATCAGGATGCATGAGTGTGCGAGTGCGAGTGTGTGTGTGTGTAAGTGTGAATAAATATGCAATAAACTATTCACAATTGTTTTCTTGTACAGAAAATAAAATAAAAATAAAATAAAAAAAAATTTCTTTTTATTTCAAAACAAAACAAAGAAGAAAGAAAAGAAAAGAAAAGAAAAACCAGCTACTTGCACATGTAAATATCTATTCTAGAAGTGTGTGTGTATTTGTGTGTGTCAGAACATGCAAGTTTGGTTGACTGCTTCAGTTTTTATAACCTTTTCTCGTTCTTGCATTTTTTTCTTTTTCCCCCCCTCCCCTTTTTTTATTTTTCTTTTGTAAGGCGTTATTGTGTGTTTAAGAAGAATAAGTTAAAACTTATTGTTAAAAGAATTAACTACGCTCATAAACACAATACAAATACACGAACACCAATTCAAACATACACTTGCATATACACTCGCACTCGTACTCACACATCCCGCATAACCGTAGAAAAACACAAAATTTTCAAAATACAAATACGACGACTACATGCATACATACATACATACATATGTACATAAATGTGCAGCAACTTATTTGTCTGAACAAATCTTCCATAAACGAGCAAGTAAAGTAAAAGTGAGAGTATGTCGTCTGTGTGTGTGTGTGTGTGTGTAAAAAGTTGGAATAAGAATATGAAATAAGGAAAAAGTAAAATGAAAGGAAGAAGAAGAAGAAGGAGGAAAAGAGAAACTTTTAATATATTACATATTAAACATGAAACCGTATGTGCATTATACTGAACGATGTAAACTTAAATTTTGTGAAATTTATTAAAAAAAAAAAAAAATTACAGCAAGTGTTGGCTAAGTAGTAATGAAATATAAATACATTTTTTTTAATGTTGAGCACTTGTTTGTGTTTATTTTTGTGGTATTATTACAGAATTTCCAGAATCGTATCGATACAGCCCTGCAAACAAATTAGAAACACAAGATACATACACTTGTGGACATACAATTAAGTTATTCATGCATGCGGTTTGCCAAAACCCACCTCCATAAAGACGAAAAATTTTGGAAATTAGTCGTATGGAGTGAAGAGTCCAAGTTTAATATGTTTGGAAACGATGACAGAACCTATGTAAGACGTCCTGTCAATACACAATTAGACCCAAAGTACACCAAAAAAACCGTAAAGCATGGAGGTTCATCAGTAATGGTTTGAGGTTGTTTTACCTCATCCGGCGTTGGTGCACTGGTAAGAATCGATGGGAAAATGACTGCGGAAATGTATAAATACATCCTATTGAACAATTTGACTAAAGATTATGAGGACGAATTACGACTAGCGTGGATATTTCAGCATGATAACGACCCGAAGTATACATCTCGGGTAGTTAAAGCTTGGTTTGCTGGGGAAAAAATAAGGTTTCTTGATTGGCCAGCTCAAAGAACCCTATTGAACATTTTTGGGGGATCGTACAACGAGCAGTTGCAGCCAAAAAACCTAGCAACAAAAAACCACTTTGGCAGCTTATCCAGGCAGAATGGAATAACATTAGTCCTGAGCAGTGTCGCAATTTAATCAACTCAATGCCACAAAAATGTACTGAAATAATACGCCAAAAAGGGTACTCCACAAAATATTAAAGATTCAAAATAGTTTGGGGGAAATTTAAAGCAATTAAATTAAATTTTCAATATTTTTTTTTCAAATAACTTAATTATGTGTCCACTTAAATTTTAAGTCTGATATCAAGTCCGTACCAAAACATTTTTTACAATGAAAAACTATTTAAGTTTTTGTTGTTAATTAATTATTAACCATATGAAATTAATAAATATTAGTTGTTTTTGTTTCCTCTTTTCTTAAATCTTTTTAATTTTTACAAAAATGACAAATGCTGCAAAGTTACTTAATTGCGTGTCCACAAGTGTATGTGTTACCGAGAACATCTCCAAGTTAGGGAAGATATTCCGCTGCTATTTTTTGTAATTTTTAAATAATAGAAGCTTAAGTTAGGTTAGTGAACCTGTACTTGTCAATTAAGACAAGTACAGTACCCGGAGGTCGAATTGACCCATTGTCCTAGTTTCTCACACCATTTATGTTGTGTGCATAGCTGCCAGATTTGACGATTTATCGTCATTTTGACGATTTTGAGCACCAAAAATATCATATTGACGATTTGACGAAATTAAAATTTTATATCATATTCTTTACTTTAGTACATTAAAAGCCACTTTTAAGCTTTGTATTTACTTTGCAATTGTTACTAATCTAATTTTACCATCAATACATTCAGCAGGTATTTGAATCCTTCTTTGGTCACCCTGTAATATTCCTGGAATCTAGAATAGAGCCTAGAATTGCATAGAATCGAAAAATCATGTAAGCTTAATTCTAAATTTATGGAGTATACTTTCTTTTTAATTGTATTTGAACGATATTACTCATACGCATCGTATTACATGTACTGGAATAGTTACCTTGAAAAGTATGCAATAAAAACATTTCGATTTTTGTCTTGTATGAAACTGATGGAATTAAATATAACTCATACGTCACATATGTTCTCGGCATTATGAATTTTACATACATATTAGATATGAGCATAATGTGAGTAAATATAATAGGCTGGCGATCTAAAAATTTAAATTAAAAAAAAAATAAAATAAAAATTATTTGAAATTTTCATAAATCATAGCTCTCAGATTTATGCGCTTATTTTAACGATTTTTAATTAATTAAAAATTTACATCATATTCTTTAGTTTGGTACATTAAAAGCCACTTTTAAGCCTTGTATTCACTTTGCAATTGTTACTATTGTAAATTTATGTTAGTTAGTAAAAACAAGGAGTAAAGTATTATATTTTTAAGTTACTTTCAAATACCTGTGATGATTTTCATGTATTTTATTCCTTAAAAGCCAAAAAATTACAACTCCTACATAACCTCGTAATTTATCACTTGTCGTTGCAGACAATTTTAAAAATTCGAGTATAGCTTCTAATATTACCATCGGAAGACCAAGGCTAGCGCCGTTATTTTTTCCCGTACGAAAAGAAGAAGGGAAGAAGGAAAGGCTGAACAGTGTTTATGGACACTAGGCTTGGATATTTTTATATCATAAGTAACAGGAAAGAGCTCTGCAGGAATTGAGTTGCACATACGAATAGTCACACTAAAAAACGTATTATTACTGTAATGCAGTTTACGATCCACTGGCCTATCGACCACATATTGATGTGCTGGGCGAGAAACGAGCGTTACATAGGAATATATGATTTTCGTGAAAAGTCCCCTTATATCGTTCGGGCAAAATCCTTCTGTCGTAGCTATAGAACAGTGAAACTCAAACCATATTGCAGCGATGCTCCATTGATTCAATGAAGTGGTATACACTACCGTCATTAACGTAAACCTCAAAAAGGACGGTGCCTCAACCATACATGAGAGTTGTATTCCATTCTCGGTCGGTTAAAAATGGTGTAAATAAATGATAAGATCTTAAGAAGGAACTGAAGGAACTGAAAAATGTATCGGTTCTAGACAAAATTACACCAAATGTTCATGCTTAGATTAAGATGATGCAATATTATTGCTGCGCTTATGTATCAATAAACAACACTGTGATAGATTGTTTAAGCCTTAATCAATTTTTTTTCTAAAAATGATATAAAATTTCTCAATTTTTGGAAAGAAAAATAATAAACGAACATAATTTTTAAATGTTTTATTTTTGAACTCAGATAAATAGATTGACTTCATATGTTTTGCTGCAGTAGAAATAATTTTGGTTTTTAAACATTTTTAATTTTTTATTCTTTGACTGTTTTGCTGCAATAGAAATAATTTTGGTTTTTAAAAACTTTTATTTTTTTATTAATTTTTTCTGACGATTTTTTGACGATTTCAACAATCGGCTTTGACGATTTTGACGATTTTTTCTCAAATATTTGACGATTTGGTGCCTCATTTATCTGGCAGCTATGGTTGTGTGTGTTGATTTTATACATGAGTGGTGGGATCTACAGTTTAAAGTCGACTCCAAACGACAGATTTTTGAGAAACTTTTCATGGCAATTTTATTTACTTTCAGAGTTTTTGCCAGAAATCTGCTGAGAGGAAGTTGCCGAAGAAATATTTTTTATATTTTGTTTTGATGTCTGGCCTGGGGCTCGAACCCTGGCTTTACGTCTAATAAGACAACACACTACCTATTAGACTACGGCGAATTCAAAAAAATAATATAAGTATAATAACTAATAGAAGGTTAGGTTAGGTTAGAGGACGTGTACTTGACAAGTACAGTACGCGGAGGTCGAATTGACCCATTGTACATAAATAATAGAAACCATGAAGAAAACTTATAATGCCTCAAGAGCTAGAATTAAGTGAATGTAACTTTCTCAGTAGTCTTCTGGCATAAACTCTGAGAGTTAAATAAAATTGCCATGAAAAGTTTCTCGAAAATCTGTCGTTCGGAGTCGACTTTAAACTGTAGGTCCTGCCACTCTTGGGTAAAATTAACACACACAACATGGTTGACATGAGAAGCCCGATTGTAATCCTGACTAAACGATTGTAATGTTTAAATCAAAAGAAGAGTTACAATTGCCTCCTTAAGACAATTACATACATATGTACATACATAATTTGGCCATTACAATCCTTCAGTCAGGATTACGGTTTAGCTTCTCACATCACTCATGTTGTTGTGTGTTAATTATATACATGAGTGGCGTGACCTACAGTTTATAGTCGACGCTGAACGACAGATTTTTGAGAAACATTTCATGGCAATTTATTTATTTATATACTCTCAGAGTTTTTGTCAGAAATATGCTGAGAGGAAGTTGCTGAAGAAATATTTTTTAATGTTTTCGTTTTGATGTCTCACCGGGGATTTTAGCCGTGGATTCGCGTCTAATAAGCCAACACACTACCTACTAGACTACGGCGACTTCAATCAACGTATACATTTCGTTAATCTAAGATTCCATGATCGCTCAGCATGGCGTTGATGATTGTCAACTATATTCACGAACTTGGATATTAGTTTGCTTATCAAACACCATTCCTCAATCCCATAAAACTTTTGGTTTAGTAGGCGCCTAATATTATGACTGTTCATAACGCAGTTTCTAGACTCCAACTAAACACAGTTCAATGAAACACTTCTAGGCCGACGTGAAGTTCACAAGTACTTTAGTAATTGCTTAGAACGGTGATTGAATGGGAAAACAGTTACGTGCCTGAGAACTGTGCGACAGACACATTGACCAGAACTTGAACCACATTCACAATCCGCATAAGGGTCGCTTTATCTACGATAGGCTAAAAAAAGAGAAAATATCCAACAACTTGTCTAACGCTTCCTGCTTATCTAGCAGATAATTTCTCTTCCCACTAGGCATTTATTATGTGGTCTCTCTCTATACGCGACACTGCATAAATGTTGAATAAGAGCCCCCTCGTGTGATTCTTGCAGAACTAGCTGCTCGAATGTTTACGAGAATGCTAGAAACCACATTCCTGATGCTCCTCATGAAATTATCTGACTTTAGGATAAGGAAAATTCCCCGATATCGAATTACGTTTGGATGACTTTTATGGCTATTATCAAAACAAAATTCCCCAAACAGGGGCACAGGAGCTTTTAAGCTTGAAACCTTGTTGTTCTTAAGTGTTGCAAATAACTTCACATCTACCGAGTTCGATCTTTCAATATGTAAAACACAGTTGCTTAACAGAGTTGCTTACTCTCGAGCCTTTCTGAATAACAAGTCGCCCATAATTCCCGTTGTCCATTTCTTGGAGTGACTTCGAAGCTCAGCGGTTCGTTAGCCGAATTATCGCAATTAATTATTGAAATATAATTCCCCAAATTGAGGCACAGGAGATTTTAACCTTGCAGCCATAAACCTTGTTATTCTTGAGTGTTGTAAATGACTTCAAAACTTCCGAGGCACAGGAGCTTTTAAGCTTGAAGTGAAAAACCTTGTTGTTCTTGAGTGTTGCAAATAACTTCATACCTACCGAGTTCGATCTTTCAATATGTAAACCAGAGTTGCTTACTCTCAAGCCTTTCTGAATACTAATTTGTCCATAGTTTCCGTTGTTCATTTCTTGAAGTGACTTCGAAGCTCAGCAGTTCGTTAGCCTCGGCTGTAATTGCATTTCGAATTGCCAATTTCTTGTTAGCTGACCAATATTGTACAATAATCTTAATGTATGTATATACGTATGTAGGTTTTATTGTGTGTGTATAATCGTTTAAATTATAAATGGACAGACGACAATATAAGTAGGCACACACACACCCAAACAAACGTTTAGTGCGGTAAATATTATACAAAAACGTGTGCATGTGATGTGAATGTTCGAATGTATTGTGTATTGATATGTGCCCTATAAGTGTAGGTTTGTATGTATATATGCCTGCATATGTATATGTATGTATGTATCGCATGCAGTGTGTGATGGGAAAAGCATTGTTAATACTGTAAATGACAGTTATGTGTAGAACAATACATTGATTCCAATACACACAATATATGTATAAACAAAATCTACATGGCGTTATAAATTATCTTCAAAGAGAGAGTGAGAGAGAGAGAGTGCGGTAATATTAAAGTATAAATGCATATAAACACATACTTATGTACATAAATACATACATATGTAGAGATGTACATACGTATTAAATATAAAATATAAGTGAGTGTTTATATCGTATAGCAACGTATAGCAACATTATATATGTAGGCACAGACTACAATTGTCTACATGTACATATGTATGTATGTATGTATGTATGTATGTATGTAATTATGAATGTAAATGCGTATATAAATGTGTGTGCATACATATATTTGTATATACATGATATACTTCATTTAACGGCCTTAATTGTTTCTAGAAATGTAGGACAACGTTTAGCTTTTTATTTATCTGCTGGCAAAGAGTCTATCTTTGCTGTTCTTTATCTTGTTGTAGTTGTTGTTTTGTTGTTTTTTGTATTTAAGAAGTTAATGTCTCAGTGTGTCATACAAATTGAGATTATTTCTCTTTTTCCTTCATTTCATTTTATACCTCGCACTTCATTTTCTCCCACTTTTCGTCGTTTTTGAATTCAAGAGAAAATCTGAAAAAAAAAAAATTCTTTAACATCGACGACCACGACCACGACCACGACCACGACGACGACGACGATTACGATGATAGTGTTGCTGTTGATACTTTTGATAATGACGATGATGATGACGTTGTTGATAAAGGATAAAGAAGGCGGCAATACAGCAGCACAAGGGATTGGCAAGAGTATAAGAAAGAAAACGAGTAGCATCGAAACCAGCAGCAGCAGCAGCAGCAGCATCAGGTGAAGCAACATTAAAATGTTGATTTTCTTTAATTTTGTCTCGACATTACAATGTTGAACATCAAAGTAACTCCTGGCACAATTATTATTGGACATTTAAAGCAACAACAACAACAACAACAACAACAACACAATCTTGTCAAAACACATTCTTTCATTCCATTTCTGCGTTCGCTCGTTCATTCACTTTCATTTTCACTTCACTTCACTTCACATCGTTTTATGGCGGTGTGTGGTGGATGGGGTGGGGGTGTGTTGGCTGGTGTTGTTAAAATTTTTGCGTTTTCGTTTTTGTTGTTGTTTTTTTCAATGTTTTTTTTAATATTTTAAATGATGTGGGTACAAAATAATAACAACAGTGACAGCAGCAACAAAAAGAACACCGACAAACGAATGGTTAATGAACAATTAACATTAAAAACAACTACAATAACAACAATAACAAGAACAGTAGCATTTATTAAGTATTAAAATGGTTGTGGAATAAATTTAAAAATGCGAATTGGTTGTTGTTGTTGTTGCTATTGTTTTGACTACCAATTTCGTTTGCCTGTCTGTCTGTCTGTCCGGTGACAGCCGTAACGGTTAAAAAGTAAATGTAATTAATACTGTTCCTCTTACTCCATCCTTTTTGTGTAGTTTTTTTTTTCTTTTTCCATTTCTTGTTTTGCCAAATTTGTATGTCGCATAAGTAAATGTCAAAGAAATTTTCTGTGCGTCCTGTTTTCTTCTCATTTCTCACTTGATGGTTATCGCATTGCTTTTCCTTATGTTTTCTTTGTAATTCGTTTGCCAATTAAGCGTGGCACACAGTATTTGAATTAAGACCTTTTTGGAAATTATCGCACTTTTACCATATTGTGGGGTGGTGTAGGTATACAAGGAAAGAAAAAAAAACAAAATCAGATTATCGTATACGATATACAATACTCGTATACTGTGTAGTACTTAGCTTTGTGTATTTTAATCCTACAAACAGGAAACCAAATCTGGTACCATAAGTAATAGACATGCTTAGGATTAGGAAACAGTTAACAGTTGTTGCTAAAGACTTTATTTATGAACGTCTTAATGGCTTACTCGCCAAGAAAGTCTTTTTGAATTCACAGCTTTAGCACTGTATTCAGTTTCACTTGATAAATTTTTAACGAATTATAATCCAAGCCTAGGATTAGATTAGATTTGGTAGAGTTATCACACATAAAAATACGTGAGATTTTAATTTAGAAACGTTTTGCTATCACAGTGTGGATAGCCTAAGCCATCCAAACGTAATTCGATATCGGGGAATTTTCCTTATCCTAGAGTCAGGTAGTTTCGTGAGGAGAGTCAGGAATGTGGTTTCTAGCATTCGCGTTCGAGCGAATTCCGTTTCTCTACCCGAGCCTCATGTTCTGCATGAACCACACGAGGGGGCACCTATCCGACATTTATGCCGTACCCCATATTGAGAGACAATACCCAATAAATGCCTAGTTGGAAGAGAAACTATCTGCTTCGTGTTCCCTGGTTTAGGATTCAGTCAGCTTGATCTAGTGTTCGAACAGGTCCTTTGTTCTGTCCAAGAAGCATTAGCTAAGTAGTGGAATATTTTCCTCATTTTAAGTCTCATCGTAGACAAGCCGACCCTTACACGGATTGCGAATGTAGTTCAAATTCTGGTCAGTGTGCCTCTCACCCAGTTCCCAGGCACGTAACTGTGCCCAGGGAACCAAATTTTTTTGCGCAAGCTTTGATGTCCAAAAGGGACTCAATGGGTGACTGGCTGTCCAAGCACACAAATGTAATACCAGGGGCTATTCCGTTACTGAGCTGACACTTAACCTTCAGAAGAATTTCCTTCCTATCTATGACTTCCACCTGGAAGACATGTTCCTGATATTCAAGTTCTCTATATACACACCACCTCCTGTTTTGCCATTCAATCGACATTCTAAACACGCAATTACTTAAGTACTCGTGCACTTCACGTCGACCTAGAAGTGTTTCATTGAACTGTGTTTAGTTGGTCATAACATTAGGCACCCACTAAACCAAAAGTTTCATGGAATTGAGGAATGGTGTTTGGTAAGCAAACTAATTTCCAAGTTCGAGAATATAGTTGACAATAATCAACGCCATGTTGAACGATCATAGAATCATAGATTAACGAAATGTATACGTTGATTGAAGTCGCCGTAGTCTAGTAGGTAGTGTGTTGGCTTTTTAGACGTAATTCCACGGTTCAAACCCCAGGTCCGACATCAAAACGAAAATATGAAAAAATATTTCTTCGGCGACTTCCTCTCAGCAGATTTAAAACTGCCATGAAAAGTTTCTCAAAAATCTGTCGTATGGAGTCGACTTTATTCTTTAGGTTCCGCCACTCATGTAAAAAATTAACACACACAACATGAGTGATGCGAGAAGCTAGGCCGTAATCCTGACTGAAGGGTTGTAATGGTCATTTATGTTATATATACGTTGATTGTGTCACATGTATCGTTGCCTTTGGCAATATAATTCTTAAATTAATTATATGAAATTGGCCTCTCAGTATGTCTTACCACATGATTAAGAAACGACTGCAAAGACCATAATTTTTAGCAAACAAATGCCATTGCTCCCTAGAAATTTTCGTGCAGTTTTAAATTAATAAATAATATCGGCTTTGTTCGGCGTAGGGTGTATCAATTACTCAATGAAAGCTGTCCCATGAAGCATTTGTGCTTTATTAAGCATATCGTCTTCAATGCTTTGGACCCCAGCATGTGTTCTTCAAACAATGAATGCAGTAAAGTTAACAACAGCAATAATGCCAATGACAACAAAGAAATCAAATGGAATACATACATATATACATACATATAAAGTTAATTATATAAGTATGAAATACATACACGTGTATATATATACATATGCATGTACATGTAGGGATATATAAAGGTTTTAAATTCCTTTCTCTAACCACATGGGCTACTGATATATATTTAAACGGGAAACCAATCAAATGCACTCTTAAGGATGATGATGAGAAACGTCGTCTGTTGGCCGCCAACTGTGTACTAAGTGTTGTATTCAATTATATGACGACTATGACTATAACTATGGCTATCAAAATGAATATGACAATGAAGATGACAATGACGATGACGATGAAGATGAGAGCACAACTAACTGTAAATAGCGTTTATTTTATTGACATGCCAATGGCATGGAGTTTAAAAACATCATGTAAAATGGGAACAAACCACAAAAGCGATTATATGCACACATACACACGAGCATATATATGTATATGTATAAATGTGTATGTGTATAAATGGATGTATGTACAGACGTGTTCGAAATAATAAGAACATCCAAAGCGAAACAAAAGATCGTTTTAAAAAAATTTTTGTGAAAGATTTGAAAATATGGCTTTTTATTATTTTTATTGTAGACATCTTTAGCTTTTAAAAAATACTTAAAGTTATGTTCCAACTTATCTAATTTTTTTGTATTGCCAATAATGTTGAACTAAGACGAAAATCAGGTGTTCGAAAAAATAAGAACAAATCATATTGGTCATATTGGTCCCACTTACATTCCTCACATGTGAAAAAAAGTCTAAAGTTTTGTTACAAATATAATTGTTGAGATGCCCTTGATCATTTTTTGTGCAGAATATTGACTTATTTTGGTAAAAAATTGTTCTAAAATGGGAAGAAGCAAACGTTGCTCTATCGAACAACGTAAGATAATAAAAAAATTGCTCAGCGAAGGGAAAATGTGTGCTTTCATAAGGGAACAGCTTGGAATTTCCAACGTAGCGATAACAAATGCTAGGAACTGTTCACCGAAGATCGAAAGTCGCGGTAGGCGCAGGAAAACTAACAAAAGGCAGGATAATGCGATCACACAGATCGTTAAAAAGCACCCCTCTATAACGTCTTTACAGATTAGAAACGAATTAAACCTCCCAATTGTTACATCGATGATAAGAAAACGTTTTATTGCAGTCAATTTGAAAGCATGAAGTCCTAGAAAAGTACCATTGTTGAAAAAAATGCATCTAAAGACAGACTTCTGTTTGCCAAAAAGTTTATCGATGAATCTGACACTGTTTGGCGTAATATCTTATGGACCGATGAAACAAAAGTAGTCCAATTCTACCACGGCAAAGGTAAATAGTACATTAGACGCCCTCCTAATCAAAAATTCAACTAAAAGTACACTATCAAAACTATAAATCATGGCGGTTTCAGGCTCATGCTATGGGGGTGCTTTGGCGTTGGAACGGCGTTGGATCTCTAGTTCAAATCGTTGGGAGGATGGATACCACATATTACGTTCAAAATATTTTAGAAGCCGTAATGTTGCCTTCCGCTGAAGAGGAAATGCCTTTGCGATGGGTCTTTCAGCAAGACAACGACCCGAAGCATACCTCAAAGAAAGCAAAGCGTTGGTTCCAGGACAATAATATCCATGTTATGGATTGGCCGGCACAATCGCCGGTCGTAAATCCTATTGAACATCTTTGGATTGATGTAAAGAAATTTGTTAGAAATGCATGGGAAAATATTCTACTCCACAGATGTCAGACTTTGATAGCCTCTATGAGGTCCAGATGTGCCGAAGTCATTAATCGTGGAGGGGCTACTTCATATTAACTACTTACAAACAAATAATACTAATCTGTGAATTTAATAAACGTTAAAACTGAAATTATTACCAATTTTCCAATTTGTTCTTATTTTTTCGAACACCTGATTTTCGACTTAGTTCAACATTATTGGCAGTACAAAAAAACTAGATAAGTTAGAACATAACTTTAAGTATTTTTTAAAAGCTAAAGATGTCTACAATAAAAATAATAAAAAGCCATATTTTCAAATCTTTCACAAAAATTTTTTTAAAACGATCTTTTGTTTCGCTTTTGATGTTCTTATTATTTCGAACACGTCTGTATGTGTAATCATATTGAAACTTATATCGATGGCTCATGTGTGTCTATATTAGCATGTGGCATTTTAAAATGATTTAAAAAAACAAAAAAACTTTGATAACTTTTATACTCTCACTCTCTTGCTGGGTAATATGTAAAATAGAAAAAAGAGAGAGAGAGAACACAACAGTCAACAACAATGGCAAGTATAACAATAACAAAGGAAATCCAAAATTATTTCATGACATGAAAAAACAAAAAAAAAAAAAACACAAAACAGAGAACAGCGAACACTTTTAACAATTGTTTTATATATTGTGTGTGTGTTTGAGTGTGAGTGTGAGTGTGTGTGTGTGACTTTGAAGAGGATTATAGAGTAACAAGAACAAGAAAAACAAAAAATTACTTTATTGTGTTTGATTGTGTTATAAATCTTTTTATAACAACAACAACAACAACTGCTACAACAATAAAGCAATAAAACAATAATAACAACAATTGAAGAAATAAGAGATTCAGTCCTACAGGCAAACCCATACAAATAGAAAAAACCAAAGTCATTGAGTGAGAGATAGAGAGAGGAAAAGAAGCGGAGAAAGATTTATTCTTCTCGTTTTTTTTCCGTATTTTTTTTTTTTGTAATTCAATTACGTTTACAAATCAAGTTCAAAAAGTAAAATTTTTATATTATGGTTATTGTTATTATTGTTGTTCTTGTATTTGTTGTTGCCGTTGTTGTTCTTCAAAGTACGTGTAAGAGTAAATTATTATCGTATATGTTTATCGTCTATGTATACACATACACACACTTGCACCCACCGCTACATACTCACTCACCCATAGCCGTAGACAGTAGATAAGCTTAGAAGAATAGACAACAAAAAAGACAAGAAGGAAAAAAGTAAGAAAAGAAAGACGGTATAGCGGAAAAGAGGGACATAGTTGATTTCTATGCAGCGCTTTAAATGTTTATATGTATATGTATTCCATATGAGTGTGTTGTATGTGAACATGGACATGCAAATGCGTAGGGAGAGCCTTGTATAAGTGTGCATAAGTGTTTGTGTGTATTTGGTAAGGTACTCTGTTGGAAAATAAAAGTGAATACAAATGAAATTTAATATTTTTTAATACAAAAGAAAGAAAGAAAAAAGAAAAAGAAAAGAAACAAAAAAAAACAGCGAAAAGCAGTCATTGAAATGAAATGTGCTGTAAAATCGTTTAAAATGTATAGGCATAGCGGAAAGCATTTTGTAGAGAATATTGTAGGTTTAAATAACTTTTATTGTAAAGGGTCCGCCAAATAAATTTTTTTTTTGAAAATGCTTTAAAAAAAAACTACTGAATATTTTCTCAAATTTCTTTTTTTATTTGAAAGTACAATCCTTCCGGTTAATAATGGAAAATAATTTGCATTCAATTGGCTGCCTCGGCTGGCCATGCAGTAGTCTACACCAGAAGATGCCGATTTTGGCAAAAAAAAAATCATCTTTTCAGATGAAGCTCATTCTGATCTTGGCGGGTATGTAAACAAGAAAAATTGTCGCATTTGGGGCATAGAAAACCCGCACGCATACATTAAAAAGCTGACGCACCCAAAACGAGTCACTGTTTGGTGCGGATTTTGGTCCAGAGGCATAATTGGGCCATTTTTCTTCGAAAATGAGCAAGGAGTGGCCGTTACAGTCAATGGCGATCGTTATCGGGCCATGTTGAACGAATTTTTGTTCACACAAATTGAAGAGGAGGATATTGGCAACATTTGGTTTCAACAGGACGACGCTACGTGCCACACAGCCTAAGCTACATTCGATGTTTTGCGCCCTGTTTTTGAAGATCGCATTATCAGCTGCAGAGCTGATGTCGTTTGGCCACCTCGGAGCTGCGATTTGATACCGTTGGACTATTATTTGTGGGGTGCCGTCAAAGATAAGTGTTACGCCGACAAGCCAGAGACAATTGACGCTTTAAAGGACAATATTCGTGAAGCCATTGGTGAAATACAGCTGCACACAATCGATTATGTGTTTAAAAATTGGACCGATCGTGTAGGCTACTGCATGGCCAGCCGAGGCAGCCATTTGAATGAAATTATTTACAATTATTAACAGGAAGGATTGTACTTTCAAATAAAAAAAAAAATTGAGAAAATATTCAGTAGTTTTTTTTTAAAGCATTTTCAAAAAAAAGAAGTTATTTGGCGGATCCTTTATTACGTCGTTTGTGTACAGATTTTAAAACATATTCTCCAAAAAGGTTTAAACAAATAATCTCAATTAAGGGGTTAGTTATTAGTATACTTCATAAGAAACAACTTTTTTTGTAAGATAAATTTAATTAAACAAATGATTCTTTTGATATTGTTTATAAAAAATGCTCGTTTTAAATTATGAATGAATGATGAAAAAATAATATGTGAAGTGCCTGAAAGTAAAAATCGAAATAGATTCTTATATGATATTGCCTGAACTAGGATATTTTGAAAAGGTCAAAAAATAAATAAAATTGGCGGCTTTTTGAATTTTTACTTCCCTTTTTTCGCTTATTTATTCTATCATACATACATAATTGGTCATTACAACCCTTCAGTCAGGAATACGACCTAGTTTCTCTCACCACTTACAGTGTGTGACAAAAATGTGTAAATGATGTCCTAATATTTACACTTTGTGACAAAATATTTTAGGTACAAAGTATATTAACAAAAGTTTTGTGGTTTTGAAACCAATATTTATTTACGATTTTTTTTAACTAGCCAAATAAAACATGCACTAATTTATTCTTCTGAAATATAAAAAAATGAATTTTAATTCATTTACACACTTTTGTCGCGAGTTATTAAAATCACAATTTTAGTACTCCGTATATCCTCCTTAGAATCTATAACTGCCTGAATTCTGAAAGGCATACTCTCTACCAGTTTCCGACATTCATCTTGTATTATCGATGACCAAATGTCATGACAGCGCTACCAGAGCTCAGTTGTACTTTTAAAGCTGTGCTGGAAATTATAAACCCGACGTTTATGTATTCCCCATAAATTTTCAATCGGGTTTAAATCCGGTGACTGTGGAGGCCAGTCCAATAAAGAAATTTTGGCAGTTTCGAAACACTCAAGGTTTTTTAGTCGTTATCTGCTTGCATGACAGAGTTTTCAACATTTCGAACTATCTATATACGATGACTTTATAATGTCGATATACATTTTGGCGTTCATATTTCCAACTATTTAATGAAGTTTTCCTACTCCTTGCTCACAAAAACATTCCCAAAAAAGCAATTTTCCACCACCAAATTTCATAGTTGGTATAACATCGCGGTCCGTCAAAGGTGCATTTGGCTTCCTATAAACATATTTAAGCCCATCGGGACCAAAAAGATTAATTTTGGACTCATCTGTCCATATTACTTTTTTTTCCAGTCATCCATAGCCCAGCTTTGATATTTTTTTGCAAATGCTAACCTAAGTGATTTGTGTCTTTCGGTTAAACGTGGTTTTTATCCCTTGTTCTTGCATGAAAACCACATTTATTTATTTCCCTAAGAGCTGTTCTCTTAGATATTTCAATTTGGTAGCATGAAGATAACTTTTGCTGCACTTCACGAGGACCATTAGCTTCTCCGGATGCAACTAAACGTTGTACCGTGCGTCTATCTCTTAGCGAAAGGATTGAATTGCGTCCCAAACGTGGTGCTGGCAAAGTCAAACCGCTCCTTTTTGCTATATTTCCTACAGTTTTAAATGATATATTGAATTTTTGAGAAATTTTTTAGCTCATCTATGACACATTTTTCGAATTCGTTGCTAACCTTATTCATGATTAAAAAATCCTTGTGAAATAATAAATAATTAGGTTTTTGATTAAAAATATGATCTTATTTAATACTTAAAACTCATTAACATACTTTCACCAACGAAATTGTTTAAATTAATATTTTTTAAATATTAAAAACGTGTTATTTTTTAACTTTTTTCCAGCGAGTCAGAATAGAGTAAATCAGTTTTTAACTTTTTGATCTCGTGGCATCAAAGTACCGTTACTCCACAAGACGATTTTTGGTATTGTCATATTTCACAAGAGTTGATCTTTACATTGAGTAAACAAAAGTTACCATATGAGTAACAGTTAAGCCAAAAATTAAAAATATAGATATTTAAAAATTCATTTACACATTTATGTCACACACTGTATGTTGTGTGTGTTAATTTTATACATGAGTGGCGAGACCTACAGTTTAAAGTCGACTCCGAACGACAGATTTTTGAGAAACTTTTCATGCCAGTTTTTATTTACTCTCAGAGTTTTTACCAGAAATCTGCTGAGAGGAAGTCGAAGAGGAAAGAAACACTTTTTGCATTTTGTTTTGATGTCTGGCCTGGGACTCGAACCCTGGCTTTACGTCTAATAAGTCAACACACTACCTACTAGACTACGGCGACTCATATTCTTTCTATCTTAATTGTTTAATATCGGATAGGCCACATCTATCGATTTAAATTTGATTCATAGGTTATTTCGAATGTGACAATACTTACTTATGCCCTTCTGTTCTCTTACGAAATTCAATATATTATGTCCACTGAACGTAATAAATCGATTTACGCTTAAGCAGCTTTGTGATTTATCAGAAATTTATTTCCAAAACAAAGACAATTGGTTGGCAATCTTTTCGGATGAAGCTGATTTTCATCTTCATGGCTACGTTAATAAGCAAAATTGCCGTATTTGGTGCACAGAGAACCCACACGTGGACGTACAGAAGCCAATGCACCCATTACGGGTGACTGTTTGTTGCGGCTTGTGGAGCGGAGGCATTATTGGCCAATATTTTTTTGAAAATGAACACGGCACAACATTATGGTCAATGGGGACACCTATCGCATCATGATAAACGATTTTTTTGTACCCGCTCTTCATGGTATTCATGTAAACGATATTGGGTTACAACGGGATGATGTAACATGCCACACAGTTCATGCCACAAGCGATATATTGCGTCAAATGTTTGATGGTCGTTTAATTAGCTAAAATATGATGTCGTGAAGTCGCCGTAGTCTAGTAGGTAGTATGTTGGCTTATTAGACGTAAAGCCAGGGTTCGAGGCACAGGCCAGACATCAAAACAAAATATGGCAAAAGCTCTGAGAGTAAATAAAAATTGCCATGAAAAGCTTCTCAAAAATCTGTTGTTCGGAGTCGACTTTAAACTGTAGGTCCCGCCACTCATGTATAAAATCAACACACACAACATAAGTAGTGTGAGAAACTAGGTCGTAATCCTGACTGAAGGGTTGTAATGATCTATTATGTATGTATGTTATGTACGGTCAATGAAGACACCTATTAGAGCATGATAAACGATTTTTTTGGACCCGCTAATCGTGGTATTGATGTGAACAATGATTGGTTTCAACAGGCTGGTGCATTCATTCATTAACGTTTGAAGGCCGTTTAATTAAGCTGCGATTGGACACCGTTTGACTATTTTCTGTGGGGCGCCGTTAAAGAAAAGTGTTATGCCGACAAACCAGAGACAATTGAGCATTTGAGGGCAACATTTGTAATGCAATTGCCCAGATGCGACCCCATACACTCGGAAAAGTGCACGAATTATTAGTACGATCGAATGAGGTACTGTGAGGTCAGCCGTATACCACCTTTAAAATGATTAATTCGGACTAAAACTACTCGTCGTTTAATGAACTAGGTCAAATAGTTTTTGCTTGTCGGCAGGTTTGAAAAAAGGTATTTCGAGAGAATAGGTTTTTGCGTTTTTCTCCTTCTTTTCGTGTCGTTTAAGGGAGAAGAAAATTTCTGTCTTAAATCTATGGCTCTAAAGTAACTAAAATTAGAAAGTATACTAACCCCTTGATTTTTAACAGTTTAGTATTGTATTATTTTAGAAATTCTCTGTTTTAAGTTTCTATATTTTGACATTTCATTTGTTTTTTGAACTTTTTCTCCTTCTTTTCTTTTCTTTGGAAGAAAGTTTTCAGTACCGTATTGTTGCTATTTTATTTGAGCATTTAAACAATACTTTTGTAAATATGTGTGCTTAAAAATTATTCATTAGCCATGTTGATTAGTGCTGTACAGTAATCCTTCGATTTACGTTGCCTCGATTAATGTTGTTTCGATGTACGTCGTCAAATTTTTTGTTACCCTCTAACTTCAATTTGGTCGTCATTCGTTTTACGTCGCTTTTTTTTTGGAACCAGCTGCGACGTAAATCGAGGGATTACTGTACAGTTTGATTTGGACTTAACTGACTGCTACTCTATTTTTATTCGAATTTTTAAATCCTCAGTAAGCATTTTAATTAAAATGAAATATGAAATGATTGGTGTTGTATAATAACTTTTCAGTTTTGATTCTGTCGAAAAAAAAAAAATCCAATAATTTTTGCATCCACAATTACTTTTCAATCGTTTCGTGTGTTTTGCAATAAAATTTCTAAACAGTAAATTCGTTTCATTTGAATTGAAAAAAAACCCGAGAAAAACTTATTTTTGTTTTTATTTTTTGGTGTTTAAATTGCAGAAAATTTCATTTGTTAAACTGTGAACTTTCTACCTCTCTTTCTTTCTTACTCTTTCTCTCTCTCTCTGTCTCTCTCTCTCTCTCTCTCTTTCTGTTTGTTATTAAACAATAAAAAGAAGAGGAAAACAAAAACGCTAAAAGAAGAAAACAGAACAAAATTATAGAATTTTAATTCGCTCTAAAAACTTTGAAAACCATTATCAATGCTTCAGAATTTATAACAAAAAGTCCTGCACAAGTGTTATAGGAGTAGAGTTTAATATCCGTTTTTCAATATTTCAAGCCAATTTTTGCAATTATTTTTAACAATTATTTTTCAATAGCAATGATTTAATTTAATTAAAATTAAATACGGCAAACACTTGATTTAGAAAAATACCAGCAAATGATGAACGAAACAGAAAGGAAAAGAAAAAGAAATTCAAAGAATAAGACTTAAAAATTTCTGGAAAAAAAAATTATTTTCTCCATCTCTTTAGATTTGTTTTTTTTTAGCAACTTTTCTATTTTTCTATTCTAACATCATTATTGTTTAAGGAATTGAAAGGTAAGGACTGACACCACATCCAGCAAAAAATGGAAACGATGCACAGTGCTTCGATTTGATACATTTTTTGCAAAGAAATTGAAGAATCATTAATATTGAGCATTCGATTGATGAACTTAAGAAGAAAATAGAATTTCATTAAAATTAACCACGCCCATTTCATTTCGCCCAACAATTCAAATCGATATGACTGATACATACTGTTACGAAAATGAAAAAATCTAAATACTGGTATTTTGCTTTACAACGCTTAACATTAAAATTATAAACAATAGCTACAAAAACCAAACAATGCTGTAAACACCAGCATAAAAAAATGGTAAACAAGTAAACAAAAATACGCCAACAACACTACAACAATAAATGTAAACAAAATACAAAAACCTTGCAATAATAAATGTAAACAACGATGTTTACATTTATAGAGATTTTGTGAAGGCAAAGTAAACATCCAACACACTGATTACCCTGCCATATAAAAGGTAAGGCAAAGCAGGCGACTGGATGAGTGAAGTTCAGTCAGTCTTGTGCGAAGACGCGCTATGTTTGAAGAGAGTAATCGTGGTTTGAATGTCTCCGTTACAAAGATCTGTCGTATAATTGTCTAGTAATTGTTATTGTTTATGCAGAGGATATAAACAGAGGAATAACAAAAGAAAAGCAATTGTTGGTGTTTACATCAAGTTGTAAACAGTGGCTTACAGAATTGGGGGAATAATAAAGAATTTGAATTAAAACTAAACACAAATTTATTTTTATTTTATTTGCATTCTACGAGGCCATATTTTAAAAGTTTTTAAAAGGTAAAAATGTAACAATATTCGAGCTTTCCAGAATAAATTAAAAACGCCTGTTAAGTTTTCTTTTTCAAAATCGTCCTTGCCTATCGCACAGATCGTATTTTTTGCTTTGATTATATGCTACATGGATTGTGCTTTCCATTCATTTTATTCAAGTCTGTAATGAAGAAATGTCGAATTTCCAAAAATTACGCCCAAATCATTCATTTTGGCAGGTTTGTTTGGCTTTACAAATATAACATACGGCTGTTGAAGCAATATTCGTGATCGTTTTCATACGTACATAATTGTTTCTAGTTTCTCACACCACTCATGTTGTGTGTGTTAATTTTATACATGAGTGGCGCCATCTACAGTTTAAAGTCGACTCCGAAAGACAGATTTTTGAGAAACTTTTCATGGCAATTTTATTTGCTCTCAGAGTTTTTGCCAGAAATCTGCTGCTGAGAGGAAGTTACCGATGAAACATTTTTTTTTCATATTTTCGGTTTGATGTCTGACCTGGGGTTTGAACCGTGGCCTTACGTCTAATAAGCCGACGCACTACCTACTAGACGATGAAGTCGCCGTGGTCTAGTAGGTAGTGTGTTGGCATATTAGACGAAAATCCAGGGTTCGAGACCCAGGCCAGACATCAAAATAAAATACAAATAGTATTTCTTCGGCGACTTCCTCTCAGCAGATTTCTGGCAAAAACTCTGAGAATAAATAAAACTGCATGAAAAGTTTCTCAAAAATCTGTCGTTTCGAGTCGACTTTAAACTGTAGGTCCCACCACTCATGTATAAAATTAACACACACAATGTGAGTGGTGTGAGAAACTGGGTCGTAATCCTGACTGAAGGGTTGCAATGACCATTTATGTATTTATGTACCTAATAGACTACGGCGACTTTTTGACCTCTTTCAGTAAATTTTTTTTATGGCAACTGAGTTGCATGACAATTAGTAACAGTTTACGTTTAACAATATTTTTTCCAAGACAAAATATTATATTTTGCTAAAAAAATAAAGTGGATCCTTTTAATCAAGCTCTTCTTTATAGAACACGATCATTAGATTTTTCAAAAATTCATTGTAAAAAAAAAATGCTTCTTTGACACCACTGTGCAACGGAAATGAAATGAAATGAAACTGAAACTGAAAACTAACAGAGAAAATTTAAAAAAAAAGTGAAAAAAAATAAGTGAAAAAGTAATAATAAACTTAGAATCTCAATGAGCAAATCAATTATAATAAAAATACTCTACTGTTAGTATACCCTAACACGCCTACATACATATGTATGTATGCTGTATGCTGTGCATGTATAATCAGTAAGGCGTTCACACTTCTACCCAAAAAAGAAACAAAAAACACTTACAGTGAGTGTAAAACAAGTATTATCCGTTAAAGTGTCATTAGAGCGGCACTATATTATGCACAATATAACGGCAATGGCAACAGCAACAGCAACAGCAAAAACAACAACCATGGCAACATTGCGATAACGTTAACATTATTAATGTAAAAAAGAGCGTAAGTCAATACTCATATCTATGTGTACGTGTGTGTAAGTGTAAGTCAATGCTTGTGGCAGTGTATGAGTGTGTATACATTTGTTGGCCTCTATCTGTCTATGTATGTATGTTGCTATATGCTGTAGCTAGCATTAGACAAAAGAGACTAAAGTAGCACCTTATGTGTATGAGAGTGTATTGAATATTCAAATTTACAACACAGCCATTTTAACAATTACCCAGACACACTTAGACAGCAGCAACAGCAGCAGCAGCACCAGAACAAATACAGCTAATACCTGTACAGTTAATTTCACACTTGTATGCCTATGTGTGTATGTATGTGCAAGTGTGAGTGTGGGCTGTAAAAGCCCCATAAAATAAATGTTAAATTTTGTTATAAAAGAGGCGGAAATTAATTACAAATCAATTTAGCAAAAGATTATGAAAAATATTTTTTTTCTGTTCTTTTTTTTTTTTGTTTTCAATAAAAAGCCGTAAAGCCGTAAAATCCATAAAATGTTATAAAAATTAATCAGCTGCAGAAAAAAAAAGAACAAGCAACAACAACAAAAGTTAAGTAAGCCGGAATTATGGCCTTATTTGTTGTTGTTGTTTTGTGTGTTAATTTTTACAACAACACTCATTTGCTTATTAAAAAACCAAGGAAAAGAAAAAAAGATGGCCATAATTTTAATGGATTGTGGCTTCTTTTTGGCTGTGTGTCGTCCTAAACACTTTGTGGTGTTTCTCCAGAAAATTTCACTGGCATTTCAAATTATTAAAAATTATGGTTGATTTAATTATTTTTTTCTAAAAGTTAAACAAACTTTTACAGGAAGCTTACCTCATGGGAATATAGCCTTCAAAGAGAAGGCTGAAGTGACCTTAATAAAATTCTTGTGGAATCTACTCCAGGGCAGTCTTAGTTATACTATTTGCTGGCTTTCCATTTCCAATTACTTGTAACGATTTGCTTTGAGGAGGTTTATGTTTCTGGTAATATTCGGCCCAAATATTCCACTTGCTAATCAAATGCAGTCGCCGTGGTCTAGTAGGTAGTGTGAAAAGTATTTCTTCGGCGTCTTCCACTCAGCAGATGTCTGGTAAAAACTCTGAGAGTAAATAAAATTGCCATGAAAAGTTTCTCAAAAATTTGTCGCTCGGAGTCGACTTTAAACTGTAGGTCCCGCCATTCACAACATAAGTTGTGTGAGAAACTAGGTCGTAATCCTGACTAAAGGGTTGTAATGACCAATTATGTATGTATGTATCAAATGCATTTTTTGATTAATTTTTAATTCCTTTGAGCCATAATTTGTTAAGGCATGAACCAAGTTTTACTTTCATTTAGCAGCGTATACTTAAAACATGGTTTGAAAGGTTTTTAGAACCAATTTAGATTCCGACGCTGTTGCCAGGAGGCATCATGTTCTGACATTTGTTCTGTTCAAAAGTTTGTAGTAATTTTCACCTCCAGATAAATTCATTTTGTCGTGATAATTAAGGTATTTCGTTTGGCCTTAAGGTCGAAGTGAATGCTAACTTTGAAATCAAAAGTTAGGTTAGGTTAGGTTAGATTGAATTGTCGAAAAGTTGCCAATTCCCATTGTAACTCATATATTAGCCATTCCGTCATATTGAAAGTCTAAATTTTTTTACCGTTCATAATTATTTAAGGCAGCTGTTGACTGAACATAATTTGTGTCAAATGGTCAAGATATCTGAGCCAAATTGCTTATAATGGTGCACAGTTTCTTCTACTGTGAGAAATGTTCTTTAGGCTAGAATCGTCTTAAAAAAAAACGATAATAGAACCACGATTATCCAAGAGTGTAGAATTAAAGGAGAGTACAAGAAGAGAAAGCTGAATGTGTTTTTTAAGGATGAAAGTGACTTCCAATCTAAAGTAATAAAGGGTCCGCCAAATAACTTTTTTTTGTTGAAAATGCTTTAAAAAAAAAACTACTGAATATTTTCTTAAATTTCTTTTTTTTATTTGAAAGTACAATCCTTCCGGTTAATAATGGAAAATAATTTCATTCAAATGGCTGCCTCGGCTGGCCCTGCAGTAGCCTACACGATCGTTGCAATTTTTAAGCACATTATGGGTTGTGTGTTCATTTGTTGTATTTCACCAATGACTCCACGAATATTGTCCTTTAAAGCGTCAATTGTCTCTGGCTTGTCGGCGTAACACTTATCTTTGACGGCACCCCACAAATTATAGTCCAACGGTGTCAAGTCGCAGCTTCGAGGTGGCCAAACGACATCACCTCTGCGGCTAATAATGCGATCTTCAAAAACATGGCGCAAAATGTCGAGTGTAGCTTCGGCTGCGTGGCACGTAGCGCCGTCCTGTTGAAGCCAAATGTTGAAAATATCCTCCTCTTCAATTTTTGTGAACAAAAATTCGTTCAACATGGCCCGATAACGATCGCCATTGACTGTAACGGCCACTCCTTGCTCATTTTCGAAGAAAAATGGCCCAATTGTGCCTTTGGACCAAAATCCGCACCAAACAGTGACTCGTTTTGGGTGCGTCGGCTTTTCAATGTATGCGTGCGGGTTTTCTGTGCCCCAAGTGCGACAATTTTTCTTGTTTACATACCCGCCAAGATCAAAATGATATTCATCTGAAAAGATGATTTTTTTTTTGGCAAAATCGACATCTTCTGGTGTAGGCTACTGCATGGCCAGCCGAGGCAGCCATTTGAATGAATTTTTTTTTCCATTATTAACCGGAAGGATTGTACTTTCAAATAAAAAATAAAAAAATTTGAGAAAATATTCAGTAGTTTTTTTTAAAACATTTTCAACAAAAAAAAAGTTATTTGGCGGACCCTTTACCATCGTAGTTCCAGGACGAACATGTAGAGTCCACTGTTGAGGCGATAAGTTAGTGGAAGAGAGTCAAACTTGCAAAGGGGGGCAGTGAAGACTTCCTCTATAGCTGTTTGAATGAGTAACATTTACTACGTCGGGTGGTACAAGACTAAAGATTTGGATTATATAAAGAGGTTTTTCGCACTTTGGACATTTTTTCAAATTAATTTGAAAAGAAACACTTAGGAGATCATCCCTATGTTGGAACTGATACATTTCGTCTCACTCTCAGCAGATTTCTGGCAAAAGCTCAAAGAGTAAATAAAAATTGCCTTGAAAATTTTCTCAAAAAATCTGTCGTTCAAATTCGACATTTGACTGGAGATCCTGGCACTCATGGATAAAATTAACGCACACAACACGAGTGGCGTGAGAAGCTAGGTTGTAATCCTGATTAAGGATTGTAATGGCCAATTATGTATATATGTATATAATTGTCTTAAGGAGGCAATTGTAATTCTTCTTTTTAATTGATCATTGCAACCTTTTAGTCAGGATTTCTCATGCCAACCATGTGTGTGTTAATTGTATCCATGAGTGGCAGGATTTACAGTTTAAAGACGACTCCAAACTACAGATTTTCGAGAAACTTTTCATGGCAATTTAATACATTTAAGTAAATTGTGGTAATATTATACCGTTATTTAACCAGCTTGTAGTGTACATACAAATCATCTCATCATTCCTATGAGTTAAAAGCCCTGATAACTAATGAGTGTTAGCCTCTGTAAATAAATTCAAATCAATTCTTTGCGTATGTGAACTTTCAAATTCCAAAATCCTTTTTGCCATCTGTAGGGTATCTGGTGTATCAAAAATTATTAGAAAATATTGAAAGATATTCAGCGAATACAAAAACAATGCAATTTTTAATTGATGGCATTTCAAATAACTGAAAACATATTGCGCGTAACAATGAGTGCCATTAGAATTTATAATGTTTACAGTGTTTTTTTCTTTCTTTCTGTCTTACTTTCTTATTTTCTAACTAACTTTGTTTGTCTTTCTCCCTCACTCTGTCTCTATTTTTCTGTACGCTGCATTTCTAACACACTTTTGGACGGTCTGCTCGGCTTGGCAGTCTTCTTCTTCTACTACTTATTATAACTTATTCAACAATATTTGCAGCATCTCAAGAGAAACTTGGAGGAAAAAAATGGCGAAAAAAAAACTCTGCTGCTTTAACTTAATGGAATGAACCCAGAGATGAAAACAAAAAACAAAAAACAAAAACAAAAAAAAAAAAATGGAACGCGAACTAAAAACGAAAAAAAAAATGAAATAAAACACACACACACACAGAAAAAAAAACTCTATAAATTTTTCAATGCAAGTTCAAGCCATAAACTACACGTACAAGTGCAACATTCCTATACCGAAACACCCACACAAATATGTATATACAGTCTTACTAACGCTAATATATTTGTATTACAAGTGAAACAACACACTCGCATACAGAAGATCATGCTCCCTTAAGTATTATAGAGAAAGGAATAAAGGAAACGAAACTAATATAAAAACAAACAGACACTTACACTCACATACACAAACCACCACACACACATACATATAAAATATACACCTACAGATTTGATATACAGTGGTGGCCACGATATATGACTGACTTATTTGTGATAATTTTTACAACCCTGTAATATCAAATTACATATTCTTTATTTTTCTAAGTACCCTGTAGTGTTAAGAAAAAGTACCGTTATTTTATTTTGTTTCTTTTTTACATTTTGCTGCATTTTGATCATGTTATTGTAAAAACTGGTACTTGAAACTGGCCACGAATTGAAGACATTTCAGGAGTTTCTGGTTTTTAAGTGATTTTTTTGGTGTTTTTTGAAGCTAAACGGTGAGTAACGAAAGTTTTATTTTATTTTATGTTGGAATACATCGAAATATTTAAATAGAAATGGCAAGAGGTATTTGGAGTACCGATCCAACGACTAAAATCTGATGCAAAAACAGTAATGTAGATATCCAAGTTGCTTAAATGTTCTAAATGCAAAATTTACAACGCGCTGGAACACATCAAGCAACATGGTACCACCAAAAATGTCAAACAGCAATATAGAGCCCGAAAAACTACACCCAGGGAGGACAGTTTAATTTATAGAGCAGCTGCTAATAATCCTTTCACGACTTCGAATAAAATAAAAAAGGAAATTGCATAAGGATTTTGACATTAATATTTCGTCTAGGACAATAAGAAGACGGCTAAATAAGAAAAATTTGCGAGGATGTATTGCACAACGTAAACCACTTGTGTCAAAAAAAAAAAAACATCAAATCCCGACTAGCGTTTTCGAGAGAAGATCTCAAAAAACCAATGATATTTTGGAAAATATATTTTGGACCGACGAGTCGAAGTTTTGTCGCTTCGGCTCTGAAGGAAGGCAGTGCGTATGGCGCCCTCCAAACCAGGAGCATCACCCAAAGTACACCATTGAAACGGTTAGACATGGTGGTGGAAATGTGATGGTGTGGGCAGCATTTTCCTGGCATGGTGTGGGTCCCATTTACAAGATTATCAATAAAATGGACCAGCACGTTTACAAAAACATTGTAACAAACACTATGATACCATTCGCTGAAGGCAACATGCCTCTAATATGCATGACAATGACCCTAAGCACACTTCACGTCTAGTGACGAGTTGCTTAGAGGAAAACAATATCACAGTTCTTAACTGGCCAGCTCAATCCCCGGACCTCAATCCAATTGAAAATTTGTGGAATGATGTTGAGAAACATGTACGAACAGTAAAACCAAAAAATTCAAACGATTTGTGTGAAAAAATCCAAAGGGCTTGGTATGCGATTCCAAAGCAACGTTGTACGAAAGTATACACAGGAGATATGCTGCTGTGATGAAATATAAAGGATTTCCCACCAAATATTAGGATTTTTTTATGAAGCAGAGCTTTACTTTAGTAAATTAAGTGTTATTTTGCCCTAATGTTTTAAATTCATGACCAGGATGAAATTTCTTTTAATCTATATAATGTGTAAATAAAAAGTCTCAACCAAATATAGGTAGTAAAATATTATTAATTTTACTTCATAACATTACTATAATCTTAAGAAAAATATCATGGACTTAAATTTTTTTCGATAAGATGTAAAAATTATCACAAACATATAAGTAAAATGTCGTGTCTTAAATTCGTGGCCACCACTGTACATACGTATACGAACATAAAAATAAAAAACACATACTCGCACGCACACATGCACACACAATCTCCGTTGTTTTCTTGTGAAACTTTAATGTTTTATAGACTTAAAGAATGAGCGCCCGAATAAGATGAAGGTGTTCGTTCTCTATAGAGACAACAACAACAACAACAACAACAACAACAACACTACGAACATTAACAAAAGATGAAGAATATGAAGAAGAACAGAAAAAAAATGGCAAAAATAACAATAAAAACCAAAAAGAGAAAAAAAGTAGGAAAAACACCAGCACTAAAGCTGGAATTAGCGATTGCAAAGCAAAGCAAAAAAAAAAAACAATTTAAACAAAAAAACAACGAAAGGAACATAAAAAAACTATAAACTATTAATAGATGTTGTTGTTGTTGTTATTACTGTAGCAGTAAGTTTGTTGTAATGTAGCCAGTAACCAGAGCTAAGGAGAGAGAGAGGACTTTAACAGTGAAAGGAAACAGAAGAAATGTACGCCATGTTCTCCTCTGAAAAGCAAAAAAAAAAAAAAAAAAAGACGAAAAAAAATTTAAAAACTTAAAAAGTGTTTGTATAGGTATCGCCAAACTTACCGTTCGTTATACACCGTTACATTTGGTTTTGTTAACTGGCATGTGTGTGTGTGTGTTTTTAGTTTTGTTTGTTTATTTTCTTACACGTTTTTTATTTTGTTGTTGTTGTTTTTCTTCTATATTTCTTTTCATTCAGAAGAATAGGTAAAGAAAAGGAAATCAAGAACAAAAAACCAAGTGCTGGCAGTGCAAACGAAAAGAGAAAAGAGCGAAAAAAATTACAACTCACAAGTAAATTCTTGTGTATGCAAGAAATTCAATTATAGAAGTTTTGACAGTGAAATATTAGAATTAACGATTTTATGCCATTATTTTGTGCAGTGCAGTGCAGTGCAGTGCACCTTTTCCCATAAATACTCTCTCTTTCTCTACGCTGTTATACACTAGAATGCGAGAATTGTTCACGTTTAATGTATGAATGTATTTGAATCTATAAATGTCTGTATACAAACGTAATGTGTATATGTGTGTATGTGAGTTACAGTAATGGTAGTTGCTAGTTGTTGTGGTAGCTAGTTTTCACAAGACCTTTTCCAAGAAGAAGAACCAAGCAGAAACTTTACAATAAAATTAATTCATAAATTCATGGCATAATGCAGTATGGAAATGTATTTGATGTCCCAACTTCAGAGCTTCAGAATTTCTTATAGAAAATTTTGTTTTGGAAATTTAAAATTTGCGCAATTTTAATTGCCATATCAATATACTTACTTACTGAATTGGCCATTAACAACCCGATTAATGGATATTGGCCTGCCTCAGCACATCCTTTCAAGTGCCTCTGTTTTTTACGTGCCTTAGCCGGTTGATCACATCAATCGATAACTGGGCTTCCTTGATTTGGTCCAGAGATCAGCAATGAAACTTCCCTGAGTCACTCATACTCACTACAACGTTGATTTATAAGTACAGGCTGCAATGAGTATGAGTACAACGTTGACATCAAACTCATACCAACCGAAATATGTTTGATTCTTAAGCCTACTCATTTAGATTCATAATTTTAGAAAAATACTGAATAATACTTATAAATAAATCGAATATAATTCGAGTGACACGAATCATTCATCAAAATTTAGAGTTGCAGTTACAGAAAAGAAAACAGACACAAAAGCAAAAAAGACAGAGCTTCAAGCAGAGCAAATACACAACCTTCTAGTGAGTATTTTAGTGTTCGTATGCGATTCGTACTTATTTTGTACCTCGTGTATATGTTGGGTTATGGAGAGCCGATACCAACAACATCATACGTGTTGTTTAGTATGAATGTGATGAGTACTTCAAACTTTGAATATGAGTAGAGTTTCCATGATATTAAAATAAGTATGAATGCGTATATGTATCAGAAATTATGAGTATGATTCGATTCGTTTTGAATACTCATTGCTGATCTCTGATTTGGTTCTATTAACGCAGATAAAGTCATTTCCTACGAAGTTTTCCGTTAATCCTCATGTCAAATACCCGTCTCGCCGGAACATCTTCCTCCACCAGAACGACATGACCGAGCAGACGCAGCCGCTGGATGTTAATGCGCTGCACGCTAAATCGAATGCAGAAATCATCGCCAACCCATATTGGACAGAAGATCTTATGTTGGACTTTTCTCTCGAATATTCTCAAGACTGCTACTTATTTATTTACTCAATTGGTCATTACAACTCCTCAGTCAGGATTACGACCTAGGTCCTCACACCACATCTGTTGCGTGTGTGTAACTTTTGTCCATGAATGGCGACACCTACAGTTTGATGTCGATTCCGAACAACAGGTTTTTTAGAGAAATTTTTCATGGCAATTCTTATTTACTCTCAGAGTTTCTGCCGAGAAATCTGCTGATCATCAACAACTCTTCAGGCTACTATGAGAACAGACTGGAACGTTCTAGTGCGAAATGGGTAACGTGCATATTAGGTTTTATGATCTGATTGGGCATTGTGTTGCATCGGCAAGGATTAATTTATTCAATACTCGCATCATCTTTTTCTGCGGATTGTGCGGTATTGAATCACAAATCTAGTGTGGCAGGCTGCTGAGATAATTTCCTGCATTTCTCTTTTTTATTCTCCTACTTTGCCTTTCTCTTTTTTTATTTTTCTTTTGTCGGCTAATTTCAACCTTACATTCAGCATTAACTTCATTTTTTTCTTCTTTATTTTTTTTTGTGTGGCGTATACTTAATATTTATTTAAAAATCTCTCAATTAATTATACGTGACGTATACTTAATATCGTATAAGTATCGTGCATATCGTATGTATTTAATAGAGGAACTCTTAAAGGGGAATAATATCTGCTTTGTTGTGGAACTTGGTCATGGGTAAGCAACTCACGAGGCTTGTGGAAAATGTCTGAATCAAATAAAGGGTTTGAGTTTGAAAGTTTATACATAGCCGACCAAGTTTATTGTGTTCATTAGGAAATCATGAGAATCAATCCGCCTAGATTGGTGAGAATTGAATGCAGTTTGTTCTCTAGACTCGAATGTTTTGTCATATACTGGCTAAACAGGGCTCTAATTGTACCTGGCATGCTGTATGGATCGACGGTCTATAACTGCACGATTATAGATGACATTATAAGGCAGTTTTTTGTCTTGAGGAAAACATCAACCGGGGCTTTTTATGCAAATTGGCTTTTCCTTTTAAAATTCAGTGTCGAGGTCCATGCTTATCCGTGAACGTTGCTTATTTCTTCTGGGAGACAAGACAATGTTGTTACGAAAATGAAAAATCTAGATACTGGTAATTTGTTTTTACATCACTTAACATTAAACAAAATAAACAAAAGCTACAAAAATAAAACAATGCAGTAAACAAACCTATTTACAAATTATCGTACTGCGTAATATAACAACAAACACCAGCCTAAAAAAATGGTAAACAAGTAAACAAAAATCCACAAACAGCACTACAATAATAAATGTAAACAATGATGTTTACATTTATAGAGATTTCGAGAAGGCAAAGTCATGAACATTCACCTTCAAGAACATTCATCAGGCTGTTTACTTTGTCATATAAAAGGCAAGGTAAAGCAGGCGACTGGGTTATTGAAGTTCATCCAGTCTTTGTGAAGACGCTGTGCGTTTGAAGAGAGTAATCGTGGTTTGAGGTTGTCAGTTACAAAGATCTGTCGAATAATTCTTTAGTGACTGTTATTGTTTATGCAGAGGGTATAAGCAGAGGAATAACAAACAAAGCAATTGTTGTTGTTTACATAAAGTTGTAAACAGTGGCGAATAATAAAGAATTTTAATTAAAACTAAACAAAAATTTATTTTCATTTTATTTACAATCTACAAGCTCATAATTTGAATGTTTTTAAAAGGTAAAAACATAACAATATGTTCGACTAATAGGTTGAATCCAACAGATCAGTTTTCTCTTCTGACTTGACAGTTATTATATGATTTTATTCTTACGATGAATTTTGCTTAATCGACATGAGCGTCTGCTATGAAGTCGCCATAGTCTAATAGGTAGTGTGTTGGCTTATTAGACGTAGAGCCCGGGTTCGTATCCAAGGTCAGGCATCAAAACAAAATACAAATAATATTTCTTCGGTGATTTCCTCTCAGCAGATTTCTGGCAAAAACTCTGTTAGTAAATAAAACCTGCCATGACAAAAGTTTCTCAAAAATCTGTCGTTCGGAGTCGACGTTAAACTGTAGGTACCGTCACTCACGTATATAATTAACGCACACAGCATGAGTGGTGTAAGAAGCTAGGCCGTAATCCTAACTGAAGGTGCTAGTTACCATCTCGCATGAATTTTGCAGAGGCTCCAACTAGGTGAAGGAGCAATAGAGGGTTTGTTACTGCCGTTTTTTTATGTATGATGACACCACCTAACCTAACCTAACCTAACTTTATGAAAAATGCTGTTGTATGCCCAACGTACGACTGAAAATTAAACAAGTAGCTGAGTGTACTCGTTCCAAACCCTACTTTTAAGGTAGTTTGTACAAGCAATTATTGGCACAACAAGTGCTTATTAATGTTTTAATTACAGGCAAAAGGTTTTTAATTTGATTAAATAATGAATAAAGGCAGACAGACAGACGCAACTGTTTTTTCTGCTTTTATATGAAAAAATAAATTTCAGTTACAGAAAAAAAGACCTTCCGTCCCTGGAACCCTTATAATGAACAAATTAATTTCCATAAAGTGTCGATAATAGGAAAAGAAATTAAATGCAAATCATTAGAAACGATTGGAGGCAGGAGCTACCTAGAACGGCGACATTAAATTATTCCCACACAGTTTTCAATGGCATTTAAAGGGAATTTTATTGCCGGCAATGGAAACTGAACTTTCCAACTTGAATTCGAATTAAAATATTAAATTTAGTGTGGCATATAGTTGGTAACAGTTGGCTATTGGCCATTGAAATAAACAATTTAAAGATTTCAAATGTTGTTGTATTTAAAATTCACATTTAAATGGTTGGAGGAGTTCAATTGAATTAAATTGAATTGAAAGCGATAGATTTTCTGTGTTATCGAAATGGTCCATGTATTATGTGCCTAATAAGTCATTGCCTTCTTAGCTACAAGCTCGCAAAGCCATTTAGCGAGTGGCATTGTCAGAGGCAGAGTCAGTGTGTGTTTTTTTTGAAGGGAATTTATTTGCCCAGACAAATTTAAAGCGGAAATTTAATTAAACGGCACAGGACGTGAACACACAAATCTAATCTTAAATATATGATTGGATGTGTATGTATTTCATGAAATAAAATTCACGTAAGAAATCAAGTTTAGTTTTTATTTTTTGTTTCTTTCAATTTTGGAGGAAAAGAAGCAGAGTTTTTTAAAGTTCTATTGAGGAAGATTTGATTTTGAAATATTTCACATGAGTATTGTTCCAACATAACATCTGTCAAATAAAAGACGGTTATGTTCTGGTTATTAAGTATTCCACACGATTAGACAGCCATTCACTAGGATTACAACATGGCTTCTCACACTACCCCTGTTGTATGTGTTAATTTTATCCGTAAGTGGCAGAACCTACAGGTTAAAGTCAACTCCGAACGACAGATTTTTCAAGAGATTTTCCATAGTGATTTTAAATTTACTCTCAGAGCTGTTGCCAGAACACTGCTGAGAGGTAGTTGCAGAGAGAAATATTATTTCACATTTCGTTTCTTTCAAGTTGTCTGGGCTGGTGTTAAAACCCCAGGCTTCACGTCTAATAAGACAGCACATTACTAGACTAAACTGCCAGACCATGACATAACCTTGAAAAAATCCGCCATTGTCTGCCATTATACCTGGCGAAAGCAAATATTCTGATCTGTTTCCAAAATCCCATTGATGAAAGCTAGTTTACCTTGTCAGAGTGGGAGCTGGACTCCGAATTTATTTGCTATCCTGTGGTTTAAGCAATGTGTGCCCAAACTACATATTTTATGATGCAAACTTTTCGTTTTAATTGGACTTTGTTTGTTTATCAGGTAAAAGCAGTGTTTATAGATTATCACTATGCAAAATATTTTGAGAATGAGACGCCATAATCACTTAGGAACTGCATTCTCGCCGTGAGGTAAGTTATCGTCATATCGTTAGTTCATTATCTTCATATTATACATTCGTTTGAATGAAAATCTATAAAAACAAAACAATGCAGTAAACAAACCTGTTTACAATTTATCGTACTGCTTAATATAAGAACAAACACCAGCATAAAAAAATGGTAAACAAGTAAACAGAAATACACCAACAGCACTGCAGAAGTAAATACACAAACAACACTACATTAATAAATGTAAACAACGATTTATAGAGATTTCGAGAAGGCGAAGTCATGAATATTCGCCTTCAACAACATTCATCAGACTGTTTACCTTGCCATATAAAAGGCAAGGCAAAGTAGGAGAGTGAGTTAGTGAAGTTCAGTCAGTCTTGTGTGAAGACGCGGTGTGCTTGAAGAAAGCAATCGTGGTTTGAAGATCTCCGTTACAAAGATCTGTCGAATAATTGTCTAGTAATTGTTATTGTTTAGGGTATAGACAGAGAGTAACAAAGAAAAGCAAATGTTGTTGTTTACATCAAGTTGTGAACAGTGGCTTACAGAAATGTGCAAAAAATAAAGAATTTTAATTAAAACTAAACACAAAATTTATTTTTATTTTATTTGCAATCTACGAGCTTATATTTTAAACGTTTTTAAAATGTAAAAACGTGACATTACCTTAGAGCCATAGAATTAAGGTACAACACCCTAAATTGTGCACTGCGTCCTGCGTGAGGTTAACTTAAATGCGCTGGATCATAATCGAAAATAAAACTTTTTTTATAAACAAACAAATGTCCTCCTTGACATGTAAAAAAATTAATTTCTTTAAGTAAATTTAAGTTTAAAAAATAAGGCGAAAAAATAGCCATAGAAAGTATGCTAAACCCTTAATCGTAATGGAATTAATAGCTTTAAGGCTCTGTCTCTGTATTAGGGAAACTGAAAATATGTTTTTAATGCTGCTGCTGCTGCTGCGGCTATGGCTACAATTGCCGCAACTTTTTTTCTTCTTTTTGCAATTGCTGGTGTGGGGGATTACCAATACCAAGAAAGCAACAACGAAACCAACCAACATCAAAACCAAAGCAAATACCCTTAAAATCTTTAAATATTATTTGTGTGTGTGTGTACATATTTTATGCATTCATGAATGAACACAAGATGAGTGAAAGGAAAATGCATTTGTAGGGGTGGGGGTATGTGAGTGTATGCATTTTCGTTTATTTATTTTTTTGTGTGTGTACAGTTACAATCCTTGTAAATTGTTGATATTATCCAGGCCTGCCTATCTTTTGAAATACAATTATAACAATCATCTCCATTGAGTATAATATTTAGATTTCAAAATATTCAAATATGTATTGTATGTATGTGTTTGAATTTGTAAATGCTAAATGTTAAATGTCTAACATTAAATTGTACATTAAATATTTATAATAGAAGTTTAATGCAAACAAACATATGTATGTACGTGTCTGTATGGGTATAAAAAATAACTGTAGGTGTTGGAGGGTGCGAGCGAATATATGTTTGAGTTTGTGGTTGCAATTTATAAGGCTTTCGTTTCGGCGTCTATAAATTTTATTTTGTTGACTTTTGGGCATATTTTTTATGTGGCTTTTACATTTTACGTTTTAGACGGTTTTATTTGATAGCCACGCTGTTTTATTTTATTTAGAAGACCTTGTTGGTTTTTGCTACATTTTTTTTTCTTATGGTTTTTGTTATTGTTCTTGTAGTTTTTTAGACATCCAATTAAATTTTATAGCTTAGCTTTGGGTTTTCTTATTCTTATGTTACTTTCAGTTTGTTGTTGCTATTGTTTCTTGTGTTTTTATTTCCTTTTTTTTTTGGTATCATCTTGGCGAAGAATTTAATTTTTCAAATTTGTCTTGCAGTCTTACGGTTTAATGTTACGTTTTTGTATTTAAAACCTCTTGATTTTTTTTTCGTTTTTTATTAAACATAAGCGTATTTGCTTTGTTTATTAAATTCTCTTCTCAATACGTACCATTTTGTTTTTTCATTTACAGCATTTTTGCTTTTCAGTTTTTAGTTCTCCAAATGCTCTCCAACTGCTCTCTAACTGTCATCTTGTTACAAATTTCCATTAAAAACAATAGCAAAGGAAGAGCAAAAAAAAAACAACACATAAGAGAAGAGAAAAATACAGAAAAATAAATGAAAAGAAGGAAACATGTTTTTAAAAACACACACACACACACACATAACAATATAAAACACATCTACAGCGCAAGACTTCAAATAAATATAATATAACGGATAGTATAAGAGAATTTGTAAGAGAAAGAGAGCGAAAGAGATAATGAAAATGAGAATAAATGTGCCTGTTTTCACAATGCAAGCATAAATCTGTATTTAATTTTGCAGTATTTTAGAATGAAGAGAGAGAAAGTGTTTGCTACAGTTGTTGGTTGGTTTGTTGGTGTCTTAGTGTTAGTTACTACACATGCATGTATCCATGTACACATGTAAGAAAGAGAGCTTTATTATGATTTTGTGCTTGTGTGATTTAGTGTGCACGTTTAAATAAAATGCTGGTATTTATTTTCACTTTTCGTTGGATGCTGGTGGCTTCTAATGACTTTATTTGTTATGCAGTGTTTATGGACAAGTTTAAATGATGAAAATATAATGGCAACAGTGACAACAAAAACTACAACACAAGTACACAACATTACACTTTCGGAATATAATTAAAAAGGAAGAAAAAGATAAAAGAGAGCAAGCCGTAAGAGCCGTAAGAGGCATGAAAAATATAAACAACAATGCGGTGTAAACAAAATTTAATTAAAATTTGAAAACGATACAACTGAGATTCTTGTTCTTACGCTTGTTTTCTGTTTTTTCTCTCATTTTCCAAAATAGTTTATAAGTAATTTTTAAAGGTACCTTTATATTCTTGACCCTACACAATGACTTTCTTTCTCTCTCCCTTTCTCCTGTTTATTTTTCGCTTGATAAAATGATTACAAAAATATTCTAGTTTGACAGCCGAAAACTATGTTTTACTTTTAAGATTACGACAATAACAACAATAACAACAACAATAACCTCATCACCAAAAATTAAATGAATAGGAAAACATTAAAGAAACTTTTTTCGAAGCCATAAATCATTTGAAGTTTAAGTTAAACGCAACCACAAATTCTTTATTTTATATTTTTTTCTTTTTGCTGCTGTTGTTGTTGTTTTTGTTGCTGTTTTCGATTAATTATTAATCCAGTCACGTTTCGATTTACACGTTTTTTTTTGGTTCGTTTTTCGTTTATCGTTCTTTGTTTTGTTTTTTGTTGTATGTATCTTCTCGCACTGTTTGTACATTTTTTAGGGCAAATGTCAGGGCAATTTGTCTGAAGTGTTCTTAAATGAAATGCTTACACATGTGTAATCTTGTTTAAAGTCTAATTTAGATATTAGAACGTATGCTATTAGGATTTATGAAAAATTAAATTATGACATCAGATTTGGCTTAAACGTACGTATGTACGGACGTAAATCAAGTGTTGTACGTTTAAAAACTTTGCTGTGATCTTCTTTAAAAATATCAAAATATCATGCAAGGAATGTAATTTATGGCTAAGTACTTATGAGGAGCTTAGTTTCATTGCAGCCGAATCCAAAAGGTTATTACATTCGATAATGTAGAAAGCTTAAGCCAAAATATTAATGTGCAGGGATAGTAAAGAACAACGACAAACGAGCCTTAATAGTTGAAAAGCATCAAAAGTTATTAAGGCTGCAACTACTTGGATATAAGATACATATGTTGGGCACGGAGTTGGTGTAGGTAGGGGAAATAGGGTCATGTTTTGTGGGATAACAAGTCATGTGAGATGCAAATGAGCTTGCGAGGAGAGGAGGAGAGCTTCAGCGCCGCTGCTAGTGCCAGAAACGTTTTGTGAAGCGGGACAGAAATGCATATACAGACATAGAGGAAACCAAGACAGGCAATTATTATTCTCAAATCAAATTTTGATCTCAAATCAGATTTTGATTTGAGACAAACAAAACTTTTGCCATGTAATTAGAAGAAGAAACATCTGAATCAAATGCCAGAATTTGTCTGGGGTTAGTAACTGCAATATATGGTTTAATGTGACCGCGCTAATCTATGCAAACATATATAGACAGAAACCGTAAATAGAGTACTTCAGTTATAATGTCAAGGGCATATAGTGTAAGCAGGTAGAACCACATATTTAAAGAAGAGAATAGAGCTAGCATGGTCATTTGTAATATCTGAATCCTGAAAACATCCGCAAATCATAATAAAATTCCTGACTTTCCTAATGTCTGTCTCCGACACAAAAGTGAGTTCAATTGCATGCTAGAAGTCCAAGTGCTTCCTGCTTGTGAAACATAATGCTTGACATGTACGCAATCGTTTCCTCTTCTTATAGGTCTCTGCAACTGTTAGAGGAGTCACTGGATAGATGACCAAGACCAATACGTTTCACAAAAAAGGCTCAGAATGAAATGTTCAGTAATAGAATCACCGTGGTATAGTAAGTAGTTGTGTTGGCTTGCTAGACGTGAGGTCACAGTTCAAACCTCAGGTAAGAAATCACAAAATCTGAAAAAAATACTTCTTTTAGCAACTTCCTTTCAACAGTCTGCTGGCAAAAACATTCTGAGAATAAATAAAATTGCCATGAAAAGATTCTCCAAAAATTTGTCGTTCGGAGTCAACTTTAAACTGTAGAGCCCGCCACTCATAGATAAAATCAAAACGCACAAGTTAAGTGGTGTGAGAAGCTAGGTAGTAATCCTGACTGAAGGGTGGTAAAGACCAATTAACCAAGTAAGTAAGTAATGACTTTGACAACGAAGCTAAGAGTTCTTCTTTTACCAGTTTTGCTGGGCTATCTTGTATGTAAATGATGTTTCTCACAGGGTGTGAACGTTTTGTTCATCTACTCTTCAGTTTTTCCGTAATATCACTGCGTTCCAGGTACCCATTCAAGGTACCCATAGCATGAATATTATACTTTTCAGTCATCACGTAAAAATATATTCGGTAGCTTAAAACTGTATTCAAGGTCATTGTCTTTTTACAGCCGCCAAATTATCCGAAACTATAACAATATCTCTCCCGGAGATATTGCCAACAGCCCATAAGATCTGCTAGCCCATCCACTCTGCAAGTTATTTCATAAGTGCTGATGATTTAATACTGTTAAGGTGGTTTATTGCCTCCAAGTATCCCTATTGATGATGTGTTTACAGCTAACATCAGTACCAAAGTACTAAATTCATGATTCAATGCAATAAATAACAGAAGAGGAAAAAAGAATTTCAACTGAAGCCAGTAATGTTACTTTTTGTTTCCTTTGATTTGCATTGATTTGGTCTTTGGTTCACAATACTATTCTAAATAATACGATCTTTTTTAATGGAATTCTAAATAATACTTAATGTTGTAGAAACAATAAATTTGTTTTCATTTAAATTAACAAGAAAAGTAGAAAATTTAATTGCGTTCTCATTTAAAAATTTATTTTTTGCTTTAAAGTTTTATTGTTCATTTGCAAATTATCATTCCATTTGAAGTTATTACTTTGGATTTCTAATAAAAATGCAATTTTACTATGCAATTCTCGTTTAGCATTTCCTCTGTCTTTCCCTCTGTCTCTCTCTCTCCCTCTGTCACATTTTTAAGGGCTTTACGTATAAGTGCATTTATAAAGAGAAAAAAATAACATTTTCAACATCAACAACGTGCTTAACGGAATAAAATCAAACTATAAAACTTGAGCAAATCACTATGATTTACGAATATTCTACTACAACTCACTAATGCATCTCTGTACACGCACACACACACACACAAACATATGCATATGCAGGCATGCACATACTATAATAAATAAAACGTTGAAATGAATGCATACGCTTATAAAGAGATATTTTATAAGTAATACGTCATAATCTCTATGCATAACAAAAGTATTTAGTAAAGAGAACAAATCGTTGTATGTTTGCATGTGTGTGTGTGCGTGACATTATAGGGGTATTAAACACACACTTATAAAAAAAAAAACAAATCACTGTACTGAAGAACAATTGAGAGACTTGCTTATGGTTAGTATACGTTAGTATAAGAGTTTGGAATAAATGCGACAGAGAGTGGGCGATAGAGAGAGAGCGAGAGAGCGAAATGATTCTTAAGAGAGTAAGAATAATAACACACACAACCAGTGTTTTATTGTAAAGGACATGTTAATAAAAATACAGTCTTATTTGAGTTACGTTATAAGCAGGACGTTCAAAACGCCAGGCAAAAAAATTAAACTCACTTTTAGCATGAATGTTACACATTAAATATGAGGCAAACGGGCTGTTACAAATGAAATAAGAAAGAAAAAAAAGCAAAAAATAAGAAAAGCAAAGAAAAAGTGTGATTATGGCACAATGTGCACAACGGTGTGGTAGCCTCCAAAACTACAAAGAGAGCAAAAAAAAAAACATTGTATGTGTCTTGCTTAACACATAAAGAAAATGAAAAAAGGATTAAGAAATAATCTGGTTACACACAGCTTTACTATAAAAGCATAACGGAAATTGTGCGTGTTAATGTATTAAGCAAGAAAAGAAAAACGAAAAAAAGTGAGAAAAAAAATAAAGAAAATGAATAACAAGTAAAGGAAAAGGTATAGAAAAGATTATCACAAGGCAAAAAGAAGGTAAAAGGATTTTAGTTTTTTTTTTTTTTTTTTTAACACCAACGGGAAGTAAGAGAATAACAAACAAAACAAAAGCAAAAAAAAGGCAAATCAAAGCGAAAAAAAAAACAAAAATTAAAAAAAAAAAAAAGAAAATCGATAAAAGATAAATTGTATGCTCACCTCTTAAATGTGTGAGCAAAAATTAAACAAAAAAAATTAAAAAAAAATAAAAACAACAGCATGAAAATATATACAATATATCACAACGACAAGAAAATTTCAAACAAACATATACATGCTTACAAGAATACTAACTGTGCATGTGTATGTGTGTGTAGACAAGTGCAAAGAGTATAAATGTTAAGAATTTTTATGAGTTCACATAGGTACTCGTACATATGTATATGAGTGTATTTATTTTTATATAGAATATGTGTATGTATGTGTATATGTTTAGAAAACAACAGCAACAACAACAGTAGCAACAGCAGCAGCAAAAAAATAGAAAATATACGAAAATATAGCATGAGAGTATGAGAGCATAAGTACGAGTTTAAATATGTGAGAGTAAATATAAAGAAAAGTTTTTTTTTTTTTATAAATTAGTAAGTGAGCGAGCGTACAAGTGAACAAGTAAAGAGCACAACAGCAGCAAAAGAGTGTTAATTTGGTGGCATGAGTGTGAGTGCGAGTGCGAGTACGAGTGCGAATGTGTGTGTGTGTATGTGTGCTTGCACATAAATTTTAAGCAATAATAAAACAAAGAATTATTATATTATTTGTATGTAATTAGATGAAGTGCAAATGGTACAACAACAGCAACGACAACAACAACATCAGCAATAACAGTAACAGTAGCATATAAAACATGCATATAAAAAAACAAAACAAAACAAATAGTAAGCAAATGTAAAACTAAGAGAGTATGACAGAGGGAGAGAGAGAGAGAGAGGGATTAATAAAAAGAGAAAACAAAAATCAAGAGTAGCAAAAGAAAAAAAAAATACGGTAACGGAATGGAAATCACATTAACACATTTTTAATGATTATGGGGGACTATAAAACATAAAAATAAAAAAACAACACAAACAATATAAAGAAACAAAAAAATTAAAATGAAATGGCATTAATAACAATAACAAAATACTTTTAACAGAAGGAACGAAAAGTGTACACAGTAGCATAGAGTGAGTGTGTGTGAGCAGAGAAATGTGTTTTCATTTCCATTAACAGTAAATAACCATAAAATAATAATGAAAACAAACCAAACCAGAAGTTAAAAGCCCAAGAAAGCACGTTTCTGGAAATAATTTTTAATTTAACTTTTTAATTCGAAAACAAAAGCAAAACAAAACAACCTATAGAGCTTAAATAGAGTAAACAATGCAAAGTATTTCTTTTATTCTTAAACACACATAAACACAAGCACACTCTATGTATAGTATATTTGTGAATTTATAGGTGACCTAAAGTCATCGACAGAAAGAAAGCAAAAAAAAAAACAAAAACCACAGAAACTTTTTACGCATATTTATACGTATTATGTTGTATTATATTCCACAACAGCACTTGTTTTAATTCTACAAACAAACTGAAACAAAAACACGATGAAAATGTTGCTTTAAAGGTCAATTATTTATGCCAGCATTGAAACCAAAATAGCAGAAAAAATTACATTAAAACAAACTGAAAAGGAGTGAGACAGGCAGAGTGAGAGAAAGAGAGAGAGAGATGAAGAGCGCAAAAGAGAAAGTGTTTAAATATAATTATAGTCTTAAATAATATTTACATTTATGAACTTTGTAATATCGTATAATGATTATATACGGCTCTAAAACTCTCTTATACACACATGCATAGCTATACTATACCATAAACGTCCTGTGTTATAAAACTTGTGAATGAGGCAATTAGTTTGTAATTTAAGCACCTTGTTGTGTATGTACAGTGGTGGCCTTATAATTAGAAACGACTTAGCAACATGTATGTTTGTTAATTTGTTTTATAGGTTTCACTGTGTACCTGGGATCAAAGGCTTTGTTTGGCGGACGTCTTACATATGTTTTAACCCCTCAGATTGGGACAAATTAAACTTAGATTCGTCGCTCCAGAGAACTCTGTTCCAGAAACATCGTTTCTAATTATAAGGCCACCACTGTTATGTACATATGCTACATTGTACTTGTGCATGTATGTATGCACGAATGTATGTATGTGTGAGGAAAATAATAACAATAATAATAATTCATATAGTCTCTGCTCGTATACTACCTTTGGCCGAATATCTTATAATAGGCTCTGCTAAGTTCGAGTTTGTTTTCCTTTTGCAATCAAAATTGATGCTTATTAAAGGAAATCAATTGCTCTGGTTCCTTTAAAGAATGCCAGCCTAAAGAAATTTTTTTAAATTATTTTCTGACGAAAAGTCGGTATTTTATGAAAAGGATTTCCAAAATTTCTATTTAAACGATTTACAAACAATTTTCCCATGAATATTCTTTACATATTACAGGCATTTCTCTATAGTTTTATAACGAAATTGAAACTGCAAATAAATATTTAAGCTCTGTGTGCTATAGTAGCCACCATTGAAGTGAAGAATATTTCTTAATTTTTATTGGTTAGGTGGAAATGTACAAGTGACTGTCACCCAAGCGGATGGATGATGCCTTTGTGATAACACTGTCTTTCGATACACCTAAACACCGAAGCCATCCGGAGCTTCTGATGAAGGTATTTAGATTTCTAGCACGTATCTTTGACTGTGTGATATCTGCATAGCACATGTGCTTGTTAATACTTCGATACAAAGCTGGGCATGTGCCTATGAGGTGAAAAACAGTTTCTTCCTCTTAACCGTCTATGAAGGACATGCAGAATTCAATATTCTCAGATGACTAGGGCAACTGTGCGAAACGTACATACATAATTGGCCCTCAGTCAGGATTACGGCCTAGCTGCTCACACCACTTAATTTGTGTGCGTTAATTTTTATACATGAGTGGCGGGACATACAGTTTAACGTCGACTCCGAACGACAGATTTTTGGAGAAACTTTTTCATGACAGGTTTTATTTACTCACAGAGTTTTTGCCAGAAATCTGCTGAGAGGAAGTCGCCGAAGCAATATTTTTTCACATTTTCGTTTTGTTGGAGATGTGTGAACTGGAGTTTGAACCATGGTCTCAGGTCTAATAGGCCCATAGAAACTTGAAAAATCTCCATAAAAGGTCTTGGTTTTGTTCAAAATCTTCATACCTTCGCCGAAGAAATATAGGTTGTTTTTTACAGAGGTATAGAACTTTAAGTTGCAATAAAACAACGATGGATTATTCGATTGACATGAATTTTGTTTATCCGAAAGATAATCTTGTGGCATTACATTTTAAATATGATTTCTGGCATATGACCGCCACGGCTGGCGCGGATGTAGTCCAATCTGGACGTCCATTTTTCGATGACTTTTTCCAACATTTGTGGCCGTATATCGGCAATAATACGGCGAATGTTGTCTTCCAAATGATCAAGCGTTTGTGGCTTTACCGCATAGACCAATGACTTTACATAGCCCCACAGAAAGTTGTCTAGCGGTGTTAAATCACAAGATCTTGGAGGCCAATTCACAAAACGTGAAATTAGGCGGTCACCAAACGTGTCTTTCAATAAATCTATTGTGGCACGAGCTGTGTGACATTTTGCGCCATCTTGTTGAAACCACATCTCCTGGACATCATGGTTATTCAATTCAGGAATGAAAAAGTTAGTAATCATGGCTCTATACCGATCACCATTGACTGTTTACGTTCTGGCAACCATCGTTTTTGAAAAAGTACGGACCAATGATTCCACCAGCCCATAAAGCGCACCAAACAGTCAGTTTTTCTGGATGTAACGGTGTTTCCACATACACTTGAGGATTACCTTCACTCCAAATGCGGCAGTTTTGTTTGTTGACGTAGCCATTCAACCAGACGATTTTGTCGACGATAAAATGGACGTAGTGCGCGATACGTTTTCCGCACAGAACCATTATTTACGAAATAAAATTGCACTATTTGCAAGCGTTGTTCATGCGTGAGTCTATTCATGATGAATTGCCAAACCAAACTGAGAATAAATCACTTGACAGCTGTTAAATCGGTCACCATCTCGACAAGTAATGCCAACTTAAAGTTCTATACCTCTATAAAAAACACCCTTTATTTTTTAATATTTTCGTTTTGATGTCTGACCTTTGGTTTGAACCGTGGCCTTATATCTAATAAGCCTAAACACTACCTACTAGACTAGGGTGACTACGGCGCAACGTGTTTTGTTTAACTGCTATTTTGCTGAACTTGTAGTTTTCAATTGTGCTTCCAATTTACAGAAATCTGCCGAAAGTTCGATGGTTATACCATATATAGCTATTTCATTAGCGCTGTAGCTTCCCGAAATGACATCCCAGTACCCATGCGATATCAAAATTTGTGCGCTCTACCAACTCGCAATAGCTTCACGGCAGCTGTAGGTCGCCCTAGAGGTCTTTTTGTTAGCATCGAGTAACCTGATAGCAGCCTGGCAATCAGAAAGTATGGACATATCTTTCTCAAGGATATCCTCATTCTTAATAATCATTAGCTCAACCCGTATGGCCGATCATTATGCTTCAAAGACGCTGCAATGTCATCGATTCTGGAAAGTTACCTCCACTCAAAAGCTCTCTTCAGCTTCGAACCATTTATGACTATGTTTGTGAAGTAATTTACACTTTTACACTTCACTGCAAACATAAGTTATATTCGCCTTCCTGCAAAATAAATCCTATGAAGTACGTCTTATCATTGATTTTCAAAATTCCCCTCTTACAACCTAAATGAGGGAAATGTTGGTTGCTGGTAAATTCTGGGAAACGTAGAATATCCGTTATCACTACATTTGCACATATGCCGTGAGAATTATGAAATAATACTCGTAGACAATTCCAAAGAAAATTCGCTTTTGAAGTACCCTGTACGTATGAGTAACGTTCATATAGTACAAGTACCAGCTTATTATGGTAGAATAAAGAAAAATGGTTACACAAATATATACAGACACATTAAAGACTAGAAACAAGAAGAAGAAGAAGAAGAACAAGAAGACGAAGAAGTACCATATTATAAAACAGAGAGAGAGAGAGAGAGAGTAATAAAAAAATAATACGAGAAGAGAACAAGAAGAAGAAGAAGGCAGAATGTGTATTATTATTGTGTTCATATATTATTTTTAATAACACAATGGGAGAAAAACTTTTATACCCAGCATTTAAATATAATAATAGTACAGCATACACAACACATACATACATACATACATGTGTATGTACATATGTATAATAAGTGCACTTACATACACTAATTCGTTCTTTTCACTCTTACTTTTGTGTCAAGAGTTGCCAGTAGGAATGGATTGGTTTTGTTTGAAATTTTTTATTTTTTTGTTTAAATTTTCATTGCAAGGGGAGTTTTAAATGTGATTTTTTGATGGAATAATTTTCACTAGAAAACAACCGCCGTTTAGTGGCATATAATTGGTATATTAGACAGACCTTGACTTGGTTAAACTTAATACTGCAAACAAAATAAATGTAAACATGATTTGTAACAAGGAATGTCAGCATTCAAAAGTTTTAAATTTGTATGAAAAAGAGGAGGAAATATTTGAGAAAAAAAAAATTAAATTTTTAAAAAATGATTTTCACAAGCTCGCATTCCACGGCTTAGACTTTATTTATATTCAGCAACTTCCTAACAGCAGTCTGCTGGCAAAAGCTCTGAGAGTATATAAAATTGCCATATGAAAAGTTTCTCAAAAACCTGAATGTCTTGCTGCTCATGAATAAATTAACGCGTATAACATACGTTGCGTAAGAAAACCAAGTCGTAATCCTAACTAAAAGTTTATAATAAACAATTAAGTAAATAAGTGAGTAATATAGAGGAACGTCGTTTTGAGACGACGTGTCGAAGAAAGTTGCTAGATAAGGTGCTTGACACATCGTGGGCTATAAGGGGTGCTACCTAAGAGTCAGTAGGAATTAAAACTGAGGTGACTTCAAGTTGTGCAGCTCCCAAGCTGAACAATTTCTTCTATGAGTTCGGTAGAATTTGGTCAGTAGTAGTAGACTGCGCTTACCCGTGGCATCACATCGGGCCCCTATGAGGTGCTCAAGTGAGGTTTTGGTAGCAAAGCTACCACTCCAACCTACTTACCTACCAGACTACAGCAATGAATCGTTTTTTCGTTACTCATAAGCACTCATGAAATTTGTGAATATACAAAGTGAGTCAACAATATTGAAATTCAAACTACTCTGATTCATTCGTACTACTCACTACAACGTTGATTTATAAGTACAGGTTGCAATGAGCATGCGTACAACGTTGACATCGAACTCATACCATTCCTAACATGTTTGATTCATTCGTACCCACTACAACCTTGATTTATAAGCACAGGTTGCATTCGAAATATGTTTAATTCATAAGACTACTCATTTAGATTCATAACTTTAGAAAAATACTGAATAATACTTATAAATAAATCGAATATAATTCGAGTGACTCAAATCATTCATCAAAATTTACAGTCTTAGTTGTTGTTGCATTTACAAAAAAAAAGAAAAAAGAAAAAGTTCGTACGCGATTCATACTTATTTTGTGCTTCGTGTATATGTTGAGTTATAGAGAGTCGAAATCAACAACATCATACGTGTTGTTAAGTGTGGATATGATGAGTACTTCAAACTTTGAATATGAGTAAGAGGTTCCATGATATTAAAATAAGTATGAATGCGTATAAGTATTAGAAATTATGAGCATGATTCGATTCTACTCATCTTTTTGAATACTCATTGTTGATCTCTGTTACTTACCTACATCCACTTACCTTGGTAGTTGTTTCAAGGGGCTATGTAATTATTACCGATGATACGAAGACGGAAGTGAGAAACGGGGCGGGCTACGACTTGGGGAACGACATGAAGTTATTTTATTTATTTATTTATTAATTACAATACAATTACAAAGTCGCCGTGCTCTAGTAGGTAGTGTGATGGCTTATTAGACGAAAAGCCAGGGTTCGAGCCCCAGGCCAGACATCAAAATAAAATACAAACGTATTTCTTCGGCGACTTTCTCTCAGCAGATTTCTGGCAAAAACTCTGAGAATAACTAAAATTGCCATGAAAAGTTTCTTAAAAATCTGTCGTTCGGAATCGACTTTAAACTGTAGGTCCCGCCACTCATGTATAAAATTAACACACAGAACATAAGTGGTGTGAGAAACTAGGTCGTAATCCTGACTGAAGGGTTGTAATGACCAATTATGTATGTATGTATATGTATACAATTACAAATTATATTTTAATTGTATACGAGCGGAGTGACTTGGCCATATGCTCGGTGTAGTGTCACAGACCAGAGTCTCTGGTAGAAATCGAACCCACGACCCTCGCACTAACAGTCTAGCACACTACCCACTAGACTACCAGAGCAGCCTTTAGATTTTCTCATGAGTGCAGTATATTCCAGACTGGCCACTCAAGCAGGCAAGGACTAGTAACACTTCGCCACAAATATTTGCAGAGCAGATAATGTGATTATTTTCTCTCACGTACGCAGTATCATTGGTCAAGAAGGTGGTTTCTATACAGATATTACAGAACGGAAGTCGCCGTAGTCTAGTAGGTAGTGTGTTGACTTATTAGACGTAAGGCCACGGTTCAAACCACAGGTCGTACATCGAAATGAAAATATGAAACAAAAATATTCATTGGCGACTTCCTCTCAGCAGATTTCTGGCAAAAACTCTAAGAGTAAAATAAAATTGCCATGAAAAGTTTCTCAGAAATCTGTCGTTCGGATTCGACTTTAAATTGTGGGTCCCGGCACTCATGTATAAAATTAACACACACAAATTATGTGGCATGAAAAGCTAGGCCGTAATCCTTACTGAAGGGTTGTAATGGCCAATTATGTGTGTATGCATTACGGAACGGAGAAATAAACCCAGATGTGCAGTTAATTTCTTGCAGGGAATATGCCTTGCAAGAAACATCTCGTCTTGACTGTAGGATCAAATCTATGCTTCTATTCATGGTCTATTACAGGGCCAGTGCACGAACATTTAGATCTGAAACCAAACTGTACAGAATAAAGGTCTCATGAGCGATAACCAAAATCTTATATTTACCATATGCAATAAAGGCAAGCTTCTCTTTACTACACCTTATACAGTAAACTGTCTTTTTGTGTTTTGAGAAGAGAATAAGAGAAATTACGCTTTCATTTTGTTTTAAGAATTTAAAATTTATAATTAAAAATAATAATTATTACAAAGAATATTTCATTAAAAATTATGTTCCTGATTTGGCTTTAAACTTTTAAAATATTTGTTTAAAGAACAATTTACATGATATGTATGTATGTACATATGTATGTGTTGATGGTGATGGTGATGAGCTGAGATTGTAGAAAAACTAACTTTTCACAAAACTTCATTAAAGTTTTGTTTTGTTTCGTTTTGTTTTGTTTTATTTCTCATGTTATATGCTCTCTCTCTCTCTCTGTGCTATTTTGTTTTAAAGCCATAAAGTTGTAAACAAAAATATTGTTTAATATTGTTATTGTTGTAACCTCTGACCTTTAAAGAAAAGAAGAAACTTTGATGTTTGTAGGCAAAAAATATAACAAATAAAGGATTTAAAATCGGGGCTACGAAAAATGTTTTCCTTACTAAAAGACATTAAAGCTCTTGTACTTGTACTTCGTACTCGTTGTCTTATGGAAATTTCTGAAAGTATTTTCCAACCTCTGCCTTCATTCTTTTGTTGGTTTTTGTTGTTGAATTTGTGAAGAATAATTTGAATTATAAGCATACGTTGCCAAAAAAAAGAGTTGTTTTCTTTTATTACTTAAAAGCTTCTAAAGGATTTCCTTATTTCAACTAATTTTACTTTAAAAAATAAATTATTTTTAATGCTGGGAAGTTATTTCTTCTCTTTTTTTTGTTTTTTTTTTTGGTACTGAAACGAGAGTTTTAAAGCCAGAAAAACTTTGTTTTTTTTTGGCAGTTTTATGCTGTTTTTTTTTTTTTTTGGGTGATGGTTTCTCAAGTTAAAATTATTCATTAGGAAAAACGGAATGACTTCCGTTTTCTACTTCTTCCAGCAATGCTTACTTAAGACCTTATTTTAGGAAACAACAACCGTGTTTTTCGTCATGTTTTTTTCTTCTTCTTTGGTTCTGACATGTTTAAACTTAAAAGGTGAGTGTCGGTGGCACAAGATGATTCGGAAATATTCTTTTTTTTAAACTAATTAAACGCAAAGGGCCTAAGGAAAGTTTAATTATGGTATGAAAAGGTAAATATTGTTCATAAGAGACTTATTAAAGTCGGAAAAAAGAAGAAAGAAATTTCAATTCATAATGAAAGAGTTTTTAGATTCACAGGGAAAACTGTTTAATATGCAGAAATTTCCGTGACTTAAGAAGCCAAAGATGTTTTACCATAAGATTAGGCAGGCTTCTGATAAGAGTTCATTATCATATTGCCCTCATTGCCTTAGCATTAGTATGCAGGGAGGGGGTAGGTATTAAAGGCTAAGGCAATCATGTTTATTTTAATTTAATTTAAACATTTAAGGTTCTGTTTTCACAATCCTTTATCTTATGTTGAAAGTGTATACATTTTTTTGTCTTCACTTCAAAGCACATTCAACATATTCTATTGGATGTTCAAATATTTAAATTCGAAAAGTAAGGGCAATTAAAAAAGCAAAAAGAAAGTCATACATATGATATTGTTATCATTTCCAGTTTGTTTCAATGTGTGTTTTTTTTTAAATTAAAATTCCATTGAATTTATTCTATTGAATTAAAATATATTTACGACAATGGAGAAATCTAGATTCTGGTGTTTTGCTTCTACATTGTTTAACATTAAAATTATAAACAAATTATCCTACTGCTTAATATAACAACAAACACCAGCATAGAAGAAAAAATGGTAAACAAGTAAACAAAAATGTAACAACAAACGCTACAAGAATAAATGTAAACAAAATACACAAACAACAATAATGCATGTAAACAACGATGTTTACATTTATAGAGATTTGGAGAAGGCGAAGTCATGAACATTCGACTTGAAGAAAATTCAACAGACTGTTTACGTTGCCATATAAAAGGCAAGGCTAAGCTGGCAACTGAGTCAGTAAAAGTTCACTTGACTGAAGAATCATATTTTAAGTCCTTAAATGGATTCACTTGACATTGTCTAAGTAACACAATTACTATCATCAGTTACCATATGCTTTCGAGTAAATAAGTGTCATATTTTGTGTGCCATGGTTGCCCATGTAAAAGCAACAATTCTAATTCAATTTACTTGACATTTTGAACAATTGGTATTCCACCCTGTGTGGTGGTGTGTATTTTATTACAAAATAAACAGAATGGAAAAAATTTTCTATGGATCGCTGTTACAGTAACCGCATCATAAGCATGAATGGCTGTTACAATCACCTTTCAACGCATTGTTGCCCTCTTTAACCTTTTCTGCAAAATGATATTCGTTTTGTTATCTTTTCAATCTTCATGCAAAAAAATCTGTGGCTTTTAACCACAATTGGATTAAAATTTATTGATTTATTGAGATTATTTAAACTGAAAAACATACGTACAAACATACATACATACGTTCATAAAATTTCTGTTAACCTTTACAATGCTTGAGGCAACATGTCGCCTATGTTACGTAGGCAAATTTAATACCTGACTGTTGACACCTTTAGTTTAACATTCTGATAGAATTCTTGCCAGAAGCTAAACTTTTATGGGCGCCACGCAAACTTGTAAAGTAAACTTCCGCATGCCGAAATTGCTTAAAATTTCCCATGCAGCACCTTTAGCCCGGAGTTGAAATATGTACATATATGTTGGAGGTGCTTAATTGATTACATATTCTGTAATTTGCTGATACTTAATGGGATCTAATTATCCACGACTGTAAGATATCTGCGGGTAATTCTGAACCTGAAATTATGCTGGCGGCATAACATAATGAAAGAGGTAAAGAGTATTAGGCTTTACACCTCTAAAAGGGCCGTTATCAAGATTTGTAACTAATCCGGATTGCGACCTAGCTTTTCATACCACTTATGTTGTGTGTATTAATTTTGTACATGAGTGACAGGACCTTTAAATCGGCTCCGAATGACAGATTTTTTGAGAAACTTATTTCCTCTCAGAGTTCTTGCCACAAATATGCAGAGAGAAAATTTCCGAAAAAATATTGTAGTTTACGGATTTCGTTTTGTTGCAGCTATCTAAGCTGGGGTATGAATCATGGCCTCGCATGTAATAAGACAACCCACTACCTACTAGATTAAGGCGACTTCATTACACAAACCATTACATTGAAAATTTGTACTCTACGTATGATATTTGTATGTAAAATACCATACTAAAGTTTTTAAGTCTCATTTACCGTTTACGGGACAACCATAATTAGTGACATGAGTCATTAAATAGAAAATGAGGCCTTAATTAAGGTCAACTATACCTCATACTATCGCCTACCTTAAGTAGTTACTGGCTACCTAAAGTTCTTTACATCAATTATTTATTATTTCCGTTTGTGTTTTGATGAAGTCGCCGTAGTCTAGTAGTTAGTGTGTTGGCTTATTAGACGTAAAGCCAGGGTTCGAGCCCCAGGCCAGACATCAAAATAAAATACAAAAAGTATTCCTTCGACGACTTCCTCTCAGCAGATTTCTGGCAAAAACTCTGAGAGTAAATAAAATTGCCATGAAAAGTTTCTCAAAAAAATAAAAATCTGTCGTTCGGAGTCGACTTTAAACTGTAGGTCCCACCACTCATGTATAAAATTAACACACACAACATAAGTGGTGTGAGAAACTAGGACGTTGTACAATGGGTCAATTCGACCTCCGGGTACTGTACTTGTCTTAATTGACAAGTACATGTCCTCTAACCTAACCTACCTAACCTTGTGTTTTGATTCAGGATTATAAATTAATAGTTAATAATGAAACAATATTTGTATCAGAGATCAGCAATGAGCATTCAAAAATATGAGTCGAATTTAATCATACTCATAATTTCTGATACTTATACGCATTCATACTTATTTTAATATCATGGAACCTCTACTCATATTCAAAGTGTGAAGCACTCATCTTATTCATTACTTAACAACACGTATGATGTTGTTGACTACGGCTCTCCATAACTCAACATATACACGAATAAGTATGACTTGCGTACGAACACTAAAATACTCCCTGGAAGGTTGTGTGTGCTTGCTCTGCTTGCTGCTCTGTCTTTTGTGCTTATGTGCCTGTTTTCTTTTTTGTAAATGCAACAACAACTAAGACTGTAAATTCACTCGACTTGTAACCTGTAGCTATAAATCAACGTTGCAGTGAGTATGAATGAATCAAACATATTTTGAATGCTATGAGTTTGATGTCAATGTTGTATGCATACTCATTGCAACCTGTACTTATAAATCAACAGTGTAGTGAGTAGTACGAATGAATCAGAGAAGTTAAATTTCAATATTGTTGACCCACTTTGTATATTCACAAATTTCATGAGTGCTTATGAGTAACGAAATAGCGATTCATTGCTAATCTCTGGTGGCTACCTAAAGTTCTTTACATCAATTATTTATTATTTCCGTTTGCGGTTTTATTTAAATTAGAATTAAAAATTAACAGTTAATAATGAAATAATATTTATAACACTTAGTCTAGCAAGCAACCAACAACAACTAACAACCGTTATTTTAAGAGAATTGTTTATTGTCGTTGTATTTGTGCAAATGATTTGTTTAAAAGCCCCTGAAACTATGCTTTAAAAAAATTTACAAACTACTTGGAAAAATATTGTTTATGCAGAAACTGTTTTGTTTTTTTACCCCCCTCCAACCCAACAGAAGTAGGAAAATTTTTCTAAAAATTATAAGAATTTTTAGTTAAATTAGTACAAGGACTTTTTATCATAAAGTTTTATTAGTTCATACTCTGTCCATTACTCTTTCCCTCTTTCTCTCTCTCTCTCTCGCTCTGTTTCTTCACTCTCACTTGCTTGTTTGAAACGTGCCATATTTCCCTATAGTCCTTAAAAACATTTCTACAAAAAAAAGAAAGAAAAAGAAAACAAAACCAAAAAAAAAAGTAGAAAAACTATTGGGTTCCCAAAAGTGAAATTTGGTTTATTTTATGATGACATCTGCTGCTACATCTTCTTCTCTTGCTGTTTGTGTATTTTTTGTTTCTTTATCGTTTTTTCGTTTCCCATTTCTAGTTGTTATTTTGCTTTTGCTTCTTATTTATTTCTATACAAAATTGTTGTATTTTGTTGTTGTTGTAGAAGCAATGATAGTTGTGCAGCAGTTAATGTGGCCTGCTTAAGAGCTGCATTTGTAGTTGCTGTTCCAGAAATTCTTGAGAAAGTTTTTCTTGCATTTACTTCAAAAGGATACAATAAGTAATCAAGCATACACAACAACAACAACAAAAATAAAGAAAAAAAACGGAAAACTTTTTAGTTGGCAGTGTAAGAAAGAAGCAGCAGCAGCAGAAGAAGAGGAAAACTAGAAATTATCATCTCATTGCAAACAACAACAACAAACTTTTCAAGATTATCACTATTGAAGAGAGTGTTTGTATCGCTCGCCATATTGAAATATTTATCGCGATTGTAACGCGTTCGTTCTTCTTTTTTCAACTATTTTTTGGTTGGTATTTTAGGTTTCCAATTGAAAACATTTTTTAAAGGAAAAAATAAAAAAGAAAAAGAATCGTAATATTTGCCAGTCATATCCAGTAATATTCGAATATTGAAAAATTTTCCTTTTTTTTTTGGTTTGCTTTTGAATTTATTTCAGAATTTTGCTGCCAATATACCTGTCGCAACTAAAAAAACGAAAAAAACACGGAAAAAATGATTCGTTAGAATTCCTTTTTTTTATAAACGTTAACGCAAAATGGCAAATGTTAAAAGGAGTTGCGGAATTGCGATAAATATAGGTTACAATGTTGCAACATATATGGGACACATATATTTTTTTATTCATTTGAAAATTTTCAAATGGAAATAATTTTCCCTTTAACATGTTTTATGGGGCTCTGTTTGTAAAAATATATTACGTAGATATTTTAAAAATATTAAACAAAACCGGGAAGTATTTTTACGTTTTATGGTCAAGAATGTTATGAATTTCATCGTCAATGTTCTGTTAAAGCTAAGCAGTATAAAGGGTCCGCCAAATAACTTGTTTTTGAAAATACTTAAAAAAAACTACTGAATATTTTCTCAAATTTCTTTTTTTATTTGAAAGTACAATCCTTCCGGTTAATAATGGAAAATAATTTCATTCAAATGGCTGCCTCGGCTGGCCATGCAGTAGCCTACACCAGAAGATGTCGATTTTGGCAAAAAAAATCATCTTTTCAGATGAAGCTCATTTTGATCTTGGCGGGTATGTAAACAAGAAAAATTGTCGCATTTGGAGCACAGAAAACCCGCACGCATACATTGAAAAGCCGACGCATCCAAAATGAGTCACTGTTTGGTGCGGATTTTGGTCCAGAGGCATAATTGGGCCATTTTTCTTCGAAAATGAGCAAGGAGTGGCCGTTACAGTCAATGGCGATCGTTATCGGGCCATGTTGAACGAATTTTTGTTCACAAAAAGTGAAGAGGAGGATATTGGCAACATTTGGTTTCAACAGGACGGTGCTACATGCCACACAGCCGAAGCTACACTCGATGTTTTGCGCCCTGTTTTCGAAGATCGCATTATCAGCCGCAGAGCTGATGTCGTTTGGCCACCTCGGAGCTGCGATTTGACACCGTTGGACTATTATTTGTGGGGTGACGTCAAAGATAAGTGTTACGCCGACAAGCCAGAGACAATTGACGCTTTAAAGGACAATATTCGTGAAGCCATTGGTGAAATACAGCTGCTTTCAATCGATAATGTGCTTAAAAATTAGACCGATGGTGTAGGCTACTGCATGGCCAGCCGAGGCAACCATTTTAATGAAATTATTTTCCATTATTAACCGGAAGGATTGTACTTTCAAATAACAAAAGAAATTTGAGAAAATATTCAGTAGTTTTTTTTTAAAGAATTTTCAAAAAAAAAATAGTTATTTGGTAATTATTATAAACATATTGTTAATAAAATGAAAAAATTTTGATACTGGTGTTTTGCTTTTACATTATTTAACATTAAAATTATAAACAAAAAAATTCAAATTATACCAACAAACACCAGCATAAGAAAATTAGAAGCATGTAAACAAAAATGTAACAATAAACGCTACAAGAATAAATGTAAACCAAATACACAAACAACAATAATGCACGTAAACAACGATGTTTACATTTATAAAGATTTCGAAAAGGCGAAGCCACGAGCATTCGCTTTCAAGAACAATCATCACACTGTTTACGTTGCCATATAATAGGCAAGGCAAAGCATGCAGCTAGTTAGTAAAAGTTCAGTAATCTTGTGGGAAGACGCCGTGTATTTGAAGAGAATAATCGTGGTTTGAAGATCTCCGTTACAAAGGTATGTCGAATAATTGCCTAGTAATTGTTATTGTTTATGCAAAGGGTATAAACAGAGGAATAACAAACAAAGCAATTGTTGTTGTTTACATAAAGTTGTGAACAGTGGCACACAGTATTGTGCAAATAATAAAGAATTTTAATTAAAACTAAACTCAGGTTTATTTTAATTTTATTTGTAATCCATAGCTCATATTTTAAACGTTTTTAAAAGGTAACAATATTACATGTAACAATATTATATGTTAAGAACATTTGCTAGTCTCTACATATGTTATGTTACTTACATAAAAGTCTTAATAATATTCCCCGTCTTCACACAAGACTGACTGAACTTTTAATACTCACTCGCTTGCTTTGTCTTGCCTTTTATATGGTAATGTAAATAGTCTTATCAATGTTCTTGAAAGCGAACGTTCATGACTTTGTCTTCTCGAAATCTCTATAAATGTAAACATTGTTGTAGCGTTGTTGTATTTTTGTTTACTTGTTTATCCTTTGTTTTATGCTGGTGTTTGTTGTTGTATTTTTGTTTACTTGTTTACCATTTTTATGCTGGTGTTTGTTTTTGTATTAAGCAGTACGATAATTTGTAAACAGGTTTGTTTACTGCATTGTTTTGTTTTTGTAGCTTTTGTTTATAATTTTATCTAAATTTTTTCGTTTTCGTAACAATATCTAAATTTCTGATTTCCTTGCGATTATGAATATAACTTAAGAATTAAAAAATATACGCCTTAATTACATAAATTGACCTTCTACTATCACTGAATATAAGTTTAACATCCTTAAGTTAGTGGAACAAGTTGGAATTAAGTTTTCAAAAGAAATTAACAGTAAACAAAGCTATAATTTTGATTGTAAGACTTGAGATAAAAACGATTACCTTTGAATATTAAAAATTTAATTTCTTAAATTATAAATTGTTGTTGTGTTGTGTTTTTTCTTCAACAATTTTTACTGCCATGGTATCCTGAGGACCACCAATCACCATCAACAATTGTTGTTGTGTTGTGTTTTTTTCTCCAACAATTTTTACTGCCATTATCTCCTGAGGACCACCAACATCACCTTTTCAGATCGTGTATGAAAACTCATTTTCTTAATTGCTACAGTCGTCTTCTGTATGTACATATGTATGTATGTGTAAAGTTTTATAAATTAAAAATAATAGTGATTATAATAAATCAAATACGGAAAACAAGAAAACAATTTCCTTATTTACATAAAAATGAAAAAAAAAAATCTTTTTGTTTTGTTTTCCGCTTTTTCTGCTTTTTTGTTTTTCTTGTTCTCGCATGAATTGTTTTAAATAATTGTGATGATTTCAAATTACATTATTAACACAGATAATCACTCTGTCGTTCTCTCTCCCCGTCTCACTATCTATCTTTCTTTTCGCTTTCAGAAAATGTTTAAAATTGTCTTAAAAAACTGAACGATTAATAAATCAAATTTAGTACAGTAACAACAACAGCAACAAAAAGAAAAAACACTCTGTTTTACAAAAATAATTCCCTAATTCAATAGAGAGCAATAAAAAGTGGATATTTTTCCAGGAAAATGAAAATCCTGTTGTACAGGAATAAAGGCAAAAAAAAAAGGAAGAAAAAGGAACATAGAAATAAATGGATGTTTAACTGTGTTGGTAACAATAATATTCTTTTGTTGTGTTATGCTTTTACTTTTGCTCTCTTTGTTTAGCCAAATGCTCTCTCTGGCATAAAACACTAAATGAAATGACAACACTCTCTCAATTTCTATTTTTTTTGTGTTTTGTTTTTGTCCTCTAGGCATTTTTGTTTTTTTCTCATTTTTTTTTCTTTTTGGTAACAACAAATGCATATTTTTTCTGCATGTGCATGTGCATGTGTTAGTAAAATAAAAACTCTTTCTCGTTTGTTTGGTAAATTGCAAAGCGAAAAGAGTGAAAAAGAGACTACGAGTAAATGTAATACATTGTTACACATACAAACTTGCACACACAGCTCAGTGCAACAACGGTCAACATTGCTGGCGATAATTACAAAAGGTAACAGTTTAAAAGAACAAACCATTTTGCTAATACGTGCCAACGATAACGGTTACACTTTTACGCTCTATTCTCTCTCTCTCTCTCTGTGTCTCTTTATCTTTCTTTTTCTTGCTTACTCCATGGCGTCCACTTGTGTTGTGCTATTGTTTAAACGTTTGGATGAGTGAAAGAAAAAACTAAAAAAGAAACACACTTCCTTAATGGATATTAAAATATAAAATACATACAGACCACACACACATACACACAAACATATGCATATCGTTAGTTATTAGTGACATACATGTCATATACTCTTGCACACACACACACACCAAGGTATGAACGTAAAAAAAACGAGGAAACAATAGTTCAAACAGAATATTGAAGCGTAACTTTATAGGGAAAACGATGAAAACGATGAAGAACATAAGAATAGAACTGAGCATGAACATGAACATGATCATGATGATGATTGTGAAGTCAACGATAATGTTGACGATGATGATGATGATTCTTTTCTTTAACTGTATTTGTAAACATGTAAATCAAAAAAAAAAAGAAAAGAAATAATACAGGACAACAAGTATAATAAAAACGACTACCACTAACACTAACAACTACACACAGCAATACAATACCACTTATAAACCTCGTACATATATGGTATAGTACCCCGGATACACAAATACAAAGAAAGAAAGAAAGATAAGAAAAGTGTAGAAAGGGAAGAGGAGCAGGGGGCAAGAAATTATTATTAAAAAGGAGTGTTTTTGTTTTGTGGCTGTACATATGTTTGGTAACCTAACTGGTGTATTAATGTGCGAGCATGTTTGTGAATATGAATATGAATATGAATATAAGAAATAAACACATTAACTGATGTGTAACGTATATACATATAAAATGTATCTTTATGTGTACATACATATGTACATACATGTGAGAGTGTGTGTGTGTGTATATCTGTTATACTTCTGGAGTAGTGGTTTTTTTGCTACCAATCCTAAGAAAAATATAAAATGTTGTGTTATTTTATAAAAAAAAAAACAGAAACAAAACAAAACAAAAACAAAAAAATCATCATAAATTATAATAATTACATACACATGTTTTATATCGTGTAAATAAACGGTGTTCTTAAATGTATATGAAAAGCTTTTCTCTTACTTTCTCTACCACCTCCTCACCCCCTCTCTCTCAATCTCTCTTTCTTTTTTGCTCTATTTGTCTCTTTCTTACTCTCTAGTTCTTTCTATCTATGTCGTTTAACATTTACAAAACAACAACAGCAACAAAAAAAGAAGAAGAAGAAAAAAATAATATAAAACGGGAACAATAATAACCACATTTGCTGTTGTATTTACACAAACATTCCTGCACAAATGTTATGTTGTAGCATAACATGTTAAAACACTAGCCCACAGATAGATAGTTAAAAACCACTCGCTCTATATACCTCTTTATATTATGTACATACATACATATATACATATATAAATATATACATTTAAACATACTTAAGTACAAGCTATATACACATACAAATAAATATACCACATATACACATATAATGGCATAAAGGTATATACGAACAGCTGTTGTTGGTTAAATAGCAAGAAAACGAATCGAAATAAAAGTATTGAAAGCGGATTTATGCTGCCTGTAAACATTTGCAGAAACTTTAAAGAAAATGTTTAAAAAAAAGGAAAACTGTTTTTAAAGACTACTCTACTCTACATGTTGTGCATGTACATATTGAGGAAAATTGTATTTTATTTTAATCCCAGAAACTTTTTGGAAAACTAAAGTAAAAAACAGAATTTTTTTCTTTTTTTGTTGTGTACTCATGATAAGTATTGTGGCATTGGAAATTTGGTTAAATGAATTCAGCTTTAGCTTTGCAGTACTAAGTTTTTCTTTTTATTTGATTAAAATTAAATAAATTAAATTAAATAAATTTTATTTGCCATTCCCACACCATCGTCAAAGACAGTACGTTTATTTTTGTGAACAAGAAGTTCAAGTATATTGGCTTGTGGTAGTTTAGAAGCATCGTCAATAATTCTGTCATTTTATATCGAAATTTCTCAGCTAATACTCTATAAAGGATGTTATAGATGGTATTCCATAAGATAAATTCAGGCTAAATTAGCCTGAGGTACTAAGACCATGATTTAAACCCCAGGTCTGACATCTCCAACAGACTGAAATAAAAAAATATTTCTTCGGCGCCTTTCTCTCAACAGTCTTCTGGCAAAAACATACACACATAATTGGTCATTACAACCCTTCAGTCAGGATTACGACCTAGTTTCTCACACCACTTATGTTGTGTGTGTTAATTATATCTGTAAGTAGCGGGACCTCCAGTTTAAAATCGACTCCGAAAGATAGATTTTTGAGAAACTTTTCGTGGCAATTTTATTTACTCTCAGAGTTTTTGCCAGAAATCTGCTGAGTGGGAGTCGCCGAAGAAATACTTTTTGGCAAAAACTCTGAGAGCAAATAAAACTACCATGAAAAATTTCTTAAAAAATCTGTCGTTGGGAGTCGACTTTAAACTGTGAGCCCCCACCACTCATGTATAAAATTAACACACACAACATAAGTGGTGTGAGATGTTAGGCCGTAAGCCTGACTGCCAACAAATTTTACCGCCTTGTATGCATTATATTGAAAAACGGTCAAACAAGGACATTGTCTAGCGCATACACTAGATTTCAAGGATGCCTTGGAAGACTTTTGTGTAAACATTTATAAAACAAATTTAAAATTTACGCTTCTATTTAGCATATAAACTTAGAATTTCTCTCGCAATGATATGTAAAAAAATCCGAATATTTATAAATTAAAGTCTACGCATTTTCTGGCCAAATATCATTTCAAATAACAGACTGTGGGAACAGACTGATCGAAAACCTATGACAGACGAAAGAAAAAAATAACATTTAAAATGACGGTGGATTGAACAACTCCTTTGAATGGAACGTTCAGGAAAGCCATCGAAGAGTGTAACGAATACGTGCAAAAAAATAAAATGCCAATTGATGCGGAAATATCTACAATAAATAGAAATATGTTCACTCAGTTTGTCCTTCGATTCGATAGGTAATTGGAAAAATTTTAAATTGAATTCTTAGCATATTCCCAAAGGATTATGAATATTTTATAACATACATAACATAATTGGTCATTACAACCCTTCAGACAGGATTACGACCTGGTTTCTTACACCACTTTATGTTGTGTGTGTTAATTTTAAACAAGAGTGCTGGGACCTACAGTTTAACGTCGACTAAGAATGACAGATTTTTGAGAAACTTTACGTGCCAATTTTTATTTTATCCCAGAGTTTTTGCCAGAAATTTGCTGAGAGGAAGTCGCCGCAGAAATATTTTTCCATATTTTCGCCTTGATGTCTGACCTGGGGTTTGAACCGAGGCCTTCCGTCTATTAATATCACAGCCTTGCAAATTTGGACTTTTTTGTGCAAATAAGACGGCTCCAGGTGTTTCACGAATCTGGGTTCAAAGGCAAAAATTCAAAATGGCGGATCCAATATGGCGGTCGAAGTTTATAAAAATTAATCAGATTTAATTGACCGCCATATTGGATCCGCCATTTTGAATTTTTTAAATCTGAATGAAGATCTGTAATCAGTAACAATTTTCCCCTGAGTAACAATTTTCAAGTAAATTTGATTAATTTTTAAAGACCTCCGTAATGTGTTTCTTTTTCTCTTGCACCCCTTGACATAAACCCACCGCCTACTTTAAGGGTGCATGCAAACAATTTGGCTTTTGGCTCATTTTAAAGAGCAAAGATCAATTGTCAATTTCTGATGATAGCGATAGTTCTAGCACGTCACTGTTTAGCTCTACAATTATTTAAAAATGGCCAAAAACGCCTTTTTCTCGAAAACCTGACGTGATGGAAAATCAAAATGCCTTCGGAAACACCTGGAGCCATCTTATTTGCAAAACCCATGCAGGGCTGTGTGTATTTAATGCCAACTTTTTTTACAGTAAAAATAATATCATCCTTATAACCTTGATGACTTCTCTAATTAGCTAACCACGGCTGTATTAGTTTAAAACCGAGCAACCATAAGCATGTTGTTGATACGGTTGCGGTTGAGCATTTGTCTTTCGACATGTTATTTAAATTTATGCAAAAAGCCATAATGAAATAATAAAAATAACGAATAAAAATAATAATAAAATGAAAATGGAAAATGGAAAATGGAAAATATAAATTATTACGTATTATTATTATTATAATAATATTTACTCAATTACCTCCTGACTGACTGGATTTAAAATTGTTCTTCTACAGCTTATTGTTCTTAATGTGCTTTGTACTTGTACTTGTTCTTGTTCTTGTTGTTGTTATTGTTGTTGTAAAGTCTATAGTCATTAGCGTAGCAGAGTGTTGTCGGTAGTTAAGTAAACATGTTAAATAAATTAAAAATTATTATTATTAAATTATTAAATAAATTTAAAAACAATTTATACATTAAAATTAAAAATCATCAAGTGGGAGAGAAGACGGGTGCAGCAAAAAAAAAGAAAAAAATAATAAAAAATAATTGAATAAAAGAACAGAGAGAGAGAGAAAGAAAATGGAAAAGAATCAGTCATAAACTCACTAACACACACCCATACACACAATGTCATGCCATGTCAGGCGAACAAACGTCGTCAGTCAATATAAATTTGTTTCCATTAAATACAGAAGAAAATTAAATGAATTGCCAGGCAATAAACAAATTTTTCCAAGTTAAACACTTTAATGACCCTTTTTCGTTCCAGCTCAACTAAAAAGACACAGAATGGGGAAAAAGAAATGGTAATTGTGAAGGAGAGTGAGAGAGAGAGAGAGAGAAAATAAAACATTTTTAACTCTCTGCATTTAATTGGGTTTAAGAGCATAAGTGTGTAGTGTAGGTGTAGGTGTAGTTGTTGGTGTTGGTGTTGGTGTATGTGGGTGAGTGTGATTTTAAAAGTGTTTAAACACATGTACCAATTTAAGTGCCTGTATATGCATGTGTAAGTGTATATGTATGTGTTCGTATTTGTGTATAACACATAATAAACCAAGAAAACCAAAAAACCAAAAACAAAAAAAAAACTCCAACAACAACAATGAAAGAAAAATTAAACGAAATAAAACTTGAAAATCTCAAGTGCTTAAGTGAGACAACTACGGTTAGCAGCAAAGCATCAGGCCGTAGAAGAGAAATGAAGCCAGGGGGAGAGAGGAAGTTTTTAAAATACTTGTTAGAACAAGTTCTTGTTTGCAGGAGTTTGTTTTAAAAATATTTTTGGCATTTTCTTAATGCCAAACATCATTTCTCTTTGCCCCACTACCACCACCACCATCACCACCATCGGTTGCAATTTTCCTTCCTTTCTCATCTAAATGCCTGGCAGTCAATTTAGTTTTGTTGTACATGATATTTAATGTTATTGTTATTGTTGCTGTTGTTGCTGTTGTTGTTGTTGTTGTTGTCGATGGCATTTAAAACTAGGAAATTAGTTAATTAAAGCAATAACAATTTTGTATCTGTCAAATCTAATTAAGTAAACATGTTTGGGAAAATATAAACGAACGAGTGTAAGTGAGCATAAAAGGGCCAGAGAAACCCACATGAACACAATGATAGGAAGAGAGAAAGTAGGAGGAGAAGAACATAATTAATTAATTAAATTAATTAATTTATATGTTATTGACTTTAGATCTATTTACGTTTTACTCGCTTCCTGATGGTGACGCCACCTCTAATGTCAAAAAAGAGAGAAAAAACACATAAAATTGTCTACTTTTAATAATGTTTGGTTTGTGCTGACAGCACTGGCAACAACATCAACAAAAACTGTTAACTTTACATTAGCGAAACTGTCAAGATAGAAGAGGCAAAAAGGGTCAAATAAAAGGGGAAAAAATAATTAAAACTTTAATAACCGTTTAGGAAATATAATTTAAGGTCATAGAAATTATGAAATTTAATCGAATTTACAATTGAAAGGCTACTTAAGAGTTCAAATTATTTCATCAGGATGTACTGTACATTCACATTAAAAACTCCCTCAGACTCCTGCATTAGTGCAGTGTCTTCTAAGTGGAGGTCATGTCAATTTTAATGACTGCTCAGTAGTAGAATATTTCCTGACAATATACTGAAATATGAGAACAGCATTGCTTCCATAAAGCTCCTTTCGAATGTCACCTCAACGTCCAAGGCTGTTCATTAGTAGTCGAGCTATTTCTTCCTGAAATAACGAACTATTTTAAGGCCTTCATTATTAGATCTCTGAACATAAAGACATACCCGGAAACTATACTGCGGCTTAGAATGTTTACCACATAGGAAAACCCTTTGTGTAATCCTTGTGTAGTGGTCTCCTTGAACATAATTTAGTTTTCTGCCTAAAGGATGCGACCTGTTCCACCGCTGGTCTGATTTAGCCGAATCTTAACTAAGGAAAGAGGAAATATGTAAGTTTTCTCTTCCGAATTTATATTTATTATGTGGACAAAGAGGAATGGCTGTTCGCTAGGTACCCTATAGCGTGATTTTTTTCAAAAGTAGAGACCGCTTGTCGCTTAAAGTCTTAGTGTGAGAATACTGGAACCCTAATTATTAAAATCCTTGACGATATAGCCAGAATTATGGGATAAGAGACATGAAATCGCTGTAATGTGGTAGGTAGTGTGTTGTATTATTAGGCTTGAGCCCGCGGAGCAGTATAGACCCTTAAGTCGCCATTGTCTAGTTGGTAGTGTGTAAGCTTACTAGACAAGAGCACGTGGTTCAAACCCGAGCACATGAAATGATAATTTCTTCGGCGGCTTCTTCTCAACTGTCTTCTGGTAAAAACTCTGAGAGTAAAATAAAATAACCATGAAAAGTTTCTCACAAATCTGTTGTTCGGAGTGGAATTTAAACCGTAGGTCCAGGCACTCATGGATAAAATTAAAACACACAACATGAATGGTGTGACAAGATGATTGTACATGAACAATTAAGAAGAAAACGAAGAAGAGAAACGGTCTGGAACGCCTAGGCTAGAAAACTCTTCCTAATGCTTAGATTGTCGCCATTTAATTGAATGGTATGTGGTGGTCCAATGCACCACATATTTTAGTATGTGGTGATGCCACTTAATGTAACCCAATTCGAAAGAAAATTATCGATGATATCATCATCGTCATAGTCTAGTTGGTAGTGTGTTGACTTATTAGACGTGAGGCCCGGGGTTCAAACCCCAGGTCAGAATTCTCCAACAAAAAATATTTCTTCAGCCACATCCTCTCAGCAGATTTCTGGCAAAAACTCTGAGGGTAAATAAAAAATTGCAATGAAAAGTTTCTCCAAAAATTTGTCATTCGGAGACGACTTTAAGAGCTGTAGGTCCCGCCATTTATGGATAAAATTAACACACGCAACATAAATGGTGTGACTGAAACTAGGTCGTGATCCTGACTAAAGGATTGTAACGACCAATTATGTATGTATGTATGTACATATCATCAAATAAATTTAAAAAAAATCGCTTTTGAAAAACAAGAAATTTCCATTCGAAATAAATATTTTGCTGTATGATGAGAGCAGATCAATAGGTGCACAGGTGCAATAAATTGCAAGTCAATTGATATTTTTTTACCACACCTGCTACGAGTGATTATCGGGCATAATCCGCTTTAATTAGTCCTCCCCCTGTTGGTTCATTTCCCACTGACACTGCAATTCAGATTGTCATTAAATTCGTTGGTTTTTTTTACGTTTTTTTTTTGGTAAGTGAGTGGTGAGTGAATATATGAGTGAGTGACTTAAGACTAATTGACCCAATTACTGCCATAATATTAATGTTGCATAATAGAAGAAGAAGAAGATGATACACTTAGAATGGTGTACGCGCATTATAATTTTATGTCTTCAACAATTTTTGGTTCGTTGCAAAAATAATTTTCCTTTGATTAATGCTTTTTCTACCATCCTACCCCCGCCCCCTTTCTACTTCCTCTTCTTCTTCCGTTATGTCTTGTGTTACACGGTATGTACTGTGTAAGTGTAAGTGGTGATGTAAAATAATTTCTTTACTCTTTTAATTTTTTTTGTTGTTGTTGCTGATGCCCTCTCATCTTTAAAAGCTTTTGCCACAATTTGGTTAAGAAGATGCTTTTGTAAGGTGACCAGATGGTATTTTTTGTTCGTTTTTCGCTTTAATGTACAACGGAGGACAACAAGGGAAGGCTTTTACAATATAATGCTCAAGGTTAATGGCTCAATTATGGTTGTTATTTTATAATTAATGGTCAAAGACAGGCTAAATGGTAGTGCGAGTAGAAGATTTTAAAAGAAATTTATTCGTTTTATGTTGCCGTTGTTGTTGTTTTGTTATTATTTTGTTGTTTAATTAAACTTACTTAAGAGGCACAAATTGTTACTGGATTTCCAAGAACGGAAATTTACAAACAAAAAAAAAATACTGAAGGTCTTACACACCAATGCAATGCATTTTGAGAAACCAGTTGATTATAGGAGAACTAATTACCATTGTGGTAACCTTTGAAGTCGTCCTAGTCTAGTAGGTAGTGTGTTTGCTTATTGGACCGCACGGCCACGGTTCAAACCCCAGGTCAGATCACTCGAACAAAATGAAATATGAAAAGTAATTCCGAAAGTAAATAAAATTTCCATGAAAAGTTTCTCAAAAATTTGTCGTACGGAGATGACTTTAAACTGTTGGTCCCGCCACTCATGTTGAAAATTAACACACACAACATGGGTGATGTGAAAAGCTAGTTCTTAACCTTTATATACTGAAAGCATTACACAAATATCAATTGGATATTTAGACTCCCAAAATCCGTAAAGCAATCGTGGTAACACAGACATTTATGGAGAAGACAGATTAAATCCAAAATATGCAGCATTAGGACTAGTTGGAGGGAAATAAATGTGATGACATAGATGACCTCAAAATGTGTTGTGATTGAACATAGCACACTTCATATAATAACGGATGTTTCCCCCGTTTGCTTCACTCTTTCTCGAAGATTTAACGAAGCTAAATTTTCGTAAACTTGCCGTAGTCGAGTAAGTAGAGTGTTGGCTTATTAGATGTAGGGTTGTGCTTCCAACCCTAGTCCATACATCTTAAAGGAAGTGAAAATGAAAATAATGCAGTATCTTCTAGGTGGAGATCATGTTTATTCTAATGACTGCTCAGTAGTAGAATATTTCCTGACAATATACTGAAATATGCGAACAGCATGGCTGCCATAAAGTCCCTTTCGTATGTCATCTCAACGTTCAAGGCTGTTCGTTAGTAGCCGAGCTATTTCTTTCTAAATAACGAACTATTTTAAGGCCTTCATTATTAGAACTCTGAACATAAAGACATACCCGGAAACTATGCTGCGGATTAGAACGTTTACCACATAGGAAAACCCTTTGTGTGATCCCTGTGTAGTGGTCTCCTTGAAAATAATTTAGTTTCCTAACTAGAGGAATGTATCTATTCGCCCGCTGATCTGATTTAGCCGAATCTTAACTAAGGAAAGAGGAAATATGTAAGTTTTCTCTCCCGAATTTATATTTATTATGTGGACAAAGAGGAATGTCTGTTCACTAGGCACTCTGTAGCATTATTTCTTCAAAAGTAGAGACCTTTTATCACTTAAAGTCTTAGTGTGAGAATACTGGAAACCTAATTATTAAAATCCTTGACGATATAGCCAGAATTATGGGATAAGAGACATAAAATCGCTGTAGTGTGGTAGGTAGTGTGTTGTATTATTATATTATGAGATCAAGCGCAGGATCACTCTTGCCAACAGGTGCTACTATGGTCTCAATAGGCAATTGAGTAGCAGAGACCTCTCTCGTACGACAAAACTAACACTCTACAAGACACTCATCCTACCCGTGCTTCTTTATGGCGCAGAGGCATGGACCCTATTAAGTACAGATGCAGCGGCCTTGAGAGTGTTCGAGAGAAAAGTACTGCGCAAGATCTTCGGTCCAGTGCGAGTTGGCGATGATTTCCGTATCCGATACAACAGTGAACTGTATGAGCTCCTCAACGACATGGACGTTGTACAGCGTATTAATATCCAGCGGCTGCGCTGGCTCGGCCATGTCGTTCGAATGGAGGAGGATGCGCCGGCAAGACGGGTATTTGATGCGGGAATCTGCGGAAGTCGGCGAAGAGGACGACCTTGCATCCGTTGGAAGGACCAAATCGAGGAAGCCCTGTCATCGATTGGTGTGACCAAGTGGCGTAGGCGCGCTCGAAGCAGAGGCGCCTGGAAGGATGTGTTGCGGCAGGCCGAAATCCGATAAACGGGTTGTTATGGCCAATTAAGTAAGTAAGTAAGAAGTATAGACTTTTAAGTCGCCGTTGTCTAGTTGGTAGTGTGTTAGCTTACTAGACGAGAGCACGTGTTTCAAACCCCAGCACATGAAATGATAATTTCTTCGGCGGCTTCTTCTCAACTGTCTTCTGGTAAAAACTCTGAGAGTAAAATAAAAATAGCCATGAAAAGTTTCTCACAAATCTGAAGACGAAAAACTGTAGGTAGTGCAGCTCTGGATAAAAGGAACACACACACAGTATATGGTAGGACAACCATGGAGAACTTAAGACAGGAAATTTAATTGGAGACATATACCACATGCATCAGGCGTAGGTCCCGCCACTCATGCATAAAATTAACACACACACAACATGAGTGGTGTAAGAAGCTAGGCTCTAATAGTAACTAAAGGGTTGTAGGGTTTTCAATAATGAACAAATTACCTCCCTGGGGTTTCTTAAAAAGTAAAAGATGAGAATGAAAATTTGACTTCGAATTACTAAAGCAGACACAATCCATTGATTTTCCTATAAAAACACGTGGGGTGCTTTTATTTATAGTCCTTTAATAATGGCCTGTAATTAAAGTAAATTAATCGTCATTAAAGAACAACAAAAAAACTCAATTATTTTGTAATAATAGCTGTAGTATAATTGCATACATAACTGTACAACAATTGGGGCTGTTATTAAAACAGTCCGTTTGGTATGGCTATGAAAATGTTAGGAAATGAATTGGAAACTAATTAAATATGACAACCAATTTAACCTATCGTTATAGGAACATTTTGTATAACAAAAGCGTATTACTTTGATTTTTTTTTTGGATATTTTCAGACCCATACCCAGGCCCAAAATAGAAGACAAAAAAAACAGAAGAAATATTTCATAATACGGGCATGTATTTCTACGTGTGTTGAAAACATTTTTGCTGCTTAACACTCGTATGTAAACAGATACTGATTAAATGTGAGAATTTATCGATTATTGGCCGTAATTGGTTACGTTTGACTTGCCATATTCGTTTAGGTAGACAGACAGTAACATGTGTCAAGTATACGCTGTGTAAATACCTGTGTGTCATTTACTGTGCATATGCATGTATGTGTTGGATTTGTGTTCAATGTTATGCCTGATTTGTTAATACTTTTCGATATGAAATTGACATTTTATTTAAGTGATTTAAATAAAATATAATCCCATGTCTGTCTTCTTCTTCTTCTTTATAATTCCAATTTTGGAACAGAAAAAGCAGGCGAGAGAGTAAAAGTGCGAGTAAGTTAGATGGAGAGAAGAGACAGGTGTCATGTTAATATGGAAATACTTTTTTATTTGTTCTTTTCTCTGATTTAAACATTTGAAATGGCGCCATAAAAGGGATCAGTTATCAAAACATGTATGTTGTTTTGTTTGTTTAAACAAATTAGATTAGATGACGCCAATGCTTTGTATGAATTTTTTTGAATGTTATTTGGATTTTTTATTTTTTGCAAATCAATGATGATGATTCAGTATTGAGTTTCGAGAGTTTATACCCACGACAGTGAAATAGTCGTGGCCATAACTTATCCATCAAGGGCAGAATTTTTGAAAGAAATGCTTTACAGTCTACGTTTAGGATCTTTCTTCAATGATAAGAATTACACTCACTGATAAAGTTATAAAGCCGCCGTAGTCTAGTAGGTAGTGTGTTGGCTTATTAGACGAAGAGCCAGTGTCAAAATCCCAGGCCAGACATCAAAACAAAATAGAAAAATATTTCTTCGGCGACTTCCTCTCAGCAGATTTCTGGCAAAAACTCTGAGAGTAAATGAAAATTGCCATGAGAAGTTTCTCCAAAAATCTGCCGTTCATATTACACTTTAAGTAGGTCCCACCATTCATGCATAAAATTAACACACACAACATAAGTGGTGTGAGAAACTGGGTCGTAAATCTGACTGAAGGGTTGTAATGACCAATTGTGATGAAGTTATGAAAGAATTTGTTTATGATGTTTTTTTTAGTTATATATTCTTAAAGCTGGGGGGCTAAAGGTCTCCACAATGAATTTTGTGACACAAATAGAATAGTGATCTGCCCAAGTTATTACATGCAAACCACAGATCAGCAATGAATCGTTTTTTCGCTACTCTCTAATATAAGTGAGTCAACAACATTGAAATTTAACTTCTCTGAGTCAATCATACTCACTATAAAGTTGATTTATAAGTACAGGTTGCAATGAGTATGCGTTACAACGTTGACATCGAACTCATACCATTCGTAACATGTTTGATTCATTCATACTCACTACAATGTTGATTTATAAGTACAGGTTGCAATAAGTATGCCTATAACGTTGACATCAAACTCATAATTTGAAATAAGTTTGATTCATAAGCCGACTCATTTAGATTCATAACTTTAGAAAAATATTGAGTATTACATACAAATGATTCGAGTGACTTGAATCATTCATTAAAATTTACAGTCTTAGTTGTTGTTGAATTTACAACAAAAGAAAAAGACACATAAGCACAAACGACAAAGCAGCAAGAGTGCAAACACACACAACCTTCCAGGAAGTATTTTAGTGTTCGCATGCGATTCATACTTATTTTATACTTCGTGTATATGTTGAGTTATGGGAGTCGAAATCCACAACATCATACGTGTTGTTCAGTATGAATACGATAAGTACTTCAAACTTTGAATATGAGTAGGGGTACCATGATATTAAAATAAGTATGAATGCGTATAAGTATTAGAATTACGATTCGATTCTACTTATGCTCATTGCTCATATCTGATGCAAACATACGTATATTATTGTTCAACTCTTTAGTCAGGATTGCAATCTGTTTCCTTACACAATCCATGTTATGTGAGTCAATAGCGACATTTACAGTTTAATAATGAAACGGCACGATACATTTGAGTATGTAGTGATTTCATGATCATTATTTTACTTTCAGAACTTTATGCAGAAAACTGCTGAGAGGAAATCGACAAAAGAAAAGTACATGTGTATTGGTAGACCTGGGCACAAACTGACGGATCCTCTCGCTAGGTTGGAGTCACTTGCTTGATGGTTGCTTCTAATCCTTAAATTTGCAATCTCAACTTTCTTGTAGGAAGATGAATCTACGCTTTTCCTGTAAGGACAGGTTTGCTACGTCGTCAGACTGGTTATAAAGTTTCTTACAGGACTTTATAACCCTTTAGATAGAGTTACGGCCAAGCCTTTCACACCACCCGTGTTGTGTGTTAATTTTCTTCATGAGTGGCGAGACCTTGAGAAACTTTTCATGACAATTTGATTTATTTTCACAGTTCATGCCAAAATGCTGCTGAAAGGAAGTCGCCGATGAAGTATTTTAGTTTTGTTCGTAATTGTTGAGCTAGTGGTTGAGCCACGGCCTGACCTCTAATTAGCCAAAACACTATAGTACTTACTAGACTACGGCGACTTTGCAGTTAGATTGCTAGCAACTGTCTAGGATAGATCTTTGTCGAACTATGCAGGGCACGTTGCAGTGAGGAGAAAATGAAGACAATAGACCACCTTCTCTGTAACTGTCCAGCGCAGAGTTCGATCTCGCCTTACGTTTATAGTTGGATTGGACTGGCTGAGAAGTGCATAGTTAATCAACACATTTTTGTATGTTTTGTTTGCGTAATTCTTTCATTTTTTTTTTTGACGATTCTGTCTCTCTTTTTCTATAATTCTTTCTTCTCTCCCTTTCATCGTATTTTTTTGCTTCTGTTCTCGTCGTGATTCTAATGGGTCTGGGAAAATTTTGTAATTGTCTTAATGTCAGGTTCATTTCCTCTTCAGTGATGAAGATCGTCTAATATTTTTGAGCTGACATCTGTTTTTAAAATTCGTTTTGAAGTTGTAGCCAAAGTTCAAAATTAAACCCTCATATGGCGCTACTACCAGTTAAATAGCCAATTGGGATTGGGAGCGTTCCTTGCTATCAAAACGTATTCGAGTATATATGTACATACATAACATAATTGGTCATTACAACTCTTCAGCCAGGATTACGACCTAGTTTCTCACACCACTTATGTTGCGTGTGTTAATTTTATCCATAAGTGGCGGGACCTACAGTTTAACGTCGACTCCGAACGACAGATTTTTGAGAAACTTTTTCATCGCAGGTTTATTTACTCACAGAGTTGCCAGAAATCTGCTGAGAGGAAGTCGCCGAGAAATACTTTTTGTATTTTATTTCGATGTCTGGCCTGGGGCTCGAACCCTGGCTTTTCGTCTAATAAGCTAACTCGCTACCTACTAGACTACGGCGACTTCATCGAGTATATATTTTGTTTAAATTGAAGCCAAAAAACATTTTTAAATTATTCTTATGCTGCAGACAACTTTGGTTTATTAAAAAAAATTTTTTATTTCTTATTTTTATCTCTTCAGCGTGTGCTCCCACCAATGCTTATTCACCAGTTTAAAAAAACACAAAAAAAATCGAATTTCATTGAAAAAATCACTGAACCAAACAGTTCGATGTCATCAGTGATGGGAGGCTTGGTAGAAAAGTTCAAGAGATCGAGCATACAGACAAGAGAGGTGATGAGAGCAGTAAGAGTGTGTGCATTGCACTTGTTTAATTTTTTACTTTGACCACAATAAAGACACTAATGGCCCATGCATGACTGGGTATTACTTTTTCATTTTATTCTCACATGGATTTGTATTTGTATTCGTATTTGTTTTTGTTTTTGTATTTTATATTTAATGTTCGTTTCGTTTTTGTTTTTCGTTACGATACATTTCGTTTCGTTTCGTTTTTTTCTGTTCTCAGTAAAACCACGAAATATTGGTAGAAAGAAAAACAACAACAACAGCAGCAACAACAAGAAAATGTTGTTTAAAGTTCATGCTGTGCCTCCCTTGTATTTCGATTTTTTTTCCGTTTTTTTTTTCTTTTGTTAACAAAAATAAGAGAAAATCAATCTGTCAAGTAAAATAAGATGCCAGATGAAGGCATACAACCGTAGTTACTGCGAATAATGTCAAGCTACAGTTGCTTCTTCTTAATGCTTTTGCTTATGGTTGTAGTTGTTGTTGTTATTGTTCATGTACAGGATTTTTTTATTGAAGGTTATTTGTTTTTTTTAATACGAATATTTTTAAAATAAAAATTTCACTTCATTTCGTCTCAATTCTTTATAATTCGTTTGGAATTCTTTTCCATGCGTCTTTTTCTGTTCTGCATCTCTTTTGCATTTCTTTCGCATTGTTGTGCCAGTGCTGATGTTGATGAAGAAAGACTATGATGGGGATGATGGTGATGATGATGATGAAGGAAATGTGATGGATTGCAGAAGAAAATTCTGACAAGAAAGAAATGACCAAGAAGCATAAGAAGAACAAAATTAAAATATTATTTTAAATGAATTTCGAAAAAAAATTTTACAACGCATTGCGTATTCTATCATCATCATCATCATCATCGGTTGCCTTTAAATTTATTTCATTATGTTTTAAAGGGGAGTGAGTGTGTAATAAAAACCGAGTTGAAAACGCTTTAGAAAGTATGACTAAAATTCTGTTCTGTTCTGTTCTGTTCTCTGCTCAGCTTTCCCTGCCGCTTTGTGAAAATGAAATGAAAATTATTTAAATTTTCTTTCTTTCTTTTGGTTTTTTTTTATAACCCTGAAGGAAATATTTAAAGGAAACTTGATTTCTTTCACTTTTTTCTTTCTTTCTTTCCTTCTTTATTCTTTTATTGTTATTGTTATTGTTATTGTTGCAGTTGATGCTGTTGTTATAAAAAACAGCAAAAAGTTCTTATTGAAAGATAGAAATTTTTATAGAAATTGTATTAAAAAAAAAAAAAAAATTCACTCGAAATTGAAGAAACTGATGTGAAAATGAAAGAAAATTCAAGGCATATTTCCGTTTTATCACAACACAGGAAATTTCTGATGAACATCTTGGCCTTTTGGTTGCTTGGTTGGTTAAGCTTTCATTTCCATATGAAAGTATCTCCTCTGAAATAAACGAAAAAAAAAAATAAAATCAAATATTCATTCAGATCTACATAATAATGAGCTTATATATGTATATATGCATAGTATATGCTTTTAATTTATGTTCCCCATTTGATATTGCTTGGCTGTTAAGCAGTAACTGCTTAACAGCAACTAACCATGTTGGTTGCTTATTAACAAGGCCCCCTATTCTTTGTATTTGCTATGCAATAATAGTTCAAATAAAACTTCACTTTGTGCTTCAGATACATACTTAGGTTTGCATTACATTATGAATACATATTTTCATTTCCAATTGTTTGTTTGTCTCATATCATATTAAATAAAGCAAAGCCTTGTATGGAAATGGAATGCAAATACAGACGTATAGAAATTAAATTTATTGTTAATAAAGATTGAAGAGATTTAAAGAAATAATTTCATTTGCGTTTAACTTTAGATCAAAAGTATAGAACAGCTCCAATCACTATGATCAACAAAATAGGATATTTGAACAAAGATTGAAGGTGGCTCTCTATAAAATAATCAGTCAATAACGTAAGTTTCCACAGTTCTTGCAAAGTAGCACAATTCAAAAGGCTAGACCAGCTGCATAATCTCCGCATGATGAGAAAGAGAAGGTTGAAGAGATTGTAAGTTAATGGACAACTATTCCACGTTTGATAGCTGTTAACGGCTCAAATCATTTGTGAAGTATTATGGTATACGAACTTTTTTTTTTTTTTTTTTATTTTTTATTATTTATTTATTTATATACAAGTTTTCAGTTTGGAATACAATTGCCTCAGCGTCTTGCGACATTGTTGAGGCGAGTTGGCATTTACTTATACACTATATAAGGTATGTAATCAAACTGTTTGATACATATACATTTATAAATTCAAAATGAAAAAATTATCCTAGAAGCATTTCTAAATTATTTAACAAAAACTTTTTTAAATTTATCTTAAAAGCAGATATGGTATTTAAATTTTTTATACATTGAGGCAAATTATTATATTCAAAACAACCGATATATTCTATTCTTTGCTTTGTCGTTTCAATTCTACATCTTGTTGTCCTTAAATTTGAACTGTTTCACGTATTGCGCGTTGTTTGATTTTTTGAAAATGATATTGTGTTATGACCAATGTTGTTAATAGATTTAAAAACAAAAGTTAGTAGCCTTAGCCTATAGATTCCATTTACAGGCAAGATATTTTTACTAACTTCTTTATATAATGTGATTGTATGGTAAGATATTGGCAGGTTATATATGGTTTTCAGGGCTTTGTTTTGTAAACTTTGGAGAGACTGTAATTCTGTACTATTTTTCCAGCCATAAATCATTATCAAATAGTTTAAATGGCTATGGATCAATGTCTGATAAAGCATCAATTTTGTGTTCTCATTGAATTTGTATTTGAATTTATATAGAATTCCCATTACTGGATACATTTTCGACTTAATATTATCAATATGGAGATTCCACTTCAGGTTGCTTTGCAATAAAATTCCTAAATATTTTATAGATTCACACTCAAAAACCTCTTCTCCATTTACAACGATGCTAAATGTTTCAGCATTGATACTTGAATATGGCTTAAATCGGATGATTTTAGTTTTTGACGTATTAATGACCAATTTATTTATCCTTGCATATTCAAAAATTATGTCTGCATCTTTTTGCATGTATGCTTTTAACGTTGTCTCATGTTTATAAGGGTAAAAAATAGAAATATCATCGGCATACAGGTACATTTTTCCATTAAGCTCAAGGTTTACAATGTCATTTATATAAACAGTAAATAACAGTGGTCCTAAAACGCTGCCTTGTGGAACACCATGTTGAATATCACCAACAAAACTTCGTCTGTTATTTAATTCAACATATTGGTATTCATAAACAAGAAATGGACATAGAACTGTTGTATATGAATGAAATTGAAGATGATTCCGATGTCTGTGGTTAATTGGTCTTTACAACCTTTTAGCCAGGATTCCAACCTAGCTTGCCACAGCACCCATGTTGTGTGAGTTAATTTTTTCCATGAGTAGGGACTTTCAGTTTAAATTCGACTCCGAACAACATATTTTAAATAAACCTTCATGGCAATTTTCTTTTACTCTCAGAGTTTTTGTCAAAAGACTGCTGAGTGTAAGTCGCCAAAACAAAAATTCATTTATAATTCATTTTGTTCGAGATGTCTGAGCTGGCGCTTGAATCACGTGCTCTCGTCTAGCAAGCTAATACACTACCAACTAGACTACGGCGGATTCAGAATTTATTGCCTATGATATGAAGGCAATAAATATTCTTACCTTAGCTTATATTGTCGAGAACCACTTGTTTGTGATTTCGTTTATCTCGCTTCGAAAGCAGTTTGAACGGCACTTAATGGTATGTGCAGAAGAAATTGTGTTAAAAATTTGCCTCCGTATATATGATTGATCATTACAACACTTCAGTTAGGATTACGATCTAGCTTCTCACACCACCCATGTTTTTTTTTTGGGAAACTATTCATGGGAACGCTTATTTACTCTCTGAGTCTTTTGCCAGCAGACTGCTGAGAGGTAGTTGCCGAATGAAATATTTTTTCAGATTTTATTTTGTTCGTGATGTCTGGACTCGAGGTTTGAACTTTGGCCTCATGTCTAATAAGCCATCACACTCCCAAATAGACATTGGCTTCGTATTGCGACAGAAAATCTTATAAGTATGGTACGTAATCACTTTTGTATACTCTTGACTAGGAAAAAATTTTCATATTTTGTACAGAAGGATGTGGTAATAATGGTTTCAGAAAAAAGTGGTTGGAGCATGAACTACTATTTGATCAGCTTAGTAACTTATAATTACTAACAGACACAAGCTACGACAGCCAGACCTATTCTATTCGGGTGGTTCTGTTGTATTTCCATGCTTTTCAAATATCAATTTATCCTGCAGCAATCCCAAGTTCTATACTGTAATTAATGAACATATGCCAACAAAAACAAATACAATACAAACACAAACTATGCACATGTTGAAGTAGGAAGAAATGAATTCAAAAAAATTCTAAATTTATGCCCATGGCATGAGTATGGAATTTGTTTCAATTAAAACGAAAATTTAATATGATTTCCTTATTCTAGGAAAAATCATTAAAAATCCTTTTTAAATTATTTTCTAGATTCTCTGATAACTTCAATATTTTAATTAAATTAAGTTTGAAACAACAAAACAAGAAACACTGAACGAACAAAATGTAACAATAGTAGGTGAGTCTACTCTTGGAGAATGAAAATTTTCAATCATTTACTGTAAAACACACATAACATGACATAACATTACATATGTACGTTTTATATCATGATGGCATTCGTTTTTATGGTTGGCTTTGTTTTATTGTTGCCCAAATAAAAACAGAAACAACAAAAACAACAAACACAAACAAAATCTAATTACAAATATGAGCACGAACTTCCTTTTGATTTTTTTCATTTTGTTGCTTGCTGCTCTTCTTTAAATAGCTCACACAATATCGTAAAGGTTCAATTATAAAAAAAAGGGAAAACAGTTTCGGCTCTTAAAAAATAAAATAAGAAAATAGAAGAGAAAACACAGGCACATACACACATACACACATTTGAACACATTATACCCCTTACAATCAGTCTTTTTTATTTTTGCACGCACCATTCAATTAATATTGTATTTGTGTCGTTTTTCTTGCTCATACATACACACATACATACACACATTCAGATGAAATTTAAATCAAATAAACAAACAACGTAAACGAAACGAATAAAAACGAACGTAGAAAAATATACGAAATTAATTATACAAAAACCATAAAAGAGCACCATTGTTTCAAGCAATCACAAGGCGACACAGGGTATATATGTACGTATGAAAAAAAAATAAAAAATAAAACATAATAAAACTATGAAATATGAGATGAGTGCTGTATGCCAACAACAATAATAACAGCAGCAACAACAGCAACAACAATAGCAATGAAACCCCAACAATATTAAAATATAATCTTTCACATGTGTGTGCAGTAGCAAAAGTGTGGAGTGTGAAGTTTGTGTGGCACTGTCAGAGTGTAAGCACACATCACACATCCTGTGTGTATGTACTCGTATGTCTGTATATGCTTGTGTGTTCAAAGAAGTTTTCAGGCATTGCTTTAACCAACCATCACCATTTAGTAAAATAAACAAATCTGTTGCCTGCTACTGTTGTTCTGCTTCTTCTTCTTCTACTACGGTTTCCTCTTATAACCATAACCCCACACACTCTCAACGCACACTGAGGCTATCACACTTTTGTTATACTCCTAAAGGTACTCCAAATACAAAAAAAAAACAACACACACATACATCCACATACTTCCACATGCATTTATGTAAGTACGTACACTCACTTGTACTCAGTCATAATGTAATGTGTGTAAATGCTATACCGTTGCCACTGATTTGTATTTCGTATGAAATGAATTTCGTAATGAAAGAGCGAGTTACAGCGAACGACAGAGAGAGAGAGAAAGATTGTCCGAGATTATTTTTTTAAATGAAAAAAATGAAAAATTGCAAATTATTGTATTCATTTCTTTCATCGATTTTTATTTAAATTTAATGCCATTTTTTATTTCTTTTCTTTGTTAATTTTAAGCAATGCATGTGGGAGGCTATTCTGTTGTGGGGGCAGCTATAAGTACATACAATATGAATAAAAAAGATGAAAGAGAGAGAGAATAAGAGTCCAGTCTGAGGGTCTATTTTATTTGATTGTATTTAAAATGTTACAAAATAAACAACAAAAAAATAAAGGCACAGATAACGTCTGATGATGATATTTTCTTTAAAATTGCAATATCCTGAAATACGATATACAATACATATATACATGCATACTTAAACATATATTCTATTATTATTATTATATATTTATTTACAAAAACAAAAACACACAAATAATAGCAAACAGTGGTGCTAATGGGAAAAATTCAAGAAAGAAAGTTAAAGTTTACGAAGATTTTAGACAAAACATGGGTACTAGGATCGTGTGTCTAATTTAGAGCCACACACTGTGTGTGGTGAGATCCACATTAATATACATATGTATGGTCTAATAAAAGTACAATGAAAGATAATACATTAATCGCAGTAGAGCCTATATGGGCACAGCAGTGTTTGGAAAGCATTCGCATAATTTTAAATTCTTTGGAAATCTTTAATTCCATTGGAAAGATAATAAAAATGCTTTCTACTCAGATGTTACCAGTATGGATATAAAGATTGCTTCATAGGTTCCCCTGCAGCTTCAGAAGAAGCTTTAGCAGAAAGAACAAACTGAACTTCAGTTGTAAATATCATATGTTAGGTTATGTTAAGTTACCGGGTATCTAACCGGTCACAGACAAGATCACTCAGTGGCCCATATGGCCCGTAGTGTTACCCAGTGTAAAATAAACTCCCTTGTCATGATCCGTTAGTGATGGGTGTGAAATACACCGAGCTTTAGCGTAGATCTTCAAATGTTGACGTCTGAAGTGCAGAGCACTCACATAAAAAAAAGAAACAAAAAAAATATCATGGTATTTGACTATAATCATGAAGCGACACATATTCGAAAATCAGTGATGTCAACGTAAAAGCTAGTCACTCTATGCACACAGAAGCTCAAGTTATTCCCTGTTGAATTTCAGAATACATAAAGTTCACTGGAGATAAGAAATTTGCTTCTAAGATGAGTTGAGCCAGAGATTATGGCAGTCTTTCTTGCAAAAGGCTGGTAGTAGATGGAAAAATCAAACAACTTGTCCGCAAGTTAATGGTTCAAGCGCAGAAAAGTATCTCTATCAGGGAGGTGGACAACAACAAGGAATCGGAATGAGACCAAGAATTATAGGCGCATTCACACCCATAAGTTAAAGAAGTTCCGCAAAAATGCTTAGAATAAAATGTTGTCCTGTGACGACTTTTAGGGTGATCCAATCGTACTAAAGCCATGGACTGGAGGATTCAAGAACTTTGTTTTAAGAATTCATTTGTCTTGATTTCTTTAAGTATTAGAGACCTGCCAAAATGTTAAAAATGCGCACGTAAATGCACTTTTAAAGGAGTTTAATTACTATCAAGTGCATCCGAAGTTATCTATCCATATAGAGCCGGATATCAAGTACGAGAGTGTGATGTACAGTACGAACCTACGATTTGTTTAATATGAAAATAGCAATGTTAGTGGGGAATAATATGTGACTATGACTGAATAGTTTCATATGTGACTTGCTCTGTCCTTCATTGGGCTTCTTCTTCTGGTCGCTAACCTAGAATCGCTCTTGCATATTATGCGTTTGGATATTATGCTTTGGCAGGAAATTTATGGTGGATTTGATAGGTCTGATTTGAGCTGATATACCGATGGTTCCAATATGGACAATGGCAATGGAAAATCACAATACACTTCTCAATTTCTTATTGTGGTTATTGTCAGGTGTAATAAAATTGATCTGGGCTGTGGGTTTAAGGGTAAGACTTTTAGTGTTTTCTTAGATATGCAACCTGCCAGCAACTGGTTAACAGATTGTTAATAAAAGTTGCAGGTACTAGCACTTGGAAAGAGAACCAGTAGTTCTTGGTTACTTGAACACAGAGGAGGATATGTAAAAGCGTGTCCAGGAAGGGAGCCGTAATAAGCTATATAAGTTCTAAAATCATAAATTAATCAAAGGTGGGATTGGATTGGATTACATATACTTAGAGCACTGCACTTAAATGGAATGTTTAGGCACTTAAAACCTGTCATCGGCCTCCCGTATATCAATTTTTAGATTGTTTCTCATACTGGTAACACTTTACGGATCTACTGACTGGTTATTGCCTAATTTAGCAGATTTGATGCTCAAGTTTTACTTGCTTACCAACATGTTTCAGGCCAATATTCTCTTCTAACTTCAAAGATTTCCAAATATCTCAGCAGCAGGTGGTTAGAATCAAATCATACTCATAATTTCTGATACTTATACGCATTCATACTTCTTTTAATATCATGGAACCTCTACACATATTCAAAGTTTGATGTACTCATCATATTTGGACTTAACAACGCGTATGATGTTGCTGATTTTGACTCTCCATAACTCAACATATACACGAAGAACAAAACTAGCATGAATCGCGTACGAACACTAAAATACTTACTAGATAGTTGTGTGTGTTTGCTCTGCTTGCTGTTTTTAAATACAACAACAACTAAGGCTGTGAATTTTGTTTAATGACTTGAATCATTTATAAGTATTATTCAGTATTTTTGTTATGAATCTAAATGAGTCGGCTTATGAATCAAACATATTTCGAATGGTATGAGTTTGATGTCCACGTTGTACGCATACTTATTGCAACCTGTAGCTATAAATCAACGTTGTAGTGAGTATGAATGAATCAAACATATTTCGAATGGTATTAGTTTGATGTCAATGTTGTATGCATACTCAACGTTGTAGTGAGTATGAATGAATCATAGAAGTGTGAAATTTCAATATTGTTGACTAACTTATATTCAAAATTTCATGAGTACTTATGCTTATGAGTAACGAAAAAACAATTCATTGCTGATCTCTGATTTGCATGCAAAAGCCCACCGTGCACTGTGTAAATATTCTCGTTCAAATATAAATAAAATGCGTTTATATGTTTAGATTGTATTGTATGTTATTGTATAAAACAGTTATTTGTATGCGTCTATTGGTTATACGTGTGTGCGTGTATGTGTATATGTATGTATGTATTTTGCAATATAAAGTTATCAGTGTGTCGAGTGAGTTCCTCTTGTCATGGTCATTAATAATTTATACTGTTTGCGCTTGTGTTTGTGCTTGTGTTTCCTCTGCTTGTTTGCTTTGCTTTGCTTCTTTGCTTTGCTTTGATTTGCTTTTGTATTGCAACACTCTGTATACTACTTTTCCTACTTTGATAACATTTTGATACTGTTCTGCTACAATTCTAAACTGTTACTATTGTTTTCCTATGTTTATTTTTATTTCCATTTTCTATTTTACATTTTTTGTTGTTGTTGTTGTTGTCAGTGTATGTTTAATGTATTTCTCTAACAAAATTTCTATGGACCATGGCTCTTAGACACTCTTTACTCCCTGTTGCTCTCTCTACATTGCATTTCATTTAGCTAAATTTCGTTATAAGTATAAGTATGTGTGTGTGTGTGTGTGTGTGTGTGTCTATTTTTATTGTATGAATAAAAATAAATAATAATAAAGAAAGGAAAGGAAAGGAAAGGGAAGGAAAAAGAGTAAGAGAGTGATACTAAAAAGGAAAAACTTACATTTTTATAGTAAAAGATTTGAATCTCTAATTTTACTATCCCCTCCTCTCACACGCTCTCTCTCTCTCTCTTGCTCACTCGTTCATTGTCTTTCTATCTCTTTGGTATTTAACACATACTCATGCATACGTACATACATATGTATGTACATATGAGTATGTATTGTATTAAGAGCAATGAAAATAAATAAGAAAGAATGAACGAGAAAGAAAAAAAACATCAAAATTAAACACAATCACAAAGAAAAATCAGAAACCCAATAAACATTTTGAAACATTTTAATCAGAGTCTATTACTTGTTTTTCTTTTGATTCTTTTAAGCATAATTTTAGATGTAAAGCAACGAAATAAAGAAAAAAAAACAAGAAATGAAATAAAAATGAAATAAAATTTCTTACAAAATGGAATTGTTAATAAGGGGGTATACAAACGGACAAGATCTACCATGTGTATGGCAAAGGAAGAGAAGACCATGACCATGTATTATGCACGAGTATGATGAAATACAAACGAATTTCATTATTTTTCATGTTTTTTTTTCTGCTTATTTTTTCAACTTCATAATTTCCATTTTTATTTATTTTCGTTTTTATCAAATCTTTTACATTCGAAAAGAGGGAGAAAGAGAGAGAGAGCAAGAGGGCCTGCAGATATAAATCCCTTGTTTTATGATTTTAGATAAATATTTAAAGACATCTTCTTATTCGTATTCTACTTCTGTTTTTTTCTTTTTGATGGAATAATTCTTTTCATTGTATTGTTGTTATTGTTGCTGTTGTTGCTATTGGCATTGGCGTTGGTGTATCCTAAAAGATGTTTTTTTTTTATTATTCTTGCCTGTTTAGACATAAGGTCACAGGATTATTATTTATTTAGAGATTCGCCTACGTCTTCGTTTACTTCTCTCTGCCGCTCTCCTTAGTCAATGTGTGTATGGCTTACGGTCATTTTTATAGCTTAACTGTGTTAATATTATTGGCATTAGCATTTGTTAACCGCGAATCAAGGCGAAAGATGTCATTAATCAATTTTCTGATTTCTCAAAGAGACAGCCAGTCAGCCAGGCAGCCAGCCAGCCAGCTATTCAACCAATGAAAGGCAACAACATCAAACAGAATGTGAACCAGAACCAGAACCACAAACAATAATCAGAAACATAAATATTTTTGCGGCCATAGGCGTAGAAAATCTCACTCACTTCATTTGTTATTGAATGTGTTGTTGGCTAACAAAGATCTGTTATCCTGTGAGTGGCATTAAGAGGGGGCGGTTGCTTTCTGTTTCATCGAATAAATTTTAAATGCTTTATTGTCTTGTCTTATTGTGCCTAAATGAAGCACAGCTGTTCTCCGATTTTCTTTGTTAATGACGTTATCTTTGGATTTTTGGAAATTCTACAGAAAACCATCATAAACAATGGATAACAATAATTTTGTAATGGCAGGTGGAAGGCGGGGGAAAGGGTGTTTGGAGGAAATTAAAAATCAAATTTTATAACAAGTTCTTGAAAATTTACAGCATTATATATACAAGCTTATTATTTATAGCAAATCTTAAACGCAGTCTTCTCCCCCAAGAATATCAATCGTACGAAACTTTGCAAAAAAAAAATAAAATATTTTTATGAAAACGTGTAATATCCTGTTTATTCATAAAATTCCAAGAACGAATAAATAATAAGCAAAAAAAGCGTGATGTTTTCCGTAGAAAACGTTCAAATCAAATTGATTATTCCACTTAAAATGAAAAAGAAAATTATGAAAGATAAAAAATAAATATGAAATGAAAAATCTATTGTAAAGAGGTGAAAATTCCATGAAAACCTTTTTGAGATCATATACTTTGGTATGGCATGAACTAAGCTACAAATCCGTATTGTAAAGTTCGTACATTCAATGGATTTCGTTAAAGCACTGTTTGTTACAGTGACACCAAGTCATGGAGAGTACTTAACACAGTTACACAGGAGCTCGTAATTATTTGAAAAATTTTGGATACAAAAAAAGATTCCATACTTTTTCCAGTCTCTGCGACAATTTTTTGTTGGTATATCGTACGTAAAATGCCGCCGGTACCTGTTTTTTGTTAATTAGTTAGAGGTTCTCTATAGGAGAAGACAAAATGAAATAATCTTTGTAGTGACGCCAAACAATGAATATGACCGATTTGGAGTCATCACTCTGGAATCACCTTAAATTTCTTCAAAAAGTAATAGATTTACAATATTTAGAATAATTTTTCTTAAATCTTTGCAAATTCAATACCAAATTCAAAGTGCTCGAAATATTCGAAATTTTTTTTGTCTGATATATATTGTTACGTTTTTACCTTTTTAAAAACGTTTAAATATGAGTTCGTTACATGCAAACCAAGTAAAAACAAATATGTGTTTAGTTTTTCTTAAACTCTCTTTATTGTTCACACTACGTTTGGGCCACTGTTCACACTTAACGATACAACAATAATAATATGCTTTTTCAGTTTACTAGTTCACACAAGTATTCGCTAGATCTTTTCAACCAAGCTTTTGTTCATACGCAACTTCACACAAAGCTAACTGAATTCTTACTGACTTCTGCCTGCTTTGTCCAGCCCGTTTATAGTCCGACACAACCAGTCTAACGAACATTCTTGAAGTGGAATGTTCGTGATCTCACCTTCTCGAGAGCTCTATTGCTAATACATTGTTGTTTGTGTACTTTGCTTATGTTGTCCATCCCTTTTTGTTACATACATGTTGTTGTTGGTACCAGGCGCAACCAGGTTCGTCGTACATATGTGTGTGCGCAGCTTTAGATAATCAACACGTTCATTGTATACTTAGTGTTAGTGTGTATTTGTATCGTGGGGCTTTTGTTTATCGTTTTTGTTGTTAAACGATATTAGGTCGTTTCGATTTGCGTAACAATATTGTTACGAAAATGAAGAATCTAGATACTGGTGTTTTACTTTTATATCGCTTAACATTAAAATTATAAACAAAAATACATACATCAGCATAACAAAATTGGTAAACAAGTAAACAAAAATACAATAACAAACTCTACTAGAAGAAATGTAAATAAAATACACATACAACACTAATGAATATAAACAACGATGTTTACATTTAAAGAAATTTCGAGAAGGCGAAGCCACGAACATTCGCCTTCAAGAACATTAATCAGACTATTTACTTTGCCATATAAAAGTCAAGGCAAAGCAGGCGACTGAGTTAGTAAAGTTCACTCAGTCTTGTGTGAAGACGCGGTGCGTTTGAAGAGAGTAATGGTGGTTTGAAGATCTCCGTTACAAAGATCTGTCGTATAATTGTTTAGTGATTGTTATTGTTTATGCAGAGGAATAACAAAGAAAAGCAATTGTTGTTGTTTACATCAAGTTGTGAAAAGTGGCTTACAGAATTGTGCGAATAATAAAGACTTTTAATTAAAATTAAACACGTTTTTTTTATTTTATTTACAAACTACGAGCTCATATTTTAAATGTTTTTAAGAGGTAAAAACGTAACAATATGAAATATTATGTACAATAGTTTATACCAGTCTATCTGCCTTAGTGTAAAAATTCCAATTGCAATTAATTGCCCTGGAAAAGCTTCTCATTGCCCAGTCGCTTGGAGTTGACATTTAGCCGTACATTCTGTTACTCGCATTTAAAATTAAAACACTTAAGATGGCTTATTTTACAAGCTAGGCCGTAATCATAACTAAACTGCTATATTAGCCAAGGAAATAAAGCAAATCTATTGTAAGTAGCTAAGACAGTTAACCATGAGAAGACTTTTTTCTTTCAGAATGTCAATAAAAAAAGACAGCATGACAGCAGTTTTCTGACGATATTGGCATAACTTTTACTTCCAGCCACTGAGTTTTAAGTTTTTATAAACGAAATTGTAGAATTTTGACAAGAAAAACTGCCTGAAGAGCTTATCTTAGGGACTAAAGTGTAATATCAATACGAGTTTATCCAAGAACGAATATTGACAGCAATTGAATTGACCAGAACTATTTAGACCTCAAGTTTGCATTGAAACTTTTGCATTTTGCCTGAACTAAACACATACATGGCGGCGCGATGATGTGGAACGGCTAAAAAGGTTAGTAAGAACCCAAAACTTGAATATAAAGTGATTGGGAATTAGAACGGAAGCGAATCTGTAACAATGTAGTCGTATTTTCAGACTAACGACGGTTATCCTTGTTGGATACTGTGGCCAGTCTGTATGGTGTGTATTTGTACATCAATAGAGTGGTGTGTTGAAACCCAGAGGCTACCACATCATTGGAATTCGCCTTTGTAGGAAACTAAATTCAAATTGAAGTAGAAATGCAAGAAAAATTATTTGAAATGATTGAAGGAAAAACGCTTCAGAAGTGATTATGTTGATGTAATATTCAAAAAATGCCCAAATTAATCAAAAAAATTTATAGGCAATGAATTGGAGAAGTCATTACTGCGATAGAATTATGCTCAAACTCAAGAAAAACCTGCAGAATCAATGGAACACACTCCAACAGCAATTTAAAAGCTTTGCTTAAAAAAAATTATTTTTCTAATGTATTTAATATTGGCCATGAATTTTGATGATATCACCATAATATTGTCATTGCCATACACATTTTGAAGACAATTGTGATTTAATTGTCTGTCTGACTGTCTGTATGTCTGATATTTCATTAACCCTTTTGTGATTTCTATTTTATAAAGTAACTCAAGCTATGACAAGACTTGCGTATCATTTACAATACAAAGATATTCTAGGAAATCTTAAGATAATTAATTCCATTGAAAATTTATTATTTCAATTTGCAGAATGCCTTAAAGGCTTCTTTTTTCTATTTCAGTTTCTTGGTCAAAATAAAAAAAAAACAAAAAAATATCATTTGCCAAGACAACAAGATTTGCTTTTGAGTACACATCGCATCGAAAGCATAATATTCTTATAAATTCTTACAAATCTCCATGAATTTAAAAATATTTCACAGAAATCAACAAATAGCATGACAATGACAGTAAAAATTATGCTTCAGTTCAACAAAAGGCCGCCCATTGATAATGAATTGCACTGAACAGCTCATACCTTTGCATGCGTATTCCATAGAAAACGAAATTACTGGCATAAAAATAAAAAGAAAAGCCAAAAGAGGGAGAAAATGAGGAAGAGAATGAGTGTAAGGCAGAGACTGAGAAGTCTAATAGTATTAAAATATTTAAAAGATTTAAAGCTTAAAAAGGATGATTTATAACAGAAAGGCAGGGGAAAACAAACCAGCATCATGCGCCTGGTTCTCACATATTTAAATTATTTTCCTTGAAACTGCCATTATGCTGCTTTTGTACAAAGAAAGTTTGCATTATTTATCGCAACAATGCAATACTGAAGAAGAAGAGGACCGACTCTCTTCTGTCCTTAACGAACCCATCAAAACATACGGTGCACCGTAGCAATATTCCTAGACTCTGCTGTACTTGTAGAAGAAGAATAGGAACGACTTACTTCTGTCCTTAGCTTTTGATGGGCATGCCGAAAGGCTTGGCATTCCAGCAAATGACTTCTGCAGGAGCTGTGATCCTGAGGAGCAGAGAGAGATTGTTTCTCACCTCATGTGTCACTACCGTGCTCTTGTCATAAGGAGACGGTGGCTAGCCTAGGTTAGGTTAGCAGGTTCATTTGGTAGCCATACGGTCAATTGTGTGAGGGAAGCCCCCTTGTCATGATTTGTTACTGGTAGGTTTGAACCGCCGTGAGCTAAGAATGAAACTGGTCAGTTCGCTTAATGGTACGTTTGCCACTATGCCCCTATTTTTAAACATGCTGTCACCCACACACCCTTGTGCTGAAGTGTAAGGCACTCGCATAGAATCAATTCCGTTTCCTCCACCTTATGACAGCTGCTGCAGTAATCCTGGTGGTGCAGACCAAACTTATCAGCCAAACTGCAAATAGCACAGTGTCCCTTTAGCATTCGTGTTGGAAAGCAAAGCGTTTTCTTTTCGAACTCAAGTAGTTCCCTGGTAAATGTTTTCCTTGATAGTCGCCGTAGTCTAGTAGGTAGTGTGCTTATTAGACGTAAGACCAGGGCTCGAGCCCCAGGCCAGACATCATGACGAAATACAAAAAGTATTTCTTCGACGAAATTGCCATGAAAATGTTTCTCAAAAATCTGTCGTTCGGAGTCGACTTTAAACTGTAGGTGCCATCACTCATGTATGAAATTAACACACACAACATAAGTGGTGTGAGAAACTAGGACGTTGTACAATGGGTCAATTCGAACTCCGGGTACTGTACTTGCCTTAACCTAACCTAACCTAACCTAAATGCTGGCCTAAATAGTATTCCTTTCGGATCATCCGTTCTGTTAATTTTATAAAACTTGGAAAACCATTACAAAAGTAGAATTTTAACAATTAAAACTTTTTATAAAATTCAAACTTCATATGAAAACTTATGCTGGGTTACTCTTGTGGCTCATGGTACAGCAACATATTACGGAAGCAAATATTTTATCTTTCACCTTGAAGTTTGTTTCTCTGTTTCTTTATTTTTTTGTTGTTGCTGTTGTTGTTGTTGTTGTTTTTATTTTAATATTATAAAACATTGATATTTTTAATTGGGTTGTTTGAAAATGTTGCTTTTATGTACTCAAATTAATAGAAAACTTTTTGTTTGTTTTTATGCATATTGTACATACGATGATAATGGGAGTAATAAAAATCCAGAAAAAATTGTGAAAATAAAAATAAATTTTCCATACTTTTTTTTACTGTGCAAAAAAAAACTCTATTGAAAAGTCTAAATTGGCTAAAAACTAAAATAAACTTGAAATTTAATAGAAAAACACACTCAAACACACACGCACACAGAGATGCACTCTTATACAATTTGTTTAAATTTATTCTTCTAAAAGGTTAAATATGCAACAACAAATAAAATAAATTCTGTTCTCTTCTGTTCTGTTCCTGCTACACACAAACACATACACACACAAGAGTATGAATATTTTTAATTAAAAAAAAGGACAGGAAATGCAAGTAATGTACATACATATGTAGATACGCCTCTAATAATAATAATAATGATAAGCATACGCCTCTGTTAACCGCAACAATTTAAAAACCCAGCAAATAAGTGGAAAATAAGAGTTTTTTTTTTAAATAATTAAAGCAGATTTTATGTATTTTCCACTTAAATAAACACGATTTATTATATTCGAATGCAAACAGAATTTCAAAATTTATTCAAGTGCCTCTAAATAAACTGCCAAACATACCAACAAAATTAAACAAAAAACCAAAAAAAAAAACACAAAAATTATGAACTTAATTTGGAAATTTAAAATTCATTAAAACAACAGCAAGAAAAAAAGAAAAAGAAAAAAGAAATTTTAATTGGAAAATATGGATATTTTTCGTTGTCTGTCTGTCCGTCCATTTTTAATAAAATGATAAAAACTAAATTTTTCTAAAACAATAATAAAAAGAAATTTATAATCTGTATATTATTAATAATTAATTAAAAAATTACAAACATACCCATGTACATACATACGTACATACATACATACATACATACATATATATGTGAAAATGCCTATAGGGGATCTTCAAGCATGGTTGTCTTTTTAAAATCATAATTATATGAATGGAATATTATTATACGATGCTAGGCTATGATCCTGACTAAAAGTATTATTTTTCAATTTGCATTAAAAGCAGAGATCGGGAATGAATCGTTTTTTCGCTACTCCTAAGCACTCATGAAATTTTGAATATAAGTGAGTCAACAATATTGAAATTTCACACTTCTGATTCATTCATTCATACTCACTGCAAAGTTGATTTATAAGTACAGGATGCAATGAGTGTACAGGTTGCAATGAGTGTACGTACAACATTGACATCAAACTCATACCATTCGAAGTATGTTTGATTCATGTATGTTAGTGTTCGTACGGGATTCATACTTATTTTGTCCTTCGTGTAAATGTTGAGTTACTGAGAATCGAAATCAATGATGATGAGTACTTCAAACTTTGAATATGAGTAGAGGTTCCATGATATTAAAATAAGTATGAATGCGTATAGGTATCAGAAATTATGAGTATGATTTGATTCTGTTCATCTTTTTGAATACTCATTGCTGATCTCTGATGTGAACATGCATTCAGGAGATCTTTCAAGCATGGGAGTCATTTAAAAACCATAATTATATGTGTAGCAATTTATCATAGAATGCTAGGCTATGATAATTTGCATTGGAAGTATTGATATGAACACTGACTACAGAAATTACCCTGTGAACAATAGTCGCCTTAGTCTAGTAAGTAGTGTATTGCCTAATTAGATGCAAGGCTGTGGTTCAAACCCCTGCCTAGACACCTCGAACAGAACAAGAAAAATATATTTCTTCGTTGACTTCCTCTTACCAGTTGGCTTACGAAAAAAAAACTCTGAGAGTAGCTGCCATATCAACTGCAAACTTACCCACGATTGAAAATAAATTTTTTGGTTTTTATAAACAATCCAATGTCCTCTTTAACATATAAAAAGATTCATTTGTTGAAATGAATTCACTAAAGAGGCCCTGTCTCGCTACGCTTAGGTATCGCACGAGATCTGAAGTCCACGCTGCAGGCTGGTCTCGAGGTCATCATGTCTCTACAACCATTAAACATCTTCTTCTTAAACGTGGCTGCTAGAACTACACTGGACAGAAGTGGATAACGGGGAACGAGGGAACTACTTGAGTTCGACAAGAAAACGTTTTGCATACTAACGGGAATTCTAATGGGCAAAGGCGCTATTGGCAGTTTTGCTGACAAGTTCGGTTTGCCCAACCAGTATTACTGAAGAAGCTGCCATAATGTAGAGGAAACGGAATCGGTGTAACACGATTTATGTGAGTGCCTTGCACTTCAGAACAGACGTTATCGGTTTTTGGCTGGCAGAACGTTTGAAAATATGCGCGTGGTGGCGAAGGTGCCACTAAGCGAAATGGCCGGTTTCATCCGAAGCTTAGGGTTGTTTTCAAACCCACCACTAGGGAATCATTGCAAGGGGCGTACCTCATATCGGCCACCGAGCAAACTTGCCTGTGAAAAGCAAGCTCGCCGTTAACCTAACCTAAGCTAAATATTTTTATCTTTAAAAAAAGTCGAGAAAAGGCCCTTAGGAAGTATACTAACCCCTAAACAGTAACGTTTATAGACTATTAAGATTTCTTTACATTTTAATTGGGGGTTTTTGTACCCACACAAAAGAGCTTCGTTGGAGGTAGTGAATATTTTAACAATCAGTCAACGAAATCATCAAACTTATTAAACTTAAAAATTAAAATTTCTCCACAAAACTTACCATGTGATGCCTCTAGTACTCTCCTTGGATGCATATATCCTTGGTTCATAACCAAATTATGATAAAAAAATTTGAAATTAAATTAAAAACGTTTTTATATTTTAAAACCATATTCCCTGTAAGCTGTCTTTAATTAAAAATTTTCGAGTATGAAATCAAAAAAAAAATAAAAATTCTTAAAATTTTCATGAAATATTTCTTATCAAATTTCATCACTAAAAAGTGTTTTTCAAAAATATGTAGTACACCCAAACCTGTTTTTACACGGTTTTTTTTACGCGAATTTGAAATAACACGGTTTTTTTTAACAAATTTACCATTTTTTTTGTTCGCTCCTTTTTATACGGATAAAATCGTTTAATAAAATAAAAACTCTGTGTATACTATTCAACTAAATCTGTGCGTTTTTATAAAGTTATTCAATTTTATAGGCATATGTAGGCTGCTGCATCAATCCTATGTATATTTTTTCAGTTTGTTTATACACTTACATACATACATAATATTTGACTTTTTTTACGCGTTTTTTTTTACACGGTAACCACTGGAACGTATCTACCGTGTAAAAAAAGGTTTGGGTGTATTTCCATAAGACCTTGCATTAAATATTTAATTTCAGAAAATATCTTTTAATACTAAAAAAACAAAAAAAACTTTCCCCTTTTTTTTCCACACATTGCACTTACATTTTGGGAAAAACCAATTCAAAGAAAAAAAAAATACGAATATTTTCCTTTGAATTTTCAAAAAACATTAACTCTGATGAAAATTTTTTGTTCGATAATGCAGCTGGCATATGACAGAATAGTATTAAATTTCTGATAAAAACTAATTTACTTGATTTCAAAACAAAAATAAATTTTCCTGGAATATTTTTAATACCAAATCATCACCATAAAAAATAAGCTGGAATTCAATTCCTTCGAGTAAGGATTACCAAATCTCAAGAGCTTTTAAAAAAAACAAATGAAAAGATAAAGAAGAGGAAAAAGAAAATTTAATTAAATTAATTATTGAATTCGATGTAAGACTTTAACTGCACACAAATGATTCATTTTAACAAGAAAAAGCAAAAAATAGAAATAAGTCAGCCTTTCATAATGCATAGTCATAGGGAATCCATGTTTGGATCTACAATACCTAATAGAAATTTAATTAACTTCCGAACAATTTTTCAAACGAATATATTGGCCTGAATGAAATACAAGTTTCTCTACATATTTCTTTAGAATATTGTTACGTTTTTATCTTTTAAAAACGTTTAAAATATGAGCTCGTAGATTGCAAATAAAATAAAAATGTATTTGTGTTTAGTTTTTATTAAAATTCCTTATTAATCGCACAATTCTGTAAGCCACTGTTCACAACTTGATGTAAACAAAAAACAATTGCTTTTCTTTGTTATTCCTCTGTTTATACCCTTTGCATATACAATAACAATTACTAGAGAATTATTCGACATATCTTTGTAAAGGAGACCTTCAAACACACCGCGTCTTCACACAAGACTGACTGAAGTTTTACTCACTCAGCCGCCCGCTTTGCTTTTCCTTTTATATGGCAAAGTCTGATGAATGTTCTTGAAGGCAAATGTTCATGACTTCACCTTGTTGAAACCTCTATAAATGTAAACATCGTTGTTTGTGCATTTTGTTTACATTTATTGTTGTTGTGTTGTTGGTGTATTTTTGTTTACTTGTTCACCATTTCTTCTGCTGTTGTTTGTTGTTATATTAAGCAGTAAGATAATTTGTAAACAGGTTTGTTTACTGCATTGTTTTGTTTTTGTAGCTTTTGTTTACAATTTTAATGTTAAGCGATGTAAAAGCAAAACACCAATATCTAAATTTTTCATTTTCGTAACAATATTTATGTTTTAAGAGAGAACACGTTACGTTATTTTTTAACCACTTATCTAGCTGGAAAATGTGTTCATATAAGTATGGAGACACTTCATGGAGTTTAGTAAGCAAGGAAAGCAATGTCAAAAGTTCTTAGTAGGTAAGAGAAATGTTTTCATGGTTTATTTTAAATAACTTTAGGGCAGACGAGTCTGCACAGGATTTGTTAGAGTACACTCTAAAGGATAGTTTATCTAAAGGATAGTTCAACACGGATAAGAGGTGTACCGCTTTTAGCTTGTTTATAGGCTCCACAACTACTCGGTATATACCTTTGACCAGGAACTTGTATGAAATTGATACAAAACAGTAACTGCATAAGAAAATAAAGGCAGATACCAACCGGTTTAATAACTATTTCGTTGCAAAATGATAGTAGAAATGCTCTGGCACTCAGTATTAAATCCATGGCATGGTGATTAATAATTGTTACATGGACCTGAACCACACTACAGTAGTTTGAAAGAGGTACAATCATCGATCTTCTCTTTTACTCAGAATGTGTTAACTATGCAGTGAAATTTATTCCTTATTTCCAGCCATATTGTGGCGATGTTGAACTTTAAGATTTCGCCGTGAAAACCAAAGTCTACCCTATACATACATACACACATAATTGGTCATTACAACCTACAGTTTAAAGTCGTCTTCGAACGACAGATTTTTGAGAGAAACTTTTCATGGCAATTTTATTTACTCTCAGAATTTTTGCCTGAAATCTGCTGAGAGGAAGAAATATTTTTTCAGATTTTGGTTTGTTCGAGATGCCTAAGCCCAGGGTTGAACCATGGCCTCATGTCGAATAAGCTAACACACTACCTGCTAGATTACGGCGACGTCTACACGTCTGCCCTTTTTTTAGTTGAATCCTCGAAAATAACTCTGGCAGAGCACTAGTCTTTTATGCTTGCTATTCTAATGTGCAATTCTCAATGAAGAGTACTCATTCGTTTAATATGGGCACGAAAAGACCTAGAAATCTAAGATTGTGCGATCAAAATACACCAGATTGGCTATATAAATAAATTAAAAAAATAATTATTCTTTCGCATTTTAAAGCCTGCAATTTTTTAAAAATTTAATCGCCTTAAAGTGCTTACGACACCATACTCTAGTAGGTATTGTGTTGGCTTTGTCGACATGAAGCCATGATTCAACCCTGGGCTCAGGCATCTCGAACAACCGAAAAAATATTTCTTCTGTGACATCCTCTCAGCAGTATCCTAGCAAAAACTCTGACAGTAAATTAAAATTGCCATGAAAAGTTTCTCGTTCAGGAGTAAATAACAAGGTTGGTGTAAGAAGAAGAAGGTTGTAATCCTGACTAAAGAGTTGTAACTGCCAATTAAGTAAGTAATTAAGTGATGAATAAATTCGTAGTTTCTATAGAACATCTTTCCAATGAACAAATAAAACAAATCAATATAAAAAAATGTAACCCCAATCAATGTTCAATGTGAGGACATTTTACAAAAAGGCAAGAGCGGAGCAAAGGAGTTACTAATTAAAATTCTATTATATTGAATAGATTTTCATATCCATCCATCTATTCATTGATTTCGGTATGCATCCATTAAATTCTATTTAATTTGTATGGATTTGATAATTTCCTTTTTTTGTGTATGTAAGTGCTGAAATCATTTGAAAATAAATTTTCCGCAATCATCTATAAATAGTCATCTAAGCAAAAAAAACTTCATGACAAATTATCTGTCACTGTCATCTGCTATGTCAGAGCAACAGAAAAGAGGCTGAAATAGAAAAACCTGGCCTGGACTGGCTGGTATACAAATAGTGATTAAAATTCGATGGTTATTGATAAATTAAACACACAATGAATACAAGAGAATAGAAAAAATTGGGAAAGAAAAAATTACGTTTATCAAAACCTATGCCATGACTAGCATGATTTAAAAGGTCTCTTTAAAAAATCATTAGAATAGAAAAGCAACAACAACAACCAGAATAACACTGTAATTTACTGAAAACCGTTATTATTGATGAATTAAAAAAGTGACACAAAAAGAAGGAGGAGAAAGAGAAAAACAGTGAAAACAGAAACACAGAAATAATTAATGATAAAACTTTTATAGAAATTTTGTTTCCATGTCCATCCAACCAACCATCTCCACACTCTAACTAACCTAACCCTAGTACTTGCTCTCTAACACTGTCACTGGGGCTGCCAATCAGTTTCTTGTTGTTGTAATAATTTTAGTTTTAGTTTTAGTTTAAAGCATTAGTTTTTATTTATTTTTTCTTTTTTTTTTTTTTTTGATACAAATCCATGTATTTTTCCATATAAAATACAGTAAAGTTTTGAAAATGAATTTTCTTGGAATACCATTAACTAACATACGCTTACAATATAATGTAAACCTAAAGGCATGGAGGGTATATGAACGAGGTTGGGGTAAGGCCGGTGGAAGTAGTTTTATAGTTTAGTTCTCTCTATGCTGGTATTTAAAATAATATTATGACAAGCATGACAAGAATAAAAACAAAAAAACAAAAAAACAAAAAAATACAAATAAAATACATTTAAAATTTCAAAATAATTTCCTCAAGTTTTATATGTTGCTTTTGGCAATTTAATCCACAATCCAACGCAAAACCAAACCCTTGCCATCGTTCGTAACTAATTGTTTAAAGTTTTGTTTCCATGTTAAATTCAAATTATCAGCTACAAGCGTGTGTGTATACAAAATGAAACAGAACGAACGTAACGATCCGGGGCAATACTTTTGCCACCTTTTATTATTACACCGTATCATCGTTGTTTTACTAGTTTGTTTATTGGGATTTAGCGTGTATATTAATAAAAAATAAGGTATATTCGCATGTAGTATGTACATAAATACAGGGTCTTATATGTTCGTATTTCATTTCATTTTCAAACACATTTTTTTATAGACATTTATGTGCCAGAGATAAATATTTCCACAAGATCTCACAGGTCTTCTTTCTTTTGTTGAAGTCCGCGACATTGTAGGCCGATTATTGTCTTTCAAAGCTTTAATTGTTTATCGTTAATGTGAAATTTGGAATGTCAAATAGTCCCACAAAAAACACAACAAAGACTTCAAATCTAGTGAAGGCTCTAAGCCTTTGGATTACAATACAACTTCTTGGTACTTACTAAATGGTAAGGCTTAATATATGGCGTTAGAGTATGAGCATAGCTTGCATTCCTATATTTCTCATTTTATGATATATTATGATAACAACAAAACTGATGGGTTCATTTGCACCTAATGCCGACTACTATATTATATATACGGCAGGACAATCATGGAGAACTTAAGACAGGAAATGAAATTGGAGACATATTCTATATGCATCAGGCGTACGTCCCGCCAGTCATGAATAAAATTAGATACTGTTGTTTTGCTTTTACATCGCTTAACATTAAAGTTATAAACAAAAAAATTACAATTTACAACAAACACCAGCATAAAAAATGGTAAACAAGTAAACAAAAATACAGCAACAACACTACAAGAATAAACGTAAACAATGATGTTTACATTTATAGAGATTTCGAGAAGGCGAAGCCACAAAGTCGCCGTGGTCTAGTAGGCAGTGTGTTGGCTTATTAGACGAAAAGCCAGGGTTCGAGCCCCAGGCCAGACATCAAGACAAAATAAAAAAAATATTTCTTCGGCGACTTCCTCTCAGCAGATTTCTGGTAAAAACTCTGTGAATAAAATAAAATTGCCATGAAAAAGTTTCTCAAAAATCTGTCGTTCGGAGTCGACTTTAAATTGTAGGTCCCGCCACTCATGTATAAAATTAACACACACAACATAAGTGATGTGAGAAACTAGGTCGTATTCCTGACTGAAGGGTTGTAATGACCAATTGTAGGTATGTATGAAGCCACAAAAAATCGCCTTCAAGAACATTCATCAGACTATTTACCCTGCCATATAAAAGGCAAGGCAAAGCAGCAGAGTGAGTTAGTGAAGTTAGTGAAGTGAAGTCAATCTTGTGGAGAGACGCAGTGTGTTTGAAGAGAGTAATCGTCAGGTCAGGCGAGCGACCACAGACCACATAGATTCAGTGTTCAGTTTCATTAGAAGATACAGGGCGATATAACTGTCTATTGAACCATGGGGCGCGGACTCGAATAAACATCACGATTTTGAATAGAATCAGAGACATATTTTACGTAGATCTAGCATTCAGTTTCATTAGGTGACACAAGATCATGTTACTGACCAGAGAAGAGTGGCGATATGCCTTATAAACCTACAAAATACTCTACGCAGTGGAAGCAGGATTAGTAAGGAATGCTAGAAACCGGGGGATATTATTCAAGAGGTAACATATAATCGTAAGAATTAAATTGCTTTCATATCTGTCATTAAGGCACATTTATAAGGCATTAATGGAGTCACAATTTGCTCAATAACCTGACTACTTGCAATCAAATTACTCTGACGTGAGTATGCACGGACATATGCCCCTATTGAGATGAGAAGTGAAATGAGGGACATTTATACTAAATTTGGAACTTAGGAGTAGTCATTTCAGATGAAACCAAACGGGGGAAAAATATTGAAATAACATCGTTAGCCATGACTGTTCAAAAAAGTTTCTCAACTTTGTCGCTAATAGAGCGAATAGATTGAGATTACTTTCATGAGCCTAGGGACTTAGTCTGCAATAAGCACAGATTAAGCATGTCCGATACTAATAACTGCAGATTTTGCCGTAAGTAAGAGGAAGCGATAAACCATTTATTCTAAAGCCCTAGACCCGCGTATTATATATACGCTGGGTGAGCAAGGCTTGAATTAGCGGGTTTCTTGACATATTTAGTCTGTGATTAATAATAATCCACAATATGTCAATGTCGGTTGCAATACTAAAGCCAATCTGGGTCCTAAAGAAATCAAAGTATGCCAAAAACAGTACGTAGGTTACAAATATTTCAATAAAATTTCATAATCCAGCCTTCGTTGGGCGATTGTAATGATCTAAAATATTCGTTGCAGCTTGATAAACGCTGATCAATTGAAACACCAAACGAATTTGAGCTGATTTGCTTATTAACGGCTCACTTTCAATCAAATCAAAGTGGAATAATAATTCAAAATAGAAAAAAAAAATCTGTCCAACGCAATAAAAGAATTCTTGAAAAGGAAACTCAATTCTGTCAGATCAGTTTTTAATATTTTCAATATTCTTCTACAACACATACATACATGTGCTCACAAACACATAAATCTGTATTACATTTTTACCTATGTATACTTACATATATTTATACATACATATGTAATCCCATATACATATGTACATACATCCCTACATACGTACATATGTATGTATTGTAGTAATATGTTTATATTGTTGATATATCAACACACACTTTAACCATTTTCATTTATACGATTTCACATTCGTAAGTAAGAGTTTAAGAAAATGCGAATACATGTGTTGTTGTTGTTGTTGCTGGTTCTTTTTTTCTGTTTGTTGGCTGTATATGTGTGTGTGTTTGTTATTGTATTATTTTCTTATACAATTTTTATTAAGGATTTTATTTTTTTTTTTTTTTTTTTGTTGGTACTCTTCTCTTCTTTAATAATAATATGGTTGTTGTAACCAATGAAAAGGAAAGAAACACGGTCATAAAAAAGTATACCAGCACACAACAGCAGCAGAAAAAATAAAATCGTTGAGAGGGAGAAAAAAAACAAATAATAAAAGATTAATATGCATTGTGACATATACACAGATACACACACTTACATACACATTGCTTTACAACATTCCTTACATACTCTCACTCTTTCACTCTCTTCCTCCTATACACCTACTTTAGCTGTAGCGAGCAATTCGTTAAAAGAAATCCGTATGAAGAGAAAATGAGCAAAAAAAAAAAGAACGAAAGATGAACAGGAAGAAACAAAGCCAAACCGAAAACTCACAAAAAAAAAAGTTAACAAAAAAAAAAAAAACACAGAACAAATCCCATTTGCAGTACAACAACAATAACAGCAACAGCAACCACATCAAGTACATTATGATTGTGTACAGCTGTTGCTGCTTTGTTAGAAACATTATTGTTACCTTGAGCACCAAACACTCACTTCATTAAACGTATTGAATTGCTTTATAAAATACAGGCGTATTGAAATATTACTTTTATGACGTCCTTCATAACGCATATCCATCCATAAGCCATAAGCATTCGTGTGGTGAATTCTTATGGCAATTAATGAAAATAATTTAATTGCGTACAAATTTGCCAATTGGGTTTAATATCTCTCTCCTTCACTGTCAATGATTATTTTTCAATGGACAGGCCTACCTAAAGGATACATCATATCAGTGATACCAGATACCAGAGAGATTTAAAGAGTATTTTAACTATACTCTCTTATGTGTTCAATAAGGAAATCAATAAGTTTGTTTTTTTCTTCTCTCTACAAGAGAAACAGTAAAACAACAACAACAATAAGAAGCAGAACAAAGAAAATGTTGAAAATTTTCCACATATTAAAAGGGATATTAATTTGAAAAGGGCTATAAATAGTACAGAAATTGCGTAAAAGCATACATAAAAAGTACGTTTTAATTCATCCAATTTGCAAAAAAAAATATACTCACGTTGATGTTGTATAACGACATGCTGTTATGGAAAATAAATCATAACGAGAGCATGTTTCTTGGATAATATGTCGGAGAAATCCTGTAATGAAATTGTAAAGCAAATATTCAATACAGACTTTCATTTCAGCAACAAATGTCTGCAGATACGAATTTCATTACTACACACACCTGATTATGTACATACATGAAGGCGCCATGGTCTAGTAGGTAGTGTGTTGGCTTATTAGACGTGAGGCCTCGGTTCAAACCTCAGGTTAGGCATCTCCAACTGAACGAAATATGAAAAAATATTTCTTCGGCGACTTCCTATCAGCAGGTTTCTCCAAAAAAAATCTGTCGTTCGGAGTCGACTTTAAACTGTAGGTCCAGCCACTCATGTATAAAAATTAACGTACACAATATAAGTGGTGTGAGAAACTAGGTCGTAATCCTCACTAAAGGGTTGTAATGGCCAATTATGTATGTAATTATGTACATGCAATTTCGTGAAGTATTGTTCCCTGATCGTCTTAAAACAGTGCACCCAATCCACTGCCATTTACGTCTCTGTGGTCTGTAGGTTATTGTATTAAACATGGTTCAATTCGTATTAAATATCCACCATTTTGTTGTTTAACTTTTTGCCATCTTGAGAACATTATACATTATGTATCTCCCATGGCAGCTGTTCTTTTCCTTGGGGAAAACATTTTTTATTTATTCGCTGCTTATTTATTCTTAGCATTCCATTTCAGTTTCGAACTCTAAAACCTTAAGGGCCATTCTTACAACTTGCCGTTAAACTTGAGTTTAGTTAAAGGTAACTTTAGCTAAAGTGAACTTTAAAGTCACCTTTAAGTTATTTTCGTTATTACAACTTAAAGATAAAATAAAGTTTTCATGGCAGAGCCAAAGCAATGTCGATAAGACTGCTCAATTAAACAAGTTTTTTTTTAAGGCAGTGGCAACCACGGACTTCGTTTTTTTTTTTTTGTTGTATATGCTCACTTTGTTTAAATTTGAAGTTGCCATATTTGAAAATAATATATAATATGGCAAGTTCATAGATAAACTTAACTTTAAAATTTAAAGGTAGGATGATACTCACTTCTGTCTTATTGGGTACTCATAATAATGAAAAACAATTTATCTGCCCGCTAAAATCCTCCCGTTGGTTAACGGCAAATTGTAATAATGGCCCTAAGACTGTTAGCAACTGGCTACATAAATAGCTCATCGACCTGAGCTCATAGCTGCCAGATAAATGAGGCACCAAATCTCAAATCTCGCCAAATATTTGAGAAAAAATCGTCAAAAAATCGTCAGGAAAAGTAAAAATAAATAAATTAAAAATTTTTAAAAACCAAAATTATTTCTATTGTAGTAAAACATATGAAGTCAATGTATCGACATGTCTGAGTTCAAAAATAACAAAGAATTTATTGGAAATTAAAAGCTAGCGTCCCTTATCTTCATTTAATATTTTTTTTTTACAAAAAAATGGAGAAATTTTATATCATTCCCAGGAAAAAATTGTTTAAGGTTTAAACAATCCAGCTCAGCGTAGTTGAGATGACACATAAGCGCAGCTTTAATATTAATCATCTATATCTATGGGCGATGTAGGTATTAGGGAGTCAGAAGCTTTTGATGTTCTGAGCATGACAAATCAGTGTAATGCTGATACATTTTTCAGTTCCTTTGTAAGTTCTTATCATCTGATCTTACTATTTACACCGTTTAACTGACAGAGAATGGAATACAACTCTCATGTATGGGTTAGTGCTTCAACGTCTATTTTAAGGTTTCTCGACCCTATACAGGAGAGGCCATAGCATCTCGTTAATGACGCTAGTGTATCCAACTCCATTGAATCATTGGAGCATCGTTGCATAAGGGAACATTTTCCCGCAAATCATATATTCCATTGGTCGATTGGCCAGTGGATCGCATACTGCATTACAGTAAAAATATGGTTTTTAGTCGGTCTATTCGTATGTGGAACTCAATTCCTGTATGTGGAGTTCTATCCTGTTACTTATAGTATAAAAATATACAAGCCTAATGTCCATAATTTATTATTATTTTATTAGGTTATTTAGGAGTTGTAATTTTTCAGCTTTTAAGGGGTTAAAAAGGAATAAAATATAGAAAAATTATCACAGGTATTTGAAAGTAACTTAAAAATACAATACTTTACTCCTTGTTTTTACTAACTAACATAAATTTACAATAGTAACAATTGCAAACTAAATACAAGGCTTAAAAGTGGCTTTTAATGTACTAAAGTAAAGAATATGATGTAAATTTTTAATTAATTAAAAATCGCCAAAAATAACCGCATAAATCTGAGAGCTATGATTTATTAAAATTTCAAAGTATTTTTATTTTATAACTTTTTTAAATTTAAACTTTTAGCTCGCCAGCCTATTATATTTACTCACATTATGCTCATATTAAATATGTATGTGAAATTCATAATGCCGAGAACATATGTGACGTATGAGTTATATTTAATTCCATTAGTTTCATACAAGACAAAATCGAGATTTTTTTATTGCATACTTTTCAAGGTAACTATTCCAGTACATGTAATATGATGCGTATGAGTAATATCGTTCAAATACAATTAAAAAGAAGGTATACTCCATAAATTTGGAATTAAGCTGAATGATTTTTCGATTCTATGCAATTCTAGGCTATATTCTAGATTCCAGAAATATTACAGGGTGAACAAAGAAGAATTCAAATACCTGCTGAATGTGTTGATGGTAAAATTAGATTAGTAACAATTGCAAAGTAAATGCAAATCTTAAAGTGACCTTTAATGTACTAATGTAAAGAATATGATGTAAAATTTTAATTTTTAAAAATCGTCAAAATAAGGGCTTAAATCGTCAAATCGTCAATATGATATTTTTGGTACTCAAAATCGTTAAAATGACGATAAATCGTCAAATCTGGCAGCTATGCCTGAGCCCCCAGTAGTAAATAAATCTGTAAATAGCCATCTTTCTTAATGGCAAAGATCTTGGCTTGTAGTAAACCTGTGAGGATTCAGACTATCTTTGACTGAGAAAATGTAGAGTTCTACGTCATAATTTATCTTTGAGCTAGCCGTGAAGCCCTAGACAATGAAACCATTTGCTTACTTACTTAATTGGTTATAACAATCCTTTAGTAAGGAGTAGTCTAAGTCTAGTAGGTAGTGTGTTGGCTTATTAGACGTAAAGCCAGGGTTCGAGTCCCAGACCAGACATCAAAACAAAGTACAAAAAGTATTTCTTCGGCGACTTCCTCTCAGCAGATATCTGGCAAAAACTCTGAGAGTAAATAAAATTGCCATGAAAAGTTTCTCAAAAATCTGTCGTTCCGAGTCAACTTTAAACTGTAGGTCTCGTGTATAAAATTAACACACACAACATAAGTGGTGTGAGAAACTAGATCGTAATCCTAACTGAAGGGTTGTAATGACCAATTATGTTATGTAGTAAGGATTTCGACCTAGCTTCCCTCACCACACAACACGGGTGGTGTAATTTTGTCCATGAGTTTAAAGTCGAATACGAACGCTAGATTTTTGAGAAACTTGTCTTGGTAATTTTATTTATTCAAAGAGTTTTTTGCCAGAAAAATGCTGAGACGAAGTTACCGAAAAAATAGAGATGTCTAGGCTAGGGTTAAAACCGTGGCTTCACGTCCTATAAGCCTACACACTGCCTATAAGCCTACACACTACTGTCACCGTAGTCTAGGGTGACTAGTATTTTATATTTTTTATTCGCCCAAGTTATGTTAGGTGTGGCATTACATTTGTTTTTGCTGTAGATTTTCGATCAATTAAGACCGTAGGTATTCTTGGTTGATGTTTTCGTTTGGGTGGTAAAGGACTCTTCAATATTTGTAAAGCTTCATGTACATAATTGGCCATTACAATCCTTCAGTCAGGATTACGGCCTAGCTTCTCACACCACTCATGTTGTGTGCGTTAATTTTATACATGAGTGGCGGGACCTACAGTTTAAAGTCGACCCCGAAAGACAGATTTTTGAGAAACTTTTCATGGCATAATTACTCTCAGAGTTTTTGCCACAAATCTACTGAGATGAAGTCGCCGAAGAAATATTTTTACATATTTCGTTTCTGATGTCTGTCCTGAGGTTTGAACCGTGGCTTTACGTCTAATAAGCCAACACACTACCTAGTAGACTACGGCCACTTCATGCTTCATGAACTTAAAGATTTTTCTAAATTTTTTTGCCAAAAGTAATGTAATTTTTTAATAAGATTGTTTAATAAGTTATTATGCATACATAATTGGCTAGTACAACCCTTTAGTCAGGATTATGACGTAGCTTCTCACCCCACTTATGTTATGTGCATTAATTTTATACATGAGTGGCGGGACCTAAAGTTTAAAATTGATTTTATTAACTCTCAGGGTTTTTGCTAGAAGTCGCCGAAGATATAATTTTCCATTTTTCGTTTAGTTGGCGATCTCTGACCTGAGATTTGAACCGAGACCTCAGGTTTAATAAGCCAACACTCTACCTACTTGACTACGACTGTATATATGCAAGTTATTAAAGGATACAAATATTGTATTTAATTTCAGTAACTTTGATTACAACTAGAAGGAATACAATTTCAAAATTCAATTTTACATACACTTTCCTAATCACTTAACTGTTGATGTACGAAAGTCGTTCATTTCTTTTGCTGAATAACGCAATGCATTTAAGCTGAGTATTCAGTACAGCACAGCTGGTTGCCACATGAATTTGAACAATTTCTGTTGATCAATTGCACAATTTTCTTGGACACAGAATTACAAAAAAAGAAAAAAAAGAAGACAAAAAAAACTAGGAATAAAAAATTTACTTTCAATACTTCGATACTGAATTACTATCTCGTGAATGCAAATATTTGAATAAATTTTTTATTTCGTGTTTTATTTTTTTTTTTTTTTTGTTTTGTGCTGCTGCTGCTCTCTCTCTTACTTTCTAAATTCTAATAACGTTTCTAACCAGTTGAGTTTTTTTTGTTCTTCCTCTAAACATTTTTTTTTCTACATTCTTTTGTACATGCATATATAGAGTAGAAGAGTATTGTTGGAATATGTACGTAAAAAAAATATTTAAGCGCATACCCAAATATATACTCAGATACATGTATACGTATGTACATACTATATATGTTTGTGTGTCTCTGTGTGTATGTTAAAAAATGTAAATTGTAAAAATCGTTTCAAACACTATAAGGGTCGTTCTCTGGAATCCATTTAATGTTAAAGAAAAAAAACACAAAAAAAATTATTACAGAATATACATACATACGTACGTATGTTTAAGTAAAATATACAAAACAAAAAGAAAATAAAATAAACGAAAATAATATTCATATACTATAGTATATTCGTATGGTATTTATAAAATAAAAAAGAAAATCGAACAGAGAAAAAACAAAGAAAATTTGGAAACCAACCAATCCCGAAAAAACATCACCAACCATCGTTTTAATAAGTTGAAGCAGCAGCAACATTTATTCTCATATTTAAGCGCAATGATATAAAAAACCAGAAAAATAAACGAAAATAAAAAATTAATACAGATTGCTATGCGTTAATAAAAAAAATAAAAACCTAGAAGCTGAAAAACACCAAATAAAAAAATATGAAATAAGTTATCAAAAAAGCAAAAGAGAGAGAGAGAGAGAGATAGAGAGAGTGGAAAAAAAATTATTAAAAAAAAAACCAAGCAGAACACAAACGAGATGAATATGAAGCCAATTGTAAACGAGTGTCAATTCAACAGACTTCAATATGCAAAACAGAAAAAACAAAATGTTGACAACAGAAGACGACTATTAAAAACATCAACATCAACAATAACAGCAACTGCAACAGCAACAGCAACTGCAACAGCAACAACAATAGGATTTATAAATGCCATGTAAATATAAATAAAAATAGCAGCAAAGCAAACCCCGAAAAAAAAAAACGAAAACAAAACAACAAAATAGTTTATAAAACAACAACAACAACTAACAAATAAACAACAAAAAACAACAACAACATAGCCATGCTATTAACAATAAGTCATCAACATTATCATCATCGTATAGGATGCTTGATTAATATGCAACTATTATTTCTCATCTTATTGGGTAAGTGCAAAAGTAATAATCCTAATACATATACATATAATCATAGTAATAGTAATTGTGATAGTGGTAGTGGTAGTAATATCAAAACATGCATTCTAAGACGTTTTGTTTCCCACAAAAGTCGATTTGTATGGAAACACAAACACAAACAAAAACACTCAGCTTTTCCATACGAAGAGACCATTCGTTTAAAACCATTTCTGTCTTATAGAAACAGCACTTAAATGTGTGTGATAAAATCATAATGACGGCAGAGTGTTTCCACAGTGTGCACGAATGCTTAAACTGATGGGAAAATGATGGACTGAATAAATGAGTGTTTATAGATCATATTATATTGTTTTTTATGCCTTTAATATGTGAGTATGCATTCTAAGACTGTGTATGCATAAAAGAAAAAAAGAGAGGAACAAAAATGAAAAACTGGCAGTTCAAGGGAATGATAACGAACTGGTGGTTTTACTAGTCACAAGACTCTTCCCAAAAGGACACAAAATTTTGATGATAAAAATAAGAAATGCCTAATGAATTATTCGAGATATCGCACTTGGCTGTATGAGTCAGAACTCTCATTCCCTTACAAACTGATAAACCAAATAACCTTTGCCTTTGCCTTGATATCATTCTAAAGAGAGGGTTGGCAATCATTAACTTTGAAGAGCTTGGTCTAGTACTGTTACTAGCAACAAAGTCGTAAAAATAAAGCTCTTAATACCTTGAAATTTGTACAAGACGTTGTTGCAGTGCAATGAAGTCGTCGTAGTCTAGTAGGTAGTGTGTTGGCTTATTAGACGTAAGGCCCGAGTTCAAACCACAGGTCAGACATCAAAACGAAAATATGAAAAAAAATATTTCTTTGGCTACTTCCTCTCAGCAGATTTCTGGCAAAATCTCTAAAAGTAAATAAAAATTGTCATGAAAAGTTTCTCAAAAATCTGTCATTCTTAGTCGACCTTAAACTGTAGGTCCCGCCACTCACGTATAAAATTAACAAACACAACATAAGTGGTGTGAGAAGCCAGGCCGTAATCCTGACTGAAGGGTTGTAATTGCCAATTATGTATGCATGTATGTATGTATGTTGTTGCAGTGTAGTAGATAGTGTGCTGACTTATTAGACGCGAGGCCGTGGTTCAAATCTTAGCTTAGGCATTGAAAAAACGAAATATAAAACAAGAAATTTTTCGAAGACTTTGCTGAGATCTTCTGAGAGCAAATAAAATTGTAGAAGTCGCCGTGGTCTAGTAGGTAGTGTGTTGGCTTATTATATGCAAAAGCCTGGGTTCGAGCCCCAGGCCAGGCATCAAAGGCAAAATACAACAAGTATTTTTTCGGCGACTTCCTCTCAGTAGATTTCTGACAAAAACGCGGAGAGTAAATAAAAATTGCAATGAAAAGTTTCTCAATTAATAAAAATCTGTCGTTCGGAGTCGACTTTAAACTGTAGGTCCCACCACTCATGTATAAAATTAACACACACAACATAAGTGGTGTGAGAAACTAGGACGTTGTACAATGGGTCAATTCGACCTCCGGGTACTGTGCTTGTCTTAATTGACAAGTACACGTCCTCTAACCTAACCTAACCTAAATAAAATTGTCATGAAAAGTTTCTTAAAAATTTGTTGCCCAGACTCGGCTTTAAGCAGTAGGTGCCTTTATTCGGGGATAAAATAACACACAACAGAGAGAGAGAAACTAGGTCCTAATCCTGACTAAAGGGTTGTAATGACCAAATAGACTACGTAGACTTTTTTCTGGCAAATGCACTGAAGGAAAACTAATTTCTCAACTTTGTTGAATGGATTTGAAGTTAAACTTGTAGGTTCCAGTATTAATGGATAAAATTAGCACACACAACATGAGTGAAGTGAGCGCATACGTGGAAAAGATAGTTGTCGTGTAGGAAGGCGATTAGTAAAAAGTGACGCAGCTGAACGAATAGGTCAAATCAAAATACCGTGCACTCGCGCTAATGTGAACACCGCATAATATGAACACCGCTTAATGTGAACAATATTTTTGCTTCTAAAAGATGAAAAAATGTAAAAAGCCCTATAATTTTAACAGAAATTTTTTTTTAATTTGAAAAGTTAAAATTCTATGTTTATTAGTTGCGAGAATGTCCGTTTTAGGTGTACATATATATATATATATGTATGTGTTAATACATCTGCTTGCATATTTATTCTTCAATTGCTGTTTAGATACTGTGAAGAAAGTTTGTGAAGATTAAATTATAAAATGTGTCCTAAAAAAATTCTAAAAAAATTAAAAAAATTCATAAATAATGATTTTTGTTTAAAAGATGGTATAATTCTGTTTTAAAATTTTCAGTATTCGGAAATGTGAACAATTCGCAAAAGTGAACAACGCCAGTTTTAATTAGTTCACATTAGCGAGCGTGCACTGTAGACCGTAGAGTAACATTTACTTCGTAATTAAGAACATGTCATAAATAATGGTAATTACTGACAAGTATCAATAACTAAGTAGTCTTTTCATGTATCAAGAAGTGACTGTGCAACTTTATAAAAAAAAATATCATTTCTTGAGGGGATAGCAAGCAATAAACATTCGTCCAAAGGAGACAATCTTCAGTTGAACATTTAAAGTAAGTAAGCATGAGTGTCTAAATTTGTCTGTATTGTGGCATGTGTGAGTTTTGTTTACACATAAAACATAAGCAACACTTACACTCCAACACCTATACGTTGACACATGTACGCTACAGATAAAATACATTCGCTCGATATTTAATGTCACCACAACCATTTTCCTGTTCTTTTATATAAGGAAGGTAATAACAGTCGTAATGTTAAATTCTTTGTTATTTATTGTTCGGCAATCAAATTTTCACTAATACCTACAATAACAATAACAACAACAACAACACAACGGCTATAAATCCTTAATTTGTCATTTCCAATGACGTGCAAATAAAAACAAACAAACAAACTGAAAGACAAACAGACAAGTAAACAAATAAAGAAAAGAAAAGAGTACACAATGGCCAGGTATTAGAGACAGACAGACAAAAAGAGAAAACTGGAAATAAGAAGGGAAAAAACAACAACAACAAAAAATTAAAAGGAAAAGGAAAAACCTGTAAATAATTTATAAGACTTTCATTTTATTTCATTAACGAAGGTAATGCCGTATTAAAATTGCTATCGTGGTTGTCCTTAGCATTCATTGTATGAAATATTAAATGGAAAATTATACAGGAAAAACAAAAAGGAAGAGACAATCTGATGGCATTTGCCACCTTGACATATACACACACGTGTACACACACATATACACATACATATCTGTGGTGGTATGGCATGGCAGTTGTAAAAACTATAAAATACGCTAAAAATTAATCATTTTTTTATAGTTCGCTTAGCTTGTTTAGCGAGTGTGCAAACTATAATGTAAGGGGAGTCACCAAGTAAATGTAATAAAAAATTAGAAGAGTGAGACCGAGAGATGTAGAGAGCGAAGAGAGAGAGAGAGAGCGTTCTCTCTGGAAGTAAAAAAGGCACTTAATAAAATTGTCAATAAAAACAAAAGAAAACAAAAATAAAAGAAACAGAATGTAATATAACTAGTAGTAGAGTAAAACGACTGCTAACGGTTTATTTTACAACCCAAAGCAACAACAACAATAACAAAATGTTTAGTATGAAAACATACTAAAAACAAAATGGTTGGTTGCTGAGTGAAAATGTTCCAAAAAAAAAAACAGAAAAAATACAGGAAAAGTGCCAACAAAACTAGTCGACCGAAAAAATAGTAGCAGAAGAAGAAGAAGAAAAAAAAATTAGCAGCAGGAAATTCATAAAAAAAAACGAAATTTTCTTTAAAAGTATACTGTTGGACACGAGAGGGAGATTTGAGCGACCACATTTGGCCATCTCTTGCCAATTATACACCAGATCCGGTTTAGAGGTTCGCCAGTCCGTAAAGTGTATTGCAGCTCAGCAGCGAACAATCAACCATTGAGGCACAAAAAACCACACATCACTAGCATGCCATATATGTACATACATACGTATATACATATATGTTTAACCAGAGATTTCCATGGATTTAATTTCGTTTTTCATTTTGTTTTATTCGTGTAATTCATTTAGAGTTACTATATTTTAGTTCTTTTCTTTTATTTTTTATTTAAATTTTTTGCAATAATTTTCGAAAACAGAAAACATGAGAAAAATTATTCGTTTCTTTTAACTGCAGGCAATATTACCCATATTAAGTAAGAGAAGATAAAATTTCATTATTGCCACATAAATATTACTACAGTGCTTCAAAAAAAAAAGAACAAGAAAAACGTATAACTTAACAAAAATTACAAGATTTTTTTTCTCAATCCTTAATAATGGGTGGTTAACCATGCTTGGAAGAGGCAAATGCTGTCGTTACTGCCTTAACGACAGCAAAAATTCGAATTTTATTAAAATTTAAGATTCTGTGTACTTTTCTACCGTGAGTACATAAATCTATTTTTGAATTGTAATTTTCTTTATTGTAGTCGCCGTAGTTTAGTAGATAGTGTATCGGCTTATTAGACGTAAGGCCACGGTTTAAATCCCCGGTCAGACATCAAAACGAAAGTATGAAACGAAAATATGAACAAAAAAAATTTGTTCGGCGACTTCCTCTCAGCAGATTCCTAGTAAAAACTCAGAGAATAAATTAAATTGTCGTGAAAAGTTTCTCAGAAATCTGTCGTTCAGAGTCTACTTTAAACTGTAGGTCCCGCCACTCATATATAAAATTAACACACACAACATGAGTGGTGTGAGAAGCTAGGCCGTAATCCTGACTGCAGGGTTATAATGGTCAATTATGTTATGAATGTAATTTTCTTTATTGGAAAGGTCATCGAACGAAACGGTAGTAAGACTGCCAACTTGAGTTAAGGACACACTACAATGCATTTGACCAGAGATCAGCAATGAATCGTTTTTTCGCCACTCATAAGCACTTATGAAATTTTGAATAGAAGTGAGTCAACAATGTATGTAACGTTGATTTATAAGTACAGGTTGCAATGAGTATGCGTACAACCTTGACATCAAACTCACAACATTCGAAATATGTTTGATTCATAAGCCGACTCATTTAGATTCATAACTTCAGAAAAATAGTGAATAAAACTTATAAATGATTCGAGTGACTCGAACAAAACTCTAGTAACAATTTTAGCGTTCCTACGCGATTCTGCTATCTAGGCAGTATAATCGATAAATCCGGAGGTTCATCAGCAGATATTGCCAGTCGCATTAATAAGGCACGCAAAGCTTTTGCCCAACCCCGTTTGGAAATCAATTCAACTCCAACGTCAAATCTACAGTACTTTACGGTTGCGAAACGTGGAATATGGCATCCCGAGATTCCCAGTCTATTCAAGTATTTGTTAACAAATGCCTGCGTAGAATCATGCGTGTTTACTGGCCCTCCATAATATCCAATGCCCAACTCTGGTCAGATACAAACCAGCAACCAATAGAGATGGAAATAAGAAGACGCAAGTGGGGCTGGCTTGGGCACACTCTTCGCAAGCCATTAGATGACATCACAAGGAAAGCCATAGATTGGAACCCCCAGGGAAGCAGGCGCATCGGACGACCATCACACACCTGGAAACGCCAAATCACAATCGAATTATCCAAACTACGTCAACAGTGGAACGAAGTCAAACACCGCGCTAACCATCGAGCTCATTGGAACCACCTTGTTGCGGCCCTATGCTCCCTAGAAGAGTAAGAGGAACATATATATATATATATACGCGATTCGTACTTATTTTGCGCTTCGTGTATATGTTGAGTTATGGAGAATCGAAATCAACAACATCTCACATGTTGTTAAGTATGAATATGATGAATACTTCAAACTTTGAATATGAGTAGAGGTTCCATGATATTAAAATAAGTATGAATGCGTATAAGTATCAGAAATTATGAGTATGATTCGATTCTACTCATCTTTTGGAATACTCATTGCTGATCTCTGGTGGGTACGTAAATCTATTTTTGGAATTGTAATTTTCTTTATTGGAAACGGCATCGAACGAAACTCTGTTCCATTGCGACTAAAACTTACTTTGCCCCACTACCCCGGCGTCCCTCGCGACTTTTATTGAAACAAAGAGCTGGATTTGTGGTAGTAAGACTACCAACTTGAGCTCAGAACACACTGCAATGTTGTAATGTCATGCACGCATTTGGACGTACTGCATGGTTTCTTATAATTTTCTCTACATAGGATTTGCAATTCAAAATAGGGGCCTTTCGCTACTTTCGCTCTTATACCGACGACTCTGAAATATTAGACAGAATAGCTTCTGCCATATGCGTACAACTTCTGGCAATAAACTTTTTTATTAGCTGGTGTGTCTGAAGAGCATATTAATAGTTGTGCAACGCTAGATGGACAGTAGGATTTAAACTGCAAATATTCTGCTCTTTTTGAACAGCTAGGCTATCTCTTGCGAATCTCACCTCACCTTGACGTCTGACCTTGTCCATGAACGACAACGGTTTCAGCAGGATATTTCGGATTTTTTCTTAATGAGCGCTGCGCTGTCTGACCTTCCCTAGGTGGCAGGCGGCATTTTGCATGAATTAATATTCTTTTTAAATTCTAAAAACAAAACGAAAAGTTGTTCGTATTTTCTCAAAAACAGATATGAATTGTTCGGCTTTCAAAGGAGACAGTATTGCTATCTTTTTTAATTAAAGTGAAGTCTGCGACATTGTGAAGTTCGTTTGCCCATGAATGTTGAAAGATTTTCAGTGAACCTACAGAGCAATTGACCGAATTGAATAAAGAGACTGCAATTTTAAAACTGTTACCGGGTATTGGTATACCAACTGTCTTAGTTAGGTTTAAAGTATTCATATGTTGAGTATCTGTTGATATTGAAAAATAATTACAAGTTGCAGCAATATCCTGAAACCATCAGTTCAAATCTCAGTCGTTTATAATTTGAATTTCAATGAAGAAAGAGTGACCAGAATGCTGTCTACTGTGGCCTCAAGACAATACCTCTTACAAAACAAACTTTTAATCTTAGAATATGGAAACCATCTTTAAACTAATCTTAGTTCCTTAACCTTGGCTTAAATTCTTGCTAATGCTGCTTAATTTCTATGAAATCTTTAATCATTCAAACGGATCTTGCCTTTTCTCCAGTAACATGTTCTGATGATTTTTCTTACAAAGAACTTCTTATTGCCTAAAATTTATTTAATCCTGCGATATTTTCTGTCATCTTTACACATCATCTCTCAAAGCTATCATAAGCCAAGAGAGAGAATGAAGCAAAAAAAAATGTTTTTATTTTGCTTTTAAAGCAAATTATCATGTGGCCGAAGAGGAATTTAAATTCAACAACATTATTCGTTATTTTAAATTACAAGCATAACGTCATCGTGAAGTGCTCATGAGAATGTTGTAAATGATGCTGACAATGATAATGATGATGATGATGACGCTGCTACTCATGCTGATGATGCTGACGATAATGTTAAAAAATTTTATAATTGAGTAGCTGAAAACAAATGCCCCTTTCTTTTATATGGTCAATAAAATTTAAGACTTAAACATTTAAGCCAAACAACAAGAACAACCACAACATCCATACATCCATACATCCATACATCCATATCCATCCATATGAGTGAGTAAGTGAATGAATGAGTATTTGTTTGATAGCCAAGGGCTATAATAACAACATCAACAACAGCTCTGCAGTACAGTCATATAAAATAAAGATATAAAAAAGTAACGGCAATAGCAACAGCAACAACAACAACAACCACGACAGTTACAAAACACAGAAAACGAAAAAAAAAAAATAGAAAAAAAAGAAAAAAAGACAACAAAAATGAAAAGTACCACCATAATATCCGTTATGACGGTGACTGTAACGGCAGTAACGACTGTTATGTTTATGTCTTTATACAATGCATATGTGTAAGTGTCGAATGTATATGTGAGTGTGAGTTTGTATGATGTATTGAGTTTATATGTGTGTTTGGGTTTTTGTGTTGAAATAAAAGCCTCAAAATGCCTGCCAGAGTTAAACTGACAAGAACATAAAAGCAATGGGGAAATATAAAAGCAGCAGCAAATTGAAGTGCAACTACATTAGAATACCAAATTTAAGACTAGAATACCAAAAATAACAACAACGACAACAACAACTACGACAGCAACAAAAAACAAGGCAACAACTAAGGCAACAGCATAAACGCAGGCAAACTCCAAGACAATGGGGAAATGAAAATGCTAAAACAGCTTGCCATACCAAAATGAAAATGAAAACCAGAAAAGAATGAAACAAAGAAACAAACAGAACAGCCTTTAAAATCCAAAAACGAATTGTTTACCAAAATGAAAACATAAAATTGTACATGCTGTTAATAGGCCAAAACTATAAAGGCTTAAAGGCTTTGTGTTTGGCTAATTAGATTTTTTTTCTTTTTTTTTTTTGCTTACAACACAACAACAACTCATTGTAATGCAATATTGACACATATTATCTCTCTTCCTCTCTGTATCTCTCTCGTTGTGTGTATCTAATAAAACACTTACCAAATAATTAAAGCCAAATTCTTTAATGCCATTGAATATGTGTTTTGAGCCTTAATTTGTCTCTTCAACATAAAACTTTTCAAGCATTTCAGTTTGTCTTCCTGTTTTTGTTTCTACACACAAATAGAAAAGAAAACAAAACGGAACTAACAAGACTTACTAGAAATTTTATTTATAAAAAAAAACTCAATGTACGACAATTATTTTTGGACACCCAACCAAAACACATTTAATCCTCAAAAAAAGAAAATCAAAAAAAGTAATTCGGAAAAATCCACAAGAAATTTTAATTCCCTCTTATTATTTCTTATAGGCTTTGCTATGATGATGACAAAATCTTTTGCCCATACAATAAGCCAGCAGTAGTAGTAGTAGCAGTAAAAAGCTTATTTCCTCCAAAAAAAAAAAAAAAAAAAATCCGTAAAACGGATCAGGATTATAAAAAATCGATTTGAAGTGAATTTTGTTCATTCTTCCCTACGCATTTTAACTGTTTGTTTGATTGTTTGCTAGTTTGTTGGTTGCTTGGTTGTCAATAAACTCACTCACTCACTCACACATTGTTGTTTGCTTGTAGTTATTAATTAATTAATTAAAATTGTGTAAGAGTGTGTGCATATTTAAACTAATTACTGCAAGGCTATTAAAATGGTCTAAAACATCAACTCCCTAGCCACCGTCACCATCACCGTCACCTACCATACGAGCCGGAGTACATGTTTATGGTAAAAGCATATCGATTTTGGGCTTTAGAAACCATTTATCAAAGTTTTATACTTGTTTTAGGGTTTTTTTGTAGGATTTTCTACACAGAATTTTTCCCTTTTATTTCTCTAAAACACATGTGTGTGTGTCTGTATGTAGCACATGTGTGTGTGTGCAAGTGTTTGTTTGATTTTTTTTTTCGTTTTCTCTGTAACTCAAGCAGAATTTTTAACTAAAACTACAAGCCTGAGTTTGAGTGATTATGTATTCATGTGTCCTTTTTTTTACTGATTCTACCCAGTTTATTGTGTTTCGAGGGTAAATATTCATGTTGGAAAAAAAATTGAAAAAGAAAACAAACAAAAAAAAAATAAGAGAAACCCAAAAAAAGTAGAAAAAAAAGAAGGCTGAACTGAATGAATGAAAAGAGAAAAACAACGAGATTTAAACGAAACGAAACGAAATGTTTTTTGGTCAAAAACTTTTCATTTTAATGCTCTACCCGTAAAATACTATAAAACCACCAAAGCGTATGAGTTATGAACAAATTTTAATGCCAAAGATTTTTATTCATACTGTGCTGATGACTACTACTGGAGCGTATGAATGATGAAAAATACACACTGACACACTTATAAAACGCATGCATACTTAAGCATACACACACAACGCAAACGACACATAGAGGCTCTTATACACACTTTAAAAATTACTTATACGTCGCGTTATGCCATGGGTATGTAGATGTACGAGCATGCGGTTATTTCACCGTTTATACATAAAACACCTCATCGTGAATTAGTGTTTCTGAACACTCGCACATGTGTGGCATGTTGGCAAAGCTATACAGCTGCTATTAACTATTTAGAAAACATAATTTTTTTTATTTCAAAACAATAAATTTCTGGATTTTTTAAAGAGCGAAGGTCACTTCTTTGATACTTTTTGTTTTAGTACTTTTTTAAATTTTATTTTGGTACTTTTTTTTACAAAATTTCAACGAAACTATACGATTTTTCCAGTTGTTGAGACGAGATCCTTGAGGACGAATGCCACTTCTTTGATACTTTTTGTTTTAGTACTTTTTTTAATTTAACTTTGGTACTTTTTTAATTTTACTTTAGTACTTTTTTTTACAAAATTTCAACGAAACTTTATACGATTTTTCCAGTTGTTGAGACGAGATCCTTGAGGTCTTAACCAAGTGTTCTTCAATATCGATCGTATGGTTTTACAGTCTATTGCAACGAATGTCTTCATAAAATCAATAAATGCGAATTGAAATGGCAAAATTGTTAACATAAGATGAGTTATGTTGCTATACTACGTTCACTTTCGTTAAGTGCTTATCCATGGGATCGTTAATTTGCTTTGGCAGGATCGTATTAAATATCTTGCTGACAGGCAATTACAGCACTCTTTAGGGTTTCTTCTGTTTGGGTTTTTTATTATTAGGGCTTCCTTTCATTTTACTCTTTCACTATTGGATAAAATTTCTAGGCACTTTTTGTAGTTTTTTCGTAATCTTTAAGTTTTTCATTTTCTTCTATAATACCAACACTCAGAGCAGGGCCCCTGCATTGTGTTTGAATCAGAAAAATAGGTGATGTGAAGCAGGCCGGAGGGGGTAGTGTTTGTCGACATTAGTTTTAATCTTTTTATGTTATAAATTGCAGGAAAGATATCTGCAAATAGGCAATTCCACACCCTGATGGTCCACACACTGATAGTCCCGATAAAAGCTATAATGATCCACTAGACAATCGACCACAAACGCATATGCTCTGCAAGAAAGACGAGTACTACGTATGAATTTATGATTTTCGGGAACAAGTCCATTTAGAGCAGAATCCGTTGTGATAGCGATAGACCAGTGAAACACAAGCCACATTGCGATAATGCTCCAACGAACCCATAGAATTGGATACCCTACCGTTGTTAATAAGTAACTTCACCATCTCCTGTACGCGGTATATGCGATAGACGGCTGATGTCCCTGTAAATAGGACAGAGGACACTAAGGTTCCAATCGTTGGTCTTACTTTGCTTTCGCAATATTTTGTAAATAAACAGTTGCATATACCTTACCAGTTCCGTTGTTAAATAATTCTGTAAGCGGGCCATCAGGGCCTGCAGCTTTATTGCTTTTAAGTCGCATCATCGCTAGATTGACTGGTGAAATCTTCACGTCTTCATGATTGATGGGGTTCGGTACATGAGCTGTGATGGCGGACATGGGTACGTTACCACTCCTCAGTAGAGTAGAGAAGCGTGGCATCCACACGTTTAATACCCCTTGCGAATCTGTAACCAAGTATTGGTTTTCAACAATGAAAACTACTTTAAAAAACAAATTAAATGCGAAAAGCCTGCCGTAGAAAGACGAAATAGCTCTGATGAAAATTTTTTGAAAAAAAAGAACACCACCACATAGATACATTACAACCCTTTAATCAGGATTACAACCTAGTTTGTCACACTACTTATGTTGTGAGAGGCGGGACCTGCAGTTTAAAGTCGACTCCAAACGACAGATTTTTGAGAAATTTTTCATGACAATTTTACTTACTCTCGGAGTTTTTGCCAGAAATATGCTGAAAGGAAGTCAACGTAGAAATATTTTGTCATATTTCGTTTTTTGTTGAAGATGTCTGACCTGGGGTTTGAACCGAGGCCTCATGTCTAATAAGCCATTACACTACCTACTAGACTTCGGCGACTTTACTGATGTTACTATTCAGTAACTACCAGCTGTGTATGTATTTGTTTGAAAGCGTACATACATATATGTATGTATGTGTCGCTATTTAAACACATACACTCTCTCATGCATTCACTCAATAAAAATTACATGTGTCTGTTTGTTTACGTGCTATTTTTACTATTTCTGTCAGTGAGTGAGTATAGCAGTGTATGTGTGGTGTAAGCGAGTGTGTATATTTGTTTTTGTGTTTTTTTTTCTTCTTCTGTTTTATTATTATTATTGGTGTTTTCCTAGTATCCGTTATTTGGAACGTACATTTCTATTATGGCAGAGCAACAGCACAAGCACAAGCAGCAACAGCAATAAAAAGTAAGTCAAAACGTTGGAAAATCGTACGTTAACGTGTATCCCAACAACTGAATGAATATTTTTAATATTTTTTCATCCTTTTTTCGGTTTCATTTCTTTTTTTTTTGTATTTTTTCATGTTTTTTCTGTTGTTTTTGCATTTTTTTGATAAGGACAGACGAACGAACCCATTCATATTTTTCGTATTTTATTTTTATGGCAGAAAAATGAGATTTGAAAAATTTTATTTTAAAAACCATTTTAGTTTTCCTTTTCAATTTGCTTTTCCCCTTTTATATTTGGGCAACGTGGTATGTAGTATGTACTGTGGTAGCATGTTCTAGTGCATATTGATGTTTGTCTTTGGTTTTGAATTTGGTGGAGCATTTTTCTTTTATTTTTTATTTTGTTATTTTTTTTTTTTTGTTTTTTTAAGTGTTCTTTTTTTGGTGAATCAACAAATTTCCTCAAACAATCGAAATCTTTCAATTGGGCAATAAATTCAACACTATTGTTAATGGTGCGACCATAAATTAGAGCGACCAGGCAAATTGTGTTCTACAACAACAACAACAACTACTAATAGTACTACTACTACTACTACTGCTACTACTACTACTACTATTGTTGAGTAGTAGAGTTGCTTAAAGGCAATAGTAAGTGGTTGTTTGGTGCTGGTGATTGTGGTGGTAATGGGGCTATTAAAATTCCTTCATAAAATGCCATTAAATAACATCATTAATCAATTATGATGGCAATAAAATATTAATACGCTGTCATATGTTATACAAAATCGTTTTTAATATCTTCATCAACGATTTATTTGCTGAAATTAAATGCAAGTTTTATGTGCAAAAAAATAAAAAAAAAAACTTTTAATGCGAACAAACAAACAACTGTTGTTAACGCCTGTCCATCGCCAGCCTTACATACACTTTGTGGTTTTTCCCAGGAGACTTGTGTTTGGCAATTAAACACACATTGAAGTAAAACAGATTCTCCTCAATCCTGGACTTTCTTTTTCTTCTCTTTTTGTTGTTTTTCGAAAAGCAATCAAACCCTTCACTTTAAATCGATGCAGAGAAAATCAAATTAATGTGTGCGTTCGTTCATTGGTTGAGTATTTCAGCAGATCCCTGAAACGTTAGGCTAAAAGAGATTTCTTGGTTTCGTTCTTTTTTTCATATGAAAATCAATCAGCAGAAAAAAATTGACGAAAAAAAATTGAAAAATTTCGTTAAAAAGCCTACAACGAGTTGGTGGTTTGGGTAATCGGAAAATAACGTTTTCGCCTTAAGGCCAAAAGAAAAATGTTGGATTTTTCACTTTCTCTTCTTCTTCTTTTTCCTTTTTTTTTTGATTTTCCTTTTCGTTAATATTTAAAACAAAACAAAACAAAAAATCAATTGGTGTAGCGGTACAGAAGAGAGCAATTAATGACAAATTAACAACCATTTAGCCGTGGGGGTGGCTGGTAGAAACGCAAAATTCCTTTCTTTTGTGGTTAAAAATTTCTGTAAAAGTTAATGAAATGAAAATGCGAATGCAAATGGCAATGGAAAGGTGTATTGCCACAAAAAAATAAAAAAACGAAAAAATTATGTCTAGCCTTGGAAAAGTTAATTTCAGTCTTAAAGAAAATTATTTAAAGGAGTGTAATGTTGAATTTAAAAAAAAAAAACCTTTTCGTTTTCCATGTTAATAATATATGAACATACTTATGTGTTATATTTTCCTCTTTTGTTGGATAATATTTTTATTTTTAAGTTGAAACTACTACCTTACTTACTTACTCGCTGCTCTTCATCACAGCGTAATTGAACATGAGGGTTATTAGCAACCTAATGAATAATTTGAAGAATTTGAATACCCAGATGGTATTGTTTTGCTCGCATCGTCGTATGCCATCGAAGTAAGACCAACTTCAACACGAACTAGAGGTCGTCCTTAAAACCAATATGAAAACAAAAGTACTGCGAACTAAATATCTCATCAAACGTCTTCACATAATTTAATAAAATTCTTTTAACCAAGGCGGGAGCTTAACAAAACATTCTAGCTCGCATAGAAATTGCACATTCGCCATTTGCTAAGCTATGAAAAGAATGACGTCCATGTGCGTTATGTGCTTATCACACATACATACATACATAATTGGTCATCACAGCTCTTTAGTCATGATTACAACCTAGTTTCTCACACCATTTATGTTGTGTGTGTTAGTTTTATACATGAGTGGCGGGACTTAAAGTTTAAAGACGATTCCGAACGACAGATTTTTGGGTAACTTTTCATGCCAATTTTATTTACTCACAGAGTTTTTGCCACAAATCTGCTGAGAGGAAGTCACCGCAGAAATATTTATTTATTCATTAATTACAATACAACTACAAATTATATACGAGCGGAGTAACTTGACCATATGCTCGGTGTAGTGTCACAGACCAGAGTCTCTGGTGGGAATCGAACCCACGACCCTCACGCTAATAGTCTAGTACACTATCCACTAGACTACCAGTCGCCGCAGAAATATTTTTTCATATTTCATTTAGTTGAAGATGTCTGACCTGGAGATGGAACCGAGGCCTCACGTCTAATAAGCCAACACCCTACCTATTAGACTACGACGACTACTTATCTGCTTATCTAATGCTTGAAATCACTGGTAATGACCGTGGAAATGAGAGCAAAACAAAAGAGCCCAGAAATTTTAGCCCAGAATTATATTTTACGATAACCTCAGGTAAATTCTCTACCAACAGAACGATCACATTGAGATATGAAGTAAAAAATATAACTGGATTAGGCAAACTCTCAAGAAACTCTATGATGTTGCTCATTATTCTGCTCAACCTAAAACCCATAGGACTGACGGCAACGTAAAATATCGCACACAATTAATCTGGTCTTACAGAAACCGGCAAATTGTTTGACAAACTAAGTGAACAGAACCCCTTTAGGATGTAGTACAATGGGTCAACTGGATCTTCGGGTACTGTACTTGTCTCAATTGGCAAGTACACGTCCTCTAACCTAAACCTAAACCTAAGTAAACAGTGTTATCTTGAAATCTGTTGTGGAAACCTTAAGTTCCTAATACGAAGTATGACTATGTGCAGAGAGCCTTTAACAAAGCAATGATTGATTGGCTAAGGATTTCGTTTTTAAAGTTTTTTTAAAACGGCATTAGTTATCTGGATCACCAACGGCATTAGCTATCTGGATCAGCGAATCATTAAGCTTTGATTGCTTATCGAAGTGTTTGATGGACAATAGGCATCATCTTTAACATTTGGGTTTTCAATTAACAACCCGTAAATTGTATTTGTGTCTGTGGCCACTGAACTGATTTCAAAAAAAATCCGTCTTTTATCTTAAACAAAAAATTCACTCCATTACATTTGTAAAAGAAATTGAATTTCTTAAACATTTCTTTTTCCATTTCAATCAAAGCAAATCACTAAGAATTTCAAAAAAAAGAAAAGAGAAAACAACGTCTTATTGTATTTCATTGTTGTGTTCCATTAAAAATCAGTTAATTTAGGCCATTAGAGAGTTAAAATCTCTGATTTTGGTTGCGTCAAACAAAATTGAATTAAATTAAGAGCAACTTTACCTTCGATTTGTGTTGATTTAGGTTTTTTTCCTTTTTTTATGTTTTTCATTTTGACCTAAATTAAGAAAAAAAAGAAACGGCACTTGGCAAATTAATTTTCTAAGAAAATTACCATCTTTCAAGGTTAAATAACACGGGCGCATTAATGCTTAACAGTTGAATAAATGGTGGCAAGGGAGGGCATGTTTCTTAAAAGAAAATTACAATATTTCATGGCCGCAAAACACATGCTTTTTTAAGTCCTCCTACGTTGCATTAAGCAATTGTGGCGGTGTAATAAGTTTGTAATGATGTTTGATACACTTTGGTAGATAATACATACATAATTGTCATTACAGGAATACGACTTAGCTTCGCACACCACCTACATATGTTGTGTGTGTTAATTTATACAAGACTGGCGGGACCTACAGTTTAAAATCGATTCCGAACGACAGATTTTGATGAACTTTTCTGGCAGTTTTTGTCAGACGTCTGCTGAAAGCAAATCGCCGAAGAAATATTTTCTTCATATTTTCGTTTTAATGTCTGATATGGGGCTTGAACCGAGACCTCACGTCTAATAAGGCAACACTCTACCAACTAGACTACGACGACGACTAAGACTGGATAACACAAAACTAAATAACGAAATAGCTGAGTCTTGTAAAAGCCCAGTTTAAAGAATTCTTATGTCGTGTTTAGAACAATAAACGGTTTTCTAGAATTTTTTCATTCGTCATCAGATTTGAAGCTGGCTTATCCCATACATAGCTTTCTAATAAGCGCCCTAAAGGGCCACCTAACAATCCATTAAAAGAACTTTTTGCTAGGCAGATCAAGGTTCTGAATTTCAGAATTGCCCTGTATGCATGCATGTATGTATGAATTGCTACTCTCCTATCTTGTAATACCGCACTTGAGACTTATCTGGAAGCTCAATATAAAACATCGAGTATTGCAGGCCGTAGTCTAGTAGGTAGTGTGTTGGCTTATTAGACGTAAAGCCAGGGTTTGAGCCCCAGGCCAGACATCAAAATAAAATACATAAAATATTTCTCCGGCGACTTCCTCTCAGTAGAGTTCTGGCGAAAACTCTGAGAGCAAAATAAAATTGCCATGAAAAGTTTCTCAAAAATTTATCGTTCAGAGTCGACTTTAAGCTGTAGGTCCCGCCATTCATGTATAAAATTAACACACACAACATAAGTGGTGTGAGAAACTAGGTCGCAATCCTGACTGAAGGGTTGTAATGACCAATTATGTATATATGTATGTATGTATTGCAGGCTACAGTAGTCCAATATACTTGTTGTAAAATCTTGGGTTATAGCAGGGATACCAAAAATTGTACAAAACCGTAATAAGACCCTCTACTCACTTACGACGCAATTATACGGCGGCCAGAGGTGTATGGAACCACAAAAAAAAGCTGGCATAGTCAATATGCATTTTCAAAGCTTCCACTACGCTTTTATTGGTACTTATAATCGACTTATTTGTTCTGGTTCCAGCGGAATAGGAATAAATTCCAATAATGGCTTTGTTGTCAGGCAGTGTGCTGACTAATTAGACGTAAAGCCGTGGTTCAAACCTCAGGCCGAATATCTCAAACAAAATGAAATGTGAAAAATTATTTCTTTCGGCAACTTCTTCTCAGCAGAATTCGGGCAAAAACTCTGGGAGTAAAATAAAATTGCCATGAAAAGTTTCTCAAAAAAATCTGTCGTTCGTAGACGACTTTAAACTGTAGGACCCGCCGCTTATGGATAAAATTAACATACACATCATGGATGGTGTAAGAAACTAGGCTGGACGCCTGACTAAATGATTGTAATTGACAATTAAGTAAGTAAGCAAATTGCTTCATGGCTAGCTCGAAGATAAATTATGACGTTGAACTTTATACTTTCTCAGTCAAAGATAGTCTGAATCCTCACTAGAGATTTTGTAATTCCTTAGGTGTACCCCAAGTCAAGATCTTTGCCATTAAGACAGCAGGATATTCACAGATTTATTTACCACCACTAACTCAGGTCGAAGAGCTGTTTAATTAGCCAGTAAAGGACTATATTAACGTCTACCGGTTGCTAACACAGAGTGTAGCGAAGGATTGTTTACTTTATGCGGGTTCTACGGAAATTAACAAGCGGGAATCATTTGACATGTACATCTAACTCGTTCGCTTGCTATCCGGTCTCGTGGCAGTATTAGCAAAGAGGTATTATTCTGGACTATTAAATGAAATGGACAGATTGTTGGTGGAGGGATCTTTACTCCTACAGCATATGGATAAATAAAATGCTTTAGTTCGCTGATATATGAAGGAAACGTATATAGAGTGCTGGCAGTGCCCACTCAGTGGCCAGTAGGTCGATTGGAAATCATGCCTGATGTAGCCGAAGTAGTGAAGAAAAAGAGAAGTTAGTTCTTTTGCTATCATCGAAACCTAAAAACTGCTTCCTAAAGAATCTTGATCCAACGATACAGCTTAGGTTAGGTTAGATTAGGTTAGAGGACGTGTACTTGTCAATTAAGACAAGTACAGTACCCGGAGGTCGAATTGACCCATTGTACAACGTCTTAGTTTCTCACACCACTTATGTTGTGTGTGTTAATTTTATACATGAGTGGTGGAACCTACAGTTTAAAGTCGACTCCGAACGACAGATTTTTATTTATTGAGAAACTTTTCATTGCAATTTTTATTTACTCTCAGAGTTTTTTGCCAGAATTCTACAGAGAGGAAGTCGCCGAAAAAATACTTTTTGTATTTTGTCTTTGATGCCTGGCTTGGCCGAACCCAGGCTTTTGCGTCTAATAAGCCAACACACTACCTACTTGACTACGGCGACTTCATCACGATACAGCTTTTTGAGACTTGATTAATGTGGGATATGATAAAACGTTTCCTCTTCTCCTCCATTGTCACAGTTCATAATACTTAAAACGATGTATCATGACACTATCGTTAGGGTTGATCATGTAAAACAAATCAATTAACTAACCAGTTAAGGGAAAGTCTTAGTACTGGTTCTAAGTAGCCCTATAACTAGCTGGTAAAAATTGAAAGATGCCTTGGTTAGGATAAGTTTTAAGAACATTATTGGTTTAGATAAGGATTCTGTAAATCAATCCCCACTGTAATATCCCACAGTACTCGTATACACAACAGAGATCAGAAATGAGTATTCAAAAAGATGAGTATTTCTGATACTTATACGCATTCATACTTACTTCAATATCAAGGAACCTCTACTCATATTCAAAGTTTGAAGTGCTCATCATACTCGTATTCATACTTAACAACACGTATGATGTTGTTGATTTCGGTTCTCCATAACTTAACATATACACGAAGCATAAAATAAGTACGAATCGCGTAGGCACAGTAAAATACTTACTAGAAGCTTGTGTGTTTGCTCTGCTTGCTGCTCTGTCGTTTTTGCTTATATGTCTTCTTTCTTTTGTCACTCGAGTCATTTATAAGTATTACATGCATAATAGGTCATTACAACCCTTCAGTCAGGATTACGACCTAGTTTCTCACACCACTAATGTTGTGTGTTAATTTTATACATGAGTGGCGGGACCTACAGTTTAAAGTCGACTCCGAACGACAGATTTTTGAGAGACTTTTCATGGCAATTTTTATTTACTTACAGAATTTTTGCCAGATATCTGCTGAGAGAAAGTCGCCGAAAAAATACTTTTTGTATTTTATTTTGATGTCTGGTCTGGGGCTCGAACCCTGGCTTTTCGTCTAATAAGCCAACACACTACCTACTAGACCACGGCGACTTCATTAAGTATTATTCAGTATTTTTCTAAAGTCATGAATCTAAATGAGTCGGCTTATGAATCAAACATATTTTGAATGGTATGAGTTTGATGTCATAGTATGTGTTGTAAACATACTCATTGCCACCTGTATTTATAAATTAACGTTGTAATGAGTATGAATGCCTCAGAGAAGTTAAATTTCAATATTGTTGACTCACTTATATTCAAAATTTCATAAGTCCTTATGAGTAGGGAAAAAACGATTCATTGCTGATCTCTGATACACAAGGTCGGGTAGAGTAGGGTAGAGTGTATGTAAATTTCTGTTTTTTGTTAATTCAAATGACGTACTTTCCACATCTACTGTTGCTGGTGTCATCTGTTATGGAAAATCGTTTTCATTTTTAAAATAAAATTTGATTTTTGTTTATTATTATTAAAAAAGGTCGCCTAAGGTAAAAAACAAACAAAAACAGATACATACACACCTAGACATACATGTATACAAATACATGCATACACAAACATGTCTACACACACACTCATACATACATTTGTATACACAAAATAAATACATACATAATGTTAAAATAATTTCTAACCACAGCAAGTGATAGAGAGATTTGAGAAGAGAGAGGGAGAGAGTTAGAGAGAGCAAAGAGTAAAAGTAATTTATTCGTTCATTCATTCATTCATTCAATTTTTGTTTTATTTGTTTAATAAAAATATTGTTTAGGCTAATAACAGTTGACATGATTAAATAAATAAATAAATACGTATGTATTGTAGAGCAAAAACTTAATTTCATGGAAATTTTGAAAAGGTTTTACGAAATCGAGTGTATGGTTTTAAATACTTTTTAATTTAGAAAAATTAAAACAAAAATTGCTTAGTAAACACAAACAAAAAAAAAAACAAAAAACATAAAACTATAGGAGACTTAACAAACAGATTAAAAATAAAATGAAATAAACTTTACGAAAAACAAAGTTTTTAAATTCAAATATTTTAACCACAAAATTAATCTGTTTTTAAACGGAAACACTGAATTAATAATTTCAAATGGTAATGATGATGTCATCATTGGAAGGTGCTTAAATATTCATTCTATTAATATTAAATTAGCTGGAAATAATTTAACTTTAGTAAGAGTTAATAAACCACAATTCTGTAAATACAGAAAAAAATTTATATTTTTTTCACAAGCTTATCTTTCTAGACAACAGAGTGGGCTGCTTCAAAATTTCATAGTTGTCACACAGTTTTCGGTTGGCTACCTTTGAAGGTCAAGTTGGGCCAACTCTTTCCATATTCTACGCCAATGTTTGTTGGTATGCTTCTTTTGGATTCCTGGCTAGAGTATGTCCTATCGATTTTAAAATTTAACATTTCGATAACATGCTCTATATTTCGATAACATGCTCAATTTTTCCAAATATTTTGATGGCACCCGACAGTTTATTGTCAACCATGTTATTCAAAATTTTAAGAGCCAAAAACAAACTGGTTCCTTCTGCTGACAGGGCATGATGGACTTCATGTAAATGGCTACTTGTATTATATTCTTCTCCCGATAAAAATGCTAAACCGGAAATTGTAAACCACACAGTCCTTGACAAAATTGATAATATTTGTCATTTATCGTAGCAAAAAATGATTATAGTCCCTAAATTTAAGCTCCCATAGAGCATTAAGTTTACAAAGACGTTGTTGTTCTAATTCCTCCTCTTCCACAAACTGATAATATAATATGGATACCCACATGTTTCAGGATACGTCCAAAAATATGATCTTTAAACGCAAAAGCGATGGTCACCCAAATGTTTAGAACCATTTTGTCCTTTTTACTGAAATGGCCAGAAGATTCTGCATGCTCTTCATGGACTTTCATTTTAATCAACGCCCATAACATCTATCAAGTTCGACAGCGCAACTAAAGGAGAACGTATGTTTGTATTAAGAATGTATCAAGAATCTCACCAAAAGATAATGCTTTCGTTCTGCACTCATCAGTAATATCATTCAATCGGATGCTCAAGTGGTTATTGGGACCTCTATATGGTCGACATGTGGTCACCTAAGCTACGCCAGCAAACGAATACAGCTGATACGACGCTTAACCCTTCTAACGTTGGAGTCGTGAGTTGAGTGTTAAAACCACATAAAGGATGACGCTTTAGTACTGCACTCATCAGTAAAATCATTCTCTCAGATGCTCAGTTCGACATGAGGTCACCTAAGCTACGCCAGCAAACGAATACAGCTGATATGACGCTTCACCCTTCTAACATTGGAGTCGCGAGTTGAGTGTTAAAACCACATAAAAGAGGTAATTAAGTGGAATTCTTTTCACTCAACTCCAAAAATATTATTCAAATTGTTGGATGTAGGACAACACTCGCCGTGGTCTAGTAGGTAGTGTGTTGGCTTATTAGACGAAAAGCCAGGGTTCGAGCCCCAAGCCAGTCATCAAAATAAAATACAAAAAGTATTGCTTCGGCGACTTCCTCTCAGTAGATTTCTGTCAAAAACTGTGAGGATAGATAAAAATTGCTATGAAAAGTTTCTCAAAAAAAATCTGTCGTTCGGAGTCGACTTTAAACTGTAGGTCCCGCCACTCATGTATAAAATTAACACACACAACATAAGTGGTGTGAGAAACTAGGTCCTAATACTGACTGAAGAGTTGTAATGACCAATTATGTATGTATGTATGTAGGACAACACTCGATGGATGCCATATTTTTCAGCGCGGAGTAAAGTGTTGAATGCTAAACCGATTATTTTCACACGTTGTGATAAGCCAAAGACCGGCTTATTTCGTCTGCAGTTACACTTCTATTGTATTTAGAGAAGCTTAAAGTGAGCATTTAAAAGCGAAATTCATTTCTTATACGATGGAGGTTCGGTCATTTTCGGTAATTTCTCTTGTCCGAAATTTTTTCAGTACAGTGTGTGCAACATTTCTGGAAGGAAAAATTCAATCAAATCCTTTCAATCGGATCCTGTAAGTTCTATTTCATCCAGATTTTCTGTGGGTCTTGCGATATTTAATTTTGCTTATGCTGTGATTTGAAAGTCGCCGTGGTCAAGTAGGTAGTGTATTAGCTTATTAGACGTGAGGGCTCGGTTCAAACCCAAGTCAAACCTGAACGAAATATGACAAAATATTTCTTCGACGATTTCTCAGCAGATTTCTGGCAAAAACTCAGAGAGTATAAATAAAATTGCCATGAAAAGTATCTCAAAAATCTGACGTTCGAAGTCTATTTTAAACTGTAGGTCGCACCACAACTTATGTATAAAAAATTAACGCACTCAACATAAATGGTGTGAGAAACTGGGTCGTAATCCTGACTAAAAGGTTGTAATGACCAATTATGTATTATGTTATGCATACTGGGATTTCAATTGCTGATCGTTATCAAAGCATCTTGAGTGTTGAAGGCAAATAACACACAAACAAATAAAATATGTTCCATAAAGAATGGAAACCTTGTTATTGGTGTTCAAATGTTGCTAAACCTCATAACCAATTAACAATTTGTTTTTCTCTCAGTGTTTATAATAATATGAAGCAAGGCAATGCATATTTCATTTAAATACTTATTTATATACACAATTCATAATCATATACATACATAAAAATAAAAAAGAGAAGAGAATATTATCTTAAAACATTAAAATATTTTAATTGGAAATTTGCTTAAGAGTTCAACGAACAGCATCATGTGCCAGAAAGAAATGCTCTTTTCCTCGATACAATTTATTATCAGTCAGAATAAGCAAACAGTCGACGACAGCAGCAAATGCATAGTTGAGAGCAGAAAAAAATTTTAAATTTTAAACATAAAAATAATCGAGGTTGCAAATTATTCTAAAAAGTAGAACACAATTGAGTATTTTCTCTGCTAAAAACCCATAAAAATTCATTCATTTCTTTATTTTTAAATATTTGGTTTAACCAAGTATAAAAAAAATTTTTATATTTGAGAGACTATTTATTCAGTATCTATTAAATACACGTAATTAAAGTTGCTTAATTGTTCTCTAACAAGATTAATTTGTGCATCAGCATCTATTTGGCATCAGACGCCATCTTAGCGACAAATGGAAGAAGTTGTTTTTGCGAATGTCCAGAACTGCAGATACTCTAGTCAATAATGTCCGCAATGAAAAAGCAGATTTTCATTCTAGAAATGGTAGACATCAAGAACCTACTCAGGATCCTGAATATTGGGGTGAAGCTCCTCGTTATACGTGATATTTATTGTGTTTAAGTAGACGTTCAACACCCTTAAACATCGTGGGATCAAAAATCGCTGGATGGGAATACCAGTTAGACTCAAACAATATATGACCGATAAGAGTGACCGTTATCGCCTTTGCTCAAGGCACAAGCAAAGAAAAGGGGCAAAATTTAGAAGATTGCTGCTGTTGCACAATTTCCATGATGTGCTATCGAGTCTAAGGCAGAAGGAGGCTAAAGCGGAACTACGACAAATACCAACAAAGTCGCCGTAGTCTAGTACGTAGTGTGCTGGCCACGGTTCAAAAACCCCAGGTCAGACATCAAAACGAAAATATGAAAAAACATTTCTTCGGCGACTTCCTCTCAGCAGATTTCTGGCAAAAACTCTGTGAGTAAATAAAACCTGCCATGAAAAGTTTCTCAGAAATCTGTCGCTTAAACGGTAGGTCCCCCCACTCGTGTATAAAATTAACGCACACAACATAAGTGGTGTGAGAAGCTAGCACGTAATCCTGACTGTAATGACCAATTATGTATGTTATGTAAGATCACCAAACTCATATTCAATAAAGAATATTATTACAACAAAGGAGAGGGGGACTCCAGAAAAAACAATCGCACTGCCAACAGTACCTAGTGTTGAATTCACGAATAATCGATCGGCCTCCGCATATTTATCAGCCCATGTATGAGGCAATTGTAGGGGATTTTCTGAACAATCATCATCATTCAGATTGACGAAAATAGTGATGGGTCTGGAATATTCAGCACAGACTACTCTCCATTACAACCAATACTACAATTGACTAGAATCACCCGGGACACCTCCGAAAAGGCCACACAGGCTACGTCTTACCCCAAAGTTAGAAACAGCGCCACCAAATATCAACAAATTCTGAAACAAGCTGAAACCATTTGCAGCAGATAGAAGGAAATAGAGTTCAATAACGTACATATACTGCCGGTACTGCCAAGTTCAGAGAACGAATAAAATTGGTATCCAAAGGAGGGGTGGTTGTTATTTCAATTTTACACTAACTCAGTTTGTAGTAACTCAGCTTTAGTTCTTCTACGATGTATGAAAACTCCTCTGTAATGAGCGTAACATTTCCTTAATTTGGGTAAAGGGGTACAGCAACATTGTTAGAGCTCATGAGCTTACCATAACACTCCTAAAGGCATGGAAATTATGCAGATTTTTACATTAAACATACAGTTTCCATCTGTTTCCTGTGTCCTTCTATAGTATTTCAATGAACTTCTTGCCACTATATAACTGGGCCACTACTTTGAACATTTGAAGATCCCTCTACTATATTTGCGAATTTATAACGGTTCACACAGGTTATTGGTTACATACATAATTGGCCATTACAACCCCTCAGTCAGGATAACGACCCAGCTTCTCACACCACTTATGTTGTGTGCGTTAATTTTGTACATGAGTGGCGGGACCTACAGTTTAAAGTCGACTCCGAACTACAGAGTTTTGAGAAATTTTTCATGGCAATTTTACTTACTCTCAGATTTTTTGCCAGAAATCTGCTGAGAGGCAGTCGCCGAAGAAATATTTCCATATTTTCGTTTTGATGTCTGATGTTCAAACCCCAGAACTGCATTAAACCCTTCCTTAGTATTCGCATTACCTTGGCTACCAGTTGAGCTAACTTACAGCAACGCTCGTATAATGTTTTCCCTGGACTTTTTCGCATGTAAAACATTTTTGTTAAATTCATCTCCGTTAGAAAAAATCAAAAGTGATGTGTTATGAAAAACAAATTCCTGAAACCATGTTTTTCTTATTTAAACTTCTGCATCAGTTAACAATTAAAATGTTGCAACTTTTTTACTCTACACTGCTGTAATTTATTTGCAATATTAACATGATAACAGATGCCAAAAATCATTGAGAAGAATAATTCTGAGTTATTTGTTACAAACAACAACAAAAAAAATATAAAAACAAAATTTTTATATTATTTCATTCAGTTTTTAACACACTTTTTATTTCTATTTTTAAATTTATTTTTTTGGTGTTATTGTTGTTGCTATTTTTTTTTCTTCTTCTTTTTGTTGTTCAATACAAAATTAAAAGCAATAAACTTTAATGATTGCAATGAATGCTACCAACAAATATAATATCGGTACTTCAAATAATGATTATGATCATTATTATCATTATCAATATTATTACAGTTATTTATGGATTTGCAGATGTATTTGTATATTTAGTTTTTCTCTCTCTCTCGTTCTTTTTTTCATCTTTATTTATATACTGATTGTTAACGTTAATATTTATGAACCCAAAAAAAAAAGATGAAAAAAAAAACGAAAAGCAAAAACAAAAACTTAAACAAAGGGAGCGAATGAGAGAATGATAGTTTAAATGCAAGAGAATAATTTTATGCCACTCATGCAAATTTTTTGGTAAACAAAAAATGAGATAATATGACAGGGTATTTATTGTAATCTGGAATTTGGAGGACAATGCTAGAGATAGCAGAGAGACAATACTGATAGAAATCGCTGAGTAGCTTAGGTTAGGCCATCCAAACCAGAGATCAGCCATGAGTATTCAAAAAAATGAGTAAAATCGAATGATACTTATACGCATTCATACTTATTTTAATGTCACGGGACCTCTACTCATTTTCAAAGTTTGAAGTACTCATCATATTCATACTGATGTTGTTTATTTCGACTCTCCATAACTCCATAACATATACACGAAGCACAAAATAAGTATGATTGGCGTACGAACACTAAAATACTCACTAGAAGGTTGTGTGTTTGCTCTGCTTGCTACTCTCTCCTTTTTTGCTTGGTTGTCTTTTTCCCTTTTTTTGCATGCCTAACCACGAAGACTGTAAATTTTGATGAATGATTCGTGTCACTCGTATCATTTATAAGTATTATTCAGTATTTTTCTAAAGTTATGAATCTAAATGAGTAGGCTTATGAATCAAACATATTTCGAATGGTATGAGTTTGATGTCAACGTTGTACTCGTACTCATTGCAACCTGTACTTATAAATCAACGTTGTAATGAGTATGAATGAGTCAAAGTAGTTAAATTTCAATATTGTTGACCCACTTTGTATATTCAAAATTTCATGAGTGCTTATGAGTAGCGAAAAAACTATTCATTGCTGATCTCTGATCCAAACCTAGATGGCAGCTTTGTTAAATCAAAACTCAGTTGAGCACACATGACGGTCCATTGTAATATCACTTGAAGCGGTGCCCCAACACTAACTGACAAATACTGATTTATCAATCAATACCAAGGATTCCCAAGTAAAGCATGACTTATTAGAATTAGAAGTTCAAAATCACACTAGAAGTTCTAGCTTACATAGCTCCGTTAGGCTATCGAGAAAGACAGAGCCAAATGAGAGAAGTCTGCATCGAACCAGACACTGACATTGGCAAATCAAGTGCACAATACTTCCTTCTCAACTAATCAGGTAAGCAAAGTTTCACCGTATATATCCATTACGCAATGACCCTGGAAAAGTAGAAAAACCTTGAGAATATGTCATTGTTATCCCCACGATCTAATTGGTAGGTTTGTAGAGTATACTCGACAGCGCTGGCTCGACCATGTCGTTCGGGTGTAAGAGGATGTTCTGGCAAGACGGGGAAGACAAAGAGGACGAACTTATCTACGTTGGATGGACCAAATTGAGGAAGCCCGGTTCATCGATTGGCAAGATGCAGGGCCGCATGGAAGGATGTATAAAAGCAGGGCAAAATCTAATAAACAGGTTGTTAATGGCCAATTAAATCTCATTTAGATTAAGTGAGTGTATTTATTGGCGAACAATAAATGTCTTTCGCTAATATACAGCTTAACATACTTAGCCAGTAAATTGAATTGAACAGGTCATCTTAATTACAGTAACCTCCTCGATTAATAGACCACTACAGCCCTTTATATACATACATAATTGTGTATGTATGTAATTGGTCATTAGAATCCTTCAGTCAGGATTACGACCTAGCTTCTCACACCACTAATGTTGTGTGGGTTAATTTTATATATGAGTGGCGGGACCTACAGATTTTTGAATTCTGCCTGAGAGGAAGTCAACGAAGAAATATTTTTCATAAATCGTAAATCGAAGACATTTTTTGTATTTCATTATGCAAGATATCAGAGATAAGGTTTGAACTATCAATCTTTCTTCTAGTAAGCCAATACACTACAGACTGGTCTAGTTTCCATATAAATATTTCCTCGATTATAATGAAAGAACTTGATTTTAAGTCGCACTGATCTCTGCATGCAGCTTTGTAATGTATGTTATCGCTGGCCGACTGTAGTTTTGTTTTTTTTATTGTTTTCTTCTTCTTACTTTTCCTTTAATAATAAAAATAATTTTGCAATAAATTCAGCATCTTTAGGGAAATATGTATGTAAGTATGTATGTGTGTATTATTTCTGGAAAATTCATAAAGAGCACGAAGGAAAACAAAAAATTAAGGAATTCTCTGGGGAAAATTTAAATCCTTCATACATATATGACTTGTGTCTTCCTTTCAAAAAAAAGTATCAAAAAAAAACATGAAATATAATAAGAAAAGAAAGGATATGTTTTCCTTTCCAGCTACAACAACAACAACAATAATAATAAGAATAATATTTTAAGCAAAGAGAAGAAAGAAGAAAAAGAAGAAAATGAATAAAGTAAAGAGAAAAGCGCATTGTATGCACAAACTGAAAATTCAAACTCTGAACTCAAGTGTTTTAGAGTAAATAATTTCAAGTTCGTGCTCAGGATTTTTCTTTTTCCTCATCCTCCTCTTTTTTTTCTTCTTCATCTTTAAACTGCTCGTCTTGTGAGAAAATATTTAACGTTTTCATGTTTTTTTCCGTATTTGACTTCTAACAGTTTTTTTATATTTATTTTCATTTTTTTAGTTTTCATTTTTTAGTTTTCATTTTTTCTATTAAACGTTAAAAAAATGACTTCACTTAGGTTCTCTGCAATTTTTATTTTTGCTTTCTTAGTTTAAAGCTATTATTATTTCTTCTATTCATGTTGTTGCTGTTGCTGTTGCTATTTCAGTTTATACATGCACCTTGCGACGTGTTCCAAATATAGCCGAGTATGTGACATGTTAAGGCAACAAGCAGTCGCCCAACTTGATTTCCTTAACCCGCACCCCCATCCATAGAACGATAAGCACAAAATATGGAAGTCTTTTAGCCACAACGCTTACAAACACGTTTAACACAGTTTGGCTTTAAATGGAATAATTTTTTAGAAAATTAAGTCAGTTTAACAGTGAATTTATTTTTATAACGGCAACAACAACAACAGAAAAAGGTCAGGTAATAGAAATTAAATAATTAACCGTAATATTTAGCACGTTGCGGTTTTGGCCCACTATTATTAGGCCATTTAAAATGGCTTAAAGTTTTTAATTTTAAATAAGGGATTAAAAAATTATTTTTTTTGGAACTGGACAAAAAAAAACATTAAAAAACTTGACCTCAAATGAAATTATAAAGTCTGGTTTTATTTTTTCAAGCAAGAAAATGGTCATTTATTTTCTATGCAAACAAAAAATAAAAGAATGCCAAGTAAATTTCAACAAATTTGTTGCAATTTTTTTTTCAACAAATGTCTGGTAAAACTTCCTTTTTTGTTTAATAACAATAATGTCTCGTTATCGGCATCAGAAACACCCTCATATAGGCTCCTTAATCAACTACTAATTCGAACGCCTACAGACACTAGGTTGGCATGTCTTTGTCAAGAGACAATGAAAGGATACCACGCAGACTTCACTCATTTGCCAAGAAAGATAGGATACAAACCAGAGGTCAGCAATGATTATTCAAAATGATGAGTAGAATCGAATCATACTCATAATTTTTGATACTTATACGCATTCATACGTACGTACGTAATTGGTCATTACAACCCTTCTGTCAGGATTACGACCTAGTTTCTCGCACCACTTATGTTGTGTGTGTTAATTTTATACATAAGTGGTGGGACCTACAGTTTAAAGTCGACTCCAAACGAAAGATTTTTGGGAAACTTTTCATGGCAATTTTATTTACTCTCAGAGTTTTTGCCAGAAATCTGCTGAGAGGAAGTCGCTGAAGAAATACTTTTTGTATTTTATTTTGATGTTTGGCCTGGGGCACGAACCCTGCCTTTTCGTCTAATAAGCCAACACACTACCTACTAGACCACGGCGACTTCATATACGCATTCATACTTATTTTAATATCATGGAACAGAGGTTCATATTCAAAGTTTGAAGTACTCATCATATTCATACTTAACAACATGTATGATGTTGTTGATTTCGACTCTCCATAACTCAACATATACCCGAAGCACACAATAAGTATGAATTGCGTACGAACACTAGAATACTTACTAGAAGGTTGTGTGTTTGCTCTGCTTGCTGCTCTGTCTTTTTTGCTTATCTGTCTTTTTTCTTTTTTTTTCTAAATGCAAAAATAACTAAGAATGTCAGTCACTCGAATCATTTATAAGTATTACTCAGTATTTTTCTAAAGTTATGAATCTAAATGAGTCGGCTTATGAATCAAACATATTTCGAATGGTATGAGTTTGATGTCAACGTTGTACGCATATATATTGCAACTTGTACTTATAAATCAACGTTGTAGTGAGTACGAATAAATCAGAGTGTAGTTAAATTTCAATATTGTTGATTCACTTATATTAAAAATTTCATGAGTGCTTATGAGTAGCGAAGAAACGATTCATTGCTGATCTCTGATACAAGCGTACTTATACAGAGATGTACATGATCGATATTAGAAATCCACAGGATAACGATTTCTAGGCTGGATATACCTCACAATGAAATTGTAATGACGAGGAAGACAAGAAAACCATTGAGTATCTTCTCTGTTATTGTATATAACTGAAGGTCATTTTGGAACAAATATATGACTTCATAAGATTGTCAGGATGTTTAACTAGTAACGTCTACGCATTGTGTCTCCATAAAAATGTCAGGATGACTATGAAGTGACAGCAACAAATTGTGGACATATGGCAAAATAGGAATTGTAATATTATTACGAACCCTGGATGCAATCCAAATAAGCTGTGCTAAAGGCGGCTATCAATCTATAAAATTTCGCGTCATTCGAATAAAGAGCACTGGACCTCACTACATTTCCTGAACAATTTTGTATTTAGTATCCTTCCTAAAGCTTTGTTAATAGCTTCGGCAGGAATCTTTTTTCTTCATGTGTAATTGGGACAAAAGCTACTTCTTCTACCAATAGACAGGTTCCCGTTTGCATAGATTCTGCTGATATCGTTTGAATGCCTTCTAAGGATATAAATAATCCAGCGCGAAAGGGATTCTTGATCTGCTCTTCCTCAGCTGTCATTGCCGAACACTTTCTCATGTCACAGTCGTGCAGTAGGTTTGGTTCTACATTACCTTTAAGGATTGTAATTTTCATACTCAAAGTTAAGAAGAACGAACTCCGAATGAACCAAACTTCTTAGAGCCTTTTTAATCGATAACCCTTACCCGATCCTTCAATTGTAAATATGATGGCGCCAATATAACAAACTTAGCCGAATACCTCTGTTCCGCTCTGTTGCGCCAACCCGGAGTGATTTTGTTTTTACAAATTAATGTTTGGACGAACTGCCTTTACAGCCAAAGTTTAACAATCTAGTATTTAGGATAGTTAAGGGGCTTTGCAAGCCCCACCTTATTCCCCTGTCGTTATGAAGGCCTTTCTTAAGAAGGCTTATGGGTTTTCTACGGAACTGCCGTCTCAACAGAACACTTTAAATCAGATTTTTATTCAGTTTTCCAAGCAATAAATGAATGCTACCATTTAGCTTTACAACGTTATCTCATGTAAATTTTGGGCCAGAGTTGCTCTAAAGGTGGTCCATTCATGAGTAGCAATTTTGGCATACTTTTTCCAGTATTTCGACGGATAGCTTACAAATGGAAACAATTTTATTATTTTCCGGAGCTGGTACTATGGCTGGCTTGCCCTGTACTTGATATGTTTCATGTTTCCACACAGAAAATAGTTTAATGGGGTCAAACCGTATAATCACGGCGGCCAGTGAACTGCTCCAAAAACCGTATATTATTTGCTGTTCAAGCTTGCCTCTCAATGTATTTGTAGTCACAGGTAGTGTGTTGTCTTAGTAGACATAAGGCCACGGTTCAAACCTTAGGTCACACATCTTGAACAAAACGAAATATTAAATAATATTTCTTTGGCTACTGCCTCTCAACAGATTTACATAAAATTGTCATGAAAAAGTTCATCTGAAATTTGTCATTCGGAGTCGACTGTAAACTATAAGTCCCGCCGCACATGTATAAAAATTAACGCACATAACATAAGTGGTGTGAGAAGTTAGTTTGTAATCCTAGCCGAAGGATTGTAATAACCAATTACATATGTACATATGTATGCTGAAGAAGTGTGGTGGTATAATATGGACACTGTTTCACAAATCGCACAAAACAGTGTATCTTTCAGGGTGCACGGACGGCAGCTCTAGAACTGACTCTGGCTGCTCCTCACATCAAATTCGGCAATTCAATGGTTCGCATACGTTGTGCATTTCTTAGTCTATTTATAGTGGAATGATTTAACTTACCAAGCGTTTTAGGCATTGCCACATATCACAACCTTTTATTCGTTTCAAAAATTTACACTGAAAATGGGAAAACAATAAAACGCCACGTGATTACTTTTTGTGTAAATGGCTAAAAGGGTATCAATTTCTTCTTTGTAATTTTTGCTGTTAATTTTAATAAAAAAAAATTACTTTCTAGTACTTTACCTATATAGACAATTGCGACCATCAGTTTTATTTTATACATAACTAGCTGTACCCTACGCGTGTTGCTGCGCCACCAACTAAAATAAATTTGAAGGAAAGACATTACACAAATGTCCAATTAATTTTGAATCATTTTATTGATTTTGTTTCCCGTTGTCCTAATGATTCAGATGAACGGGCCTGAGTAGTACGCATTCGATCAGTTTCTAATCTCACTTCTCGTTATTCAAGTGGTTCAAGCGAACGGGTCTCAGCGGCATATACTCGAAGATTTTCCAGTCTCAATGCTCGTCTGATTCTGAGGCTCGTAATGCTCTTTTCTTCCGTGCTTGAGGTGTAGGTCGCCCAATTTCTTGTCATGCATTTTGGATAATTTTCAGTGACGCCATCCATCGGAAATTAATCGCAAAAACTTTGTTAAAGAATGCACAGTTTACGATTTAATTGATTTTAAGTAATTTTCAGTGGCGCCACCTGCCGGAATTTAGTCATACCAACTTAGAAACCTTCCCCAGCTCATGCGCAACAAAGATGCGCTAAAGATCTTAAGATGATCAAATGCATAGTTTACGATTCTATAAGGTACATACAAACAAACATTCATTTAATTATGGGTATGTGGGCGTGGTACCTCGCCTACTTAAAATTTTAAAATAAAAAGTAGCCTATAGTTCCTTCCAGACATACAGGAAGGTATTGTTAAAATTTCAAGAAAATCGGTCCAGCCGTTTAGCCGTCTATAGACTTCAAACAAACGAACCCACAAACAAACCCACAAACAAATAAACACACGTTCATTTTTATATATGGGGAATTTCGTGTCAAGGACCCAATTTTTAAAATCGAAAAAAAGGGCCCATTTCGAAAAAAAATTTAAAAAAAAATTAATTAAAAAAAAAAAATATAAAAAAATTTTTTTTAAAAAATTAAAAAAATTATTTTTGGAAAGATTGAAGAAATAGCTAACTATTAAAATTATACTAAAATACTAAATTTTTGCTAGGACCAATAGGTGAAAAGTTACACACATTTTAAAAAAAACCCTGTATGACCAAAATGTCCAAATTTGGCCCCCTCTAACTCCGGCAGTTCTTGACTGATAGAGCTGAAAATTTGTGTCTGGCCTACAATCCAATAGTACTAACCTTGGGTTAGAATCGGAAGACATCGATTTTAAAAATTGGGTCACTTGACACGAAATTCCCCATATATAGACGTATTTCAATTACTGTCGTGTATAAAATATTACACAGAGCTGACGGGTGACGTATACGTAATATTTGGTTAGACAATAACACTCATACTTTTTTTATTTATTTTATTTTATTTTATTTTATTTTATTTTATTTGGCTATTTCAACATAAAAAGTAGCCTATAACTCCTTCCAGACATACAGGAAGATACTGTGAAAATTTCAAGAAAATCGGTTCAGCCGTTTAGCCGTCTATAGACTTCAAACAAACAAACCCACAAACGAGTAAACACACATTCATTTTTATATATAAGATGAAATCAATTTTTTCTCGGTATTTTTTTTTTATTTTTTCTTTTATTGTAGTGATTGAAATTTTTTCGCCGTTTTTTTTTTTTTTTTTTTTTTTTTTTTTGTTACCATTAACACTTATTACAACTTAAATAACAACAAAAAATATTTAATTGAAGCTTTAGATTTAAAAAACTGTAATTGCCTTTACAGAATTTAAGCTTCTGTTGAGTTCTTGTTTATTTTTTTTTTTTCATTTCCTGAATTTTATTTATTGTTTTTAGCAATGAAATCAATAAAAATAAAAACAAATATTTTAAAAAATAAAAACTCAATTATTTATTTTTGTTTAAAAAAAAGTGTTTATTTTTTATCATTTGATACATAGATTTATAGCAGGAAATAAAAATTTAATTACGAAATTGACTTACCATATATTTTATATTTTGTTACGAGTGTAGAACCTAATGCAAATTCAAGGAATTAATTAGGAAATCGGTTTTTTTCCTAAAATCTACAATAATTTAGTATTGTATTTAGGCTTAAAAAGAAAAACATAATAGAGAATCATTAATTATAAATGTTTTTTTTTTGTTTTGTTTTTTATTTTATTTAAACATTTTTTAGGTGTTCAAATCAATGAATAATTATTAATTCCAGCAATTGTTGTTTTTGTTTTTGTATTAATGATTATTCTCTAATTTAGAAAAGCATAAATATTATACAATAATAACAAAAAATAATTTTTTTTTAACATATAAAATCAGTAAATGTAGGCAACAAAATAAAAATAATCCTGTTTTTTTTTCTTCGTTTATTTTTAAATAAAATAAGTGGCTTAATTCCCACTTTTTCTGTTTTCCTTTTTTTAAGCAATTATTTAATTAAATTGATTTCAAAATAAATTACTAGGTTTTTTTCTTCTTTACAAAACTTTAACAGAACTACATACATACATATATAGTGGACAGCAAAAGTCTTAGTACGGCAATATAATTTAACAATTTCATGAATTTTAACCAAAAGTTTGTATAAAAATTTATCTTCTTATATATAAAAATGAATGTGTGTTTATTTGTTTGTGGGTTTGTTTGAAGTCTATAGACGGCTAAACGGCTGAACCGATTTTCTTGAAATTTTTCACAGTATCTTCATGTATGTCTGGAAGGAACTATAGGCTACTTTTTATGTTGAAATAGGCAAATAAAATGAAATAAAATAAAATAAATAAAAATGTATGAGTGTTATTGTCTAACAAAATATTACGTATACGCCACCCGCCAGCTCTATGTAATATTTTATACGCGACAGTAATTGAAATCTTCTTCTTCTTCTTCTTATATATAAAAATGAATGTGTGTTTATTTGTTTGTGGGTTTGTTTGAAGTCTATAGACGGCTAAATGGCTAGACCGATTTTCTTGAAATTTTAACAGTATCTTCCTGTATGTCTGGAAGGAGTTATAGGCTACTTTTTATTTTAAAATTTCAAGTAGGCGAGGTACCACGCCCACATACCCTTATAGAATCGTAAACTATGCATTTGATCATATTGTGATCTTTAGCGCATCTTTGTTGCGCATCAGCCGGGAAAGGTTTCTAAGTTGGAATGACTAATTTCCGGCAGGTGGCGCCACTAAAAATTACTTAAAATCAATTAACATTTGATCATGTTATGATCTTTTGCAAAGTTGTTGCGCATGAGCCGAGGAAGATTTCTAAGTTGATATGAACAATTTCCGACAGGTGGCGCCACTGAAAATTACTCAAAATGAATTAAATCGTAAACTGTGCATTTGATCATGTTATGATCTTTTGCGAAGTTGTTGCGCATGAGCCGGGGAAGGTTTCTAAGTTGGTATGATGAATTTCCGACAGGTGGCGCCACTGAAAATTACTCAAAATGAATTAAATCGTAAACTGTGCATTCTTTAACAAAGTTTTTGCGATTAATTTCCGATGGATGGCGTCACTGAAAATTATTCAAAATAAATGACAAGCAATTGGTCGACCTACACCTCAAGCACGGAAGAAAAGAGCATTACGAGCCTCAGAATCAGACGAGCATTGAAATTGGAAAATCTTCGAGTATATGCCGCTGAGACCCGTTCGCTTGAATAACGAGAAGTGAGATTAGAAACTGATCGAATGCGTACTATTCAGACCCGTTCATCTGAATCATCAGGACAACGGGAAACGAAATCAATAAAATGATTCAAAATTAATTGGACATTTGTGTAATGTCTTTCCTTCAAATTTATTTTAGTTGGTGGCGCAGCAACACGCACAGTGTACAGCTAGTAGTTTATATATTTATTTTATTGATTTATTTCTGTTTTATTATAATTAATGTTTTTCATAAAAAAAGAGAAAATAAGGAAAAGTTTCAGATGACTCCATATCGACGCCTCCGTTCTATAACATTCTAAGTCGAAAAAGTGTGTTTTGAGTTATGAGCTCTCAAAGTTTTCACGCGACATACGATTATATGTGTATTCTAAGTAAATTTTTTTCTATAACTTCGGAACGGATCGGCGCATCTTAAACAAATTTTGACAGTATTTAAGTTAGAGAACGTAGAACGTAGAAAAATGCAAGAACATTAAAAACGTTCTAAGTACACTTAGAACGTTATAGAATGGAGGCGTCGATATATACCTCCAAGGAGAACCCTGAGAAAAATTTAAAATCTAAAGGCCTAATATATGAAAATGTTATCCCTTGTATTTAGTAGAATATCCCTTAAGGTCAAGCACTCCATTTAACCCATTTGGAATTGAATGTACAAGTTTTGTTAAGTGTTTTCTGGTGGGTCCATGAGCAAGTTTTTCGGTTGACTTTTGCTTGAGGTTTAACGATTACGTAACCGTTCTTTCAAATGATCTCCTAAATACTGTCTTCATGTCATATCGGGACTTTGTGCAAGAGTATTAAGCCTGTGGGTGCTTTTTTTGTCAAAATATATTGCCGTACTAAGACTTTTGCTGTCCACTGTATATGTAGGTATGTATGTATGTATATAAATAAAAAAGCATAATTTGCTACAATTATAGCATTAAAGCATAATTTGCTGCAATTGTTGCTAAATTGTTAAGGATTTTCATTCCTACGCATTTTTCGTTTCGTATGAATTTCAAAGAAATATTCTTTATTTATTTTTTTTTTTTTTGTTAAATATTCCATTTGCTCTCAAAGTTAAATACTACCGCTCCTCACCTTTGTTTTTGTAATTTTTACTCATTTATTATCTCTCTTATTTGAATACAGTATACAGTTATAATTTTTAATTATTTTCTCTTTGTTGAATAACTGTAGCAGTTAATGGTGAGAGTTGAAGGAGACGGGGTTAATGAGGGCAAACCAGGTTCGAATGGAGTTCGGTTTTATTGTGTAAAGAATGCCGTTATAAATACTTGAAAACTTTTTACGTTTTCATTCCTATACACCTACACACACACACACACGCCCATACACAAATAAAGTATTTTTATCTTTAATGGTGGTAGTAAAGTTTGCTTTGCATTTCATAATTTCAAAGTGAAGAGAGAGAGAGAGAGAGGGAAAAAGAAAAAGAAAGAGAAAGCGAAAGGAGTGTAGTTTTTAAGCTTAAATTAATTTCTTTAATTAAATAATTATTATTATGCAATACACTTAAGGAAATATGCCCAAATTAGCACTGAAGATAATCAAAAGAAGGAAATTTTGGCTGTGGTAATAAAAAAAAAATACATAAAAATAAATCCTACTTCACTAGCGTACATACTAATAGAAGATCAGGTTAAATAAACTATAAAAAAATAATACGGAACTAACTTTTGCTTGAACCCATAAATAAAACTCTTGTTTGCCCCATCAATTCAGTTTTTGTTCACTTCAGTGTTGCCGTATACAGAAACTATATGAATTTAAACGCTAATTGCCACAAGCAAGCATTAAGTTTCCAAAAAAAAGTTTGGTATTTATGAAACTGTACTTCAAAATCCATTCCATTAACAAATGCCTTGGCCAGTAATCCAAGCACCAGCCGCCTTAATACAATTTTGATTGGACAACTATAAGAACAAAAAATTTGCCTGATTTTGAGAAATACACTCTTTGCAGCATTACTACTATGTTAACGAGCTGTATTACTTATTTACGATTCCCATGCGAAATTAAAGGTCGTATTAATAACTTCAGTACGCCATATAACTTGACTTAGGCCTCAGCGTGAACTAATAAATAAATAAGAAATTGCCGTATTCTAGTTAGGTTGTTATTAGAAGCAAGGCCACGGTTCAAACCCTAGATCAGGCATCAAAACGAAATACAAAAAAATATTGCTTCAGTGACTTCCTCTCAGCAGCAGATTTCTAACAAAAACTCTGTGAATAAATAAAATTACCATGAAAAGTTTTTTAAAAATCTGTCGTTCGGTCACACCACACACAAATAAAATTAACACACACAACATGAGTGGTGTGAGAAGCTAGGCCGTAATCCTGACTGAAGGGTTTTAATGGCCAATTATGTATGTACATATGTATGTATGTATGTTGATCGAATTTTCAACGAAAATTAAAATTTTTAATTATTTTTTAAACCGAATAAAACCCTTTAGAACCGCAATAACAACCTGTTGATGCCGAAAATTGCTTTAAGTGCTACAACAGTGCGCTTTAAATTTCAAGCAAGACATTTTCTGCTCTGGGAATTATAAATTCTCACAGGAGAAACTCGTTTTATATCGTGAATATTTTATGCAAATTTTACACTCCGTTAACTAATTTACGTTTAAACGCAAATTTAAGCGGAATAACTGAGAACTACAAAAAACAACAAAAACTGTAACAAACGAAAAGCAAATATTATTGCATTTCGCAATCGCATAAAGAAGCTTAAAAATTATGCAAAGCTGCATAAATTCTTTCGTTTGCCGTTGTGAAAGCAAATTTTTGTGTGGCAAATTTCGTTGTGGCTTTTGCCGTTACGTTATGTGAAAGTGAACGCGAATACGTATGTATTTGCAATTCCATCCATCAATCACCACGTTCAACTATTCATCCATCCATCACCAAACGTGTTCGTGTTTGTTCTCCATTATTATTGTTACGATTTGTATGAGTTTCATCGGCAAATAAATTTTTATACAAAAAAAAAAGAAAATTAAGAATATCAAGGAAATTCAAATTTAAGCTCAACAGTTTATTAAAAAAAAAGGAAACAAAAAAATATGAGAACAATCAAGAAAAATTATTGAATTCTATCAAGCAATCAAGCGGAAGGTAATCAACTCAATATATAATTAAACACGCTATACGTGTATGTGTGTATGCGTGAACCGGAAGACACATTTGAATTTATATTTTTAATTTCTTAATTTCAATAATCGTAAAACAAACAAAAAAATAAAAAAATTAAAAACGAAATTTATTGGCGATTTTATGACTGAAGGCCTATTCATTAGATTTGTACAGCGAATAAACACTTAAAGTCTAGCATTTAAATGGGATAAGCATTTAGTGGCGTTTCATACAACCAAATGACGTAATTTTTGCGATTAGAGGCCTATTTACTAAGACAAGGCCATTTAAATTCGTTTGACGAATGTTAGTATACTTCCTAAGGGGTTTTTCGACTTTTTTAAAGGATAAATTTCGACTTTTTTAAAGGATAAATTTAAATAAATTTAAATAAATGAATCATTTTATATGTGAAAAAGGACATTTGAATGTTTTCTTTTTTTTCTATTATGCTAAAGTCCGGCAGTTTTACGGCAGCCTGAAGAGCTCTAATCAAAATATGGCAACCATGATTATTAGACAAGTCCATTCTACAGTTCTCGCTTGACGTTTAAACCCATAAAACAATGTATGTTACTGGCTATAGCCTGAATTACGATATTTTGAAATGGTCAAGCACCAACAAAATGGCGGCGTTTTTAATTTCTTTCCGGATTTCGCCTACAATTCAAAAATATCCTAGTTTGAACTGGAACTACTCGTCACCAAAATTTCAACGAAATTAGGCATGTTATTTTCGCTAAATCGGGGTCGCCAAAGTGAAAAAATTTGCCGTTAATTTGCGCCTGCCGTGACATGTTGTACTATTTGGGGTTTTTCTCTTCATTTTCTTAACATTTTAGGGTAAAGAGAATTCTGACCTCCGCTGTTTTTCGTAAAGGTTCCGGAATATTGGGGAATATGGATGTTTAAGTCGCCATAGTCTAGTGGGTAGTGCGTTGGCTTATTGGACGGGTTAAACACCAGGCTAAACATCAAAACGAAAAAATTCTTTCAGCAGATTTCTGGCAAACAATTTTAAAGTAAACAAAAATTATCATGAAACGTTTCTCAAGAATCTGTCGTTCGTTGTTGGATTTTAAACTGTAGGTCACGCCAGTCATGTATAAAATTAACGCACACAACATAAGTGGTATGAGATGCTAGGTCGTAATACTGACTGAAGGGTTGTAATGACCAGTTATGTATGTATGAGTGAATATTTCTTCAAGACTGTACAAGTTGTAATCCCTCGGATCTTCCTGATAGTCACTTTAGATAGGTGTTGCCGAAAATTGTTCACTTGCATTTGCTAAAAAGTGCCATCTTTGGATGATAGCTTCATTCAGATGGAGGAGTGGATAATGAATCGACAAATTTTCTTATAAAATTCTTAGATAGAAAAACACAGACGGAGAGACTCTGGTCTGAGTGATTGTTTCGATTAAATGGATACCTGTGACTTACAGGTAAACATACATATACAGTGGACAGCAAAAGTCTTAGTATGGCAATGCATTTTAGCAATTTCATGAATTTTAGCCAAAAGTTTATATACAAATTTATAGTTTATATATTAAGTTTATTAATTTATTTCTGTTTTATTATAAAAAAAATAATTTTTTAATGTTTTTCATAAAACAAGAGAAAAATAAGGAAAAGTTTCAGATGAATCCATAGGTACCCCCAATGAGAACACTGAGTAAATTTAAAATACAAAGGCCTAATATATGAAAATGTTATACCTTGTATTTAGTAGAATATCTAGAATAGAATTGAATGTACAATTTTTGTTAAGTGTTTTCTGGTGGCACCATGAGCAAGTTTTTCGGTTGACTTTTGTTTGAGGTTTAGCGATTACGTAACCGTTCTTTCAGATGATCTCCTTCTGACTTTCTTGAAGTCATATCGGGACTTTGTGCAAGAGTATTAAGCCTTTGGGGACTTTTTTTTGTTAAAATATATTGCCGTACTAAGACTTTTGCTGGCCACTGTATAAAGAGAAAAAGTGAAAAATAATATATACTAACAATTATTATGTGAAGTCTTATAGCGAATGCATTACAATTATAGAAAAATCTACGCAATTGAATAAAAGTACAAGCTTATAAAGTCACGTTGTTTAAAATTCAATTTAAAAACTTTATTTTCTCTTAAATTGTACAGGGGAAATTGAATAATGTTTTTTTTTTTTTTGCAAAGAATCACAAGCAAACTAATCTGTTAAATAGCAAATGTTTATAAATAATATTTTATATAAACTGATTAACCACCACTACATAGTACTTCAAAATAATATCATATTTCTGTTAAAATTTTAAGTGGAAATCAGTTTATAACGGATTTAATTAAAAAGTTTATTCCAAGCAAATAGCCATATTTACTACGAATAAGTAAACAACAACAATAATACACAGAGAGAGAGAGAGAGAATATTTTTTTTTTGCTTTTGTATTTTTACAATACATAGTATATTTGCAAAACTAAAAATGCTCAACGAATTAAGCTGGAAATAATAAATAAATGACAAAAATTCAATTCAATTGTTTAAATTTGTACTTGAAATGTTGACAATAAATTTAAAACGGAAATACAGACACTCGCAAATGCACATACACACATACACAAACACATATAGATACACATTCACATAGATACACTAGCACAGACACAGGCATTATTTTGGCATTTACAGTATACAATATAAGCTGTAATCCAACGGAAAAGAGTAATGGATGGATGGATGGATGGTTGTTGGTTGGCAGCCTGCCTGCTTGCCTGCCTGCCTGTTTGTACGGTCGGTCGGTCGGTCGGTCGGTCGGTCGGTCGAGTATGTCGGTTAGGTCGGTTGTTCGGTTTTACATTATGAAATGCCATCAGAACAATTCTTTATTGATTTTTGTTTACATTTTTTGTTTTTATTTTTCTCTTTTTATTTATACTTTTATTTTTATACTCATAAAATGAAGACGAAAAACAACTGATGCTCTCACCAACATGTTTTCATTTCAATCTTCATTACTCTCACTCTATTAGTCACTTTCCCTCTTATTCTCTGTCTCTCTCTCTCTCTCTCTCGCTATCTATCTCTGTTTTCTGTATTTTATCTGTTTTACAAAAGCATTTGTTGTATCTGGTTGTCTTTATAACGGTTGTAACATTTGTTTGGCTCTTAGACTATTTCATACAAGAATAAAAAAATAAACAGAAATTATAAACAAACGGACTAGCTCGACTAAATGATACCCTATGCCATAATTTAATCGATTAAAAAAAATTAAATAAGATTTGTTGAAGGATTTATTAAATCTGTTAAGACTTCATCGGAAAAATTATTAGATTATTAGTAAAGGACCTGTCACACCTACAAATTTCTCTTATAAATACAAATTACATACATACATATGTATGCACACATTTTGAGTTGATACTCATCATGTTTGTGAATATACTATGTATCATATAACTTATGAATGTATTGAAGTCGCCGTAGTCTAGTAGGTAGTGTGTTGGCTTATTAGACGTAAGGCCACGGTTCAAACCCCAGGTCAGACATCAAAGCGAAAATATATAAAAAAATATTTCTTCGTTGACTTCCTCTCAGCAGATTTCTGGCCAAAACTCTGAGAGCAAATAAAATTGCCATGAAAAGTTTCTCAAAAATCTGTCGTTCGGAGTAGACTTTAAACTGTAAGTACCGCCACGCATGTATTAAATTAACACACACAACATGAGTGGTGTGAGAAGATAGGTTGTAATGCTGACTGAAGGGTTGTAAAGGCCGATTGTGTATGTATGTTATGTGTGACTTACACAAACACACAGTTTTCGTAATCGATTGAAATGAAATTCATGTAAAGACCTCTCATAAGAATTTTTCAAAAAAATGTCAATTGAAAAAGAAACTCAAACTTTACAGTTCCTGTATGTATTCATGCCAAATTTCTGGTACAAGTCTGCATTCGTTACGTTGATTTAGGGTATTAAACAAAATAAATATAAACAAAACAAAACAGAATAATAGAAAAACGAAAACAAAAACAAACACTTATTCAACTCGACAATCGTCTTAAAAATCTCTATTCTACCCACACAAACACACACACACGCACACGCAAATAATTTAACATGCCACAAGGGCTAAAAGGTTGTGATGCACGTCGTCTGTAGAGCTAATAGAGGCTCATCTTACTATTCCCACTACGCTATGCTCAAAGTAAAGTATCAATTTCAAGAAGACTTTATAAAACACTGCCAAACAATATTGGACAAAATTATTCGATAAAAAATTACAACAACAGCGCAAAAAAAACGAAATATTTTTAGTCTTTTAAGCAGTGTTTTGTTATTAAACAACAAAAAAAATATCACAGCCTTTAATAATAAACACTGAATCGAAAAGAAAAAGAGCAGAACAGAGCAAGAAAGAAAGAAATACGAGTAAATAAATAACAAATAGTTGTTGGCAATATTGAGAGAAAAAACAACAACAACAAAAAACAATAAAGAAAATAACAACACAGCATCCAATTGTTTAAAAACACAGAGCGAGAGAAAGACAGTGAGAGTGAGTACTAGTGGGATGGGAGATGGGAGTAAAACAAATCTATTATAAACACAACAAAATCACAAAACACAACAAAATTCATAAAAAGCAAACAACAGCAACAGTAACAACAGCAACAACAAAAATAACAAAAACAAAATGAACGTTTTTTCAAATCTACACAAAAGTATTTACAATTTATTTACACTCTCGAAATGCGAGAGTTTTTTTTTTTCTCTCATTTCGTTTCATTTCATTTCAATTCATTTATTCCCAGTACTGCGATTATTGAGCCAACACCAGTGCAATTCCATAGGAACTCTCAATCACGAACAGTTGTGACAAGGAACAAGTGAGAGAGGGGATGGTTGAAAGTGATTAAAACAAAATAAATATTAAATGGTTACGAGTAAATCGATCAAATTGAATTTGAAATTAAAAAAAAAAATGAATGAAATTTTCCAATTTTTCTTTTCTTTCATAATACAGAAATCATTTTAACAGCAGCCAGTCGTGCTGGCAGTGGAAAGAAGAAAATTTCTTTCTGCTGATGTTTCTAATAGACCAGCCAATTATGCCTCATGCCTCATGCTTAAGATGGCAGATGACTTTGATTGATTGAAAGAACATCAAACGAATGTATAAAGCACTTAAATTAAGACACTAAAATACATACTAAAATACTGAAATCCAATATCATAAATCAATCAAAAAGATTAAGACCCTAAGTACTTCTTACAACACACATACAAGCCATTATGAAGACCTTACGATGGCATTTGTGCCAAGGCACATGTGAGGGAGAGCAGTTTCAATTGGAAAGTATTTAAAGAGCTTATCATTTATTTGACATTGGCCTTTAAATTTGTAAGGTTTACTGATTTTGCTCAAGTTGTCTTGAATATTCTAGCGACACACTTGAGGCTACTATTCACCTCAAGTAAAACAGATAAATTAAGCATGTTTGCCTATCTGCTTTCTATCATCCCCAACGCCTATTCAACTATGTTCCATCTGTGCTTAAATTCTCTTTACTTTCTAAAGCGAGTTCGTTACTAATTTGAAAATCATTTTAAGATCACTTTGTTTATTATAAATTCCATGGAAGTTTCGTATTTAATTGACAAGAAATTTTAAAATTTGTTTTCATTGCAAATGAAACACTTGCTGCCATTTGAGTTCAAATCAAAAACACATTTTTGTTTTCATTTTCAAATCTGTTGAAACTCTGTAACTAATTAAGAGAAATTAAAAGATTCCTTCTGCTTCTGGCATACTCCTGCCATTAGTTTAGGTTAAATGCTCTCGTTCGAGCAACAAATTTTATATTTATTTTGAGATACCGGCAGACAGACAGGAGGATTGCAAATGTGTATCTTCCGTTTCAAAAACAAAAACAAAAACAAAAATTGTCGCACTACACTTAATGTTAATGCATTAACAATTTAACTCTCCATACAAACGAATGACTGTGACTGTGACTGTGACTGGGACTGACTATCTGATGGACTGGCTATGTAATTGAGTGATTGCCAGTTCATTGGAGTAAATAAATGCACCACCTACACTTTTCAGTCATTCGAATTAGTAACAGCAGCAGCAGCAGCAGTAGTTTTAATAGTTCAACCAATATTTACTAATGTTTTACGACACATTTCTTCTCTAAATAGTTGGAGCTTTAGAGAGGGTGGTAGGGAGAGTAAAAAGAGTTGCTATATAAAATAAATTATATATTGTTGTTGTTGCTGTTGTTGTTTGCTACTGCAAAGAAAAGGTATTAAAGCAACAGTTATTTAAGTCGACTTAATTTAAGCAAGTTGCAAGTAAGTGTCTCTCAAAAATGTTGTCATGATAAGTATGTATTTGAGAGCAAATAAAACGGGTTTTTCATAATAACTTCACTTTCTCTCTTCAATATTTAATTTTAATTATCAATCAACGGAACAACAATTTACAGAACAATACTCATAACAACAGCACTCAAGTGTTATTGAAAGTAAAATTAAATTATGAATATTAAGCAGGTATACCCAGCAATACGAGGGTTGTTATTTGTATAATGTTTGTGTTTTCTCAATTGGTCATTATAACCCTACAGTCAGGATTATGATATAGCTTCTCACACCACCCATGAAAGGCGGATCATACAGTTTAAAGTCGACTCCGAATGAAACTATTCATTGCCCTGACACAGACATCTCGAACCAAGCGAAATATGCAAAAATATTTCTTTCAACAGTTTCCTCCTGGCTAAAACTCTGGTAATGAATAAAAATTGTCATGAAAAGTTTCTCCAAACTGTTATTCGAAGTCGACATTAAACTGTAGGTTCTGCAAAATTAACACACACAACGCGAATGGTGTTAGAAGCTAGGTTGTAATCTTGACTAAAGTATTGTTACATAAATCGAAACGACCTAATATCGTTTAACAATAAAAACGATAAACAAAAGCCACCAGCTACACCAACACAATACACACGACACAAATACGCACTAATGAACGTGTTGATTATCTAAAGTTGCACACACACATATGTACAACTAACCTGGTTTCGCCTGGTACCAACAACAACATGTATGTGACAAAAAGGCATAAGCAACATAAGCAAAGTACACAAACAACAATGTATTAGCAATAGAGCTCTCGAGAAGGCGAGATCACGAACATTCCACTTCAAGAATGTTCGTTAGACTGGTTGTGTCGGACTATAAAAGGGCTGGACAAAGCAGGCAGCAGTCAGTAAGAATTCAGTCAGCCTTGTGTGAAGTTGCGTGTGAACAAAATAAGTCGTTGTTGTAAAGATCCAGTGAATACTTGTGTGAACTAGTAAAGTGAATAAACAGATTATTATTGTTGTATCGTTAAGTTGTATACGGTGGCACACAAAAGTAGTGTAGAGAATAAAGAGTTTAACTGAAATTAAATTAAACACATTTGTTTTTACTTTGTTTGCAATTAACGAACTCATATTTAAACGTTTTCAAAAAGTTAAAAACGTAACAGTATTGTAATGACCAATTAAGAAGAAAAATGAAACATAAATACAAAAATAAACGTACTAGATTGCAATGCATAATCATAAGCCTGCTTGAATAAGTAAGACTGGATAATAGAAGAACAGCCAAGAGTCTGGCCACTCTGTGAAGGCAATGATGAATGTTTATGTTTTGGTACCAGATGAGTAGAATCGAATCATACTCATAATTTCTGATATTTATACGCATTCATACTTATTTTAATAGCATGGAACCCCTACTCATATTCAAAGTTTGAAGTAATTATCGTATTCATACTTAACAACACGTATGATGTTCTTGATTTCGACTCTCCATAACTCAACATATACACGAATCACAAAATAAGTATGATTCGCGTACGAACACTAAAATATCTACTAAAAGGTTATATGTTTGCCATGCATGCTGCTCTGTCTTTTTTCTTTTTTTGGTAAATGCAACAACAACTAAGACTGTAAATTTTAATGAATGATTCGAATAACTCGAATCATTTATAAGTATTATTCAGTATCTTTCTAAAGTTATGAATCTAAATGAGTAGGCTTATGAATCAAACATATTTCGAATGGTATGAGTTTGATGTGAACGTTATACTCATACTCATTGCAACCTATACTTATAAATCAACGTTGTAGTTAGTAGTACGAATGCATCAAAGTAGTTAAATTTCAATATTGTTGACTCACTTATATTCAAAATTTCATGATTGCTTATGAGTAGCGAAAAAACCATTCATTGTTGATATCTGTTTGGTACCTGTATTATTTTTCACTTTTACAGAAAATAATTGCCTTAAAAGACAATTTCCTTGAAAAAAAATTCAAATAATCTACCCTTATACATGGATTTGAGTGTATAAAGAACGAGTATATGTATATTCAGTATTATAGGTAAACGCTTGCTACTGGAAGAAATATAATCCTTGTGAACAAAACACTTTTTGATGCATTCTCCATGTGTCAGATTTCTGCATTTCAAAAAGCATTTCCTGTTGTTGTTGAATTAGAAAATCATAGTTTACTAAGATGTATTATTGAAAATATTTATTGTTAAGAGGAAAGAAACTATTCCGAGAATTGTTATGTTATGCTAACTATCTACGGTTGCCTTGGTTGTAAATCTTTTTGCATAAATTTCAAGTTTCATAGGACTTCATTTGAAGTGCCTTCTCAAGTCATACAAAATCTTTTTTTTTTGTTTTTGTTTTATTGTATGTTTATTTGTTAGTTTGTTATAGTTTTGATAATCATTAAATGAATGAAAACTAAAATAATAATGATTTAATACAGTAATTAAGGAATCAAAATCTATCTTTATTAAAGCCTCCGCCTCAATTAAACAAGAATAATACGATTGAAAGTAATTATTTGGCATAAATTATGTATGAATACATGCACATATACATACATAGACAGACAGACAGATAGACGGACTGACAGACATGCAAAGAGAAAGAAAAGGACTTAAATTACGCTCGTTAAGTGGTCGTAAATAGTGTTTAAATTAATCATGTTGCTATTATTTTCCTCCTTTTTGTTCTTGTTGTTGTTCTTATTGTTTTGTTTTTATTGTTGTTTATTGCATGTTGAGTAATTAATAAAGATTAAAGACTTTGTTGTTGAACAACTAAAAAATAGTATTTAAAAATAAAAACAACAACAACAACAATAATGTAAAATGATTTGATTGTGTCTGACCTTTTCACACAGAAAATTCGTTTTAATCTGTCGTCAGCATTTGTTGCACGCAACATGATTTACATACAATTTAATTGATACTTGTTGTGACTACTGACTCGTTTTATCTACTCACACACAACATACCCAAGCATACACTCACTGCCATACACATGCAAAGGATAAACATTTGCAAACACATACAAGCACAGTGTAGTGCACGTACATAGCCTCACACGCATTTCAGTGCGTATCAACAACAACAATAATAATGCTAGTGTTTGTCTCTTTCACCCGGGCCGCCCAAAATGATGAATTTTCCGCCTTATTTTTACGAACAGCAAATTTTTTTCTCGTTCAGGCACAGTAGGGGAGCCAATTTATTTTGAGTGTTTCATTTGTAAAGCAATACTTTTTTTCATTTGTTGTTTCTTTTTTCTTGTATTGTGTTGTTGTTGTGTTGTTAGTGTTGTTGTTGGTTGTCGTGTTGGCATGCGAATTGCTGGTTTCAGCTTATTTCGGCCAATTAATGAATTTTAAGACACTTTTAGCTACAATCGCATTACCTTACCGAAAAAGGCCAACACAGAAAAGTTTTGTAAAGGCATTAATTTATGGTCAATAGGTTTGTAAAGTGTTTACATTTAAGCAGGTGTTAAATATGCTTACATTTGTTCTCATACGCCCCTCAATGACATTTCAATAATGTAAAATTCTTTAAATAAACTTGTTTAATGTCCCCCAGAGGAAAATATATTTATTCCACTATGTACTGCACACCAACATGGGTTCGTTTGTCACCAGAGACTCGGCTCAATTGCAATAAATAATGCACACACAGCTTGTGAAAACGGCACTATAATATGCATTTGTATTGGAATTCGTAATACGTAATTAAAAAAAAAAAAAACATTAAATACAAAGCCGTTAGGTTAAACTGGGTAATATTTATCGCTTTTCTAAAACGAATAGCGGTGGATAATGAAAAATGTTGGCGTTTCTTAAAGCATAAGGAGCACCCAGAATAATTTCATGATTTTTTTATGTTAAATTGAAGACATTATCGAGCACATATTGTTCATAAGGCTTAACGTAATTCTTTTATGACCATCAAAAATAGGGTATAGTTGACTTTTATAACTTCGAGAAAATTACTTTCGGTAGACTGTAACTGGTGGTAATCATTTGATTGCAGTAGAGAAAGAACACAATTCATCTCTTATAAAGCAAAGCTGGCGATATGTAGTCTTACTTACTTTAAATTGCCCAATGATAGGCAGACTTATAGTAGATAATTGATTGTTACTTGTAATCCTTCAATCAGTAGTACGATCTAGCTTTTCACAAGACGTATGTTATGTGTGTGTGTTTCTTTTATTCCTAGTGGAATCTACAGTTTAAAGTCCGTAAAACAGAAGGACAGATTTAGGAAATCTTTTCATAGCATTTTTATTTTACTCTCAGAGTTTATGCCAGAAGTCTGCTGAGGGGAAGTAGCCGAAAACAATTTTTTTTCCTATTTCATTTTATTCAAGATGTCTGACCTGAAAGTTGAATCGTGGCTTCACGACTAATAAGCCCACATACTATTTACTGGACTACAGCAACTTAAATGTCCATACATACATAATTGGCCATTACAACCCTTCAGTCAGGATTACGGCCTAGCTTCTTACACCACTCATGTTGTGTGCGTTAATTTTATACGTGAGTGGCGGTACCTACAGTTTAACGTCGACTCCGAGCGACAGATTTTTGAGAAACTTTTTCATGGCAGGTTTATTTACTCTCAGAGTTTTTGCCAGAAATCTGCTGAAAGGAAGTCGCCGAAGAAATATTTTTTTTTATATTTCGTTTTGATGTCTGATCTGAGATACAAACCCGGTCTTTACATATAATAAGCCAACACACTACCTACTAGACTACGGCGACTTCTTAAATGTCCATATTCCGCAATATTCTAGAACCACTATGAAAAGCAGTGGAGGAAGAAAATAAACGTCTCATATCACGAACCCTTACACAGCATTCTATGCATTACAACAGCATATCTACGTGTAATTTAGTTTCTTATCTTCTTTGGCAAAGCATATCTATCAAGAGCTTTCCAGATGAATTCGCCTTTCATCGATTTGAAATGTTTTTAGTAACTAACGAAGACAGCTTATAAAGTGGCATTAAATTTTCGCTATTCCTTCGTCCAACATCCCACTCGTTACACTGCGGAAACAAGCATTGTACAGTACGACAATATGGTTTAGGAGAGCTATTTCTCACCCGAAAATCGGAGAGATTATTATACTGCGGTATTTTAATAATCAATAATGTTTTTACATTCATGCGATAATCTTTTGTTATCCCAAAGTTCTCTGAGTGGGGCACAACCATCACTGTACGCGGGTCCGTTTTGATGACTTTTCCAAGTATGTATGTTATCTACTCTTTTCGGTTGAAGTCGCCGTAATGACGTACGTCGTGTGTTGGCTTATTAGACATAAGGCCACGGTTCAAACCTTAGGGAAGACATCAAAACGAAAATATGAAAAAAAATATTTCTTCGGCGGCTTCCTCTCAGCCGATTTCTGACAAAAACTCTGAGAGTGAATAAAATAAAATTGCAATGAAAAGTTTCTCAAAACATTTGTCGTTCGGAAGCGACTTTAAACTGTAGCTTTCGCCACTCATGTATAAAATTAACACACAACATAAGTGATGTGAGAGACTAGGTCCATAATCCCGACTAAAGGATTTTAATGACCAATTATATATGTACTCAAGCAGCTTTACCTTTATCTACGATATGAAAAACTCTATTTAAAGTTCGAAATGTTTTATTTTTATTAATGAAAACAAATGCCACTAAAACTCATCCACAATATATTTTTTTATGTATAAGAAGAGTTGGCAATAAAAAAATGGTTCTTAATACCATTGGGGAGTGGATCAAGCAATTTATGATGTTACAGCTTAATAAAATATATGTATGTACTATAGTAATAGTAAGTTTAAGACAAAGACAATAAGATATTTACGAGTTATATGTACATACGTATGGACTTTAATGCAAGTCTTGATGAGTATTTATTTTAACAACTTTAATAAACAATTTTAATCCGAGATGAAATAAAATACAACAATACCAACAACAACAACAACAAATAAATACAGGCTTCAACGATAACGATATAATGATGTTTTACCACCCTTCCTGGCCACTACATTACGGTCTTTAAACATATAATTAAAGGGTGCGATGTAATAAGTTGAACACAACTCTGTTTAACAGTCAGTTTAACAGCCAAGTTATGGCACAAAAGCTGCTGTTATTAAAAGCCAAAACAATAAAAAAAAACAAGACAGAAGGTTTCATATGGCAACCAATTAAGTTTTTCGCCTGATGATGAAAAGTTTTTTGTTTTTTTTTTATTTTTCCAAGAACCCAAAAACTCTTTTGCAACGAAATCGAATACTTAAAAACCAAAAATTTCCCTTAATTGTGTGGGGAAAAACAAAAGAATTGAAAACAAAACCTTGAATATATTTACTTTGTTGTTGTTGTTGCAGTTTTTTTTTTTTGTTTTGCATTAAACGAGGAAATGAAAATTGATTTAAATTCTTGTGCCACAACAAAAGAAGCTTTAAGAACCCAAACAAACAACAACAGCCTTTAGGGTATTTGTATGATCGTATACTACCACTAACACTGTTCTTGGTGTACCGTTGTTGTTGTTTGTGTTGTTGTTGTTTTCAAGCCACAAAAAAAGTTTTCACGTTTTACGTTTAATGAACTTCAATACTGTTCCACTGTTTTACTGTTTTACACTGTTTCGTGGGAAAAATAAGAAAACCTTTCCTTTTTTTTGGGGGGAGGAGAAAACTTTTAAGTTTAATTTTAAAGTTTTTTTTTGACGTTTTTCTAAAGACACCAGCCAACCAAAAAAAAGAAAAAAAAAGTTGTTAACAAATAACAGTACAATGTTAAATGAGAGTGTATGTGTAAGTGTTTGAGTGTGTTCGACATTTAAATAAGTTTTTTAATAATTTTTAATTTTTTTTTTCTTTTTTTACTTGTAATCTTAACAAGTAAAACAATTCGTTTTTATTGTTTTACTTGTATTTTAAATATTTTCGTTTTTCTTTTTCTTATTTTTCCTTTTTTCCTTTTTTTGGTTCATTGTTAGAATGAATTTTTCTTTTTTTTTTGGGTCAATGGGGAATTTGAAAGCAGCCACCATTATTATTATTTTATTAAAAACTTTGGCTTGAACAAAATTACAACAAAATTACTTATTAAGTATTTTAAAATGGCAATTCAACAAAAGAAACAAAAAACTACATACACACTCAGGCACAGCCAGGACTTGAACCTAACTACACGGCCAAAATAATACAGGGAAATGTAAAAAAGAATTATTTTTTTATTATATTTTATTATATTAATGCCTTAAGCCTTTTTGGTAAAACACACACACAGAAAATACAATAAAATATAAAATCCCTCTATATTTTGGTTATCTAACCCTAAAAATAAGCCTCGCAAAGGTCATAAATCCTGTTGGTATTTTGTACGTCCAGTAGCCACGTTAATTAGTGAATGTAATGTAATAAAAAAAAATGGCTCTCCAGGCTTATTTGTTTGGCTATAAAACTGCTGAATTATTTTTGGTAAAAAAAACGGACATACACTGTAATTATTGTATTATTAAAAGGAACCTAGAAAAGTACCTTGTTTCAGAATTGTTTGGCAAAGGAATACACTCGCATAACATGCTTTTGGCTTCTCAAAGAAGAGAAACAAGTTTTAATTCAAATAAAATAAAAAAAGTATAAAAGTTTTACGGCCATTATTAAAACTTACCGTTAAAGTTGGGTTTAGTTAAAGGTAACTTTAACTAAAGTAAACTTTAAAGTCACCTTTAACATCTTTTCGTTATTACAAACTACAGATAAAATAAAGTTAACTTTTTAAAAAATGTGATAGTGCCTGAGCAATGTCGATAACACTGCTCAAATTAAACAAGTTTTTTTTTAAACGCAGTGGCAACCACGGACTTCGTTTTTTTTTTGTTGTATTTTTTCATTATGTTTAAATTTGAAGTTGCCATAATGAAAATAATATATAATATGGCAAGTTCATAGATAAACATAACTTTAAAATTTAAAGTTAGGATGATCCTCTCTTTAGGTTAACGCTCACTTCTACCTTATTGTCTACTTATAGTAATGAAAAACAATTTATCTGCCCGTTAAAATCCTCCCTTTAGTTAAGTTGTAGTAATGGCCCTTAATAACTTAACTTTTGTAGTGTAAATAAATTTAAATTAAATTTTAGTAAAGCTCATTATACCTTAATTTCGAAAACATTAAGGTCATCTTAAACCGGTGATGTTATTATATCTACAGAATCCATGACTCTAAATGATGAGCATTCATGCTTATACACGTTATTTATCACATCGCGTTAACACGATAGTGGAAGGATACTAGGATCAAAACCTTTCAACTGTATTGCGTTAAAAGGACATATCCCAGTAAGCTGTTTATTATTGAACCAAGAAAGATCATACGAAAGTTAGTATGACATAGAAAGCTTAATTTAATTTACTTAGGTGAGCAGCTTATTGTCTTTTTCAATGATTCTCGATAAAAACCTTACCAAAGTAATATTTCCAAAAAATGTAGACGGAATTGAATTGCATATGCCTTCATTGATTAGTATGCATTGCGGACAGTAACAGATGCGAACTACAAGTTGAATTCATAAGAATTTACCAACTCAGTGTCTAGAACTACATGTGGGTCAGCATTGATATCAATACGAGCTCCGACTTTGAACTTTTTGGTCAAAGATGAGCTAATTATCGTGCGTATAATGCATCTAAACTTAAAAGGATTCGTCAAAATAATTGCTATACAGGAATCTTTTTCAACACTGCAGGACAACAATAAATGAGGTGAGCAATGGTCGAAGCCACTTCTAAGTCATTGCAACTACTTCATAAACCAACAAGTAGAACACCCAGGATATTTGCATTGCTTCCTATTTGACAATGATCAGTAATGAACTCAACTACTAGAAATGAGTGGCATCACATACACTATTCCGTAAACGGTGCTAGCGTTTTTGACGGAAAAACTTATTGAAATCTTGAAATCTTTCAAAAACTTGATTATTTATGGATTTTAAGAGGGCCTTCTGCTCTAGAGTCCATGGCATTATTTAAAAGCCTTTTAAATATAAGGGTATACCATTGAAAATGATTCGATTAATAAGAAGTCTAGGATGCCAAGTCTTGCGAAAGGCGTCCAAGAGTGCTTTTTGCCACCATGACTCTTTAATATTATGCTTGTTATTATAATGAGCCACGAAATGTATCAAATTTTTTCTGGGGAACTTCACGAGTTCTGGAGTTAGAGTTAGATGGTATATGCCTAGTTCCCTGCAGCTTTTCTAAAATGTCTCTTTAACTGCAGAAGTCATGAAAAATATTCTCCAAAAGTTGGTCAATAAATTAATGTTTGTAAAACGAAAGTTCTCGTTCTAATGACACGAATAACTTTTGGATAAATACTGCAATTTTCAATCGGCTCTACTGTAAGGAGGGCAAATGTTAAGAACATATTATATCTTGCGGTTGCTAGCAGAACCCAAAGGATGTTTCAGGTCAAAAACAATTACAAATTAAAACTTGACAGTGAAACTGTAATTAGACTGGATATACTAACAGAAAATAATCATCAAATATGGCTAGAAATGCTATTGAATGAAACGCAAGGACGAAACGCAAATCAGGAAGTCAACTCATACAAGGCAAGGCATGTGAAGTCAGGAAAAAGCTGGAAGACTTAGAAAGACTAGCACGCAATATTAGACTTGAGTTAGATATCAAGAAAACCAATGCCATGAGACTTAACAACGTAAGCATCAACAACATTATGCTACAAGGCCAACCAGACGAATTTTCAGATAGTTTCTGCTATCTAGCCAGTATAGTGACAACAAATGACATAAATACATACATACATAATTGTCCATTACAACCCTTCAGTCAGGATTACGACCTAGCTTCTCCCACCACTTATGTTGTGTGCATTAATTTTGTACATGATCGGCGAGACCTGCAGTTTAAAGTCGATTCCGAATGACAGATTTTTGAGAAACTTTTCATGGCAATTTTTATTTACTCTCAGAGTTTTTGCCAGAAATCTGCTGAGTGGAAGTTGTCGAAAAAATATTTTCACATTTTCGATTTGATGTCTGACCGGGGGGTTCGAACAGTGGCCTTACGTCTAATAAGTCAACACACTACCTTCTAGACTACGGCGACTTCATACGTTGTAATATCAGGCTCAATAAAGTGAGTGCGGCATTCGGACAACTACAGTAAATGTGGAGAAGCTTACAAATACTCAAACGAACCAAGCTCAGAATATGCAACTCAACTCTGTTGTACGGAAGTGAAACCTGTTCAACGCGTGCCTCAAAATCATATGCAAGATATACTAGCCTAATAACATCAGCGACATGAATTACCAATGTTTTGTTTCTTTCTGTGTCGAGAACCGATATCAAGGCTCTCCATAGATTCATTATTAGTTTGAGCTGATTAAGAAGTGCTAGGGCTTCAATAGTGTAGTCCCGCTCTCTTGTGTGTTTGTTAGTCTGTGTAATTCCTGCGCTTCCTTATTCTCCCTTTCCTACTTTATTTTCCTTTTTCCCTGTGTTTCCCTCTATTATCCTCTCCCCTTTCGGACGTTTGTATAATGGATCAACTTGAGCTCCGGGTACTGTACTTGTCTCAATTGAAAAGTACACGTCCGCTAACCTAAATATAAACCTAAACCTACTAACGTGGAGCTCATAATAATCTAAATAAAACCTAGGAAATTAGAGATGGATTGGTCATACTATCAGAAACTATCCTGTTAGTATAAAAAGAGTGGGACTTGAGCGAAATTCTCAAGCCTCAAGAAGTTGTGGTCGGCCAAAGAACAGCTGGATACTTTCAATACCCCATGATCTAGGTATTACAATCTTACATGGGACCAACCATATAATATGTATGGACATGCTTTGTGAAAGCGATCTGCCTCCAAAAAATAAAAAAAAAAGATTCGAATGAAAAATATTTGTTGACACCATAGGCACGATGGTAGCTTTTAGCTTGAACTGCACGAGGTTGTACATTTAAAAGTTGGCAGGAGGCTAATTCTTAAGCTTACAAATCAGAAGCCTGGCGAAATGACCACAGCATAACAATAACTTTGGTGCTGGCTAACGCAAAAAAGGACTCTTTTACCTTTGCTTTGGAATATTATTCTCATTTCTTTAGTTCTTGTTGTTGTAATAAGTTCAATTAAAACAAAAACAAGAAAAAATTAAATCGTTTTTAATTTTCGAAAACTTTATCCACACAGAATATAATATTTTCCTTCAATTGATTTAAATTTCTATAGAAATTAATCTCTTGGGCAACCTACTTTTATGTACTTGTATACTATTACCGTGTGGTATGTGTGTGTGTGTGTGTGTGAATATCTATAAGTGCAAATGTGTATGTGTGTGTGTGTATTTGTGTGAAATCATAACACTTGGGCATTATTAAACATTCATGTTAAATTTTATCTTTGAAAACATTAATTGACATTAATTGAAATTAAAAGTTTCAATTTATTTTTCGTTTTTCTCTCTCTCTCTCTCTCTCTCTCTCTCTCTCTCTCTCTCTCTCGTTAGTATTGTTGTTGTTGTTGTTGTCTTTTTTGGATTTTAATTTTCTGCTTCTTTGATAAAGTTCATGTTCTTGTTGTAATGACTTTTACAAATTACAACACAGTTCATAGCAGTCATAAGTCGACATGAATTTAATTGTGACACAATGAAAAAAATGTTAAAAATTTGTTTTTAATTTTTAATTTTTCCTTTTTTTTTGAATTTTTAAACAGAAAAGACACATTTCAACAGAATGAAATTAATACAAAAAAAGAAAAATATACGACAATTTAAAACAGATGAAAACAAAGAAATTAAATGTCACAAAAATAATTATCATTGTTATCATCGTCATCATCATCATCATCATCATCATTATTATTGTTATTTGTCGATTGCCTTAATGTTTAATAAAATAAAATAAAATAAATAAATAAACATAGAAACAAATACATAGCAAAAGTTAAAAGTAGTTTTTTCTATTTTCCTTTGTTTTTTTTCTTATTTCATTTGTTTTTTGTGAATTTTATATTTTTGCTTCATGAAACAGACTTGAAAATAAGAGCGAAGTTTTTGTCAAATGCATTTGTGAAAAACAAATTCCTGACAAAATGATAAAGAAAATCGTATTTATTTCCAATTTTTTTTTATTTTTATTTCGTTTTTATTCTCCTTTTTTTTTTGTCAGAGTAACAATTCAACCAAAAAATCAGAAAATATCTAAAAAAGAGTACCATTACTATGTACATACGTACGAGTAGTATAAAAAGTGTTACTCTACTATTGCGTGGGCATAGAATACGTGGGTTGCTATTTATTTATTAATTAAGTAAAATACAATTCTAATGCAAAGTATCGATTTTATTGATCACGTCTTGACATACTAAGACATTAAAACCCATACCTTAACCTAATTGGGCTTAAAAATCCACTTGTTGGATTGCGTCCTGCTTTAACACTTCCTTTCATTTGTTGCCATATTCTAGCTAGATAGCAGAAGATATCTACGTACTCGACTGTTTGGCCTTATAGCGTAATGTTGGCCTTGCTTACGTTGTTAATTCTCAAGCATTTGGATTTTATGATATTTATCTCTAGTCTTTCCAAGAGTTCTCGCTTTCTTTGCATGCTGGAGACCAGAGATCAGTAATGAGTATACAAAAAGATAAGTAGAATCGAATCATACTCATAATTTCTGATACTTATACACATTCATGCTTCTTTTAATATCATGGAACCTCTACTCATATTCAAAGTTTGAAGTACTCATCATATTCATACTTCACAACACGTAAGATGTTGTTGATTTCGATTCTCTCCATAACTCAACATATACACGCAGCACAAAATAAGTATGATTCGCATACGAACAGTAAAATACTTACTAGAAGGTTGAGTGTTTGCTCTGCTTGCTGCTCTGTCTTTTTGCTTATGTGTCCTTATTCTTTTTTTTTTTTTTTTTGTAAATGCAACAACAACTAATACCGCAAATTTTGATGAATGATTCGAGTCACTCTATAAGTATTATTCAGTATTTTTCTGAAGTTATGAATCTAAATGAGTAGGCTTATGAATCAAACATGTTACGAATGGTATGAGTTTGATGTCCACGTTGTACGCATACTCATTGCAACCTTTACTTATAAATCAACGTTTTAGTGAGTATGAATGAATCAGAGAAGTTAAATTTCAATATTCTTGACTCACTGATATTTAAAATTTCATGAGTGCTTATGAGTAGCGAAAAACGATTCATTGCTGATCTCTGGTGGAGACTGTGTATCATCATGTTCTCTCTGAACAGGCTTTGCTCATGATATAATACCGTACGATGGTGTAATAGAAGACAACTTTATTTTACTCCAGCATTTGTGTAAAATCGTTAACTTATATTGCCATTGTGAAGAACTGAGAGTTCTGCATCCTTATATTACCGTTGTGAAGAACTGAGAGCTCTGCATGCTTATATTGCCGTTGTAAAGAATTGAGAGTTCTGCATCCTTATATTGTCGTTGTGAAGAACTGAGGGCTCTGCATGCTTATATTGTCGTTGTGATGAACTGAGAGTTCTATATCCTTATATTGCCGTTGTGAAGAACTGAGAGTTATGCATCCTTATATTGTCGTTGTGATGAGCTGAGAGCTCTACATCCTTATATCGCCGCTGTGAAGAACGGAGAGCTCTACATGCTCGTACATATCTCTTACAATTCGTATTATATTCTTGGGTGCTCCGTTCCTTCTCAATGCTTTCCATACGGCAGTTCGTCTGACGGTCTTGAAATCTACGAACAGTAGTTACAGTGGTGTACGCCATTCAAGAGAGTGTTTGGTAACTAATAAGGTAACAAGAATTTTATTTACTCTCAGAGTTTTTGCTAGAAGAGTTTTTGCTGTGGTTTAAACTCACGATCTTTCGTACAGTAAAACCTTACACTCGGGTACTAGCTAACGGCGGCTCCTTAATATCTTATAAATGGATTCATACTAGGACTTGATCCTTATAATGCCTCAAGTATTATATTTTAAATGATTCTGGTATTAAATCGAACGCTTTATTTCCCAGTTTATCGTTTCTCTTTTACAAAATCTTTAAATATAAATAGCAACCCTCGTATATTAATTCATGCAAGCTGTGATATACTCTTTTTTATTTTTATTTTTTTTTTTTTTCTTTGCCAAAAAATATTTGAATAAAAATGAAACTTTTGCCAGAGTTTTGAAACAAAAACTCTATTTTGATGTTTTTGCTTATATCACAACAACAAAAAGAAGAACAACAAACTTGTAAAAAATGTATAAAAAATATAAGAGAGTGTGCGAAAGAGAGCGAGATAGAAAAAAACAAAGGGAGAGAGAGCGAGAAAGACTGATGAAAAAAAATTAGATGAATGTAAACAAAAACAAAATGTCAAAATCTTTTCATCATACTTTAAGCAGCTTTTGATTAGATGCTTCTAGTTTCCCCAAAAAAAAAACAATAACAAAAAACGAATATAAGAAGAATAACAACAACAAAATAAGCTGAAGAAAATAAAATTTGTTTAACTTTAAAGAACAGAAAAAAAGAAATGTTAAAAACAAAAGTAACAACAACAATATGTTCAGTGATATATGCACCATTACCAGAATATTCTAAATTGAAACTTCTCTAAATACCTACTTTAAGAGGTTGTTTTAAAAACACAGAGTGATAGACAGAGAGAGACAGAGAGAGAGGGAGAGAAAAAAACGAGATTTTCTGTAAATTGAATTGCATTTAAGAATTTCGATTTAAAATTTTCAACAACCCATATGTATGATGAAATTCCTAATATTTATTGTAAAATATTTCCAAACATTCAGAAGAGGAGAAAATAAATTAAAAATAAAATCTAAAACGAATTTCAGAAACTGAAGTAAGTGAAGCAGAAGTTATATGGAGCAGGCACCCCAATAAAACAAACAAACAAAAAAACGAAAGAAAGAAAACTAAGCCCTTTTAAATATTTCAAGAATTTACAAGTAAATTAAATTTTATAAAGTTTTCTCTCTTTGGTTTTTATTTTAAAATAGTTTAATTTTTTATTTTTTTAAAATCAAACTAAAACTTATAATTCCCTGAATAATTTTTTTTTTTGTTTTTTCTTTTTAATTTAATTGGTTGACTTGAAAAGATACCGGGTAAGAGCAGGTATCACTTTATCAAAATATATGTGTATATGTACTCAAATATTAATATTTAATGAATAAAATCTTTAAAATTTCAAACATTTTTAATTGAAAAAAAAAAATTAAAAATTAAAACACAAAGAAAACGATACAGTGGTAACGAAAAGTAGCCACAGAAAAAAAATTCAAATGAAATACAAAACTTTTTTAAATGGGAAGTTATAAGTCATACATTGTTTAATTGTTTCAAAGGGGGTGTGGCACTCGTGATGCTGGCAAATAACATTCATAATACATAATTGGCCATTACAACCCTTCAGTCAGGATTACGGCCTAGCTTCTCAAAACACTCATGTTGTGTGTGTTTACGACAGAATTTTGAAAAACTTTCATGGCAATTTTATTTATACTCTCAGAGTTTTTACCAGAAATCTGCTGAGAGGAAGTAGCCGAAGAAATATTTTTTCATATTTCGTTTTGATGTCTGACCTGGGGTTTGAACCGTGACCTTACGTCTAATAAGCCAACACACTACCTACTAGACTACGGCGACTGGTAAATAGCTAAACATCTTAATAAGCTGTTGGTGAAATGAAATGCAAGACTAAAGTTAGAATTAGCCAAACATTCATGGAATCCAACGATGCAATGCAAATACTTATCGAAATTATATTACGGTTCGGTAATCGCCTTCATTGCTTTTCATGGGCTAAAAACGCTCGCACTTTCCGTGAACGGTTGGCTAATTCTGAAGTCACCATGGTCTAGTAGGTAGTGTGTTGGCCTATTAGACGGAAAACCAGGCTTCGAGCCCCAGGCCAGACATCAAAATAAAATTCAAAAAGTATTTCTTCGGCGACTTCCTCTCAGCAGATTTCTGGCAAAAACTCTGAGATGAAATAAAATTGCCATGAAAAAGTTTCTCAAAAATCTGTCGTTCGGAGTCGACTTAAAACTGTAGGTCCCGCCACTCATGTATAAAATTAACACACACAACATAAGTGGTGTGAGAAACTAGGTCGTAATCCTGATTGAAGGGTTGTAATGACCTATTATGTATGTATGTATGTATGTTTGGCTAATTCGACCATTTGTTGTTAACGTCAGATAAAGACAATTCAAAGGAAGTGGCATATTTGATGTTATTATTATTCCTTATATCGAGTCTCTCATTAAACGCTATCCTATCTTTAAATTTAAATAAAATAAAGTGTGTTTAAGATATCATCGACATTTTTTATTCGTTTGAAAGGCATATTAATGGCGTTATGTGTGGAATATAAAATCGTTTAAATAACCGCCACAGTTTTTCTGGCTAAAGCGCATTCGAAATATGAAATTGTTGACGGTGAGTATCACTATGGGTTGTAGCTTATTCACATACATACATATGCGACAGACAAAAAACTCAAGATGAAGTCCAACGCGGTGAAATCGCAGCATTTCTGTGATTAGTTCACATCATAGAACCACGTGTTACGTTCATGCCGTCAAATCGTTCGTGCATAATATCCAAAATGGCATGAGCTATGCTCCACGCATAGCGCCGGCCAATTGAAACCACATTGGAAGAAGAAGTTGGTAATTATTGACCTATAGTGCTCGCCAAAGACAGTGATTTTTTCTCAAAACAAAGTTTTATTGTTTGCACGTCTTGTTAAATGCTATATCCGTTCATGGTAATTTGGCAAAACAGAGTGAATAAATGTATTTAACAATCAGTTATCAGCTGTCAAAGTGCGATATTCTATTTTCGAAGACCCACTCCACTTATAACCTGCAAACGCCGTAGTCTAGTAGGTAGTGTGTTGGCTTATTAGACATAAGGCCTCGGTCAAATATCTCCAACAAAACAAAATACGAAAAATTTTTTCATCAGCTACTTCCACTCTGAAGATTTCCTGCAAAAACGCTAAGAGTAAATAAAAAATTGCCATGAAAAGTTTCTCAAAAAAAAAACTGTCGTTCGAAATCGACATTAAACTATAGGTCCCGCCACTCATGTGTCAAATTAGAACATACAACGTAAGTGATGTGAGAAGCTAGGTCGTAATCCTGACTGAAGGATTAATCCGAATTATACCTGTCTTCCAGAGGCGGGTGGAAAATGATCATAAGAACGAGCTCTTCTCTCAATATTTGTGGACCTTTAAAACACACAACACTAAACATACATACATAATTGGCCATTACAACCCTTCAGTCAGGATTACGGCCTAGCTTCTCACACAACTCATGTTCTGTGTGTTAATTTTATACATGAGTGGCGGGACCTACAGTTTAAAGTCGATTCCGAACGATAGATTTTTAAGAAACTTTTCATGGCAATTATATTTACTCTCAGAGTTTTTGCCAGGTGACTTTAGAGAGGAAGTCGCCAAAAGAATATTTTTCATATTTCGTTTTGATGTCTGACCAAACACACTAGCTACTAGACTACGGGCGACTTTCGCTGCACTACACTGTTTTGTCTTTAATGAGGAAAATATCTGATGTGTTTGAATGTTAAGCAATTAGTAATTTGGACTACTGTACTGCAAGACCAAAGTCCCTATATATTTACTGGAACTGTGAAGCTAGTAAAGTTTCCATGGTATTAAAATAAACAAAGTATTTATAAGAAGAAGAAATATGGAGGTACGAATTATAAGTATGACTTACAACTGTACCCAGAAAGAATGCAAACATAAATGAGATCTTCAAGGCTGTATAAATTAGAAAGCAATATAAGAGGTTTGTAAAATTGCAACATTCTTGGGTAAACAGAAGTTGTTGAAGTGCATGATGGAATGATTATTTGAATGGACTTTCGGCAAATACAGATTTTCATGAGAGATCACATAAAATCTTTCATCATTTCGAACGTGTAGCATACAGAACTTTGTATTGCTTGTCACTTCACTGAGAAGTACTAGACACTTTCATTCTCATTTTGTAATGGGAAAATAGGTCAAGTTATACATCTTTCTAGTGGTAATGCAATGCACTTAGTGAACTCTTAGTGAACTCCTTAATAGTAAGAAACCCATTTAAAAAAAATGTTTTTCAAGATTTTAAACTTAATAAAATGGCCGCGACATTACCTATGTACAGTCACACAGATAATTATACGTACCCCCCAAAATGTAATTTTTTTAAAAATGATAATATATGGACAAGTGAACTGGTTATTAGGCCAAATTTTTTGTTTTCCGTCACAGCCGAACAAATTATATTTGTTCTCATCACTAAATATTACATTCGCCCAAAAATCAGTTGACTTGTCCATATATTATTGGGCGAATTCCAATCGTGGCTTTTTTCTCGGCACTCGGTTGCGGAAACCGTTCTTTCTCAAAACACTTCGAACTGTTTCGGAATGCACAATAACATTGTGATCACCTTCCGCGGTATTTCGCATTTCTACGGCTGTAGTCCTAGGAGTTTTATCCACAATACATTTTATATACCGGGCTACCCTTGGAGAAATTTTATACGAAATATACGTCGTACGTATAATTTTCTGTGGTGCCATATTGGTTTTAAGCAAACTGCAGTCACAAATTCATGGACTTTGGGCATCTTTTTTCTTTATTTAAGTAAATGTGTCGTTACAGACGCTAATGTAAAGAAATTTTAGATTAGAAGTTCATTACTTTTTAAAAAAATGATCTTTAGTGGGGGGAGGGTACGTATAATTATCTGTGTGACTGTATGTTGCAAACATATATTCACTAAAGTTTGATTTATGATTTTAAAACTAATAGTTGATTTTTGACATAAAATATCAAATAATAGAGGCTGAACAACAAACTATTCTAAGAAAAACTGCATTAAAAAATATTTACGCGTCACACATTTCTATGAATTTAAACGTGACCTTAAAAATCCACATAAACAAAGTTTAAATATATGTACATATGTATGTATGTATGTATGAATGTGAGTAGGTTAAGTTTAAATAGTAATTTATATGTTAAATATCATTTGATCCTCAGGCTAATAATTAGACCTCAAAACGTTTATTTCTTGTTCATGTTATTCTGCTTATTTTTGAACATTTTAACTCAATTTCAACAGAGATTTTCATTGTGTGTGTGTATGTGTTTTTTAACCAAAAAAAAAAGGGCGGCCTAAAGGTATAATGAATAAATATACTCTACATTTCGATTCGAATTGTTTGTCAAACAGTCTCTTGTTGCGTGTCGTAAAATGTCACACAAGTTTTATCAAACTGTCAAAAAACTAAATGAAGATAAAAAAACACAAATTTTAAAGAAAAGAAGTTATCTCCTTGCTCTCTGTCTCTCTCTCTCCATCTCTGTGTGTATGTGTCTGTGGGTGCTACTACTACCAGGAAAATGACAGAGAGAGAGAGAGAGAAAAGGAAGCCAAAAGCCTAAATAAAATTAAACACACAGAAAAATCAAAAAATTTGAAATTGAATAAAAGAAGACCGAATCTGAATCTGAATAATAGATTTCAATGCAAGTGTGAATAATTAATAACATTTAAAATGTGAAAGCAGAGAAGCATAAAGACAGAGTGAGCAAGACAGAGAGAGAGAGAGAGAGAGAAAGAGAACAATGACATTTATAAGGTTTTAGTTTTTTTTTTGGGCAAAATTCCATTTAATCTTGAAATAAATTCTTTTAATTTTTTTTTGTCCTGCTTCTTGTTGTTTTTGACTTTTTTTGTTATTATTGTCTATGAATGAATATTTTTGTAACAAAAAAAAACCAGAGGGAGAGAGAGAGGAAATGAAAAAATTTTGCAAAAGTTTTTAGTTGTTCTTTTAGGGGGATATTAAAGGTATTTGTGAGTGCATGTGTTTGTGTTTGTGTTCGTGTTGGTGTACATGTATGTATGTTCATTGATAAGTGTCTGTCTGTGTGTGGTTGAGATTTCTATTTAAGCATTTTTACACCTCATATGAATCGTCAACGTTTTGTATTCGTTTCGTATAGATATGGCATATGAATGCACCTCTCGCCTCTTAGCTTACCAGTTTATACTCTAATGAGGTCATAAAACAGTATATCGTATAAGAGATAGAAGAACTTCAAGAACACTTTTCTTTTTTCTCTTTCTCTCTCTGTCTCTGTCTCTCAGTTTGCACATCAGTTTTATTACACAAAAATGTTTTGCAAAAAACAAGGAAAAAAATCACAAAAACTACTCTTACATATGTACATATGTATACACACACACACACAGGCTACATGTGAACATGTATAGTTACACACACACTCATTCATACATATATAAGTGAGAGTAAGTACGAGCATGTGTCTATAAATGTTTCTCAAAAAAAAAACTGAGAAAAAGAGAAAAAATTTTGAAATTTTAAAGTGAAATAGGGTCACACATTAAAAGGTAGTCAAAGCGAAAGTGTACCACCGTCCGTCCGTTGCTCTGTTATCCTTGTATTCTGGTGTCCGTTTAAGTGTCTATTTGTTTTCCAGTCAAACAGTCAAACAGTCAAACAGTCAGACAGTCAGACAGGCAGGCAGGCAGGCATCAAGTCAAGCAGTCACTCAGTCAGGGTTCTGTGTTTATACTGTGTTTATACGCTTGGTTATCTTTTTGGCAAACGTGTGGGTGCGGCGGCTGGCTGTATACTAAAGAGTACAGCAAAAATTCATATTTTCTTTTAGTAACTCTATACAGCAGAGAACAAGCAAATGAAACTGCAAAAACATATAAAATAATTTAAGTGGAAATTATGGTTAATTTGTGTTATTAAATCGACAGACTGATAGACACACACAGAACGAACGAGTAAACCAGCAGTAAAACAGAATTTTTTGTTTCTTCTTAGAAAATCAAACTAGGAAAAAATAACATAGAATTGCCAGCACTTGAAATGCACATGAATAACTCACACTGTTAAGCATTATTTGTTTGCTAAGGACTCTTGTCTCCATTTTATTAAATCTTGAGTTAAAAAAAAAAGAAAAAAAGCAAAACCAACTGAATTTTATTCAACTTCCTTTAATTTTTATTTTTGTTTCTTTGTTTTCCAGAGATGCGCAGCATATACGGTGATGTATCCTCACATTATTGGGAAACACCATATTCTCAACCCTATTTTGATAATTCATCAAGACGGGAAGTCACTTCCATAGTGGGTCAAGCCGCCCTGTTACAATGTAGAGTCAGAAATTTAGGCGATAGAGCGGTAAGCTGTTCCAGAAGTTTTTTTCTTTTTTCTTTTTTACAGTTTAAATGCGAAATTTCAGGCGTGTAAAATGAAAAATAAAAAAAAAAAATTTTTTTGTTTTTTATACATCTACACAGGTATCATGGATACGTAAACGTGACTTACACATATTGACCGTGGGCATTTTAACCTACACAAACGATCAACGATTTCAATCATTGCATACAGAAGGCTCAGATGAATGGACATTGCGGATATCATCGCCACAACCCCGTGATTCAGGCACCTACGAGTGTCAAGTGTCAACAGAGCCAAAAATAAGTCAAGGATTTCGTTTAAATGTTGTCGGTAAGTTCACGTCTATGAACACATTCGTTCATGCACCAACACACATGCATAAATGCTTTTATATTCACACACACACACACAGCTGCTATAACAACAATATAGGTGAATGAAAATGAATTGCTGTGAGGAAACTAAGAATTGTATTTAAAAGGCCTTTATTTTTATTTCGTCATGCAACTTATCATTATGGGGGCAGAGGCAGTTACATTTATAGGTCTCAGTGCTTACTATATTAAGCAAGCGATTAATGCAAACGAAGTGATCCAATTCATCAGCAATGCACTTCTAAAGGACAGTACAGATATCATTACGGTCTACTTTTAATGGAATTCACGAAGTTGTAGATACAAGGGGTCACAATGTCGAAACCAATTTAGAAGTCAAAAATTTGGTTCAAATATTAGAGAGACATATAAATAGTTATTTACTTATATAGGGAGGGCCATCTATCGATTTAAATTTGAAACATCGGTTATTTCTAATCTGGCAATACTTTTGTCATTCTGTTCTGTCACAAAATCCAGTAGATTATCTCCACTAAACGTAATGAATCGATTTACGCTTGAGCAACATTGAAATTTATTGGCCCAACGAGAAACTTCACGATGATATCGATTTAGGCAAAAAAAAATCATCATTTCGGATGAAGTTCATTTTCATCTTGGTGGGTACGTTAATAAGCAAAATTGCCCTATTTGGGGGCTCAGAAAATCCACACGTGATCTTACAGAAAGAAGCTAATGCACCCATTAAGAGTGACTGCTTAATGCGGCTTGTGGCATAATTGGGCCATATTTCTTTGAAAATAACCATTGCAGTCTATGAAGACACCTATCGCACCAAGACAACCGATTTTTTTGTTTCCGCTCTTCATGGTATTGGTGTAAACGATGATTGGTTTCAACAGGACGGTGGATCTTCCTACACATCCATGGCACAAACGATTTAACGTTTGATGGCCGTTTAATTATCCAAAATGGTGATGTCAATTGACCGCTAAGAAGCTGCAATTTGACACCATTGGACTATTTTCTGTGGGATGCCGACAAACCAGAGACAATTGACATTCGTGATGCTATTGCCGAGTTACGACTTCTTACATTCGAAAAAGTCCGCGAAAATTGATCCGATCGTGAGGCCAGTCACTGCAGCCTTATGAATGAATTTATATTCCGTTTCCAAAAGGAACAATTATATTTCACAACAAAAAAAAAACAAATTTGACAAAATTTCGAACTTTTAAATTTTATATTTCCCACATTTTCCAACCGCCCCTCGATATTAATAGGAAAATTTTATTTCAATTTTTGCATTAAGTCTTCGTGACAAATTGTAATTTACAACACACTGAATTTACACTCCACGTATGAGTAATATTAAATCGACATACAAATAATCATACGTCATGTGGTACCCAGGAAATTATTAATTGAAGATAAATCAGTTGAGATAATATTTTATTCAGTTTTTATTTGTAAAATACCAACTTTTGGCAAAATTAAATCAGAATGTAAGATACTGTCAACGTTATGAGAATATTGCCTGCAGCAATAGGAAGAATTTTTAAATATATTTCAACTTAATAACTGAGCCCCTTCAAATTATTTACGTATTTCTTTAAATGAATTTCTATAAAAAAATATAAAAAGAAGAAAAACAAAATCAATATAAAAATATTGCTACGTGGTTTTTTTTTATTAAGAATTTGAAGGCCATTGCCGAGGTACCATCTAGTGTATGGCAAGGAGGAGTGTACAAAAATTGGTCCAATAGAATGACGTACTGTGAGGCCAGTGGCGGCAGCCATATGAATGAAATAATATTTCATATCTAACCGAAACAATTGTACTTCGCAACAAAATAATAAATTGGACAAAATTTTTAACAGTTTTTGTTTTATTGCATTTTTAAATTTAAACTTTTAAATGGCCCAGCCTATATTATCTACAATGTTATGGATGTTTTATTAATATAAATGATTCATTATGATACATGGTTTAACTATAGAAAGATTTACAAAAGCACACTACACTCTAATACACCGAATACACGAACACCTTTTCACAATAAATTAGGCCCATCCTGTTGGCCTTGAAAACTAAAAGCCTTGCAATGTATACGCCATCTACAAATTACCACAATGTAACTGCCAAAAATGTATTTTAACGTTTTCAATTGCTAACGTTTTCCCATTTATTTTCTGTTATTTTGATTGCCTTCTCTACAATATTCATTCATTCATTCTTTCTTTCATTCTGTTTGCTTTAAAGTATCCCGTGCAAAAATTCTTGGAAATCCTGAATTGTTTATCAAAAGTGGCAGTGATATTAATTTAACTTGCCTGGCTATGCAATCACCCATACCGCCTTCGTTTATTTATTGGTACAAAGGGAAACGTCTAATGAACTATTCGCAACGTGGTGGCATCAATGTTATTACCGAACGTACAACGCGCACAAGCAAATTATTGATTTCAAAGGCAACATCAGCAGATTCTGGGAATTATACTTGTTCACCCAGTAGTTCAGGTATGTAATTGAATAATCTCATACACAAATATATATACATATATTCATACACACACACACATTCAAACAGACATCATAATTAGTTACAAAATGAATAAATTTAAAGGAATTTTCGTAAACAATTATTGGAAGAATAAAATATTAAAACGAAAATAATTTTCAAACATGAATTATTATTTTATAAACCGAATTATTTATTAATTAAACCAATTTGTACAGTTAGAGAGAAATATTTTGGTCGCTTAACAGCAGTAATTGCAATTTTCTAAAGAGCACTATTAAGCAGAGTAGGATAGAAACTCAGCTTACATGCAAGTTAATTCGATTAGTGGAACATATTGCAATTTAATAACGAAACTTGGAATATGCATCCGTAAATCGTGAAGGCCTATATTTCTTAAAGATCTTTACTGGAAGCTGAAATGTTTTAGGAGGAAGTATGCCTAAATGCTTACTAAGTTATGATAACCAGGTTTTCTCTGCCGATGTTATGAATAGAGTAATACTATGTTCAGAAATTCACTTTTATTGAGACAATATTCGGTTTATTGAGTACAATATTTTAAGTGTTCAGACATATATACGCAGTTCAGCTGCTTCTTCAATATTCATTTGACAGCTGGTGAACAAAACAGCTGGTTGTTTCAACAACATTGCTTTTATTTTGTTTTTTCTTTTGTTGTTTTTTTTGTCATTGTTGACATTTGAGTTGCCAAATATCAACAGAAAGTGTTCGGATAATTGTAATATGCGCACTCAACATACTTATGACAGTGTTGAATTTTAAGTTTTACTCAATATTATAACAATTTTTGTATTTATTGCGCAATAATTAATTGAAACTTTATATGAAATATTGAGCTCAATAATTGCGTGTATTGCGATTTACGAAATAAAGGTGCATATCTGAACACCGTATTGCTATGGTAGCATTTATCTAGTTTTAATTGCCTTCAAGACTTACTGTTTAAAGAGGGAAATGGTAGATAGTAGAGACCTCTGGATGTCTACAGAAAAAATGCTGTAATCTACTCCCCACTACAGTTAGAGACATTCAAGCCTCTGAGCTTTATGACCTACATATTTAAGAAATTAATTTATATCTTCTGCACGAGTAGAAACATAGGAAGCGAGTTTTCAGTTCTCCTCTCTTCTCATCGAGAGAGCAAAAAATAGTTTTGTTCTGCATGTCACAAAAAAAAAACAGCTACTATCTCGGAAAGTTGTCTCTGGGCCAGTCGCTAAAAATTGCATCAGAAAGTGCGCTTTGGAGCTGAATAGCATTACTTGGTATGCTAGCTTAAACTTAAAGTCGTCGTGGTCTCGTAAGTAGTGTGCTGGCTTATTAGACATAAGGCATCGATTCAAATCCCAGGTCAGACAACAAAACGAAAATATTCATTGGCGACTTCCTCTCTACAGATTTCTAGTAAAAACTCTGAGAGTAAATAAAATTGCCATGAAAAGTTTCTTAAAAATCTATCGTTCGGAGTCGACTTTAAACTATAGGATCCACATGTGTAAAATTAGAACACAGACAACATAAGTGGCGTGAGAAACTAGGTCGTAATCCCAACTAAAGAATGTAATGACCAATTATGTATGTATGTATGCAGATTTAAAGGTTTCTCGGCTGTTTTATTCGTCTGCCAAACAAAAACGTTTTATCAATGCAAAGTTGTACATGAGTCCAGGAAACTTATTTACTTACTTATGCTGATAACATATTAAATTAATATGTTTGTTTGATTTGCGTTTTCAATGAAAACACTTAGACGAACTGTATCCGTTCTTCTAGAGCAATGAATATAAATGAAATAAAATTAATCAACAGTGAATATCAGTATTCCTATGGTCTTTACTGATCCTCCATGATCTCAGATCTCTAAGTTTTTGGTTTTCTCTGCGTTCAGCCTATGTACAGACCTGTAAAGATTATTGGTTCATAAAAAATTGTTTTCTATAGCAAACAGTGACTCAGATCGATGTCTTCCATCGCCCATAAATTTAAAAACTAGTGCTTGGTCTTCCTCATTGAACATTTCTGTTAAAGTCAATTGCTCAGAATAGTATCCAAGTGTTTTACAAACCATGCACTTGGTATTTAAACAAGTATGCGGTAATAAAGTCTCCTGTTGTTTTCAGAGCATTGTAAACCTGTTCGCAATAAGAATGGATACAAAAAAATGTCGCAAAGGTAATTTCTCTATTCATGAAATTTTCAATAATTAATACAGAGATATTGCTGGGCCTCCGCATCCATGACGGAGTGGGTTTAGGTTTAATCGAATAGAATCGGAACAAACAATTTCCGAAACACAGATTTCCTTTGACATAATATCCTTGTAAAAAAATGATCTGTCATGAATGTCAGTTTTTCAAAATAGTATACCAAATAGATACTGTACCCCCCAGATTTCTTCACACCAATACCATTGCCGGACACAATAGAGCTAGAGATAGTATTTTTCAGAAAACATATTTTTTATAAATTTTTATCCTCTTTAATATCCGTGAGGTTCTTGTTTTCGTGAGAGATAAATCTAAATAACTTAAAATTATTATTCATTGCACATGCTTTTAAGCTCTTTAGCAAATATCAATATGTCAAGATGCCAAAAAAGCCTCGAATTTAGCAAAAGAAACTGAACATATTTTCATTTCATGGTTTATTTTGGTTTTTTTTTTGTTTATCGTTTTAATCTGCACTAAAAATCGATAAATCAAGAAAATTTATTTTAAGACTATTGCACAGCAGCACAAATAAATCCTTGAATTATATGCACTTAAGCTTCATACTTTTACTTTTAAATAAATTATGTTGCAAAAGAAAGAGGAAGAATAAAAAATTCCGTATTTCCTTGCATACAACACTTTATCAAGGACTGAAAGGATTAAGCGATTACAAAATACAAAATTATATTCTCTACAACACTATTATAAAACATAAAACCGTTGTTTTTCCTCTTCTTATTTATTTATTAAAACAGAAACAAAAAATAAACAAATTAGGCAGAGGGTTTTTAAAGTAAACAAAACAAATTTTGCAAATAGTAAAACATTGTTTACATTGTAACTAAATTGTTGCTTTTTTTCTCTGTTTTTGTTTTTCTTTTATTATGTATTTTAGATTTTAAAATAAATATTGTGTGTGTGTATTTACATTTGAAATAATTCAATTAAATTTTGTTACAGATTCAGCCTCGGTAGTGGTGCATGTAATTAATGGTGAACATCCGGCAGCCATGCAACATGGCAATAATAGTGCTTCAACATTGACACAATCATTACGAAAATCGTTGCGATCCTTATCGTATGAGGCCATTGTCTCCGCCTTGGTCAATCTATCAACCCTGCATTATATACTCTCATCTGTAGTTGATTTAATAGTGACAACAAACTGTTGCCTCGTCTTATTGGGCATGACTATATCCCAGTGTTTGCTACTAAACAATGGTCTCCTAACACGCTGTGTCACCAGGTGACTGTAATCATGCGACTATATTCGGCTTTGGCCGAATCTAATACATTATTGTACGATCATTAATAGTCAATCGCCCTCTTAAAACCATACATGCGCGCCACACACACTCCCCACCCACCATCAACAGGGATGTTTTATGCGGACTCTAAACGATTTGATCGTTTTTAATTCAAAACAATTAAATAATTTTCCAATTTTATTATTAAGTTTTTCAATAATTATTTTTATTGATTTTATAACAAAAAAAAAGAATTGAGATTTTTAAGCAGAAACACAATAACATCGGCAACACCGGCCATAGCAACAGAAGATATCGAGCGAAAGGAAGTCGTAGACCGCAAAACATCTGGATTTCTAATCTCGCCTGCATTTGTGTGGGTGTTTGTGTTTTAGTTTTTAATTTAAAAAGAACAAAAAAAAACAATTAAAACTCGTCAATAATAAAAACAACAACTACAACAATAATAAGAGAAAGCAAAAAAACACAAACATTGTATGGATGGATGGCGGCGTTTAAAACTCTTGCAATCGAAATTAATTGAGTGTGTGTGTCTGTGTGTGTGTGTATGCGCGAGTGTGCAAAAAAAGAAAAAATCATATTTAAATTCGTATTAAAAACAAAAATAAAAACAAAAAAACATAAAAGGAACAGAGAGAGAGAGAGAGAGCGAGAAACAAGCACAACGGAAACGGGAATGGTAATCCGAATGTTGAATGGGTACGAGGCCGTACAAGCGATGTTGAGCAGAAGAGTAAACTTTGCATTTGTTTATATTGTTCATAGTTATTAATTATTACATAAATAAATAATTAAGTAAATTATAAAACCAAAAAGAATACAAAAAATAAATAAAATGAAACCAAAAAACCAAACAAACAAAAACACAAAAAAAAATAAACAAAAAAAAACCAAAAAAAAAGAAAGATAATGAAATAATGAACAAAACAACAAAGAAAACAAAAAAATAAAAATGAGAAAGATTTTAATTATGTATGACATAATATTAAGTAGATAAACGTAAAAATAAATAAAAATGAAAATGAAAAAATGAAAATGAAAATGAAAATAAAATAAAAACCAAAGATAAATAATAATAACACAACCGCTGCCTACTGTTTTAATCCATTTTGTTGTGTTGTTTGTGTTGTCTTCTCCCATTTGCGTTCATCCACTATTTGCAGGTCATCATCATATGCAATTGCATAGGAATTATTTAACTACATACAACAATAGCAACAACAACAACAATAATTTTTGATTATAAAATTATTAGAAAATAAGAATTTTTCTCTCATTTCAGTGTTTATTATAAAAACAGCACTTATTTAAATGAAAATAAAGTCAATTTATGTAAGTTTCTAATTAAACAATATAATCAAGTTTAATTCTATCATGTTAGCACAATGACAGTGGGTCTAGAGTATGAAAAATTATGAAACATTTGCATTCATTATTGTTCCTTGCTCTAGTCTGACCAACGATTTAACTTTGCGCCTTAAAAGTTCAGTTCAGTTTTGAACTGTTTTGAATCTCAATAGTAAGAAAAGGATACAATCAAAAGTGTTATAATTTGTAACCCTTAAAAGAAGTAGACCATATAGCCACACATTGCAACATTGAATGCCTTGAGCATTCGAGAACATGGTATATTATATCTTATGTTAAAAGTGTCACAGTATTAAGATCACCAGACAGTTTGTTCCGTCAATACAAGTGCATTCTTTCAAGCTGCCTCTATACTGACCATAGATAAGCTTATGTCTCCAATTCGGGATCGTACAGAAACTTCTTTAAGTGACGTTGACCCTCCCATAAGGTGTTTTTACGTTGACATAATACAGTTTTTACACACGAGATTTATTTTGAGCACTGGTTACCAAAGAATCTAAGTTGGTTTCGAACCACTTCATTCACTAACTAAGTTTCGCATCCATAAAGAAGTACAGTGGACAGCAAAAGTCTTAGTACGGCAATACATTTTAGGAATTTCATGAATTTTAGCCAAAAGTTTCTATAAAAATTTATAGTTTATATATTAAGTTTATTAATTTATTTCTGTTTTATTATAAAACAAACAATTTTTTAATGTTTTTCATAAAGCAAGAGAAAAATAAGGAAAAGTTTCAGATGACTCCATAGGTACCCCCGAGGAGAACCCTGAATTTAAAATTCAAAGACCTAATATATGAAAATTGTATCCCTTGTGTTTAGTAGAATATCCCTTAAGGTCAAGCACTCCATTTAACCCATTTGAAATTTAATGTACAAGTTTTGTTTAGTGTTTTCCAGTGGCACCATGAGCAAGTATTTCGGTTGACTTTTGTTTGAGGTTAAGCGATTACGTAACCGTTCTTTCAAATGATCTCCTAAATACTCTCTTGAAGTCATATTGGGACTTTGTGCAAGAGTTTTAAGACTGTGGGGACTTTTTTTGTCAAAATATATTGCCGTACTAAGACTTTTGCTGTCCACTGTATATCATGCTACGCTTAGGCTATATGTATTTGAATTTCAGATCTTATTAACCTATTTAAATATAAGTTTATTTTCCAAATCTTTGTGTTTTCGTAATTGTGTTTAGTTATAATTATAATTCTTTATTATTCTACACAGTTCTGTGTGCCACTGTTCTTTATGTAAACAACAACAATTGCTTTGTTTATTATTCCTATCTTTATACCCTTTGTATAAACAATAACAATTACTAGGCAATTATTCGACAGATCTTTGTAACGGAGATCTTTAAAACTCGATTACTCTCTTTAAACACACCGCGTCTTACTACTGAACTTCACTAAATCTGATTAATGTTCTTGAAGGCGAATGTTCATGACTTCGCCTTCTCGAAATCTCTATTAACGTAAACATCGTTGTTTACATTTATTATCGTAGTGTTGTTTGTGTATTTTGTTTACATTAATTCCTGTTGGTGTATTTTTGTTTACTTGTTTGCCATTTTTTCTTTTATGCTGGTGTTTGTTGTTATATTAAGCAGTACGATAATTTGTTAACAGGATTGTTTACCGCATTGTTTTGTTCTTGTAGCATTTGTTTATAATTGTAATGTTAAGCGATGTAAAAGCAAAACACCAGTATGTAGATTTTTCATTTTCGTAACAATAATTTGTTTTGTTCGAGAGGTGTGAGCTGAGCACACTACTTACTGGACTATGGCGACTTGCACCCTACAGCTATCTTAATTTATCTTTATTTCCTTTGTCTATGCGGTGTTAAGACATACTCTTCAAGATTCTTCATAAAATTTCGTCAGCATATCGCAATGTCTGTATCTGTCTGTTCGGACAAGACTTGTTTAAAGTTGCTTTCCTTGATGTTTCATCAATAATTGTGATAAGCAGTCGTGTTGTAACCGGATATAGTATTAAATGGCTCAGATTTCTTTCTTCGTGCAATACCGAGCATTAGAAATTCTCAAAGCTAAAGTCGATTATAAACGTATTCTTTTATGGTACTCGTAGATTTCGTAGTTAACGTCAAATTTATTGCCGTTTGTAAGAATAGAACGCTTTTTCACCATCAACAAAAAGAATATAAAGACGAAATACATTTCAAGCGCTGGCATAATTTATCTTGTTGACACACGATCTCGCACTTAGAAATCCAGTGTGTTCCTGTCTCTATTTTATAGAATTTTTTTACTTCAGATTATATAAACATAGTAGAGCAATAGAACAAATCCACTGATGGTTATGGAATCTTCGTTCTGCACTCTATTATACTAGTTCTTGAAAAGTAAAGGGGTCTATCAGTCTAGTGTATGCCTATTCAAGTTACAAAGCCTTTAAAATATTGGACCAAATATGCTACGATTTTGTAAATCTAGAGATTAAAATTGCTCTTAGCCTCAATTGTTTTAAAATATCAAAAGAGTACCAACAGATATCCACTATATGCGAACGATTTGTTTTTATTTCATATTTTATCATACCCTGGATTTAAGCAGCATGATAATGCAACCCCACTGTATCATTGCTTTGTTAATTTTTGGTTGCCAATTCAATTTAATTTTCTTTCATAAGCCGGTTTATGTAAATCATTCCTTCTAGAAAACCCATTCAGTTAAACTTTTTTTATAAAATTCTGTATTTAAATATGGTTAAGCGCATAAATAATAAAGCAGCGAACGAGGGTAATGATAAGGGTAGTAGGTAGAGTGGTTGTGGTACCAGCGAAATTATGAAAAGGATAAGCAAAAAAAAAAAAAGAAAAATAATAATAATAAGACGAAAATTATAAAGGATGATAAAATAATAAAGAGAAGAAATAGCAAATGAAAGAAAATTAATCAGTTTCTTTTCATTTTTTTTTGTTTCTCCCTGTTACTGCTTTTTATTCTTCTTCAATTTTTTTTTCTTCTATTTCTATTTATATAACAACAATCAAAAACAAAAGCAGAAAAAAGAAAAAAAATTAAAAAACTAAATAAGAAATTTGAAATCGCTATAGAAAGCGCAATACGGGGTCGATTGTGCGGTTCGTTTAAGTTCTCAAAAAGTCAGTGGGTCTGCCTTATGGGTTTTACTTATTAAGTTATGGTTCGTTTCTTTTTTATAATGCTTTTGACTTTTTTTTTAACACGATAATTTTTGTAACTTTTTGAATTTACCAAAGAAAAGGATAAAATTTTCGAATTGAATAGACGTGCTGTGTTGGCTAAAGAGTTAGTTGACCTTGACCTTTTCAGATCCCCCCTATAGTTTAGTTTAGTTTGAATAATTGCTGCACTTGAGCTGTATAAGCTGCTCGATATGGTAAATGTGGTAGTGTTAGTGATACAAAAAAAAGTTGTGGTAGTACAAGCAGTGGCGGCAGTGGTGGTGGTAGTGGTAAAAGCGATAGACGTTTTAGCTATATTGGGTAGATTACACACAGAGAGAGTGATAAATTTTATTTATTATTATAAAAAGGGTTTTTCTTTAAGCTTTAGTGTATATAAATAAAATATTTATAAAAAAAAAACAAAAACAACAACAAAAAATATGTATAAAAAGAAATATGAAATAATAACGGTACATTTTAAAAGGCTTAGTAGTCTCGTATTGAGATGCTGATGAGCAGCAAAAAAAACAACATTTTCTGGGTCAATGGGATTTACAAAGAAAATAAAACGAAGAAAACAAGCTCACAAACAAAAACATTTAAGGCTGATAAGATTATAGACATCCTTGTAAAAATATGGTAAATGACAACGAACAAAACCAAAGAAAAAGAAAAAGAACATAAAAATACAGTATTTTTATAAAAAAAGAAAATAACAAAAAGAAATATCTACAGTTAATAATATTGTTGCTGTAAAAGCAAACAAACACCCTCGTCCAGTATTTTTTGTTACATTTTTTTTTTCATTTAATATTCAGCTTTTTTTATGCGCTCATTCACACCGCATTAGTTTATAGAAAGCCAGCGAGCCCTTTTTAGAAAATTGTATTTTATCTACTACCCAATAAATAAGATTTTTATGCTTCTAAAGAAATTTCAAGTGGTTGAAGTTATCCAAAACCTATACAGGGATACTTAAGTTTCCGGAACAAAAGCGTACAAAAGCGTGTTCTTTTTAATATGTAATCATTCAAAAGGAATTTTAAACGAGGGAAATCACATGCCCTTTTCCTTTAATAATGAAATAAAAGTTTTACCTTTTTATGAAAAACGTTTAGGAGCAAAGTTCCAAAAACTTCAAAATCTGATAAAAAGAATTTTCTTTTCTTAAAATTTATTAAATTAAATTAAATAAATTTATTAATATACTTAGCAAATAAAGTTATTTATAGGCTATTAATATAAATGTAAAATGTTACAATAGAAATAAGAAAAATATTTCCTAAACCTAAAGAAAGAAATTTAGAAAAACAGAAAAATTATAAAAACAATCATCTAAATAAAGAGAATTTCAATTTATATCAACTTTACACAGCTCAAAGTTCCTTTAGACCCTTAAGTGAACACTGATTTGAATACCCACATGCTAAACAATGTACAAAAAACCATTTAAAACGAATTAAATAAGGCAGAATACACAAAAAAGTTGGACTTTGCTTAAACGTATAAACTAAAGAACTCTTTAAAGAATTTTACATCATCGAATTGCCATAAAATCCACATTTCTAAAGCAGATCTGATGAAAAGAGGGCCATGTACAAAATATCAACTCGCGATCAAATATCGTTGAGCCTGGGCATTAGGTAACCAAAGTAAAATTGACAGCCAGAAAGGTTTTCTTTATTTTTATTAAATCTTAATATTGACTATACTGTCAACAATTAGCCCCAGGCCAGACATCAAAACAAAATACAAAAAGTATTTCTTCGGCGACTTCCTCACAGTAGATTTCTGGCAAAAACTCTGAGAGCAAAATAAAATTGCCATGAACAAGTTTGTCAAAAATCTGTCGTTCGGAGTCGATTTTAAACTGTAGGTCCTGGCACTCATGTATAAAATTAACACACACAACATAAGTGGTGTGAGAAACTAGGTCGTACTCCTGACTGAAGGATTGTAATGACCAGTTATGTATGTATGTATGTGTATTTCAACAATTGGGTCATCTGAAACGCGCTAGTTGCCGGCTTTTGCCAATAAGGAAGAGATTCAGTTTCATCAGAACAATATCAGTTCACATACACAGATTGTCTCCAGTAGTATGGTAGAGAGGTTCTTATGAAACCACGTTAGAGTGTGATTAAGGTAAATAAACCCTCGTTTTTATCTCAAATAATTTCTTTATTATAAAATTCGCTTAAATAGATTCTTATGTCTTTGTAATGTTCTTGCTAAAGTTCTGGAGGGTAGCATTATCCTGAAAAAGTCTTTGAAATCTGGTATGATAAGCTAATTCGTAGTCCTGTTTAAAGCTTTATATTGACTAACAATGTCTGTATGTACGTAGATTTTTGACCTAGTTATCGAACAAAACAGTGTACATACATACATACATACATAATTGGTCATTACAACCCTTCAGTCAGGATTACGACCTAGTTTCTCACACCACTTATGTTGTGTGTGTTAATTTTATACATGAATGGCGGGGACCTACAGTTTAAAGTCGACTCCGAACGACAGATTTTTGAGAAACTTTTCATTCTCAGATTTTTTGCCAGAAATCTGATGAGAGGAAGTCGTCGAAGAAATACTTTTCGTATTTTATTTTGATGTCTGGCCTGGGGCTCGAACCCTGGCTTTTCGTCTAACAAGCCAACACACTACCTACTAGACCACGGCGACTGCAGTGTACATTTGTCCTAATTTCGAATTAGTTTTCCTATACCATTCAACTATGCATTTAACACATTAAAAAATATTAATTGCCTCCTTCACTACACTTTAAAACTGAAGAATCAAAGCCAAATTACTTGCCCATCATCACTGTCAGAATCTCCATACCCTTATGTCACAAACAAGGTCAAAGGAAAGTAATTAAACTGGTATATGCTCTCAAATACATATGTTTATAGAAGCTCTGTTGATAAAAATAAGTAAGAAACTATCAGGCATGTTCTGACAATCGCACGATTTGAAATCGCATGTGATTTTAAAAACGCAAAATTTATTTCAAGGTGTTCTGAAACTCACGCGTTTTACTTGCGACCTTCGATTTCTCGAATTCGTTTATGGAAAAAATAAAATATATGTTTTAGCATTACAAATAAAAATGAAAACATCAAAACTAAACAAATAAATAGAAAAATGCAACCTGTAGGCATTTATTTATCATAATTTGCTTAAAAAAAAGCTGCAAACCAGATAAGAAAAATTAAAAGGACGTGTCCTGAGGGATTATTCTAACCCATAAGACGTTCCGGAGCAGACGAAAGCATCAAAAATACATTTCTATCAAAAGTTTAAAATTCCAGGAGTAATTCGATCGGCAGACAGCACCCATGTGACGAATTTTATTTTTGCAGAAAGGGGTTTTATAGTTTAAATATGTTAATTGTAAGTGCTCCTATATGAAGGTTATTTTTAGAATTTTAAACAATCAAAGTGATTACATGTTGCCGCATCTAGGCCTGGGTTCATGTCACGATGCTTTTGTGTGGAATTTAAGTATCGCCAATGAATTTTACTTAGAAAAATATTCTAATGAAGACCGTGGTTACTGGTTGCTGGTCGATTCAGCATATTCCATACAGCCGTATGTTTTAGTACCGTACGTTCCTTTAAATCGCAAAAAATTGGTTAAAAATAAAGCAAGTTTTTAGCTTGGTATTTTTATTTAGAAAAGTGTAAAATTGTTATAATTTTTTGTTAAGAAGTTTTGCTTGAACATATTTCATCAGTTCACTACAATATCCTCTTGTGATTTGAAATCACATTTTTTGTTAAGAAGTTCTGCTTGAACATATTTTCATCAGTTCACTGGAATATACTTTTGTGATTTGAAATCGTAAATTTTTAGTGTTAAGCGTTTTCCAGAACACCTATTTGGCGATTTCAAATCGCATAAAATTTTTTTTAGCGTTTTGCGTTCGCCAGAACACCCTCTTGGCGTTTTTAAAACGAAAACGCAAAATTTAGGCGATTTGCGATTTTCAGAACATGCCCGTATATTGCTTACTCTATCGGAATTTCCGGCTATTGCCCAAAGTAATGCAATTTATCAGTTACCTCATATCGGTTCTACGCTAAATATAAATTAAAGGAAACATTTTTCAGATTGATATTTCTAAGGTCTTTTCAATGGATGTTATGACCACCGGGTAAACCTAAGCCCAAACCAAGTTATGGATACAAAGAAATAAGCAACTTAATATAAACAAACCCCTCAATATCATCGAGCAATTTCTTCTGGTAAAACGCTTATCTATGGTTCATCTGTGATAGAGATCCTTATACGAATACGAAAACACATCCAGACTTTCGATTTACTTATGAGACTAATAACCGACAAGCAATTGAACCTCGTTTTGTTTTCATTTACTTTTAAATTATAAACTCATACGCCAAAGGAAAAAAACTTTAGCAGTTAATTTACAAATTTTCTGTATTTATTCTATTATGTGTAGTTATTATAGCTTATTTCTAAAGTATTACAAAACAATTTATTTGTCTATAGTTTTAGTGCTATCAAGTATGTAAGAGCCTGCTTGATTCAAGCTTATCAAAGCTGGAAAAAATTCAAAAAAAATTTTCTAGAATACGTTTACCATCGTATTTTAGATGCGACTTTTAAAAAAAAGCTAAACAAAATTTTCAAAGAAGTCATTTCAAAATAATCCATCAACATAAAATTTGACAGCAAATAAACTGCAATTATTAGTTAAAAACATAACTCACAACAAAATGTTTATAAAAAGCAAGTTTCTTTTTTCTAATCTACTCCGACATAAGATCTTGCAAATTAATTAAAAAGAAAAAGAAAACAATAAAAGTTTTAAATTAAAATTAAAAGAGGAAAACAAAACTTTACATATTTATTAAATAGCATTCAAACGTAAACGTTTCAAATGCCAACCCAACAATAAATAATATAATCAAATGGCCGTTGTATTAGGTTTAGAAGCAGCCTTCTCTGTGGTAGCAGCTGCGACAGTTGTTTGTTCTGTTTCCGAACCAGCATCTAGTTTCTTTGTGCCTTCCTCAAGTTGTTTCGATTCTTCAGTGGCTGCTATTTGCTCTACTGCCGGCTCTTCAATAAATTTATAGGTTATTGGTGCTGGTTGCTTAGGAGGTAACCAGTCGGGTATGATTTTATCATGTAAACGCCATTTACCATATTCATTTGAGATGTGCTTTTCAAAAACAACATATTCTAAGACATCTTTAGCTAAAATTTCACTACCATGCATTAGACGACCGAAACGATCATAAATAGCCAGCAATTGTTGCGTATGGAAACGTACAGTGACTTGAGCAAAAAGATTTTCTTTGGAAATGACATCAGTTACACGGGCATGTACCACACGGGGTGGTTCCAAGGACTTTAAGAAGCTCCAGTGTATTGTTTTGTCCTTAACATTATGCATCATCTCGGGATAAGCACGTTCGCTTACAAATTCACGCAATTGGTGTTTATTTTTGTTGGCCATCAATTTATGAGCCTCGATGTACACATCTTGTGCTATGCTAGGAAAGTTATCGGTATCGAAGTCTTCTTCATAAGTGCGTATTTTACGCACAGCCAACATTGATTTGGATTTCTTTTCCAAAAATTCAAACTTTTGCTTTGCACCGGCAGCCGAAATTATCGACTTTTTGCCATCCCCCTCTGGTGGTACGTAGGGCTCAAATATTCCACCCGTACAACTGATATGAAAAGGTCTCTCCAACCAGGGTCTGGGTGGCAAGAAACCTCTTTCCTTCATTCTCTTCTTTAGCTCTCCTGGAGGCAGTTCTGAAGGTTTTTCATGAAAGTCCGGTATATCCATTTTGACAAACTTCAATTTACGCAAACGTTTGAATTTTGGTGCCCAATGTTTAGTTTGACGATGGCGAACTTGTTGAGTTTGCACTAGGGATTGGACACCAGGTGACAACATACCCGGTTGCAGACACTAATTTTTGTGGGTAGAAATAAACACACACATGTAATGACTGAAAAAGCTTGGAAAATTGTAACATTTGTTTAAATTACCTGCAAAAATTTAATGCAGTTTCTGCTGGTGGATAAAAGTTCCATATTTACGTAAGTTTTTTGTAATAATTTTTATATTTTAAGATAATTTTATTCCCCAACCGAATACTTTACACAATCAATTTTCCTCTTGTGAATCACCTTCTTATTTATATTTGAAGCAATCACTGTGAATTGATAGCACAAGCGTGCAAATGTGTGGAGTGTATCTCTATATGGAGTGTTACCAAAATGTTGTGGGAATTAAGACTTCATTTTAATATTTTAAATTTTCAAAAATTATTTACAATTTATGCAAATGTTTTGAAATAAATTTTATTAGTTTTTTAGTATTAAACATTTTATAATAAAATTGATTAAAAAGTAATTGTTTTTATAGCTATGTTAACTTGGAATAATCAGCGCTTTTTTAATTCAATGTGTGTTTGTTCCACTTCAAGTGTCTTCTCAATATTAGTTGCCATTTCTGGTGGCAACACTAAAATTTGTGAAAACATATGTTGGGATTTTTTACCACAAAAATTGTTTTGTGTTCGCTTGCCAACTATTGAAAATATTTTTGGGTAATTCAATTTTTTTGAGCTGTTTAACTTTAAAAAGTAAACAAATTTTTTTTGTAATAATAAAATAAACAAAACATGAGCCAAACATTGAACAGTAGATGGTTAATATGTAGAATATGTTTAAGAAGTGAACACAAGAAGTTATACAATATTTTTGAACCCATTGTCGAAGAGGAAATCTCTGATTTGGGCACAACACTGCTGGACAAAATCGAATTATGCGGTGCCATAAAGGTAAGCAATATTTTCGGTTATAAATTAAAATTTACATACACAGTTTTCTTTTAAACATTGCAGCTTCAGCGGCAACAGAATTTACCCAATCAAATTTGCAATCGCTGTGTTTTATTGTTGAGGGCGGCCTACAAATTCCGAGATTTATGCCAACAGTCCCAGAGTCAATTGAAACAATTTTTTACTAGCATAAGACATAAAGTAGAGGAGCAAGAGGATGAGGAAGAAGAGAACAATAGAAATAACAGTGGAGTAGTTAATTTTGAATCTGATAATGATGAACAGAAACAAGAAGATCAGGATGAAAACATTGTTATCCTCAGTGAAGCAGATTATGTGGTGGAAGAAAGTATATCGGACTATGATTCATCGGAAGAACATACCGATAATATAAATGCCAAAGCCGAAGATTATATGCAAGCAATAGATGATGAGGATACAGAATTTCCGGGGTTTAGTGATGACGAAGAACGCCAATATGTGGTAGAGGAAGTTGATGCCAAACAATTTGTTTCCGAAGACAATGAAGATGACATTACAACCTATAAATATGAAGAAGATATACACAGTAATAACATAATATTAGAAGAACAACCGCGAAAGACTAGCAATCAAATGTACTTTAAGAGAATTAGTGGAAAGAAACTACCAGCCGTGAAGAGAAAACGTAAAAATAGTCAAGGAGAAAGCTTAAATGGCATCTATAATTGTACGCTTTGTGATAATAGCTACACGGATAAGACCAAATACAATAACCATATCAAGATACATGCAAAAGAAAAGCCACATGAATGCGAGTAAGAGTTTTCAACAATCAATAGGTTTTTCCAAACAAAGTAATATTATGTATGTTCTTTTAAAGGATTTGCAAAAAGCGTTTTTCGACGACACCCCAACTGTCGCGGCATATGAACTCTCATACAGGCAATCGACCTTATAAATGCAAGTACTGTGAGGCACGATTTGGAGATCCTTCGACAAAAATCAAACACGAAAGGTATTTAAATTTTTGAGGCCTCAAAAAGCCAATGTTTCCTTTAATATTTCTTTTTATAGAATTCACACAAACGAAAGACCATACAAATGTAATTTATGTCTTAAAGCCTTTGCATATTCGAATGTCTTAAAAGTCCACATGATGACTCATACGGGCGAAAAACCGCATATGTATGTAATTATTTTCAAATCAACTTCAATATCTGCCAATTGAAATTGATTGTAAATTTTGTATTTTAGGTGCGAATATTGTGGTAAAACCTTTTCCCAACAACACCACAAAAATGCTCATGAAAAACGGCATACTTCGGCTAATATGGTGATGGTAAATAATAGCTCACCTGATATTGAATACATGGAAGAAGATGAACTAAAAGAGTACAAAATCGAAGAAATTATATAGTTTAAGAAGTTACACGTAGATTTAAAACATTATGGTATAACAATTTTAATAAAAATTGAAAATAAAACTGCTTTATGTCTTCAAGGAATTTTAATACAGAGAATGGCAACACTGATGCAGTTGAGCACAAAAATGTTTTCTTCCTGCCAACAATGGTGAAAAATTCGTTTTTGTTCGTTCAAAAAAAAATGTTCTTTAACTATAATAATTAGGTTTCCGGTTATATAAGTAAAAATTAACCCCCGTTTGTTTTAATACGAATTTATTATATGGCGTGTGTGGGTGGGTTGGTGTGTGTTTGGATGGTTTGCTGTAGTGTGGTGTCTTGGGTGTGAGAAATGAGCAAAAAGGGAAAAGAAATGTAATTGTGGTTGTGTTGCTGCTGCATTCGCTCTTCGTTGGGTCCATTATACGAAAGATTTAAATTTTCTTTTAAGTATGGTGAATTTTGTTGTGGTGAGCTTTTACAAAGTGTGGTGAATTTATCCGGTGTGGTGGATAAAATCGAAACTCACTAAAGTGCCGTAATTCGAACTTGTACTGTATTACCATATATATCCATGTACTGGAAATCGTGAATTGGACGGTGTATGTCTAGAATAAGTGATTTTAACATCTGTTCGCGCAGACATCCACCGACATGTCTGGTTTTCATTATTCACTGCACTACCAACGGTGTGGTATGTGTTTACATGAAGGGTAACTAATCTCGATTACTGAAACACTAAATATAAAGAAGTACACTCAACGAACGAGTAAGGTAGTGTTGCCATTGTGTCATTCTATTTAAAATTTAAAAAAATTAAAATTATAAAACTGCATACAAATAATTAAATTTATATTATTTTGTAAATGAATTTTTGAATACTTTCTTTCTTTTATATTTTATCCAAAATTCTTGCAAAAAAGGCTATAAATTAGAAATTCTTTGTTGAAATATTTACTACTTTTTGTGGTTTTTTCGAAAGGCATATCGAATCTAAATTTAACTTCGGTAAAAGTGATTAAAGAGAACTATGAATTCATAAAGTTGGTTGGTTAAGCATCAGTGTTGAAAAATTCAGTACTTTAGTACTTTTTTAGTACTTTTCTATTTCAAAACTACATTTTCAGTACTTTTTTATTATTACAGATTTTATGGTTTGCGCTTTTCAACTATTAATGGGGTTAGCAAAAGTTCAAAATAATGACAAAAGTCTTTAGCCACTGTTAGCTCAACGTCCATGCAACGTATGTATGTATGTTCGTTTTGAGAATACGCAAAGCAATGACATCGGTTGCCGAAATCAACGTACATTCCGCTACGTTCCCTCGATATTTCCAAACAACTGTTTTTGTTTTGTATATGAGAAACATGTATAAGTCGTTAGTTTTTCTATACCAATTCGTACGTGTATTAAGTATAAATAAATATTTTTTATAAAAGTACAATTTAATGCAAAAAGGTATTCTTTCAGTTATAGTTCAGTCCTATTTCAAAATTTAAATTTTGTAATACTGATCTACAACCACCATCACAAATATGCACCACGTAAACTTTCGTTCGTTGGTGAATATATTTAAAAAATTGCTATTGAATTAGCTAATCGAGGGGGAATTTATTTATTCCGGACATGACCTCTATCATTTTACCGTTGATAATGAAATGGTAATACCGTGTATTTTTCGAATAACGGTATTTGCGGTGAGTTTGCTGGGAGTAATTCATTACCGTTTTCTATAATTAACTTTACACAAATATTCATTCACTGAAATTTTATATTTAACTCTCTTTAGCATTTCGAATCTCACCACAAATGAATATCACTAGCGCAATCCGATATGAAATAAATAAATAAGGCGAATAAAATAAAAATGTACCTATATTTGTTTTATTATATCCGCTTTCCAACACCGTTCATCTAAAAGTTTAGATCTGGCATCATCATTGAACGGACATTTTTGTTGTGCTAATTTGACATTAGACACATTGATTAATTTGACATTTCAACAACAAAAAGCAATAACAAAAAAACAAGCGCGAGAGGCGTCATTTTTTTGGTAGAGTGAAATTAATTTTTTTGTTAAGCAAAACTTAGATAAATAAAGAGTTTTAAGCAAAAAATCCTCAAATATATCCTTAAAATTTTTCATACAAACATAGAAGAAAGCCTAAATAAAACAAACATTCAAAATAGAACGAAAATGAAGTCGGGTCTGAATGAAAAATGGTTGGTGTGTAGAATTTGCTTAAAGCAGCCCAAAGAAGATATGCAAACAATATTTGACAAAAATGCTGAAAAAGATTTGACGCGTATGATATTGGAATGTGGCGGAGTGCCAGTGAGTGTTAATATTTGTTGAATTAGATTTCCTTATGCAAACGAATTAAAAATTTTTCCTTTTGTTATTGGTGCAGATAAAACAATTTGATCATTATCCAGACAAGATATGCAGTAAGTGTTACAAATATTTACAAGTGGCCTACAAATTCCGGTTAACCTGCCAAAGGTCTCACAATCACTTGAGCAAGTTCATTGCGCCGGTGGAAGTTGAGAAGCGTAACGATAATGAACTGGACGATGATTCAAATTCTTTGGGTAATGCTGTCACTTATACGGAAGACGGTTATGTGGTGGAAGAAAACAGTGAAGATTTGATGGTAAAAATGGAGCAGGAAAATCCAAGTGGAGTGGTAAAGGAGGAATATACAGTACATATACAAGAAGAAGACGAAGATTTTGTAGAAATCTATGAACCAATGACAGAAGAGGAGGAGAAAGAAGTATTCCAATTAGCCGATGATACCTTTGATAATGATGTAAGTTTATGCAAAATCCGATATTATGGGAGGCTGATTATCTTTAATAATTTTACAACTATAGAGTATGCCAGATAGTCAAGACAATGCAGAGTATCTTGAACTGGAAGAAGATTTAGAGCTGCCGTCGTCAGATACTGAGGAGTTTATTAGAGAAGTATCCAAACCGAAATCTAAAGTCACGCCAAAACGCGCAGCAGTGCATGCCTCTACCAGTCGCAAGGGTGCTGCAGCTGGAAAACGAGTTAAACGAGAACCCAAAGAAAAGAAGCCTAAGGATACCTCTTATATTTGTGATTTTTGTGGAAACAAATATCCTTCACAAGGTCGACTAACAGAGCATATAAAGCTACATAAAGGCATTAAACCCCATGAATGCGAGTAAGTAGAACCATTTCACTGACTAATGAATGTACAGCCTAGTCATAAACCTGAAGTTAACTTACTTAGATTTGCCTCTAATCATAAATCGTAGACTGCATTTCTTTTGAACTCAATTTATTAAATGACTTTTATTTGCAGAATTTGCGGCCACTGTTTTGCACAGGGCCAACAATTGGCTCGTCATATGAATACGCATACTGGCAACAGACCGTACAAATGCAGTTACTGTCCCGCAGCATTTGCTGATCTATCAACCAGAAATAAACATCACCGGTAAGCCAAATAATAAATACTTCCATGTTAATAATTTCTAATCGAAACAATTGTTGTAGAATCCACACTAATGAGCGCCCCTATGTTTGTGATGTCTGCGGCAAGAGCTTTACTTATACGAATACTTTGAAATTCCACAAAATGATACACACCGGAGAGAAACCCTTTGTGTAAGTTTTTAAACCCCACATACATTTTTTATACGTTCTAATATACATTTCTTTTATTGCTTTAGCTGCGAAATTTGTGGTAAAGGTTTTCCTCAGAAATATAAATTGCGCAACCATAAATTAATACACGAAAAAAAGGGCATCAAAATGGAGGTAGTTGAGGTTAACAAAATGGATAGCAGTCAGGAAGAGGCGGTCTATCATCAGGATGTGCATGTAGAGGCTGCTGCTCAGCAACTGCTGGAAATCTAAGAATATAAATAATAGAAATAATATAAACTTTATTTTTTAATTGAAAACTGCTCTACTTATTACAAAATAATAGCATTCGTTCATTTTAATTATTCCTTTATTTTTATTATTTTAGTTTAGCTTTAACTCTATACAAAAAAAGAAAAAAATATATATACATACATACATATATATATAGTTTAATATTTAAAAACAAAAATAATAAAAAATGATTCTGTAAGTTTTCTGGACCTTTACTTCATACAATTAAGACAAAAAAAACCAAATCTCAATGAGTTAATAAACGTACGAAAAAATTCTTTAAAATGTTGATTTCTTACTGATAATTATTGTTTCAATAATTTGGCGTGATAAGCGACATGTTCCCCAATAAAGGAAGCAATGTAATAGTAGCTGTGATCGTAGCCCTCACGTAATTTGTAAATAGTTTGTAAATGATCATTTGTAGCAGCAGCAGACAATAGGTTATCGGGCAACAGTTGCTTTTGCTTAAGGAAATCGTCTTCGCTGCCCTGATCAATAAACAATTCCAAAGGTGTGCCTGCATAGTCCTTAACCAAATTGGTAGCATCCCATTTTTTCCAGGCCTCTTGATCATCACCCAAATAGCCTTTGAAAGCCTTCTGGCCCCAAGGACATTCTATGGGATTTGTTATGGGTGCAAAAGCAGATACGGATTGATATTGTCCAGGATTTTTTAAGGCACAAATCAAGGCACCATGGCCACCCATGCTATGGCCAAAGATGCCTTTCTTATTGGGCAACACAGCAAAGTTTTCGTTAACCAATCTCACCAACTCTTCGGTTACATATGAAAACATCAGATAATTCTTCGACCAAGGTTCCTGCGTGGCATTCACATAGAAACCAGCTCCAGTGCCAAAGTCATACGACTCATTTTCACCTTCAATATTTAAGCCCCGTGGAGAGGTATCAGGATTGACAACTACTAAACCATGTTTAGCTGCATATTGCTGCACGCCAGATTTGTGTATGAAGTTTTCATGGGTGCAGGTAAGACCACTCAAGAAATACAACACCGGGCATTCGGTTTTATCTTCCAAAAGGCAAGGCGGCACATAAACCCCAAATTTCATTTCACAACCCAAAACGCTCGACTCATGGCTGTAGACGCGTTGTTCACCTTCAAAACATTTATTGGTCGACAAAAGTTTCAAAGTCATGATGGAACGCTAGCAAATTATTTAAATAAAAAAATTTCACACCCACTTCAACGAAGAAAGTTTTTTCTTATCGGATAACAAAACCGCTACCGGCAAAAAATTATCAAAATAGATGGAATTTTTTCTTGCAAATACACTGAGAGCAAAATGTTGCCATATTCTTATTAAGGGCTTGAGTACAAGAAAATGTGGCCAGATGTATTCTAATTAAATAATTTATTTCATAAATTAAATAACTATTTGGCTTTCAATATTAAAAATTCAATATATTTTATGTTTCCCAGTGTTGGTTAACACTTAAAGAATTTAATCTGGCATCTCTAAAGACAAAACGTTTACAGCCACAACACAACATGTGAAATTGTAAACAAACCACAGTAAAATTTAGGAAACAAACAATATTTGACGAAAATGTCTCAAGAAACTGCCGGCGAAACTAGTTTCGGTTTTAAGAAACGCACCATCAAGAAACCAGCTTTTAGAAGGAAACAAGAATCGTCTGAAGACTCAGGTATTTACAAACATTTTTATATTGTAAAAAACAAAAGAAAAACAATAATTCTCTTTGTTCTTAAAGATGCCGCCAATAATAGCGATAAGGAGCAACAAAACAACAGCACAAGCACAGCTGTTGTTCGAGCCGAGCAGAGACGTAAACGTACAAATCCCAATTTCCAAAGTACCAAAAATTTTTCAGCTAAACGAAGAAATCGAAACGACAAACATGCCTCGTCCAGTGAAGAAGAAAGCGGAGATGAAAGCAAAGTAGGTGTCTCGTACAAATCGAAAAGGACCGCTTTGCCTAATGGACCCCAAGACCAAGGGGCCACTTCAATTAATGAAGTTGACACTGAATTGGATCGTGATGCTCAGGCGATACATCAAAAAGCTCTCAAAATCAATGAAGAACTGGAAGGCAAAGCAGATGATAAAGTCTATCGTGGCATTAACAACTATGCTCAGTATTATAAGAAACAGGATACAGCTGCCGGCAATGCCAGTTCTGGTATGGTTCGTAAAGGTCCTATAAGAGCACCAGCTCATTTACGTGCTACCGTAAGATGGGATTATCAGCCGGATATATGTAAAGATTACAAAGAAACTGGTTATTGTGGTTTTGGTGACAGTTGCAAATTCTTGCATGATCGTAGTGACTACAAGGCCGGCTGGCAATTGGAAATGGATTACGCTGCCCAACAACGTGGTGACTGTGAATCGGATGAAGATGACAGCAAATATGAGATACATTCCGATGAGGAAACACTGCCTTTTAAGTGTTTCATATGCCGTCAGAGTTTTGTTAATCCAGTGGTTACCAAGTAATTTACAATTTTATACTTAATTTTAATTTTTCTTTTAATTTGGTTTAACATTTTCTTTCTGTTTAGGTGTAAACATTATTTTTGTGAAAAATGTGCTCTGGATAATTATAAAAAGTCTCAACGCTGTTTTATATGCTCTCAACAAACGAATGGAATCTTTAACCCAGCCAAAGAGTTAATAGCCAGATTTAAAAATCAACCTGAAGGTACAGGTCATCAGCAAAGTGATAGTGATGATGGGGAAAGTGATTAACAAATAGATTTATTTGGTACAATTTTGTTTGTTTAGTTAAAATAAATAAAAAATTAAACAGTTATGGAAGGATGGTTTTTATTAAAGACGTCTTTAAGAATGGTACACCATTACAGCTAGTTTGGGTATATCGAATGCAACTAAACTGAACTTGGAAATCAAAAATGATTGAGTTGACGATAATTTGCTAACATTTTGTACAAGGGCAAGAAGATTTGGGAATATTGGGACTCATACTAGAAGCATATTCAAGTTCAAAGAAATCAATGAATATATAACGAATCATATGTAAACTTTAAAGTTCAATAACGATCGAACCAATTAGAATTTTCAGTGACTCCATTACATCTTTTAACAGTAAAGCATCGATCCGAAAACCTCTTACAGAAGCAGGAAGTAAGCAATAGTCTCTTTCGCTTGTATATCATTGTAAATTCTATAAAATATTATGTAATTACCACCATTTAAAGGATGTTACTTGGAATTTTCAGTCAGTGTAGAGTATATTTTACGATGAATTCTTCCATAGATTATCTGGGCAGCACTATTTAATCACTGCCAAAAGTGATTTCAGTGCGATCTCCGAATATGAGGGCAGATATGATGCCTTAGATTTTGCGATACCATATAAAAGTATGTACCGAATAATTGTATTAAAGAATCAACAAATGTTTCTATGGCTAGAACCGCAGGTTATGTTTATCGTTCGTATATAAACTCGCTTGAATTTGGAACAAATTCCTTAAACTATGCATGCTTTTTTAACTTTTTATATTGTTATCGTTATTGTTATTGTTGACAACAAATGCTGTTAAGAAGTTTACAATTTCCTTAGTGCATATCTTTATGTCAAGTGTCGTTGGCAATTCTACCGATGTTCTCTGTCCTCTTGCATTTCCAGCTTTGGTGTGTAATTTTCAAAACCGTTTTCCTAAGAATTCTCTATGAATGGGTCTTTTGAGGGGGTCGCCTATTAACATTTCATTTTCATCGTTTTGTAACAGAATAGAATATTTAACAATTCATTCATTCGTTTGTTCATTCATTCGTTCATTGCAGAGATAATAATAAACATGAAATGTGTTCTCTCCTGTTGAATATAAGAAACGGAAATGCAAAACAGCAACACTATTAACAATACATACAGTAGTCAACACATACAACACAGTTCCTGCCATGCCATACATTTATACATTTATTCATTTACAACAAGACATGACATTTAATAACAAAAACAATAACAAATACACGGAAACTATAGCCAATACAACACACCCACACACACACTTGTGGATGCATGTATGTATATGTAACAGCATTTTCGTGATTGTTTTTTTATTGTATTTATTTTTGTTGCTAAAATGTATTATGTATTGTTGGTTTGGCCTTTGTAGTAGGTTTGTAGGATATGCATGAATTTGTTTATTACACTGTTATTGTGTCCCACACACTCTCCGTCTCTCTCTCATTTACATGAGAGTGTTTATGTCTAACTGTGCATGTGTTTGTATAAATAATTGTGTCGCTGCTGCTATTCGGCAATTGTTGCTTTAAAGAGAATGTAAAGGAAAAAGGAAACTAAGAAAATAACCGTTAATGCTGTTGTGATAAAAATTATGCAAAAAACATTTCACATGGCAACATACACTCACACACATATGTATGTACACATAAGAATACAATTTTATTTACATTATGGCCTGAGCACTTGAAATGAAAACAAAAGCTGGAGAACTACGAAAACAATTGCGAAGATAAATTGAAAATTTTTAAAATTGATACCCAATTCCTGAGGTTGTTTTTCTTTCATAAAAACTCAAAAGTACGTAGCAGTCAGTGTAATTTAGACTTCTTAGGAAATATTTACTTCCGGAGCTTATCATTAAATTTTTGTCTGCTTCTTTGTTAATTATACTCATAAAACTAAACTCCACGTTATTATTTATTGTCACACGAATATCAATTGAATTGAATTTTTGTATGATTTATTATTGAAACTGTCATTTGCAGTCAGAAGAGTTTTATTAGACGAAATTAACGTTAATTTTTGTTTTTCATTTTTGTTTGTTTTCCTCTTTCAATACTTTCAGCTTTTGTGACATCATCATTATCATCATCATCATCAATATCATCATTAGCACAGTTTCATTATTAAATTGTTGCCATCATGAACACTTGTGCTGTAAGATTCAGATTTCATTTCCATCGACACTGTTCGGGGATGGAAAATTGTAGAATAAAAACGTTTTGAAAATTAAAGAATTCATTTGTGATAGAAAATCAACAATAATGACAAATTAAAGTCACATTGAAATCAAGAGAAACTGATTTGAATTCGATAAAATCAAACCAGGTCATAAGGTGCTCAAAGCCAAGTGGAATTTATTAACTTAAGAATAATTTTTTATTATAATTAAAATAGTCAAGTACATCAGTATGTTGCTAGACTGGCTAGGCTAGGCTGTACTGTATTAGCGAATGCAAAGACCTCAGCATGGAAGACATTAAACTTATCAGTAGGGCATCCTTATAGAACTACCTACCATACTGTAGATTTCCACGTTAGTGCGTACCACTCTCTTTGAGACGTCTGTGAAGATCTCATGGCCTTTCAGTAACTTACATCTCGCCATTGCTTCCTCCCACTATAGCACTAAGAATCCATTATCGAAATCACATACCTTGACCATGTTGGTAATTGAAGCACAGACTTAAGTCGTTATTTTCTAACCAATATTTATTGGCCATGCTTTCTAATTTCAGTAAGACCTAATTTAGACCTATTTTCCAATTCTTTAAGAATCAGACTTTAGATAATTTCAAATGATATCTGTAAAGTGTTTTAATGATACGTGATAAACTTCGAGAGACATATTTTAGTGCATTATCCAGCAGCTCTTTCGGGTCTCACACTCCAAAGCTCCACACTTTACGGTGATAGCAAGCTTTAGAATCGTTATGATTACAACAGTCTGGGCATAGAAAAACTCCTGGCCTCATAATAGTCTTTGAGCCAATGTTTTATCCCCTCCGTTCTATTATAATTCCAGCATAGTTATCCATCCAGGCCTTTACACAGTCTCATCTCTGTCTCGTTAGGCCTCAGTTTTATATTTCCTAGGGAGAAGAACTGCATGAGCTAATATACTCCGCAATAAACTTTCATGTTACTACAATTCCTACTTCATTTATATTACAAATAACTTTCCTTCCTTTGACTTTAAAGAACGTCCGAATTTTTTGCTTTAAAAGTTTCATTTCCTTGGTGCGTCACTCGAGATTCTGATGTCCTTAGACAAGCCTTATCAAGGCTAACCAGGCTCCACGGATTAATTTTCCATGTAGATATTTAGCTTTCCTTTGGCGATCCTATATCTCAGATGTACATACAATATAATTGATCATTACAATCCTTTAGTCAGGATTTCGACCTAGTTTTTCATACCACTTATGTTGTGTGCGTTAATTTTTATACATGAGTGTCGGGACCTACAGTTTAAAGTCGAATCCGAACAACAGATTTTTGAGAAACTTTTGCATGACAATTTTATTTATTCTCAGAGTTTTTGCCAGAAGTCTGCTGAAAGGAAGTAGCCGAAGAAATATTCTTTCATATTTCGTTTAGTTGGAGATAATATAAGATAATATAATAAGCCAACACACTACCTACTAGACCACGGCGGCTTCATATCTCAGATATGGATCAAGTATTCTTTTCATAGTTTACAGTAAAAACGATAATAAACGATAAACCTACTAAAATTTCCAAAGTGGCATAAGCTACCGCCCTAACTTTACTGCGCTAACAGCTCTTCACGCCTTAGGTACAAATCCGTCCAGAAATATTTTTTCTCTAAAGAGATCCACCAGCAGCATTAGAGCACCCCAAGCACCACATGGATGGAAAGATTCCAAATGAATCTGGCCCAAAAGACTAACCGTTTTTCTTATCGTGGCTATGCCACTCACATCTGCTGTCTGTTCCTTTGGATAATGAAAATTACAAGGAATACTTTTTTTATCCTACCAATTCGAAATTAATGGAAAAGACATAAAAACGTATAAAAAATTATTACAAATTAGCAAAGGACTCCACATACAGTGTTGGAAAAAATAATACAACATACATCATGTCATTAGGGACCCGCCACCCTGTTTGACTGTCTTTTTTGTGTATTTTGGATCAAACTCTTTATTGGCAGGACGACGTACAAAACATTTTCGGTCTGATGGAGCACTTTGTTCCAATTTTTCCGAATTTGCTGTTATCTCGTAAATTGTAACCTTTTTTGTATATTTTTGTTTTACTTAAAAGAGGTACTGACTTTGGAATTCGAGCTTGTTTCTTATAGTACTGCTTTTTACTGGAGCACCTAGTATATTTTTAAGTTCATTAGATGACTCAAAAGAATTTTTTTGTAATGACGTACTAAAATTTGATCAGAACGCGTAGACGTTTTCCTCTTTCTTCCTCTAGTTTCGATATTTTTTGTATAGTAAATCAATTAAATACTTTATGTTTAGAACACTTCATTATGTGGGCTATTTTTCCAAGTGATAAGCCATCAGATTTTAACTTAAGGATAACATTTCTTTCAGCATCCGTGGTATGCACACCTTGACCCATTTTTTAAAAGATTTAAAACATACACTCGACACGAAAATTGTGCAAATGGTCAAAAAAAAAAGTTATTTTAACTCAATTTTTACCACTTCTAAATATTTCATGTAAAAAGTTTATTTATTTTAAATTTAAACACGGTTTTAGAAAAACGTTTCTATTAACTTTTCCAGCAAAATTACGTATTTTTTAACTTTTTCCTGAAAACTAATAAATTAAAAGAGAAGAAAGCAATAAAGAAAGCAAATAATGAAATCCCATTACATTAGCAAGAATTTGACAGTAATTTCCAACTATAAAAGTTTATAACGAAAAAGTATACAATATTTGAATGATGAACTAGTAATCGTTTCTATTATTTTTTCCAACACTGTATTTCACTTTCAAAAATATTGTTTTTCTCTTTGAAATTAATAACAAGAACAAGACAGGATAAAAGATCAAAATATTGAAACCATTTGCATGAAATCACGGCAATATACAGGGAAATTAAAAATATGAACAGCATTATTGTGATACAAATTTAATGGTAATGCAGTGGAATAATTTAAAAGGTTTTATAACCGAAAACTCTCTCTATCTCTCTCTCTATGTATTCTAATATTTTTCATTGTTTGTTTTTGTAGTTTTATAGGGTACGTGTTCTTTTTTGTCCAATTGTATGGCTTTTATGGTTGTTGTTGTTGTTTTTACAATATCCTTTAGTCCAAAAAAAAACGGCGAATACTTTTTAAAAATTTATATTTTAACACTTTCACTTGAGTGTTAACAAGTTCCGTTTAACATTTTCCTGCCACAACAACGAAAACAAAACCAATCATCAGATTTAAATACCTTCTGTTCTATACTTTGGTGTTTTTTTGTTGCTTTTTTCGTTCATACTCGTAACGGTTTTTTGGTTTGTTTTAACTTTTGCTCGGCATAGAAATGGAAATGAATGCTTTGGAAAAAACTGCATATTTTTTTTGCTTTGTTTTTGTTGTTGTATTATTTTACAAAATTTTCCTTTTCAAATGATAAACGATAACAACATTTGTTGTTGTTGGCTTAAATGTTTGTTTGTCCTTTTCGGTTATTTTTGTGCTTCTACAGTTCAGCTTACTACGTTGCTCGTTGGCTCGTTGGCTCGTTCCTTGATTTTTTTTGTTCGATTCTGTTTGGCTTTTGGCCAACATAAGTTATTAGAAGGAGAGAGATACAGAGACAGAGGTGAGCAACAAAATATTGTTTGTAATGTTTGACTAGAAACTTAAATAACTATTAAAAAATAATAATAAAACAAAATAGAAAAAGAAAAAGAAAATGTTGTCAAAGACCGCTTGTATTTCTTGTGAACTAACGTTGGTCTTATTGTTTTATTATTATCTATGCAATGCGGAGCTATGCTCGGCTATGCTTTTTGTCTTGCACTATATTTTTCGTTTTTATTATTGTTGTCCTCTAGAATGCTTTATAGTGTTGGGTGTTGACAATTTCGTTATTTTTGTGTCACAATATTTGCATTCAAAAAACACAATTACATACACATCAGCACACACAGACTCACTTGCAATAGAAAGTTTTTGGTTTTGTTTTTTTTCTTTTTTGGAAATTTCCATCTTGACCTGTTTCGCTTGTAGTAACATTGTTAGTGACAATTTGAGTTAAAAACACTTGAACGTTTTTAACAACTATTCGTTGAGAAGAGATATTTTATGGTTTCGTTCTCTATTTTAATTATAGATCGTCTTTTTCGTTTTGTTTTTCGTTTTGTTCTTATGACACATAATAGTTTAAATTTATTTGTTGTTGTTGTACAAACGAACAAAATGATTCGGAAAAACATTACCAAACTATTCACTTGAATTTGTTTTACATACACAGCGTATAAGCAATATTTGATTTTGAATTCATATTACGTATACGCCTCATATAATTCAGCGTAATCAATGAAAAGATGCATAACTTGTCATTACAACCAGAGAGCAGCAATGAATTGTTACTCATAAGCACTTATGAAATTTTGAATAGAAGTGAGTCAACAATGTATGTCCTCTGATTCATTCATACTCTCTACAACATTGATCTATAAGTACAGGTTGCAATGAGTATGCGTGCAACATTGACATCAAACTCATACCATTCGAAATATGTTTGATTCATAAGCCTACTCATTTAGATTCATAACTTTAGAAAAATACTTACAATACTTATAAATGATTCGAGTGACTGACAGTCTTAGTTGTTGTTGCATTTACAAAAAAAGAAAACAGACACATAAGCAAAAAAGACAGAACAGCAAGCAGAGCAAACACAGAACCTACTAGTAAGTATTTTAGTGTTCGAAAGCGAATCATACTTATTGCGGGATTCGTGTATATGTTGAGTTACGGAGAGTCGAAATCAATAACATCATACGTGTTGTTAAGTATGTATGTATGAATATGATGAGTACTTCAAACTTTGAATCTGAGTAGAGGTTCCATGATATTAAAATAAGTATGAATGCGTATAAGTATCAGAAATTACGAGTATGATTCGATTCTACTCACCTTTTTGAATACTCATTACTGATCTCTGATTACAACCCTTCAGTCAGGATTTCGATCTGGCTTCTCACACCACTTTTATACATGTCGATTCCGAACGACAGATTTTTGAGAAACTTTCGCATGACAATTTTATTTATTCTCACAGTTTTTGCCAGGTGACTGCAGAAAGGAAGCCTACTAGAGAGAGAGAGAGAGAGAGTCTACTACTACTAGACTACAGCAACTTCAAAGTCTAAAATGCTTAAAAAGGTGTACGAGTATAAAGTGTTTCTCTCAATCCTGTTGCTTACTGCTTAGTAGTTGCTACTGAATCGAGTGTTCCCTCTTGAGATGCATTAACACAGTACAGGTTCTAAATATGTTTTCCGAAGATTCTTATCCTTAAGACCCTAAAGACAAAGAGACGGCCAGGCTGCCATACCCTCAACGTATGATATCTAAACGAATCAAATGTTGCAATGAAGAGTTGCAGTAACTACTAGATTGCAGATACCTTGTATAGAAAGATGATTCAGAAAAACATTACCAAACTATTCACTTGAATTTGTTTAACATACATAGAGTATAAGCAATATTTGATTTGGAATTAATATTACGTATACGCACCGTATAATTCGTATATAAAATTCGGAGAGTAAATAACAATTAGCATGAAAAGTTTCTCAAAAATCTGTCGTTCGGAAGCGGCTTTAAGCTGTAGGTCCCGCCACTTATGTATAAAATTAACACACACAACATAAGTGGTGTGAGAAACTAGGTCGTAATTTTCTTAAAAAATAATAACAATAAAATCTTCTATTATACATACGTTAACTCTTTAATTTATTTTGAAATGAAATCCCCTAAAGAAACTTAAAATAATAGACTCGCCTTTAAAGCCAGCCATCCTCCACATTTATGGAGATGAAAAGTAATAGTATAACTAAAGGGTATAATATTATCAGCCATATGGCATATAGAATTATATACTCACACACACACTCACATACACATATAGAAACATTTATACACATACAAGTATAAGATCTTTCATTCAGAATACAAGGAGTATTATATTCCATTTCATTTCATGCCTCCCCCATTGGCATCCGCATCCGCATCGGCATCGTTTTACTCTTTGACGAGATGAATGGTCGTGTGTAATTTGTAGTGAAGCATAAGTTGTATTTAAGTTGTTAACAACATTTTAAGGCCAACAATGATTATTGGTTATACGAGTGGTACAGTCACATCACATACTCTACTAAAACATTCTCATCCATTTGTGCTTAAACATATAATTGGATTCCCTTTCTTGTCTTATTTGTAAAGCACGCGCACACACACACACAGAGAGATGTATAGTGTTTCTCTTAAATCGTATTTGAAAATCGAAATTCTTTTTTAAAGGCTTAAAGAGAAATTGCCTTTTGCAAATGGCTTGCAATATAAAAGTGGTAGACCAGAATTCAGCAACGAATATTAAAAAAATGAGTAGAATCGAATCATACTCATAATTTCTGATACGTATACGCATTCATACTTATTTTAACCGTTTGACTGCTAAGCGATTCTGGTGAGAACGTTCGAAAACTGCTCGAAAATTACAATTAATTATTATAATAAAAAATCTACAAAATTCTAATAAACTGTATAAAGAGAAGACCCTGTATCTCGTCTTTTAATTTTATTTTTGTTTTTTGACTAAATTTTTACACTGAAATTCGCAGCGCAAATGCGATTTTCGTAACAAATGAACGCAGCGCTTTTCCACCGCGTAGCACTCAGACGGTTAATATCATGGAACCTCTACTCATATTCAAAGTTTGAAGTCCTCAACATATTTATACTTAACAACACGTATGATGTTGTTGATTTCGACTTTCCACAACTCAACATGTACAACAAGAAGCACAAAATAAGTATGAATCGCGTACGAATACTAAAATATTTACTAGAAGTCTGTGTGTTTGCTTTGCTGCTGCTCTGTCATTTTGCTTACGTGTCTTTTTCTTCTTTTGTAAATTGTGATGAATGATTCGAGTCGCTCGAATCGTTTATAAGCATTACTCAGTATTTTTCTAAAGTTATGAATCTAAATGAGTAGGCTTATGAATCAAACATATTTCGAATGGTATGAGTTTGATGTCAACGTTGTACGCATACTCATTGCAACCTGTACTTGTAAATCAACGTTGTAGTGAGTATGAATGAATGAATCAGAAGTGTGAAATTTCAATATTGTTGACTCACTTATATTCAAAATTTCATGATTGCTTATAAGTAGCGAAAAAACGATTCATTGCTGATCTCTGATGCAGACAGGGATTTGAAAAATTTCCAAAACTTTTGATTAGTGGAGTGATCCGTATTGTTACTGCTTCGTAGTAGCTTGGATTATAATCTTACATAATCCATATCGTTGTTTAAGAACTTAATTTTGATTCACTGACTGATAAACTTTAGTGTCCAGTGGAGTCGCCGTAGTCTAGTAAGAAATATGTTGGCATATTAGACGTAAGGCAACGGTTGAAACATCGAAACTAAACTAAATATGAAAAAAATATTTCTTCGGCGACTTCCTCTCAGCAGATTTCTGACAAAAACTCTGAGAATAAATAAAAATTGCCATGAAAAGTCTTTCAAAAATCTGTCTTTGGGAGTTGGCTTTAAACTGTAGGTCACGCCACTCATGTGTAGAATTAACACACACAACATGAGTGGTGTAAGGCCGTAATCCTGACTTAAGGGTTGTAATGACCAATTATGTATGTATGTATGTATGTATGTATGTATGTATGTATGTCCAGGTTTCTAGAAAGTTTAGTTTGTCAGCACAATGTACCCAGGAGCAGAAACTAGGACCGTGTTTTAAAATTCAATTCATTTAAATTCTTTTCTTTTATTATGAGCTGCTTATTTGTCCCACAATTAACGTAATAATGTCTACACATTGTTACCACCTAATTTTGTTGTTTCTGTTTTACAATTTTTTCACTCACACACGCAAATACTTTGCTCGCCATTGACAAGTTGACAAGTGTTAATGGCTGGAAATGTTAAACGAAAATGGTCGCATTCTGTCACTTTGTTATGCTATCTTCTTTTTGTTGTTGTTGTTGTTGTTGTTGTCGTGTTTTTCCGTTTAATTTTTGTACCCTTGTGGCTGCAATAAAAATTTATTTGATTTTTATTTACAATGAATTTGATCTTAGAATTGTTATCGTTGTTGGTGCTGTTACGGTTGTTGTCTTTAACGGCAACAACAATATTCATTAATTTTATTGTTATTATTGAGGAGCAAAGAGAATATTTTCATTTTGTTAAATACTGTGATTAACATAAACGATACCTTTACGAGATGAATCTTCTAAGTCAGGCAGTTTAATCAGAGAATTTTGGTGAATTATTTTTTTTTATATCATGAAAAAGGTCAAACAAGAGATTATTAAGATGGCTTATAATCAGTTGCCACTTAATAAGGTGATGAGATTCTCAAGAATATAAAAAATATAATGGAGAGGGGAAGATGGTTAAAAAAAGTTTGTAATTTCAATTGTTTTTACAAAACGGAAAAAAATAATTCAATTACTTTCTTACATAATAAGATGTAGTAAAAAGAAATCCATTTACTTTCGCAGGGTATACGTGTGATTGAGTCACTGTAAGTGGCATTAGAATGATAAGATTTTGTATTCTTGTACGGATTTTGTGTCAATATTTATGCAACTGGTACCTTAGGCTCTAATGCTCAGTGAAGAGGCTTTACTTAACGTCAGGAGCTTATTCGAGATTCCTGCTTTAGGGATTAGTTTCCTTTGTTTGCTTACTTCCTTTTCAGTTTGCAAGAGTTTCGTTCGTTTGATTTTCTGTCATTCTGGCCAATTAGGGGCAAATCTGTCCTACATTTCGTTCCATTACCTTCATACCTCTCATGTACAGAACTCCAGGACAAAGAAGTTGTATTAAAATTCCATAACAGCTTTAAAAAGTTTATAAAAGGTGAGTACGTCGCACTCCTTTCAATGCAATTGATAACTGCAAAGAAAAATTGACGTCTAGATATTCATTAAAATCGATTTTCGAACTCCGATTCTGTGGATTACTACCTCTGTTCCATAAGTTTCTACGTTAGTTACGTCGCTGTACAATATCAGAGACCTCCCCTCAAAGTTGATTGAATTATTTATGGTCATGGACTTAAACAGTTGCCGTAGCCTAGTAGGTAGTGTGTTTGCTTATCAGACGAAAAGCCCAGGTTCAAACCCCAGGTCAGGCATCAAAACGACATATGAAAAAAATATTTCTTCGGCGCCTTTCTCTGAACAGATTTGTGGCAAAAACTCTGAGAGTAAATAAACCAGCCATGAAAAAGTTTCTAAAAAAGTCGGAATCGACGTTAAACTGTAGGTCCCGCCACTCACGTATAAAATTAAGGCACACAACATGAGTGGTGTGAGAAGCTAGGCCGTAATCCTGACTGAAGGGTTGTAATGGATTATTATGTATGTATGTATGTATGTATGGACTTAAAAAACAGTTCGCGGTGAATTGATGTCTACAGCATAAACAATCCTTCTGTATTGGAAGGCCCACATGATCCTCAAACGTCCTCTAATTGCCGCCACTTTTTAGATCTGAAATAATATTTAATCTCAAGGCCATAGAAAGAACGTCCTGACAAACAGAAGTTAGACGAATGGGTCCGATGCAAAAGAAAAAAAATTACATGAATTTAAACTCGAATTGCTATTGAATCATATTAAAATTGATCCATTTTTGTAGATAATTGGTCGAGAAATTATGTTTCCAGCAACAGCACAGTAGAATCCACTGGCCAGCAGTTAGAACGTCCTAACGCTTCAACCATTAATAAGTAATTATCACTAGTTCCTGTTAATGATGAATAAGCTTGTTGTTGTTATGTTTTCATACAAGTTTTTCGTAGTAGACAAAAGGCTTAACGGAGTTACCATTAAAATAACAACAAAACCATTTCAGTTTGATCACCATGTCGCTATTACTTACTTTATTAGCCATTATAACCCTTTAGTCAGGATTACGATGTAGCTTCTCACACCACTTATGCTGTCTCTGTGTTAATTTTATCCATGATTGACGGGACCTGTAGTTTAAAGTCAATTCTGAAAGACAGATTTTTGAGAAACTTTTCACGGCAATTTTTTTTACTCTCAGAGTTTTTGATAGAGGATTGCTGAGAGGTAGTCGCCGAAGAAATATTTTTTCTTCTTTCCATTTTGTTCGATATACGCGACCTCGGGTTTGAACCAAGGTCTCATATCGAATAAGGCCACACACTACCTTAGTAGGTAGCTCGAGACTAGCCTAGTTTTCGGTGACTTCCGAAGAAATATTCTTTAATATTTCATTTTGTCGGAGATGTTTGGGCTGGGGGCTTGAATAACCGCCTCACATCTAATAAGCCAATGCACTACCTACTACACTACCTTATTTAATAAATAAAACCTTACATGTTAATAAAGGAATTCTATTTACTACACCTTTTATATATAGAAATTCAGGCTGCTGTATAAACCTTTATTGCATTTTTAATACTAAAGGATTCGTTTTTAAATTGTCAATGAAAAGTCAATTGAGTTTTTAATAAATTTTTCGCACTTGAATTAATTAACAATCACAACAACCTTTTCAATTAATTATATCAAGTTTAACGTTAACATTTATTTGCTGTTGTTTATTGCATTTTATTAAAAATAAATTTTTTTATTAATTTAATAAAAAAAAACATACACATACACACTTTGATTGAAAAAAAAAATGTTAACCAGTGTGAGTGAGTGAGTGGCCATTTAAAATGAATTTTAGTTAGTAAGAGAGACAGAGAGAGACAGAGAGAGGCAGAGAGAAAGAGAAAGGGAGTGCATATAACAAAAACAAGCAATAACAGTAGTGATGTAAAAAAAAAAGAACAGAAATCCATAATAACAACGGCAATGGCAACAACAATAGACAATTGAAACAATTTCTTGCCAAAAATTGCCAATTTTCATGCCCTGCAGGAAAATGTAAAATTGAAAACACAACAATAACAACAAAAACAGCAACAACAACAGTAACACTAACACCGACAAAAAAATTGCAGCAAAATGTATTGCAACGCACTCTTGCCATGAGTATGCACACACCATCACCTCCAAGCCACCCTGTTAAGAGGAAAAACGAAGTTTAAAATGCTCTCACTTGGCCACTCTCCCACCTAAATGGACCAACAATAAATTAAAAAAACAAGAAAAAATTGAATTTTTTAAGTGAAAAAAAGGGAGAAAAAGAAAAAAATATAATAATAAAACCAATTTTGGTCACATTCGCACAATCTGAACAGCGAAGCGTACTAGTATGATGACCAGAGAGGGAAAAAAATGGAAACTGTAAACAAATAAATATATATGTACACACACACACACACATTCTACCATTTACCTGTCAATATATTGTTCAACAGCAATATCAAGGAATACAGAAAAAAATATCAGACAAAAACAGAACCAGTTTTCGTGAAGAAAAAAAAACGTTTTTTTTCTTTCTGAAAATTGAAACTGTAGCAATAAACAAACACACACATACATACATTGACATATACTGGCGTATACATACATACGTACACTCGTATGTATAGTATATGTAGTTGGGCCATGTTTGTTTATGTATTTGTGCAGTACCTTGAATGGCAACCATTAAGTCATTTTAGCTGAAGAACTGTGATGTACCCACATGCATACACAAACGTGTGGTATTTTTTTTCTTTCTTTCAAATCATCAGATCAACATTTCTCTTGCTGTTGTTGTATTTATTGCGTTATTTTTTTGTTGTTGTCTGTTCTCTCAGGGATTTATAGTTTCTGCATTTGTGCAACGATTGAAGTGAAGAGGAGAGGATGAAAAATTAACAACTGCTGGCAAGTAATGAGCGAAAGAGATTCTTTTTTTTTGCCGAAATCAAAGATCTAAGTCATGTAATCCGAAAAACCATTTAATTTTTTAATAAGACTAGTATTTACATATTTACTGAAGATGATTTGTGGTCCTAAGAATATCAGCTTTTAAAGAAAATGGCCCGGCAGAAAACCTTACTGCAGCAAGCACTTTTTCGATATTCTTCAGCTTTTATGTTACATCAGTAAATTTTTTTTTGCAGTCGTCGTGGTCTAATAGGTAGTGTGTTGGCTTATTAAACGAAAAGCCAGGGTTCGAGCCCCAGGCCAGACATCAAAATAAAATACGAAAAGTATTTCTTCGGCGACTTCCTCTCATCAGATTTCTGGTAAAAACTCTGAGAGTAAAAAAAATTGCCATGAAAAGTTTCTCAAAAATCTGTCATTCGGAGTCGACTTTAAACTGTAGGTCCCGCCATTCATGTATAAAATTAACACACACAACATAAGTGGTGTGAGAAACTAGGTCGTAATCCTGACTGAAGGGTTGTAATGACCAATTATGTATGTATGTATGCAGTAAACTTTTTATTGTTTTTGTGATTAGAAATGTTCATCATTTTATGGATCATATTCGTTGCTTGCAAGTTAACTAAATTCAGGAAATATGGTTGCTGTAGTATGGGTAGGCTAGGCTAGGTTATGTGGTGGATCCTCCTTGTAGGTTAGGCAGAAAGATTGAGCCATTGTGATGCCACAAAGCAATATCCAACATGAGGAATAACAATTTCCTGCAAGAAACAATCCTGACTCCAAAAAAAAAAAAATCTGGCTATTGCATTAACTCTTATGTTGCAGAGAGTTCAATTAAGGAAGATAGAAAATAGTAGTCGCCGTAGTGTGTCGGCTTATTAGACGTAAGGCCACGGTTCAAATCCCAGGTCCGACACCAAAACGAAAATATGAAAAAATTACTTCTTCGGCGGCTTCCTCTCAGCAGATTTCTGGCAAAAACTCTGACAGTAAATAAAATTGCCATGAAGAGATTCCCAAAAATCTGTCGCTCGGAGCCGACTTTAAACTGTAGGTCCCACCACTCATGTATAAAATTAACGCACACAATATAAGTGGTGTGAGAAGCTAGGTCGTAATCTTGACTGAAAGGTTGTAATGACCATTTATGTATGTGCAATAATGTAAGATAGAAAATGTGATGACTAGCTTGACACTGACAGATGAAATGAAAGTTAATCTCTTCCTTCTTCTCAGAGTCGCAGCTATTGTGAAAAACAATTGAGAAAATGCTTTCCATTAGGGCAGTGAGAAACCTATGAGAAGTGCTATAATGTAATGGAAAGAAGTCAATTAGGCCTCTTCGTATGCATATCAGATCAGCAGAGTCTAAGAATATTACAAACAACCGCTTGAGCATCCCTCTATTGCCAGCAACCTCATTATGCTAACGGAGTTGAGCATCCCCGTAGAACGAATAAAGAATGTCTAGTTTAACTGAAGCAATCGAAATGCCTTTGTTCTGTAACATTTCGGAGATTGTGAGTTATGAAACATTCTTGATGTTTATAGACTTCCCTGGAGAATTACGGATCATTTAAAGACACATTTTATATCAAACAGCACGCACGTAAATCCTTATGGCTATTATAAACAAAATCACATGGTACTTCGAATTTTTCACCAAGATATTGGTTTATCATGGATAGACACAGATTTTAATAAGCTGGATGTAAAATCAAGCCATTGTAGCGTCCAGTCAGAACACCATTTCTCAGTTATTAGCCAATCAGTCACACAATTTTACTTCGTTAGTTGTAAGCAATGCACTTTTACTATCTGCATCAGAAATTGCATAATTTTGTTGCATTTCGTTGAAAATCACTACAAGACGCTCATCCTCCCCGTGCTTCTTTATAGTACAGAGGCATGGAGCAGCCTTGAGATTGATCGAGAAATAATCCTCCGTAAGATCTTCTGTGCAGTACGTGTTGGCGATGATTTCCGCATCCGATCCAACAGTGAGCTGTATGAGCTCCTCAACAACATAGACGTTGTGCAGCGTATTAACATTCAGCGGCTGAGCTGGCTCGGCCATGTCATTCGAATTCAGGAGAAGGATGCTCCGGCGAGACGGGTATTTGATGCGGGGATTTGCGGAAGTCGTGTTGTGTTGGAAGGACCAAATCGAGAAAGCCCTGTCATCGATTGGTGTGACCAACTGGCGTACGCGCAGAAGAAGCAAGCCCCTAGAAGGATGTGTTAAGATAGGCCGAAATCCGTTAATCGGATTAAGTAAGTTAAGTATGTATATGATGGACGGATTTTTGTGATGGTCACTGTTTCACTCACATTGGTCTCCTAGAGTGTGGTGCTTTTGGAAATGATGTTCACAAAACTACACGAGATTTGCTGTTACAGTATCAAGGTCAGCTAATTCTCTAGATTTTTGACCTTTATTGATGACAAATTTTAAAATATGCTGTCCAGTAATATCACTCTAATGTTATCTAGAGTGATGCAAACACACATTGGGTGCTTTTGTTGAATCTATCTTTTGATTTTTATTCACTTCATATTTCAGAGATTTTTTAGTGGAACTATTAGGAAAGAATTTCGAATTCATAAGCAAATGCTCATGATTTGTTAGCTGTTGTTACACCATCACACTAATTAGGATTGCAACAGACGTCATTCAACACTCAGTTCAGATCAGTTTCGGAACAAGTTTCACTGACTTTCTCATGGTCAAATACTGTATGTTTTTAAATCCATTTTGATTTGTTTACTATTTAGCTGATAACAACTGCAACACATAACACAACGCATGTATTTTCATTGTTTTATGTACGGCCGTGTGAATATGTGCGTATTTATAGATTCTGTATCATATTTTTTGTTTTTATTTTTGTTTTTCGAATGCCTGTATGCATGTACATATGTATGCATGTACGTATAGGTATGAGAGTTTGTTTTTTTTCATATATTTGATGTATTGTTTCCTCTATTTGCATGCTTATATGAATTTTAATACAACAGGAGAGTACTCGCATGCGAATGTGTGTGTATGTGTATGCATTTAGATGCATTCATGTGTAAGTGTGTATTTATGCGCCTCACCGAAAAAGGTGTCACTGAATTTATATCTCTTTTTTTCGTTGTTATTGTTGTTTTTGTTTTAGAATAAATTTTCAATTTTTTTTTGTTTTTCAGTGCTCAACATACCATTTATTTTCTATTAAAAAAGGAGAACACAAGAGGAGAGTAAAAGCGGTTGGGATTATTTTTCTGACAAAAAGCATAAAGAAGAAGAAGAACAAAAAACTTTTTGAAAATTGTTGCTGATGTAGCTGTTGCTGTTGCTGTAGCCGTTATTTCTAAACGATGTCTGCCATGGATTTGTTTTCGGTTATAAAAATATGATTGGGATTGTATACATACTTTTGAATAGGTCTGTATGCCTGTGTACATGTGTGATTGAGCCAGTATGTATATGTGTGTGTGAGTGTTTGTGTATAAACTAAACACGAGTATTTGTTTTAGTTTTCTACACTATTTTGTTTCTTCCCATTTGTCCAGTCTCCACTTTAAAACACGCATACAACACACCTTAACAATTTTGGTTTATTTGTTGTTGTTGTTTTTTGTTTTTGTTTTCAATTATAGCAGTGTTGATCACCTATAATAATAAAAAAAGAAGTTGTTTGTCGCTTTTTTTCTTTTGTTGCATTGTAGCTGGCATAACGAAAAAATTCAAATTCAATTTCTAGTGAAATTGCGGATAAAAAAAAATTATTTCTAAAACGAAATTCGTTTAATAAAAATCTTTTTAAAATAAATTTGTTTTAGTTTTTTATGGGGGTTTTTTCTTTTTTCTCCTCTTCTCTTTTCTTTTCTTTTATTTTTTTTGTTGCAAAAAATCGTTGTAGCATGTTGCTAATTTTTATTTCAACTTTTTTTTTGCTGCTGCAAAGTAAAGCGTAACGCAAAACGAAAATTCAATCAAATTTGTACGTGACATGATTGTGGCACGTTATTTTACATGGCAGCAACATACAATTTCTTTTTTTTTTTCGAAATGGATTAAAAAACTGGAAAAAAATGGGAAAGGAAAAAACTTTTTATTGAACACGGTGATTAGCAAAGCGTTGAAACGTACGTGAAACAAGTTTTCAAATGACCAGAACGAACAGAAAAAAAGGAAGCTGGAATAAAAGTAGGTCTTGTAATACCCTATAGGTTATCTGTAATTTGCAAGTCATTAAATAAGGACATGGTTTATTAAATCAGAGTAGAGATTTGTATTGGAAATGCAGATGAGTTCGAGCATGAAATCTGCGTATCGAATTTTAATATACGAATGAGTGCGATAACACTTTCTAGAAGTGAAAAGTTTATGATAAGCATAAGCAGACATGGACAAACATTGCTAACCTGGTATCTGCGGTGGCTAATATAGAATTGACGATTAGTAAGGGCTTGTTGTGTAGAACTGGTAGAGATTTATGCACTCTCCTACTGTCTTTATAGCAGTAAGCTATAAAGCAGTAAGCATTTGTGTTAGTTTTGAATGAATAATACTGTTCGGAAGAAACAGTATTAGTGCAGAACCATCGATAATGATTCCTATGAAGCTTCTTTTTAATGAAAAAAAAAAAATCGCCTCAATACAGTGAAATATAGTATGAATATGAACGAGGTATATTTCATTCTAATTAAACGAAATAAAACCTTCACTTTCAATTGATTTTTTTACAATATTTATGTGTATAAAAAATAAATAATCTCCTATAAGGCATTGATAAAGTATTACTATGTTCATGTATCTCTTTCGGTTTCCAAGACCTTGAACATCGTATATTTATTGCATAAAAATCAATCCAAAAGGACCTTCACCACCAGTTGTTCCGCCTTCAAAGCAATAAGTCAGTTGAACGCTAAAATTGTCGACAAGTTCATGGAGCAGAATTCGGCCTAAAAATCTTCAGATCTAATGCAATGTATCTCTCTCGACCTCCAAGGCCTTGAACATCGTATATTTATGGCATAAAAAGCCATCCAAAATGGCCTTCACCACCAGTTGTTCCGCCTTCAACGCAATAACTCAGTTGAATGCTAAAATTGTCGATAAGCTCATGGAACAAGAGGAAAACTCTCTCCTGTGGACTAAGAGAATTATTGGTAATCCTTCTACTGTGAGGGGGCAGTGGTGTCGGCCTAAAAATCTTCTGATCTAATTCCATCAAATAACATACTTAAGGTGCTAGATTGTATTGGCTAAGTTAAGCATCAAATCGGTTTTCCAAGTGCTAACAGTCATGTAAGAGGACTAGAAGATTAAAATCTGCAATGCATCTCTCTCGACCTCCAAGGCATAAAAAACCATCCAAAAAGGTGAAGGCCACCACCAGTCGTTACGCATTCAAAGTAATAACTCAGTTGAAGGCTAAAATTGTCGATAAGCTTATGGAGCTTATTGAGGTCGCCGTAGTCTAGTAGGTAGTGTGTTGGCTTATTAGATGTAAGGCCACGATTCAAACCCCAGGTCAGACATCAAAAACGCAATATAAAAAAATATTTCTTCGGCGTCTTCATCTCAGTAGATATCTGGCAAAAACTCTGAGAGTAAATAAAATTGCCATGAAAAGTTTCTCAAAAATCTGTCGTTCGGAGTCGACTTTAAATTGTAGCTCCCGCCACTCATGTATAAAGTGAAAGCACACAACATAAGGGGTGTGAAAAGCTAGGTCGTAATCCTGACGGAAGGGTTGTAATGACTAATTATGTATGTATGTATGTAAGCTTATGTATGTAAGCTTATGGAAAATTTCCTCCTGTGGGCTAAACGAATTATCGGTACTCCTTCTACTGCGAGGAGGGAGGGGTGTTGCCTAAAAAATCGTCACCTAAAGTTGTAGTTAAACAATAGAGGCCACAGAAGGTTACCCTTCCTGAAACGAGAGTCTTTAGAAATCTGAAAAAAAACACCCAAATGGGCGATCTTAACCGCAATGACTAACCCATCCATTCCAATTAGGTTAAGATGTGTTCGTATTTCTCTATCACTCATTGGCAAAATGAAGTCGGATTTGGAAGTAATTTTATTGACTTGAGGGGAGCAAAGTTGCAATAGGACTAGAATTGAGCCTTACTTATCATCTGTTAATATTCGATTTTAAGCACCACAGATCAACAATTGCGTTTATAAGACTTTTTTTGTTGTTGTTTTGCTTCGAATTTAGTTCAAATCGACCTACAGTAGGGCACATCATGTAATCAAATTGATGCCACTTAAAAAAAAGAAACATAAGCCAACATTTAAATAAGCGGAAGCAAATAGAAGCGAGAAAAAAATTAAGGCCTAAAGCCTACTATACATAAATAAAAGAAAAAGTGGAAGAGAAAGAAATTAGAAAGCGTGTGAAAAAATTTTTTTAACAATGTTTTGATGAGTTTTTTTCATTCCAGCATTACAAATTGATTGTTTCCATTGCTGTTGTTGTTGTTGTTGTTCTTGGTTTTTTTTTATTAACAGCAAATCATTATTACAACAGCTGCTGTAAATGTCATCGTTTACGCTGATGTTTTTGCTATTGTGGTCTAATCATTGTGCCACTTGGCTGGCAGGTTGATTTGTTGATTTGTTGTTGCCTTTTTTTTTTGATTACTAAACCTCAAATCATAACATAAACGTTAATAGCTCTACAACAACAATAACAAGAAAGAAAGAAATACGCTATTAAAGAAAAAAAAAAGAGATAGAAGAAGTTTGAGAGAGATTGAGAGAGCGAGAGAGAGAGAGAGAGAGAATATTAAAACAAAATATGCAATAAAATGAAAACACAAGCACGTCTCTTAAACAAGACGTGTTTTATTAATATTTGAAGCAACCAGAAACAAAACAACACATGTATGTGTTTAAATAAATGGGTATGTGTGTGTACGTAACAGTATATACTTGAGACTTTTCAATACAAACATCAACAAATTATTTTGTGTTGTTTGTTTTTGTTTCTTTTTTATTGCTCGGTTTCGATGGCGTTTATTATGCTTACAGTTATTGTGTTATTGTGGTTGTTGTTGTTATTGGTGGAATAATCATTGTGTACTTTTTAATAACATTTACTCATCCTCTCTCTCTCTCTTTCTTTCCGCTTGTATTGTTTCGTTAGTGCATCGAGTTGATTGACTGTTTTCATCCAGCAATTGTGGTGGCATTAAGGACTTTATTATCATTTTTTTTCTTCATAAGAACGAACGAGTAAATAAAAGTGTGATTGATTGTAAGTATTTGACTGTTGTTGTTATTTTTAACTAAATAACGGTAAAAACAATGTAGGTAAACACCAGATAAATAGCAAATTTCAACAAAAAAAAAGAAAAAAAAAACAATTTCTTAAGAAGCTTATAAAGCAGAAGAAATATACGAAAAAATATATTTTTAACACGTAGTTATAGCGCGATTTGTACCACGAATGAATAATAAATGAACCCCTGGTGAACTCTAATAAAAATTTTAAAAACTGCTTCTTTGTCTAGTTAAGGTTGAAAAGAAAAAAAGAAAATTTTGAAGAAATGGATTAGAAAACGATTCGGTGAAACTGGTGTTAAAGAAAGAAGTCTATTTTCCAATAAGTGATCACATATTTGGTTCTGAAAACTTAGAAAGTAGTACAACGTAATTAATATTTTTAAATTTTTTAGTTATTTACCATAATTTAGGAGGAAACTCTTTTTTTTATTTATCAAGAACTACTTTGACGATTTCGAAATAATTAATCTCGAACGTTTAGAGTGTACTTGAGGTATTGGTTTTTCCAAATTCTCAAAATACTTCTCGTAGGCATTTTATGCTGCATTTTAAACAACCAAATACGGTGAATATGAGATACGATTCTTAATTGTGAGTGTCATTTGGCTAGAAATTTAAGCACAAGCTATACTTTCGAGAGTGAATTATTTTTCTAAAATTCCTGCACGAATAATCACAAGAAGTCGCCATAGTCTAGTAGGTAGTGTGTTGGCTTATTAGACGTAAAGCCAGGGTTCGAGCCCCAGGCCAGACATCAAACAAAATACAAAAAGTGTTTCTTCGTCGACTTTCTCTCAGCAGATTTCTGGCAAAAACTCTGAGGGTAAATAAAATTGCCATGAAAAGTTTCTCAAAAATCTGTCGTTCGGAATCGACTTTAAACTGCAGGTCCCACCACTCATGTATAAAATTTACACACACAACATAAGTAGTGTGAAAAACTAGGTCGCAATCCTGACTGAAGGGTTGTAATGACCAATTATGTATGTATGTATAATCACAAGATAAAACTCCAGTTTGACTGTGGCAATGACTTCGAATGAACATGAATTCGAAGAAATTTTAATCGGGTTCAGTGATCGGTTTAAAGGTTTCTGTATCTTTCAATAGAGAAAGTTATTCATGCATGATTTCGTCTTAAGAGTAGTTATGCAAAAAGGAAATAATCATCTGCTAGTGCCGTAGCTATTTGCGTAGACATTAGCTTATGAACTTTGAATCCTATTAATACTTTTATGATATTTGTTCTCCGTTATTCAACTGTATAATTATTCAACTGTTACTGAAAGAAACATAAACAATCTTTCCTTCTGTCAAATTTAAGCACTTTTCTGACATATAAAGCGCCTAATGCCCGTAATATGTCATGAACTTGTTGTTCTCGTTCCAAGAAATTGATTGGACATCTTCACAACTACTGCCTAAAGCTTTATTTCATTTGTCAACAGTTAGTGGCCATATTCAAATCAACCTGTTTTCCGATACCTACCTATCTATGAACGGTGACCAAAGATTTACAAACGCATAATCCCAAAAACTTTTGTCAAGAGTCAATTAAATAATGCCAGCAATGAGTGAATGAAAGTTTGAACTGCTTTGTTTAAAATGATGGCCAATGGAGAACCACCAAAACAGAGTAATAGGTTGCTATTGTCAGCTGTTAGGACTCCAGTGTTACATGAGCTACCAGTATGGGAGGGTATTTAGACAAATATGGGTAGGTGGGGTATGGTATTTATTCTCAGAAGATGCTGATTAAGAGCCACTTCACATGTGACTGTGCTGTGGCAGCAATTATCTCCAGAATATAAGGAAGCATTCTAAGACAAACTATGCACACACATAAAAGAGAAAGATCTCTGCTGAAGGGCCTTCAACGTGGATCAAAAAACACTCTTAATGATCTCATATACAAATGGATAATCCAATAGGGATATACGATTTGATCAAGACATCCCAAGTCTATGTTTTAGACAGAACATGTTGTGTTTAAATACATACATTTCGTGGAAGATCAAATTGTTATGGCATCTAGGGATGCCGAGATATCAACAAAGCAAAATAAATCTTTGAAGCAATAACTGCCCTGCAGACAATGTTAGAAAGGATGAATAATAGAGTAGCAGCCAGAAGAAGTGTGGTGTTATGGAAAAAGGTTCTTTTAGTCCCTAGTATTGAGACATATCGAGGTTCTATGCATAGGATATCCCCACTTATTTAAAAAAAAAGTAAACGGAGTTACAATATAAAGCAGCTACCCTACCAGGTAATAGTTCGGCCCAATTACACTCACTGTAGAGGACAGTATAAAGATTTTCGTTTAACTACATGCAGGTCATTTTAAACACTTGTAAACTTGCCAGAACAAAACTCAGATTTCGTTTTTCTATGAACAGATTGAAAATTTTAAAACCAAAACCACCAAACGAAACCCATCATAATGTGTCGATATTGTCAAATGGTTAGATTAGATGGCATGGTATGGCATGGCATGGATTTCTAGAATTCAGAGAATGAAACATAGGCTTCCGGGCAACATAACAATCGAGAACACCTGTCTGTGTGCAACAAACAGCCATAAGAGATGATGGCATTGCTTTGATTGTCAACATATTTCATTTTCTCATTGTTGTTGTTGCCGGTGCTGTTGTTGTTGTTTTGATTTTATAACTGTCTACTTGTTTAACTGTTTTTATATGTGTTTATATGTATAAGTATATGTGTGTTATTTGTGTGTGTGCATAGATTCGTCTGGGATATTTATTCATATCCGTGTGTGTGTATGTTGTGGCATGTGGTTGAGTAAATCTGTCTCTCTCTCTCTCTCTTTGCAGTGTCTAATACAAAAACCACTTTGCAAAATCGGTTTCAATATTCGACAATTTGAGCAATTTTACTTACAAACCTACAGCAGCAGCAACAACAACAACAACACGAACAATATAAATTATTTTCTGTCTTTTGCTTGGTTTTATTTCAACACAATAACATACGGAAATAAGGATTACGCACCGTGGTCTAGGGCAGAGATCAGTAATGAGTATTCAAAAAGATGAGTAGAATCGAATCATACTCATAATTGCTGATACTTATACGCATTTATAGTTATTTTAATATCATGGAACCTCTACTCATATTCAAAGTTTGATGTACTCATCGTACTCATACTTAACAACACATACGATGTTGTTGATTTCGACTCTCCATAACTAAATATATACACGAAGCACACAACGAGTATGAATCGCATACGAACACTAAAATACTCACTAGAAGGTTGTGTGTTTGCTCTGCTTGCTGTTCTGTCTGTTTTGCTTACGTGTCTGTCTTTTTTCTTTTTTTGTAAATGCAACAATAACGAAGACTGTTGGTCATTCGAATCATTTTTAAGTATTAGAAGTATTTTTCGAAGGAAGTCGCCGTAGTCTAGTAGGTAGTGTGTTGGTTTATTAGACGTAAAAGCCAGGGTTCGAGCCCCAGGCCAGACATCAAAACAAAATACAAAAAGTATTTCTGCGGCGACTTCCTCTCAGCGGATTTCTGGTAAAAACTCTGAGAGTAAATAAAATAAAAATTTCCATGAAAAGTTTTTCGAAAATCTGTCGTTCGGAGTCGACTTTAAACTGTAGGTCCCGCCACTCATGTATAAAATTAACACACACAACATAAGTGGTGTGAGGAACTAGGTCGTAATCCTGACTAAAGTTAGGTTCTAAAGTTATGAATCTGAATGAGTAGACTTATGAATCAAACATATTTCGTATGGCATATTGGTATGAGTTTGATGTCAACGTTGTACGCATACTTATTTATTTATTTATTTATTTATTTTATTTATTAATCATAGCACAACAAGATAATAATCTTATAAATGAAAGTGCTATGGGAGGACATCAAATAGGAAAAAGTAATAACAAATCACTCATTATATGAGTAATGAATTGTTTGAAGTACAGTATAAATAAAAATGAATAAGAATAAGAACATGATTTAACCTCAGGAAATAGCAATCGATACAAAAAAATTAAGATAAGAAAATGAGTATATGTAAAAAAACTAAATTAGGAAAGATACAAATATAGAGAAAAATACAAACAAGGAAATATATTCATATAATGAGATACAATGAAACTTAAATAATAAATTAGAAAAATGAAAATAATTAATCACTAATAAAAATGAAGAGTAAAAATGTATAAACAATCAAAATATGTTACAAACTACTTAAACAGATTGTATAACTCCTTTTTGAACTTAGTTGCATTGCCTATGTTCTGAATATAATTAGGTAGTGCATTCCAAAGACTGATGGTGTGTATAAAGAACTGTCGTTTCGACAAAAGAGTCCTATGCCTTAATTGGATAATTTTCCTACCGCGGTTGGATCTAGCAAATCTAATCCTGCTAAATAAGTATACTGGCTGTTCCAAAGTAATAATCTTATGGAGGAGAATTAGGCACTTAATATTCAATAGATTATCAAAATGAATACCACATATCTGGTAAGAAAATTGTGATATATGGTCCCGACGTCCCTTAATAAATACATATCTGGCTATGTTATTATAAGCCAAGTTGAGTTTCCGCCTATCATCCGCATCACAGTTTGCGAAAATTTCCGATCCATATAAAAGAACAGGAATCAAAAACGTTTTTGCCAGTTGCAGGCGTATAGCAAAAGGAGTCGAATCTATAACAGCCCATAAGTTCCTAAGCATACCATAAACTTTACCAACGATGACATTAATGTGGCTAGACCACGTTAGCCGACCATTAAAGATAACACCCAGATTAGATGCCGATTCAACAAAATCAATTTTATTCCCCCTGATAATAATTTCCGGCACATCAAACGCTCTCTTAGACCTGGAGAGCAATAAACATTTCGATTTAGAGGGATTAATACAAAGTCCATTAGCACTAGCCCAGTTGTCAATTTTCCGTAAATCATCGTTAATCGTATCTACACATAGTCGGATATTATCAATACAAGCGCTCCTATAGAGCTGAACGTCATCAGCGTACATATGTACGCTACAATTATCCAAAACATCAGGCAGGTCGTTAATGTATATACAGAACAAAAGGGGCCCTAAAATTGATCCCTGAGGAATACCTCTTCCAACGTGTACCGAATTCGAGATGTTGCCGTTTAGGTAAACTCGTTGAGATCTGTTAATGAGATAGGAACGTATAAGGCTGCAAGCTGAATTAGAAAAATGAAAGAGGGTCTGTAGCTTTCTCAATAATATTCTGTGATCAACCGTATCAAAAGCCTTGGTGTGATCCAAAAGAACTAAAAACGCTATGTAATTTTCATCCAGCTTCAACCTAAGGTCATCAACTACTTTGACTAAAGCAGTAGTGCAGCTCCTAGCTTTCATAAATCCCGACTGTTTATCAGATAAAAAATTATTACTCGTGAGATAATCGTTCATTTGTCTAGCTATGAGGTTTTCCATAACTTTGGACAGGAACGGAAGAATGGCAATTGGCCTGAATTCATTGTTAGATTTAGGAATTGGGATGATTTTTGACCGTTTCCATTCATCAGGGAAAGAGGACATAGTTAAGACTGAATTGAATACATGAGTAAAATACGGTAAAAGTCTAGGTGACAAAGCTTTTAAAAACAGAGGATCTAAGTCATCAGAACCAATCGCATTCGATTTCACAGAAGATAAGCATTCCAAAACCTCGAGCTGACTAACACAACGAAAACTAAAGGGGTTTTCTAGCGGAACAAAACAAAGGTCATCATATAGGTTACTGTCAGGTGTAGGAACATTAATATTAACAAATTTGTCATTCAGAACGTTTATATCGACATCAGGAGAAGTATTATGGCATTTATGTCCAATACCAATATCGCGGATTACCTTCCATTTAGCTCTATTATCTAATGCGGAAGCGAACTTCCTGCCGTAAAACAATGTTTTTGCAATTTTAATGTGTTTGGTAACCTCGCTACGAGCGGCTTTATGAACGGCTTTCAGATCATCCGTTCTGAACCTCTTCCATCGCCGATAGGCAATGTCGCGCTTAACAATTAATGCTTTAATTTCAGCATTAAACCACGGTTGGTGTTTGGCTTTAACAAGTTTTGTTTTGATAGAGAAGAGGTTCTCGTTTACGAAGAATTTTACATCCGAATTGTAACCAATGTTCCTTAGCCGGAAAGTAAAACCCTTGTGCTGTTTTCGGAAGTTAGCCAACGATTTTAAAAAGAAATTTTTATCGTACGCAGACCAAAGTTTGACTATTATAACGGCATCTTTCGAGGTCGCGTTGTGTTTATTATTATGGTTTCTCAAGCGGTATATAGATTTTAAGTTAGGTACAGGTGTGTCTATGGTATTACAAATTTTTTTAAAAATCTCCGGTAGATTTTCTTCTTCAGAGAACGGAATTTCATTTATTCTGAGTTCAGTAGAAACAGGATAGTTCTCTTGTTGCCGCAATTTTGTTTTTAGATTATTTATTTCCACTCGCATACTCTCAATTTCCGCCGATCTGTTTTCAAGAATTGCTACCCTCTCACTTATCTCATGCAGTTTGTTATCGAGGATATTGTATTTTTCGCGGAGATCCTTTACGAGGTCTTCTTTAAATTCTCTAAATTTCTGGTCAATAGTGTTCAGGATCTGTTCTGCGAATTTGTCAAACCTTTTGTCCATACAGTTTAGTAGTTTAAAAGGCGAGTCAATTAAAGATGGTCGTAAAGAACTTTGCTGAATGTCCGCTATACGTTTATTGACTGGTGTGTTTTGCAATCCATCCGAGGTTGATGGTATAAATTCCGAGTTTTCGATAATAGGCATGTTTGTTGGGTTTTTGTTGGTTAGTGTCTTAGATTTAGATTTGCGTACGTTGCTTTTATTTATTTTCTTGTCCTTCCTTAGGTTATACATTAAAAATAGTAAGTGAAATCAGAATTTTTAAATTTAACTGTGGATATTTGTAATAAATTTGGCAGCACTTATTAAACCAGTAATCAGTGTAAAAACAATCAGCTGGTTATTCGAAATTTGTTTACTTTTGTTTTTGTTTTGTTTTGTAAAGGATTATGTTACTATGTAGTTGTTATAAAGAAAAAACACTGACACTGTATATTAAAGATACTGTGTAAGTTGCCTGTTTGTTGTTGCTCGATTGCTGATATTTTCAATTTTGTGGATGAGTCACCAAAAAATAAGAAAAAGATTGTCCGTTGGATAAGATATTAGTTATTGTAAATATTCAAATATTTCACTGAGTTTTATTCTGTTGCTATGCGATCTTTAAAATTTGTTATTTACAATTTTGTGGATGAGTCACCAAAAAATAAGAACAAGATAGTCCGTTGGATGAGGAATTAGTTTTTGTAAATTTTAAATATTTCACTAAGAATTGTCTTCTGTTGCTATGCGTTGTTTTATTTTGATAAATTACAAGTTGTTATTGTACGCTGTAGAATTATTTCATTTGTTATTATTTGTTGTAAGAAATTTAAACATAGATTTTAATTTTATGATAGTTTGTTTAGAGGATATTTAAATTACAAAAACACATAGATTCTGGCAGTTCACAAAATTTTCTTTCCTTGATTTAGAATAATGGCAAAGTTTTAAGAAAATATGGGCATCGATCACACTTTTCAGGAGCTCAGACAAAAACACATCTATTCACTTCAAGCATATAATAAATTTTATTGCAACCTGTACTTATAAATCAACGTTGTAGTGATAAGTATGAATGAATCAGAGAAGTTAAATTTCAATATTGTTCACTCACTTATATTCAAAATTTCATGAGGGCTTATGAGTAGCGAAAAAAACGATTCATTGCTGTTCTCTGATCTAGAGGCAATAAACCGCTTAAGATTATGGAATAATATTTTATTTTTAAGGAACTTTCACTTGTTTTGCTTCACTGTTTATTAGCCCGGCTACTATTTTGCACCATCACCAATAACAGCATCAAAGTTTCACTCTCTTTTAAAGTAAAACTTTATAAAAATACTTTTCTTTATGTGCCGTGTGTTGTAGTTGCTGTGTTGTTTTTATATTATTATTAAAAAATATGAAACTTTTAAAAGAGAAGGAAATAAAAGGAAAAAAAGAGAAAACAATCTACAATATATTGTAGATTTTATGAAACATTATAAAATAAAGCCTTTTGTTAACCTAATTTATACAACATGGAACAAGAAGTAGGAAGTGGAAAAAAAATCAAGAAAAATGTAGAAAAATTATCTAAAAACCGGTGGCAAAAAAATAAAATGTTAGAAAACTTAAAATGAAATAGAAAATAAAATTTTAAAAGTTTTTTCCGGCTGTTCGTTTATTGCTCCTGTTACACCTTTTTTGCGTTCTTCCTGTAAACACCACCTTTTACTTGAAATGCAATTGTTTGCGTATTTCATTTCTCACCTTTTTTCTTTCATTGGCTGTTGTTGCTGCTTCAATAACTGCGATTTTGGCTTCAATATGTTGACACCACCACTGTTTTTCTTCCCATTTATTGGCATCCTTATTGTCGTTCTTGTTGGCTTTTGTGAAACTTTAATTTTTGTTTTCCTTTTCAACGATTTCCGTTAAACACTGGATTTCCTATTTTTTAATTTTTTTTCTCCTGCTTTTAAAGCAAATTCTGCGTTTTATCTACCTTGTCCAGAGAATTACACTTTATTTGATAGGACATTTTTATCGCCGTTTCTGAATTACAAGAAATCAATAAAGATAAGGAAATAATTTACAAGAAATTAAATTTTGAAAAGCGAATTCAAGAAACTGGATGCGTTACCGAATTGGTAAGGCTTGTTCATCATAGCAATATACGTATAGTTGCTTATGTTCTATACGACATTTTTTACATGAATTCATTCATATAAAGTTCAACTAATGAGATAATTAAGGTCAGCCGGCAATCTACAACGCCGTTAATATTGTTACGAAAATGGAAAAATCTAGATACTGGTGTTGTGCTTTTACATCGTTTAACATTAAAATTATAAACAAAAGCTACACAAATTAAAAACAATGAACTTGTTTACAAGTTATTACACTGTGTAATATAACAACAAACACCAGCATAAAAAAGTGTAAACAAATAAACATAAATATACCAACAAACACTACAAGAATAAATGTAACCAAAATACACAAACACCAATAATGAAACAACGATGTTTACATTTATATAGATCTCGAGAAGGGGAAGCCACGAACATTCGCCTTCAAGAACATTCATCAGACTGTTTACTTTGCCATATAAAAGGAAAGGAAAAGCAGGCGACGGAGTTAGTCAAAGTTCAGTCAGCCTTGTGTGAAGACGCGATGTGTTTTGAATGGTGGTTTGAAGATCTCTGTTACAAAGATCTGTCGAACAATTGTTATTGTTTACGCAAAGTGTATAAACAAAGGAAAACAAACAAAGCAATTGTTGTTGTTTACATCAAGTTGTGAACAGTGGCTTACAGAATTGTGCGAATAATAAAGAATTTTAATTAAAACTGAACACAAATTTCTTTTTATTTTATTTTCAATTTACGAGCTCATATTTTAAACCTTTTTAAAAGGTAAGAATGTTACAATATGCTGATTAGATGCTAGAACAAAAGACTTTTAAGGGAGATTTTTATCTTTCGCAATAAAGTTCATTTCTTACTTGGTGTTTAGCAGGCAACAGTTGGACTTGGATAACCCATTGCATTCGGAGAAAGTGAGTATTCGGTAGCTTGGATGTGAAGCCAGCGTAAACATCAATTCGGAGCACTATGGTCGTATGATAAGAGGTTTTTTGAACTGTCATTAAAGATCTTGAGCTAAATAGCATGTGGGTTCAAAGAAATGTTGTAACGATCCACTTACCACGACTGATTTTGGTTTGTTTTGCATAAAGAGAACGTTTTTGGTTTTTTAGGCCAACAAGATCATGACCATATTTACATGAATAAGCTTTTTAGTATTTGATAACGAACATTTGTCAAGTTTTTGTCGGGCTATGCGAAAAAGTGATTGAAAATTACTTCATCGATTGCCGCAATTAATCCAGAGACGGTTATTTAAATCACATAATGGTAAAGCGAAGTCGCCGTGGTCTACTAGGTAGTGTGTTGGCTTATTAGACGTGAGGCCTCGGTTCAAACCCCAGTTCAGACATCTCGAACAACACGAACTATGAAAAAATATTTCATCGGCGACTTCCTCTCAGTAGATTTCTGGCAAAAAATCTGAGAGTAAATAAAATTTCCATGAAAAATTTCTCAAAAATCTGTCGTTCGAAGTCGACTTTAAACTGTAGGTCCCGCCACTCATGTATAAAAATTAACACACACAACATAAGTGGTGTTGAGAAGCTCGGTCGTAATCCTTACTAAAGGGTTGTAATGACCAATTATGTATGTATGTATGTATGTAACGGCTAGTCAAGGTCCATGTTTTATAATGATTTAAACATTACATCGAAATCATAGCTTTAACTGTGTATCACTGAACTTTATTTTTAAAACTTTATTTTGTTTTTCTTTTTAGTATAGAAAAACCAAAAAAAAAAAACAAAAAAATCGTTCTACAATTGTACACTGAAAACTACAATGAAAAAAAATTTATACGAATAACATGCATGAGAGAGAGAGAGAATGTTTATGTTGTGTTGCCTATTGACAAACCAATAATTTTTATCAACAACATGACAATATCATGATACTTCTTACATTGTTGAACTTAAACACTTAAGCCCACACACATGTACACTCACTTACAAGCACTTAAAAATGTTTGTGTGTGTAATTCTAGAAAAAACAAAAAAAAAATACAAAAAAATACCACAAATCATGTATGAAAAGTGGCAACATTCTTACACACAAGCACACATATTAAATAAAATAAAGACAGAGAGAGAGAGAGAGAGGTGGATAGCGAGATGGGTAGAGAGGTAAAAGGACAATAACAGCAAATAAAACATTGTCTCTTGAACAGAAAAGGCCTTAAAGTCTCTTGTGTAGAGGCTACAAACTCACACAACAACAACAAGAACAGGAAAAAAACAAGAGCGCCACAATATGAAAAAACAAAGACAAAATGTAAGAGAGAAGAACATTTATCAACATTATTACGAATGTAACATTGTTGTTATTGTCAACTTATAGTGTGTGTAAAAGTGTGTGTACTTCACACACAAGTCTATATGCTTACTTCACATATACATTGACACATGCATGTGCACTTATAAAGCGTATAGTGTTGTGTGGGGAAAGTAAAAACAAAACAACGGAAAAAAAATTAAAGTTAACATAGATAAAAATGAAAAAAAAAATTGAATTGAATGGAATGGAATGTAGAGGGACAAAGAGCATATGCGAATATGAAATATGGAGTGAGAATAAGAAAGGAAGCATAAAAAGCAAATATCCGTTTGCATTGTGTTCTTGGCTTTCCCATTTAGGCTGTTCACTTTTTGAAAGGGTATTAAAAGACTTTAAGCTTTAAAATCTAAATCATAGGCAACGAAATCCGATATAAAATGAATGTATAAAGCACCAGTAAATATTACAAAACAGGTTTTAAAAATTCCTTGTTTTTAAGGGTATAATTCCTATTAATCAGTCCCAGTCCAAGCTATAGTGCAATTAAGATTCGTTACATTTTTATATTCGAAATCCTTTTTAAATCTTGCTTTCTCTCTTTCTTTCTTATTTAATAATTATTTTGTTTGTTTCTTTTTTCAGTCATTTGTATAGTTTTTAATGGCAAATTGCCAACATTTGCAGGCGGTATGTTGTTGACTAAAACAAATAAATTGTTTTTTGCTTTTTAAGTCTTTTGTTTTTTTCATTCCTCTCTCAGGATTCTATGAATGGCAGGACATGGTTGAAATATTTGTTTTGTTAACATCTTCCTTAAATTGGAAAAAAAAAAAAAAAAAAAAAAATAAAAAATAAGAAAAAAATTAAAATCTAACCAACGTTTGGCATATTTTGATTTCCTTTCAAAGGAATGCTAATAATGCTACCATATTTTGGGAGCTATGGCTACCAGTAAGACAAATAATAGCAACAACAACAACAACAACCACAACAATAACAATAGATATTTACAAGGACAATATGGTGACATGGTTGATGGTCTTATTTCCTTATCGTTTGAAAGATGAATAAACAGATGTTGTTGAATGGAAGAGAGAGAGAGTGAGAGAGAGAGTGAGAGAGAGAGGGAGTGAGAGAAGAAGGAAAAAACAGAAAAAAAATTTTAAAATTCATAAAGATTTTCAAAATGTTGTTCTGCTTTTAAATTAATAAAATAAACAAGAAATTAATGAAAGAAAACTCAAGAATTTTGTAACTATTTGTGGGTTCAACTAATTAATGTCCCAAAATTATAAACCATAATTCATATAATTGCTAACGGCCAAGTATGACCCTTATTAATATGAAAATTGAGTAAAAAATTTGAAAAAAAACAAAGAAATTTTCCAAACCACCAAGAGGAGAATTTCTAAAATACATCTCCTCAAATAACCACAATCCAAAAAGTATGCACAACAGAATTTAAATAATTTGTACAAAAAAAAAAAAAAATGAAAAATGAATTAAAATAAAATTACTACAGGAGTATAACGAATTCGAAATGCTTATTTTGGCTAAAGTATTGAAAATCTTTTTGTAATATTATAAAAAAATTTTATAAAGGAAATAGTAGTTTTCGAATATTTTTTATAGAAAATTTTAGTTATCGAAAAATTGTCTGTAGAAAATTGTAGTTATCGAGAAATAAAAATTGTAATCATGGACAAATCTCTATAAAAAATATTTTTTATATATATTTTTTTCATAGATAATTACAGTTATCGATAAATTTTCTATAGTTATCGAAATTTTTTATATAAAATCGTAATTATCGTACAAATTTTCTGTAGAAAATCGTAATTATCGACAAATTTTCTGTAGAAAATTGTAGTTATCGATAAGTTTTCTATCGAAAATTGCAGTTATCGATAAATTTTCTATCGAAAATTGCAATTATCGACAAGCTTTGTATCGAAAATTGTAGTTATTGACACATTTTCTATGCAAAATTATCGACAAATATAATTTCTATACGAAACGATAGTTATCGATGAGGTTTCTATAGAATATTTTTTTTAAAAAATTGTAATTATCAATAAATTTTTCTGTAAAAGATAGTAGTAATCAGGAAGTTTTCTACACTAAGTTTTAGTTATCGAATAATTTTTTAGTTATCGATAAATATTGTTATTGCTAAATTTTCTTTGAAGATAATTATCAAGAAATAACACAAATAACATTATTAGTTATCGGAAAATTTTCTGTAAAAATTTTTAGCTTTTGATAAACTTTTTTATCGAAAAAAATTCAATAGAAAATTGCTGATATCGGGAAATTTTTCTTAAGTATTTTTTTTTTGGAAGTCAATGAACAACTTCTACAGAAATTTAAAGTTATCGAAAATTTTCTACAGAAAATTGAAAAATTTTGTAGAGAAAATGCCATTCTGTTTCGACAATTCATTTGCAGAAAAATTTAGAAACTTCTTTATGATATGAATGCGATACCCAAATTATCGATTACTAGACTTTGTTATCTTTACGAAGGTAGGGTATTGAAATTCTTTAAGAAAAACTCAATTATAATAAATTAAAGCAGTCAAAGGATCTTGGCCAATGGCAACTTCCACTATGGAGAGTTATTTTGTATTTCCATTGGTTTCTATCTGTTGTTCTTGTTGTTGTCGTTGTCGTTGTAGTTGTAAAGCACAAAATTATACGCATTCTTAAGCAACAAAAAAGCCAACAGAAGAAACAATTTTTCTTTCGTTCTTTTCAAGTCATTTAAATGTCTTTGAGCTGAACAGAACTGGAGTTTAATTAACCCCTATTGGCTTTTGTACGACTTTGAAGTGCACTTGAAAGCAACAGACACTCGTCCTTCTCCTTCTTCTGTTCGCAACATCCAACCAACCCATTTGCCAACCAAACAATTTATTTCATAGCATTTCCACTTTATTGATGCTTATCTCAGCTTTTTATCTCTTTTATCACTCCATGACCAACTCAAACGATTGCATCAAGAATGTGATGAGAATGAGGGTGGGGGTGTGGGATAGGAGAAATGTTTTGCTTGGAAATGCAATAAATTTTAAAGCCAAAGGCCATTTAACACTAAATTAGACATAAATTTGTGTAAAATTTCGTTTTCGTTTTCGTTTCGTTTACATTTTCGTTTTTATTGTGTTTGCAGGCTTGAATAGAAAAATATTGTGGCTGCCTGTATAACTGAGTGACTCTACGATACATTGGCTGAGTGAGTGAGTGAGTGAGTGAGTGAATGACTATCATAACGATTCATTAAAGTGTCAGCTTTTCGAATGAATTGCAAAAAATAAAAGGGGGATGAAATGAGCATGTAAAACGTGAAATTATGATTAAAAAGGATATTCAAGGACAATACAATACAATTTAATGATGATGATGACGATGATGATGACGATGAAAACGTTGATGATGCAGATGACGATGTTCAGATTGCAACCAAAAAAACCACCAAAAAAGGCCAAAGCTGTACACAAAACTGCAATACAAAATATTGAAATGGTGGGTGACAAACGAAATATGATTTCTCAATCATTTGCTGCTGCTGGTTTTTCAGCTCCATTAGGCAGAGGTGTGTTTAAGAGTTGATAAAAAGAGGACAAAATGTTTTCAATTTTAAAATTTTGAAATGATTTTTAATTTTTGAGAAAGATTGCCTCAAAGTCTTTACAATTGCTTTATATTGTTACGATAATGAAAAATTAAGATACTGGCGTTTTGATTTTACATCGCTTAATATTAAAAGCTACAAAAACAAAACAACGCAGTAAACAAACTTGTTTACAAATTATCGTACTGCTTAATATAACAAAAAACACCAGCATAAAAAAATTGTAAACAAGTAAACAAAAATACAACAACATACAACAGCATAAATAAATGTAAACAACGATGTCTACATTTATAGAGATTTCGAAGTCATGAACGTTCGTCTTATAGAACAGTCATCAGACTGTTTACTTTGCCATATAAAAGGCAAGACAAAGCTGGCGACTGAGTTAGTAAAGTTCAGTCAGTCTTGTGTGAAGACGCGGTTACGTTTAAAGATCTCCGTTACAAAGATCTGTCGAATAATTCTCTAGTAATTGTTATTGTTTATGCAAAGAGTATAAACAGAGGAGTAACAAACAAAGCAATTGTTGTTGTTTACATCAAGTTGTGAACAGTGTCACACAGAATTGTGCGAATAATTAAGAATTTATTTTTATTGTATTTACAATAGACGAGCTTATATTTTAAACGCTTTTAAAGGATAAAAACGTAACAATATCCTTTGGTAGAAACAATTTTCCGATAACTAGAATAAAAAATTTTCGATAACTAATATTTTCTATAGAATTTTAACGGTAAATAGTATTTGTTTCAAAATTTGAATTTTCTTTTGAATATTTTCTGATAACTTAAGTTTCCAATAAAATATTTATCGATTTCTGTATAAAACATAACTACTATCGAAGAATAAAATACAAATTATTTGTTAAAATAAACGTGAGTAATTAATTTTCACTGGGAATATATAAATTACCCACATATGTTATGAATATTTGTATTTGCGCCTGGCAATTGTGTATATCACTAAAGAGCCCACTGGATTGAAACCAAATTCTAAACATTTTTCTTTCACTACACCACTGTCTCTGTGCAATTCATAGACAGGGTTTTTCTTTTTTCAATTTAAATGTAAATTACGGCAGTAAAACATGTACAATTAATAAACGTTCAACAACAGCAACAACAACAAAAACTGTGGAGTAAAAAAATTACCATGGCCATCATTATAAAAACAACAACAACTACATTTCATGGTAAATGAAAGAGAAAGAAAGAGAAAGCAAAATACACGACAATAACTCACAGTAAAAGTATGTATGTCTGTTGGTATTTGTGTCCCACATAAAATATCTGCGTTAAATTTTTTTTAATTTACAACAAAGAAAATATTAAAAACAACAACAACAACAACAACGGCGCTGTTGTTAATGCTTTTAGTCATATTAAAAATATACTGTGTCTACAAAACAACAACAACAACAACAACCAAATGAGAAAGTATAAGAAAACTATCACCAACATTATCGATAACGGCAATCCTGAGGTTAAACTCATTTACGTTGTAGGATTGTGTGAAAGAGAACATCGCATGCTAGCAAGTAGCATGTGTGTGTGTGTGAGTGTGTGTGAGTATGTTTAACATTAAATGGGCAGCAGATAATAATTGGCGATGTTACAACCGCCTTGTTACACTTACACAAAGACACAACTACAATAAGAAAAACACGTATAGCCTGCCTGTTTGTGCGCGGCATTAAAATTGTCAACAAATTGTTAACATTTTGAAACCGTTTCACACTCCCACAGACATGCACGTATAAAAGTCACAGTGTCACTAAGGATTCCTATTGAGCAACATTAATAGAGTTTTACATCAATGAAATGCATATGCGTTCGTATTAAAATATAATTTTAAAATCTTAAGTTTAAATTCTAAACTTCGTACTAAAATATGAGTTTAAATTCGTAAATACTCAGTCATAAACTTATGTATACGCGTGACATGCCTTGACTATCCTATGCAATAAACACAATAGACGTGGCATTGCGGTACAGCAATTTAATAATTGTGTGTGATTTAATTGTATTAAAGGTGGCATCGGCAAAGCATAAGTAAAATAAATAAAAAAAAAAACAGTTCTTACTTACTTACTTAATTGGCCATAACAACACGTTTATCGGATTTCGTCCTGCCGCAACACATCCTTCCAGGCGCCTCTGATTCGTACGCGCCTACGCCAGTTGGTCACACGGATGCAAGGTCGTCCTCTTCGCCGACTTCCGCAGATTCCCGCATCAAACACCCGTCTTGCCGGAGCATCCTCCTCCATTTGAACGACATGGCCGAGCCAGCGCAGCCGCTGGTTGTTAATATGCTGCACAATGTCCATGTCGTTGAGGAGCTCATACAGCTCACTGTTGTATCGGATACGGAAATCATCGCCAACTCGCACTGGACCGAAGATCTTGCGTAGTACTTTTCTCTCGAACACTCTCAAGGCTGCTGCATCAGAACTTAATAGGGTCCATGCCTCTGCGCCATAAAGAAGCACGGGTCGGATGAGTGTCTTGTAGAGTGTTAGTTTTGTCGTACGAGAGAGGTCTCTGCTACTCTGCCTGTTGGCAAGAGTGATCCTGCGCTTGATCTCCAGACTGACATCATTTCTGGTGGTAACGGCGGAGCCAAGATAGATGAATTCCTTGACCACATCAAAAGTATAGTTATCGGCCGTAATTTGAGAATCAATACGCCGCGCATCTCTAGTCGTCGATAACATATACTTTGTTTTGCCCTCATTTACTGCCAAACCCATCTTAGTAGACTCGCGTTCAATAGCACAAAAGGCAGAAGTAACATCTCGCTTCGTACGCCCTATGATGTCAATGTCGTCAGCGTACGCAAGCAACTGGACACTTTTTTGAAAAATAGTGCCACTGCGATGCACTCCTGCCTTTCGCAGAACACTCTCCATGACGAAGTTGAAGAGGTCGCATGATAAGGGGTCGCCTTGTCTGAAACCTCGCACGGTATCAAAAGGCTCGGAGAGGTCCATTCCTACCTTGACGGAGCAGCAGGAATTGCTCAACGTCATTCTGCATAGCCTTATCAGCTTCGCAGGTATACCGAGCTCAGAGATTGCGTCAAAAACACGATCCCTTATGGGGCTATCAAAGGCAGCCTTGTAGTCGACAAAAAGAAGGTGTGTGTCGACTTGTTTCTCGTGGGTCTTTTCCAGGATTTAGCGTAGTGTGAAGATCTGGTCGATGGTGGACTTGCCAGGTCTGAAGCCGCACTGATAAGGTCCAATCAGTGTTTTGGCGAGTGGCTTCATTCGTTCACACAATACGCCTGTAAGAACCTTATATGCGATAGGGAGAAGGCTTATACCCCTATAGTGGGCGCATACAGTAGGGTCTCCCTTTTTCAGCATTGACAGCATTAATCCACTCACTGTTAGCACTAATTCTCTAATTGCTGCTAGAAAAAATAGAAATTAGCCTAAATGCAAAGCTAAATGCACTTGGCAGCATCGTCGCTTGTTGCCGCGTTGTCTATCTATAACCCAAGTATTCTATTTCTGACAGATTGTGTGGCAAATGTTGCGTCTTTTGTGTTTATAGCATTAGCCGTTTAGGGAGGCTCCTGGATGTCACTGACCATATATCACATCCATCCAATGTACGCTTTATTTGCTGCGCCTAGCTGATAGCTAACATATCTGGCACACTGTTGTCATTCTTTAGGATGACATCCAAGTAAATAAAGCTCGATACACCTTAGCCCTTGTGCTCTCCGATATGAATTCGATGCATTGGGACGCATATATTTTTATGTATTTTGGCTTAGATGCGTCGTTACCATTGCAATGCCGCTTTCATATGCAATAATAAAGCTAGATTTCCTTATTAAACTGACCGATCTTACATATTCCTCAATGGAAAAGTGCAAAACCTAGATGAATACGACGTAGGGCGTCAGACGCTTTACTTTACTTTTTATATGAAAGATGATGTTTGGTAAATTATTGCTACACAAGGTTAATGTTAAATTGTTTATGGAAAGTAATGTTTACAAGTTTACAAACAAAAATTTTACATAGGCTCTCTTCTAGAGTTATTTCTGTGTATGTTGGTAGGTGTGTGCTAGAGAGATTTTTAAAAAATTTTAATTTTTTTTTTTGTTGTTCAGTACCAATTGCCTAGAAATAGAGAGTATTTAACAGGGGAGATTTCATTGAATTAAGAATCTGCATTATAAATTGTATTTATTTTTAGGGAAAACATCTTTAATAGGCTATAAATTACAAAATAATTAGCTAAGATATGACCATACAAGGTCAAACAGAATATAATATACACTTAAGAGAGATTACCAACTCAATTGACCTTCAGTTTAAATTAGCCACTTCAATTACAATTAAAAGGGAAAATTGAAAATGATGTTTTTTAGGTAAAGGAAATTCATTGAAAATTATTACAAGAAAGCAACAAAGAAGCTTTTCTGTTGTTGTGACCGAAATGAAATACATACCACAATACCAGGCAGAGAGGCATTATTATGGCAACCATGTTCCAAATGTATGTGGATTTCGTTTTTAAATTTTAATTAATTGCTTGACTTGTTTTGTTACTCTTAAATATTTCAAATTGTTTCTCTTCCATTTAAGAGCATTAAGATCCACTTGTTACTTGCTTTCTAGCCTGCGCTTTACATCGCTTTCCACAATCATTTCCCATACACATGTGTTAATAATTTCATTGGCATTGTTGTTGTTGTTGTGGTGTGATTTAATATGCCTTGGCTTAAGTTTTATTACAAAAAAGAAGAATGAAAAGAAAAATGCTTAAAACAGAATTTATAGCTCCTTTAATCTTAAATTTGAACTTAAAGCCTTAGCTTACGAGAAATTTTATTAAAAATTTCATTTCTTTCAAATGTTTTATAATTTTTTTTGAGTTCTAGGCTTTCTTTAATAAAAAATACTATTTTTCAATTAAATTTTTACTAAATTCTAGATTTTTAAGTGCTTAGTTCTAATAATCAGATAACCTTGTCATTTCATTTCATTACAAACAGTTTGATTAGTTTCCGTTTCCTTGATATTAGAAATTGGTATGCACGAGAATGTGGTTGTCGAGTCTCAGGGGTTTTATGGCCATAAATATTTCAAATTGCCATTTTGAATGTTTCTTTTTGGTTTTTCTAAGTAAAGGTTTACGTTTTTGTTCTTTGTACGGACAGCACACAAATAGAACTCGGTATCGCCAAATACAAGCAGAAGAAATAAATTTTATTTTTAATTTTTTACATGTAAACGGAAACAGTAATTTTATTTTACAATACAAAATATGTATGTACCTTAGGAATATTGTTATTCCACATCAAATATGCTTTTCACTATAACTCTCTTAAAGAAAGTAAATTTAGTTCTTTTCGAACTATTGCCTCCTTTAGAAAAATTTGTCCTCAAGAGTAATGACGAATCCTTGTCAAGAGTACCAAATACGTATCAAAAGTTTCTTCAACGACAATCCTGGTATAGTTACCATTACTTAATTGGTTATTACAACCCTCTAATCAAGATTACAATATATTGTTACGCAAATCGAAACTACCTAATATCGTTTAACATTAAAAACGATAAACAAAAGCCACACGATACAAATACACACTAACACTAAGACTACATTTAACGTGTTGATTATCTAAAGCTGCACACACACATATGTACAACGAACCTGGTTGCGCCTGGTACCAACAACAACATGTATGTGACAAAAAGGGATAGACAACATAAGCAAAGTACACAAACAATAATGTATTAGCAATATAGCTCTCGAGAAGGCGAGATCACAAACTTTCCACTTCAAGAATGTTCGTTAGACTCGTTGTGTCGGACTATAAAAGAGCTGGACAAAGCAGGCAGCAGTCAGTAAGAATTCAGTCAGCCTTGTGTGAAGTTGCACGTGTGAACGAAATAAGTCGTGGTTGTAAAGATCCAGTGAATACTTGTGTGAACTAGTAAAGTGAATAAACAGATTATTATTGTATCGTTAAGCTGTATATGGTGGCACACAAAAGTAGTGTAAAGAATAAAGAGTGTTCAAGAAAAACTAAACACATATTTGTTTTTACTTGGTTTGCAATTAACGAACTCATATTTAAACGTTTTTAAAAAGGTAAAAACGTAACAATATTTTTACGTTTTTAACTTTTAAAAACATTTAAAATATGAGCTTGCAGATTGCAAATAAAATAAAAAATAAATCTGTGTATAGTTTTAATTAAAATTCTTTATTATTCACACAATTCTGTGACACTTCACACTTTTATGTATACAATAACAATTGCGTTGTTTGTTATTCCTCTGCTTAAACACTTTGCGTAAACAAAAGCAATTACTAGACAATTGTTCGACTCTTCTTTGTAACGGAAATCTTCAAACCACGATTACTCTCTTCAAACACACCGTGTCTTCACACAAGACTAACTGTACCTCACTAACTCAGTCGCCTGCTTTGCCTTGCCTTTTATATGGCAGGGTAAACAGTCTGATGAATGTTCTTGATGTTCGTGGCTTCCCCTTCTCGAGATCTCTATAAATACAAACATCGTTGTTTCATTATTGTTGTTTGTTTCATTTGTTTACTTTAATTTTTGTATTGTTTGTTGTTGTATTTTTGTTTACTTGTTTATCATTTTTTTATGCTAGTGTTTGTTGTTATATTACGCAGTGCGATAATTTGTAAACAAGTTCATTGTATTGTTTTTATAGCTTTTGTTTATAATTTGTAAGGTTAAACGCTGTAAAAGCAAAACACCAGTATCCAGATTTTTCCTTTTCGTAACAATATCTTTTCATACCATCCCTATTGTGTGTGTTACTTCTATCCACGAGTGGCGGAAACTACTGTTTAACATCGATTTCGAGCAACTGATTTGATAAACTTTTCATGGCAATTTTATTTAGTTTCAGAGTTTATGCCAGAAGATTGCTGAGTGGAAGCCGACGAAAAAATATTTTTTATTTTTCATTATGTTCGAGGTGGCTAAAGCTGGGGTTTGAACCCTAGGCATGGCCACCACTAATTTCTTCCATTCGCTATACATTTACAACCATTTTCTCTTCATGTAGTTGTATTTATTTATTTATTACAATTACAAATTATATTCTAATTATATACGAGCGGAGTAACTTGGCCATATGCTCGGTGTAGTGTCACAGACCAGAGCCTCTGGTGGGAATCGAACCCACGGCCCTCACGCTAATAGTCTAGCACACTATCCACTAGACTATCAAGGCACCCGCATGTAGTTGTAAGTGATCTACATTCTATTACTTTTGACCGTTTGTTTTAGAAAGAAATCGATTGTGTTGTGATGCAGAAACGATTCGTGCATAGAAAGTTGGTATATAAGTTTTTTTTTCACCACTGTTCGTGAGAACACATAGCACTATAGAGTGTTCATATTGGTAATTTCATCCGGTAATGCGCAGTGGGCAGTCCGCTAGACTGCTTAACGGTGTTATGAGATGTAAGGCGTAAAGGAATATTTAATTAAATGTCTATTACTTTTAAGCATATAATTACAAGAGCATCATCCATCAGTTTTCAATTAGTTTTCGGAAGTGATTAAAAAGGAAAAAAGAAATAACATATGACATCTTAATTAGTGTTGAGATATGTATGTATATACAACAGTAACAATACATACAATAAAGTATTGAAATTAAGGGGTTAGTTTACTTCCTGATTGTCAAGAAATCGAATTTTTCATGGTTTTTGTCGCTTTAGAGCAATAGAATTAATCTCCTTTGTGCTCAAACTCAATTAAAAGAAGGAGATAAATGCAGAATAGTACAACACGTCAAAGTATGAGCAATTTAAACGTGTTTTTCTCGTAATCACTTTTTTCGACTTAGCGACTACGATTTAGCAAACACTACTTGACCGATTTCAATGAAATTTTTGGGACAATGTTCCGAGAAGTTTTAGCCTGAATTTTTTCTCATATTTTTGATTTGTCAAACAATTACGTTAGAAAAAATAGTCAAAAACAGAAAAAAAAGTTTAAAACACCGCCATTTTATTACTTTTTTGAACATTTCAAAATATCGTTCATGTTCAAGGCTATAGCCAAGAACATATCTTATGAGAAGTGATTCCGATTTTTGCTTTTAGACACTCCTAACTCCTCAAATTACAGTCGCCAGATTTTGAAATAATCTTTTCAGGCTGGCGTAAAAACGCCGGACTTTATCGGAATGGAAAAAATCAAATGATTGAAAACAATAAAATGTTCTCTTAAACATATAAAAAAGATTTATTTGTTTAAACAAATTTGTCTTAAAAAAATGTCGTAAAAAGACACTTAGGAAGTATACTAAGTGCTTAATCAATTTTTAAAAATACCATTTAGTTACCATGACTAATTCATAAATGTTCGTTAAACTATTGTTTTCCAAAAAGTATAAGATTTTTAAAATTTCCAATTTAATGCATAGATTAGTAATCTAAAGTACATTAGAATATTGTTACGTTTTTACCTTTTTAAAAACGTTTAAATATAAATGTGTGTTTAATTTCAGTTAAACTCTTTATTCTTTATACTACTTTTATGTGCCACCGTATACAACTTAACAATACAACAACAATTTGATTGTACACTATTCTATTTCACACTTCTGTCTGCGTTAACACTAACAACTGTTCGTTAGATCTTCTCTGCTTACAACCGCAATGCCGCTTCTACGTTCTAACCGCAACGCGTCTTCACGCAAGACTGACTGAATTAACACTGACTGCTGCCTGCTTTGTCCAGCCCTTTTATAGTCCGAAACAACCAGTCTAACGAACATTCTTGAAGTGGAATGTTCGTGATCTCGCCTTCTCGAGAGCTCTATTGCTAATACATTGTTGTTTGTGTACTTTGCTTATGTTATCTATCCCTTTTTATCATTATTTATTATTGTTGGTACCAGGTGCAACCAGGTTCGTTGTACATAGGTGTGTGTGCAGCTTTAGATAATCAACACGTTCATTGTATTCTTAGTGTTAGTGTGTATTTGTATTGTGTGGCCTTTGTTTATCGTTTTTAATGTTAAACGATATTAGGTCGTTTCGATTTGCGTAACAATATGAATGAATTAAAAAAATTACTTTTATTTTCAATAATAGCTGGATAAGGTCGTTGTAGTCTAGTAGGTAACTTCCTCTCACCAGTTTTCTTGCAAAAACTCTGAGAGTATATAAAATTGCCATGCAAAAGTTTTTCAATAATCTGTCGTTTGAAAACGACTTAAAACTGTAGGTCCTGCCGCTTATATTATAAAATTAACACATACATAGCGTAAGTGGTGTAAGAAGCTAGGTCGTATGTATGTATGTAATAACTGTATATTAAAAATATTTCCGTTTCCTTTGTTTTTGTTTAGTTTAATATTAAATTCTTTCTTTGTGGGTGTTTTTTCTTTTTTTTGAAGAAGTTTGAGTTTTTTTTTTAATTTTATTTCACGCTCAATGGCAACAATTTAATGACATTCACGCCAAGAGCCTAATTAAAAAGGAAACACAAGCATACAAATAAGAGACAGTGGTGTTGGTGTGATAAAAAAAAAGTTGATAGCAACAATAATAATACAATAAATATTTTTACACTCCACTAAGCAATGGCAATATTTGATTAATAAAATGACAATAAAAAAGGAAAAAGCAATTTTATTAAACAATTTTCATATTGAAAAAATTAAATTCAATACAAAAAGAAATTCAATACAAAAAAAAATATATGTTTTTAATTTGCCACAGGTGTGATAAATACAACAAAGTAAATAAAGAAACACATACATATGCAGACACCAGTCGCCATCACCCCATCTAACCGCAGGAAAACATCAACACACATAAGCGAATACACACTCCCTGAGACAGAAAGAGAGTGAAATAAAGAGTGAGCCAACAAATATATGTATATACATATGTATGTATATGTGTTTATAAAAGACTCCAACTGTCATTCATTCGCATGTGTTTTTATCAAATTAATCATGTGACAATACTTTCTGTCATAAACACTTTGTTTATGCTTCTTCTTCTTTTATATTATTTTTTTTGGCACTTTTTCTCATTCTTACCCGAACGAACAATAGACAAACAAATGAAATCCACAAGAAAAGAGTAAAGTAAACTTATACACAGTATTTAGCACTCGCGCTTTACATGTGCATGTGTGTGTAATAATTTTTATATTAGAAAAATAAAAAAGTCAGAGAGATTTGGGGGGAAAAAGAGAAAAAAGAGACACACACACACACACGTACACAACAAAAGAATCAAGTCATTGAACCTTTAAAGAATAATAAAAATTTCTCTACGAACACTCACTCACATACTGGCTAGTAAATCTACATGCGACTGCTGCAGAGAACCTTTACTTATCTAAACGGTATTGTAAACAGCAGCTGCAGGTTATTTAGTAAAAGAATTAAATGATTGTTTAAAAAGATGCATTTAATTAAGCAATTAATTGATTTTTATTTTATTTTAGAGTGCCAATATGGAAAGGAAATGTGAATATTTTATTAAAATCGCTTATTAATTAAGTCCAGATATTATAATCATGTTTGGTTAAAAACTTCTACCCACTCAATATAAAACTCAAAGTATTTCTAGTCATTAACCCATACAATTTTTCTTTCTGTTTAGGGACTCTTAAGTTTTGGGGGCGGAAAATTTTTTACAGTCCAAATACCTATTAGTAAACCAAATTCTGTCAAAAATAGTAGCTGAGACATTATCCTGGCAATGTATTTGTTCAAGTGGCGGTGTCTATGAATGGAAATGCTGATCAAGCAGATGCAAGACTGATAACAAGGATAGAAAATTCGTACGCCAGAAGAGAGGGTGAAGTTAGTTACAACATAAATTCTGTTCCGACATGTCTACAAACATACATGATTAGTCATTACAACCCTTTAGTCAGGATTACGATCTAGTTTCTCACATCAACAACTTTTTCAAGGCAATTTTTATTTACTTTCAGAATTATTGCCAGAAATCTGCTGGAAGGAAGTTGCCGAAGAAATATTTTTTCTTATTTCGTTTAGTTGGAGATGTCTGATCTGCGGGCCTTATGTCTAATAAGCCAACACACTACCTACTAGATTACAAAATAACATTGAAAGAGAAAGAAACTAGCAAAATACGCCGACTATATTCTGAAAATAAAGAAGGCAAAATTTTACTCAGAACCTCGGCGACTTCGTGGGGGTAAAATACTGATGATCGTGTGTAGAATTAATGGAGTCTCTTTCCAAAGTAATGAATACTGGGAAGCGGATAGATGAATTCCCTGGAGTACGTACGTTTTTGTAGAATAACCACATGCCGATTCAAGTCACTCGGATCATTTATAAGTATTTTTCTAAAGTTATGAATCTAAATGAGTCGGCTTATGAATCAAACATATTTCGAATGATATGAGTTCGATGTCAACGTTGTACGCATACTCATTGCAACCTGTACTTAAAAATCAACGTTGTAGTGAGAAGTACGACTGAATCAGGGAACTTAAATTTCAATATTGTTGACTCACTTATATTCAAAATTTCATGAGTGCTTATAAGTAGTGAAAAAACTATTCATTGCTGATCTCTGATACAGACAGCACAAAGGGACTATTATTCTACTCCTAGTCATCGTACCTAAACCAAGTTTTATTTGTTTTGTTACTGCTGCACTACTTTTATAGCCAATAACTAAAATTATTTGATTTAATTTTATTAAATCGAATGTTTCTAATGCAAAACATTTTTATAAAATAATTCTGAATACAAAACAATAGAGAAACATTTTATATTTCATAGCAAATCAGTACTTAGGCCAAAACTTTTCATAGAAACTCGTCTGATTTGTGTTTTTTTTTAATGTCCTCCTCTTGGCCTTTTGTTATTTTATGCAAAAATATTTTTCATACAACAACATAAAACTAAAACACTAACACAAACGCAAGTACAAATATTACAGGAGTTTAAGTGTTTCTGGTTGTGTTTTTGTCATTCCAAATGTGTCTTGTGTGTAATTGTGTCGTGTGAAAATGAAATGAAATGAGTGTGCGTGTCAGTAGATCTGTGTCTATGTGTGGTAGTGTTTGAGGGTGATTTTGTGTTGATTTCATTGAAAAACTCACAAGTCTATCATTTATGGAATGTCTACGTGTACGTGTATAATAATGCTCTCTCTCTCCTGCCTCTCTGCTTGACAAGTGTGGGAGGCAGTTGTCTTAAAAGTGTCAGTGTGTTGAAAATATTTGTTATGGAAAAAATATTTGTTGTTATTGCTGTCATAAAAAATAACAAATTATTGTGTTGAATATTTTATCAAGTTGTGTTGTATTGTGTAACGTATGTAAAGTATGAAAAAAAAACAACAACAAAAATATTTAAGAAGTATAAAATGTAATAAACCAGAGACATTTTAAACACATACATGCATAGACATACACGGATACACTTGAAATTAGAGACACACTTTTATAGGATAACACACAAACACACACACACACACACAGTAGTAGTAGGAGTGGTAGAAGACATTAACTCTGGCTTACATAATGAAATCAATCTTATTTTAACAAGAATTTTTAAATACTAGGGCACAACCTTTAATTTCAAATGGAAATTTGATTTTCAAATAACATCGGAGGCGTATGAGTAATAATTTGCTTTGAACAACCATTGAAATAATAAGTATACGTAATGGGGTACAAGAAAGCAAATGAAATAGAAATTTTCATACAAAATTAAACGAAATGATGAATGAATTGAAAATTTATCGGAATTTAAAATTTTTGAAACAAAAAAAAAAAAAAAAAACAATCATCGAAATGAATCAAATACCGTCTGAAAATTGTTTGGAATTTGGTAAAAAAAAAATTTATTGAAACTGTTCCCCTCTAAAATACGCAAAAAGAATTGAAATTAAAGTTTTCTAGAAAACTTTGAATATTTCTACACAAAATTTCACTTATTGTGATTGACCTCGATTTCTTAACAACGATATGAGAATAGTTAACCAAGTGAAATACTTGGATATTGTCCTCGAGAGGAAATTGAAATGGAGACAGCATCTGGAAGATAGGATAGCAAAAGCTTACAGATCTTGATTCCAAATGCAGCGTCACTCCAAGAATGCCATACTTGGTATATAGAAGCGTTACGAGACCCATGCTAGTGTAGTGCACATTTATGTAAAGGAAAGGAAAGGAAATTCAATGTAATGAAACGATTTACGCTTGAGCAACGTTTCCAAAACAAAGACAATTGGTCGGAAATTGCACGAAAATGTCGTATAAAATTTGGTCGCAAATAAGGACCAACAGTGCTCGGTATACATAAGTTTATTGCTAAAGTTCGTGAAACTGGTTTCATTGTTGATGCGCCATGACGTGAGCATAATCGTGCAGTGCGTATATCCGAAATTATCGAAACTGTGACTGAGTGTATGCGAGAAGAATCCATCAACATTAACTCCTAATCGTTTGTTTGATGGCCGTTTTATTAGCCGAAATGATGATGTCAATTGGCAACCAAGAAGCGATTTGACACTATTTTGTGTAATGCCAACAAACTAGAAACAATTGAGCATTTGAAGGCCAACATTCGTAATGCCATTGCCGAGATATGACCCCACATACTCGTAAAGCTACGAGAAAATTTGGCAGATCGAGTGAGGTACTGTCATCATAGCCGCGGCAACCATTTGAATGAAATGATATTCCATTTCTAACCGGAACAATTGTACTTTATAACAAAAAAAAAAAAAAAAATAAATTTGGCAAAATGTCAAAACCGTTTTACGTGTTATTGCATTTTTAAATTTAAACTTTTAAATGTCGCACCCTTTTTAACTCTTATATTATAACGACTTTCTTGTTCAAACGAATCCATAGCACAGGTGCACATAAACCTGGGGATAGTGCGAGACTGAGCCCCTATATGGAAGAGCCAGAAGTCGGACTTTGCCTCCGGCTACTGAATTATAATATGCTATAGGGATATATACCACCAGGAAGTAGACGATCTGGGCTAATGATTATTTAAAAACTTGACATTTAAAATTCATCACTGATTGCCAAACGACAATTAGGGCAACAACAACCGGGTAAATAGGACCTAGGATCACCCTGGAACTGAAAACGGCGTTTAAATATCACTCCACATATGGTACAGTGTATGGGCAACTATTGTGATCGATAGTGCGAAAATCAATATTGTGGTGGCACCGCGTCTTCACACTGACACTTCAGACTGACTGAACTTCACTGACTCACTCGCATGCTTTGCCTTGCCTTTTATATGGCAACGTAAACAGTCTGATGAATGTTCTTGAAGGCAAATGTTCGTGACTTCGCCTTCTCGAGACCTCTATAAATGTAAGCATGTTTGTTTCATTTTGTTTGTGTATTTTGCTTGCATTTATTCTTGTAGTATTTGTTGTTATATTTTTCTTTATAATTTTAATGTTAAACGATGTAAAAGCAAAATACCAGTATAAAGATTCTTTTTTCATTTTCGTAACAGTTTTTTAATTTATTTTTAGCTTAAAATAAAAATATACACCCGCCTAATGTAACTAAACTCAATTACATACACAGACTTACTCGATCTCTCATAGTCTTATATGAAAATCTTCTCTTTTACTTTTTCTAATGAAAAATATTCTTATAAAAAATTCATATACTCTTGTTCTATTTGTTCTAGTACGACAGAGAGACGGAGAGAGAGAGAGAGTGAGAGAGTGAGAGGGTGACAGAGTAAATGATGAGATTCATGTGTGAGGGTGTGTCAAAAGTATTTTTAAATCGTATGTATATATACTTACAGATGTGAAGCATATTTAAAGGCTGTTATGAAATAAAAATCCAATTTGTGTCGAAAGTATGATCCACACATACACAGGCACGCACACACATGAGAAATTTGAGCCAGTACAGAGGTAAAAAAAACTTAAAAATGTGGGTCAATTACAACCAACTACAACTGATAATTGATAAGAGGACTTAAATAATTATTTAATAGTGTCTGCAGTATTATCATATAAAATTAAATTTTAATTAAAATTACTAAACGATAAAAACTTTAACAAAAGAAAAGAAAAAAGTTTTCTTATTATCATTATGGAATATTATGCTTTAAATGTATTAAAACCCATAAAGTAATTGAGCGTTAAAGATGATTGAAGTTTTATTTAATCATTTAAACTGTAAAGAAAATGGGTTCTTGTAATATTTTCTTATTAGTAGTTATCCAGAGGATCATTATAATTAACACAAGGATGGTAACATATGTTCGCAGTTTCATATCTTCTCTTGTACGAGCTTACATACTTTCCATAAACATAATATTTGAATTGAATAATAATGACTTCGATTTTTTCACATTGAAAATGTAAAGATTGACTCGAGGTATTCTTATCAAATTCTGTAAAAAAATTAAATCAAATGCACTGAAATACTTAATAGAATGAATTTACTCCGAATTAACAAAAAAAAGTACTTATAGCTGTAAAAGCTTTACCCAGTTCACCGCTAAGAGGCAAGGGCAGGTCTTAGATTCAAAAATTAAATTTTTTTGGACTAAAAATCCAAGGTCAATTAAAAACGGTTCATATCCCATTTAGGAAAAGCTCAACGGAAATAGTTTAGGAGATATAATGTCGAAAAATGTGCGTTAATTTGGATGAAGAGTCCAAGTTAGTTGTACAGATTTCTTGGTTTCTGTGGTGTAGCGGTAGAGTTAACTCTATAAAAAAAACAAAAAAAAAAAAAATACGAACAATAAGAGGTTTTTTGGCTTAGAGTTTCGAACGTATTCAGTGAAAACTTTTGCATTCTAACATCGCTTGCTGGTTTATCCATGCTTGTAATTTATATTTTCCAGGTCTCACCCACCGTATTAGGCTTTCAGAAATTTTTTTCTTTTAATAATTGAAGGGAATCACAAATGGGCGACATTTGGATCTTTAGATAAAGCTGTAGAAGTAAGAAGTAATCCAAGGACAGAAGGTCATAGTCATTGTTTTACAAACAATTCTTGTATTTTCTGCTGCCTAAAGAAATAGTTTAGTTCTTAAAGTGTTTTAAGTAACTTTGCTCTCATAAAAACTCTCATACATGCATACATGCATACATAATTGGTCATTACAACCCTTTAGTCAGGATTACGACCTAGCTTCTTACGCCACTTAGATTAGTTTAGGTTAGAGGACGTGTACTTGTCAATTAAGACAAGTACAGTACCCGGAGTTCGAATTGTGTGTGTTAATTTTATACATGAGTTGTGCGACCTACAGTTTAAAGTCGACTCCGAGCGACAGATTTTTAAGAAACTTTTCATGGCAATTTTATTTACTCACTCAGGGTTTTTGCCAGAAATCTGTTGAGAGGAAGTCGGCGAAGAAATACTCTTTGTATTTTGTCTTGATGTCTGGCCTGGTGCTCGAACCCTGGATTTTACGTCTAATAAGTCAACACACCACTACCTACTAGACTACGGCGTCTTACGCCACATATGTTGTGTGTGTTAATTTTATCTATAAGTGGTGATACCTACAGTTTAAAGTCGATTTCGAACGACGGGTATTTAAGAAACTTTTGCTTGGCAATTTTATTTCACTCTCACAGTTAATCAGCAATCTGCTGAGAGGAAGTCGCTCTAATATTTCATATTTCGCTTTGTTAGAGATGTCTGACCTGCGGTTTGAGGCGTGGCCTCACGTCTAATAAGCCAACATACTACCTACTAAACTACGGCGATTTAAAAACTCTCATTCTTATTGGAAAAATGCAAAGAAATACCCGTAACTGATTGGCGAAAAGCCTTTGCAATTGGGTAGAGTGTCTAATTTTTTTGTAAATAATGATAGTCAGTCGTCTTTTTTGGCCTGTAATTGTAAATTATGACGTGGATGATTTCCGCAAGACGGTATCCAGAAAATACAATTGATGACAATTTAAATATTATTAGACATTTTTGTAGGGGTCCACTGCAAAGACCGTATTTATGCGAATAATTCCTTAACGGTGGAGCATTTGAAAACCAATATTTGTCAAGTTATCGCCGAGCTATGGGCCGAAATGTGGAAAAGAATGCGTTAAAGTTAACTCAAAAGCATCATTTGTTGCAATTAAACCGCAGGTGGTCATTTAAATGACGTTCTGTTACGTAAGTAATGACAAAAGCCAACTATTATGTCTCCTAGTTAACTTTGCTTTTGAAATTGAGAAATGAATAGAACTTTCTAATAGGAACTTGTGTGAAAGTTTATTGAACTAAAATTTGGGAGTCATTTGTTTTAACTCAAATAATACAGATGTCGCCGTAGTCTAGTAGTTAACATGTTGGCTTATTAGACATGAGGTCGTGGTTCAACCCCTGGTTCAGATACCTCGAACAAAACGAAATACGAAAAAATATTTATTTCGGCATCTTTCTCTCAGTAGTCTTATATCAAAAATTTTGAAAGTAAATAATAAAACTTTTCTCGAAAATCTGTCAATTGGGATCGGCTCATTAATAAAATTAACACTCACAACATAAGTGGTGTGAGAAGCTATCGCAATTAGGGCTTAAGGGTTGTAATAGCCAATTAAGTACGTAAGTAATGCATTTTTTTCCTTTTTCAACGGCATAAAACCAAAAAATCAACGTCCCCCTTCATTTATGTGACTCTTGCAGAAATTCATTTTAAAGCTCTCAGGCGTATGAGTAATATTTTGTTAAAGCTTTTCGCCCAATTAATTATTGCTTACACGCTGTGTAATAATTTTAAGTAGAAAAATTCGTTGTTGTTGTTGTTGTTGTTGTTGTTATAGCCGCTGTTTAAACTTAATTTGTCCATAATTAGAAATTATTTGGAATTTTAATTCAAATACCGTTAAAAATTACTGGCGCTGTTTGTTGCCATATTTTAGTACAATAACCCTCAGCTGCTTCTATAAGCCGTCTCCATCATTTGGCTATTAAAACTTTTACTGCACGTTACGTTACGAAAATGCGTCAAGAAACAGAAAAAAACGAAACCAGCACCTTGTCTCTATTATTCTTATTATTATTGGTGTTGCTGGTTGTTGCTGGTTGTTGTTATTTTAAACCGTTTAGCTACACTTTTCAATACATTTTCGCTGTATGCCATTGCTGTTGTTATTGGCTTTTTAAACTGAATGAATGAAAGAGAGTATTTGTGTTAAAACACATTGAATGTGTGTGTGTGTGTGTGTGTTTGTATATGCTGGACAAGTCATGTCTCACAAGCAGGAGTTTTAATGGCAGCAACTTAACAGCACTAGCAGCTAAGCAAAAAACACAACAACAACAACAACAAATATGAAAAACATAGTGTTGCAACTTTATCGCTAACAGTAAATCTTTTTATAACTTAAAACAAAAACAACAACTACAAATCAACCAACCAACCAACCAACATTTCAACCATCTAAACAAACATGCAGTTAACGAAAGTTTCAATTTTTTTCTTCTTCTTTTTCCTTTTTTTTTTCTCCAAAGGCTACGAAACAAAAACAAAAAGAAAAAAAAAACAGAACAGAACAGAACAGAAGGAAATAAAATAAATGGTAACAAATGCTATACTTTTCTGTTGCTGTTACTGTTGCTGTTGTTGCATTTTCATTTTTCTGCTGCATAAAACTGATCGCTAAACTTTTAGCGAATGGGCCCTAAGCTGTAAAAACGGTGGAAATAACACAGCGTAGCGAAACTAAACTGAAGTAAAAGTTGTAAAGTTTTATAGGGAATAACCGCATTAATAGCGTCAGACCGCAGAAAATAAATAAAAAACAGTAGAACAACAGTAACAACAACTACAACATTAAGAACAAAACAAAATTAAAAAAATATTTCCAGTAAAAACTTGTGATGATGTTTGGAATACAGTCCTGACATTCAATATTTACAAGAAATCATACTTATGGAGCGCATTCGGTTCAAACTGCGAAAATAAAACCTGAATACAATTGTTTCTTAAAAGTGACACACATTTGAGAACCATTGTCCATCAGTGATTGTGTTAAGGGGTTAGTATACATACATGCATACATACATACATAATTGGTCATTACAACCCTTCAGTCAGGATTACGACCTAGTTTCTCAGACCACTTATGTTGTGTGTGTTAATTTTATACATAAGTGGCGGGACCTACAGTTTAAAGTCGACTCCGAACGACAGTTTTTTTTGAGAATCTTTTTCATGGAAATTTTGTTTACTCTCAGTGTTTTTGCACAGCAATCTGCTGAGAGGAAGTCGCCGAAGAAATACTTTTTGTATTTTGTTTTGATGCCTCGCCTGGGGCTCGAACCCTGGCTTTACGTCTAATAAGTCAACACACTACCTACTAGACTACGGCAACTACAAATTCTAATTTTCAAAAAATAGAATTTTTCATGGTTTTAGTTATTTTAGAGTCATAGAATTAAGGCCCGAATGATACGAAAAAAAAAGAAAATAGTATCCATGTGCTCGCAGCTTAATTGTGTTTTTCTTGAAATCACTGTTTCCCACCTGGCGATCACGATTTATTAAATATACTTGACCGATTTCTTTGAAATTTTGTTACAATGTCCCAAAGACGAGCAGTTTCAGCCTGAAGTAGGATATTTTTGGATTCGTCCATAAGTAATAATGTCATGTTTTTATCTTTTAAAAACATTTAAAATATGAGCTTGTAGATCGCAAATAAAATAAAATATAAATTTGTGTTTAGTTTTAAATCAAATTCTTTATTATTCGCACAATTCTGTAAGCCACTGTTCACAACTTGATGTAAACAACAACAATTGCTTTTCTTTGTTATTCCTATGTCCACACCCTTTGCATAAACAATAACATTTACTAGACAATTGTTCGACTGATCTTTGTAATGGAGATCTTCAAACCACGATTGTTTGCTTCAAAAACACCGCGTCTTCACACAAGACTGACTGAACTTCACTAACTCACTCGCCTGCTTTGCCTTGCCTTTTATATGGCATGTAAACAGTCTGACGAATTTTCTTGAAGGCGAATATTCGTGGCTTCGCCTTCCCGAGATCTCTATAAATATAAAAATCCTTGTTTCATTATTGTTGTTTGTGTATTTTGTTTACATTTATTCTTGTAGTATTTGTTGTTGTATTTTTGTTTACTTGTTTACGATTTTTTATGCCGGTGTTTATTGTTGTATTTTTGTTTACTTGTTTACTATTTTTTATGCTGGTGTTTGTTGTTGTAATTTTGTTTACTTGTTTACCATTTTAATGTTAATAATTTTATTAAACCATTAAGGTAGAAAAAAATAGACGAAAATAATAAAAAACGCCGCCATTTTGTTATTTTTTTGTCCTTTTCAAAATATCCTTGTTTAGGAATTGAATTTTATAAGAATTTATTTCGATTTTTGCTTTCAGACACTCCTAACTCTTTACATCATGGTTGTCAGATTTTCAGATGACCCTCTGCCAGCTGCTGTACTAACGCCGGAATCATTAGAATTGAAAAAAAATGATTGAAAACAATTAAATGTCTTCTTAAACATATAAAAATATTCATTTGTTCCAATAAATTTATATTTAAAAAAGGTTGAAAAAATACCCTTACGAAGTATACTAACTCCTTAACGGTCACCGGCCAATAGATAACAAATAGTTGCGCTCTGAAAGAGACTGTTAAGAAATATTGAATCTTTTTAGTATCAAGTTCTCTAAACGTGTAAGAATGCCTTCTGTTGTAGGGAAGATTAAATAGTGTATCTGTGATGAAAGAAATGAAAGAAACTCTGAGAGTAAAGTACAATTTCCAGGAAAATATTTTTAAATCTGTCGTTCAGAGTCGACAGGAAAACAGTAAGTGCCGTCACTACACAACATGAATGGTGTGAGAAGCTGGGTTGTAATCCTAACTAGTTTAAGTATGGACGTAATGAAAACTCAAGCACTAAAGCATTAAATTCTTTAGAATTGTTTTGAGAACATCATTTTCATGTTGAAATTATTAAAGTTTTAATGAAAGAAATACTTTAAGGACATTATAGCCTTTCACTTCCTAGAGTTGATAGTTTTAAAACAACAGAATTAAAATAAAGATGGTTACGCTAATGACTCTTAAGAGAAACCATATTGTTGTTATTAACTAATGCTGCTGCTGCTCCTGTTACTGCTGCTGTATTGCCTTTGCATAAGTATTAAAATTGGAACTAAAACTGGAAGAAAAAAGGAAAACGGCAACCAAAAACAATAACCTTTTTAACACAGCTACAGCAGCACCTGCACCTGTGTACAATACTCCACAATAGTTGCAGTCGATGCGTTGAGGAATTGTGAAGGTCTTTTGAAATTGTTTTAAACACCTTCTCAACAGCAGAACACCTTAAGAAGTATGCTGTTAAGGTGGTTGTGGTATTATAAGCTGCTTGTGATAGATGCTGGGTATTTTCGTTACGAATACGCTGTTACGCTTACACAAAGTCTAACGAATACGCATATTAGATAAGAAAGCTTAGCAATACGAACAGCATACTATGTGTTTAAAGGATATATTTAAAATAAACTTGCACACACATACATACATACACTTACTTATAAGCAAGTGCATACACATACTCATACATATTTTAAGTTAAAATAGAAATAAAAAAGGAAGAGAAAATAAAAAAAAAATAACACAACATTCTTAAGTAAATGAACAAATAGTTACAGGGTTTTACAATGACAGGTATTAGTTCAAATCATTTTTCGTCAAATTTTTTATAAAAGAATTTAAAAACCTTTTTACTCAATTTTAAGGGGACCAGATAATGAAAATTTTAATAAGACAATAATTTTTCTTATATTTTCTTAAAATATTTGCAATAAAGTAACACTTTCTTTGCTTGTAATCATTGAAAATCCCATATACACTCTCACACTACTGCATACAGGCCCCTATAAATATGCATTAAATTCTGTGTGTTGAAAAAATTGTTGGTAGTTTTTTTTTTTTTCAAAATGGTGAATAAACAACATCTGTGTGACTTTTAATAACTCTGTACACTTACACCACAGTTGCTTACTAGCATTCCTATACAAAACTATACTATAAACTGTGTTTATAGGGGGGAGGGGGGGGGGAGAATATACATAAATGTGTATGTGTTAGGTTTCTGCTTCATATTGTGGTTTGATATTCAATAAACGCAAAAAAACTAAACTAAATATTGGTCTGGTTAAGTATGTGCAGCATTAGTTTTACAGTTTATATAATATTATTGCTATTGTTGTTGTTGTTGTTATTATTTTACTATTATTATTGTTACTGTAACTTAACTTTTATCATACCTGAACGCTACTCAGTTTATACTATACATGCACGCATACACCTACTCGTAGTGTACGTAGTAATATATTTACGGTATACATACATGGTTCGTATTTTGTTTTATAAAAATTTGTTGTTTTTGTATTTCTCTCCCCATTTTTTTTTATTATTATTTTCTCTTATTTTCATTGCATGACTGTGTATGCATTCACCAACAAGTTGCTGGAATGTGTTGCAGTGGCAAAATAAAAAGTGCAAAAGAGAACAAATTTAAAACAATCAAGTTTTATGCAATTTACCTCGTTTTTTTTTGTTCGTATTAAAATTTATATGCAACCGAAAGGGAAAGATGCAGCAGATAGATGCACTGGAGTAGAGAGTGTTAAAAGGAAAAGGAATTGTAAAGCATTCAGAATTCCAACTGAAATAAAGAAACAGAATGCAAATACAGGGATTTCATTGGAAGAGAATAAGATGAGTTTAAATCGTTGTAAACGGATCAAGTAAAACATATTCCGTAAATAAAGGCGATAATATTTGATTTGATTGTTAATAAACTTTATTACTGTGATAACACCTTATACAAGCTTTAGATTTATAAGCCATTTACACTTCTATGCAAAGTAGATTTGGAAACACTAGCAGCATACATATGAAAATTGTATTTTCATTTCGGAAGAAGTGAAGTAAAATATTTTTTCTTCGAAGCACTCACATGCATCCTTTCTGCACTTATTGCATTGAATTTTTATGTACGGAACAAAAAGATTGAAGTCGCCGTAGTCTAGTAGATACTGTGTTGGTTTATTAGACGAAATTTGAAAATATATTTCTTCGGCGACTTCCTCTTAGCAGTTTTTTGGCAAAACAATTTGAGAGGAAATAAAATTTCCATGAAAAGTTTCTCAAAAATTTATCGTTCGAAGTCGATTTCAAACTGTCGGTCCCGTAGTGTGATAGCTAGTGTGTGGGCTTATTAGGTTTGAGCCCGTGGTTCAAACCCCAGTACAGGTATGTCGTACACAATGAACTATAAAGTGATATTTCGTTCTATAACTTCCTCTCAACTGTCTTGTAAAAATCTCTTGAAGTAAATCAAATTGCTATGAAAAGATATTTTTATGTCGATATTACGTAATGGAACTCGCCGTAGTCTAGTAGGTAGTGGGTTGGCTTACTAGACGTAAGGCCACGTTTTAAAGCCCAGGTCATACATCAAAACGAAAATATGAAAACATTTCTTCGGTGACTTCCTCTCAGCAGATTTCGGGCAAAAACTCTGAGAGTTAATAAACTGGCCATGAAAAGTTTCTCAAAAATCTGTCGTTCGGAGTCGACTTTAAACTGTAGATCACGCCTCTTATGGATAAAAGTAACACACCCAACATAAGTGATGTGAGAAGCTAGATTTTAATGCAGAATGTAGGGTTGTAATGACCAATTAGGTAAGTAAGCATTAAATTAATGCTCTGTAATGCTGAAATATTATTCACTTTGGGCATTTCTCTTCCTATCTAAAAATCGCTAGGCTCTAACTGAAACTGGCTCTATCTCGTCTTCATATCAGAATTTCGTAAGCAGAGCATACTGGTCTTCTGATCTCTGGTCAAGGTTTTAAATTTGATCATAAAAAAGGCTTTGGAATTTTCTTGGAAGGGTTTAATGGTTGGATATCTCGATGTAATTGCTTCTGATCTCTCCCTGACAGCTAAGCGGCAATTAAACCTCTTTCGGGTGCATCCATCAGGTCAATCTAATGTAGTTTACTGGCCATAGAGATATACCAGATAAATTGGTATGCCTACCATCAAAGAAGTAAGCAAGTTGGGTCCTTCAAAAACTATAAAATGAGATTGAATCTTGCTTACCTGTGATCGATCATTGAATTTATTAAACTTTGAAGCTTTAAATGCGAAACTTTGACCGTCCAATCATGACTTTTCGGTTAGTTCTGGGCCATTACCTTAAATGGTATCACAAAGAGCCAGCATTCATGCTCAAGAGAGCTTCGATTTAACAAGGCTGCTTCTCCCTCCATAACTTTTCCAATTTTACAAGGATTCCAAAATGAAAAATCTATTGGAGGACACGCTTCAAGACCCTAAGACAGTTACCAATGACACATACGTTACACTGATCAAGGTCATTACCAAAAGAACTGTTTATACGAATGATTTTTGAAAGTCATGACATAAGTTTATGAAAGCCAATGATTTATTGTGTTGCAAACCACTGTGTTTAAAGAATTTTAACGCAAAGTGTCCATATATACTTGCAACATTTAAATGGCAGCACATTCCTTACCAACATTACATTCGCTATAAAAACTGCAACAGCAACAGCAACACAAAATAGCAACAAAAACTATAGCAGCAGAAATAGTACAGGTAACAATATATGAAACTAAGGAGAAGGAGAAGAAGAAGAAGAAGTGAAGGAAAACAGAAACTGAAGGCAAAAGCAAAAAAAAAACGGTAAAAACAATAAATGTTTGCGCAACGTAACGAACTTTATGCCACGCAATGCATTCAATAAAATTTGAAAATTAACCTGTCCTCCCACTCCGCCTTCCCCAACTCATTCCTTTTTTCCCTTTTTCTGCTGGCAACTAACAACACGACTATTACATGCTATGTGCAGCATCAACACCCAGAGTTTAAAGAAAAACAACAACAACGACAACAACTGTAATAATGCAGTTTCAAAATTAGTTTGTATGGGGCGAGTACGAACGAAAAGAATTCAGCTGCCAGATGCTGATGCTGTTGCCGTCGATGTTCAGGTATTTGATGGTGATGATAATAATGCTTGTTGTTGTTGTTGTTTGGTGTGGTTTGCTGTTGTTGTTGTTGTTGTTGCATTTAACTGTTATGAAATGTTTTATGCCACACAGTGTTGAAATTGAAATTATACCTTTGGGGAGTTGTCCCATCCACCTTAGCCAAACTCTATTGCCAAGCTACTCTGTGCTGGAAAACAACAAAAGCCATGGCAGCCCCAAAATAACTGGAACTATCAACTGTCATATTTTCATTTGTATGTTATGGCTCATGTCAGATTGTTGTTGTTGTTGTTGTTGCAAGCATGTATTATTTTTTGCCTGGCGTTGATACAATTGCACGCATTGATGTTGACGATGATGAGGACGAAACACCTTTAGACTGCATTTAACCATAACAAATACACGCACACACACATATGTATATATATATTAACTCTCTCTCTCTCTCTCTCTGTGTGTGTGTTTCTGTTTGGCCTTGTTTTTCTCTTATTGTGCGAATGCGTTTCGTGGTAATATTTGTTCACTTTCTTCTTCGTTTGATTTCAATAATGAAAGTTTGTAACATTTTCTGTGTGCATGTTTTCATAAGGGAGAGAGAGAGGAAGAAAGAGGTATAATAGGAGTATATGAGGCATGTAAGCAAGTGGCAAGTAAGTAAGTGTTGCTTATGCTTATTATAGTTAAACAATGTTTCCAACACCTTCCGTTACTGTCGCTGCTTTTTTATTATAATTGTTGAAATAGAAACTTGTGTGTTTATGTTATTGTTTTGGTTGGGTTTTTATTAATTGTTAATGGCTATTGACATGCTATTTAAACACACATACACACATACCCTCACACACTCTTATACACACTCTCTCTCTCTCTCTGTCTTTCTTTTTCATTATTTATTTGGTAATATTTGTTGGTGGAATAAAACTTTTGTCAAATGTATGTCAATTTATTTCTCAGCTGGCTCTACTTTTCACTCCTTCTCTCTCTCTCTCTCTCGTGTTATTTGTAGTGAGGTTTAGTTTACTTTTAACTGTTTGTTATTTATATGCTTGTTTTTGTTGTTGGTTTTTTACTTTAATTGTCTCACTTTGAGTGTGTTCTTCATTGTTACAGTTCAGTTTCTCAATGGTTTGGTGCTGTGCTGTGCTGTTTGGTTTGTTTGATGGTGGCGGTGGTGGTGGTGGCGGTGTTGTAGATGTTGGTTTTGGTTGTTTGTTTCATGACCAAAACTCATTTTTTATGTTGAATTTGTTGCTAAAAATGAAATTAATAACTCACAGCTTAATATCCCTTTTAGCTGGAAGCGTTTTCCTATTTTCCTGTCTCTCTTTTAAAGAATAATAGAAATTTTGTTTCTGTCTGGCCAACTTTGCAAATTAAATGAAATCTTTTTCAACAAATTGTTACTTTTTAATGAATTTCTCTTCGTATTTTCTTTATATGGTCACCTTAAAGAAAGGATAATTTGTTTCAAAAATGTTAATTAAATATTCACGTTTCCATTGTTGTTGTTGTTGCTGCTATATTTCTTAGTTCTTTACACAGGCATCATGTTTTCTTATAAGTACACCTTCATATCCATACATACGCACACATTTATTTTATTTTCCATGGTTATGTACGAGTTACGGAGTTTGGGGGAGGCATGGATTTAAAGTGAGTGAGAGTGAGCTGCTTAAGAACAATTATTTACTTTTGAAATTAGCTGACTGACACTAATTGCACAGATTTTATTACAATTTTAAGTTGTTTTCCTTTCTATTTTTTTTTTGTTCTGTTACACAGTATTTGTGTAGCAGCAGGAAATATATGGGAGAGAAATAAATTCTATTTTGCTACATTTAAAATGTTAAACTATTGTTCAGACAGTCATTAGTTAAATTAACGTTCATTTCAAATCATTAGCTAATGTAATGAGAATTTTTTGTTTTTGGTGGAAGGGATGAGGTAAGAAAACTTAAAACTTCAATTCAAAATTACAAAGAGTTTATGGCGTAATACCGTAAGCATAGTAAGTATACAACAAATAAGGTGGTTAGCTTGTGATAATTTATAAACTAAAATTTTTCAGATTTTGTAAGCTTGCGAGGCATATTTGACAGTAAAAGATAGCTTGATTTGTAAAACATTTGCGTAAGTATATCTTTGCAAATGCCTGATTTAAAAATCTACTAAAAATTTAAACTTAAATGACAAGTCTCTCTTGAGTTTATACAGCATTTTTATGTATATTCCCAATTGGACATCAAATTGTCGTTTGACTCTAAGGACACTGCAGTGTCATTCAGGTCGAGTAACAGAAAATTTTCTGAGGTTATATCAATCACCGTAGTCAAGTAAGCAGTGTGATGGCTTATTGGACATAAGGCCACGCCTCAAACCCCAAGACATCTGCAACAAAGGGAAATCTGAAAAAATATATCTTCGGCAACTTCCTCTCAGCAGATGACAGGCAAATACTCTGCGAGTTAATAAAATTGTCATGAAAAGTTCCGCAAAAATCTGTCCTTTGGAATTGACTTTAAACTGTAGGTACTGCCAATCATGTATAAAACTGTTGTAAGAAGCTAGGTCGTAATCCTGACCGAAGGGTTATAATGACCAATCATGTACGCACGTACATACGTACATATGTATGTATAGCAATCTAATCAGTTGTCTCAAGGTATATTGTGAACGGGAAGATATCTGTCCTATGAGTTCCTAAGCATACTTTGAAACGAAACTAAACTAAACCAACTCCTACGTGATCCTCTATGAGATCATATTGTCACAATGAGATATTTTGAAAACTATTTTCCTGCAAAACTTTTTATTATTTCCGATATAAATGCAACATTTTGGTACATAGATTCATTTGATATCGTTATCCATACTTCTCGTATTCGATTTTAATTAGCAGCTTAACTATGACATATGAAGCTATGTATGCAGATCATAAGAACGGTGAAGTAACTCTATTGCTGCTCACAAAAAAATTGCTTTGGTCATGCAATCTAATCGAAAAGAATTCAGCTCATAATACCATAAGTCGTTGTAGTGTAGCAAAATAAAAAATTTGCCATGAAAAGTTTCTCAAAAAATCTGTTGTTCGGAGGCGACTTTAAACTGTAGGCCCCGCTAAGCATGAAAAAAATAACACACAACATAAGTGGTGTGAAAAAATAGGTCGTAATCCTGACTGAAGGAGTGTTCATTATGTATGTATGTATACCTTTTCAATTTCTTTTCAAATTAGTTCTAGTGCCGTGCAACTAAAATATTTCAAGCGATTAAATTGTTCAAAGTCTTTAAGTTAAGCAAGTTTTTCATTTTCTTTCAGAAATTTTATCATAAAATTTTTAATCGCTTTTATGTCTTACGTTTAAAAATTGATACGTTTTTATGAAAAAATTTTAAAATGTTTAATGAATTCATAAAAAAAATTCAATTTTTACTTAAAAATCGTGACTTTCATATTGAAATTCCCTGTGTGGATGTGTGTACGAGTGTTTGTTTCAACAAAATGTTCAGAATTTGTTACACAACAGCAAACAAGAAATTTTATTTGTTTAACACACATACTTTCCCTTTTCTTTGACTTTACGCTCTGGCTTTTTCTCTCTCTCTCTCTAAAGCATATAACAGTAAAAATAAAACAACATTTAACACATTAACACATGTTTTTAATACAGTTTGGTGTTGTGTTAGTTTGTTAATTGTATTGAGAGTGTGAATCTGTGTGTATGTGCATACAACAGTTTCGATTATTAAACACTAACAAAGAACGGATGTAACATAAAAAAAAAACAAAAAACCTAAAACAGAGAGTGATAACAACAAATTCGTTAAAAATAATATTTGTTTAGTTTTTGTAAGAGAAATGTGGGAACAAAACGCAAACAAGAGAGTCCGAGAAAGAAGGTGATAATATGTTAACAAACAAACCAAAAACCAAAGCCAATGCATACATACATACACACACACCATAAAATAAAACAATGAATGAACAACGACAACAACAACAACAAGCATTCATTTGTCCAAAACATTTCCGATTGCCATTAAAACTTGTTATTTTTTTTGTTGTTCTCTTACAATACAATTACAGTTCGTTCTTGTTGCTTTGTTTGTGTTATTGTTGCTTCACTCGTATAGTTTGTATTATTATTTGTTGTTAGTGTTTCTTTTTTGTTTGTTGTTGTTTTTTGTTACTAAAGTAATGAATACCAAATTTGTTTATTGTATATGAGAGAATGGCGAGAGAACGGGAGAGGAAGATAGTTTGCTTAAACGAATATCGGTAATAAAATAAAAGAAATACTCATACATGTGCGGAAATACAGACATGTAGGCTCAATTGGTCATAGCCGAATAACCCAGTGAACATTATTTTATAACGTTAAATTATTTTATACTTTTGATGATGATCATGGTCAGACTGTTCTTCAGCGAAATATTGATTTGTTTGTAACTTGGTGCAGAATTAATTTAATGGATCTTAACTTGAAAAAATGTAAATGCATGGTTTTCTCTCGCGGGGGCGTAATTTCGTCCACTTATGTGATTAATTCTTGCCCTTTGGAAACTGTGACTACATTTCTTGATTTGGCAGTATTAGTGGATATGAAATCTTTTATTGATCATATTAGTATGATGATTGGCAAGGCTCGGGCTGTTCTTGGTTTCGTGAAAAGATGGGCTAGGGAATTCATTGATCCTTGTATAACAAGACTGCTATACATTTCACTTGTTAGACCTATTTTGGAGTATGCGTATATTATTTGGAATCCATACTATCGTTGTCATTGTGATTCAATAGAGTCTGTGCAGAAGCAATTTTTATTATTCTGTTTACGTGGCTTAGGATGGGATTGTTCCAATGGGTTTCCGTCATATTAGGCTAGATTAGGTTTGATGAAACTTCCAACTTTGGAACGTAGAAGGGCTGTTTTAGGGGTTTGTTTTGTTTTTAATCTGGTTAAAGGTGATATCGATTCTGAGTTTTTGCTTTGTAACCTGAATTTCAGTATTCCAGCAAGATTTTCACGGCACTATCGTCCTCTTTCTTTAGATTTTTATAGAACGAACTATGGATGTAATTTTCCTTTTCGTAGATTATGTAATGATTTCAACTTATATTATGATGTTATTGATTTTAATTGTAGTGTTTGTAATCTAAAACGTAGCTTATATGCTGGCATTAATTTGTAAATTATTATATTAAAATGTATTTTCGTTCTTGTCAGAGGTAGGTCCTGTTTATTGCTTGTGATTAAGTTCTGTAGCTGATTTATGTTCTCGTTGCCATTACTTTTCCCTTACCCGCTACAGTCCGGACTGTAGGGTGTACGTGTCCCTACGTAATGGGGACGAGCCCTCCGCGGTCGGGTGAGGGTGGGTTAGTGTGAGGCCGGGGACGTTCTGAAAAAATGATTGATGATTACAACCCTTCAATTACGATTACGACCTAGTCTTTCACACCACTTATGTTGTGTGTTAATTTTATAGATGAGTGGCGGGACCTATAGTTTAAAGTTGACTCCGAACGACAGATTTTTTTTGAGAAACTTTTCATTGCAATTTTGTTTACTCTCTGAGTTTTGCCAGAAATCTGTTGAGAGGAAGTTGCCGAAGAAATATTTGTTCGTATTTCGTTTTGTTGGAGATGTCAGACCTGGAGTTTGAACCGTGGTCTCAAGTCTAATAAGCAAAAAATGAGAAAGAAACAAAGAATTGTTAATGAACATTAAGAAAAGAGGAAAATAAAGGAGCAAAGAGGGAAACAATCCTCTAACTAGTCAGCTAATTACTTATTTAACTGGTCATTACAACCCTTTAGTTAGGATTACAACCTAGCTTCTCATACCACTAATGTTGTGTGTGTTAATTTTATGCATGAGTGGCTATACCTACGGTTTAAAGCCGATTCCAAATGACAGATTATTTTTGAGAACCTTTTCATGGTAATTTTATTTATTCTAACGTTACGTTTTTGTCAGAAAAGAGAAAGTCAGCTAAGAAATATTTTTTTATTTTACGTTTTTGTTGGAGATATCGTCCCTGGAGTTTGAACAGTGGCCTGACGTCTAAGAAGCCAACACACTACCAACCAGAATACGTAGACTCCTAATGATACTAGTCAGCTAATGCCAGAGTTAAAATACTTACTATTTCAGCTCCCGTCGAACAATCTTCTGTGTACGTCTCAGCATGCCAGACAGAGACATCGATTAAGGTCAGCGGACTACGCCTCCCCCACGCACAGTGAAGTGAATTTCAAATTAAATGTTTGCTGGGAAATTTGAATTGTAAGAGTATTTAAGCGTTACATTTAAAATGCCACTCATATAGGGAAGTGAACGTACATATGTATGCACGGTCATTTGAATAGCCAGGCCAACATTTGACAGCGTACATGTATGTATAAGCGTGTATATGTATATTTTAATGGCCATAGTAAATGGAAACTCGAGAAAATAATGAAAAGCAAGGGTTATAGCCAAAAAATTTGTTGTAATAAATGAGCACACAGCAAAAATAAAGGCTCTTAACAAAACATATGCATGAAAAGTAGGAAAATAATCAAGTAAAGAAGAAAAGAGAAACTAACTAGACAAACTAAAATAGTAAAAAGTAATGTGGTTATATTTATATTACAAACGAAAAAAAACATATGCTCGTATGTATACCCTGATCATATTGAATTCCGTTTTTTTCCATACTCTAGTCAATTCGAGGTTTTTAATGGCAAAAATAAGGGCATAAATAAAATCACGGCTAAAAGCGGTTTTGGCTTAAAACCTAAAATTTAACATAATGGAACTCCAAATAAATCTGCATGTGTGTTTGTGTAAAAGTATGTAAAAGGCAACATTTTTAAGCGCAAATATATTAGAAATACGTACATATGTGCTGCTGCTGGTTTTGAAAATGGATGCGGATTTTGCTGATAATCAATTACTAAAGGCATGTGCATAACATTACAAATATGACCCGAATGCCACCGCATATATGAAAACATTAAAATGTTGCTGCTGCAACCAACAGGTATAAGAATTTCTTTTACACACACACACACACGCTTCTCATTGGTACTTTACTATTTCATTGAAGCAAAATAAAAAAAGAAAGAAATACTAAAGCTCTCCTACTGTGCCATGTTTACAGTATTGAAATATAAGCGAGTAGCGTGTTCCTTAGCCTTTAACTGAAATAAGGCACTAAAAACATGGTATCCAACTATAGGACACAATACGGCTTAAGTGGTTTCCACAATGCTATTTACCATTAACCCTTTGAGGAGGGCAAATAAATTGATTTAATTTGTATTTCTTCATATTTCTTTCTTTCTTTTTCTTCCGGCCACAGGAAAGTCCAAATGAACTTCATGAATTTGTGCGTACACGTATAAAAATGGTCAGCGATAGAATGAAAGCCAGATATGATCATGCAGCAAATACTGAGGGCTTCCATGAGGTACAACTGGTTTTACTCTACAAGCCAAAGCTGAAGAAAAAATTGTCTCTCAAGCCACAAACTAGCTGGGGTGGACCTTATAAAATAATTAAAAGACTAAACGATGTTGTGTACAGGATACAGAAAGATAACAGGTCCCAAGCAAAACTGAAGGTCGTATACATAGAGCGACTAAAGAAATATGGGACAAGAGATAATGAGCATATTCGGGACGAATAGGCATAAGTGGGTGGCAGTGTTACGAAAATGAAGAATCTAGATACTGGTGTTTTGCTTTTACATCGCTTAACATTAAAATTTAAAACAAAAGCTACAAAAACAAAACAATGCAAGTAAAAAACCTGTTTACAAATTATCCTGCCGCTTAATATAACAACAAAAACCAGCATACAAATAAACAAGTAAACAAAAATATACAAACAACACTACAACAATAAATGCAAACAACGATGTTTACATTTATAGAGCTTTCGAGAGACTTAAGTTATGAACATTCGCCTTCAAGAACATTCATTAGACTTTTTACTCTGCCTTATAAAAGGCAAGGCAAAGCAGGCAACTAATTAGTGAAGTTCAGTTGGTCTTGTGTGAAGACGCGTTGTGTTTGAAGGGAGTAATCCTGATTTGAAGATCTCCGTTACAAAGATCTGTCGAATAATTGTCTTGTAATTGTTATTGTTTATGCAAAGGGCGTAAACAGAGTAATAACAAAGAAGAGCAATTGTTGTTGTTTACATCAAGTTGTGAAAAGTGGCACATAGAATTGAGAGAAAAATAAATAAAATTTGCAATCTAAGAGCTCATATTTTAAACGTTTTTAAAAAGTAAAACCGTAACAATATTTAATGTTCCAGTTTCCAGTTTTCACAATCGCAAAACAGGATAAACTTGACGTTCGAATTGTGTATGTTTAGCTTAGTTGTTGAGAAAGGTGCCAGTCAGGGAGAGACAGCCGTATGCTTCTTCTTCATTTCACTCAATAAGTAATGCTGTATATATAGAGAATGAGTCTAAAATTAATAAACATTTAAGGCCCTTCGTCCAAAATGGTTTAAAATCATAAAATTGCATGCCAGGTAAACCTTTATAAACGACATCGTTGAAATCTATTCCCAAAACTGTACAATAACAACAACAATAGCAGCCGTTATTCGAGCCATACTAACTACAGTCTGTAGCTTGTTTACGTTTGTGTTTGTGTTTAAATACATTTCTTTAAAACAGTTTTCTGTTCGTTTTCTCTTCTACTTTTTTTTTTCGTTCAGACCACCTAATGGGGGCCATTTGCACTTCCACATAAAATAATTTGTTTTGTTTTTCTCAGGAATTAGAAATCCCCTGTAGAAGAAGAAATGAAATTTATTACACACACACACACACACACACGCTATAATTAAACCATAAAAATCTTCCGTTGAATTTATGTGTGCATGTGTGGAAAGGAACTATTTTACAACAACAACTAACACAGTCCACAATAGGACTGTATTTAAAAACACAAAATAAATGTAAAGAAAATACCACAGAATTTAAAGAAAAACTTCTTTATAGTCAGGTTAGTCTCATGCCTCTAGGGATGATAATAAAATTTCTTTTGTGTTCTTTGCTTCCTTGTAAGAGATTTTCGTAAAATTCTCAGATTTTCTAACATCACAGTCATTGTTGTCTTTTTTTTATTGAGTTTCAGTTGCGGTTTTAATGTCATCACTAAAGTTTCCGGTGTTGTCAGCGGAAATATTATTGTTTCCGTGTAATAAATAACCATTTACCATATACTTCAAGGCAAATAAGGCAGAGGTTTAAACCGAAATATGTATGTAGTCGGGCCTTAAATATTTCGAAAAAGTAACACAATTTAATTGATTTGTGAAATATTATTAAAGAGAAGAGTATTAATGGTTTTAAGGGGTTTCAAAAAATTGATTTCTTCACAGTTTTGGTTACTTAAGAGTCATAGAATTAAATGAGGATGAAAAATAAAAGAAAAAGAAAAACGAAAAATAGTACAAGACGTGCAGGTGAACGCAATTTAAACAGTTTTTGTGCGAAATCACTTGGCGGCAGCGATTTATCAAAAACTACAAGACCGATTTCGTTGAGGCATTTCATACGGGTAATCTAGAGTTATACAGGGTGGGCCATCTATCGGTTTAAATTTGAAGCATCGCTTATTTCGAATCTGTCAATGCTTATGTCATTGTATTCTGTCACAAAATTGAGTATATGTCTCCACTGAACGTAATGAATCGATTTAGGCTTGAGCAACGTTGGGGTTTATTAGGCTAACGAGATACTGCACGATGATGTTGAAAAAAAATCATCTTTTCGGATGAATCTCATTTTCATCTTGGTGGAAACGTTAATAAGCAAAATTGCCGTAGTTGGGGCTCAGAAGAATCACACGTGGCCTTACAGAAGTCAATGCACCCCTTAAGAGTGACTGTTTGCTGTGGCTTGTGGAGCGGAGTCATCATTGGCCTATACTCCTTTGAAAATGAGGCCGGCGCAATCATTACGGTCAATGGAGGCACCTATCGCGCCATGATAACCGATTATTTTGTACCCAATCTTCATAGTATTGATGTGAACGATGCTACAATCGATTTATTGCGCCAAACGTTTGATGGCTGTTTAATTAGTCCTCAAGAAGCTACGATTTGACACCGTTGAACTATTTTCTGTGGCGTGCCATTAAAGAAAAGTGTTATGCCGACAAACACTTTGTTGGCATTTAAAGGCCAACATTTGTGATGCCATTGCCGAGAGTCATCAACATACACTCGAAAAAGTGCTCAAAAATTGGTTGGATCGAGTGGACTACCGTGAGACCAGTCGCTGCAGTCTTATGAATGAAATAATATTCCATTTTCCAACTAGAACAATTGTATATCACAACAAAATCAAATAAATTTGACAAAATTTCGAACTTTTATATTTCCCACTCTTTCCAACTACCTCTCGATGCTAATAGAAAAATTTTATTTCTTTTTTTGCATAACGCCTTCGTGCCAAATTCTAATTTATTTCAGAATCACAAACCACACTGAATTTACACTGAGCGTATGAGTAATATTATATGGACATACAAATAATCATACGTCATGTGGTACCCAGGAAATTATTAATTGAAGATAAATCAGTTGAGATAATATTTTATTCAGTTTTTGTTTGTAAAATACTAACTTTTGACAAAATTAAATCGGAATGCCAGATGCTGTTAAAGCTATGAGAATACTGACAGCAGTGGTATGAATAATTTTTAAAAATATTTCAACTTAATAACTGAACCCCATTAAATTATTTGCTTATTTCTTTAAATGAATTTTAATAAAAAAAAATTATAAAAAAGCAAACAAAATCCATATAAAAACATTGCTACGTGGTTTGTTTTATTAAGCATTTGAAGGCCATTGCGGAGATACCATCGAATGTATGGCTAGACAGAGTGCTTGAAAATTGGTCCAATCAAATAAGGTACTGTGAGGCCAGTCGCGCCAGCCTAATGAACGAAATAATATTCCATTTCTAAACGAAAGAATTGCACACAAATTTCAAACAATTTTTTTTTATTATATTTTTAAATTTAAACTTTTAAATGTCCCACCCTATGCATTAAGCTCCATAACTTAACAGTTTGTGGAATACTTCGAATAGCGATTCTTTTCTTCTCTAAAAAATATCACAATGTATTCCGATCGCTTAAGTCTAGGAAGGGAAATATAATGTTAACAGTTTTGAAATTGTTTAAATTGTTTTTGTTCTTATATTTTAATTAATTTAATTGTATTTAATCCTAATCAGTTTTAAATTCTTTTGTAATTTAAATAAAAATTATCACATCGTTTTGTGTTTTTTTTAGGTGTGTGTGGTAAGGCTAGAAAGAAATGAAAATTAAGCCTGTCGTCGTCCTTTATTTTAATTCCTTCTTTTTTGTTACTTCTTCATCCCGTTTTTTTGTTTTTATCATTTATCACAGTGCGTACATTTTTGTTGTTGCTGCGAAGATTAATTAATTTTTTTGTGCCTTTTTTTTGGTTTTTTCCAATACACAATAACAACAACAACAATGTATGTATCATCATTATTGTCATTATTAGGGTGAGCAAAACAAAAAAACAAACACACAGACGGCTACACCCATACACACACACATACGCATGCACTAAGCAATATAACAAATTAATTTATTTGTCAAAAAGTGTTTTTTTCTTTACTGTTGTTGTTGTTGTTGTTGTTTTTGTCTTATTTGGATTAAGTGCGGTTATAGGATTTTGTTCCAGTTTAATTCTGTTGTTGTTTTGCTTTCGTTTTTTGTGTAAAACCTTTAATTTATTTATTGAATTACAATAAAAACAACAACAACAACAGAAAAAGACAACAAATTTCGATTAATTTCATTTTAGCCATTGACATGACCACATAATCATTAAATGTTTTAACAACAACAAAAAAGTGCAAAAAAACAACAACTAAAAACAATTAATACTACTAACACGTATACACACATATATACATATACATATATATACCCACTTAGGTAGGCATAGAACGATAAAGGATCAAAAAAAAAAAAAATAAAAAAATAAACGAATAAAACAAAAACAGCTGCTCACACATACTTTTGTAAAAAATAAAATACACGATTAAGCAGACAATACCAGATTAATATTTCAATTGCACAGTGGGATGGCATGGAAAATTGGAGGTAATAAATTCAAAACTTACTTGGGTGCCTCCACAGTTTAAAGGCTATCATCGTGCACAAGTGGTTGCGTGACTGCTTTGTTGCGCTACACTGTGGATATTGGAAGACAATGTCCAACCATTTGAGATGTACACAAGCTGCAGATGAGTTTTGTTTAAAAGCCTTTATTTTTTGTTTGTTTTCATATCCTCTATTTGGTGCAGCTGTAGGTTTTATCGGGAATGTGATCTTCATTTCAATTCTTGAAAATTTCCATCTCTTTCTTTAGGTGTGTTCGGGAAACACTAAATAGTGGTAAAAGGCCAAATTTGATGAATTTCAGACTTTTATTACTCACAAGAGATATGCATAAGAGCGCACATGAAGGGGCAACGAATAAAGACTTCATTGGAATGCGTCTCAACAATTATTACTCAATAGTGAATGTTCAATGACTCCGACAATCTAGACCATGTAGATGGTGTTTCCATTCCCTTACATCAGTTCCAACATAAACAAGCTAATGTTCAACTATTTTCGAAACGTACGGCAAAAGCAAAGCCCAATTTATGCGTTTAATCACATCAAATGGCAGTCTATGAAAAATGCTCACTGTTTACTACCTTGAGAATTTCATGTTCAAAAACGGTGGAAGAGAACACGATATTAAAAACAGTCTGTGTGGGACTGAACAAGCGGTTAGTATTAGTACCGCTTCGCATCCATGTGAAATCTGTGCGTTTTTATGGTTGAGAGCTCTAGAATATGTATAACCGCGAAATTTCGGGTCTTTAGGCGTTTGTTAAGCCGCAATATCACATGAGTACTTGGAACAATTTCAAATACGAATCTGTGGAACCGAGTCTGTCAAACCCCTTTTAAGTTGAAGTTGGACATGCGCACCCAAAAATATTCAGGTGACTTTTGTATACAATAAGAAAATCTGTCGATATGTTCTCTTACTGAAGTCGCCGTAGTCTAGTAGGTAGTGTGTTGGCTTATTAGACGCAAAGCCAGGTTTCGAGCCCCAAGCCAGACATCAAGACAAAATACAAAAAGTATTTATGCGGCGACTTCCTCTCAGCAGATTTCTGGCAAAAACTCCTAAAGTAAATACAATTGCCATGAAAAAGTTTCTCAAAGAATCTGTCGTTCGGAGTCGACTTTAAACTGTAGGTCCCACCACTCATGTCTAAAATTAACAGACACAACATAAGTGGTGTGAGAAGCTAGGACGTTGTACAATGGGTCAATTCGACCTCCGGGTACTGTACTTGTCTTAATTGACGAGTACGCGTCCTCTAACCTAACCTAACTAACCTTCTCTTACTAGACACTAATAAAATATGTCTCTAAAAGCAGTGCAATCTGTATTAGAGACAGAACTATAGTTAGGCATGAATTTTATGTTGGTATAACCAACATAAATCCCACCAGAGCTGTGGGGCAGATATCAGCAATGAATCGTTTTTCGCTACTCACAATCAGTCATGAAATTTTGAAGATAAGTGAGTCAAAAATATTGAAATTCAAACTACTCTGATTCATTCGTACTACTCACTGCAACATTGACTTATAAGTACAGATTGCAATGAGCACACGCACAACGTTGACATCAAACTCATACCATTTGAAATATGTTTGATTTATAAGCCTACATATTTATATTCATAATTTTAGAAAAAAACTTGTAATACTTACAACAACAACAAAAGACACATAAGCAAAAAAGACAGAGCAGCAATCAGAGCAAACACACAATCTTCTAGTGAGTATTTTAGTGTCCGTACGCGAATCATACTTATTTTGTGCTTCGTGTATATGCTGAGTTATGGAGAGTCGTAATTAACAACATCATACGTGTTGTTAAGTATGAATTTGATGAGTACTTTAAGGACTTTAATTAAAATAAGTATGAATGCGTATAAGTATCCGCAATTATGAGTACGATTCAATTCTACTCATCTTTTTGAATACTCATTGCTGATCTCTGCTTTGGGTCAACAACAGTGAAAAATTCGATGGAATGTCTACTATGAAGGCAAGAAAAAAAAACCAAGATCCCATACATTAAGTCGCTGTTGTAGATGTAAGAACGCACAAATGCACAGCGTTAGTTTTAACATTTTGAGCTCAACCAAAATAATATACAACAGCTAAGATAAAAATTATGCTAAGCACTTATTGTACCTCCCTAGCGGTTTATTCGCATAAACCATCCTACCAACTACTGTCGAATTTAGTAGAAATTCATCACAAATCGGGTTTTCCAATTATTGCAACTATTGTGTCTGAGATGACATTTGGCTAACATCACTAAAGGACGTGGTTGGGAAACATTGCATCGATCTCTACAGTGCTCTCTACTACTGTATCTACATACATTCATACATAATTGGTCATTACAACCCTTCAGTCAGGATTACGACCTAGTTTCTCACACCACTTATGTTGTGTGTGTTAATTTTATACATGAGTGGTGGGACCTACAGCCAAAAATAAAGTAGACTCCGAACGACTGATTTTTGGGAAACTTTTCATGGCAATTTTATTTACTCTCAGAGTTTTTGCCAGAAATCTGCTGAGTAGAAGTCGCCGAAGAAATACTTTTTGTATTTTGTTTTGATGTCTGGCCTGGGTCTGGAACCCTGGCTTTTCATCTAATAAGCCAACACACTACCTACTAGACCACGTCGACTTCATAAATACATACTACTTTATCTGCTCATCATAATTTCCTCTGTATATTACACTGCAGACATACTTATTTCTACAAATAGTGTGTCTCATTAGACCCAGTATAACCTTCTGTTACATTTTTTTATTGGCTCTCTAACAAAAAAAAAAAAAAAAAGAGAAATGAGAGAAAATAAAAACAAATAAATATGAGAGCTTAACAAAAAAAAGTGGACAACGGAATCTATGGAATTCAATTAACGTTATCAATGTGAAACCAGAATAAAATAAATGAAAAAACATTGTGTAACGTTAAGCCACACTATGTCGCTCTTGTTCTCTGTGTTTCGTTAGGTTGTTATGGAATTAATTTTTGGGTATTAAATACGCATAAAAAAAACCTCAGACTATCAACATTAATTTTCAAATTAGTTTTGAAATAAAAAAATAAACGCAATTAATGGTGTTGTAAACAAAACAAAAAAGCAACAACAACAACAACAATAAAAAAAGAAATTACTTTGAAAAAATAATGCCACGGTGCGTAAATAATTGTGTTTAAACTTTAAAGAAATTCTCTCTTTTGATTTATATTCTAAGCAAGCAAATAAACAGTTATTTTACTCTTTGTCTCTGTCTCCTTCTCCTTATCTTACTCATACATTCACTTATTTATGCATATTGGTTTATAACTATTGCTGGTATTGTTTTTATTGCTTTTGTTGTTGCTGTTATAATGCTCATTAACATTGTAAATTTTAATAGGAGGACAAACACAATACGAACGAAAACTTATGCCATTAAGAAATAATTTTTTTTCCTGTAATTAATGATCTGTTAACTGTAGGAGGTTTCTCTCTCTCTCTCTCCCTCTCTTTGTTTCTAACTCTTTTTGTTGTTTGATTTTAATTTTGCACAGAAACTTTAGTCGTTTAGTTTTTAAAACAACAAGAGATGGCAGTTATTGATTGATACAATTGCTGTTGTGTTGTTGTATTTTTGATCGATTAATTCGATTTATTTTGTATTTGGTGTTGCAAATAATAAGAGAATTTCAATATAATTCTCCTGTACTATTTGCTGTGAATTAAATGAAGAGTTACGAAAACTCATAAGTTTAGAAAGAATTGATTGTTAAGTTTATTAATTGCCAAAAACTATAAATCAAATCGTAATTAATTAATCAGTGGTTTTACGATTGGAAAATGATATTGGGGAGTTAGCCTTACGAATATTATCATCAAGCATTATTTATACTGCACTGTAAAGCCAATGAGTATCTTATATATAAAAATGAATGTGAGTTTATTTGTTTGTGGGTTTGTTTGAAGTCTATAGACGGCTAAACGGCTGAACCGATTTACTTGAAATTTTCACAGTATCTTCCTGTATGTCTGGAAGGAGTTATAGGCTACTTTTTATGTTGAAATAGCCAAATTAAATAAAATAAAATAAAATAAAATAAAATAAATAAATGAAGTATGAGTGTTATTGTCTAACAAAATATTACGTATACGTCACCCGTCAGCTCTATGTAATCTTCTTATATTTAAAAATTAATGTTTGTTTATAGAATCGTAAACTATGCATTTGATCATGTTAAGATCTTTAGCAAAGTTGTTGCGCATGAGCTGGGGAAGGTTTCTAAGCTGGTATGACTAATTTCCGCCAGGTGGCGCCACTGACAATTATTTAAAATCAATTAAATCGTAAACTGTGCATTTGATCATGTTATGATCTTTAGCAAAGTTGTTGTACATGAGCCAGGGAAGGTTTCTAAGTTGGTATGATCAATATCCGATAGGTGACGCCACTGAAAATCACTCAAAATGAATTAAATCGTAAACTGTGCATTTGATCATGATATGATCTTTGATTAATTTCCGATGGATGGTGTCACTGAAAATCATTCAAAATGAATGACAAGCAATTGGTCGATCTACACCTCAAGCACGGAAGAAAAGGTCATTACGCGCCTCAGAATTAGACGAGCATTGATACTGGAAAATCTTCGAGTATATGCCGCTGAGACCCGTTCGCTGGAAACACTTGAACAACGAGAAGTGAGATTAGAAACTGATCGAACGCGTACTATTCAGGCCCATTCATCTGAATCATCAGGACAACGGGAAACAAAATCAATAAAATGATTCAAAATTAATTGGACATTTGTGTAATGTCTTTCCTTCAAATTTATTTCAGTTGGTGGCGCAGCAACACGCGCATGTTACAGCAAGTATTGTTATATTCACAATGAGTATATTATTATATCCACTTTCTTTTCCAACACCCATCTCTCGCAAGTTGCAGATTTACGTTATTTGGATATCCATTGATGCCAAAGATATAGTTACGTTAATAAAACTTACAGGCTGGTTTCCAGCATAGTGGGGTCGTGCTGTTAGTATGCAGACCCTGTGCTGACCAACTTCTTCGATGAGTTCGGTGGTATTCGGTCTGCAAATGGACTGCGCTTATCTGTGGCTTTATTTATTAGTATATTGTTACATTTTTACCTTTAAAAAACGTTTAAAATATGAGCTCGTAGATTGCAAATAAAATAAAAATAAATTTGTGTTTAGTTTTTAATTAAAATTCTTTATTATTCTCACAATTCTGTGTGCCACTGTTCACAACTTGATGTATACAACAACAATTGCTTTTCTTTGTTATTCCTCTGTTTATGCCCTTTGCATAAACAATAACCATTACTAAGCAATTATTCGACAGATTTTTGTAACGGAGATCTACAAACCACGATTAGTCTCTTCAAACGCATCGCGTCTTCACACAAGACTGACTCAACTTCACTAACTCAGTCGCCTGCTTTGTCTTGCATTTTATATGGCAGGGTAAACAGTATGACACATGTTCTTGAAGGCGAATGTTCATGACTTCGTCTTCTCGAAATCTCTATACATGTACAACATTGTTGTAGTGTTGTTTGTGGATTTTTGTTTACTTGCTTATCAGTTTTTTTATGCTGGTGTTTGTTGTTATATTAAGCAGTACGATAATTTGTAAACAGGTTTGTTAACTGCATTGTTTTGTTTTTGTAGCTTTTGTTTATAATTTTAATGTTAAGCGATGTAAAAGCAAAACACCAGTATCTAGATTTTTGATTGTCGTAACAATACGATAATTTTTTATTACCTTCAGATTCGCATGCACAAATAAAGAAACAAAAAAATTAAAGAAAATCCTTTTATTTTATAATGAATTTCTCTTATAATTTCCATTAACAATGCCCATGGAAATTAATACTTTTCTTGTTTTTGTTATTATTTTAATTAATAACCTCTCAAATATTACCTTCACCACACCATGTCCTCGCCAAATGTCTGTCAACATTTTATGACAATAATTTTGAAAACTTTCCTCCTTTTTCCTCATTTTTCCTCTTTTTTTATTAATGAATTGCTGTTTGTCTTAAACAGTTTTCAAACCGCCATTACCCTTCCATTAATAACACGTGTTTTCATTTCCTTTTTAGTCTCCCAACATTTCCGGTTCCTTAAGTTTTTATTTGAATACTAGCCCCCACTTGATGAGTATTTGCTTTTGAGATTCTCCTTTTAAAACTGTTAACAGCTGCCGCTTTTAATATTTTTAAGGTTCATTATGCCACATCAGGTCGTCTTAGGGTGGAAAGTGTTGAGAAATTTTAAAATTTTTTCTTTTAATTTTTTACGCATTTCGCTTGGATACATATTTCCATCAAATAGGCCTTATTTGTGTGTGGGTGTAATGCCTTTTTGGCGTTCCTTTTATAGTCTGATTTATTTAATTATGGCCTGAAGACGAATTGTTAATGAAATTGAGTTAAAGTTGTGGCATTTATATGCTGCTGGTTTCTATACATTCTCTCCTTTAAATATTGTTTTCGATTTATTGGATACAGGAGTCCCTGAGAATAGTTCAAATTCTATACAAAATTGATAATCTTAACTCTACAAATTGTTTTAAAAACTCTTTAAATTGTAAATTGCTTATGACTTTATTGTACTGCTTAAAGAATTTTTAAGTGTTGTTCTGTAATTTTTGTTTTTTTAAGTTTTTTTTTCGAAATTTTCTTTAACTTTTTTATGGCACTTCTGTTCATTAAATGTGGAAAACATCTTTAAGTTTCAGTTTTAGTTTCTTTTAATGGATTGCTCGTAAACATTTTATTGCGTTATAATTATACCAGAACTAATTTCTTTTAGAAAAAACAAAAAATGAAACGAAATAAAATTTTTTATGTCTTTAAATTTTATTTAAAATTTCTACAAACAGTTCTATTGTATAAGATTGGTAGCCAATTTTGTATAGTAGAAGTATTAAGAAACAAGTCATTGTAGTCTAGTAGGTAGTGTGTTGCTTTATTAAATGTGAGGCCATGAAAAGTTTTTTAAAAAACTATCCTTCGGATTCGACTTTAAGCTGCAGATGCCAACACTCATGTATAAAATTAACACTCACAACATTAGTGGTATGAGAAGCTAGGTCATAATCCTGGCTGAAGGACTGTAATGACTAATTATGTATGTACGTGTGTGTGTAAATGATTGGGTGCTTTGAATCCAGAAACATACACCTTAAACGTCCATTATAGTGTAGGGATGTAACAATAGTGTTACGAAAATGAAAAATCTAGATACTAGTGTTTTGCTTTTACAAATAAACAAAAGCTATAAAAACAAAACAATGCAGTAAACAAAGCTGTTTACAAATTATCGTACTTAACAACAAACGCCAGCATAAAAAGGTAAACAGGTAAACAAAAATACACCAACAGCACTACAAGAATAAATAAAACAACGATGATAAACAACGATGTTTACATTTATAGAGATTTCGAGAAGGTGAAGTCATCAACATTCGCCTTCAAGAACATTAATCAGACTGTTTACCCTGCCATATAATAGGCAATGTAAAGCAGGCGTCTGAGTTATTGAAGTTCATCCAGTCTTGTGTGAAGACGCGGTGCGTTTGAAGAGCGTAATCGTGGTTTGAAGACCTCAGTTACAAAGATCTGTCGAATAATTGTCTAGTAATTGTTATTTATGCAAAGGAATAACAAAGAAAAGCAATTGTTGTTGTTTACATCAAGTTGTGAACAGTGGCTTACAGAATTGTGCGAATAATAAAGAATTTTAATTTAAAGCTAAACACAAATTTATTTTTATTTTATTTGCAATCTACGAGTTCATATTTTAAACGTTTTTAAAAGGTAAAAACGTAACAATAGTGTTTTAGTGAAATCATTGAAAGACTTTGTACGGGACTTTAACCCATTAAAGTATATTGCTTATTACAGTTGAGCAAGGTTCGTCTAACTGAGAAATATACGTTAAATATACCTTTCCTACATTATGGGAATCTCTATGCCGTTCTTTAACAACCAATCTCATGTACTTAGAAATTATATTTCATATTTCCCGAGTGCTCAACATTACTTACTTACTTAATTAGGTCTTTACAGCACTTAAGTAAGGATTACGACCTAGCTTCTCACACCACGCATGTTGTGGGTGTTAATTTTATACATGAGTGGCGAGACATACAACTTACAGAGGAGGAAAACTGCTGACATGAACTCGTCGAAAGCATTTTTTCAGATTTTGTTATATTCAAGATATTTGAACCATTCGCTCACATCTAATCTAACTGATGAACACTGTCTATTAAAAATGCTGCCTCATTAGAGATAGTCCTACTTCCACAACACGGCTTCAGGGTGATAAGTCTATACACTGACCCTATTCTACCGCGGTACTTAAGACAATCTACCCGAATGGGTGCAGGATATAGTACAATTTTTTTAATTACTTAGGCGTAAATTTAAAAAACGTAAAGAAATCGAACCGCATATGTGTGGCAACAACAAATGCTGAGCAAATGTAGAGAGGCCAATGGACGTATGTGCATTGATAGAAATTGCAAAAGATGTGCAGGAATTAGATTTCCTATAAATTTTACTTCATTGATATTTCTGATTTGGCTTAAAAGCTTCTCACGCTTCTTCTATTAATCGTCCAGGGACTTAGTCCTGGTTTCCGCAGCCTATGTTCGGCGCATATTTCTATCAGAAAAACTAAAACCTTGTCAGGTGGTGTGATTATTTCGGAAATCCTTTGATCTTTTGATAATAAAACGGCACCGTTTTCTGTAGTCATATTTGATATCAATTTCTGTCATTAATTCAGAGTCCAACCAACTCAGGAGGGCATTCATATATTGAACGATTTATCCAAGAATAAAACCGAACAGATTATATAATTCTGCATACAAACCTCTCCCTATGTCTTTCTCAAATGCAGTATTAATTTGTCTGAAACGTTCCTACTGTAAATATCCACCTGTTCTAAAAAATCTATTGGCTTTGATTAGCCTGTGCAGTATATTATAGTGCCAGCATAATAAGTGAAAATCTTGATGGTTTTTAAAACCAAGAAAGTATTTGAACGTCTATAAAATGAAGATACTAGAGCTGGCATTTTCGGCCAAGTTCCTTTGCATGATGTGCTCTCACGAGCGTTTGATGGATTCTCTTTCCCACAGCTTAATAATGGCTAACGTAACATTATTTTTGATGTGCTTTAACTTAATTGTTCAATGGATTATCAAATAGGAATATAACGTGCCTTAAAATACAAGTTACACTTAAATGTAACGCTCACATGTTTTATGTGCACATAATATTAAACAAAAGAATTGTTTATAATTATATTATCTTCTCTTAATTTGTTGAGGAATACAATTAAAAGATTTCCTGGAATTAATTCGTTTGGTTGTAATGTGTGCCCACAAATTTTCTTTTTTTTCATACCAACTCTTTGTAACAAGAGGATCATGTGTAGCTACACATGAATATTATATAAAAATACATCTACACACACATACATATGTATGTATAAATATAGTGTAATTGTTTAAGAAAAGTTAAAGTTATTCTAATTTATTAAGGACACAAACCATTATAACAGGGAAATTGTAAATAATAAAAAATATTATAATAATTGTTGGTTAGAATTTACTTACACACACAACATACATAATAGAACTAATAACGGGTGTTTACAACATCATACATATATGTACATTTATTTACATATAAAGACCCAGTGACTTTAAGTTTTGCTCTCTCTCTCTCTCTCTTTCTCTCTTTACGGCATTGTCTTACTACTGCTATTTAAGGAAACAATTATTAAGGAATGTTTTTCAAAATATATATAAATATCTAGGCAAGTATGTGTGTACGTGTGAGGGTGTATGAAAGTAATAATGGCTAGACAGACAATAGGCCGTATGTCCGTTTATTTGTTAACGAAAACGGACTCTTAAAATTAAAACATAAATAGAAAATATGAATACATTACACACTTATTCACATATGAAATCCTCTAAGAAAAGAAAGCGAGAGAGAGAGAGTGAGAGAGGAAGAGTAAAAGACACAAATGTTAATGGTATACAAATCGAAATATTATATTGTAATTTACAGGCGTAAATTTTATATGAATATGGTAAATATTACAACATTCACTCTCTCTCTCTCTCTTTTACTCTCATTCACTTCCTCAGATATGTACATATCCAAACAAATATTTCATCAAGTGTTTGCCTATTTGTATACAATTAAAATGTGTGTGTATGCTTGTATTTACCCAGTATTTGTTGTTATAAACACATTTCCAAGGCAAAATGAAAATGTCCAAGTGTCCACACATATGTTAACATAGCTATTTATCCCCTCTCTGTGTTAGTATACCCTTTTCCATAGTCTTTCTCTTCACCTCTCTGCTGTACCTCTAATTGTGTATTTATTTGTGTGTTTATTAATATTTATGTGTGTACACTATACACACGTACATATATAAGTATGTGTATTTGTTTTTAAACGTAAACAAATGTATACGTGAGACATATACATTAACACGTAACGGAAACTAACTAGAGAAAATATAAACAACACCAACAATAACAATAACAACGACAAACACATATACCAGGCATTTAAAACAAAAGCAAATATAAAATGAAAACATAAGTAATTACACAACAAAAGTAACAAAATGGCCTAAAAACAAAATATACAAAAACAACAACAACAACAGTAACAGCAACTCAACAACAATGACAACAATTGCAATAATTTTTATCCTACAGTATCACACAAACTATTATATTCGTTCATACATACATACATATATATATATATATAGGTACACATGCATATAGTATAACTTACACTAAAAGAAAGAAAGAATGAAAGAGAAAACTCTCTTATAAAACTTAGTGCATATTTTAAGGGGTTTTTAAGATATTGTTCCAAAATGAAAAATCAAGATACTGGTGTTTTGCTTTTACATCGCTTGACATTAAAATTATAAACAAAAGCTACAAAAACAAAACAATGCAGTAAACAAACCTGTTTACAAATTATCGTACTGCTTAATATAACAACAAACGCCAGCATAAAAATATGGTAAACAAGTAAACAAAAATACACCAACAACACTACAAGAATAAATGTAAACAAAATACTCAAACAAACAACGATGCTTACATTTATAGAGATTTCGAGAAGGTGAAGTCATGAACATTCATCAGACTCTGTACTTTGCCATATAAAAGGCAAAAAAAAAAGCAGGCAACTGAGTGAGTAAAAGTTCTGTCAGTCTTGTGTGAAGATGCGGCGTATTTGTTTGTTTGTTCGTGGTTTGAAGATCTCTGTTACAATGATCAGCAATCATTAGGGTATCTTTCTTCAGACTAGGCGTATATACTTCATAATTTCTTTGTTGTAGAACTTCTGTACTAGATTAGCGATAATCTTGGTCAATTGGTCCTCATCAGCTGTTTGATTACTTAATGTATGCTAACATTAAAGGCAAGTTTTAGTCAGACGTTGTTTGATTCCTTCTACTGGGTTTGCTTATAAATGCTTATAAATGATAATGAAACGTAACGACTTCTCTGTTTTGGTTTCAGTTGTGTTCTCATTTAAAGACCAGCTTATATAGTTTTGGTATTTTATTGTATTCGATTATATCTCACAGTGTATTAAAAACATTTATTTTTATTCTCATTAACGCACATGTGTATTCAACATAAATATTACACAAGAATATCTCTTTCGTATTTATTTTTTAAGTAAATATTCTACATATTCAGATGCCATTGCATGCAGAACAGAATACAGTGATGGTGGCAATAATAGCAAGTTTTGTTTTGGCAAGAAATTCTTTTCGTTTTAAAGTCAAAGACATATTTATTTATTCTGTAGTATTTTTCAGAAACATTACATCAGACAAATATTAAAATATGAAATTGTTGTAGTTTTGTTTACTTGTTTACCATTTTTTAAGCTGGTGTTTGTTGTGATATTAAGTAGTACGATAATTTGTAAACATGTTTGTTTTTCTTGCATTTTTTTGTTTTTGTTGCATTTATTTATCATTTTAATGTTAAACGATGTAAAAGCAAAATACCAGTATCTTAATTTTTTATTTTCGTAAGAATATCTTTATCCAATACTGTATAGTTTTTTGTTTTGTTTTTTAATAGAAAAATATTTCCATGTACAAATGTAGGCATGTGTGTATATGTTTTAATAAAATAATAATGGTTGTAATTGTTCCATACATTAATGCATACTGTTTAATGGTGAGTGTGTGAATAAGTTTATTAAATATATACACATGTATTAATAACAATAACACCACTACTACCACTATACACACATAGACACTCATATCCATACATATGATATTTTTAGGCTTTCAATTTATATGTGCATAGAGACAATACTCTCTCTCTCTCTCTCTCTCTCTCTCGTTTATAAATATTTTTTTATACCCAGCGAACAATTTTTGTTCGTTTTTTATTTATTTTCTTAAGAAATATTTTGTAAAAGCTGCTACTAGTTGACGAAATGTTCTCTACATTGCTCTACTAGAACAATTAAATGAAACTATCTAGAAACTTGTCGTTAAATACATACATATATACATACACAGCATAAATAATTGGTCATTACAACCTTTCAGTCAGGATTACGACCTAGCTTTTCATACCGCTTATGTTGTGTGTGTTAATTTTACACAAGAGTGTTGAGACCTACAATTTAAAGTTGACAGATTTTTGAGAAACATTTCATGGCAATTTTTATTTACTCTCAAAGTTTTTGCCAAAAATCTGCTGATAGGCAGAAATATTTTTTCGTTTTTCGTTTTGTTGCAGATGTCTGACCCTGGGTTTGAATCGAGTCCTCATGTCTAATAAGCCAACACACAACACTCTAGACTAAGGCGACTTCAATTTCCAGCTACACATATCGATAATGGCTCTGCGAAAATTGACATCGAATGGTGTGGACTTTTCAAAATACTTTCTCTCTTCCACATCCCCAATACACATACATATAATATTTATGTACGTAAACACCATGTATTTAATTGAAAATATGTGTTGTATTTATATTTTTTATAAATTGTTGTCGTGTAGTATTTTAAGTGCTTGACTGGAAAATAAAGCAATCAAATTCTCGAACAGATTTTCATCATGGGTTTCGAATTTATAAAAACTATGAGGCCTTAATTCTCTCCAAAAAAAATTCATGTAGAAAGCCACAACGAACAAACACGTGCAAACCCAATATGTGTTCAACGATATATGTATGTAACAGCTGTCTCCTGCAGATCACTAATTACCTGCTTTGCTGGAAAGAGTAGGTTAATAAAGCAGATGGAGCAATAGCTTTCTGGTAAATTTATGTTCCTTAAAGAAAACAAGAGAATGAATGAATGAATCCACCGCATATTTATATTTGAAAAAGAATTTGAATTTGAACTTAAAACATTCAGCCTGTCTTACGTATACATGTATTTCGTTAGTGATAACAGATTTCACACGAAAATGTTTACTGGGTATGTCACAAAAACAAAATTCCCAGAAGTTGTAAAACACAAACAAAAACTCATAAATAAAAATGCATGTTAAATAGATTTTTTGCTTTTGCCTACTTCTTGTCTTGCCTTTCGTTTTCGTTGTTGCTATTGTTATTGTAATTATTACCGTTTTGTTTTTTGTTCATGTTCTTGTTGTTATCGTTTGTTAATATAATTGTAATTTGATTAGATGTTATTGTAGTTGTACTTATTTGTACTCATTATTACCGTTATTATTGTTTTTGAGGCAGACATGTTTTAAGACATGTTTACGTTGACTTTTTCTTAATGAATGGGTGTCTGATATGATGTCTTTTAGTTTTTAAAGAGAGACAGATGTAGAAGCAAATTAATATATAATATAAAATTAAATACAATATTGTTACGTTTTTACCGTTTAAAAACGTTTAAAATAAGAGCTCCTAGATTGCAAATAAAATAAAAAATAAATTTTGTGTTTGGTTTAAATTAAAATTCTTTATTATTCGCACAATTACTGTGTGCCACTGTTCACAACTTTACGTAAACAACAACAATGGATTTGTTTGTTGTTTCTCTGTTTATACCCTTTGCAGAAACAATAACAATTACTAGCCAATTATTCAACATACCTTTGTAACGGAGATCTTCAAACCACGATTACTCTCTTCAAACACACCGCGTCTTTACACAAGACTGACTGAATTTCATTCACTCCGTCGCCGGCTTTGCCTTTCCTTTTATATGGCAGGGTAAACAGTCTGATGAATGTTCTTGAAGGCGAATGTTCATAACTTTGCTTTCTCGAAATCTCTATAAATATAAACATCTTTGTTTACATTTATTATTGTAGTGTTGTTGTGTATTTTGTTTACCTTAATTCTTGAATTGTTGTTGGTGTACTTTTGTTTACTTGTTTACCATTTTTCTTTATACTGGTGTTTGTTGTTATATTAAACAGTACGATAATTTGTAAACAGATTTGTTTACTGCATTGTTTTGTTTTTGCAGCTTTTGTTTATAATTTTAATGTTAAGCGATGTAAAAGCAAAACAACAGTATCTTGATTTTTCATTTTCGTAACAATATTAATCTTTATTTAGTGTCTCTAAAAGTACCAACTATTTAATTGATATCCTTTTATCCATTTCCACACTTATTTTTTCCAATTCCCTGCGAGTTTCACAAAATTACAATCTTTATACAGCATTTTTGTTTGCTCATAAAGTAAAATTGCTGTAGTCTAGTCTATTGGCTAGTTAGACGTGAGCCAGTGGCGCAAACCATAGCTCAGACATCTCGAACAAAATGGAAGAATGAAATAATATTTCTTACGACGACTTGCTCTCAGCTGATTTCTGGCAAAAACTCTGGGAGTAATAAAGTTGCCATCAAAAGTTTCTTAGAAATCTGCAGTTCAAAAACGACTTTACAGTGTAGATCCCACTACTCATGTTGATTTTGTCTTTAAGCAATATTTTTCCGTGAGTGTATTCCTTCTTGGCTTAAGCAAAATAATTTGGACAACAATTTGGTTAATAAAAAAACATTTTCAACAATAGTTGTGTAGGATGTGTTTTCAAGTTTGTTTTTTGGCTTATGTAGCAGAATATTGTCAGTTTGTTAAACAAATTGTGAAACAAATTATTACAACAACAACAACAATAACAAATAAACAATTAAATTGTGAACAATTCCTTGTGAATAATTCAAAAAGGCAAGCTTTCGAAAGCTGCGCAAGTTTTAAAATCCCATTAAAATTGCAATTGAAGGAATCTAATTAAAATTGTAAAACAAATAGAACAACAACAACAGCAATAACAACATTAATGCCGTAAAAAAAATTGGTTTAAAATAAAGAAATCCGGATTAAATCCGGTTATATTTTCCAACATTATCATCAGCCAACAGGAATATAATTACAAAACTTGCAAACAATATGAGAGGTAGTGCTAGAGCGACTGCTAGTACGAGTGGTGGCATAATGATACACACATACTAGCTGGCCCCCTGACTTTAGTAACCATTTTAAATGTCATTTTCTATGGAATTGGGCCACAGCAATAGCTCTGGAGTAGTTGTAGCTACTGGTTGCTACTGATTGCCTTGAAATTACTGTGTTGAACAGATAGAAGTGTATAGTGGTGGTGGTGGTGGTATTAGCGAAATGCTGCTGCTTAAAATTGCCAACTTTTAATTGCAAATATTGTGTTGCAATGCAGAGAACATATTACCCGTTCGTATTGTACAATTACATAAACTAGTGAGAACAACACTACACGTGAACAAACTGTAGAAAACTACACCATAAATGCTGCAACATCATCAACATTTGCCATTATCCACCATCATTATAAACACAATAATAATATTGCAACACATATATACAATACATACATATGTACATATGTATGTGTGGTATGTACATATGTATGTTATGAATTCCTGGGTATTACATCAATTGTCTGTTTCGAATAACTCTAATAAGTTGGTATTGAAAGGCCTTAAAGGCTATTTTCTAACGAACCATATGTACATACGTATGTACTATGTGGCAAATATATGAGTGAGTATTTACAAAATATACACGTTCAATGTTGCAATTAAAATTATTGTTGCAAAACTATACAAATGGCATACAAGAGAGCAGATTTTATACACTCATCCTGTGTATTTTATAAGTGGCAGTGCCGAGTAATGACAAGTGGTTGTTGGTTGCCTTATTTAAAAAGGAATTGAAATTGAAGCGATATTTTGTTGTAAATTTAAATTTCTTTTCTCTACAAAGAAATTAAATTTGTTTTGCAAAGAAAAATCTGCTAAAATTCTGGCAATAGAATCTCAATTATTTTTTTTGTAAGTATTTAATCGTTCGAATATTTGAATCAAATATTTTCATAAATTCCTTCCTTTAAATAGAAAAATGATTTCGATTGTACATAATAAAGTATGTCAGGGTTAAATTTAATTTAAAAAAAAAAATAAAAAAATGAATTTCAATTTAGGTTTTCTTTTTCACAAGAAATTTTTTTTTAAAATTCTTCCCATAAATTGCTTTGAAACTTAAAGGCAAATGATTTAAATAACAACAACAACAAAATGGAAAAGAAAATTTAATTAAAAAGAAAAAGTTTCTTGGAATTATTACTCACCTAGAAAACTTATTTTCATAAGTGCAGCATTCCACTGAATCCCTCGAACTTAACAGAGAGAGAGAGGGAGAGAGAGAGAATTACTCTGGCTGTCAGTTTTGGCAGTTGTCTCCCTCAAATACCCATCTCTGGCGAATGAGCATTGAGGATTCGATTCCCACCATAACTCCATAGAATTAGCTTTTGCCGTAGCATACAAAATGGATGCCCAATCTGTAGCTGCTGATATCCAAGTAAGTCTAACGGGGAGGAGAATTATGTTGCAGGATGTGATTGTTGAGGTGAGGAGAATAATGGCATGTTATTAAGAATAAAATTGTACAGCTTTACAGGCTGAAGACTGGTTGCTTTGTGAAAGTGGCTCGAGCTGGTCTTCGCAGTCCCAGCCGTAGTCCTCAGCGTTGCGTTTCCCTCATTTGCACGTGATAGTATGGTAAACGGTGAAGGGAGAGGCACGAGAACATTAAAGTACTTCGAAAGCTCAATACTTCCGAGGCTCTATATATGCTTATGCTGTTGCATTTACTTTTCTAAATCGTTCTGTTAGTTTGGGTCAAAAACGCTATACAGCGCAGTATGACTAACGTTCTCGAGAGTGTGGTCTCTAGAAAGAATTATTAGATTGAACTTCTACTGTATACCCGAATTCTAATTCGGTAACATGTTGCGAGGTAGTTGCCATAGTCTAGTAGGTAGGGTGTTGGCTTATTAGACGTAAAGCCAAGGTTCGAGCCCCAGGCCAGGCATCAAGACAAAATACAAAAAAATATTTCTTCGGCGACTTCCTCTCAGCAGATTTCTGGCAAAAACACTGAGAATAAATAAAATTGCCATGAAATAGTTTCTCAAAAAAAAAAACTGTCGTTCGGAGTCGACTTTCAACTGTAGATCCCACCACACATGTATAAAATTAACACACACAACATCAGTGGTGTGAGAAACTAGGACGTTGTACAATGGGTCAATTGGACCTCAGGGTACAGTACTTGTCTTAATTGACAAGTACACGTCCTCTAACCTAACCCAACCTAACAGGTTGCGAGGTAGTCGCCATAGTCTAATAGGTAGTGTGTTGACATATTAAACGTAAGGCCACGGTTAAAACCCCAGGTCACTGCCTCTCAGCAGTTTGTTGCCAAAAACTCTAAGACTAAATAAATAAGCCATGGAAAGTTTCTCAAAAAATCTATCGTTCGGCATCAACTTTAAACTGTAGGTCGCGCCACTTACTAATAAAATTAGCCCACATAACATCCGTGGTGTGAGAAGCTAGGTCGTGATCCTGACTAAAAGAGTTGTAATGACCAATTATGCATGTGTGTATGTAACAGGTTCGTAACATTCAGTGTAATCGATTTAGGTTCGTTACTGGAATATAATCGATTACTTCAGAGATAAATTCTAACGTTAGATCATGTTTTTCTTAGGTGTGGTGAACATGAATTACCACTACATGCTTCCTAATGGCTGAAAAGTATTTCGGGTGGAGATCTTGATCATTAAAGAAGCACGAATTGCGTGAGAGAGTGCCTATATTTTCTTATTATTCCTTTGGCTTGTTTTAGTATCATTAATCAAGATTTTCAGCCGGGCAGGTTACTTATTTAGGATTGCAATTATTACTTGGAAAGACTTGAAATCCTTTTGATTTAAATTCAAAATTCTGCTTTACGGAATTAAGGATCATCATTGCATTGTCTTTAGAGGTTTAAACCTGTTTTTGCACTTTAAATTTCTCTCATTAAAGAAGAGTAATTAAAAACAATTCAAAGAATTAATTGTAAAACAAAAGTGATAATTATTGATTAAGAAATTTATTCATTTATTTGTAAGAAAATGCATTTGTGTGTGGCTGTGTGTGTATGTGTGAATAAGTCTTTGAATAAAATGTAAGTGAGTGTGGCTGCTTGTAAGTGTAAGAGATGTAATGGTTGAATTGAATACTGATTAAAATTTTCATTTTAATTAATCATCTGAATGGAATATACTACCTTTACAAATGTTATTGATTTATTATTTAATTTCATTTTCCAAAAATTATCAATTCATTCCATACATACTCATGCACTCAACAAAACAATGTAAGCATGAGCATGAACATGATCATGAACATTACACTGAATGTGTGCATGAACATAAGCATGAATAGAAGGCCAACTGTTTTCAACCACAAATCTAATGATGGTATTGATGATAAAATTCTAAAGAATTCTTATGCCCATTAAAACAATACCATACCGTAATCAGGTGCTTGTAATTCAATTGGGAATTTTTTTTAATTGATTTTGAGAAGAAATCAAATTAGATTTGAAAATTTTCAGGTATGAAGTGGTCATTGGACGAAGCAAACACAGACAGGTTAGGAAAGAGCTTGCGGTACATAAATTAGATACTTTCAGGCTAAAGTTTGACGCCTATAACCAAGGCAAAAACAATTTATATTTAAATCAGGCCTGCATATATCTTTTTGCCTTAATATTATTATGAAAATGAAGAATCTAGATACTGGTGTTTTGCTTTGACATCGTTTAACGTTAAAGTTATAAACAAGTCGCCGTAGTCGTAGTGTGTTGGCTTATTAGACTTAAAGCCAGGGTTCAAACCCCAGGCCAGACATAAAACCGAATACAAAAAGTATTACTTCGGTGACTTCCTCTCAGCAGATTACTCGCAAAAACTCTGAGAGTAAATAAAATTGCCATGAAAAGTTTCTCAAAAATCTATAGTTTGGAGTCGACTTTAAACTGTAGGTCACGCCACTCATGTATAAAATTAACACACACAACATAAGTGGTGTGAGAAACTAGTTCATAATCCCGAATGAAGGGTTGTAATGACCAATTATGTATGTATTATAAACAAAAGCTACAAAAACAAAAATAATAAACTTGTTTACATGATAAACAAGTAAACAAAAATATAACAACAAACAACATCATAAACTAATGGTAAAAAAGTAAACAAAAATGCAACAACAAACACTACAAGAATGAATGTAAACAAAATACACAAAAAACAATAATGAAATAACGATATTTACATTTATAGAGATCTGGAGAAGGCGAAACCACGAACATTCGCCTTTGAAGAACATTCATCAAACTGTTTGTTTTGCCATATAAAAGACAAGACAAAGCAGGCAACTGAGTTAGTAAAAGTTCAGTCAGTCTTGTGTGAAGATGCGATGTGTTTGAAGAGATTAATCGTGGTTTGAAGATCTCCATTACAAAGATCTGTCGTTTGATTGCTTAATGATTGTTATTGTTTATGCAAAGGCTGTCAACAGAGGAATAACAAACAAAGCAATTGTTGTTGTTTACATCAAGTTGTGACCAGTGGCTTACGGAATTGTGCGAATAATAAAGAATTTTAATTACAAACTAAACACAAAATTTATTTTTAATTTATTTGCAATCTACGAGCTCATATTGTAATATCATAGGTTAGGTTAGGTTAGGTTAGAGGACGTGTACTTGTCAATTAAGACAAGTACAGTACCCGGAGGTCGAATTGACCCATTGTACAACTTATGTTGTGTGTGTTAATTTTATACATGAGTGGTGGGACCTACAGTTTAAAGTCGACTCCAAACGACAGATTTTTATTTATTGAGAAACTTTTCATGGCAATTTTTATTTACTCTCAGAGTTTTTGCCAGAAATCTACTGAGAGGAAGTCGCCGAAAAAATACTTTTTTGCATTTTGTTTTGATGTCTGGCCTGGGGCTCGAACCCAGGCTTTTGCGTCTAATAAGCCAACACACTACCTACTAGACTACGGCGACTTCAATATCATAAAAACTATAGAATAATAGCAATATTTCTTATCTTGTTTTTGAATGTGTTGGTAATAGTACTTAAATTTCATATTGAAATTGAACTTGATAAACTTGAATTAATTTTTAGACGATCTTAAATTATTTTTATATAAATATTAACTATTCCAGCCAATCAGGCTCAATCAAATAGTTTTATTAGAAGCCATAAAACTTAAGACGTTCAATCAAATCGCATAAATATTGCCGATTTAAAATGGATTTGAGACGGTTAGCAAATCAATGACTAAAGTAATGTTTATGAGTGTCTAGTGTTTTTATGGGCCAAAATATTAATGGATTTATGAACGTAAAAAAAAATTATAAGAATCAGAAACCAAGTAGAAGTACTTCATTAAATTGTAAGAAAATTGAGAAAAAAAAACTACAAAATATTATACGAATTGAATTTAAATACCTTATCGTTTGCGTTTAATTTATTTCCCTTGAGAAAAAAGGAAACAAAAAACTGTTTTAAAACGAGTATTAAAATGTCATCATCATTAAGTCCTTTATTTATCTTTCCTTTAATTTATCCTTCAAAACATTCGTGTTTATAAATACAGCATGTTTAAGTGTATTTAAGGGTGCAAATGTTAGAGTGTGTGTGTGTGTCATTGTCGTACTGATGACATGTGTCAAAATGTATTAAACAAATACAAATACAAAATCATTAAATTACATGTGTCATGTACATAATCATTACAAATACAAGGAAATTATTTTATATTTCATTACACTTCTACGCTTCATATGATTCCCTTTTCACTTGTTTTCTTGCTTTGCTTTTTTCTCTCTCTTTTTGTTTCTTTTTTCTTTCTTTACTGATTGGCATAATTTAATACAGAAGGAAAGCAAGAAAAAAAAAAATGATTATAAAAATAATTTTTTATTGACTTTGAAATCAGGATGATGATGATCTACAAAAGGCGTCGAACGAACCACTCTTTCGTGTTACTCATGTTTTCTTAATGACAACAGAAAGATATATGCCTTGAAGCGTTAAGACAGACGGGGAAGGAGGTTTTATATCTCAAATTTAAAGCATTTTAAAAATAAATTTAATTTTAACTCTGAACAGATGCCCACCACCTCCTCCCTTTCCTTCAGTTTTTCTTTTGTTTGCTTGGAAATGCTGTTACGTTCTAAATTTATTTCTCTTTCTAAGCTTTTGAAGGTAAACACTTAAGAAATACATGTTAATCAATTAAATATGAAATGAATAACGAACAAAAATATCGAAAGAAATATTCAAAATATTTTAAACACAAGGAAATCAATATTCAAAGTTATTCATTCATAAGCATGCCTGCCACCACCCTGCCAACTACCAACCGCCCTTATGAGTATTTATTCACACAATAATTAAATTTTCTTTTGTAAATACATTTTGAATTGCTTTGAATAGATGATTCAAAAAGGAAATTTAATTGATTTTGTTTAAATATAGTCACAGATTACTTCTGTATTCATCAAAGATTTGAATTGTTCTGATACTGACTGACTGACTGACTGACTGACTAATTTATTTACGAATCGATTCAATAGTTAAGGCAAGACAACTTTGTAAGCATCACTCCTAATTTGGAAGCCAACTGTTATGAGGTATGAACAGGATTAATTAAAGTGAAAAAGATGAAAATTATTGGCAGAGAAATAAAGGATTTGAATCATTCGTATAAAAGCCAACATGTCTATATTGATTAAAAGTAATCGGTGTGATGAAATTTTGCAATTTCAGAATAAATACATGATTAGTCATTAAAACCCTTCAATCAGGATTACGACCTAGTTTCTCACACCACTTATGTTGTGTGTGTTAATTTTATACGTGAGTGGTGATACCTACAGTTTAAAGTTGACAGATTTTTTAAAAACATTTCATGGCAAATATTATTTACTTTCAGAGTTTTTGGCAGAAATTTGCTGCGAGAAAATCGGCGAAGAAATAATTTTGCTAGCTTTGAACCGTGGCTTCACTACCCACTGGACTACGGCAGCTACCTATCAACTTTTTCTAATTCGCAAAGCTCTACTGATATGTATTACAGGGTGGCTGATATGTATTGCAACCAACTTCATGTTGTTATCATTTGTAAACCACTCGTCTGACAGCTGACAGATTTATTCCAGTGACAGTTAAATTTATTATTTACAAGCTTACAAAAGCATTTTGATCTATTGCATTCAGAAAAAAGTTATTCGTGATGGAATTCAAGCGTGATAGTGTGATTGCTTTATATTTGGCTGGAAAACCACAGGTGGCTATCGTTAGAGCCCTCCAGCATTTAAATGTGAATAAATCTTTTGTGTCTCGTACCATTGCTCGATAAAATAAATGCCGAATATTATCGGGAAAATGTCTTAAAGACAGTATTGAAGCCCTGGACAGACAAACATTTCGGCCGCAGACTATGGACATTCCAACAGGACTCAGCACCACCGCACTCAGCACGCGTCAACCAAGAATGGCTTAAAAAGGAGGTTCCTCGCTTCATTTCTACCGCACAATGGCCACCAAAATCTCCGGATCTCAATCTGTTGGACTTTTGCGCCTGGGGCATTTTGGAGTGTAACGTTCTCACTAAAAAATACCAAAGTGTCGATCATCTCAAAACGGCCAAAATACCGCAGAGCCACTTTCGTGCAGCCTGTGATGGCTTTGTCGGCCGTTTGAAGGCCATAATTTGTACCAAATGTGGCCAATTCGAACAAATCTAAACTGATTCTAAAATATGATGTTATTTCCAACATTTTTTGCTTTTGAACAATAAAATTAAAAAAAAAAATAAAAAAATATAGCGCTTTACTTTGTTGCATTATATATCAGCCACCCTGTACATATTTCCACATTTTTTAAGTCCGTTTTACTTTACCCTTGCAAACTTTGGATGATGTCTTCTAAGGCGTTGGTAGAGTCTTAAATAATTTTCATGTTGATGTGGTGGTTAAAAAGGTTAATAAGTGAGCCTTTGTATTGAACGTTAAGGAGATATGGTCTGATAGGCCATATTTTATACTATAGGGTACCGTCTTCTGCTCTCTGTCCCATTTGCTCGATGTCGTACATCTCTTAACTAGATAGCCAGACAGTCCTGGGTAAAAATGGGGACAATGGTCTGTCAATTTTGGACACTCATATTGATCGGTATCCCTCTCATCTCGTTAAAAACTGAGGCAAATTGAGCGCTGCATAGGGTGGCACAGACTGGATGGAAGAGAGAGAACCTACTTCTAGAATACAACACAGTAAAAATTCGTAAATACAACCTACCTATGATTATTGTTCACTCATAGGTTCTAATGCCAGACAACTAGGTCTTCTATGGAGGATTCATTCACTTTTTCCGTCATTATCGATTGTTAAGAATAATAAGGAATACTGCTTCCCTTATATACAAATAAAAATTCTTTTGACGGCATTTGATCAAACAAGATCTACAAACTTCATGGAACTGCACACTTTTTAACTCATTTTAGATTTTCTGAAGTCGCCGCAGTCTAGTAGGTAGTGTGGTGGCATATTAGACTTGAGGCCTCGGTTCAAACACCCAGGTCAGACATCTGGCAGATTTCTGGCAAAAACACTGAAAAAAAAATTGCGACGAAAAGTTTCTCAAAACAAATCTGTCTTTCGGACAGATACTCGGACTTTAAAGTGTAAGTCCTGCCACTCATGTATAAATTAACACACACAATATAAGTGGTGGGAGAAACAAGGCCGTAGTCCTGACTGAAGGGTTGTAATGACCAATTGTGTATGTATGTATGTATGTTATATTTTCTGTATATTTCATTTAAACATACGTTACACTGTCCGTCTTTAAAATAATATTTTATTAAAAACGAACAAAATAAAACATATGCGATGAAATATATAAAAACCATAATTGCTGACTCTATGAATTTGTAGACAAATTTTATAACAAATTTTTGTGTATAAATTACAGCATATTTTTTAATTTAAAAGTCCTTGAAAAATATGAACAAAATGCTATAAAACAACATCATGAAAATAAATACTTTTATTTAAAAAAGCCAAAAACCATACAGATGAACTCATGTTTTGGTACAATTTTTGTTTATTTTAAAATAAAATACGGAACAACAACAATAAAAACAAAGAAGAAGTTTGTCAAACACAACAAAACAATACCTTACACCATAAATTTGTTTCCTATTTTAGGAAATTAATGGAGCATTTTCCGTAGTCTTCTGATAAGCAGGCCAGAACTTACACCATCTAAGCTATCTCAATAATATGTGATATAGAGTTGGCGTCCTGTAATATGGATCGTTGTCAAGTGGTGTTTGCTTTTCTTTTTGTTCTGCTTATTTCAGAGAATATTTTAATCTCCTATATCGGGAGCAATCTAATGGTTTTCACTGTTGCTTATGTATGACCGAAATGAGAATTCTCCTCAGATATTGCTTAGCAACAGTCGTAATTTGGTTTGTATGTCATTTGCAACAACTCCACTAAAAGCTGATTTAGTTTATTTCTTGGATACCTCAGAGTCTTTGGGGAATTTCATATTTTTATCCAGATAATCATGATACACTCTCTGCAATTGATCTTTCAGTTTTCGCAGTCATATGGACAATATGGTCGTCTTTTCGAAAAGTATTATGCTCTTTACTTGCATATCCATTTACATACATATATAATATGGTTGCTACTACTCTTCAGTCAGGATTACAATCTAGCTTTTCACACCACTTATGTTGTGTGCGTTAATATTTAGACATGAGTGGCAGGACCTACAGTTTAAAGTTGATTTCGAAAGACAGATTTTGTTAGAAACTTTTCATGGCAATTTTATTTACTCTCAGAGTTTTTGTCAGGAAACTGTTCATATTTCTTTTCGTTCAAGATGTCTGCTCTGGGTCTTGAACAACTGCCTCACGTTTAATAAGCCAACACACCACCTACTAGACTGCGGTGACAATTGGCCAAAAGTCGAAAGGGTTTATCCAACCAAAGCCTAAAAGGTAGTGTATTGTCACCGTAGTCTAGTAGGTAGAGTGAAGCCTTGCTAGACAACTGGTTGTGAGTTCAAAACTTAGCATCTTTGGCATCCTCAACTAAACGGCTACTTCCTCTTTTTAAAGTCTCCTGGCAGAAAACGTACGTACGTAATTGGTCATTACAGTTCTTCAGTCAGGTTTACGACCTAGTTTCTCACACCACTTATGTTGTGTGTGTTAATTTTATACATGAGTGGTGGGATCTACAGTTTAAAGTCGACTTCGAACGACAGATTTTTGAGAAACTTTTTCATGGCAATTTTATTTACTCTCAGAGTTTTTGCCAGAAGTCTGCTGAGAGGAAGTCGCCGAAGAAATATTTTTCCTGGCAAAAAACTCTGAGAATAAATAAAATTGCCATGAAAAGTTTCTCAAAAAAATCTGTTTTTCGGAGTCTGTAGGTCCCTCAACTCATTAATAAAATTAACCTCTGACCAGTCTTCTGGCAAAAAACTATGTGAGTGAATAAAATTGTAGATCCAGCTACTTATGAATAAAATTAACACACACAACACGGGTCTCGGTGTTGAGGGCAGTATGTTCGTAGTCCTGGCTAAGGGGCTGTAATGGACAATTAAGTTAAGTATGTAATATCCATCGCGATTTGGCTTAAATTGCTGAGGAAGGACCGACCAAACGACGCTTTTTTGATTCTTTAAGGGATTAAATGATGATGGATGAAAAAAAAAACGCTCGATCCATTGGTGAGGTACTTTCTTTGGTTATTCAACGATCAATAAACCTAAACAGCAAAATGAAACTCCAGATAAATAGGCAGTTTTGAAACCACTAAATGGATAACTCTATATTTTAATAAATATTAATTTTATGTAAAGAAAAAATTTAAAAATTTATAAAGTTTTGAAAATGTTTGTAAATATGTTTTCATATGTATTTTAAATTAAAATACAATCCCCTGGTAATTATGTTTCGAGCATGTGTGGGAGTGTGTTTGTACTTAAAACATTTACAAGGACTGCTAAAAATAAAACTGTTTAAACAGTTTAAATGTCAGATGTTAATAACATTTTTAATATTTGTTTTGTTGTTGTGTGCATGTTTTAAAGGCTGCTACCGTAACAAGGTAATAACAACAGTGGGCGACCAAAGTATTGAAACATTAATGGAATATTTTAGAATTTTAAAGTATTTTTTGCTTAAAAAGAAAAATGCATTAAGAAACACATGCACTGGACAGAGAATATAAAAGAAAATGAAAGAAAAAATTATAATTTATGGCATCAACTAATGGCAACTTTTAAAATATTTTGTTTGTAACCGTAAAAGCATAAAACAGTTGTTATTATTATTGACTAAAAATACTTAAAAGTTTTATTCTTTTTTTTATTCGCACTTTAACTAAAACTTAACATGTGTACTCTTTAATGGCAATTTAAAAATTGGAAATTTATGGCTCAACTAAAAAGGAACAAAAAAAAAAAACATTAACATTGCTTAACATTTTCTGTTAAAGAGTTAAAGAGAGAAAAATGTAGGAGAATTTATTTTAAAAATCAATAACAATTACACAAAAAAACAAAAAAATTCATTTTTGTTGCCTTTTTTTGGTTTGTTTCTTTGGCTGCATGTATGTATTTGCTATTGTTGTTGCTGTGATTTACCTTGCCACAGCAACAATCTGTACCCCTGAACCCATTAAAATAAATGCTGTCACTTAACGTGCTTATGCTCTCTCTTTCTCTCTATTTTTTTTTCTTTTTCTCTCTTTTTTTCCCTCTTTTTTCCTGCAATAAATACACCCTCTTTACAGTGCACACATATAGACATACATATACACTTATACTAGCATATATTCTCATATTTTTTTTATTGTTATTATATGTATGAACTTTTATGTGAAAGTGTGTAAAACTGAAATCCTGGCATTTAAAGCTCTCAACTGAAAATGATGTAATAAAAGATTTAATATGACCGTAGAGGTATTCGGAAAACCCTTTAATTCCAATTTGTTTTAAAAGAGTGTTAAATTGAGTTCAAGTCTGGGAATTCTTAATAGAGTCAAACGATTTCTGTTTAAGAATTTCAAAATTTTTTCCCTTTCCTTCATTCGCTATAATTCGAGTTCTTTTTCTTTAAAAAATTATGCAAAAAAGCTTTCGGCTTATAATGATATTGTGTTGACACCATGAGTTTCCATTTAAAGTTTAGTTCTTCATAGAGCAACGATTTCTTTGGGGTATTAATTTCATTCAAATAGCGTTTAATAATCGATTTACAACTTCAGGTAAATTGATATCAAATCGTTCTAATAAGAGCATATAAAACGACAATCGATTAGGTAGTGTCTTGTCGGCATAATCTATGAGGTAGTATGCTAAAGTACTAGACAAGAGTTTGTGAATTCAAGCCTTGGCTTGGGCATTCTGGACAGCACGCAATATGAAAGAAATATTTCTTTCCGTCACCTGTACGCAACAGACTTCTAGCAAAAAAGACTGAGTGTAAATAAAATTTCAAATCCATCGTTAGGAGTCGACGTTAAGATATTGGTCCAGCCACTCATGGGTAAAATGACTATACACGCCGTGTGGTTCTAATACTGACTAGGATATCTGAGCTGATGTTTGCAACCACGTACTCTCGTCTCATAAGCTAACTCACTACCTACTAGACTACGGCGACTTAGATTGATACAGATATTATTATTATTACTATGATTTTAGGGTATAGATGTCTCAGTACTATATATATGTACATACCATCGTTTTTTCGCTACTCATAAGCAATCATGAAATTTTGAATATAAGTGAATCAACAATATTAAAATTTAACTTCCCTGATTCATTCGTACTCACTACAATGTTGATTTATGAGTACAGGTTGAAATGAGTACGAGTACAATGTTGACATCAAACTCATACCATTTGAAATATGTGTTTGATTCATAAGCCTACACATTTAGATTCATAACTTTAGAAAAATACCGTGTAATACTTATAAATGATACGAGTGACTCGAATCATTCATCAAAATTTAAAGTCTTAGTTTTTGTTGAATTTACAAGAAAAGAAAAAAGACACATAAGCAAGAAAAGAAAGAGCAGCAAACAGAGCAAATACACAACTTCCAGTGAGTATTTTAGTGTTCGTATGCGATTCATACTTATTTTGTGCTTCATGTTGTATATGTTGCGTTATGGAGAGACGATACCAACAACATCATGCGTATTATTAAGTATGAGTACGATGAGTACTTCAAACTTTGAATATGAGTAGAGGTTTTATGATATTAAAATAAGTATGAATGCGCATAAGTGTCAGAAATTATGAGTATGATTCGATTCTACTCATCTTTTTGAATACTCATTACTGATCTCTGATACATACATACATACATACATAATTGGTCATTACAACCCTTCAGTCAGGATTACGAAATAGCTTATTACACCATTTATGTTGTGCGTGTAGTAATTTAATACATGAGTGGCGCTACCTACAGTTTAAAGTCCACTTCGAATGACAAATTTTTTTATAAATTTTTCTTGGCAATGTTATTTAGTCTAGTTGGCTTATTAGACGTAAGGCTATGGTTCAAACCTCAGATCAAACATCTCCAACTAAACAAATTATGAAAAAATATTTCTTCGGCGACTTTCTCTCAGCAGATTTCTGGCAAAAGCTCTGAGAGTAAATGAAAGTTGCCATCAAAAGTTTCTCAAAAAAATCTGTCGCTCGGAGTCGACTTTAAACTCTAGGTTCCACCACTTATGTATAAAGAAATTAACACACACAGTATAAGTGGTGTGAGATAATGTTATAATGACCAATTATGCATGTCTTATTTTCGGTCCTTTATATTATTAGGTTTTTACCTTTTAAAAACGTTTAAAATATGAGCTCATGGATTGCAAATAAAATTAAAATAAATTTGTGTTTAGTTTTAATGAAAATTCTTTATTATTCGCAGAATTCTGCGTGCCACTGTTCACAACTTTATGTAAACAACAAGAATTGCTTTTCTTTATTATTCCGCTGTTTATACACTTTGCATAAACAATAACAATTACTAAGCAATTATTCGACAGATCTTTGTAATGGAGATCTTCAGGCCACGGTTACTCTCTTCAAACACACCGCTTCTTTACACAAGACTGACTGAATTTCACTAACTCAGTTGCATACTTTGCCTTGCTTTTATATGGCAGGATAAGAAGTCTGATGAATGTTCTTGAAGGCGAATATTCATGACTTCGTCTTCTCGAAATCTCTATAAATGTACAACATTGTTGCAGTGTTGTTGGTGTATTTTTGTTTACTTGTTTACCATTTTTTATGCTGGTGTTTGTCGTTATATTAAGCAGTATGATAATTTGTAAACAGGTTGGTTTACTGCATTGTTTTGTTTTTGTAGCTTTTGTTTGTAATTTTAATGTTAAGCAATGTAAAAGCAAAACACCATTACTTAGATTTTTCATTGCGTAACAATATCTGCTCAAATTTTTTGATTGTTTTGACAGCAGATAACCAGCACAAAATTTTATTCCTGCAAGCAAAGTAGCATAAATGCCATACAGCTGTCTACAGTGTTATTATGCTGTATAGATATGCACGTCAAAAGTGTACCAATAATAAAAAAGAGAGGAACATTTAATATGTGTAGTGTGGAGGGGTCTCTTGAGATTCGAAAACTCGCCTTAAGTTTTCCAAATACCTCCTATTTATTGTAGCATAGGGTACAGCATGTATTCTGACCAGATGAACTATAATTTTCTTAAAACTTTCTTGCGTTTTATTTATTTTAACGGCATACATACATATGTATGCATACGTGTGTGTTTGTGTATATGTACATACATATGTATTTTTTGTATACTCCTCCAGTGTTACGATCAATTATAATTTAACGTATGACCATTACGATTTTCAATCGTAAAGAATACATACATAGTTGTTGTGTCTTATTGCTTGTGTTTGTTTTTTTTTTATTGTTTTTGGTGTCGAACGTGCATGAAAGCATGAGGCGTGGGAGTAAAAGAGAGACATTTACAAAGTGTAGTATAAATAACCGAGTATATGTACATATGTAACCTTGATTGTTCAAGCAACACACTCACACTCACATTTATTTAAGTTGGATATGTGGCCCCATATGTTTGATTGGTTATAAAACATTTTTCCAGCTGTAGCACATACAGCTAAACGAAATGAAATTATTATTTTTAATCCTTTTTCTGTTTCTCTGTTTCTCTTTACGATGTTTTTCTCTTCTCTTCTATTTCCTTGCTTTAGTTTTTTTTTTGTAGAGAATTGTACGTTTTCGAATGCCATTACACATGAAGGAAAACAAACTGAATAAAAATGAAAAGAAAAACAACGAATTTTATATGAATGTATGCTGTATGTGTTGTTGTCTGTATGTATGTGTACATTTGTTTGTATATGTTTGCTTTATTGTTGTTGTTGTTTCGTTAAAATTTATTTGTTTTAAGTTTCCCCATTAAGCTATGCTACATGCTCGTTGTTTTCCCTCACTCTCACTCTCTCTCTCTCAGTCTCTATTTTTCTTCTTCCATAGTATTTTACTTTCTTTGGCTTTTATTTCGGATGTTTTACTTGTTGTTTGCATGTGTGCAAAAGCATATGTTTGTGTATTAGCATGTATGTACGTATGTAGGAATCGTAGTTAAATTGTAATTTATTCGATTAAATTTTTATTTGTGATTTTATTCGTTGCCATATTTAACAGTGCGAGAGCAAGAGAAGACCGGAAAAAAGAGAGAATATTTGGAACATTTTATAAGAAACGTCAACTTTAAAGCGGAGATTATTGGCTTCTTACTGAAAGTACCCATTTGTCACTAGACACTTTATTAGTCTAGTAAAGACTACTGGGAGTTAGTCGCCATTATGAATCATCTGATAAGTCTGGCACAAAAGGTTTCTAATGACCGCATGAAGACAGCGAATAATGTTTTACGAAAACCTAGAGTTTTGGAGAACAAAGAATAGAATTGGTATCCGTGATGGGAATACATACATACATACATAATTGGTCATTACAACACTTCAGTCAGGATTACGACCTAGTTTCTCACACCACTTATGTTGTGTGTGTTAATTTTATACATGAGTGGTGGGACCTACAGTTTAAAGTCGACTCCGAACGACAGATTTTTGAGAAACTTTTTATGGCATTTTTTATTTACCCTCAGAGTTTTTGCCAGAAATCTGCTGAGAGAAAGTCGCCGAAGAAATACATTTTGTATTTTGCCTTGATGTCTGGCCTGGGGCACGAACCCTGGCTTTACGTCTAATGAGCCAACACACTACCTACTAGACTACGGCGACTTCCCGTGATGAGAATATTGTATAGAAATTCTGTGAAATGTGATGTCGACGGAGTAGATCGTTTAGAGCCAATCAACAGGAATTGAAATAAAACGCGAAAGTAGAACTACATTGAAAACTATGGGACTGTGGGGCGCAAATCCTAGAGTTATGCACGGTAGGCCTGCACACATTTGCAAGCTTTAAAGGGCGAAAGCCAGACTAAATGCACGACTGAATTGAAGCGATGTTAATCACAGTGTAGATGATAGGAACTTTTGAAAAAATCTTGTTGTATAGTTTACATAGGAAAGTGAAATTGCATTGGAAACACACTAAGAAAGGCAGAAAGTGATGACGAGAAACTATCACGAGGAAACCACATTTGCAAACGACAATTGGTATAACAGAGACAGAATGCAGAACTGAACTGAAGCGAAGTTAGTTACAGTGCAGATCATAGGAACTTAGGAAAAAATTTTCTTGTAAGCTTAAACGGATCTTAAACACAGTAAACGGATCAAATTTAAATATCGTATGATTAGAACAAGAATAACAATTATTTGGTATCAACTTTTTTTATCTGCTGTTATGTCTGAAGCAATCTAATAAATTTTAAATGCATTTAAAGCGTACAACAGTCTATTCTCCTGCCACCATTAACATTTGAACTTCATTTTCCCAAACAAAGATGGAAATAATTTCTTGCTTTTTTATAATTGCTTATCTAAAGTTTTAAATCAAAATTTCTAACGCTTTGAACGAGAAAACTCTAGTAGTAGTAGATCATAATAAAAATTAAGAAGTAAATAACTTTAATGATTTATATCCCCACACTCTATAATAAGTAGTAACTTGAATAGTACGATGCCATTCCCCTAAATTACGAGAGACATTATATGTGATGTAGTTTTGATAGTAGTGGCGCCAATGTTGCCACTTAAATAATATTGACTAATACACATACACATACATGTACACATATACAATATATATATGAGCCATGAATGAATCGTTTTATAAATTGAAATGAGCATAAGCACTTTTGTGAAACAAAGTTAAAATAGAAAGTTGATGCAAAACTAGTAGAATGACAAAATAATTGCTAAAGAAAATATTTTCAATTTAAATATGAAATTAAAAAATAATATTTTGGATTAGAAATGGAAATAAGAAGAATAAAGGAAATAAGGTTTATTAAACGTTCTCCTTATATTTTTCTGTTCTACGAACATTCTTCTTTTTTTGTATTTCATTTACTGGATTTGTTTAATTTCTCTCTGAGGTATAATAAAATATCAATTTTCTTTTAATTTTTCTACCACTTGAGAACAATAGTGAGTATATACCTGCACTAAAATTCTTTATAATGGAATGCAGAAGTGCTTCATTATTCTTAATTGAATCGAATTCAATTAAACTTTAAGTTCGTTCATAATGAAAATAGAAATAAATTCTAGAGATCATACATTTTCATAATTTTTATAGAATTTCTTGGTCTTACGAATTTTATAATTTCTCTCAGACATTTCAGTCAATAAATTGAATGAAAAGGTTCCTCAATTACACGGTGCGATAGTCAAAATACACCCAGCTAATGACATAGTGTAGATTGTGAGTTTTGTTGAGTTTTTTTGAGTAGAACTCAAAAGTAATTTTTTTTATATATGTATCTCGTACCCTTCAAACTTGTTTTATTTGACAAAAACCGTATTTTTGACCTTTTCATACAAAATTATTGATTAACCAAATATTTTTTAACCTATTTTCAAAATCCAAAGCTTTTTGAAAAGGGGACAGATGACACTTTAGAATGGTATACATAAACATATGGGCCAAACTTACATATTATGAGTTTTGATCGGGTAAACTTGGAAAATATGATTTTTTCCTTATTTTTTCAAGTATAGCCATTCTTAATTGCAAAAATTTAATTAAAAACTATAAAATATGTGATAACATTCTGAAAGTGCATTATCTTGTGAACAGATTGACAGTTCGTTTGATCAAATCGGACAAAAATTACCGTAGTCATTATTTAAATAGTATAACGGTCGTGTTATATTTATTATATATGGCATCATCAAATGTACTTTCAGTTCAAAAATTTTCAAAAGTTTTGATGAATCTCGATTGTTTATCGCAAAATGTGTCAATTTCACGTTTGCACTTTTACCAGAAGTCGGCTAATATTTGTGTGTTTAGCAAATATTATTATTCCTCTTTGGGCAAACATTGTTCAACTTCTGGTGGTCGCTCAAACGTGAAAATAACACATTTGCAATAAACAATCAAGATCTATCAAAAATTCTGAAAATTTTGAACTAAAAGTTCATTTCATAAGATGACATACATATTTAAAAAATATAATACGACTGTTACACTATTTAAATAATAACTACGGTAAGTTTTCTCCGATTTTATCAAACGAAGTGTCAATCTCTTCACAAGATAATGCACTTTCAGTTATCACTTATTTTATATTTTTTAATTAAAGTTTGCTACTATGAACGTAAAAACTTGAACAAATATTGATAAAATTCGCATTTGTTAAGTTTACCTCATCAAACCTCATAGCATATTATATCAAATAATACATATACACTGAGCGCCAGAAGACTTATTAGAGAAAGTCGCTGGAGAAATAATTTTTCATATTTCGTTTTTCTTCAAAATGTCTAAGCTGGGGCTGAACCACAGCTTCTTGTCTAACAAGCCAACATACTACCTCCTAAACTACAATGAAAATTATAAAAAAATATAATTTCTTTAAAATTCTTATTTGCAGATGTTGTTCCAAACAACATTATTATATATAATTTTAAATATAATTTTGTAATGTTTTTCTCGTTTCAATTCTTTTTTTGTGTGCATATTTGATGGCATTTTATCTACAAAAAAAGAAAAAAAGGAATTCTTTATGTCTACTCAAATAACTGGTGAAGTTTATTGCTGCCAATAACATTGGGGGGGATATTGTCTATGATACGTTCGTTACTCGTATTATCTGTAGTCATTATTAGCAAAACTTTATTTTATTATCGTTTCTCCACATTTTTTTTATTTCAATTCTCTTTTTTTCTTTTTGCTACACTTAACAGTCATTATGAACTTTATTTGCTATTTTACAACTTCAAAAACAAGTTCGTTCGCTTGTTCATTCGTTTTTTTTTTGCAAATCAAACTTTTATCATTAACCCTAAAAGTATGCTACTTTTTATTATACTTGCTTATAGGTATACTAAAATAAACGTAACGTATAAACAAATATTTTTAAACATTAATTTTATTTTTTTGTAATGTTGTTGTTGTTATTGCCATTTTAATACCTTACATTACCATTTTAAACGTTTTATTATAAAATATATTATGTATGCCTGTATGTATGCAGCAATCCTTTGCTAATCCCTCAAGGTATTCTTTAGTTTTTGTTTGATGTTGTTGTTGTTGTTTTATATTATAATCATTTTTAGTACAACTATTTACTCGCATAATGTTTATTGCAATATTAGTGAGTAAGAGACCGAAAACAGAGATGATAATTGGCAAATCGTACGTCTGGCTGTCTAAATGAACAAATGAATGTTGTTCGTAAAACTTTTGACATTTTAATTTCTCTAAGCGTTTTTCTCTTTTGTTTGTATTTTTAAATACCATGCCAATAGTGAAACTAAATGTTTATGGTATAAATAAATTATTAAATATGTATTAAATATTGCGTTTAAAATTAAAACCTTATAAGCCAATTATAAACAATATTTTTAATTAATTAAATACGAAGTATAATATCATAAGCGGTTTACGTTATTTTTCTATAGAAAAATGTCATAAAAATATTTTAAAATCAAATTACAAATTCCAATAAAAGATGCAAATTAGAGTTTCCACTTATGGAACGCATATTGTTGGATTTAGAGAAATCAATTTAAGCAGGTAAATGTATGCAGGTATGCCAAATATTGGAAATAAAATATGAGCTCATAGATTGCAAATAAAATAAAAATAAATTTCTGTTTAGTTTTGATTAAAATTCTTTATTATTCGCACAATTCTGTGTACTACTGTTCACAACTTGATGTAAACAACAACAATTGCTTTTCTCTTATTCCTCTGTTTACGCCCTTTGCATAAACACTAACAATTACTAGGCAATTATTCGAAATATTACTTTCTTCAAACGCACTGCATCTTCACGCAAGACTGACTGAACTTCAGTGACTCACTCGCCTGCTTTGCCTTGCATTTCATATGGTAAACAGTCTGATGAATGTTCTTGAATGATGACAGGGCTTCGCCGAATTGGCCCTTCCAATGCAAACAAGGTTGTCCTCTTCGCCGACTTCCCCGCATTATATACAAGTCTCGCCGGAGCATCCTCCTTCATTCGAACGACATGGCCATTGAGCAGCTCATTGAACAACTCATTGTTGGATCGCATGCCGAAATCATCGTCAACTCGCACTGGATTGAAATTCTTACGTAGGTCTTTTCTCTCGAACGCTTACAAGACTGTTGCATCAGTGCTTAATAGTATCCATGCGATAACGCCTTAAAGAAGCATGAGCCTGTAGAATATTAGTTTTGTTGTACGAGAGAGGTCTCTGATACTCAGTTGGCTATTGAGGCCACTGTAGTACCTGTTGGCAAGAGTGATACTATGCTTGCTCTCCAGGCTTACATCGTTTTTGGTGGTAACGCCAGAGCCAAGACAAATAAATTCATTGACTATATTAGAAAGTATGGTAGTAATCGGCCGTAATCTGGACTCTAATAGGTCCCATGTCCCTATTTGTTGGCAACATATATTTCGTTTTGAAAATGAGGTAATAAGGAGCGGTAAATGCTACAACGAAAAGGCATCACAAGTAGCAAATCATATTATATGTCCGACAGCTGTTTTTGGCCCTCTATTCCCCTACTAAAATAACAATCATCCGCCATAATTCAATTGAATTTACAAAATGATATAAAAGTTGTAAAATTGTAAATGTCTAGTCATGTCAATACTTACGAGCATACATTTTGAAATCTCTCAACATTATTTTCCTAGAAATATTATTCAATAAAAATCCATGTGCTTCGTTATCATTATCATCATCATCATGACATACATATATATTGCAGTGTGTTACAATTATTAATTTCTTGTTCTTTTATTCATCAATAGCTTATCTGTTAGTGACGTCCGTTTCAAATCGTTACAATGGTTGCAACACATGATTAACATCATGGAAACTCAATACATCTCAAATGTAAGCGTTACATCCCTTTAAATTATGGTACGTTTTTAGAAAAAATCATGTGGGAGTGCAACAATATGTTATTCAAGAGGGATTGCTTTCACGAGCGTTGCGATGATGAGGGGGGTTATTGATGTAAAATTCCATCAATATATGAATAAATAATTGGTCTGCTAAGGACATTGACTTCGTATGCATACAAAACCCCTTGTATTCCATGTAAAGTTTTTCGTTTTAATTTTTTTTCCTTTAAAATTTTATTTGTAACAAACAAGGAAAAAAGTATTAAAAAGAATGATAAAATAAAATAAAATTACTATGAATATGTAGTAAAAAACCACGTAGCAATGTTTTAAATGGATTTTGTGTGCTTTTTTTAAAATTTTTTTTTATAAAAATTCATTTGAAGAAATACGCAAATAATTGGAAGGGATCCAGGTATTAAGTTGAAATATTTTTAAAAGTTATTCCTATTGCTGCAGGCAATAGTCTCATAACTTTAACAGTATCTGGCATTGCGATTTAATTTTGTCAAAAATTGGTATTTGACAAACAAAAACTGAATAAAATATTATTTGAATTGATTTATATTCAATTAACAATTTCCTGGGTACTACATGACGTATGATTACTTGGATGTCGACAGAATATTACTCATACGCCCAGTGTAAAATCAGTGTGGATTGTTATTGGGCAGTAAATTACAATTTGTCATGAAGGTGAAATGCAAAAATTGAAATAAAATTTTCCTATTAACATCGAGAGGCGGTTGGAAAGAGTGGGAAATATAAAATTTCAAAAATCCAAATTTTGTCGAATTTATTTTGTTGTTGTTGTGAATTACGATTGTTCCGGTTAGAAATGGAATATTATTTTATTAATATGGCTACAGCGGCTGGCCTCACAGTATCTCATTCGATTGGACAAATTTTCGTGATGGCATTATGGCATAATGTTGGCCTTCAAATGAGATACACTTGAAGAAACTCGCATCTCATTCAAAACCCTTGGCTATTAACGTTCATTATCGTTTCCAAATTCTCCTAAATATAAGAGAAACATTGTACATATCATTGAAATTGCCAATTTTGGTGTGAAGATCAGGCAAAGGTAGCTCTAGAGCTGCTAATGCACACTGAAAAGTGCTCTCTATGGCGCTGACTTTTTAATGTCACACTGCAGAGGGTATCTACCATGAACCTATTGACCTTGACCCTACCAAGGTAAGCGATTAATCTTATGTTTTGAAGTTTTCTATTGCTCGCGAAGATATGGAGATTTCAGCAAAGTATACTATTGCTAGTGAGATCACGTGAAATCTTTCGAATACATCAACAAGTCGGAGATAATTTTAGTTCTAGAAGACAACATTAAAGGCTTCATTTTTTTTGTAAACAGTTTCATCTCATTTGAAATATTTTTACGTTTTTACTTTTTAAAACTGTTTCAAATATGAGCTCATATATTGCAAATAAAATAAAAATACATTTTGTGTTTAGTTTTAATTAAAACTCTTTATTATTCGCACAATTCTGTGTGCCACTGTTCACAACTTGATGTAAACAACAACAATTGTTTTCCTTTGTTATTCCCTTGTTTATGTCCTTTGCTTAAACAATAACAATTACTAGGCAATTATTCGACAGATTGTTGTAACGGAGATCTACAAACCACGATTACTCTCTTCAAACGCATCACATCACTGACTGAACTTTTACTAACTCAGTTGCCTGCTTTGCCTTTGTATTTTTGTTTACTTGTTTACCATTTTTTATGCTGGTGGTTAATGTAACAATTAAGCACTACGATAATTTGCAGGTTTGTTTACTGCATTGTTTTGTTTTTGTAGCTTTTATTTATAATTCTAATGTTAAATGATGGAAAAAAGAACACCAGTATTTAGATTTCTCCATTTTCATAACAATATTTGAAAATAGTCCCTCGTGTTAACGTCTGGAATATTAAACTAAAAAAAAAAACGCTGATTGTGGTAGGGTTTGATTAAATATTTTAATTTCATTGTTTAATACAACAAAAAAAAACTTTTATTTATTTTTATACATCGTTTTATAGTATCCTGTAGAATTTATTACACTTTTTTTGAAATTTTTTCCTCTAAAACTTCATATTCTTTTAAAGTAAAAACATAACGAAATTTTAATGGAACATAATAGGCTGCCTATTTTGTAATGTAAAAAAAACGTTTTTTTTAATCTCAATCTCTATTTCTTTTTATAATTTTTTAAATAAAATTTTTCAACATATTCTCTGCTTGTATGTGCAAACGTATGTAGATTTGTTGCCTTCTGGCCATTTTATATTGTGAAACTTTTCTCTTTTAAATTCAATATTTTTGCTTAGATTTCATATTTTTTCTTCTAACTTCAGTTAAGTAGTCTGAGAAGGGACACCGTTTTTTTGGAAGATTCATTTCATTTTTAATTTCTTTTTTCGTTTTTAATTTTTTCTTTCCTTTATAATAGGTTTACAGAAGAAAAAAATCTCTATTAAACTACACTTGAATTGTGTGTGTGTGTGTGTGTGTGTCTAAAATGTGCTGGTATGTTTGATTACTGAAGAATATTCTCAGGGTCAAATAACCCAATAGGCCAATTTTCCAGAAATTAGAGATTTTAAAAGTTGATTTTAAAGAGAAGCTTTTTTCATTAGTTACTCTCAGAGATTATAAGAGGGCTGTCAAAGGCCGTATTTTTCAGAGCTGCAGCTTAAACTCGCAGCTAGGGCTAAGTAAATAATAATTTTTTGTTAATAATCACTAGCATTTAAGCGCTAGCAATACTAGAAGACTGAATTCCTATATTTCGAGCGGAAGATGTTGCAAAAAGGCATTTAACCCACTCGTTAAGCTGGCCTTAGAAATTGAGAGATGAGTTTAGGAGCCATACTCTCATACTTCTAAAGTTGAGAAAATGTCTATAAAGAATATTCTCCCTACTTCTCATAGTTAGACGTCTGAACAGCAGATTTCAGAAGATGTTTTCATGGCAATTTGACTTTCTTTCATAGCTCTTTGCCAGAAGAATGCTGATCGAAAGATTCCTTTTCATATTTCTTGTTTATCTCGAGAAGTAACAGTAGAGGTTCGAAGTCCTTGCTCTCGTGTACCAGACTGGGGCTATTAATATAGAAAACTGAGATACTTTTAAATATCTGGGCAGCCTAATCGCCAGTAGTAGAGAGATTAATGCGAACCGCTGTCATATGAACAAAGACACTCGACAAGATATTTTCATATTTCAAGATTGATGAAATTGAAGCGGTCTTTGGTGCTGGAAGTTTACTGTATAGAGGCTCAGTAGCAAATATAAACGAACGACGCTGTAGGACTGGCTACTGGTACATATGAAATCTGAAATCTGACAAATTTGGGAGCTACTGACACTGCACCGCAAATTTTCAGGGAAAGTGTAACATGCCGCTTCAGTAGACCTTTATGGATGTCTTGAAACTTGAAGGTACGAGTACTGTTACGAAAATTAAAAATCTAAATACTGACGTTTTGCGTTCTTAGATCGCTTAACATTAAAAAATAAACAAAAGCTACAAAAACAAAACAATGCAGTAAACAAAGCTGTTTACAAATTATCGTATTGCTTAATACAACAACAAACACCAGCATAAAAACAAGAATGGTAAACAAGTGAACAAAAATCCACAAACAACACTACAAGAATAAATGTAAACAAAATACACAAACAACGATGTTTACATTCATTCGAGAGGGCGAAATCACGAACGTTCGCCTTCAACCACATTTATCAGACTGTTTACCCTGCCATATAAAATGCAAGGAAAAGCAACCGAGTGAGTTAGTGAAGTTCAGTCAGTCTTGTGTGAAGATGCGGTGCCTTTGAAGAGAGCAATCGTGGTTTGAAGATCTCCTTTACAAAGAAATGTCGAATAATTCTCTAGTAATTGTTATTGTTTATGCAAAGGATATAAACAGAGGAATAACAAACAAAGCAATTGTTGTTGTTTCCATCAAGTTGTGAACAGGGGCACACAGAATTGTGTGAATAATAAAGAATTTAATTAAAACTAAACAATAAATTTATTTTTATTGTACTTGCAATCTACAAGTTCTTATTTTAAATGTTTTTAAAAGGAAACCCATAACAGTATCTTGTAGGCACCATCAAGTATACCGGTTTCTGACATGGCGAATACACTAGAGATGTTGTTGTTTCATTCTCTTTAAGTCGTAGGTTTTTACATGATAAGGTCGAAGACTGGTTTTAAATTCATTTGGTTACAGAGCCACAGCTATAGTTTGGGAACTAAACTGAAGAAACTTAATTTTTTTGTTTGTATTTTAATTTCACATTCCATTGTTAACTGGGTTTGATTCTTCTTCTTAAATGTTGCTGGTATGTTGTTTTCTTTTTTTATTATTGCGATAATGCTGCTAAAATCGAAGAGAATATTCTCTTTGAAAGGAATACCATGTCAAGTAAGAAAAGAAAAGAGAAAAGTAAAAATGTGAGCAGTGGAGAGCAGCAGGGAGAGGAGAGCAGAGCAGAGTAGAGTTGAAGAGTGGTAAGGATATTTTAATTTTTAATCTGTTTGCATATTCAAATATTTTTCACTTAAATGGACGTAATGCGCTTAACTTGTTTTGCTTTGATGACTCTGTTTCCATACGGATTGTTAAAGTGTTTGTTTATGTTCATTTATATGTTGTGGGTGTGCGCGTGTGTATTTTGTAAGTATTAGAATGAACGTAGTTAAACTGAAAGACAGTAAGTTAAAAATGTTAATGTACACTATAAATTCAATCAAATTTGATATGTTTCAAGAGGATAGGCTTGAGAGATGTAAAGTTTTTTAAAGTTTAAGAAATGTGGAAGAAAGAATTTCCAGCAGTCGTAATTATAATATTATTTCGGGTTCTTTATAGAATTTATGGACTAAAGGAAGTTTGCTTTTTTATTTTATTTCTGCTTCTACTTGTGTAGAAAGAACTGTAGGAAATAGCCTAGTTAATCAGCTCTTATCGCATCTGGCGAATATAGTGCCTAGCCGTTACAGTAGTATATACGACAAGCACATATTTATTTACAGAACTGCAGTACTTTTTAAGTTCTTTTGAAATCTTGCGTGTGTTAACTTATGTTATACACTGTTTAGTCGTAAATTAATGTCGTAATGGTATAATTCCCTTTTAGTTGCTCATTTTGTTTGCATACGATTTCTTTTTATGTTGTTGTGTGCGTTATTATGTGTGTGTGTGTTATTCTTGTAAGAACTCATATTTTTGTATATACTTTTACGCATTAGGGTAGTTCCTCTAGTATTATGAAAAAATGGTTCAAAATTTTCATAAATTTAACTTGAGTTGTGCCAAAAACTAGATGGCATGTATTAAGGTATAATTAGTCGAACGTTCACACAGCGTTCACGGAATGTACATTCGTTTCTAGAATGTGAACGGTAAAGAGAACAATGTATTGCTTGCCAGTTCTAAAAGTACTGCTTTCACTTTACAATCTTTGCAAATTTTAAAGCGATTAAGTCTTACTTACTTGTTTTATTGGCCATTAACCAGATTGATTAACGGATTTCGGCCTGCTTTAGTACATCCTTTCAGGAGCCTATGCTTCTTGCAAGCCTTCGCCAATTGGTCATACCAATTAATGACATGGCTTCCTCGATTTGGTTCTTCCAACGCAAATAAGGTCGTCCTCTTCGGCGACTTCCGCAAATCCCCGCATCAAATACCCGTCTCGCAGGAGCATGTTCCTTCATTCAAATGACATGACCGAACGATTACCCTACCGTAATGGAATTTCATTAAGTATTTGCATTATTTTCGTACGCTGCAAACGAACATAACTTCCATGCATGTTCGTCGATTTCTACCAAAAATACATGGGTGTTTTAAATGATTACAGGTATGTTTTCCGTTAAAAGTTACTTTAATATACCCGAGAATTTTCTGAACCTAAAACCGTCTTATTCTTCACGAATAGCCCTAAAAAGAGGATTCGTCTGCTGGTGTTCCTACAGAAGATCTTGGGATTTCTTAAATACATACATATATGCATACATACGTAATTGGTCAATGCAACTATTATATAGTGTTGTTGGTATATTTTTGTTTACTTGTTTACTTACATGCATAATTGGCCATTAAAACCCTTCAGTCAGGATTACGACTTAGTTTCTCACACCTTATGTTGTGTGTGTTAATTTTTTATACATGAGTGGCAGGACCTACAGTTTAAAGTCGACACCGAAAGAAAGGATTTTTGAGAAACATTTTCATGGAGAATTTTTTTTACTCTTAGAGTTTCTGTTAGAAATCTGCTGAGAGGAAGTTGCCGTAGAAATATTTTTTCGTTTTTCGTTTTGTTGGAAACGTCTTACCTGTGTTTGGTCCATGGCCTTACGTCTAATAAGCATACAAACTACCTACTAGACTATGGCGACTTAAGTATGCCAATCGGAGATCAGAATGCATCGTTTTTTCGCTACTCATAAGCACTCATGAAATTATGAACATAAGTGAGTCAATAATATTGAAATTTAACTACTCTGATTCATTCATACTCACTACAACATTGATTTATAAATACAGGTTGCAATGAGTATGCGTACAACTTTGACATCAAACTCATACCATTCGAAATATGTTTGATTCATTCATACTCACTACAACGTACAGGTTGCAATGAGAATGCGTACAACGTTGACATCAAACTCATACCATTCGAAATATGTTTGATTCATAATCCTACGCATTTAGATTCATAACTTTAGAAAAATACTGAATAATACTTAGAAATGTTTCGAGTGACTGACAGTCTTAGTTATTCTTGCATTTACAAAAAAAGAAAACAGATACATAAGCAAAAAAGACAGAGCAGCAAGCAGAGCAAACACACAACCATTTAGTGAGTATTTTAGTGTTCGTACGCGATTCATACTTATTTTGTGCTTCGTGTATATGTTAAGTTATGGAGAATCGAAATCAACAAATCATACATGTTGTTAAGTATGAATACGATGAGTACTTCAAACTTTGAATATGAGTGGATATTCCATGATATTAAAATAATTATGAATGCTTTTAAGTATCAGAAATTATGAGTATTATTCGATTCTACTCATCTTTTTGAATACTCATTGCTGATCTCTGGTGTCAATTGAATGGTTTTCCATGGTTTGTTTACAATTCTTCATGGTCGATTATTTACAAAACATTTTCAAACAAACATTTTCCATCAATTCAAAAGTATCCCTAATTGACAATTACATGCCCCATCATATTTAGTGTTTAATGACGTTCACAAAGGAATGGAATATGAAGATGGGAGAAAGGGAAAAATAAAGAAAAAAATAAAGGACAAAAGCAACAACAACAACTGAGATTAAATCTTTGCATGAATTGAACAGTCAGTTTGTTATATTGATTGAAAACAATATTAAATAGAGTTCTGACAGAAAAAGAGAGGAAAAAAGCAAAATTCTCTCCGCTCATCTACAATTTTGTTTTTCCTTCTCTTTTGTTTCTTTAAATAAATAAATCAACACATGTGTTTGAAGAAAAAAAAAAAAAAGAAAAATTCAAAAGAAAACAGAAAATGAACAACCAATAAAAAGAGGGCGTGTAGTAGTTGGCAGCATGGCAGCAGCAGTAGCCAAGTAGGAAACAGGAAAACTCTTATTTGTATGGGGGAATCCACATTTCATTTTGAAAAAAAAAATTCAAGAAGAAGAAATGGAAAAAAATAAAATTAAAAGAAAATAATCAAAATGAAATGAAATGAAATGAAATGAAAGGAGAAGAGAAATAAACAATTTATTTAATTGACAAATACGACTTTTGTTTCTGCCAAATGGATTTAATAAAACAAATTTTTCTTTTTTGCTTTTCAATCAATTGCACATGAAAACATATTCTCTTCTCTAAGACGAATAATGAAATATGCATACAAAAGCATTCAAATATTAAAGCGTTATAAGCATTTATTTATGAATACATAAGTAAATAAAATTTGCTTTTCTTTTCAAATGGAAAATCTGTAATAATTGAATATTAAACGTATCATTCGACTTTTGTTTGATTCAAGATATGAAAGGATATGAATAAATGATTAAAGTTGTGTTAAAGAAATAATATTTTTGACCCTTTAAAGCAGTTGCTTTCACATTATTGCTTGTCAATCCTATAAGTACCGCTTCTAAATCTATTTTATAAAGCTTTCATTCTACAATCATTGTAAATTTCTATAAGATCGAGTTTTACTTAATTACTTAATTTTCCATTAACAACTCGATTAAGGAATTTCGGCCTTCCAGGCGTCTCAGTTTCGTGCACGCTTTCACCAATTGGTTGCACCAATCAATGACAAGGCTTCCTCGATTTGGTTCTTCCAACGCAAACAAGGTCGACTTTCACAAATCTTCGCAACAAATACCCGTCTTGCTGGAGCATCCTCCTCCATTCGAACGACTTGGGCGAGCCAGCGCAGCCGCTGGCTGTTAATACGCTGCGTAACGTCCATTTCGCTGAGGAGCACATACAACTCATTATTGGATCGAATGCGGTAATCATCGTCAGCTCGCACTGGACCGAAGATCCTACGTAGGAATTTTTTTTCGAAAACTCGCAAGGCTGCTGCATCAGTGCTTAATTGTGTCCATGCTTCAGCGCCATAAAGAAGCACGGAGAGGACGAGCATATTGTAGAGTATTAGTTTTGTTGTACGAGAGTACTCTGCTACTCAATTGCCTATTGATAACGGCGCAGCCAAGATAAACAAACTCATGGACTATAAGCAAAGTATAGTTATCGGCCGTAAACTGGGATCCAATATGCCGCATGTCCTTACTTGTCGACAACTGCCACATCCATCATAATAGACTCCCGTTCAATAGCACAGAAGGCAGCAATAATATCTCGCTTGGTACGCCCTATGATGTCCATGTCGTCAGCATATGCAAACAACTGGACGCCTTTTTGAAAAAATAGTGCCATTGCTTTGCGCTTCCGCCTTCCGCAGAGCACACTCCATGACGAAGTTGAATAGGTCGCACGGTATCAAAAGGTTCGGGGAGTTCCATTCCTACCTTGATGGAGCTGCAAGAATTACTCCTTTGCTTCTAGCGCGCCTTCACCAGTTGGTCATACCAATCGATGACAGGGCCTCCTCGATTTGGTCCTTGCAACATTAACAAGGCGGTCCTCTTCGCCTCTTCCTCGCATCAAATACCCGTCTCGCCGGAGCTTTCTACTCCATTCGAATGACATGGCCTTATCAGCTTCACAGGTATACCGAACTCAGACATTGCGGCAAAAACACTATCCCTTATCGCGCTGCCTTATAGTGGACAAAAGATCGGCTTGTTTTTCGTGGGTTTTCTCCACGATTTGACGTAGTGTGAAAATCTGGCCGATGGTGGACTTGCTAGGCCTGAAGCCGCACTGATAGGTTCAATCAGTGTTTTGGCGAGAGGCTTTAGTCCTTCACACAATACGCTCGTAGGAACAATCCATTCTTGCGTATTGATATTAGATTTGAAACGGATTGTAATTTAAAAGAAGTCGTCGTGGTCTAGTAGGTAGTGTGTTGGCTTATTAGACGAAAAGCCAGGATTAGAGCCCCAGACCAGACATCAAAATAAAATACAAAAAGTAATTCTTCGGTGACTTCCTCTCAGCAGATTTCTGGCAAAAACTCTGAGAGTAAATAAAACTGACACATGAAATGTTTCTCAAAAATCTGTCGTTCGGAGTCGACTTTAAACTGTAGGTCACACCACTCATGTATGATATTCACACACACAACAAAAGTGGTGTAAGAAACTAGGTCGTAATCCTGACTGAAGAGTTGTAATGACCAATTATGTATGTATGTATGTAACCTAAATGATGATCGAAATGATTTCTGTAGAAAGAAGTTGACCAATTGGCCAAGAAAAGATTTAATGCTCGAACCTTCATTGTTTCTATAAGTTAAAGTGGAGCCTCTGGAGTGAAACCAAAATCTTCTTGTTCCTCTCGCAGGTAGTGCTGTCTCAATTGAATGTACTGCGACCCTGGTTTTTCATACCCCGACGTAAATTCACTGTTGGTTGCACGCCAACTTAATTAATCTCCTTACAATTACTTGAAGATAATTTCTAGTTTATTTCAATTTCTGATAGAAATAAATTTTCTTAAATTTTTACTCTATTCACAGATAAATATAATTCAACCTCATCTTTTAATATACTTACACAAGCAACACTTATTCTCTTTCACATACATACATGTACTTGCATGGTTTCTGCCACAAATCGAAATCGATATCGAAATCGTTAACGAATACACATTTAAACGCACTGTTTCGATTACTTCTTAACTGCAGTGGTATCATTAATAAAATTTGTTGTTGCTGTTGGTGTTGTTGTTGCTATTGTTGCTGTTGTTGCTGGATATTTGGAAAAGCAATAATATTTTATTGTCATCTCTGGCAACCGATGTCTGCTTCTGATTCTGCTGCAGTATATGGTTACTGTGGAAATGTGAAATAATTTTGCACGGCAATATGTCAGAGTAGGTCACTTAATGGCAAATGAGGTGAAATTGATTTTCTTGGAATTTTCAATAATAATGACTGGATATGGATGGATGGATGGATCATTGCAATAATTGTCGATTATTGGGGTTCAGGGTATAAACTTTAAGGTTAAAGGCATATTTATAAGGCTTCACGGCTTCAGAGATTTTAATCAAATTTGCAAATAATTTGAATTAAATTTTTATTTAATCGATTTAGTTATACAGTCTCCTACTGCTTACTTATTTACCTTCATGGTTCCTAACTTTTTTTTACAAACACAAAAGGTGTTCGAGTACGATGAACACACGCGTTCAAGAACATTCATCAGACTGTTTACTTTGACATATAAAAGGCAAGACAAAGCAGGCAACAGAGTTAGTAAAAGTTCAGTCAGTCTTGTGTGAAAACGCGGTGTGTTTGAAGAAAGTAATCGCGGTTTGAAGATCTCTGTTACAAAGATCTGTTGAATAATTGCCTAGTAATTGTTATTGTTTATGCAAAGGGTGTAAACAGAGGAATAACAAAGAAAGACAATTGTTGTTGTATACATCAAGTTGTGAACAGTGGCACACAAAATTCTTCGAATGATAAAGAATTTGAATTAAAACTAAACACAAATTTGTTTTTATTTTATTTGCAATTTACGAGCTCATATTTTAAAAGTTTTTAAAAGGTAAAAACCTAACAATATTTAGAAAATATATATACCATATGAGTATTGGTTGCCCTTGTCCAGAAGTTTTGCATAAGAAAGCATTGTGATGATAATCATGTCATTTTAAATTTGAATTTCCTTAATTTACATGACTACTTACAAGCATTGTTAAGTAGAATGAATAGAATGTGTAATCAAATTATTAATTTTCAATTTCCTACAATAATGAAATTCGGAGAAAAACAAAACACATCAAAAACACAGGATTATTGTAAAATTTATTTAACAAGTTGAATGCAATTAAACTTATTAAGACTGGTATTGTATGACAGCACAGGGTAGGAATGCAAGGCCTTACATAAGGCCTTCTTTATCTGTAATCTACATACATACATAATTGGACATTACAACCATTCAGCCAGGTTTACAACCTAGCTTCTCGACAGCACTTATGTTGTGTGTGATAATTTTATACATGAGTGGCGGGACCTGCAGTTTAAAGTCGACTCCGAACGAGAGATTTTTAAGAAACTTTTTATTTTTATTTACTCTCAGAGTTTTTGCCAGAAATTTTCTAAGGGGAAATCGCCGTAGAAATACTTTTTCTGTATTTCGCTTTGTTGGAGAATAAGTCTGCCTTGGGGTTTGAACCGTGGCCTAACGTCTAACAAGTCCACATGCTACAGACTAGACTACGGCGACTTTATAAGTTCAAATACATACGCAAGTTTATTTTATAAATTGTATCTTAGATGATGAAGATTTCATTTTCAAAACAGTCATGATTGAAGTCCTTCATGGTTAATTTCCTCCAGTCCTGGATCTATTCTTGGCTTCTGATGAAGTAACTTAGTCTGCTAATGTACCGAATGATGGATCATTCATATGATATTCATTCTACATGATAAAAATTCCGTTTACTAAACAGGCATGAATGAAGACGTTCATTTCTTTTAGTCCGAGAGCCATTCATAGCATTCATGATGAAGCAACTTAGTCTACTTATGTCCTGAACGATGGATCATTCATATGACATTTATTCTACATCAGAGATCAGCAATGAATCGTTTTTTCGGTACTCATAAGTACTCATTAAATTTTGAATATAAGTGAGTCAACAATATTGAAATTTAGCTTCTCTGCTTCATTCGTATTACTCACCACAACGTTGATTTACAACACCAGGTTGCAATGAGTATGCGTACAACGTTGACATCAAACTCATACCATTCGAATTAGGTTTGATTCATAAGCCTACTCATTTAGATTCATAACTTTAGAAAGATACTGAATAATACTTATAAATGATTCAAGTGACTGACAGTCTTAGTTATTGTTAGATTTACAAAAAAAGAAAACAGACACATAAGCAAAAAAGTCAGAGCAGCAAGCAGAGCAAACAAAAATTTATAATTTTAGATTATCATAGTCATTTAACTTAAAAAGTATTTCTAAGTCAATCGATACTAATTATGGTAAAGATGTTCAAGATATGCGAATCTTATTTTAAAAGGCCTTATAAACATTGTGTGTGTGCCAATACAGGGCCTAATAATGCTTGTATGTGAATACACATGCAAGCTACAGAAATAATTTCTTTGTATCGACGAATATGATGCTGTTTCTATGGCACGCAATTAATTAAGAAATGTGACAGTGCTTGTGGCATACATGGATGCACACACACACTCTAACAAATAATTACAGTGACCATAATTCTCAACAAATATTGAGAATTAAAATCTATTTGTTGTTGCAATTAAGTAACGCTTATGGAAATTATTAAATTTTTGCTATTTTCACTTGCATGTGAGTGATTAAATTTTATTCTTATTTTTACTTCCAATACTATTTACTGACTGGAAAATTTAAACAGGTCATTAAAGTTGAATGAATTTTTAAGTATTTTGATGGAATTTATTTTTGAAACATAAAAAATGTGGACTCGGAATATCAATAGTATGGTAAAGGAGTAAAAGGAATTTCTTAAAAGGTATAGAGTGTCTGTTTAAGATGAAGCTGATTCCTGATGCCTCGTGAAGAAGATAGAACTTGAGAAAGTGGAGGTATAAATAAATTGAATTGCTTTAAGGAAACTAAGAAGTCGCCGTAGTCTGGTAGGTAGTGTGTAGGTTTATTAGATGTGATATATGAAAAAACATTCCTTCAGCGACTTCCTCTCAGCAGATTTCTAGCAAAAACTCTTAGAATTAATAAAATTTCCGTGAAAAGTTTCCCAGAAATCTGTCGTTTGGAGTCGACATTATACTGTTGGTCCCCGCCACTCATGCAAAAAGTTAACACACACAACATTATTGGTGTGAGAAGCTAGATCGTAATCTTGATTGAAGGGTTGTAATGGCCAATTCTGTATGTATGTATAAGGAAACTAACTGACGATGTTATACAATTTTTTTCAAACATATGAACCGTTTTGCATATGAGTTATGTATCCTTATAGTTTGTTCTTGAGGTTATCAATTGGATTTCGTAAAAATGCAATTTTAAATTGCCGTAACCTGGTAGTCGGTAGGTCAGTGCTTAGAGTTAGCATATTAGGACTGAGGCCGCGGTTCAAAACTCCACCCTAGGCATCACGGACACAACGAAATATGAAAACATATTTCTTGGACGACTTCCGCTCTCAGCATTCTTCTGGAAAAAACTCAAAAAAATCTATCGTTCGCCAGTAGATATCGCCAGCCTTGGATAAAATTAATACACACATTCAACATAAGTGAGGTGAGAAGCTAGGTTGTAATCTTGATTGAAGAGTTGTAGTGTTAAGATAGTTAATCGGTATTCATCAGACTGAATTTTATAATTTTATATCGAGTAAGGGAAAGGACAATCTTTCATTTTCATGCACTGTTCAGACAGTACCATTGCCATGAAACTCATTTCTGAGGGAGAGAACTTGCTTGCTTCATATAGCATCGTATTAAAGGCCTTGAAAAGTCTTGAATTTGCGAACTTTTGGTACAGGATGGTTTAATAATTCTAGGAATATATGCCCTACATTGAGAAATTTATTGTATTGTTATAAAAATGGAAAAATCTAGATAATGGTGTTTTGCTTTTACATCGTTTAACATTAAAATTATAAATGAAAGCTACAAAAACAAAACAATGCAGTAAACAAACCTGTTTACAAATTATCATACTGCTTAATATAACGACAAACACCAGCATAAAAAATGGTAAACAAGTAAACAAAAATATACCAACAACACTACAATAATAAACGTAAACAACGATGATAGAGATTTCGAGAAGGTGAAGTCATGAACATTCGCCTTGAAGAACATTCAACAAACTGATTACCCTGATTTAGATTTATAAAAGGCAAGGCATAGCAGACGAGTAAGTTGGTAAAAGTTCAGTCAATCTTGTGTGAAGAGGCAGTGTGTTTGAAGAGAGTAATCGTGGTTTGAAGATCTCCATTACAAAGATCTGTCGAACAATTGTCTAGTAATTGTTATTGTTTATGCAAAGGGTATAAACAGAGGAATGACAAAGAAAAGCAATTGTTGTTGTTTACATCAAGTTGTGAATGGCACACAGAATTGTGCGAATAATAAAGAATTTTAATTGAAACTAAACACAGATTTATTTTTATTTTATTTGCAAGCTATGAGCTTATATTTAAACTTCTGTTGTAGCCCAGCATTCTTTTGAAAAGTCAAAGAAGTTTGAAGTTTTTGGTTTGCTAGAGCTTATTCTCGGTTTAATTGTGTTGTTTTTTTTAAATTTAAAAATTAATATTCATTACTTAAACACTTCAACTTTCAGTACGAAGCAGAGCTGTAAGACCCAGCCCATTCAAAATTTGGAATTTTTTTTATTTCGTTTGATGATAGCCGTAGCCAGAGGCAGGTTGAAGGTTTTCTCTCATTTGATGATTGACAGATTGTTAAGATTTCAAGAATATACTTGTGGAAAAAAAATTTCGTTTTGAAATTGTTTTGCGTACCAAACAAAAAATACAAGATTCTAATAAAGATTCCTCTTAAGGATATATTGTTATAAAAGAAGTGTATGTAAGTGGTGTATAGTCATGGACATGGCACTCTTGCAGGCCATATTTTAAAAGAAAAAACAGCAAAGAATTCCATGTCAAAGTATAAATAAAAATTGAAGGAAAAAAACAAGCTGAGAAGAGAGAAACTTTTTTGAAAGGATATTACAACGGCAGTCGTAGAGTGTAAAATGCTTTACAAAGCTAATTTTATTTTTTATACATACACTTGCACACACACTTGCACACAGCAATGGCTGTCGTTATTCATGAGCGTACCTAAGAGTGCACGGCTATGACAAGAGAGAGAGAGAGAGAGCAAGAGATAATTTATATTTATATTATGCACGTACTCGCACTCGTTTTCTAGGCTTCTTTTGTTTTTGTATTTTATTTTTAAATTACACACATACACTTATACACGCATTTACAATCTTTTGTATGTATGTATGTGTGTGTTGTGTTTGTGTGTTACTTGTTATCCTTTCTTGCTTGCCATTGTAGTATTTCTATCACACCTTTTGCGTGCTCATTTATTATGAAGCCGCTCACAAGGAAATAAAAATCCTGACAAATTTATAGTTTTATCTTTTAAGCAATCTTTGTTCTTCCTGTACTCTTACTCTCCTTCTCTCTCTCTCTCTCCTTGCTCTTCATGCTCTTCTTGTTCTTTCCTTTTCTTTTCTTCTTTTAGCTGTTGCCTTGAGTTAAAAGTTTACGCATTGAAACTAGGCAAAAAACAACAACAAAACAAAGAAAAATAAAAAAAATGGTTGGAGTTTGTCTTGTGCTGTGCTGTTCGCAAAAGAAATTTTTTTTAATGGCTTTATGAGGAACCAGGCATAGAACAAAGAGCAGCAGCGGATAATAAAATTATTGATGCATAACACCGGTGTACCTGGCAAACAAAGAATGAAAACAATGAAGGCGAGGTGTTTATTTTAAAGTTGCTGTAAACAATTCATTCACTTGCATAACTGTCTAGTTGGCAATGTAGTGTCTGTCTGGCTGTCTGTCCGTCTATCGCTTATATAGGCAACAGTGGTTCCTAGATTTCCCAGTCGTAAGCTAAAACCAGAAGACTACTCTGCATCTCTTTGTTTCGTTTTACTTTGCCTGTTTCTTTAGCTTCATAACTTGCATTCATATTCGCCCACTTTTGTTCAGGTACAATAATCGTTAACTTATGACACTCAGTAACCACTGCAATAAGATTTCAGCCACATCTATACGTTTCCATTAAGCCTTGAAAGAAGAAAAAAGAAAACACTCCTCCGAAACACATGCAAATGCTTTGCAAATCTAAATGGAAGTTTCGATTTTCTTCTTACGTGTCTATTCTCCTGTGGTCATAAGTGATTTACAGATTTTTACAATTTTAGATACGAAGTTAAATTACAAGATTCTGGTTTTCTTCTATGTTTCGTTCTTTAGTTTATAACCACCGTTGTTTATAGCATTTGCTTTGATTTCCTTTTGCAATGTGTTTTCCTGGTTATTTTCTTTTGATTTTTATCACACAATCATTTTAAGGCTTGTAAGGGCATCTTGTTTTAATAAGTTTTCTTCCAGTTTGTTTTTGGTTTTCTTTCTCATATATTTTCAAGCTCCATCAGGGGCTTTTAAACAAAAGATTTTATTTAAAGTCATACAGTCACTTTGGGTGGGCCATCTATTGGTTTAAATTTGAAGCATCGTTTATATTAGAATCTGGCAATACTTATGTCATTCTATTCTGTCAGAAAATTCAGTATATTATCTCCACTGAACGTAATGAATCGAATTATGCCTGAGCAACGTTGGGATTTATTGGAAATTTATTTCCAAAACAAAGACAATTTTGATCGGAAATTTAACAAAAATGTCGTACAAAATTTGGTCGCAGAGAAGGACCAACCGTGCCCGGTATACGTCAGTTTATTGCTAAAGTTCGTGAAACTATTTTCATAGTTGATGCGCCAACATGTGAGCGCTCTCGTACAGTGGGCATACCCAATAATATCGAAGCTATGGCTGAGAGTTATCAGCTCGTCATAGTTTTCAAGAATTGAACATTTCAAGCATCAGTTTACGTCGAATTTTGCGAAAATAACACAGTATAATGCCTTAAAAAGTTCAATTGGTTCGAGAGTTGAAGCCGCATGAACATCCGCTTCGTTTTCGCTTCATTAGATGGGCCAACGAGAAACAGCACGATGATGTCGATTTTGCCAAAGAATCATCTTTTAAGCAAAATTAAGCTTAGAAATCCTACACGTAGTCTTACAGAAGCCAATGCACTCATGACGAGTGACTGTTTGGTGCGACTTGTGGTGCGGAGGCATTATTGGCCCATATTCCTTTGAAAATGTGAACGGTGCAATAATTACAGTCATTGGAGACACTTATCGCACCATGATAACCGATTTTTTTGTACCCGATGTGCGTGGTATTTATGTGAACGATGTTTGGTTCCAACAGGATTGTGTTACTTGCAATATATCTCATACCACAATCGATTTATTGTGATGTCAACTGCCCGCCAAGAAGCTACGATTTGACACCGTTGGACTTTCTGTGGAGCGCCATTATAGAAAATGTTATGCCGTCAAACCCAAGACAATTGGGCATTTGAAGGCCAACATTCGTGATGCCATTGCCGAAATACAGAAGTCGCCGTAGTCAAATAGGTAGTGTGTTGGCTTATTAGACGTAAAACCAGGGTTCGAGCCCCAGGCCAGACATCAAAACAAAATACAATAAGTATTTCTTCGGCGATTTTCGCTTCTCAGATTTCTGGCAAAAACTCTGAGAGTAAATAAAATTGCCATGAAAAAGTTGCTCAAAAAATCTGTCGTTCGTAGTCGACTTTAAATTGTAGGTCCCACCACTCATGTATAAAATTAACACACACAACATAAGTGGTGTGAGAAACTAGGTCGTAATCCTGACTGAAGGGTTGTAATGACCAATTATGTATGTATTGCCGAACATTCGGCCGGGGTCGTACGGTCTTAAAATTGAATAAAAATTGATCCGATGGAATGAGGTACTATGAGGCCAGCCGCTACAGCCTTATGAATGAAATAATACTCCATTTCCAAACGGAACAATTGTATTTCACAACAAAAAAACAAAAAATTTGACAAAATTTGGAACTCTTAAATTTTATATTCACCACCCTCTCCAACCGCCTCTCGATGTTAATAAGAAAATTTCATTTCCATTTCATTACATTATATTTCGTTACATTTCTTTCGTGCAAAATTCCAATTTACTTCCAATAACAATTCACCCTGAATTCACACTAAGCGTATGAGTAATATTATATGGACATACAAATAATCATACGTCATGTAGTAGCCAGGAAATTATTAATTGAAGACAAATCAGTTGAGATAATATTTTATTCAGTTTTTCTTTGTAAAATACCAACTTTTGACAAAATTAATTCGGAATGCCAGATACACTGTTAAAGTTATGCGAATATTGCCTGCGGGAATAGGAATAATTTTTAAAAATATTTTAACTTTAATAACTGAACCCCTGCAAATATTTGCGTATTTCTTTAAATGAATTTCTATAAAAAATATAAAAAAGTAAAACAAAATCCATAAAAAGATATTGCTGCGTGATTTTTATATTAAGCATTTGAAGGCCATTGCCGAGATACCATCCAATGTATGGCTAGAAAGACTGCTTGAATGTCCAATTGAATGAGGTACTGTGAGGTCAGATGCGTTAGCCAAAGAATGAAATAATATTCCATTTCTAAATGAAAGAATTGCACACAAATTTCGATTGGTTCTTATTTTATTGCATTTTTAAATTTCGTCTTTTATATGGACTAGAGATCAGCAATGAATCGCTTTTTCGCTACTCATAAGTACTCATGAAATTTTAAGTATGATTGAGTCAACAGTATTGAAATCCAACTACTCTGATTCATTCGTACTCAGTACAACATTGATTTATAAGTACAAGTTGCAATGAGTATGAGTACAACGTTGACATCAAACTCATAACTTTCGAACTTCGTTTGATTCATACGCCTACTCATTCAGATTCATAAATTTAGAAAAATACTGAATAATAGTTAGTTAGAAATGATTCGAGTGATTCGAATCATTCGTCAAAATTTACAGTCTTAGTTATTGTTGCACTTACAAAGGGAGAAGAAAGACACATAAACAAAAAAGACAAAGACAGCAAGCAGAGCAAACACACAACCTTCTTGTGAGCATTGTAGTCTTCGTACGCGAATCATACTTATTTTGTGATTACTGTATACGATGAGTCATGGAGAGTCGAATTCAATAACATCATCTGTGTTGTTAAGTATGAGTAGCATGAGTATTTCAAACTTTGAGTATGAGTAGTATGAGTATGACATTAAAATAAGTATGGATGCGTATAAATATGAGAAATTATAGGTATGATTCGAATCTACTCATCGTTTTGAATACTCATTGCTGACCTCTGATATGGACCACCCGATTACATTCGAAAATGCAACAGAATTTCTAAAGAAATGTATTTCACCCCAAAATTTAACCTCTCTGTTCTGTGTGTGATAGTTCAAGTTATTTTAGAAACCATTTGTTTCTCACCTCTGACCTCAACTCTTTTTTAATGACACGAAAGGGTTAACCGCAGCATTGTATTGTATTGTATTGAATGTCTTTTAATTGTAAGACAATGTTAAACCAATTAATAATTAATTACCCCTTAAACGCTATTAAATTAGCATTAATTTACATACTTAGTGCATGTGTGTGTATTGTGAGAAACACATTGTGATTATTAAATTCCTAAAGAGTTCACATTAAGCTTTGATTAAAAATTTTTTTAATGCAAAAGACAGGAATCAGTTGTCATATGAGTTCCATTAATTATTTGGAAAAGTTTTAATTTCAAATTTACATTCTCCTTTAACCTTCAATTAGAATTTCGAAAATTTCAAATTCTTTGTGGCAGGCTGTTAAAGCCATATTTCCATTTATCATTTGTTATGGAAAAACATTTTCCAATTAAAACCACAAATCTTTTTCGTATATCGTTTCTTTTTATTTTTCTTACTCACAGTAATCTTTCTTTACAAACTCTTTTAAATGTTCAACTTTTTCCTTTCCTTTCTTATCTTTTTTTCTCTTAACGTTTGCAAGGACAAACAAAAAAAAATCAAAATACCTCTGCACTTACTTCATATACTTTGAAAGGAGTTTGAAATTGTGGCACTTGTATGGGTATGACTGCATTAAAACAACAACAAGAACAACTACAAAAGCAATTTGACTAAAATGTCAGACATTTACTGCGAAAAGTTTTTGTTCATAACTTTGGCAGTATTTGCCATTTTTTTTTGCGATAAGACTCCAAACAATCGATATTTATTTAAAATACAAGGGAAAGAAGGCAACCATTCGAGACAAAAGGTGTTTTTTTTATTCCGCTGAGGAGAAGTAAATGTACCTACCCTCACCGTAGGGGAAGTCGCCACTAACCCCCGTGTGTAGGGCCCTCACCCACTAAAGTTCCCCCTCCTCTTTTGGACTCTTTGTGCACACTCCGGAAGTGGAGTCCATCTGGCCATTTGATCTCTTCATATCGATATACGCATCTGAAAAGCTGTTTAAACTTCCATTCCAATTCTCTCATCCAACTCAAGTTTCTTGGCTTTCAGCAAGGCTTCAGTGTAACGGGCTAAGCTATTCCAATTTTCTTTGCTGTTCAGAAGTGTATCGCAGAAGTTTTCGACAGTACAGACGCCGACTATGGACTCAAGATTCGTTCTTTTTACACTCCATCTCTCACAATGAAAGAAAGTATGTTCCAAGTCATCAATCGACGCATCATCGTAAATGCAATTTGGTCCTGTCATCCTCCCGATTTTAAGCAGATATTTACAAAAATAACCGTATGCGGATAACCTCACCCAATTTCCTCTCGATCCAATGGGTAATATCTGGGAGAAATTTTGCCGTTCCAGTGTTCCATTTCCCTTGACAGTGTTGTATGGTTCGCTTTCTAGCGTCGTCGACATTTATTGGGGTGCATGTTTTTAGTCTCCCACACCTTCTTTCGCTCGCTTGCCTGATTACCAGTACCGCTGACTTAGATACAGTCCTATACGTCGATGCCACCCTAAGTGCAGCGGTTCGTTGTACCGATGATAAATTCTAATCATTCTACAGTCGGCCTTTAATGCTTCTGCCCAGATCTCACTGCTGTAAAGCAGAATAGAGTCCGTAAATGCCATCATCAATCCGCGTCTGCTCTGTACAGACCATAAGCTTACTAAGTAAGGAGGTAACCTTAGCGGCTTTGATTGCAGCGTGTTGGATCTAAGCCCAGAACGTCAGTTTAGGGTCCAGTCGACTGCCAAGATATTTGACTAGTTTCTGTGACGTCAAAGTGGTGTCGCATATCGTAATGTTAATTTCCAGCAGTATACGCTTCCTCGTAAAAAGTATCAACACAGTTTTCTCCCTTGCGACTTTGAGTCCTCTGTACTCGAGCCACGACTTCGTTCTTATTATCACCTGATTGACCTTTCTTCTAGGCTCTTCGACATTTCGAGGCACAATTATGGTTGAAATGTCATCGGCATATCCAACAAGATGTGTACCATCTGGCATATCAATGTGAAAGATATCATCATAGGTTATGTTCCATAGGTTAGGGCCAGGAATTGATCCTTGAACTGCAGCAGATGTAATCTGTTTTTTACGTCCTTCGTTTGTATTTTAAATAAAATCATGACCTCGTAAAAAGCTCTGCATGATCTTCAGGAGATAACCAGGAACAGCGAACTTTGTCCTCAGAGCATAAAGTACGCCAACCCATCGGAGACAGACAAAGGTGTTGGTGATGATGCAACTGTTGTTATTGTTGTTCAACCACATATTGTTTTATTGACAGAATTAACAGAACAGCGCTGCATCAAAGAAATATTTTTTTGCTTAAAACACTCACACTATCAACACAGCAGATTTAATGTATTGACTTCAGCTTCAGCTTAAAACTTCCATGCTTGTTAACACAAAAAAGTCTTTTAAAAGCAAAACATTTCTTATGTTCCGTAAACAAGAAATTTCGTAGGAAAAAAATGTTGCAAATTTGCATTGTTACAATGGTATGGCAAACATAAAAATTGAAAAAAAATTGTAAAAAAATGCGAAAGAAAAATTCGCCAAAAAGAAATCAGAATCAATGAAATACGAGTTGCAAGCGATAAGAAGAACTCATGTTAAGCCATTTTGGTTCCATCATAAAAAAAAACAAGTAAATTGAAGAAAAACTCTGTAAAACTCTGTATATAAGGTTATACAAATGCAGAAATGGCAGCAGCAGTATCAGATTGTTAACGAGATTGTTTAACATGCCAAGCAACAGTTCAAACAAAATTGAAGAAATTTTAAAGTATTTGAACAGAAAATTTAAAAATACAGTTTCAGTGTGTAGCATACATAATGATTGTTTATTGGGATGGATGTCTTGTAGTTTCAGATGAGTTGGGCTGGAGGTAATCTCATTGCAACACTTCAGTCAAGTTGACAACTTAGTTCCTCACACCACTTCCGTTTTGTGCTTTAATTTCATACATAAGTGGCGGGATCTACAGCTTAAAGTAGACTTCGAACGATAGATTTTTGAGAAACTATTTCGTGGCAATATTTATTTCAATCCCAGAGTTGTTGCCAGAAATTTGCTGACAGGAAGTTACTGAAGAAATATTTCTTCATATTTTCGTTTTGATATCTGACCAGGGGTTTGCACCGTGGTTCAACATACTACCTACTAGATTACGGTGACCCACGACATCTGTTGCCCTAATTAATGTTCAAAGTAGCTATCTGCTTTTACCAATCGGTTCTATTAGAAGTAATTTATTTTCTAAAACCCATACTCGTACTCGTACACTAGAGTTTATAGGTGTTATATTTGAATTCATATACGAAGTTAATAAGAAAAAAAAGCATTTGCAAAAATGAATACTCTTTGTAATGTAGTCTAGAAGTAGAGTGATGGCTTATTAAACGCTTAGCCGTGATTCAAACCCTAGTTCAGACATCAACAAAACAAAATTTGAAAAAATTTACTTCCTATCAACAGTCTTCTGCTACTCTGAGAGCAAAATAAAATTGTCTTGAAAACTTTTTCCAGAATCTGTCGTTCGGAGTCGATTTTAAACTTTAGGATCCTCTACTCTTGTATAAAAAAATTAACACATGGGTGGCATGAGATGCTAGGTTGTAATCCTGACTAAATGGTTGTAACAACCAATCAAGTAAAGTAATTCAAATCTTCCTTTGGTTCGAATGCGAGAGTCATTCATATTAACCTTTTAATCTCAATTTTTAAGAGGTTGGTTCTAGGATCAGAGGATTATGAATATAAAACACAGTCACAACTCATGCCACAAGATCGGGTTTTGGTCATAAAGACTTCTGTTTAAATTTTCTTGTTTATTTAAGACCAACACGCTGCAGAGGAAATCGTACTCATTTAGTGTATTGTGTTGAAAAAACTGAAAGATGGTTATAGGAGAAAGGTAAGAGAGGTAGCGTCCGATAGCTTTTATTTTGAAAAATATTTTTTTTCTCATGAATTTCTCTGTAAGAATTCTCATTTTCTTTTTCTATTTCGCTTAATCATTTAATGTCAGGAGTCAGGCAATCACAAAACACCCAGGACCTATGATAGGAATCGAAACCATGGACTCAGCATTTGAAGTTTAGCTCACTAATAGTCTACAAGACGCTTAGCCTACTCTGAGAGTAAAAATTGCCATGAATAGTTTCTCAAAAACTGTCGGAGTTGACTTTAAACTGTAGGTCCCGCCACTCATGTATAAAATTAACACACACAACATAAGTGGTGTGAGAAACTAGGTCGTAATCCTGACTGAAGGGTTGTAATAACCAATTATGTATGTATATATGTATGTATGTATCCAACAGTGAGCTGTGTGAGCTCCGCAACGATCTGGACGTTGTGCAGCGTATTAATATCCAGCGGCTACGCTGGCTCGGCCATGTCGTTCGAATGGAGGAGGATGCTCCGGCCAGACGGGTATTTGATGCGAGGATATGCGGAAGTTGGCGAAGAGGCCGACCTTGTATGCGTTGGAAGGACCAAATCGAGGAGGCCCCCTGTCAGCGATTGGTGTGACCAACTGGCGTAGGCGCGCAAGAAGTAAAGGCGCCTGGAAGGATGTGTTGTGGCAGGCCGAAATCCGTTAATCGGGTTGTTAATGGTCAATTAAGTAAGTAAGTAAGTTGTTAATTGTATTTTTTCCTTGGCTAGAGTAACCTTTAGATGAATACAATCAGTTGTTTGTATTAACCTTGTCCTTATCTGTGAAGAAGAGGGAAGAACATTTGGTCTTCAAATTTATTTTCCCTCAAACTTAATTTTAAGCATTCTTTTAAGAGAAAATCTAAAACTGAAAAATTTAAATGAACGAAAAAAATATGATATTCAATGGTATTGTATAAAATTTCTCGTAAACTAGGAGTTCAAGTATTTCGAAAAGTGTTTCAATAACTTACCAACCTAATGACATGTAACACTCACACTTACAATCTTTCTGAAATGCATATCCTTTTTACAATATTTTTCTAATGCAACATTTTTTATACTTTTTTAAAATAATTTTCTTTTTTTTTTAATAACTTTTTTGAACTCTCATGTAATAGTAGTAGTAGTAGTAGTAGTGGTTGGTTGAAGTAATTGTAGTAGAGAGTAGTAGCAGTAGTAGCAGCAGTAGCATTAGAGTATGTCATTTAAAATCGTATAACATTTAAGAGTTTCTCTATATTTTTGCTATTCTCCATATTTTTGCTATGTTGCAACTATTAAAACTTTATGATGTTCAAGTGTTGCAGTATTGCAGTTAAAGTTGGCACACACACAGACATGCACATGTACATGCACTTTTGAAAAATGTAAACAGGAAGTGTGTAAGAGCGAGAACATAGAGAGAAAAAAGAAAGCGACTTTATAAACTCATCTGCATGTTGGCTGGCATGCTTGTACGTTTAATTTTGCGGCAATACTGTACGTATCGATTGCTATTTGGCTTGACGAGGCTAATGGTTGGCTTTTTGGTTGTTTGACTGGCTGCATATTTGCCACTTGACACACAATAACAATTGCAACAACAACAACAACAGTATAAGCGGACACAATGCAACTACAAGCAAACAGCGTTAACCAAACCAGCCAACGAGTAAAACAGGCTCAAACAACTTCATAATGATGAGAGCAGACTTCCAGCTCTTCAACAATGTATTGAGAAGCGCACATCTAAGCATACCAATACACTCATATTCGTACATGTCGCTTTCAACCCTCACGTACACATAGTATGTGTATATGTACTGCACATAATACATGTTTTCTCTACTATTTGTTGCAATTATTGTTGTTATTGTTGTTTTTGTTGTTCACAGGCTAATTGCCAATAGTCTATTGCAACATGCGGCTTTTTCAGGAATGTATTTAGAAATCAAGTGCTGCGCTTTTCTTTTTTTTGTTGTTGTTTGTTTGTTTGTTTGCTGTTTTTCTAGTCTCTTTTTGGCTTGTGTAACAACATGGCCACACACACAGACGACACCCGTTGTTGCGTTACAAGTTTCGTTTGAAGTTTGTTTGGTGACTTGGTTCCGTACTTCAAATGAAAATGTTTGAAGTTTGATTTCCTTTTTTTTTGCGTTTCGCATGCAAAAGCCCATTTTTTCTTTTTTTGATTAGAATGTCGTGCAAATTAAAAGAAGAACAAGAAGGAATTTTAATAATCAATTCCTGTTTTAACTTGTGATTAGTTATCGACAGGCAGTTTAGAATTAATTCATGTTGAGTGGCATTAAGTTTGCGATTGATTGTTGCAGAAACCTAACTTTGGCAAAGAAGAGTTGCATTTGTGGGTGTCTTATGGTGGCGTAGGCTCCAGAATTCATTAAATATTGGCAGCAGCATAAATTGAGGTAGTATACAATGCTGTTTCAGAAAGCAGGAGAAGAAGGCAATTAAAAAATTATCAACTGAAACCAGCAGCTTCTCAGCTTATTAGAATTTTAAAAAAGTTTTAGTATCGTGTCCGCCATCTAACGTTTTTTTGTTCAACTAGTGCTTATTTCGTGAATGGTAACACTTAGCTTATGTCTGATTTGACAGATAATTAGTTTTATCCTTCCGTTGAACGAATATGGTTGTGTATACGCTTGAACAACGCTGGGATATATTGCGACATTACTTTGAAAATCATGGTAATGTTGCAGAAAGTGTGCGAAAATTGCGTACGGATTTTGGAAGAAGAAAAGCACCATCAGCTCCGTATGTTCGTTATCTTGTGAAAAAAGTGAAAGAAACTGGCATCCTCATCGATAAACCAAAGCGTGAAAAGCCAAAAATAGTGCGTACACCCGAGAATATTGCTGCTGTGGCAGAAAGTGTGCGTGAAGCGCCATCAACATCAATTCACCGTCGTTCTCAACAATTGAACATTTCGGAGACATCATTGAGACCTTGGTATGACGCCATGCAAAGTCCAATTGGTTCAGGAGTTGAAACCAATTGACCATCCAATGCGTTTTCGCATCTCTAAGTGGGCCTGCGATCGACTTACAGAAGATGCCGATTTTGGCAAAAAAAAAATCATCTTTTCAGATGAAGTTCATTTTGGTCTTGGCGGGTATGTAAACAAGCAAAATTGTCACATTTGGGGCACAGAAAACCCGCTCGCATACATTGAAAAGCCGACGCACCCAAAACTAGTCACTGTTTGTTGCGGATTTTGGTCCAGAGGCATAATTGGGCCATTTTTCTTGGAAAATGAGCAAGGAGCGGCCGTTACAGTCAATGGCGATCGTTATCGGGCCATGTTGAACGAATTTTTGTTCACAAAAATTGAAGAGGAGGATATTTGCAACATTTGGTTTCAACAGGACGGCGCTACGTGTCACACAGCCTAAGCTACACTCGATGTTATGCGCCCTGTTTTTGAAGATCGCATTATCAGCCGCAGAGCTGATATCGTTTGGCCACCTCGGAGCTGCGATTTGACACCGTTGGACTATTATTTGTGGGGTGCCGTCAAAGACAAGTGTTACGACGACAAGCCAGAGACAATTGACGCTTTAAAGGACAATATTCGTGAAGCCATTGGTGAAATACAGCTGCACACAATCGATAATGTGCTTAAAAATTGGACCGATCGTGTAGGCTACTGCATGGCCAGCCGAGGCAGCCATTTGAATGAAATTATTTTCCATTATTCCATTCCAACGTGTGTACTATTTAACTAAAACAACAGCAAGTGACTCTAGCTGACTCTAACAGAAATGAAAATCATTAAAATCAGCTTTTATTTCGAGTTCAATTGTGAAAATCTGTTCAAGGCAATAAACAAATATTATCATGACAACATTGGCATTGAGCTAAACTTATAATGCACTTACTTGCACACATACTCGTACACACGCTTGCATATAAACGGCTCACACATGAACACATACAGACATATACTCCTATACATAATCATATTAATTTAAACTGGTATTTACATAATCATACAGGCAGGCGACATACAACTACAAACGTAATATTTAATGGTATTTGAGGCAGCAATAGTGTACACACTACATGCTGAAAATCATGTTACATTTACCACAACTAATACAGGCGAAAAGGCAAGCAAAAAAAAAATTTTAAAGGAAAATAAATGATGAAAGTAATGAATGAATGAATGAATGAGTGATGCCATAACAACAATCGAATTGAGAGTAAATTAGGCACACACTCACATTTATGTGCTGCTTGTGAGCTTCTTGTTTGTATTATTGTTTGTATTACATTACAGAGAGAGTGAGATAGAGAGTGGAAAGAGAGAGAGGGAGAGACAGAAAGAGAGAGTGTAGCATTATGATTAAAACAAACAACTGTTACTAATTTGAAGTTGAAATTTTATTAAATTATCATAAATTATGCTGTCATTTGTTGCATGAACTCCAAACAATTGACAATTTTATCGCCCAAAACATATTCCTCTTCATATACAAGTCAATCAATATGCCTCCACATACACACACTCCTCATTATTAGAGTATGTGTTTTTAAAATCCATACACAGCCATATATATGTATGGTAGAGTACACAAGTGATGATTATATTCGTTGTGGATATGATTGTATGTGACATTGTATAGAAATGTAAAAGTCAAAATATGATGTATGATATGGGATATGATGCTGGAAATCATGCTGATGATGATGACAACGGACACATACATACACACATACACACATGCATTAATATTTTGTTTATTTTGTAGAGTCTACAATATTTAAAAAAATATCTACTTAAGCGCTCTTATATATGGTGTGTACGCATATATCCCTTAGGGGACGCGGCTAAAGTAACTTTATTAAATTTATAATATATGTATTACACACACACAAATACTCACTTACATATGAACACATCAAAAATCATATTCATCAACAAGCAATTTCATTCATTCATTCATCCATCAATCCATCCAAGCGCTTATTCGTTCAGTCATCCATCTTTTTAAATGTTTATATTGGCATTTGCCTTATTCATGTCCCTGTCGCTGTTTCTCTCTATCGCTCTCCCTCTAACTTTGTTGAGTATGTTACGATATTGAAACGTAATTGAATACTAATTTGCCACTGTAACTTTGACAGATTTTGGCTCAATTGAATTTTCAGCCAGTTTTACGATAAAAACAACTGCACAACGCAGCCACACTCACACTTACACATACTCACTTGATGCGTTTATACAATCAAAAAAATTTTGTTAAAGACTTACAAAGTTTTAGTGGAAATGTGACCAACACTAACACTTCGTTTATTGTAAGTTATTTACAACGTAAGAGGATCTTCATAGAGTAGAGATTGTGTCTTTTGTCCTGGCGAAGCAGCTAAATATGTGCAATTATTCTGGCAGCAATTTCTATGAGAGCTTGGCTACTGGTATGGCCTTAAGGTCGGCGGATATAAAACTAGCAGGGTTCGTCGAATTTTTTGAATTTAGTGGCGATCTCCTAACTGTTAGTGGCTGTTCTATAGGTTATAAACGGCATCTAGCCAGAATATTTTCTTTCTTATTTCCAATCACTCCACAATGTTTAGGAATCCATATAATGCGTACCGTTCCATGCCTGTAGTAATTTTTAATTGTCTCTTTACACGCCAGGACAGCCTTTGATCGCGTATTACATTCATACATACATAATTGGCCAGGACTGCGACTCAGTTTCTCACAATACTTATATTGTGTGTGTTAATTTTATATATGAGAGGCGGGACCAGCAGTTTAAAGTAGACCCCTAACGACAGATTTTTAAGAAACTCTTTTATTTACTCTCTGGGTTTTTGACAGAAATCTACTGTGAGAAACACGCCGTAGAAATATTTCTTCATATTTCGTTTTCTTGGAGATGTCTGCCTTGGGGTATGAGCCGTGGCCTCACGTTTAGGTTAGGTTAGGTTAGAGGACGTGTACTTGTCAATTAAGACAAGTACAGTACCCGGAGGTCGAAATGACCCATTGTACAACGTCCTAGTTTCTCATACCACTTATGTTGTGTATGTTAATTTTATACATGAGTGGTGAGACCTACAGTTTAAAGTCGACTCCGAACGACAGATTTTTATTTATTGAGAAACTTTTCATGGCAATTTTTATTTACTCTCAGAGTTTTTGCCAGAAATCTACTGAGAGGAAGTCGCCGAAAAAATACTTTTTATATTTTGTCTTTGATGCCTGGACTGGGGCTCGAATCCAGGCTTTTGTGTCTAATAAGCCAACACACTACCAACTAGACTACGGCGACCTGGCGAAACACGTAAATAAGTGCAATTATCCTAGAAGCTATTTCTGTGATAGCGTAGCTACTGGCATGGCCTTAAGGTCGGCGAACTTCAATTAAACTAATAACACTACCAGGGTTTGTTGAACTTGTTGATTTAGTAGCAATCGATCTAGTAATTCTGAGTGTCTGTTCTCTGGGTTATAAACGGTAACTATTAGCCAGAATATTGGCTTCTTATTACCAATCACTCCATGATTATTAGGAACGCATATAACGCCTTTCGTTCCATGTCTGCAGTAATTGGCTCTTTACACTCCAGAATGGCCTTTGATCCCGTATCCCTGGATGAAATTGCCTTAAATGTCTTTAAGATATTTCAATCTTATCAAATGTTTACTAGCCTAGACCATACATTCCCCGATCGTGCTTACCTCTGCTTAAAAAACCGTATTATGCTCCAGTAGCCGAAGGCTGTCAAACAGTTGGTTCCACTTGCATCAAAACACAATTTTTTTTTCCAGATTTCCATTGTATTCTTTTAGCCAAAAAACATCAATTTACACGTTTTCTTTACCCCTCGGATTCTCGCAGTTTTTATTTTTTTCGTTAGAAACTCTTAACATCTCCTGTATAATTTGAATGACTGTTTCAAATACAATGGCCTCTTCAAGGAATAATAGTTTGCCAAGAAAAAAAGGGAATTGATGATGAGCATACACTCCGCACATACGCACACATACATATTTACATACATAAACCACATGAAATATTTACATGAGCATGTATAGACATTTGTCAAAAATAGATCATGTGCTAGTACATGTGTATGTGCAAGAGAGAGAGAGAGAGTGAGTATACACTTTCTTACTTACTTATGCATAAGTATACAGCAGCAGCTTAAACTTCCGCTTTGTTTAATGCAGTATTCACAGTGTGTAACTTTGAAAAATGTTGCCAACAAAACAAAATAAAACAAAAAAACCGAAAACAAAAAAAAAAAAACCGAAAACTTTACTTTGTAAAGAAATAGGCCATGATGTTGTACGTTTAATTTAAGAATTTCCTTCACTATTTCCATTCGTACGACAAAATAAAACTTTCGAGGAATATACGTTGCTTTGTTTAAGTATTCTTTCATTTGTTTGTCGGTTTGCCGTATTATAATGGATTTGATTTGGTTGGAATTGTGCCGGCTGTAGCATCAACACACATTTTGAAGGATGATGACAAATTTGAAATTTGATGACAAATTTTTATTTTGTTTTTAGGTCTGTAGTCCATTGATCAGCCACAGCAATTGTTATGCAAATTTTCACTTTTATTTCTAATTTAATTAAAAAAGAAAATTTTTAACGTGAAGTCTATTTGTGGTTTTCGAAGAGCTTTTAAAGCTTCTAACAACTCATGTCGTTTCTGTCCGGTGTTTTCTGTTTTCCAAATATTTTGCATTCGCAGCTAATAATCAGCGGCTAAACCAACGATGAGTGATTTATATTCCGCAAACCTGATCGTTGCAATGACGCATGATTTTTTAATCCCGTCGTATTTGTAGAAAAACAATTGAATAACATTTGGGTCAGAAGTTTTTAAACTTCTCACACTTACTCCCCGTAACATAGAGCATTAGTGACTGCATTAGTATTATAAAGCTTTGGTCTGAGCACTGATTGGAAGGGAGTACATATTTATACGGTTGGAACAGCTTCTTCCCTACAGGTTCCAATCAAGGGCTGTGTGTCGTATCTCATCCTGTGGCTTTCTGAGCGTTTGATCAGTCAACCTCTATTTGCGTTATCGGATTTCTCGAACTGTGGACCTTTGTTTTGAGATTATCTGTAGCTTTCCATTGAAGATCATATTTGAGCAAAACACAAATAAAATTCTACTTCAAACAACCGTCTATAAAACCTTGTACCTCTTTCCTCTATAGATTCCACTTTCGAAGGTTTACAAAACAATTGGAGATAAGCCTAGTTTTGGTATCTCTTGAGTGACCTTTGTTTATAGGGGCACGTATATCTTCAGCTAAACAAACTGCTACCCAAAGAGACCTAAAAACAATTCAATAGTTTTTGTATAGTATAGGGTGGGTGATTTAAAAGTTTAAATTTAAAAATGCAGTAAAACGAGAATTAAGTCGCCGTAGTCTAGTAGGTACTGTGTTGGCTTATTAGACGTAAGGCCACGGTTCGAACCCCAGGTCAGACATTAGAACAAAAATACAAAAAGTAGCAGATTTCTGGCAAAAACTCTGAGAACAAATAAAATTGCCATATAAAGTTTCTCAAAAAACTGTCGTTCGGAGTCGACTTTAAACTGTAGGTCCCTCCACTTATGGATAAAATTAACGCGCACAACATAAGTGGTGTGAGAAACTAGGTCGTAATCCTGACTGAAGGGTTATAATGATCAATTATGTATAAAACGAAAACGGTTGGAAATTTTGAACATTTGTTTATACGGCTGGCGCGGCTGTCCTCACAGTTCCTCATTCGATCGGACCAAATTTAGTGCTCTTTTTCGAGTGTATGGAGTTGTATCCCGGCAATGGCATCACGATATTGGCCTTCAAATGCTCAATTGTATGTGGTTTGTAGCCATAACATTTTTCTTTAACGGCGCCTTACAGAAAATAGTCAAACGGTGTCAAATTGCAGCTTCTTGGCGGTCAATTCGAGTAATTAAACGGTCATCAAACGTTCGACGCAATATATCGATTGTGGCAAGTTGCATCATCCCGTTAAACCAAACATCGTTCACATCAATATCATGACGAGCGGGTACAAAAAAATCGGTGTGTCGAAGGGTGTCTCCATCGACCGTAATGGTTGGGCCGTCTTTATTTTCAAAGAAATATGAGCCGATGGTGCCTCCGCTCCATAAGCCACAACAAACAGTCACTCGTAATGCGAGCATTAGTTTCTGTAAGACCACGTATTGGTTCTCTTAGCCCCAAATAGGGAAATTTTGCTTACTAACGTACCCACCAAGTTGAAAATGAGCTTCATCCGCAAAGATGATTTCCTTAGTAAAATCGACAACATCGTGTAGTTCCTCGTTGGCCCATTTATAGAAGCGAAAACGAAACAGATGGTCATGCAGCTTCAACTCTTGAAACAATTGGACTTTGTAAGGCGTCATACCGAGATCTTTTTGTAAAATTCGACGTAAACTGGGGCGTGAATGAGTTGATGTTGATGGATTCTCGCGCTCATTCTCAGCCACAGCTTTGGTATATTCGCGTGGACGCTCTGTACGAGCACGTTCACGTCTTGGCACATCAACAATGAAACCAGTTTCACGAACTTAAGCAATAAACTGGCGTATACCGGCCACGGTTGGTCTTTCTCTGCGACCAAATTTTGTACGACATTTTCGTGGAATTTCCGACCCAAATTGTCTTTGTTTTGGAAATAAATTTCCAATAAATCCCAACGTTGCTCAAGTTTAAATCGATTCATTACGTTTAGTGGAGATAATATACTAAATTTTTTGACAGAATAGAATGACATAAGTATTGCCAGATTCGAAATAAGCGATGCTTCAAATTTAAACCGATAGATGACCCACCCGATATATAGTATGCCGAAGTCCCTCTGGAGTTGCGTGCCGTATAGCTTGCCGCGGATTGAAATAAATCGAATTTTTTCGAAAGAATGCTTTTCTGGCGAATTGAAGTCGCAAAACATTGCCTCAAAGCGTTGTCATTATTATGTTATGTTATGTTAACCATGGCATTATGATTTCATATGCCTTGAATAGATCTTTTTGGGAAATGCCATACATTTAATCCTTTTCGCATACATCTCTGAGTAGATTGCTTTAAGAATCTCTTAATAAGCCTAAGAAGGTTTTTAAAGTGTTTAATTTTATGAAGAATTCTTTACACTTCATGTGAATGATTTATACGTTTGCCATTCACATTTGAATTCCATCATTTTGAAATTATTATTTTGCCTTTGCCTTTGCATGGCCCTAATAAATGACTTTGAGATCTAAATTTATGTCTCCCATATACGAGTACAACAACAAACAAGGGCTCCCTCTTATGCCAAAAATATTCACATACAAATAGGAAAAGAAATTAAGTTACAGAGGGATTTCGATGGGGTGTGCAGTGAGAGAGAGAGAGAGAGTGAGTATATAAAGTCACTTAAGATTGAATAAATTTTTTCAAGCTGCCTAGCAAAAGAAAGTGTCATTCAGTGTGATAAATGATTTTATTTCAATTCGTTTCAAAAAGGTCTCACTCTCTCTCTCTATGTCACTCTATCCCTCTCGCACTCTATGTATGTACATATATGCATTACAGGCGGCATAATTCGGCTACAGCAGCAATTGAGAATTGTTGAGACGATGATGCCTATGACGGTGACGAAAGGTAGTATACCGGGTATGTATGACTAACGTACGTATGAGTTTCGCACAGTAATTTGGCCTTCTTACTTGTCATTCCTTTATGCCTGCGTTTATGTTCGTTCATGAAATCAAAATTTTCTTTGGGAGAGATTTTTCCCAGGCATTAAATGGATCTGTTTTACGGGTTTTTTTTTTGGTTTTTTGAGGTTACAAGTGTAAATGTGTTAGAGTGTTAGTGTTGTGTGTGTGAGCGTGTATTAGTGTTTATAAATGACAACATTTGTAAGAACTGATGTTCGGTGTTGTATTAAAAAAACAGGGGGGCGGGGGTTGGCTCAGTTGAGTATGAGTGATTGTCTCTGTAGATTTATAAGCATTGGTTGGTAAGGTAATCAAGAAACGTTTTTTTTTCTCCTCGACTGTAATCACTTAAAATGTAACACATGCTGTTTTAAGTACAAATTTTTCAAAAAGTCGAATGATTTTGATTAAAGCAACTTTAATTTTCATTTTCGTTTACATTTTCATTTTAATTTTGTTTCCTTCGCCATGGCAGCTGTTGTTCGTCGCGGCGTTGAGATTTTATCGAAATTATGATTTTCTTTGCAATTATTTTTTCTATTCTTACAACGTATTTCGTTTAATTTTTGTATGTTAGACGTGGGCAAGTTGAATAAACGAAAATTGGATATATTTTTAGAAAATTATAACACAATTAAGGATTGTATTTTCATATATAAATAGGGCTCTTAAAATCACTTTAATTTATAAAACAGCTAGACAAAGATCAAAGACTAATTTTTCTTTGCAATTATTTTTCTCTTCTTACAACGAATTTCGTCTAATTTTTGTATGTCACACGTGTGGAAAGTTGAATAACAGAGAAAAGAAAATTTTTTTAGAAAATTATATCGAAAGTAATGTTTGTATTTTTATATAGAAATAAGGCATTAATATCACCTTAAGTTATACAACACCGAGACAAAAAACCAAAGACAAACTGCTTGAAGGCAGACTACGAAAAAATCTTACCTCGAAACAATTTTTTTTTATATTTTAAATACGAGTCTTGAGGAAGTTGCGATTTATTCTCAAATTATATAAATTCAAGTAAAACAATGTTTCATAATATCTAATGTTTCCATAGCCAAAACGATAGCAATTGACGTTATGTCACCGACGTATTATTGTGCCAACAAAGCAAAATCCAATGAGATCAGAGTCCCGAAAATAGTAAAAGAGTGAAACCTTTATAACACGGGCAATTGGTGATCATCATTGGGGTCATACATACATACATAATTGGTCATTACAACCCTTCAGTCAGGATTACGACCTAGCTTCTCACACCACTTATGCTGTGTGTGTGTGTTAATTTTATACGTGAGTGGCGGGACCTGCAGTTTAAAGTCGATTCCGAACGACAGATTTTTAAGAAACTTTTCATGGCAATTTTTTTTACTCGCAGAGTTTTCGCCAGAAATCTGCAGAGAGGAAGTCACCGAAGAAATACTTTTTGTATTTTGTTGTGATGTCTGACCTGGGGTTTGAACCGAGGCCTTATGTCTAATAAGCCAACACACTACCTACTAGACTACGGCGACTTCACGGGCAGTGTTATGAACCTGCAATGTCGCCTTAGTCTAGTAGGTAGTGTGTTGGCTTACTAGACGTAAGGCCACGGATCAAACCCCGGGTCAGACTTTTCCAACAAAACTAAATATGAAAAAATATTTCTTCGGCGACTGGCTCTCAGCAGATTTATTGCAAAAACGCTGTGAGTAAAATAAAATTGCCATGAAAAGTTTCTCTAAAAAAATCTGTCGTTCGCAGTTGACTTTAAACTGTAGTTCCAGCCCACACACATACAAACAAAAGTGGTATGAGAGGCTAGGTCGTCATCCTGATTGAGTTTTTGTGATAAGCAATTATATATGCATGTATGTATGTATGTTATGAATGTGAATCGAAGGCAGAAGGAACATATTGAGGTATAAACAAGTATTAACTGAACAAATTTTTCATTAAAGAGGAGACTGCTTGAGTAATTAAAGCAGGCAGTAATAGACAGACTGCCTCGGTAACTGGGGTTATTGGAACATAACCAATATGAACAATAAACAATGGTGTCAAGAGTAAGATAATTAATAGGTTCTTATATAGCCGGACTATCTTATAAATGTTGCTATAAGACATAGTAGAAACTACCACAAACGAAAAGAGCTGAGATGTTTTTGTGGTACCTATACAAAGTGGAGTTTTGTTTAAGAAAACTGAGGATAACCTTATTAGCAAAGGGTCCTTACGGCTTATATATATTCGAAGACCTATACAATATCGTGAGAGATTGGAAATAAGCACACTAGAACGATAAATCACTCCTTAGTTGGGAAATAGCTCATATGCCTTCAAGTAAAACAGATCAGGATTGAAGCTGCTAACTAACGGTGTCTACTAATGCAGCATAGGTGATTGCGGGGATGATGCCCCTGCAACTAGTAGTGGACGTAGCGAAGAGAAACAGAAGGGGAACAGATCTATCGAACCTCGTTCAATTGGTTGATGATGGTATCAATAAATGGCAGCAAGACTGCTCCAATTCCACCAAAGGAAGATGAATCTTCAGACTCATATCGAGTGTAGTCGAATGGAGCAAAAGGAAACACGGCCAGGTGACCTTTTCTAATGAATATGGTTAGAATTACGTGTCTCAATATGGGACATATTCATTAACAAAATCTTTGATTCTTTAAGGTTCGTTTGAAGACGCAAACAATAGATCTTATAGATCATGGCGTCCTGTAATTTAATATAGTCTAGGATATGCAATAATAATGATGAGATTTCTTGAATAGTTTTGTGCTAAATTGAACCAAATTACTGGAGGGTATTTAAAAAATGAACAATTATGGGAGTCAGCCAATCAAGCACAAGTTTTCTGGCGTGCATACATAGAACATTGTAGAGTTACAGAGGCTATCAAAATACTGTTTCTAATATCCCGAAGCTAAATGATGCCAATTGAAAACACTGACTTACTAACTTACTTAATTGTCCTATAAAACGCTTTAGACAGCATTATGGCATAGCTTCTCACATCACGCATGCTGTGTGTGTTAATTTAATACATGAGAGGCGTTTCCTAAGACTTTTTCGGAAGTTTTAAATTGCTTCATTTACAAGTTCGAATTATTGACATGTATATTTACTTCCAAATTAAGGAATAACTGCGTATTAACTGCATTGTATTTATAAAAATAATTTGAGGCTTACTGTACTTAATGATTTTTATAAACATTGTTATTATGAATTATTTATGCTGATTAAAATCATATTATATATATGCAGATATTCATATAATACAATACAATACAATAAATATCTAAAGGGTGAGCCATCTATCGGTTTAAATTTAAGCCATGGGTTATTTCGAATCTGGCAATACTTATGTCATTCTATTCTGTCACACAATTCAGTATGTTGTCTTCACTGAACGTAACGAATCGATTTACACTTGAGCAACGTTGGGATTTGTTAGAATTTTATTTCCAAAACAAAGACAATCGATCGGAAATTACACGAAAATGACGTACAAAATTTAGTCGCAGAGCAGGGCCAACCGTGCACGGTATACGCCAGTTTATTGCTAAAGTTCGTGAAACTGGTTTCATTGTTGATGCACCAAGACGTGGGCTTGTTCGTACAGTGTGTACACCCGAAAATATCAACGCTGTGGCTGAAAGTGATCGTTAGCATCCATCAACATCAACTCATTCACGCATCAGCTTACGTCGAATTTTACGAAAATATCTCGGTATGACGCTTTACAATGGTTCAAGAGTTGAAGCCGCATGACCATCCGCTTCGTTTTCGCTTCGCTAGATAGGCCAACGAGAAACTGCAGGATGATGTCGATTTTCATCTTTGTGGGTACGTTAATAAGCAATGTTGTCGTCTTACATAACCCAATTTACCCATTACAACTGACTGGTTAGTGCGGCTTGTGGAATCATTGGCCCATATTTCTTTGTAAATGAGGGCAGCGCATGTTCGCTCTTCATGGTATTGATGTGAATGATGTTTGGTTTCAACAGGATGGTGCAACTTGCCACACATCTCATACCACAATCGATTTATTGCATCTAACGTTTGATGGCCGTTTAATTAGCCGAAGTGGTGATGCCAAGAAGCTGCGAATTGACACCGCATTCGTGATGCCATTGCTGAGATACGACCCTATACACTCGAAAAAGTGCACGTAAATTAATCCGATCGAATGGCGTACTGTGACGCCAGTCGCTGTAGCCATATAAATGGAATAATATTCCATCCGAATTGTATTTCACAACAAAAAAATTAATTTGACAAAATTTGGACTTTTAAAATTTTATATTTCCCAACCTTTCCAACCGCCTCTCGATATTAATAGGAAAATTTTATTTCTATTTTTGCATTACACCTTCATGACAAATTGTAATTTACTGCCCAATAACAATCCACACTGATTTTACACTGGGCGTATGAGTAATATTAAATCGACATACAAATAATCATACGTCATGTGGTACCCAGGAAATTATTAATTGAGGATAAATCAGTTGAGATAATATTTTATTCAGTTTTTGTTTGTAAAATAACAACTTTTGACAAAATTAAATCGGAATGCCAGATACACTGTTAAAGTTATAAGAATATTGCCTACAGCAATAGGAATAATTTTTAAAAATATTTCAACTTAATAACTGAACCCCATCAAATTATTTGCGTATTTCTTCAAATAAATTTCTAAAAAAAATATAAAAAAGCAAACAAAATCCATATAAAAACATTACTACGTGTTTTTTTTTTATTAAAAATTTGAAGTCCATTGCGGAGATACCATCTAGTGTATGTCTGGAAAGAATGCTTGAAAATTGGTCCAATCGAATGAGGTACAGTGAGGCCAGCCGCGCCAACCAAATGAATGAAATAATATTCCATTTCGAACTGTTTTTGTTTTATTGCATTTTTAAATTTAAACTTTTAAATGGTGCACCCTTTATATTTATTTTCATACTGTAGTTCTCTATTTTATTGTTTTGTTTTTTTTTCCATTTCAATAACAACAAATTATTGTATTTCATATTACTTTGCCATGATCTATAATTGAACATTAAATCAGCAATTATGGTCTCATAAAATAGTTTCATTCGCAGTCGCAGTCGTATTCGTATTTGCATTTTCAATTCATTTCAATTTATTCCCAACTATTTTTCCATTCGATTTTAATTTTTTCGCCATTTAATCATGCAATATTGAAGGCAACAATGTGAGTGAGTGGTTGAGTGGGTGTATTGAAAATGGGGATAAAATAACAAAAGCGTGACAACAAATAAATGATTTTTTTCTAGCCATCATAACGACAACAACAATATCAAATTGATGGAAACAAATTTCCATCAATATTTCTAATGCTTCATGAAAAAAATTGATTGCGAAATATGGATGGCTTAGACAGAAAAAAAAAAATAAGAATAAAATCCATGCACACTGTAAATGCATTAATGGACTTTAAATGTGTGTATGCTAATGGAAAGACCATTAACGTATGCTGGCCATGATAGAAACCAGTCTATGGAGATTCATATTTACGGAGTTGCAATTAAAGCCTTATTCTATTGTGGAATTAAAAATCTTTTTTCAAGGAATAAATTTCAAGGAAAATACCTGTCTTTCTGTGTAATTTTGTTAAGCAGTGTAAATTGCTCGTTTTATTTTCTTCAATATATGATATGGCATCACATTAGGTATCATTGTGTCCTTATAACTGACAACTCTCTCTCTCGCTCTCTCCCTCTCTCTCTCTCTGCCACAATCTCCTCCATTCGATAGCATTCAATAACAGCAAAAGCACCTACAGCTTATCAACTGTGGCAATAAAGATGCATTTCATGTAATGATGCCTTATTGAACATATTAAATGTACTTGATGATGATGATGATGATGATGAAGACACGAGTCACGACTTGGTATCATCAATAAGTAGACTTCCATGGTAGACAAGAAAATAAAAAAGAGGAGTCTTGTGTGCTAAACGTTTTTATTTTTAAAGGATGGTATTCTACTGCCAGCAATTAAGGCGTACGCTGGAAAACAACTGAATGCTTTAATATTGTCATGTAAGGTCTGCCACCTGATTGCTACCATTACTTTTAAGCAGTTAATCAGGCGAATACTTTATTATTTAATTAAATTGCAGCCACGCCGTTATACATCTTCGATGACGGAAGAGGTCTATGGTTAAGAATCGTAATATCTATAGGGGCTACATTTCATTACCTTACTGTAATAGGATCTTTTCTATTCCTTCCTTTCTATAGAACAGAAAAATATACCATTGAACCTAAAGTACATACTGTTACGAAAATGTAAAATCTAGATACTAGAGTTTGGCTTTGACATCGCTTAACATTAAAATTATTAACAAAAGCTACAAAAACAAAACAATGCAAGTAAACAAACCTGTTTACAAATTATCGTACTGCTTAATATAACAACAAACACTAGCATAAAAATATACCAACAACACTACAATAATAAACGTAAACAACGATGTTTGCATTCATAGAGATTTAGAAAAAACGAAGTCATGAACGTTCGCCTTCAAAAAAGTTCCTCAGACTGTTTACCCTGCCATATAAAGGGCAAGGCAAAGTAGGCGAATGAGTTAGTGAAGTTCAGTCAGTCTTGTGTGAAGAGGCGGTGTGTTTGAAGAAAGTATTCGTAGTTTGAAGATATCCGTTACAAAGATCTGTCGAACAATTGTTTAGCGATTGTTATTGTTTATGCAGAGTGTATAATTGTTGTTGTTTACATCAAGTTGTTAACTCTGGCACACTGAATTATGCGAATAATAAAGAATTTTAATTAAAACTAAACAATAAATTGATTTTTATTGTATTTGCAATCTACGAGCTCATATTTTAAACGTTTTTAAAAGGTAAAAACATAACAATACAATTGCCTAGAGTTTATTCGGATATTCATCTAAAGTTCACTATGTTTGTTCGGAAATTTTTCTCGCAACTAAGTCATTGAGAGGTCCCCTTACCCTCTTAGAGTGCAATGTCAATAAAAAATGAATAGGAAACAATAAGCATGTCGTCTCCGTACTACACACAACACGTTGTTATTTTACAGAGGACTTTATTTCTAAGCAGTGGTTGAAGGAAGTTTAACCAGTCCTGAGACTTTCTTGTGCTCAATAGTATGACCATTATTTTGGGTTGCATTGCCTTTAGACCACATCTATCTGTTCTCTTCACTTGAGCTGTATAATTAAGGTCTTCTATGCAAACTTTACTTGATGGCATGTAATGCCTTGAAATTTGGCTTCAATTCTTACGCGTTCTTATAGAAAGCCTACGTTTCCTTGCTATGTCTAGGCATCTTAACGTTTTACACAACATGGACTGGTTTATCGTATGAGGCGTCTTTTCAAAATCTTTTCAATTCGCATGATTGTTAAACTGCTAACAGAGTAAGGACGCCCTTTGTTGGATTAAAATGCAGCAGTAGAGTTAATCGTGCCCTCAAAATACTAAACTTTATATGATTCTGCTCCTCACAATTTTCGACATAAACATAGTTTGGTAAACTTTTGAGATTTCGGCTATGAAGGTAAGATGTTTCTTTCGTTCACCTGTGTCACAGTGGACACTAAATCTTTCTGGAGAAATCTGTATCTGGAGAAAAGTGACTATGATGTGTAAGTGGTAGACTATCCCTTCATTCGAGGCATGACCTAAGAAGCGTGAATATGAATGTTCTTCCCATTGTATGTACGAATATGGTATTTTTACAAGCATTTAATTGCCTGTATTAGGGTGTTCACAATGAAACTAAATAATCTTTTAAATCGAATTCAAATTAGGTGTTCCAACAATCAGTTCGTTGTGACTTTAAACCAATTTTTCTACTCAATTTTGAACACCTCAGCTAACAGTTGACACTTTTGTTGAAGCCAATATTGAAGCGGCTAAAGACCATTTGGTCTCTGCTCTAAGTATAGTGGAGTAGTAGAGCATTCAACAAAATGACAGTGTAATAATGCCCTCTTTATGCTCAAATTGAAAAAAAAATAGAAAACCATTCAAACAACAGCGAGAAAAGTTGCTACAGAAACATTGAATATGTGGCATGGAGACAGACACAGTCTCAATACTGTTATGAGCATAAAAGTATACTTGTATGGCCTAACTTTTTATCTTCAAACAATTCATTCAATTGAGCTGAAGTTGTTGTTCGCATGTCTCCGGCAAGTCTTCTTCGAATAATAAAATGTCAGCCAGTCAATGTATGCAAATGTGGGGACATCATCATGAGCGAAGAAGCAGGAAGAGTGATGATGTCGTAGTTGACTTTAGAATATGATGCTGATGATGAGCATAATTCCATGTGATTTGATATGATTATATTGGCAAATACATCCACAAACAAACTACATCTACGTACATAGACAACACGTGCATTGACAGCATTTCTCTTGCCTCACTTGCAACACAACTATACTAAAGCATGTAGCAGTTGTATGTTGTTGTATGACATAGCATAGATACAACGTTGTGACTGCTAGAGGAACTAACATGTGTTCAAGAGTAATTTTGTCTACTGATTACTGTTCTGTTCTTCTAACATCATACGAGTATTCTCGTGCAATTGCAATCGATTGCTATTGAAATATCAATTTGTCAACGTTTATAATAATTTATGAGGATGTCTTAATAAGACATTCTCTTCTAATATGGTATTCTGGCCTATTACATACATATTCTACACGTAATTTAATCACAGCCATTATTCAAACTGAAATTCATTTTTACTTAGTATTTTTTTAAAGAGACCTCATTGGAGATATAAATTTAAAAAAGCTTCTAAAAAATTAATACATAAAGTATTGCTATCGTAAACTGCAAATAAAATAAAAATAAATTTGCGTTTAGTTTTATTAAAAATTCTCTATTATTCGCACAATTCTGTAAGCCACTGTTCACAACTTGAGGTAAACAACAACAATTGTTTTTCTTTGTTATTCCTCTGTTTATACCCTCTTCATAAACAATTATTCGACAGATCTTTGTAACGGAGATCTTTAAATCACGATTACTCTCTTCAAACGCACCGCATCTTCACACAAGACCGACTCAACTTCACCAACTCACACGCCTTGCCTTTTATATGGCAGGTTAAACAGTCTGATGAATGTAGTTGAAGGCGAATGTTAGTGACTTCGCCTTCTCGAAATCTCTATAAATGTTTGTTGTTTGTGTATTTTGTTTACATTTATTCCTGTAGTGTTGTTTGTGGATTTTTATTTCTTGTTTACAATTTTTTTATGCTGGAGTTTATTGTTATATTAAGCAATACGATAATTTGTAATCAGGTTTGTTTACTGCATTGTTTTGTTTTTGTAGCTTTTGTTTTAAATTTTAATGTTAAGCGATGTAAAAGCAAAACACAAGTATCTAAATTTTTCATTTTCGTACATACACAAATGGCCATTACAACCCTTCAGTCAAGATTACTGCGTAGCTTCTCACACCACTCATGTTGTGTGTGTTAATTTTATACATGAGTGGCGGGACCTACAGTTTAAAGTCGACTCCGAACGACAGATTTTTGAGAAACTTTTCATGGCAATTTTATTTACTCTGCTAGTTTTTGCCAGAACTCTGCTAGAATGCCGTAACAGTATACAAAAATAAACAACACATTTGCTTACAACAATTTAACTTTCTTTAAACGTTAAGAAGAAGACTCTCAATCTCTCTCTCACACTTATATTTATTTTTAGCTTAATTGTTAATGAACATAGAATGAACATTTACGCCCTCATTATAGTTGGCAACACGGTTACCGTTTCTTCCTTTTGGGACAATACTTTAAGGCTATTATTGATTTTGTATTTAATTTTGACCTTTTTTTTAATAGAGAATAATAAAGAATATTATTTAATCCAATTAAATGTCAATCTTTATTACGCTATCAAAATGTAAATGTCAAAAGTCTCTTTCACTTGGGTCTTCTTGTAATACAGTCATTGCGCATGAGAGAGGGACAGAGAAAGAAATTTATGCCAACACTGGTTAACAGCAACATTGAGTATACAAAGGCATTCAATAGTTTAATTTGCCTGAAATGGATGTGATAAGCAGTCGCCGTAGTCTAGTAGGTAGTGTGTTGGCTTATTTGACGTAAGGCCTTGGTTCAAACCCTAGGCTAGACATCTCCAACTAAACGAATTATGAAAAAATATTTCTTCGGCATTTCTGGCAAAAACTCTGAGGGCAAATAAAAAACTTTACCATGAAAAGTTTATCAAAAAATCTGAAGTTCGGAGTTGACTTTAAACTGTAGGTCCCACCACTTATGGATAAAATTAAAACACAACATCAGTGGTGTGTGAAGCTAGGTCGTAATACTGGCTGAAGAGTTTTAATGAGAGATATGTGATAGAGGTTAGTATACTTCCTAATTTTCAAAAATCTATATTTTGTAACGATTTTAGTTACCGTAGGGCCATAGAATTAAATCCTCGTTTCCCTTATACGATACGAAAAGAAGGGGAAAATACAAATTAGTGCAACGCATCCTGGTGAGCCCAACTTAGACGTGTTTTTCTCGAAATCCGTTTTTACGACCTGGCAAACGCGACGTAGCAAACACAAAGAAGTGTTCCTAAGACGAGTTGTTTTCGCCCGAACTAGGATCAATAAATAATAATTTTATTAAGCAATTAAACGAAAAAATAAATTCAAAATGCCGCCATTTTGTTAGTGTTTTATCTTTTCAAAATATCCTAATTCAGGCTATTTTTAGGGTTAGGTTAGAGGACGTAAATAATACATGGAGGTCAAATTGACCCATTGTAATACGTTCTAAAGAAGAGACAGTGAGAGAGACTAAAAAATAAAGAAGATTTTGAAAAGGAGAGGAGGTAGGAAAGGGAGGATAAGGAGACTAGGGAATAACACAGACACAAAGGATAGCGTAACTACACCATTGAAGCCTTAGCACTTCTCAACCAGCTCATACTACTAATGAATCTATGGAGAGCCTTAATGTCGACACTCGACAAAGAGTTCAAACCCTCGAAGAACCCAGGGTCCTTAACTTCAAACCACTAAGAACTGGACAGTTACAGAGGAGGTGTTTCTAACTCCTCCTCGGTGCAACTTATACTGCAATAGTCCGGCTCGGAGATGTTGCAGATCCTTGTCAGCAGTCTAATCTCGCACTGCCCTGTAACAAACCCAATAACTAACCTCAGATCTTCAGGCTTATCTAAGCGCAGCAGCAAACCTGTTCTGCCATCGTCTATAGCAGGCCATAGACACCTGGACACATAATATCCTGATCCATTTTCCACATCCAGTGAAATCGTATTAATTTGTGTACGTTTTTTATTATAAAAGTGAAGCATGTTTCAATTAAAATATATTTGAACAGAAACTTGCTTTTTCGATTGCTTCCTTCTTATTGTTTCGCTTGAATACTTTTGTTTTATTTTTTTAATTTAATTTTTATTTCAAAATCTCTGTAGCCCTGTGTTATTTATTTGAATGACGACTTTAATACTCAACCAAATTATATAATTTTCATGTTGAAAACAGCAACAACAGCATCAGGTAGTGTGGCCTGTTTCTATGCTTTTGCAATTATTGTTTCTTTTTCGCAATTGTTTTTTTTTTGTTTTTTGGTACAGATTTAATATAAATTTGATTTATAAGACAGAAGATAGAAATTCCCATTTGTGTTTCACTTAAAATGACATCTCTTAAGTTGGTCAATGACTTTGGCAACTAATAAAACAACAACAACAACTATGAGAAAATACAGAGACAAACTGAATCTACTCACAACTGGACTAAGAAATATTAGGACAAGAAAAAAGAAAAGAGGAAGGTGATAAAAAAAATTGTGTCATACTGTTGCATGCAGATTCATGTATTCTTAAACACACATACACACATACATTAAGACACGCAAATACATGCAAAACATTTCCATCATTTGCTCAAGACCATGTACAACCATGCACTCACATTGCCATGTAAGAGTTAGAAAGATTGAAGCAGTTCGAAAGAGAGAGAGAGAGAGGGAGAGAGAGAGTAAGAAGGACAGAGAAATAAAGTGTGTGTGTGTAGTGTAGGTAATGGCAGTTAGAAAATATGTTTTATTGTTTATATTGACATGTATGCGTAAAATTTTTATGGTTATTGTTATAGATGTTGTTGCTTGTTCTTGTTTTTTTTTTTTTTTTTTTTTTTTTTTGTGTAAAGTTAGGTATACAGAACCTTAAATAAGCGTAACAACAAACAAATTGAAGAAAAAAATAATTTATTTTGATTGCTTGCTAGTGCTACTGCTGTTGCTGCTTTTCCTATGTATGCTCAAGAATTTATTGACAAAAAAAGTGTGTACTCATGTTGTTTTTTCTTAATATTTTGGCAATTTTCTGATATTCGATGCTTACATATATAATACATACATAATTGGTCATTACAACCCTTAAGTAAGGATTACGACCTAGTTGTGCGTTAATTTGTTATACATGAGTGGTGGAACCTATAGTTTTAAGTCGACTCCGAACAACAGATTTTTGAGAAAGTTTTCATTGCAATTTTATTTACTCTCAGAGTTTTTGCCGTGGTCTAGTAGGTAAGACGAAAAGCCAGTGTTCGAGCCCCAGGCCAGACATCAAAATAAAATAGAAAAAGTATTTCTTCGGCGACTTCCTTTCAGCAGATTTCTGGCAAAATTAATAATAATAATAATTAATTAATTAAATAATTAGTCATTACAATCTTTCAGTCAGGATTACGACCTAGTTTCTCACACCACTTATGTTGTGTTTGTTAATTTTATATATGAGTGGTGGGACCTATAGTTTAAACTCGACTTCAATCGACAGATTTTTGAGAAATTTTCATGGCATTTTTTATTTACTCTCAGAATTTTTGGCAGAAATCTGTTGAGAGGAAGTCGCTGAAGATATACTTTTTGTATTTTGTTTTGATGTCTGGCCTGGGGCTCAAACCCTGGCTTTTGCGTCTAATAAGCCAACACACTACCTACTAGACTACGACGAATTCAGAAACTTCTCATATAATTAGACCAAGAGCATATTGTATAGATCGTGACATCATCTTATTAAAACCTTAAATCACCGTATTTTATATTTTCTGTTGAGTGTATTTAACAACAAAATCTTTTTATTTTAAATATACCCAACGGTTTCTAATAATTCGCTTTATTTAAAGTTTTAAATGTTTTCTTTTCACTTTTTTTGTTTGTTTATTTGTTTTTTTTTTAAATTATTTTAAATGAAATTGATTCATTTCTATTCCAATTGCAAAAAATTGTTAAAAAATCATTGTGAAATTGTTTTCTAAATTTTCTAATTTTCTTTTATTAATTAAAATATTCAACTAATACTCAGCTTATATTAAAATATGAAAATAAAAAAAAAAATTAAATTTTTTATGTATACAACAAGGATAAATTATTTGTATATTTTTTTTTGTTTGTTTTAAACTTAATTAAATTAAATTTTTGATGTGTGTAAACAGTTGCTAAAAAATTAATGAAGCGTTCATGAAGGATTTGTTGTGTTTTTCAATTAATTTTTTTTGTTTTTATTGTTCATATATTGTTGATAATTTCTTTCTATTAAATATGAATAAATATTTGCATGGCTAAAATGTTAATTAAATTACAAAAAAGTCGTATTTTTTCTTTTTTATTTCGTATTAAATTAATTGAAGTTAAACTGCTAAACAAAACTTTTTCGAAGCCTTTCTTATAAACCTGTTAGGATTACATACATAATAATATATACATACATAATAATAATACATATATAATTCATCATTACAACCCTTCTGTCACGATTACGAGCTACCTCTTCTCACACATCTTATGTTGTGTATGTTAATTTGTATAAATTAGTGGCGGGACCTACAGTTTAAAGTCGACTCTGAACGACAGATTTTTTAAGAAACTTTACGTGATGATTTTATTTATGATTGCCGCAAGTAAATTTAGATTGTGAGTCCACACACACATCGTTGTTTACATTTATTCCTGTAGTGTTGTTTGTGTATTTTGTTTACATTTATTCTTGTAGTGTTGTTTGTGGATTTTTGTTTACGTGTTTATCATTTTTTTATGCTGGAGTTTGTTGTTATATTAAACAGTACGATAATTTGTAAACAGGTTTGCTTACTGCATTGTTTCGTTTTTGTAGCTTTTGTTAATTTTTTTAATGTTAAGTGATGTAAAAGCAAAACTTTAGTATCTCGATTTTTCATTTCGCTAGCAATATCGTATATTCTGAAAACAAACAGAAAAATTATAATTTAATTCCTTTATAAACCTGCCTCAAAACCCCACAGTATTCTAGTCAGTCTTTCAATATAATTTTGTCGTATACATTTACCAGGCAAAAAGTAGAAAGTAGAAAGAGAGAAAAAAATTGTCATCCTAAATTGATACGTGCTATTTGGGGTTATTGTCTTAGTTTTAATACATTCCTTAAGTGATTTTATATGGGATTTGGTTTTAACAATTTTCTTTCAAAATTTTCTGACACCCAATTCTGTTGACACTGCTCCACTACCCACTTACAACCGGTAACAGAACAAAAGGTGTAAAAAAAGGTGTCTTTGTGGTTGGGAATTTAAGTGATGAGTTGTATCCTGGCATTGTTATACAGCCACTATGGCAAGGATAGCAAATTTTTAATGAAAAAAGGAAACAAAACTTTAATCATTTGAGGTTTAGTGTCAAAAAGTTTATATTCTTTTCACTTTAATAAGATATTTTCATTAAAAACAGAACGGAACACAACAGAACAGAACAGAAATATTGTATGTTTTATCTTCTTCTTCTGCTATCCCTAAAGAATTTCGTTTATTGGTGGATAATAAAATAAAGTTGTTTTCAACAAATTTTTTCTCATTTTCTTTGGTTGGAAATTTAAACAAATTTTTTTTTGATTTTTAATTTAATTTTGATTTAAAATGTTAAATTTAAAATGAAATTTAAAAATAAGAAATGAATTCCATGTAAAGTACTCCATTTAATATATTTATTGGCGTGCTGCTGTCTAGACTTTGACAATGTTTGCACACAACACAATGTTTGTAATGGTTTTTACACGAAGAAAAAATTGACTTTAAAAAATCCACACAAAATGAACGGAGAGTTCAAAAATCTCTTATGCTTTGCCAATAATGCTTAGAGTAAAACCTTGAACAGTTTATAGTTTTTGAAAAATTCCTTCTTTACTAAGATTTCCCACAGTGTTTACTTACACCAGCCGCTTCAAATGTCGGCGCATGGATTCAATCACACATAAAATCAAAAAGTTGTCTGCTACGTTAGTAACCAAAACAAAATTGTGATATAATTTGAAAATGTCAAAGTGAATGAGAAATTCATTAGGACTGAGGCATTAAAAATACTACAAAAGTACTGTCATTTTCACAGAATGATAATATTGGTATGGAAATTTAATTACAATGCTTACTAGCAATGCTTTTGTATAGGTTTTGTTACACGTGGTTAGTTTCAGTACTTTTGATTTAAAAGGTGTGAAGCACATAAAACTCTCAATTAATTTGGAACTTCTACACATTGCCATCATCTTGATGAATGAAGGTGAATGGATCACAATACCACCGATTGGTTAATCCCCTAAGAACTTGAGTAGAGCTAGCAAATTATCTTTATTACTCTCTGTATCGTTATCGTTAACGTTTCCCTTTTATGTCTGACCAATCAGTTTTTAGAAGCAGTGTCCCCATTCACATACATACATAATTGCTGCCATCAGCCAGGATTACAACCTAGTTTCTCACACCAACTAGGTTAGGTTAGGTTAGGTTAGAGGGCGTGTACTTGTCAGTTGCGAGTGTTAATTTTATACATGAGTGGTGGGACCTACAGTTTAAAGTCGACTCCGAACGACAGATTTTTGAGAAACTTTTCAAGACAATTTCATTAACTCTCAGAGTTTTAGCCAGAAATCTGCTGAGAGGAAGTCGTCGAAGAAATACTTTTTGTATTTTGTCATCATGTCCGGCCCGGGGCTCGAACCCTGGCTTTACGTCTAATAAGCCAACACGCCAGCTACTAGGCTACTAGACACCACCTATATTGTGTGCGTTAATTTTATACATGAGTGGCGGGCCCTATAGTTTATAGTCGACTCCGAGCGTAAAATTTTTTGAGATACTTTTCATGGCAAGTTTATTTTACTTTTTGAGATTTTGCCAGAAATTTGAAGAGAGAAAGTCGCCTAATAAATACATTTTCAAATATTTTTTGTTTGAGATGTCTAACCTGGGGATTCAACCGATTTCTCACGAATAGTAAGCCAACGCACTACTTACTAGACTAAGGCGATTTCAATTCTCCGGCGACAAAATACGCCATTAGGAAAGCTATCTAAACTTATCGGCGTGGTCTAGTAGGTACTGTGTTCGCTTATTAGACGTGATTCCTCGGTTCAAACCCCAGGCCAGGCATCTTTAACTACGAAATAAGACAAAATATTTCTTCGGTGACTTCGTCTCAGCAGATTTCTGGCAAAAACTCTAAGAGTAAATAAAAATTGCCATGAAAAGTTTCTCAAAACTCTCGTTCGGAGTCGACTTTAAAATGTAGGTCCCACCGCTCATGTATAAAAATTAACACACACAACATAAGTGGTGTGAGAAACTAGATTGTAATCCTGACTAAATGGTTGCAATGACCAATTAGATAACCTTACTTACAATCCTAAATACAGACAATTTGATTAAGGATTTCAATTTCTCAATGTACACGCGTACTGGCCACTCATTTCGTTACATTCCAAATCGCAATTTCTCAGAAAGTTGCCCGGGACCACATAATAATTCGGGAGAGAAAAATAAGCCGTTTTCATACACTCATTGTCTCACTGTTACTCATAAAGCAGCAGCTAAGGAGTAGAAATTGTCCGTAATATCTAATCTAATCCTGGTCAAGTTGGACCCTCTTTGCTCGAAACGCACATGGTTTTCCCAATACATCTACAATACAGTTTCCGTGGACCCAATTAAAAATAATCCATCATTTCCATGGAGAAATGGATGGCTTTTATGGAAAATCTTGAATGTCGATATGAATTTCGAAAGAGATTTTATGGCAGCCAGGCTGTATGAGTATTTGAGGATTATTCTCCAGAAATATTCCTGCCACACAGTAGCCATTTAATAGCCGGGATACTCTTTCTTTATTTGACGGATGACAATGCCTAAACACCTATTCAGATATTTGTAGAAAACTACGTATCTATGAATCTAACATTTCCATGGAGTTGCTTACACTAACAGTCTTTCGAGTTAAGTCTGATTGCTGGATTCAAGGGAAGATGGACAGAGACACTCGACATTCTGATTGGTGTTGTTCTCAAAGCACCTGTTAATATGGATGACAGATTGCTTCTTGAAGTCGCCGTAGTCTATTAGATAGTGTGTTGGCCTATGAGACGTGAGACCAAGTTCCAAACCCCAGGTCAGGCGACGCCGACAAGACGAAAGTATGAAAAAATATTTCTTCGGCAACTGCCTTTCAGCAGATTTCTGGCAAAAACTCTGAGAGTAAGTATGAATGGCAATGAAAAGTTTCTCAAAAGAATCTGTCATTCGGAGTTGGCTTTAAACTGTAGTAACGCCACACAACATAAGTGGTATGAGAAGCTCGGTTGTAATCCTGACTGAAGGGTTGTAATGATCAATTATGGATGTATGTATGATTGCTTCTGAAGACTCATATGGCATGACCTGTTTAACTAGCACTGTGTAGCCATGATGTGACGTAGTTTGCATGTAAGTGAACACAATCACATAAGCTTTCCACAATCTTTTGAGGATATTCCTTCTACAGAAGAGTTTAAAATTAAGATTAATCGCCCTGTATACGATCGTGCAGGAGAAGCTGTGGATTGATTGTGAAGTCGAGGTGAGTTAGATCATCTGTGTATTAACTTCTAGGCCGATTACACTGCTTCACTCAAAGAGCAAGAGCACGGGATGGAATAGCTCTGCCATCGTTTCACGATACATGCTTCAGATGGCTGTGGAAATATCACAAGCGATTGTAGCTTTTTTCTAAAAATAATACCGAAAATTATAAAACATTTTTATTTTCAAGTTTAAACACTCTTCGCCTGATTTGTAGTCGTTGTTTGTAAAAAAAATTATCTTGGAAAACATTTTTTCTGTTCTTGTAGAGTTTCGAAAACATATGCTCACTGTAAACCATTCCAAATCACTAGTTTTTCTTACACAATAAAACCTCTTTACTTCTACTCATAGTAGAGATATGGCTCATATGTTATGTTTACACATGCCCCCACATACATACTCGTACATACATTGTCGAGATAATAAAATAATTTTTTTTCTTCTTCTGTTCACCTCTTCGAAGAGAATAGAAATGAAATTTAATTTGAATAAAACATACATTTAGTAGAGAGATAGAAAACGTTGAATAATAATTTCTTGTGTTATATTTCTTTTTTTTATATCTTCAATGGTGTTGTAGTTTGTAATAAAATATAAAGAATATACCACCTCGATCCAGTACAACAACGAAATCTATGTAACTAATGTAAGGAATAACTTGTGTTTTGAAAAAAAATTTATAAGCGAACATAAATTATCTGAGAAGTTCCATAGTACAGTGGCTCTTGGAAATAATGGAATTGTCGTCGATTTTAAATAATGGTGTTTATGTCAACTTAGGTCACGGGCATGGTAACAACTAGTGTTTACAATCCGGCGCCAAGAAAGATTGTAATAATATCCCATAAGCATACAAAAAATTTTCTGCGAAATACTTTCTGTCGAGCTACCTCAGATAGTCAGGCATATTTAACTTAAAAGTCTAGCAAACTAATTTATGAGCATTGTTTCGCCTTGAATGAATAAGCTGGGCCACCTACCGGTATAAATTTGATCTTTGGGTTATTTCGAATCTGGCAATACTTATGTCATTCTATTCTGTCACAAAATTCAGTATGTCATCTCTACTGAACGTAATGAATCGATTTATGCTTGAGCAATATATGAGGCTCCGATTTGGTCTTACAGAAGCCAATGCACTCATTACGAGTGACTGTTTGGTGCGACTTGTGAAGCGGAGGCATCATTGGCCCATATTTCTTTGCAATTGAGGACAGCGCAACCATTACGGTCAATGGAGACACCTATCGCAGCATGATAACCGATTTTTTTGCACCCGCTTTTCATGCTAGTGATGAGAACGATGCTTGGTTTCAACACAATGGTGCAACCTGCCACACATCTCATGGCACAATCAATTTATTGCATCAGACGTTTGATGGCCATTTAATTAGCCGGAAGGTAATGTCAATTGGCCGCCAAGATGCGGCGATTTGACATCGTTGAACTATTTTCTGTGGGGCGCTATTAAAGAAAAGTGTTATGCCATGTTGAAGTCGCCGTAGTCTAGTAGGTAGTGTATTGGCTTATTAGACGTAGAGCCCGGGTTCGTATCCCAGGTCGGACATCAAAACGAAATATGAAAAAAAAATATTTATTCGGCGACTTCCTCTCGGAAGATTTCTGGCAAAAATTCTGAGAGTAAATAAACCTGCCATGAAAAAGTTTCTCAAAAATCTGTCGTTCGGAGTCGACGTTAAACTGTAGGTCCCGCCACTCACGTATAAAATTAACGCACAAAACATGAGTGGCGTGAGAAACTAGGTCGTAATCCTGACTGAAGAGTTGTAATGGCCAATTATGTATGTATGTATGTATGTTATGCCAGAGACAATTGAGCATTTAAAGTCCAACATTCGTGATGACATTGCGTACACTCGAAAAAGTGCACGACTATTGCTGCGTTCGAATAGGATTCTGTGACGCCAGCTGCAGCAGCCATATGAATAGAATAATATTCCACTTTCCACAATTGTACTTCGCAACAAAGGAATAAATTTAGCAACATTTCTAAATGGTTTTGTTTTTTTTGTATTTTTAAATTTAAACTTTTAAATGGCCCACCTTTTACAAAGATTGTCACTAAGCTAAAGAATCTGAAACTGATTCTAAATGATATGCAGAGAAATTGGACAGCAAATAATAGATAAAGCTTAGCTTAGGTAATATTTTTGTAATAGTAACTGAAATTTTAACAGAGTTTGATCAAGGTTAGAGGACGTGTACTTGTCAAATAAGACAAGTACAGTACCCGGAGGTCGAATTGATCCATTGTACATATTCTTACAATACTGACTGAACTTTTACGAACTTAGTTACCTGCTTTGCCTTGCCTTTTATATGGCACCGTACACAGTCTAATGAATGTTCTTGGAGGCGAATGTTCGTAGCTTCGCCTTCTTGAGATCTCTGTAAAAGTAAACATCTTTGTTTCATTTTGTTTGTGTATTTTGTTTACATTTATTCTTGGAATATTTGTTGTTGTATTTTTGTTTACTTGTTTGTCATTTTTTATGCTGGTGTTTGTTGTTATTATTATGCAGTGCGATAATTTGCAAATAAGTTTTTTGTTTTTGTTTTTGTAGCTTTTTTTTATAATTTAAATGTTAAACGATGTACGAGTTTGATCAATAATGGCTGAAGAATTAGGTCCTATTCCCGACTACAGGTTTGTAATGACCAATTAAATAAGTATATAAGCTGATCCATTGTTTGTTAAACTAAAAATCCATGGTGCTGTTCTGCAGGCCTGCATCAGCTGTAATAACGTTCATTGAATTTTAAATCCTCTGTGACTATGTTAGTGAGCTTTCATTCACTTTTTTGGAGAAACCACTGTTTAGTTTAATATATTGTATCTTTGATCTGTATTTTAAACCGCAAATAAATACATATGCATGCATATACATACATTTGCATATGAGTGTTAGCCCTGCTATATCTACACACATGAACAGATATTTCATATGAAAATACAAAATTTTTACTACGATAACCAAAACCAAAGAAAAGAAAAAAGAAGGAGAATAAAACCTGATATTTTTTATAAAAAGAATTGGTGTTATGGTGTGAGTTCCTTTTTACATTAAATTAATAAAAAAAAAAAATATTAAAAAAAGAGCAAAATGACTGTGGTATGGTATGGTGTAGTATGTGGTTTGTTGAAGTAAACTTTTTTAAAATTTTATAATTGATTACTTTAAGCTTACATTGTAAGCATTTTGTCAGCATTTTTTAATGACAACAATTGCTTGTTTTTTTTTTAACTTTTTTTGTTTGTTTTTTGTTTTCATATCTTTTTATAGACCAGTTTTTACTCTTTTTATTTTGCTTATACATCAAGACGTATGATTAATATTAATTACAAATATTTTACAAGCAAAAACGTAACAATCATACGTAGGTTATACGTACATACAGCAGATAGCAAAAGTCTTAGTATGGCAATATATTTTGACAAAAAAAGGCAACATTAAGCCTGGCTCTTGCACAAAGTCCCGATATAACTTCAAGAGAGCATTTAGGTGATTATTTGATAGAACGGTTGCGTAATCGCTAAACCTCAAACAAAAGTCAACCGAAAAACTTACTCATGGTGCCACCAGATAACACTAAACAAAACATGTACATTCAATTCCAAATGGGTTAAATGGAGTGCTTGACCTTAACCGTAGATCGAGCTTTGTATCAAAAATGATACATTTCAATTTTTGAGACGATATAACTTTCATTGAGTAAAAGCTAGATGCCTGATATTTTTTGAATTCGTTAGTATTGTCATTGTCGTTATTTTAAACCAAAGAAAAAAGATAATTTCAAACAGGACTTAAAAAAATTAAAAAACTTCATAATTCTATCTTATGTATCATTTTTAATACGTACGACTTTCCTGGGGATTCTTTGGTGTTGTGTATGTAATTTGTTCAAACTTCAAAAGATTTGATGATATTTGATAAGGAATTGAAAGTTAAGTGTTGGATGAAAGTGAAAAAGTTGAATTTTCTGTTCTTGATATTGATTGAAGTAGTCGTAATCTAGTATGCACTGTTAGCTTAGCTTAGCTTACTAGACGTCAGACCAAGTGTCAAACTTCAGGTCAGACATTTCCAGTTTACAAAGAAAGGTTGTAATGACCGATTAAATATGTACACATATTCGTAATATCCTTACTACTGAAGATTCTGAAGAAGAAGAAAACAGAAGTTCCTCTTATGAACTGACGCAAGTATTGAAAGCTGCAAACATGACAATAGGACGTTAATCGTAAAAGATGGTACTACTTGGAATAGAAGAAAAAATTACAAATTTTCACGCAGATTGCTAGCAGCTGTCACATGAAATGTTGTAGAGTCTTTCTTACTGCTCTTCTCATATTTATCTTCCGTGACAGACAAACATTAGAAAAATGTGTTTCGTCCTGTGTTTTATTTCTTAGATATTACGGATGATAGTATTTCGGTCAACAATGTACGTATGAGATAAGAGAATTATTCGCTTTGATAACGTGCTACTCAGAAGTGATGATAAATTTACACCTATTACGTCTCTTCGAGAACTGAGCTGAAAGTCTTTCAGCTTTTAATAATCCCAATAATTTTGTCGCTATAGATTAGGAACTAATTGAATTTTATGGTCGTTATAAATTTCGTGGTCCACCGGAAACGAATTGGCAGTTTTAGATTCAAGTACATGCTACGTGTGTAGCAACTACTTATAGCCGTATTTGGGGAAACTTGTATCCGGAACACCAGAGAGGAATGAAAAAGAGAACATTGTTATTGACATAATCGATGTTCTGTTGCAACAGGAAAAATTTTTTTACCTCACATGGCATCGACAACAAATGTTTCTAGCGAAATATAACAATGGTTTGTGTCATCAGGTGTCAGCTAGCCCTCCTTTGGGAGCGTTACTGATGGGAGTGACAATAAGCTGACCCATCTAAACATTTGGAAACTTATATATCGCCACAAAGCAAGGCTGCTAGATGTCAAATTGTTACCATTTAGAAAATAATAAAACCAAGCTAATATGAAGTGTTTAATTTTTACTTCAAAAACCATGCTGCAATGTACATCATGTCAAAAATTTTGACGCAAATTTCATAAAATGATAATAAAATGTAATAATGTAAATAGTTTTATTAAAATGAATTAAAATAAATAAAAATATTAAATTTTTTTTTTAACAAAATCTAACAATAATTGAGGAAAATTCTATGAAAAGCAAGCGAAAGTATGTATCGAAAGTGATACATTGCTAGAGTTATGAAGTTTTTTTAAGGATCGATCTACGGTTAAGGGATATTCTACTAAATACAAGGGATAACATTTTCATATATTAGGCCTTTGAATTTTAAATTTGATCAGCGCTCTCCTTGTGGGACCTATGGAGTCATCTGAAACTTTACCTTATTTTTCTCTTGTTTTATGAAAAACATTAAAAAATTTTTTGTTTTATAATAAGACAGAAATAAATTCATAAAATAAATATAAAAACTTAAAATTTTTATACAAACTTTTGGCTAAAATTCATGAAATTGCTAATATATATTGCCGTACTAAGACTTTTGCTGTTCACTGTATATTGTAGATGCAAAGAACGTATGTACATAAAAAGAAATTCAAACAATTTTTAGTGAAATTTAAATGTTTTTGTTATTTTAAATACTAACAGTTCTCTTAATTTAAATAAATTATAGTTTTTTCTTCCATACACGTGCTATATAGACACATTAAAAAACCACAAACATTTTTTGGGTTACACAAAAGGAAAAACTCTGTAAAAAAAACCCAAAAAATATTGTCTATATTGGGCCATAATTTAAGTCAAACTGTCATGTCCATTTTATGCTAAACGTCTGATAAGGGACTAAAAGTCCACACCAGTTCACTCATGCGTTTTCATAGGCTTTATTTCTGTTTGTTTGTTGCTTATAAATATAAATAAGGCCAAAAGCAATATTAAGGGCTCAAAAAAAAAAAAACAAAAACAATAACAACTAACACGAGTAATAATAAACGTTAACGTATTTTCATATGCACAAAGTCAAACAAGCAACAAATGTTCCCCAAAAAAAAAAAAAAAAAAAAAACAAAATTCTTATAAGGTCAACACCACTTATAGCCCCAAATACAAAATAAAATATTTCAAGTCAGTAGCCAATAAAATAAATAAAAAATTTAAATCGAAAATTCTATAGAATGAATGGCCTAAGCTGGAATGGCATGCCATGATATAATATAATATAATATATTCGAAATTAAAATAAATTTTGTATTGTTTTGTTTTGCGAAAGAAAGAGAGGGAGAGAGAGAGATTTTAAAGCATTTTATTAAGGCATCAACACCAGAGATACTTATGCAAACCCTTAAGCCTCTCTGTATGCATGCCGCACACATGCTTAGGCTTGGCTTTTATTTAACAAATAAGAACAAATATTTGTTCTTTGTTTCATAAGCACTACCGGTGTATGGTGAGACCTTTATTTTATGGAAATATTTCTGTATTCAGGCAGTGTTTGGAAATAATTTTGCTGAGTCAGTTAATCTTATATACACATATTATATGTATACAGTAAAGGTCAAAAGAAACTGTACACTATGCTACTTTCGAAAATTCTAACTTTTACCACTAAAGGAGAGTGCCCGAAAAAATATTAATGACAATATTTCGATTTGTTTTTTGTATTTTTTGTTTAAATTTTAAAAACTGGCAATGAAACAATATTAAAAATGAAAATAATGGTAATTTATTAATGTATTATTATGTTTCTGCCTTTTAAAAACGTTCAAAATATGAACTCGTTGCTTGCAAATAAAATAAAAATAAATTTGTGTTTAGTTTTAAAGGGTCCGCCAAATAACTTTTTTTTTTGAAAATGCTTTAAAAAAAACTACTGGGATATTTTCTCAACTTTCTTTTTTTATTTGAAAGTACAATCCTTCCGGTTAATAATGGAAAATAATTTCATACAAATCGCTACCTCGGCTGGCCATGCAGTAGCCTACACGATCCGTCCAATTTTTAAGCACATTATCGATTGTGTGCAGCCGTATTTCACCAATGGCTTCATGAGTATTGTCTTTTAAAGCGTCAATTGTCTCTGGCTTGTCAGCGTAACACTTATCTTTAACGGCACCCCACAAATAATAGTCCAACGGTGTCAAAACGCAGCTCCGAGGTGGCCAAACGACATCAGCTCTGCGGCTGATAATGCGATCTTCAAAAACAGGGCGCAAAACATCGACTGTAACTTCGGCTGTGTGGCACGTAGCGCCGTCCTGTTGAAACCAAATGTTGCCAATATCCTCCTCTTAAATTTTTGTGAACAAAAATTCGGTCAACATGGCCCGATAACGATCGCCATTGACTGTAACGGCCACTCCTTGCTTATTTTCGAAGAAAAAATGGCCCAATTATACCTCTGGACCAAAATCCGCACCAAACAGTGACTCGTTTTGGGTGCGTCGGCTTTTCAATGTATGCGTGCGGGTTTTCTGTGCCCCAAATGCGACAATTTTGTTTGTTTACATACCCGCCAAGATCAAAATGAGCTTCATCTGAAAAGATAATATTTTTTTGCCAAAATCGGTATCTTCTGTAAGTCGATCGCAGACCCACTTAGCGAAGTGAAAACGCATTGGATGGTAAATTATTCGTTCAGCGGATGGGTAAAACTAATTATCTGTCAAATCAGACATGAGCTGATTGTTACCATTCACGAAATAAGCACTAGTTGAAAAAAAAACGTTAGATGGCGGACCCTATAATTAAAATTCTTTATTATTCGCACAATTCTGTATGCCACTGTTCACAACTTGATGTAAACAACAACAATTGCTTTTCTTTATTATTCCTCTGTTTACACCCTTTGCATAAACAATAACAATTACTAGACAATTGTTCGACTGAACTTTGTAAAGGAGATCTTCAAACCACGATTACTCTCTTTAAACTCACCGCGTATTCTCACAATACTGACTGAACTTTTACGAACTTAGTGGCCTGCTTTGCCTTGCGTTTTATATGGCAAAGTAAATAGCCTGATGAATGTTCTTGAAGGCGAATGTTCCTGACATCGTTATTTCATTATTTTTGTTTTTGTATTTATTCATTTATTTTTGGAATTTTTATTATATATATATTTTTGGAATGTTTGTTGTTGTATTTTTGTTTACTTGTTTATCATTTTTTATGCTGATGCTTGTTGTTATATTACGCAGTGCGATAATTTGCAAATAAGTTTATTGCTTTTGTTTTTGTAGCTTTTGTTTATAATTTTATTTATTTATTTATTAATTACAATACAATTACAAATTATATTTTAATTATATACGAGCTGGTGTAGTGTCACACCCCAGTGTCTCTGGTGGGAATCGAACCCACAACCAACACGCTAATAGTCTAACACACTACCCACTAGACTACCAGGGCACCCTGTTTATAATTTTAACGTTAAACGATGTAAAAGCAAAACACCAGTACCTAGGTTTTTCCATTCTCGTAACAGTATATATTTTTAATGTACATTTTCTTTTGACACGCACTGTACATACATATTTACTATTTTATGCATATACATATAAGAGTAGACATAACAAAAAAAACTTTTCTTTTAAATTTTAACACAACAGGCCATATGAAATAGGGGTAGCTAGTCCACTAAAATGAATTGCGGCTAAATAAGCCTTAATTTCTATGGAAACATGCAATTGCTTTTAAAACAAAAAAACAGAAACTATTTTTACTTAAAATTTAGCTTAAAGGTGACTATATATTATAGACGTCTCTATGTAAACAGTTTTATAAATTTTATTTAATTCTTAATAAATTTATAGCCTGTAGATAAAGGCCCCTTTAATGTTATTTTATATACAGAGAAACAGGTGATACCAGACATACATACATATGTACATACATATGTACATACGAGTCTATTCAATAAGATAAATTGTCTAAGCCTTCTTTCAAAAAGCAAAAAAAGGTAAAATATTCGAGACCATTTGGTGTTCTCTGCTTTACATTTCGTTGTTTTTGTTTTCATTTGAAAAATACTAAAGGGCGTCATATATTTAAAATAAAATATTATGAAACGAAACAAAAAAAAAAATTAATAAATAAGTGTGTGTAACACTACAATTCGTATGTATATGCGTTGATAAATCAATGGGATTGTCTTTAAATACACGGAAAATAAATTGTTAACATATATAAGAAGGTTCCTCAACCTTCAGGAATTTGTATCATAGTAACTGTGTTCTTATTTAAAGAAAAATATCTTTTTTTTGAAAAAGTCGAGTTGTAATGGCCATCTACCAAGCCGCACAGTGGATCCTCGCCTATGGTGTTCCTATTCCTTTCACCCGTATCTCGATCTACTCCGATAGCCAGGCTGCGATAAAGTCTCTGTCGAACGTTGCGGATAATTCCAGGATCGTTAGAGAATGTCGCCGCTACCTTAATCTCCTTTCTGGGCGTTTCGGCGTCACACTTGTCTGGGTTCCCGGACACTGCGACATTCCGGGAAACTGCAGGGCCGATGAGCTGGCCAAAGCTGGCGCACTACTTCCGGAATCTTCCTCAATCAACACGGGAATGCCACTTATCTCGTTCAAACTGGCCATTGCGCGGGAATTCTCCCGGGATGCCAACCGGTCCTGGATAAATGAAGGGTCCTGCTCCATGGCTAGGCTCACTTGGCCCACAATGGATAGAAGGCGTACCAACCAGCTACTTGGACTTGGCCGTAATATCATCTCAATCACAGTGGCCATGCTTACAGACCACTGTGTTATGGGTAGACACACGGAAAGAATGCGACTCCCATTTAACGACTTCTGCCGAGGATGCAGATCCGCCGAGGAGGAGGAGACTGTCATACACTTCCTCTGCCAATGCTCATCCCTTGCGGGGTGCAGATATAGGTTATTTGGCTCTCCAATCCTTGTCAGCTTGACGGAGCTATCGTCCATTGATATCAAGGACATAGCCTCGTTTATCAAACTTTCTGGCTGGTTTTCCAGCGTGGGGTAGTCGTGCTTTTTGAAAATGTGCAGATCTTGCACTGACCAACTTCCCCCTCCTTGGATCGGAGGAACTTGGTCAGTACAGAGGCTGCGTTCACCTGCGGCATCACAACTGGTGTCACATCTATGCGTGCTCAAGTGAGCTTTTTGGCAAATTAAAGCTACCACGCTAACCTAACCTAACCTAAGTCGAGTTGTGCATGTTTAGGAATGATACTCGAAAATTCTATTAAAGGGTTAAGGATATAAACGAAGGTATCAAGTCTGGAACAGCTTCCTGCAAATGCATCGAACAGATCTTGATACTAAAATGGTGAGAAAAGTCTATATAAACAATCTTTTTGTTGACTGTAAGTCAGCCTTCAACAAGCCCATAAAAAAACGAGATTTTGTCGCCATAGTTGAGCTCGGTATTCCAGTGAAACTGACCAGGCAATGCAGAATAGCATTGAGCTTAGTCAAGAAAGGAATGAACCTCCCTGAACATTTAAATACCGTATAAGATTTTAGACAAGGCGATTCCTTAACATGCGACCTACTGTACATTTTCCTTGAAAAGAAGTCGCCGTAGTCTAGTAGATAGTGTATTGGCTTATTAGACGCAAAAGGCAGGGTTCGAGCCCCAGACCAGACATCAAAGACAAAATACAAAAAGTATTTCTTCGGCGACTTCCTCTCAGCAGATTTCTGGCAAAAACTCTGAGAGTAAATAAAATTGCCATGAAAAAGTTTCTCAAAAAATCTGTCGTTCGGAGTCGACTGTAGGTTCCACCACTCATGCATACAATTTAACACACACAACATAAGTGGTGTGAGAAACTAGGACGTTGTACAATGGGTCAATTCGATCTCCGGGTACTGTACTTGTCTTAACTGACAAGTACACGTCCTCTCACCTAACATAAGCTAATCTTTTCCTTGAAAAACCACAAGTTTTTGAAGAAAGCGTTCAATGAATAAATTTCTCTCAGCGCTTGGATAAAACAGTATATGCGTACACATATATTGTCATACACACATATACACACACAAGGACCTATTAAAGCCTTTTACTGAATGACTTTATATGCATGCTTAAGAAAGTGTTTATATCTGCATATACACACACATACATACATATGTATGTATATGTATATGCATTCATTAAGCAAGTAGGAAGTGTATTGTTGTATTCATATATGTATATACGATACGTACAATACATACATATGTATGTACAGAAATATAGGTCGTTATGAACGTAAATCCGATTTAAATGCAAATAAAATACAATTCATGTCGAAATGAAAGTGCAGAACAATAAATTCATGCATGCTTGACTGAGTGAATAGTTGGGTTGCTTGGCTGCATATTTTTTTCTGTTTTTTTTTTGTTGTTAAAGCAGTTTAACTTAATATTTTCTAAATACAATACATAAATATATTTATAAAATTAAAAGAGAGAGAGAGAGTTACTCTCTCTCTCACACAATCACATGCATACGTATAACATGTAAATGATAATAAAAAAAATGTGAAACCAGAACTCGTTACGACAATAAGTAATCGGTGATAAGAAATAAAGAAATTGCAATTGAAAATGAATGAAGACATAACCACCAAGAGAGATGGAGAGAGATATGAAATTTGTCTGGAAAAGTAAATTTTCAAGTTTATATTAAAAACATTCACCTGTAAGTAGTTTTCCAGCAATTCATTTTGCCAGTGTAGCAATAGTTTCAGTACATAATGAAAGCAAATTCTTAAAGAGAGAATACCTAATATGAGAGGATTTCATATCCTTATTGTTTAATAAATAAACAATAGGAATCAAACTATTGTTTATGCCATATTATTATTATTATTTTATTTATTCTCCTCATATTCATTTCCATTTTCATTTATTTTTTTTATTTTTTTATCAATATTGTCTTTAGCTATTGCCATACATTGTCGTTTGTAGCATTTTCATGCTCATTCATATATAATGTATACGTTAAGAGCTATTTTTTTATGGAGTTTTATTTGCTATTTTTCTGAGTCCTTGCCCTTTTCCTGCCATCAGCATACATGAGCAATAATTGTTTTTGCATAAATTTATTCATTGTCTGTTATGCGACTATTTTCAATTCGTTATTCAATAAAATCATATCGTATCGTATATCACCATATACAAACAGATTAAAACAATAACAAGCAAATGGCAAATAAAAACTATTATACAGCAATATTGTTTATGGAAATAATAATAATTCAAGTAGAAAAATAATACTTAAAGCCAAAGTAAAATTGTTAAAGGAAATGTTTCCTTAATATAGGACTTTAATACATGCATACATACATACATAATTGGCCATTACAACCCTTCAGTCCGGATTACGGCCTAGCTTCTCATATCACTCATGTTGTGTACGTTAATTTTATACGTGAGTGGCTGGACCTACAGTTTAACGTCGACTCCGAACGACAGATTTTTGAGAAACTTTTCATGGCAATTTTTATTTACTCTCAGAGTTTTTGCCAGAAATCTGCTGAGAGGAAATCGCCGAAGAAATATTTTTTCTTTGATGCCTGACTTGGGATACGAACCTGGGCTTTACGTCCAATAAGCCAACACACTACCTACTAGACTACGGTGACTTTTACGACTTTAATATCATATTTAACTTGGTTTTGTGGATCAATGTTGAGCACCTTATCAATTTCCGAGTCATGGTGATCAATTAAAATAAAAAGGCCTAGGCCTTGTCCGCGAAGCCTGCCTTAATACATCAAAGACACATGAATGCTTAAAACTTCCGCCGCGTCCAAAGACGGTCGTAGAATGAGAGCAACTGATTCCGTTCAAGAATATTGAAAAGTTAATCTCTCCATAAAATCGTTGTTAACGATGGCAACGTTGAAGTCCTCTGTAAACAGATAGTTAGGTAGAGTTGGCTGTCCATCAAAGGTTTTTTGTATAGACAAACTTAAGCCACATACAGCCCATTGTGATATCACAGTCTCTCATTATCTCCTAGTCCCGGAACCACTTTGAGCTTCTGATGAAGCGACTCAGACAGTTAATGTCAATGCATGATTGTTCTTCTACGTCGTTCACATAGTGGGCAGCCAGAAACCACCTTCTTCTTCTACAACAGAGAGCCGGGAATGTATCTAGTAATATGAATAACAGTCTGCTCCTCTTCCTCATCTCTGCAGCTTATGCAGAAATCATTAGCAAGGTGTCCAAAACCAATGCATCTCACATACGTGCCCGTAATAATCCCGACAACTATACTGAGCGTCCCTTGGAGTTTAAGCACGGCGAGTTTAAGCGCTTTCTATCAGGCTTTGGCTAGGATTTCTGCGTCGTTCAGCTGGTGCCCAAAGCCACCCATCTATTGCTGCAAGAATCAATGATTGCATTGCTGATTATCAGCTTTGAGGTTTTCACAGGGATTCTCAAGGACGAGAATTCATTAGAGAGTTTTCTGGTTGTGCTATGCCTGGCCAGTTTATCTGTTCTACATTTACCGGGAATGGTATTGTGTCTTGGTATCCATATGCCAAGGATATCATGGTCTCATTGAGATTTCTGCGACAACTGGGCACTGTCTTGAAGCTCATGGCTTTCGCTTGAGAATATTTTCATTCCCAATAATTTTTCCTGCAGTCTTTATTGCCGATACTTCCGTTTAGAAGACTTTACAGTGATCCGGCAGCCCTATATACTAAGCTATTGCAATTGATTCCGAATAAAGTCATGTGAATGGCCGTCTGATTCCAAACGGGCGTTGTCTTCATTTGTCACTGTCTCAACTTCTAAGAAAGCTAATGACCAACTATGGGGATTTGTGGCTGAATGAAGGTTCAAACTCCAAACACTTTTCATATGCCTTTGGCCCAACCAGCTCTCTTCCAATTCCAATTCATATTCATATTGATTTTAATTAAAAGCTAAGCCAAGCTAATCATATTAAGTAACCACCTCAGGTTATTTTTAAATTCCTTATAAACATTGATAAACATTTTATTTGATGAAGAAAATTTCATGAAAATTGTTTACAATTCATTGACTGGAATTAAAAAATTAATTTTCATGACTTCATCATGAACGCTAAAACAAACACAGACACATACGCATACGCACACGCACACACATTAAGTGCAAATTACTTTTCCACACTTTCGACTTTTATCGCCCAATTTTCAAATTTAAATCACATACTTTATTAAACAATAAAAACAAAAACAAAACAAAAAAGGAAAATAAAGAAAAAACCACCATAAGGGAAATGAAAATAAAAGTGAAAAAAAAACACACACACACAAACGACTTTAAATTATGGAAACACTTGACATTTTCTGGAGCCCTTAAAAATTTATATTTTGATCTGCTTGTTCTCGTGTTTTTTTTTTTTTGTTTTTCTTTATTTTCATTATTTTACGAGTATTTCAGCAGAAAAACAGAAGAAAAAAAAACAAATCAAAAGAAGCAGAAGTAGAAGTAGAAGTAGAAGCAGCAACAACAGTAATTGGATTATAAAATAAAGTGAAATAATGATGAGAGGAACTTAATCATTTTACAACAATTTTCCATCATTGCCAAAGCAATTCCATTTTGAAAAATCGAGGGAAAACAGAAAAACGCATTTTCTTTTGCTGGTTTATAAAACATACATACACACACATACATACATACTAATTCTAATTTTCTTTCATTTTCTGTTTTGTATTCCTTTAAGAAGGCAATCTTAAAGTGATGCTTCTCCCTGTGAGTACGCTTTCCACACTTTCATTCATTTATGTACGTTGACGTTGATGACGGTGATGATGATGATGATGAAAATTTTTAGTACGTACTCATGTATGTGTGTTTTTGACATATTTTTCATTTGTTGTCATTTGTTTTTACAGTTGATATTGATATTGTTGTTGTTTTTTTATGTAAATTTGTTGTCATTTTCCATATTTATTTCCAACTTGAATTTTAATGGATTTTCTCTAGTGTCGTTACAATAATTTTAAAAATTTTTGAAATTTTTCATTTTCATTTTTTTCTATGGCTTAATTTTGAAGGCATACTGCTACACATTCAAAGAAGGCTTAACGTTACAATTACACGGAAAACAAAGATATTTTAAGTTCCTTAGGTTAGCTCTTAATCGGCAAAAGAGGTATAAAGTACAAGGTCCGTAACATAATGAAACTATTTTAAGACGGTTTTCATTTTAAAATCCAAAAGTCCTTTTCATCTGATCACAGAAGATACCAAATTCAAATTAATACAAAAAGTACCAGGAAATTTTATTTAATTCATCTCTCTGCGTTAGATTAGCTTACTCTCCTCATAATTCGTGTAGAGTCAGCAAGTGCCTCTAAGCAAGAGTATGCAATTCTGAACGAAATTTCTTTCAAGTGATCTTCCATATAAAGGGTCCGCCAAATAACTTTTTTTTGAAAATGCTTTAAAAAAAAAACTGAATATTTTCTCAAATTTCTATTTTTATTTGAAAGTACAATCCTTCCGGTTAATAATGGAAAATAATTTCATTCAAATGGCTGCCTCGACTGGCCATGCAGTAGTCTACACCAGAAGATGCCGATTTTAGTAAAAAAAATCATCTTTTCAGATGAAGCTCATTTTGATCTTGGCGGGTATATAAAAAAGAAAAATTGTCGCATTTGGAGCACAGAAAACTCGCACGCATACATTGAAAAGCCGACGCACCCAAAACGAGTCACTGTTTGGTGCGGATTTTTGTCCAGAGGCATAATTGGGCCATTTTTCTTCGAAAATTAGTAAGGAGTGGCCGTTACAGTAAATGGCGATCGTTATCGGGCCATGTTGAACGAATTTTTGTTCACAAAAATTGAAGAGGAGGATATTGGTAACATTTGGTTTCAACAGGACGGCACTACGTGCTACACAGCCGAAGCTACACTCGATGTTTTGCGCCCTGTTTTTGAAGATCGCATTATCAGCCGCAGAGCTGATGTCGTTTGACCACCTCGGACTATTATTTGTGGGGTGCCGTCAAAGATAAGTGTTACGCCGACAAGCCAGAGACAATTGACGCTTTAAAGGACATTATTCGTGAAGCAATTGGTGAAATACAGCTGCACACAGTCGATAATGTGCTTAAAAATTGGACCGATCGTGTAGGCTACTGCATGGCCAGCCGAGGCAGCCATTTGAATGAAATTATTTTCCATTATTAACCGGAAGGATTGTACTTTCAAATAAAAAAAGAAATTTGAGAAAATATCCCAGTAGTTTTTTTTAAAGCATTTTCAAAAAAAAAAGTTATTTGGCGATCCCTTTACTTTCCCTCATGCATATGTTTCTACATGTTCACACAAATAGTCGAATGTTCGTTTATAAATTAATCTGAAACAACTCTGAGTAATTATTGGCGTTCTTAGCTATTTTCTTAAAAACTAAATTGGCATTGAAGAAGCTTTTAGTTCGAGTTCGACCTTAAACTCACCAGCCAGGAATAGTAATTAATGCACTGAACATGGTTGACATGAGAAGCCTGCCTCTGCTATCGACTAGAGAATGTGTACTGCATTATCATTAATAACTCATTATCCTGAGCGAATCTGCTCATTCACCAATTTGCCTCTTACGACAAAAGAGTATAAGACCAGGCGATTAAGGTATACCTTAAAGGAAAAGAAACTCAAGACTCTATAGGCTATCAAAAAGGCCCTCGAATTCTTGTATAAAAATTAACACAAACAACAGAAGAATTCAATTAAAAATGGGTTCTCTTGCCTTCAGACCAAGAGGTATTTTGTTATATATGATATGTGATACAATGTGTTTTATGTAGGTATATATGTAGGTAAGTTTAATATCTTCAAACTTAATTTGAAGAAAAAAAAAATATTAAACGTCCACTGAGACTATTTGGTTACGAAGCAAATCTTGTTATAATCGGGAAATGTTCGTAAGAAAAATTATTTGTTGTTACTCTTCAAATAGAAAAATTTATAAATTTTTGTTGACACTTTTTTACGGCCTTGTACTGGCCCACTCTTTTGACCCAATATATGTGTACTCTTCTCAAAAGAGTCGTCACAAGAGATGACAGACGTCATATCTTCTAATGTACGGATTTAATTAGATTTCTTTCCGTTTCCGATTCACAAAAATTTCCATCTGCACTTTCCAATGAAATATTAGAAGGCAAATAATGAACGAGAGGCGTCGCAAAAACATGCATTAGGAACGACTTTCTCTTCGATTTAATGACGAGTTGTATAGAGTAGAAGATTACTTCGACATGATAACACGACAAATTTTTCAAAAAAGTAAAACATGCTTTAAGCTTAGTTTGTGTAGTTTAAACAAAGCTGACTTATTTTCTCTGATGTGCATTCCTCAATCGTTTAAGTATTTCATCGAAATTACCTTTGGCCAGACATGTTCTAATAATATATTTGGGGTGGCCGAAAATCCCAAGTCTCTGGTTCTATCACATTACATTAAAGCTTCTGTAGCAGTCTCTGTGCTATATTTCTGATCATTAGACGTTTACCCTAACTGACTGTTGCGGGTTGCTTTCATTTAAAATTTGTCCAGGGTGTGTCCACAACATGCTAGATTTGTCTGGTCGCCACACAAGTCAGGCGTATCATTCCATATTTTCCTTTGCAAATGAGTAAAGTGTGTGTGACAAGATTTGTTTGCCCCTCTGGAATCCTTTGCCAGTCTGTCAGTTATATTATTACCTTCAATGTCGCACCCTATCTGCTCCACAGATAAGATTCTAGGACAATCTTAGATGTAATCTTCATACTCCCTGATGTTCTTATAAACAGTTTACGCTCAGTATATATGTATGCAAAAATGCGATGAGAAACAACGCGTTTGAATCTAAAACGAAAGGCTGGTAGTTACCTGAAATTAATCACAGTACTCCTCAAGTAATAAGTGATATGGATGGGGCCCATTAATTCTAAATCGAGAGAATATTTGAAAATCAAACTAGAATTATACAACATTTTAATTAAGACCTAAGACAGAAGTTTCTTGATTACCCAGAAACTCTCAAAGATAATTTCTTTATTATTCGCACAATTCTGTAGGCCACTGTTCAAAACTTGATATAAACAACAACAATTGCTTTGTTCGCTATACCCTTTGCATAAACAACAACAATTACTAAACAATTATTCGACAGATCTTTGTAACGGAGATTTTCAAATCACGATTATTCTCCTTGAACACACCGCGTCCTTACACAAGACGGACTGAACTTTTACTGACTTACTCGCCTGCTTTGCCTTGCCTTTTTTATGGCAACGTAGACAGTCTGATGTATGTTCTTGAAGGCGAATGTTCGTGGCTTCGACTTCTGAAAATCTCTATAAATGCAAACATTGTTGTTTCTGATAAATAAATAAATAAATAAGACAAAAATTGGTTGTATAACAAATCAAATCCTTCAGTAAATCAACAGGATGTACGGAAATCCAACACGAGTTATGGGGAATTTGATATGATTGGTGCAACGTTACATACATACACAACAACCCTTCAGTCAGCATTACAACCTAGCTTCTCACAGCACTTATGTTGTGTGCATTTATTTTATTAATGACTGGTGGGATCTACAGTTTAAAGTCGATTTCGAAGGACAGATTTTTTTGAGAACCGTTTCATGGCAATTTTTATTTACTCTTAGAGTTTTTGCCAGAAATCTGTTGTCTCTGTTGTCGCCGAAGAAATACTGTTACGAAAATGAAAAATCTTGATACTGGTGTTTTGTTTTTACATCGCTTAACATTAAAATTATAAACAAAAGCTACAAAAACAAAACAAACCTGTTTACAAATTATCGTACTGCTTAATACAACAACAAACACCAGCATAAAAAATTAATGGTAAACAAGTAAACAAAAATCCACAAACTACATTACACGAATAAATGTAAACAAAATACAGAAACAACAATGTTTATATTTATAGAGATTTGGAGAAGGCGAGGCAACGAATATTCGCCTTCAAGAACATTAATCAGACTGCTTTGTCTGCCATATAAAAGGCAAGGCAAAAAGCAGCCGAGTGAATTAGTGAAGTTCAGTCAGTCTTGTGTGAAGATGCAGTGTGTTTGAAGAGAGTAATCGTTGTTTGAAATTTCTCTTGGCAAAGATCTGTCGAATAATTGCCTAGTGATTGTTATTGTTTTTGCAAAGGGTATAAACAGAGGAATAACAAACGAAAGCATTTGTTGTTGTTACAGCAAGTTGTGAACAGTGGCACACAGAATTGTGCGAATAATAAAGAATTTTAATTAAAATTAAACGCAAATTTATTTTTATTTTGTTTTTAATTTACGAGCTCATAATTTAAACGTTTTTCAAAGGTAAAAACGTAACAATATTTTTTCATATTTCGATTCGTTTGAGATATCTGACCTGGTGTTTGAACTGAGGCCTCATGTCTACTAATCCAGCACACTAGCTACTAGTCTACGCGGCCTTTATTAACTTTAATATAATGTATAGGGAGATAATAAAAGAGAAGTTATGCGTTATGATTTCTATCAACTTGTATACGTTTTTTTTCGTACAAAAGTCTCAATAAAATGTTGATTGCCACTGGCACTCAACCACCAACGCATGGTACATTCAATAAAATGAGTTTAAACGAGTATCTCTTTTTTTTTTAATATATGTAAGTATGTATGTGAATATATAAGTAACTTGAGAAGAATATTTTATTGCTTTTGTGTGTGTATGTATGTTTTCAAAATGTGTTGTTATTGTTGTTGTATTTTTATTTTATCTTTTAAAATTATTATTGAAGTAGGTGTTAAGGTGTTTTCTCGAAAATAAATTGTGAATATGTAAATGGATATACGTATATGTATGTATGTGTACTTAAGTGCAGGCAATTTTTATTCTTTTCTTTCTTTATCTCACTTTTCTAACTTATTTTATATTATTTTATCTGTTCTTTTTTTCTCTTCTCATATTTGGTCCTTTTGATTTCATAAAGATGTGTTTTATTATAATTTATATTGTATGTATGTACATGTGTACATGTGTATATATACTACGTATACCATAAATATAGAAGCTTGTAGGTGTATGAGTACATACATACATACATATGTGTTGTGTTAATAAATATAGAAAAAATATGTTAAATTTTTATGTAAATTTTATATCAGCATAACAATATGTTTGTTTAAAAAATTCCACTTCAACGTACGTACATATGTACATACATACATATACGAATACATACATATATTTATATATGTATTTAAAGTAAATGTTGAAGGAGTTTATTTGCATTGCTTGTTGTTACTTACATGTGTGTGTGTGTGTATGTGGCTTATAATGAAAATGTTTTTCAATTTTTTCCATAAATTTTTACTTCAGCACATCCAGTCAGTCTAACATTAATATCGTCTAGTCAAGTCATTCTGTAGGCCTGCCTGCCTCTTTAACATGCTTGTATAAGTGTATAACCATGTAACTGGGTCTCTTCAATATTTACCACCCATAAGTAATATATACATATACTTACATACATAACACTTACAAATACAATCAACAATCTCTTTTGCATATTCTTATTTCTTTTAAAATATGAATTTTTTGTTCTTTTCACTGTGTTCACATATTTATGTTATTTGTTTGTGTGCACAACAATTGCTATCAGTTATCGATAATATCAGTTTGATAAATTAATAATGAAATGTAAATATCGGGTGGTCCATCTAAAGGTTAAAAAATTTAAACCATCGATTATTTTGAATTTATCAATCTATTCTGTCGCCTAGTAGGTAGTATGTTGACTTGTTAGACGTAAAACCAGGGTTCGAGCCCTAGGGCAGACATCAAAACAAAAATACAAAAAGTATTTCTTCGGCGACTTCCTCTCAGCAGATTTCTGGCAAAAACTCTGAGAGTAAATAAAAATTGCCAGGAGAAGTTTCTCAAAAATCTGTCGTTTGGAGTCGACTTTAAACCGTTGGTCCCGTCTCTCATGTGTAAAATTAACAAACACAACATAAGTGGTGTGAGAAACTAGGTCGTAATCCTGACTGAAGGGTTGTAATGACCAATTATGTATGTATGTATCTCCACTGAATGTAAAGAATCAAATTACGCTTGAGCAACGTTGAGATTTACGGAAAATTTATTGCCAAAATAAAGACAATTGGTCCGAAATTTTTTTTTGCTAAAAAAATCATCTTTTCGGCTGAAGCTCATTTTCATCTTGGTGAGAACGCTAAAAAGCAAAATCGCCTTCTTTGGGGCTCAGAAAACATCGTACAAGTGGTATTACTGAAGTCAATGCACCCATTAAGAGTGACTGCTTGATCCGGCTTGTGGAGTTGAGGCATCATTGGCCTATATTTCTTTGAAAATTAGGACGCCACAACCAATACGGTCAATGGAGATACTTATCGTACCATCATAACCAACTTTTTTGTACCCGCTCTTCATGGTCTTGATGTGAACGATATTTGGTTTCAACAGGATGCTGCAACTTGCCACACATCTCATGCCACAATCGATTTATTTCATCAAACGTTTGATGGCCGTTTAATTAGCCGAAATGGTAATAACAATTGGCCGCCAAGCAGCTGTGATTTGACACAGTTGGAGAATTTTCTGTGAGGCGGCATTAAAGACAACTGTTATGCCGACAAACCCAAGACAATTGAGTATTTGAAGGCTAACATTCGTGATGCCATTGCCGAGATACGACCCCATACACTTGAAAAAGTGCACGAAAATTGCTTGGATCGAATGAGGTACTGTGATACCAGCCGTGGCTGCCATATGAATGATATAATATTCCATTTCTAAGCGGAACAATTGTACTTAACAATAAAACAAATAAATTTGGTAAAAAAATCAAAACGTTTCCTTTTTATTGCATTTTTAAATTTAAATTTATAAATGGCCCACCCTATATTTTTTCAAATACTTTTTAAATTCATTTGCTTAGCGGGTATGCCAGAAAGAAAATAATTTACATTACAATTCCCTAGTCAAGATTACGGCTTAGCTTCTCACACCATTCATGTTGCGTGTGTTAAACTTTGATACGTAAGCAGTGCGATCTATACTTTAATGTCACCTTCGAACGACGTATTTGAAGAGATTTTAATGGCAATAAATTAGTATCTGACCTTGATATGAAGAATTAACAATAAAAAATATTTTTGACCCAACGAAGCAGTCAATAAAACAGAGCAGAGTTAACCTGTTAAAATTCTTTCTTAACGAGATTATTTCTTCTAAACTTAGCAGAAGTTCAGCTGAGTATTTATATTCTCAATAAAAAAGTTTTCAAAATAATTACTAGAGATCACATACAAAGGTTAACAAATGTTGTAAAAACTTATATCTAAAAGTGTATTATGAGAACATAAGTTTGATTTATGAATTCATAAAATATAATTTATCAAGCAAAAGATCTGCAGTGGTTATTAGCAATACATTGCAATCCCTGGAGATGCTAAAAGATTTTATGGTTTACTTGCATGCTATACGTAGTACATGTATGACATGCAACATGAAATATTCTTTTTTTTTGGCACACATTTTTAGTTACATTTACCTGTCATCTTAAGCAGAAATGAAATATTTTTTATGGAATATTTGTTCGAAAAAAAAAAACAAAAATGAAGATGAAGATGAAGCTGAAGCTGAACAAAATGCGCACAAAACAACAGAACAGCAGAACAAAAGATGCATAAAAAAACAAACAAAAAAAAGATGAGTTAAACACGTAAAGGTAGACAGTAGAGGAGGCATTAAAAAGACGTACTGCTGACACTTAACAATTACCCGTACACACACACATACATATATACATCCTTTGCACATGCATACGCTAAAATAAAGTTACATCGGGTCTTTCTACTTTCTTGTTTTCACACATGCACCCATACATTCAAACATACTCTGTTATATTAATGAATATATCGTATAAGAGCAGTTGTTCTCTTTTATTATAGATGTGCAGCTTTTTTAAGTACGTACGTGTGTGCCGTGTGTATGTGACAGTGTGAGTGGTGACAACAACACCTCTTTAAATGTATGCATTCATTCATTCATTTTTCACTTGTTTCGTACAATATATGCTCGCATGTCTGAGTAATTGTGTGTGTTTTATGTTTACATGTAGTGGTTTGCTTGGCTTGTCTTGTCTGTGTTTCTCCTTTTATAGTTGGTGTCTCTGAGTACGTAGTATGTGTATGTGTAAGTGTGTGTTTCTTTTTACTAAATGTGTCAACATTTTTTCCATGTATTATAATGTTATATGTCATGCATACACCTATGAAGAGACACACACTCACACACATTTGTGCGCTCACATAAATTTCAATAAAAATATGTTTTAGTTTGTATGTGTATGTGTGTGCGTGTATTTAAAGATTTTTTGGTGGTTTTGTTGGTTGTAGAAATACATACCTAAAGTAGCTCAAACAGCACAAGCACAAGCAGTTAAAGTGACGAACGTCTAACTTAATGCTTTTGCATAATTTTTAGTCATAAACACACACACACACACACACACACATGATTTATTATGCGAATAACTAACCCAATGACATTTTTGGTAATGTCTTACTATTGTCTTCATATTAAGAATACATCTTCCTCTTCTAGAGGACTATAATGAACAACAGTATGGCACAAAACAGCGGCAATTACTCAAAAAGGGGGGCACCATTAAGAAACTCTTAGGAATGCTGTTTTGAAACGAAACAAATCACCCGAATGTTCAAGTTATGATCTCTCCTAGTCTGAAAAACCGTGACGTATTAGAGAATTATACTTCAGCATTTACAAAGGATTTCCATATCGCTTCTCGGAATATATTTTACAATTGTGGAGAAGTCAAACGATCATATTATAGGATTCAGGATGTATAGTTTACGAGTGTAATGGGATCCCAAAATATCGGCTAAAAGCGATAATAATCTGGCAGTGGAAGGTACGTTCACAATTAGGACAAAGGTTTATTGTGTTGCCACCAATCGATATCCAACTCGGAGATCAAACTTTCTTTAGAGGACATGTTCTCGACTCCAAACCAAATCTTGCTTTTATGTTAATTATTATTTTGGAGAGAAAGTCCTTAGCTTCTGCTGAAAACATTCGAGTGAATGCCAAGTCTATCGGCAAGCTTTCCAAAATGAAAACCGTAGGAGTACGATGAATGCCCACATACATACATAATTGGTCCTTCAGCCAGGATTACGTTTTAGTTTCTCACACCACTTATGTTGTGTGTGTTAATTTTATAATTGAGTGGCGGGGCCTACAGTTTAAAGCCGACTCCGAATGATAGATTTTTGAGAAACTTTTTCATGGCGATTTTATTTCGTTTACTTCCAGAAATCGGCTGAAGGGAAGTCACCGAAGAAATATTATCTCATATTCGTTTTGTTGGAAAAGTCTGACCTGGGAACGGTGGCCTTATGTCTAATAAGCCAACACACTATCTACTAGACTACGGCGGCTTAAGGATGACCACATAGTTTATGAAAAAAAAAGCCGAGCATACCAATTCTGCTCATTACGCCATGCTATCAACGCCATGCTATTCACTTTAAGTGAGTGACAAATGTCCTGCAGTGTGTCAAAAATTGTGAGCTCTGTACCGGCCCTGGCTCGTTCATCAGCAAAGCAATCTCCTACGATGTCTCTTATATAAGAATTACCCTTGAACTATGCGAAATTCCTTGGCATTGATGGAGGAGTATGGACGTCGAAGTGACGTCTATGAAGGACTTGCTCGTAACCTGACTATAAATTGTGAGATTTTCAATGAAAATCCTATCACTCAGCCAGCGTTATGCCGCTTTTACTGTGGCTGTTGCAGTCGTCGGTCAACCTACACAAATGTCTAGGTTAGGTTAGGTTAGAGGGCGTGTACCTGTCAGTCAAGACAAGTACAGTACCCGGAGGTCGGATTGACCCATTGTACAACGTCCTAAAGGAGGGAAGGATAGTGTAGGGGTTAGGATGAAAGGAGGGTATGTGGGAAAGGGGGGGATTGCGAAGCGGAGGAATCACACAGACCAGATACAACAAAAGGGTGGGAGAGCGCGACTACAGCGATGAAGTCCTAGCACCTCTCAACCAGCCTAAGCCGCTAATGAATATGTGGAGAGCCTTGATGTCGGCTCTCGACACTGAATACAAAGGTCTAACTTTAATGTACAATTTCACACAGTCTGTCCTATCCAGCATTTTGAGGGCATCAGCACAAAACTCAAGGTTGGAGGTAGGCTGGAGTATTAGCATTGATACCAAAAGCTCACTTGAGCACGCATAGCAGACCGTTGTAATGCCATTGGCTCATAGAAAAAATTGGTCAATACAGGGTTTGCAGACTAAAAGCACGACTCCCCTAAGCTGAAACCAGCCTGAGTGTTTTACGAACGAAGCTGTATCCTTGATCTCGGGAGATATTGAGATTGGCAAAGAAAGTGAATAACAGTTTCCTCCTCTGTAGCAGACCCACAACATCGGCAGTAGTCGTTCGATGGGAGCTTCAGCCTTTACGCGTGCCTTCCTATAAAGCAATGATGACCTGTGAGCATGGCCACTGTGATCGAGGTGGCCTTGCGATCAAGCTTGAGTAGTTGATTGGTACGTCTCCTTTTCATCATGGCCCCAGTGAGTCTAGCAATTGAGCAAGATTCCTCATTTATACAGGATAGGTTGGCGACCAGAAATAATTATTAGCTAAAGGCCTATTTAAACCTCAAGGGCTCTATTGAAAATCTCTGGATAAGCATAAGCAACCACGTCGAAACGAATTTATCACAGAATGGTTGCTCCAGCATTACAACATGTCCATGGTCTAGGTTGGATCAGAAGTTAATTGCATTAAAACGTAGCTGGCACCAGAGTCTAAAGGACTGTTTCACTTAATTTTGTTTGTGTTTTTCCATACAAACAGACGTTCATCTGAAACCATACGTCTTACAGAAACCTTAATTTTTTTTATTTCACTCCTAAGAGGAATACGTTAGAAATTTTGCTGGGTGAACGTAAAATTTTTTGTTTCGTTCTTTTTTTTTTGGTTTTTTGCTTTAGTTCTTCATCTGCCTTGTTTTTGTGTTTTTTTTCGTTTTTTGTTGTTGGTGTAACATAAATAACATCATAAAATATTTAAATTAAAAGAACTTGTGTTTTACCACTTATGACAGCGTTCTAACGCCATCGTTCATAAAGTGATGCTACTAAGAGGCAAGACAACAACGACTACCAGCAGGAGTTCCACAAGGGACTAGGTATACAAATACACATACAATGTGAATGAAAATGAGAATGAGTGTTGCTCCACTTCAATCATGTGCACATGTAGTGAAATGAAGGATATGATAAGAAAAGAAAGAACACTTACTTACATTATCAATATTTCCGCGTTGTGTCAACGAATTTTCCAAATAATTTCAAATGCTGCTGCTGCTGTTGCTACTCATAAACATTAAACAAAGTAGTGAAGAATTTTATCAAGAACAACAACGACAACAACAAACAAAAAATGACAGAGAAAATCAGTCACGGTGTAAAAGAAAATGAATAAAAAAAAACCTAAGCAAAATTAAACTTAACATCAGTGAAAAGCACTTTAAGAATGAAAATGAATTGATTTTCTCTTTTTTTCTCATTTTTTTCATTTTTTCTTAGGGGAATAAAAGTTATTAACGGAATTACTTGTTTTACTTAACCCATGTAATAAACAACTCACATACATACACAAACACTCTAATATTAGCACATGCAAAAAGGCAAGAAAAAATATCCTCCAGAAAAAAAAGAGTACATTTCCCAGCTAATTTTGGCACAATTTTTTATTTAAGTTTGTATATGAATTTTTCTGTGTGTGTGCAAGTGTGTGTGTGTGTGTGTGACTGTAAGGGAAAGAGACTAAAAATTTTAAATTAATTTCCTGTGTATAAAAGATTTTCGGTTTCTTTCTCTCTCTTTTCTTGGTTTGTGTAGCATGGGCCAGACCAATTGACCTTTAGGCCATAAAATCAATGAGTGTTAGGGCCCAAAAGAGAGATCCTTAAGGCATTATGCCGAAAAACACAAACACATGCAGAAATTAAAATGTAAAGGTGGGAGTATGTACTCCAAGGCCTTTGTAGCCCTATATAAGGGTGCTTGGGTGCATGTGGGTCTGTGTGTGTGTGTGTAAATTTGAACTTTTTACAAGAAATTCTCATGTTTTTTAAAAGTTTTATTTGTTCTTTGTTCAGTTGTTGTTGTTGTCGTTGCTGTTTACATATTTTCTTTTTCAATCATATCAGTATTTGCACTTGTTAATGTCTACGTAAGTGTGTGTATGTGTGTATTTATTTAATTTTATTTCATTTGTTTGCATATTTGAACATGCAGAGAAAGTATTTCTCTTTTCCAATACGCTTGAATATTTTGTAAGTGTTTATACATGAAAAAGCATACACAAGGCATTTTCTTGTATTTTCCTTTTCATTCAATTTTTTTTCTGTTTTTCTTTCAATGCTTTGCATACACTGTACTATAACAGAGGCAACAGAAAAAAAGTTTAAAAAAATTTTGCAAATAAGAGGAAATTATGCCTACAGAAAATCTTAACGCATAAGGAAATTAACAAACTTTTGGCGTTTTCATATACCCTCACACCCCCACCCACCCTATGCCCACTTCTTTGTTTCTTTTTTTGTTTTATTAAAAAATGTTGAAACAAAGAATTTTTTATTTAAAAAAGAAATTTTTATATACGCACCATTCCATCATATATGTATAACACATGCAGGGAACAAAATGAAAGTGAAAGTGATCTATACGTACGGCAAACTTCTTTTTTTTTGATACCCCATACCCTACATTGGACATTCTGCATGTAACATTACTTACTTGTGTGCATAACGTATTACATATCTTTAATAAACGGTTTTTGCTTCTAATAGCTGATCTGGGAAGAAGCCATAGTCTAGTAGGTAGTGTGTTGGCTTATTAGATATGACACCACGTTTCAAACCGCAGGTCAGACATCTCGAAATACGAAAAAATATTTCTTTGGCGACCTCCTCTCAGCAGATTTCGGGCAAACACTCGAAGAGTAAATAAAAAACTGTCATGAAAAGTTTCTCAAAAATATGCCGTGCATAGTCGACTTTAAACTGTAGGTCCCGCCACATTTGGATAAAATTAACACACACAACATAAGTGGCGTTAGAGGCTAGGTCGTAATCCTAACTCAAGGTTTGTAATGACCAATTATGTTATGTATGCAACTGATCTGGGATTTTGAGATGAAAGAGAGGAAAGTCTATTGTTTTGATTTACTAACCTCATCTCCAACTACAACTAATTGTCGTGAAAAAGCTTATAATTGTTATCATTCGGAAACTTCCTATTACGTACGGATACTGCTATGGCCAACCTTCCAGTGCCTAGAAGACTATTAAACTAAATTTAAAAGCAAATTTTCGTTCACCGATGAACTGTAACTCGCTTATACACAATTGACACACACAATATGGGCGATGAACAAAGCTAGGCTAAGGACTATGTAGTGGATAGTAGTGGCTAAAAATATGGAAACGTTGTACATCGTTTAACATTAAAATAAGCGAAAGCTACACAAATAAATACAACGAACTTGTTACAAGTAAACCAACAACATCAGTATGAAAGAAAAGGGGATAGATAAGTAAGCGAGAACGTAAAAACAAGCAATGTGAACAAAATACTCAAACAAAAATGAAGTAGCGATAGAGTTCTCTAGAAGGCGAAATCACGAACGTTCGACTTCAAGAACATTCATCAGACTGATTACGTGGGCACATAAAAAGGCAAGACAAAGCAGGCAAGGAGTGGTAGGAATTCAGTCAGTCTTGTGGGAAGAGAACAGTCGTGGTTTGAAGATCGCCGTTGAAAATATCGGAGTTGTAAGCGAAGAAGAATAGCGTACAAGCAATTATTGTTGTATTCGTCAAGTTGTAAACGTTGGCACACAAAAGTAGTGCGAACAATAAAGAGTTTAATTACTAAACTAAACACATATTTGTTTTTATTTTGTTTGCAATCAACGTTTAAAATTAAACGTTTTTAAAAAGGTAAAGAGTCCGCCAAATAACTTTTTTTTTTGAAAATGCTTTAAAAAAACTACTGAATATTTTCTCAATTTTTTTTATTTGAAAGTACAATCCTTCCGGTTAATAATGGAAAATAATTTCATTCAAATGGCTGCCTCGGCTGGCCATGCAGTAGCCTACACAAGAAGATGCCGATTTTAGCAAAAAAATCATCTTTTCAGATGAAGTTCATTTTGATCATGGCGGGTATGTAAACAAGCAAAATTGTCTAACAAGAAGTTATTCTTAGGGAATACAACCCTTTAGTCAGAATTACGACCTAGTTTCTCAAACCACTTATGTTATTTGTGTTAATTTTATAAATGAGTGGCAGGACCTACAGCTTAAAGTCGACTCCGAACTACAGATTTTGTTTGAAAAACTTTTCATGGCAATTTTATTTATTTTCATAGTTTTTGCCAGAAATCTGCTGAGAGGAAGTCATCGAAATATTTTCTTCATATTTCGTTTAGTTGAAGAAGTCTGACCTAGGGTTTGAACCGAAGCCTCATGTCTAATAAGCCAACACACTATCTACTAGACTACGATGATTTCCTAGTCGTTATACCGTATTTAACGAAAGGACCCTTTAGTCAGGACTACGACTACACTTCTCACACCATTTCGATGTGATCGAGATGTCTGACCTGGGGTTTGAACTGTGGCCTCAGAAATTAGTGAATTGAATTTTTATTGTACAAATATTTCACGATAAACCCACTAAAACTTTAAAAATTTTTCCTCATTTAATTAAATTATTTCAATAAAAAATTAAAAAGAAATTTTAAATTTTCTTGTCATAAAATTTTCAAAAGTAAACTTTTAACGCAAATTGTGCCAACCATAAAAAATAAATTTTTTTTTTATCGAAATCACAAAGTTTTCCTTTCTATGTATTTGTGTTTCATAGCTTGTAACAGCTGGCCTATTGCCTACCGTCTGGCTGTACCTCCAATAGGCGATAAAATTAAAACAAAAATAGAAAAAGAATTCACGATAAAATAACAACATATTGTTGCGAAAAACTTTTTCGAATCGAAATTGATTAAAAATGATATAAATTTTCTTGTTCTTCTTAGTATTATTGTTGATACTGTTGTTCGATTCTTTTTTTTTATAACAAAAAATGAGAAAGAAGAAGAATTTTAAATTCAGTTGTACGTTACGGCCATGAAGAGATGCCATGAAAAGGCAAATGAAAGCGCCACAGATTTTTGTTTCACATTTTTATTCTTATTATAATATACGAGAGTTGTTTGGTAAATTTTAAAAATCTTTGTGCTCTAAACTATCGAAAATGTATAATTGAAATGAATATTCAGTGCAGGTATCCTACTGACTTTCATTGGACTCAACTTATCTGGCCAGATCGTGATTTTACCATTATTGCGATGGAAATGCCTGAAATTTTTTTCCCACAATTGTAGGTGTTTCCAGTACCTATCCATGCCTACCCATGAAAAATAACCTGCATCTGTCATTATTCTGTCCACTTGCTTTAATCTTCAGGCTCTATATAATGGCTGAACGTTCCAGATAACAAAACGTTGGTGGTTGTTCGAGCATAAAGTCACCAATAACTTGCAAGTTGGATTTTTTTCATAGAACTTCTGTGAATATTTAATTGTTTTCAGATACATTGAGTTAATTAACCATCGTTCAGACGATTATTATAACATGACAGGATTAAATATGAACGACGATATGAACTGGCCAGGCATTTCACAACCATCGTACTATCCAATTGGATTCTCGACTTTGGGAGTTCATTCTGAGATGGGCGGCTTTGAACACCCCGGAAAGGTGCAGAAAATCTAGCCAAAGCTGGATGTAAGGCTTAAGACGAGTCTGGTGAAACTTCAAAGGAAGCTCTCATTGTGGTTGTCGGGGCATTACGGGGAATTGCATTATGGGCATCGGTGCTAATGATTTCTGCAGAAGCTGCAGAGATAAATAAGAGAAGTAGTCTATTCTTTGCCTACTGCGTACATGCCCGGTACCATGACGCAGAAGGAAAAGGTATCTTGGTGCCTACTACATAAACAAACTGGAGGAACTATCATGCATTGGCATTGCCAGTTTGAGTCGCTTCATCAGAAGTTCTGACTGCTAGCGAAACTAGGGGATAACGGAAAACTGTGGTATAACAATGGACTATTTATGGCCTAAGCATGTCCGTTCAACCTCTAACTACCTACCTAATATGAGTGATGTTAGAGTCTTGCCGCCCGTTTTCACTCGTGAAAACCTGACCAGTTATACGCAGGGTGTTGCACAAGAATGTTAGGTTGGTACTTGGATTGCCTAAGCTATACCTTTATGTGTTTCTCAATATTTCAAGTTTCACATTAGTGGCCCTCTGTTAACACACTACAAAGACATTGGACACGTACATACATATAATGGGTGTTTTTTTAAGAGCTATAGGAAATTTTTTCAAAAAAAAAAAAGACAAAAAATTCAGAAAAATGCATGAAATGTTTATTTGAATCGATAGTACGGTCCATATAATTTAATGTTTGAAGATTACTTCATGCAAATGTTGACCGCGACTGCGCCTCAAATGGTCCATCCGCTTAGTCCAATTTTGGCATACTCTTTCCAACATTTCGGCCGGTATCTCACGACTAAATGCTTAAATGTTGTCTTCCAATGCGTCAATTGGAGCGGGTTTATCTGTATAGACATGAGCTTTAACATAGCCCCACAAAAAATAGTCTAAAGGAGTTAAATCGCACGATCTAGGCGGCCAATTGACCGGTCCCGAACGTGAAATAAAATGTTCACCGAACTCGCCTCTCAATAAGTCAATTGTTACGCGTGCTGTGTGGCATGTGGCACCGTCTTGTTGAAACCACATGTCATGCAAGTCAAGCTCTTGCATTTTGGGCAAAAAAGTTGGATATCATCTCACGGTAGCGCTCACCATTCACAGTTACCTTACGATTCGCAGCATCTTTGAAGAAGTACGGTCCAATGATGCCACCAGCCCATAAACCGCACCAAACTGTGATTTCTTCCGGATCCATTGGTAGCTTTTGCAATGCTTCTGGCTGATCTTCAATCCAAAATCGACAATTCTGCTTATTTACGTATCCATTGAGCCAAAAATGAGCTTCGCCGCTGAACACAATTTTTCGATAAAGAAGTGGATCTTCAGCCAACTTTCCAAGAGCCCATTCACCAAAAATTCTGCGTTGCGGTGGGTCGTTCGGCTTCAATTCTTGCACCAGCTGTATTTTGAAAGACTTCACACCTAAATCCTTCCGCAAAATTTTCCACGTTGTTGAGTAACAGAGGCCCAATTGCTGCGAACGTCTACGAATCGATAATTGATGGTCATCATTAACACTGGCTGATATAGCAGCGATATTTTCTTCAGTTCGCATTCTACGTAAGCGTGTTGGTGGTTTAATGTCCAACAATGTAAATTTGTTTCGAAATTTAGTCACAATAGCCCGAATAGCCGCTTCAGTGGGTCGATTAAACTGACCATAAAATGGAAGAAGCGCGCGATGAACTTTATTAACAGAACACGCATTTTGATAATAAAATTCAATGACTTGCAAGCGTAGTTCGTTTGTAAGACGATTCATGGTTAAATTATAGACCAAATTGAAGATGTTTGACAGTGAAACAAAACATGAAACGTTCGTGAGCTGTTTAAACCAGTGTTGCCAAAAAGATAATAGCTAAAAAATCAATCGTTATAATTGGTCATTATAACCCTTCAGTCAGGATTACAACCTAACTTCTCACACCACTTGTTGTGTCCGTTAATTTTTGGATTGGTTTTTGAGAAACTTTTCATGGCAATTCTATTTACGTCAGAGTTTTTTTTGCCAGAAATCTGCTGAGAAGAAGTCGCTGAAGAAATATTGTTTTTCAAATTTCGTTTTGCTTGACATGTCTGACCTGCTGTTTGAACCGTGGCCGTGGGTAACACATGCTAGACTACAGCGACTTCTAAAAAAAGAGATTGTTTTATAGAAAATAAGCAATTAGAATCGACTGTAAACATCAAGCAATTTTAAATTTCCTGGAGCAGTTGCTTATGGAGATGTTTTTTGGAGATGTTTCTTCAGAGTCAAAATCTTTAAATAACTTATGACCGTGTTAATACCACCCTCGTATATCATATTAATGCAAATACTGTATTATTGTATGTATGTATGCAAATACTGTATGTATTTAATTGGGTTACCTATAAAAAATAATATGTATTCTGATGGGGGGAAACTCATGCACATAAATTTGAATGACTTTCACTTTTTATTTCTTGCCGTTCCTTTTTCTATCTGCGTCTGCTTAACATAACCAGTGTTAAATGGCCTGTATTGAAATCGATTTCATACTCAATATTCATCGTCATAAATTAAAAGAAAGCAACGTTTAAAATAATTGTCTTTAATTTGGTTATAAATTATGTTGCTTTTAAAGCCAACAATAATTATGGCATCGTTTTTTTTGTTAATCACATTTGAGTGAATTTTTTTTTAAGGAAAAATATTGCTTTTCCTTTGGAAATATTCTCAATAAATAAAGTGAAATAATGATGATAATTTAACGATAACTAAAATATATTTATTATTCTCATGGTAAATTTCATATATGACAAGAATACATACATACATATGTATGTTTAAGCCAATTGCAGAAGTTCTTAGAAAATATTTTTGTTTCCGTTTTTTGCTCACAACAGACATCTTGCTTTGAATTTAAGTGAAATTGAAATTGAATTGCCAGCAGTTGTGTATGTGTGGGGAGAATGCTTGCATATGTATATGTATGCCTAAGTGAGTGTGTATATTTGTTATTTTAATATTTTAAAAATTATCAATAATTCGTGATCCAATAAAAGTCTCTTAAATGTTATACTACTGGCCTGTGACTTTATGAGCTACACTATCAAACAAAAAATTCCTATGCTTTCTCAAGACCTTTAAACAACTTTAAACAATTAGACACAAGAAATCATGGGAACTTATAAAAAAAAAATTGAAAAGAAAAATTGAAGTCTAATGAAATGGCATTCATTTCCTGCACTTCACGTATCGTAGGGTATCGAAGCTTTGCTTCTTTATAACATTATTTTACTACTTATTGCTGGCATCACTAATACGATGTTGTTGCCTGTTGACGACATGCCATCACATTGAATTGCACTTTTGTTGCATTGTGTCATCGCTAAAATAATGCTGCAGTAAATGTATTCACAAAACAATAACAAAAACGAAAAGGAAAACGAAAAAGAAAAAGAAAGAAATTTCGTAACAGAAAGCTAAAGATCAATTTTATGTATGTATGTATGTATGTATGAGTATTGAAAAGGAGCGCACATGTAGAAAAACGAATTGACAATGGCAGCAAGTGAAGCAGTAAAGAAGTACCCAATCAACCCAATCAACCTCACTCGTTTCCTTTATATGCCCCATAAATATTACGGAAAAACTCACTGTCTGTCTGTATGCTTCTCTATGTGTGAGTATGTGTGTGTTGAATGAAAAGACATAAAAGCCAAAGAAATAATGGCGGCAATAGTGATGCACTTAATGTCAAACAAATACAGGGAGCATAAGCTAAATGATGAAGCAATTGAATGAATGCATAGAAGGTATGTTTGGACAGTGATTATCATAGCTGAGATGATATCACTCTTTAATGTTGTTTTTTATTCTCAAAATGTCATACAATTTCGAGAAACATGTTTTTTTGCAAAAAAAAAAATTATATGAACTGGAATCGATAGATACCAGCAGCGATGCAGACAACATAGCCCATTATTGATTAGGTTTGATTACGTAGTAATTAGATTAGTGGCATATAATCTGTCTGCAGCAAGAGACTCCGTTTGATTGGCACCCCAATGTATGCTTTGCGATGTTTCCTGTGTTTACTGGAAATCTTATAAGTAAAGGAGCATAGTATTGTACAATGGGTTAATTCGACCTCCGGGTACTGTACTTGTCTTTATTGACAAGTACACGTCTTCTAAACTATTGGAGCATAGTATAGTAAGTTCTGTCAATCTGTCTTGATTTACTATCACAGATAAAAGTTGTTTTGATGGAAGAGATGCGAAGGAGCTGTTCATATTGGCACAGATCTGAACTTGCTTGCAATCCCGTATATATGTGAAAGGCTTCATCTGTTGACATCTATTCTTAGATGGAACTTGAAAAATGTTTACACAAAAATTCATCAGATAAATACCAGGGTACCATACCAGTGTTTTTAGAAATAATTCTTTCAAGTTTTTTTTATTAAATTTGCTTTTTTTATATTACTTTGGCCAAGTCCAAACAGCAGCCTACAGGGTTGCCAACAAAAATGAATGCGAAAATTAAGAATACACGTTCCAGTCGTTACAATCGCTATGATGCAAAGAGTATAGAAACTGGAAACTGAGATTCAGTAGTGTTTTGTTAGTGTTTGCCAGTCACCGAAGAAATATTTTCTTTATATTTCGTTTTGTTGGAGATGTCTGACTGAGAACCCTGGTCTCAAGTCTAATAAGCCAACACACTAGCTGCTAGACTACGGCATTTTCAAAAGAAAGAAACAATAATGAAGGCGCCGTCGTATTCTATTAAATACTGTGTATTGGATGTAAGCCCGTGTGTCAAAACACCAGCTCAGACATCTCCAACAAATCGAAATATGAAAAAAATATTTCCTTCGGGAATGTCCGGGCAGGGACTTAAATAGTTGATCATTAAATTCACACTCGCTCAGTATATTTATTCCGTATTTCTTGGTCTTTTCTGTGGTCAGTATTTTATGTGACATATTTTAAATTTTGAATTATAATTTATTAAATTTAACATTTCTGAAAAATTATTAAGACAGTCTTCTGAGTAAATAAATTTAAAATAAAAGTTTCCAAAAAATTTCTCCATTAGAGTTGACTTTAAACTGTAGAACCCGCCACTCATTAAAATACACAACATAAGTGGTGTGAGAAGATAGATCGTAGTCATGACTAAAGCGTTGTAATGACCAATTATGTATGTACGTATGTATGTATGCGACAGGCTTATTAATCATGAGTATATATCTAGTCTAGTAGGTCTAGTTGGTTCAAACCCCAGATCAGGCATCTCCAACTTAACGTAGATTTCTAGTAAAAACTCTGAGAGTAAATAAAATTGCCATGAAAAGTTCCTCAAAAATCTGTCGTTCGGAGTCGACTTTAAACTGTAGGTCTCGCCGCTTATGTGTAAAAAAATTAACACACACAACATAAGTGGTGTGAGAAACTAGGTTGTAATCCTGACTAAAGGGTTGTAATGATCAATTATGTATGTATCTTGTATGCTTAGGTGCCTAAATTTTAATATGACTACGATATGATTCTAGAGAATATCGCTATTGTTTGATGAGCTCTGACCAAATATTAGTTTTTCTTTGGAGTTTAGTGATAAGAAAGAAATATGTATGCTTAGCTGCAGGTCTTGTATTATTTCCATATGGCTGAAGAATGAATATGTTGGTACCTCTATCGTATTGGTTGCTTTCATATGAGATTACAAGACAAAATCTAGGCAAATGAAACCCAAATAGTTTAATTAAATTTTTTTTAATTTTCCTTTACAGCCTAACATGACCTATTTTAAGATTCAATTAAAAATAATTTTATAAATTTAACAATTCGAAAGAGAAAAAATTACAATGAAAGTGTAATGGCATAAAAAGATACACCTTTTTGTGCACTTTTGTTTCACTGCACTTTTTCCAATACACTTCAGGTGACTGCTTTAAAAAAAAAAAAAAAAAAAAAACATTTTTTAAAATGAAATTCTTGTATTCATATGGAAAATAAATTGTTCTCCATAAAATTCATTTCGGCATTCCTTTAACTAAATATTGTAATAAACTTCCTCTATACTTTCACAATTTGTTTTTTGTGTTACAAAAAATAGAAGAAAATTCCCATAAAATTTTTAAATACCAGAAAAAAAAAAACACACACATACACACACACATTCTGGATCGTTTTACATTTTGGTTACTATTTCCTTTTCTCTCTCTCTCTGGGTTTTTTTGAAAACATATTATTTTACATTCTTTTAGTTTTGCTAGCCTAAGGTATTTCCTTTATTAAATAGCTTTCCATACGTAAAAGGGAATGAAATTATTTCCAAGTGTCTTCCAAATAAACACCCTGTTCACTCAGACAATGGATAGAAAGCAAATTCTCATTGACTGTAGTACTTTTTCTTTTTCAACTTCTTCTTCTTTTTCATCTTATTTTTTGTTCCATATATTTTTGTATTATTTTTCATTCATTTTCTTTCTTTATTTTTTTAATTTTCCTTCTCATTGTGCCAGTGAGTAGTCGTTGTACTACTTACACGTAACACTGAAACAGTTGTTGCAACAGTTGTATTTCAGCTGTACTTTAGGTTTTTTTAAATAACATACGTATTAACTTCATTCCATGCTTGCCAGTCCGTCAGTCAGCCTGCCAGCCAGCCAGCCAGTCATTTGTACATTCTTTCATTCATTTATTCATTCATTCATTCAGCCATTCAACCTTCTATCCATTCATCTATACATGATGAGGACAAAAACCATTTGCCATTGCACTTCAATTTCTTTATGGTTAGTCAGTGTGCATCTGTATGTCTGTGTATGTGTGTGTGTAAGTATTTGTTTTCATGCTTTAAAACTAAAATAAAAACAACAAAAAATTCATGTATCTTTACTTTAGATGACTTGGTTTACATTTAAAAAAATAAAACCAAAATCAAGCAAAAAAACTACAGAAATTCCAATTTTTTCTCTCTCTTTCACTCTCTCTCTCTCTCTCTCTTTTTATTTTTGTTTTCTTCTGTCTTCAATACTCTGGATTATTTTTTATTTACGTCAAGCAGCTGCATTTTGTTGCAATCGAAAGAAGAAAGTAACTGAAAAGGAAAATCAAAATATGGAAAGAGAGAAACCGTTACCATACACACACACTCCCATATAAAAGAAATAAATATTTCAGCTTCAATACTTGATGCAATGAAAATATTTCGTATGGTTATGTGCATGCGTGTCAATTGTAGGTGTTGCTTTAATGTTGACAGCCACTGTAACAGTATGTAAAGACCTGCATGTGTGTGTGTGCTGCAGCTATCATATACAATGTTTGTTTACACACACAACTGTTCTATACACGAGTATTTTACACACACGTTTATTTAAGTGTGAATGTTGATTGGTTATGTTCATGTAAAAGTTTTTTTGTGTCTCGTATATGTCGTGTGTCTGTGTGTGTGTATAAATATGTGGAAAATAAATTGCTTGACATTCATTTGGTAGCATTGATTTTAAATTGTAACGTTTTTATGGATGAATAAGCAATAATTTTTATCCAAAATGGTGGCACTTCCAATGCATTGCTGCAGTAAATTTATATCTATACCACTCACCCTCTCTCTCTCCATCTCTCTCTCGCTCTCTCTCTATTTCTCTCTATCTATTTATAAAAAATTATATGTATGTATTCATGAATATCTTAAAATAAGTAAGACTAACGGATAAGTTACTTAAATACTGTGTGTTCAATAGTAAAATATTTCTGTGAATAAATTGAAAATAATTAACTAAACACATGGGTGTCAAGATTGTGTTAATTTCTCTTAAAAAATCTTTGTTTTAAATTTTGGTTTGCTAATCAAAATCGAAATCTATCGCTTTATTTTTGGGATTTTTGTACACTTTCCAATGCCGCCACTTGCAAATATTTATTGTGATTTTTTTATTTTCTGTTCTGCTTCTTACGAAAAGGAAACTTTTAAAACTAGTTGACAAAAAAGAAAAAAAAATAAAATAAGAAAATGGAAGAATATGAAGAAAAGAACAGAAAATAAATAAAAGAAAACGTTGAGCAAACAGTATAAGAATGATGGCCAAATTTATTTCTTTTCAGACTTTTGTTGGACTTTCTCAACTGTTTTGCAGGCACAAACACAAACACAAATACAAATACAAAATACTTAACGGTTTATTGTCTTTTCCTCTTTCTCTCTCTCTCTCTCTCTCGCTCGCTCGAGGTCTTTGTGCAAGATCTATGTTTTTCCGAAACACTTGTCTGGAATATGTGTTGCATATGTGTGCATATTTATGTTTACACTGTAATGCTACTTGTATTGTGTAGAGGTGATGCCAAATTGGTCAAAAACTTGAAAAGGTTTTAATTTCCAAAGCAAGCAAAGAAAGTCACTGGAAATAAAGCGAGATTTAAGTCTCTTTGTTTATAAGCATGTAGGCTATGAACCTAGGACCTAAGCTAAGAAATGATTTTTAATCATTTATGTAGTTTAAACTCGTAGTTATTATTTTTTTTTTTTCAAATTAAAGATTTTCTAATTCACTGGGTTTCTGTTGTAAGAACGGATCACATTGTTTTTCTTTTTGATATTTTGCCATCCAAGCACAGAAAAAATTTTAATTTTCTATTTTCCTAGATTCACTATGTTTAAGAGACGCTGAAGCAATTCTATGTTTATTAGAAAAAGTTGGAAAATTGAATTCAGAAATAAATTAATAAATGGCCAAAATAGTCAAGCTTAAGAAGGACAAGATAAAGCAGCGACTTATACGGACCTAAACAAAAATTAACGTCTTCTTATCTGCCTTGGTTTACTATCACAGAGAAACATTTTTTAATGGAAGTAATGCTTATGTTTTAAATCGTTCTCAGACTTTTCGAAGGAAAACGAAATATTTTTTTTTTTTTTTTTTTTTTTTTCATATATTTATTTGCAATCTATTTTAATACAAAAAAATAAACGAAATATAAAAAAATATTCCATTAGACAATATCTTCTATTCAGATTTCTGGCAAAAGCTCTGAAAGTAATTAAAATTGCCTTGAAAAGTTGTTCAAAAATCTTTAAATCGGTTTTCATGGATAAAATCAACACAAACGGTATTGATTAGGTCGTAATCCTGACTACAGTATTGTAATGACCAATTAAGTAAGCAAGTATATGTAAGTTTGATAAGCAATCTCAGGAAAATTAATTTTTGCGAAAATATTTCCGCCCATAACATACATAATTGGTCATTGCAAACCTTCAGTCAGGATTATGGTACCGGTCTCTCACACCACTTATGTTGTGTGTGTTAATTTTATATATGAGTGGCAGGACCTACAGTTTAAAGCTGATTCCGAATGACAGATTCTTTTGAGAAACTTTTCATGGCAAATTTTATTTAATCTCAGAGTTTTTCCCAGAAATCTGCTGAGAGAAAGTAGCCGAAGAAATATTTTTTATATTTCGTTTGAGATGTCTGACCTGGGGTTTGAACCGTGGCCTTACGTCTAATAAGCCAACACACTATTACCTACTAGGTTAGGTTAGGTTAGGTTAGCGTGGTAGCTTTAATGTACCAAAAAGCACGCATAGCGGCCCGTTGTGATGCCACAGGTAAACGCAGCCTCTGTACTGACCAAGTTCCTCCGATCCAAGGAGGGAGAAGTTGGTCAGCGCAACTGACTACTTAACGCTGGAAAACCAGCCAGAAAGTTTGAAAAACGAGGCTATGCCCTTGATATCAATGGACGATAGCTCCGTCAAGCTGACAAGCGTTGGAGAGCCAAATAACCTATATCTGCATCCCGCAAGGGATGGGCATTGGCAGAGGAAGTGGATGACAGTCCCCTCCTCCTCGGCGGATCTGAATCCACGGCAGCAGTCGTTAAATGGGAGTCGCATTCTTTCCGCGTGTCTACCCATAACACAGTGGCCTGTAAGCATGGCCACTGTGATCGAGATGATATTACGGCCAAGTCCAAGTAGCTGGTTGGTGCGCCTAATATCCATTGTGGCCCAAGTGAGCCTAGCGATGGAGCAGGACTCTTCATTGATCCAGGACCGGTTGGAATCCCGGGAGAATTTCCGCGCAATGGCCAGTTTGAACAAGTTAAGTGGCATTCCCTAGTTGATTGAGGAATATTCCGGAAGTAGTGCGCCATCTCTGGCCAGCTCATCGACCCTGCAGTTTCCCGCAATGTCGCATTGTCCGGGAACCCAGACAAGTGTGACGCCGAAGCGCCCAGAAAGGAGATTGAGGCAGCGGCGACATTCTCTGACGATCCTGGAATTATCCGCAACGTTCGACAGAGACCCTATCGCAGTCTGGCTATCGGAGTAGATCGAGATACGGGCGAAAGGGATAGGAACACCATAGGCGAGAATCCACTGTGCGGCTTGGCAGATGGCCATTACCTCCGCCTGGAACACTACCTACTAGAACTACGGCTTTATTTGAGCCAGTGGTTGTGTAAAGTTTGTAATGATTTTACTTCTGTTTTTAAGCGTTTTTATATTTAAGTTTTGACATCACTGTTACAAAAGTGGAGGGAATTCTAACATATTTGTAGGCGTCTATGTTCGTATGCGAGTCTATGTGTATATATATGGATGTTTTAGCATTTGATTGAAACATTTTTATGCTAATAATACGTTTTTAATATTATTGCAGCACATTTGCCATGACATTCATCTATTTAGGCATTCATTTATTCATATTGTTTGCCTTTTTTTGCTTTTTTTTTTTGTTGCTGCTTCATACAAAGAAAATGTTTTAAATTTGTACAAACACAAAAGCATCAGTGCATGCATGTATATGTCATTCATGCCGTGCTTTTGAGGACTTTTTTTAGTCATTTATTGAGATTTATATTGCATTCTTATTACATTGCCTCTTATTTGTTTTCTTTTTTTTGTTGCTTCAATTTTTACCAATTACCACGATTCTGTTTTATGCTTAAGTTTTTAAAAAAAAGTCTTTATTTTTTTCTTTTTTTTTTCATAAAATTTTGTTTTGTTTTTTAAGAAAATCTTGATGTGTTGTTTGGAAATTTTTCTTCTTTTTCTTTTAATTTTTAGTTCTTCTTTTTTAGTTTTGTTTCTGATTTTCTTGTTTAGTTGAAACAAAGTTTTAAAGTTTTTAATTCTTTTTTCTGTTTTTTTGTTTTTTTACTTAAAAACTGTTGTTTTGTTTGTGTGACCCTTTGCTGACCACCCCCCTCCCCCCGCCCCTATATGCAGTAGTTTTTATATTTTTTCCTTTTTTTTTTGCACTTGCTTTTGACTTTAAACTAATAAAGTAAACTTAAGTTTTCCATTTAAGAACATAAAATACAATAAAGAAAACAACAACAACACAGAGGAAAACTGACGAAGGAAAAATTGAACTAAACAAGCAAATAAACTGAATGGTAATTTTCCTTAAAAGAAAAAACTACTAAAAATACACTCTTTCACACATTCAGACATACAAACAAAAAAAAAAAAATAGGAAGAAAACTTGTTAAATCTCGTAAACGGGTGGAAAAAAAGTGAAAAGTTTTCTTTATCATTGACTTGGAAATTGTATTGCAAATTGACTTGTTGCATACAATGCAATCGTTGCAATAATTATTAGGGGGATGCAGCAAAAAAGAAAACCAAAAAATTTCATACAAAAATATTAAAAGGCCAGCTTTAATAGCATGGAATACAATTTATATTTTTTGTTTAAAAAAATTATACGAAATTTATTAACAAAAAAAAACTTATGCTACACCTTTGTGCTACAACCGGCTTAACTAGAATGCTGAAAAAAAAATCAAATAAAAAAAAATAAAAAACTTTAAGAACGTGGAGGAAAACGCCATGTTAAACTGTATGAATAGATTTATTTATTCCTCTTCTGTATAACTGTAACAAAAAAAAAACAAAAAAAAAAAATCTCTCCATTGTACATATTGAATATGAGAGTGCTGCTGGTGTATGTCATTTACTGGCGAGTGTAGGCGACATCCATCACATTTTTATATACGAGTGTCATGGCTTTAGGCAACATTGTTGCCATTTGTAAAACACATCTATAAATGGTGGATACATATGTATATATGAGTAGAATAACATTACTGTTGCTGACAATGATGATGTATTTTCTGGCATTTATTTTTCTCTTTTTTTTTCTATCTATTCTATAAAGTGTTTTATATTTTCCAACAAAAACAAAAAAAAAAAACATTTCTATCTCTTTGGTTTTTTATTTTTTTTTTTGTGTTGATATTGGTTGGTGGTGACTTTATAAAAATATTGCCAACAGCATGTTATCGTTTGTTTGGCGGTTAACCATTGATTATTGTTGCTGATAATTTATATTCCTTTCCCCTTTTTTTCAAGCTCTTCTGTATTGCTATTTTGTGTTGCTATTTTGTGTTGTTGTTGCTATCTTGTTGTATTCAGCCTGCCAAAATTGTCATCACTGGTAGTTTTTATCTTTTTTTTTTGTTTCTAAATTTCATTAATTTTTTTGTGCTCATAATACATGGCGAAACATTTTAATGTTGTTGCTAGCTTTTCAAAAGGTCACTTATGTTTAACAAAAACAAACAAAAAAAAAAACACAAAAAAAATATCGAAACAAGAAATTGTAAAACAAAATTCATGGAGACCCCAAAATTAGCAGAATTTATTGTCACTTAAATTAACATCATAAATAGACTGTTAGGAGAGGAATGCTGAGTGCTGAATGCTAAGTGCTGAATGCTGTAGTTTGTTAACTACCTAAGAACCGCCTTAGTATAGTAGGTAGTGTGTTGGCTTATTAGACGTAAGGCCACGGTTCAAACCCCAGGTCAGACATCAAAACGAAACGAAATATGAAAAAATATTTCTTCGGCGACTTTTTTTTCGGCGAAACTTTGAGAGTAAATAAAAGTTGCCATGAAAAAGTTTCTCAAAAATCTGTCGTTCGGAGTCGACTTTAAACTTTAGGTCCCCCACTCATGTATAAAATTAACACACACAACATGAGTGGTGTGAGAAGCTAGGCCGTAATCCTGACTAAAGGGTTGTAATGGCCATTTACGTATGTATATCCGATTTGGCTACTTTCTTTGTTAGGCGTTTTGTGATTTGTCAATCCAAAGAAAACTTTATGTACAGAGTCACTTACATTCACCCACAAACTGTCATACCTTATTGTCCTTTACAATACTTCAGTCGAAATTTTTATTTATGATTTGTAGGATCTACAGCCAAAAACGTTGACTTCGAAGGACAAATTGTTAATTTTTTGCTGTCTGATCTGACAGTACGTACGCACTACGTACTTTGGTAATTACAACCCTTTAACCTTTCTCACACCACCACACCATCCATGTTGTGTGTGTGAATTTTTACTCATGAGTGGCGGGACCTACAGTGTAAAGTCGACTCCGAACGAAAGATTTTTAAGAAATGACAATTTTATTTACACTCAGAGTTTTTGCCAGAAGATTGATGCGTGAAATTCGCCGAAAGAAATATTTTTTTCTTTCATATTTTCGCTGTGTTCAAGATGCCTGAGTTAGAGTTTGAATCACAGGTTCCAGTCTAATAAGCCATATTAGCTAGACTACGTACGGACTCTTGAAAGATATATTTTTTTCGAATTCCTTATTCTAAGATGTCAGATCTAACGTTTAAACTCGGGGTGTTCGTCTAGGAAGCTAACATAGTGTTACGTTTTTACCCTTTAAAAACGTTTGAAATATGAGCTCGTAGATTGGAAACAAAATAAAAACAGATATGTGTTTAGTTTAGTAATTAAAATCTTTATTATTCGCACAATTATGTGAGCCATTGTACACAACCTGATGTAAACAACAGCCATTGCTTTGTTTATTATTCCTCTGTTTACGCCCTTTGCATAAACAATAATAATTACTAGACAATTATTCGACAGATCTTTGTATCGGAGATCTTCAAACAACGATTACATACTTACATACATACATAATTGCTCATTACAACACTTTAGTCAGGATTACGGCCTAGTTTCTCACACCACTTATGTTGTGTGTGTTAATTTTTATACATGAGTGGTGGGACCTACAGTTTAAAGTCGACTCCGAACGACAGATTTTTGAGAAAGTTTTCATGGGAATTTTATTGACTCTCAGAGTTTTTGGCAGAAATCTGCTAAGGGGAAGTCGCCGAAGAAATATTTTCGTTTAGTTGGAGATGCCTGACCTGGGGTTTGAACCGGAAACTTCGAAACACGATTACTCTCTTCAAACACACCGCGTCTTCACACAAGACTGACTGAACTTTTACTGACTCAGTTGCCTGCTTTGCTTTGCCTTTTTAATAGCGACGTAAACAGTCTGGTGAATGTTCTTGAAGTCCAATTGTTGTGGCTTCGCCTTCTCGAGATCCTTATAAATGTAAACATCGTTGTTTCATTATTGTTGCTTGTGCTTTTTGTTCACATTAATTCTTGTAGTGTTTGCTGTTGCATTTTTGTTTACTTGTTTATCATTTTTTATGCTGGTGTTTTGTTTGTGTTTTCTGGTTTAACTGCTTTTGTTTTTGTAGCTTTTGTTTATAATTTTAATGTTAAACCATTTTCCATTTTCGTAACAATAGTATACATTGAGAATGGTACCTTCTTGTTATTAAATCCTCTTTAATTAAAATATATAATCGAAGTTTGGCAAGAAAGATACGAAAGCAAATTCGTAATGGAAATAAACTGCTAAAGGAAACATAGGGGGGGAATAAACAACCCAAATAAGGCCTCGTTTACCATGCGAAACAATCATGAATTTTATGTCACAATCCGGTGTATTATGTTTCACAATCATGGAGTAGTGACTGCAATATTTTATTTTTATCAGTCGCACCCTAAATTAAATTCCTTAATTATTATTTTACCTTATTTTTCAAAAAGGAAAGCCCTTTAAAAGCACTTTGAATTTAATTAATGACCGCCATTGAAATGAAAAGAAATGGACCGAGAAACTTTTAACATTTTAAGGCCACTTTTATTTAATAAAAAAAAAAATAACTGAAACGGCGATAGAAATAAAAACTTTTATTGTTAATTAAAACACAGGAAAGAACACAAAAAAGAAAAAAAAAAAGAATTTGAAAAGCAAATCAACATTGGTTTAAGCCTGTCATTTCTATTAGTTCCGGAGCTTATTTAGGTTGGAAGCAAGCGACTACGTGTCTCACATTTTTGCCTGTGTTGTAACTCAATTATATTTCTTCAATTACTTTGAAAGAAAGTGTCATTTTAAACCACTCATTACATGGAAATAAGCACAAAGATTTTTTATTAACTTCCTGATTTGGTTTTCCCAAATTTTACTTCTTCCAAATGGAAATGTCACACGTTCATATATTTCCCTGCCTGTATGTCTGTTTAATTACAAGCCCAAGTGTAATTTAATTCTGTTTTATTACAATTAAATCGCTTTAACATGTAATTAAACAAGAAACCCAAAGAAGCCAGATAGAAGGATTTCAAAACCAAAAGAAATGATGCAAAACAAAAAAACCTCATGAGAGCAATTTTATTGTAATAAAACTGTCAAAGCTACGTACACATATTCTATCCACAGTCACACTGATTCAGATCATAGGCAATCAACGCAACAAAACAAAAACAAAAATGGAAAAGAAAGACACCCTTTGCGTGAAAAATAAACGCATATGAAATAGAATAAGAATATTTTCTAGTGCGTATAAGCATAGAATTTCAAAATCACTCATACATTTATATGAAAAGATACACACATATACACACACAGGCACTAGTAAAAGCCGTACATATAAACAAAGTAATATTCATAGAAATGCCTATACAAACAAACGTACATATGTATATGTATACTGTAATATATATTCATGTATTGTGCCGCATGCCTATTTTATATTGCACTCGTATGTGCTGTTATTGTTTTTATTGTTTGTATTTGTAGAATAACAACTACAAACAACAACAATTTTAGAAATTCTGACAATCTCTATGTAACTATAAAACGAATTCACGCGGCATGAGCAGTCCATACGCATATTTTCTTACAATTTGAAACAGTAAACGTATCATAATCCAACATAGTTTAGATTTAACGAAAGAAAATAGCTTTTTAAAATCCTATATTATTACATGGCTTTAACCTTTAACCTTTAAACTAGAGTTGTCTTTTTTGATATCCATTCCAGCATCACGATTAGCAGTGAGTAGAGCAGTTAAGATCTGTTGAGAGAAAGTCGCCTAAGACCCTGACCTCACGTCGTATAATCGAACACATTATCTACTAGACTACGGCAGCTAGATGTCTGTTTACCACCCCATATAGAGGCGTGCGTTTTCAGTTTGAGCAAAAAATTAAACAAATATTAACAAATTCCATGTGGAAAATTACATTAAAATTCTCAAAGTGTAAATAAGAGTTAGAATTCTAAGTGGTAAGATGAATTTAGTTGTCGAAAAAGAAACTCAAGAAATTTTAATACAATATTTACTCGGAACAGATTCCTTTCGAACTCGCCGTATTCTGTGGAAACTTTGCACATACATTTAAGACCTATGAAATGTATGCTCTTCAATCATGTTTAGGCAGAAAACTTCTATTTCGATTCTGGCAATACTTATATCAGCCGCACACTACCTACTAGACTACAGCGCCATCGTTTCCATCTCTCTGTGTCCTATTTAAACAGAAAATACCAGCAGAAGTTTTAAAAACAATCACAAAATCACTTTTGCTTAATTTTATTTCCATTGTTAATCACACTGAAGTCACCGTGGTCGTGTAGGTAGTGTGTTGGCTTATTAGATGAAAAGCCAGGGTTCGAGCCCCAGGCCAGACATCAAAATAAAATACAAAAAGTATTTCTTCGGCGACTTCCTCTCGGCAGATTTCTGGCAAAAACTCTAAGAGTAAAGATAATTGCTATGAAAAGTTTCTCAAAAATCTGTCGTTCGGGGTCGACGTTAAACTGTAGGTCCCGCCACTCATGTATAAAATTAACACACACAACATAAGTGGTGTGAGAAACTAGGTCGCAATCCTGACTGAAGGGCTGTAATGAACAATTATGTATGTATGTATGCAATACTTATGTCATTCTATTCTGCCACTAAATTCAGTATAGTTTCTCCACTGAACGTAATGAATCGATTTACGCTTAAGCAACGTTGGCATTTATTGGGCCAACGAGAAACTGCATGATGATGTCGATTTCGACAAGAAAAAAAAAAGAAAAAAAGAAAAAGAAAAAACTTCTTTTCGTATGAAACTCATTTTCATCTTGATGGGTACGTTAATAAGCAAAATTGCCGTATTTTGGACTCAGAAATGCCACACGTGGTCTTACAGAATCCAATGCATCCATTACGAGTGACTGTTTGCTGTGGCTTGTGCAGCGGAGGCATCATTGGCCCATATTTCTTTGAAATTGAGGACGACGCTACCATTATGGTCAATGGAAACACCTATCGCACCATGATAATCGATTTTTTTGTACCCGCTTCTCCATAGTATTGATGTGAACGATGTTTGGTTTAAACACGATCGGGCAACTTGCTATGTATAGCATGCTACATTTTATTGCATCAAACGTTTGATGACCATGTAATTAGCTTAAATGTTGATGTCAAGTGGCCGTCAAGAAGCAGTGATTTAACACCATTGGTATTTTTACTGTGGCGTGCCATTAAAGAAAAGTGTTATGCCGTCAAACCACAGACAATTGAGCATTTCAAGGCCAACATTCGTGATGCCATTGCCGAGATATAAGCCCATACACTCGATCGAATGTGGTACTGTAAGGCCAGTCGCGGCAGCCATATGAATAAAATAGTGTTCCATTTCCAAACGGACCAATCCTACTTCACAACAAAAAAAATAAATTTTGACAAAATTTCGAACTTTTAAATTTTATATTTCCCACACTTTCCAACCACCTCTCCATATTAATAAGAAAATTTATTTCTATTTTTACATTACGCCGTCGTGCCAAATTTAATATTACTTACCAATAACAACGTACGCTTAATTTACACTGGCCGTATGAGTAATATTAAATCGACATCCAAATAATCATACGTCATGTGGTACCCATGAAATTATTAATTGAAGTTAAAATCAGTTGAGACAATATTTTATTCAGTTTTTGTTTGTAAAACACCAACTTTTGATAAAATTAGATCGGAATGCCAGATACACTGTCAACGTTATGGAGAATATTGCCTGCAGCAATAGGAAGAATTTTTAAAATATTTTCAAATTAATTACTGAACCCCTTTAAATTATTTGCGTATTTCTTCAAATGAATTTTAATAAAAAAAAATTATAAAAAAAGCAAACAAAATCCATATAAAAACATTGCTATGTTGTTCTTTTATTATTACGTATTCATAATAATTGATTTTATTTTATAAATTTTTTATTTACCAATAGACTCCAAAAAGTGCACGAATACTGGTTCGATCGAATGAGGTACTGTGAGGCCAGTCAATTTGAATAGTATTTCACAACAAAAAAAAAATAAATTTGGCAAGATTTCAGCCTGTTTTTGTTTTATTTTAAATTTTAATTTTTAAATGGCCCACCCTATAGATGACGAAATAGTTGTTCTTATGCCTTATGCATATTATTTGTGCATTACATGCCAAATTCACTGTGCATTTCCTTTCTTTTAAGCTGCTTTTTCTTGCTGAATATATGCTGTAATTCTGATGAATTCGATTTGATATCCTTAGGCAAGAATTTAAACTAAAAATGCTTCACTTTTATTGCTTATTTCTTCGTAGAATTTCTAAACCAGAAAAAACATTTCATTTGCTTCTAGTTGTTGACAAAGGAAAGGAAACAATTTCTTTGTTTGTGATTCCTTTTTAACGTTCAGCTCAAGATAAAGGAAATTGTATGAAAACTGTTTAATCAACCTGAGCATATTTATTTTTTTCCTTTTCAACTTTGTTTCTTAAGCTTCTCTTGCATTCCTTTGGAACAGCTCGAGGGGTAAATTACTGTTTGTGACATTGACTTTGAGAATTTGTAACATTTTGCAATAGAAAGGTAAGAGGTTTTCTAAACAGAAAAGTCTTGCAAAGAAAGCTACAAATGGAATGGCCATTATTGTTGGCCTCATAGCGTTTTCTATGTGGAACTTTTTTTATTTTCCTTTATAAATTTTTTTTCTTTAAACATAAGTTTTAATCTGTTGTGTTGACAAGTTTTGATATTTTTTTTCTCTTTTTCTTGATACGAAAAAATATTATTTTATGCAAGACATGTAAGTCTATTTAATATTTCTGATACTGAAGAGTGCTCCACAGGGGACTCTCCCCTACTCAATTTAATATTTACTTAAAATTTCATACACGAAATAATGTAAAAAGAAAGGAAAACAGAAAACCCCCACTGATGGGCCCTTTACATTAAAGGTCAACCTTAATGATATATTGTTCTGTAAGGAATATGTCCCCTTGAATTTTCTGGTAGCTGTACATGACTCTGCAGGACATGTCAACTTTTTGAAAAATATTAAAAAAAAAACGTTCAATTCAATTAAATTAAATGAAACGATATTAAGCCTTAAATATTAAGACTTGGGGAGGGGGCGATGATAGTGACAGTGGAATATGCGCAACAGAATTTAAATTTCCAACTGAAATGACATGACAAATAAATGTTTATTCGTTTAAATGTTTCGTTTTTATCTACAAAAATTTTTTAAATTTCTTTCTTATTGTTTTTGGCTTAAACGTAAGCAAAAAAATGTTTGTATGAGTGCGTTACAGAGGAAAATAATTGTAACAAAATACTTTAATCCTATTCACGAGGAATAAGTAAAATAAATCAGAGAAAAAAGTTCAGCAAAAGAAACGTAAACGCGCGTGTAAAATTGTTTGGCATAAAATTAGGCGTTTAAGATAAAAAAGCCAAAGAAAATAAAGAACGAGATAAAAAACTTTATATTTCAAATTCCTGGCGTTTGTTTAATATTAATACCTCTCAAGGTTTAAGGGCTCAGCTACAAAGCAAGTACGTGGCAGCAAAGAAAATTGTTTCAAAACCTTAACTCTGTATGATATTCAATGCTCATGGAGACTTCTGTTCTGTAGCATTAAGAAAAATACAAATTTTGCTTTCTTTTTAGTTTAGAAAACCAAAAAAAAAAATCTCTTTTACTTTCTAGACCACCCAAATCAAACCATATATTCTTAAACACATTCTACTCTCTATTCTCTATTACTTTGGCACACACATGTAAAAGCATTTAAACTTTTAGTAAAAACACGCACACACTCTCTCCTATTGGTAGACATTGTAGCATATTTGCCCATTAAAAATGATAAGTACGAGTAGGGAATACGAGCACAAGAAAAATCCCAAAAAACGCCCAACACACATCCATTACTTATGCAACTCTACACCTACACATCATTTAACTGATTAGATACTTTGTTGTTGTTGTTGTTGTTTTTGTTATTGTTTGTGTTCTTCTTTCCTTCATTTCCTTAACTGTATGGAAGTTTAAGACTTTAAGCTGATAAGAAAAACGCTAACAGTAACAGTAACTATGGCTACAAGATAACAGAAATATGCAGCCGATGGCAGTAACAAACAGAGTAACGCAGGTAACAACTTTATGCTGAAAGTGATTGAAATATTTTAAATTTCTACACACAAAATTGAAATCAACAATTTCACATGAGAATCTATTTCTGCAATTAGGAAAGTAAACGGTTCGGTAAAATTCGTCATGAAAAGATAAAAACAATGAAATAAATTTAAAACAATTTAGACTTAATGTTCACTCCAGAGATCAGCAATGAGTATTCAAAACGATAAGTAGAATCGAATCATACTCATAATTTCTGTTAGTTATACGCATTCATAGTTATTTTAATAGCATGGAACGTCTACTCATATTCAAAGTTTAAAGTACTCATCATATTGTTACGCAAATCGAAACGACCTAATATCGTTTGACATTAAAAAAGATAAACAAAAGCCACACAATACAAATACTGTCTTTTTTCTTTTTTTGTAAATGCAACAATAACTAAGGCTGTCAGTCACTCGAATCATTTCTAAGTCAGTTACTCGAATTATTTCTAAGTTTTATTCAGTATTTTTCTAAAGTTATGAATCTGATTGAGTAAGGCTTATGAATCAAACATATTTCGAATGGCATGAGTTTGATGTCAACGTTGTACGCATATTCATTGCAACCTGTACTTATAAATCAACGTTATAGTGAGTAGTACGAATGAATCAGAGTGTAGTTTGAATTTCAATATTATTGACTCACTTATATTCAAAATTTAATGAGTTCTTATGAGTAGCAAAAAACGATTCATTGCTGAGCTGTGGTTTACTCCAAATCATTTCACTAAATTTCGAAATTAAATTCTCATATACAGCGTGCGTTCCTTTAGACAAATAAATACCACGGCCTATCTTCGATTAGATTAAATAGAATGGATATGGATAGTCTAGTAGGAAGTGTGTTGGCTTATTAGATGTAAGGCTACGGTTCATACCCAAGGTTAGATATTAAAATGAAATATAAAAAATATTTCATAGGCAATTTCCTCTCAGGAGATTTCTGCCAAAAACTCTGAGAGTAAATATAATTGACATGAAAAGTTTCTCAAAAGATCTGTCGTTCGGAGTTGACTTTAAACTGTAGGTTCTGCCACTCATGTATGAAATTAAAACATACAGCATACAGTGATGTGAGGTGCTAGTTCCTTATCCTGACTGAAGTATTGTAATTACCAATTATGTTTGTATGTATGTCTGTGCAGTATACAAAAATCATAACAAACAAATAAGTTAACAACGATATTACTGTACGGTTCGCTGTAATGAGCAATTATGTATGTATGTATGTAGGTATGTATGTAGGTATGTATGTAGGTATGTATGTAGGTATGTATGTAGGTATGTATGTAGGTATATATGTAGGTATGTATGTAGGTATGTATGTATCTGGATAGATAGATAGCTAGCATTAGTTCAATACTGCTTAGTTGTGATAACACTTCTATCATAGAGCATGAGACCGTTACATGTTATTCATCTCATTAACTCATCTCCTTTATCCTTCAACTACTCTGCTATTGCGAACTCTTTAAAGCTTTCTCACATCAAATTCAGACGATTCATTTCTACTCTTTACTGGTGCTTGTTGATGAAAATCTGTTGTTTTTACCTGAATACATTCAATAATTCGTTTCGGTTTTAATTCCTTTCATATCAGATCAGATCAGATCAGAATTTCCATATTCATACTCTATTCCAGGTTTAGTTTTATTCTAGATATTGATAGGCTTTGCCATACATACATACGCAATTGGTCTTTACAACCCTTCAATCAGGATTACGACCTAACTTCTCACACCACATAGGTTGCGTGTGTTAATTTTTGTCCATAAGTGGCGGAATCTACAATTTAAAGTCGACTCCAAACAACAGATTTTTGAGAAGCTTTTTCATGGCAATTTTATTTACTCTGAGAGGATTTTCCCATACTGATTGCAATCTTTTGATTGCTTTTCTCCCTTTCTTCAACCTGATCGTTGATTGTAGATCCTCTAGGGTGTATGCTTTCCGTCAATTCTATACTTCCCAAAGAAATTAGAAGGAATGAAAAGAAAACACTATTGATACTTAATGTTAACAATGCATTTGCAATGCATAGTATGCATGTATTTGTATTTATGTATTTATGTGTGTGGCAAATATTTTTGTTATTAAATAACCTTTGAACCCTAAAATTTCAAATATTTTAAATCCCAATCATAACATAACAACTCTTAAGTAATTTCTATGATTTTTTAAAGCAATTTTAATGTTTATATTAAAACATATTAATTAAATGCACACACACACACATAGACACACACTTACACACCTACAAGTATATTTACATTGAAATTTGAAGAGAAATTTTAATAAAATTTGTTGTAATAAACTCTTCTTGTAGGCGTGAAAAATGTTTTCCATTTTATTGTTGAAAATTATTTTAAATATTATTTTGATATTTATTTTGATGTATGCATTGTATGTGTATATGTGTGTGTATATAGTAAAATATTGATTCAATTATTAAAACGTTTTAACCTGAATTAAAATTAAATTAAAATTTTATTACAATTTTTGCAGCAAACATCCGACATGCCGTTACCAGTACTTACAGATGTTATTTGTGCAGAAAAAGAAAACAAGTAAATAATAATCATGTAGTAGATGTAGATAGCTTAACACATAAAGTAGTGTTCATGTATATAAGAAAATGTATTTATTTCAATGTAATCGATTATTATCACGTAGCAGAGAGAGAGAGAGAGAGCGAGAGAGAGATAAATGCAATGCAGAGATCAGCAATGAATCGTTTTTTCGCTACTCATAAGCACTCATGGCTTACATCTAATAACCCAACACACTTCCTACTAGACTATCCATATCCTTTCTACTTAATCTAATCAAAGATAGGCCGTGCTATTTATTTGTATAAAGTAACGCACACTATATATGAGAATTTAATTTCGAAATTTATTGAAATGATTTGGAGTAAACCAGAGATCAGCAATGAATCGTTTTTTGCTACTCATAGGAACTCATGAAATTTTGAATATAAGTGAGTCAACAATACTGAAATTCAAACTACTCTGATTCATACGTACTCATTGAAACATTGATTTATAAGAACAGATTGCAATGAGTATGCGTACAACGTTGACATCAAACTCATACCATTCGAAATATGTTTGATTCATAAGCCTTACTCAATCAGGTTTATAACTTTAGAAAAATACTGAATAATACTTAGAAATGATACGAGTGACTCGAATCATTCATCAAAATTTACAGTCCTAATCATTAGGCATTTACAAAAAAAGACACGTAAGCAAAAAAGACAGACCAGCAAGCAGAGCAAACGTACAACCTTTTAGTGAGTATTTTATTGTTCGTACGTGATTCGTACTTATTTTGTGATTCTTGTATAAGTTGAGTTATGGAAAGTCGTAGTCAACAACATCATACGTATTGTTAAGTATGAATACCATGAGTATTTCAAACTTTGAATATGAGTAGTATGAGTATGACATTAAAATAAGTATGAATGGGTATAAGTATCAGAAATTATAAGTATGATTCGAATCTACTCATCGTTTTGAATACTCATTGCTGATCTCTGGTACATATGTACCACCTTTTAGTAAGTATTTTAGTTTTCGTACGCGAAACCTACCTATTGTGTGATTCGTGCATATGTTGAGTTATGGAGAGTCGCAATCAATAACATCATACGTGTTGTTAAGTATGAATATGATGAGTATTTCAAACTTTGAATATGAGTAGAGGTTCCATGCTATTAAAATAAGTATGAATGTGTATAAGTATTAGAAATTATGAGTATGATGCGATTCTACTCATCTTTTTGAATACTCATTGCTGATCTCTGATGATGGGATGCCTTGTGATGATGATGATATTTTTTAGAATACAATTTTAATTTAAAAGCAGTCCAATAACATAGGTTAGTGCATGACATACATATATTGCCTTGCATCATAGATTTCTATTTTATTCTAATGCTTTCCATGTACATATACAGCCTGACTGGTTGTTTTATGCTTTCATCAACACTAGTGCTTAGGGACTTATTTCAATTTAATTTCTTCTTTTTTTTTAAGCATTTAGTCTAATACTGTTGAATTAAATACGTAATCCTAAGATAAAGATAATTTTTTTTATAATTTAAGCACTTTAAAACAAGTACCTGCACAAATAAAAGTTATTTACAAGTCAAGGTAACAAATATTATCGCTTACAAATGCAAACACTTATGAGTAATAAATACTTGTAAATATGCTACGAAAAGTAATCCAATATAGTGTGGGTGGTATTACATGAATTTTAAAAATGGTTAATGTCAAGTTATTCTAACAATTTAGAGGCTGTTATTTGAATTATCATTTATTTTTGAAGGATATGTATATTACAAAAGTATGCATGGCGATTATGGTAGTCATATCCTATCATAGCATATCATGGTACTGTAAGGCGTAAATATCATTGCAATATACTCACAGACCAAAATATCACTTCGGTTAGAGAAATTGTGGCAGATAATCTGTTGTCGTAGTCGCCAATGTAGGTAGTATGTTGGCTTATTAAAGCTGAGACCACGGTTCAAAACCCCGGATTAAATATCCCCCAACAAAACGAAATACGAAAATAATATTCCTTCGTCAATTTCCTCTGAGTGTAAATAAAATTACCATGAAAAGTTTCTCAAAAAAATTTGTTGTTCGGAGTCGGCTTTAAACTGTAGCTTCCGCTACTCATGTATACAATTAACAAACACAACATATGTGATGTGAGAAACTAAGTCGTAATTCTGACTAAAGGGTTGCAATGACTAGTTACGTATGTATGTATGTTATGTATTATCTTACAGCTCATTATAGCGTATCTTATATTTCGAAGTACACTTTCATTCATAAAAATTCTGGCTCACGTAGCAATTAAAAGCTAGGCCGTATGTGGATATAATCAAGAAATAGTCTCTTAATGCTGACCTTTCGAATGAAGTTTCCTGCAGTAAGTTTGGAAACGCAATGTCTTCACGGACAAACGACATCAGCTCTGATAATGCGATCTTCAAAAACAGGGCGCAAAACATCGAGTGTAGCTTCGGCTGTGTGGCACGTAGCGCCATCCTTTTGAAACAAAATGTTGCCAATATCCTCCTCTTCAATTTTTGTGAACAAAAATTCGTTCACGATCGCCATTGACTGTAACGACCACTCCTTGTTTATTTTCGAAGAAAAATGGCCCAATTATGCCTCTGGACCAAAATGCGCACCAAACAGTGACTCGTTTTGGGTGCGAGGGTGGTTCAATGTATGCGTGCGGGTTTTCTGTGCCCCAAATGCGACAATTTTGCTTGTTTACATACCCGCCAAGATCAAAATGAGCTTCATCTGTAAAGATGATTTTTTTTTGCCAAAATCGGCATCTTCTGTAAGTCGATCGCAGGCCCACTTAGCGAAGCTAAAACGCATTGGACGGTCAATTGGCTTCAACTCCTGAACCGATTGGACTTTGTATGGCGTCATACCAAGGTCTTTATGCAAAATTCGTCTCAATGATGTCACCGAAATATTCAATTGTTGAGAACGACGGTGAATTGATGTTGATGGCACTTTACGCACACTTTCTGCCACAGCAGCAATATTCTCGGGTGCACGCACTGTTTTTGGCTTTTCACGCTTTGGTTTATCGATGAGGATGCCAGTTTCTTTCACTTTTTTACAAGATAACGAACATATGGAGCTGACGGTGCTTCTCTTCTCCCAAAATCCGTACGCAATTTTCGCACACATTCTGCAACACTACCATGATTTTCAAAGTAATGTCGCAATATATTATATAGTTGTTCAAACGTACACACAACTATGTATATTCGTTCAGCGGAAGGTTAAAACTGATTATCTGTCAAATCAGACATGAGCTAAGTGTTACCACTCACGAAATAAGCACTAGTTGACCAAAAAAAAAAACGTTAGATGGCGGATCCGATAATAGTGTCTTCAAAACTATGGCTTTATGCGTGTCTGAATTAACTTGACTTTTGACTATCGAAAAATCGATAACTTTTTATGTGTTAAAAACGCTTTTGGTTGAATCTGTCCCTCTCTCTCTCTCTCTACCACACTTTCATAAAATCCAATTGATATTTTTTGTATGGAACTACCCATATGTGTATATTTCTTCAGTAAGTGCTTGAAGTGAAAGCCTTAAAAAAGTTCAGTTTTTTTTCCCCCGCTTAAAAAGTGAAAACTTTTCTCGTAATTATTGAATAAACACTTAAGAAAACAATTTTTTTTACTTTGGTTTGGTTTTTTTTTTTGAAGCGAGTAAGTGTAGTTTAAACGTAAAACCACGTGAATTTATCAACAATTTGCATATAAATTACGAAAAGAAAACGAAAAACCGAAAGAGCAGGAGAGAGGGAGAGCATGTTTGTCTATGGTTATGCAAATGGAAGGTATGGAAGTAAATAAACGAATAAATACTTGAACAAAAAAAGAAACCGAAACTAAATAAGTAGCTTTAGCTAACGCATACATAGCTGTTGTTGTAGTTATGTGTATACATACACATACATGTGTATGTAAGTAAGTGTGTAATACTTACTACAGTATAAGTGTTAGAGAGATACGTTGGCGAAAGTGGTTATTTAAGCATTATATGCCTTCTTTTTAATGAAAATATTCTGAAATAGAAAACAACGAAATCCTAAACTAATGACAAACACGCTTTAGAATATCAATTAGCACTGAACAGTGGGGCCAAATTGGGATCCATATAAGTACATACATACATAATTGGTCATTACAACCCTTTAGTCAGAATTACGACCTAGTTTCTCACACCACTTATGTTGGGTGTGTGTTAATTTTATACATGAGTGGCGGGACCTACAGTTTAAAGACGACTCCGAACGACAGATTTTTTGAGAAACTTTTCATGTTAATTTTATTTACTCTCAGAGTTTTTGCCAAAAATCTGCCGAGAGGAAGTCGCCGAAGAAATACTTTTTGTATTTTGTTGTGTTGTCTGGCCTGGGGTCTGAACCCCTAGCTTTAAGTCCAATAAGCCAACACACAACCTACTAGACCACGGTGACTTCAGTGTGATTAACAATGGAATTAAAATTAAGCAAAAGTGATTTTGTGATTGTTTTTTAAAACTTCTGCTGGAATTTCATCTTTAAATAGGACACAGAGAGATGGAAACGATGGCGCTGTAGTCTAGTAGGTAGTGTGCTGCCTTATTAGATGTGAGGCCGTTGTTCAAAGCTTGGCAGAGGTATCTCAAACAAAACGAAATACTGACAAAAATATTTCTTTCGGCGACTTTCTCTTTGAAGGTTACTGGCAAAAACTCCAAGAGTAAATAAAATTGCCATGAAAACTTGACCAAGAAATCTATCGTCCATGGTTGGGGACCCACCACACTTACGGATAATAATTACCATGCGAAGCTAGTTCGTAAACCTTTCTAATGGATTGTAATGACCAATTATGTGTGCCTGTCATTTGAGCAATCATATCGATCCCTTGATACAGACAAGGTTTTGATAATCACCATAATGGTTTAGCATTTAAAGCATGACTCCTTTAGAATGTAGCTGAAAAGCAGCCTAACTCAGTATAGATTCCTCAGCTATGTATGTTTATGGCCATTATCTCAATTTGAAACATTTCGAAGAAAATTCCACAGTCTAAGTCATTCACAAATTTAAAACCTTTCGTGTATACTTTCTCAGATGCCTAGCGGCAGATCATAATAAAGGACCAGATCACATAAATGTATGAAATCTGGTCTTAACTTTCCTTTAAAGATAAGATTTGAACTTCTGAGAGACTGGACATCCTCGGAAGGGATCTTGTTAATAGTGCTAAACTTCCTAATCATCACACAATGGGCGTGAACTAAAAAAGTAAAAGCCAGTCTGAATGGCCGATTATATAGTAGCCCCACAGATATGTTCACAGCAGATCGACTGTCTTGGAGTACCACACTCCTGGAAATATACTTCTTTATGCTTTATGCTGCTGCTCAGTCATTATCGCTTGTGTACGAATTTTGTGTACTTTTCTCGAGAACTGATGCATATTCCAGGCCCCAGATTCACAAATTTCGACATGATGAAAAATATTTCTGTGCTCAAATCTAAATAGCGAGAAGAAAACGTCACCGTAGTTATATAAGCTCAAGAAGTGTTTGTCAGATAAGATTTGGAAAAGGTCTGGAAAGTATCGTTTGTATGTAAAAAGCGATTTACAGAACCTAGGAAATATTAAAAGCCAGTGAATGAAATTATTTGCGTAATTAGATATGGAATCTCTATACACTGCTCTACGCGAAACCAATAATATCAGAACGGTTTTATAAGTTGCCTGATTGCTTTTCAAATTCAGACTTAACAACCATCCACTGTGCAATTCATGAACATTTCATTTACAAACAAATATGAGTGTTTAAATAAAACGAACTCATGCTCTAATCAAAATAACAGATACACGTACAAGAGCGTAGAGAAGAAGTGGTAGTGATGGTGGTATAAACACGGAACTTATTTTAAATTTCTTTTCACGTAGGCTCAAGGGAAGGGTTTAGTAAAGCAAATGATATTCAACAATAAATGTTTCTTTACTACTTAAAGTCTTAATTTAATTGCGCGCCTCAAACACACCATGTGGCATACAAATGTGTTGCACATACACACTTGTATGATAACAAATACAACAGCAAGGATAGAGACAAAGAGAGAAAGAGTGAAGGAGAAACCGCACAGTTATACATACACACATTCATATTTATATAGTCAATCATAAAAACTAAATCTCTTTTAACCACTACGCTACTCTCTCTCTCTCTCTCTTTTTTACTTTCCCTGCATATCTCTTAAGCACTTTCTTTAGTTTTTAAATATACGGATGTATGTATGTATGTATGTATGTATGTATGCATGTATATATGGGAGTGTGTTTCATTTTGTAGCAAAATAGCTTTTAATTACAGTGTATTTTTGTTTCTCTAATTTCACCTTTTTTTGCCAAAGTGTTTGCGCTAAATGCCATACTTTATGAGCAGGTTTCAAGTGTAATCAAATGCCAGTGTTGTCAACTCTTTCAAATATAAACGCCGAAAAATTTAAATTCCTAAGGAGGTTTGGTTCTTGTTTAAAAAAGAAGTTCACAACATCGAGAAAAATGTTTTGCATAAAAAAGTTAGAGTTGACAACACTGATAACTAACTACCTTATATTGCAGCCGTACAACTCACTTATTATTTTCATTACATACATGAGAGTATTTACATGTATGTATGTACATATGTGGTATAAGTGTTTTCAATGAAAATTTTTTTTGTTATTGTTTTTCTTCTTCTTCTCCTACAGGAAATTTAAAAAGGGGGGGGGGTGAAAGTTTTCTTTATAAAATTAACTTTACATTACGTTTTGTATCACTACGTTATAAGCACTAAACTTTTCACAGGGTTTACTTTGCTTTTTCGTTAGTATTTCCGTTTCGTTTTCATAGTTCTTCAGAAAACTAGTTGATTTCCTCTTTTCTTTTACGTTGAGGAAAAGTGAAGAGAAAGAACTTGAATGGAAATTCATGATTATTCTTATGAAAACATGAAATTAAAATAATTGCATTGTTTTTGAAACTTCCATAATCAAAACCGTGTGTGACACTAAATGGAGGGGAGAGTGTTGTTTTTATTACCGTAATTTCTTAATGCATTAACATTTGAAAGGATTTCTGTATTAGGGGAAATGGTGTATGGGGAAAACATTCGATATAAAGTACTCAACAAAATAGAAAGAAAGTCATTAAACAAGGTTTTCAGGCAGTAAAACGTAACCAAGAGATAAGTTTTGTGTAAATAATTTAATTATTAACGTAATTATAACTAAGATTCTATTTTAATTACGCAATTTAAGATTTTCGTAATGTGGAGATGTGTGCTGAGTTTAGTTTCGTTTTAAAGAAACATGAAATTTCACGATTTTATCTTATATTGCTTGTGAACAAATTTCGATTTGTCTCAGAGTACTTGTCATGACAAATTATCCATTGATTCTGTAAATCGCTTTTTACATACAATAGACACTTTCCAGAGCTTTACCAAACAATATCTGACAAACACTTCTTTAGCTTATATAGCTACGATGGCGTTTTCTTCTTTCTATTTAGATTTGAGCACAGAAATATGTTCCATTATGTCGAAATATGTAAATCTGGGGCTGGGGATATGAATCAGTTCTCGAGAAAAGTTCAGAAAATTCCCACACAAGCGACAATGACTGAGCAGCTAAAGCTAAAAAGGTATATTTCCAAGGAGTGTTGTACTCCAAGACAATCGTTCTCAAGACTTTGAGTGAAATTGATTTTACCTTCATTTGAGAAGGGACTGAAAAAGTAATCAATGAAAATATGTATTTAAATGTGCAATCAAACAAAAATGGTTTGAAATTTTGCCAAATTTATTTTGTTGTTGTGCTGTAGCATTGTGCCGTTTAAAAATGGAATATTATTTCATGCATTAGGCTGAAGCGGATGGCCTCACAGTACCTCATTCGATCGGATAAAATTTTCGTTTAGCTTTTCGATTATATAGGGTCGTATCTCGGTAATGGCATCACGAATGTTTGCCTTCAAATGCTTAATTGTCTCTGGTTTGTCGGCATAACACTTTTCTTTAATGGCACGCCACAGTAAAAATACCAATGTTGTTAAATCGCTGTTTTTTGGCGGCCGCTTGACATCAACATTTAAGCTAATTACATGGTCATCAAACGTTTGATGCAATAAAATGATTGTAGCATGAGATGTATGGCAAGTTGCCCGATCGTGTTGAAACCAAACATCGTTCACATTAATAGCACAAAGAGCAGGTACCAAAAAATTGGTTATCATGGTCCGATAGGTGTCTCCTTTGAACGTAATGGTTGCGCTGTTCTCATCTTCAAAGAAATATGGGCCAATCATGCCTCCGCTCCACAAGCCGCACTAAACAGTCACTCGTAATGGATTCTGTAAGACCACGTATGCGTTTTCTGAGCCCCAAATACGGCAATTTTGCTTTTCGACGTACCCAGCAAGATGAAACTGAGCTTCATCCGAAAAGAAGTTTTTCTTTTTCTTTTTTTTTTTTGTCGAAATCGACATCATCATGCAGTTGGCCCAATAAATGCCAACGTTGCTTAAGCGTAAATCGATTCATTACGTTCAGTATAACATAAGTATTGCATACATACATACATAATTTGTCATTAGAACCCTTCAGTCAGAATTACGACCTAGTTTCTCACACCACTTATGTTGTGCGTGTTAATTTTTTACACGAGTGGCGGGACTTCCAGTTTAAAGTCTACTCCGAACGACAGATTTTTGAGAAACTTCTCTTGGCAATTTTAATTACTCTCAGAGTTTTTGCCAGAAATCTGCTGAGAGGAAGTCGCCGAAGAAATATTTTTTCATATTTTTTCAGTTAGAGATACCTGACCTGGACTTTGAATCGAGGCCTCAGGTCTAATAAGCCAACACTATACCTACTAGACCACGGCGACATAACACTTTTCCTTAATGGCAATCAAATCGCCGCTTCTTGGGGGCCAATTGACATTACCATTTCGGTTCATTAGACCGCCATCAAAAGTTTGACACAATTAATCGATTGTGGCATGTGATGTGTGGCAAATTGCACCATTCTGTTGTAAGCAAAACACAAATCACATCAATTCCATGAAGAGCGGGTACAAAAAAATCGGTTATGATGGTGCGTTAGGTGTCTCCATTGACCGTATTGGTTGCGCCGTCCTTATTTTCAAAGAAATATGGGCCAACGATGCCTTCACCCTACAAGCCGCACCAAACAGTCACTCTTAATGAGTGCATTGGCTTCTGTAAGACCACTTGTGAGTTTTCTGAGCCCCTAATATAGCAATATTACTTATTAACGTACCCACCAAGATGAAAATGAGCTTCATCCGAAAAAACGATTTTTTTTTGCAAAATCGACATCATCGTGCAGTCTCTCGTTGGCCCAATAAATCCCAACGTTGCTCAAGCATAAATCGATTCATTACGTTCAGTGGAGATACTCTACCGAATGTAGTGACAGAATAGAATGACATAAGTTTTGCCAGAATCGAAATAAACGAAGTTGTAAATTTAAACCGATATATGGCCCACCCTATATACATATATTAAGTATGCTTTTATAATTTTGCAGTAGAAAATTTAGTTTTATTTTCGTAAATAATTTGTTTGTCATGCATTCATATCACAATGTATTTGCCATACAGTGCGGATGAGTAATATACAGAGTTTTTGATACTCATACGCTTTAGGTAATAGAACGAACGTATGTATGTTAGAAAAGTACAACAATTTAATACAATATGATAATTTATTATTTAAATCTGTTATTAATAACCTATTACAAGTGGTATTGGGGTAGAATAGAACTTATTTACCATCTTTTTTTTTACTTTTCGATTTTTCTTTTTTATAAACTATTAATCATAATAACCAATAATTCATATATTTTATAATTATAACCTCTGCTTGTCTATATTTTTTTCCTCTTTGTTTTTGTTGTTGTAAAAATAAATACAATAACTTTTTATAGAAGATTTCTTTGAAGAGAAAATATTTTTTAATTTTGTTTCTTTAGTTTGCACACCATAAATCAATTACTAACAATGGAAGCAAAAAATAAAAGGGAAACAATAACACAATATTTTTATTCTATAATCAGTTGTTTTTATTTAATTTTTCTTTGTTTTTCTAGTAAAAAAAAACTCTTTTTTTATAAACACAATATAAGAAAAGATTATGTTTCCTTTAACATAATCAGGCAAATCAGCCAAAGCAATAATAAGCAAATATGTAGAAGAGAAAAGTGGGTGTGGGTGAAAGCACAAACATAAGAATTTTATTATTAATGGCTTTTCATTTAATGTGCGATTTTATTGTCTTTTTCTTCCTTAATATCATACTCACGCTTATACAATAGCAACAACATTAATAACAACAGCAACTGTCGTAAAAACACAATAATTTCTGATTTTTTTTTTTTTTTCTTTAAATAAAAACCATTTCCGCGCATTTTAACAAGATATTTATGATGACAACAATTTTCACAAGCAACCACACATAATACCGAACGAACAAACGAACGAACCACCACTATTTACGCTTAAAACCCATACACATGCACACACATTAACAAAAGTAGCTGTAAACAGTATAAAGCAATTGGCGAATATACCATATACAGTTGGCGGCAACTAATTAGCATTTATATATGCAATGAATACTTAATGCATACATACAGATATAATGGGACATTGCAACACTTCAGTCAAGATTACGACCTAGCTTCTCGCACCACTTATGTTGGGTGTGTTAATTTTATAAATGAGTGGCGAGGCCAACAGTCGACTCCGAACGACAGACTTTTTTTTTTGAGAAACTTTTCATTCACTCTCAGAGTTTTCTGCCCGAAATCTGCTGAGAGAAAGTAACCAAAGAAATATTTTCTTCATATTTCGTTTCTGGCCTAATAGGCCAGCACAGCCTAATTGATTATGGCAACTTAATTCATACAAAAAATTATTACTGCACTGAACCGCCAAAAATGCTATTTAAGTGTTCAATGCTTTGCGGGTAATATGACTTTTTGTTTTGCTTACACCAATACCAACATCAATACCAATACCAATGCCAGCAGCATTAAGTTATAGCGACTAAAAAAAGGCATTAAAGCAACACTTGGTTGTTTTTATAACTACACAAACACACATTCACCCAAAAAATTCTCCTATACGAGCGAAAGAGTATTTTATTATAATTTTTTCTTTTTTAATAAATATTTCAAAATGTATGTGTGTGTGTGTTAGTGTGTGAAATTTTTGTATTGTCGCATGCAAACGAGCTTTTAATTTACTGCTTAATTGGAAACCATAAAGACATACGAATAAATAAAAGGCAACACAGCACAACACAACACAGCACAGCATAGCGTAGCACAGCACAGTGTCAGCAAAAGCAACAAAAACCAACAAAAAAAAACAAAAACAATAAATTCTTTCGTTAAACATTTTAAGTAGTTGGAAGAGACACCAAAACAATACGATACTTGAATACAATACAATATTCTCTGCATCTCTCGCTCTCACGTTCTCTTTCTCACCACTTCTCACCACTCACTTACATTTCTTTCTATGTGCTCTTATAAAATACTTTGCCATTATTAAGCCAAGAAAGTTGGAGAAAATGAAAAGAAATTAAAAACAAAATATGAGAGAAACAATACATTGAAGTGTATGTAGCGGTAGTAGTAGTAGAAGATACACCATCATAGCACATATTTATTTAATTGTTGTTTGGTGAGTACGTATGCATGTATGTATATCTCTCTGAACACTTTTTTTTTATTATTAACTTGTGTTCATGTAAGCGTGTTTTCTACTGTGGTTTGTATGTGTAAGTGGTTAAAAGAAAATTAATTTAAATGCCAAATCCTCTGCTTTAATAATTACAATAAAAAAAACCAAGAACAGAGACAATTAATGAAACCAACTAAAATTCAAATTACTTGTGGCCGTAACACAAGTAGCTTTGCAGGTATTGCCATTGAATTGAATAGCAAATATGGCAAATTTGTCAAAATAAACTATGTGAACTGAATTGCGAAAACATATTCGTATTCAAATTCTGTAGAAATAAATATTAAAGGCATGTGAAAAAGATTTTTACGTTCAAAAGTCTAAAGTCTAGATTAATTGGTATTAGTTTTACTATCGATATCAATAAGAACTAATGTTTTATTAGATGCTAGAATGGTGCTGTACTTTGGGAAGAATATTGCAGAAATCCTAAGGCTATTTGCTCTTCTTTTTGAAGGAAGTCTTTAGAAGGTCTTCTATTAAATACTTCAGATTAAGTGCCGCTTTACGGTTTGATGAAGCAGTTTACCAATAGGATTGTCTAATACATTAGAGTGTATATTGGAAATTACTGGACTCGACCTACTTTATCAATCTTTTCACAATATATTCGCTGTATGGCTCCCTAATGTTCTCTGGTGCAGTGGATAGAGATTTACATATCGGGTTTGAATCTGGCAATACTTAAGTCATTCTATTCTGTCACAATATTCAGAAAATTATCTCCACTGAACATAATGAATCCATTTACGCTTAAACAACGTTGGGATTTATTGGGCCAATGCTGATGATGAAGCTCATTTTCATCTTGGCGGGTATGTTTAGACAAAATTGCTGTGTTTTGAGATCAAAAAACCTACACGTGGTCGGGCAGAAGCCAATGCACCCATTACGAGTGTCTGTTTGGTGCTGATTGTGTAACGGAGGCATCATAGGCCCATACTTCTTTGAAAATGCGGACAGCGCAACCGTTACGCTTATCGCACCATGATGACCGATTTTTTTTTACCCGCTCTTCATGGTATTTATGTGAACGATGTTTGGTTTCAACAGGATGCTGCAACTTTCCACACATCTTATGCCACAATCAATTTATTGCATCAAACGTTTAATGGTGGTTTAATTAGCCGAAATGGTGATGTCAATTGGCCGTCAAGAAGCTGCGATTTGACACTGTTGGACTATTTTCTGTGGTGCCTCAGTGAAGAAAAGTCTTATGCCGACAAACCAGAAACAATTGCGAATTTGGAGGCCAACATTCGTGATGCTATTGCCGAGATACCACCTCATATACTCGCAAAAGTTCACAAAAATTTTTACGATCAAATGAGGTATTGTGAAGCTAGAGTTTGGCCCATTGTTAAATTGAGACAAACTGATATAGAATCTAAGGGCGGCGTAGATATAACAATATTCGAAAAGATTGCTTGCCATGGAATGACAAATTCGGCAAAAAAAATTCTGTTCCGGCTAGAAATCATGTCAGAGAGAGTATGTACTGGCCATTGCTTGATATGAATTTATTACGTGTTATTGAAGTGTCAATGATGTAGAGGGAAATGATTTTATAAAAGAAGTTTACAAAAAGTCTCTTAATGGTTGAACTAGTGGATCCATTACTCACTTACATACATACGTACATAATTAGTCATTACAATCCTTCAGTCAGGATTACGACCTAGTTTCTCACACCACTTATCTTAGGTGTCTTAATTTTATACTTGTGTGGCGGAATCTACAGTTTAAAGTCGGCTCCGAACGACAGATTTTTTTGAGAAACTTTTCATGGCAATTTTATTTACTCGCAGAGTTTTTACCAGAAATCTGCTGAGAGGAAGTCGCCAAAGAAAAACTTTTTGTATTTTGTTTTGATGTCTGGCCTGGGGTTTGAACCCTGACTTTACGTCTAATCAGCCAACAAACTACCTACTTCTTAGTGACTTAACTCTCTTAATTGTTCATTATAACGCTACAGTCAGGATTACTACCTAGCTTCTCACCCCACCGATGTTGTGAGTTGAAATTTATCTATAAGTGGCAGGCTATACAGTTCAAAGTCGACTTCGAATGACAGATTTTCATGTCAATTTTATTTACGGACTGCTACGATGAAGCCGCCGAAAGAAATACTTTACCACGAGCTCTCGTCTAACAAGCTAACATAGTACCTATGGATTGGTTTAAGGACAGAATAGTTCGTGCTCGATTAAGTTTTCGTACTCAATTTGTTGAGTAACTCAGTAGTGATTAGCACAGGCACGAGTCAGCTTTGTTGCTGTATCACTAGTGGTTAGTTCAGTCTGGCAGAGAAAGGCAATCAAATTACGGGAACTCTTTATACCTTGCATTCATTAAAATGCTTATAAGTTAACGATATGAGTGGTAAAATTGTTCATTTGTTAGTTTTCGTTTTAAAATTTCTTTTTCATGCAATTCATAAACAGATTGACAAAATAATTTTCCATTTTAATGGTTGGTTGGTCTCATTAAGCGTTCACCCCCGTTTGAATTATTCGCTATTGTTATAAGCAACTCCTTTTCCTATTCCTTGTTTCTACTCGGCTGTATCATTTATTTATTCAACTAAATGCCGCTTAAGATTTCCTCTTTCATAATCTTAAACAATAAAATCCTTTATTTCTGTACATTTTTCCGCTTCTTTCGTTATCTGCTTATGCTGATATACTCCCAGCGTATAGAGAAAGAAACTCTGGGGATATTAAAAAGAATTCTTCTGTTTTGTTTTTTGCTGAAGCAGTGTTGGAATTGTTGTTGTTGTTGTTGTTGCTATTGCTGCTACTGCTGTTTTTATTAATTAATTTTTCTTATTTCTGTACGTAATTAAAAAAGTAAAATTGTGTCTCTCTCATATTTTTTCTTTAAACGCACACACACACATTAAGAAAGAGGCGAAATAATATAGACGCCTAGAAACAGCAACACTTATCCACACGCACACTCACACACAAGCAGAATAGAGAAATATTGGTGAATGCCTTGTTGGGGAATAACAGCACAACACACTTCTTTGACTCCAGTCTGCTCCTACTACTGCTCTCTCTCTCTCTCTCTCTCTCTTTCGCTGTTTTTATTTTCTGAACACCATGAGCATAGGAAACAACACAACAACAAGAGTGTTAATTAAACTTTGTTGAGCACTTTTTTTTGTGTTTGTTGTCGTTGTGGCTGTTGTTGTTGTTGTGTTTGCATTTGGTTTCCCCCGTTTGGTTTCTTAAAGTTTAAATATTTAACGGAACGTTTAATTGTTTCATGGGAATGAGAAGCGATGCTTTATTGTTATTCTTATTTTGCTTCTTCTTCTTCATGTTTCTTGGAAAAGAATAAAGTAAAGAAATGTTATTTACGCTCCTCAAAACTTGAATAATAGATCAGCATTCGACTGAAATGAATATTTTATTTACAACAGAAGAATATAGAAGAGACTAGAAGAGCAAGTTTGCAATGAAACCAAATGTTACCAGCTATTATTCGGATAAACTAATGAAAAGAAATATTCGCTATTCAACCATAATCGTAATATGCTGGTAATATTAAAAGGACGATATTGATGTACTTTAAAATGCGTTTGATATTGTGTTTTTCATATCATAAGGTGGGCTATATAAGAGTTTAAGTTTAAAAATGCTATAGAACAAAAGCGATTTAAAATATATTTTTTCTCTTGTGAAGTGCAATTGTTCTGGTGAGAAATGGAATGTTATTTCATTCATATAGCTGCCGCGGCTGTCGTAACTCAGCAATGGCATCACGAATGTTGGTCCTCAAATCCTGTATTGTCTCTTTTCTTTAACGGCGCCCCACAGAAGCTAGTCCAATGGTGTCAAATCGAACCTTCTTGGCAGCAAACTGTTTCACCATTTTGGTTAATTAAATGGCCATCAAACGTTTGATGCAATAAATTAATTAAATTTAAAAATACAATAAAACAAAAACAGTTTGAAATTTGATCAAATTTATTTTATTGTAGTGTGCAATCGTTCCGGTTATCATTTGGCTGCCGCGACTGGCCTCACAGTACGTAATTCTATCGGTTGAATTTTTGTGCACCATACACTAGATGGTATCTCGGCAATGGCCTTCAAATGCTTAATAAAAAAACAACATAGAAATGTTTTTATATGGATTTTGTTTGCTTTTTTTAAATTTTTTTATAGAAATTCATTTGAAAGAATACGCAAATAATTTAAACGGGTTCAGTTATTAAGTTGAAATATTTTTAAAAATTATTCCTATTGCTGCAGGCAATATTCCCATAACGTTGACAATATCTGGCATTCCGATTTAATTTTGTCAAAAGTTGGTATTTTACAAACAAAAACTGAATAAAATAATATCTCAACGGATTTATCTTCAATTAATAATTTCCTGGGTACCACATGACGTATGATTATTTGTATGTCCATATAATATTACTCATACGCTCAGTGTAAACTTAGTGGGAGTGTTATTAGGAATTAAATTATAATGTGGCACGAAGGCTTAATGCAAAAATAGAAATAAAATTTTTCTATTAATATCGAGAGGCGGTTGGGAAATTTAAAATTAAAAATTTAAATTGAAAAATGCAATCAAACAAAAACGGTTTGAAATTGTTTACAATTTTATTAATTTTTTTTGTTGTGAATTACAATTGTTCCGCTCAGAAATGTAATGTGATTTCGTTCATATGGCTGCCGTGCCAGGCTTCGCAGCAGCTCATAACATTGGACCAATTTTCATGTAATTTTTCGAGTGTAGGGGGTCTTATTTCGGCAATAGCATCACGAATGTTGGCCTTCATATGCACAATTGTCTTGGATTTGTCGGCATAACGCTTTCATTTAACGGCGCCACACAGAATAGTCCAATGGTGTCAAATTGCGGTTTCTTGGCTGCCAATTTTTATCACAATTTCGGTCAATTAAATGGCCATCAAACGTTTGACACAATAAATCGATTGTGGGATTAGATGTGTGGCAAGTTGCACTATCCTGTTGAAATCAAACATCGTTCACATCAATACCATGAAAAGTGGATACAAAAAAATCGGTTATCATGGTGCGATAGGTATCTCCATTGACCATAATGGTTGCGTCGTCCTCAATTTCAAAGAAATATGGGCCAATGATGCCTCCGCTCCACAAGCCACAGCAAACAGTCACTCGTAATGGGTGCATTGGCTTCTGTGAGACCACGTGTAGCATTTCTGAGCCCAAAATACGGCAATTTTGCTTATTAACGTATCCATCAAGATGAAAATGACTTTCATCCGAAAAGATGATTTTTTTTGGGAAAAATCTATATCATCGTTTAGTTTCTCGGTGGACCATCTAGTGAAGCGAAAACAAAGCGGAAGGTAACGCGCTTCCAACTCTTGAACCAATTGAACTTTGTAAGACGTCATATCGAGATCTTTTCGCAAAATTCGACGTAAACTGCTCTGTGAAATGTTCATTTCTTGAGAACGAGGACGAGTTAATCTTCATGCACTCTCTCAGCCACAAATTCGATATTTTTACGTGAACGAATTGTCCGAGCATGAACACGTCTTGGTGCATCGGCAATAAAATCAGTTTCATGAGCAATAAACTTGCATATACCGAGCACTGTTGGTCCTTCTCTGTGACCAAATTTTGCACGACATTTTCGTACAATTTCCGACCAAAATTGTCTTTGTTTTGGAACCGAATTTCCAATAAGTCCCAACGTTGCTCAAGAGGAAATCGATTCATTACGTTCTGTGGAGATAATATAGGGAATTTTGTGACAGAATAGAACGACATAAGTATTGCCAGATTCGAAATAACCCAAGAGTCAAATTTAAGCCGTTAGATGGCCCACCCGAGTCTAGTAGATAGTGTGTTGGTTTATTAGATGTAAGGCCTCGGTTCAAAACCTAGGTCAGTTATCAAAACAAAAATATGAAAAAATATTTTTGCGGTGACTTCCTCTCAGCAGAACATTTCTGGCAAAAACTCTGTGAGTATAATAAAATTGCCATGAAAAATTTCTCAAACATCTGTAGGTCCCACCACTCATGTATAAAATAAACACACACACAATCCTGACTAAAGGGTTGTAATGACCAATTTTTTTGTTTTTATAGCTATGCGAGCTAAAGGCTGGGAATCTTCAAAAGACATTGGTAGCCCGCCACAAGACTTACTCTCGGCTTGCTAAACGCATACGTACTAAACCCAACCTAGTTCGTCACACTTCCATTAAGTCGCCCCCCCCCCCCCGGGACCACAATCAAGTATTACATCGGGGGAGGTAAAGATTCAGCAAGTGCTGCTATCTATTTCTGTTGTTCTTGCTCTCTCTATTATTCCCTGTTGTACTAGAACCTCCTTCGCGAATAAACATACCGCCTTCCAGTTTTCGCGCGATATTAACATCAGATTAACCACGTTATCGGGAGTCACCTGGGATCCGATCGTCTCCAGGAAATTTCGCCGGAATTCGTAGCGCGGGCAAGTGAAGAATATATGCACCGCTGTTTCGCTTGTATTTAGACATGATGGATACGCTTCATCCACGTCATGCCCATACTTGTAGAGGTATGTCCTATAGCAATCGTGGCCCGTTAAGAACTGTGTAAGGTAAAAATTCACCTGGCCGTGCTTCCTTCTAGTCCATTCTTCTATATTTGGTATTAATCTGTAGGTCCATCTTCCCTTTGTGGAAGAAGTCCACTCGTGCTGCCACCTATTCATTGCATTATCATTCACCTGGTCAGGGTGCACTAGCCCTGTGCTCCTACTTATTAAACGTTTTCTCTTCTCTACCTCTACTAACATTCGTAGCGGCATCATCCCCGCTATCACCAAGGCTGCATCCGTAGATACTGTGCAAAATTACTCGGAGGGCAGATCTCCTTTAGGCCCCATCAACTCCTATTCTATATGTCTTCTTATCCATGGCTCGGCCCATACAGGGGCTGCATATAGAGCAATCGATCTAGCCACTCTCATCAGCAATTGCCTCTTCTCCTGTCTCGGACCTCCCAAGTTAGGCATTATCTGCGCGAGTGCGCCCGTTGCCGCCGCACACTTCCTACTAATATACGTCAGGTGCTTCGTGAATGTGAGTATGTTGTCAATCATAACTCCTAAGTACTTGATACTTGACTGACCAATTATGTATGTACGTTTTTGTTTGTAGATGGCCTATCCGTTGGTTAAGCGTACAAGTGCCTTGTTTTATTTTTTAAATCTTTAGTATCTTAATTTTTAGGGGCTTGAACTGCTGATTTTATTGGAAGATATTTTCTTAATTTTTATTGCAAATTTCTTTTAAAATTTCTTTACCCAAAAGAGGTGACCATGTTTGTGAGAAAAGTTGAAATTGATTGCTTTTCAGTTAATGATCGACATTATTTGATTAAGATTGTAATCTTCTTTCTTTATACGTATAATAATTCAAGACAATGTTTAACATTTTTAATGCCATTCATATCAAACAGAAAAAGAAGCAGCAGCAGCATATTTAATTGAATTGATTAATTAATGAAATTCATTTGAATTCATTCCCTTCATTGATTGTTTCTTATTCTTTTCCTTTTTCTCTTGCCTTTCTTCTTATTATATAGACAAAATAAATTAAAAGGGAAATATAAAGAATAATTATATAAATTCATTACAGAATCATTTCAGTGCGATTTTCTTATAAATTATTAATAATTTCGTATGTACAAGTATATGTTGCACAAATAATTTTGATATGCCAGTCTCCAGTAGGCTGGAAAGGTTCGCAGAAAAAATAATTGAAGAAAATGTGGCGAAACACAAGGCAAACGGAGAAAAAGAAATGTAGAAAATGAATATCAATCAAAGGGCATTGTAATTAAGCCTCTGCTCTCTCGATTAAGCAAAAGTATTTTTGGTGGGATTTTTTTCGTCTCTTTTTTTTCCTTCTTCTTCATTTGCAATAAAAAAGATTTCAAAAGAAAAAGGGGCAAGAGTTTTTGTAAACCAATATGGCGTAAAAGGCCTTTTAAAGGGCAACGAAAGGGCAACTCATTATTTATTGTAAAGCACAACCTTTTATACTCACAGAAACAGAAACAGAAACAGACAGGCTTGCAGATTATATATATATTATTATAAGAATTATAATCTAAAAAGAATGAAGAAAATTGTCTTAAAACTTCTATTGTGATGGTTTATTTAAAATTCTTATTTTACCAGAAGATTAATTATGAAAAAATACAGTGCGAGACAAAAAGGAAACACCAGACATCAGCGCTTTATGGAAATGGAAAATGGACAAAACATGAACCAAAATTTATTTTCTTTAGGATTTTCAAAATACAGTGCGAGACAAAAAGGAACACCACCGGACACCACCGCTTTATGGAAATGCATGAATAAAAAATAAACCAAAATCTATTTTCTTTAATGTTTACTTGAAACAAATAAAATTGAGAAGAATTTCTCATGCTTAAACTAAAAATGTCACTGAAAGTCCATAGAATAATACGTCGTTATTTGATACTTTTTTTTTTAGTAAAATTTGTTAGACAAGTTAAAATGCCAACCAAGAAATAAAACAAAAAAAAAAACACAATAAAATATGATTTTTCTAATTTCTTTTTCTCCTTCATATTCTTAACGGCCTTTAAGAGTACGTTTAAAAATGGTTTTGTTAATAGAAAATGTCTGAATCCCATGAATATTTTATGGGTTTTTTTTGTAATTTCTTTTCATTCTTTTTTTTTCATCCCTCAGCTTGTTTTTTCTTTCCTGTCTATCTAGTTGTGTTCTTTTCTTTTCTAATTTTAATTTTGAATTTTCTTTCTTTTTATTCCTTCTTTTTTTTTGGACACAAATACGAAATTGTAGTTGGCATTGGGTATCAAAATTAAAAGCAAAACAAAGTTCCAAATTACTCTGATTATTGTCGTTATTTTTTTTTTGTCTCAAATCTTAATTATTGTTATGTCGTTGGAAGCGTTATTTAAAAGAAAAATTATTATTTCGAATATTATACGGAAATCCTTAACAATTATTTCAATTTATGATTGGAATTGTTATTGGGGTTTTTACACTCAAAAAATTTAATTCAACACTCATATCAGGGTATCTTTACAGAAGTAACACTAAGTGCTTATCAAGTTTTTATGGGCCTTTGAATGTCTGTACAGGACAGAGAATCCAGGAACACAGTTCTGAAATCCCACTCAATGACTAAATATAGCAGTACATAGTATTATGGCTGTTACTGTCCTTCCAACGGTTTCTCGGAATATATCTTCAATCACATCAATATCTGCGAACTCAATTCAGAGATCAAAAACAATTTATTAGAGGCTGCAAGAGGAAATAGAAAATAGATTTCCTATTTTTTTCAATGCTGATTGATAACACATTCCAAAAAGCAGCAAATTTTCTCCGGAAATAAGTGTTAGAAGTCGTTGTAGTTACTAGACTAGTCACTATCTACCTACCTACCAAGGTCGTGTAATGGCTTATTGGACATTAGACCTTGGTTCAATTAACAGATCAAGCATATCAAATAAAAAGGAAAGAAGAAGAAAAATCTTCTTTTGGAAAAAACTCTGTGAGTAAATAAAAATTGCCGTGGAAAGTTTCTCAAAAATCTGTCGTTCGGAATCGACTGCAAATGGAGGTTCCATCACTCATGGATAAACTCATGGATGGCAGACACAACATGGATGGTGTGAGAAACTAGGTCGTAATCTGGACTAAAAGGTTGTTATAACATCTTAAGTTGTTAACTTAACCTAAGTGCAAGCATGCTTAGAGCCAAACTAGCGATGGTGATTCGGTCACTACCAGCAGAATCACTCATTTTAGAGAAAACCAAACCATAGACAAGTAAGAAAAACTATACGCTGCAAATTAGCGTTTGTTCCGCTATTCCTGCAGCTAATGGATACAACTCTCCATCTGAAATGAAGCTAGTTTCACCGCAACTGTAACATAATCAGAACCTGTACTCATAGTTGATAGTCGTACGTGTGGCTTTTAATATGTCCACATAAGAGCTTAGTGTCATTAGGTTTAATTTTCCCCCCTTTATGCCAAATAGTCTTCCATTTCATTGTCGCATTAAACTTACAACCCTTCAGTTGATTATGACCTATTTTCTCACACCACTTATGTTGTGTGTGTTAATTTTATACATGAGTGGTGGGACCTACAGTTTAAAGTCGACTCCGAACGACAGATTCTTTTGAAAAACTTTCCATGGCTTATTTATTCAGTCTCAGAATTTTTGCCAGTAATCTGCTGAGAGGAAGTCGCCGAAAAAATACTTTTTGTATTTTGTTTTGATGCCTGGCCTGGGGCTCGAACCCTGGCTTTACCTCTAATAAGCCAACACACTACCTACTAGACTACGGCTACTATATGACTTTGTGTCATTTGGGTTAATTATTCCCCCGTTATGCCAAATATCCGCCATTTCATTACCGCATTAAACTTTTATCCTTTAAATCATGCTTTATTTTGACCACCAGAGATTATTAATTTTGCTTATAATGCGACATATTTTTATTAACTTTTATTGAAATTCTAAATCAAAAACGTAAAGTCATGCAGTATTTCTAACCGTTTTTACAGCCTAATTCTTAAGGGAATCTTTCATACCATTTTCCTTCCCTTTCTCTCAAACTTTATGTTCATCCATTCGCTGTAGTTAATCTCAATAAAAGTTGGGGATTTCTGAGTTGACATGATTTTTTAACCTTAAAAAAAAAATAACTTTAGCCTTTCCAAACAAAAAGAAAAATAAATAAAATAACGGCACCTTCCATTACATTTCCAAACAACTTTCAACGCCCTTGAAATGTAGTTTTCTTTAACATCTGGGGGAGACTTAAATTGACATTTAATCTAAATACAGTTTAATATAAAAATTTTGAAAAAATAAAACCGTTATTTTATATGTTTCTTCTCTCTCCCCTTTCCATTCTTTTTATTTTTCTTTTCGTTTTTATTTTATAACTCAACTTTAAGAACAACAGGCCTGCACGAAATTTGAAGGCAGTAACCTTTATTGTCTTTCCTTTGATTGTTGGTGTTGTTGTGTTTATATTTGCTTAAAATCAACGCTCGTATTCATTACGAAATTTATGAAATAAATGTGCGAATTAAGAGAGAAAGCGAGAAAGGGAGAGTGTGAAAAATAAGCACAAAATTTAAAGCAACAACATTATGGCTCTTTTGGTTTTGGTCCATTTTATTTTGCCTTTCTCTCTTTCTCTCTCTCTTACCTCTGCATAATTGTGAGCCTGTCTGCTTGTCGTTTTACGCTCATCTATTTTGGTGTTTAACTTACGCACACACAACACACTCACTGTACCTCAACAGTGTAGAGCATACCAAGGCAAGCTTTGGGTTGTTTAACTATTTTACGCATATTTTTTTGTGTGTGTCTGTTTTTGTTATGGCACCAAGACCACACACACACATATGTTTATGTGTGTGCCTTAGAGAAATAAAGAGAAAAAATAACGGGTCAGTTTTGCCTTTTGCCCTGTTTATATTCATAATTTTGTTACTCACACTCATACTCATGAGTAAACATTGTTGTTGGCCGTTGGCTTGGTTGACTGGTTGGTCGCCATTTTTATGTTGATGATGTTGATCTAAATTTCTCTCTTCTGTTTCTTTTGTATGTGTGTATGTACGTGTTTTTTTGTTTTTATTTTTAATTTTTTATTGTTTTTGCAATGATGGCAGTGGTAATGCTGCTGGTTGTGGTAATGGTAGCGGTAGTCGCTGTTGGTTATAATGATGCTGCCATTATGCAACAGCGTGTGTGTGTGTGTTTTTTTTTTAAATTTTTTTTATTGTGGCAATATTTTTGCTGTTGTTCATTATGCTGTACTTTACGCTTAATTACACAAAACAATGCTTAAAATACCAGAAACCAAACTTGTTTTAAAAAATGAAACGTCAAAAAATTTAAATGTGAGCGTCTAGCAAAAATGTATGTATGAGGCCAGACATCTATAGCTGATATCAACTAATTAGAAACTTATTTTATGATACAGTACGCTATGTCGGAGCATTGAGCACTGCAATGCTTAAAACGTATTATTTGGCTATGACTGGTAAACAAACAATATTTTATGCCTGAGTTAGGTACATTAGGCGGAGCTTACCTGAAGTAACCTGAAGTTATATGACGAGAAATTAGACTAAAGTCCTTATGAAAACCATTCCGACACTAAATTAATCTTAATTTTAGGAACTACTTTCCTCCTGTCACCAAAAATATCTGCCCTCTCACGTCAAGAGTAGTACTAATCCTCTTGTCAGATTTACAACGCTCGCAGAATTCATGTGAGAGTGCGCCGAGATTAACGGTATAATCAGTGTGATCAGCGTGATCAACAACAGGGGGATGAAAACCCATGCCATTAAAGAAAGGAAGATAATTACTTCTATTCTTACACAAATCAATCCATTATAGTCTAAAAATGCTACTGGCACCCATAATTTGCCAACGATGTTAAGGCAAACACTTTGGAGATTGCAAGAAATGATATCCCTATGTCCTGAAACTTATATAAAAGCCTTCCGATAAGGTAAAGTTTGCAAACAATTTAATCAGAAAAGTTTCAGGATATTCTCAATTACCCAACAGCATCTAAAGTCGAATTCAAATTTTCTGTCAAGAAAATTATAAAAAAAATCGTCGACCACTTGACTAATGTCCAGGTTGTCACAGGAATGAACTGCATTTTGCTTTACTGCCACCTAGTGAGACCGTTTCTTTAATAGAAGGAGAATATTTTTTGTATACTTCACGTTTTTACCTTTTTTAAAAACGTTTGAAATATGAGTTCGTTTATTGCAAACAAAGTTAAAACAAAGATGTGTTTTGCTTCAATTAAACTCTTTATTGTTCGCACTAATTTTATGTGCCACTGTTGCAACTCCAACAATAATTGCTTGTTCACTATTCTACTTTATACTTCTGGCCGCGAAAACACTAACAACTCTTCGAAAGATCTTCACAACAGCGATCTTCAAACCACGACTGTTTACTTCGCATGCATTCTTGACTGAATTCTTACTGACTCTTTGTCTGCTTTGCCTTGCCTATTTATATGCTCGCGTATCAGTCTGATGAACGTTTTTGAAGTGGAATGTTCGGTGTTCCGCTTCCTCGAGAACTCTATCGCTACTTCATTGTTGTTTGTGTATTTTGCTTACGTTATTTGTTGTTGCTTTCTTTTTTACTTGTCTGTCTTTCTTTCTTATACTGATGTTGTTGATATATGCAAGCAAGTTCGATGTATGTGTTTGTGAGGGTTTTGTTTATCGTTTTAATGTTTCGTTTTCACTTTCGTAACAATACTATATATTTACTTGAAAGGCCATTCAAGATGACCAACTAGTTTCTCACACGACTCACCTAGGTTGTGTGTGTTAATTTTATACATGAGTCGCGGGACCTTACAATTACGCTGAACAACAGATCTGAAAAGGTTTTCATAGCAATTTATATACTCTTAGAGTATATAAATACTCCTCTCAGCAGTCTTCTGTAGCAGAAAGAAATATTTTTTCAACATGCCAACGCTGTATTTTGAACTCACAAGTTCTTGTGCAGTAAGCCAACACATTACCAGTTAAACCAACAATAGCTTCTCCATTCATACTATTACCAGTTTTAAGTAGTAATTGGAAATTGTTTACTAATTAACGGACAACAACTGTATGGTATATGTATGTATGTGTATCTAGGTAACCCACTATCAATATTGTGCTTCTATTTAATACAGTAAACACAGAGATGTTGCTGAAGGAAGACGGAGAGGGAGAGGGAGTATGAGAAATTGCAATGAATTAAGGAAAATTAAATTAAAAAAGAATATGAATTTTAATGTTAAAACATTAAAATAAAAATAATTCATTTAACAACAGCAATAACAACAATAAAAACAACAAATACTAACAAAAAAAAGAAGGAGGAAACCTGAACCATAAAATTAACATGAAAATAAAAAAAGATATCATCAAGGAAACCAAAGAAAAAAAGAAAAATGAAACCGTATGTATGTATGCATGAGGCATTGTTGTGCTCTTTTTCTTTTTTAAATATTAAATATTATTATTATGTTATTATTATTGTTATTATTGTTGTTTCTTTTATTGTTTTTTTCGGTTTTCTTTTCTTTCTAACTTCATATTGTACCTGTAAGTTTATCTACTTAATTATGCCCACTTAACAACGTTGCCATAGACGACTGTATAATGGCAATGAAAATGGTAATGAAATAAAAAACCGAAAGTGAGGAGAATTACAAAAAAAAAAATAAACAAGAAAAGAAAACCTTTTCCTTTTCCTGGCCCAAAGTGTCATTAAATAGGATTAAAAAATAAGGCTTTTACTTAAGGCTGCCATGGTAAAACAATGTGGAGGGATTAGGACATGGGACGAGGTAATGATTTAAGCAATGTGGAGGGGGCAGGATTTGGTTACATTCAATACTAATGTGGTTCTAATGTTGATTTTAATGTTTCTCTATGACAATATTTAAGGCTTTTAGAAAAATAAAAGAGAAAATAAACTTTCTAAAGGAGTTTTAAGAATTAATAACCATGTAGGTTACTAGAAATTGCATGAAATTGATTTTTATTGGTGCTTGGCGAAAACGGTTTTCAAGAAGCAAGACGTTTATGGATGCAATCTGTGTGATGGACAGAATCTGTCTGCTCCAGAATTAATAGCAAAAGGAACATACATACATACATACATAATTGGTCATTACAACCCTTCAGTCAGGATTACGACCTAGTTTTTCACACCACTTATGTTGTGTGTGTTAATTTTATAAATGCGTGGTGGGACCTACAGTTTAAAGTCGACTCCGAGCTACAGTTTTTTGAGAAACTTTTCATGGCAATTTTATTTACTCTCAGAGGTTTTTGCCAGAAATCTGTTGAGAGAAAGTCGTCGATGAAATACTTTTTGTATTTGTTTTGTTTTGTTTTTTTGTTTGGCCTGGTGCTCGAACCCTGGTTTTACGTCTAATAAGCCAACACCCTACCTATTAGACTACGGCGACTTCTAGTAAAAGGAACATCATACTGTAATACTCTTATCACACGAAACTAAACGTTAATAAACAATGTTACAGGCGGCTGTGCTATAAAGTTCTCAAAAACTCAACCCGATTAATGGATTCGCCCTGCCTTAACACATGCTTTCCGGTGCTTCTGTTTCTTGCGCGCCTACGCCAATTATTCACAGCACTAATCGATGACAGCACTTCCTTAATATACGTAGGTCTTCTAATGCAAACAAGACCTTCCTCTACATCCTCCTCCATTCGAACGACATGGCAGAGCCAGTGCAGTCGCTGGATTTTAATACTTTGCACAACGTCCATGTCATTGAGGAGCTCATATAGCTCCCTATTGCATCGCATGTGAAAATCATAGCCTGCTCGCACTGGACCGATGATTTTATGTAGGACTTTTCTGTCGAATACTTTCAAGGCTTCTGCAGCAGTACTTAATAGTGTTCTTGCCTCTGCGCCATAAAGAAGCACGGGGAGGATTAGCATCTTGTAGAGTAACAAATACTATGCTAAGGCGAAGCTAATTATACTCCGTATTGTTCGATTCGAATAAATATTGTATCGACATCCTTCAAGGCTTTTATAACAGCTGGAAGCGAAAGGTATTCCTATAACATGCAACACCATATCAAATCCTTTAACATTGAAAGCACTGTAAGTGTCCTTTCAACATGGCTTTAACACATCTAGCTTAACATAATTGGAAGTCGCCGTATTCTAGTAGGTAGTGTGTTGGCTGATTAGAAGTAAAGCCAGGCCAGACATCAAAACAAAATACAAAAAGTATTTCTTCGGCGACTTCCTCCCAGCAAATATCTAGCAAAAACTCTGAGAGTAAATAAAATTGCCATGAAAAGTTTCTCAAAAATCTGTCGTTCGGAGTCGACTTTAAACTGTAGGTCCCACCACGCAGGTATAAAATTAACACAAACAACATAAGTGGTGTGAGAAACTAGGTCGTAATCCTGACTGAAGTGTTGTAATGACCAATTATGAATATATGTATGTATGACCAATTATGTACATATGTATGTATGTAATTGGTCATTACAACACTCAGAATTTAGACTTAACTGCTTATACTACCTATGTTGCATGTGTTAATATTATCTACAAATGAGTGGCGGGACCTGCATATATCTCAAGATTCTCAAAATAATTTTTTTTACTCTCTTTTATTCAAATTTAAATTCAAATTTAAAAAATAATTAGCACAACTGCATAAACAAATATAATCTTGAGCCACTTCTAATTGAATTGCATGGAAACGTGTATTAAATTTATTTATTTCGAATACACACAGACGGCCATTAGTCATTTCCGGTATTAGAAAAAAAAAACATTAACAAAAGCAAAAACAGTTGTAAGCGTTTGTTATTGATTTGTAAATTTCTATTGCATTTAAATTTATAACGATTTATTAACCTGTTTATTATTTTATTATCTTCAATCTCTCTCTGTTACACAGCTCAGCTCTTAGCACTCAGCTCGTAGCTTGCCACTACCCTCAAGGCCATCATAATGTGTGTTGGGTGGGGCTTCGTCATAAATTTTCATTAATTTTATTTCAATTGTCAATAACGCCATGTTTACACTTGGCAAATAAACTGTCTGTCTGTCTGTCTCTCTGTCTATTATTAATAATATTTTATTCTTTTCTTCCTTTATCACAAATCTTCTAAACACACTCACACATACACACATACTTACATATTTGTATATGTTGTATAGTCTACATTACATAGATATCCTGTTACACATCAAGGATACGTTTAAAAAAACAAATAAAGAGCAACAACAGCAAAACAAATAAATAGGCCCCCGATATTATCATCCATCAATTTTAGTTAAAGCCGGATATACAATTTACAAGTATTATATGAAGGATACACAATACTTGCTATGTACGTACATATACAAAAATCTTTAGTACCTGTTGTTGTTATTGTTTTTGTTTTATATTTTCGTTCGTTTGCATCTCTTTTATATTCATTTCAGCAGTGAATTTGATTTCTGATTCTCGACGTTCAATACAAAACAGATAATCAATCTTGTTTTTCACGTTTTTTTTTCTCATGGATCAGTAAACAGTGAATTTGAAAAATGTTGTTGAATTTCAAACATTTATAGGCGAAAATTGGAAAATTGTTTTTTAAATTAAAAATTTTTTTCAAATGATTGTCTATTCAAATTTAAGCTTAGGAAACATGCACACACATTTACAATTATATCCTTACTCTTTTGGCGGGCCCCTTTTAAAGGAAGAGGTGCCACTTAAGTTATCATTAAGGCGCATTGTGATATCACAATCAGTTCTACCCAGGTATCAAACATTCCATATTAAAGTCACCGTAGTCTATTAGGTAGTGTGTTGGTTTATTAGACGTAAAGGCAAGGTTCGAGCCCCAGGCCAGACATCAAGACAAAACGCAAAAAGTATTTCTTCGGCGACTTCCGCTCAGAAGATTTCTGGCAAAAAAAAAATTGCCATGAAAAAGTTTCTCAAAAATTTGTCCTTCGGAGTCGACTTTAAACTGTATGTCCCACCACTCATGTATAAAAATTAACACACACAACATAAGTGGTGTGAGAAACTAGGACGTTGTACAATGGGTCAATTCGACCTCCGGGTACTGTACTTGTCTAATTGACAAGTACACGTCCTCTAACCCAACCTAACCTATCAAACATTCCCTAAAGGAAACTATCCCCAGTCCAAAATAAATCTTGCTATTGCAGCTATTTTTATATTAGAAAGCTCCGTCAAAGATATCAAAAAATTAAAAGACAAAAGCATCCGTCTCCTTAAGATAAGAGCAGGGTACTGAAACATGAAGTGAAAAACAGAGTCTTCCTTCTCCTCAGATCGACACCTACTGCAGATGATATTTGTAATCGTAATGCCAAGCCTTTCGGCATGCTTACTAAAAGTACAGTCGCCTCTAAGAATTACGCTTGTGTTATAGATGGTCATGCGGCTTAAGGACAAAAGTGAGTCGTTTCTCTTTTTGTCCATACGTGTCCAGCAAAGTTTGTTTGCAGAGGTTGTACTCCTTCGTAAAACGAGTGGACAGTATCTCAATTAACTTAGGCAATCGGAATAGCTATGCTTTGTAACCTGTCGGCGATTGAGAGCTCCGTATCGGCCCTCGCCAGCTTATCAAAAATACAGAAAAAATATTTCTTCGACAACTTCCTCTCAGCAGTTTTCTGGCTAAAAAACTCCGAGAGTAAATGGAAATTGCCATGAAAAGTTACTCAAAAAGCTGTCATTCGAAGTCGACTTTAAACTGTAGGTCCCGCCACTCATGTATAAAATTAACACACAACATAAGTGGAGTAAGAAACTAGATCGTAATCCTGACTGAAGCTTTGTAAAGGCGTATGTATGTGGTCTTCGTAATGCTGATCTTCATTACCAATTGCAGCAGAGATTGCAGCGTTGCTCGCGAACAATTTGTGATATTGTGTATGTAAACTGTGTACATTTCTTAAGGGGAATAATTGTTACTTTTTGAGCCTTTTCTAGAACGCTGAATTTCGTCGAAAGACCTTCAACATTTTTAAAATTTTAGAAATGTTGTTTGATGTTGGATTACGTTGTGTTGTAAAACAAAACTCTTCTTGCTAGACTATGGCTACCACTGAGTTTGATGTGTGATCTTAAAAGAGCCGAATGCTTACAAAACGAAGAACAAAAGTTTTGAGCTCTCACTGTTGTAAGCCAATGACATAACATTACTAATATTAAAATAAGTGTAACACGCACGAACTCATCACGCACACACAAGACGAAGACCCAAAAGAAAATTCCCATAAAAAAACAATTTCACATGGGCACACATACTCAAGCACATTAAAAGACAACCATGAATATTAAAGTGGATACTCTTGTATTCAAATGTTTATTATTTCTCAGCTAATAGAGAAAAGGCAAATGACAGGCAAAGAGAGAGTGAGAGAAAGGGAGAGGTTTTTTGTTTACGTATTTAGCATCGTGTTTTAAATATGAAGAGCATAACACACATGCACATGTAAATGTACATGTTAAGGTATTATTGTGTATTTATTTCTATGTATTGATTGTGTGTGTTATTGTTATTGTTTTCTAAAGTTTTTATATTTTCTTTCTGTTTTTTGTTTTGTTTTCTTTTTATGCTACTCAATGAAAATAAATAAATTTCTTTGTCCATAAGAAATTGTTATTGAAATCTGTGCTGATTTAATACATACACACACAACACTCAAAATTAATTCTTCTTTTCATATTCTCCTGTACATATGCATTATTTTATTGCTTTCATATGAATTTAATATGCAATTTAATAAATATATCGTATACATACCAGAGATCAGCAATGAATTGTTTTTTCGCTACCCATAAGCACTCATCATATTTTGAATATTAGTGAGTCAACAATATTGAAATATAACTACACTCTGATCTATTCGTGCTCACTACAACATTTATAAGTACAGGTTGCAATGAGTATGCATACAGCGTTGACATCATACCATTCGAAATATGTTTGATTCATAAGCCTATTCTTTTAGATTCATAACTTTAGAAAAATACTGAATAATGCTTATAAATGATTCGAGTGACTCGAATTTTTTTGGTTTTTGGATCACACTAAGGCTTTTGATACAGTTGATCACAGAATATTATTGAGAAAGCTACAGACCCTCTTTCATTTTTCTAATTCAGCTTGCAGCCTTTTACGTTCCTATCTCATTAACAGATCTCAACGAGTTTACCTAAGCGGCAACATCTCGAATTCGGTACACGTTGGAAGAGGTATTCCTCAGGGATCAATTTTAGGGCCCCTTTTGTTCTGTATATACATTAACGACCTACCTGATGTTTTGGATAATTGTAGCGTACATATGTCCGCTGATGACGTTCAGCTCTATAGGCGCGCTTGTATTGATAATATCCGACTATGTGTAGATACGATTAACGATGATTTACGGAAAATTGACAACTGGGCTAGTGCTAATGGACTTTGTATTAATCCCTCTAAATCGAAATGTTTATTGCTCTCCAGGTCTAAGAGAGCGTTTGATGTGCCGGAAATTATTATCAGGGGGAATAAAATTGATTTTGTTGAATCGGCATCTAATCTGGGTGTTATCTTTAATGGTCAGCTAACGTGGTCTAGCCACATTAATGTCATCGTTGGTAAAGTTTATGGTATGCTTAGGAACTTATGGGCTGTTATAGATTCGACTCCTTTTGCTATACGCCTGCAACTGGCAAAAACGTTTTTGATTCCTGTTCTTTTATATGGATCGGAAATTTTCGCATACTGTGATGCGGATGATAGGCGGAAACTCAACTTGGCTTATAATAACATAGCCAGATATGTATTTATTAAGGGACGTCGGGACCATATATCACAATTTTCTTACCAGATATGTGGTATTCATTTTGATAATCTATTGAATATTAAGTGCCTAATTCTCCTCCATAAGATTATTACTTTGGAACAGCCAGTATACTTATTTAGCAGGATTAGATTTGCTAGATCCAACCGCGGTAGGAAAATTATCCAATTAAGGCATAGGACTCTTTTGTCGAAACACACCATCAGTCTTTGGAATGCACTACCTAATTATATTCAGAACATAGGCAATGTAACTAATTTCAAAAAGGAGTTATACAATCTGTTTAAGTAGTTTGTAACATATTTTGATTGTTTATACATTTTTACTCTTCATTTTTATTACTGATTAATAATTTTCATTTTTCTAATTTATTATTTAAGTTTCATTGTATCTCATTATATGAATATATTTCCTTGTTTGTATTTTTCTTTATATTTGTATCTTTCCTAATTTAGTTTTTACATATACTCATTTTCTTATCCTAATTTTTTTGTATCGATTGCTATTTCCTGAGGTTAAATCATGTTCTTATTCTTATTCATTTTTATTTATACTGTACTTCAAACAATTCATTACTCATATAATGAGCGATTTGTTATTACTTTTTCCTATTTGATGTCCTCCCATAGCACTTTCATTTATAAGATTATTATCTTGTTGTGCTATGATTAATAAATAAAATAAATAAATAAATAAATAAATAAATAAATAAATAAATAAATAAATAAATAAATAAAAAAAATAATGATGGTAGTGTATCCAACTCCATTGAATCATTGGAGCATCGTTGCAATGTGGTTTGTGTTTCACTGTTCTATCGCTACTTCAAAAGGATTTTGCTCGAACGAAACAAAGGGACCGAAAATCATATATTTCTACGTAATGCTAGTCTTTCTCAGCCAACACATCCATATGGGGTCGATTGGCCAGTGGATCGCACATTGCATTACAGAAAAAATACGTTTATTAGTCGGACTATTCGTATGTGGAACTCAATTCCTGCAAATAGCCTATATAGAGCATATCGTGCCTTATGCATTGAATGAATTTAATTTCCAAAACTTAAAATTTCTCATTTCGACACACACATCATACAACATATTTTGCAAATTTTTAATACCTGTGTTATTGGACAAAAGCAATTATTTGGTTTTGGGTTCGATATGTATGTAAGTTTCAAGGATTTTTCAATGAATTTCTTCATTTTTAGGGGTGAAATATTTCCTTAAAAAAACAAAAGTAATTCTGTATTAGTTATTGTTTTAGTTTTTGTTTTTTAAAACATTTTTCAATATGTTTACAAATATGCTTACAAATACATATGCACACTTTCAATATGTTTCAATGTGTTTATATAAGAAAAAGGTTTTTAATTTATTTTTCTATAAACAAATACCAGAAATTTAATCAAATATTTTAAGATTTTATTTCAGATATAAAAAAAAACATTTTGGTTGTATTAAAATGGGAAATAAAACAAAAGCATAAACAAATAAGAAAAAGTTTTTAGAATACATATGTATGTAGTTAATCATTGATATTCTAAACTGGTTTTACTGAATGCAAAGTTATTAAATACTCATATAAAATACACACACACACACACCCAACTGCAAATATTGTATATTTTTTTTTGATTCAATTTCCAAATAAATTTTATAAGATTTTAATCAATTTAAGTCTTTAATTGAAACAAATGTAAACGAAATGATTTCAAAGCTTAGAATTTTTATTTAATTGATTAGGAAAAACGGTTTTTATCTGGCGTTAAACAGATGAATATCTTTGGCTAGGTAATGGAAAGTTTACAGAGCATTAGGTCATAATGATTAAATAATTATATAGGGTGGGTTATTTAAGAGTTTAAATTTAAAAATACAATAAAACAAAAACGTTTTCAAATTTTAACAAATTTATTTTTTTCTGTTGTGAAATACAATTGTTTCGTTTGGGAGTGGAATATTATTTCATTCATAAGGCTGCCGCAGCTGGCCTCACAGTTACTCATTCGTACGGACACATTTACGTGCACTTTTTCCCGTGTATGGGAAATAAAAAAAATTTAAAAAATAAAATCGATTATGATGAATACGTAAAAAAAACCAACATAGCAATGTTTTTATGTGGATTTTGTTTGCTTTTTATATATGTACGTTTTATAGAAATTAATTTGAAGAAATACGCAAATAAGTTGAAGGGGTCCAGTTATTAAGTTGAACATTTTTTAAAAGTTATTCCTATTGCTGTAGGCAATATTCTCATAACTTTAACAGTGCATCTTGAGTTCAGATTTAATTTTGTCAAAAGTTGATATTTTACAAACAAAAACTGAATAAAATATTATCTCAACTGATCTTATCTTCAATTAATAATTTCCTGGGTACTACATGACGTATGATTATTTGTATGTCGATTTAATATTACTCATACGCTCAGTGTAAATTCAGTTTGGGTTGTTATTCGGATGTAAATTAGAATTAGGCAGTAAGGCTTAATGCAAAAAAAGAAATAAAATGTTTATATTAACATAGAGAGGCAGGTGAAAAGGGTGGGAAATTTCAAATTTAAAAGTTTAAATTTAAAAACCCAATAAAACAAAAACAATTTGAAACCTTGCGAAATTTATTCCTTGATTGTAAAATACATTTATTCCAGTTAGAAATGGAATATTATTTCATTTATATGGCTGTCGCTACTGGCCTCACAGTTCCTCACTCGATCGAACCAAGTTTCGTCCACTTTTTCGAGTGTGAGGGAAAGGAATCACGACTGTTGGCCTTCAAATGCACAATTGTCTCTTGTTTGTCTGCATAAATAGTCCAACGGTGTCAAATCGCAGCTCCCTGGCGGCCACTTGACATCACCATTTTGGCTAATTCAACGACCATCAAATGTTTGAAACGCAATAAATCGATTGTGACATAAGATTAGTTTCAAGTTGCGACATGCTGTTGAAACCAAACATTGTTCACATAAATACCACGAAGAGCGGTTGCAAAAAAATCGGTTATCATGGTGCGCTAGGTGTCTCCATTCACCGTAATGGTTACGCAGTCCTCTTTTTCAAAGAAATATGGCCTCCGCTCCACAAGCCGCACCAAACAGTCACTCGTAAGGGGTGCATTTGCTTCTGTAAGGCCACGTATGGGTATGATAGCAACTGCTGTTGTATTTATGTACGGCAGCCATTAACCTTGTGGTCTTTGACTTGTTTCTGTGGAGCGAGACATTAAAATTCACAATAATTTTGTTAAGCTATGGCTTCAAACATGTAATCAAAATTTTATTGGTTGTCTTGAATATCTGTGCCATATATTGTAAATTATTGAAAAGATTCCTGTGTTGCTTATTGCAAGAATTCCATTAAAGTCATGTATTTCATTGAGTTTTATTTCTATTCGACTTACTTAAAATCTTTGGCTGACTGCTTCCATTGTAAACCTGTTGATGGCAACCGCTGAAGAATTTAAAATTTTTTAAATTTACAATCATCAGTACGAATTTGCTCATGTTTTGCTCATAACACCGCCTTGGTATATTTTAATTTTCATTCTATTTCCGCAAATAATTGTTTCAAAGGTTTTACCACCACCCCCAGCACTTTGTTCAAATATTAATGCCGCAATTAAATTTAAAAACTTTTTAAATGCATGGCTTAAGCTGTTTAATAGTATTTTGGATGTAACATCACTTAAATTTAAAAACCTCTGGTTTTTTTGGCGGCAATTTAATTTTTGTAACACATTAAAATTGTCTGCCAGGATTTTCCGCTTAAATCACATTATGATGTTCAAAGAAGTTTATGGGGAAAATCATCAAGTTAAGGCTTTTAAACAATTAAATGAACTCCAAGCAGCAGGACATTGTAGAAGAAAAATTTAAAAATATTTTTTTAAAATTTTTTTCATAGGAAAAGGGTTTCAGTGCAAATATCCTTTCAGAAGCATGCAACAAAACAAACAAAAACCAAAAAGGAATCAAATATGGAAACGTATGCCCGAGACAATTTAAACAAACTTTTAACACTCCAAACATTTTGTGGCAATTTTTTGTTGGTTTTCTCTCCCTCTCTCTCTCTCTGCCCCCTTTTCCCTATTGCTGGCCGGCCTTCTAAACTCCCTTTACAATAATAGTGGCTGTTGAAGTTGTTTAAGTTGCTTTTATTGTTGTTGTTGTTGCTGGTTATAAATAATAAACAATACTGTCCGCCTCTTTAAATGTTTTCAACTATAAAAACGGAAATGAAAACAATATTTTCCTTTTAGAATTCTGCCTCGTTTTCTTCTTCATGACTCTAGATTTTCTTTCTGCTTAACTGCTGTGGCTGTGTGTTGCTGCTGGGTTGGTTGGTTTGTTTTACGATTGAATTGGAAACAATTTCAAATGTTTTCTGTGTGTGTGTGTGTGTGTGTATGCCAGGCATTATAGCTGTTAAGTTGAATAAGAGAAGAAACAAAAAAAAAACAAAAATGATAGAAAGAGAAGCAAAGAGTTTATGGTTTTCAGAAATAATTTTGCGATAATGGACCGTAGCAAAATTCTTGCCGACAAGTAGAGCCCAACCAAATAAACCAACTTCAGAGAGCGGCAAAAAAAAACAAAGACACAAACACATGACCAAGCTGAGAAAACGGACAGACATTAAGCCATAAACACATTTCAACAGCAGCTATTACAAAAACAAACAAACAAACAAACTTACAAATCCATACACACTTAACTATACTTAACCAAACAAACACACAGACACACGCAGCCATATAAATACAAAAGCAAAGACAGTTACAGAAAGAGAAGCCAGTGATAGTTTTTTTTTCTTTTCTCTCCCCTTTTTTTTCTGTTTCTTTACAAAGAGCATATGAGTACATGTACATGTTGGTACTCTCAGCCTAAGTTCGAGTATCTGCCTGCCTGCCTGCCTGCCGGCCTATGTATGTGTCTGTACTTTCTGTTGATTTCATGTTTATAGTTGATACTTTTCGAATGCTGTTGTTACAATAGCAACAACAACAATCAACTGACACTCATTGCATAGGCAACAACAACCCAACAACCCAATATCTTCTTTTGAATTCAACCATATTTATGGCCATCCATGTATCTACGTACGAGAGAGAGAGAGCAATTGTTGAAATCCTAGTGTATGTTAAGACTCTTCTTTTTCTCACCTCTCTACTCCTCTTACTTATTTTCAACATTTGTTGCTTGTTAGTCGAAGCTGTGTACATTGATTTCAACAATTCGTTGGCAACATTTCGAAATATTTTGAGCTCAAGTTCCTTAAAATTATTACTCAAGCCTAATAAGCATTAAAACTGTTGTAAATACATGTGTTGTCCACCTGACTGCATTTGCTTAATGAAGAAGGAGTCTTAATTAAAATATTGTGCATAGGAATCAGGTTTATTTTGTGTCAATTTGTGGAATAACAAGGCACATTAGTATTGGGTCATATAAAAAGTGCACACACACTTTTTTTTGTAAAAGGTACTACTGCTACGATAGTGTCAAACGATACTGGCTTGTAAGGTTGGAATTGTGGTTATATTTCTGGCAACAAAATAACCAAATACACTGCAAATACTCCTTTATAGCCTAATAGAATGAAATTTGAAAAAATTTCCTTCAAATTTCCTACTTAAAAGACAACGTCCCACTTCGGCTAATGTTTAAGCCCATAGTGATACCACCATTTATCTCAACCCTAGGATCAAACATTCCCTAAAGGCCACCAAGCCGGCTCAATAATAAATCTTGCTATTGCAGTAATCTTTCTAAGTATTACTGACTATGAGGGGGCAAGCATCTCAGGCCCTTCATGGCCGAAACAGAGCACTGACATATTACTTTAAGGGTAGTTCCTCCTCTCAGAATCACAAACCTTGCAAATGTTATTCGAGGGTATGCCAAGTCTATTGGCATGCCACCCAGTGACTCATAAGAACCACAGCTGTGCGGTGCATGGTCACGCAATTTAAACGCCAAAGACAATTGGTTCTGTTTGTGCCCATGATAGCCTAGCAGATCTTACCAATATTACACTTACGCTCCTGCTACCAGTAAAGTTTAACCTCCCTGTAAAACGAGCGGATAATGCCTAGTCTAACTGAGTTAATTGCAATAACTATGTCTTGTAATATGTCGGGGATTGTGAACTCTTGAAACTCCCTGTCGGTCTTATCAGTACTACAATTTCCAACGATCTACCTCTGTCCTGGAACCCATATAAGCCTAGCCTTTGAATGAATCGAAATCACCCTGTGAAATCCACGGCAAACATAAACGACGGCGGATGTGTAATCATATGTGACGTTCATTAGGGTCTTAAACATAACCAAGCTGTTCTTGAAATTGAGAGATTTTTTAAAAAAAATTTTCACCCAATAAAATGAAGTCGCCGTAGTGTAGTAGGTAGTGTGCAGACTTATTAGACGTAAAGCCCGGGTTCGTTTCCCAGGTCAGACATCAAAATTTCTTCGGCGACTTCCTCTCAGCAGTTTTCTGGCAAAAACTCTGAAAGTAAATAAACCTGCCATGAAAAAGTTGCACAAAAATCTGACGTTCGAAGTCGACGTCAAACTGTAGGTCCCGCCACTCATGTATAAAATTAACGCCCACAACATGAGTGGTGTGAGAAGCTAGGCCGTAACCCTGACTGAAGGGTTGTAATGGCCAATTATGTATGTATGTATGCTTTCTACAAAGTGGTGATTTCCGCTTAGAAAACACTACAGTAGTCAAGCTGTCAATATGGCCACTCTGGGAACCTGCAAAATGTCAGACCAAAAATATTCCGTAGTTGGAATACCAAAATAAAATATCGTATTCAAGGAACCATACTGTTACAAAAATGAAAACATCGTTTAACATTAACGATAAACAATAGCTACACACACATAAATACAACGAACTTGTTCCAAGTAAACCAACAGCATCGGTATGAAAGAAAGCAACAACAAACAACGTAAGCAAAATACACAAACAACAATGAAGTAGCGACAGAGTTCTCGAGAAGGCAAAGACACTAACATTCTACATCAAGAAAATTCATCAGACTGATACGCGAGCATATAAAAAGGCAAGGCAAGGCAGGCAAGAGTGATTAATAATTCTGTCAGTCTTGTGTGAACACGAGTTGCGTGCGAAATAAACAGTCGTGGTTTGAAGATCGCTGTTGTGAAGGTCTACAGAATAGTTGTTAGTGTTTGCGCGGCCAGAAGTATAAAGTAGAATAGTGAACAAGCAATTATTGTTGGAGTTGTAACAGTGGCACATAAAAGTTATTAGAATATTTTTAAAAAGGTAAAAACGTAATACATCTCAATATATCAAAGTCATCACACGTTTATTGTCCACGTTGAGCCACGATTTATGTGCTTGTGTACCGCCTGTCAAACGGAGTCGCTAATACAGATCTGCTCTATTGCCTGACTTCCTTCCAATTCTTCGCAGTGCTGGATACTGGGCCATTCCAGTGATGTTCTTCATAATATCGTTCAGCTGCCTTCTAAGCCTAATTATTAATCGTGTGATTTCCACGCTATCCTCTATCCATTGACGAGTAATTTATATAGCCTGCATAGGGCATTAAAAAGTTGTTTTCAATCAATTCTGCCGTTTCTTTTATTTGATTTTCGAAACAATTCTTCTGTAAATACTTTAAAAAAACCAAAAAAATTTTTTGTTTATATTTTTGTGTATTGCATTTCAATAGCAGAAAACAACAACAACAACAGCAATAATACACATACATATAAAAGAAAAATTGAAATAACATGAGCTACAACAACAACTATAATAATAAATAGTCAGTGATTTTAATGGTCTAAAAGGCGTCTTGTGCTGCTCTGCACTCCACTCCACTCAAATAACAAACAAAACAAATAAAATGAACGAAAAACGAACAAAGTTTTGTTGCAACAATAAAAGGCCACATACTGGTCCAAATTTTTATACAGAGCAGAGAAAAAAAGCATAGAATGGTAGTATGGAACGTAGTAATTCAAATAAAAAATATTTTTCAAGTTAAAGAAGAGCCGCACTGGCCTTAAACGACTATTAAAGGCTTCTACATTGCTATGCTCATGGTAGTATTACAGGGTTATTTAGCAGGACCTTAGTGACCCACCTCATGTAACTACCCAACTGCAAGGATACTTAAAGTTTTCTTTTACAATTTGAGAAAGAATAACAACTTCAGCTAGAGATAGTATAGAGAGACCTCCTCCATTGTATTACAATTTTAAGAATTATTTTTTTGAAATCCACATTTCCATTTCGGTTGCAGCTTTAAAAATGTAATGAATTTTCATTTCGTACATTTAACGCTACAAACAGTCATTTTTTTTCTCTTTTTGCAACAAAAATCTCTAGAATGACTGTCTGACTGAATACTCAAATGAAAGCATATATGGCTTCATTTTATTGAAAAGCAGAAAATTTTAACAAATAATTTCAACTGAATTTCCTTCCCCCTTCCCCTTTTTTTGAACAATTCTTTACCATTTAAATATGAAAGTGTTAAAACAAAGAGATTGTTTTACTCTGTAAATGGCATCCTTAGTTATTGCAAATGTTGCATTCAACAAAGGAATTTTAATAATTTCCCCTTCCCCCTTCCGCATTGCACCATGATGTGCGAGTGATTTTATTTAAATTTCTCGGTTTTTTTTTTATAAAAATTTTTACAGCACCTGGTGAGCATATCTACACATATTGACAACAGGTAAGGTAGTGAAGCATAAGAATGTCTATCTCGACAAAGGCATTATCTTGCTGGTGCAGTCTGTCGCATGAGTATATTTTCCACATTTGTTCATACAATTGCCAATGGCCAGCTATTGTTATGAAAGCTATTATTGGTAAAGAATGATAGTCGAAATGGAAGTAAAAATAAAAAACAAAAGAAAAAATATGCGTAATAGAGTACGGCACACAAATATTAAAAAATTTTTAACCAAAGAAAAAAGAACAAGGAATTGTTTTTCAAATCAAATCCTTTAAATTTGAAAATTTTATTATTTTGCTTACAATAAATGTTTGTAAACTTGCTATTCCCAGTAATAAGAATACTTTGGAGCAATCCTAATGAGGAGAGAGCCTTCAATATATTCAAAATAAATAAGGGCGACCTGAGTACGCAGATTAGCATACTCAGCCTTAGATGTACACCTGAACAGTATTGAGGTGGTGGAAAATGATGCTCGAGATCCCAACATTTCCGGGATGACATTTTTACAGACATAACTCCTCGCCTATTCAACGGAATGGACTGGCAGAAGTTAAGGAAGCTCGAGACCCCAACATTTCGAGGACGCCATTTTTACAGACACAACTCCTCGTCCATCAAAGGAGCGGACTGACAGAAGTTAAGGAAGTTTCTACAAGTACAGAAAGTATTCCTAATGATGAGCACACAAGAAGCACACATGATGGTTTAGATGTGTGTTAATACACATTCAACCTGCCTATCTAGGTAGGTAGGTCCCCACGACCTCAAAGCAAATCACATTTTGTATAAAGAGAAAGAAGATGAATTAGACAATGGAATGCACGGATTCTTCGTGAATACTTAAAGTATTGTTACGTTTTTACCTTTTTAAAAACGTTTAAAATATGAGTGTGTATGTATGTATGTGTTTAGTTTCAATTAAACTCTTTATTTTTCGCACTACTTATGTGTAACACCGTTTACAACGAATAAAAAAATATTTGCTTGTTCGCTGTTCTTCTTTGCTTACAATGCAGATCTTTTCAACGGTGATCTTCACATCACGACTGTTCTCTTCACACGCAAGGCGTCTTCACACAAGACTGACTGAATTTTTACTACTTCTTGCCTGCTTTGTCTTGTCTTTTTATATGCCCACGTAACCAGTCTGATGAATGTTCTTGTAGTCGAACGGTCGTAATTTCGCATTCTCGAGGACTTTATCGCGACTCCACTGTTGTTTGTGTATTTTGTTCACATTGCTTGTTGTTGCGTTCTCGCTTACTTGTCTATCCACTTTTCTTTCATACGGATGTTGTTGGTTTACTTGTAACAAGTTCGTTGTATTTGTTTGTGTAGCTTTTGCTCATTTTAATGTTAACCGATATTACACCGTTTCCATTTTCGTAACAGTATTATTAATTCTGGCTTGCTATGCAGTACCAGATCTTATTAATACAGTTCGCTTCTGCTCCGTGACACATCTTCATGTCATACTCTTGCCCCGTTTCGAACCGTTATGATATACAAGAGATTCTGAGAACACTTACAGGCTACACTCTTTGCTAAGATAGGCAGCAACAATAGTAATTTCGAGAAAAAAGCTTAATTGCCACAGTCTAGCAGGTAGTGTGTTGGCTTATTAGACATGAGGCCACGGTTCAAACCCCACGTCAGACATCTCCAACAATACGAAATACGAAAAAATCTCATCATCGCCGACTTGCTGAGACTAAATAAAATTGTCATGCAGAGTTTCAAAAATCTGTCGTTCTGAATCGACTTTAAACTGTAGTTCCCGCCATTCATTCAACACAAGTGCTGTGAGAAACTAGGTCGTAATCCTGGCTGAAGAGTTGTTATGTCCAATTATATATGTATGGTTGCGGAGTGCTGAATAAAAACGATTGCGTGCAATATGGTGGAGGCTTAGCTTTGGCCTTAGGTACATCGTCATACGAGTAAGCAAAATCAAAAAAAATTAAAGAAATCAAAGAAATCGTTGTTTCTTTCATTTTTATATACTCCTACCCACTGTAATCGGCACAAAATTAAAGAGCAAAGTGCGAAGGAACTTATTTTTTATACCAAAACACATACCCTGGTAGCAACACAAGCACAATAATGGATGCCTAAAAATAAATTTCATGTGTGTTTTAAATTTGCAACATAAGCGTTGTTCTTGCTATTGCTGTTGTTGTTGTTGTCGTTTGGATTTATTTTATGTTAAAAACAAAGCATTTCTTAACTTTGAATAGAAATATTCTTACACACATGCACATGCACAAGCAAACGCCAAATGTTCACATGCATATACAGCGTCAGGCGAGTACATGTTTGTAGAGAATTTCTCTACAGCATGTTTGAGTACAACGCATGCAAGTACGAGTATGTAGCATATGAGGGCTATTGTGCAATATGTGTGTATGGTGAGTATGGCTGGTATTGTATTGAAAACATGTACGAATGAAGTATTAAAACATTGCAAAAGTAAAAATCCATTAAAATTAAAAGGAGAAAGAGAGAAACTATTTCTCTCGTTCTTTTTTTATTTATTTCTTTACAATACAATGGGTTTTGGGTTTTGTTTTCTTATTTTATTTTTGTTAAATAATCTTATTGCATTTTACATAAAAAAAATATACGTGTATGTACGTGTATGTGCATGTGTGTGTGTAATATTTTATTTGTTAAGAATTGTTGCATTTCTATAGTGTACGAGTATTTAAAACGTCATCATAAAATCGTTGTTTTTTGGTCCTTTTTTATTTTTGTTCTTTGTACTCGTTCCATAACCTATATTTAGACATTCGCATATCGTTGAATATCGTTTATTGCACCCCGAACACAGATTTATTGTTGATTTATATGCAAATCAATGATGACTTAAGCTTTAAAAAAAAGCAATTAACAGTTAAAAAAATAACTGTTATTACAACAACCGGCCATAAATTAAAGTTTTAATGTCAAATTCTCTTTTTCTTTTGCCTTTAACAATGATAAGGAAATGATTGTCTTCCACTGAGCATTTGGAACATACATGCACTGTAGCGTAGGTTACTTTCAAGGCAATATTATTTATTTATTTTGTTTAAAATAATAAATTATTCTTGCCTTTCTGTTACAGTTTGTTTTATTAATTCCATTCGTTTGTGTTGGAATATTTTTCGTGTCAAATTTATTTCTTTTTTTCAAGGACATTAACACACGGCCTATCTGCAGCTTGTTGCTCATTACCATTTCATATGAAAGCATCGTTCCAAAGGATATCTTTACAGTACAATTTGGCCAAATCAAATACGTTACAGCTTTCAAATTCTAATGCTTTTTTCTTTTTGTTAAAGAAAAAAAAGAATCTACTTTCCCTTACCTTTTTTGGTTGTCGGCTAAAGAAAAATGATGGCATTTGGCGTGACATATTATATCTGCGTTACAACTGTTGTTTGGCGACAACACTTGGCGCATATTTATGCAAATCTTTGTTAAATTAAATGATGCCTGATTGTTGCTCCTGCTGTTTTACCTTTTTTTGCTTTTTTTTTTTTTGATAAATAAATAAAAGTCATCCACCATACAACAAACACAAATACTGGCATACAAAATGAATGTTTTTAAGTTTGTTTGCATTACTGTTTTATCATGATAATGTTTACCTTCTTTTTATTTATTCATCTTCTTCTTTTACCTGACATCAACACATTAAATTACAATTTAAAATGTCATTAGAAAGTCTTACAGAAGTTTTCTTTTATTTTTCTTGTTTTTTTTTTGCCACCGCCACTGCCACTACCATTAGCACTTCTATGGCAATGGACTTCAGCTCTAAGAGATAGGCAGCAGTTCAAAGTCAAATTGTGTCGCCTCGACAACACAAATGATGATAAAAAAACATTTTCAAAACGGTGCCAGTTTCTTTTGGTTGTTGATTTGAAATATTTGAAAATTTTTTTTTGCAATAAAAAAATACTGGCATATCATATTACATATCAAAAGTATTTCTTTCAAATTAAATCTTTCTCACTGCAAGTAATAGTGAAATGAAATCTTTTGATTTGACTTTATTCTCAAAGTACTTGCTGCTGGTAATGAAGTATAATTAAAATAACAATGGCAATGGCAATGACAGAGAGGCCATACTATGTATTGATTTCATAGTGAATTATTTAGTAAACCTGTAGCAGTGTTTTGCATCGACTTCAATTCAACATTTTCTGTTGCCTTATATTTAAATTGCGTACTTTTTCCTGTTCCTAATTCCAATTCTGTACGTTTAAATAATTTTTTTTTGTTTTTTGTTTGACATCAAAACCGCAAATATTACAAGCAATTATTGTCTTGTTGTCCCTCACTTATATCGCTGGTACAGAGTATACATGTGTATGTATATATAGCGGGTGGGCCATCTATCGGCTTAAATTTGCAACATCGGTTTTTTCGAATCTGGCAATACTTAGGTCATTCTATTCTGTCACAAAATTCAGAAAATTATCTTCACTGAACGTAATGAATCGACTTACACTGGAGTAACATTGGAATTTATTGGAAATTTATTTCCAAAATAAAAAAAATTAGGCGGCAATAATTTTTACCAAAGAAATCATCTTCTCAGATGAAGCTCATTTGCATCTTAGTAGGTACATTAATAAGCAAAATTTCCGTATAGGGGGCTCAGAAAGCCCATACGTGTTCTCGCAGAAGCCAATGCAGCCATTACGAGTGACTGTTTGGTGCGGCTTATAGAGCGGAGGCAACGTTGGCCCATATTTCTTTGAAAATAAGGACGGCGCAACCATTACGGAAAATAGAGACACCTATCGCACCGTGATAACCGACTTTTTTGTACCCGCTCTTCATGGTCTTGAAGTGAACGATTTTTGGTTTCAACAGGATGGTGCAACTTGCCACACATTTTATGCCGCAATCGTTTTATTGCATCAAACGTTTGATGGCCGTTTAATTAGACGAAATGGTAATGTCAATTGGCCGCCAAGACGCTACGGTTTGACACTGTTGAACTTCTTTCTGTGGGGCTTCGTTAGAGACAAGTGTTGTGCCGACAAACCCGAGACATTTGAGCGAACATTCGTGATGCCATTGCCAAGATACGACCCCATACACTCGAAAAAGTTCACGAAAATTGATTCGATTGAATGAGGTACTGTGAGGCCAGCCACGACAGCCATATGAATGAAATAATATTCAATTCCCAAACGGAACAATTGTACTTCACAAAAAAAAAAAATTTGACAAAATTTCTAACTTTTCAATTTTAAATTTCCCACCCTTTCCAACCGCCTCTAGATATTCATAGAAAAATTTTATTTCTATTTTTGCATTAAGCCTTCGTGCCACATTATAATTTACTTCCTAACAACACTCCCACTAAGTTTACACTGGGCGTATGAGTAATATTATATCGAAATACAAATAATCATACGTCATGTAGTACCCAATAAATTATTAATTAAAGATAGTAAATCAGTTGAGATAATATTTTATTCAGTTTTTGTTTGTAAAATACCAACTTTTGATAAAATTAAATCTGAATGCCAGATACACTGTTAAAGTTATGAGAATATTGCCTGCAGCAATAGGAATAACTTTTAAAAAATTATCTGCTTATTTCTTGAAATGAATTTCTATAAAAAAATATAAAAAACGAAAAACAAAATCCATATAAAAACATTGCTACATGGTTTGTTTTATTAAGAATTTGAAGGCTATTGCCGAGATACCATCTAATGTATGGCTAGGAAGAGTGCACAAAAATTGGCCCAATAGAATGACGTACTGTGAGGCCAGTCGCTACACCCAAATAATAACCGGAACAATTGCACTACGCAACAAAAAAATAAATTTGATCAAATTTCAAACTGTTTTTGTTTTATTGCATTTTTAAATTTAATCAATTTATTGCATCAAACGTTTGATGGCGATTTAATTAACCAAAATGGTGAGTCAATTTGCTGCCAAAAAGCTACGATTTGACACCGTTGGACTAGCTTCTGTGGGGCACCGTTAAAGAAAAGAGACAATTGAGTATTTGAAGGCCAACATTCGTGATGCCATTGCTGAGATACAACCCTATACTCTCGAAAACGGTGTACGAAAATTGGTCCAGTTGAAGACAGCTGCGGCAGCCATATGAATAAAATAATATTCCACTTCTAATCGAAACAATTGTACTTCACAGCAAAAAAGGAAATAAATTTGTCAAAATTTCAAAGCGTTTTTGTTTTATTGCATTTTTAAATTTAAACTTTTAAATACCCCACCCTATATATGTAGTCCGCATAACAGTAATTAACTTAGCTGTTACAGTAGCTTATTGACCTATGGATAGATTTCAGTAGTCGAGGTAGTTTTTGGATTCAGATTCATCTTGTTATATATGCAACAATATTGCCTGTTGTTGCTGCATTGTTGAAGTACAGCAACCGAATCAACATATTCTCGGTTGGATTTAATTGTCACAGGAGTTGGGTGATGGTGAAATGGTGATGGGCGCTAATCCAAATATTAAATACATCATAATGAACCGCGTGATAGACCGGCCCACTATCTCTAACAGAATTGATATTTTCGTGAGTGTGTATACGAACACTTTTCTTACAAAATGAACTGCCAGACCTGCTAGACAAACAGTTTTAAAATCAGACAAAGACACAGTGGTTTCGATAATAAATGTTATGTGGCCTAAAATGTCTTCCTATTGCTCTCGTGCCTTACTTTTAAATTATTTTCAACAAGATTATCTTTTAGTCGTCAGTTCATATCAAATTCATTCATTCATTATTGATTTTATTTGTCATTTTAAATGCCACAAAGTAAGAAAAACGACAATAACAATCAAAAGAATATTGTTTGACATTCGATTCAATTATTAACAACAAAAAAACCAAAAGAAAAGTTTTGTCTTCAAATACTTTGCAACCAAAAAAAAAAAAAAGAAAAGAAAGAGAAAGCTATGATCAGTCTAAAGCAACTGTATGAAACCACTATTCATTTTGTAAAAAGAAAGGAAAGTTTTGTTTCGAGAAATCAGATGAGAAAATTTATTATTTTTTGGTGCCAGTTTATGGTAGTTATTTTTCCAATGAGACAACAAGTCAGACAGTCGATGTGCTTCATCGTGCAACATTCCAATTAGTTGAGAATAGCAGTGCCCAAAACTCTTAGGTGTCTCCAAAAGACAATAAATTAAATTCGTAATAAAGCCGTTATTCGTTCATTTCGACTTCAAAATTTTGATGATCAAGAAGAACTCAATATTTTCAATCCGAAACTCCTTACCTTCAAACTCAAGTAGCGAAGATTAAGTTTTTACATTTTAAAAACGTTTAAAATATGAGCACGTAGATTTTAAATAAAATAAAAATAAATTTTTGTTTAGTTTTAATTAAAATTCTTTATTATTCGCACAATTCTGTGTGCCACTGTTCACAACTTTATGTAAACAACAACAATTGCTTTTCTTTGTTATTCCTCTTTGCAGTCTTTTGCATAAACAATTACAATTACTAGCCAATTGTTTCACAGATCTTTATAATGGAGATCTTCAAACCACGATTATTCTCTTCAAACACACCGCGTCCGTACATACGATTTAATGAACTTTTACTGACTTAGGCTGCCTTCCAAAATGTTAGTTGCTTTGTATTTGAACAAAGTATCGTGTTTCATAATGCCGCTGTACAAAATATATACAATGTATTCTATTTCAAAACGTCATCAATGTGTATTTTTAACGCAGTCAAAAAGCAATCAGGCATCGGATTAATAGTTGATGCATTGTTTGGTTACTTTGCATATCTACATAGTTTATATACAGTAGCAGAACTGCATACTAACTTTGTATTGATACATTTTGGAAGGCAGCCATACTCGCCTGCTTCGGCTTGCCTTTTATATGGCAGAGTAAACAGTCTGATGGATGTTCTTAAAGACAAATGTTCGTGGCTTCGACTTCTCCAGATCTCTAAAAACGTAAACATTGTTGTTTCATTATTGTTGTTTGTGTATTTTGTTTACTTTTATTCTTGTAGAGTTTGTTGTTGTATTTGTGTTTACTTCTTTACTTGTTTATCCTGTAAACAAGTTCATTGTTTTTGTTTTTGTTTGTTTTGTTTATAATTTTATTGTTAAACGATGTAAAAGCAAAATACCCGTATCTACGAGTATATTTTCCATTATCATATCAACACAAACTGTGGAAAAGCTGTACGATTAGGGAAATATCAGCCGAAAAACGACAATACTCGCTGACGTGACTTAGTTCATTGGCCATTAACAACCCATTCATAAGATTACGACCAGCTTTAACACACACTTCCTGGTGCCTCTGTTTCTTGAGCATCTACGTCAGTTGGTTACACCAATCGATCGACATTAAACTGTCCTATAGGCTTCCTTATGAACATCGTTTATTTTAGTATTTTCGCAATCACCAAGACAGCTGAGCTGGTCAAGAATGGTATTGTACAGAGGGTACTGTGTTGGTTTCCGACGTATTGTGATATGCGTGTCAAACAGGCTGCAGATGAGCTAGCAAGAAAAGCCCACCTTCCCTGGGACATTTGTGTGTGGTGATAAGACTGGCAGTGAATGCTTCACAGCAGAACACAACAGATTTAAAACTCTCCATTCTTCCACATTCCAGTTTCGACCGAACTGCAGCGAAATGGATTTTGACACGGAAATGCGAATCTATTATGATGTTTTACTTCCTTCTTTACATTTAGAAAACCTACTGCTGCCAACTAGACATACTTGTTCGTGCTTATTGTTCAGGTAATAAGACGGACGGTAAATAAGAGTGGACTCTTCATGGCGGAATGGGGGAGTTTTAAGAATCCCTATGCTTTCATTGCCCAATCTGATTACTAAAACTGAGTAGGGTATCGATTATGAGGTTTCTGTATTTTTGTTTCTTTTTCTCCCCTTTTTTCTTTGGTATTTAATTTTCATTTACTCTAAGTAACCGCTGTGCAGCATTTCTGGTTTTCGAATGGAGGTGTTTCATTTTACATTCCCATTCTAAACTAGACCAGATAGTCTAGTCTAATTGTGAAGGCAATTAAAAATTAATAAAATTATCGGAATTATCTGAAGTCGGCGTAGTCTATCAGGTAGTGTATAGGCTTATAAGATGTGAGGCCTAGGTTCAAACCCCAGGTCAGATATCTCGAACACAACGAAATACGAAAAAATATTACTACGGCGACTAGCTCTCAGCAAATTTCTGGCAAAAACTCTAAAAATAAATAAAATTGCGACGAAATGTTTCTCATCAGTCGGAGTCGACATTAAACTGTAGGATACGCCACTCATTAATAAAATTAACACATACAACATGAGTGGTGTGAGAAGCTAGGCCGTAATCCTGACTCAAGGGTTGTAATGGCCAATTAGGTGTGTATAAGTGGTGCAAGAAGCTAAGTGGTAATACTGACTCAAGGGTTGTAATAATGTATACATGGAATCACGCTATTCAATTAGAAAATAATTCTGCTTCGCTACGACATTACAGACAACTAAACACGCACTAGTTCTGTATATTGTAGGGTATGGAAAAAAATTCTGTGTTCTGTCATTTTCTTTTCATATGCAAAAGAGCATCTGCTCGTTTGTATTCTTTTCCTTGGGATTTTTATTTATTTTTTTGTGTTTAATTATTTTCTAATCGAAAAACATAAACAATAGCAACAACAACAACAATAAAAAATATAGAATAACTGTAGATAATTGATCTATCAATTACCTGTTTACGGTACATACAGACATCGATAACTTATCTTAACTTTGCGGCTGTTATTATGTAGAAAAGTCGATAACAATTTGCAAGTGTGTATGTATGTACATATGTTTGTTTAGCATAATTTGAGAAAGAGGATAAGAAGGAGGAGTATGATATTTGTATAAATTTACTTTACTTTTATATTGTTTTGTTATTGTAATTTTATTGTTAAAATTCTATTTCGTTTCGATTGTTTTTCATGTATTTTAAGGGATTAACATGTTCACTTTTATTATACTCGCTCTCCCTTCTCTCTCTCTATTACGATATCATTTATTTGTGGGTGTTTATTGGCATTGTAAGCTTACATATATGTATGTACATATTATGTACGTGCATGTATGTATGTAAATATGTTAGTGTAGGAGTATGTGTTTCTTTCTCTTTTTCTCTTTTTTTTAGTATCTATTCGGTTGTGTTGATAATTTTGTGGTTTTACTCAGTAATACCACATAATACAGTGGTTTTGTTTCACTTAATTTTCAGGGTTTTATCGGTAAATTTATTTTCTTTCTTTTTAAGGGGCGTTGTGTGAAACAAAAAACAAAACGAAAATAGAAAAAAAAGATTGGATTTATGAATTTAAAATCCTTCCTTGAAAATGTTTAAGATTTGATTAACTTAACGTGTTATTCTCGTTAAATAATAACAATTTTTTCTCAGAAAGTGTGAGGTGAATAGCAAACAAGATCTCCACGAAATGTTTCGTTTGATATCATTTCGAAGAAGGTCTACAAAGCATTTGTAGTAATGGGTTGTAGTACTTAAAAACAAGAAGTAAATTCCTTTCAAATAATAAAAAATTTTCCAATATAAGCGGGAGAAAAAAATTGTTTCTTTTTATGGAATTTTATGCTTTTATGCTTGGCTACTAGATATGCTCCTTATATGCAATCAATCGTTGCAAAAAAGATTTTCCATCCACAATATATTCACCATAGACTTTTAAAATCGTTTTTGTTTCTTTAGGGAATATTGCGCTATAAAAAGTTTAACCGCCCTCGTTTTAGTTTCTTCAAATAGCCTACTGTGTAGCAAGTTCTGTAATGATAAGATTGCCATCTGTTGCCGTAAAGGAACCCATATTGCATGGTTGTTTATACTATACATTGCTGATCATTTTTTTCCCATTAAGGGCCATTATTACAACTTGCCGTTAACTAAAGGTAGGATTTTAACGGGCAGATAAATTGTTTTTCGTTATTATGAGTACCCAATAAGATAGAAGTGGTCGCTAAGCTAATGGGAGGATCATCCTACCTTTAACATTTAAAAGTCACTTTATGTTTAAACTTGCCATATTATATATTATTTTCATTATGGCAACTTCAAATTTAAACAAAATGAGCATATACAAGAAAAAACGAAGCCCACGGTTGCCACTGCGTTAAAAAAAAACTTGTATAATTAAGGAGTTTTATCGACATTGCTCTGGTACTGTCATATTTCTGAAAATTTTTATCTGTAAGTTGGAATAACGAAAATAAGTTAAAGGTAACTTTACAGTTCCCTTTAGCTAAAGGTACCTTTAACTAAACCCAAGTTTAACAGCAAGTTGTAATAATGGCTCTAAATCTGATTATTTCTCCAGAGTTTATGGGTTTATGGGCTTACGGGTCTATGGTCTTGCTAGATTAATTATTTGAAGGCGATTGAAGCCTCTTAATTTTAAAAATTCAAACGCTATGATAAATGCTGTTCATTTTGGTTTGTAATGCTTCACATTAACATCACACCATACTATACTCTGCCTATAAAGTAAATTTACGAAAATGTCAGACCAATACTTGGTAATCGCCGTAGTCAAGAAGGTAGTGTGTTGGCTTATTAGACATGAGGCCTGGGTTCAAACCTCAGACATCAGACATCTCGAACAAAACGAAATATGAAAAAATATTTCTTTAGTAACTTCCCCTCAGCAAAAACTCTGAGAGTAATTGAAAATTGCCATGAAAAGCTTCTCAGCAAATCTTACGTTCGGAATCAACTTTAAACTGTAAGTCTCGCCACTCTTGTTTAAAATTAGCGCACACAACAACAAGTGGTGTGAGAAGTTAGGTTCTAATCCTGACTGAAGGGTTGTAATGACCAATTATGTATGTAGGTAGGTTAGACCAATACACCTGAGGTTATGGTCTCGATAGAATCGAATACTAAATGGCTAAAGCTAAGTTGTTTTGATTATTTGTGGACAAATCTATTTTTTTTTGAAGAGTTGAACTACGAAACGGTATATGCACATAGCACACAAAAGCCTTAACAATATTTCCCGATTGCAACTTTTGCCTTTGTTAACATGGATAACAACAGTTTTCTGTTAATATTCACCATAAGTGACCCGCTTTCAGAAAGCCACAAAAATTCCACACATTTTATGCTCGTGTAATTGTGATTATCTTGCTGTACTTAATAATTTGTAATGGAAACTATGTTTACATTCTTAAAATGGAGTTTTGACTAAAAAATCTACGCACATATTTATTTTTATACCAAATCGCTAGTATTAAGCTGCCTATTTTGTTCTACTTTTTCTTTCAATATTTTTGCGAAATTCTCTTGTTATTGCTAAGGATTATGAAAACATAGTATTTGTACTATGATTTCATTTTTTGTGGTGTTGCTTTTGTTGTTGTTTTTTAATATTTTTTCTATTGAAAAATCACGTTTTCATTTTGCCATTTTAATACTTTAGCCCAAGACAACGTACAATGATGGTAAATAGAGAGAGAAAGAAAAAAAAAATAAATAAAAAACAATACGTATGTATTGTATGTATGTGGTATATGAACAATAATCCTTAAACAATCACACTCGCACACGCACTCACACACACATGAATGAAATCAACCACAAACCGCTTCGTTTTTAAAGCATTTTGAAAACAAAAAAAAAAAAAATACGAATAAAAATCATAGATTACCACGTTTCCAGAATGGCAAAATTCGATTTCTGTTCCCCCTTTCAATTCGTTTTTTTTTTGTTTCATTTTCTTTTGTTTTTAAATTCTTTTTTTGGAAATGTACTCGTATATGTGTGTGTACGTGTGTATGGGTGGGTGTATGTGTATTTTATGATTTTTTATTAACAATATATGGCAACCTAAATTTGAAAATTTTTAAATCCGTAAAGATTTTCCAAAAACTGTAACACAAGCAGCAACCAGAAAAATACAACTACAAGAGCACACCAACACACTGAACTGACTGACACACAGGCACGCTTTCAGAAATATGAAATCGAAAATGAAAAGAATTTTTTGGTTTCTTTTTTGTCAGGACACTCTACACCGGCTGCAGGAGTTAGGAAGACTTTCCCAATGTATGTTGCAAGGCATTGCCAAATCATTAGGAGACTTTTAATTGTTCGAATTATTTCTAAATTTCTGATCCTTGCTGCATAAGGTTTACGTATGTATGTTTGAAATTCTGTTTGACTAGATACGAAATATTTGAAGGCTGTAGTGCATCCTCATCTAAAGGGTCAGCCAAATAACTTTTTTGTTTTTGAAAATGCTTTAAAAAAAAAAACTACTGAATATTTTCTCAAATTTCTTTTTTTATTTGAAAGTACAAACCTTCCGGTTAATAATGGAAAATAATTTCATTCAAATGGCTGCCTCGGCTGGCCATGCAGTAGCCTACACCAGAAGATGTCGATTTTGGCACAACAAATCAGATTTTCAGATGAAGCTCATTTTGATCTTGGTGGGTATGTAAACAAGCACAATTGTCGCATTTGGGGCACAGAAAACCCGCACGCATACATTGAAAAGCCGACGCACCCAAAACGAGTCACTGTTTGGTGCGGATTTTGGTCCAGAGGCATAATTTGGCCATTTTTCTTCGAAAATGAGCAAGGAGTGGCCGTTACAGTCAATGGCGATCGTTATCGGGCCATGTTGAAAGAATTTTTGTTCACAAAAATTGAAGAGAAGGATGTTGGCAACATTTGGTTTCAACAGGACGGCGCTACGTGCCACACAGCCGAAGCTACACTCGATGTTTTGCGCCCTGTTTTTGAAGATCGCATTATCAGCCGCAGAGCTGATGTCGTTTGGCTACCTCGGAGCTGCGATTTGACACCGTTGGACTATTATTTGGGTGGGGGGGTGCCGTCAAAGATAAGTGTTACGCCGACAAGCCAGAGACAATTGACGCTTTAAAGGACAATATTCGTGAAGCCATTGATGAAATACAGCTGCACACAATCAATAATGTGCTTAAAAATTGGGCCGATCGTTTAGGCTACTGCATGGCCAGCCAAGGCAGCCATAGGAATGAAATTATTTTCCATTATTAACCAGAAGGATTGTACTTTCAAATAAAAAAATAAATTTAAGAAAATATTCACTAGTTTTTTTTAAAGCATTTTCAAAAAAAAAAAAGTTATTTGGCGGACCCTTTAAGTCTTGGCTTACTATACAAATTTAAAATCTTTTTCTTTGTTGGTTTTGATGATTTTTTGTTGTTTTTATGATACCAACTTTGAACGTTACTAATACTGGGTTAAAAGTTTAACTAAAAAAAAAACAGAAAGAGAGTGATAGAGAGAGGGAGAGAGATATCAAAAGACAACATAACGTTGAGAAAATTAAATAGAATCGGAATGATATCAAATCCAAAAAAAAAATAAGAATTTAAAAACTGACAGTAAAAAACATTTTGCACGTTCATTCAATAACGAATTTTATGAAATTTAATAATAAAAAAAACAACGAGAACCAAAACAGCTCAAATGCACACACACACACACACATGGGATTATTTGACTTTTTAAAGCCTTTAAAAGTATTTCATTAACATTCGGATTTACGTCTGTTTCTTTAACAATTTAAATAAAATCCTACAGTGTGTTCCTCTTCTGTTCTCTCTCTCTTTAACAATTTTAAACACCGACCAAAAAAAAAAATGAAAGAGATAGAGAGAGAGAGAGAGCGAGAGAGAAAAACAAATAAGAATATAATTTATAGTCAAATTTCTGCCTCTCACACATAGGCACAGGCACAGGCACACTTTATTTAAATGTTCAAATTTTCATATGAAAAGTTAAATCGTATGTCTGTGTGTCTCTGTGTATGTATGTATGTACTGTTACCAAGGATTACATTGTTTAAGCGGCTTCGGGTTTACAAAAAAAAAAAAAAAATATTTTCAATTTTTTTCTTTTTCGTTTCGTTTCAATATAAAAACGAGTGACAATTTTTAGCTGTGAAATGTTTTTCTCTTTATTATTGTTGTTATTGTAGATGTTTCTGGATGCCAAATGAAAACCGTTAAATAAAGGCTTAATGTTTGCAATCTCACCTATTTTGTGAGGAGTAGACAGACACACAGCAATATAACGCAGACTGTTAGAGAGATACAGAGACAGAAACAGAAAGGCTTTTGAATTAAATTTTTAGTGACTTGTTCAGGGTTTTATGGTGGCATTATGGGAAAATGAAAAGAAAAATGAAAAGTTCTGAGGTCGAACGACATTTGGACTTTAACATAAGCCTGCTAAAATATGTGAGCCCCTATCTAAATTTGTAATGAGTTGGAATTAGTTTGATGACACATCAAAATAAAAATCGATATGGTACCACATGGTGAGTGTTCTGGAGATCAAGCGCGCTATCACCTTTGCCAACACATGCTACTGTGGTCTCAATAGGCAATTGTGTAGCAGAGTCCTCTTTCATACAACAAATTTAATATTCTACAGGCTCATGCTTCTTTATGGCGCTAAGGCATGAACACTATCAAGCACTGGTGCAGCGGTCTTAAGAGTATTCGAGACAAAAGTCCTACGTAAGATCTTCAGTCCAGTGCGAGTTGACGATGATTTCTGCATTCGATCCAACAATGAGATGTATGAGCTCCTCAACAACTTGGACATTGTACAGCGTATTAGCAACCCACGACTGCTCTGGCTCGGCCATGTCATTCGAATGCAGGAGGATGTTGCGACGAGACAGGAATTTTATGCGGGAATTTTCGGAAGTCGGAAAAGAGTACGACCTTGTTTGCGTTGGAAGGACCAAATCCAGGAAGCTCTGTCTTCGATTGGTGTGACCAACTGGTGAAGGCGCGCAAAAAGCAGAGGAGTCTGGAGGAATGTGTTAAGGCAGGCCGAAATCCATTAATAGGGTTCTTAATGGCCAATTGAGTAATGTAAGCAGATATCCTAGCCGCAAAGCCCGGCAGCGTAGGTTGAACTAAATTTTAATAAGAAAGACAGTGTGATTGCAGTCACATAGACTGTAACGGGCCATACATTTAACCTAGTTAACTGGGCGCTGTATCCTCCGTATCCAGTCCGATACAATTAGTTATTAAGCATAACGATATGTAGACCAAACGAAAGAAGAAAAAATTTATTACTAAAGCTGGGTAGTAGAACGCTCCTTCATAATTGGTCATTACAACCCTTCAGTCAAGATTACAATCTATTTTCTCACATTGCCTATGCTGTGTGTGCTAATTTTATACATGAATGGCAAGACCGACAGTTTGAAATCGACTCCGAACGACGGATTTTGCTATTTTCGTTAATCTCATAGTTTTTTTTCCCGGAAATCATATAATATTTTTTCATATATTCGTTCTGTTCGAGATGTCTGAGCCGGAGGTTTGAGCCATTGCCTCATGTCTAATAAGCGAACACACTATCTACTAGATTACGGCGACTATGAGACAGTGTTTCAAACAACAGTCCAGACATTTCAAACCAAAAGAAATATGATTAAATTTTTCTCCGATAACTAACTTTCGGCATATTTCTATCAAAAACTCTGAAAATAAATAAAATTGCCATGAAAAAGTTTCTCAACAGATCTTGTAGGTACACACCCCCCACCCCCCACTTTCGGATGAAATTAACATACACAACATCAATGGTGTTACAAGTAATGTTGTAATCCTGAATAAAGGGTTTTAATGACCAAGTATGACCACAATGCTGATCAATATCACACCACGCTTTGACAGAAACATATCGATATGAGCACAACATATTGTTACGTTTTTACCTTTTAAAAACGTTTAAAATATGATCTCGTAGATTGCAAATAAAATTAGAATAAATTCGTGTTTAGTTTTAATTAAAATTCTTTACTGTTCCCACAATTCTGTGTGTCACTGTTCACAACTTGATGTAAACAACAACAATTGCTTTCCTTTCTCATTCCTCTCTCACATATACAATAACAATTACTAGACAATTATTTGACAGATCTTTGTAATGCAGATCTTCTTACTCTCTTCAAATGCACCGCGTCTTCACACAAGAATGAATGAGCTTCACTAAGTCAATCGCCTGCTTTGCCTTGCCTTTTTTATGGCAACGTAAACAGTCTGATGAATGTTCCTGAAGGCAAATGTTCATGACTTTGCGTTCTCGATATCTCTATGAATTTAAACATCGTTCTTTACATTTATTCTTGTAGTGTCGTTTGTTGATTTTTATTTACTTGTTTACCATTTTTTTATGCTGGTGTTAGTTATAATATTAAGCACGATAATTTGTAAACAGGTTTCTTTACTGCATTGTTTTTGTTTTTGTAGCTTTTGTTTATAATTTTAATGAGCATTCGAATTTTTCATTTTAGTAATAATATTTCTTCGCCTACTTCTTCCCATCAAATTTCTTTCAAAAACTCAGAGAGTAAATAAAAAATTGCCATGAAAAGTTTCTCAAAAATCATTTTTATTTTCGTAACAATAGTTTCTACATAAACTACTGACCTAACACTAGGATTGTCGAATTTCTTTTAAACTACATTGGTAGCAAGAAGTCGGTTAAAGAGTGAAATAACAACTCACTACGGACAACCGCTGACCAAAGCGAAAGTATAGCACCAACACTGTTATTGATATTAATGTGACTGAATTCAATAATAAAAAAAAATTTTTTAAAATTTAAAACAATTACCGAAATTGAAATATTTTCATAGATCATCGAGATTAAAATAAATTAAAGTGTTTCCATAATTTTTCCATTTTGTTTAAAATGAAGTGAAGCACTGTAAATATATTTAAATTATTATTATTCTTTATTGATTGCCTGATTTATGGTCATTAATTGTTTATCTATTATATATATATTTATCTATATATCCTTCATACCGTAATACTAGCCATTATTTTCCTACTCCTTGGTTTTTGTTAATTTAATTTTGAAAATATTTTAATTATTATTATTATTATCGGAATGGAATTAAATTTATTGTATGTTAATTAATTGTTATCACTTTATTTGTTTATTGTCATTATGGCGCCAATAATTATCGATAAATTTATCAAATCATTAGTGCGGTAAGTTGCAAATTTATGAAGAATAAATGAAAAAAAACAACAACAACACAGAAAATAATGAACGACAGAAACATAAATAAAATGAAACGGATTTGTAGAAACAAACAAACAAAAAAAGGATAGGAAACTATCATTATTAATGCTAATACTTTATCCAATTAGGGACAGCGGTATGAAAACCACGACAACAATATTTTTTGCCTTTGATTTTACCGATTATTCTGGCATTCCTTTTGTTTCTTGCTGCTGTTTATTACTAGTGGTTTGTTTACAAGCAAAAACCTTTAAACTTTTTTCCGCGTGATAACGTTGCACATTGATTTGCTATCAGAAATCTCCATACTATGTTAACTAATGCCAGCCCGTTGTTTCTTGACTGCAATGACATTTATAGGGTCAATCAAATCAAAAACTAATCTCCGTGTGTTGTTTCTTTCTAAAACTTGAGAAAAAGCGAAGAAAGAGACAAAATAATACGGCTTAAAAACTAACATAACTGCTATGAATGGAAGCCAACTAATTGCCGAAACATAAATATTTATAAAGCCAACAGTGGGCAACAAATGCAAACAAATTTAGCTTCAGGCGAAAGAATTTTAAAATTTTAGCAAAATATTGAATGTGTTTGAAATGTAAGCAGGTTTTTGGAATTTTTATGTTCTTTTTATATAAGCATTGAATGCTGTATGAAAAGCCAGTGCTTATGAAATGCATTGAACAGTACAATTGCATGAAGATATTAAACTTAATATCGGTAGAGACAGAAATGTTCTTCCAGAAGAACTTCGTCTCTCGAAATAGTACGTCAACATCTTAATTACTTACTTAATTGGCCTTCAATCAGGTTTACGATCTAGTTTCTCACACCACCTATATGGTGTCTGTTAATTTTATCCACGAGTGGTGAAGCCTCTCAAATTTTTTGCCAAAAATCTGCTGAGAGGAAGTCGCGTTGGAAAAATTTTTTGTTTAGTCTACGCTGAGGTTTGAACCACGACCTTACAATCAACACACTAACTACTAAAGTTCGTTGATGTAAACATATTTTCTTATATTATATCACACGAACTAATTTTTGCTGCGCATTAGATGCTCTAATAAATCAATAAGTTGGGGTATGGGATAAATGTCGGTAAACAAAAGAGGATAAAATGATAAAATAAAAAATAAATTAAGAAATAAAAGAAACAGAGTGCAAGATGGTATGGAATCTTATCGTACATCTGAACTTAGCCTGAGATTTTCTAATGGAAACCTCTAGACTTAACCGCTAGCATAGCTTTATATGAACCTTCGAAATTAATTTCGTATTCGAATAACAATTAGCTGCGATTAAAGCGAACAGTCGCCATAGTCTAGAAGGTAGTGTGTTGGCTTATTAGACTCGAGACCGTAGTCAAAATCCTATGTCAATGCAGTCTTCTGGCAAAAACTTTGAAAGTAAAAAAACATACATAATATAATTGGTCATTACAACCCTTCAGTCAGGATTACGACCTAGTATCTCACACCACTTATGTTGTGTGTGTTAATTTTATACATCAGTGGCGGGACCTACAGTTTAAAGTCGACTCCGAACGACAGATTTTTGAGAAACTTTTTCATGGCAATTTTATTTACTTTCAGAGTTTTTGACAGAAATCTGCTGAGAGGAAGTCGCCGAAGAAATACTTTTTGTATTTTTGTTTTGATGTCTGGCCTGGGGCTCGAACCCTGGCTTTACGTCTAATAAGCCAACACACTACCTACTGGACTACGGCGATTTCAGAGCGTAAAAAATATTGTCATGAAAAGTTTCTCAAAAAAGTTTGTCGTTCGCAGTCGACTTTAAATTGTAGGTCCCACCACTCATGTATAAAAAATTAACACATACAACGTAAGTGGGCTGAGAAGCTAGTTCGTAATCCGGACTGAAGCGTTGTTATCCCATTCACCATATCAAAAACTCATGACATCGTAATTCGCCTAGGGATTTTCATTTAAGTCATGTAATTTCTTAATTCTTATGATAATAAACTCCCAATCTACATACATCTCTCTCCCTCTCCCTGTCTCTCTATATTTGCTGTTATCGATTACACCTTTGCAAACTCCACTTCCAAATGTTCATTGGTCTGAATTGCTTGTGGTGGGCAATTCAGGAAGTGTCGCAGATAATAACGATAGTGACTGCGTGCTAGGGATTTGTGAAACCTCGGTGTTAAAGGAAAATCAATTCCTGGACTCAAATCTGAAATCCAATGCCACATCAATGAGGTCCTGTCATCCTTTTTAAAAGCAATATAAATACATTGTAAATATTTCAACAACCTACGCATTTTTCTTTTTAGCCTTTTTCCACTGTTTCAGTGAAATTCTTGATTCAACGTTTTGTTAGCGTTCACGAAAAAAACTAAAAATTCCTTGAAAAAAATGGCTAGAAAATCCAGTGATAAACCGAGAAACAAATGCATTCCTATCATCAATATCATGATAATACACGCTTACATTACACTTAAGCTTTTGCGGAGGTACAATAGCAGCAACAAAACAAGGAGGCAAAACAGTAACATTATCCTTCATATGGCTGCTATAACCAAAACAGAAACCGCAATACAACACCGGCAAAGCAAAACAGAAGGAAATAACGGTATTAAATCCAGCTGCTTGCAAATAAATGAAACTGTAAACTGTAACCAGCAAATCAACAGAAGATGAGCTGTACTGAAGCCATTAGCCAAGAAATGAACGTTTATTAGTTGGCAGGCAATGGAAATGCAACAACAATGCAACAAACAGTCAGTTTTACTCCATGCCACACAATCCAAATACCAATGAATAGGTGTAAGTGCATGAGCATTTCATGTGTGTGTGTGTGTTGAGCTCTTTTCGTAACCTAACGGTTGAGTTAAATCCTTTTTTAAATAGAAATCATGTGGTCGGTCAGATTTGCAGTGACATTATTGAGGTTATTGTCTGTCTTGTTATGCTCTTCCTTTCGTATATCTTTTCTGTATGGCCATCCTGCTGTTTCTTCAATTTCCCATGTTTTTATGACCAATTTTTTTGCGCTCTCCATCAATCCCAGTACATATCATCTGCCATGATAATGATGAGTATGATTGTCTCGTAATGAAAAGCTCTTAGCGTGGTTTGTTAATGTTTCTTGCGAGACATTTATTGCTGCTTGAATGTTATGTCTTCAGTTTGTGCTTCTCTTTGTTCCCCTTCGAACATTCATTTGAGTTTTCCGAGTTTTACGGATGAGTTTGTGGTTTTATTTATGATTTCTTTTATAAGGCGATTACAAAAATCTCTGTTTTACACGATTTACAAATGAAAATGCGGATTTGAAAGGACGGCACATGGTTGTTATCAAGTTGTTTATCGAATAGACGAAGAAGAAGAAGAATAATGAAGTCAATTATTTGGTTCATGGTTTGACTAAATGAATGAAGAACTTTTATATCAAAGCCAGATAAGCGATATATTTTGCAATTAAAAAACTGCGGTAAATAACGTGATAAATAGCTACACAAGGCTATGTTACTAGCCTTAGTTTACTTACGAATGCTTTATGATGTTGATATGAGAATACCCTGCAGGTAGTAGAACTAGAGTGTGTTATTTTGTATAATTTTACATGTTTTACCAGATCTAAAGCGATAGGGAGATATTGTTCCAGATTGAATCAAAACTTTTTCGATTTTTAATAGAAAGTTTGGGTTTAGAAATCTTTTCCACATGCAAAGAAAACGTAAAAGAGCAATGAACGGGTAGCGCCATATTGAATATACAAAATCCCATATGCTAACTTAATGTTTCAGAACGATAAACTAGCCATAGACTCTGTCCTACTTTAGTCTGCTTGAGTGTCAATAATGTCTATTACAATATCAAAATTTTTTAAACGTGATTGTATTTTATTATCCTGTACAGAGCAAAACCATGACAGATCTGAAAAGCGTGACTTGAGATCAAACAGTAGCTCTGATGAAATTGCCTGTAACATGTGCTTAAGATAGGCTATATTATGAAAGGGGCATATTTCAAGGAGCTTAATTCTAACGTGTTGTAAAAATTCCCTTTCTTTATAGCCTGCAGTAGCCATAATATCGCGTCCGCCATCTAACGTTTTTTTTTTTCAACTAGTGCTTATTTTGTGAATGGTAACACTTAGCTCATGTCTGATTTGACAGATAATTAGTTTTATGCTTCCGCTGAACGAATATGGTTGTGTATACGCTTGAACAACGCTGGGAAATATTGCGACATTACTTTGAAAATCATGGTAATGTTGCAGAATGTGTGCGAAAATTGCGTACGGATTTTGGAAGAGAGAAGCACCGTTAGCTCCGTATGTTCGTTATCTTATGAAAAAGTGAAAGAAACTGGGATCCTCATCGATAAACCAAAGCGTGAAAAGCCAAAAACAGTGCGTACACCCGAGAATATTGCTGCTGTGGCAGAAAGTGTGCGTGAAGCGCCATCAACATCAATTCACCGTCGTTCTCAACAATTGAACATTTCGGAGAAACATTGAGACGAATTTTGCATAAAGACCTTGGTATGACGCGATACAAAGTCCAATTGGTTCAGGAGTTGAAGCCAATTGACCATCCAATGCGTTTTCGCTTCGCTAAGTGGGCCTGCGATCGACTTACAGAAGATGCCGATTTTGGCAAAAAAAAATCATCTTTTCAGATGAAGCTCATTTTGATCTTGGCGGGTATGTAAACAAGCAAAATTGTCGCATTTGGGGCACAGAAAACCCGCACGCATACATTGAAAAGCCGACGCACCCAAAACGAGTCTCTGTTTCGTGCGGATTTTGATCCAGAGGCATAATTGGGCCATTTTTCTTCGAAAATGAGCAAGGAGTGGCCGTTACAGTCAATGGCGATCGTTATCGGGCCATGTTGAACGAATTTTTGTTCACAAAAATTGAAGAGGAGGATATTGGCAATATTTGGTTTCAACAGGACGGCGCTACGTGGCACACAGCCGAATATACATTCGATGTTTTGCGCTCTGTTCTTGAAGATCACATTATCAGCCGCAGAGCTGATACCGTTTGGCCACCTCGGAGCTGCGATTTGACACCGTTGTACTATTATTCGTGGGGTGCCGTCAAAGATAATTGTTACGCCGACAAGCGAGAGACAATTGACGCTTTAAAGGACAATATTCATGAAGCCATTGTTGAAATACAGCTGCACACAATCGATAATGTGCTTAAAAATTTTACCGATCGTGTAGGCTACTCCATGCCCAGCCAAGGCAGCCATTTGAATGAAATAACTTTCCATTATTAACCGGAAGGAATGTACTTTCAAATAAAAAAAGAAATTTGAGAAAATATTCAGTAGTTTTTTTAAAGCATTTTCAAAAAAAAAGTTATTTGGCGGACCCTTTATGTGTAACCTATACGTGCCGACATACTTTGTATCCTACTGTGACTGATGACTTTGTCTCTGAAAAGCCAAGTTATTTCTCTTTCAAAAGTCAAACTCCATTGACTTCCTTGACTCCCTATATGTTCCAACGTACTCTGTACCCTACTGTGGCTAGTGACTTTGTCCCAGGGAAGCTAAATTAGTTTTCTTCCAAAAGTCAAGGCAGTTTTAGTTCGTGCAAATGACAAAAAAAAAAACACTTTTCTTAGAAGTGATGTTATTCTACCCGAGATTAATCTCCCTTAACAGCCATTTTGCTGAATCTTCTCCTCTAGAGCCACTCTACGTCATAGCCACTAAATAGCGAAGTCGACGTAGTCTAGTAGGTAGTGTGTTGGTTTATTAGACGTAAGGCAACGGTTCAAACACCAGGTCCAGACGTCAAAAAAAAGTATTTCTTCGGCGACTTCCTCTCAGCAGATTTCTGGCAAAATCTCAGGGAGTAAAATAAACTTGAAAACCATGTAAAGTTCCTCAAATAATATTTCGCTTGGAGTAGACTATAAACTGTAGGGTACGCCACTCATGTATAAAATTAACACATACAACATAAGTGGTGTGAGAAGCTAGGTCGTAATCCTGACTGAAGGGTTGTAATGACAAGCTATGTATGTATGCAGTGATTTTGTCGAGCCAGAACGCACCGGATCGTCGTTCCTGTACTTCCTTTTTGGACAGGAGCGCCCTCCGGAACTAAAGATGATTTCTGATAACGAGAATTGGGTGACGTTTTGAAAAAAAATTAAAAAGAATTGCTGATTTTTTTTTCTAAGTTTTGACGAATTGTATTTTTATAAACAAGGGTTTGAACCGAACCCGAACCGGAACGAATCGGCTTGTTTTTCCGAATCGTGAACCGGAGTCCGGAACGCGTTCCGGTAAAAAAAATTAGCACAACACCACTGTATGTATGTATGTAATAAGCGCCCTATCAAACTGACCTCTTTCGATACGAAACAGATGGAGTTCTCTCTGTTTGAAATACGTCCATTATCAACCATCATGTTAGCGCTTAACAGTGATTGCTATCATTGGCGATATGCGACCTTTAACTACTTGTATATTTCGTCAGTTCAAGACTCCTTTAGGCAGCTGAGAATGAAATACAATTCATCAATAAATTTTTATAAAATTAAACTCTTATTACTGATACTACGTGTACGGATACATAATTTTTTAGCCATGATTTCATAATTATGATGTTATTGCAATCAAAATAGCTCCTATATTTTATGTTGTTTTGCCTTTTTTAGTCTCGTTAGTTTACCGCTGTTAATTAAAACTATTTTTGTGCTCAATAAAGAAAAAAAACCAACTCGTTTTTATGAATTTCATTTTCATTTTTATTATCATATTCATTTTCTTTTTTTATTCTTCTTCTGGTTTTTTCTTTTTCTGTTTTCAAACAGTTATTGAATTTGCACAACAACCATTACGCTCGTTATGCAATAATAAAGGCAAAAGGGGGGCGGGGGGCCAAAAGAATGAAAATGTTGAGAACATTTCTTAACTGTCAGGCAGACAGAGAGAGAGAGAGACAGTTGAAAGCACAGAGAGACAGACAGAGAGACAGACAGACAGAGTGTAATGTAAACGTTTAAATTAATTAAACTTTTATGTAGAGTTTGTGTACAAAAAAAAACCAACAACAACAACCAAGAACAACAATAAAATATATATAAATGTGGGTAGAAATAGCAACAATAAGAACAATAACAAAACGTTGTTTTTTTTAAACAAAAATTCACCGATAAAAAAACCGTTACAGTAAAGAAAACATATTGTTTTTCTCCTCTCTTTGGCTTTCTCTTATTCTCTCTTTTATGCTGGCGAGTATTTGTTTTTTTTTTTTTTTGTTTCTCTTCATCATGAGTTTATCGCCAACCACAGTGAAATTATGATGCCAGGGTGTCATGTTTTTAACATTTTTTACGCGCCACTTCAGCAGAAAACAACAAGAAAAAAAAGGCCAGTGAGAGAAAAAAAATTGTTGGTTGGGCTATGAAGAAAAAAATTACAAGAATTTCAAGTAACGGTCCTACTGACGTTTTTAAGTCGTTTCTTTATTTTCTTTTTGCATTATTTATTTCGCTCATTTCCTTTTACTTGAAAACGTTTTTGCCTAGAAAAAGGAGTGCAAGAGACATACACGGGTAAAGAAGAGTAAAGAAAGCAAAAAAAAACAAATTAAAAATGAAACATGAAAATGTCTTAAAAATGATTTTTCTTTTCTTTTCTTTTTTTCTGTTCTGTTTTAACTTGTTCTTGTTCTTCTTGTGTTCCTTTTAACAAAGTAACAGTATTCTTTACATGTCCGCCTTTCAACTTTACTTTTATATTCCTTGCTGTTCTCCTAAGAAAGCTGGCAGTTGGTGATGGCGGTTGTGATGCTTAAAGGCTGGCATTTGTAAGAAAGACTCTTTTTATGCTATAAACGTGGAGAAAAGAGAACATAACCGTTATTTAATCGCGATCTTATTACAAGCGTTAATTACAACGCATTGTTAAGTTTGTTTGTTGTTGTTGCTGGGTTTTTTATTCTTATTTTTTCTTAGTCGGCTTGTATCAGTTACACAGTCAGTCAACTTGATTGCATGCACTATGGGTCAATTCTAGACAAGTTTATCAATTTTAGTACACATAATTACTGAATTAATAATTAGAATGCAAATGCAAATATTTCCTTGCAAATATTTCCTTGAAGATTGCCAACGAATGGGAAGAGAAATGTTTTGTGATCTTTTTGTGAATTGTTAGACATGAGCACATACATATGAAGCTCGTGAGATTGGCATTTCTCTCTTTAGGTGCAAACAAACTTCAGAAAAACTGTAATTATTCACTAAGGCGTGATGAAGTTACTGCGGACCTTTGAATATACGAGCAAAATCTACTCCGAAAACCAGCATAGGGACCTCAGAGCTGTCGTAACGTGGCACCATCTGTGGAATTTTACTCACATGGGTTACTAAGCACACAACATTACTGCCGAAACTATAATTACAAGAAAAAGGAATAGCTCATCATCATTATACGGCAGACAAATGATTTTTGAGCAGTCAGAAATTATCGACAAAACAGCGTAGCCACACTTTTTACCAGAATGGCTAAGAAATTATAGACCTATGGGAGATATAATTGAACCTTCTATAGAACCTACGTAAATTAACCTTAAGGCTGCTATTAAAATAATATATTCAAGCCTATCGCATTATACACGTATTTGAGAAATTTGTGCCGACTTTTCTTCAATTTAGTAAGCTTTGGTCGGGCTTACAAAATACACGTCAGAAGCAGAACTACGTTAGGAATTATGATTTAATAATTCATTGAACATACACTGAATGCCATAAGTGAGTCAACACTTTTGTTCTTAAGTATAAAAAAAGTTCCTTTACCATGAATTGTTGTATTTGTTTTAACATTTTATAAGTAATAAATAAACGTTTTTATTTTTGGAAATTTATTCGATTATTCTCATTTACTTCCTCTCGTTCAGTGTATAACTGTCTAAGCCATGCCTTGTAAGTGAGCAAATTTCTGCTGAAATTAAAACCTAAAAACCTTAAGCATTTAAAGAATTCCATTCTTTACTTAATGGTGCTTAGAGGAATTGTATTGTATTGGATTGGAAAAAACGTTCCTGCAAGAGTACTGTAACCAAGAAGTGTTGTCTTAAAGGGGGTGTAGCAAAAACCAGAAAGGAGCCATTTTTTCATCAATATTTTACACGTACATTATCACGATTTACTTTATTATTTTGCTTGTCCCAACCCATAGTGCAATAGAGCTTTGTAAGCGGCTCGTTTTACCCATTACAACGTTTATTTATTTTTCAGTTCTCAATAGGAATACTTTGGTGGCTTTAAACAAAGTACGCTACAGAAACTTTCATCAGAACTTTAAATAGAAAATTTCAAGGGAAAATATTCAAATGAAAATAAAATGCCAAATACTTAACACCATAACGGATTAAAGAAAGATTTTCTCTTTTACAATCATAATCAATTCTTGTGTTTTTTTTTGCGTAACAATAAACCTTAACAAATCAAACAATAAACCAACTATGCCATCTCAAATGTATTCTTGACCAGCGTAAAAGAAGAAACTCAAGAATAAGAAGAGCTAGAGAGAGAAGGAAAAAAAGAAGGAAAATATTGTAAATGAACTGGCATTTTTCATAGAAACTTAACATTTCTTATAAAAATAATGATTAAAGTAAAGCAAACCACTAAAGATAACCTGAACCGAGGTATTCTCTTTTAGTTTCTTTCTCTCTCTCTCTCTCTTTAGTGATTATTAACTTTGAAAAAGGTTGTAAAGTTTTAAATATCAGCCGAAGTTAGTATCGAATGCAATACAATTTTTAAAGAGGGTTTGATGCGACCATTTTAAATATAAAAAAATTAGTTTCAATGGAATAGCAACTAATACTATTTGCTGAGTGCATAACATCATTCTATGGAAGCATTTTACTTTTACTTTGGAAGCTTTTAACATTGTCTGGAGGTGATAGTCCAGAAAAGAGAACTGTGAGTTCAAATCATTATAAAGTATTCCATTTTTGGCTTTTTAAGGATGTGAGTAAAATTAATTGAGAACATACATACATAATTAGTCATTACAACACTTCAGTCAGGATTACGGCCTAGCTTTTCACACCACTCATGTCGTGTGCGTTAATTTTATTCGTGAGTGGCGGGACCTATAGTTTAACGTCGACTCCGAACGACAGACTTTTGAGAAACTTTTTCATGGTAGGTTTATTTACTATCAGAGTGTTTGGCAGAAATCTGCTAAGAGGAAATCGCCGAAGAAATATTTTTTTCATATTTCGTTTTTTGATGCCTGACCTGGAATACGAACCAGGTCTTTACGTCTAATAAGCCAACACACTACCCATTAGACTATGGCGACTTCGCCTTGATTACAAATATTTTCATTCATACATCAATACAACCCTTAAGTCAGGATTTCCACTAAGATTCTCCCAACTTATGTGGTGTGTATTAACTTTATCCATAAGTGCAGGGACTTCCAGTTTAAAATCAATCCCGAACGACAGATTTTTGAGAGATTTTTCATGTTAATTTTGTTTACTCTCACTGTTTTTGCCAGAAATCTGCTGAGAGAAAGTCGCCTAAGAAATATTTTCTTCATATTTCGTTTTGCAGGAAATGTCTGAGCTGGGGTATGAGACCCTACGTCTAATAAGCCAGCACACTACCTACTAGACTAAGGCGGCTTCACTTGATTTAAAATATAATGAACATAATCCAGATATTCAGAAACTGAAACGACAAAATTTGACAATATTTTGATCTTCCATAACGGCTATCCATAGGTTCTGGCAAGGAGCAAACCAAACTCCAATACGAACGGATAACAACAGCACGAAATAATGCCTGTAAACGTTGCAAAAGCCTGATGGTGATAGAACCACCATGGAATGAAATCTGCAGAATAAGTTTAAGACTAATTTGTCACTAAAGTATACAACGTTTTAGTAGATAACAGTAGGCAAAGCCTATTGCAAATTTGAATTGAAATTAATTCCATGGGTTCGATCCCCAGGCCAGACATCAAGACAAAATACAAAAAGCATTTCTTCGGCGACTTCCTCTCAACAGATTTCTGGCAAAAACTCTGAGAGTAAATAAAATTGCCATGAAAAAGTTTCTCAAAAATCTGTCGTTCGGAGTCGACTTTAAACTGTAGGTCCCATCACTCATGTATAAAATTAACACATACAACATAAGTGGCGTGAGAAACTAGGACGTTGTACAATAGGTCAATTCGACCTCCGGGTAGTGTACTTGTCTTAATTGACAAGTACAAGTCCTCTATCCTAACCTAACCTAACCTATTTCACCATACAAGAGCATATTTCTATTTATTACAAGAAAAGCAAAGAAAAATCGCCGTAGTCTAGTAGATAGTGTGTTGGCTTATAGACGTAACGCCTCGGTTCAAACTCCAGGTCAGAAATCTACCACAAAACGAAAATGAAGAAAATAAGTCTTCGGCGACTTCCTCTCAACAGATTTCTGATAATAACTCTGGAAGTAAATAAAAATTGCCATGAAAAGTTACTCAAAAACATCTGTCGTTCGGAGTCGACTTCAAATTCTAAGTGACAAAAATTACCACATACAATATAAGTGGTGTGAGAAGCTAAGTCGTAATCCTGACTGAAACGCTGTAATGACCAATTGTGTATGTATGCATGTATATAACAAGAAAAGCTCTTTAAGTTATTGTCTTTGATGAACAAATGCTGGGCTCATTTGATTTTAAAAACGTATTAAAACTTTGGATCTGTTACTCCTACACGTTAAGTAATTCTAAAGGATTTATAAAATTTATTTGAGTATTTTCTTTTCTATTCTACCATAAAAATGTGTTGCTGAGCACTCTGCAAAGTTTGGTGTATTTGATGTTTAAAACAATAAAATTAAAAAAAAACGAAGTTTTACTCCATTTACATGCAAACATCATATATCATGAGAAAGTATGCAACATTAAAGTGAAGAGCACAAAGTCATACACACACTGCTGTAGGCTGAAATCGACTTCAATCTTACCTATGCAATCTAGGCAATGCACTGTTGCCGCTAGCTAGGCCAGTCACATGCTGAAATTTTCTGCTGCTTGTCTCTGCTTGAATATTATAAAACCAAAGACACGTCAATTTCAATGAAAGATTGAGGCGCAAGACATAAATACCTATATCGGTATACGTATCCTTCTGTTACGTTTTTCCCTTTTGAAAACGTTTAAAACATGAGCTCGTAGATTGCAGATAAAACAAAAATAAATTTGTGTTTAGTTTTAATTAAAATTTTTTATTATTCGCAAAATTCTATGTGCCACTGTACCACAACCTGATGTAAACAACAACAATTGCTTTGTTTGTTATTCCTCTGTTTGCACCCTTCGCATAAACAATAACAACTGTTCGACAGATGTTTTGTAACGGAGATCTTCAAACCACGATTGCTGTCTTCAAACGCAACGCGTCTTCACACAAGACTGTCTAAACTTTTACTACTCTGTTGCCTGCTTTGCCTTGCCTTTTATATGACAACATAAACAGTCTGATGAATGTTTTTGCAAGGCAAATGTTCGGGGCTTCGCTTTCTCGAGATCTCTGTAAATGTTAACATCGTTGTTTCATTACTGTAGTTTGTGTTTACATTTACTATTGCATTTATTATTTGTTGTTACATTTTTGCTTACTTGTTTATCATTTTTTTAAGCTGGCGTTTGTTGTTATATTTTTGTTTACTTGTTTATTATGTAAACAAGTTCATTGTTTTTGTTTTTGTAGCTTTTGTCTATAATTTAGATGTTAAACGATATTCTTCTCATATTTATTTCATTTCTTCTAATATTTATCACATTTTATCAGTTGATTTAACAAACTCTTGAGCGACATCTACCTCCGTTGCTTCGTCATGTCGCTGGCATAAGGTATAGGGTGTCCATGAGTCTAGAGACTGTATTTGTAACCTTAAAAGAATAGAATTTATTTGTTGCATAGAAATAGTTTTTTTTATTTGCTTTCTCTTGCAACTCGAAGGAAATATTAACAAACAAACAAACAACAACACTAAATAATAAAAAGCAAAGTAAAGTGCATTTAAATGTAGTTCTTCTTCTTGTTCCTACATAATATTTTCTATAAAACGAACTGAAAAGAGAGATTGAAACAAAAGCATTAAAAAAGGTAAAAATAAATTAAAATGTGTGGGCATCTTACAATTTATTTAAAAACTTAAATATTCTCATACTCTCTCTCTCTCTCTGTGTCTCCCTGTCTCTGTATTATAATAAAACCATTGGATTGTATAAAATTATTGCAACATTTCCTTTCTAGAATCTTATATTCGTTTTATAGAAAAAATAAGAAAATAAATAACGCCTTAGAAGGTTTATATTATTGCCACCTTTAATCTTACCAGTATCCTGGAAAAATTGCACAGAATTACATGCTAAAGACGTTAACATAACTGCCTACTCTTTATCCCTTTCAAGCTTGCCACAGTCTGTTGCCTACGCATTTCAAAAAATCTACTAAAAATCATAAATCTTAAGCCATCATTAAATATGTTGTGGAAAATTTCGTTTTTACTTCATGGCATGCCATTAAAAGAGGTGAAAGTTCAATAACGTACAACAATTAATTCCAACAATTTTTTTTTGTATTTTTTTTATTTGATTTCATCATTATCTGGCAGATAATCACAGCTTAAATATTAAATACTTCACGCTCTGCTTTCTATAATTAATTAACGTTAATTAATCACTGTCGAAACAGTACAGTATAGACATGCATACACATAAACACACACACACACACACACATGAGCATAAATATCCAGTTGGAAGGCTACAAAGAGTTAAAGCCGACTATGAAGCTCATTTTTTGTAATACACTTCGTTTAATACAGAAAATCTACGAAACTAGATCTAAATTAAACATAATTATGTACGTATTTATAACATACATACATACATACATACAAGAGATTAGCAATGAGTATTCAAAAAGAAGAGTAGAATCGAATCATACTCATAATTTTCGATACTTATACGCATTCATACTTATTTTAATATCTTGGACCCCTACTCATATTCAAAGTTCGAAGTACTCATCATATTCATACTTAACAACACGTTTGATGTTGTTGACTACGACTCTCTATAACTCAACATATACACGAATCACAAAATAAGTATGAATCACGTACGAACACTAAAATACTCACTGGAAGGTTGTGTGTTTGCTCTGCTTTCTGCTCTGTCTTGTTTGCTTATGTGTCTTTTTTCTTTTTTTTTTTGTAAATGCAACAACAACTGTCAGTCACTTGAATCCTTTATAAGTATTATACAGTATTTTTCTAAAATTATGAATCGAACTGAGTAGGCTTATGAATCAAACATATTTGGAATGGTATGAGTTTGATGTCAATGAGAGCAAAACAAAGTATATGTTATCGACAAGTAGAGATGCGCGGCGTATTGATTCTCAGATTACGGCTGATAACTATACTTTAGATACGGTCAAGGAATTCATCCATCTTGGCTCCGCTGTTACCAGCAGAAATGATGTCAGTCTGGAGATCAAGCGCAGGATCACTCTTGCCAACAGGTGCTACTATGGTCTCAATAGGCAATTGAGTAGCAGAGACCTCTCTCGTGCGACAAAACTAACACTCTACAAGACACTCATCCTACCCGTGCTTCTTTATGGCGCAGAGGCATGGACGCTTTTAAGTACAGATGCAGCGGCCTGGAGAGTGTTCGAGATAAAAGTACTACGCAAGATCTTCGGTCCAGTGCGAGTTGGCGATGATTTCCGTATCCGATCCAACAGTGAGCTGTATGAGCTCCTCAACGACATAGACGTTGTACAGCGTATTAATATCCAGCGGCTGCGCTGGCTCGGCCATATCGTTCGAATTGAGGAGGATGCTCCGGCGAGACGGGTATTTGATGCGGGAATCTGCGGAAGTCGGCGAAGAGGACGCCTTGCATCCGTTGGAAGGACCAAATCGAGGAAGCACTGTCATCGATTGATGTGACCAACTGGCGTAGGAGCGCACGAAGCAGAGGCGCCTGGAAGGATGTGTTGCGGCAGGCGGAAATCCGTTAAACGGATTGTTATGGCCAATTAAATAAGTAAGTGAGTTTGAAGTTAACGTTGTAAGCATACTCATTGCAACCTGTACTTATAAATCAACGTTGTAGTGAGTATGGATGAATCCGAGTAGTTTGAATTTCAATATTGTTGACTCACTTATATTCAAAATTTCATGAGTGCTTATGGGTAGCGAAAAAACGTTTCTTTGATGATCTGGTACATACATAACATAATTGGTCATTACAACTCTTTAGACAGGACTACGACCTAGCTTCTCATACCACTTATGTTGTAAGTGTTAATTTTATACATGAGCGGCGGGACCTACAATTTAAAGTCGTCTCCGAACGACAGATTTTTGAGAAACTTTTTCATTACAATTTTATTTAATCTCAGAGTTTTTGCCAGAAATCTGCTGAGAGGAAGTCGACGAGGAAATATTTTTTTCATATTTTGTTTTGTTGGAGATATCTCACCTATAATTTGAACCGAGGCCTCATGGTTAAGAAGCCAATAGACTACCTACTAGACTTGCTGTATAAGCAAGTTGGCTTTGTTATTCTTACTTCAAAAGGCCAAAATATGATGCCCGTACGGCATCTGAATAAAAACGTGCCAGCTACGCACATCATTAGCTTTCCCTGAACACTAGCTGAGTAGTCACACTTTAATATTTTTTTTTTTTAAATGTTACAAAACGCAACTCTAATAGAAAATATTGTTGCGAATAGCGAACGATGTTGAATATCATAGTGAAACAAACACTGATAAGCACAGATGGATATTAAAGCCAGAGATTATCTTTATATATACAAGCATACAAATGCTATGTGCAAGAAAAATAGTGAGTTAATAAGATTAAAAATCAAAGAGAATTAAAATGTTTTATTGTTAAATTAAAATAAACGAACAACAATAACAATATAAAGTTTATAACAACATTATTATTTATTAGTACACGTAGATTAATACCGCAATTAAAAATTGCTGTTAAAGCCAACACACGTAAAAGTTAAAGTCATTATTTTAAAAGACTTTTTCAAAGAAAAAGAAATAAAAATTATTACAAGCTTTAAGGCTTGAGGTATAAAAGATGTTCTCTGTTTCTCTGTCTGTCCCTTATATGAGAAGTTATGTACGAGGTCTTGGCTATAAAAAAAGAGACAAAACAAACCTACACACATTGTTTTAAATATGATGAAGAATAGGGAGAGAAGGCAAGCAGCGAGTGTATGTAATAACCTTTAATCGCAGCCAATAAACGGCTATTAATAGTACTCAACAAATATGTACGTATATTTCTCTTACAAAACCGCATATGGGTTTTTAAATGTACGAGTATTTGTTATGCTATAAAGTCGTGACACCTATACATATGCATTGTTTTTAAGCATTTTTGTTTTATTATCCTCTTTTTAAAACTCTCTTTTCGCCATCATCATCGTCATCATTATCATCATTATTATTATTATGATGATAATTGCAATTCCTTTTGTGTGCCTATCATAACAATCATTAACACTTTATGGCCTGTAAAACGTAATACATACAACGTAATAAAGCGTGTACTCAGTCATATCATCCACATCATCCAGATGTTGTTAATTTTGTTGTTTTTTGATTTATTTTTATACCCTTTTTTTAACATTTAATTTATTGTATGCATGCATACATACATATATAAGTACATATACATACATACATATATACATACATAAGTATGTGTTTGTTATCTAAAGAGAGAGAGAGAGCGAGAGAGCGAAGGATGATTCACATACAATCATCATATAACTGTCGGATATTTTGATAACTCGGATAGACATACTGACAGCTAGACATTCCTTTCATATGCAGAATGGCAGCCAGACAGATGACCGGACAGATTATGCATGCAAAGCATATCATTTCAATACAAACACATATGATATCATATCGCCAGACAGATAAATAATTAAAAAGACATACATACGTAGACATGTGCAAGCAGATAAAACGAATTTTCGGCTGAATTTTAAATCAATCTTCTAATCGGTATATTATAATGAATTTGGAAAAAATAATCCAAATAAATAAAGGCAATTGAAATACGCACATAAACTGACTAAACGTTCCTATGCCGTATACGAGTAAATACCTTCAGGCGAGTGAGTGAGTATCGAAATGAAAACCTTTTTTCTTCTGTTTTTATAACCAAAAATATTAACACATATTTAAGCTAATGGTTGGCGTATAAGTTCATCATATTTGTTAAAGACCTCAGTGAATACATATAGGCGTAAGGAGTATCTAAACAGCATACTTTTGTGCCTTGCCCTACAATGTAAGCTTAACTCTTGCTTTCATACAAAAAAATACTGCAACTTATTACTTTTTATTACAGCAGAAGTGACATGGTGATCACAGTTATTGAAATGCAGACTGAATGACATAAGATGAGCTGGGCTTAACTGATGATAGGTTAGGTAGGTTAGGTTAGAGGACGTGTACTTGCCAATTAAGACAAGTACAGTAGCCGGAGGTCGAATTGACCCATTGTACAACGTCCTAGTTTCTCACACCACATATGTTGTGTGTGTTAATTTTATACATGAGTGTTGGGACCTACAGCTTAAAGTCGATTCCGAACGACAGATTTGTTTGAACGGATTCGCCCGAAGGTTTAATCGTTTGTCGCGAAAGCTTTAATTTTGCAATTTAGCAGCTAGCTCACACCAAATCAGCCAACATGAATAAATAAAATTTTCTCTCTAAAGGTAACTTATTCTACCGATTTTAGCATAATCTCTAAGGGCTTGAACGAATTCTAACAAAGAAAAAATTATGATGCTTATCGACGTACACTTAACTCAAGTAATTTCCATCGTATGGCATACAAATGTTAAAGATTTTCGAAGCTTGTACTCAAGATTCTATATCTTGCAAACGACCAACATCCTGCACTATACATATACACATAATTGGTCATTACAAGCCTTCAGTCATGACTACAACCTAGCTTCTCAACACCACTTATGTTGTGTGTGTTAATTTTATACATGAGTGGTGGGACCTACAGTTTAAAGTCGATTCCGAACGACAGATTTTTTTGAGAAATTTTTGCATGGCAATTTTTATTTATTCTCAGAGTTTTTTCCAGATATCTGCTGAGATATCTCCATTTAGTTGGAGATAGTTCGCCTATGGTTTGAACCGTGGCCTTACGCCTAATAAGGCAACACAATACGTACTAGATTGCATAGAGCCCCCGTTCACTTTTATTTCTACCTCTAGTAGAGAATAGATTTATTACAATAAAATCCTGCATATTATATGCACATTTGCGGCTTTTAAATGAAGCTGGATACGTACTGCAGTCAGTTGTATGTGGTGGCATCACCATCATCATAATATGTTGACGTTTAAAGCTGCAACAGCAACATTACCATCGTCTCGTTCATCTCATATTCGTTTCGTTCGTTTTATATTCTCTTCGTCTGTCATTATAATAAATTACATCTCTGTATGCGTTTGAGAATATTAAGTTTTCTGGCATAAAAAAAAAATAAAACCAAGGGAGTTTCAGTTTGATGCAAAAAAAAGTACTTATCATAGGGAAAAAATTAAACATTTAAAAAAAAATATTAGAGATGAGGGTAAGATTTTCGGCCAAGTTATTTAAAACCCAGAGTTTATTGTCGTTTAAAGTGTAAAAACCCAAACTTTTGTAGTCAAATTTAATTGCCATTTTTCCTGTGCTCAATAGATTTTATGAACTTTTTTTTTACCACCACGTATATCATCAACAGTTTACACATGAGCCCATAAATATTGCAGATATTGAGTCTGGTGGTGTTACGCCTGGCAGTTGCTGTTGCAAAAACTCGGCCTTTCAGAAATCGTCCAGCGGACAATTGTTATTTTATTCCGTAAGCCATGGATTTTTTTGTTTTCCATTGCAATACAAGCGAATGTTTTTTTTCGATTTTTTCCATTTGTTTTCAATTTAATTGAAGGAATTTTTTTTTCAGGAATTTTTCAAATCTCATAAAAATTTGTATTGCCAAGGCGCAATGGAAGATTTATGAGATTAAAAATGCAGAAAGGGAGAAACTTAAATTTCGTTAGAAAGTATAAACATAACTGGTGAGATAAATTTTGTAACAGTTCTGGGAACACGTTCATGAGCTTCAGTGTTTCCGAATAAAAATCTTCAAATTTTTTTTCTTGTTTCCTTAAGAGTTTAAAAAATTTTTTGTGTGCTTTCTTTAATTCCCTTTAAGCTATGAATCCCCATTTTTAAAACAAAATTTGACTTGACAACATTGCTAATAATTGAGCATAAATTGTAATTTAAGAAATGTTCAATACTGACCTTTTAATAATAATTTATTGTATTCTTAACTTGCCTTGCCACTACACCCACTTATCGAATGCAATAAACCCTCATCTTACAACTATTTCGGGTAATAAGATTTCCTTTTATTTTTTTTTTGGTTGGCAACAATCTCTTAAATTTAATGCAGCAAAGTTGATTTTATTTCACGTCCAATGCCTGAGGAAAAAGTGAAACTTGTGTGAAAAAATGTAACCTTTTAACCCTCATTACTTGTGTTCTTTTTTTTGCATTTTTTCTAACACACTTTATCTAAAAGGCAACTGTGCGTAAATTGTGCCATAATATACGTGTATGCTCAATAAATGTCAAAAAACAAAAAAAAAAAGGAGAAAAAAATTGTTTAATATACAAGAGCCGAGGAGAAGTATGTGGCAGTACTTATGAATTTCACGTTTTGCTATTTTTTATTTTTTATTTTATTACAGCACCCCAAAACGGGAGTATAAAATTAAGGCATTGAAAACAGCAAAGAGGAAAAGGTTTAACAAAGACATTAAAGTGCCATTAAACCCTTTAAATAAGAGCCAACCAATAAATAACAAACGAAATAAAAATCCCCGTATATTTCAAAAAATTAAAAAAAAAAACAAAAAAAGTGTACAACAGCTATAACAACGAAATGTAATGGAAATATTAAAAATAAAATAGTATTTGAAATTCAAAAAAAAAAAAAAAACAATAAAATTGTAACGAAAACGAAAAAGTTATAAAACGGAAAAACAATTTGCCCTTTAGCCTCATGCAAACATTAATACTCACACTTGCTTATATTAACACAGTTTTAACACATACCCATAACAAGCACATCCACACCAAATATGGTGTATACACACAGGCTGTACAGAAACGAGTAAAAAAAATGTGAAAAATAAAGAGAAGCTAAAAAAGCATCATTTGCACATGAAAATTACTAGAGAAATGAACTTATGAACAATAAAAACAACAATAACAACAACAACAAAAATAAACACATACACACAAAAAGTATAACAGTTAAATTGAAACTAAATTTATACAAAAAAGTCACGTTTGTCCAGCACACTTACACTTACCCAGCCAGCGCACAAATACAACAAAAACCTCATGTATGGAAACTCTTTTAATAGAAAAAATGTATAAACGATGACAATGGCATATAACAGAAAGAAAAGAGAGAGAACGAAAGAGAAAGAGAAACTTATTAAACCAGTTTCCATACAATTTGAATGTATAGGTTAGTTCAAGTGTTTTCAGAGTAAAAGATTGATTCAATTTAAATACACTTCACTCCATGCTGGCTATAGCTGAGTATAAGACAGTCTATCTATATTTTATGGTTTAAATTATAAATATAAGTGTAGACGTGTGTATGTATGTATGTGTGTGTGAGTAATAAATATTCATCTCTACATAAGGCTTATAAAAATGCACAAGAAAAACTCATGAGAGCATAAACTGTTAAACGAAAAAAATTTTTTTTCTTTTTTCATTCTTTTTTTGGAGAAACGACACAAACTATTTCAAATATATGAGGCTTTAGGGGGTCTACGTGAGGTTATTTAATAAATGTTATAACAATTTAGATAAAGTTAACACAACTCTCACAAGTTTTTTTTTCTTTTTTTTGTTCTTGTTGCACACATTATATTCATTGATGTAAAGGAAATCAAGGGAAAAAATAAAATAGAAAGAGAAAGAGAAGTAGAAGAAAAATTGAGAAAAATTTAAACCAAATCAAATGATCGCTTCAGTGACTTGTACGCATACATTTGATGCGACATACTCCTACATGTATGAATTGATATACAATGGAACGTGCATATAAACTCAGTTAAACTAATTCAGTTTGGTCTTAATTTATGCATGATTTCATGGACGTACATAGCTTTATATCTCACTGTTCATAAGCAAAATTTGAAAATTATAAAACTAAAATAGAAAGTTTTTTTCGGTAATAAGACTTGAATTAGAAAAGGTTAATGGAGATTCATTCATTAAATTTTCTATTTGTGTTTAAAAGATTTTAATAATATTGATATTTCATTAGTTTTCCCGTGTTACATACAAAATTTTACTATTATGCCAAACGTATATTAAACACCCATACGTATGAGCATTATTTAATTGCTAATCAATCAATAATCATACGCACTGTTGTCCTTATATAATATTGTGGCATAATAGTGTATTTGCTTAAAGGCATGCATGAAAAATATTTTTTAGCTTTAAAAGCAATATAAAAAATTTTAGATTTTGTTTCTTATTGCTGCTTCTTTCTCTCTGTCTCTCTCTCTCTCTCTCCTTATACATCTTTTTATTTAATATTCATATTCCATATTCACATACCCTTGCATAAAACAAATAAATCTTGATACTTTCTGTCAATGTAACTAATTAAACGATGACACTCTGTTACTGCCTTACACTTCTCTTCCATTATTTCATGTCTTTGTTTTTTTCTTTTATTTTCGTTGGCTTTTTTTCAAGGCTCTTGATCTTTTTTTAATTTTTCAATTTTATTCATTTTGAAACACCCTATACTTTACATTACATGCATTAATTGACTAAACAAGGTGCGTGAAGTCGTCGCAGTCTAGTAGGTAATGTATTGGTCTCCGGTCAGACAGGTCCAACAAAACGAAATCTGAAAAAAATATTTCTTCGGCAACTTCCGCTCACCAGATTTCTGACAAAAACTCTGAGAAAAAATGAAATTGACATGAAAAGTTTTTTAAAAAATCTGTCGTTCGGAGTCGACTTGATCAAATTAACACACACAACATAAGTGGCTTGATAAACTAGGTCGTAATCCTAACTGAACTGTTGTAATCAGCAATTGTGTATGTAAACAAAGTGGGTAGAGTTAAAATAATAATAACTCCGTTTATACGTGCTTGAAGTCGCCGTAGTCTAGTAGGTATGTTGGCTTAGTAAAGCCAGAGTTCGAGCCCCAGGCCAGGCATCAAGACAAAATACAAAAAGTATTTCTTCGTCGACTTCCTTAAAAACTCTGAGAGTAAATAAAATTGCCATGAAAAAGTTTCACAAAAATCTGTCGTTCGGAGTCGACTTGAAGCTGTAGGTCTCACCACTCATGTATAAAATTAACACACACAACGTAAGTGGTGTGAGAAACTAGGACGTTGTGCAATGGGTCAATTCGACCTCCGGGTACTGTGCTTGTCTTAATTGGCAAGTACACGTCCTCTAACCTAACCTAACCTAACCTACACGTGCTTACATTTCCACAATCATTGTAAATTTCATATGCGCCAGTAGTGTAGAGCGGTGTGCCTAGGTTCAATGGAGTAGCTACTCTCACTCTATTCAACAACTTGAAAAATCTTGGAATCTTGAATACACAATCCAGGCAGCAACTTCTCTTTTATCGCTCCAAAAATTATATACTGATTGTACTATATTGCATTAAGACCTCTATTTAATGGAGACGCGCCACGGTGGATAGTTTTGAACGACATCATCTAAAGCAATGTTTACTACCTTGTTACTATCACACATGTTGACGAAACAAGTTATGCTAAAATCTTGGGTATAGTGGTCCTTAATATCGACCTATCGACTACACGATGCTTGAACACTCTTTCGATTCTGAACTTACAGTGGATATGCCTGTTATGATAATATTTTGCCAGAGAGTATAAGACAAGTATTTGCTGGATGGGTCGGGATCAGTGTGAATCCGTTTCGAACAGATCGCTAAAAAGTGGCCTCTGGGTACCCTTTGGACTGGAGGCTAGAAATACTTCACATTGAGTTTCACAGATGCCTTCAGAACGAGAACGAAGCAAAGACCACAGAACACAGAACATCTTTTCTATCATTATCTGACACTTGGATACGCAGAATTTATTAACAGGACATGTCTAGTCAAAGGTGATTTGAATAGACTTCAAACCTTAATACAAAAAATGGCTGACTAGTGCCAAACCAGGATATATAAGTGCATGACACGAAATACGAAATATCGGTATTACAATGGGACCTTAAGTAAGCTATAATCATTAAGGCGACTGCCAATTTCAGGTGACCTAATCTAGTTGTGTAGAGTACAATATTATCAGCTCCAGGGCCTGTAATAATTTACTTTTTTCGTTTTACTTCATGTAAATTGGCACTTTGATATTGAAATTGATATTTTGTTTTGAATCAATTTATCTTTTACTCCACCATATTGTGATTTTACTCACTTTCTCTCTCTCACTCTACATATAATATTCCACCTGCTTATAAGCGCTTCACACACAACTTCTTTTTATTAAAGCTTACAAATCGCACTCGTACTAAAATGATGTTGAAAATACTTATAAAACGTAGTCGTCAATGTGTGTGAGGGAGAGAAAGAGAGAGAGAGAGAGAGAAAGAAAGAGCGGGAAACCGTTTTCGTTGGTTTTTTTTCCTGAACATTTAATTTTTCTTTTGCTTTTCACACGCACATAAGGATACAAGTAAAAACATACGAAATGTGTGTGTCTGTGTTTGTATGTGTGTGTGTGTAAATTGTTTATGGTGACAATAATGTTATGCTCGTGTAAAAGTTCAATTTCCATATGTATTGTATTACAATATTACAATAATGCTGCAATAATCAAATTTTCTTTCTTATTTTCTTATTTTCTTATTGTTTTTATTGTTATTGTAATTTTTTATATTCTTGTTTTCCTTTATTTTTGTTTTTTTTTCACAAAAAGGAATATTTTTTGTTTAAAACTTAAATTTTTCATCCACCGCTTTATACCCACCACTTAAGAGGAAAAAAACATGATTATTATGCCCCAATAGTCTGGGAAAATATTGCGGCAGGCAAGGCGAATGGAAAAAAAATGCGAACAGCAGACAAGATGAACACGAGCAGAGTCGAATAGCAAATTTATTTCATGTTTCATGTTTCATTTAACAGCGTTTATGTTGTAACTGCTTATTACCGAAATGGTTTTTTTAAGCTAAAACACAATGGAGACAAAGTAAGTAAAAAATATGTATGAAATGTGATTGGTTTTATACGAAACATACAAATACTTCCACACTTTTGTAATATATAAGCGAATACAAGGTGTTACAAATAAATGAATTAATTTTACATAAAATAACTAAACATTCTAACAATAAAGATGCGGCCAGATTATGTAAATATTTCTCAAAAATTATGACTCTTATTGAAAGATAATTTATAAAGCAATGTAAACTATTAAAATATCCTATTATCCCTTGAATACTTGCAAGGCAGCAGTTAAATAAAATCTTCCAGGAGCATCATATACGAATACGGAAAGTTTACGGGCGAAGAACTGATACAAAATGTTCAAAAGTGGTGATCAGCAGAACTTACCAAGAAATTTGCGTTGCAGATGTGATTGGGCCTGTGCATTATACCAAATCTAGAGACGGTCGTTGCAACCTTTTCTCTCACCATCCATGTTATGTGTATTGATTTTATCCATAAGTGGCGAGCCCTACAGTTAAAAGTCGTCTCCGAACGACAGATTTTTGAGAAACTTTTTCATGGCAATTTTATTTACTCTCCAGAATTTTTGATCGAGATGTCTAACCTATGGTTTGAATCATAGGCTCTCGTCTAATAAGCCACAACACTAGCCACTAGTCTACGGCGACTGTAGAGACGAACAATCTGATTTGAACGTTTCTATAGCGTTCTCAGCAACTAAAGCCAGCTGATCATTCACAGACCCCTAGATACCTAATTGGGGGCTGAAGCAATAGGCTTACTATGCTGAAAATTTTCTTCAATAATGTGACTTATTTCGCAATCGATGGTTACATTAACAAACAAAATTATCTTATTTGCAGCTCGAAGAATACAGAAATGATTGTGAGAATGGCATAGCATCCGATGAAAGAGATAGTTTTCTGTGCACTTTGGTCTTCAAATAGCATTCGATTGTGTTATTATTTGAAAATTTTCTAGACCGAATTGCTGACTTCAATTTGAGAAAGCTACGACTGTATAATAAACAAATATCTCTTTTTCCTCTTATTTTTGACTTCGACTGGTTGCAATAAGATGATGCCACGATCTATACAACATAATCACGATCTAATTACATGAGAAGTTTCTGGAAACAGTGTGGAGACAATCTATGATCAAATGACTTTATAACGATAGACACATTTGACGCGGAAGTGTCTAAATTTTCCAAAGGCAACATACATTCATGTTTTAAAAAAAGCATCAAATCAAGCACAATACATGGGAATTTTTAAATAAGCATCGGTTATGGTTACGAAGAACAGGTTTCGTGTACGAAAATTGTCTTCAATATAATCAAATTTTTATTAGAAACAAACTTTACATACATATGTACATACATAACATAATTGGTCATTACAAACCTTTAGTCAGGATTACGGCCTAGTTTCTCACACCACTTACGATGTGTGTGTTAATTTTATACATAAGTTTTGGGACCTACAGTTTAAAGTCGACTCCGAATGACAGATTTTTGAGAAACTTTTCATGGCAATTTTATTTACTTTCAGAGTTCTTGCCAGAAATCTGCTGAGAGGAAGTCACCGAAGAAATATTTTTTTATATTTCGTTCAGTTGGAGATACCTGAGCTGGGGTTTGAACCGAGGCCTCACGTCTAATACGTTAAGTTAGGTTAGAGGACGTGTACTTGTCAATTAAGACAAGTACAGTATCCGGAGGTCGGATTGACCCATTGTACAACGTCCTAGTTTCACACACCACTTATGTTGTATGTGTTAATTTTATACATGAGTGTTGGGACATACAGTTTAAAGTCGACTTCAAATGATTGGTTTTGAGAAACTTTTCCATGGCAATTTTATTTTACTCTCAGAGTTTTTGACAGAAAACTGCTGCGAGGAAGTCGCAGAAGAAATACTTACTATCTACTAGACCACGGCGACTTCAATCAAGCACAATGGAAACCTCAAATTAGCCTAATTGATCAGTATCAAAATAGGAATGAGTTTTTAGGGCACCACAATATAATGAATAATAAATTCATAACTACGTTTTCAACTTGTGTTGCAGGGCCACACTTTCCCTACTAATATTTTTAACAATTTTTACAGCGCAAGTTACTTGGTGAAATTCTTTTAGTCAATAGAAATATTGATGTATTGTTATAGGAAAATTAAAAAAACATGCATCGAAAATTGCCAAAATTATAAGAGAAACAACATGAGTACACACTCCTTTTCATTAAATTCTTCAGCAATACCGACCTAGGAAAAGCAGCAACAGCAGTAGCACTAGCAGCAATCAAAATAAATTGTTTTCTTCAAAAAAAAAAAGAAAAAAAGAAAGAAAATTTAAAATAACAACACTGGAATGCCTTGATGGTATTGAAAGAACTGAAAACGTAAAGAGAGAAAGAGAGAGAGAAATTTGTATTAGAACTCAGACCACAATATGTCCGTCCGTTCGTCTATCGTGCATACATTCCTCTCCATCAACAAATATTAGCTTCTCATGCCTCTCTGTTCTACGTCAATGGTTTCAAATAATTTCCATGAGAAATATTCACAAATTTTTTTCAACAAGATTTTCTACAAGCTCTCACAATTTGTACAGATGGTTGTTATTGTTTTTCTTAGTTTCTTAAAAAGTAATTTCTCTAAATATTTCTTACACAAACACACTCATACATACATACACTCATAATTATAACCAAAAATGAAGTCAGCATACAGAAATGTAAGACCGCTTTGGGTTTCAATACATCGCCATCAATAAATGACATCGAAGAAGCAAAAAAAAATTTTGAAATAATAAATAACAACAACAACAACAATATTAATAATAAGAATGAAAATAGTTTTAAAATATTTGCAAATTTTCTACATTCGTTATGGCTAATGAGTTTCAAAATCCATTACTTATGCAATCACTCTACCGTTTCCGCCTCTAGAAGTCTCCTTAACTTCTCCTTTTTTTAGGCATTAATTACGAAACAATTTCTGTAAGCATGTGTGTGTATTGGGGGGAAAATATTAACAATTGTTTTGCATAGTTTCACGTATTAACTCGCCGTTAGTTACTTAGAAAAGGTTGAAAGCATTTCAATATTAATCATCGAATTTGTATTGTTTTTGGTGTCAAAAGTTTCTCAATTAATTTCGCGGAAATATTTTTTAAAAATTCATTGTTTGTTGTAACAAATGAAGACAAATAAGAGAAAAAGTTTCAATTTCAATCGATCAAGTGGAACCATTACTATAGGGTGATTTTTTAAGAGCTATATGAAAATTTAAAAAAAAAAACAAAAAAAAATTCTGAAAAATGCATGAAATGTTTATTTGAATCGATAGTACGGTCCATATAATTTAATGTTTGAAAATTATTTCATGCAAATGTTGACCGCGACTGCGCCTCAAATGGTCCATCCGCTTAGTCCAATTTTGGCATACTCTTTCCAACATTTCGGCCGGTATCTCACGAATAAAGGCTTCAATGTTGTCTTCCAATGCGTCAAGCGGGTTTGTCTGTATAGACATGAGCTTTAACATAGCCCCACAAAAAATAGTCTAAAGGCGTTAAATCGCACGATCTAGGCGGCCAATTGACCGGTCCCCAACGTGAAATAAAATGTTCACCGAACTCGCCTGTCAATAAGTCCATTGTTACGCGTGCTGTGTGGCATGTGGCACCGTCAGCCCATAAACCGCACCAAACTGTGACTCTGCATTGGTAGCTTTTGCAATGCTTCTGGCTGATCTTCACTCCAAAATCGACAATTCTGCTTATTTACGTATCCATTGAGCCAAAAATTAGCTTCGTCGCTGAACACAATTTTTCGATAAAGAAGTGGATCTTCGGCTAACCTTCCAAGAGCCCATTCACCAAACATTCTGCGTTGCGGTAGGTCGTTCGGCTTCAATTCTTGTACCAGCTGTATTTTGAAAGGCTTCACACCTAAATCCTTCCGCAAAATTGTCCACGTTGTTGAGTAACAGAGGCCCAATTGCTGCGAACGGCGACGAATCGATAATTGATGGTCACCATTAACACTGGCCGATACAGCTGCGATATTTTCTTCAGTTCGCACTCTACGTAAGCGTGTTGGTGGTTTAATGTCCAACAATGTAAATTTGGTGCGAAATTTAGTCACAATACCCCGAATAGCCGCTTCAGTGGGTCGATTAAACTGACCATAAAATGAAAGAAGCGCGCGATGAACTGTCTTAACAGAGCACGCATTTTGATAATAAAATTCAATAATTTGCAAGCGTTGTTCGTTTGTAAGACGATTCATGGTTAAATTATAGACCAAACTGAAGATGTTTGACAGTGAAACAAAACACGAAACGTGCGTGAGCTGTTTAAACCAGTGTTGCCAAAAAGATAATAGCTAAAAAGTCACCCGTTATTAGTATCAGTATATTACGGTGTCAGCCAATATAAGATTACAGGCCGCTTTCCGCTTGGAAATGTTATTTGACAATCTTTGTGGAATAATGATGTACGATGGCATATGCAGACTTAAACTCCGACAATGCTAACAACATTGCATTGTGATGGTTGTTGACAAACGACTAGACGTTCTGCAGGCGAAGTGCAACGAATAATGCTGGGGCTGAAATTAGCGGCACAGATAAAGGCAGTGTTACTGACAAGTGAGCACAAAAAAAGGCAGTATTATATTATAATGAGTTTAAAACACTACAGGCTCTATCAGTACCACACAAGTTTATAGACTTTCTTCTTCCTGTACATACAAGATAGGAAATTGCCCTAAAATCCAGAAAAGTGTTGCTAGATAGCCTTATAGGCCAGCAAAAGGTGGAACTCAAAGTTGATATCCAGCGTCGAAAATTGGTCAACAACACAGCGGAATGAATAGGATTACTAGGTTAGGTTAGGTTGGGTTAGGTAAGGTATTGTGTTCCACTTAATTCTACCCAAGTATCAAACCTTCCCTAGAGGAAACTAACGGGTCCGCCAAATAACTTTTTTTTTTGAAAATGCCTTAAAAAAACTTCTTTTTTTATTTGAAAGTGCAATCCTTCCGGTTAATAATGGAAAATAATTTCATTCAAATGGCTGCCTCGGCTGGCCATGCAATAGCCTGCACCAGGAGATGCCGATTTTGGCAAAACAATCATCTTTTCAGATGAAGCTCATTTTGATCTTGGCGGGTATGTAAACAAGCAAAATTGTCGCATTTGGGGTACAGAAAACCCGCATGCACTGAAAAGCCGACGCACCCAAAACGAGTCACTGTTTGGTGCGGATTTTGGTCCAGAGGCATAATTCAGCCATTTTTCTTCGAAAATGAGCAAATGGCCGTTACAGTCAATGGCTATCGTTATTGGGCCATGTTGAACGAATGTTTGTTCACAAAAATTGAAGAGGAGGATATTGGCAACATTTGGTTTCAACAGGACGGCGCTACGTGCCACACAGCCGAAGTTACACTCGATGTTTTGCGCCCTGTTTTTGAAGATCGCATTGTCAGCCACAGAGCTGATGTCGTTTGGCCACCCCGGAACTGCGATTTGACACCGTTGGACTATTATTTGTGGGGGGTGCCGTCAAAGATAAGTGTTACGCCGACAAGCCAGAGACAATTGACGCTTTAAAGCACAATATTCATGAAGCCATTGGTGAAATACAGCTGCACACAATCGATAATGAGCTTAAAAGTTGGACCGATCGTGTAGGCTACTGCATAGCCAGCCGAGGCAGCCATTTGAATGAAATTATTTTCCATTATTAACCGGAAGGATTGTACTTTTAAATAAAAAAAGAAATTTGAGAAAATATTCAGTAGTTTTTTTTAAAGCATTTAAAAAAAAAAAAGTTATTTGGCGGACCCTTTATATCGAGTCCAAAATAAATCTTGCTATTGCAGCAACCTTTATATTGATGTTGTCAATAAAATGTCAGAAAACAGGAGTTCAAAAACCTCCGTCACTTTATGAAAATTTTATTAAAGCGATACGTCAAGTGTAATGGCAGTAAATTATTTGCTGGACGATTTTTCCGCAGACTCGAAGTAAACGTGAACGAATAGGGATTACTATGGAGTCGTCATTGTTTAGTAAGTAAAGTGTTGGCTGATTAGACATGAGGAGACGGTTCAAACACCAGTCCAGACATCTCCAACAAGACAAAATATGAAAAAATATTTCTTCGGTGTCTTCCTATCAGCAGGTTTCTGGCAAAAAATTTGAGTGAATATAAAAAAAGCCATGAAAAGTTTCTCAAAAAAATCTGGAGTTCGGAATCGACTTTAAACTGTAGATACCGTCATTCATGTGTAAAATTAACACATCCAGCAAAAGTGGTGTGAGAAGCTAGGGTGTAATCCTGACTGAAGGGTTGTAATTAGCAATTCTTTATGTATGTATAATTAAAAACGCCGTTGTCTGTCCAAAACTCTGTAAGTGAATAAAATTGCAATGCAAATGGTCTTTAAAATCTGTGGTTTGGTGTCGACTTGAAAGTGTCGCTCCAGTTGTGTATAAAATTAACAAATACAACATGAGTGGTGTGGAAATTAGGTTGTAAACCGGACTAAGTATGATTGGATTAAGTAGCAGCCACACATGGTTTGTATATAGGTAGACGCCATCTAACTTAACATCTAAGCATTTTTCGTGCTGTACATGTAGTTGTTATCCCCTTGATTATTGCTAACACTGCGAACATTCTTTGTTTTATTTTGAATTAAGATTTCTAAATAAACTTTACGTTTTATGAACATTTGTTTGTCAGTGTTATAGGAATTTTTTGATTTAAATGACATTTTCAATGACATACGATTGGCCAATACACTTTAATTGAATTATTTAGCAACAATACTTCATTCATTTCCATGTGGGTGTTTATAGAATTTATTTTTAAATTTTAAAATTATGATTGCAATCAATTATAATGAATTATTTTGAATAATATTGACAACATTCATTTCATATTTTGTATTTTGTAACACCCACACATTTATTCATTTCAACACATTCCCCCAAAGCACGGCTACTATTTGATGAATTTCCCTGAATGAAAATTAGAAAAAAGAAATGGAAAAAAACAAAATAATTTTTAAATTCAATATTTAAGAAACAAAAACAACAACAAACGAAAAAAAATGAAATATGAAAAGCATAAAATCAATGTACAAGTGCTTACGAGAATATGGGAGTATTTTAAAAATCAAAATGAATTTTCTTTTGCTTGTTTTGTCAGGCAACAGCTGCTGTTGAACATCAAACAAAAGATGAAAAAAGAAAAACAAAAACAAAATCATAAGCATGAATACAACAGATTATGAATTGCCATTAAAATTGATTATCATTATCACGTAGGGACTGAATATATTTTTTTTAAAATGCAAACAAATTAATAACACTATGCGACAAAATAATAAAAAAGAAAAATGAAATACACCCAGCTAATGACATAGTTAGTGTAGGTTGTGAGTTTTATTGAGGAGAACTCAAAAATATTTTTTGTTTATTTATTTCTTGTTTTATTTGGCAGAAACTGTATTTTCGGACTTTACATACAAATTTATTAATTACACAAACATTTCTAAACCAATGTCACAAATTTAAACTGTCTTAGAAAAGGGAGGGATAGGCCTTTAAAACAATATACATATATGTATGTTTTGACGTAATATTCTATGAAGTTTGATGAGCTAAACTTGGCAAATGCGCATTTTTTTATAGTTTTTCAAGTTTTGCCGTTCATAGTAGCAAACTTTAATTAAAAAATATAGAATAAGTGGTGACATTCTTAAAGTGCATTCTCTTGTAGAGAGACTGACACTTCGCTTGATCAAATCGCACAAAAATTACCATAGTTATTATTTAAAGAGTACAGCAGCCATGAGATATTTTTTTTATGTACTTTTTTTAAATGAACTTTCTGTTCAAACATTTTCAGAATGTTTGATGGATTTTGATTGTTTATTTGAAAATGTGTCAATTTCACGTATGAGCGACCACCAGAAATTGGCCAATGTTTGCGCAAGGCCAAATAATAATATTTTCCAAAAAACACAAATGTTAGCCGACTTCTTATAGTTGCCCAAACGTGAAATTAACACATTTTGCGGTAAGCATTCAATATCCATCAAAACTTTTGAAAATGTTTGAACTGAAAGTTCATTTGATAAGATGACATATATAAAAAATATATTACGACTGTTATATTATTTAAATAATAACTATGGTTATTTTTGTTCGATTTGATCAAACGAAAAGTCAATCTCTTCACAAGATAATGCACTTTCAGATTATTATCACTTATTTTATATTTTTTAATTAAATTTTGCAAATAAGAATGGCTAAACTTGAAAATATAAGAAAAAAAATCATTTTTTCCAAGTTTGAACGATCAAAACTCATAATATGTAAGTTTGAAGCATATGTTTATGTATATCGTTAAAGGCTCATCTCTTTCCTTTTCAAAAACTTTGGATTTTGAAAATAGTTTAAAAAATATTTGGGTAATCAATAATTTTGTGTGAAAAGATCAAAGTAAACAGTTTTTTATCAAATAAAACAACTTTGGAGGGTTTGAGAAATAAAAAAAAATCTACTCAATAAAACTGACAACCTACGCTATGTCATTAGCTGGATGTATATTTACTGCTGCACCGTGTAATTTTTGTTTTTGAATTTTGTTTATGTACTTAAGAAAAAAATTTAAAAAAAAACTTGAAAGAATATTCTAAGCAATCCATTTGTTATCATAGACAGCCTTATTGTTAAGTTTCTAAATATCTTCCCTTCATTGCTGCTTTTCCCTTGAACTGGAGATTAAAAAAAAAATTCATTGATTTCAGAGATAATAACAATAAAAAATTTTATTTCTATTGTTTTAAATGTTTGAAATGAACAAACGAACGGACAGAATTCTTAGAAAAATTATTTAATGATTCAATAGAATTCGTATTTTATTTTTCAATTTTTAATTTCATTGTTATTGTCTGGTTAAATGGCAAATCGTTTACCTTGACATGAGCATTTGTTGTTATTTATTGGCAATTATGCAGTTTTCATTTCAAACTTTTATTACAGATTATTTATTTATTTTTCTTTTTGTATTTAAACTAAAAAACTAAAAAAACTAAAAAAACAAAAAAAATAAACAAATAGATTCGTATAAATAATATCAATTAAATTATATTAAATAAACGAAAGGTTTTAATAAGGAAATTTACAACATATTTAAATTTCATTAATTGTTGTTTACTTTGAATTAAACAATTAATTTTATTGGTTTTTTTTTTGTTTGTTTTTATGTTAATACAGATTAAGACATAAAAATAGCATTTTAACAAGAAATTATTATTGCTGACCTTTTGCTATTTGACTTCCTTTGGTCTATCAATGAAAAAACTGACAAAGAAGTTGTAAGGTCCCTGGTATACATTGCGCTCATTCCATAAGGTTCCCGCTTACCTACATAATTGCTCTTTACAATCCTGTAGTCAGGATTACAACCTAATTTTATCCATAAGTGGAGGTACCTACAGTTTAAAGTCGACTCAGAACAAACAATTTTTTTGAGCAACTTTTTCATGGCAATTTTTATTTACTCTCCGAGAGTTTGCCAGAAATCTGCTGAGAACAAGAAATATTTTTTCAGATTTCGTTTTGTTAGAGATGCCTGACCTGGGCCTCTCTCGTACGACAAAACTAACGCTCTATAAGACGCTCATGCTCTCCGTGCTTCTTTATGGCGCAGAAGCATGGACCTTATTAAGCACTAATGAGAGTGTTCGAGAGAAAAGTCCAACGTAAGATCTTCGGTCCAGTGCGAGTTGGCGATGATTACCGCATCAGATACAATAGTGAGCTGTACGAGCTCTTCAAGACGTTGTGCAGGGTACTAACATCCAGCGGCTGCGCTGGCTCGGCCATGTCGTTCGAATTGAGGAGGATGCTCCGGCGAGACGGGTATTTGATGCTGGGATCTGCGGAAGTCGGCGAAGAGGACGACGTTGTATCCGTTGTATCGAAGAAGCCCTGTCTGGAAGGATGTGTTGCGGCAGGCCGAAATCCCTTAATCGGGTTGTTAATGGCCAATTAAGTAAGTAAGTAAGTCTGACCTGGGGTTTTGAACTGTAGCCTGAGACGTTTAATAAGCCAACACACTATCTACTAATAATGCGTACCGTTCCATGCCTGGCGTAATTCTTAATCGATTTAACACTCCAGAACATTGTTTGAGCCCTTATTCCTAGATGCTTTTGCCCAAAAAACGTTATTTGACTGCCCGTAAAGGTATTTAAATCCCTATACGTCTCAAGCTTATCAAATGATTACTAGCCAAGATCATACATTTCCTGATCGCATGTACATCTGCTTGAAAACCAAATTATGTTTCTGTAGCCAGAGACAAAGTTTAGTTTTTGGTTCTTCTATATTAGAGGTCCAGTTCTGTCCTACTCAATATGCAGATCCACTTCCTCAATATGAGGTTTCCACTTACTTTCTTAATTGGTGATTACAACCTTTTAATCAGGGTTACATGCTATCTGATCACAGCGCCAACCATAAGCGGCGGGATCTACAATTTAAAATCGAATCCGAACGACAAATTATTTGAGAAACATTTCATGGCAATTAGGTTGTAGTCTTAACTAAAGGGACCAATTAAATGACCAACAGCATAACTTTTTTCAAATAACATTCTTGTGCACATTAGAGATCAGCAATGAGTATTCAAAAAGATAACTAGAATCGAATCATACTCATAATTTCTGATACTTCTGATAAGCATTCATACTTATTTTAACAGCGTGGATGCTCTACTCATATTTAAAGCTTGAAGTACTCATTATATTCATACTTAACGACACGTATGATGTTGTTGATTTCGACTCTCCATGACTCAACATTTACACGAAGCATAAAATAAGTATGAATCGCGTATGAACATTAAAATACTCACTAGATGGTTGTGTGTTTGCTGTGCTTGCTGCTCTATCTTTTTCTTTTTTTTTTGTAAATGCAACAATAACTAAGACTGTCAGTCATTCGAATCATTTCCAAGTATTATTCAGTATTTTTCTAAAGTAATGAATCTAAATGAGTACGCTTATGAATCAAACATATTTCGAAGGGTATGAGTTTGATGTCAACGTTGTACGCATACTCATTGCAACCTGGTGTTATACATCAACGTTGTAGTGAGTACGAATGAATCAAAGTAGTTTGAATTTTAATATTGTTGACTCACTTATATTCAAAATTTCATGAATGCTTATGAGTAGCGAAAAAACGTTTCATTGCTGATCTGTGGTGCACACGTCTGCTATTTTAGTACTATCCGCTGTATTTGTTTCTAATTAGCTTTTCATGTTTAACATAAAAAAGTGAAAACAAACAAATTGATAAAAATTAAAATAATTAAAATAGTTACAATCGCTATTTGCAAAAAACAACGATTTGTTTGTTATTGTTGTTATTTGTTTAACAATTAAAAAAAATGTATGCTATCGGCTGACAAATATTGCTATAAAAACAATGTATTTTTTTATAATTTATTATTTTTTTTTTTGTTGGAACATTTTGTGATTAAAAATAAATATTTTATTTAAATTACGCCCTTTTTCTGTTTTATTCTGTTCTGTTCTGTTCATTTCATTGATATTGAACGCGCTGTTTGTTTGTTTCTTGTTTTTTTATTTTTTTATTTTTTTATTTTTTTTTTGTTTTTATCGCCTTTAATTTATGATCAACAAATGTTTGTGAACAAAATTTTTAAATAGATTTTATAAAAAAACAAACAAAACTATATACACACACACATTCACTCACACTTATGCTGTATATGTCAAGAAAAAAATTAAAATTTGCGCAAAAAAAATCCCTAAACGCCCACACCCTAAAACAACCAGATGATGACAACAATTCACACGGTTTTGTTGAGTTTGCAAAAGCCAAATTAGCATAGACATGTTAACAACATGTCAATGTGTGTGTCCGTGTGTGTATGCATTGTGATGGTTGCACTGACGTGAAAACTATTTTAAAAGAGTGTGTGAGAGAGAGAGAGAGAGTGAGAGAAACAAAAGCACAAGAAATTTAATTTAAATTGCAGCCTTGATATTTGAATTTTAAAAATCTTTTTCACTTTCCAAATTTCATTCATTTTTATTTTCATTTTTGAAAAATTTTTGAAATAACATTTACACACAACCACACACTCACCATTATTCGTTAGATTTTCTCTGAACGGAAAATAAAAACACTAAAGGTGTGAATGAATGATGAAAATGCAAGTTTATTTTCAAAAATCAGAAAATGAAATGAAAAAATTATTATTGGGTCATATAAAAAGCTGATGTTGCTGCCACTATATCGTATGTGAAGGTAACGGTTAATATTAAACAAGACCAGTACTTAAGGTTTAAAATAATACTAGAGTCACTAAATATCAACCACTTAGTTGGAACACTGGACCGTCTCCTGCTTGACGTTTAGTTATGCGACAGTTTATTAACCACTTGCATCACACTAATACCAGAATGTCTTTCTTGGTCCAGTGGATCCATATTGCAACTGAGCGTAGGGACTAGTTGCCACACGGATGGCTCTAAACATGCAGATCGAACAGAAATGGGCCTCTAATATAAAAGAACCAAAAACTAAATTTTGCCTCCGGCTATCGGATCATAATCTGATGTTTCAAGCAGATATGTAAGCCTATATTCTATAGGCAGATATTTGCCCTCATAACATGGAGATTCCCAATAGATACTCTGCCCCGATTCCATTCTGGAGCAGTCGAACCTGATTCAGAATAACCTGCAGTTTTTACAATATTCCCTATGTCGCCATGAGTCTTTTGTGTCCGCCTGATCTCTCAGTTCAGCAGCAGTTAGAAGTGTACCAAGAGACGCTTATGTGGCCTCTCCACTAAGTCTGAGCATTTCGTAACACCATATCCTACCAGCTGCTTACTCCAATCAGGGAATATATGATCTGGGCTTGTAATCATTTGATGAGCTTGAGACGTCTAGGGATTTAAATTACAATTAAGGCAATAACATCCAGGAATACGGGATCACACAACGTCCTGGAGTGTAAAAAACGAAAATTACTCCAGACGTGGAACAGTACGCATTCTATAGGCTTCTAGAGATCATAGACGGATTAGAAATGAGGGAGTGAATATTAAGGCTAATATAGCCAGATTCGCTGTAGTCTAGCATGCAGTGTGTGGGCCTGTTAGACGTGAAGCCAGGGTTCAAACCCTAGGTCAAACAAATCGAACAAAACGAAAATATGAAAAAATATTTCTTCGGCGACTTTATCTCAGCGGATTTCTGGCAAAAACTCTGAGAGCAATTAAAATTCTCATGAAAAGTTTCTCAAAAATCTATCGTCGTAAATTGTAGGTCCAAACACTCTCGGATAAAATTAATACACACAACATGGGCAACATGGTTGGTGTGAGAAGCTAGATTGTAATCCTGACTAAAGGGTTTTAATGACCAATTCGGTAAGAAGTAAGTATGTGGACAAATTTTGCAGACATAAGCACAAACGGTACAGCTTCAGAGATAATATATAAGAGCGCGTGCTGTTCTCAGCTAGATTTTAAAGTTTCTTGTGCTAACGACTGCTATAGCGGATCAATTGGTACAAGATGGGGACTTTGTGCTGGCGAGCAAATAAACGAACATACTAGATGCTAGACTACGACGATCTGTCATTATGTCTGCAAAATTTGTTCACACAAGATCGCCTGAAAATCATATGTTTTCAGCCAGTAATCTTCGAAAATCTACAGCAAATGGACTTAGATAATAATGATAGAGTCACGATACATACGCGATTAAAATTGATTTCAAAAAAACTAAAATTTTGATTCATGAATGAACAAAAAACCACAATGACTTTTAATTGTTCCCCCATATAAGAAATGCTTTATTTTTATATATTTTGAGTGGAAGTCAAAACAAAAAAACCAAAACGAAAATAAATTCTTTGCGGACGTCATTTTTATTTTTGGCTTTTAAATTTTATTTAAATTTTCTTAAATTTTTGATTTTAGACTGTAGGTGTCACATAAAAATCAGCTGAAAAGTGGGAAATTTAATTGAATTTAATTGAAAATGAAGACGTTACGCTTCTTCATTGCAAATGCAATTATGAAGAAATAAATTGTGTGTTCAAAAGTGTTTCATTTGGTCATCATCATTAATTAGATGAAGGAATTAAAAATGAATCGTGATGTAAAATAAATGAATTTTAGTTTCTTTTTTATGGGATTTATGGGATTCTCCTTGAGAATGTTTGGTTACCCTATAATATATGTATGTATGAGAGATCCCCGTAGTCTAGTATATAGTGTGTAGTGGCTTATTAGACGTAAAGTCAGGGTTCGAGCCCGAGGCCAGACATCAAAACAGAATACAAAAATTATTTGTTCGGCGAATTCCTGTCAGCAGATTTCTGGCAAAAACTCTGAGAGTAAGACTTTAAACTGTAGGTCTCACCACTCATGTATAAAATTAACACACACAACATAATTGGTATGAGAAGCTCGGTCGTAATCATGGCAGAAGGGTTGTAATGACCAATTATGTATGTATGTATGTATGTATGTATGTATGTATGTATGTATGTATGTATGTATGTATGTATGTATGTATGTATGTATGTATGTATGTATGTATGTATGTATGTATGTATGTATGAGGTCAGCAATGAATATTCAAAAATCATAATAATAATTTCTGATACTTATAAGCATTCTTAGTTATTTTAATAGCATGGAACCTCTACTCATATTCAAAGTTTGAAGTACTCATCGTATTCATACTTAACAACACGTATGATGTTGTTGATTTCGATTCTCCATAACTCAACATATACATACATACATACATAATTGGCCATTATAACCCTTAAGTCAGGATTACGGCCTTGCTTCTCACACTACTCATGTTGTGTGCGTTAATTTAATACATGAATGGTGGGACCTACAGTTTAACGTCGACTCCGAACGACAGATTTTTGAAAAACATTTTTATGGCAGGAAAAAGAAGAAATATATTTTTTTTTTATATTTCGTTTTGATGTCTGACCTGGTATAAGAACCCGGGCTTTACGTCTAATAAGCCAACACACTACCTACTAGACTATGGCGACTTCAGTTCAACATATACACAAAATAAATACGAATCGCGTACAAACACAAAAATACTCACTAAAAGGTTATGTGTTTGCTCTGCTTGCTGCTCTGGCTTTTTTGCTTAAGTGTCTGTTTTATTTCTTGTAAATACACCAATAACTAAGGCTGTCAGTCTCTCGAATCATTCTATCAGTATTTTTCTAAAGTTCTGAATCTAAATGAATAGGCTTATGAATCAAACATTATTCGAATGGTATGAGTTTGATGTCAACCTTGTACGCATACACATTGCAACCTGTACTTATAAATCACCATTGTAGAGAGTACGAATGAATCAGAGTAATTTTGAATTTCAATATTGTTGACTCACTGAAATTCAAAATTTCATGAGTGTTTATGAGTAGCGAAAAAACGATTCATTGCTGATCTCTGTACATACTTACTCTTACCAGTGATTTATTAAATCTGTAGAGTATGATTAAAATGGAATTGAATTAAATATTACTCATACGCAGTATAATATGTTGCAATCGCTTAGAATAACTGTGTCAAAATTATTTGATTTTCTGTTTACATTTTTTTTCTTTAGTTACATTAAATATACATCCAGAGTTGTAATTGAGTTTTCAAGTAATTTTTTTCTAAATCACAATGAATTGCCCTAATGTTCCCGTCGAGAGTGCTTATGAGTAGCGAAAAAACGATTCAGTGCTAATCTCCGGTATGTATGTTACAATAGCGTTTCCATATTTTCTAATGCCAATGCAATCACTGCATATATAAAATATTCTCTTATAATTTTTAATTAAAACAGAAAAAAGCGAAGAAAAAATAAAAAAAAAATCTTAATTATGATTTCCATTTGTGTGCCAAAGAAAACACAAAATATAAAATTGATTTAGAAGATGAAAAATAAAAAAGAAAACAAAAACAAAACCAATGAAAATAAACATTCAAAATTATAGAAAAAAAAGAAAAAAAATATTTATTGACTTGATATTCTCGAAAGACATTTTCAAACTAAAATAAATAAAATTCTGTTTATAAAAATTGGAGAAGAACATTAAAAATATTTTTTTTCGTTTTTTTTTTTAATTAAAAATTAATTTGTTTCGCATTTGTTTGTTTGTTTAAAATCAAAATGCTAAAAACAACAAAACATACATATGTACATATTTTACAAATTTATTTTGCATTAACAGACATTATGATGGAAGTCCAAATAATAAATTTTCCAAAAGTTAAAATAACCTTGAGCATGTGAATATATTTGACTTTTGAATTATTTTCAAAATTATTGTATTGACTTACAATGTACTTAAAAAAAATTATGTTTTTTTGAAAAATTTATTAAAACATTTACTTTGGGCATGTTATTGTCTATTCAGAAATTAAAGACAACCTTGAATCGCCTTGAATGTTACGAATTTACACTTGCTTTTTAAGATCTTGCCCATGACATACAGTAGAAACAAAGTGAAATTATAAATATTGGGGCTGGCAGTAAATAAGGACAAAACGACTTACATACATATATGCTGTGGACAATTAGGGACATGCGTTGTATTGTTTCTTAAATTACGGCCGATAACTATACTTTCCACAAAGCCAGTGAATTTGTATATATTGGCCGCGTCGTTACCACCAAAAATGATGTCAGTCTGGAGATCAAGCGCAGAATCACTCTTGCCAACATGTGTTACTATGATTTCAATAGGCAATTGAGTAGCAGAGTCCTCTCTCTTACGACACAACTAATACTCTACAAGACACTCTTCTTGCCCGTGCTTCTATATGGCACAGAAGCATAAACACTATTAAGCACCGATCAAGCAGCTTTAGGAGCTTTAGGAGCTTCAAGAGAAAAGTCCTATGTAAGACCTTCGGTCCAGTGCTACCTGGCAATGATTTCTGCATTCGATCCAACAATGAGTTGTATGAGCTACTTAACGCAATGGACGTTATGCATTACATTAACATCTACTGGCTGCGCTGGCACGGCCATTTCATTCGAATGGAAGAGGATACACCAGCGAAATTGGTATTTGATACGGAAGTCGGATGAATCACATCGAGGAGACCCTGTAATCTCTTACATACTTACATACATAATTTGTTCATTATAACCCTTCAGTCAGGGTTACGACCTAGCTTCTCACACCACTCAGTTGTGTGTGTTAATTTCATTTAAGAGTGGCGAGACGTACTGTTTATGATCGACACTGAACGATTCTCACACTAGTAATGTTCTTTGTGTTAATTTTTATACTTGGAGTGGTGGGACCTTCAGTTTAAAGTCGGTTACGAATGACAGATTTTTGAGAACGTTTTCATGGCAATTTTATTTACATACTCAGCGTTCTTGCTAGAAATTTGCTGAGAGGAAGTTGCCGAAGAAGTATTTTTCATATTTCGTTTTGATGTCTGACCTTTGGTTTGAACTTTGGCCTTACGTCTAATAAGCCAACAAACTACCTACTAGACTACGGCGACTGCAATCTCATGGTGTGACCAAATGGCGCAGGAATCAGAGGCCCTCGGAATAATGTGTTAAGGCAAGCCGAAATCTTTTAATCGGTTTGTTAATAACCAATTAAGTAAACACATAATGGTAGAGCTAAAATGTCCAAATGTTTAGTATGGTAGGCTGTGTATTGGCTTATTAGACTTGAGGCCACGCTTCAAACTACAGGTCAGACATCTCGAACAAAACAAAAAATGAAAAAAAATTTATCTTCGGTGTAACCGAGAACATCCGTTGTAGAAGTCGCCGTAGTGTAGTAGGTAGTGTGTTGGCTAATAGACGTAAAACAAAATACAAAAAGTATTTTTTCTGCGACTTTCTTTCAGCAGATTTCTGGCAAAAACTCTGAGAGTAAACCAAATTGCCATGAAAAGTTTCTCAAAAATCTTTTGTTCGGAGTCGACTTTAAACTGTAGGTCTCGCCGCTCATTTATAAAATTAATACACACAACATAAGTGGTGTGAGCAGCTAGGTTGTAATCCTTACTCAAGGGTTGTAATGACCAATTAAGTATGCAAGTAAACTATGAAGACAGTAACGATGTGAAATTAGAGGATGTATGATTCGTTTTAAAAATACGATGTTGTGATCTATTCTACATTTCAATCAATGAAATCACTTAACCATGAATGGGGTATGAGCCCTATAATAACTTTGGCAGAAGAAATAAAAAAATAATAACTCCGTCATGCATTTCCAAGGATAAGGCAAAAGTAGAAGACTTCTTCAGCAACCAACTAAATTTCAATTACGTGTGAGAGATTTTGTTGGATGGTTTGTACTCCTTATAGAAATGTGAAGTGTATACATAAAGATGAGTATTTAGTTTTGAAGCAATTCCTACCACACATTAATTGAAGTCATGCTCTGTTCACATTCATCTCAAGAAAAAAATTTTGATTTCATATTTCTTTGTACATTTCTTGAGACATATTGTATTGGAAATAAACATTTTGTTTAAAATATCACATGGATTGTATATGAAAGAGATGAAGCATAAAACTGCCTCTATTCAGTTGAAAGCTTATTAATTTCAAAATAAATATGACCTATTTATGCTAATACCAACAAATATACAACATTATTATTGTTTTGTGCTTCACTGCTTGGATAGTATATTACCGCAATTGTTGTGGGTGGCACCCACGCGCCGCTTCTATACATGATTTTTATATAGAAAATGAAAAATCAACGTTGTTTTCTTGGCTTTTCGAAAAGCCTTCAACTTGTAGTCATATTGTATAATTTTTATCATGTTCAACATTGTTTAAAGACATTAAAAAAAAGCAATTTAAATGCAAACAACATTTAAATTAAGGTGAAAACATATGAATACAGACATACATACATGTATATTTATTTACCTTTAGAAGAATGCAAAAAACACAAAATATTAACAAATTAAGAAAAATAAACATGAACTTGAAAAAATTTTTTTTTTTTTTGATGTTTACTTCCGCTATTAAAACTTAAAAGATGTGGAAAATATTTGGGAAACTACCCAACTTAAATAAATTGAAAATAAAAACAATATTTTATTTATTTTAAAAATTCATTGTAATTAAAGGAAATTTAGTTTAGAAAAAAAAAATGGAAAGAAAATAAAACAATCTCACGATCCATTTAGACGCCTACATAAAGATTTTACAAATTTATTTTCGTCTTTTTTTTTTCGAAAACATATGAAATTGACGTCATTTTTGTCTTCCAATTTAGTGAATGATCTTCACATTTGCATGCACACAGGCCCATGAATATTAAAAAAGCTTATTTAGTAGTTTAATTTAACAAAATCTATATTGTATAAATGTATGTGTATGTCTATGTGTGCAAAAAGAAAAAAAAAATTTAAAAAAAATATATTTTATTTTTGTTTTGAAAATTTTTAGGAAAAATGGAAAATCTAAAGAAATATTTGCGTCAGTCGAAAAATCGGTTTCGATCGTTAAAGACAAATTAGCACACTAAAAAAAGCTAAAAGAAAACGTTCCATTACACACATATATACACTCATATTAAATATCCTTCTGTTATAAGAAAATAAAAATGGCTGTAAGTGTTTTAATTTTATAAAAAATAAAAAAATTGCAATCAAACTCATTTAATTTATACGTGAATATAAGAAATAAAAATAATTTACAAAAATTTACAAAATCACTCTGGCGTATGATTGATAATTAATTCAACAATACTTGTTAATAAAAGTAAAAAAAAGAGGAAATAACTATCGAAAAAATCTACAATAAAAACAGAATTTCCATAAACAATAAACTTTTGTTTATTAATTACACAGTGCGGCAGTTAAAATACACCCAGCTAATGGCATAGCGTAGGTTGTGAGTTTTATTGAGTAGAACTCAAAAATTATTTTTTTTATACTTCTGGAACGCTCCAAAACTTGTTTTATTTGATAAAAACTGTTTGTTTTAATCTTTTCATACAAAATTATTGATGACCCAAATATTTTTTAATCTATTTTCAAAATCCAAAGTTTTTTAGAAAGGGGAGAGATAAGACTTTAAAACGATATACATAAACATCTGCTTCAAACGTACGTGATATTAGTTTTGATCGGTTAAACTTGGATAAAATAATTTTTTTTTTCTTATTTTTTAAAGTTTAACCATTGCAAAATTTTAATTAAAAAATATAAAATAAGTGATAACATTCTGAAAGTGCATTATCTAGTGAAGAGATTGACATTTCATTTGATCAAATCGGACAAAAATTACCGTAGTTATTATTTAAATAGTATAACAGTCGTAAGATATTTTTTATATATGTCATCTTATTAAATGAACTTTCAGTTCAAAAATTTTGAAAAAATTTGAAAGATCTTAATTATTTCCCGCAAAATGTGTCAATTTCACGTTTGGCCGACTACCAGAGATTTAAATTTTTTGCAAATGTTATTATTTCGCATTGAGCCATCATAGGACAACTTCTAGTGGTCGCTCAAACGTGAAATTGACACATTTCCCCATCAACAATCAAGATCCATTAAAAATTCTGAAAATTTTTGAACTGGAAGTTGATTTGAAAAAAAATATAAATGAAAAATTTAATACGACTGTTATACTCTTTAAATAATAACTACGGTAGTTTTTGTCCAATTTGATCAAACAGAGTGTCAATCTCTTCACAAGAGAATGCACTTTAAGAATGTCGTCGCTTATTTTATATTTTTTTATTAAAGTTTGCTACTATGAATGGACAAACTTGAAAACCTATGAAAAAATGAGCATTTGCCAAATTTAACTCTTCAAACTTCATAGAATATTAAATCCAATCATACATATATGGATACCGTTTTAGAGGCCCATCTCTTAGCTTTCCAAGAAAGTTTAAATTTGTGACTTTCGTTCAGAAATGTTTGTACAATCAATAAATTTGTACGTAAAGTCTAAAAAAACAGTTTTTGTCAAATAAAACAAGTTTGGAGTGCCCAAGAAATATAAAAACAATTTTTGAGTTCTACTTAACAAAACTCACACGCTCACACTATGTCTTTAGTTGGGTGTATTTTATTTTATTTGTTTAATTTTGTTGCAGAATGTTATTTATTTCAAAATTTGAATTTTTATTGAATTTTTTTGTGTGTTTTGTTCATAATACATGTTGCCACTGAATGCATAATTATGGTCTGTCGACAAAATAGGTGAGCGCCTAAATTGGGTTGCAATTGAAATCAATCAAATGTCCTGGTATTTGAAAATTGCATTTTAAAGAGTGTTTGAGTGTTTTAGTTGCCACAAATCCACTCAAAACCCTATTTCTCATAAATAATAATGACTCTGTCGTAATAAATTGTATTTTATAAAATTATGGTTTTAATTTATTGTAAAATTTTTGGTAAAATGTTGTTAAATTACAATACTTTACTGAAATGAAATGAAAATGGGTTTTTATTGATTGATTTATTAAATAATTTCTGATTTTTGATTTTTTTGGTAATAAATATGTTAAATTATTATTTAAATTGGCATGATTTAATAATTAAATTTTAGTGTTAATGGCACAGAGTGAGAGAGAGAGAATGTTTTGTAATAAAAACCAAAATAAATTTTGCTATTAAGGAAGCTAACATGTAAATGACATTTGAAACAGATTTAAAAACAAAATTTAAAAATTAAAAAACAAAACAAAAAAATGCATAAAAATGGGAAATGAAATCTAAACATAATTCATACATTCATTACAATTCTTTAGTCAGAATTACGACCTAGGTTTTCACACCACCCATGTTGTGTGTGTTAATTTTTACATGAGTGCAGAGACAGATTTTTTGAGAAACTTTTCATGGCTTTTTTTATATCCATTCAGACCTTTTGGCCAGAAATCTGCTGAGAGGAAGTCGCCGAAAAAATATTTTCTTCATATTTCGTTTTGTTGCGGATGTCTGAAGCGAGGCCTCAGGTCTCATAAACCAATATACTACTTAATAGACTACGGCAACTTTGAAAATAAATAGAATGTATAAAACTAACAACTTTAAAAGCTTATATACATACGAAAAAAATGTGTGTAATTATAAAGCTTGTCAAGCTTGACGACAGCCTTCATGCATGAATGATGGTCCTTATAAGCCCTCTAATATCTAAATTAAGTCTTCTTTTTATAACAAGTTAACAATAATTTGTTATTAACTACAATAGCATTTATATACAGAAGAAATTTTATATCTTAATAGGATTTTTTTTCAACTATGCTTGATGCCATGCTTGATAGTAGAATAATTGTCACAAGAATTTATTTATACAGTCCTATGCGCTTGCATACATCTTAAGCACTACAATATCGATATCAGTAAACATAGTTTCTGCTTTTTCGTGTGTCAAAGGAAATAAAAGTTCCACTATATATGAAAGAATGACAAAGGATTTGTTTTTAGTTGAAAACCAAAAACTAGAACATTCTCTACAACTTTTTTGGTAAAACAGTTCTTGTGCATTACTGATGTAATCGTCACATCTTCTAACTTAGATCAAGTTTTACAAAACCTGCGGTATTTTTCCTCAGACTACATTTGTGAGAGACAAAATATCACGTTACCATGATGGATTGGTTACAATGTTGCATTCAATTTGCAGATTAAATCTGGTTTTATGGGAATTTTTAAATAAGCATCGGTTATGGTTACGAAAAATAGGTTTCATGTACGAAAATCGTTTTCAATATTATCAAATATTTATTAGAAACAAACTTTACATATGTACATACATAACATAATTGGCCATTAAAAACCTTCAGTCAGGATTACCACATAGCTTCTCACACCACTATGTGTGTTAATTTTATACATGAGTGCTGGGACCTACAGTTTAAAATCGATTCCGAACGACAAATTTTTGAGTAACTTTTCATGGCAATTTTATTTTACTCTCAGAGTTATTGCCAGAAATCTGCCGAGTGGAATTTACCGCAGAAATATTTTTTTGTTTCGTTTTGTTGGAGATATTTGACCTGAGGTTTGTACTGTGGCCTTACGTCTAATTAGGCAGCACAATACTAGACTACGGCGACTACCAAACGAACTTTAAATTCCATTTTATTTGGCTTAAAGTAACACAAATAACCTATGGCCTTTGCAAAGAAAAATATAAATTTTTTTTATGCTGAATTCCAGTATTCTTGGTCTCTCCCTCTGTCTCTCACCACTGAATTGGTTTAAAATGTTCATTTAAATGCCTTATATTGCCATAAAAATTTTATTTTTTATAAAAAACATAAATTAATTATAAACTTTTCATATACTTTTAATAAATTTTTCCTGTATTTTTGTATACCAAAAACCAAACCGCAAAAAAAATTTTTATATATTTTTGTGGCCTTAAACAACAACAACGAAAGGAGAAATACAAAATGAAGAGGAAATATTGGAAATATAAAAATAACGAATTCAAATGAATCGAAATGAAATTATAATTGTGTATACAAAACATATACATTTACATAAATGTATGTACATGTGTAGGTGTATGTAGGTGTATTTATAATGGTATTTGTGTGTGGGTATTTGTTAAATTAAAAGGCAATACAAAATATGCATGTACAAGCCTCGTAGTTGATGTTTTAAATTGAAAACCAATACAAACACAAATACAATGGTTACAGCAGGCAACGATAAAGTCGTAATGAATTAAAGAGTAAATGTGTGAGAGAGAGAGGAAGGAATTCAATGACTATTTAAATAAATTACCTTAACAATTCAATACATACCTACATAGATAGATAGATATTTTATACACACATACACATACATATACATATATGCGTGCATCTATACATATATGAATTCCCACACATACATATATATATATATTTATTTTACTTTTGGAATATGAAAATTGTTAAATTAATAAAATAAAATTATTATTACAATTGTAGAGCAACATTTATACATAAAAGTAAGGCACACGTTCCCACACATGCATCCATGCATACATACATACATATATAGGTTTATTTATTCACACAGGATAGCAATGTAAGTCATTGTATTCGTAATGAAAGTATGACCAATAATTTAATTAAACAGTTATTGCAACAACTTCAACAGAAAGTGTGATACATAATCTTGTAATTTCACTTGTTAAATACAAAATTTTTAATAGAATTTCTCCAATTCAATATCGACAGCAATATTGTACAGCCTTTTAAAATTACATATAACTCCTAGAATTACAATTAAAAAGACCTCTGGACTACTTAGGAATACCAATTCCTGTTAAATATATTAATTACTAGCTTGCTTTAAAGACAGTAAAAGAAAAAACAAGCAATTTAAATGATTGTTCAATAAATAAACAGAAGTATAATTACACTGTGCAGCAAAATTAAAAAAAAAATTATATATACCCAGCTAATGACATAGTGCAGGTTGTAAGTTTTGTAGATTGGAACTCAAAAATATTTTTTTATATTTTTCTGAACCTTCCAAACTTGTTTAATTTGACAAAATCAGTTTTTATGGACTTTACTTACAAATTTATTAATTACACAAACATGTTTGGACCAATGTCACAAATTTAAACTTTCTTAGAAAGGGGAGGGATGGCCCCAAAAATTTTACAATAAATTAAAACCATAATTTTGTAAAATGCAATTTATTAAGACAGAGTCATTATTATTTATGGAAAACAGGGTTTTGAGTGGATATGTGGCAACTAAAACATTCAAACACTCTTTAAAATGTAATTTTCAAATACCAGGACATTTGATTGATTTCAATTGCAACCCAATTTACACGCTCACCTATTTAGTCGACAGACCATAATTATGCATTCAGTGGCAACATGTATTATGAACAAAACACACAAGAAAATTCAATAAAAATTCAAATTTTATAATAAATAACAGTGTGCAACAAAATCAAGAGAAAAAAATAAATACAACCAGCTAAAGACATAGTGTAGTGTGTGAGTTTTGTTGAGTAGAACTCAAAAATATTTTTTATATTTCTTGAGCACTCCAAACTTGTTTTATTTGACAAAAACTGTTTTTTTAGACTTTACTTACAAATTTATTGATTGTACAAACATTTCTGAGCTAAAGTCACATATTTAAACTTTCTTGGAAAGCTAAGAGATGGGCCTCTAAAACGGTATACCTATATATATCATTCGATTTAATATTCTATGAAGTTTGATGAGTTAAACTTGGCAAAAGCGAATTTTTTTTCATATTTTTTCAAGTTTGTCCATTCATAGTAGCAAACTTTAATAAAAAAATATAAAATAAGTGGCGACATTCTTAAAGTTCATTCTCTTGAGAAGAGATTGGCGTTTCGTTTGATAAAATCAAAAAAAATTACTGTTGCTTTTATTTAAACTATATAACAGTCGTGTTAAATTTTTCATAAATATTTTTTTTTTTTTTGTTCAAATCAATTTTCAGTTCAAAAATTTTCAAAATTTTTAATTGATCTTGATAGGTTATGGGGAAATTTGTTTACGCAAAGCGAAATAATAATATTTGCAAAAAACTTCAACTTCTGGTTGTCGCCAAAATGTGATATTGACACGCTTTGCGGTAAACAATAAAGATCCATCAAAAATTTTTAAAGTTCATTTGATAAGATGACATATATAAAAAATATATTACGACTGTTATACTATTTAAATAATAATTATGGTAATTTTTGTCCGATTTGATCAAGTGAAGTGTCAATCTCTTCACAAGATAAAGCACTTTTAGAATATTATCACTTATTTTATAAATTTTTTATTAAATTTTGCAATTAAGAATGGCTAAACATGAAGAAATAAGAAAAAATTTTTTTTCCAAGTTTACCCCATCAAAACTCATAACATATAAATTTGAAAAATATGTTTATGTACATCGTTTTAAAGGCTCATCTCTCCTTTTGTCAAAAAACTTTGAATTTTGAAAATAAGTTACAAATATTTGGGTAAATAATAATTCTGTGTGAAAAGATTAAAAATACGGTTTTTGTTCGAGAAATATAAAAAAATATTTTTCCGGTCTGCGCTGCGTACAGTGACCCATAAATAACGGTTGTATGCATGTATACTTGAACGGTTAGATTCCTTCGGATTGATCTGATGGCAGTGTTACTGGTTTACCTTGAATTAATAAGACTGTTCCATGAAGTCGCCGTAGTCTAGTAAGTAGACAGCTGGCTTATTAGAAGCGAGGCTGAGGTTCAAACCCCAACTGAAATATCGTGACCAAAATGAAATATGAAAAGATGTCTCAAACGCTTCCTGGGAAATATTATGAGAGCCAATAAAATTGCCACAAAAATTTTCTCCGAAAAATCAGTCGTTTACAGTCGACATTTTGATAAAGCCACTCATGTATAAAATTAACACATACTCCGTGGGTTTTGTGCGCAGCTAGGTCGCAGTCCAGACTAAAGAGTTGTCAGGTTAGATCAGACAGCTCCAGCAAAACGAAGTGAAAAAAAATATTTCTTCGGCAACTTCCTCTCAGCAGATTTCTGGCAAAAATTCGGAGAGTAAATAAAAATTGCCATGAACAGTTTTTTAAAAATCAATCGTTCGGAATCGAACTTAAACTGTAGGTCCCACAAGCCATGTGTTCTTTAAAATCTTTAGGTATTCTTCATAAGTCACAACAATTACAACCTTGGGAAACCATTCTAACTTTGTTTTTCTTAAGTTCTTTGCATTTATAGAACAACAAATCCCAAAAATTGTTTGTTTATTTATTTATTATTGCATCACAACTAATACTCTTAGTGAAGGTAAATACATACATCAATATGTTCAATTTAGTATTTCGAATAAATTTATTTAAGGTCATCGATAATGGAGAAACCAATTTTATGATGTTTCCTATCGATAAACAAACTCGAGTTTAATAAATTTAAAAATTTATATTTTTGTTTTTGTTTTTGTTGGCCCCATAATTTAGTTTTAATACGGTTATTTATTAATTAAACAGAATATATATAACAACATAACAATCGAGCTAATGAAAATTAAATTCAATTTATTTGCAATTTTCTATACGGATGTATGTATGAATTTATAATTATAAATAAACAGGGATCAATATACCCAACAATTACACACAAACACACACACACACACACAGAATATATCAACATAAACAGCAAGAGCAACAGTCTGTAATAAAAACAAAAACAAGAAAAACAATAACAAAAATAAATACAATAAATACCTCAAATAAAATAAAACAAAACATAAAAACATAAACAATACAATACAATACAAGAATAAAACAATTTAATTAAATATACACAATAATTGCTAAAATAAACAATAAATTTTTTATACGTTTTGTTATTGAAATTTTACAATTTATGCACAAAAAGGAAATTAAATTTTTAACAGAAGACAAAACAAAACAAAAAAAAAAGGAATAGAAATAGAAGCAAATACTTGTGATGTACATGCATACCAGAGATCAGCAATGAGTATTCAAAAAGATGAATAGAATCCAATCTTACTCATAATTTTTTGATACATCTGGTACGCATTCATACTTATTTTAATAGCATGGATGCTCTACTCATATTCAAAGTTCGAAGTATTCATCATATTCATACAGAACAACACGTATGATGTTGTTGACTTCGACTCTGCATAACTCAACATATACAAGAATCCCACAATAAGTATGATTCGCATACGAACACTGAAATACTTACAAGAAGGTTGTGTGTGTATTTGCACTGCTTGCTGCTCTGTCTTCTTAGCTTATGTGTCATTTTACTTTTGTTCTAAATGCAACAACAACTAAGACTGTAAATTTTGTTGAATGATTCAAGTCTCTCGAATCATTTATAAGTATTATTCAGTATTTCTCTAAAGTTATGAATCTGATTGAGTAAGGCTTATGAATCAAACATATTGCGAATGGTATGAGTTCGATGTCAACATTGTACGCATACTCATTGTAACCTGTACATATTCAACAACGTTGTAATGCGTACGAATGAACCAGAGTTAACTTTCAATATTGTTGACTCATATTCAAAATATATAATAAAAAATATATAATATATTCAAAATTTCATGAGTGCTTATGAGTAGCGAAAAATCGATTAATTACTGATCTCTGATGCATACATATGTATGTATTGTTTATTGTGGTATGGAAAATCCTTAGTTTCTCCACTTAAGGCTAGAAAACTAGAATGTTTACTAGACAAGCAACGTCTTGGTTCAAATACAATTTTAATATAAAGGCTTGTACTTCGTGGCTTGTTATTAGAATGTTTTTGGGAGAAAATATTTATTTTTTTTTTAGAAAATATTGGGGCTTTCTTTTTGATTGAATGCTTCTTTAAAAGAGAAATTTTCAGTACTTTTAACGAAAAGTAGTTATATTTTTTGCATTTATACTGGAGGGCGTTAAACCTTCTAATTGTCGCGAAAATATCAGCATATATCTGGGAAAATTTGGTTTAAAAAAAATCGAATATGGGATCACTTGCAAAGAAAAGTAATGTGTTAGCGATATTGAAGACAATCGTTTGACATCACTTCTGGCAAGGTATCCAAGTTATTTCAGCTTATGATGCATATTCTTCAATGCGTTACAATTTTAAGTTCAATGAAATGAACTTTTCTTGTGCTAAGACCGACTTTATTGTAACGCTATGGATTAAGAAATCCTAAGTACCATAAGAAATTCTTTAAGTTTACTAGCATCTCAACAAACAGAGAAAAAAACTTGTATAACCATTTTCATAAAGTTCTCCAATGTAAAACTGGTCCAACAATGTAATGTGAAATACCACACAGAGTGTGCCCAATACTCTTCCACACTTTAAAAGACATCTATCATGCAATTGATATTCATTTGTATCTTCGTTTTGTCCGGAGTTAGAGATCAATTGTGATTCCAGCCTGCTTGCAGTCTAGTTTTTAAGCAACTGTTTATAGAAGACTGAATTATCTGATTTGAAATATATTACGATTCCATATGGAAATGTAATTCAATTGCCAAGATACATACAAACACACATAATTTGTCATTACAGCCTTTCAGTTGGGATTACGACCTAGCTTCTCACATAACTTACGTTGGATGTATTAATTTTATACATGAGTAGCGGGACCTACAGTCTAAAGACAGAGGTTTTTAAGAAACTTTTCATGTCAATTTTTGTTAACACGCTGAGTTTTTGCCAGTAATCTGCTGAGAGAAAGTCGCCGAAGAAATATTTTTCTCATATTTTGTTTTGCTCGAAATAGTCTGACCTGGGGCTTGAACCATCTAATAAGCAAATACACTACCTACTAGACTACGTCACCTTTTTCTTCCATTGTAAATATAAAAGAAATTATTCACTTCTACAATAGTTCTGCCATCTAGGAGCAGATTTTGGCAGAGCAAAGCGTTTACTTGGAAGAATTTTGTCTTACTTACGTTAATACCAGCCTCTAATTATTTTTGTACAGCTTTTGAGTGAAATTTAACTTCTCTCAGTAAATTTATTGTAAGTTTCCTAAGCAATACTTAACATAAGAAAACTAAACACAATTCTGTTGTAGCGAAAAAAAACCCTAAACTTGTAAACCCCTATATACATATATTACATATAATTGTTTAATTGTTTTGAATATTTCAAGTGGTATTTATGTTGGCATATTTAAAACAAGTAAAAAAAAGAATGGGGTTTTATGACCCCCTTCATCACCTTGTACTTGAAATATACTCTCGTATATACACTTCACTACATATGTACTCACTACGTACTTGCTCGTATATATATGTACGTTCGAAAATACTTTAAATAAATTTGTTGTTTTTTTTTTGTTTTTTGTGAGTTGAATTCTTGGTTTATTTTTTATTGGATTTTTACCAACTTTCAACGCTGATGGCAACCACATCAAATGATTGATAGGTTTTTCCTTTAGCGACAAGTGGTCACAAAATGCTTGACATGACGTATTTTTCAATGCGCTGTGGAGAAAAGCTGAAAAGCGTGATAAATTTTGCGTTTTTTATTTTTATTTTTTTGCTTTCAATTGTCATTTGTTTTTTTACTGTTGTTGGCCATTTGAAATGTAAAACTATAAACAAAATGGTGATAACAAAACTCACACATACACACACTGAACTATGAGAGAGAGAGTCTGGCTTCATGGCATTAAATTTATTTGAAAAACAGAAATGAAAAAAAACGAACGAAACAAATGAAAACACAATGAAAAATTATTATTTAAAATAGATTTGTATGTATGAAAATAAAAAATTTATTACTACACTATCATAAAATAAGAACAGCAGCAACAATATCAATAACAATAACAAACAAACAAAAAAAATATTTATCAAAATCCATTTGAATCATGTGTTGAGTAGTGACGATTTACTTCCATTTTTTTTATTTTATTACCACTGCATATGAAACTTAAAGCCATAGAGAAGGAAAAAAGGGAATAAAAAATTTATTAAAAAAAAAATTTATTAAAGATGGCCTTAAACTAAACTAACTGGCTTATAAAGTTTTTAATTGCAATTATGAATTCAAGTTATTTTGAAAATTTTATCAAATAACCGCAACAGTACGATGCGAGAACCCAACTTATATATGAACTAGGATGCTACGTAGAAGTGAAGCCACGGTTCAAACCCCAGATCAGACATCAAAACAAAATACGAAAAAATATTTCTTTGACAACTTGCTCTGAGCAGTTTTCTGGTAAAAACTATGAAAGTTTTCTAAAATTGCAATGAAAAAGTTTCATCCAAAATCTGTCATTCGGAATCGACTTTAAACTGTAGATACCGCCACTCATGTATAAAATTATCACCCACAACATAAGTCGTGTGAAAAGCTAGGTTGTAATCCTAACTGAAGGGTTGTTCTTAATAATTATGTATGCATCTATACTGCGTATATGTAGATCAAATATATGCCTTCATTGGAACAGGAATTTCAAAACCTTAATCGTTGAATAACCACAGTCTTGATGGCCAAATTGAGATCACACAAGTTTCTTAATGGTTTAGATTGGTGTTTTTTTTTTTTTTTTTTTTTTTTTTTTTTTTTTTTTTTTTGTAATCACACTTCAAACCGTTAAGCTCATTAAAGGAGACCTTGATGTTTACTTTTTAACATGCGCAACTAATTTTCATTGTATATTTTATGATGATGATGATGTCCTTTCAATGTTTAAATATTTAAAAAAACAAACATTTTGTTGTTAAATATTTGTGTATTTTTCATATGAAATGTTTCAGTTTGGTTTTGTTCTGTTTTTATTATGTAACATTATTGTTATTATTTTTGTAATTTAAAACATAAATACATATGGAAAATTTCTCTTTGATGCAAATCATTTACATTTATTTACTAAAACAAGTAAAAGTAAAATCAACAGAAGAGAAATATTTTATTTACATGTTCAAATGTACACACATACATATGAAATTCAGTCCACACCACATACATACCTAAATTGATTTGTTATATGAACCTATACATAAATATACCTACATACATATATACACATGTAGGTGTATATAGAATATGTATGTGTGTACATGCAATATGCCAAAGTATTTTATTACTTTAAAAATATATTTGCCAAGAGTATGTTTATTTGTAATAAAATTTATTAATATTTCTTTTTATTTTTTTTGTGTTACGCTTTGTTGTGCTAATTTTAAAAAATATACATACACTTACATATTAATATACACATATACCTTTGCAATTACGTACATATATACAGAAAATATAGTGGTGTTCATATAATTAGCATAGCCATCTGTACGACCTTTTTGCCAGTAACAAACAAGCATGAACAAGTTTCTCGAAATTTATTTAAAGACAGTTAAAAATTCTATGGGGTTATACTTAGGTAGAGAGTCGCCGTAGTCTAGCAAATGAGTATGTTGTCTTATTAGACGTGAGGCTTTGGATCAAACCGCAGGTCAGACATTAAAACGAAATTACGAAAAAGTATTTTTTCATTGACTTCCTCTCAAGCAGATTAATTGGAAAAGCTCTGAAAGTAAATAAAAATTGCCATGAGAAGTTTCTCGAAAAAAATCTGTTGTTCAGAATCGACTTTAAACTTCCTCTCACCAGATTTCTGGCAAAAGCTCTGAAAGTAAATAAAAATTGCCATTGAAAGTTCCTCAAAAGAAATTTGTGGCTCGGAATCGACTATAAACTATAGGTCCTGCCACTCATGTATAAAATTAACACACACAACATAAGTGGCGTCAGAGACTGGGTCCATAATCCTGACTAAATGGTTGTAATGACCAATTATGTTATTTATGTACCAGAGATCGGCAATGAATCGCTACTCATAAGCACTCATGAAATTTTGAATATTCTAAGTGAGTCAACAATATTGAAATTTAACTTCTCTAAATCACTCGTACTCACTACAACGTTGATTTATAAGTACAGGTTGCAATGAGTATGCTTACAACGTCGACATCAAACTCATACCATTCGAAATATGTTTAATTCATAAATCTATTCATTAAGATCAATAATTTTAGAAAAATACTGAATAATACTTAGAAATGATTCGAGTGACTGACAGTCTTAGTTAGTGTTGCATTTACAAAGACAGGAAAAAGACACATAAGCAAAAAAGACAGAGCAGCAAGCAGAGCAAACACAGACAACCTTCTAGTAAGTATTTTAGTGTTCGTAAGCTAATCATACTTATTTTGTGCTTCGTATATATGTTGAGTTATGGAGAGTCGAAATCAACAACATCATACATGTTGTTAAGTACAAAAAAATGATGAGTACTTCAAAATTTGAATATGAGTAGAGGTTCCATGATATTAAAATAAGTATGAATGCGTATTAATGTCAGAAATTATGAGTATGATTCGATTCTACTTATCGTTTTGAATACTCATTGCTGTTCTGTTAAATGTATGTACTGTATGTACATACACAAGAAACTGTACATTAAAAAAGTATACATTAATAAATTACCGTTATTTTTATTTTAAAATTGTTTCGTTGCCAGTTTTTAAAATTGAAACAAAAAAAAATACATAAAATTTCGAAATATTGTACAAATTTTTCGGGCACTCACCTTAAGTGACAAAAGCTGATTTTGGTGATTTTTAGAATTTTATCCGTAGTGTACAGTTTATTTTGACGCTCACTGTATGTAAGTGTAAAGGAAGATTTTTTGTTAAAAAAATTGAATGCAATTTTAATAATTATTGTTGATGTTTTTTATTTATTCAATAGGTTGTATTAATTACCGTCAGTAGGTTGTTTTAAATAGCATGTGATAAAAAATGAATTCTTTTACGAATAAAATATTCACCACACACTTTTTGCTGAATAGCTATGTGCTAATTGTATGACCACTACTGCATGTATACCATATATGTACATGGGCAATATTGTTTTATTTAAATTTCATAAATTTTTTTTCTATCGCATACATTTTCTACTTTTTTTTGTTAAACTATTAAAACTTTTTATAATTTTTTTTATGAATTTTTCTTTTTTTTTGGTTTTTGCTGCCAACATATTGTTGCTGTTGCAGGTTATAATTTTAGCTGTTGCATCATCATAGCCAGTTTCATATTTTTTTTCCATTTGAATGTAAAAAAAAAATTTAATTTTAATTTGTTCTTCTTTTATACTTCTGCTCTGCTGTTTGTTGTTGTTTTTGTTTTCGTTGGCAATTATAATTGTTGCACGTTGCAAAAAAAAACATACTCCACAACAGCATAAAAGTAACCAAAAAAAAATAAGTAAAAAAATAAAAATAACAGATATACGCCGTGTAATATGCTTGGCAGTATGTCCCGTATGTGTTATTAAATGACTTTATAGTCATAATATTAAAGCAATTTGTTGTCACATTAATGAATACATACAAACAGTATATATGTATGTATGCGTAATAATAAAAAAACCAAATAAAGTTTTTCTCATTTTTAATCATTTTTTTCGCGTTTTTTTTCTGAAATAATTTTTCGTTGTTGTTTGTCGTTCTGTTAAAATTTTTAACGCGACTATAATTTATGGTTTCGCAGTAAGTGGACTTAAATACGAACGTATTTATGACTGGCAGATGTTGTTGTATTTTTTACAATAAATGCAGGGAAAGTTGTAAAAATGTATTCTTGTTTTCTGTTACCAACTGGCATATAAATATTAGCGTTAATTAATTAAAAGAAAGAATTTTCAAAATTAATTACAAATATGGCCAGTGGTGGCTCATAAAAATGATCAAAAAGCAAAATATTATAAAAAAAATTAAATTTCTCGTCAACTTGTGACATTTCACAAGTATTTTGGAATGTAACTTATTGTGATATAGTCACATCCAAAGATAGATTTAGTGAGATTGGCATGGAGATATCAACTAAAGTGACTAAAGGCAAGAGATTTTCCACGGATACCTTGTAATTTTTGCTAAAGACAGTGACAGTGTGGAGTCTCTGTATTTATTTCCCTGCTAGGAAATGAAGGCGATTACAATACCCATACATTGCCAAAGCACTTGATCACATTTTAAGCTACACCTCAAAAGTGAGTCAAATGCAATCCATAGGGTGAAGAAAAAATACAAGCGCATATCCACTTGGATGGAAAGTTTCTCAAAAAATCTGTAGGCTCCTTTAATCATGTGTAATAATAACATACAAAACATGAGTGGGTTGTGAAGCCAGGCTATAATCCTGACAGAGGGGTTGTATGTTTGTACGTATTGTATGTATGTATGTATGTATGTATGTATGTATGTATTTATGTATGTATGTATGTATGTAATACACACGTCTGACATGGATTTGGAAGACTTTACTGTTGAAATCCTCAAAGAAACAAACATTTTTAGGCGTCAGCACTGCCATTGATGTTACTATTGAGACGTGTCCATAATATACCATAGAAGTGTTACAATGGTCTCATGATGAATCCATTATAAGGCCTTGGTGAATGCATATGGACTAATGACTTCTACAGACGTTTCAATGTAGGTATCTTTCCATAGTCGATTTTTCACCAGAACAATGGTAGTGAAGTGTAGAAGCGTCTCGTTTATTATCATGCGTACCATCAAATGTCTTCTCAAAATTTTCTTTGAACAAACATCTATTCTTATGGCTTGCCACGAGCAAATATTCTCTTCAAAGATCCAAATTTGTGAATTGTTCTATCGTAGATATGGTTCAACTTCAACTTTTAGTAGAGCGAGTTAAACATGCGATTACAGATTACTTGCCACGATACCGTACTTACATACGCACTTCACTCTGAATTACAACCTAGCTTTTCAAACCACTTATGTTGTGTGTGTTAATTTTATTTAAGAGTGGTGAGACCTACTGTTTAAGGTTGATACCGAACGATACTCACGCTATTTATGATTTGTGTTTAGTTTTTTACTTGGAGAGGTGGGATCTACGGTTTAAAGTCGATTCCGAACGACAGATTTTTTAAGAAACTTTTCGTGGCAATTTCAATTTACTCTAAGAGTTCTTGACAGAAATCTGCTGAGAGGAAGTAGCCAAAGAAGTATTTTTTTCATATTCTGTGCTGTTCGAGATGTCTGACCTGGGGTTTGATCCGTGGTCTTACGCCTAATAAGCCAACTCACTACCTCACTACCGTACACGCGGGTAACGATGCCGAATGTCTTTTTAAAATCTCTTAACACTTTCCTATGTAAGTACGAAGTTAAGTTATATAGCGAAGTCTTCAACTATAGAAATATGCATCTAGAAAGGGCATGTACAAAAAATTAAAAACCACAGCTTTTTTACTTCCGCTCATGGTTTTCAGCACTTAATATTGTACTGCGTAGGCCAGTGCTCGTTTAGATTAAATTGGCAACCACCTCAATGGGAGCAGCTTCCTTGGGTTCTATAAGTTCTCCTTCAAGCAGCGATATAACATATTCCGTCATAAATACAGGTCCTGGTTAGCATCTCTTAATCATTTCGTGTGTGTTATAAAGGTATTGGATTTTTCTCAAATCACCCTTGGCTGGACACGTTTTATCACCAAATTTTGGGAGCTTAAGAATCCTTCTTCTTAGGTTCCCAAACGACGGAGAAAAAATATTGTGTGGCATAGGCCAGTGCTAAAAACAAACATAATGTTATAAAAACAGTGTTTAGTAACGTAGGGCATCATCTAAATGGACTTTTGTGTTATAAAACCAAAATTATATTTCCAAGACTGTGGCGAAAATTTCCGTTTCTTTTAATGTTTCAGTCTATGTATACGATTTGAAACCAAAAGGCAATAAATCTGATACAGTATGTATAAAAAAAAAATAATTTTCAATTTTGTTTTAATTTTTTTTTTTAATTTTGTTTGACAGTGTATTTCTTGTTTATTTTGTGCCGCATTCAAGTGGGTGTTGCGTTTCGTTGTGTACTCTTTTAAATTTTTGTTTTTTATTTTCTATATCGTTTTGGCTTTGTGCCAATTGGCTTAATTAAATTAAACAGATTTTTTTTTTTCAAAGCATCTAAACAAACAAAAACAAAGTATATAAACAACCAGAAAAATTTGTAGAATATAAAAGATAAAACAAATAAAAAAAAGAAAAGAAATCCAAAGTAAAAATATTTAGAATATCGGATTGTAAATAATTCCAGAATGCAAAATAAATTTTGGCACACATTCAATGTCATAGAAATGTTAGACAAACAAATTTGCTACACGACTTGAACCATTTTTTTTTGATTTTGTTTGATTCGCTTTTAATTTAAAACAGATTGAAATTTATTTTTTAAGAAATATTTGGCTGGAAACAGTTAAAAAGAATTCGAAAACGAATATAATTTTTTTAAGATACAATTCCATATTAATTCAGGAGATTTATTTACGATTCGTGTATGTATGTATCAGAGATCAGCAATGAGTATTAAAAAAGATGAGTAGAATCGAATCATACTCATAATTTCTGATACTTCTGGTACGCATTCATACTTATTTTAATATCATGCAACCTCTACTCATATTCAAAGTTTGAAGTACTCATCGTACTCATACTTAACAACACGTATGATGTTGTCCATGACTCAACATTTCCTAGAATCACAAAATTAGTATGAATAGCGTACGAACACTAAAATACTCACTAAAAGGTTGTGTGTTTGCTCTGCTTGCTGCTCTGTTACTTATGAGTCTGTTTTCTTTTTAAGTAAATGCAACAACTAAGACTGTAAATTTTAATAAATAATTCGAGTCATTCTATTAATTTCTAAGTATTATTCAGTATTTATCTAAAGTTCTGAATCTAAATGAGTAGGCTTATGAATCAAACATATTTCGAATGGTATGAGTTTGATGTCAACGTTGTACGCATACTCATTGCAACCTGTACTTATAAATCAACGTTGTAGTGAGTATGAATGAATCAGACTAGTTTGAATTTCAATATTGTTGACTCACTTATATTCAAAATTTCATGAGTGCTTATGAGTAGCGAAAAAACGATTCATTGCTGATATCTGATGTGTATGTGACAATTTCTCTTTCATTTTAAATTATCTGTAATGATTGTTATCACTTTCCCTGTTCCAATTAAAAATTTTCTTCTCTCCCTTCCCGATTCAGCCGCTCCAGATATTTATGAGTGTGTGTAGAATCTGTCAAAAAAGAAAAGAATATTTTTCTATTTTAAATACGAAAAAAATTTAACCAACAACATACGACATTGAATGAATTTTAAATAGTTTTTAATTATTATCATATTGCAAAATATCTCTTGTTAAATATAACAATAATGGACAGCTGGAACACATACATTCATACGGACACATACACAAACACACGATTTGAATATTTTAGTTTATAAATTGCATTTGGGATTTAGATAATGATAATAAATTCATTGTTTCATTAATATTATGAATTCAAATTAAAATTTATGCACAAAAATTATTTCAATATGCAAACGAGCATTGCCCGGATAAAAGTGGCATTTGCAATTGGAATTTTTGAGCATTGTTTGATTAAGGCAAACAATGCCGTTTATATAGGAAACTTTTTTCTTAAAATTTATTGAGCATTTCCAGAGCTTTCATTAAATTGTAGCATTTGAGTCGTTGTAAAAACAGAATAGAATTCGATTTTAAAATAATCACTTCGTTTACAATTTGATAAATTTTTATAACAAAGGGTGGGCCATCTATCGATTTAAATTTCGAATCTGGCAATACTTCTGTCATTCTATTCTGTCACAAAATTCAGTATATTGTCTGCACTGAACGTAATGAATCGATTTACACTAGAGTAACGTTGGGATTTATTGAAAATTCATTTCCAAAACAAAGACAATTTGGGTCCGAAATTGCAAGAAAATGTCGTACAAGGACATGTCGCAGAGAAGGACCAACAGTGCCCGGTATACGTAAATTTATTGCTAAAGTTCGTGAAACTGGTTTCATTGCTGATCCGTGAAGACGTGAGCGTGCTCGTACAGTGCGTACATCCGCAAATATCGTAGCTGTGGCTGTGAGTGTGTTTGAGAATTCATTAACATCAACTCGTCATCGTTCGCTTGAATTGAATATTTCACGCACCAGTTTACGTCGAATTTTGCGAAAAGATCTTGGTATGACAACTTACAAAGTTCAATTGGTTCAAGAGTTGGAGGCGCATGACTTTTGGCTTTGTTTTCGCTTAGCTAGATGGGCCAACGAGAAACTGCACGATGATGTCGATTTTGCCAAAAAAAAAAAAAACATCGGATGAAGCTCATTTTCATCTTGGTTAATAAGCAAAATTGCCGTATTTGTGGCTCAAAAACCTACTCGTGCTCTTTGCAGAAGCCAATGCACCCATTACGAGTGATTCTTTGGTGAGGCTTGTGGAAAGGAGGTATCATTGGCAGATATTTCTTTGAAAATGAGGACGATGCAACCATTACGGTCAATGGAAGAACCTATTGAACACTATGAAAACCGATTTTTTGTACGCGCTCTGCAAAGTATTGATGTGAACGATGTTTGGTTTCAACAGGATGGTGGAACTTGCCACACATCTCATGCCACAATCGCTTTATTGCGTCAAATATTTGATGGCGATTTAAATAGCTAAAATTGTGATATCAATTGGTCTGCCAGAACCTGCGATTGTACACCGCTGAATAAGAGTAAGTCTCTCTTCTTTTATTGCAAAAACTTAAAGAAAATCAACAATCAGCTGAAGAGTTAACCATCATACAAAATAGGGGCGCCGTTGCTGTATTAAATATTGGAGCTCCGGCATATTTTCTACGACTTCTTCAATAAAATTTATTTATTTTTTTGAAAAGCCAGTAGATTTGTGAATTCATTCAACCTAGCAATTGCATGCAATTCTTAAAAATAATTTACGCTGCTGGAACTATTCAATTAAAATTTTTATTTTTTTTTTTTGTTTGTAATTTTTGTTCTTGCAATGAAACTTTTGCCCGGGTTATGTTTGTTAAATATTTAATTTTAATATGTTTTGTCGTTTATTATAAAAACAAAAAATTGGAATTGGGAATACAAAATAAATATAATCGAGTATATTTTAAATGCTATTAAAAAAAATGGAATTTGAATTCAAATTTATTTGTTTTAAATTGAACATAATTTTGTAAAAATATTAAATTAAATAGAAAACAACATGAAAATTTCAATTTCTAACGCTTTCGAAAAAAGAATTTCAAGTAATTTTTGTTTTTTTTCAATTTCATTTTCATTTTAGCCACGCAACAAGGAACAAGAACAAGAAGTCTTAAACTGGATCTTTGAAGTTTTGGGTGAAAAAGTGCCCGCTGGCAATTATGAAGATATCTTGAAGGATGGCATTGTCTTGTGCAAATTGATTAACAAATTGGCACCCGGTTCAGTGAAAAAGATTCAAGAACGCGGCACCAATTTCCAGTTGATGGAAAACATTCAAAGATTCCAGGCTGCCATTAAGAAATACGGTGTACCGGAAGAGGAAATTTTCCAAACTGCTGATCTCTTTGAACGTCGTAATATTCCACAAGTAACCTTGTGCTTGTACTCTTTGGGCCGTACTGTAAGTCTTACTAGTTATATGGAAATAAAATCGTAAAAATGCTAATGAATGTCCTTTGTTTTGTTGTAGACCCAACATCATCCTGAATTCAATGGTCCTACTTTGGGTCCCAAAATGGCTGAGAAGAATGAACGCACCTTTACCGAAGAACAATTGCGTGCCCACAATGCTGAACTTAATTTGCAAATGGGCTTCAACAAGGGTGCTTCCCAATCTGGTCATGGTGGTTTCGGCAATACACGCCACATGTAAATTTAAAAAAAAAGCACTTAAGCTAGCTTGCACACACCCACATACATACATACACACTTACATACATTTTTTTTAACTGTACACTTACCATTCAAAAAAATAAAATAAAAAATTAAAATAAAATTATATTAAGTTTTCACTTAAATTTTCCCCGAAATTTGTTTTTATTTTCTTTACTAATGGCCTCTATATCCTGTATTTAATTTTCCATAATCATGAGATAACGTGATTGGATTTCCTTTCATATTTTCTGTTCATTTTCATTTATGTTTTTCTAATTAAGGACGATAAATATTAATTTTCATAATAAAATCCAAAGGAAAGGAAAAGAAACAGAGAAGAAGAAACAAACAAATTATGGTTCTCAGTAATCTCAGCATAAAAGGTAAACCGTTTAAAAGGTAAATCTACTTAGTGCCCTTGTAGCTAAGACCTTAAGTCGGTGTGTCAACACCTGCATATATTTCGATAAGCCTAATAAATACACATCAAGGTCAGTCAGTCTTTCATTTCATTTCATTTTATTTTCCCCTGTAGTAGTAGTTCCTCCAACCCATATGGCAATAATATGAAGCCAAAATAAATAAACAGTCTGTAGACATCAATTTGCAAACAGAATGAGGTCGTTTTCATATGAAAACACTGATACACTGAGAGAAATTTTGTTTATTTTTTTTTTTTTTGTTGGCAAATAATTACAACATTCGTTATCGAAGCTATGGCTGAGAGTGTGAGTTATCAACTCGTCATCGTTATCTCAAGAATTGAATATTTCACATACAAGTTCAATTGGTTCAAGAGTTGAAGGCGCTTAACCAGTCGCTTCGTTTTCACTTCAAGCAAAATTTCCGTATTTGGGGCTCAGTCTTACAGTAGCCAATGCACCTACTGCAGATGACTGTTTGGTGCGACTTGTTGAGTGGAGTCGTCATTGGCCCATATTTCTGTGAAAATGAGGACGACTCACCAATTACGGTCAATGGAGACACCTATCGCACCATGATAACCAATTTTTTGTACCCGCTCTCCATGTTATTGATGTGAACAATTTTTGGTTTCAACAGGGTGATGCAACTTGCCACACATTTCATGCCACAATCGTTTTATTGCGTTAAACGTTTGATAACCGTCAAGAAGCTGAATTTTGACACCATTGGGCTATTTTCTATGGGGCGCCGTTAAGGAAAAGTGTTATGCCGACAAACCAGAGACAACTGAGCATTTGAAGGCCAACATTCGTGATGCTACATATCGCCATGATACATACATACATAATTTGTCATTACAACCCTCCAGTCAATATTAGATTAGGACCTAGCTTCTCACACCACTTATGTTGTGTGCGTTAATTTTTATACATGAGTGGCGGGACCTACAGTTTAAAGTCGACTCCGAACGACAGATTTTTGCTAAACTTTTCATGGCAATTGTCTTTACTCTTAGAGTTTTTGCCATAAATCTGCTGAGTGGAAGTCGTCGAAGATATATTTTTTCATATTTTCGTTTTGATGTCTGACCTGGGGTTTGAACCGTGGTCTTACGTCCATTAAGCCGACACACTACCCACTAGACTACAGCAACTTCTCAGTGATACGTCTCTACGAAAATTGGTCCGATCGAATGCGATACTATGAGGTAAGCCGCGGCAGCCATATGAATGAAATAACATTCCATTTCTGAGCGGAACAATTGTACTTCACAAAAAAAGAAATAAATTTGTCAAAACTTCAAAGCGTTTTTGTTTAATTGCATTTTTTAAATTGAAACTTTTATATGGCCTACCCTTTATATTAAATTTCTAATTTCGATTCAGACCAATGAACTTTCGAAAGAGGAGTTTCAAAAGGTGTAATCGATGACAGCGAAGATAGAAAGAGAGAGAGAGAGAGGGAGAGAGATATACACAGAACGCCAAAAGTGAGTAAACACCACTGACATAATTCATTTTATTAGGATAGCGAGAAAAATAAATGAGATTAGTCGAATAAATTTCCAAAAATAAAAACGTTTATGTATTAGCTATAAAATGTTAAAACAAAAACAACAATTCATGATAAACGAACTTTTTTTATACTTAAGAACAAAAGTGTTGACTCACTTATGGCGCTCAGTGTATGTAAGATTGGGAGTTTATTATCATAAGAACTAAGAAATTACATGACTTAGACGAAATTCCCTAGACGAGTCACGATGTCCTACTTGCTTACACAATTGAACATTACAATGCTTCAGTCAGGTGGTGGGGCTTTCAGTTAAAAATCGACTGCGAACGACAGATTTTTTAAGAAACTTTTCATGGCAATTTTATTTTATTTCCTTACAGAGTTCTTGCCAGAAATCTGCTGAGAAGAAGTTCATTTTGTTCGAGATGTCTGACCTGGAGTTTGAACTATGGCCTTACGTTTAATAAGCCAACACACTATCTACTAGACTAAGGCGACTTCATGGGGCATGTTATATGTATAACATAGTTTTTACATCCATGGTACCCCCACTTATTGTTTTACTTTATTTACAGCAGGGTTTGTCAAAAAAAAAAATGTGAACAGATTTCCTTTGCATGCAGAATATTGACTTACTGGAGTATAGAAATCTGAAAGAGCTTTCTTTATCCGCAAAACATATACTGTTAAGGCTAACGTTTTTCAAAGTGTAGATTTGTTTTTCATGGTAGTCTGCTTCTTCTTAGAAAAAATAACCTGAAAACCATTTCGATAAAGTTCAAAGGTAATGTTCGAAATGATTAGTCGCACTGTGTATTTCAATACCAAGCATAGTATAGCGTAGCATAGCATAGCATTACGAAGTCATGTTGAATTTGAGTGAAAAAGTTTATTGCCACACAACAAACGTAAACAACGTACATAAGCTCAGGTGCAAATTTAGAAAATTTTTATTTATTTTTACTCTTGTTTATCAAAACACACACACATACTAACACATCAACTGTTAACCATACATTGGTTTATAATATTTATAAACATTATTTTGCCATAGACTTAGGCAAAATAACGGTATTATAAATAATAACGGTATTATAGTTTTGTTTTAACACAAATAACCTGTGATACTAATACACACACAGACACACAAATACTATTGTTATACCGAAATGAAACTTATCCCTAAACAGACACACTAAAACTGTAAGTAATTGTTTACATGTATTAAAAACAGGGTTTATAAACACATACATGTTTATGTATGCAGGCATGTGTATTCGTATGTATGTATACGAATTGATTATTTTTTCTTTGTGCTTCTATGTGTAGTTGGCTGCGTATATGAATTGAATGTAAATGATGCGTCTGGTCACGCAATTTATAAAAATCATTACCCATCACACTGAGTGGCAGATGTGTTCGCACATACGCATGCATACGCACTCTAATTCAGCGACATGGTAAAGAGGTAACTAGTTAGACATACAGACAGGACAGGCATCGAGACGACCATATGTATTTCTGACTCATAAAATAATTTTAGTACACTACCACTGGTAGCAGTAGTAGTAGTGGTGGTAGTGGTGTTAGTAGTGGTATTATTAAGTAAATATATATTTTTTTTTTCAATAAACAATAGCCAACACTCAACTCAACTCGTCTAAATGTCAATGGAAAAATAAACTTTTTAACAGCGGCAACAACAACAACAATAATAATAAATTCAATTCATTACCAACAACAAAAACCACATTGCATTTGACAATTTTCGGCATTGTTGACTGACTTTGTTGTTGATTGGTGGCAAAAGTTCCTGACAATGTTGATGTTTTTAAATGGAAATTCTATTTAATTTTCTTTTTGGTTTTATTCACGGCTACAATATTAATTTCGTTGTTGACAATAACGAAAATATATCGATTAAAATAGCTGTTGCTGATAATCTTTGGTATTTCAAAGTGACATTTCAATGGAAACATAAATGTTGCGAAGCTTAAAAAACTTATTCTGAGAAGAGTCAAATTTCAACAACTTTGTAATTCCACGAACATTTTACTGAAGACTGTTCAGTCTCTAATGAAATATTTTTTCACATACAATTTGAAACAGCTATAGGTGTACGGGAGAAGAAATGGAAAGGAATTGGAAATCTAGTCGATTTACATAAGTATGTATATATGTACATTACAACACTTCATTTAGGATTACAACCTAGTTTCTCACACCACTTATGTTGTGTGTGTTAATTTTATACATGAGTAGTGGGACCTACCGTTTAAAATCGACACCGAACGATAGTTTTTTTGAGAAACTTTTCCTGACAAATTTTCATTTACTCCCAGAGTTTTTGCCACAAATCTGTTGAGAGGAAGTCGCCGAAGAAATATTTCTCATATTTTATTTTATTGGAGATATCTGGCCTGGGTTTGAACTGTGTGGCCTTACATCTAATAAGCCAACACACTACCTACTAGACTACAGCGACATTGTTACCGATGAACGAAACGCAACTTGTGGCAATATAGGTATACTTTTGAGTCACTTGTTTGATTTTATTTAATGTCATAACTTGCAAATTATAACATTTTTAACGAGCATAATTCCTTTAGTATGAATAAAACGAAAGTGAATCCTATTGGGAAGTAGTCGGCAAATGAAGAGTTTTTTGCTGCGTAAATTACCTCTAAACTCTAATCTCAGGATAGAGGAGCTTCAACACAATAAAAAATAATAAAGAGTTGGAGAGAATCGTCCGAAAGTTTAATCGTTTGTCGCGAAAGCTTTAATTTTGCAATTGAGCAGCTCACACTAGCTCAGCCATACGTATAAGGAAAATTTTGTAAACAAATGTAACTTATTCTATCGATTTCATCATAATCTCTAAGGATTTGAACGAATTCTAACGAAGAAAGAATTAAGATGCTTATCAAAGCACACTTTTCAAGTAATTTCGATCGTATCGCATACAATTGCTAAAGATTTTCGAACCTTGTACTCATGCTTCTATCTCTTGCAAACGATCAACAACAATGAACAACATCCTGCACTATACATACACGCAGGACTACAATCTACCTTCTCAACACCACCTATGTTGTGTTTTAATTCAATACATGAACGGCAGGTCCTACAGTTTAAAGTCAACTGCCAAGGACAGTTTTTTTAAGAGACTTTTCATGGCAATTTTATTTGCCTTTCACAGTTTTCGCCAGAAATCAGCTGAGAGGGAGTCATATTTGATTTTTATTTCTCTGCTCATCAGAATAGAGTCTGTTATACTACTTGCATGGAACTAGGGTTGTTTTTCGGTTCTGTGCAGAGGACATTGAAATACATACACACATAATATACATAATTGGTCATTACAACCCTTCAGTCACGACTACAACCTACCTTCTCAACATCACTTATGTTGTGTGTGTTACTTTTTTACAAGAGTGGAGGGAAAGTCGACTCAGGACGACAGAATTTTGAGAAACTTTTCATGGCAAATTTATTAACTCTCAGAGTTCTTGCCAGAAATGTGCTGAGAGAATTTTGCCGAAAAATTTTTTTTCTTATTTCATTTTGTTTGACCTTTGAAACTTAGTCTCACGTCTAATAAGCCAACACACTGCCCATGGCAGACTATGGCGACTTCCTAGTCGTTACACCACATTTAATCAAAGAACCCTTTTAGTGAGGACTATGACTACACTCCTCACACCATCCATTTGCGTATGTACATTAAGTCATATACGTACATCTGTTGAGATGTAAAATGTATTAAATTACATTTTTCCAAACATTATTTCCATATTTAGAAATAAATTTTGAAACAAAAAAAAAAAGAAAATAAAGGGGAAAAACTAATATTTTTTTGTGCCCCCCACAAAGTCAATGTATTATTTATTGAATTTCATTTTATGTTTGCATTTCACTTTTGATGTTCAATACAAATTGAAATATGTATTGTAAATACCCTGCATACACACACATATACTTTTTCCAAATATTTATTACCAATTTTTGTTTTTCTTCCTGTTTCATTGTTGTTGTTGTTGTTTTTTTTTCTAGCGATTTCATATTGAAATTGATATAAATTACTAATGCTCATGTATTTAATGTTTTTTGTTGTTTCCTACATCAACAAATACGCTTGTAATACAAACGAGCAAAATATGCATGAAAAAATGATACAAAAAAAAAAAAAGTGGCTGCTTTAGCGTTTTCAGGCGGGTAAAAAATTATTGGGAAATTCGATTTAAAAATAGAATTTGTTTTAAAATGTAATTTCTTTTCGAAAAAATGTTCCTATCAAAGAAGAGGTTTAATTCTCGAACATAGACTATTAGCGTGAGGGTCGTGAGTTCAATTCCCACCAGAGACTCTGGTCTGTGACACTACACCGAACATATGGTCAAAGTTACTCAGCTCGTATATAATTAAAATGTAATTTGTAATTGTATTGCAATTAATAAATAAATTCTCGAACATAACTTTATAACAGCGTTGCCGCAATCCGATAAAATATACAATCTCTGAAGCGAATGGTAATGCCTCTCCATATCTAAAGAGAATTCTCTGATATTACTCGATATTGTGAAAGATATCAAGCACATGAAGTGAAGTCGCAGTAGTCTAGTCGGTAATGTGTTTTCTTATTAGACGTAAGGCCAAGCTTCAAACCTCAGGTCAGAATATTCGAACAAAAACGAAATTTGGAAAAATATTTCTTCGGCGACTTCCTCTCAGCAGATTTCTGGTAAAGAGTAAATAAAAATTGCCGTGAAAATTTTTTCTCTAAAGATTCTGTCGTTCGGAATCGACTTTAAACTGTAGGTTCCGCCACTTATGGATAAAATTAACGCACACAATATAAGTGGTGTGAGAAGCTCGGTCTAATCCTAACTGAAGGGTTGTAATGATCAATAAGGCATGTATCAAGCACAAGAAGAATCTGCGCAACAACTGGAAAGCACAAATGAAAGACCTTGAGAAGCCAGCCGATTGTTTACAACTCACCTTACATTATCTGAAGCATTTGCTGAACGAAACACATATGAGCATCCTTAAAACGCGCTGCAGTCGAGATAGACATAATGTCTAATGGTTCCAAGCAGCTGGACTCATCTAAAACAGTTGAAAAGCTGTCCCTTGGGACTGAGATTTTTTGAAAGACGTCTTTACGTATCCAAAAACTATAATTTTTGCATCGAATCATGAATCCATTGCACAACATAACATACATAATTGGTCCTTACAACCTCTTAAGTTATAGATTACGACTTGGCTACTCACCCCACTTATGTTGTGTGTGTTAATTTTATGTATGAGTGGCGGGATCTACAGTTTAAAGTCGATTCCGAACGACAGATTTTTGAGAAGCTTTTCATGGAAATTTTTATTACTCTCAGAGTTTTTGCCAGAAATCTGCTGAGAGGAAGTCGCCGAAGAAATATTTTCTTCATATTTTGGTTTTAGTTGGAAATGTCTGACCTGGGTTTTGAACCGAAGCCTCACGTCTAATAAGCCAACGCACTATCTACTTGACTACGGCGACTATTACATAAGAAAACTATATGTTTTCATAAAGAAAGGGCAAACTTCAGACACAACGATAACCGTTAAATTCACTTGTGAATTCACAATACTCCCCCAAGTATAAAAATACATTCATTTTAAATCTCTTGACGATTTTAATACTGAATTCATTTTCATTCATTTTCTAAGAAAAACCAATTCAATGGGAAAAAACCGCGAAATAATTTTGCGAAATCATAGAATATTTTCATTTGGTTTCTCCCCACCATTTGTATTCTGTAGAAGAGAACATGGTTTACTTGTTTTTTTTTTTGGCAATGGCATAAATAAATGGAGAATAAAATAAACAAAAACCATACAAGCAAAAAAAAAATGATACAAAAACTATCGAAAATACAAATTAATGCCAACTTAAAACAGAAAGAATTTATTTGTAAACAAAACAAAACATACATGTATGTATACATGCAACCATAGATGACATTGACAATTATTATAACTTTTGTTAATGCTGTTGTTGTTGTTGTCATCATAGTTGACTTTTTTGAGGTCATTTCAGTTTTTTGTTTACAATTTTTACACGATTAGGTCGTTTATTTGTTGACAGAAATGATGCTTACACTGATGGTGGGTGGTGTAGCTGAAGAGGAATATGTGTGTGTTTTTGCAGTGGAAATATTCCTCAAAAAAATTCGTTTTTCAAATAAGAATACATTAAACCAAATAGTAATGAATGCCACATGTATGGTAGATTGGTAATACAGAGGATTTAAGGTAAATTTTTTTTCTGTAATGGATTGCCATAACATAAGAACCAAAAAAATAAACGAATATGGAATGCGTTGTTAATAGGATAATTGGCTTCACAATTGAGCCGCTTTCTTTTAATGTAGCACTCGTTATTGATTTTCCATTAAAAACACCTCTACTGTAGGTGTATAGCTTCTTACTTCCCTAAAGAATAAGGAAGCATTCCTCGGCAAAATTATTGAAGAAGATTTTACTCACTTACATACATACCTAACTATTCATTGCAACCCTTTTGTAAGTACTACAACCTAGCTTCTCACACCACTCATTTTGTGTGTATTAATTTTATCCATGACTGGCAGAATCTACAATTTAAAGTCTGCTCTGAACGACAGATTTTTTTTAAACTTTTCATGGCAATTTTTTATTTGCACCCAGAGTTTTTGTCAGAATGAAATATTTTTTTGTTTTTTTCAGATTTCGTTTTGTTTGAGATGTCCAACACACTATCTGCTAGACTACGGCGATATCATTGAAGAAGGTTGTCTTGCTTTAATTGAGCGATATATGTAAGCATAGGTGCTAATCTAAAATCACCACGTGGTGAATTAGATAACAAAATTGAAATGAAATTGCTTTAATAGTCGACGTAGTCTAGTAAGTAGCAGTTTTTTTAAAAAACTCTGAAAGTAAATAAAATTGCCATGAAGAGTTTCTCAAAAGAATCTGTCGTTCGGAGTCGACAGACTCTGCATCCTCGGTTGCTAGTCGGAGGAGCAGAGCGGTGTAGGCGGTTTTGGAGTGTTGTAGGTTAATTTGGATGACTCTCAGCATTTGCCAGAGAATCAACCATTGTCACATCAGCGTCCTCTTCGTCCCACAACGGAGATGCTGCGCCCGCGTCAATGTCAATGCCGTCGAAGAATTCCGCAACCAGCTCAGAATTGGATTTCTTGCTGGCTGAGGAGCGTCGAGAAGAGTGACTGCACATGCTTTTGCATTCGACGTCTTCGGCGGATTCAAGGGGTTCAGGGGTAGGGAATCCAACTTGTAGACCCTTAGCTCAATTGAGCTAAAACCATAGTTTATCACGCCCCGGCGGGCACTGATAAGCGGAAGTGACTCCTCATTCCTCGCGGTAATCACCTCACTGGTCAGTGGCTTTTGCCGCTCTCCAGTTGTGAGTGGGCAGATGAGTATTACTGGCCTTGAGAATCCTCAGTATAGTTTCCGGGTCTGATGGTCCAGTCGAGATTCTCGCCTTGGATCGGGGGCGGTTAGGAATCTGGTCTGGAGGGACGGCAGCAAATCCTGCTCCTGGCCAGACTTCACCAATCCCGCTGGTAGCCTCATTAGCTACCTCATTAGCTCATTAGAGCTCCATAGAACGGAGGTCAGAGCAAGCTACCAACTTGACGTGCCCCTAATACCACCCTGAATCACGACAGCCGGGTGAAGGGCAAGGGTTGAAGTCCATTACTCCTAGGAAGACGTCCAAGAGCGCGTGTTCCACCAGCTTCCACTTAGGCTCTGGTCGCCTAGGTCAGACCTTCCTTTAAAACCTCACAGCGAGGCTTGGAAATTTTGCTGGGGTCAGGACGTCTGGGGGTATATACGGGTTGGTCACCTTAGAGCGTTTGGCAGGCTGAAGTGGAGAGTTTAGCTCGGTTGATCTTTGCCTCTTTGGGGCCGTCTTTGTCGTAATCCGAGAGGCGGGGGGCGATCATTTTTATGGGCCTTAGCCGAGGCAAGGCGATCCTTTTCGTCCTCCGAGAGGAGAGCCGTGTCGGTCGAGCCAAATCTCGCAATGATTCGCATCCATAGTCACCCCGGCTGAGAGGGAGGTGTTTATTGACTCCCCAGTCTAGATCCGTAGTGTTTTGTTGCACTAACGGTCTTGATAGGGTAGAGACTGGAGGCTCTGAGGGAGCTATGATCGCAGATCCCTATCCTGCGGAAACCGCTTGGCCGCATATACAAATGTGAACAATTTTATTCCGTTTTCCTGTGCTTTCTAGTGTACGTAAGCGTATGTATATATTTATGTGTAATAGAAGTGTTTAAATTGATGTTCATGTATTGGTAATATTTGGCCACACATATTCATTTAACATAAAATATGTACTTATGGTCTTAACATTTTGTTTTATTTGCTGAATTATATTCCCTTCTTTTCTATCGCTCTCTCTCTCTCTCTCTCTCTCTCTCGCTGCATCTCTCTCTATTTTTCTATTTTATTTTGGTTTTAATTTTTACATGGAAGTATGGATGTGTATTTTCAACGAGTATTTATTTTTATATTTTGTTCGTGTATGTGTGTATAGTTGTGTATATTATCAGTTATTTTTTCCTCATTTAACATGCTGTCTGTGTAAGTGTACGTGTGTGTGTTTGTGTTTGTGTTTATGATACTAATGTTGTTGAAAGCAATTAATATTTGGTGGCATTAGTTGGTATTCCGCTTAATGGTACTGACGGGGAAAAACACATACACAAAACCAACGTTCGAGTGTTTCAATACATTTTCAACATTCAGAGATCAATTGTGTTGTGAATTTTCTGCACACTTTTATTGTGTCGAAATAAAATAAATTTTTAAAAATGATTTCATTTTGTTTATGACAGTTGGTTGAGTGTTTCATGCAATTTATTAGAGAACAACACTCTGGAAAGTGAAATTAATTGTGTCACGCGAAGTTTATGTTTTAAATTTGCGAGAAAAAAAGGAAGCAAATATTAAAAATAATTATGATGAACAATTATGAAACGATAAAAATGACATGTGCTTTCCTTTTCGAAACGGAGATGAAGCATATGTTTTTAGAACGAAAATCGACGCACGATTTTTGAGAACATTTTTTATAGCAAATCTGCTGCTGAGAGGAAGTCACCGTGGAAATATTATTTCATATTTCCTTTCGTTGGAGATGTCTTGCCTGGGATTTGAACCAAAGCCTCGTGTCTAATAAGCCAACATACTACCAACTAGACTACGGCGACTTCATGTTGACATTTCGCAGAGTTTTTATTGCATGAGTTCATGAGTACGTAAAGTTTGTATTCTATCTCCAGTTGTATTGCGATCTTTCTAAATAACTTTTCTTAGTCAACCTATAGCCTACTATATGAGCGTTGGCTTATTAGACGTAAAGCAACGGCTCAAACCGCAGGGCAGGCATCTCAAACATAACGAAATATGAAAAACTATTTCTTTGGCGACTTCCTCTCAATTTCTCAAAAACATCTGTCATTCAGAGTCGACTTTAAACTGTAGGTCCCGCCACTCATGTGTAAAGTTAACACACACAACAGAAGTGGTGTGAAAAGCTAGATCGTAGTCAGAACTGTAGGACTAATGTTTGTCTGCATGTGTTAATGACATGCCATGTGGAGATGTTAGTGATATCAAAAGCTTTTGGTGTTCTCAGGGAAATCACGAATTTACGGAACGTTTTAAGTAGCACTATATTGTGAAATATTTGACCGAATTTGACTTTTGGTATTGTATGTATCCGAAAGAAAATTGAAAGAATTTTCAAGAATTATGCAGAGTCATGAAAATGCTTCTATGGCTTGTGGTCTACAAATAGACCAAAATGTTTTTTTCAATTCCTAAGAAAACTGAGAAAATTTTGCTAATTTTCACTATTTTGTAGATTCCACTACGGAATGATTTCTAAGAAAATGATAAACCAATTGCGCTCGATAGCACTCTCGTAAAAGTAATATGTTCTCTCCTTTTGAATGCAAACTGATTCAAGTTACTCTGGTTCAGTAAGCGCCTGGTAGTAAATCTTTCTACCAAACATTTGGCTCAGACAACATTTCATTTCATGTGGCATTGTTAGCACCCAACACTCAATCTGTGCATTGTTTACATAAGGCATGAAATAAATGCTTATCATACTGTTACGTTTTTACCTTTTAAAAACGTTTAAAATATGAACTCGTAGATTGCAAATAAAATAAGAATAAAGTTTGTGTTTAGTTTTAATTAAAATTTTTTATTATTCGCACAATTCTGTGTGCCAATGTTCACAACTTGATGTAAACAACAACAATTGCTTTTCTTTGTTATACCTCTGTTTACATCCTTTGCATAAACAATAACTAGACAATTGATCGACAGATCTTTGTAACGGACATCTTCAAACACACCGCGTCTTCACACAGGACTGACTGAACTTCACTAACTCATTCGCCTGATTTTCCTTGCCTTTTTTATGGCAGGGTAAACAGTCTGATGAATGTTCTTGAAGGCGAATGTTCATGACTTCGACTTCTCGAAATCTCTATAAATATATATATGCTGTTGTTGTATTTGTGTTTACTTGTTTACCATTTTCTTATGCTGGTGTTTTTTGTTATATTAAGTAGTACGATAATTTGTAAACACGTTTGTTTACTGCATTGTTTTCTTATTGTAGCTTTTGTTTATAGTTTTAATGTTAAGCGTTGTAAAAGCAAAACACCAGTATCGTGATTTTTCATTTTAATAATAATACGTTTAGTTGACCTAGAAATATGTATTTGCAAAAAGAGAAACCAATTTAAATCAAAACATTAATACATCACTTTATTAGAGCGATAAATACAAACTTTTTGCGAATTTTAAATAATTTTAATGTCAATAAAAACTAAAAATTTTCATTTCATTTGAAATGCTGCATGTGTGTGTGCGTATAGTTATTATTTTTAATTTTGTTTTATTTTTATTTTTTTCTCTTGAAATATTGTTGATTATTAGTTTTAAATAACCACGTAACGAACCAATAATACAGAGCGTATTAACTTATGCGTAAAATTGTTAACTAAACTACTGTATTTAAATCATGAAAAAAAAAATAGAAAAATCATACAAAATTATACTGCAGATATTAGATACTCTATTGAATATTATTTTCATAATATAATATTATTTACAGTGTAAAGGAAAATATTTTAAACAAAATTTATGATGGACCTCAGTTTATTCTTTGAAATTTTCTTTAAAGATTCCTTAAAAATTCAGTACAAATAAAATACGAGATTTATTTTGAAAACATCTGTGAAATGATGAATAACAAATTGTGATCTTAAGCAGTAATTCAGTGTTTTTGTATGAAAACATATTCGTTACAATTTTTATAAACCAAAAAAAAATGGTAACTTGACTTCAGTATATGATTACGCATTGCTACCATGTATCCTTATTCTATACCCTACAACAGCATATATTTTCTTAAACAGAACAACTGGTTCCATGTATGATGAATTTATACTTTTCATATATTTCCAGCATGAGATTAAATTGAATCAAATAGAATGAGAAATCCAAGAGGTATACGCCCGACGATAACGCCGTAGTCTAATAGGTAGTGTGTTGCCTTATTAGACGTGAGGCCACGGTTGTATGTATACAATTAACACACACAACATAGGTGGTGTGAGAAACTAGGTCGTAATCCTGACTGAATAGTTGTAATAATCAATTATGTATACATGTATACTCCTGACGATGCACCACATGTCAATGGCATTAAAACCGAAGACCATGTCTAAAGTCTTTCAAGGCCCGTGATAACATGTATATGAATACAAATGTAACAGACATCTCATTGTATCGACATTTAAAGAATGATGCAAATGGAGATGGGGAATGGTATGAAGTTCAATTCAATACTTTTTTTTTGGACAACCAATAGCCAGGGTATGGTCACTCATAAAAGTCCATTCTGTTAGCATTCGGAAATATATTGTTACGAATATGAAAACATCGTTTAACATTAACATGATTACCAATAGCTTCAGTAACAAATACAACGAATATGTTACAAGTAAAGCAACAACATCGGTATGATAGACAAGTAAGCGAGAATGCAACAACAAACAATGTGAACAAAATACACAAACAACAATGAAGTCGCAATAGAATTCTCGAGAAGGCGAAACCCCGAACGTTCCACTTCAAGAACCTTCATCAGACTGATTGCGTGCGCATATAAAAGGGCAAGACAAAGCAGACAAAAAGTAGTAAGAATCAGTCAGTCTTGTTTGAAGTAGCGTTGCGTGCGAAGTAAACAGTCATGGTTTGAAGCTCGCTGTTGTGAAGATTTAACGAAGAGTTGTTTGTGTTTGCGCGAACAGAAGTGTAAAGTAGGCTAATGAACAAGCAATTGTTGTTGGATACATAAAGTTGTATACGATGGCACACAAAAGTAGTACGAGTTTGATTGAAATTGAACACAAATTTATTTTTATTTTGTTTGCACTTAATGAACTCATATTCTAAACGTTTTTGAAAAGGTAAAAACGTAACAATATTGTGGTAAAGACTACATGGCAAGTAGTATTTACAGACGTTAGATTTGATTCTAGCAATATCGTATCCATTTAAATCTTTCCGGAAACTGAAAAAACATTGAAGTGTTGCTGAGGAACTTATTTTATCTGTAATTCATTGTGCATTCCAATGGTCAATCGAAATACGAACGTTGGCTCTCTATTAGAAAGACATATTCTAGAGCAAGTCGGTTTATTTCATTAGGGTACAGTAGAATACAAGCCATTAATAAACTCCTCTCCGCTTTGCTGTCTGCAAACAAGAAGCCTCAAAATAGACTTTGACGCACCAGCTGTTACATGAGTGTAGTATTTCGATTTTGGTCGCATATAAGTGGTGTAATTGATGTGACGTATTTTATTTTTTTTTAATTATTGAGAAACCAAGGCGAATGAATGTTTTTTGAAACTTGAAAAATATGTCCTGGAAATATTGTTTTAGAAATACTATGGCATGAATAACGTTTAGGAAATGACTTTGATTTATCAACCAGAACAATAAGTTCTGCTTCTAAAGCCCGATTTCGGCATTGAAAGATCTAAAAAAGCAAAATACCGGTGGATTACAAAATGAATACATAGCGCCGGAGTCATAAGATGGCAATAACCAGTTTCACTATTGCCTTTATCCAGCACATTAGGGAATACAGCGAATGCTCAAGAAGTATCCAATGAAAAACCTCTGATCAGAATATAAGAGTCAGCGATATGTTTCGAAACCGTTGACTCTATTATAGCAGTTGTCTAGTAGGTAGAATGTTGTCTTATTAGAACTAAGGCCGTGGCCCAACTCAGACATCTCGAACAAAAAGAAATATGAAGAAATATTTCTTCTACGATTTCTTCTCAGCAGGTTCTGGCAAAAACCCTGAGAGTAAATTAAATTGCCATGACAAATTTCACAAAAATCTGTTGTTCAGAGTCGACACTAAACCACTCCAAGGGCCACACCACCACTCAAAAATAAAATTAACACACACAATATGAGTGCTGTGAAAAGCTAGGTTGTAATCCTGACTAAGTAAAGTAAGTATTGTCGCAGGCGGATAAATCCGCTTAAAGACATGTGTGAACATTTTGATTTTACCAAAGTGTACGCAAAAGCCGCAGTCTAGCAGATAGTGTGTTGTTTTATTAGACGTAAGGCCCACGGTTCAATCCCCAGGTCAGATATCAAAACGAAATATGAAAAATATTTCTTCGACAACTTCCTCTACTCTGCAGATTTCAACCAAAAACTGTGTGAGTAAATAAAAGTTGCCAAGAAAAAGTTTCTCAAAAAAATCTGTCATTCGGAGTACCAGATGTGGGTACAAGGGTAGTCTCAAAACTATAGAGAACCATAAATGATAATCCATTTTTCAATTATTCGGAGAACAAAGAGTGTTTGCGATAAACCAGCAGACGTTGATTGTTATTTTCCCACAATGTGAATAAATGTTGCAATAAATTCTACATCATAGGATATCATATAGTTTGGTTCTGTCTACCATACTCTCTTTGGTTGCTTATTTATTTCATTTTAATTTTAATTTTATTTATTTTTATACTTTTTTATATAGAAATCTATGTATGTATGTGGGTGTGTGTATTTTCGTTTTTTTTATATAAAAATTTTTGTTGATTAACATTCATAATTGGATGCATTCATTTGTAAAATTGAATTCGCTGTAACAAAAATGCATTTAGCGTAAGCATATAAAAACATATTCATACATATACAAATACATTCCTATGCATACATACGTACATACCATACATACATACGTACGTGTGCATTTACACTTTCTGATTTTTTTGAAGTTACTTATGAAGCATATTTATGTAAAGTGGAAAATTTTATAAATTTATTCAGGGAATTTGATCAAATTACGTACATTTGTATGACAACAATTTCTGATAAAAAGAGAAGATAAAATTCCAGAAAATCAAAATACTTTCAATACTTTGTTGCGGTTGTTAAGATGTCTTTCAGTTTTTAATCAAGTAAAATTATTTTGTTTTTTCCCAAAATTTTCATGGAATTTGTTACATTTTAATGACTAAAAAATTTCTCAGGAAAGAAAAGAAAAATAGTTGAAGTTTTAATCTAAATTCCATGCTCGTTATTACTTATGCAAAGAAATCACAGTTGGAGCGTATACGTAATATTTTCAACAGCTTAAAAATTGCATATTACTTATACGCCGTGCATTAAACATGATGACAAACACTTGCTCATATAATTCAACGTACTCCTTTGCAAATATACGCAGTACAGCTTAATTAATTCTCGTTGAAGGTTGCACAATTTCTTTATTGTTTGCTTGAATTGTTTTTTCTATAACGGAAATGGAGAATCTTCAAAAGACTTTTATATTTCATTATAAGTGTGTACCATTCACCATACTAAACCTAACACATATAGCGCACAACCATTCTTCTACCACGGGACTGCCTTAGCTATTCCTTTGTGGAGAACTGGCTTTCTTACATCAACTCCTGTGTCTGTATTTACAGTTTTTCGTGTTCTAGTATATCTTCTGCTACATGCTGACTATTTTGGTTCCATAGAATTTCAAATTTCGCATCTATCTTATAAACAGTTTTGTTTGGACTGGAATTCACTACTCTGCTCTGCAATATCATCCTCTACAAAATCATTCTCAACCATACAGTTTGGACACATGAGGTTATTTTTTAATGTATCTATGACCACATCATTGGGCCGCTAACTGTACTTTCAATGTTGTCAGTGAATTTGTTTATATTGACTACGCTGTTACCAGCAAAATTATATCTGCTTGGAGATCAAGTGTAGGTTAGGTTAGTATGGTAGCTTCATACCAAAAGCTCACTTGAGCACGCATAGCGAGCCGTTGTGATGACACAGGTGAGATCAAGTCTAGGTTCACTCTTGCCAGCAGTTGCTGCTTTGGTCTCAATAGGCAATTGTGTGGCAAGGGCTTTCCTCGCACAACAAAACTAATATTCTACAGGTAGCTCATCATCCACGTGATTTTTTATGGCTCAGAAGCATGCACATTATTAAGCCTCGATGCAGCAACCATGAGAGTTATCGAGAGGAAAATCCTACGTAACAGCTTCGGTCCAGTGCGGGAATTAATGGAAGTTAGCGTAGTTTACGGCCTTGTCTGTGTTTGAAGGACCAACTCGATTGCTGTACCCAACAGCCCATTTAAGTATGTAAGTAAGGAACTCAAAAACTGGGTTTTTAAGCTCCAATCAAGGAGTCCTCATCTTGCCATTTATGCATGGAAATGCGTCATTCTTCTGTTTTTATAGTCTCACATTATCTGGGGTCCTCAATACGGCAAAAGTCTGTCAGTTTAGTCCTTATTAATACCAGTACTCCTTCATCACTGTCACCTTTAACGAGGCTGATTGCACTTAGGCTATAGAGCTGATGTAATTTTCTCCTTGTCCTCATCACAGAGAGTGCCTCCGACTTTTTTAGGCAGGCTTATAGCATTACTAATGTTAAGATCCTCGATATTACTTTCTTGGTCAAAAGAGTTGGTCCTTCAATATTTGGCATTATCTTCGTTAGTGTTCTGAGATGTTTTTCGTGAATTTTAACAATATTGTACGCGTGTATTGTAACTGTAAAGGTCTCACAGGATGCAGGATGTCCAAAGATTATTTATGACCTGTTACATGGACAAATGTGAGAAGCTAGGTCGTAATCCTGACTGAAGGGCTGTAGTGGCCAATTATGTATGTACGTATTTATAACGACATGAAGTATAAAGTCGCCGTAGTCTAGTAGGTAGTGTGTTGGCTTATTAGACGTAAAGCCCGGGTTCGTATCCCAGATCAGACATCAAAACGAAAAATGAAAAAAAAAATATTTTATCGATGGCGACTTCCTCACAGCAGATTTCTGGTAAAAACTCTGAGAGTAAATAAAGCTGCCATGAAAAGTTTCTTAAAAAACGCTGTCCTTGGACGTTGACTTCAAACTGTAGGTCCCGCCACTCACGTATAAAATTAACACACACAACATGAGTGGTATGAGAAGCTGGGCCGTAATCCTGACTGCAGGGATGTAATGGCCAATTATGTATGTACATATGTGTGTATGTACATGGACAGCTATTAAAACACTTTACACTCCTTGGCACAAAAAATATTTAACAGATGAATGCAAAGGATTTAATCCTGACTTTTAGCTGATTTCTATACAAAATTAAAATGGATTTGAATTTAGAATCCCAACCCATACTTTAAGTCACACTGTCAGTAAGTATTCTGGCACTGAAAGTGTATTTCACAAGCAAATAAAAATTATAATTCCAGCACTGCCTGTGTTCTACTTTTTTTTTTTAAGCATAAATTCTATACATTTGGGGATTCCAAATATATTTCAACCAAATGGAAATAAATACGTAAGTATTACCAGAAGTCATTTATTACTTTTAGCAAGAGAGAGACAGAGAGAGTGGGAGAGAGAAAGGAAAGAAAACAAAAACCAACCCGATTTTAGTTAGTCTTTTCGGTATTTAACAAATACTTTTACTCTGGAGTATCAAAATCAACTGTTTGCTAACAATCTACTCATAAATGTATAACACTTGCACACACACATATGCACACCCCTACTCCCATAGACAGATGCATATCCACAATACGTGTAATCAACATACATGTGAGAGAGTGTGTGTGTGTATCTTTATGAAATGAATTCAGAAATTTTTTACACGATAAGCGTGAGCGCTTTAAACCCCAAAAGCAAAATACAAGAACGAGCTTTGTATACCAAATAAAGCCACAATTCACCCCCGCAAACACATGCACACATGCATGCATGAGAGATAAAATTATTTACCAGCTGAGAGATGAAACAAATATACTCACCACCATACATTTTGGAAATGCCACGAAGAGTGTTTACACCACCATTTAAAATCGTTAAACGTTTTCAAGTAAAGCATTTCGTTTTGAGAAAAATGATTGGGTTTTACTAAAGCAAAGTACGCCATAAGTTTCCATAAATTGCTAGAGATATTGAAACCGACAAGAGCAGTAGCAGCAGCCGCAGCTATGCAACATAAAGATATTGATCGCAATGGAAAACATTCTAATATTTGGGCAGAGTTTTTAAAAGGTTTTCAGTAACAAGTTGGCGAAACAAAAAACCACAACACAAACATCATACACATAAGAGTTGCTGTTTGTAATTGTTTAAATGTTGCAAGTAAAATTTTGTTGTTTGCCACCAAATCAAACCAAATTACACCAAAAAAAGACACAAAAAAGTGTAACAAATTCAATTGAATCCATACGCTTCGGCATTGTATGCAATACATAGTGCTGGAAGACATTGACTTTTTGTAACTTTTTAACAGAAACTCAAAATCAGGAATACATACACACTTGTACATACCGTACATATGTACATTGCATAATGAATATAAATGTATTCGTATTAGAAAGTATATGAAACTGATACGAACGTTTATCGCTTCTATTTTCTCTTGCCATTGTTTCCACGTACGTATCGATTATGCATTGATTTTACATTGTGGCCTCGTTTTCACGTTTTTATGTTTAAATTTCAAATTTTTATACAAGTGCTGTGTCCCTCTCTCTGTCTCTCTCTTTCTCGAATACCATACAGATCGCACACAGTTTACTAGTTTATATAAATATATGCATACAGTATACCACAAAAGTGCATACATTGCATAAACTGAGTTGTTGTTTTCATTAAAAAATATTCCTTTTAATCTTTTTTTCATACCTACTGCTCCTAGGTAGGAACATCAAAAGTTTTCACATATCAGCAGAAATTTTTGGTGGATTATCCAAGACAATCCAGCAGTAATCCAGTAACACTCTGCTGTATCTGTTTGTCAATTGTGATTGTCACCCTTTAGATAGTAGAAATCAGCATCCAGCTCGATTCTCCTGGTTGCAACAGCTCATAACATATTGGTACGAAAAAGAAAAACTAGATACTGGTGTTTTGCTTTTACATCGCTTAACATTAAAATTATAAACAAAAGCTCCAAAAACAATACAATGAACTTGTTTACAAATAATCGCACTGAAAACACAAACACCAGCATAACAAATGGTAAACAAATAAACAAAAATATACCTACACACCAGCATAAGGAAAATGGTAAACAAGTAAACAAAAATACATCAACAAACACCAGCAAAAAAAAATGGTAAATAAGTGAACAAAAATATACCAATAACGCTACAAAAATAAACGTAAACAACGACAGAGATTTCGAGAAGGCGAAGTCATGAACATTCGCCTTCTAGAACATTTATCGGACTGTTAAGTTGTCATTTAAAATACAAGGCAAAGCAGGCGAGTGAGTTAGTAAAAGTTCAGTCAGTCTTGTGTGAAGCCGTGGTGCGTTTGAAGAGAGTAATCGTGGTTTGAAGATCTTCGTTACAAAGATCTGTAGAATAATTGTCTAGTATATGTTATGTGTTAAGGGCATAAACAGAGGAATAACAAAGAAATGTTAAAGTCGCCATAGTATAGTAGGTAGTACGTTGGCCGCGGTTAAAACCGCAGGTCAGACATTAAAACGAAATATGAAAAATATTTGTTTGGCGACTTCTTCTCAGCAGATGTCTGACACTGACTCTGAGAGTAAATAAAATCGCCATGAAATGTTTCTAAAAAATTTGTCGTTCGGAGTCGACCTTAAACTGTAGGTCCCACCACTAATGTATACAATTAACACATACAACATAAGTGATATGAGAAGCTAGGCTGTGAGAAGCTAGGCCGTAATCCTGACTTAAGGGTTGTAATGGCCAATTATGTATGTTATATATGTATAACAAAGAAAAGCAATTGTTGTTGTTTACATCAAGTTGTGAACTGTGGCACACAGAATTGTGCGAATAATAAAGAATTTCAATTAAAATTAAACACAAAATTTATTCTTAATTTATTTGCAATCTACGAGCTCATATGTTAAACAATTTTAAAAGGTAAAAACATAACAATTTTATTCGCACACCTCTCCTACTTTGCCCAGTTAAGGCCATGAAAGTATTTGTAGCGAGTCATTTGGTATAATCCATCTGCGCCATCTTGAGTTCGTGTCCTTCGAGTTCCCTGACTTAAATCTTTCCAGCATCATAACTAACATCTGTAACATGTATCAATCCAATTAAATTTGATTTACTAAGACAATGTTTTACTTTTGCCTCCGACTGTTACTCCAAATACAATATTTTCTATGCCATGTCTTATTATACCGCTAGTGGTTGGTATTTGTATAAATCGTGCTGATACGCTTACCTTTTATTCTTTAAACGAATACATACACAAATATGAATGTGGAGTAAGACACACACATAAACACATACACATACCCGTAAACTGAACACACATACAGATAGAAATAGTTTAAGTGTGGTAACCTCAATACTTATTTTAAACAAGATAAATGCTTAAGTATTAGTAAGTGAGTATGTATGTGGATGTATGTGTATATGTGCTATTACTGGTAAATCTATGTTCGTAAATACATACGTCTGTTTGTTCTTCATTATCAATTTAATCAGCACAAATGGAATCAGTTGCTAAGCAAAAACGAAAAAAAATGAAAAAAAACTTAAAAAACTGTTCCCAGTGATTTATACTCATTTGTTCTTCGGTTCGTTCGTTCATTGGGATTTTATTTTAAGAATTTCTTTCGAATTTTCTTGGTTTTTTTTTTGTTTGTGATTTTTTGCTTTCACTAAAAAGCCAAAAAGGGAACAAACAGTTGAAACATCAGATTGAATTATGCTTAAAGTTTGTGATTTTTTAATGCCCTACCACCACCGAAGATGACAACTGAAATTCATAAGGCATTTGTAGGTATTAGAGTTTGAAGGAAGATTTTAAATGTTGTTTACATATCATGGGTCATGCCTGAAAGGGAATTCTTTAACAATGATACTTTGAATTATTAAAGCATAGGGAGTAAGAGCAGTACTTGTCTTACAAGAAATAGCAGCATAATCTCGTTATTAAAGCTATGCCTGCCGAAGAAAAAGTATGAGTATAGTTTTACAAATAACTTGGTTGCAATACCTTTGTAACACCCATGTCGGATGTGTGATGTGTGATAATTGTATGCATGAATGCCAGAACCCACAGTTAAACGTCAAATCCGAACGGCAGATTAGAAAACCTTTTTCATGGCAATTATTTACTCTCAAATTTTTTGCCGTACAGCTACTTAGAGAGGATTATTGGAAGAAATATTTACTTTTCTTCGAGTTACCTTCGTCAAAATGTCAGAGCAGAGGATGGAACTCTTGATCTTTCGTGTAGTAAGCCAATGAATGCCACGCTCAACAGAATGTGGAGATCAGTGTGTCCACTACTTAATGTGCGTTTGAAATTTAAAGCATAACATAGCCCAGCTTCTCTTTTAAATCCTTGAGAAAGATAAAGTTTTGATCAAAAATCGGTTTAAAATACTGTTTTGTTAGGCTTGTTAGGATTACTGCAGCGTTTTTCAGACTGTGGTTACAATTATTTGGGATGCAAATGTCCCCAATCGAAACATCACCATACTCTCCAATAGCCAAACGGCACTGGACTCCAAAGTGACGGTATACGGCTGTCGCAGACACCTAAACAGGGTGGCGGAAAGATATGATGTCCACATCGTTGGGACACAATAATATTCCGGGTAACTGCAGAGCGGATGAAATGGTTAGACAGGGCACGGCAATTGAACTCTCTGAAAAATTCCTGACTAATGTAGTTCCTTTGGGTTGGCAATGCGGTCACATACGCCATGCGGATACGGACAGAACGGCGCAGAAAATCTGGCCAAGCCTGGATGGAAGATGCACTGCAAGATTGCTTAAACTCTAAAGAAGCATGCTCAGTAGTAGTTGTCGTCGGTCTGGGACACCTCGCAAATGATTTCTGTAGAAGCTGCATAGATGAGGATGAAGACGAGACTGTTCTTCACTTATATGCCCGGCACTATGTCAAAGGATCGAGAATCTAGGTGATTTTTCGAACATTGACATCGGCAGTCTGAGTCGCTTCGTTGGAAGCTCTAAGTGGTTCCAGGACTAGGGGATAATTGACGAAAATTGTGGTATCACAATGGGCCCTATATGGCCTAAGTGCTTACATCTGAATTTCTTGAGGGCCAGCCACTTCTATCTGGGTACCTACCCAGCTATGCTTGATAATTCATAATTCTTCAAAAAAATAGATTTTTTTTTAAATTCAAGTATATTGTGCCGTACGTAGGTTAATACGCAGTCGTCTTTGACGAAGCCCTAATTATCAAACACTTAAATTTTTTCTTTTTGTTTGACAAAAGTAAGCGAAACGGCTTATAGTTGCAAGAGATTAAGTGCTAAAATTTAGGCAATTTGCTTACTTCAGTGACAGTGGTATGACAGAATATTTTTTTAGGAATGAATGGAGAAATTTTAAAAATTTTATTGCCCAAAAGGCTACATACAAGGGAAACGAATGCGAATTTTGAACCAATATAGACCGTGTTTTTCCTTGTGTTTTCTCGATATTAACAAAAGCTAGGTTTTACGTAAGTTTAAATCGAGCTAAATTGAAGCTAAGGGCTGAGGATTATTATAAAGCTGAGTAATAGGTTGAGTTATTCTTCAAATCAATGTTTTCGCTATCACAGGACTGTAAATTGGCTAAAGAAATTACTTAGAATACGAGTATTTTAGATAGAGTCTACATGTATGCGATGAACAAGAGTGCTAAGAACGTGAGGCCTAGAGTAGGTGCTTGATACTGCACAATTGATTCCATTCTAATTAGAAAAGGTCTCTGCGGTATGAACATGATGCCTTGTATATGTACTCTTATGGGTAGAGCTACTACAGTTTGGCAGTCTTCTTTAATACAAAATCTCCAAAAAAGAAATATACGCCAGATTTCTGTCAAAAACTCTGAGAGTAAATGACAAAATTGCCATGAAAAGTTTCTCAGAAAATTTATCGTTCGGAATCGGCTTTAAACAGTAGGTTCTGTCATCCATAAGTGGTGTGAGAAGCTAGTGTTGTAATGACTAATTATGTGCGTATATGCGTACTGCATATTAAAGCACAATATTCGCTGCAAACGATCGACATGTATCCAATAGGGGAAAATGATTAAACAGAATGATGCTAGAAATTCAGATCGGAAAAACTCTTTCAAAGAGCAGAGGATTGCCTTTTCGTAGACGGCTTAAGGTCACAACTTATTTACCGTTATATACATACGTCCATAATTGGTTATTACCATCCTTCAGTCAAGATTACGGCATGGTTTCTCACGCTACTTATGTTGTGTGTGTTAATTTTATACATGAGTGGTGGGTCCTACAGTTTAAAGTCGATTCCGAACGTCGGAATTTTTTTTTTTTTTTTAGAAACTTTTTCATGGCAAAATTTGTTTCTGCCAGAAATCTGCTGCTGAGAGGAAGACGCCCAAGAAATATTTTTTTATATTTTCGTTTTTTACATCTGACCTGGGGTTTGAACCGTTACGCTTGGCAAATATATTTCTATTATCGGCCTGCTGCACCACTTTGTGTTTAAATTTGAACACAAACTCATGTTTTTGTTTTGGTTCGTCATACAGCATCACATACCAGAGTAAAATGTTAATTTTTTTTTTTTGTTTTTGGCTAAAACTTTAGGCCATAAATTATAACAAGAGTTCGCAAAAATATTATGACAAGTGTTTGTTGTTTTTTTTTTCGACATATTAAATTGCAGATTAAAATTAATTTCTAAAATTTTAGCCTTTAATGCGAAACTTTAGAAGTTGTATGTTTTTGTACTCCAATCAAAAATAAAAAATAAAAAAAAACATTTTCAAGTAAAATTAACGATTTTTACTTAAAACCACTAAAAGAACTTCAAAAAAAATTAAATAAATTTAAAAAAAAGAAATGAAACTAAAAAACCAAATTAATTCATACTGCAAGTCCCCCTCCCATTTCTGTTCCACAGACTTTGGGATTCATTCAACTTATTTTGCTGGTTGATTGCAGCGGCGCGTGTATGAGTGTGGTTTACATATGAGGGATTCATTTACCCAGTTTTGTTTGTTGGTTTTTCTTTAATTCTTTTTCGGTGAAAATAGCAAAAAAATAATGCAGCTGTTATGTGGTTCAGACATGGGAAAAAATAGAAAAAAAACCTGAACGCGTTTATTTTCTAACTTTTTTTCTTTGCATTGTTTGTGGCATTTGAAATTTTAATTAAATTTTCTAAATCCGTTTTGCTGCGTTTATAACCAGTTCTCCACTCCTCTCCCAGGCAATCTAAAGGTGAATAATGGAAGTTTTTTTTCTTTAATAAGCTTAAGTCAGCTTTGAATATTTGAAATTAATGCAACGGCCAATGCTGGTGATAAATTTGCATAACAAATCTTAGTTTCTGACATTCAGAGATTCGTTTTGTTTCGTTTCGTTTAGAAGCTTAAATAATTTCTATAGAATTACGCTTTTCTTCTTCTTTTTTAGTAAACAAAGGAATTTGACCAAAATGTTTTTGGGTACACACCATACTTATGCGATATTTATTAACGCGATTACTTAAATGCAATAATTTACACCTGAATTATATTTTAAATTTTTATAAAAATTTGTGACTTGGATGCAGACGTATTGGAAGTGAAACAACTTCTAATCTTCCTGCAGAGCTTTTGAACTACACACCAATATAATACAGAAGAGTGAAAACATTAAAATTGTAGATAAATGCCACCCAAACACTAGTACTTCACTCCTCGTTTTGAAGCATTTCCCAAACTCACAGAGCTTCGTGCTTCTTTCTGCTCATAGTCCGCATACATCTCTAGTTGTCACTACCATATGCCACTAGTTAAACCAATAGAGACTCTACTGATGTTCTATAGGTCAGGTTCTAATTGCATTGGCTGTGTGCTGTTTTCAAATTCCTACTGCCTCATCAAAGAAACTGCATCCAAGATTTTCTTGCAATTATTCTATAGGGTGGGCCATCTATCAGTTTAAATTTGAATCAACGGTTACTTGGAATCTGGCAATGCTTATGTCCTTCTATTCTGTCACAAAATTCAGTATATTATCTCCACTGAATGTAATGAATCGATTTACGCTTGAGCAACGTTGGTATTTATTGGAAATTTATTGCCAAAACAAAGAGAATTAGTAGGAAATTCTTTTCGCATGAAGCTTATTTTCATCTTGGTGGGTATGTTAATAAGTAAAATTGAAGTATTTGGTGCTCAGCAAAATCACATGTGGTCTTATAGAAGCCAATGCACTCATTTCGGAAGACTGTTTGGTGCGGCTTGTGGAGCGGAGCATCATTGGCCCATATTTCTTTGAAAGTAAAGACGGCACAACCATTACAATCAATGGCACCCTGATAACCAATTCTTTTCTACCCGTTCTTCATGGTATTAATGTGACTTTGTTTCAGTAGGGTGATGCCACAATCGATTTATAGCATCAAATGTTTGATGGCCGTCCAATTGGCCACCAAGAAGCTGCGATTTGATACCGTTGGACTATTTTCTGTAGAGCGCCGTTAAAGAAAAGTGTTATGGCGACTTAATAAGAGACAATTGACTATTTGAAGGCCAATATTCATAATTTCATTGCCAAAATACGACCCCATACGCTCGAAAAAGTGCACGAAAATTGGCCCGATCGAATGAGATACTGTGAGGGCAATCGCGGCAGCCATAAGAATGAAATAATATTTCATTTCTAACCGGAACAGTTGTACTTCACAACAAAAACATAAATTTGGCAAAATTTCAAACCGTTTTTGTTTTTTTTCATTTTTAAATTTAAACTTTTAAATAACCCACCCTATATGTGTTCAAAGTATTATAAAATAGTCCATCGAATTTAGTGTTCCTTCTTAGCATTGAATTTCAACGTACATACATACATAATTGGTCATTACAACCCTTCCGTTAGGATTACGTCCTAGGTTCTCACACCACTTATGTTGTGTGTATTAATTTTATACATGAGTGGGGGGACCTACAGTTTAAAGTCGACTCCCAACGACAGATTTTTGGGAAACTTTTCATGTCAATTTTATTTACTCTCAGAGTTTTTGCCAGAAATATGCTGAGAGGAAGTCGCCGAAAAATACTTTTTGTATTTTATTTTGATGTCTGACCTGGGAGTTGAACCGAGGCCTCACGTCTAATAAGCCAACACACTACCTACTAGACCACGGCGACTTCAACTTCAATTTCAACATACGTTAAACACTATTAACCACAAAGCTATATGGCAATAGTTTCTGAATATTAGAGACCTGACGCTAAAAAAATTAAAATGATTCCTCTATATATGCCACCTTTTTAAGAGAATATTTTTAATAAAAAAAAAGTGAGGCAGGATTGCATTTTCTCCTCTAAACTTATGGTATTAGATTCCATTATGGCAATAATAATGCACGTATAACAGATTGGTTGACAGTGACACTTAAGCTGTTTATATGGCCAATGATTGATTTGTGCTGTCGGTATCAAGCTTGACCTGACTTTGTATGCTTCCGAATATTATAAAATGTATCTCTATGCCCTCAGATTTTAACTTCATAAACTGTTAGGACTTAATTTTTTCCACCTGATTTTCTCGACATATTTATTTGCCGATCCCCCTAACAGTCTTCAATATTAAATTAGTTTTCATCGGATTAAATAAAAAATATTTTTAAAGAATCATTCATTTCAACTTTAATGGTTATGTTGCTTGAATAAATTCTTTTGAAGGTCATTTGGCGTACAGGAATCACATTAAAAATTTGCATGAAAAAAAGCAAACAAACGATGCAAACTATTGTTGTTATTAGTCTGTGTGTTAAAAATGCAAATATTTGTCTACGTTTTCGTTGTTTTCGTTATTGTTGTTACTCCTAGCAACAAACATCATATAACCTATCATTGTTGTTGTTGTTGTTGTTGTTGCTATTGCTACTGTTTATATTTTTCATTTACACATCAACCTTCAACTGTCATAAAACATTTGTTTTTCATTTTAACCTCAGCTCATGTTTGTTTGTGTTTGCTTTGTTCTCTATGCCGTTGGTGTCGTTGTTGGTGTGATTGTTGGTATTGGTGTTAGTGTTGGTGTATATGATGATGATGATGATGATTTCAACGCGGACGCATATTCAGACAATGATTGGTAACATGTTGACCCACTTTTATAGGCAACACAAACAGCAAAAAAAAAGACAGAGAATTTGAATTTGAATTTTTTTTTTTTGTTGTTTGCTTTTGTTTCTTTTATTACTAATGGACTTTGAACTCTTTATAATCGAAAAAAACACATAAAAAATGTCTGGGTTTCAAAGTACATACGCGTGTATATGAATATAAACCCTGGCCTATTGTAACATTCACTTGGTAACAAAGAAAAAAATTCTATTTTAGGAGTTGTTGTAATTTTGTTATTGTTTGAGTTTTTACTGCATGCAAGTATTTCTCTTTCGCTCTTCATCTCTCTCTCTTGCTCATTGTGTTAGTACAATTTCTGTCGTTGTATAGGTGTAGGCAAAACATACCTTCTATACATAGTAATAAATTCTCAAAAGGTACTTTGTTTACTTAACTTTTTTTTGTATTATTTTTTTTTTGGTGTGTAAATTTCCATGAGACCATAAGTACATTTGGATGTATGTATGTGTGTGTGAGTGAGTATGCTATAAATGTGTTATATAGGTGTACAGTTATACGAACATGTGTGTCTCTCCAAAAATAGTAGAGTTGTTAAACGTTTATTTCATGTTTTAAACTTAACATCTCTCTTTGCTGCCACTATTACTACTACATACTACTACTGCTACTACGTGTATCATCACCATTGCTGCTGGTATTGTTGCTGCCGTGGTAAATATACAGTTCTTGTCTGCATTTCAAACTGCACTCAACACACTCGTATGTTGTCTTGATAGCATATTCCATTGAGTATACAGTAGTAGTAGAGTAGAATAATGACATTTACTGCAGCGAAATAAATCAGTAAATCAGTTGACATATTTTACATTTTTAACTGAAATTGTATATATTTTGAGAAGGAAATTTTGAAAACCTTATTTGTTGCTATACTGTATAGAAAAATATCAATCGCTTTAGCGCCCACAGCCCGTAATTTGTTTTGAAGACATTCTACTTTTTGTGCCTGAAAGCCAAAAGAATAGTAGTGTTAGAAGAAATACCATCAGGCATTGCTATTGACAAAGTAAATAGTAGGTAGTGTGTTGACTTATTAGACGTGAGGCCTCGGTTCAACTTCCAGGTCAGGCATCAAAATGAAAATATGAAAAAATATTTCTTCGGCGACTTCCTCTCAGCAGATTTCTGTCAAGAACTCTGAGAGTAAATAAAAATTCCCATGAAAATTTTTTCAAAAATCTGTCGTTCGAAATTGAATTTAAACTGTAGGTCAGACTAAATGGTTGTAATGACCAATTATGTATGTATGTATTACTATTTACGAGCCATTTGTGACGTCCTTGCAGCATCATTTCTGGATAGCAAACATGTATACATGAAATGAAAAGTTTTTTAAACACCGTAATCAGGGAAATGTGATTCGAATACATGCAAACAATAACTAATTTGATCGTATCGTATTATATGAATCAGAGAATTGATTACTAATTAAACACAATTCAAGCACAATCTTAGGGCCTTTACCAATAGCTGCATGAGCAACATCTGGTTAGAATAGATTTGCAAACGAACTACTCCTACAAATGCTGGATGTTGAAAGCATTTCGAAGAAATTTACTATGGCACTGCAAATATGACCTTGCAAAGGGCATTTTACTAGCCGTAGTCTAGTATGTAGTATGTCAGCTTATTAGACGCAAGGCCACGGTTCAAACCCCAGGTCAGACATCAAAACAAAAATATAAAAAATATATCTTCGGCGACTTTCTCTCAGCAGTTTTCTGGCAAAAATTCTGAGAGTGAAATAAAAAACCCATTAAAAGTTTCTCAATAAAATCTGGCGTTCGCAGTCGACTTTAAACTGTAGGTCCAGCCACTCATACATAAAATTAACCCACATAATATAAGTGGTGTGAGAAGCTAGGTTGTAATCCTAACTGAAGGGTTGTAATGACCAATTACGTATGTAAAGAGTATTCTTAAAAGCAATGCCCAAAAAAATTGTTCTTAATGTCCATATAATTTAATCAAAAGAGGATTTCATTCAATAGTTTTCGCTAACAGTTATAATGTGCCTTTAGAGCCTCATTACATTACCTCATTTCAGAACTTAAACTGCAATTTATAGTTCTGTTGCCTGTTTAATATTAATACATACGTAAGAAATATTTTCCATTCAATCCTTTCAAAACCTTCTGAATAGAAAATGTTTTAAGAGGGAATAAATTTAACATTTTATTGTCTTTTTATTTGATCAAAATTTAAGTTCCCTTTATTTTGTGGCCCACTGTATTAGAAGAGAGAACAGAACAGAATGAGGCATTCCATTACTTTACGCAAACCTACAAACATGTATATGTGCAGGTATGCACTCACTCCAGGGTATAAAATTCTGACTACGTAATGTTTTCCTTTTTTTTTGGTCTTTTTTTTTTTTTTTGAAATAATATGAACAAATAAATGCTAAGATATCTTTTATAGTATATAGCCATACATGCATACATACATGCACACATACATATAAGTATACTTGTGCATACAATATAAAACTTAATATTTTTGAAATTATTTTGCACGTGTTTGCTTTGTATGGTTACGGATATGCGTGTGAAGAAGTGCAAGAGCAGAATGAATGTACGTACACAGACACGTTATTTGAGAGAGAATGTGTTTGTATGTATGAGTGTGTGTTTAACAATATCATCAACTATGATCAATGTTTGCTACATGTTGTAATGCATCAAAAATCCCCTTCGGTACATTTGCTATACATGTGTGGATACAACATTATTCGGCAACAATTGTACCGCAGCAAGAATGAAAACTTTTTTTCTACTTTTTACTCTTCATCTTCTTTTTAATGGCTACACTATTGCTATACCGTATGGTATAGGTAGGTATGGTAAAGGTAGAAGAGGCACGTGGAGAGATAAAAGTACTGTTATAATCTTTGGCTGGGAATTTATGTGTACCAAGTAAATAATGTTTAATTTGTAACAGACGTTATACAAATAATGTTACTCTAAAGCAAATACAGATGAGGTTTTCAAGCAATACGAATGTGTGAGAGAGAGAGAGAGAGAGAGAGTTTGAGAAATATTATGGCAAATTATTTAAAATGAAAATGAAAAATCTTTTAAAAGTAATTATTTAAGTTCAGTAACAGTAAGCACGTTACAGCATACACTGCTTAAATGTAGAACGTCAGAGAGAAAAGGCAAAACAAAATTATTGATTTCTAATTAATGTTTCGTTCGTTACAAAATGCTTTTCCTTCTTCCTGCTTTCTTCTTTCAATTTTTCTAATTTAAAGATTAATTAGCCTTAGAAATCCTAAAGTATATGGCTTAAGGCGGTTTCCGTTTAAGCCATTTGAAGGTTTTTTTTTTTTGTAATTGTTTCTTCATATAATTCTTATTCTTTTTTAAAAACAATTGAAAAATAATTCCAATTCGTTTTTCTCTGTCAGAGACTTAGTTCTGCCATTGTATTCTCGATGATGATGATGATGTGTTGATGTGATGATGTTCTGCTGCTGCAAAATTATGCGTAAATTGTATGACAAACCATTAACATGTTGACCTAAATTTATTCGCATACTAAATATGCGTTAATATTTAGTCAAGCGCTTAAAGCGTCATATAAAATTTCATTGCAGAATAATTTCATTAACCCTGTAGGGTTTGTCTGTTCTTAGAGCGAAAATCTTTAAGGTAAAGTAAAGTAAATATTGTAAACATAATTTCAATTGATTTTACAATTTTTCCTTAATGTAATTACATCTTAAAGATATTAATTGTTTTAAACATCACATATACACATACATACATAAATACATTCTTACATACATACATACATACATACATACATACATACATACATACATACATACATACATACATACATACATACAGACATACATACATACATACATACATACATACATAAATACATACATATATACATATCCTTTAGTTAGGATTACGACCTAGCTTCTCACACCACCTATGTATGTTGGGTGTGTTAATTCAATATATGAACGGCGGGACCTACAGTTTAAAGTCGAATCCGAACGACAGTTTTTTTAAGAGACTTTTCATGGCAATTTTATTTGCTTTTCACAGTTTTCGCCAGAAATCTGCTGAGAGGAAGTCGTATTTTATTTTTATTTCTCTGCTCATCAGAATAGAGTCTGTTCTAATACTTGCATGGAACTACGGTTGTTTATCGCTTCTGTCCAGAGGACATTTAAATACATACACACATAATATACATAATTGTTCATTACAACCCTTCAGTCGGGATTACGACCTAGTTTCTCACACCACTTATGTTGTGTGTGTTAATTCTACACATCAGTGGTTGGACCTACAGTTTAAAGTCGACTCCGAACGACAGATTTTTGAGAAACTTTTCACGGCAATTTTTATTTACTCTCAGAGTTTTTGCCTGAGAGGAAGTCGAGGGAAAAATAGAAATACTTTTTGTATTTTGTTTTGATGTTTGGCCTGACGCTCGAACCCTGGTTTTACGTCTAATAAGCCAACACACTACCTACTAGACTACGGCGACTTAATGGAACTACGGTTGTTTATCGGTTCTGTCTAGAGGACATTTAAATGAGAAACTATTAGTCGATCGATTTTTTTGATTTAATCAGTGCATATTAGTTTTGTGTAGGATTAGTCTTACACTACACATCCTCGGAACCATATACACATCAGAGATCAGCATTGAATCGTTTTTTTGCACTCATAAGCACTCATGAAATTATGAATACAAGTGAGTCAACAATATTGAAATTTAAACTACTCAGATTCATTCGTCCTACTCAATACAACGTTGATTTATAAGTACAGGTTGCATTGAGTATGCGTACAACGTTGACATCAAACTCATACCATTCGAAATATGTTTGGTTCATAAGACTACTCATTTAGAGTCAAAACTTTAGAAAAATACTGAATAATACTTAGAAATGAATCGAGCGACTGACTGTCTTAGTTGTTGTTGTATTTACAAAAAAAGAAAAATGACACATAAGCAAACCACACACAGCAGCAAGCAGAGCAAACACGCAACATTCTAGTAAGTATTGTAGTATTCGTACTCGAATCATACTTATTTTGTGCTTCGTACTTATGTTGAGTCATGGAGAGTCGTAGTCAACAATATCATACGTGTTGTCGAGTATGAATACGATGAGTACTTCAAACTTTGAATATGAGTAGAGGTTCCATAATCTTAAAATAGGCTGCCTTCCAAAATGTATCAATAGAAAGTTTGCATGCAGTTCTGCTACTGTATATAAACTATGTAGATATGCAAAGTAACCAAACAATGCATCAACTATGTATAAATCCGATGCCTGATTGCTTTTCGACTGCGTTAAAAATACACATTGACGACGTTTTGATTAGAATACATTGTATATATTTTGTACAGCGGCATTATGAAACACGATACTTTGTACAAACACAAAGCAACTAACATTTTGGAAGGCAGCCATAAGTATGAATGCGTATAAGTATCAGAAATTATGAGTATGTTGCGATTCTACTCAGCTTTTTGAATACTCATTGCCGATATCTGATACACATGCAACGGTCTTAAATCTAACAGAGTCTAAATCGGCATTGTATTAGTATTTCAGACAACAACAAAACTCTAATATGTTGTATATTGTTTCGCAAATTATGGCACTTAATGGTTTAAAAATAGCAAAACAGAAAAAAAAATTCTCATTTACTTTATCAAAATAACAAGAAACCCCACATCACATGCCTGCTCTATTCTTTAATGAAAATAATTATGAAAATGGAAATTAAGCCAAAAGAGCAAAACAAAAAGCAAAAATGAGAATGAAAAATAAAAAAAGAGATAAAGAATGACCCACAATTTCCTTTTCCTCTGATTTCGCTTTTCCGTCATTGTGCTATTAAAACACACGTAAAATATTGTTTTAAAATAAAGTTTTCTTTTTGCTTTTGTTGTTGTTGTTGTTATTAATGCTTTAAATACCTTTAAATATTAATTCATTGTAAAATTTAATAAAATTTTCTTTTATTCCTTTTTTTTTATTAAATTTTGTTTTTGTTGTTATTGTGTTGTATTGTGTAATTTATAAAATAAAAATCGCTCAAGTGGAAAAGACTTTGCATTGCATTTCGTTTATTTATTTATTAATTTGTTGATTACTTTGCAACAACAACAACAACAATAACAATTAAAGGATAATACATAATAATAATGCATAATGCTGAAAGTAATAAATATTTAAAACAATACAATATCTACCAACAACAACAACAACAACAACAACAAAACAAATTTTTATAAAACTAAAGTGAAATTGCAATTAAACAGAGAAGTGGGGAAAACAAACAAAAAAAATTTACAAATTAATTAAATGTATTATAGGGGAGGGAGAGGGAGAGAGGTGTAGAGGGGAAATGGAAACAACTTTACTTTATTGAAATTTATAAACAATAAAACACAACAGAAAATAGTTTTCATCATCGTACTCTACTCAGATATTCTGCGAATGCAATGACAACCGCTGCTACAACTATTGACAGCACATAAGTGCATTTAATACACACACATTCACACTCACACTCACATACTATATATTTAGACGCCGCACGGGGAAAGAGCTTTATTGGAAGACAGAGACCACAATACCCATATGATATTTAAATATTCATTAGCCTCATAGTGTTTTCCCCCTAAAGGTAAAGCGGGATTAATGTGTGATGACAGCAGGACACAAAAACACTTTTAACTCTCATATGCACACTCATTGGACTATGGCGTATGTACGGATGGATGACAACATTGATATTTAAAAGTGAAATAAACAAACAGCCAAATAGCCAATGCAAATACTCACTGACACTGACTTCAAATACATACAAACAAACAGACAAAAGTAACATTACTTCTGGGCCTTTTAAATAATGAAATACCGTAACAGTAACAGCCAATACCCCACCCTTATATGTATTTCACGAAACGATACTTATCATTACTAATATTCGTCACTAAAATATCGCATTTGTTATGCCCTCTGAGACTTTATGCACACCGCACCCATATGCGCTCATCAAAAGCTTTTGTTTTGGGTTGTAGGTTCATAGAAGAAAGAAGACTTTGTTTGTAAAAGTCATCATCATCTGTTAACGCTTGTAAGAACAGTGAAGAGCATATTGAAGTATAAAAAAATTTCAAGAGTTTTGGCTTCATAACAAGGCCCCTGTGTAGTCGGTAGCGTGTTGGCTTATTAGACAAGACCCCATGGGGTCGACTCCAAATTGTAGCTGCAGCCTCTCATGAATAAAATAAACACACACACAACATGGATGGTGTGAGAAGCTAGGTAGTAATCCTAACTAAAGGTATGAAATGGTCATTTAAGTAGTTAAGTACGAATGAATATAAATTTGGCAAAGCAAGGCCCCGAAACCATCTTCCAAAGATGAAAACTGAAGAGCGAATCATTTCACATACAGTTTGGTGGGAGCGAAATACATACATACATACATAATTGGCCAATGCAACCCTTAAGTCAGGATTACGTCATAGCTTCTTACACCACTTATGTTGTGTGTGTTAATTTCATACATGAGTGGCGGGACCTACATTTTAAAGTCGACTCCGAACAACAGATTTTTGAGGAACTTTTCATGGCAGTTTTATTTACTGTGAGAGTTTTTGCCAGAAATCTGCTAAAAGGAATTCGCCGAAGAAATATTTTCATATTTTCGTTTTGATATCTGACCTGGGCTTCGAACCGTGGCCTTATGTCTAATAAGCCACAACACCTACTAGACTTGTAACCAGCGCTGCACGTAATAGTTTGCATATCATAGTCGGAAGATTTGAGCGAAATAAACTTTTCCAAATAAAGACCATCAAACTACTGTAATACAGCAATATTTACTGTAGAAATTATTCGATTTTCGTAACTGCAAGAGTTGCAAGTGTTTTACGCTTGAAGTAGCAGAGCCTAAGCTGTACTGTACTGTACTGTATAGGAACGAAATGGCTAGTAAAGTGGTATTGGAATACAGCAGGAATGGAAGCGTCGTCGTATACTAAATGTTCTAAGAAGCCACAGATGCATTGATCGATTGGATACTAACGATAGACAAAGAAATGGAGTTTAGGTTTGATTTCGAGGAGAACTGGAACAAATAAGAGAACAATACACGATGGCAAGCATTGAGAAAAATGAAGAAATCCAAGACTCAATAACAATAACACTGATCAGGGCTGATAAAGGGGAACTAGAACTTGCTACTATGTAATGCAAGGGTAGAGCAACTACTGAATGACAGTTCTACACACTCTGGTTCCCCATGAGATTTAGAATCCTTTAACAAATAAATAATTGAAGGGACCTAGACCTAGTTTCCTATGTCTCTCAGCCAAATATAAAAAAAATTCCGTCTGTTTCCTCACAAACAGAGAAATTATTTTCAAATATCTCACTTGCTGTCTTTTTTAAATGCATCACGAAATGCCGCTTTAGGTCTTAGAGTCCATGAAATTGGTGCAGCTCAGAGATCAGCAATGAGTATTCAAAAAGATGAGTAGAATCGAATCATACTCATAATTTCTGATACTTATACGCATTCATACTTATTTTAATATCATGGAACCTCTACTCATATTCAAAGTTTGAAGTACTCATCATATTCTTACTCAACAACACGTATGATGTTATGGATTTCGACTCTCCATGACTCAAAATATACACGAAGCACAAAATAAGTATGAGTCGCGTACGAAAACTAAAATACTCACTAGAAGGTTGTATGCTTGCTGCTCTGCCTTTTTCCTTTTTTTTGTAAATACAACAACTAAGATTATAAATTTTGATGAATGATTCAAGTCACTCGATTCATTTCTAAGTATTATTCAGTATTTTTCTAAAGTTATGAATCTGATTGAGTAAGGCTTATTAATCAAACATATTTCGAATGGTATGAGTTCAATGTCAGCGTTGCATGCATACTCATTGCAACCTGTGCTTATAAATCAACGTTGTAGTGAGTAGTACGAATGAATCAGAGTAGTTTAAATTTCAATATTGTTGGCTCACTTATATTCAAAATTTCATGAGTGCTTATGAGTAGCGAAAAAAACAATTCATTGCTGATCTCTTGTACAGCTCAAATTAGTTGAGTTTGACTATTTAGAAATAATCATTTTCCAGTTTCTATTCTCCACATATGATGACTTAATATCACGAAATTTACTAAGTATGACCATGCTGTGCATGTGTTCTGTCCATCACTGTAAATTTACGAGTGTAACTGATTATTTACGTGTGTAAGTTAGAGTTAATGAAGCTTTAATAATGTGATGACAACTAATAACACTAGCCGACCACTTCTACATCCTACCATACCGGCATATGCGCACCTACATACATATAATTACTCAAATGCATATACACACACACCTAAACACATGTATAATACATTTCAATTTTACCTATACTGACTCCCTTATGAATACCTACATGGGTATTTGATCTCCTTATAGTTGTACCGATAATAAGCAGAGTAAAACTAACACAAACACACAGACACAGAAATGAGCATAATATGCATATACAAATAAAAGTTTTCAATATTTAAACAAGTAGTAGTAGAGCCTCATAGGTATAGTCTGTCTGTCCGAAATAGGGCGTATGATTACATAGACAAATACACGTGTGCTTAGGGACAGACAACGGACGTATGGGACAGATAATAGTGGACAAAAGTATTAAAATGTTTATTAAGCTACTGCAACAACAACCACAACAACAACAGCAAAAACAGTGTTCCAATGTGTAATCATTGTCATTGTCATTTGGCACGGATACGGGCACGGACACGGACACCGGCATTGGTGTTGATGTTGGCATTTTGGCAGTAATGTTAGTGTTGTTGTTGTTGGTGTAGTTTTACTAATTGTGAATTTATTTATTGGGGGTCAATTAATGTCAGCAACATAAAAATGTTCAAACTAATGCTGTAACATGGATAATAAATGGTTACACATTTCGATTTCATTTCACTTCAGTTCATTTCTATTTTTTTCGTTTTTTTTTCCTTTTTTGCTTGCGAATGGCAGCAGACAAGTACTTCGATTGTATTTAAAATAAAAGCAGAAGCAAAAGAATATATTTTTAAAGTGGAAAATTAATTTGTAAGAATCTCATGATGATAAAAATGAGCATCTACAACTACATCCAGAATTCGAAAGAGTATACGTTGCTATTGATAGCGAATTACTTCGATTTCGTTACTCGAATCATTTCTAAGTATTATCCAGTATTTTTCTAAAGTTATGAATCTAAATGTGCAGGCTTATGAATCAAACATATTTCGAATGGTATGAGTTTGATGTCAATGTCGAACGCATACTCACTGCAACCTGTACTTATAATTCAACGTTGTATTGAGTATGAATGAATCAGAGTAGTTTGAATTTTAATATTGTTGACTCACTTATATTGAAAATTTCATTAGTGCTTATGACTAGCGAAAAAACGATTCATTGCAGATCTCTGCGTAAGACAACATAGACGCAAACCCATGGTTCAAATCCCAACTCAGCTCCGAACTCGAACCAAACGAAATAAGAAAATTATTTCTTTTAACGACTTTCTCTCAGCAGTCTTCTGCCAAAAAACTCTGAGAGTATGTAAAAAAACCTGTCGTCCAGAGTAGACTTTAAACTGTAGATCCCACCACTCGTGGGTAAAATTAACACACCCAACAATAAGTGGTGTGAGAAACTAGGTGGTAATCCTGACTGAAAGGTTGTACTGATCAATTATGTAGTTGAATATTTCAACAGTAACTATTGGGCTGATGTTTGTATCACTGCTTATGGAGATTCAATTGTGAAATTCGCTGAACATATCATAGTTTTCAAACTTCGAAAGAAGCATTCGTGTGCCTTGATTTCTGTGGACGATTTATGAAATACTTCCTTTGATTAAAAGTGTTTTGAAAAAATGTCGTTTATGTTCGATGGAAAAAGGAATACAAACCTCATATATAATTCGGTTGCGAAAAGCCTAATTAGATGTTTATCGACGGTTTTCAGGACAGGACGAAAGTGTTGAATAATGTCAGCTTGGTGTCTAACTACCATTACATATACAATATAAAGACATTAAAGTAAATTAGCTACTGGTTCACTCCCTTATCATTAGTACAACGCTAATATTTCTAATGAAATATGAAGCTTTGCCATGCTGGCAAACATTTACATACCGTTTGCCTCTCAGATCAATCATATCCACTCAGAAATCATTGTTTACATTGTAAGAGAGATGTTACAATGTAAACAGATTCAATTATGATACGTCCATAAACAACACTTGCTCTCATACCAGACATCAGCAATGAATCGTTTTTTCACTACTCATAAGCACTCATGAAATTTTGAATATAAGTGAGTCAACTATATTGAAATTCAAACTACACTCTGATTCATTCATACTCACTACAACGTTTACCTATAAGTACAGGTGGCAATTAGTATGCGTACAACGTTGACATCAAACTCATACCATTCGTAAAATGTTTGATGCATTCATACTCACTACAACGATAATTTATAAGTACAGGTTGCTATGAGTATGCGTACAACTCATACTACGACATCAAACTCATACCATTCGAAATATGTTTGATTCATAAGCCTACTCCTTTAGATTCATAACTGTAGAAAAATACTGAATAATAATATTTATAAATTATTCGAGTGACCAGACAGTCTTAGTTGTTGTTGCATTTACAACAAAAGAAAACGAGACACATAAGCAAAAAAGACAGAGCAGCAAACAGAGCAAACACACAACATTCTAGTGAGTATTTTTGTGTTCGTAAGCGAATCACACTTATTTCGTGCTTCGTGTATATAATGTGTTATGGATAGTCGTAGTCAACAACATCATACGTATTGTTAAGTATGAATATGATAAGTACTTCAAACTTTGAATATGAGTAGAGGTTCCATGATATAAAAATAAGTATGAATGTGTATAAGTATCAGAAATTATGAGTATGATTCGATTCTACTCATGTTTATGAATACTCATTGCTGATCTGTGTCGCATACCATCCCACAATGCACCTTCCAATGAACCATTTGCGTAGAAGGTAGCTCTTAAGTGTATTTCGCATATCAAAACGTTTACAACATTGTGTCAAGAGGAGTTTGGCGTTTTATGGATCAGTTACAACTGAATAAAGTTTTCCCATTGACATAGATTTTCCACAAAACCTATGGCATTTTTCATATAAAAGTTTACCATTTCCCGTAATGTTATTCCAAAAAAGTTCAATAAATCCTCTTTATTTTCCATTTCATATTGCCTTTTTATATTTTCATTTTCCTATTAATTGTAGGTTTTCTAGATATTAATATTCCAGTTGTTTGTGTAGCAGGTAATAGCCACGTTTATGCAACAATCATAAGCAAAAAAGGCTTAACAAAGTATCACATTTGCTGCACTTAGTGAACTGTGATAATAGAGTGTGGTTGCTTGCTCTTTTGCTAATGATAATGGGTAAACGCGTTCAAAATGTACTCGCCCTGTTAGTTCTGGGCTATGGACGTGCTTTAAGTTGACATTAACGAAAAGCAATTGTACTTATTACCACAATGCAAATGTGGCTTAAAAATAAATTGGGAAAATGGTTCGTAATAATATGGGTTGCATAGGAAATTTTGGTTAATAACAGTTGTTAATAAATGCAGTACCTTTTTAGATTTTTTTTTAATGGCCTGGAGTTAATGTTGTTGTACATGTACAATAGACTGTTAGCTAAAGGCTTTGAAAATAACCATTAATTGATGTCCACCAACTTATAATCGAAAGGACAAAGAGTTTATAACAAAACAAGGCTATAAAAGGCTTCGCATGTGTTGGAATCTTCAGTGATCACTCTACTCAAATATATCGCAGATATTTTATGACAAAATGAGAAGAGACAGGTGATGTTTTGCCAGAGTTAAGGCTAAGCATTGACTTGGTGTGTTGCAGTGGTTATAGAGTCTGACAGCAGACATAAGCATACAAATTTTAAAAAATAATCCACGCAGATAGCTGCCTAACCCTGCAAAGAGAATTTCAGGCAAAGCCATCTCTTGGAAAAGAGTATCACAATACGAAAGAAACACACAGAATTATAGAAAAAAGGGCACGCGGAAGGTTATAATGATTACATCGATTTAAATTTGCAACATCGATTATTTCGAATCTGGCAATACTTATATTCATTCTATTCTGTTACAAAATTCAGTAGATTTTCTCCACTGAATGTAATGAATCGATTTACGCTTGAGCAACGTTCGAATTTATTGGAAATTTATTTCCAAAACAAAGACAATTTTGGTCGGAAATTGCACGAAAATGTCGTACGAAATTTGGTCGCAGAGAAGGACCAACAGTGCCCGGTATATGCAAGTTTATTGCTAAGGTTCGTGAAGCTGGTCTTATTGTTGATGCGCCAAGACGTAAGCGTGATCCCGAAAATATCGAAGCTGTGAGCGAGTGCGCGAGAGACTTCATCAACATCAACTCGTTATCGTTCTCAAGGATTGAAAAGTTTAGGTCGAATTTTGCAAAAATATCACAGTATGACGCCTTACACATACATACATAATTAGTCAGTACAACCCTTTAGTTAGGATTACGACCTAGTTTCTCACACCACTTATGTTGTGTTTGTTAATTTTATACATGAATGGCGGGACCTACAGTTTAAAGTCGACTCCGAACGACAGATTTTTGAGAAACTTTTCATGGCAATTTTATTTACACTCAGAGTTTTTAACAGAAATCTGCTGAGAAGAAGTCGCCAAAGAAATATTTTTTGTATTTTGTCTTGATGTCTGGCCTGGGGCTCGAACCCTGGCTTTACGTCTAATAAGCCAACACACTACCTAGTAGACTACGGCGACTGTAATGGGTGATGCTTTGTAAAGTTTAATTGGTTCAAAAGTTAAAGCTCCACGACCATCCGCTTCGCTAGACGGGTCAATGTGAAACTGTACGATGATGTCTATTTTGTTAAAAAAAAACACATCTTTTTTGATGAAACTTATTTTCATCTTGGTGGGTACGTTAATAAGCAAAATTGCCGAACTTGGGGCACAGAAAACCCACACGTGGTGTTCCAAAATCCAATTTCGAATAAATACTTGGTGCGGCCTGTGTATCAGAGGCACCATCGGCTCATATTTCTTTGGAAACGTGGACGGTACCACCATTACGGTCAATGCAGACATCTATCGCACCATGATAATCAATTTTTTTGCATTCGCTCTTCATGGTATTGAAGCGCAAGATGTTTGGTTTGAACAGGTTGGTGCAATTTGTCGCATATCTCATGCCATAATCGCTTTATTGCGTCAAACGTTTGATGGTCGTTTATTTAGCCGGAGTGGTGATATCAATTGGCCACCAAAAACTAAGATTTGACAATGTTGGACTATTTTCTCTGGGGCGCCATTAAAGAAAAGATACGAGCCTGTACACTTGAAAATGTACACGAAAATTAGTTCTATCGAGTAAGGTACCGTGAGGCCAGCCGCGGCAGCGATATGAGTGAAATAACATTCCATTTTTAAACAGAAGAATTGTACTTCACAGCAGAAGAAAATTAATTTGGAAAAATTTCAAACCGTTTTTATTCCATTGCATTTTTAAATTTAAACTTTTAAATATCCCACCCTATGAGCATAGACGTAAAGGAACAAGACCTTTTTCAAATGTAACAAAACTAACTGAATGTGTTAGGTAAGTTCACAACAGTTTGTAAAACTTAAAGGAAAACTCATTTCAAATTCCTTCGAATATTTTCCAATTAAATGCTTTCGGCGAATATAATCCTCTTGACGTTTGAGAACATTTGCCTGTGCAAAGTTATGCAAATTCTATGGTGGCTGGTTATTTGTTTAAATTAATTTTTGTTTGTGTAATACGCGTGACATGTGTGTCGTAAACAAATCGCCTTTTATGGTTTTCAGTTTATTTTGTACGCAGTCAGTAAATGAGTCAATGAGTGTGGATGAGTGTATGAGTGAATTTGCGGATGTGTTTTCAACTTCATTACCATTTTGCGGTGATGATCAAATCAACGATTATATTGGCTAATTAACTGAAACTAGTGTGCAAATATATCTATTAAACATACACAGACAGATATTTGTATTATATGTATATGCACATAATACAATACAACAATAGCAAGGGTATACCGTTAACATACTTTATTTAAAATCTTTATATGGATGTAAGATAGATTAGTTTTTGTATACGTATAGAGAGAGAGAGAGATACCCTAGACCATATCCTTTATATGCAAATGAGAGCACACATACACATTTGTCTGTGTATTTGCCAGTATTATACCGTATTAAGCCATGATAGTTAAATATTATGTTTAAACATTAAATCGGGGGATAATTTCTTGTATTATTATTGCCCATGCAAGTGCATAAATTTACATGAGTTTACCCATATGCTTTAACCATCTTAAGATATACAAAATTTTTTTTATTTATGCTCGAAATAATATTCTTTTTTCTTCTTCTTTTTTATTTGCATTTTTATTTGGTTGCTTGGAATACCAACAGATTTGCTTAATTTATATGGATTTGTAAACGCAGATTACCTTCGACTAAATCAACATGTTGCTTGACTTGAAAAAAACATAACAAAACAACAGCAAGAGCAACAATAACGACAACAATATAGATGCTCTCGAAATAAAAAAGGAAAAGAGAGAGAGAATAACCAACACTATGAAACAGATACGTAAACAACAACTTACACTGATACAAAAATCACAAAACATGTATGTGTTTTCTTGTTATTATTTTCTATAACACTACACCCACACACATATACCACATACATATATTTAGTTTGCATATGCAAACACACATATGTACATACATATGCACATATGTATGCAGAACATATGCATGTGCATGTATGCATGTGTTTATGTTTTTTATGCAAAAGGATAACAAAATAATCTTGGTATTTATGGTTTTAAAAATACAGAAGCAAAAAAAAGAACGAGCAGAATGTCCAAAAACAACAACAACAATAAAACCCACAAAATTTAAATAGACTTACCACAACTACAGCAACAACAATAATGCATCATATGCATAGAAAGCAAAGAACAAAGAGGGCGACAAAGCGAGAGAGAGAGAGAGAGAGTAAAGGAAAAAAACAGTACAATTGGTTAAAGTGTCTAGAGGTGATGTACTGTATTGCTGCTGGCATTGGTATTGGTGTCGGTGCTGGCTTTGGCAAGGCCAACACAAGTGCTGATGTTGCAAAATACCAACTAAACTAAATAGAAATTGGTGGCACACGTTTTACCATAAAAACCGCAACATTGTAGAGAATTTTATCGTGCAACTCTATTGAATTTAGTTGAAAAGATTAACAAAAAAATGACACAAATACATACATACACAATATCAACGACAAAAAAAAAACAACAGAAATATAACATATACTCTCTCACTCTCTCTCTCTGCGTATGTATGTATTTATGCATGCATAGAGTATATGTTGCAAATAAAAATACAAAAATAAAAAAAAATAAAAAAAAACGAAAAAACTAAAATCCAAACAGCAATGCACACTACTTGTGTATTCAAATACATTTGATTGTGCCACTACAAAAAAAAGGTTTTTTAAATAGTATCAACTTGCATCAGAGTACAGTAGATACTAGGACAGCACAGCATTTTTTTGACTCTTTTTTTTAACTGTTTGATATAAAATTAACATCAGGTTTATTCCCCCAGTCTACATAACATATTTGGTCGTTACAACGCTTTTGTCAAGATTACGACCTAGTTTTTTATATCACTTATGTTGTGTGTGTTAATTTTATCCAAAGGTGGTGAGACCTACCGTTTAAAGTCGACTCCAAACAATAAATTTTTTGAGAAACTTTTCATGGCAATTTTCATTTACTCTCAGAGTTTTTGGCCACAAATCTACAGGGAGGAAGTCGCCGAAGAAATATTTTTCATATCTTCGTTTAGTTGGAGATGTTTGACCTGTGATTTGAACCGAGACCTACGAATACAAAGTATCGTCAAATGTTATTTGTAATTGTGGTACTAGCTCTATACATTTTTTTCCAAGTCAACTTATGTCTAAATTGTCAGAAGTTTATATAGAAAGAGAGAAGACCGTCATTCAAATTCACTGTCCCAAACCTTGTCGGCATACCCCTAAAAGAACTGCATTAGACGGATGTTGAGAATCAAATACATTGAGTAATTCTGGTAAAGTGCATACATACATACATGATTGGTCGTTACAACCCTTCAGTCAGGATTGCGATCTAGCTCCTCACACCACTTATGCTATGTATGTTAATTTGAAACATGAGTAACGGGGCCTACAGTTTATAGTCAATTTCGAAAGACAGATTATTTGGGAGGCTTTTTATTGTAATTTTAATTTACTTTCAGAGTTTTTGCCAGAAATCTGCTGAGAGAAATCTTGTTGAAGATGTCCGCCCTGAAGTTTGAACCGAGGCCTCCTATCTAATTAGCCAAAACACTACATACTAGACTACGGGGACTTCATAAAGTATCATCCATAAATTATTGGACTCTTACACGTCCAACAGATGGGTAATTAACATCCTACCAACATGACCTTGTATGTATTCAAATGTATTGTTGACGTTAAAATCCCAATAAAGACGCTTATTATTGAGTCATATGAAATTTTTATGAACTTGACAGGAACCAAAATGTTTCGCAGTAATGGGACCTGAAACATATATTTTAAATTTCCTGATGAAAATAATGCATATCCTGCTTATCCTGGAGAATCATTTTTCAGTTTTCTTGCCCTTTGGAAACTGTGACTACATTTCTTGATTTGGGAGTATTATTGGATATGAAACTATCTTTTATTGATCATATTAGTATGATGATTGGCAAAGCTCGGGCTGTTCTTGGTTTTGTGAAAAGATGGGCGAGGGAATTCATTGATCCTTATATAACAAGACTGCTATACATTTCACTTGTTAGACCTATTTTGGAGTATGTGTCTATTATTTGGAATCCATACTATCGTTGTCATAGTGATTCAATAGAGCCTGTGCAGAAGCAGTTTTTATTATTCTGTTTACGTGGCTTAGGATGGGATTGTGCCAATGGGTTTCCATCATATAAGACTAGATTAGGTTTGATAAAACTTCCAACTTTGGAACGTAGAAGGGCTGTTTTAGGGGTTTGTTTTGTTTTTAATCTGGTTAAAGGTGATATCGATTCTGAGTTTTTGCTTTGTAACCTGAATTTCAGTATTCCAGCAAGATTTTCATTTTTTCCTCTTTCTTTAGATTTTTATAGAACGAACTATGGATGTAATTTTCCTTTTCGTAGATTATGTAATGATTTTAACTTATATTATGATTGCATTGATTTTAATTGTAGTGTTTGTAATATAAAACGTAGCTTATATGCTGGCATTAATTTGTAAATTATTATATAAAAATTTATTTTCGTTCTTGTCATAGGCAGTTCCTGTTTATTGCATGGTATAAGAAATATAGAAGGTAGTTTCAATAAAAAATTTTTTTATAAAATAAGGTTTTTTGAAGTTTTATTTTCTCATAGCGTTACCACATTTATAATTTTGTTGTATATTCTCAATAAATTGTTTATGAAAAATGTGTAATTTATAATTTAGTATATTTATGTACGAAAAAATGTTCGTCCAAGATAAAATCTTTTAACAATTTTTATATCTAAATTTATATTAGTTAAGTCCAACAAGTTTAACATGTAATTTGGGCTAGTATTTAAAAAATTTCCATTCATTTTTAAAAAAATTGAAAATGGGGGAAATTTAAAATTAATATGGTAGCATTATTTTAACGAAAACGTCAGAATCCTTAAGCATGTCAGATAGTGAATTTTAAAAAATAAAGAGAGAATGAAACTACCTTCTATATTTCTTATACCATGGTTTATTGTTACTTTATTCAGCTTGTGATTAAGTTCAGTAGCTGATTTATGTTCTCGTTGCCATTACTTTACCCTTACCCGCTACAGTCTGGACTGTAGTGTGTACGTGTCCCTACGTAATGGGGACGTGCCCTCCGCGGTCGGGTGAGGGTGCGTTAGTGTGAGGCCGGAGACGTTCGAAAAAAAAACAGTCGTAGACTTTCACTTCCTAGAGCATTATTTCTTATGCTATTAAGAGCCTTAGTTTGCATAATTCCATAGATTCCATTCAGGCCCAGCTCTTGTTCGATAATTTAATATACCGTTACTGCTCTTTCGTAAAGAAAAACTTTTGTCTCCGTTTTAGGAAACTGAAAAATCGGTTCTCATATTCTTCAAACCAAATTTAAGTTCAAGCAGCTGTAGACAATAGCATTATTCATTGCCTAGCACAGTTAAGACGTTTCCCTTCTTGAGGGTCAAGTAATTAAGAATATTGGTAGCGATTACGACAACGTTTACAGCCATTCTTGCTGACCTTTCTTTTAAAAAGCGGCACCAATAGAATGGATTTTGTTGAGATTTAACAACGATAAGCAAAAGGGGAATTTTGTGATTGCGGTTGCCGATATTAACTCATGTAGCCCTACTCAACTATTTCTATTATGTCTTGGACAATGTGTCTTTTTCACAGTGTTAGTGTAAGAAACAAACATTGATTGTCACAACATGTTAATTATCAGATCCTTAAACACATTCAAAGAAAAACAATTAAATAAAAGGAATTTTATTATTATCTTGCTTGATAGCATTTGTAGACCAAATTACTGGTTGCGAAAGCTTTCTATTGAAACAATGAAACAATTATGGCTCTCTCAGCCATCAATTCTAAATCTAAAGCGGTCTGCATGTTCGTGACGTTAAACAAATCAGTTTCAATTATTAATTTCTGGATCTCATCTGCTAAAGTTTTATTTTTTTAGTTGTTTCCTGAACTTCATAATGATTATTTTGATATACGACTGGCATAGCTATTATCTGCTAAAAGTCATTCAAATTTATTTCAAATTAAAGGTTTTCTTTAAGCATTACTCACTGTGCGACATTTTTCGCTCACTGTATACATCAATAAAATCAGAAATTTACGTTGAGTTTTGTCTCTTCATTATTAACTCATCTAGATTATGCTGAATACTTATATTATTTAAATGACAAAGATGTTGCCGTAGTCTAGTAAGTCATGTGCGGGCGCGTCGAAACCCAAATCATTCTTCTGGAGCCAAACGGAATATGAAAATTTATTTCTTCGGCGACTTCCTTGCAGCAAAAAAAAAATACAATGAAAAGTTTCTCAAAAATCTATTATTCAAAGCCGAGTTTAAACTGTAGGTGCCATCACTCATGCATTATCACACATAGCCTATGTTGCGAGAAGCTAGATCCTGACTAAAGGCTTGTAATGACCAATTAGCTTTTATATAGAAGACCATTTGATTTGCTATTAAATAAATCCAGAAATATTTCCCTGTTTGAAAACCAATCACCTAACATCACTATTTTATAGAAAATTTATTATGTGCTAAACATCATGATTCTACTGTAACTCAACAGGATAACCTAATAGCTGGCAAGTCATAAATGTGGTAAGAAATTTAGATTATTATTCGTTTTATTTCGTATTTTTTTATTTTTTGTAAAAGTAGAAAACAATAAAAAAAAGAAACTGAATTTTTAAATATGCTTAGGAACTACAGTAGGTAACAAAAATTGTCTCTCGAAATTTTCATTGCAGTAAATAAAATATATTTTGAAAGGCAATATAAATTTTAAGCGATTTACTTATAACGGTCAATACCAAATTTTTTTTTTATTGTGGTGAACACTTTTTATGCACACTGTATTCCATAGCATAGGGTATGAGTATTGCATTCAGAGAGACCACAATAAAAAGTTATACTCTGGGTTTATCTGTAACTTCCATTTAAACTCTTAAAAATAAAATAAAATACTTCAGCTGTTCTGTTTAAAATACTTGTGGAATTTTTACTAAAATTTTATTCATTAAGATTTCTACACCAGCACCATCACATCAATGTTTCAATGGAAAATGATTTTTTTTTTTTTGCAGACTTTCCTTTGCATCCTTCAAGAGTAATACAGAGGAAATAACAGTAGGCATGTAAAGTTTAGCAATCAGTTTGTAATTGTTTGCATAAATTATATGAAGGTAAAGATTATTAAAATCATTACAGATTCTACGAAATGGATCGAAGTTCGCATAGTTAATTGTGTAATATTTTATATTTATGAAATTATAGTACCATGTTGGACGAACAGGTATTTTTATGGAAAGTTTTTCTAGAAGAAATTGAGAGTTGATAACATCAGCTTCAGGAGAAGGACAGCATTTAGCATTTTTCGACGGCTTTTTAAAGTTGGTAATTTAATGAGTGCTAGGCGTTTTTCATAAGATGGTAACCTTTTATTAGGATTCCATCCATTTCCTAAACCACAAAGACAAAATAATAAAAACTGTTTTTGAACTGATTCGAATTTGTCACAGTGTACAACGTCCCATATTACGGATCCATATTCAAGAATTGGGCAAACCAGTGTGGTAAACAATTGTTTTGTAACATAAGGGTCAGAAAACTTTTTAGCCCATCGTTTGATAAATCCCAGGGTACATGTAGCTTTGCTAACACTTGATGTAATATGCTTTCTGAAGTCCAATTTACAATCGAAAACTATCCCTAAATCGTTAAAGGAATTAACTAGTTCAAGAGCAGCACCATTCATTGTATAAAATCCATTAGTTGGAGATGATCTAGTGAAGCACATACACTGAGCGCCAAAAATTAGTTCTAAAGTAAAAGTACTTGGTCTTCAATGTTATTAAATGACAAAAATATTTTATCATGTATCGTCTGCATACATTGATGTGTTTGATTTGTTGATAACAGAAGGGAGATCATTTATAAAAAAAGTAAATAAGATCGGACCAAGATGACTACCCTGTGGTACGCCTGACAGTAAATCAATAAAGTTAGAATGCGTATTCCTGAATTCACCGCCCTGCTTTCTGTTTACTAAATACGATTTAATCCAATTCAATAATGATGAACTAAAACCATGTTGTTTAAGCTTATGAGCGAGTAAGTTATGATTTACTTTATCAAATGCCTTACTGAAATCAATATAAATGACGTCAGTCTGTTTGCATACACTAAATCCATCATTTACCAAAGTTGAAAATTCAAGAAGATTTGTGATTGTTGATCGAGACTTATAGAATACATGCTGAAATGCAGATAAAATAGACGATGCTTGAAATGACAATGTATTCTGTTCTTCATTATTAATTTTTCATTAATTAGAAAGCAATTAGAAAGAGTACGATTCCATTTATTAGCCACACAATACTTTAAGATTTTAAAAATATAAGTCCTCCTCAAGACATACTTAAAATCTTATAAAAAGATTTAAGTGTGTAGCATGCATAATATTCTACTCAACTGCTGCAAGTCTTTGTTCACTGCTGTTCCTTACCAGCAAGCAAAAATCCAAAAGCCAGAGATACCAAAATCGAACACACATACATTAACATGGAATAGAACAGAGTATAGAGAACATGGAACATCCAACATGGCAGAGAGATAATATACATACGTATGTACATACACAAACAATTTAGTAAACAGGTGTATTTGTATTCAAGTGAAACAAGTCAATTTGTTAAACAAATTTTGCATTTATGCACTGCTACTACTAATACTTGCGCTACCATCACTGCTACCTTCGTATGTACCTACTACACAATCACTATCAGAAAAATCAGAAGCAACAAAAAGACAACAAAAAAACAAAAAAAAAACAAAAACAATTTTGCTTAAACGGTATCAACGAGATACCAGTAGACAACGGTATACTTGCTCTCATACACACACACATCCAATGCATGCATAATGGCTGCTTAAAAATGGCACAAGAAGAGAATTTATTACAGCGATGGTAGCAATAGTAGAGTGTAGTGGTAATGGCAGTAGTTTGTTGGTAGTTGTGGCTTAAGTTGTGGTAGAATGGCGTTTGCGGATGGTATGTACGTTCTTCAATATCAGCTAAAAAGCAAAAGACTTTTGACATTTATGGTGCATTTTCTGTTAAATGCTTATGTTAGATTTTACCTACACATACACACTTACTTTCGTATTTATTCTCTCGTACATTTTTGCCACAGCAATCATTCATTTTATATGCAATCATACAAATACATACACATACATGTAATATATTTATATGTGTGTGAGTGTGCCTCTGTGTGTGTTTGTGTCTATCAAGACATTGTTTTTAAGCATAACGTAACAAAAGCTTAAATCTGTACTGCATTTAGCAGCAATAGCAGGACAACATGTATTTTACTCATGCTCCCATGCTCCCATGCTCTTGCTCTTGCTCTTGGTCTTGCTTATGTGCTGGTAGCACTGTTTTCCATTGTATGGCTTATCTTGATAAGTCCTGTTAAGTAAAATATTGTTGTACTTATTAACCACATTGGCTGGCTACTACTGCTATATTCTGAACAACATTTTGTTCTTCAGCAGCTATCGTCTTGACATTGCCGCTGTGCCTGTGAGTTTCTTCTCATTACAATGGTTGGTCGAGTGGTTCGTGTGGTTCGAGTGTTTCAGTTACAGTTTCTGTGTCAGTTTCTGTTTTCCTTTTTGGCATTCGTAATTATCTTAAGCTGTGTAAACTGTTTTCGCAAGGGGAGTGGGGGGATGGGGGGTATGCATTTCAAATCTTCCATCATGTTATTGTTTATGCTGCATTTGTTATTGTGTGCCTTGTTGTTGTCAGGATATATTTGTTATAATTTTGTACATGATTTTGTTAAAGAAAATCATTTTCTTTACTTTGTATCAATTTCCATACATTATGGACTGGCATATGGAATTGTTAGTGAAAGTCTTGACAATGTCCGAAATTCATTATTCCATTAGATTGCAGGGATTGTAAATATTGTGGACAGTTTTTGCTGAAGCGAGCTGTCTTTGAAATGTATAAATGAAGTCTTTTAGTATGGAATTCCGTTTCATTTGTGTCAAAAATTGACAGGCCAGTATATGATAATGCAGGCTGTAACCTTAAGTATAAATCTGTTGTAGGATTTATGGTGAACAAGTTCCTTTTACATATCAAGGGTCTCAGTGAGACTAATTGTGTTGTCACTGTAATTTAATAGTTGGTTGTACTTCTTATTTTAAAATGGAAGCACAGTGAAAACTCTACTGTCATTACTTTACATAGGGTGGGCCATATAAAAGTTTAAATTTAAAAATGTAAAAAAAACAAAAAAGGTTTGAAATTTTGCCAAATTAACGCTTTTGTTGTGGAGTACAATTGTTCCGGTTAGAAATGGAATATTATTTCCTTCATATGACTGCCGCGGCTGGCCTCACAGTACCTTATTCGAAAGAATCAATTTTCGTGCACTTTTTCAAGTGTATGGTCGTATCTGGGCAATGGCATCACAAATGTTGCTCAAATGTATCGGGTTTGTCGGCATAACACTTTTCTCTAATGAACGTCCAACGGTGTCAAATCGTAGCTTCTCGGCTGTCAATTGACATTCCCATTTAGGCTAATTAAACGGCCATCAAACGTTTGAACCAATAAATCGATCGTGGCATAAAATGCGTGGCATGTTGCATCATCTTGTTGAAACATTGTTCGCATCAATACCATAGAGAGCGGGTACAAAAAGATCAGTTTTCATGGTGGGATAGGTGTTTCCATTGATCGTAATGGTTGGGCCGTCCTTATTTTCAAGGAAATATCTGCCAATGATGTCTCAGCTCCACAACGCATACCAAACAGTCACTGGTAATGGTTGCATTGGCTTCTGCAAGACCACGTATGGGTTTTATGAGCCAACTCTAAACATTCGAACTCTGATAAGAGCTTTTAAGCGAACATTGGGGAAAAATAGTTTTAATAACAGGATATTTTGTCTTTAGGAACCGTCGTAGTCTAGTAGGTATTGTTTTGGCTCATTAAGTCAGACATCTCCAACAAAACGAAATAAAAAATATTTCTTGGGCGGTTTACTCTCAACAGATTTCTGGCAAAAACTCTGAAAGAAAATATAAAATGACCATGAAAAGTGTCACAAAAATCTGTCGTTCGGAATAGACTTTAAACTGTAGGTCGTGCCACCACTCATGCATAAAATCGACACACACAACATAAGTGGTGGGAGAAGCTACGTCGTATTACTGATTGACCAATTATGTATTGGGTCTTGCATAAGACTTAAACGAGTTCTTCTCGAGAATGATTTTCAGGTAAATCAAGTAAAGAAGTTGTAGCTCGTGGTCTCTCGAGTGAGTGTGCAGTATTGCGGCTTTGCGGTTGCTTATAAAATTTCAAGCTTAGTTTAGGGTTATGAGTTAATTCATTATGAACTAAAAATCATACTTTTTTAAACCAAAATGGCTTGTAACAGCTTGAGAGATTTCGTAGAATTGCTGATGAATTAATTCTGTATTTTGTTTTCGAAAAAGGAATGAAATGTTTGCAAAAAAATAATTTCATTGGAATTTTATACTTTTCTCCCAAAAGTAAAATCGAATTTAAAATTTTGAATTATTTTTATTTATCTGATATACAGCATCTGTACGAAGTTTCTGTTTACATATAAAAATCCTTCCAAATTATTCAAGAAAATAAAAAAAAGTTCATTTCATTTATACATATATTACGTGTACTAAAGTTTGGATTTTTGTTTGGCCTTCAGGGTATAGAATTGCAATTTTTCAAAGATTATTTTCATTAAAAACAATTCTATAAAGATTATGGACTCTGTTAAGAATACTTTGCCAATACTGTACCTTACCTTACACTCTACCGAACTTCTAACAAAAAATGTATCTTGAACGGGGTACATGTGGAGCTGGGTTTTCTCATCCAAAAACTGTAATAATATTTACCAATGAATGTTATTTATGTCTTGTCTAAACATACAAGCAAGCATTGCAGTTCAAAATAATTTTAAAAATATTTTTTTTATTGTATTTCATTTTCCCTTTCCCCCTGTTTTTTGTAATTTTAATTCAATTTTCTTTAAAAATATTGTGCTTCTCCATTGCCCCGTCTTCATTAATTGCATTAAATTAAAAAGAAAAAAAATTGAAAATAAATAAAACAAAACACACGATACTCTAGATGAACTACGGGAAATGTAATTCTAGTTCATATGGCCATAGGATATCCATACAGTTGAACTAAAAGATTCCAATTGCAGTTTAGCTGAAGTTTTACTCGAACATTCGTCTTCAGCAGCCATCATGTCACAAGAAAACATTTATAACGTCAAACAAACAAGATTTATGCAAATGAATTGAAATAAAAATAAACGTAAACGGAAATGAAAATGAAAATAAATACAAACGATATGTATGTACCGTAATGCAATGGGAGATGTGCTCTAAACTCGCAAAGACTGATGGACTGTCTGTACGGCTTGTGCAGAATAGAGAGAGCATTGTTCTTTTTATATACGGTTGCATAAATGCAGCAATATTGTATGTATTGTTACGAAAATGGAAAATCTAGATACTTGTGTTTTCCTTTTAAATCGCTTAACTTAAAAAATAAACAACAACTACAAAAACAAAACAAAACAGTAAACAAACCTGTTTACAAATTATCATACTGCTTAATATAACACAACAAAAACCAGCACAAAAATGGTAAGCAAGTAAACAAAAATACAACAACAAACACCAGCACAAAAAATGGTAAACAAGTAAACAAAAATACAACAACAAACACTATAAAATAAATGTAAACAAAATAATCATTTATAGAGAACTCGAGAAGGAGAACCCACTAACATTTGCTTCAAGAACATTCATCAGAATGTTTACCCTGAAAGGTAAGGCAAAGCAGGCGAGTGAGTTAGTGAAGTTTAGTCAGTCTTGTGTGAAGACACTGTGCGTTTCAAGAGAGTAATCGTGGTTTGAAGATCTCCGTTACAAAGATCTGTCGAACATTTGCTAATGAAGAGGGTATCAACAGAGGAATAACAAAGAAAAGCAATTGTTGTTACATCCAGTTGTCAACAGTGGCACACAGAATTGTGCGAATAATAAAGAATTTCAATTAAAATTAAACACAAATTTATTTGTATTTTATTTATAATCTATGAGCTCATATTTTAAACGTTTTTAAAAGGTAAAAACGTAACAGTATTTACAGCATAAAAGTTTTGTGTTTTTTTATTTTCTACATTCAATTGGAATTTTGATCCATGTGTGCTGCATACCTTTTCAGAATTGTGAACATTTTACCTCCCTTGCTTACAGCAATTGTAGAGCTCATCTTCCTGCCACCGAAGGGGCCAACACTTTTCTGAGCAGTTGAGTGAATGAATAGGTAGACAGTGAGGTCTTATCAGATATAACAGGACTTATGTATGAAGAACATGAAATGAAGAGAACATATGCTATGTTGCCGGATTTTATGTGAACAATGCCAACGAATGTTGAAATATTTTTACTGTGAAGAAATGTTCTCGAACTTAAAAACAATAAAACTGTCTAAAAGTATTTTTAAGTACTAAGCAGAGTACGATGCGACAACAGCAGCACAGCAAAAGTAGAAAGAAATAGAAAAAAAATGTAATAAAATTGATAAGATTTTCTTTTTGACCTGGCAACTCAAAATGGAACTGCTTTAGCTTAACAAACCCAACATCATTCATCAAATGCTGCCACTTCAATGGCCATTTTTCTACTTTTTTTCTTTTTCTTTTTTAAGTTTAAACGAATAATTTTAAAGTCTTCTTCTTTTCCCATTTGAGCTTCATTATGTCCTCGAACTGAATTAACAATTGCAGTTAATTTCACTTTCATTTCAATTAGTTTTCTTAGAGTAACTATAACAACGGCTGCTTTCACAGGCACTGCTACTGCTACTGTTATTGCTACTACTGCCGTGCTGTTGCAATAGCCAGCGTATGTCTAGTGGAATAGAATAATTAGATAAATTGATTGCAAGTAAACTTTTTAATGTATGATATTATTTCCATCTCTTTCTTTTTCTATTTCTCTCTCTCTCCTTCACTTTTACGTTGCTTTTTTGCAAATCCAATCGAGTTCAATTGAAGAATTTTAGTCTTTTGAGTGACAGCATAAATAAATTGCATTAAAGCAGCATGTGATCGCGCATACATCGCCATATCTTAAGGGAGGCGGACACATATTGTGTATGAAATGGAGAGCATAAATTGTATAAATGCAGTTGAGCAAATGCAATTTTATCAATTGGTTGTAAATCTCATACTAATTCGATTCAAAGGAAATTTATTTGATTTTCTTTTATTTTCTTTTTTTCTATAAAATGTTGTGTATGAATTCTTTATTAAAATATTGTGCTAACAGAATAGGAAATTTATTTTGAAAAGAAAAAACATGGAAAGGAAAAATTACCATATGTGAACTTTAACACTTAAAAAGGAAAGTGTATGTATACGTAGGATTCTTCTTCGCATTTGCGATTTTAAGATACACAACCATACAGTAAAGTTGATTTTACATTAGGGAAGACGTTTAATTTTACGATGACTTTCAGATTAATTCGATCTATATTCGACTCAAAATATACAGTCAAAGAAAAAAGTCTACATACATCGCTGACTTCGGTGACTTTTTCTCAAATTGAAAAAAGTGTTATGGCGTTGTTTACGGCCGTTATAATTAAGAATGCTTGAAGACAAAGATGAATATAAAAAATATAACCTAGAAAAAAATAGAAGAAATTGAGCTTACATAAGCCATTGTGTGTAGACTTTTTTCTGTGACTGTAATTGTATCTTGTTACTTGTTATGACTACGATGAGCATAAAATTATTGGGCTGTTTTCGGTTTTTCAATCATCGTTGGTTTTTTCCGATCGACATCTTGGAAATTCTCTTATATATGTATACGATATACATACATATACAGTGGTGGTCATATAATTAAAACGTTCGTACATAGTAAATTATTCGTTTTATTTTGGAAATAGAATAGAATAGGAAAATAAAGAAGTAATCAATTGTAAAGGAGATCAAACTTATCATTCCAAAAGTCATGTTAAAAAATTAAGAGATGATAAAAAAAAATAGAACAAATGAGAGATCAAAATAATGTTTTAATTATATGACCACCACTGTATATACATACATACATACATACATATATATGTATTTGGTCATTACAACCCTTCAGTCGGACTACTTATATGACCATCACTGTATATACATACATATGTATTTGGTCATTACAACCCTTCAGTCGGGACTACGACCTAGCTACTCACATCCCATACGTTGTGTGTGTTAAATTTATATATGAACGGGAGGACCTACAGTTTCAAGTCGACTCCGAACGACAGATTTTTATGAAACTTTTCATGGCAATTTTTATTTACTCTCGGAGTTTTTGCCAGAAATCTGCTGAGAGGAAGTCGCCGAAGAAATATTTTTCTCATGTTTGGGGTTTGACCCGCGGCTTTACGTCTAATGAGCCAACACACTACCTAGTAGACTACGACTACTTCCTTCATATACGATATGCTCGCTAAAAATTCGACCGTTAGCTCAACATGTGTTCAGTTCTAGTGCAGTTCTCAACCTGTTGCAGTTTAATGCAGAGCTTTAAGATGATTTCGCATTGAAGTCCAGTCAAGGTCATCGGGTCCTTAAGTAGGTCAAATCACTTGACGATGTCTAGGTAGACAAAATACATTGGTAATCTCTAATTCTGAACTCATCGCACTATGATATGTAAACTAATCCGTGCAGTGTTCGTTACGTGACCATGAAGCGCCGTAGTCTAGTAGATAGTGTGTTGGCTTATTAGACGTAAGACCACGCTTCAAACCCCAGGCTAGACATCTCCAACAAAATGAAACATGAAAAAATATTTCGTCCGGCGATTTCCTCTCAGCAGATTTATGTCAAAAACTCTGAGAGTAAATAAAAATTGCCGTGAAAAATTTCTCAATAATTTGGCGTTCGGAGTCGACTTTAAACTGTAGGTCCCGTCACTCATATACAAACACAGACAACATACATAAGTGGTGTGAGAAGCGATGTCGTAATCCTGACTAAAGGGATGCAATGATCAATTATTTATGTTCGCTACGTGGATAAGATAAAATTGAGAACGACTGTGTATTGTAGACAGTATTCCGTGTTACTAATCTAATGCTGGTAAATAGTCATACGTCAGTAAACTTGAGCTTCCCTGGATTCTTTTTTGTATTGAACGAGGCAACCATTGATATCACACAACTTGTAGAGCGTGACGCTCTGAGCAAATAAAGTAACTAAATCGCAGGCTTTACCAAATGCCTGAGTATAGAAACCCAAAACTCTTAAAATTTATGATAATAGAAGCCATAAAGGCCTTAAGGTATGTCATCACAATTGCCAACGATTGCATAAATTTCAAGATTCAATGGATCTGCTTGCCAAATGGCAAGTCATTTTGTACGCAGCAGCTCCAATGCCCTATTGAAACAGAAACTACGTAAAGTATTGTATTCATTTGCTTTCAGCACACCGATTTTTGAAAGAAAATAGAACACATGATCAATAAGACCCTAGCGTTTAAGGACAACCAAGAAATTTGCAGACGCTAAGGCCAATAGAAAGAAAATGTGAATTAAAAATGTACCAATTAGGGAAATAACACAACAGTATTCGAAATTTTGAAAGAATTCTCATCATATTCTGTTGTAGAAAATGTTGAAATTATTTCTTTAAATTTTTATTCCTCAGAGAGGTGTTTATGTACTCCGTATTTAAAAATAATGAGAAACAAATTGTAAATTCTGTTCTCTTCTCTTGCCTTAATTAGAAATAAATGAAATATAATTTATTAAACCAATTTTACATACATACATGCAACAGCATTACAAATAAATTGTACGTACATTGTTCATATACAATGACTTTCTTAAAGTCAAGTATGGGATGAGATACCATCCTACCTACAACGATTAGGGTGGTACAAATTTTAAGAAGATTTTTAATGAAATGAGTAGAGTAGCTGTGGCCAATTTAAACAACTGTAGTGGCTATTAGATAGTCTGTTGTCGAAGAAGGTGAAAGCTTGTAAATTCAAACGCCAGCTTTGACATTTTGAACACAACGACGTCTTCCTTTCAGAAGCCATAAGTCTTAGAATAAATAAAATTGCCACTAAAAACTACTGAAATATGTATGTAGCTCTCGGCTTTCAAGAATAAAAAATAGCACATCTAATATGAGAGGCTTGAGGAGCTAGATCGTAATCCTGGCAAAGTAAGTAACAGAGCTCAGCAATGAATCGTTTTTTCGCTACTCATAAGCACTGTAGATGTGAGCATTAAGATTCATCGTTGTGATTTTAAAGAAAATTACTTGAAAACTCAATTAAAACTCTGGATGTATTTTTAATGAAAATAAAGATAAAAATGTAAAGTAAAATTTAAATAATTTTGACAGAGATATTCTAAGCTAATGCAACATATTATACGGCGTATGAGTAATATTTAATTCAATTCCATATTAATCATACTCTACAGATTTAATAAATCACTGGTAATAGTAAGTACGTATGTATGTACCAGAGATCAGCAATGAATCGTTTTTTTTTCGCTACTCATAAGCACTCATGAAATTTTGAATATAAGTGAGTCAACAATATTGAAATTCAAACTACTCTGTTTCATTCGTACTCACTACTACGTTGATTTATTAGTACAGGTTGCAATGAGTATGCTTACAACTCATACTATGACATCAAACTCATAACATTCGAAATATGTTTAATTCATAAGCCTACTCCTTTAGATTTATAAGTTTAGAAAAATACTGAAGAATACTTAGAAATGAATCGAGTGACTCGAATCATTCGTCAAAATTCACAGTCTTAGTTGTTGTTGCATTTATAAAGAAAGAAGAAAGACACATAAACAAAAAAGAAAAAGACAGCAAGCAGAGTAAACACACAACCTTCTTGTGAGTATTGTAGTGTTCGTGCGCGAATCATACTTATTTTGTGATTCGTGTATACGATGAGTCATGGAGAGTCGAAATCAATAACATCATACGTATTGCTAAGTATGAATACCATGAGTATTTTAAATTTTGAATATGAGTAGTATGAGTATGACATTAAAGTAAGTATGAATGCGTTTCAGAAGTATCAGGAATTATGAGTATGATTCGATTCTACTCATCTTGTCGAATACTCCTTGCTGATCTCTGGTACATATGTACCACCTTCGAGTAAGTATTTGTACGTGTGTTCGTACGCGAAACATACCTATTGTGTGATTCGTGCATATGTTGAGTTATGGAGAGTCGTAGTCAATAACATCATACTTGTTGTTAAGTATGAATATGGTGAGTACTTCAGACTTTGAATACAAATAGAGGTTCCATGCTATTAAAATAAGTATGAATGTATATAAGTATCAGAAATTATGAGTATGATTCGATTCTACTCAACTTTTTGAATACTAATTGCTGATCTCTGGTAAATAAGTAAGTTGTGGAAGCAAATAAAAGACTGGAATACAGTAAGAAGAAGTGAAATAAAATAATTTCAGGGCAAATGAATTTCGTAACGCCCCTAATCTTTCTACATACTTGCATACAGTACATCCATGTAAAATACATTCCATGACAATGCATAACTATTGCTAAGGCCTTCGTGTATACCCACCACCCACCACATGTCGTGTGTTAGAAGATGTGTGTTTTTTTGTGTATATTAAATTGGGCTGCATGTGTAAGTATGAAGTAAAATTCATTTATTCTCTGTGCAGTTTTATAAACAGAAAATTTGCATAAAATATGTTTCAATACACGCTCTTACATATATTGTGGATCTAAAATAAATTGTTTAATTTTTTCAAATATTTTTACAAAGAAAGCAGTTCAGCATGACTGAGACGACGAAATGGATGAATGATAACACTGAGAGAAAAAGATATCTACAAATACTAAATGAAATTGTTGTGTTATTTTCATTTTAATTGAATTGAAATTATTTTTTACTTGTAGTTGCACTGGCTCTAAGGCATTTACACACAAAGTTAAGTTAACACTTTCATTGAAATCATATTTTCATCATGCATAAATACATTAAACAATGTATTCATCATTCATTAATATTATTATTCATTATAAAAAAAATTATAAAAAACTCCTTCTTAAAACCAAATTTTGAAGTGTAGGGTTTAGTAAGTAACCATGAATTCATTCATCCATTCAGTGTTTTATTATTGTGTTTATCGTCTGTCTATCTATCAATAAATCCTTTGTTTTCTCTCTCTTTTTTTTCTTTAAAAATTCATGTACTCTTCCAGACTAAAATTCTGACACACATCATCATTTAAGAATATCTCCTGGTTTTCTTTTTTTCATTTTTTAAGGGTTTTTTCATTGCATTTAACACATACGTACACATCATTAGAAGACAATTTTACGAGTATGAAAAATTTAAAACACTTTTTCCTTATTGCTATTGTTGTTGTTGTTGTTATTGTTGTGGTTGCTGTTGCTATAGCTATTGTCTATGAATTTTTATCGTGTTGCTTTTGTTGCCTTTGTTGCTTAAACATGCATTATGATGCGGAGGGACATCATTTCTTGCAGATTTCCTTCTTCTTTTATGCAAATGCAAATTGTTTTTTTAAAGGAAACTGTCTTCTTTTGGCTTTTCTACGCTCTCTATCTCTCCCTCTTTCTCACTCTCACTCTGTCCTTTTCTTTGTTTTAAAAACTTATGCATGTAAATAGAATTTTGCTTCTTTGAAAACCAGACAGATGGATAGAGAGTGAAAGAGATTGAATATACTCGTACCCTTCATTTGATATACAAAGGAGAGGTTAAAGATTATACTACAATAGGATTAAAACTTTTATTAACAATTTTTTTTATCGGGCGGATAATAATTGAATACAAATCTGTATTTACATGAGATAAATAATCTTGTGATTACTTTTGTTGCTTAAATGCTAATGTAAAATGGAAATTCATATCCAAAAAAATAGAGAATGCAACTATAAGGAGTATAAAAGAGGTGAATATTATCGGAAAGATAAAAAAGTAAAGTACAAGATATCAAAAGGAATAAGTAACACAGTGGGTATGAAAACGAGTAAAATTGATAAGCATACCGCACTAGGTAAGTTAAGCAAATTAAGGCAATAATCACTTACAAATTAATTCACTCACTTAAACCCATATACAGACGTAGACCCAAAAGAAATTTTATTACCCATTTAGGCTAACACAACTAAGTTGAGAGAACGTGGTGATAGAAACCGTTGTGTACCTATAGGTAATGGCTTCAATCCGGTTTGCTTCTTCTATACAATTTTTCATGGGAATTTTAGCTACAAAATATATCATATTTTTGTGAATTTTTGTTCATAAGCGATGTGATAACACGACAACTACTCAAGGACTGTGTTACAATATCATTCTCATAGGGGAAAATAAGGTTACCCTTTACTGGATATCAGTTCATACAAGCAAACGAGCTTGCGAGCAGGGGAGCTTTCAAAGCAATTAATGAGGCCACAACACTCCTGTGGAATGGGTGCGTATGTTTGGTAAGGTACGCTCTATTAAATGGAAGATAAATGAGTAAAGACTCCTCTAAACTAAGTAAGGTTTGAAGCAATCAAAACTTTTGCTGGGAAGTTTCAATAAGAGGAGATCCAAGTCGTGCATCAAACTATCCAACAATAATCTCAGTTTGATTGTTTCGAGTCCAAAATACAAATTCTATGACGATTAGAAAGAATCATCGAAACAAATTTTTTTAACGCTTTCAGTTTGGAAGCATATCCTATACTAGGTAGGAAATTACTATTGCTGATACCGAGCAGCATCATGAAGTTTGTTAGGGCAGTAGTCTTGGGAGATACATTATAGGAATACCCTATAATAGCTTAATCGGAAAACAATTAATCATATTCTGGTCACAGAACCGCTTCACGACAATAATAATCATTATTAGCAAATTCGGAACATCTTGGTATACCCATAAGGTTTTCTCTATTTCCCGCTAGTCGCCTCTACTACCGAATGCCGTGCCCATCTCATCTAAGAACACCAGATCATACATATTTACGCTATAAATTTTGGAGTGTAGATGTCCTCCTTAAAGACAAATTAATCATTGGATATGGGCGCCCTTGTAGTCTAGTGGGTAGTGTGCTGAAAACTCGCGTGAGATTCGTAGGTTCCATTCCCACCAGAGACTCCCGCCTGTGACACTACACCGATCATATGTCAAGTTACTCCACTCGTATATAATTAGAATATAATTTGTAATTGTATTGCAATTAATTTTAAAAGATTTTGCCAGCAGACTGCTGACAGGATGTAGCCGAAAGAAATATTTTTTTCACATTTCTGTTTGATCGAGATGTCTGACCTGGGGTTTGAACCAGAGATCAGCAATGAATCGTTTTTTCGCTGCTCATAAGCAATGTAGATGTGAACATTAGGGATATTCGTTGTGATTTAAATAAAAAAGTTATTTGAAAACTCAATTGCAACTCTGCACGTATTTTTAATGAAACTAAAGAAAAAAATGTAAAGAGAAAATTAAATAATTTTGACACGGATATTCTAAGCTATTGCAACATATTATACTGCGTATGAGTAATATTTAATTCAATTCCATATTAATCATACTCCACAGATTTAATAAATCACTGGTAAGAGTACATATGTACATATGTATGCACCAGAGATCAGCAATAAATAGTTTTTTCGCTACTCATAAGCACTCATGAAATTTTGAATATAAGTGAGTCAACAATATTGAAATTCAAACTACTCTGATTCACAAACTACTCACTACAACGTTGATTTATAAGTAAAGGTTGCAATACGTATGCGAACAAAGTTGACATCAAACTCATACCATTCGAAATATATTTGATTCATAAGCCTACTCATTTAGATTCATAACTTTAGAAAAATACTGAATAAAACTTAGAAATGATTCGAGTGACTGACAGTCTTAGTTGTTGTTGCATTTACAAAAAAAGAAAAAAGACACATAAGCAACAAAGACAGAGCAGCAAGCATACAAGCACACAACCGTTTAGTGGGTATGTTAGTGTTCGTACGCGAATCATACTTATTTTGTGATTCGTGTTAATGTTAAGTTATGGAGAGTTGAAATCAACAACATCATACATACATACATAATTGGTAATCAAAACCCTTCAGTTAGGATTACGACCTCGTTTCTCACACCACTAATGTTGTGTGTGTTAATTTTATACATGAGTGGTGGGACCTACAGTTTAAAGTCGACTCCGAACGACAGATTTTTGAGAAACTTTTCATGGCAATTTTTTATTTACTCTCAGAGTTTTTGCCAGAAATCTGTTGAGAGGAAGCCGCCGAAGAAATAGTTTCTATATTTTGTTTTGATAACTGGCCTGTGGCTCGAACCCTGGCTTTACGTCTAATAAGCCAACACACTTCTTACTAGACTACGGCGACTTCATCTTCAAATTTTGAATATGAGTAGAGGTTCCATGCTATTAAAGTAAGCATGAATGCGTATATGTATCCGAAATTATGAGTACGATTCAATTCTACTCATCTTTTTGAATACTCATTGCTGATCTCTGTTTTGAACCATGGTGTCATGTCCAATAAGCCAACACACAACCTACTAGACTACGGTGACTTCATTCGAACATAAAGTAGAGTAGAAATTAAGTGCAGTGGTGTTTAAATCGCTTAGATTGAAATCAGTTCTTAAAACTTATATTTTAAATGCTCAATTATTTATTTTCAATTGTCAATTATTTGTTGCTTCTATGAACTTAAGTCAATTAAAATGCAAAAAGCCGATTAAAATTTTTAGCATTTTTAAGCATATGTTTCACCATATGCAGTACAAGTATAAACGACTTAATGGCTTATGTTGTAAAGTAAAAAAGACTTAAGTAAGCTGTTTTGCAGGAGCAAATCAATACATTTTTATAAACATTAAAATAACTTTCGACTCAACGTATGGATGTAGAAACATACATGCAGGATTATAGAAAAAAGTTCTCAGTATTTAAGAATGTGTCTTAATTATTAAAAATACAAAAACAAAAACAAAAAATATAAATTTGAAAAAAAAAATACTTCAAGTGTTTTTATTTTAAATAGCATCGGATCAATGACAAGTCATTTAAAGATTTAAAATTCTGATTTTTTTGTAAATTTTCATGTATTGTTTATAAAAAACTATGAAACTTTCTTAAAAACATGAGAAAAAAATCTTATCACTTGCCATCGATCAGAAGTTATAACAAAACCGACATCAAACACACAAAGAAAAATTGTCAACAGTTCTCATTATTTCAAAGCGAATCAACAAAAAATGTTTGGAAAAATTTAACAAAACTTTTCCAATGGCAAGTTTAGCCAGAATTGTAGTAACAAAATAAGTTTGTATTTTAAATACGTTCCTCCTTTTTTGTTTAATTTTTTTAACAACTAAAATAACACCATTTCCAATCGGATAAAAAAAATATGTTTTTCATTGTAAAGGTATTGTTATGAAAATGAAAAATCAAGATACTGGTACTTGTTTCTTTTACATCGTTTAACATTAAAATCATAAACAAAAGCTACAAAAACAAAACAATGCAAGTAAACAAAACCTGTTTACAAATTATCGTACTGCTTAATGTAACAACAAATACCAGCATAAAAGAATGGTAAACAAATAAACAAAACTACAACAACAAACACAAGCATAAAGAAATGGTAAACAAGTAAACAAAAATATAACAACAACACTACAATAATAAACGTAAACAAAGATGTTTACATTTATAAAGATTTTGAGAAAGCGAAGTCATGAACGTTCGCCTTTAAGAACATTTATCAGACGATTTACTTGGCCCTATAAAAGGCAAGGCAAGGGCAAAGTACAAAGTTCAGTCAGTCTTGTGTCAAGTCGCGTTGCGTTCGAAGAGAGTAATCGTGGTTTGAAGATCCCCGTTACAAAGATCTGTCCTATAATTGTCTAGTAATTGTTATTGTTTAAGCAAGGGGTATAAACAGAGGAATAACAAAGAAGAGCAATTGTTGTTGTTTACATCAAGTTGTGAACAGTGGCATACAGAATTGTCGGAATAACATAGAATTTCAATTAAAATTAAACACAAATTTATTTTAATTTTATTTGCAATCTACGAGCTTATATTTTAAACGTTTTTAAAAAGGTTTTAATTAGTCTCCATGGAATCCATGTATGAATTTACAAATAAAAGCTTGCTTTTCTTCTCTGAAACGGTGTTATTACTTAAGGTCTGCTATTGAGAGGCTATTGACTTTTTTGTTTCTTTTTTATTTATTTTTTCGATTTTCGTTTTTCCTCATGGTATTACAACAAACTAAACAACAACTAAACCAACAAAGACAAGATGATCAGAAAGAAAAACTAACGCATACATACACAGCCAGTGAGAGAAAAAGTTGAAGCCAACAGAATTTGCATTTTACTTTTATGTTGGAAATTAATTTTCAACATTTCTTGTTTTGGCTGTAAGACATTCCCCTTCTCGGACACGCCCTTTAACGACCACTATCTATCTAAGTAAGCCAAGACAGTCCTAATACCAACACCCACTTTTTTCCCTTTCAAGAAAGACAATGGCTTTCGTATTTCCAAGAGAAATTAAACAAACTCATAAAGAAAAAAGTCATAAAGAAGAAGAGCAAGCAGAAGAAGAAGAAAATGAAGAAACTTATCAATTAAATTGGTAGCATCTTGGAAAGTTCTCCCAAGCATTTACTTGTTCAAACTTGTCGAAAAGGTCATTTGTCAATATCCTGGTGTTGTTTTTGTGTTTTTTTTTTAATATTTTTCTTTCATAAGAAAATTATTTTTCCTTTTTAAATAGAGAACAGAAAAACAGTTACTAAACAGTAACAAAAGCTGCTCTGCAGAAGAAATTGTTAAAATTTTCCGAAAGTTTTCGAAAATTTTTGTTTGCAAAAGGTACTCTGAACGAACATTGATTGGGAAAAGTTTGACTACATCTGCATACACCCACAGGGTGTGTGTGAAGGTGGATAATATTTTAATTAGAATCTTCAAAAAAAGCAAGAATGAAAAGGATCTTTTATAAATTGAAAACATTAATTGGCATGTGATGAAAAACCAATCGTTGTTAGTCAAACAAATTATGAAAGTTTTTTGGTGCGACATTCTCTAAATTCGAATGCCTGAAAACAATAAACGAGAGGGTGTACCAATGCAGCTCGGACAACTGACAAACTTTGAAATTGTTGAAACAAACATTTAATTCAAAAATAGGGCATGTTATGCTAATAAATTGAAGCAAGACAGGAATATATCTGGAGGAGGTTGTCTGAAATATTGTACTGCATCCTCTGTGAACATGATTGATTGTGAATCACTTATATTCCCTCTCAAGAGATGCTAACCATAACGTTCGTTGCTGAAGTTAGCTTATGTGGAGAGCAGAAAAAAATAGGAGTTTAAACTGCTTTATTGTATATTGTAGATACGGCAACCATAATAAACATTTGCGTTTCTACAGGATTTGAAGAACAGTTACTAGAGTTTTCTCAAATGTTTACAAATAAATATGTGTTCACAAATATAAATTTTTGTACACTGTATGGTAGTCGCCATAGTCTAGTAGGTTGTGTGGTAGTGCTCATTAGACGTGAGTCCACGGTTCAAACCCCAGGTTCAATGAATGAAACAAAACGAAATATTAAAAAAATATTTCTTCGGCGACTGCCTCTCAGCATATTTCTGCCAGAAGCTCTCAAGAGTCTGTCGTTTGGAGTCGACTTTAAACTGTAGGTGCCGCCACTCATGTATAAAATTAAGGCACACAAAATAAGTGGTGTGAGAAACTAGTTCGTAATCCTGACAAAAGGGTTGTACTGACCAATTATGTTTGTATATACGTATGTACACTGCGTGAAGTCTTACCGAGCAGATTAGTTGTTCTTTAAACACTTTAAGCAGAACGTAGTGAAACAGGCATAGGTTATTCTTATACGTACACGCTATCTCTTCTAGGAGCATAAGGCTTAAAAAATCTTCTATGACTGTACTAGGAGGCACGTGTAGTATTTTCTGTCAACTCCACTCATTTGCAAGAGATTTTTGGTGGTTGTAAGAAAACATAGATAAACAAATCGATCTGAATCGATCTGAACTTAATCTCAATACATAGTGCTTCTAAAAAGTCCGCCAAATAACTTTTTCTTTAAAAAATGCTTTAAAAAAACTACTGAATATTTTCTCAAATTTCTTTTTTTATTTGAAAGTACAAAAAGAATTTCATTCAAATGGCTGCCTCGGCTGGCCGTGCAGTAGTCTACACGATTGGTCCAATTTTAAAGCACATTATCGATTGTGTGCAGCTGTATTTCACCAATGGCTTCACGAATATTGTCAATTGTCTTTGGCTTGTCGGCGTAATACTTATCTTTGACGGCACCCCACAAATCATAGTCCAACGGTGTCAAATCGCAGCTCCGAGATGGCTAAACGACATCAGCTCTGAGGCTGATAATGCGATCTTCAAAAACAGGGTGCAAAACATCGACTGTAGCTTCGGCTGTGTTGCACGTAGCGACGTCCTGTTGAAATCAAATGTTTGCAATATCCTGCTCTTCAATTTTTGTGAAAAAATTCATTCAACATGGCCCGATAACGATCGCCATCGACTGTAACGACCACTCCTTGCTCATTTTCGAAGAAAAATGACCCAATTATGCCTCTGGACCAAAATCCGCGCTCGTTTTGGGTGCTTCGGCTTTTCAATGTATGCGTGCGGGTTTTCTGTGCACCAAATGCGCCAAGATCAAAATGAGCTTCATCTGAAAAGATGATTTTTTTGCCAAAATCGGCATCTTCTGGTGTAGGCTACTGCATGGCCAGCCGAGGCAGCCATTTACCTGAAATTATTTTCCATTATTAACCGGAAGGATTGTACTTTCAAATTAAAAAAAGAAATTTGAGAAAATATTCAGTAGTTTTTTTTAAAGCATTTTCAAAAAAAAAAGTTATTTAGCGGACCCTTTAGCTACAGAGAATAATAGATTTTCTTTCTTTATTTTTTATATCCTCAGACATCAGTTATCCTGCTTGGAAATACTAAAATGGAGTCACTTTTTCTTGCTTAAAACCATTCGGAAAAAGAAGCATTTCATCTTGTAACAGCAGAGTAGCAATTCAAGCTTACGCATCTCCTTTCGTTGTCTGTGGGCATCAAGAATGAAATGATTTTTAGCGAATACTTTCGATTGATTACGCATTTAAAGGGCACAGCGATGCCAGCTACAACTAAAACTCTATCAATTTATTTGTTGTAGTTGCCAATACATACATACACAATTGGTCATTACAGCCCTTGAGTTAGGATTACAACCTAGCTTCTCACGCCACTTATGTTGTGTGTGTTAATTTTATACATGAATGCTGGGATCTACAGTTTAAAGCCGACTCCGAGCGACCGATTTTTGAGAAGCTTTTCATGGCAATTTTATTTAATCTCAGAGTTTTTGCCAGAAATTTGTTGCGAGAGGAAGTCGCCGAAGAAATATTTTTTAAATTTTCGTTATTGTTGGAGATGTCTGAATTGGTGTTTGAACCATGGCCTCACGTCTAAGAAGCCAACAGACTACGGCGACTATCTATTTTTCAATAATATAACTAATTAGCCATTTCGGTGGCGTTCGTTTTATAACGGAGATCATCAAACCAGAATTACTCTTTTTTCTTGTTGTTGTTGTTTTAATGCTATTATGGCTTTTATCGTCAGGTTATTGACAGGTTACATAAATTAATAACACAGTGAAAGTGGTTAAAAATATTGGCAACCAACAATTTTAACAGGGCTCTCTCAACCGCAGGGATACATATTTTGTGATACAAGAAAATTAATTTGTTTTGTTTTTGTTTTCAAACGGATCACACGTTTTAGACAAGGAAAAGGACAGAATTCAAAAACAATTTGTATTAAAAATTTTCAAAAATAATTGTATTTGTATATATTGTTCAGCTCTTTTCAGAAGCTGGAGTTTTGAGCTAAACAAACGTGCAATCACACAAATTCCCTCGGATTAAATATTTTTACAGAATAATTTGAATTATGGGAAGAAGAAAATTTTGTGTTTTAGAGTGTATAAATTTACGTACCCAAGGTCAGGCATCTCCAAGTGAACGAAATATGAAAAAAATTTCTTCGGCGACTTCTTCGCAGCAGATTTCTGGCAAAAACTCTGAGGGTAAATAAAATTTCCATGAAAAGTTTCTCAAAAATCACTCGTTTGGAGTCGACTTTAAACTGTAGGTCCCGCCACTCATGTACAAAAATTAAGGCACAAAACATAAGTGGTGTGAGAAACTAGGTCGTAATCCTGACTAAAGGACCAATTATGTATTTATGTATGTAAATTTACGTTTTTATCTTTTAAAAACGTTTAAAATATGAGCTCGCAGATTGCGAATAAAATAAAAATAAATTTATTGCTTAGTTTTAATTAAAATTTTTTATTATTCGCACAATTCTGTGTGCAACTGTTCACAACTTGATGTGAACAACAACAATTGCTTTCTTTTGTTATTCCTCTATTTACACCCTTTGCAATAACAATTATTCGACAGATCTTTGCAACGGAGTTCTTCAAACCACGATTACTCTATTCAAACGCACCTTGTCTTCATACAAGACTGACTGAACTTCACTAACTGCGTCACCTGCTTTGCCTTGCCTTTTATATGGCAAAGTAAACAGTCTGATGAATGTTCTTAAAGGCGAATGTTTATGTCTTCGCCTTCTCGAAATCTATATATCTTTGTTTGCATTTATTATTGTAGTGTTGTTGTTATATTTTTGTTTACTTGTTGATCATTTAATTTTTTATTTTTTTAAATTTTGCAACTCCACTTCTGAAGTAGCAGTCTAGTAGGTAGTGTGTTGGCTTATTAGATGTAAAGCCAGTATTCGAGCCCCAGGCCAGATATCAAAACAAAATACAATAAGTATTTCTTCTGCGACTTCCTCTCAGCAGATTTCTGGCAAAAACCCTGACAGTAAATAAAATTGTCATGAAAAGTTTCTCAAAAATCTATCGTTCGGAGTCGACTTTAAACTGTAGGTCCCACCACTCATGTATAAAATGAACACACACAACTGTGTGTGTGTGAGAAACTAGGTCGCATTTCTGACTGAAGGGTTGTAATGAACAATTATGTATGTTATGTAATTCCATTTTTGACACCAATTGTTACGTAAACGATGTAAAAGCAGAATACCAGTATCTAGATTTTTCATTTTCATAACAATATTTTAATTAACTGCAGAAGATTTAAGGAGATTTTCATTTAAAAGCCATTAATCATGCAATGAATTTAATTACTGGCTAACTAACTGCCTGCCATCGATTACCTATTAATTGCGTTGCAATCAATATGCCACTACCCAATGCCTGTATGTATGTTCCGTGTGCCTGTGTCTAATTGTATTTGTCAAGTAATTTAGGAAAATTCTTAAACAATAGGCATCTCCTTTAAGCCTTTAAACTGTAATTGTTTCAAGTGTCGATCAATTAAACAGTGTGTGTCAATTGTTCTGATTGTATTTGATTTGAACTCAACCAAACTTACAATTCATGTCGACTCTCCACTTCAATACACTTTTAGCAAATACAACCAAAATAAACAACAACGACAGAAACGACAACAACATCGAACATCCAACTGTCTGAATAGTAAAATTCCTTCAATAAACATTTACTGTTGCTTGCTCTTTGAATTGTTGCTCTAGTTTTCCGGATTTTTGTTGGTAACCCCCCAAGTAATGGAGGGGTGGTGGGTGTGGGTGAAGGTGGAGGTGGATTGTGACTGAATGAATCGTATAATCTTTGTTCGGCTGTCTTTTGGTAACCGACATGCAATTCAATGCTGGAATGAATAGATGCATATTAAATGGCATATAATTTATGTATTTCAAGTTTAATTTTCTTGTGTGTGTATATGTATGCATATGTATGGGTTTGGTAAATAAGGTCTACAATGGCAGGCACATTATTGGTAAAATTACATTAAAATAGAGATGCAAACTGCATTGCAAACGAGGGTTGCGTGGCAAATATTAGGTTTTTTTCTTTATATTTTTTTTCATTTAAATTAATACACACAGCACTTGATGGAACATGTTGTGAAAACACGGACATTTGCATCATTGAAATCTTTCAATATCAATTTCCCAACATCTATCGATCTCTGGCAGTTCTCGATCAGGTACAGTTTGCTTTGAAACAACGTTGACGTTAAGTCTGTAACTTTTCTCAAAAATCGTGTGCATTGATGTATCGACTGTTGAAGCGTTTCTCTCAAAAAATCCATGAAAATCAGAGAACGATAGAAGTATTTGAAAAAAACAATTTGCCTTGTATTGTTTTATAAGCAATTACAATAGGATTCCAGATAGATTTTGTCCATATGAAATATCCCTGGATAAGCATCTTAAACCAGAGCGTTAAAACACAATATTTGTTTTGATATCCCCAAAAACATTTCAGGAATTCTCTACTGACACTCAAGCTATGATTTTGAATACGAATATATAAGGTTAGAATTGAGGGGCATGGCTTAAAAAAGCTCAAAGCATTATACTATACATTATACGAATGTGATCTTTGATAGGCGACAGGATTGTTGGGTTGTTTGCTTTTTTTTTTTTTTTTTTGTAAAACCAGCACTCAGGGGATGGCCCCTGCTCATGCAGTGCATTGTGCAGGTTTAGGAAAGTAGGTTATAGGAAGGTGGAAGGTGTTTGTGGACATTTGACGGGAAGATCATTCCACAAGCGAGCAGTGCGGGCAAAAAATGAATTTTCGCTGTAATGCATTGTGCGGTTCACTGGACAATCAACCACAAAAGGATGTGCTCTGCGAGAAGTACGAATACCACCTACAAATATGTGATTATCGGGAACCAAGCCCCCTATCTCTCGAGAACATCCCATTATAGTACCGATAGAACAATGAAACACACGCCACATTGCGACGATGCTCCAACAAATCAATAGAGTTGGATACCCTACTGTCATTAATAAGCACCTTCGCCCTCTCCTGTACGCGGTCGAGAAGCTTCAAAATAGACTTTGAAGCACCGGCCCTTACAGGAGAGTTGTACTCCATCCGAGGTTGGATAAAGGTCCTGTAAATAGGAAGAAGGTCGTATGGAGTGAAGTTTTCTCTGCACCGTTTTAAAAAACCAAGGCACTTGAATGCCTCCTTCGACACTCGAAAAATGTGATCGTTCCAACGAGCATCACAACTAATTCTCATGCCCAGAACATCAAGAGCATCCGCCTACTCAATATTTACATTACCAATAGATACAGATGACAGAACACCAGCAGAACGCCGGTGTGTCAAAAAACAACATTGGGTCTTGCGCGCATTAAAATCGACCCTGTTCGCGCAGCCCCACTCAGAGATTGTTATCAGGCCACTCGTGAGTGCGTCATTCATGCTGTCTCTACCCTGGTAAATAGATACGGAAAGAAGTGCCGATTCCTGTATCTTTTATTGTCTAATTAAAGATCAACAACTGGAAAAACAACAGCTCCCGATTTCTGGTCCATTTTGCTGGGCATACATACATAACATACATAATTGGTCATTACAACCCTTCAGTCAGGAGAAGATGCCTCTCACACCATTTAGGTTGTGTGTGTTAATTTTACATATGGTTGGTGGGACCTACAGTTTAAAGTCAACTCCGAACGACAGATTTTTGAGAAACTTTTCATGGCAATTTTTTATTCACTCTCAGAGTTCTTGCCAGAAATCTGCTGCTGAGAGGAAGTCGCCGAAGAAATATTTTTTGTTCAAATTTCGTTTTGTTGGAGTTGTCTGACCTAAGGTTTGAATTGAGGCCTCACGTCTGATAAGCCAACACACTACTTACTAGATTACGGCGACTAGTATGATGGGCATACACTTCGGCTAATTTAAACAGCATTTTCCAGTCATGGAATTGCCTACGTTCGTGCCAGAAGTGAATCGGCTGGGCAAAATAGGGAGTCGCACAATTCTATTAGAGAACGAAGAAGTTGGCTGAACACTTAAAAGGAGTAACTACAGTCATGGAAAAAAGTCTACATACAGTCTTTCTTAATAATAAATTCCTTACATGCACCACTGTATGTAGACTTTTTTCTTTGACGGTATGTTCCAATTTTGGTTTTGGCCTAAAGGAGCAGAAGATGTACTGACTTTAAAGCTGGATTCACCCATTGTTTCGGAACAAAATGTTATTGTAGAATCAGCACAATTCTAATGTATGAAGATAATGATCTTTAACATATAGGAACACAAACACAAAAACACACACATATACATACGGACACACACTCACACCACACACAGTAGATGGGGAAACTAAACAAATTTGTAAAATTTTCAACAATTGAAATGAAGAGACAATAATAAAAAGCAACAACAAGAACAACAACAATTAACACAAAAAACAATTACACGCACACACATATATTGACAAATGTACAGACATTCAATGCGTCATTAAAAGAAGCATCACACAGGATAAAATACACAGAAGGAGAAGGAGAAGGAACAGCAATCAGTTGGAATCTAATAAAAGAGAAGAATGATAATGATGAGCATAAATACAATAGAAGTTGCAGTGGCAATAACAGGGATAGTAACAGTAATAGTGACAGTGACAGTGACAGCGATAGTAACGTTAGTATTAGTTGCATGAACATCAAGCATATAAAATGATTGCAACAATCATTCTTTGAACACATAAACAATACATAGCTAGATAAACGTACGTGTGGCATTGGCAACAACAACAGCAACGGTGCTATCTTCGTAGTTGCAATATGAAAAAGTTACAACAATTACAGTTACAGTTACAGTTACACTTGAAGCTACTAAAACAACAAAATTCTCAATACCATGCCATACAATACCATACAATATCTGGGTTAGAATTTTAAATATGAGTATATATGTATGTATGTATGTATGTAAGTTACTGTGTGTATAAAATGAATGAAAATTGCATCGTAAAAGCAAACAAATTAATCAAATGTTCTTAAGGTGTATTACCCTCTGGCTAAATTATCCTGCAGGATTTGTTATGCATGTTTCTGTTATTTGGTTTCATACTCTCTTTATCCGCCATACTCCTGCCAATGCCATGGCTAGCGACAGGCAAAGAGATCTAAAGAATATGCAGGATATATACGGCAGTCGTACATCATTGGCATACGAATATAAATAAAAAGGAGGATATTTGTTGCTCAACCAAAAGGCAATTGCATTCACTTTACTTTATGCATTTCCACAAGCGAGAACACAAAAAAATGGTACGTAATAATAATAAAAACAGAACCAGCAGCTTAATATGAAAATGTATTGGTTAGTTACTGTGTATATATATGTAGGGGAAGAGTGTGTATTTGCATATTAGAAGGGAGTATAATCTCGTTGTGCAAGATGTTTACGTGTCAGCTTCATTTGATTATAGTAAAACTTCGATAAGTTGAGTCCAGACCGAATTGATATATTATTATTATTGTAATAAAAATATCACCAGCTCTGATCATTGAATAAGGCAATCAATCAGATACCATCAAGCCACCATCAATCCTCCATCAATCAGAGTAAAACTTCGATAAGTTGAGCCCAGACCGAATTGATATATTATTATTATTGTAATAAAAACATCACCAGCTCTGATCATTGAATAAGGCACTCAATCAGATACCATCAAGCCACCATCAATCCTCCATCAATCAGAGTAAAACTTCGATAAGTTGAGCCCAGACCGAATTGATCTATTATTATTGCAATAATTGAAGTCGCCGTGGTGTAGTAGGTAGTGTGTTGGCTTACTATTCGTAAAGCCCGGGTTCGTATCCCAGGTCAGACATCAAAAATGAAATATGAAAAAAAAAATATTTCTTCGGCGACTTCCTCTCAGCAGATTTCTGGCAAAAACTCTGAGAGTAAAATAAACTGCCATGAAAAAGTTTCTCAAAATTCTGTCGTTCGGAGTCGACGTTAAACTGTAGGTCCCGCCACTCACGTATAAAATTAACGCACACAACATGAGTGGTGTGAGAAGCTAGGCCGTAATCCTGACTGAAGGGTTGTAATGGCCAATTATGTATGTATGTATGTAATTGCAATAAAAATATCATCAGGTCTGAGCGTTGAATAATCAATCCATCCATCAAATCCAATCAAGCCACCATCAATCATCCTATTATTTACCCATATTTATCAGCATAATTGATCACGAAAAAGCCTTTAGAATACATATACTACAGTGTCGAAAACATGTCATTTGGAGGGCAGCCATTTGTATAAACATTTTGCTTCCAAAAGTATCGCTTACTAGTTTTTTTGCCAGAATACTAGCTGCTGAGTAAAGCATGACAAAATGCTTGACAGATCAAAAAAGTTACAAAGTGAATCCGTTAAGGCTTTGTAATGTTGCCGTCTTTTCGATTTCAACAAGAGCACTTTACAATAACAAAGGAAAACAAGTGGACTGCCAGATAATCTAAATAAGCAGGGTTTCGCGTACCATATGTAGCGTTTTGCGCACAACTGACTAGGATCTTGCAGTAAATCTGACAGATAGAGCAGAAGCATATTGCAATAGAAAACTGTCTGTACGTCCATAAGTACGACAAATCAGAAATAAGTCAGTATCAATAAGCTTCTGATGAAATATATATCGTTCAGCTTTGCTGAGTTAATTTCAAAAACGTTGCTTTAAACGAAACGTTGTCAAACGCTTAATATAGCTTCGGAAAACTTTAAGTGGTGCTCTCTTTCCCAAATGCAAAGATGGCATGGAATGATGTATCTTAATTGTGCTACTGCTTCAGTTTTTCCACCAAGTACCAACGCATTATGAGGATACCAATCCATGCTATGAGGCATGTATAGAGTAGAGTCCTTAGAATTTGAATTTCTAAAATTTTTAAAAGAAAGAGTTCCTCACTTGATTTTAATTAGTGTACATCCAGAAACCTTAGCTCAACTAAACTCTAAGCTTTTCGGAAGGCAAAAACAAAAGCGATCGAGATCATTAGCTCAAGCTATCTATCGTGATTTTGGAAACATTGATTATGCAACTCTGAATATTGAACTGGATAGCGTATCTTGGGACCAGGTATACACACTGGGTAATGCGAATGACCAATTATCGTTTATTCAGGACAGAGTGCGTTTGCTCTATGACAGGTGCGTTCCTGTCAAAACCAAGCACATCAAACCTAAACAACAGCCCTGGTTTAATGCGGAAATAAAAGCACTCATTGAGAGGAGGGATAGTGCTTACAGGAGATGGAAGAGGTTTAGGACGGATGATTTGAAAGCTTTACATAGATTTACACGGATGGAAGTTACCAGGAGCATAAGAACTGCAAAAAGATTGTATTATGGCGGAAAGTTTTCTAATGCTATGGACAACAAGTCTAAATGGAATGTAATTCGTGAAATAGGAATAGGCCGAAAATGTCCAAAGGCTGATATTGATGTGGATGTGGACAAGCTTAATGACCAGTTCGTAAATTCTAGGGTCCCAAGGTCTAATGGTGACTTGTATGATGACCTCTGTTGTGTTCCACCACAGTATTCCTTTAGCTTTCGTTGCGTAAATCAGTTTGAGGTTTTGGAATGTATTTCAGAGGTAAAATCAAATGCAGTTGGTTCTGATGATTTGCATCCTTTATTCTTGAAGGCTCTGACTCCTAAACTTTTGCCTTACTACACTTACTTGTTCAATACAGTTCTGACTAAGTCTTCTTTTCCTGAAAGTTGGAAACTGGCTAAAATCCTTCCCATTCCCAAAACTAATTGTGAGTTCAGGCCAATTGCAATCCTTCCTTTTTTATCCAAGGTATTGGAGAATATCATGGCCAGACAAATCGATGAATATCTGAGGGGCCACAATTTCTTAACGGTTAATCAGTCGGGCTTCATGAAAGGTAGGAGTTGTACTACCGCTCTGGTAAATGTAGTTGAGGAACTTAGGTCGGAACTTGATGGGAATAGTGTGGCGTTCTTGGTTCTGCTTGATTACTCTAAGGCTTTTGATACAGTCGATCATGCGGTTCTATTGAAAAAGCTCCGAAAACTGTTTTATTTCTCCGAAACTGCCTGTAATCTAATTTATTCTTATTTGACGAACAGATTTCAGAAGGTTCATTTCAATGGCAATGTTTCGGATCCACTTACTATTAGTAGAGGTGTTCCCCAGGGGTCTATACTTGGACCTTTGCTGTTTTGCATGTACATAAATGATCTACCTGATGTTTTGGTTAACTGTAATGTTCACATGTATGCTGACGATGTGCAGCTTTACACATATACTCCAAGGGAGAATATTTATTCTTGTTTGGACTACATTAATCGTGACTTAGCAAGGATTGACGGATGGGCCTCGGCCAATGGACTATGTATCAATCCTTCTAAGTCTAAATGTATTACACTTTCGAGAACAAACGGATCATTTGTCATACCTGAATTGAGTATCAGGGGAAATAAAATTGAATTTGTCAGGTCGGCTACTAATCTGGGTATTGTCTTTAATGACAAATTATCGTGGTCTACCCATATAAGTGTCATTGTTGGCAGAATTTATGGCATGCTTCGAAATTTGTGGGCTGTCATTGATTCAACTCCTTTTGTCATTCGCATGCAACTTGCTAAAACTTACTTGATTCCGGTACTTTTATATGGATGTGAGATATACGCAAATTGCAGTTATGATGACAACCAGAAACTTAACCTGGCGTACAATAACATAGCCAGGTATGTTTTCCTTAAGGGGCGTCGGGATCACATTTCTCATTTAGCTTACCTGATTCTTGGTATCAAATTTGATAATCTCCTGAAAATTAGATGCCTCCTTCTACTTCATAAAATAATTTACACGAAACAGCCGAAGTATCTATATTGTAAAATTAAGTTTGCTAGATCCCACCGGGGTGTGGGGATTATACAGCAACGATTCAGGACTCTTCTGTCTCAGCGACAGTTCTTTATACACACCATTAGTCTTTGGAATTCCTTACCAAATAACATCCAAAATCTGGGCAATGCAAACGCGTTCAAAAAGGAGTTATTTAAATTATTTTCATAATTAAAATTTTACTCTCATATTTGTAAATTTTGTGATTTAATTTTTTAGGTCATCATTATTATTGTTATTATTATCATTATAATTATTATTATTATTCTTATTATTATTATTATTATTATTTTTATACTTTACCTTCTTAATTTAATTTAATATTTATATACATAAATTAACTTTCTCTAATTTTTTATATTTAATTAATGTTAATTTTTTATACCTTATTGATTGTAAACATAGCACTGTCACTTATAAGATTTAGTATCTTGTTGTGCTATGTAGATCATTATAAATCAAATAAATAAATAAACTTGAATCTGATATGATTTGATATAACCTTCAAAAAAAAAAAAAAAAAAAAAAACCTTCAAATATGTGTTGGCCTTTACGCAGGACGTTTCAAACATCCCTCATCATTAGAAAAGACTGTTTTAAAGCTGATTTTTGCTGCAATGCAGGCAGATTATAACCGTCAACATACGTAACATAGTCACAGTTCACATATGCTACTATTTACACAAATGCATTGGGATACTAGAGTTCCAACCAAACACTTTAAAGGACATACGTAAAGACACTGCAACATTAAGATATTTCAACAAAATTCCTGTTTGCAGACCTTGTCATTAGAGTAGCAAATCCAGAACTACGTCGTTTTGTTTCCTTTTTAACTCCACAGGTTAATTTCGGTTCGTTTTTTGTGCTCATTTGCATACAGCAGCAGCTTTACTTAGATTAATTTGCTCAGGTGTATGTACATAAGTATGTACTCGTATGTTGTATGCATTATTGATGAAGGGTTTGTGCAAGTGTGGAGGAAGAGGTGTAGTGTTGCAAGTGTATGTTAAAGACAAATTCCAACTGTTTATACGGACAATATACGAAATAATAAGATAACCTTAAGCTTTTTCTTTATAACGACTCAATTGCATAATTTCCACACAGTGTTGCATTTAACCAGCAACACACCAAACATTGTAACACACTTACAATTGCAGTGTTAAGACTTTAAAAGAGTTTTTCTTATTTTTATTGAACGTTATCTAGAAAAAGAAAAAAATCGCTTTCATTGTAACACTGCATCAGAAACCCTATGAAAATATTGAAGGCGTAGTAGTGGCTGTAGTGCTTGACTTTAGCATCTTCTACTCGATTACAGAATAACACGGGGAACTTGCATCACAAAAGTTCTCCAAGTAATTCATTTTGAAAGCCACATACGCTACGCTATTTCTTTGGAAAGAGCAGGTTCATCAGCTCCCTAACCAATATGCCTACTAGGAACAGTTTTAGGGAGGACCTTGTTTCTAAGTAAAGACAGGTGGCAGCTTAATCATCATCACTAACCAAACTCGAATGTTTTTCTCAAGCAGCTCAGACTCAAATACAAGATAACACAAGAAACATACAAAAGTATGCCAAATAATCCATTTTGAAAGTGCCATGATCTACGCTATCTCTTTGGAAAGAGCCATACGCCTGTTAAGAACAGTTTTAGGGAGGGCCTTGTTTCTACGTAACGACAGGTGATATCCTTAATATCCTACTACAGTAGATCAATCACTAACTAACCACGAATTATTTTTCTCAAGCATCTCAGACTCGAATACAAGAAACACAAGAAACATACAAAAGTGTGCCAAATAATCCATTTAGAAAGCGCCATGGTACACCTCATCTCTTTGGAAGGATTCCGTGTTTCAGGTAACGACAGTTGACAGCCTTATCAGCCTCTTACAGTAGATCAATCAATCACCAGCCATAAAATCTCAGAAATAATTTAATATTGTTACGAAAATGAAAAATCAAGATACTGGTGTTTTGCTTTTACATCGTTTAACATTAAAATTATAAACAAAAGCTACAAAAACAAAACAATGCAGTAAACAAACCTGTTTACAAATTATCGTACTGCTTAATGTAACAACAAACACCAGCGCAAAAAAATGGTAAACAATTAAACAAAAATACACCAACAACACTACAATAATAAATGTAAACGAAGATGTTGACATTTATAGAGATTTCGAGAAGGCAAAGTCTTGAACGTTCGCCTTTAAGAACATTCATCAGACTGTTTACCCTACCATATAAAAGGCAAGGCAAGACAAAGCGTCTGCACACAGTTCAGTCAGTCTTGTGTGAAGACGCGGTGCATTTGAAGAGAGTAATCGTGGTTTGAAGATCTTATTTACAGAGATATGTCGCATAATTGCTTAGTGATTGTTATTGTTTATGCAAAGGGTGTAAACAGAGGAGTAATTGTTGTTGTTTACATCAAGTTGTGAACAGTGGCACACAGAATTGTGCGAATAATAAAGAATTTTAATTAAAACTAAACACAAAATTTATTTTTATTTTATTTGTAATCTACGAGCTCATCTTTTAAACGTTTTTAAAAGGTAAAAACATAACAATAAGTACTTGGAAATACTAAAAGCCTTCCGTACATTTTTGTTCAAGTCAAGTATTGCAGGCGGACTTCCAAAGTTCTTAAATTTCTACCAGATATTCTTCCTTATTAACAGGAATGCATGAAGAATTCTTTTTTTGCCAAACCTTAGTTTCATAAATTTTCCTGTTATTTGTGATGGTTGGTTCCTTAATATTCCTTAACATGTCTAAAATGTGATGAGAACAGCTTTTGTGGTCATTAAAATTGCTTTTCCTGTTTTGATTCTTTTCTTTCTTACTCTCCTTAAAATACACTGACTTTGTTGCTGTTATTATTATATCCTGCAGTCCGAAGATTACAAATCTACTTGCATGACACCCCATCTACAACAATTCATTCTCTCTTCCTCTGTGCTTCTATTGTTATCACGGAGAGAGGGAGAGAGAGACTAGATTTGCTTATAAATTTCATGCTTTCAAAGTCCTGTAAATTAATTTTGTTGTTGTTTTTGTCGTTGTCGTTGTTGTTGTTGTTGCTTTTTGTTTGTCAGTTATTAATGAATACATTTTCAACTCGAATGTAAATTGTGAAAATTAAATATTATCTTACGGGGAGGGGGAAACTCTGATACTGAACTGAATTGTAAAGAAAATGTAAATGAAATCGAGGCAAATGTTGTAGAAAATTTGTTGCACGAGAAATATGTCGTCTTCCAAAAGGAAATTTTTGCAAATTGAGGTGAAAATTGCTTTTGATGTAGAAAATCATTTCACATTTTAAATAAATTACGTACATAATGTTTAAATAAAATTTTAATTTATTTACATACAAAATTATTACAGTGCAGCATTCACCAGGAGATGAGAAAGTTATCGCCAAGGATGATAGGCGGCCTGATGTCCCAATTTTCAAAGGAATTTGTAACACAGTTTTAGCGGGCTTTTTTTAAGTTTGAAAAATGGTCTGAAGTATCTTCATCTAAAGGACTTGAGTCGGCAAAGGCCTATTTTTTTGAGAAACTCCAAATGAGCAAAGGTACTGAAAAACTACACTACGTTGGTGCATAAAACTAACAGTAGATGGTGATGCCCTACACAATTAAATTTCAATCAAATATGGACAAAGAAACGGAACAAAGATTGCTAGAGATCAGTTGTGTACAGAAGCTGAAGCACAATTTGGTCCCCTGATTACAATCAGTCACCATTACCAAACAGTTTATAAGAAAATACCATCAAATCGTACAATAACGTTGTTACGAACATAGTAAGATTAAGTTCCAAATTTTAACACAGGCCTTCTCCAAAGAATTTCATTCTGCTATTCGCTTTATTAACCAGTCCGGACTTTTACACTCACGGTTTGATAACCGCTGAGTAGAGGGAACATATATTGTATGGGTGGGCCACCTATCGGTTTAAATTTGCAACATCGGTTATTTCGAACAACAATGGCAACACTTATGTTATTGCATTCTGTCACCCAATTCAATACATTATCTCTACTGAACGTAATGAGATCGATTTACGCTTGAGCAACGTTGCGTTTTATTGGAAATTTATTTCCAAAACAAAGACAATTTTGATCGGAAATTGCAAGAAAATGTCGTACAAACTTTGGTCGCAAAGAAGGTCCTTAAAGGCTCGGTATACGTCAGTTTATTGCTAAAGTTCGTGAAACTGGTTTCATTACTGATGCGCCAAGACGTGAGCATGCTGTACAGCGCGCACACCCGAAAATATCGTAGCTGTGGCTGAGAGTGTGCGTGAGAACCCATCAACTCGTCATCGTTCTCATGAATTAAACATTTTACACACTAGTTTACGCCGAATTTTGCGAAAAAATCTTGGTATAACGCCTTACAAAGTTCAATTGGTCCAAGAGTTGAAGCCGCAAACCCTCCGCTTTGTTTTCACTTAGCTAGATGGGCCAATGAGAAACTTCACGATGATGTCGATATTGCACAAAAAAAATCACCTTTTTGGATGGAGTACATTTTCATCTTGGTGAGCACATTAATAAGCAAAATTGTCGTATTTGAGACTCCGAAAATCCACACGTGGTCTTACAGGAGCCAATGCACCAATTACAAGTAACTGTTCGTAGCGGCTTATGGAGCCGAGTAATCATTCGCCCATATTTCTTTGAAAATGAGGACGGCGCAACCATTATGGTCAATGGAAATAATTATCGTACCATGATAATCGATTTTTTTGTACCTACTCTTCATGGTATTGATGTGAACGATGTTTGGTTTCAACAGCGTGGTGCAACTTGCCACACATCCCATGCCACAATCGATTTATTTCGTCAAACATTCGATGGCCGTTTAACTTGCCGAAGGAAGCTGCGCTCTGACACCGGCGGTCTATTTTCTGTGTGGCTTCGTTAAAGAAAAGTGTTATGCCGACAAACCAGAGACAATTGAACATTTGAAGTCCAAAATATGTGATACGACCCCATACACTTGAAAAAGTGCACGAAAATTGATCCGATCAAATGAGGCCAGCCGGCGGAACCATATGAATGAAATAATATTCCATTTCTAATCGGAAAAATTGTATTTCACAACAACAACAAAAAATTAGCATTACAAGAATACTCGCTTTCAGTTCAATTACATACATACATAATTGGTCATTACAACCCTTCAGTCAGGATTACGACCTAGTTTCTCATACCACTTATGTTGTGTGTGTTAGTTTTATACATGAGTGGTGGGACCTATTGTTTAAAGTCGACTCCGAACGACAGATTTTTGAGAAACTTTTCATGGCAATTTTATTTTGCTCTCAGAGTTTTCGCCAGAACTCTGCTGAGAGGAAGTCGCCGGAGAAATATTTTATGTATTTTGTTTTAATATCTGGCCTGGGGCTCAAACCCTGGCTTTAAGTCAACACACTACCTACTAGATTACGGCGACTTGAGGCTATGTTGGTTCTAAAAACAGGACTTTGAAGGCATTGTTTAATATAATATATGTCTTCTATTTATATATATTTCAATGAATATCATAAGCTAAAAAATCTCATGGCTTACAGCTTCCTGCTTAACTGCTCCCTAAACAGAGTCAGTTCAACTAGTCGTGTCTCAGTAAAGTAATTGTGCCAACGATTTATGGGCATAATTTAAATGCCTCAAGTTTCTTGAATTTCTGAAAAATAAAAGAAAATTTGTTGTTTAAATTTTTATTTTAAATTTTTTCAGTAATTTCTTGGTATACGGGAATGAATTTTAAACGGAACAGAAGACAAGAAGTTATTATGTTAAGCCCTTTAAAGTTAAACACATGTTCGTTCATATCATTTTGGATACAATCATGCATAGTTACGCACTGAATAATTCATAAGACTTAGCAGGTAGTACCAGGTATAAGGAAGAATTATTTCTACTACAGCTCTGTGTGCAGTAGTACATGCCACATTGTATTGCTAAAAAAAATTAGTTAAGTGAAGTGAAGTGTTAAAAATAATCACATTGATTGCCAAATAGCAAAACAAAAAGTTTTTTAAATTAAACACTTAAATTTAATAAAGAATTCATGATTAATATTTCGTTTAAATATTTTATGAAAATATTTTCAATTAATTTTTAAATAAAATTAACCAAAAACCCAACGTGATTTCCTTTTATCTGCCTTCTCTTGGGATTAATGCCTGAAATCACTTCAATTTTACAAACTCAATGTGAACCAGTGGCACGGTAAGGCACGACAGAAACAGTTTTAACCCGCTTCAAATTTTTGTTTTTTCCTTAACTTGATATTATACCCGAATGTAAAACATTTAGTTGTAAGCCTGATAAATAAGTTACATACATAAATAGGTATTAACATGCGAAAAACTTTTCAGGCCCTTGAAATAAGGGGGGCATTTTAAAGAGAAGATGTTTCTGATGTCCACATGGCAGTGAAAAGTTTTATAAACAAATTAAAGAAACTCAATAAGTACCCTTCTCTTTCTCTCTCACTCTCTGACAATGCATAACAACATAACAGTCCCTTATTATTTTTTTAAATAAGGCCCCGCTTTTCATCCTTTTTTTATTAACTGCTGTTACTTGCTTATCAGAACTAAAACTCTCCCACTTTGCTGGTGGCAAAACTTTAAAGCAAAAATAAAAATTGTGGGAAAAAAGAGGAAATGCGTTGGCATAATAAGAATGTTACAATAAAACGCAACAAAAAAAAGAGAGAGAAAGAAAGTAACGGAGAATGTATAACGGCATATTGTTCAGTTTAGTTAATGGCACGAAAGTGTATATGATTGTGCCTGAAAGTCCTTTGAAAGTGGTGTGAAACAGTCAACTTTCGAAGAAAATAAAAAATAACAGCAAAAGAATTATGACTACCATAACCCAGCAAACATTATCAAATTAAAAAGACATTAGACACTTGAGTGTCAACGAATAGAAGACGACTAATAAAGGAACACAGTAATTAAGGACCTTCTGCGATATCTGACAAGAGCTTTGAAAGTGGCATTTGCAATGCCAAAAGAATTCATATTTTAAGAATTTCCATTTGTCCTCCTTCAATAGAAGACAGACATCCGGATGAAGGCTGTCAGACATATGGACGGTGGCCTGTAATAAGTTTAACTGAAGCTCTTTCTCATTTTTATGATTCCCTTATCGTGGGGAATTACTCATCAGTTTTGTTAGAAATTTTTCTCAAGGAAAAGCAATTAAAATATTCGAAGTCTAGTAAGTAGTGTGTTGGCTTATTAGGCGTGAGGCCATGGTTTAAACCCCAGCCTAGACATCTCGAACAATACGAAATATAAAGCAGTCTTCTGGAATAAACTCTGAGAGTAAATAAAACTGCCATGAAAAGTTTCTCAAAAATCTGTAGGTCCCGTCGCTCATAGATAAAATTAACACAGTCTTCATGGATGGGGTGAGAAGCTAGGTCGTAATAAATATGGAAGTAAGCAAATGTCACGAATCTATTTCCAACATGTTCTGTGCGTTTAGCTGACCTGTTTTTTTTTCTTCATAGTGAACGAGATTATCCCAAACAAGCCTAGGTTTTCCAATCATTCTTTTGTCCGTTTCACATCTTTTTCTGGGGCCTTTATATTCCTAAGAATACACAGATTTATGCAGCTGATTGTTTATCTGCGTATTCCATCTGAAACATGATACGAATGTCTTCCCAGATTCTGTGAAAGAGGTTCTTCTCCAGGAGATTTAAGTCCCCATCGGTTGCCATCATTTTCTGTCGCTATTTCCATTGAAATGCATTATGATGCTTTCATTCAACTGAAGTTCACTCGTGTGGCTGCCTCTGACCCTCAGCATCGACTCGAACAAAACAGCATGAAAACGGAAGCATTCAAATAAGGCTACATCCTCAGGCTAAATTGAGGAATTTATATAATGCAAGATCTTTGAGTGAAAATGGGTCGATTTTATACAACAAAAGATATGTACTGCTGGCTATCGTTCTATTACAATCGAATTTAATTCGAATTCAAGCACAATTGCAGCAAATCTCTGTTCTCCGTAAGATATTAAATACGACTCTTCCTTATTCAATCTGATGAATCGTTCTTATATTTTTTACTGGGTTATTCCACATACACAAAAGCTTCATGAGTATATGTGTGTATATGTGTGTAGTGCTGTTGATATAGTGGAGTGGAGTGGAGTGGAGTGTATGAAACTTTTTCTTTCATTTTTCATAATGAAAAAATCATCAACTAACGGAACATTGTTTACGTAGGAGTGATGACGATGACGATGCCGATGATAATGCTCATGACGCTGGGATGGGAATAAAGAAAATGAGATTGAAAGTAAGTGGGTTAAAGAATATTCGTATGAAAGTATGAAAGTATGTAAGTATGAGTGTTGTATTGTATATGTGGAGGCCTTTAACGTTTATTGTTCAACGAAAAGGAAATATTCCCGTTCGTTTGGCAATTTTTGTTTTTTTCTTTCATTTTTCAAAAACGAATTTGTTTTCCAAGTAACACTTTTGAAGAAAAGAAGCAAACAAAAATATACAGGATATGTACAGTTTGAGTTTATGTTTGCGTAATGCCGTATTTCTCTCCTTCTTCTTTATTTTGAAGAAAATGTCCTTTGAGAACCGTTTAATTTTATAGGCCATGTTTGTCTAGCTATTGTTAGCATTTTACATGGTTGACTGGAGCATGTTTTCTTTTTTGTAAAGAAATTCAAGAAAATTCTAATAAAAGGCACTTGATTTCCCTTCTAACTCTAGTTTTTGTGTGTTTCGTTTTCCTTTACAAATACGTTCAAATAAAATTGTGCCGTTAGTTTTAACGACATCATGTGTTAATTTCCGTTGATGTTTATTTTATGGATTCCAGTTTTATTTTGAAATGCTTTTAAAACGGCTGAATAGTTGTAAAACTTCTTCTTTTTTCTTTTTAATTTCTTTTTAATATTTCAAATAAATATTTTCATTCTTTCTATTTGTTATGCTTTAGCTTTATATACTGATTTATTGTATTTGTGGTATTTCTTTTCTAAATCCTTGTTTATATTTTTATTTTTCTTTTTTCTAATATTCAGAAACAAAATTTTTTTTCCAAAATATTGCATTTGATTATATTGTGTAGCATGAGAGAGCATGAAGAAAATGAAGAAAGGAATGCAATAAGATAGATTACATTTTAAAATCAAATTACAAAGTCTTTATATCTTCAATGTCTATCCATCTCTTTTGGTGTAGGGATGATCAGATATCAAGGCTTTTGTTAAGCAACACACTAACAAAACAAATAAAATATAGTTGCATATACCAGGGATAATAGGACTTTGAAGGTATGAAATCATCATTCACAATATATTTTGAATTCAAATTCTATGCAATATAATACACATACATAATTGGTCTTTACAACCCTTCAGTTATGATTACAACCTATCTTCTTACAACACTCATGCATACATAAATACATACATACATACATAACCATTAACCATTACAACCCTTAAGTCAGGATTACGGCCTAGCTTCTCACACCACTCATAATGTGTGTGTTAATTTTACACATGAGTAGCGTGACCTACAGTTTAAAGTCGACTCCGAAAGACAGATTTTTGAGAAACCTTTCATGGCAATTTTATTTACACTCAGGGTTTTTGCTAGAAATCTGCTGAGAGATAGACGCCGAAGAAATATTTTTTCATATTTCGTTTTGATGTCTGACCTGGGGTTTGTACCGTCGATTTACGTCTCATAAGCCAACACATTACCTACTAGAATACGGCGACTTCTACCACGACTTATGCGTTGTGTGTTAATTTTATATGGGAGTATACACACATATATCGTTTGAAGTAGAACGATAGCCAGCACTAGTCTTGTTATAGTCGATACTGAGAGTCAGTGGCAGCCATACGAGTGAACTTTGGTTGGATGCAAGCATCCTAATGCAATTAGCGACAGGAAGTGATGCCAGCCGTGGGATATTAAAATCTCCTGGTGAAGAATCACTTTAAAAGAATCTGGAAAGATATTCGTGTCATATTCCAGATGGAATACGCAGATAAACAATCAGTTGCATAAATCTGTGTATTCTTAGGAATATAAAGGTCTCAGAAACCTAGGCTTTTTGGGATAATCTCTTTCACTATGAAGAAGAAAAATAAAACAGGTCAGCGAAGTCGCCGTAGTCTAGTAGTTAGTGTGTTGGCTAATTAGACGTAAAAGCCAGGGTTCGAGCCCCAGGCCAGACATCAAGACAAAATACAAAAAGGATTTCTTCGGCGACTTCCTCTCGGCAGATTTCTGGCAAAAACTATGAGAGTAAATAAAAATTGCCATGTAAAGTTTCTCAAAAAAATCTGTCGTTCGGAGTCGACTTTAAACTGTGAACTTTAAACATGAATAAAATTAACACACACAACATACATGGTGTGAGAAACTAGGACGTTGTACAATGGGTCAATTCGATCTCCGGGTACTGTACTTGTCTTAATTGACAAGTACACGTCCTCTAACCTAACCTAATCTAACCTAAACGCACAGAAAATGTTAGAAATAGATTCGTGACATATTTGTTACGACCTAGTTTCACGTGCCTTCCATGAAGAGTGTGCTAATTTTATTCATAAATGCCAGAAGCTACATATTTTTGAGAAACTTTTCATGGCAGTTTTATTTACATTCAGAGCTTTTAACAGAAATCTGCTGAAAGGAAGTTGACGAAGAAATATTTTTTTTCATATGTAGTTTTGTTGGATATGTCTACCCTGGAATTTGAACCATGGCCTCACGTCCAATAAGCCAAAAAACTAGCTACTAAACTAAAACGATGAATTTATTTTCTAATTCTATTTTTTATTATGTAGTCTTAGACTCCCAGACTTGGACTTAAGGCTACAGTAGTAAATTTTTTTGATTTTATTCTCTTAAACTACTGACGTTGCATTGTATGCTTTTGTAATTGTATTGAGTTTGCATTACTATTAGTTTTATAAAGGATATCAGCAACAAAAACAACAAACAAAAAAATAAAAAATAAATGATAAACGAATTTCGAAAAATAAAATTTTCAATAAACAAAATGATAAATTGAAAAGGGATTTTCCCAAAACAAATGATAATCATACATACTCGTATGCAATGTTATTGGGAAAAAATATAATTCTTGTTTGGCATTTTCTCATTGTGATTTTTCTATTCCTTTACTGCTGCTCTACTGGATAATATTTTTGGGCCGTAATTAATATTAAATTTCAGTAGAATGCAGACAACAACAAAGAAAATAAAAATTACCAGGCGACTTCCTCTGGCTGCTCGCTTTCATTTAACATTCATTCAACAACAATTGTGAATTAAACATGAAGAATTTCATTTACATGTTATTTTATGCTGCTAGAAATTTGTATAAAAAGAAAGAGAAAGAGAGACAGAGAGAGAGAGTGTGTGTGCGGGCAGGGAGGTAGGCATATAAATTGTAAATCCTCTTAACAGGCATTTCAAATATGCAGCAGTCGGTCATTATGCGGAAATACAAAAATTCTATGGCAATTTCTACTACAAAAAAAGAGAAAACAGTTAGTTTATGTGGCAAAGACTGTAAAAACGGCAACAGCACCAGTTTCAGCAGCAACAACAAAAACAATAATTGTTTAGTCAAGGGCACATACATACATGGCATGGCAAACGTAGTTACAATAACATATGCATGCATGAGTGTTATTGTATGCTGAAGGATTTACTTAAACAATATGGAGAATTTCATAAAAACTGTCCACCATTTCCGTTTCATTACCGGAAGGATATTTATTTCTTTCATTTTGCGTCGTTTTTTTCTGTTGTTTTTGTTGTTTCGTTTTTTCTCCCATATTGTGTAGAAGTGTTGTCTTTTATGATTTATTTTACTGCACTCTAGTGTGCGCAATTATTCGATTTAGAATAAGAACACCCTTTAAGGGGAAGGGAATATTTTTCAAAAAATCCGGTTTTTTCAGAGAAGCCATTATTTGCATGGATTAAAAATCGTTGCAAATTCATAAAAGGTTTCTAAAAATAAAATTCAATTTTAACTGGATTGTGAAATAGAATTCAAATTAAAGGGGGTTTACTGCAAGACCAACAAAACGAAAAACAAAATTATTAACACGGGCTTGAATAGTGAAACTGTATCCCAATTTTCATTGGAATTCAATTGCATTTCGGTTTTCTTCTTTTAATCTAAACCTTGAATGTTTCCTTTCCATTTAGAGTACCTACATAATTGGTCATTGCAACCCTTCAATCAGGGTTACGACCTAGTTTCTCACGCCACTTATATTGTGTGCCTTAATTTTTATACATCAGTGATGGGACCTACAGTTCAAAGTCGACTCCGAACGACAGGGTTTTGAGAAACTTTATCATGGCAATTTTCATTTACTCTCCGAGTTTTTGCCAGAAATCTTCTGCTGAGAGGCAGACGCCGAAGAAATATTATTTCATATTTCGTTACGTTCGAGATGTCCGACATGGGGTTTAAATAAGCTAAACGCACTATATACTACTACCTAGTATACTACGGCAACTTCATACCTGTGTATGGCAGAAAGATCCCTCCGTACAATGGGTCAATTCGAGCTCCGGATACTGTACTTGTCTTAATTGACAAGCACACGTCCTCTAACCTATGGCAAAAAGATATTCAATACTTATCAAATAGACGGCTAAAGTAATGTCACGTATCTTCTGTTTTACAATTGCAGTTGCATCGTAATTAGCGACTTCGGAAGACATGAGAAAACTTTTGTGAAAGTTGTGCAATTCTTCAATAAGGATCGCTGGTTCGATGGATATAAATTCCATCGAAATCTCCGCAGATCTGAAATTTATAACAATTGGAAATGAAAATTAAATCACAACTACATCGAAAGAAAATGATAGCGATCGAACCTTAGTAAGCTAGAAAATGAAAAGGTTTTTACTGTATATGTAGTGCCAATGAAGATTGGAATCCAGTGCCGTTAACAATTGAACTGCTATTCTATTCTCTAGTATTATTCACTGGACTAAGAAGTATAGTCTGGTCATAAACATTGCAAAGATAGAGCATATGCCGTCCACGAATTGACTGAAAATTTCTTCTCTTACATCAAATAAATACGAATTGGTTTGAATTTAAAACTGAGTTCGTGTGCAAACAGATAACAAAATCCGCTGCAGTATATTACTAATTTAACAAATTATTGGGCAAAATATTGAAACTATTTTTGGGCTTCACTATATGAGCATATGCGGTCTAGTAAGGGCCGCTAATACACAATACATCACAATTACACTTGAGCGCGTTTTAGACACTGATAGTAACAATGAACTCAACTTCTTTACAGAATGAATGATAACGACAGTGAAAAATTTATCTGTAGAGTCATACAGGCTTCCAGGTAATGCAAATGTTTTCCAATAAGTCTTCGTAATTGAAAACGCTGAAGAGGAAGTAACAAAGACAAAAGCTGGGAATACTGAAAAAACAGCATGATAATAACAGCAATTGAATTCCCGGTAGTCTAATAGGCAGTGTGTTGGCTTATTAAATATGAAGCCATGGTTCAAACCCCAGGTCAAAAATTTATGAAAAAATATTTGTTAGGCAACTTCCTCTCAGCAAATTTCTGACAAAAACTCTGAGAGTAAATAAATAAATAAATTGCCAGGAAAAGTTTCTCAAAAATCTGTTGCTCGACATCGACGTTCTAGTACTTATGTATAAAATTAATACATACAACATAAATAGTATGAGATCCTGACGTGTGAGAAGCGAAATCGTAGTTCTGACTAAAGGGTTGAATTGTTTAATTATGTGTGAAAGTTGTCACTGTAATCAAGGAGAAATTGATGCCTCTATAATCAAATGGCTCTGTTATGCTGCTGTGGGTTCCAGTACACTGCGTTATTGAGGGAAATTAGAAAATAAACAAACTTAGTCTTATACCAGAGACTTTTTAAAGTCCCTATCGCGATGTATAAGATCAACTAGAGATTATGGCTGACTCTCTTGCCAAAAGTAGATGGAAAAGTTTAACAATTTATTCTATTACAAGACAAACCAAGACAACAAGACAAAAAAGTCATTATGAGTCAGTCGAGTAAAAGTATCAGTAAAAGAAATGACAGTTTATATTGGCCATTGGACTCTGGCTAAACATCGGCATTTCATTTGCCTAAGCAAGAATAGTTTCTCCCCTCGGAGACTGCAGTAAGGTATCGTCCGGCATTAGCTAGGAAGAGAGTGGACCTACTACAATTGATATCAAGAATTGTAACGAGTATTGGCACAAAAATGACGACTTGAAGTGCAAATTATATTCTTCACCTAAATCGTGGTTTTTAATTCAAATGCAGATTTTAGTCTTATCAAAAAACCGGGTTTATAAAATTAATGGAAATAATTAATTGGTCAACAGAATTTATTTCTATTTTTAAAAGAACAACAAACAAATTCTACTCATATTTTATAAGAAGCAATTATTGTGTAAGCAAAACCAGAGGTTGAATAATTTCAAAACAATTAAAAAAAATAACAAAAAAAACTTTAAATAAAATTGAAATGAAAAAACACCACAGTGATAAGGATTTTGGCTCGTTTTTTTTCAATTATTCTTGTTTTTATTTTCATTCTGCTATAAAATTGTTTAAATTTCTGTTGCTATTATTATTGTTGTTGTTGTTATTGTAGTTGTGCATTTTAGCCTTTAGTACGACTTATTGCTGTGTTGTTGATTTAGCCAACACATACACGAAGGAAAAAAAGGAAAAAAACGAGAAAAAGAAAATCAAGTGCCTTTAACACACACCAACCAATTATTTATCCTTTCAGTTGAGTGTGTGAGTGTGTATTTCTCTTTTTTTTTTTTAATTTTTGGAATTCAAAGTGGTTGCCATTTAAAAGGCCATTGTTTAGTAGTCTTTCCGGGCATAGTGCACAAGACAGAGTTGGCCATATAATGGCATACAACAAGGAAAGTGTTGTTTCTCCATTCTTTTTCATTTTTTATGTGTGCTTATGAGAGCAGCAAAGAAAAGAAATTGAAATGAAAGGAATTTCAATTAGAAATTGAACAAAAAACAAAAAAAAAAAAAAACAAAACAAAATTGTTAAAAGAAAAAAAAGGAAAAAAAATTTAATGAAAAGCAACACATACAAACAACAGCAACAAGCTCAAACACCCAAATACTGAGGAACAAAAACTACATATTGATTTGAGAACTTTTTTTCTTTACGAATTCTAGGATTTTTCCTTCTTCATTCAGCCTTTCATTTTGCTTCTTTTCTTGGTTTTTTGGCAGGAAATGTTTCAAAATCTAAAATGGTTGCCGGATTTTCAGTCATATTTTTTTTTAAAACACTACAAAACATTAGAAGAACATATTAATTCTTGCATTCTATTCCAAAATAATTTGCAGTCAAATAATAAATCGCTTTGAATTCAAATGAAAAAAATATTTGAACAAGTCACACTGTTTCCCTTATTTCCAACTGTAGATTTAAATAGTTATTCCAACAGCTTATAAGGGCCTTAACAGTCGTTTTTGCCCCATAACGTTTGTAAAGTTTTTATTTTGCATTCGTTGGTTATTTAAACGAATAGGTTTAGGTGAGGTTAGAGGAAAAGGAAAACACAGGCAAGCAATAAAAGAATGTAGAATTTTAATTGAATGCAATTTGAAAATTTCATTGCCACAATAAAGTTGCCTACAAACAACAGAAATATTGGCAAAATGGCAAAAAAAAATTCTTTTCATTTTAACAATAAAAATTGCAATAAATTTAAGGAAATATTTTTCAGGCTTTTAACTTAATTTCATTTGAAATTCTTTAAAGCAAAATATCAATTTAAAAACGAATTTAAATTCGGATTTATTAAACGTTGTACACCATAAAACAATGGCAAATGCATATACACTCACCATAATAAATAATCGTATTTAAATAACCGCTTATGGGTGTCTATAATCTACATGTTGTAGACCCCCCCCCTCCCCCCCAATTGTGCAATTTGAAAAGGGAATATTCTTCAAAAAAAAAACTTTAACAATAAATAATTAATATAACAAAACAATGCATAAAATAATGCATTCGTAAGCATAAATTATATTAAAAAATACTGTGTGCATGGCGAAAAGAAAAAATACAAGCAAAAAATAATCAATTCAAGGAAAAAAGGAATCGCATTATGGAAAACTTATAACAAGCAAATGACACCCATAAAATCATTTTCATACACAGATATTAGGGAGGTTTAAACACCAAAACTATGGCAGAGAAATGGTTAAATGTTAACAGGGATATTCAAAAGCCATTCAATAATTGTTAAGCTGAATAGCATGTAACGAAGTCATGTTAGATCAAAGGTAGTTGGTGTGCAAATCATGCAATTCAGGACAAAAGATGTTAGTAATCATCATCCTATAGTATTCGCTTGAAGGAATTTATAGGAAATTTATTTCCAAAACAAAGACAATTTTGGTCGTAAATTGCACGAAAATGTCGAAGAAAATTTGGTCGCAGAGAAAGAAATGTCCGGTATACGCAAGTTTATTGCTAAAGTCCGTGAAGCTGGTCTCATTGTTGATACACCAAGACGTAAGCGAGCTCTTACAGTGCGTACACGCGATAATATCGAAGCTGTGGCAACATCAAGCTGACATCGATCTCAAGCATTGAACAGTTTACATCGAATTTTGCGAAAACATCACGGTATGGGGCCTTGCAAAGTTCAATTGGTTCAAGAGTTGAAGCCTCACCACCATCCGCTGCACGATGATGTCGATTTTGCCAAAAAAAATCTTCTTTTCGAGTGGAGCTCATTTTCATCTTGATAGGAACATTAATAAGCAAAACTACCGTCTTAGAGAAGCCAATGCACCCATTACTGTTTGGTGCGACTTGTGGAGCAGGGGCATCATTGGAACATATTTCTTTGAAAATGAGAACGGCGCAACTATTACGATCAATGGAGACACCTATTTCACTATGATAACCGAATTTTTGTACCCGCTCTCCACAGTATTGATGTGAACAATGTTCGGTTTCAACGGGACGGTGCCATTTAACACACATCTCATGCCACAATCGATTTATTGCGTCAAAGGTTTAATGGCCGTTTAATTAACCGAAATGGTGATCTCAATTGGCCGTCAAGAAGCTGCGAATAGACACCGTTGGACTGTTTTCTATGGGGCACCGTTAAAGCAAAGTGGTATGCCGACAAACCAAAGACAAGTAAGCATTTGAAGGCCAACATTCGTGCCTTCAATACCTTCAATGCCTAGATACGACCTTATACACTGGAAAAAGTGTACGAAAATTGGTCCGATCGAATGAGGTTCTGTGAGGGCAGCCTCACATGATTCGAGTCACTGGAACCATTTATAAGTACTATTCAGTATTTTTCTAAAGCTATGAATATAAATGTGTAGCCTTATGAATCAAACACATTTCGAATGGCATGAGTTTGATGTCAACGTTGTACTCATACTCATTGCAACCTGTACTTATAAATCAACGTTGTAGTGAGAACGAATGAATCAGAATAGTTAAATATCAATATTGTGGACTCACATATATTCAAAATTTCATGAGTACTTATGAGCAGCGAAAAAATGATTTACTGATCCCTGGTACATACAGTGGACAGCAAAAGTTTTAGTACGGCAATATATTTTGGCAAAAGAAAGTCCACACAGGCTTAATAATCTTGCACAAAGTCCCGATATGACTTCAAGAGAGGACTTAAGAGATCATTTGAAAGAACGGTTGCGTAATCGCTAAACTTCAAACAAAATCAATTGAAAAATTTGCTCTTGGTGCCCCCAGAAAACTCTAAACAAAACATGTACATTCAATTCCAAATGGGTTAAAGGGAGTGCTTGACCTTAAAGGATATTCTAGTAAATACAAGGGATAACATTTTCATATATTAGGCCTTTGAATTTTAAATTTACTCAGGGTTCTCCTTGGGAATACCTATGGAGTCATCTGAAACTTTTCCTTATTTTCTCTTGTTTTATGAAAAACATTAAAAAATTGTTTGTTTTATAATAACACATATATAAACTATAAATTTTTGTACAAACTTTTGGCTAAAATTCATGAAATTGCTAAACTATATTGCCGTACTAAGCCTTTTTCTGTCCACTGTATGTATATACTTCTCTTATCAGTGAATCATTCAGTAGAGTATGATTAATATGGAATTGAATTAAATATTGCTCATACGCCGCATAGTATATTGCAATAACTGAGAATATCTCCACCAAAAGTATTTGATTTTCTTTTTACATTTTTTGCAATTTCATTAAAAATACTTCCAAATTTGTACTTGAGTCGTTCAGTAATTTTTAAAATCACAACGAATAGCCCTAATGCCCACATCTACAGTTACAAATACAACCCACTATGCTTAAACAGCAAAAGACAATACAAAAGATTTTTATACTCACACTACTCTCTCACGCTCTCTGTTCTCTTAAATGCATACAGGACTTAACTATGAACGCAGCAAACTAAACAAAGAAACACAAACAAACATTTACACATTTTCTATAAGTTTGTTAATGTGCACACACCCGTTCACATACATACGTGAACATATAAGTTTTATATACAAGTGATGTTGTTGTTGCTGTTGCTGTTGTTGTCGTTATTGTTTTTGCAAGTTATCGTTGATTTTTAAACCATAATGTTAAAGGCAGATAAAAGCGATAAATTATCAACACTTTTATTTGAAACAAAAACAACAACAAACCAACACAAACCAACACACAAACAAACAAACAAACAAAGCAGATGGAGAAACAGTAAGTGAAGGGAATTTTGAAAAAAAAAACAGAAGCAAAAATATACGCTGCAAGCATAGTTTAACTAGATGCGTGTGAAAATGCGTAAATATATGTGTGTGTTAAAAAAACAGTAAAGAAAACTTTTCATTTCTTTACACTCAGCAAAACATTAAAAAGAAAACGAATGTTCAGCTTAATTTATACGCAGATTAAAAAGTTTTACACGCAAAGTAATCAAATTTCTTAATTTTTTCTTTTTATTTGTTGTTGTTTTCTACAACAAATTAATCAAATCGATAAGCAAAACCAAGGAAAACAAGTAAACTTGTATCCGGTCGAAAAAACAAAAGGAAAAAAACTGCAATAAAAAGGAAACAATATTTACAAAACGTTTATACGCACACATTTAATAGAGACCCCGGAGGGAGAGGGTGGGTGTGTGATAAGAAAGAAAATGAAAATAAATTTGTAACGGAAAGAAAAGAAACAATTGCAAAGTAATTACAAAATTTATAATCATTATGCGGCGGTAGCCACTGATTGATTTAAAACAAAAGAAGGAAAAGAAAAGTAAAGAAAAGAAAAGAAAAAAGTCTCGAAAGAAACAAATTTAAATTTTACGTCAATCTTTGTACATTTTTGTTTATAAATATTTAATCAATATTGAATTTAAGATATCGTGGAAAGAGTTTTATTAGTAATAATTCTTGTAAAGTGTTTAAAAGTGTTTCTTTAAAATATGAAAAATTATTTTTATTTCCTGTAATCTATGGAAAATCAGGTGGTTTTCTCTTTGGAGGTCTATTAAAGCGGGCTCTTTATATTTTCGAAGTTATCCATAGTGTTGTAGGTAGTGCATCGGCTTATTAGACGTAAGGCCGTGCTTCAACTTCTAGCTCAGACATGTCGAGCAAAACGAAGTAAAAATAAATATTTCTTCAGCGACTTCCTTTCAGTAGATTTCTGGCAAAAACTCTGAAATAAAAAATTGCGATGAAAAGTTACTAAAAAAAATTCGGAGTCCACCTTAAACTGTGGATACCGCTACTCCACATCCCAATTTTGGCATCAATTCAAATTTGTAAAGGTTTCAGAGTTAAATTAGGTTTCCTAATTTACCACGTGTTTATTTTAGATTGGCTCGCATGCGCACATAGTACTTATAACGTTCAATTAACACAAGATGATCTTCTTCTTCGAAGTCGCCGTAGTCTAGTAGGTAGTGTGTTGGCTTATTAGACGTAAAGCCAGGGTTCGAGCCCCAGGCCAGAAATCATAACAAAATACAAAAACTATTTCGTCGCGACTTTCTCTCAGCAGATTTCTGGCAAAAACTCTGACAGAAAATAAAATTGGCATAAAAACTTTCTCAAAAATCTGTCGTTCGGAGTCGACTTTAAACTGTAGGTCTCGCCACTCATGTATAAAATTAACACACACAAAATAAGTGGTGTGAGAAAGTAGGTCGTAATCCTGACTGAAGGGTTGTAATGACCAATTATGTATTTAAAAGTATGTATGTATGATCTTCTTCCCTGGAGCCGCTGTAATTTAGTAGGTAGTATGTCGGCTATCTCGAACTAAACGAAATCAGAAAAAAAAATATTTCTTCAGCAACAACATCGCAACAAATTTCTGGCAAAAACGGTCCTAAAACTATTTCTCTTTTGGAGACGACCTTAAACTGTAGGTCCTACCACTCATGGATAAAATTAACACGCACACAACATGGCTGATTTGAGAAATTAGATCGTAATCCTAGGTTGTAATGACCAATTAAGTAAGTAAGTAAGAAGTCTTGTTGTAAAGAGAGGAATTTATCGTTCCAATACCATCGAGTGGCTTCAATTCTCTAACATGCTCGTTTATATTAAAGATCTTTTGTTTTGGAGTTTTTCCACAGTAGATTACTTTATTTAAACAATTATGCAACACCTTTTTATTTTTCAAATTTATTTCTTTAAGTGTATCTAACATTTCATATTTTAGAAGGCATTTAATATAATTACATACATATGTATTTTTAAAACTCTACACACATATGTACATAAATATATAAAAACACATGTGTTTGTTTCTATATATACATATGTGTCAGTCAGAGATCAGCAATGAATCGTTTTATCGCTACTCATAAGAACTCGTGAAATTTTGAATATAAGTGAGTCAACAATATTGAAATTTTAACTACGCTGATTCATTCGTATTACTCACTATAAGGTTGATTTATAAGTACAGGTTGCAATGAGTATGCTTACAACTCATACTATGACATCAAACTCATACCATTCGAAATATGTTTGATTCATAAGCCTACTCCTTTAGATTTATAACTTTAGAAAAAAACTGAATAATACTTAGAAATGAATCGAGTGACTCGAATCATTCATCAAAATAGGCAGTCTCAGTTATTGTTGCATTTACAAAAAAATAAAAAAGACACATAAGCAAACAACACAGAGCAGCAAGCAGAGCAAACACACAACCTTCTAGTAAGTATTTTAGTGTTCGTACGCGATTCATACTTATTTGGTGCTTCGTGTATATGTTGAGTTATGGAGAGTCGTAGTCAACAACATCATACGTGTTGTTAAGTATGAATATGATGAGTACTTCAAACTTTGAATATATGTAAGTAGAGGTTCCATGATATTAAAATAAGTATGAATGCGTATCAGAAGTATAAGAAATTATGAGTACGATTCGATTCTACTCATATTTTTTAATACTCATTGCCGATCTCTGGTGTATATATGTAAGTGTCGATGCAAATTTAAAGAAAACAATATTAAGAAACATCAACAAGAGAGGAAGGAGTAGCAGGCAAACACAACAATGACGGCAATAAGTAAAACAACAGAAAAAAATCTTTTTGTTCCTTTATAAAATGTCTTTTGTTTTATAATAAGGCGACAACAACAACAACAAAAAATAAAAATAAATAAAAAAGAAGAAGAATACAATAATTCTTCTTCTTCTACTTCTTATCACTATCGTTATAGTTATAGCGATAACAGTCGTGGCTGTTGTTGTAGTTTTTCATATTATTATCTCTAGGCGAGTTATTTGTTTGGCAAAATGGCTAAATATACGCCAAATCTGCCATACACATATGCTCTCACACACACATACATACATACATACACGTCTGTACCTTACATGTATTCGTTATTGTGTATTCGTTTACTAGAGAGATTTAAAGACCTCATATGAGTAATGCATGCACATATGTATGTATGCATGCTTGTATAGATGAGATAATGTACATGTTTATGTGTGTCTGTGTGTATGTAATTCTATTCTATATGAGTAATGTATGTATTCGTCTTTTTATTTGCTTTTTTTCTTTTATTGTAATATGAGAACGCATTTAATGCATACATTGTGTGTGATATTAGCGATTACGAGGGTGGTAACGAGTATTGTTGTTCGTTTTATTGTTGTTGTTGTTGTATTTTAAACAATGTTCTAATTTTTGTTTTCTTTTGTTTCACATGCCGTTGCAGCTATTTACACACTTACACACACTACATCAAATGCAGACAATAACTTCCTCTCAAACTCCTTTGTGTTTTTTACTTGAGCCTAAGCCTGTGTGTAAGTTTGGGTGTGTGTTTGTGTGCTTGCTCGGGTGTGCTAGAAAACAAACAAGCAAACCATTCAACTTTTGTTTCAAAACAAAAAAGACAAAAAAGACTAAAAAAACACCGTCAAACCACCTCTTGAAAATAAATTTCCACCATTTCTGGCTTCAGCACCATTACCACCAACAACTACGACTACGACGAATAAGTCTTTTGTTTGAAAACAAAGCAAAACTTTAGATTTCTCAGTTTAAAACAACAACAACAACAAAACAAAGTAAAGAACCGAATTAAACAAAAAGAAATTCCATTTAAACACTACAAACTTAAACAGAAAATGAAAACTTTTAGAAAAAAAAATTGGCGAAATTTTCTTCTCCTTTTTCGTGAGGCTTTTTGTTTGACAAACCAACTGGCATCAAACAACCTCGAATAGAGAGAAATTTAAAAAATTGAAAATAAGCCTTTGAACAGCACCCAAGGACAAATAATTTATTGGATGTCAACACGGCGCTAAGAGGTTGTAATGTTATCATCACATAGATCTTAAAAGACTAAATGTGTCTGCAGTTGATTGAATAGAGAAACACTGTGGATCATTCATAGCTCTTCATGTCATGTGTCTGCCCTTGTGGCCTCAAAAATCTAAACAAACTTCGCTAACACATGACTGACAGAGAACGTTAACCTCGTTCTAAGAGCTACGGCATCAATAGAATTATGTTGTCGTCCTCTTTTGGTTTTACCTCCTCTTGGATTTTTTCTTTGATCAAATTTTCTTTCGTTATGAATTTATAGGTGTCTAGTAGAAACAGATAACCTCGAACGGAGTTTCATATTTTTGAAACAAATTGTGCTAAAAATGTAGTTAACTTGTCCGCACACATTACATCAGCATATACTCTAATGCATATTCAATGCTTCGCTTTACAGATGTCGTTACTTTGTCATGTTTGAAAAGAGATTCGCCATGCAAGAGCTTTTTTCCGATGCGCCTGTTTCCCTGGGGGTTCAAATCAATGGCTTTCCTTGTGATGTCATGTAATGGCTTGCGAAGAGTGTGCCCAAGCCAGCCCCACTTGCGTCTTCTTATTTCCATCTCTATTGGTTGTTGGTTTGTATCTGACCAGAGTTGGGCATTGGATATTATGGAGGGCCAGTAAACACGCATGATTCTACGCAGGCATTTGTTCACAAATACTTGAATAGACTGGGAATCTCGGAGTGCCATATTCCACGTTTCGCAACCGTAATGTAATGTGGATTTGACGCTGGAGTTGAAAATTTTAATTTTGGTGCGTCTCGATATATTAGATGATTTCCAAACGGTGTTAAGTTGGGCAAAAGCTTTGCGTGCCTTATTAATGCGACTGGCAATATCTGCTGTTGAACCGCCGGATTTATCGATTATACTGCCTAGATAGCAGAAGGACTCCACTTCATCAATTTCCTTGCCGTATATTAGGAATTTCCCCGTTGCGTTAGCATTCATTCTGAGTGATTTAGTTTTGCGATGACTTTTGGTACAGTTTGGGTATGGACAACAAAACATTTGCTCTGTGATTGTCAGACATGTGGGGACCTCAAATAAAGATTTTTTCATCCAGAATATATTGTCAAAGGTAATTTGGATAAAATCCTCTTGTTCATGTAAGCTATCTGAAGAGTTGAAAAATGCAAATCAGTAGTTGTAGATAAAGGGATCTTATAGGATCTTACGATCCTAAAGCTGCCAACTCGGACTAACCTTGAGTTTAGCTTTATGATGGGTAGTGTATATATAGAGTGGGTCATTTAAAATTTTAAATTTAAAAATGAAATAAAACAAAAACGGCTTGAAATTTTTCCAAATTTATGTTTTTATTGCGAAGTACAATTGTTCTGGTTTGAAATTGAATATTATTTCATTTATATGGCTGCCGCGGCTAGCCTCACAGTACCTTATTCGATCGGACCAATTTTCGAGCACTTTTTCGAGTTTATGCGGTCGTATCTCGGCAACGGCATCAAATGCTCACTAGCCCCTGGTTTGTCGGCATTACACTTTTCCTTAATGGCCACACAGAAACCAGTTTAATGTTGTCAAATCACAGCTTCTTGGCGGCCAATTGACATCACCATTTCAGCTAATTAAACGTTTGACGCAATAAATCGATTGTGGCACGAAATGTGTGGCAAGTTGCATCAGCCTGTTGACATCGTTCACATCAATACCATGAAGAGCGGGTACAAGAAAATCGTTTGTCATTACGCGATAGGTGTCTCCTATGACCGTAATGATTGCGCCGTCCTCATTTTCAAAGAAATATGGGCCAATGATGCCTCCGCTCCACAAGCCGCACTAAACAGTCACTCATAATTGGTGCATTGCTTTCTGGAAGACCCCTGTGTGGGTTTTCTGAGCCGCAAATACGGCAAATTTGCTTATCAGCGTACCCATCAAGATGAAAATTAGCTTCATCAGATGATAAAAAATGAGATTATCGTTTAGTTTCTCGTTGGCCCAATAAATGCCAACGTTACTCTAGGGTAAATCGATTCATTACGCTGAGTGGAGATAACATACGGAATTTTTTAACAGAATAGAACATAAGTATTGTTAGATTCGAAATAAGCGATGCTTCAAATTTAAACCTGATAGATGACCCGCCCTATATTTGTCTTCTTAATTTGGGTCGTATTCCAGTGCAGTGTCTGGTAATAACGCGAAAAATAGAGGCAAAATATCTGGAATCCTGGAACTACTGGATATTGGACTGACATAAGGAAAGGAATTAGATTAATTAGATTAGCCCATATTTACTTAATTGGCCATTACAATCCTCTAGTCAGGATTACGACCTCGCTTCTTACACCAGCTATATTGTGTGTGTTAATTTCATTCATAAGTGGCAGCACCTCAGACAGATTTTTGAGAGACTTTTCATTTCAATTTTATTTACTTTTCGAAGAAGACTGCTGGGTGGAAGTTGCCGAACAAATATTTTTAATATTTTGTTGCGGTCGAGATGTCTGAGCTGAGTAATGAATTACGGCCTGACGTCTATTAAACCAATACATTGACTACTACATGCATACATACATAATTGGTTACCTAAACCCTTTAGTCAGGATTACGACCTAGTTTTTTAAACCACTTATGTTGTGTGTGTTAATTTTTCTAAACAGCTACAGGTTTTTAGTCGACACCGAACAACAGATTTCTGAGAAACTGTTCATTGGCAATTTTATTTATTCTCACAGTTTTTGATAGAAGACTGCTGAGTGGAAGTCGCCGATGAAAAATTTTTTATATTTTGTATTGCTGATGTTTGAGCTGAGGCTTGAACTACGGTTTCACATTTGATCAAACAGCACACTTCCGACTAGACTATGGCAATTGTTTTTCCCTTGGCCGCGCTTATTGTAAGTACAGTTATAAAATATTTAAAAAAATTTTTTCGAAATGTTATATTCCAACCGCCTTATAGTCTAGAACTTGGCCAATCCAACAATCATTTGTTTCATTCGATAGAAAAAGCTTTTTCAGCCCCCAAAAACAATCACTTCTGTTGATATTGAATCTGTATATTACCAGACAGACAAGCAGAGAGAGAGGTCTTCAATTAAAATTTACAAAAATTGTAGGTTTTTACGTTCCACATACCCCGAGACCAAGTTCCACGGTGTTGCGTATAATTTTTTTTTTATCAATTTCGTTTAATTTATTGCGACATTTTATCAAATTATAGTCCACTGTAATGGAAACACATTTTCTTAATTGAAAATAAAATTTTTATTTCCGTTAAATTGGAAAACAAAAGAATTTTCTGTTTTTTCTGTTGGGCCAGTAATAAATTTGTTAATGTCTCCCACACTTTACCAGACCAATTGTAAGTATTTGTTTTCAATTAATTCATTAAAGTTTTTACTTCGGGGAGAGAGAAAGAACAAGCAAAGAGTATAACAAATAAAAAACGAAAAACGAAAAACGAAAAAAACAAAATAAAGTTTGCAAAATGGAAAGGAATTTATATTCACTTAAGATTTTAAAATACTCGCCGCCACTTACGGTTGTATTGTTTGCAGCACACTTGCCATTACATTTTATGTGTTGTCATCATTGCTGCCGTTTACGTTTACGTAGATGTAGTCGTTTTCGTTTTTGTCGCTGTTATTGTTTTTCCTGTTACATTTTCATTTTTATTTCCTTTTCCGTTTGTCTGTCTACATTTCATTCATTTCGTTTTTCTTTTATTTTCATTTCTTTTCCTTGTTATTTTTTTCTTGTTATTATTTATTGCACTATGCCTTGTATTACGTGCGTGCGTGCATGGGCATGCTAAAAAGGAGATAATTTTCATTAAATACGGGTAATTTTCTTCATATTTTTTTTTTATTCTTCATTTCATTTCAACATTGAAAAGAGAAAATGGAAAATTGGAAAAATAGTTTTCCATTCGCTTTATTTTATTACTATTTTATGAGACTGTAATGTGTGTGTCTGTGTGTGTTTTTATTGATGTTCAATAACATCGTACAATATTTCAAAATTTTATAACAAATTAATCATACAATTGGGAGAAGCATACGTTGTATGTCCTTGTAGCTGTCATTTTTTATTGCCCCTCAATTGTATTGTTGTATGCATGTAAGTACATAAGTTAGCGTGTGTTTATTTGTTTTTATTTGTCTGTCTGTGTTAATGCTTAAATATTATGCCAGCGTTTTAGGACCGAATTTATTGTGTGACTGACATAAAAATGTTTCTGTGTTTTTGTGTTCCTGTGTCGCTAGTTATGTTGCTCTGCTGCTCAAAGTGTGACCCATTTTTTATCTTAAACACGCACTTTTTCAAGTGGACATTTTTGTAATTTATTGTGACAATATTACTTTTGGCCATTATTTCAGTTACCAATGGTGGTAGTAGTAATACAGTTTCATTCATTCATTCATTCCTATAAATTTTTATATATTTTTAGGTGACTCATGTAACTCGTGTGGCTTGAGTATTGTTTTTGTTATTGAATTCCTTTTGGTACTCTGCTCTACAAATACGTGCTCATTGACCACGTTTGTTCGTGTGCTGTGGCGAAAGAGTAAGAATGAGAGATCAAAGATTACTTGCCGTTAGTGACAAATTTGTTTAAAAATTTTATTTCATGCTTGATTTACAATACGACGAATAAATTTGTTCAACTCTTTCCATTGGTAAGTTTCCAAAAGAATTGAGAACTCAAGACTATAATTGCATAAAATTATTTTAAATGGAATGCAGACCATAATGCATAATGCAAGTCATTTATGAAGTTTTTTATGCAGTTTCGCCTTTTATTTGGAATTTAAAAATAAAACGAGGTTAAGTTTTGAAGTGAGTTCAGTCAAATGCCGCAATAAATAGACGTTAAGATATTGAAAGTGAATAATTCGCTGATTGCGAAAATTTTTTAGTTGTTTCAATGGCAAATTAGAAATGTAAATGAAAACAGATACCACCATCAAAATAAACTTAATATATAGAGTGGACCATCTATCGGTTTAAATTTAAACCATCGGTTATTTCGAATCTGGCAATACTTACGTCATTCTATTCTGTAACAGAATTCAGTATATTATCTTTACTGAACCTAATGATTCGATTTACGCTTGAGCAACGTTGCGTTTTATTATGCCAACGAGAAACTAAACGATGATGTAAACTTTGCAAAAAAAAAATATTCTTTTCGGATGAAGCTCTTTTTAATCTTGGTTGCTACGTTAATAAGCAAATCTGCCATCTTTGGGGCTCAGAAAATCCACACGCGGTCTTATAGCAGCCAATGCACCCATTACGTCTGACTGTTTGGTGCGGTTTGTGGACCAGAGGCATAACTGGCCCAAATTTCTTTGAAAATGAGGACGGTGCAATTTTTACGGTCAATGGAGATAACTATCGCATCATGATTGCACCCGCTCTTCATGGTATTGATGTGAACGATGTTTGGTTTCAACGTGATGGTGCAACTGTCCACATATCTCGTGTCACAATCGATTTATTGCGTCAAACGTTTGATGGCCATTTAATTAGCTGAAATGGTGATGTCAATTGGCCGCCAAAAAGCTGCGATTTGACACCGTTGGATTATGATCTGTGCGGTGCCGTTAAAGAAAAGTGTTATGCCGACACACCAGAGACAATTAAGCATTTGAAGGCCAACATCCATGATGCCATTGCCGAGATACAATCCCTTACACTCGAAAAAGTGCAGGAAAATTGGTCCGATCGAGTGAGGTACTTTGAGGTCAGCCATATCAATGAAATAATATTCCGTTTTTAACCGGAATAATTGCACAAAAAATAAATAAAGTTTTTGTTTTATTTTATTTTCAAATTTAAACTTTTAAATTTTCCACCCAATACTTGCAATTTCTAACGATGTTTGGAGTTCTTACTCATGATATTAACGTTCTCAGGAGCAGACATGTCTCAGCTATGTCTACCCAAAAACTGTTGCTAATCAGATGAAAAAAACACCATTCCCTTGTAAAAACCACACAGCAGAAGAAATTTTATTTGAAGAAATTTTATAAAATAAAATTAAATTATGTACACAAATCATTCTCTATCTGCACGTATTTAAACAAAAACTCTTTTAAAACTAAGCAAACAATTAATAACCCGAAAATACAATCGATGAACGGAAGGAAGGCTCTTACCATCAATGTATCCAACAGTTTTTATTAAATCCAGTTGGCATTTATAAATTTATATTCAAAGTACGTTTCGCCATTAAGGCGAAAAGAAAAATTGAATTTATTAAACCACAATCTTGCAACTTGACACCGAAATACTATTTAATGGCATTTCATAAACAGAAAACACAAAAAAGACAAAAAGAAGGAAAGAAAAAATAAAGTTAAGAGAGGAGAAAATATCGTTTCACAAGCCTTGTAGTATAGAAACGTATGTGACCCATATGAGACATAGCCAGAGAGAGAGAACGAGAGAGAGAGTGAGCGAGAGATAGTAGAAAGAGATAGAGAGAGACAATATTATGTATTAGTTTTATGAATAGTGACAAATAAATAACATGTTCGGAATCCCATAGATACACAAAACAAACATAATGTATAGATACACATACACATACACACGTATGTACATATGTGTGGATGAATGGATGGTATACTTTGTTTATGGGTAACCAAGAACCCGCACATACACAGCGGACAAAAAGTTAACCACCATGTATAGCCAACCATAAATATTTGTTTATGTGCTTAGGCACATAGATTCACGTTATTTACTCTTCATTTTCTGTTTTTTTTTATTATTATTTCTGTGGTACTGTTCCTTAAAGCTGATAGAAGGTCACATAAATCATTTGATTTTCTTTTTTTATTTACCGGCCCTTACTCACATATGCTACTAAGCAAATAATAGAGTTTAGTTTCGGCTAGAATTTCCCTGTTTTCTTTGGTAGTAGTTTGTGGGCAAGAAAACAGCTTTCGAAATCAACAATAATAAATTGGCTTAATTTCCTTAACGATAATCTAACATCAAATACAGAGAAAAATTTGGAAAGAGAAAAAACGAATTTTAAAAAATTACGAGGGCGCTTTAAATGTTAGCCAACCTATCATATGAATGGCGTCACTGATTTGCTAAAAATATGGCAATTTTATGAAGCATAGTCTTGAAGTCGCCGTAGTCTAGTAGGTAGTGTGTTGGCTTATTAGACGTAAAGCTAGGGTTCGAGCCCTAGACATCAAAACAAAATACAAAAAGTATTTCTTCGGTGACTTCCTCTCAGCAGATTTCTGGCAAAAAATCTGAGAGTAAATAAAAATTGATCATGAGAAGGCTCTGAGCAAGGCAGTGTACAGGTCTATGACAAGGTATCAATCAATGCAATAAACTGAATTGAGTTAATCATGTTTAAGGAAAGCGAAAGCAGTTCTATCTGGTTTTGGAAAGCACACCGGGTAATTTTTATTGCCTATCAACACAATGCTAACTCATTAACTCCGTTATAAAGGGTCCGCCAAATAACTTTTTCTTTTAAAATGCTTTTAAAAAAAACTACTGAATATTTTCTCAAATTTCTTTTTTTTTATTTGAAAGTACAATCCTTCCGGTTAATAATGGAAAATAATTTTATTCAAATGGCTGCCTCGGCTGGCCATGCATAGCCTTCACGATCGGAACAATTTTTAAGCACATTATCGATTGTGTGCAGCTCAGCTATTTCAGTAATGGCTTCACGAATATTGTCCTTTAAAGCGTCAATTGTCTCTGGCTTGTCGGCGTAACACTTATCTTTGACGGCACCCCACAAATAATAGTCCAACGGCGTCAAATCGCAGCTCCGAGATGGCCAAACGACATCAGCTCTGCGGCTGATAATGCGATCTTCAAAAACAGGGCGCAAAACATCGAGTGTAGCTTCGGCTGTGTGGCACGTAGCACCGTCCTGTTGAAACCAAATGTTGCCAATATCCTCCTCTTTAATTTTTGTGAACAAAAATTCGTTCAACATGGCCCGATAACGATCGCCATTGACTGTAACGGCCACTCCTTGCTCATTTTCGAAGAAAAATAGCCCAATTATGCCTCTGGACCAAAATCCGCACGGAACAGAGGCTCGTTTTGGGTGCGTCGGCTTTTCAATGTATGCATAGAGGTTTTCTGTGCCCCAAATGCGACAATTTTGCTTGTTTACATAACCGCCAAGATCAAAATGAGCTTCATCTGAAAAGATGATTTTTTTTTGCCAAAATCGGCATCTTCTGTAAGTCTGTCGCAGGCTCACTTAGAGAGGTGAAAACGCATTGGATGGTCAATTGGCTTCAACTCCTGAACCAATTGGACTTTGTACGGCGTCATACCAAGGTCTTTATGTAAAATTCGTCTCAATGATGTCTCCGAATTGTTCAATTGTTGAGAACGACGGTGAATTGATGTTGATGGCGCTTCACGCACACTTTCTGCCACAGCAGGAATATTCTCGGGTGTACGCACTGTTTTTGGCTTTTCACGCTTTGGTTTATCGATGAGGATGCCAGTTTCTTTAACTTTTTTCACAAGATAATGGACATACGCAGCTGACGGTGCTTCTCTTCTTCCAAAATCCGTACGCAATTTTCGCACACATTCTGCAACATTACCATGATTTTCAAAGTAATGTCGCAATATTTCCCAGCGTTGTTCAAGCGTATACACAACCATATTCGTTCAGCGGAAGGATAAAACTAATTATCTGTCAAATCAGACATGAGCTAAGTGTTACCAATCACGAAATAAGCACTATTTGAACAAAAAAACGTTAGATGGCGGACCCGATATTACGCTCTACTGGAAATAAGCGTCCACTTATGTCGTATAACTAGAAAATTTAAGAAATTATTCTCTCAAGATATCAAATAAAGAAAAGAAGAGTCCACATTTTGAAAAAAGTTAAAACGGTTTGACCAACAAGACAAAGATAGAAGCGGCTTTTGCGCTAAGTACCGCAAAAGTATATCAAGTTGAAAATGGATTATGTTAAGAAATAAAAAGAATTTTTTCAAATTTATTCTTTATTTTCGAAACGCCCTCGTATACAATATCATGCCATTCATACCCTAGAAATTATGAAATTGTTCGTGGTTTTAAACTCCTACAAATGCCTTACATTCAATCAATTGTGTGAATGTCTTTCACAACAGAATTTTTTGGATTCATCGTTTGCCATAAAACTTGACTTGATTTGCACAAAAACAAAACAAAATCTATTAAATTATGCTTGAATTCTTAGCTTCCACTCTCACTCTTGCTTCCGTTCTCTAGCTTTCTGTGTGTTTTACGGGTTTGTGACCCCTAAAAGTGTGCTTTAGCTTTGTTAAGCAACAATTATGAAATTGTTGTTGTTGTTGTTGTATTAAAATTTATAGACTTTTTGATTGTATAGCAATTAATATGTTATTAAAAGCAAATTAATTCAAATTAAATACATATTTAAGCATAATAATAGCAGCAGCAGCAATATCACAACAACAGCAACGACGACAATAGTCAACTTTCTTCCACTCACTCAACCACAAAAACCCAACAATACTCCAACATTCTATTGTATATATGTATTATGAATGTATTGCTTTTGTATTGTCTAAGTATTGTACATACTTTTCCTGACAGTTTGAACATTTTGTCTTCATTATGAAAAAAAGGAGAAGAAGAACATTCCTTAGCCGTAAGGTATGCATAAATAAATAATTTCTACTTTTATGTGTTGTTTCTATTAAAAGTTTTTCTAGCCGCATCTTAATAGACACAACAGCAGAGGTGAGAGAAAGTCAGTTGGAGGGAGAAGGAGACTGACAGTATAATTTATATGCTGGTCTATTTAACATTCAATTCCGTATGACATATAAACACACACAGAAATATGAAAGGAAAGCAAAAGTTGCTTCGAGTTTTGGTAAGAAAGGACTTGAATGCATGAATTTGTTTGCTTTTTTACAGATGATGGATTCATTTTAAGTCGTACCAGCACCGTAGTATATCGATAGGCATCTCTCTATTGAAACCGTACACTGTTAAGCCTCAGGCTGTGTGGTAAATTGTGAAAACCTAACCTAGGCTCTTAAAATTGGAGGCTCGATAGCTTAATTGAAAATATTTTTAAAATTTCAAAGAATTTTCAAACAAAACAAGGCACACTTGACTCAAAACTACTTACTTAATTAGCCATTAACAACACAATTTACGAATTTCGATCTGCCTTAACACATCCTTCCAGACGCCTCTACTTCTTGCGCGGCTTTTGCCAGCAGGTCACACAAATCGAAGACTTATACACAAACAAGATTGTACACTTCGCCGACTTCTGCAAATCCCCTCATCATATACCCGTCTCGCAGGAGAATGCTCCTCCATTCAAACGAGATGGCCAAACCAGCGCAGCCGCTGGATATTAATACGATGAACAGCGTTTATGTCGTTGAGAAGCCCATACAGCTCACTATTGGATCTGATGCGGAAATCATCGCACTGGACCAAATATCTTACGTAGGACTTTTCTATCAAATAATCTTAAGGAGGTTGAATCGGCGCCTTTTTAGGGTCCATGCATCTGCGCCATAAAGAAGCACGGGGAAGGTGAGTGCCTTGTTGAAGATTAGTTTTGTCGTATGAGAGAGATCTCTGCTACTCAATTGCCTTTTGAGGAATTAGTAGCACCTGTTGGCAAGAGTGATACTGCGCTTGACCTCCAGACTGACATCATTTTTGGTAGTAACGGTGGCGCCAAAATAAATTCCTTTACTATATTGAACGTATAGTTATCGGTTGTAATCTGGGATCCAATATGCCGCATGTCCCTACTTGTCGGCAACGTATACTTCGTTTTATTTAAAAAAAAAATATTTTTCCCTTTTGTTTATTGCGAACACAAATTTAATGCTAAATTACAATAATTAAAAATGTTCTAGTTCGGGCTAAAACTACTTATTCTAGGAACATTGTCCACAAATTTCAGCAAAATAATGATCGTCAGGTCGAAAATAGTACTTTCGAGTAAAACTCAGAAAACTACCGTGTACCTAGACGAGTTGTACTATTTTGCGTTTTCCTCCTTCTTTTCATGTCATTTAAGGGAAAAGAAGATTTCTACCTTAATTCTATGGCTCTAAAGCAGTGACGCTCAAAATCTAAATTTCCTATCACATGTGATAGGCAAAGAAAATTCTGCTGACGCTGCATTGATACACCTACACTATTAACTTATTTGTGTGGTTTCTTATAATGATCGTGGGTTTGTTGCTTTGTTTGTTGTTTTGTGTTGAACTCAGAGAACAAAATCAATTCAGTTGATGTTTAGAGCTTGATGAGGGAAGACCTCGCTACACAACTTTTTTGAATGATTTTTTGTTTTTTGCAAATACACGCAGCAACATTTTTGATGAAAATTGGGAATATGATTTCTTTTTTATAGAGAATATGGAGAATTATGTCGGAAATTCTTTTTTTATTATAAAAAGACATGACGAGGCTAACCATGCATACATACATACATGCATACATGCATTAATATTTTCATCACTACATACATACATACATACATCCATCAATATATTCATCAATGCATACATAAATACATACATCAATATATTCATCAATACATACATGCATACATACAACAATATATTCATCAATACATACATACATACACATATCCATTAATATGTTAATCAATACATACATACATACATACATACATACATACATACACACATCAATATATCCATCAATACATATATACATACATACATACACACATACATCAATATATTCATCAATACATACATACATACACACATACATCAATATATTCATCAATACATACATACATACATACATCAATATTTTCATCAATGCATACATACATACAACAATATATTCATCAATACATACATACATACACATATCCATTAATATGTTAATCAATACATACATACATACATACATACATACACACATACATCAATATATTAATCAATACATATATACATACATAAGTTCATTATGCAATAACATACACGCAACACAATAAACCAATTCTTTTTATTTTTTTTTTCATTTTCTCAGTGTACAATTCTCAAAAATTATGTTGAATTTTGTTCTCCGCTGCTTTACCAACACAACCAAAACTATGATAGTATGTGTTTGAGCACCACTGCTCTAAAGTAACACAAAAAGCACGAAAAAAATAACGTAGTTTTTCTTTCTTTTTTTTGAAAACTATTAAGTATACTAAGTAACGAACTAACCCCTTAACTTAGTAGCATTGATTAATTCATAACGAATATTTAAATAATAACTGTATTAACTTGAAACAAAAACAAAACAAAGTAGCAGGTCTTATAATTACCACGTGAAATGCCTTAAATTATGCTCTGCTGCTTTTAAGAACGCCTTTAGAGCTGCTACAATACCATTAGCAAATTGAGTAATTAGCACGCACGTATTTCAGCTAGACCAGCCTACACACTCTCTCTCTCTCTCTCTCTCTCTCTCTCTCCCTCTCTCTTGGAAGACATTAAAAGTTTTGTATCCTATTTTAGGGGGCAACATTAAACTTATTTTGTGGGGTTAAGGTTGTTCTGGCGTATATTTTCACTTTTCATAATTCAGTTTTATTAAAAAATACTTTCCAAATAATTATTTTATAATAATACAACAAAACAGCAACAACAACAACGAGCTAAAGTATATAAAAAATTTACACAGTTTTTGTTAATGCTTGTGTTTTGGAAAATAATGCCATGGCCTGCATTAAATTGTTTTGTTTGCTTCGTATTTCAGGCACATTTATTTTTTTTTGATTAATTTTTGTACCTTTTTTGTTAAAAACTTTTCTATTAATTGACCATTATTTGAATGCTTGTTAACTGTAATTTTAACCTCTTTTTCTTGTTGGTGCGGAGGCGGTTTTTTGTTTTTTCATTTTCCAATTTAAATGTGAAAAAAAACACGGGAAAAGACTTTTTCAAACTCCTGCCATATTTTAATTACTCTTTCAATGTTGGTTGTTGTTGTTTTTGTAAAAGAAAAAATGTTTTTTTTTTCGTTTTGTTTTGATGCTGAAATTGGTAATAAAGTTAACAGCAAGTGCGGGTTTTAAAATGTATTTTATTGTATAACAGGACATTTTGCTTTGAATGTGTGTATTCGTTTTTTCGCTACTCATAAGCACCCGTGGAATTTTGAATATAAGTGTGTCAACAATATTGAAATTCAAACTGCTCTGATTCATTCATACTCACTACAACGTTTGTTTATAAGTACAGGTTGCAATGAGTGTGAGTACAACGTTGACATCAAACTCATACCATTTAGAAAAATACTGAATAATACTTAGAAATGATTTGAGTGACTCGAATCAGTCATCAAAATGTACAGTCTTAGTTGTTGTTGCATTTACAAAAAAATTAAAAAAGACAGAACACCAAACAGAGCAAACGCACAACCTTCTAGTAAGTATTTTGGTGTTCGTACGCGAATCATACTTATTTTGTGCTTCGTGTATATGTTGAGTTATGAAGAGTCGTAGTCAACAACATTGTACGTGTCGTTAAGTATAAATACGATGACTACTTTTTATGTGTACTTTGAATATGAGTACAGGTTCCATGATATTAAAATAAGTATAAATGCGTATAAGTATCAGAAATTATGAGTATGATTCGATTTTATTCATCTTTTTGAATACTAATTGCTGATCTCTGGTGTGTATGTGTGAGTGTGTGTAATGAAACGATTGCAGAATCTTACATACATACATAACATAATTGACCATTACAACCCTTCAGTCAGGATTACGACCTAGCCATCATCATCATCACCCATGTTGTGTGTGTTAATTTTATACATGAATGGAGGGATCTACAGTTTAAAGTCAACTCCGAACGACAGATTTTTGAGAAACTTTTCATGGCAATATTCTTTATTCTCTGAGATTTTGCCAGAAATCTGATGAGAGGAAGTCGCCAAAGAAATCCTTTTTGTATTTTTGTTTAGATGTCTGGCCTGGGGCTCGAACCATGGCTTTACGTCTAATAAGCCAACACACTACCTATTAGACTACGGCGAAGAAGAATCTTATATTCGCAAATTTCAACGTTAATTTTTAATTAAAGCAATTACTTCTTGGCAAAAGTGAGTGAGCAAAAGAATTCACCCCCGCCCCAAAGGCTGTCATAAAATGATTGTCTATGAAGCGAATATTGTAAGAAAACACGGTTTGGAATTTTTTTTACAATTTTAAGCACAATTTTTGGGTTTTTTTCTACTCTTAAAATTCTAGTATCTGTTTTCAATTTTGTACGCCTACAATCCCTTATCATGCATTTCAAAAGAGTTCGTATTTCTAACAGCTTAATTAAATAAATTTCAAAATAATTTAATAAATCTAGTTTGCAATAAATAAAGGAAAATATATTTTTTTTAATAAAATAATTAAGAAATTATCAACAACAATAATAACAACCGGTTGTTGTTACAATATCATCAACCATTCATTCAGTCAGCCAGCCGAGTAAATGAACCAGCCGGCAAATCAGTCAACCAACCGTTGAACAATTTGCATCATTAGCAACCAAAAAAAAGGAAAAAAAAACGAAAAAAATTCAAACTACAGCTGCTGTTGCCTGCCTCTGTTGAGCCAGTATACCAGCCAGGCAGCCAGCTGCCGACATTAACGCAAATTTAACGCACAATTGCTGTTTTACTGTCACATTAAAGGTTTGTTGGCTTCACGTGCTTTTTCCTGGAATCAATTTAATTTGTCTATCCCTCTCACTCCCTTTCTCTCCCTCTTTTGCTCCATTTCTGTTGTCCTTTGGTTATGCTTCTGTAATTTAATGTATTTTTATAAGAGCCTACAATAAGTATGAGCAAGTTTTTCTTCATATTTTTTTCTCCAATATTAACGTTGGTTGGATAATGTAAAACATTACACAGCAACAACAATAGTGGCATAACGGTACAACAACAGAAAAAGTGACAGAAACTACAATAAAAACAAGCCAAAGATTAAACGGAAAGAGTGAGAGAGAGAGAGAAAAAAGTTAAAAACTGAAATCACTTGAACGGTTGTATGGTTCGATGATGACAACAACAACAATAACTACATCCGTTATATGTTAATTTAAATTATTTCAGTGTGCTATTAAGCACACAAACTCACTACATTCGTTTGAATCGAATGAACTTTATTACTATTTTCTTTTCTAGATCTATTCTGAATGACTTATTTCATTGTTTGATTTCGTGACATATGACGTCACTATAGGTTTCTAAATACAAGTGATTGTAGGACCTCATACCATCATACGTTTCAATATTTTTGTTTGCTTCTCATTCTCTTTTAATAATCCGAAGCAGTTAAAATGCCCGTAAACTTGTATCAAATGTTTTGTAATATTACAGCAATGCACAGTAGAGTGTATGCCAGCCGAACAATATAACCATCTTAACGCTGATGATAATGACAATGGTTACGATGGCTATACGTAAAAAGAAGCGTAATTATTTACACACGTAGTTGTATGCTCGTACACACACAGAAGGAAGGACACACGCACACTTAAGTAAATACTTAAACTTGTGTGAGAGTATGCAGGCTTAAAGCCTCTCTTCTGTTATGCGAAGAGCAATCAGTGGTTGGCATCAAATTTCAATTTAAAATTAACTCTCATTAATGAATTGTCCATCAATAATTATTTTTCTTTTTTCCCCCTTTTTGGTCCTCTTTTCTCATCTTTTGAACGCGTTCTTTGTTTTAATTTTAAATGAAGAGGGCAGCCATAAAGGATGAAAATGATTTTCCCTTCGACACTTAAATAAACGCCTGTAAAAAAGGTACAAAAGAATGAATATTGTTTTCATTAATAACTCGTTTGCCTTAAAAAAAAAAACGAAACAACAAACTTTTCTTAAATTTTTTTAATAATTTCACACTTTACCTTGGTAGCATAGCAGTAAGCAAGTGGCCAAGTATCCCAATTAAATTAATGATCAGTTAAGAAAGACTTTGAAAATTCTAAAAACAAGCCACGTATATATCTTTTTTTTAGTTTTTCAAAATTGTAAAACCTTAAATTTATTTTCCCATTTTGCAAAAGAGAAGAAAAATACGTCTGAAAAATACAAGAGCATAGACAGTCAGTCCTAGACAGACATTTAATTAGAGCTTCGAAAAAAATTAACATTTTAATTGATTTTCACCCAAAAGAAAAAAAACAAAGAAACTGAAAATAGATTTTAGCATTGGCCACGTGACAGAACAAAGCACAATTATTAAAACAGTCACATATATACTGCTGTAGTTGAAAAAAAAACATTAAAACCGAAACCATAATTATTTTAAACACTTCTTCAACGCTCAATCGTCTGTCAATTGCAACATGAAATGGTAGAGCAAAGTGTTAACCTAAGACAGCAGGGAGTGTAGGGAATCGTTTAGAATTAATTCATTGCTTGCGGACTGATGCCTAAGCCGCCATTACTTATTTTACTCATTTACTTAATTGGCCATTAACAACCCGATTAACGGATTTCGACCTGCCGTAATATATCCTTCCAGGCGCCTCTGCTTGCGCGTCTACGTCAGTTGGTCACACCAATCGATGACAGGGCTTCCTCGAGTTGGTCCTTCCAACGCAAACAAGATCGTCCACTTCGCCGAATTCCGCAAATCTCCGCATCAAATACCAGTCTCGCCAGATAATGCTCCTACATTCGAACAAAATGCCGAGCCAGCGCAGCCGCTGTATGTTAATACGCTGCGCAACGTTTATATCATTGAGGAGCCCATACAGCTCACTTTTGGAAAGGATGCGGAAATCATCGGACTGGACCAATGATCTTACGTAGGACTTTTCTCTCTCGAATACTCTCAAGACGGCTGCATTAGTGCTTAATAGTGTACATGCTTCTGTGCCTTAAAGAAGCACGGGGAGGATGAGCGTCTTGTTGAGTATTAGTTTTGTTGTACGAGAGAGGTCTCTGCTACTTAATTGCCTTTTGAGACCATAGTAGCACCTGTTGGCAAGAGTAATATTGCGTTTGATCTCTAGACTGACATCATTTTTGGTGTTAACGGCGGAGCCAAAATAAATAAATTCCATTACTATATCGAAAGTATTTTTATCGGCCATAATCTAAGATCCAATACGCCGCACGGGTCTAGTTGTCGACAACATATACTTCGTTTTGCCCTCATTTACTGCCTAATCGAAAGCGACAAGTTAATTGAGATACAAATAATATTCTCAGCAGTAATTCATGTGACAAAGCTTCTGATTTATCATCTTTGTGGCAATCAGATTGCTCAGATGTTGTACATTGGAAATCCAACAAGAGAGAGTATCAAAAAAAAATTGAATCGAAAAATTTCCTTTAGAGCCGGATAATCGTAGGGAAATGAGTGTTAACGGTCGCCTTGCCAACTTATCAAGAGATAACTCCATTAATTTAAATATTACTGCGGCTTGAATATATATTTCAGAGATCTAAAGCAATGTAATAAAGGTCAGGCCTACGATAGTCTTCTTGAGATCACGTCCCACATTTTTAAGATCGAAAATATCACTCAAAATCACATACATACATACGTCATCATTACAACTCTTCAGTCTGGAATACATCAATTATGCTGTGTGTGTTAATTTTATACATGAGTGACGGCGACTTAAAGGCGACTCCGAACGACAGATTTTTGAGAAACTTTTCATGGCAATTTTATTTATTTTCAGAGTTATTGCCAGAAATCTGCTAAGAGGAAGTCGTCGAAGGGCTATTTTTCATATTTCGTTTTGTTGGAGATGTCTGACCTGGGGTTTGAATCATGACCTCACGTCTAATAATATCTTCTAATGCAATTGAGCCTGAGAGAAGAATATTTTCGGTTTCCAATAATAAACGTTAGATGAGTATAAGGTTTTCCTTTCCATGAACTGCCATTATCTGCATAGCTATCTATTACCTGAGGTCGCCGTCGTCTAGTATGTAGTGTGTTAGCTTATTAGACGTAAGGCCATGGTTCAAACCCCAGGACACATATCTCCAACTAAACGAAATATGAAAAAGTATTTCTTCGGCGACTTCCTCGCGGAAGACTTCTGGCAAAAACTCTGAGAGTAAATAAAATTGCCATGAAAAGTTTCTTAGAAATCTGTCGTTCAGAGCCGACTTTAAACTGTAGGTCCCGCCACTCATGTATAAAATTGACGCACACAACATAAGTGTTGTGAAAAGCTAGGCCGTAATCCTGACTGAAGGGTTGTAATGGCCAATTATGTATGTATGCAATCTAGACTTCTAAGGCCACGTTAAGCGCCGGAAGATTCCCAACAGTCTACATGCCCGTTATTGAAATCAATTTCACTGCATCATAGAGCTTATCTTTATTCTACAAAGGCACGAGATAACCGTTGTGAGTTTACAGTTCCACAATATAGTATAAAAGGCCTGGCCATTTTAGTAGATAATGGTTCGGACCCTAGAAACCGTCAAGTTATTGTCTTGTAGTCTAAAACAACGATAGTCTCAGTAAGTTTGATTGCCAATTCCCTCCTCCATTATTTCCAAGTGTATGGCATCCTGCATCATATGATTCTGCTTATCATGGAAGCCATGGCTTTATATCCCGTTAACAACGCTAATTATATTGTCAACTTGGAAATACCTCAGTAGGGGAGCTAATATAGCGACATAGCGACATAGCGACACTAAGACCTATGGACACTAGAGAAGCTTGAATCTGACAGAGGAATATCTCTTTTAAAAAAGGTTCTATGGTCCTGTCACAGCTGCCTTGCCCCTTTTGTCAGAATTCAGAGAGTTTATCTCCACCCTCCGCTAGAGTTCTGTAGTAATTTCTCTTACTGTGTTTAGCTTAAACGATGACAAGTTGATTGATCGTTAGCATTTGGATGGTGCAACTGGTTTTCTTTCATGCCAGTGATCAGCTTATTTCGTATTCTATGTGGGATTAATATTATTTTATATTTTTTGATTCCTTTCAATCGTTTAAATGTCTTTCCTAAATTAAATTGATTTTTTGGCAAGTTAAAGGCTTTTTAAAGTACAACTGTTAACCCATTGCCATAACATAACATAAATATTTCAGTAACTAAACGCTAAAAGATATTTTGACTTCAAAAAACTTGTTTGATTTGCTTTGTGTTTTTATTTAAAAATTCTTTGTAAAACAATTCTAAAAAAATTTTAAGAAAGAATTGTAAAATAAAATCAAATAAACTTGTGAGCTTAGGCTGCTGCCACAGAACGATTGGGGTTAAAAACACATACCATATCACCATAGTAATGACACAAGAAAAGCACCAAAAAAAGAGCAGACAAAAACGATTTCAAGCTATTGCTGGCTGTTGCCTTTTACTGGTAATGAGTTGGGGGGAGTGAGAACGAAAGTTGTGTTCAATGACATTATTTTATGGAATGACGCCTACAAGCAGCACAATCTGCCCCTACAGAGAGAGACACTGTTTTACAATAGTTGTCTGTTTTTTTCTTTTTTTTAATATAATCTGCATGCTCTACTAGTTGCCAATTACTGTAGAGCCTTATTGCTTGTTTTTTTTCCTTTTTTAGATTTTCCACAGACATTTCTCGATTTTTTTTCGATCTCCGACTGTGATTGTTTGACTGTGTAGTGTATGTTACACATAAAATTGTAATTAAAACCGCGTGCAGCATATTTAATTGCTTTTTAATGAATAAAAAGCAAAATTATTCCAGCACATGCTCCAGCACATATACACATACTTACGCTCTGTTGGCAGCAGAACGCTATAAAAACCCACCATAAAAAAGCGAACATTTTAAATGGCTTCGCTGAGAACAAGAAACTAAAAACAGCACTCCTACAATTACTGAACTAAAGAGCTGGGAAAGTACGAAGGTGGAGGAGGAGGAGGAGCAGCAGCATACTATGAGAAAGAGAGAAAATATTTTATTGCAAAACCTCATGTGACAGTAATAACAGCATATCATCAAACCGCTAGCAAAACGGCAACACAACACAACAACAAAATATTCCACAAGTTACCAGACTACAGCTCATTAAATGTATTTGTATTGCCACTTTAACAACAGCTTATGCAGAATTATTTCAATGGTTGCGAGCAACCGACTGACAACTGAGAGAGCAACTCATCATCACAAGGCACAGAAGATGGAGCACAACATTTCCTTTCGCTTGTTGCTGTTGCTCTTTATAGTCAGCAGAGAAAATAAATGACAAAACTTAATGACTTGTTAAGTTCTAATTGGAATCCATTTTGTTTCTTATTTTCATGTGATTTTTACAAAAAAAAAAAAAAAAAAAAAAAAAAAAAAAAAAAAAAACATTTTTATTCATTAATTTTCAAATTGAAAAATATTTCTTGATTTCGCATAAATTAACCTTACGACCATCACCACCATCATCCATTGCCCGCAGCACAATTTCAATACATATGTACATATTGTGGCATCATTGTTATTTATTTATATTGATCTACACCACAAAAGATGACAGGCAATTATCCTTTAAATAGAATTCATTATTGAAACGAAAAGTTAAACGTTTGATATTCGGCAACGTATTGCAAAACATGCCATTAAAGTAGTGTTCATTTCACGCATACAATTTCACAACCTTTAATTTTACACTTAAACAGGCGCCTTAAGATATGTAATTATAAAATTTTCATTTCAAAGTAATTCATACAAAGGCTTCAAATATTTTCATTTTAATTTTTTTTTCTTTAATTCGTATTCTCTGAGCAGTTTCGTTTATAATGTAATTAAAGCTTTTGACATTAAATACCAGAGAATGAGAGATAATACAAGAAAGTTGAACAATAGGGGCATTCATAAAATAATTGAATAATAAATGTAAAGCATACTTATAGGAAGCGAACTTAATTTAATTAAAATTCCTTGGCCAAGTAAGACAAACGAAATATTTGAAATTATTTACGAAAATTTCATATTAAAATATTTCCTAAAATATTGTTGGCTTTCTTTGTTAGATATTTTATTTTATTATTACCTAAAAGTATGCTGCAATTTTATGCTTTCTTTTTTCTATATTTTTTAGTGTTTTTATATTAGGAAAATCAAATAAAGAGACAAGATCGCAATATTCTAGAACCAAGATTATCCTAAAGTTCAGCCAATTAAACTTAAAAGGCTTAAAACAACGCTGTAGTCAAGTAGATAGTGTGTTGGCTTATTAGACAAGATCCTCTGGTTCAATGTTTAGCTCTGACAGTGCGAAAAAAACGCAATACAACTCTGAGCAGTCTTTTGGCAAAAACCTGGAAAGTAAATAAAATTGACATGAAAAGTTTCCAAATATCGACAAAGTTTTCAAATGTCGTTCTGAGTCGATGTTAAATTGTAGAATTAACACACACAACATGAGTGGTTTCAAAAGCTAAGTTGGACTTGTAGGCCAGTACGGTCCGTGTGATATCATAATGAATCTCTTCTCATAATGCTGAATTCCTAATTGTGAGTTCAACTGCATAAAAGAAGATTAAGCATTTTTCCTCTGCGACATTATGCTGGGCATATACCCAATAGTCAGTGTTCATAAGTACAATGCAAATGTGAAATATCAGTTCAATGTTATAATTGAACTGATGGCGTATGAGTGTTGAAGCCTGGGTGTTGTACTTATTAATTATTACTCATACTCACCCAAGTAAGAGGAAGCTACTCATGGAGGCTGGAAATAGCATACGCCTCTATGGGTCTGAAATCTGTGCTTCCACTTTGGAAACCCGAATCAGGGCTAGAAAACTACTGTCTGCGCATAGAATAGCTGCGCTACGAGTGACATCCTCGTATCGCACGGTATCGATACAAGCTGCCCTAGTTATAGCCGGAATGGTTCCCATAGACCTACAAGCATATGAGCGCCGGATGATCTTCAACGCCAGGCAAAGTACGACTCAACCACAGAGCATAGAAGCGATAAAGCACGAAGTCTTCCTAAAATGGCAATCTCGCTGGGAAAATGAACAGGAAGGTGGACATATAAGCTGATTCCCGACTTGCAAGTGTGGAAAAACAGAATAAACGGCGAAGTAGACTACTACATAACCCAGATGCTGACCGGCCACGGATATTTCAGAGAGTACCTGCATCGCATGGGGAAATGCCGCTCGCCATTCTGTATCTACGAAGAGAAAGAAACGTTAGATGATTCCGAACACACTTTCTTCAGCTGTCGTCGGTGGGCCGAAAGCCGTCAGCGACTCGAAGCTGAAATCGGCGTCATTAGCCCTACAAACGTCGTGCTGAAAATGATAAACAGTAGAGAGAGCTGGAACGCAGTAAAACACTTTGTAGAGCACGTCCTGCTGCTGGACGCAGCAGAATGAGAATAGAGCGGAGCCTGGATGCAGGCTGGCGATGATGGAACTGGAACATATGCCAGAAAAGGGGTCCACCTCGAAGTAATACAACCGTCGTTCCGAGGTGGAATGATTCCCCGGTGAGGAGTGGGAGAGTCCGACATATCATGTTTGGTGACGACCATCATGAATGCATAAAGCATTTTCCGTCCTTCCCGCAAAAAAAAAATAAATTACTCATACTCACTGGAGTCTGTATTTGATGTTTCAATGTGAAGAAAAACGAATAAAAGTTCAAAAATGCCAAAAAGAAAAAAGAAATTAAAGAAGAATCCTAGTTCAACTATTCAGTATATAGAGTCTGCACTTTTTTATAGCAACCAACTCTCAAGGATCAAGCATTGGATCTAGAAAAATAACTTAAGGAAGGAAACAAAGAAGTAGTAGTGTTTATGGACGTTAGATTTGTATACTTATATAGACTTGAAGTCGCCGTAGTCTAGTAGGTAGTGTGTTGGCTTATTAGACGTAAGGCCAAGGTTCAAACCCCAGTTCAGACATTAAAACTAAAAAATATAAAAAAAAATATTTCTCAAAAATCTGTCGTTCGCAGTCGACGTTAAACTGTAGGTCATGTACAAAATTAACACACACAACATGAGTGGTGTGAGAAGCTAGGCCGTAATCCTGACTGAAATGTTGTAATGGCCCTGTATGTATGTTGTATGTATCTACCCAATAGATGACGAATTGCTTTCAGTTCCTGTAAGCCATGCACCCAATAAATGATGAATTGCTTTAAGAAAAAATGAGTAAACCGCTGCAAACCGCTTTTCTTAACATATCATTTCTTCTGTAGAATTTCCCAATTTTTTCTGGCATGTAAATCACTCTTAAATAAAAGTGATTTCTTAAATGGGAAACAGCAAATAAAACGTTAAGAATATAATGACCTTTTTATGTAAAACTGAAATCACGTTATACGTTTGCCGCACGAAAAAAAAAACGACCAGAAAAAACGTATTTCCACAACGAATAAATATGCAACAGAATTACGAAAAAGAATAAAACACACACACACACACATACACAGTAAAAGAAGAAGAAGCAGTGGAAAAACGCAATTATTACAATTTAATTACTGCAGACAACAATTGCGAGTGAAACGATTTCCATACGAGTGAACAGCATGAAATGAAATATTATTACGCTACACAGTGGCAAAGTTAACCAATATTACATACATACATACACACACATACACTTACAATTACAAACACATTTGCATATGCCCACATACATACATATGTGTACATGGGTAGGCCTGTGTCTATGTTTAGCTCCAGCTGTGTCTCCGGCTTGATGTGTACGTTGTTTTGTTTCAAACGAAAAACGAAAATCCATTTCGTTTCTAGGCTCGCATGTTAATTTGCAACATTACCAAAGTAGCATTGTGGCAAATCACTTGAACAGAGCTTAACACGTATGTAGTGGTTAAATACACGAACTCAGTCATACGCACACACACATACAACATCGCTGTTATTGCTTTGCCTGTCTGCATAAACTTATTGCACTTTTCTAACTTTAAACTACAGAAACAAGTTTTTTTTCCTCTCTCTTTTTTTTCTGTTTAAGTTAGTTGTTGCTATTTGTGTTGTTGTTGTTGTAAAATTTGTTACTCTATTATTTTTTTTTTGTTTTTTTTCGTTTTCCGCAAAACATTAAAGGAATTTGAATTACACTAAAGCAGTGTGAGCGTGTATTTCGGGTGTATATGATCGAATGTCTAAATGTTACGCATACTGTTTTGCATTTTATGTCTCTGCGAAATTATGCCAGTAATACACTCAAAGAAAATTGCTGGTAAAAATACTTGCATTAGTTATTTAAGAAATATTTAAAGTATTCTGGTATTTGTCTTTACGTTTGAGAAGCTTAAAACACATCGGCATCAAGAAATAGCCGATACTAAAACATCGTTGTTTACATTTATTACTGTAGTGTTGTTGGTGTATTTTTGTTTACTTGTTTACCATTTTTTTTTATGCTGGTATTCGTTGTTATAATGGGTGATTTTTTAAGAGCTATAGGATTAATTTTCAAAAAAAACACATAAAATTCAGAAAAATGCATGAAATCTTTATTTGAATCGATAGTACGGTCCATTTAATTTAATGTTTGAAGATTATTTTATGCAAATGTTGACCGCGACTGCACCTCAAATGGTTCATCCGCTTAGTCCAATTTTGGCATACTCTTTCCAACATTTCGGCCGGTATCTCACGAATAAATGCTTCAATATTGTCTTCCAATGCGTTAATTGAAGCGGGCTTGTCTGTATAGACATGAGCTTTAACATAGCCCCACAAAAAATAGTCTAAATCGCACGATCTATGCGGCCAATTGACTGGTCCCGAACGTGAAATAAAATGTTCACCGAACTCGCCTCTCAATAAGTCCATTGTTACGCGTGCTGTGTGGCATGTGGCACCGTCTTGTTGAAACCACATGTCATGCAAGTCAAGCTCTTGCATTTTGGGCAAAAAAAGTTGGATATCATATCACGGTACCGCTCACCATTTACAGTTACGTTACGATTCGCAGCATCTTTGAAGAAGTACGGTCCAATGATGCCACCAGCCCATAAACCGCACCAAACTGTGACTTTTTCTGGATGCATTGGTAGCTTTTGCAATGCTTCTGGCTGATTTTCACTCCAAAATCGACAATTCTGCTTATTTACGTATCCATTGAGCCAAAAATGTGTTTCGTCGCTGAACACAATTTTTCGATAAAGAAGTGGATCTTCGGCCAACTTTCCAAGAGCCCATTCACCAAAAATTCTGCGTTGCGGTAGGTCGTTCGTCTTCAATTCTTGCACCAGCTGTATTTTGAAAGGCTTCACAACTAAATCCTTCCGCAAAATTTCTACGTTGTTGAGTAATAGAGGCCCAATTGCTGCCAACGGCGACAAATCGATAATTGATGGTCATCATTAACACTGGCCGATACAGATGCGATATTTTCTTCAGTTCATCATATAAATTTGTTTACAGCTGCTCATCAATAAGTTTCTTACGATATGAAGTAAATGGACGTAGCATTACAACATGAATATGAAATTATAAAAATTGTTATTCTATTAAAAGATAAAATAACCTTTCTATGCCTCAGCATAAAATCCATACTACAACTCTCCCCGACTGCATGTATTTAGTGTTTTACCAATGCAAACATTATTTTGAGTGTATCAACAAAAAGTTTTCGCAACCTTTCATTATGTTGCTTATTTTGTTTTTTTTTTAATTTTAATTTTAATTTTCTTTTTATGCCTTGCTTTGACACCAAAGTTTTCCATAAACTTTCTATATGACACACCAAATACCAAATACATGTGTCTCTACATGTGTTTGTGCCAGTGTATTAATAATTTTAGGTAGGTACGTATGTAGTATACGGATGTATGTATGTATGTGTATATCTACAAGTGTAATTGTGGATAAGCAATAAAAATAAGCATAAAATGTTTTGAGGCTGTCTAACTGTTGTTGACTAACATCGCAATACCAATACAAACAAACACTTAAACGTTACACGAAGTTAACGGCTTGTTTTAGTTAGAGCTGCCTTAGCCGATGTTACATTTTTTAGGTTCATCTGAGTGAAGAGTGTGAAACATTTTACAACATCTGCATTCCAGTGTGCATTTATTCGGTACTTTTTCCTTTTCTCTTTTCCTCCATTTTTATTTGGAAATATCCCAGCTTAATTTCATAAATAATATTAAAAATTTTAAGATTGAAGTTCTAAATTTAAAAAAGGCCAGATTAATAACCCTAACTCATGGGTACTAAATGTCTGCACCGTTTGTAGTTCCACGTATAAATACAAGCACACAACAGTCATTCATTCCGGGACTTTCGTTTGCAATTAATTGATTGCTTCGTTGTCAGTAGGAATTGTTATCAGTATCCACAGCATCAAAAATTGTTAAAAAGGTGCCAATATATCGCGACTTATCTTAAACCGTTGATGTTGACAGCAAAAAAAAAATTGTTCAAATAAACCATCGTGGTATAGTAGTCACCGTAGTCTAGTAGGTAGTGTGTTGGCTTATTAGACGTGAGGTCACGGTTCAAACTTTAGGTCAGACATCTTCAACAAAACACAATATATGAACAAGAAATATTTTTTCGGCGACTTCCTCTCATTAGATTTGTAGCAAAAACTCTGAGCGTAAATAAGATTGCCATGAAAAAGTTTCTCAAAAAACTTTCGTTCGGAGTGGACTTTAAACTGTAGGTCCAGCCACTTATGGATAAAATTAACAGACACAACATAAGTGGTGCGAAAAACGTAATCCTGACAAAAGGCTTGTAATGACCAATTATGTACGTATGGTATAGTGGTTGTAGGGCTTGTCTATATACCCAAACATTCTAAATTCTCAGACAATAAAAGAAAAATAATTTGTATTTTTGAAATACTGTCGATGTAATACTTTTCCGTCCAACACTGTAATGGAATACTGGCCTTTGGGCGTACAATACCGGAGACAGGGAATACCTCATAACGTCTTCTATAAAATCTACAACGACAAGGAAGAAGACTAGACCACAGCTTCGCTGTCATTGTCCAGCACCGGCTTCATACATTCATTCTCGGTTAGACTAGTTTAAACTGTCATCCGCCTCAATGGACACAGGTCCAGTTGTAACATTGATATTATCTATACTGACCTATAATTATAGCTCCTGGTTGGCATCTCTCACCCATACCGAGATTCTTATTAAATTATAACGGGATAGCTAACATCACTGTTGTAACGAGAAATTATAGTAGAACCCAAGAAAGCTGTGCCCATTGAGGCGGCTGCCAGTTAAAGCTAGTCTAACTATCAATCACTAAATAGTCCCACCAAGATGCCCCTGACCTCCTGAAGGTCATATTTCGACAATTAAATCACAAGAAGATGCGTTGATTCTAAGTAACAGGAAAATTGAAACGATTGAAGTCCTATCCGCAACAAAGAATAGAAGAAGTGTAGCTCAAAAGTTTCTCTACAAATTAGCAAAGATTTCCCAATGTCCAAATGTAGATTTTTTTATGTTCCCATTAAGAAACACCATCAGGCCTTACTGATGTTCGTTTGACGCTCAGATGTTTTTATTTATCGAGACTAGCATAAAAAAATTTTCGATTAATATACGCTTACAAAGACTAAAGTTTTAAAAAAATCTAGTAATTTAAACAGTCCACTACTCTCCTAATTATCTACCAGGCATCAGCCATTAGAACCACCAATCAAAAGAAGTAAAACCCTTTTGAAAAAGGAACTCAAACTTACAGTACCCCTATATGCGCTTTACAAAAAAAAAAAACTCATGTGAAATTGAAAAAAATGAAATCTATTTTCATCATTCTAATTTCCATTGGAAAATTTAAATTTCTTCGTCCACAACAATAATTTAATTTACAAATTCACTCTATAAGCTTGTAAGATCACCATGTGCCACTTTCTCTCAATAGTGGCCCACAATATATGGCCCAGAGGAAAAGGCGGATGTACTAAATTTGTGACATTATAAATCTTCATCATTTAGAGGCCAGAAACTTCCGTTTCCCTAAGATTTGCTGGGGTTAAATATTATGAACATTAAAAACAAATTTCCTTTACCCTCCCTATGCTCATACCCACAAAGCCTTTCTCCATTTACTCATACCGCCTGCTAAACTTTAATCGTCTAGGTTAGTATACATACGTGTATGTGGAGCAAGCACAATATCGCCTGCTTTTTTTCTTGCCGTTTCTGCTGCTGTTGTTGGTGCTGGTGTTGGTGCTGGTGTTGGCGTTGGTGGTGCATTTTATTTCTCAAATGTTGCTTCAAGGCAAATGCATTAACATATGTGATGAGTGTTTTGTGGTATAATATTTTGGCGCGTTGTTTTAGGGGTTTGTGGCAGAAATTCAGCAATGTTTGCACCATATTTGCACGTATGTTGGTTGTTGCTATTATTGTTGATACAATGCCCCACAGGCCTTGGAACACAATGACCATCATATGTGCCATATACATATGCACATGCATATGTATACATACATATATGTATATACATGTACTTTAATAAGTATGTATGTATATGGGAATATGGTTTTTAATTTTCTCTACTTTTGGCTCCCACACTCAGTGTCTCTGCACAATTTACGAGAAATTGTTTTTACACAAACAAAGTAAATTAAAGTTTAACAAAATTTCATTGAAAGTGCCAACAAAATTTGCGTAAAAATTTAATATTTCCCGGAAAATTTTGCAATTCGTTTTAAATGATTTTCATTAATTTTTCATTATTTTTCTTGTTTTTCTTCCTTTTTCCGAATATTTTTCAATGGTGTAATGTTTTATGGACTTCTCACAAGAGTTGTTTCTAAGCTTTTTCCTAGAATTGTTGCTGAAAACACATTTCCCTACATGCACATTTACATACACAAACCCCTTAACATATGTTTTAAATTTTTACACCCTAAGATATGCTATACAAAACATAAATATATATTTTTGTATTTTCAATATGTATGTATGTGTGCGTTTTTAAAGCTATTTACCAAATAAAACAAAAACAAGTAATCCCTTCCATTACAGCAGAAAATGGCAACAACTGCAGCTACTTCGTACTACAACTATAGTTCCATTGACAGGAAACGAGTAAAAGGGGAAAAACTATTTTAATTTTTTTTTTCATTTCTTTTTTTTTTGTTTTTGCTACTCAGAAATGTAAGAATATTTGCAAAAGCGTAAATACTGTTGGGGTAAGTGTTTTGCATTAAAGGATATATTTTCGTTTATTTAAGTAGGGATTGACATTTGAAAGGGTGTAAAAAATCTTTAATAGAAAACTACAGGGATATTTAAAGCCAAATGGAATTGTGTTCGAACAGCAGTGTAGCATATTTTGTGGCATGTTCATGCAAGAGCACAAAAAAAAGTGATGGAAATTTACATGCAAATTTAAGAAACATTTTAAATTAATTAATCGAATGTCAGGCATTTGAAAGAATGCCATTTTTGAATCAAATTGCTTGAAATAAAAACATGCTAAACAAATGAGCTTGGAATGCGTGAATGTTATTGCTCTCAACTTATAAGAGACCAATAATTTTAAGGCTTGATTCGATCGGTTTGAATGACAAAATTATTTAAATATCCAAATATTTAACACTTGTTTCTTTATTTTAATAAAAATTTACAACTAAACCTCTGGTGTCTAATATAAATCTAACAATAGGTTTTCTACAATCCCTACGACTTTTCGTAAGCCTCAAAATATGCAATATTTTTTTTAAAGAAGGAAACAGCGAAAATTTTCATTTTTATTGTTAACATTTAAATTCTTATTGCATTATATTGGCGCAAAGACAAATCATATTCAAATTATATGCAGAACATTGCAAAAGAAACAGACAAATATCCAGACATCTAAATTGTCTGGCCTAAAGTATGCAACATTTTTATAGTTGCGCGAAAACAAATGACAAAAAACTTGAATAATTTATTACAACTGAATTCTATTAAAGTGGATTCACTTATACAACAAATTATTAAGGGATCCTACAGGATTTATTTTGCTTTCCTTGATTATTTATTTAAAGTATGTAAAATTTTAGGTTTTGTTTTATACATGTACGTTTCCTTAGTATATTAAGTCATCAATAGGCTTTCCAATGGGAGTTAAAAATTATTTTATTTCACTGCATATGTAGTTTTCAATTTTAAAAAGCATTTTTCGTTTTTAAATTTCTTAAATCTTCTCATTTCATTGTTCAAAGTTTATGTTTAAATTATATTTCCGCTTGTCAGCCCCTTTGAGAAGTTATTTGTTGGTTGGTCAGTCACTTTCTACAGAATGCTCAAATTGTAACCGACTTCTAAACCAGGCATTATCAACCATTTCTTCTCTCCTTTCAATTCGTTGTACTTTTTTTAACAATGTTTCCATTATTTTTTATTGTTTTTGTTTATCTATGTATTTGTCAAAAAAAATATATGTTATGCTGCAATATGCCAGCCTTAAAGGCCTGATTTTTAAAATATTCACCAAAAAAAAAAAAATGGCATGAAAACCCCAAGTGGCATGAAAAAAAATCTGCTAAAAATCAAGTATTTTTGCATGAAAATGTAAGATTTTTTCGTATGTACAACGTAAGTTGCAAAATTTTGCATTTCTCTAAATATTTTTTTCGTTTTTTCTTTTCACATGGCTCTGTCACAATAAACTTTATGCGTATGTTTGCCAGAAGAAAAAAAATTCCAAACAAAAAAAAAGGAAATAAAACAGAGTAAAACTCCGTACGAAACAAATGGCAGCATAAAAGAGTTGTTGTTGCTGTTGTTTTTTTTATTTTTTTTTTTTGTTATTTTTTTTTCGGCCCCAACTTTTCTTATTGGAAATAATGCCTGCATACATATGTTTCTGTATGTTTTCTTTACGGTACAAGCCAGCCATTGTTACAAATACTCGCATGTATGTGTATGACACAAACACAAATTTCATGTAACACTAGACATTTATTTTCCCTCACTCTCATATGCTCTTACGCTCTCTTTCCCTCTCTCTTGTCATATAAAATTAAACGTAACTAACAACCAAAAAAAAAACAAAAAAGTAAAACTGAAGGCAAGAAAATCAAAAAAAAAACATATGGCCGGGCATTTATGCGGGAAGACTGTATACTAACTAAGGCAAGGGAGCATAAACAGAGAGAGAGAGAGTGTGATAGAGCAACGTGTAAGAGTGAGAAGTTAATGGTGTTAGTAGTTACTGTAGCTGTGATTGTGATTGTGATTGTGAGTGTGACTGCGACTATGACTGGCGTCATAATGGCTTTAATATTTAATACGAAAATATTTTCTATGGTGGTGGGAAATAGAAAAATTTGTTACAATTTTGCCATTATTTTTTTGGCGTCCTTTATGCTGTTCCCAGCATTAAAAAAACAAAACAAGAAAAAAGAAAGAAAGCCTATGAAGAGAAAAGAATGCGAGGCAAATAGTTTCATAAGCACTTGAGTATTGAATATTTTTTGTTAAATTATGGCCTACATTTAGGCAGTGTAGACAAACAAACAAACCAACATGCTGGCATAAATGAAGGCAACGTAACGGGGAAATAATAATAATAAAATCTAAAGTCTACTATTAGGCCAAATGAAAATAACTATAAAATTAAGCATAGCTTTCATAACAACTACAAAATTCCTAAAACTTTAGCCATTACATGTTAAACGTTTTAAAGGCCGCCTAGTAATTTTTGATTTTCTAAGCGCAATCATAAAATTAAAACAACAACAATTTCGTCAAAACAAAAGTTGTTACAATATATATATGGAAAGTACGTCTTCTTCTTCTCTCTTTTTCTTTCTTTGTATTTTTGCTGTTTAATTTTACTATATTTCCTTGCTATTATCGTTATTGTTGTTGCTGTTCTCGTTGTTGTGGGGTGATGATAATAAGCATCATATTTTAAGTCCCCAGAGATGAAAGAAAGAAAGAAAGTCTATGGACATAAATTTTTCTTGAAATTGTCTTCGTTTTTTTACGCAGCAAATATGAGACGTTGATAAATTACAAGAGTTTAACTTGCCTCATGACTTATATACATACATATGCGAGGTGTGTTCGCAAAGCACATTTAGAAGAAATAAAAACATTCTATAAATTTGATCATTTTTTCTGGTTAAGCACATGAATAACGGTTGGTTATGAATAAGTGAAGTCTTTGTTTTAAATCTGAAGTTATTTTCAAGGAAGTCAATCTAAAAGGAAATCTTTAAAGTTCGACTGTAATGTTTATAAAAATCTCTATTAAAAAGTCTGCTTTTATTGCAAGCAATCGCTAAATAAATAAGCCAATATATCGTGAATTAGAAGGAATACAACTCGCTTACTGTGCTTTCTACTTTGTATTGATAGTCAGAGACATTTTTCTATGTTTTCTATTGGCTTAGAATCTATGCTATGCAGATGACAGAAGCGGTCTGCAGCAGCAAAGACACACAAATAAAGCTGCAGATTATATTTATATATTCGCATCATATCTGCATAGCTGTTCCTAACTATAGTGAATAATGGATAATGATCTTCTCATAGAAAATCAAAATGGATCACATATTTGCCTTTAAACAAATCCAATATATTTGACCTGAATACGATAATTTTAACCATGCTTAATGGAATCATCAAATGTTATTAATTCGTTCTAATTCTTATAAATAACAGAGCTGACCAATTTAATGAAACGTAGACAATGCTTCTTGTTCATCCGAGCATTATATTGCAACTCTAATGGCCATTATTACAACTTGCTGTTAACTAAAGACAGGATTTTAACGAGCAGATAAATTGTTTTTCAGTGTTATAAGTGGACAATAAGGTAGAGTGAGCGTTAAGCTAAATGGAGGATCATCCTACATACAACTTTTAAAGTTAAGTTTATATTTGAAATTACCATATTATATATTATATTATATTATATTATATTATTTTCAATATGGCAACTTCAAATATAAACAATATGAGCAAATACAACAAAAAAAAGGAGCCCGTCGTTGCCACTGCGTTTAAAGAAAAAAACTTGTTTAATTGAGCAATTATAGTCGCCGTTGTCTAGTAGGTAGTGTGTTGGCTTATTAGACGAAAACCCAAGGTTCGAGCTCCCTGCCAGACATCAAAATAAAAAAGAAATAAAAATACAATAAGTATTTCTTCGGCGTCTTCCTCTCAGCAGATTTCTGGCAAAAACTCTGAGAGTAAATAAAATTGCCATGAAAAGTTTCTCAAAAATCTGTCGTTCGGAATCACTTTAAACTGTAGGTCCCGCCACTCATGTATAAAATTAATACACACAACATAAGAGGTGTGAGAAACTAGGTCGTAATCCTGACTGAAGGGTTGTAATGACCAATTATGTATGTTATGTTAATTGAGCAATGTTATCGGCATTGCTACGGCACTGACTTACTTTTGAAAAAGTTTATTTTATTTTATCTTTAAGTTGTAATAACGAAAATAAGTTAAAGTTGACTATAAATTCAGGTTAGCTAAAGTTAGCTTTAACTAAACTCAACTTCAACGGCAAGTTAAAGTGCAGCTTTAGCTCAACATCGAACAATACGAGAAATTTTCAATCCTGTGTTACACAGTTATAGCCATGAGCCGCGTAAAGTTATTGATTCATCTGATAATCTGATGTCTTTATCTATGCTTTTAATAATCAAAGTTTTAATGTCTAACTTTCTTTACATTTTTTCCCTTATTTTATTATTATTTTTTTTTTTCTTTGACAAACAGCCATATAATCTCCTTTTAAATCTTTTTCCAACCACTCGATTCACTTCGTAAACCTACCACGTCATTAAAAAAAGCAAAACAAAAAAAAAAAACCGTAATACTGCCATGAATACAACGAGAAGCTGAGCTCAACAAACACATACACATACAGACGTACACATCAACTTGATATTCATTCCCCAAGCTGATTAACAGTTTTGTATTTTAATATTTTATTTAATGCTGAAAAGCATACTTTAAAGCTTAAATTAAAAAAAACACACACACATACACACCGTAACAACAGCAACAAAAACAGCGAAACATGTAACAAACAGCAGCCGCACACAGTACGTAGTGGCAGTAGTAGTAAATCAGCCACTCGTACACATTAACATGTGAATCTGCTGTGAATAGAGGGTAATAATTCTCCTTGACCTTAATTTAATTACAGATAATAACGTATAAACCAACAAATACAACAAATACTTGTACAAGTAATGCACAAGTACAAAGTACTTATGCTACCTATCTATACACACAGCCGTAGTAGTCAGTTGTACAAATAAATAATGACTCACTCACACAGTGACTCAATGGCTCAATGGCTCAATGTCTCAGTGACTGACTGCATATACATATGTATGGGAGTAAGTGTGTATTAAAATTTAAGGCTGTTTATTGTATGGAGGCTTTACGCTCTTAATTCTTTTGTGCGTTACTTTACTAAAAAGTATTCAAAAACATGTCCCTTTTGGTTGCTTAATTCCCTACCACCATTGCATGGACGCAAAAAAAAGACAAAAAGTGACTTGAAAGTGATAATCATTCTGATTATCTTATGGCTACATAACCCTGACGATTTGGTGTGAAAACAGAAGAATTTTTTCTCTTTTCCTTTTACTTTTTCATTCAAGAGGGTTGCTTTGTATGGTAATCGGCATCAATATTACAAGAGGCATGAAAACCGCATATAAAACTTCAAAAAAAAAACAAAGAAATGAATGAAAAAGGCACCATAAGCCTTTGAAAACATTGAAAAAACTTTACAACAGACCAACAAATTAAAATCGTAGAGTAAATAAATACAGCAGCTTAAAAGAATTGTAGTTTTATATGGCATGCCCAACACCAATACCCAGGGACACACACAAACACATATACATATATGTGCATACAAAAGCAAACTAACAAATCCTTTTCAGCCATGGCAGTTACTTCAGTCAATGGTTGCCAATCATTGGCTTTTGTTTTGGTCACAAAAACGGTGAAGCAGATAATACAAGTACAAGTACAAGCCAAAGAAAATGAATGAAGTTCAATACGCTTGCAACACAAACAAAAACAATTTAAAATCCACCAACAAAAACCCTAAGAATTAAGAGAATATGAAAATAAAACGTCTGATATAAAACAGGAAAGGGTGCGGTGACAAAAACATTCAAGAAGTCAACCAAAGGAGAAGCGTAACGTAAGAAAAAATAAAAAAAATCCTATGCTACCAACGACTGTAAATTAAATGCAGACTGAAAGCCATACACATACATATATTAAGACGCACAACAGTTCCACACATAATCCTAAGGAAATAAAACAAGAATATTTCAAATGGATACAGGACATAAGAAAGAAAATCTCTTTTAGCCTCCAGGAAAAAGAGAAAAAAGTGTGGCATACTTTTATGTTTAACATAACTGTGGAAATTATGTTATTGAAGCCTACATTTAGTAACGATTTGCTATAAAAAAGAGAAAATATTAAATTTGTGTTATTCATTATAGCATACTTTCAGGAGTAAAATAAAACTAAATAAAGAGCAAGCTAAAGAGAGTGTAACAATTTAAACATTTTCCACTTTGTTATCCTATACGTTTACACATAAGCTTCAACAATTTAATGTCAATCGAGATTAATTTTGTAGCATAACTAAAGGTAACACCATTAAGCAAATGTTACAGCCTAATTGTTAGGCAGTTACAGCAAATAATTCTTATAGCATATACACAGGCTTATTAATCACAAGTGTTGTGTGCCTTAACTAAAAAAGAAAACACAACAACAAAATAAAAACCTGAAATTAATTGCAAATTATTATTAGTGAAGAGAAAAGGGAAATTCAGCAAGGAATTACAGGAACGTATCGGCTGTTGTAATAAAATTAGGCTCTTAGGTTCTCTTTATATGAAAATGGACAGAAAATTTAAGGAAAGGAACTCAATCATTATGGTTGTTCAGTATAAGAGTAAGGCGGCCAAAGAACGAATTTCTAAACACCCAACACATTTCGTATGTGCACTAATATGTTAATAGATTTGGAAGCCCATTTGTATTACAATATATAATCGCTCTCTTTAGTACCAAGTCGAGGAGAATTAAAGGCACTTCATTAGGAATTGCATTCCATTTAAATTTTGATGTTGGTTGTATAATTAAAGGGTAGTCAGTTACTTCATTTTCTTCTTTTCCCAACGAACGTAGTATTGAATTGTCATTTCCAAATCATGGAGTGCAACTGACTGTGATTCATTTGCAGTATTGTTGGGTATAAGAGTCACACCATTAATGCCAACCGTATCAGTCAGTAAACTGTAATGGATCTTGTGTAAATTAAGAAAGTCACGTACAAATTCAAATGAATGTGGCACGACTGCTTGAGGCACTGGTAAGTTCACTGCCACCACTTAACTCGTATCAAATCCTTTAATTTACGACCACAGTCACTGGTAGAACGATCTCTCGAAAACCTAATTATTTTGAATTTGGAAGGTGTAGTTCAGGTTATAGTTTTCAAAGTTATTATATCTTGCCTTGTGAGTGATCTTGAGGTCTTTTGTAGCTCGTTTTAACTACGTGGTTCCGAAAGAGTATCAAGTAAGATTCAAAAACAAGTTTATAAATATGTTAGCTTATTGATTGAAAGGAATGAAAATGAGGAGTATTGCAGGGACTTCATGACTCTTGAGAATTCAGCGATAAAATAACGATTTTCTAGACTGACACAATCGTAGTTTTAACGTACATCTTAAATAACACCTTAGTAAACATGCTACCATTACGAAGCGCTCATTTTAAGGCCATTAATTCTCCTAAAGCGATCGTGTAATGTTTGATGTAAAATGGAAGCCATTACAGAGTGTACATGGCAATCGGTAAAAACAAAATTCACCACGTTTTAGCCAAAACAACGTTTTAACTAAAATGTTTCGAGTTCAGGCAGCAGTTGATCCTTTGCTGTCCACTAAGGTATACTTCCAAACGTCAGATTAGCCTTGTGAACTCGACTAAACAATCGGAACCGCACAATCCAACTCCACATAATATACGAGGTTAACAAAGTTTAGATTCACTTATTTATGAAATTTATTCACTTCCAGGAAATTTTACGTTTTTTTTTGGTTCTTTTTGTCTCTTTTTATCTCTTTTGTAAAACAAATTTACAAAGAGAAAAGCTATGTTATAAAAGTAAAATAAATAAAGCATATTATTAGGCTCATACAAATAGTTATAAATGGAGCATAATTTAAGGGATATAAAAAAGAAGTTTAAAGAGAGCCAAAAAGAGAGAGACAGAGATTTGCGTATTCCACAAATGATTTTTAAGAGCATATCATAAACACAATACCTAGAGTTTATTTTATTATGTTTAGAAAAAACAACTGTAACATAGTTTTAGGCATTTATGTATAAAGCATATATAATAAGTAAAATAAATACAATAAATTTAAAGAAAACACAAAGAAAAAAAATGGAAAAGAATGATTGCAATAGATTTGGATTTAAAAATTTGGTCTAAGCATTTATCTTAGAAATATTTAAATTATGTTACTCTTCATTGAGGGAAATAATAATAAAATTATATTATATTATAATAAGGAAGTATAGGATTTTAATAATTAATTCAAATAGCTCGCCTACATGCGTCTGCAGTGTTAGAAAATCTATTGCAACCATTACCTTGCACAACCTGATACATTCATTTCGTTTTTCTTCCAATTCCTTAAGATTTTTTTATTTTTTAAATCTTCTTCTTCTTCTTGCTGTGTTTGTATTAGACAATAAACAAATAGATTTTATTGGAATACTTGCGTATAAATGTTTTGAGGTATACATTATTAAGACAATAACCGTATTTAGCTACTCAGAATCCAGTGGATATACACAAATATTGACATACATAAACAAACTTTCACGCTAGGCCACAGCAACTGTCAAAAACAGCTGATTGAAGCAAAAATTCCATCACATGAAACAAAGTAGCCAAAATGCTCTTTGACATTTGCCCTCTCTCAGATAGATATTTTACTCTCTCTCTCTCTCTCTCTCTATCCTGTTATCCTTTATTCCACTAACTCAAACAGAGTGCCATGGTTTAGCTTATTTTACAAAGGAATAGTGTAGCAAGGCACATAGAAACTTGCGCTCTTGTAGTCGCATTGTTGTAAAGAGAGTTGTGGATTGTATTTATCCATCAAAACTGTATCTTGTTCCACATATAGGATAATGAAAGGCAGAAAAAAATATGTGAAAAAAAATTCTTATGCTGTGTTTGTGTACTTGAAAACGATGACAGCCTCAGTCGTTGGAATACGCTCGTTTAACACGCTACTCGATTTTAAGAAAATCCTTTTAAGCGATTCATAGCAAAATTTTACCAAAAAAAAATTATAAAGAAGGATAAATAAAGTGGAATTTAAACAAATAAATTAAATTAAAGAGATAAAGAAATGAATGAATGAATCAATTTGCGGAAATAAAATAAGGCTCTTCAGTTCAAATAAATGTGCTCTGCTCGCGAACAGTTGCCTACGCTACTCGGTCGTGTTATTCAATTCGTTAGAAAAATCATCAGCAAATATAAAATAAAAAAAAATTAATTAAAAACACAAAGTTATAATAAAAAAATTGTTGCCTATCTCCAAGGCGTTATGCATTAAGTTAGTGTTATATTATTGAAGATAAAATTTTTGTTTTATTCGATTGTGAATGGTTTGTGAAAAACGACTAATGGTCGTGCATAAATAATAATGAGTGTTCTAAGCCTATAATTCCTAAGTTGTACGTACTCCACTTAAAGGACATTGCCATTAAAGTGAGAAAACAGGCACACATATACAGATACATATATAAAAAGAATATTGGCCAGATAATAGAGTGAAAATATGCACATGTGTTTAGCCAGGCTATAAAACACACAAAAAAAAAATAAAGTAAATGAAGCATTTAAAACCACATCGTGTTTCTAAAGTAAAGTAATAACAAAAGTAACAACAACAACAACAGCAACTATATAGCAACAACATATAAACAAAAGAAAAGTGTCACAGAAGGAAAAAAAGAAGAAGAAGAAACGAAATGAGAATATTCAGAAACAAATGAGCACAAAATGTGTCATAAAACCACTACTACAGTTGTGTAGTATCAGCCACAGCCACATTCATACAATGAAACAACAAAAGCAACAAAACTCAAAACAGCAGCTGCTGCAATAGCCATACAATAGTAAAAACCAGAACAAATACAACAACAGCAGCATAATATACAAAGCAAAAAATAATAAAACAAGAGTATACTTTTAGGCGCCCTTTGTTTTCAAACAAATGCCACAGCTTTTACAATAAATTGTGTAGTTAAGTGACCATATTCATATGAAAATTTTCTAAAACAATAAATTTTAACGCAAAGAGAGAGAAAAAAGAAGAAAAAATACAAATGAATATGAATGCATAAGAGCAAGTGAACAAGTGAGTGAACAAGTGAGTGAGTGAGTGAGTGAGTGAGAGCGAAGCTTTTGTGTAAATAAATTAGAAAATATGTATGTGTGGCATAAATAACAAAATCATAAATAAAGCCTGCATTCAACTGGGCTAATGTAAATAATAGCTAATGCAGTATAGTTTTAGGCAAAATATATTGTAAAAAAAAAGAAACACAACTATGGTTTTAAATATTATCCAATATTGGAAACTAATATCAATGAATAGCAAGAAAGAAAAATAATATAAATTAAATAAATAGAAAATAAAACGAATATATTTATTCAAATAATAAAATATTTGTAAAAAAAAAATTTTTATTATAATTAATTAAATTTTCATAATCGATACAAACCAACTAACATAGGCCACTGAAGCTGAAAATGGCTTACATAGGAGACTAAACCACAGTGTGAAAGGTAAGGTAGATATCAAATACTTTATTAATTTCAGATAACAATTTATCAATAAGAATATCATAAAATATTCTGGTAATTATGCGAAATATTTGAAATAGCCCCTTTATGTCTTTCAGTTTTCTGTTTTTATGCAATTTCAATTAGACACTCATTATAGAAGAACTCTGTATAGTATACAGTATGCCGGATTGGTGACTATACTGTTGGATTGGATTTTAAGCGTTTAATTGTTCTGACTTATACTTCTAACAAGCCTCATCTTTTTTACAGAAATCAACTCCAGAAGAGTTAAACTTAATAACAGTTGAACTGCTTCAGAATTTTGTAAAACTAGTCTATTCAGGAAGCTGTCAGTGTCTAGTAGATTGTATGTTAGCTTATTAGACGTGAGGCCATGGTTTAAACGCGGAACCAAACGAAATATGAACAAAATTTTCTTCGCTGCAAAACCTCTGAACAAAACCTCTGAGAGTAAATAAAATTGCTTAGAAAAGTTACTCAAAAATCTGTACTTCAGAGTCGACTTTAAACTGCAGTTCTCTCCACTCGTATATGAAAATAACACACACAACATGAGCAGTACTAAAAGCGAACTAAAAAGATTTAAGTAAGTAAGTTCCACCCAGGAATGCCTCATACACTCACCTTAGAAAACATACCTCATTTCTCATGAGTTCGTGGAAAATATCGATAAAGTAGTCGATTAGGATTAAGCCGTACATTTCTAGCTTTTTTTCAAAGATTTATGGTCCCCTGATTTTGGTGGAACTTGGTCAGTACAAAGACTGCGTTCACTCGTGGCATTACAACGGATCGCTATGCCTGCTCAAGTGAGCTCTTTGATATCAGAGCTACCACTTCGACCTAACCTAACCTAACCTATGGTCCACTGAACCTAATAGCACTATATAGCAAACGCCTATAAATCAAGGGAAAAGTTTTAAAATTTCTCCGCATTCCACTAATTTTGTTAATTTAATCCATGATTCAATTTTTCCATGAGCAGACAAGTTTATCAGGTCAACGTAGTACAGTGGGTAGTATGTGGGGTTATTAGGCGAGGATTCTATGCTCAAACTTCAGCAGGAAAACAATATTTTTCATTCGATGCCCTTCCCTTAGCAGTGCCTTAGCAAAATCTCTGATAGTAAATAAAATTGCCATGAGAAAGCTATTAAAAATCGCTGTTCACACTGTATTCCAAACTCATGAATAATTTTAACGATCAAAAATATCGACAGTCTTAGAAAATATGATTCTGCCAGTTGAATAGTGAAATATTCATATTCTTGCAAGTTTCTCAAAAACAAGTTTAAGTTATTCACACTTTTCAACTACGGTTTGTGAATTTTCTTTTAAATTTTTCAAACTATTTTTCAAATTATTTTTAATAAACCTAAAAGTCTTAATAACCCTTAAGCTACAACAAAAATAAATAAATTAAATTTCTGTGCGCAGTTTGCAGAAACTTATCAATAAAAATTTTACTTTTTAAGTGAAGCAATTATTGTATTTTAAAGCAATTTTTTAAATAAAATTTTTTTTACATCAGTAGGATAATTTTTTTGGTGCCTACTTTTAGGTACACTAGATTGGAAATAAGTCTTTTGAATTTTCAAATTTAATCACAGTTAAATAAAATATTTTTAGAGACCTCTCAACAATGATACTTAGGGTGCCACAACTTTTTTTATAACAGCCTAAAAATATTTAACAATTTTTAAATTTTTAAATTTTTTACAAAAAAATTTTATTGTATTCTTTCTTAGAAAAATTTATAAGAAATAAATAAATTTTAATGAAAGCGAATTTGCAATAGATAAAAAAATAAAATAAAATAAAATAAAATATGTAAGCAATTTAGCTTTTTGGATTCAGATTTGCTTAATGATTTTGTAGCCTACTTTTAGGTTTAGTAAATTGTTAAATTGAAAAACAGAAATTTTCTTTATACAATATTTTTTTATAAATTTATTCAGGAATTATTTAAGAAACAAGAAAATTTATTAGAAGCTTTCCTTGCAGATATTTTAAAGCCTAAAAACAAAGCCAAAAATTGAAAAATTTATCTAAAATAATAACAAAAAACTACAACAACAACTAAACTAGTAAAAAAAATATACAAAATCAGGAAGCAATAATACAAATTTGAAATGAAATAAAATAAAAATTTAAACACATTGTTAACCTCGTAGTTGTATTTGTGTTTTTAGAAATCCTTATAAACACATCAAAAATTTATAAAAAAAAAACAAAAAAAAATTGTAAAATAAAGTAGACATGGCAATACAAGAGAAGCTAAGACAGAAATAAATTTGTCTTGCATTTTGTGTCAGATTCCAAACACATATAAATTTTGTCCGTTTGTACTTTGACTGCTTCAATCCATGAAATGTGTATGATTGTTATTGTTTGTTTTTCGTGCTGATGTTGAGGCTGTTTGCGTTGCTGTTGCTGTTCTAAGGATCAAATGTAATGTCAAATGCTACGCATCCCTTAAACCTAACTAAGCGTTAAGCATACTCAACATTCCTTACAATGTTAACGACAACTACAACCACTACAATCAACAACCAACAACAGTCATCGTCATCATCATCTTCATCTCGGTCATGGTTTTAAAGGCAACAGCAGCAACAATAAATTTATCTCACTAGCCATATATCTGTGTGTGATACAATTCTATTTTTAAACATTCGCCACAGACCTACATACATAGAACACTACAAACTGAAAAATATGAAATGAAATCTTTTTCTTTTCATTTCAAATGGCAAAAAATAGCAAACAATTCATAGAAAACAAAAATAATAACAAGGTTGTCTATAACTTTTGCTGACCACACAAACATAGCAACAATAACAACAACAACAACAGAAATTGTTGTTAAAAAAAAATTAAAAACTATTAAAAAAAACCCACAAAAGTAATACAAATAACGATTGACAGCAAAATTCTGAAGAAATTGATGAGTGTGACTGAAACAAGTGGAATTTAACAAGAGAAACAAGAGAATAAAAATTCACTTGAATACGAATAAAATCGAGAAAAAAAAACCCCCGGAAGAAAACCATCAGCTTCAATAGCAGATTATACTCAAATGTTGTCAGTTTCAGCAGATCAATAAAAACCAGTGAATGCCTCCCTTTGTGCCTGACCAGCGTTTTTTTTTTTTTTATTTCTCCAACGAACAGTGTCAACCTCAATAAGCAGAAAAAAAATATTTCAAAAATTGTTGCCGAAACTCGGAAAAGAATTCCAAAAATCCAATATTTGAGGTAAATCAACAAGAAAACATAAAACTCAGCTTAACTTGTCAATAAAATCTTTTGTAAACAACAAAAAAAAAACACAAACAAACAAAACCGAAATATTTTTGTTAAGATTTTGGTTTTTGGTTTTATGGTTCAGTGGTTCCACCCAAGCAGATATGTATGAATAATGATGAGCAAAATAATAGCACTCTTTCAAAATCAAACTATTTTTAGCAAAACATTTTCAAATCATTACATTTTATGGTTAAAGCAAAAAAATATTCGTTTTACAAAAGCAGGTCATCAAGTTTGAAAAAAAATTCCCATCAAACTAGGTATTGATATGTGAGATCATTTCATTATCAAATCTCTTCCTGCCAAGAAATTTCATTTGTTTTGGGAATAAGAATTAGAAGAAAAGAACAGAGAAAGTTACTCCCTTCGCAGCCTAATATAAGGAAAATTTTTCTTTATCAAACGCCATCGTTTTTATTTCAAATCTTCTTTAAGTCTTCCAAAGATAAAAAAGAGCGATCATCTTAACTGTATTTACTCACTTCATTGGTCATTCAAACTCTTTAGTGAAGTTTACAACCTAGTTACTCATACCACCCATGTTGTGGGTGTTAATTCTTTCCATGAGTAGCGGGATCTACAGTTTAAAGTGAACTTCGGACATAAATATGTTGATCAAGTTTTCATGGCAATTTTATTTTATTCTCGGCAGTTGCCGAAGAAATGTTTTCTTTTTTCATATTTCTTTTTGTTGGAGATGTCTGGGCTGGGGATTGAACCTCGGCTACACGTCTAATAAGCCAACACAATACCCAGCCTACGGCGACTTTGTTTTAACTTTATTGGCCGATAAACTTTATTAGGCCTTCTTTGGCATGAATGCGCCAATTGTTTGGCGAACGGATGTTTCGGTTGCATTAGGGTGGTGTAGCTTAGAGTAACGAAGTGGTGCAATTTTTCAATACTGCGTTCGAACAACTCCAAATACTTCTGTGGAGTTGCCACATGATAAGTTATCTAGTTGATTATGACCAAACTTGGTACCCATCATGCAAATTTCTTTCTCATATATAATAGTGATCGTCGCCGTAGTCTAGTAGGTTGTGTGTTGGCTTATTAGACGTAAGAGCACGGTTCAAACCCCAGTTCAGATATTTCCAACAAAAAGAAATATGAAAAATTATTTTTTCGTCGGCTTTCTCTTAGCAGATTTCTGGCAAAAACTCTGAGAGTAAACAAAATTGCCATGAAAAGTTTCTGAAAAAATCTATCGTTCGGTGTCATAATTGAACTGATGTCGTATAAGTGTTGTACCATGGGCAAAGAGCACTTATTAATTATTACTCATACTCACTGGTGTCTGAATTTGAAATTTCAATGTGAGGAAAAACGAATAAATGTTCAAAAGGCCAAAAAGAAAAAAATAAAGAAGCAGCTTAGAAGTATAGTTCAACTATTCAGCATATAGAGTCTGGACTTTTTTTATTGCAACCAATACTCATGGATCAGGCATATGATGAACAAAGGCGCATTGGAGGGAGCATGAGGGAAGGAGCAAAGAAGAGGAATATCGTCCTGAAGTTGTCGTAGTTTAGTATGTAGTGTGTTGACTCACTAGACGTAAGGTTTCGTTTCAAGCCGCAGGTCAGACATCAAAACGAAAAGATGAAAAAATATTACTTCGGCTACATCCTCTCAGCAGATTACTGGCAAAAACTCTGAGAGTAAATAAAATTGCCATGAAAACTTTCTCATAAATCTGTCGTTCGGAATCGATTTTAAACTGTAGATCTCTCCACTCATATATAAAATTAACACACACAACATAAGTGATGTGAGAAACTAGGTCGTAATCCTGTGAGAAGGGTTGTAATGAACATTGATGTATGTATGTATCTAGTAATCGTTCAAAATTTAAATCACTGAGTTATGTGCACAAATTTTCCATTATTAAGCGAAACACATCATTGCCTGAATTTTGGATAATTGTTTTGGTAATAAGGACTTCAACTGGCTATCCTCCTTTTGCGTTTTGCGGTTTGTCCATTCACGTTTTCGTCTGTAAAAACTAGCGTATTTCATTATTTACGTACCATTTTAACGTAACATATTGAAAAATGAGGTATTTATAGATGTTTATAAGTTCTAGCACCTTAAGATATGCTTAAAAATTATTGATTTGATATTTTAATATGTATCACATGCAACTAATATTGTAAACATAGCCAAACAAAGTACTTCTCCGTAAAATTTTATAATTATTTTGAATCAGACAGTCAAATAGCTGATTATTTATATCCTAAAGATATGCTATAGGTTTTTTTTATTAAAGTACTTATAAGGTATTTAACGCAATATTTTCTATATTTTTGCTCATCGTTTCATAACGTACTACACATCATTTGTAATGATTTGTCCAAGAATAGGAAATAAGGCTGCACAAATAGAAATCAAACTAACTGTAGACATGTTGACATTTTCTGATTTTTCTCTTTTCGATTTTTCGATTACCATTAAATCTAAGGAAATGCTGGATATTTTTATTTCTTTTTGTTTCATTTGTTAAATTTTCTACTTATTTCGTACTTCATTTCATTTTATTTTATTTGATTTGTGTATAGAATTTATTTTATTGGATGTATTTTTTTTTTGTTATTCCCTTAACGAAGCTTTTACTTTGTTTTCCTTTTCATTAATTTGCTCTCTCACACTCTCTCTCTTTTCCTATTTCTGGTAAGCCTAAAAGTATGCTTTAATATTTCTTTTTGTAGTTACTAATAGCTTATTAAGGCAATCACTTTGATTTTTTTATTTTAATGTTTAGATGTCGTGATTTAATTGGGTGTAAATGTAGCATACTATTCGGTACGTATGTACATATATATGTGTGTATAAAATTTTAGATTAATAGAAAACGAAACGAGTTGCTAGGGTTTAAACGAGTTAGCAAAACCCAGAAACCATATCAAACCACAAATATAAAATGGCATTGAATTTAGACATGAGTAAACATATGTTATTTACAAAAAACACCAGCATAAAAATATTTTTTGGAGATTTTTTTTCCGCTGTCTAAGCTAAAACCACTACAAATTGTTGAAAAGTATTTCGAAAATATTTCTATTTAAACTGAAAAAAAAATGAAAAAGGTTTAACGATATGCTTTGATTTATGAAGCAAAGGAAAATACCGAACAAATTTGAAATACAACACTTTTAACAACAAACAAAATAAAATTTGTTGCATAGTTTTAGGTTAAACCTGCTTAAGAACCTTTTTCATAAATATGAATAAAAGCATGAGTTGTTTAGAACCAAAATGAATATTTAGGACTTTTAAAACACGTTTAAATAATTGGGAAAAGAAAGCTGTAAGAATTTTAGTTTTAAAAATTTAAAGCATATTTTTAGGACATCCAAAACATATGTACATATCTTTTAAATATGTTAAGAATCTAAACTATTTTTGTAATGTCAAGTATATCCCAAAATATTTCTTTAAAATTTTATATTTTTATTTAATCGGTGCCTAATTTTAGGCTGTTATCCCACATATTTGGGAATTCTTGCCAGTCAGTTCTTTGTGGCAATTTCAATTAACTTTAAAGGAAAGGAATATTTATATTTTATCCATATACCCTTAGGTTTCTAAATAAATAAATGTATATATGTATGTAGGTATGCATATATGCAGGTATGTGAGATTTAAAGTCATCCTTCAGCTGTGTGTCATTCTTTAGTTAAACTAAGACAAACAAATAAATAAAATGGAAAAGTTGTTGTTTCTAAGGAATCCATTGTTTGTTTTATTTTTTCTTTCGTTTTCTATGTGTGTGTATGTTATGAAACATAACTGGGTTACAAACAACAAAAATGTCTTAAAAGTTGATTATAAATGTCACAAAATTGTCAGGAAGTCTGAGGCTGTATTAAAAGCATAGTAAATGTCATTATAACGGGACAATTTTAATAGAAATTAAAGTTTTAAGGAAATAAAAAGCAAAAATTAAATGAGAAAATGAGAAATAATTCACATAAAATACAAATTTTTATTCGTTATTGTTTATATTTCATTAGTGTAAGGACAGAAAAGATGAAAAAGATTCCGAAAAGTTTTCCAATAAAATTAAACTTTAATTCCAAAAAAAAAATATTTTTCAACAATAACTACACCTCTGAGGTGACATTAATTCACTCCATACTTGTTAATTTATCATGATTTTCGAATAATTTACGAATAGTAAAAATCAAACACGTAAATAAATCCAAATAATCTCTGAAGGATATCGTGTAGAAACAATTGCGTCATCAATAGACAGAGGCATTAAAGAGCCTTAAGAGCAGGTAATAAATAAATACATTTCTACAGAGAACGTAGATTTTTTTGTATAATACCCCTAAGAGATAGGCTAACATTTTCATACATTATGCCTGTTAGGTATGCAACATATTTAAAGTATTTTATATTTACTGATTCGATTTTTACAATTCTACCTACTGTAGATACGACGTTTTAGCCGACTTTCTTGGTTTTTAATGCACAAAATCGCCATGTCTTTCTTAACAAGTTAGGAAAAGAACTTGTAAAAAAATTGTTCATATAAAATCTCTAAAAGATAGGCTAATATTATGATACATTATGCCTGTTAGGTATGCAACATATTTAAAGTTTTTCATGTTTATTGATATAATTTTTATAATTCTTGTTACTGTAGGCGTGACGTATTTGCCGACTTTCTCATTTCGGTCTTTCATGCACAAGCTCGAGATGCCTTTCTTAAAAAATTATGAAAACAACTTGTGAAGAACATTTTTTTATGCTAATATTATGATATATTATGCCTGTTAGGTATGCAACATATTTTAAAAATTTCATGTTTATTGATACGATTTTTATAATTCTTGCTACTGTAGGCGTGACGTATTTGCCGATTTTCTCATTTTGGTCTTTAATGCACAAGATCGAAATGCCTTTCTTAAAAAATTACAAAAAGAACTCATAAACAAAAATTTTTTATATAATATGCCTGAAAGATAGGCTAATATTATGATACAATATGGCTGTTAGGTATGCAACCGATTTAAAGTATTTTATGTTTATTGATACGATTTTTATAATTCTTTCTACCGTAGATGTGATGTTTTCGCTAACTTTCTGAGCTTGGTCTATAATACACGAAATCTAGATGCCTTTTTTAAAAAAACTTTGAAAATAAGTTGTGTAAAATATCCCTAAAAGATAGGCTGATACAAAACGCCTGTTAGGTATGCAACATATTTAAAGTTTTTCATGTTTTTTGATACGATTTTTATAATTCTTGCTACTGTAGCCGTGACGTATTTGCTGATTTCCTCATTTTGGTCCATAATGCACAAAATCGAGATGCTTTTCTTAAAAAATTATGGAAATAACTCGTGAAGAAAATTTGTTCATATAATATCCCTAACGGATAGGCTAGCATTATAATACATTATGCCTGTTAGGTATGCAACATATTTAAAGTATTTTATGTTTTTTGATTCAATTTTTAAAATTCTTCCTACTGTATAGGTGCCGTTTTCCCCGATTTTCACAGCTTGCACTGACGACTACGACCTGGAGTTAATTGTTAATCGCGTTTTTACACTCGGTCTTTAATCTCATATTACTGGATGCTATTGCGCTAATTGTCATTTGACTACCTATGAAGATACTTGCAATTGATAGTAAAATAGACAAAAGTCTTTAGAGGAATCAAACTCATTACGTTTCCTTGCCGTACTAGCACAATGCTTACTAAGCTTCCAGGCTATGCTAAATACAAAAAATCTGGCTACAGAGTTCAATATTGCTTTTATATAAAATGTGTAGCTGAATATCATGCAATAGAAAACTGATAGAAATATATACCTACACACTGTTTCGAAATTCCAATATTTTCTTTCTCTTAGTTTCCTTAGTTCATTAGTTGTCATCAAATCTTATAGCACTACACTATATTATATGTGGTGTCATGTGTATAGTGTGCCTTCAATAGCCATTGAATATATTAAACGCCTTTCATATATCCTAATATGTATGTATGTAGGTAGTTATTTAAGCTATTAAATTTGATTAGACTTGAATGGGAATACTTTAGCAGCACTTTCATTGATTTTATGTTTATTGATTCGATAACTAGTCTTTGTTTGTTTGTTTGTTTGTATAGTATTTCAATCTGATTAAAACGTGCCACCTAGTAGTAGTAGTAGTAGTAGAAGTAGCCACTTATAAACTAAATGACTCTTTAGCCAGATAATAATGACCTGCAGCATATTGGTATGTCACTCATTCAGGCGGCATGTCCAATCAATTGATTGCATTTAAAATCATTTTTAATACAATTATAATAATTATAAACGTATGTATGCATGTACATATATGAACATGGTATTGGTATTTAAATATTATTTTATTTAATTTTGTTAATAAAGAGCTTAAATTATTATGAAATTGATGTTTAATTAACTATAAATTAATGGCATCGTTCGTGAGCATGGCAAGAATTTTGTCAGAGTATAATTTAACATCATCACGGCATAATTCAATCAATAATCCCCCATATAATCCCTTCAACATGTTAACATTGCTCTCTCTCTCTCTCTTTTTCTGTCTCTGTCAATCTCTTAATTAATCATGTTTTTTCCCATTTCCCCATTTTAATCAATCAGTCAGTAAAAGTATTCCTTTTTTTTCTTTTTGCTTTCTATGGCCTTCCATTTATGCATACTTAAGGAAATCTTACATGTGTTTAATGGTAGTAGCAAATCCTTGCTTAAATCCTTTTCCCTTGAAGAACTTTTCTACTTTATATTGTGATAAGAGTAGCAACAAAAAAAAAAAAAAGGAAACATGTAACCCATTGCACATGTACATACGTAAATACACAAGATATCGAGCATGTTAGTAAAACTAATTAAAATCATAAAAAGTTTTCTTTTTCGTTCTCTTTTTTTTTTTTTGGGGTAATTCAGTTTCCCTTTTTTCTTCTCTTTTTCTCTGACATTCTCTGATAAGTTTTGCATATTTTTCTTTTTTCTTTTTCTTTTACTTCTTAACAAAATCAATACGCAGTTCTGTTAACTACACATACGTCTACACATGTTTGTAAACGACATGCTGGTTTTAAATATCTTCTCAAATAAGTTCATTGTGGAACCCCCAAAAAAAAACCCATAAAGTATGCTTCTTATTTTTATTTCAAATATTTCCATGTATTGGTATGTGCCTGCCCACCCGTATATTGTATCTCTTCTTCGTCTGTATTTAGCATGTGTTTGTCTAGCTTTTGAGATCAGCTGTGCAATGAATAGAAAGAACAATTTTTCAATAATATTAAATGTTTCCATTAAAACATTTTTAGAAATATGGTTGCTGTGTAGCATGTTTCCTTGTTTAAATAAGAAAAAAAAAGAGAATTTTTTAAATACGACTGCATTTGGTCTACAAGTACGTGTCTTATTATTGTATCATATATTTTAGGATAACACCAGATAAGGAGCAGGCAAGTGTGGGGGTTATAGTCTATAAATAATTATTTAAGACTTTAAGCCAATTTTACATAGAAGGTCATGTGTATGGAAGCATATATATATATATATGGCAGGATATGTATACTTTATAGTGAAGATAAGAGCATAGAGCACATAATTCTAGCTCATCGTACAAAAGATATTCGAAACAAAAAAGGACACTTGCGTATGTCAGGTTCGGAATCTAATAAAAAAAAATGTTTAGAAAATAAAAATTTTCCTTGGGTGCCCTGGTAGTCTAGTGGGTAGTGTTCTAGACTATTAGCGTGAGGATAGTGGGTTCGATTCCCACCAGAGACTCCGGTCTGTGACACTACACCGAGCATATATTCAAAGTTACTCAGCTCGTATGTAAATAAAATATAATTTGTAATTGTATTGTAATTAATAAATAAATAAATAAAAATTTTCCTTCAATACGAAATACACTTTCATGACCCAAGTCATGAAACACAAGGATAGTTGGAAGAGCTTATCTGCTCATAAAGGTAGGGTTCCAAATGAGTTATCAGCACAGAGACTGTAAAAGAATTAACATTGTAGTACTATTACCTCTAAAAGAAGTACATATACATACATACATACATAATTGATCATTGCAACTCTTCAGTCAGAATTACGGATCTAGTTTCTCACACCACTTATGTTGTGTGTGTTAATTGTATACATGAGTGGCGGGACCTACAGTTCAAATTCGACTGCGAGTGACAGATTTTTAAGAAACTTTTTCACGACAATTATATTTACTCTCAGAGTTTTTCCCATAAATCTGCTGAGAGGAAGTCGCCGAAGAAATATTTTCTATATTTCGTTTTGATGTCTGACCTGGGCTTTGAACCGTGGCCTTACGTATATAATTAAATTATAATTTGTAATTGTATTGCAATAAATAAAATAAATAAATAACAATTTTCCTTCAATACAAAATCCGTTTATGGGTTTAAAAGTAAACAAAGCCATCTATAACTCAAATTACAATCATGACCCAAGTCATGAAACACAAGCATATTTGGAAGAGCTTATCTGCTCATAAAGGTAGAATTCCAAATAGGTTATCAGCACAAAGACTGTAAAAGAATTAACATTGTAGTACTATCAGCTCCAGAAGAAGTTCATGTACATACATACATAATTGGTCATTACAAACCTAAAGTTAGGATTGCGACCTAGTTTCTCACACCACTTATGTTGTGGGTGCTAATTTTAAAAATGAGTGGTGGGACCTACAGTTTAAAGTCGACTGCGAACGACAGATTTTTAAAAAGTTTTCATGGCAATTTTCATTTATTCTCAGAGTTTTAGCCAGAAATCTGTTGAGAAAAAGTCGCCAAAGAAATATTTTTTCATTTTTTCGTTTTGATGTCTGATCTGGGCCTTACGCCTTATATGCCAACACACTATCTACTAGACTAGACTACTACTACCACTAGACTATGGTACATATACTGTACAGAATATTAAACGCCATTTTTAGACCGTTATTCAATTTCTTTTTCCCAACTATGTAGCAACACATTATGCCCCTTGAATCTGTTCCATAACCATGCGACATGCCACCGATATGGTTAGTCTTTGAGCTTTGATAAGGATAGATACCTCTTTTGACTAGAAAGCTCAGTGCGACTTTTATAGTTCATCTTTTCTCATTTCACTTCGTACTTACTTAACAATAATCCTTTAGTCAGGATTACCACTTAGTTTCACACAACACTTATGTTGTGTTTGTTAATTTTATTCACGTGTGGCGGAGCGTCGACTCCGAACGATAGATTTGAGAAACTTTTTGTGGCAATTTTACTTTACCCTCCTAGTTTTGCCAGACGACTGCTGAAAGAAGAAGAAGAAGCTACAGAAATATTTTTCGTATTTCTCAGCTCAGAAGTTTGAACCCAAAGCTCGTGTCGAATAAGCCAATACACTACCTACTAGACTATGGCCATATTTTAGTTCTGCATCGCCGAATAACCTTCTTTTAATTTCTGTTGAAAATTGAAATTTCCAAGTAAAGAAAGCCAATTCCATCTTCAATGCATTTAAAAAGTTTGCTGGCATTTATTACGGCATCAAGCTGTGAATTGCCTGCCACGAGCGCTCTTTATATTAGCAAAAATGTATAGCCTTGTATCCTATCACATTTTCCATTGAATCCATCATCCACTCATATATTCTACTGCTGTATGGGATAATTGTTATACGGAATATATCCACTGATTCCCATATAAAAAAATGGAAAATTAAATTTTTCTTTTTATGTAGAATTCCTCTTAGCCTTATTACCGTAATCAGCTTAACTTGTCCAATTAAATGTGCTTTTCGTGTAAACTCTTCAGCTGTCGTGTGTTTCAGCGGTGCCAGGGCTCCCTTACCGGTACAAATTAATCATTTTCCCTTTTATTCGGTGGGTTATTGTACGTTTACATAGAATTTTTTTCTCTCTCGTGTTCTATTCATAATACATTTTTTATAAACACTTTCGGTATATTTGTTGTTATTTGTGCGTCCTTTTGTTATTTATCGATTTATTTGCCTATTTATGTCGAAAACATTAGACATTTGATGGTAAAGAGCACAATAAAATGGAATGAAAAAAAACGCCAAAGAATTCTTAAACCATCCCTGCCTGCTTTTCTAAAAGTTGAAGTTTATTTCGGGCAATTTTTTGTTTTCTTTCTTGTTTTTTTTTTTTTTTTTTTTTTTTTTTGTTTACGAGCCCACAAAAATTCACCAGCTGTTTGTCTGAAGGCTTAAAACAAATTCTTTTTCTCTACTTTTTTTTATAAATTTTGCGTTGCTGGAAAACTTTGTTTCATTTTTCTTGGTCTAGCATGGTTTTCTACTGCAGCATATTTTAAGGCGCCTTAAACTTTCTTTTATATTTTATCTCTCGGAATTTTTTGTTTTAAATTGATTTCGTGTTTATAAATATTTTTGCTATAAACAAAGTAATTAGTATTCCAAAGCCTGTATATTTTTATTAATTTTTTCTTGCTTTTAAGAAACCATAAATTTTATTAATGCTGTTCGCGAAAACAGGACTATGAATACAGAGAATTTAATTATAAAATTTTTACTTGACTCTCTTATGTACTTTTTTTCTACCTGCAATTAATTTTGTAAAGAAAATGTAAAGCCTTCTTTTAGGCGCAAAAACTTTTAAAAGAAATGTGAACGAAAAAGTGTACAACTAATTGAAATTCTTTTTTAAAAGTTCCTAACGAAAAGGAAAGTAAATAATCTGTCATATTAAAACAGCTAAATCCAGTTTTACCAAAGATTATTTACTTTGTTACAATATCATGTACTAAACTGTGATTATCCCTTAAAATATGTTCAAATTTTTTCTTATTTATTTACAATCTTTAAATAATAAATGGTTTATTATTTGGAGAATAAATTTTCTTTATAAAACTATTTCATCTAAACAAACTGGCATTCATTCAAATGCTTGTAATCAAGTGAAAATATTTTCTTTTGCATTTTGTAAGATTTTAGAAGAATTTATTTCTCTCATGTCAAATACATAAACTCATAGTTTTCGTTTAAAATGTATAATAATATGCCAGAATAAGTTTGAAAAATATTTGAATTCTTTGTATGTTAGTATCATGCAAATGTCAAGCATATTTCTTTTGTTCATAATAAAAACCATAAAAACCACATGCTATTAATTTATAACAATACATAGTATTCAAATAGAATACTTTGATCTCTTTTTTGAAATGCTAAATCGAAAAATTCAATTAATTTTATAAGCCATATAAAATAAATGTTGCATACTTTCAGGTGTCTTAAAAATATTGTAATTTAAAGCATAACTTAAGGAGCAAGAAAGATAAATTTCATATTTTTTATCATCTGCAATTAGTTTTTGAAATTTCTATTTCAAATTCCATTTCCTTTATAGTTTTTGACCTTTTCTAGCTTATTTAAGAAACAAACAAACATAAAAATAAATAAACAGAACAATAATTGTACATAAATTGTCTGGAATACGATTAAAAATTCATTTGCAATGTAGACAACAATTTCCGTCATGTCTGGCATTTTTTTTTAATAAATTGCAATAGAAATTGAATGCTTAAGACAAGACTAGCACATGATGATAAGGCAAAGCAATTTTGCTTGGTTTGATAAGATCGTAAAATTAAATGCAAGCATGACATCAAGCTCTATGGCATGCAAAAGCAAAGTTTTAAAAAATAAATTATAAACGTTTTAGTTGTACACGTGTTTTGGTAAGGCCAGTCATGGTTTGAAGATGCCGCAGTAGAACCCCGTCTCCAACAAAACGAAATATGAGAAAATATTTTGGCGGCGACATCGTCTCAGCAGATTTCTGACAAAAACTCTGGGAGTAAATAAAATTGCCATGAAAAAGTTTCTCGAAAATCTGTCGTTCGAAATCGACTTTAAACTGTAGCTGCTGCCACTCATGTATAAAATTAACACTCACACACATAAGCGGTGTGAGAAGCTAGGTCGTAGTCCTGACTGAAGGTTTGTAATGGCCAATTATGTATATATGTATGTATGTATACTATGTAGCACAAATGAAAGTCGTGCACACTGAATTTCAACAAAATCTATTGCATTTAACGATAAGATAAATCAAATGCCTACAAAAAAAAGGAAGGAAATCTATGTTAAACAAGATAATAAATTATCCATAAGCAATTAAGAAACGTATTTTACTATCGTGTATAATAAATTAAATAAAATCCTTAGAAAAACAAACAAAATTTAAATCGAAAACAAGAAAACAAAATTTAGATACACAACAGGGAATAACTTTTCTTTAACAAATGTCACTAATCACTTGAATTTATTTCATTTCATTTCATTGTTTCCATTGCTTAAATCTCTCTCACACTTAAAGACAATTGTCCCGAGTGTAGTTTAAATTTGAAACAATTTCTACTTCTTGTTTAAATATCACTGACCTCTGTATTCTGTATGGCATGCTCTTTAAGAATTTCCATTTAAAATCCAGTGGTATTTATTTAATATTTATTTATTATATATGTATGGTGTGTTCATTTATTTCTTCTACTTTTTTATGGATTTTCTTTATTCCTCGCCAACTTCCTGAAAGAAACATAAAAAATTGTAGAAAAATGGAGAGCAAAAAAAAGAAATTAAGAAAAGTGTGCAAGAAAAATTTATCTTTTTGTTTTTCTCTCTCTCTCCGTCTCTTTCGTTTTTCTTTATTGTACATTTTGTGAAAATTTATTTCATTTTTTCTTTGCGTTTTTTCACTCATTTCGTTACTAAATGGTTAACTTATGCAAATTAGTTTTAACGTACAAGTGCAGAATACTTAAAACGATGTTTAACATGAATATGTTATAGACGACTTAAGCGTATACAATACACATGCACTGCACATACAATACACATACAATACATATACAATATGAAATACCAGTACAGTTTTGCCCCGTGCCGTTCTTCTCCTATGCTATATACAAATAACAGTATCTGTTTTATTTTTATTATAACTACAGTCAGAGCTAAAATTTGCTGTACATATTAGAGTAGAAGTGGAAGAAGTGGGTTGTGCTGAAAGGCATTGGTTTCACAGACAATAATACCAAGAGACTTACAAACTCTTGTAATACCTTTAGCTGCAATCTATTTTTGCAGAGTAGCAATTAATTAATAATAATTAAGAAGCCACGGTAGCCTAGTAGGCTTAGGTTCAAACCCCAGATCAGACATCAAAACGAAAATATTTAGAAAAATTTTTCTTCGGCGATTTCCCCTCATCCGATTTCTAGCAAAAAGTCTATGAGAGTAAATAAAAAGGCCATGAAAAGTTTCTCAAAAAATTTGTCGTTTGAAATCGACTTTAAACCGTAGATCCCGCCACTTATGTTGGTATGGAATATTACGTTTTTATAGCTGGTCATACTTCAACTTCCTCTCTTTATATAAATGAATTCTTTTCAGATTCCTTGTGATAATAACGTCCGATTTTAGCAGTTCTTCTGTTTCAAACAAACAAACGGGACCTCAGAGCCATGAATATTTGATATCAGCGTTGAGTTTAGTCGCCGTAGTCTAGTAGATAGTGTGTTGACTTATTAGACTTAAGGCCAGGGTTCGAGCCCCAGGCCAGATACCAAAACAAAATACAAAAAGTATTTCTTCGGCGACTTCCTTTTAGAAGATTTCTGGCAAAAACTCTGAGAGTAAATAAATAAATTGCCATGAAAAGTTTCTCAAAAATCTGTCGTTCGGAATCGACTTTAAACTGTAGCTCCCGCTACTCAAGTATAAAATTAACACATTCGGAATGGAAATGGACTTTAAACTCTAGGCCCCGCCCACTCATGTATAAAAATAACACACACAACATCAGTGGTGTGAGAAGCTAGGTCGTAATCCTGTATGTATCAATTAACATAATTGAGCATGTCAGCTACAGATAAGCCTTGTGGCGCTTTATATATTGGTTTGGCCCATATTTTTATGTGGAGTGGTTTACGATATGATCTATCGCACTCTGTTGGACAAGCTGTTTAGGTCATCAAGTTTTTTAGATATTAATTGGCACGACAAAGTTACATTCCTTCTCCTTTATATACGTCAGGTAGCATAATATTTCGTGGCTATGCATAACTAAACGGCCTATTTAGAGGTCAATTTAGAAGGTTTATAGAAATGGATTCCTTAGCAGATTTTTGGCAAAAAACTCTGACAGAAAATAAAATAAAATTTATCAAGAAAAATGTTCTCAAAAACTTCTGTTGTTCACAGTCGACTTTGAGCTGTTGGTTCATGCCACTCATGCATAAAAAAATTAACACAGACAACATAAGTGGCGTGAGAAGCTAGGTCGTAGTCCTGACTAAAGGGTTGTAATTACCAATCATGTAAGTGTGTATAGAGACGTATTCAAACGTAAATTAAAAATCGAAGTTGGTGCACAAATTGAATTTTAAAACAACAGCATAATTTAACTAAAACGCCTGGCTGGTATTTCTTAAACATCCCAGTAATTTATTGAAGTTGAGGATTCTATCCAAATCTCCCTTTGGCTAGATACGTTCGAATGTACTGCTGTCTCAGTGCTCATGAACGCAAATGGGAGTATCCATCTCGTTGTCTTCCGGTTTATCGGATGACAGATTTGCCTGTCTTAGAGTGTAATTTATGCATTCCCTAATATTAACTCATCCAAAAAGGATGCATCTATGCACTATGCCTCACAGTTAGAGACATTACTTGAGCTGTTTATAAAACGTTTCAGGGAATGGCATTTATTTATGGCCTAATCTTACATGCGTTTAATTGGGCCTGCTTTGATTATTTTCTTTCAATTTCAAGATTATTGTTCAAAATTTTAAGAGATTTTGTAAAATTTATTCCACATTCATTCATCTTAAGCTCTAGTACGTTAATTTTTTTTCAAACTTCAATAGACGCCCCTCCATGTATTAACAATGGCTAGAAAGTAGTAAGAAAATCCCGCTACGAAGATTTAAAATATACCACTCAAGTGCTACAATATATTTGTATTTTTTTTTTTTCGTTTTTTGTTTTTATTGCCAAAATGTTCGTGTAGATTATGTGGATGGAGGAGGCGTTAAAAGGAGTAATAATTTCCTTTTATTTTTTAATAACGTTCCTCTGCTCACTCTTTCATTCTTGCATGAACAACATTTTGTTCGCTTTTCCCATGTACATCATACATTATGATTCTCTCATATTCATGGGTAATTCTCGTTTTTGGGGCTCTCGTGGCATAAAGTAATAAATGTTTGTTAAACATTAAGCAAAAAATAAGAACAAAAGAAATAAAATAAACACTCTAATAAAAATGCATAAAAAAGAGAATTTAGAGACAAAACTAAACTGAACTCAAGGAACCAAACGAACCGAACTGGCTGGCAGGCAGGCAGGCACTCATGCTCTTCAGCTCATATGGGGAAGTTGAGAAAAAAAATTAACAGACAATTTTTATCGCCGCATAAAAAGCTATATTAAGGTGGTTCAAAATATTGCAAAACAATACCTCCTTCTCTTTTTGATTTTTAAATAAAATTTTAATTTTAATTTCTGTTTCAAGTTTTCTTGTGCTTATGTGAACTGCCTATTGAATACCTATAAAGAATTCCTATTCACTGTATGCATAAGAAACCATAACGTAAGCGTTAGTATTAGAAATATGTGAGGATATTTAGTGTCTATCGGGTCAAAGAGCACACTGAAAATGTTATTTAAATACGATATAAAAACTACAAACAACTAACCACACATAAAATAAAACAAACATGCAGGTTTATTACTCTCCAGCAGTGAAATAAAAAAAATTAGAAAAAAACAAAATAAATGTGTTAAAGGCCTTTCAAAAGACTATTAAAAAATTTATATAAAAAAATCTAAATATACATACAATATATGTATATATACATTCATATGTATACATATGCAGCACAAAAGGCCGCTGGCCGTAAGATAAATCATGGAGCATGTAAAACATCATTGAAATACAAACACAAAACGAGCCCAACTAAAGGGTGTTTTTTATAGAGGTATAGAACTTTAAGTTGGCATTACTTTTCAAGATGGCGACCGATTTAACAGCTGTCAAGTGATTTATTCTCAGTTTGGTTTAGCAATTCATCATGAATAGACTCACGCCTGTACAACGCTTGCAAATAGTGCAATTTTATTTCGAAAATAATAGTTCTGTGCGGAAAACGTATCGCGCACTACGTCCATTTTATCGTCGACAAAATCGTCCATCAGAGCAGTTAATTCGATTAACCATGGAACGTTTTCACACCACGTTTACTCTTATTGATAACTCGCATCCCCAGAGACGCTGTACGGTGCGTACAGAAGAAGCTATTGCTGCTGTAGAGCGTAGCATTGAGGAAGACCCGAATGAGTCCATCCGCCATCGAGCACAGGAATTGGATCTGTGTCCATCCACTTTATGGAAGATTTTGCGGAAGGATCTTGGTTTGCGTGCTTACAAAATCCAACTCGTGCAAGATTGGAAGCCAAACGATCATCAAGTGAGGCGTAGATTCGTCGAATGGGCCCAAAACGAGATTACCGTTGTTCCCGATTTTCATAAGCGAATTTTGTTTAGCGATGAACCGCACTTCTGGTTGAATGGCTACGTCAACAAACAAAACTGCCGCATTTGGAGTGAAGGTAATCCTCAAGTGTATGTGGAAACACCGTTACATCCAGAAAAACTGACTGTTTGGTGCGCTTTATAGGCTGGTGGAATCATTGGTCCGTACTTTTTCAAAAACGATGGTGGCCAGAACGTTACAGTCAATGGTGATCGGTATACAGCCATGATTACTAACTTTTTCATTCCTGAATTGAATAACCATGATGTCCAGGAGATGTGGTTTCAACAAGACGGCGCAACATGTCACACAGCTCGTGCCACAATAGATTTATTGAAAGACACGTTTGGTGACCGCCTAATTTCACCTTTTTGGACCTGTGAATTGGCCTCCAAGATCTTGTGATTTAACACCGCTAGACTACTTTCTGTGGGGCTATGTAAAGTCATTGGTCTATGCGGTAAAGCCACAAACGCTTGACCATTTGGAAGACAACATTCGCCGTATTATTGCCGATATACGGCCACAAATGTTGGAAAAAGTCATCGAAAATTGGACGTCCAGATTAGACTACATCCGCGCCAGCCGTGGCGGTCATATGCCAGAAATAATATTTAAAATGTAATGCCACAAGATTATCTTTCGGATAAATAAAATTCATGTCAATCGAATAATCCATCGTTGTTTTATTGCAACTTAAAGTTATATACCTCTATAAAAAAACACCCTTTACAAGTACGAAATGGGCAGAGTGCCACCCCACCAAATATTTACATTATATTGTATTTTCATTTAATGTCTTCTCATTTTTGTTTCATTTTTTCTCGTGTTCATTTTTTTTCTTCTTCATTAAAATGAGAAAATACAACTCCGCCTACACAATTTCTCTTATTCCAATGAAACATTTGCATGGCCTTCGTCCAAAAAAACCCCGAAACAAAAAAGGAAAACAAAAAAATCTAAATTACACTTATAAATATTTACACATACAAGCACACATGCACAGCTGAACATATATATGGATACTGTATATATATACGCTCACACTATTTCTCTTAGACATCCTTCAAGACGAGGGCAATGTAATGTTAGTTTTATACCGATGAGAACCAAAAGGAGAATAAAAGAAATTTACTATGAGTGTGTGTGTGTGTGTGTGTTTGTACATCTGTAAACCTAAAACAGTGAAATAATATGCAAACAAAATAATATTAAAAATAATAACCCATAAAAGTATGCAATGGTTTTTATTTTTCTTACACATACATATGTATAAACAAACCTATGCATACCCATATAGTTCAAATAAAATCTATTTGGAGAAAGCATTGTTCACATAAAAGCCGGCCATAATAAATAAGCATTTTAAGAAAATTCCATCTTTGTACACTAGTCAGCAGTGGCAAATCGAAATAGCAAATGCAGCGAAAAGGCTGAGGGCCTCGGTTCAAACCCCTCGTCAGACATCTCTAACAAAAACGAATTATGAAAAAATATTTCTACATCCTCTCAGCAGATTTGGGGCAGAAACTCTGAGAGTCAAATAAAATTGCTATGAAAAGTTTCTCAAAAAAATCTGTCGTTCGGAGTCGACTTTAAACTGTAGGTTCCGCCCACTCATGTATAAAATTAACACACACAACTTAAATGGTGTGAGAAGATAGGTCGTAATCCTGACTTAAGGGTTGTAAAGATCAATTATGTATGTAACCTTTTTTATAAAAGAAATACCAGATAGATTGTTCTATGATAATAGTTTACACCATACAGAGAACGTCCAAAAAAAAACAAAAATTAATCGTTATAATCTCTTCTAATGCCCTTACTTACTGTAGTACTACACACATACATAATTAATTGGCCATAACAAACCTTCAGTCAGGATTACGGACCTAGTTTCTCACACTACTTATGTTGAGTGTGTTAATTTTATACATGAGTGGGCGGAACCTACAGTTTAAAGTCGACTCCGAACGACAGATTATGGAGAAACTTTTCCATGGCAGGTTTATTTACTCTCAGAGTTTTTGCCAGAAATCCGCTGGGAGGAAATCGCCGAAGAAATATTTTTTTTCATATTTCGTTTTGATGCCTGACCTGGGATACAAACCCGGGCTTTACGTCTAATAAGCCAACACACTACCTATTAGACTACGGCGACTTCAATACTATAGTGCTACTCAGGCTTAAATGAAGCCAGTAATGGTTATGCGAATTCATCATCTAGTTTATCCAATGTATTGTTGGTATCACAACGGGTTAATCATGTTTCTATGGCGACTGCCAATTTAAACTAATCTAACCCTGCTGTTCATAAATAAAGAAGAAAAATATTAACGCATCGTATTAACTAAATCATTATTAAATTACTATTAAATCAGCAAAAGCTATACAGAGAAGAAGCATCAATCAATTAATTAAACTGGAAAACATTTTGAAACTATTTTTAATGTAATCGGATTTTTAAAGAAAATGGAAAATAGTTTTGCAGCTTGTGCCAAATATTTTTACAAATGGAAGATAAAAATAAATACGAACAAAACTCAAGCCACTATCTTCGCCCAAGCGTTCGCCAAACCGCCAGTTATGTCTAAGTAAAGATCAAATAATGATACGCAATGAGGTGAAATACTTAGGCCTATGTTTAGATAAAAAACTAAACTTTGCGAAACATATCGATGAAGTTTGCAAGAAATCTCTCAAAGTTATTAGGGCTTTGTGGCCCATTATATGCCATCGTTCAAGACTGAAAATTAAAAACAAAAATTTAATTTTTAAGAGCGTTATAAGACCTACCTTGACTTATGCATGCCCAATATGGTATACAGCAGCAAAAACTCATTTTAAGAAACTCCAGGTTATTCAAAGTAAATGTTTAAAAATTATTAACAAAAAAACATTGGAGATACTTTACTCGCTTGGTTCATAAAGAAACAGGATATGACCTAATCGTGGACTTCATAATGAAACTGAAAAGCAAGTATTTCGAGACAGTACAAAATTATCCTTATCAGTTAATCATCCAAGCGGACAAATAGGTATAGTCGCCTTTTGTTCTCAAATGCCTTATATACATAAAAAAATTCCGGCATAATTTGATCATCCCTCCTTTCATATAAATGTTTTCCTATTTTTCCTTTAAGAAATATTAAAAATAAACATTGTAAATATTGTAAATAATTTGTAGAATCTGTGATAAATAATTGTAATATTCGTTGTAGTATCCTTAGATAGAATCTCGAAACCACCAAAACGTATATATGTATGTATATATAAAATTTGAATAAAGATGAAATTTTTAAATAAATAAAAAAATGTAATCGGATTTTAAATGAACAATTCTGTGTATAAAAATGTTCATTTGTCAATGCATAAATATAAGTGTGTAATAAAACTTATGAGGCTTTTAAACTTTTTAACACGTGTTTATAACCGTAAAAATAATCTTTAATACACATTCACACACACACGGATTGGAATTCTCGAAAATATTCAGCCCCAATAGCATTATTATTAATAACAAACAATAAAAAGAAAATAACAACAACAGCAGCAAACAAAAAAAAAACGAGATATAAAAGACGGTCCCTTACCATCCATTGTTCATAACATTTAATAACAAGGCAAGACAAGACAAGACATTCACGTTTAAAAATTCATTCACACTTTCTGCATTTAAAAATCTCACACAAGTACGTTGAAATTTTTATAACAAAAATTTTATGATGAATATTTTTTTATAATACAGCGTGTTAACGTTTTTTAATGCATTCAATGGAAACAGAAATAAAAAATAAAAAATAAAAGTAAATCAGAATAAGCAAATCTTATAGTTTTATTTGTTAAAAAAGGAACATGTATTCCCTGTTTTTAATAACTTCGAAGAGAAGAGAGAGAGAGAGAAGGTAATAAAAATCAATGCATACTTTCAGGTTAATACTCATTTTATATTTTTATAATGCAATAATGAAGTCATTTAAATAAACTTTTTACGTGCGGCAACGCACATAAAAAATAACTGAAAGGAATTACTTGACTTCACAATAAAAAGAAAATTTTTGATTTGAAATTAAAATCACAATAAAAAATTATGCTCAAAACAGTAATAAAATTCAACTTTCGCGTTTGGATTTTACGTCAAATTGCAGGCCCCGATCTTTAATGGATTAAATGTATTTAGAGCAACTGGTTGTAATATCCAATAATGTACGCAGAATATATAGGCTTTCTATAGAAAGTAAGGCTGCGTTTCTAATAGTGACGCACAGTAAGCCTACTTGAGATACTTGATTGACTTCCTCTCGTTCAATTTACAATTCGTATGCTTTTTTTAGGAGATCCTTAAGTTTTTCAACACAATTCCTAACCTTCCATTAGGGTTTTCATGTAGCTTCCCTTAGATTTTTAAAAAAATTTGCTCACTTATACGAAAGCCAAATATACAATCTCATGCATTTGCTGAGACATAAATTGTTTTTTTTTTAATGACAAATCCCAAAATCGTTCTACAAGAATTGCGAAATTGCCTCTGAAGACACATTTTTATATAGAAATCGATATTTTGTTGTACCCGAGTTAATAAATATACGACTTCAGTAGACACACATGACACATCCAACTTCTTTTAGGAATTTTGGAATATTCTATATTAGCAGTATAGGAAATAACACCAGGAAGTTGGGTAAGATCAGATACGATATAAGATATTCGATAGGCGAACTACCATGTGAAACTTTTTAGACTTTATACGATCTAAGTGTACTTAGCGTTTCTTTACAATGATATGGAAATTTATATTATATTCTCTTTATTTCTTTAGACTTCTTACACAATAGACATTCATAGGCTTTTTTATTCTTCTGTTTTCCTAGACACACTGTTCCACTATTCTGGAATACATCTACTTGTACAGCAGTTGCTTTATATCGATACCATGGATAATGAATTATAAGTTCTATTTCCAATTCTTTTTATAATTTTTATTAACAATCTGTTCTCTCTGAATTCTATTCTTATGTACTCCTTTGCAGAAGACAGCAATATTTGTCATTCACATTCGTTCGAACACGGGCTGAGCCCTTAGGAGTTAGAGGCGAAAAAGCGTACTATGAATGACTGACTTACATCCGGCCTACGTTCAATCTTCGAATAAAATCGGGTGAATAAGGTCGACTTTAATGCACTAAAGATCCAATTGACATACAAGCGCAACAATACAATTGGCTTCCCTGTAGTTAGGGTAGTATAGAGTATGTAAATACTAGGGAATCAAAAGCTCTTGATGTTCGGTACATGAAAATTCAATGCGATTTTTGTGTCAAAAGAAGTGTTCAAGTGCTTCAGTTTCTTCAGGCGGTGCAAATTCATCTCCTTACTATTTACGGCAGTTATGTATATCCGACCGAGAATGAAATACATTTCTCATGCATTGCCCGCTGTCCCAAGTCTATCTTGAGGCTACTCGAACGCGTACAGAAAAGGTTGAAAGTTCTCATTAATGATGGCAGGGTATCCAACTCTATTGGTTAGTGTTTCACTACTCTATTGCTGGCTAAATAAAGAGATTTGTTTCCGAAAACCATACATTCAGACGTAGTACTCATCTTTCTCGCAGAGCACATACGTTTGTGAACGATTGAAAAGTGGAACACACAATGCATTACAGAGAAAAATCGGTCTTTAGTTGCACAATCGCAAAAGTTTTTCCTGGCACTTTATATACATAAATACATACATAAATACATACAAACAAACAAGACATCAGCGATGAGTATTCAAACAGATGAGTAGAATTGAATCATACTCATAATTTCTGATTCAATGAGTGTTGGTTGCTATAAAAAAAAGTCCAGTCTCTATATGTTAAACTATACCCCTAAGGCTACTTCATTAATTATTTTTTTTCTTTTTGGCCTTTTTGAATATTTATTCATTTTTCTCCATATTGATATTTCAAATTCAAACACCAGTGAGTATGAGTAATAATTAATAAGAGTGCATAGAGTCATGGTACAACACTCATACGCCTTCAGTTCAATTATGGCATTCAACTGATATTTGACATCGCATGTGCGTTGTACTTATAAACACTGACTATAATAATACAGTGTGTGTGTATTTTTGTGTATTTTGTTGTTGTTAGATTGTATTATAATTAATGTATGTATATAACAATTTAAATTGTATACTTATTTTTGTATGATTTTAAATTGGATTTTAAGTAACAAAACAAACCCAAACAAGTCCATATCAATTTAAATGTTTTTCATTTTCGTTTTTTTTTTGTTTTTGTTGTTGTCAATTAAATAAATCTTTACTATGCATTAAACCTCACAAGGTCATGCACATTGTAATGTAATGGAAAACAGCAACAACAACAAAAACAAAAACTAAAAAGAAAAACTATTTAACAAAACATCACATATACATACATACATACATGCATGCAAACAAATACAAATGCAAACAAGCAAAAATAACAAATTCTAATTAACAGTGTTGCATTTCGTTTTACAAATAATTAAAACTGAATTGTGCAAGAAAGCCAGAACAGAAAAGAGAGAAAACACAAAGGGAGATAAAGAAAGATAGAGAGAGAGAGAAGGGAAGGCATTATATGGTTAAATTTATTTACAAATATGTACACTTACACTAACGCCCACATTAACAAATACTTGTGATTGTCATACGTTGCATGTGTATTATTCTTAAACACACAACGTATGTGGCCAGGCATGTGATTGTATGTGTTTGTAGAATGTTTTTTGCTGAAAAAATTATTTTAATTTCGAATTTTCCCTTCTGTCTTATTGTTGTTATTTTTGTTGTTGTTATTGCTGTTGTTTCCATTTCTATTTCTATTTTTGTTTCTAAGGCTGTCGTTGTTTTCAATTTATTTTGTAAAACCACTTTTCAAGAGGAAATCTTTGCATTAAAAACCACAAAGATATTCCAAAAAAAAAAATAAAAAAACAAGAAACAAACTCAGCAATTGCAGCAACAGCAACAATAAACAAAATCCTTCTTTTTTTTGCTTTCTGCAACAAATACGATTCGTATGCATTATTATAAGCAACAACAACAACAACAGCAACAACAAAATATAAACAAATAAACGAAAATATCCTTGAATTATAAACAACAATAACCACACATTACCAATGACTCTTTCTCACAGTGTAGATTGCATGTGTATGTGTAAATAAATGAGTAATAGTACAATACTTACAAATACATACACACTACAGGCATGTACGAATGTGTGTGTGTGGCCTAATACAACATATAACGTATATGGTAATGGTAATATGGCATGTAAGACTTATTTGCATACAAATGTAAATCCCTCACTTACTCTCTCTGCCTTACTCTGTACTTGCATTTACATTTAAAAGTACTCGTATTTGCGTTGGTTTGATGTGTATGTGTTTATATAAGTATGTGTTTATATATTTGTATCTGTATCCGTATGTGTATTTGTATTTGGTTTTTTTTTGGAACTAGAAAATCTTTTAAGCCAGCTTTTTTGTTTTGCTTGCGAGAAATATAGAAAAATGAAAAATATTTCGTTTCAAATGTAATGGCAAAGAATGGAATAACAATACCACAAAACAAAAATACAAAATGACTTTCTGTGATCTGAAACAAAACATGCATATATTAATGTATGTACATATGTACACATAAAGAACTCATAGATAAGCTCATCTGTATACACTGTGGTTCGATTACTACTCTTCTCATACAAAATTTTTAACATTCCTGCCAATTCTTTCAATGCGTTTGAAGAAGCAAAACATTACTTACAGTAAAATAGGCCTCCTAACGGCAAAGATAAAGAAAATCAGCATTTCATTTGAGACTAACCAGATTAAGCGTACTACGTACTTAGTAGTAGCTTCTCACGCCAACTAGGGTGTGCGTGTGTGTGTGTGTGTTTTAATTTTATCCTTGAGCGGATCTACCTACAATTGAAAGTTGAAAAACTAATTTTTGATAACCTTTTCAGAGCTTCTACCAGAAAACTGCTGAAGGCAAGTCACCTAAATAAATAATTTTCCTTAATTCGAGTGAGTTCGAGATGTCTGAGCCAGGGATTGAACCACGCACGGACTCTCATCTAATGAGCCAACACACTACTTGCAAAACCATAGCTACTCCAAACTTAAGCGTGTAGGGTTTACAAAAGAAGAGATTCTGACAATCTACTAAAAGTGGCTACAAAAAAACTGCAGAAGCAAGTGGTTTACTATTACACACAAGCAGATTGCCATGAAGGCAAAACCAAATGACAATTTCAAACTTTTTTTTAACAACTATTTTCTAAAGGCTGGAGAACCCTTGTCTCTCTTATCGAATGTTCCGTGTAGCTGTCTGTCACAAACAGGTGGTCGAGGAATACTCTCCAAACACTCCTTTATTACTACGGGTGGATAAATCCAAGTTTTTTGTTTTGACAAAACCTTTGTCAATTACTAGAAGAGAACATCTGGAAGAGAATGAAATCTTAATTTTCAATAGAAACAGTTGAGGGAATGATTGCCTGGAGAAAAGCAAGCAAATGAACTGATAGGGTGGGCTACAGCATTCATCCTGTAACAGATCACAGAAGAATTATTAAATGACGAAAAATATAGACAAATATTCACGTACGGTAGCATTTCTTTTTTTATTTTTTACGCCGAGGAGGGGTAAATGTACCTAACCGCACCATAGAGGAAGTCGTCACATCCTGCGTGTGTGGGGCCCTCACCCACTATATCCCCCTCGTCTCCTGTAGACTTGTTTGGGCCCACTCCGAAACTACGGTTTTATTACTTCGGAGTGGAGTCCTTTTGGCCCTTTGGCCTCTCCAAGTTCATATCAGCGTCCGGATTGCGTATCGAAAGTTGAGGAGACATCCAAGCGTCTCCACTATTCCTTTCGTCTAAATCTTCGTCTTTGTTTCGATTGGCACGTGTGGCAGTATCACCTATGCCGACATGCTTACTCGTTCTGCAGCCTCAAGATCTCTCTTCTTCCGTCTCAGAATGCGTTCTACGTAATTCACCACCGAGGTCCAATTTTTACTACTCGCAATCATAACCCCTGTGATCGTTCCAACTATTGACGTCAGTACAGAGCGATAGCTCTGCCAGCGTGCGTGCACAGTCGAAAACAGTGTGTTCTGCATCATCAATTACCTCCCCTTCCTCGTAAACACAGTAAGGGCAAGCGGTCTTGCCCATTCTGTGCAGATATTTCCTAAAATATCCGTGACCCGATAGCATCTGCGTAACGTAGTAATTTACATCTCCAAATTTCCGACAAATCCATGGCCTTATGTCCGGAATAAGTCTCGCCGTCCATCTTCCTTTATCTTCCTCATTCCATCGTTGTTGCCATTTTGAAATGGTATTTTCCCTGAAGCAACTGGTTATGTGATTTCCAACCGATTTCTCCTTATAAATCTCCATCCGCTCCGCTGCCAGCAGATCTACAGGGATTGTACCTTCTATCACCAGTACGGCTGGAGCGGACACTGTACGATATGCCGACGTGATACGCAATGTACGGTAGTATTGTATTGGTGTTGGCGATAGAGGCAGTTCGAAGCGATAATCATTTAAGGAAAGGGGCACTTAAGGAAAGTATTCACTTCCCAAGCAAATAATAACGGGCGTTAAGCGTTATAAACAGAGTAGCTAACTCAACCTACTCTGTAGTTTTAGTCACAGCAGCTGTTGAAAAACCATTTCAATCCGAGTTTAGTGGACAAAACATTACATTTAAATCCTTTAGATGTACACCACCACAGTTATTCGTTTGAAAGCAACCCACAGTGCCAGTGCACTTTACATTTTCAATTCTTCAACTGATTGTACTGTACACAGTCTGAATATAAATGGATTGTATAGTAAGCAGAGTGGAGTGGTATGTAAATGATGAGTAGTTTTACTACACTTGTACAACTCATTTACTATTTTTTATTTTCTTTTTTTTCAATACTTTTTCACAACAATTTCCTATCCTTTATGTGGGGTTTGTTTCTACTTTATATTGTCAATGTCAAACAAATAAACACAGAAATTCACATGAAAAACAGAAGAGAGAAAATATTGTTACATTCAGGTCGTTTTTTTTTTCATTCCCAAACCACTTTTGTTGGCCTAAATGTGTAACAAATGAAGCGCAAAAACTACTACCTACAGAGAGACAGAGAGAGAGAGAGAGAGAGAGAAAGAGAGAGAGAGATAGACACACAAATACAATCATATCACTAAACTGTTAAAGTTACATCAAAAAACGAAACGCATAGTGGTTACCAGAAAAAAAAAGACAGAAGGTTATGCTGATATTGTGTTGTTCTAGCTGTTGCAATTGTTTTATTTGTTTAAAATACAAATAAATGTCCGTATCTATTAAAACATTAACAATATTTTGTTGATTTTATTTTTTGATTTTTTTTTACAAAACGCCTCTCTTGTCTTTTATTGTCTGTTGTTAATTTTTTTATTTTTGGAAAGGGATTTACATATGGTTTCTGTTTTTGTAAAAATATTAACAAAAATATTTCTACAAATGGAGTGCAAAAAAAAACACACAAAATACATTGAAAATCACATATGTATGCCACAATAGCCTCTGCACGAGATCGTTTTATTTACCAAAAACTGCAAAAAAAAAAAACAAAGAAGATCCACTTGTTCATACACATACATACATACACAGACAGTTAATAGTGGAGTTAAAAACGAAAACGTTTAATAAAAGAAAAACAACGAAAGTTAAGCAAGCTGTTTTAATGATTTAATTCGAATTTAATTCCCCTGAAACATATGTTGCCACTCCAATGTAAATACACTCTTCTACATACATACACATATGCTGTAGTATTGAGCAACTGATATACTTACATACACACATAGAGATCGAATGTAATCAATTCGTAAGGAGGGGAAGTTAATCAAACAGTAAATTAAACCGGAAACAGTCATGCGATTAGCAATGGCTTCATCAAGCAAACAACAAAAGCGAAAGAAAGGTCATGAGCAATTTAGGAAATTAAAAAAAAGAAAAACAAAACAATATAAAATACATAAACAAATACAAACAGACTAATTTCATTGATGTATTCATTTCCAATTACTATCCCCACAAAATGACAGCTCCCATCTGCATAGTCCTGAGGAAAATTTCTTGTGTTGCTGTTGAGATGGTTTGCCAATGGCATCAGCAATATTTTGAAAGATGGAGTTAGGAGCAACGAGCAAGAGTAAGGGTCAAATACTATCGCTGTGTTACCTGTGAGTAATGTAGTGAAAAGAAAATGTTGTGTTGTATCTAAAACAACGCCGACCAAATGCATAAGGCTTTGTGAAATCTTTCACAATGTGAGTTGAAATCTAGCCAGATTAACAACTGGCTCAAACCATTTTCCGATTTTTAAACACTTAGATTCTATCAACTTTTACAATCACCTGGGGTGCCCTGGTAGTCTAGTGGGTAGTGTGCTAGACTATTAGCGTGAGGGTAGTGGGTTCGATTCCCACAAGAGACTCTCGTATGTGACACTACACCGAGCATATGGTCAAGTTACTCCGCTCGTATATAATTAGAATATAATTTGTAATTCTATTGTAATTCAAGCTATGCAGTTAGTTAATATACGAGTATATTGTTACAAAAATGAAAATGGTGTCTTGCTTTTACATCGTTTAACATTAAAATTATAAACAAAAGCTACAAAAACAAAAACAATGAACTTGTTTACAACGACCATAAAAACTGGTAAACAAGTAAACAAAAATATAACAACAAACACTGCAAGAATAAATGTAAACAAAAATACACAAACAACAACAATTAAACAATGATGTTTACATTTATAGAGATTTCGAGAAGCCGAAGTCAAGAACATTCATCAGACTGTTTACTCTGCCATATAAAAGGCAAGTCAAAGCATGCAACGGAGTTAGTAAAAATTCAATCAGTCTTATGTGAAGACGCGGTACGTTTGAAGAGACTAATCTTAGTTTGAAGATCTCCGTTATAAAGATCTGTCAAACATTTATTATTGTTTAAGTTAAGAGTGTAAAGAAGAATAACAAACAAGGCAATTGTGGTTGTCTGCATCAAGTTGCGAACAGTATTTTAATTAAAACTAAAGACAAATATTTCTTATTTTATTTGCAATCTACGAGCTCATATTTTAAAAGTTTTTAAAAGTTAAAAACGTAACAATATTGATAACGCAGAACTGTGTAAGAGGAAGTGAGTGATAATCTTATTATACTCATAACCATTTTAGCAAAATTGAGCCACAGGACACAGATTACATTAGTCAGTAATCACTTGTGATCCTGTGACCAAGAGTAACTACTTAGTGTCTAACTTGAATGATCTTTCAAAAACATAAATTTTGATAAGAAGAAAAAAAACACACATTCATACATACATACATAATTGGTCATAATTGCAACCCTTCAGTCAGGATTACCTAGCTTGCCACAACACTTATGCTATGTGTATTAATTTTATCCACTAGATGCGGGACCTACAGTTTAAAGTCGACTCCGAACAACCAGATTTTTGAGAAATTTTTAATGCCAATTATTATTTACTCTCAGAGTTTTAGCCAGAAGTCTGCTGAGAGGCAGTAGCTGATGTAATATTTTTTCGTATTTCGTTTTGTTGGAGATATCTGACCTGAGGTTTGATCAGAAGTCTCTCGTTTAAGCCAACTAGATTACGGCAACTTCTAGAACACAGAAAACACAATTTCTTGCTATTTCATGGTTTGCGCTTGTATTCCTTTCATCTGTAAGCCTGGCTTCTACAAGATATTTTTTTCACAATAATAAATCTAATCCTTTAGTAGTTTCTAGGCTCCACGCTCAAACAGCATGCAATTTAGTTACATTACTCATGATTAAAGTATTTATGTCACCTCTATGATAATAATTTTCCCTTCTAGTACGCTGTATTGTGGTTCCTCTGTGGGTTACTGCAATTATTTACACAAAATTGTATTTAAAATATGTCATGCCCTAGTAATCTAAAAAGTTTTTCTGCCTATCCTTAAGGAATATTCTCCTTAATATGCCATAAATGCAAAACTTAAAAGGAAATTCTTTAAAAACTGTATTCTTTAACAGGAATTTCCTTTTGCCGCTTATAATAAATACACCTTAAAGCTATACAAACACAAATGCGCACACATACAATGTATGTATGTATGTACACACAGATTCCGAATGTGTAGGCAGTTGTGTGTACCTGAACCAATATGTTTTTTTAACTAAAAAAAATACGAGTGTAGCATAACATTTATTTTTTTTTTGACGTTTGTAAGTGTGTGCGTGTCTGCGCGTGCATGAGAGAGAGTGATTGTATGCGTGTTAATGCCTCTTGGTGACATTTTCAATTTGAAACTCAATTCAGTTTTTGTACTTTTTTTTTTGTTATTTCTTTACCCTCTCTCTTTCTCTCTCTCTCTCTCTCTCTCTCTATCGCTCTCTGTTTTTTTCTGTCAATTCCTCATGTATTTTAGTTATTATTTCTTTCTTTTTTGGATTTCTTTACTGCCTGACATCTTTTGCGATTTAGTATTTTAATAAACTGGGGTTTTTATGGCTCTCCCGCTCTCTCTCCCTCTCTCGCTCTCACTCCCTATAAGGTGTACGTTTGATTTACTGCATTCAGTTTTCTCTTTTAACTTCTAGCGTGTTTACAGAAAACATATTTCCATGTATTCCCTTCTATTGTTATTGAATTTTTCCATCAGTTTTTTGTATGTGTTTCACACACACATACAAAATTTTTTTTTTGATTTTTCGATTTTCAAAGGCAATTTTGTGAGTCAAGGTGCGTAATGAAATTTTCCACTATTGGCAAGCTACATCAGTTCTCGCATACATATACAAGCATTAACACACACACTTCCAACACACATTCAAAGTACAGCCATTCAACATTCAGCTGCAAGCGCATTTGTATCAGATTTTTAGCATTGAAATACTGCATGTTATTACTCACACATACACTTACACAAACACATATTCATATAAATAGAAGAATAATTAAAAAGAGAAAATAGAAAATAAACCAGCAAACGACAGGAACAAAGCACTAAACAACATGAAAGGGATTACGATAGCAATAAAGGGACACAGTTGAGGAGAGAAATAACAGTATTTAATACAGTTTTATATGGTTGTCAACTAGAATTCTGTTAGAAACAGAGAGAGACAGAGCGAGAGAGAGAGGAACAAACTAGTTTTGCTTATAATATATAATGACACACCTTCACACATCTATATCTAGAAACATATACATACATGTATAGATATTAAGTATTGAGTTTGTCATTTTCGTTTTTAATGCGTAAGTGTTTGTGTGTATGTGTATTTATTTATTTCTGCATATGAATACAAAGAACTGGGGATTAATTCATCTGGAGGCTGCATTAAATAAATGCACAGATTATTTTTTTATACGTTTTTTTATTACGTTTTTGAATTATTTTTTTTTTCGTTTTTTATTTTAACATTATTCAGCATAAATTTCATGGTTATTAAATAATATTCTATGGAATTATTTATTTCTGCCTCTCTCTCTCTGTTTTTTATTTGTTTTTTTATTTATTTTTTATATATTTTTCCATATGTGTTCTTTGCATTTTCCTTTTTTTTTTTTGCTAAGTTTCTGGCAAATTGTTGAATACAAGAGCACAGCAAATGAACAAAATAATGACCATGTCACACAATAGCCTGACCTTTCGAAACTTCTGTGTTATTTTCTAAGGTTAAAGCGTCTAAACTAATGGAATTTTAAATTTTATACAGCAAATAATGAATATTTGTAGACATATTGTACACAAAAAAAAGGAAAAGAAAAGAAATTGATTTCTAAATATTAAAGCCTTGAACTCGGGTTTAATATTGAAAATTTGTTCGTAAAAGTTAAAGTATAAAAAACAATAAGAATAAGCATTAGAAACTTAAAACTGTTATTAATTCTTTTATTTACTGGGGGGACTATTAAACCAGATACATACATACATAACTGGTCATTACAACCCTTCAGTCAGGATTACTACCTAGTTTCTCCAGACCAGTTATTAATTGAAAAAAATGTGAAAATTTTAAATGCTGTTTGCTTCATATCTTTTATTAAACTTTTAGGAAAATGAAGTAAAAAAATTTTAACGATCTTCTAAAAGATTAAATTGGATTTAATGGCTTACAGAAATGCCTGCTCCATTAAACAATTGGTTGGAAATTATATTAACAAAGCCGTAGTCTAGTAGATAGTCTGCTAACGTAGGACAGGCATATCGAATAAAATTAAATACGAAGAAATATTTCTACGGCAACATTCGCTCAGCAGATTTCTGGCATAAACTCTGAGAGTAAATCAAATTGCCATGAAAAAGTTCCTCAAAAATCTGTAGTTCGGGGTCGACTTTCTTCCGGTTAGAAATGGTATATTATTTCATTCCTATAGCTGCCGCGGCTGGTCTCACCGAACCTTATTCGATCGAACCAATGTTCCTGCACCTTTTCGAGTGTATGGGGTCGTATCTCGGCAATGGCATCAGGAATGTTGGTCTTCAAATGCTCAATTGTCTGTGGTTTGTTAACATAACACTTTACTTTAACGGCGCCTCATAAAAAATAGTCCAACAGTGTCAAATCGCAGCTTTTTGGTGGCCAATTGCGTTTGACGCAATAAATCGATTGTGGCATGATATGTGTGGCAAGTTGCACCATCCTGTTGAAACCAAACATTGTTCACATCAATACCATGAAGATTAGGTACAAAAAATCTGTTATCATTGTGCGATAGGTGTCTCCATTGCCCGTAAATGTTGCGCCATCCTCATTTTCATAGAAATGTGGGCCAATGGAGCTTCCCTGCACAAGCAGCACCAAACAGTCACGCATAATGGGTGCATTGGCTTCTGTAAGACCATGTGTGGGTCTTCTGAGCCCCAACTACGGCAATTTTGCATATTAACCTACCCACCAAGATGAAAATGAGCTACATCCGAAAAGATAATTTAGTTTACCAAAATCGGCATCATCGTAGAGTTTATCGTTGACCTATCTAGCGAAGCGGATGGTCATGCGGCTTAAACTCTCGAACCAATTGAACTTTATAAGGCTTGATACCGAGGTCTTTTTGCAAAATTCGACGTAAACAGGTGCGTGAAATGTTTAATTCTTGAGAACGATGACTCTCGATATTTTCGTGTGGAAGCACTGTACGAGCACGCTCACCTCTTGGCGCGTCAACAATGAAACCAGTTTCACGAACTTAAGCAATAAACTTGCATATACCCGGCACTGTTGGTCCTTCTCTGCGACCAAATTTTGTATGATAATTTCTTACGTGCAATTTTCGACCAATATTTTCTTTGTTTTGGAAATAATTTCCAATAAATCCCAACGTTGCTCAATCGTAAATCGATTCATTACGTTCAGTGGAGATAATATACTGAATTTTGTGACAGGATAGAATGACATAAGTATTGCCAGAATCTAAATAATCGATCGTTCAAATTTAAACCGATAAATGGCCCGTCTGATATTTTCCGCATTCTATACATCTGTGTGAGGGTTTCGGTGTTCAAAACAGTCTTTTTATACATCCAGCCAGATGTTCAAGAGTTCGAAAGCGATTGTCTTTCGATATTGCATTATTGGTGAAATGGGTCTCATACAGTAATTGTTAAAAGGCTATTCACAAGCTCTCAATCTGTATTAGGCAGGATATAAGATACTAATAAGATACGCTTACTTATTTTGGCATGCATTTTTATCTGAAATCAAATACAAATAAGCCTTAAGAGAAGATACCATCATTTTCTTTCTATATAAAGTATTGAACAGGCCTTTAGCCTGTTTCGTCTGACGACCAAATATATGTTCATCAAAAGGTCTGCCTGAAATCATAACATATAATAGGCAATCTATGGATATCTAGATAATCATTCACTTTTGTTCCACCAATATTCCCTTGATTGAATACTAATTGTTTAGTAGCTATTCTACTCTCCAGAGAAGATAGGATGTAAATATGTATGCAGCAATGAAAGTGTGAAAGAACCCATTTTCTCCAGGGTAATCTGATCAATTGCGACAAGCCACGTTAAATGTAATTCAAAATAGATTTGAAAGGTTTCTGATTCAGAGTCGAAGTCGCCGTGGTCTAGTAGGTAGTGTGTTGGCTTATTAGATGAAAATCCCGGGTTCGTATCCCAGGTCAGGCACCAAAAGGAAATATGAAAAAAAATATATTTCTTCGGCGATTTCCTCTGAGCAGAATTCTGGCAAAAACTCTGAGAGTAAATAAACCTGCAATGAAAAAGTTTCTCAAATAATTTGTCATTCGGAGTCGACTTTAAACTGTAAGTCCCTTCACTCATGTATACAATTAACACATACAACATGAGTGGTGTGAGAAGCTAGGCCGTAATCCTAACAGAAGGGTTGTAATGGCCAATTATGTATGTATGTATGATTCAGAGTCCTTAAACAAATCCACACTTAGGATGTGAGTTTAGCTAAAATGTACTGTCAATTCATGATGACAGTCATAAGACCTCATCTTTAAACTAAACTGTGTTTCTAAAGAAACCTACGAAACAAAATTTAAGGTCAAGTAAGACACAGCTTTTTATATTAAAGATTACAACTGGTTCTTATCCTAAAAAAATATACAAAAATATGTAGTTTTATAATCCTTACAATACTTTTGAGATGTTTTTTATTTTTTCAAACATTTTGAAATCATTACATTAGTAATGCAATCACTTTAAATCAAAATTATGGCGCATCTCTTGCCACCACCACCACTTTCAAACTTGGCTCTTATAATAACATATTTTCTTCACTGACAATAGAAAATATAATACAAATCTGTTGTCTGTTGTCTGCTTGAGGCTGCTTTAACCAGCTCAAGCCCCTAAAACTATGCAGTGTATTATATGTTTAAAGAAATTTGTCTCTCTCTATCTCAGTTAAGATGTTTTCTTTCTTACATTGTGTTTGACATTAAGAACTGAATTGAATGGAAACGAAAAATAAAAATATAAAAAAAGAAAATAAAACAAAAAATAAGAAACAGACAAGAAAAATAAACCCACAGTTTTCAACTACAATACAAAAGAAATGACTTTTTGACTTTAAAGTTCGGCTGGCATTTTGCTAGAATTTGAAAGAAATTTTCTAAAAATAAGTTCAGCTTACAGCTGCTCTAGCTAAGCATAGAGCTAAAGAAGAAAATGTGTGGCATAAAGGGTAGCACAAGTTGTGTTATGAAATATAAGAATGCTGCTGCTGTTGCTGTTGCTGCTGCTGCTGTTGTTTGAATAGAGTTTCAAAGAATTCCATTCAGAAAAGTTTTAACAAAATTCATTTATTGTTTGCCAAAAATTCTTTTCTGTATTTGTGACGTGGTTAAAGTTTCTGTATTAAGGAAAACATTTTTTTTTTTTCATTTTCATTTTCGTCATTCTATTGTAATAGAATTTTTGTAATTTGTTGTAATGCTTACAGATACACTTGTTTACAAATGTAAAGCAATTGCATTTATTTTTTTTTAAGCAACAAATTCATTACGATGTTCTCTCTCTCTCTCTCAGTTTATAAAATATTTAAAATTTAATTTTTTCGTACCGAAATGAATGAAAAGTATAAAAAATTTATTCAAAAATCTACAAAACACTGCCTCTGCTTTGTTTATAATTAATTTCAATAAAAAAAACAACAAAACGGCAATGCATACATACATAAATATATTTAGGCTTTCCTTTCCATTTTTATTTTTCAAGCTTCTCCTTTAAAAATCAGTGTAAGAAGGCCTATAGGCGAAAGCGCGAGGGAGAGAGAGAGCCGTAAACAGAGTGAATTTAATTAACAAACTTTGTTTTGTTTTACTTGTTTTTTTTTTGCATGTATTTTGCTTTAAGGGGCCCTGGTCTGACTCGTTCTCTTTTTTTTTAGCTCAGGCCCGTTTACAAATTGTTTCACATGTATTTGGAGGCGTATTTGCTTGCTTGCTGTTGTTTTGCGTTTTTTTTTGCATTTAAATTCGTATGGAAAAAAGCCCACGCCACACACACACACGCACACACACACACACAACCACAACAGTTATTTCATTAGATTGAGGTCATTCATCAATTTAAAACAACAGCAGCAACAGCAACGACCAAAGAATTTTTAATTTTTTTTTTCAGCCAGAAGAATAACGAGAGTTATAGTGGAGAGCACAGGAAATTGTGCTAATTTAACAAAACCAGGCATTTATTTATAAAAAAAAAAACATAAAACTTCTTTGTTTCTCTTCAATTTTTCTGCATTATGTGGAAGGAAATATAGTCCCTCATACAGTGAGAGAGAGAGAGAGAATGAAAGCGAGAGAGAGAGAGGATAAAACAATTTTATGAACAACATCCGTGCAGCAAAAGTTTTGCATTTTAATTCTACAAGTGTTTCTTTGTCTCGACTTAAGGCTCATTTCTGTTCTGTGTTTTCCATTTTCCATTTTCTGTTTCCGTTTCCATTTTCTGGTTTAATTTTACAAAAATTAGGCCTTAAAACAAATCTGCATTTAATAGAACGCTTAATGGTCCATTATTGAGCTCAAAGCATAATTAAGTGAAAGTGAAAAACTTTATGGTTAGAGAGGAACGAAGAAAACTAAAATAAAAATAAAATCATCACAACGTTTTTGTTTGAATGTTTATGGATTAATAGGTCTTTGGGCCGAAACGAAAGTTCCTTTCCATTTAAAAGTTTTATGGGTCAATAAGTAGGTTTTATACAAATATCTGATTTTATTCAGAAGAAAAAAAAACTGAAGAATTTTTAACAAAAATATTAAAAGGGAAAGCCAAGTGCTCTCTATAGCATGGTATTGATTTAGATCAAGTATGTATTGAAAGCGAGAACTTACGTTATATAGAAAAATTTAAATGCCAAAAGATGTTCTGTAGTATTTCAAGTGCTTTTAATTCTTTGATTGGCTGTTAAATATCAGATACAATTACAAGTGACGTAATCTGCATCTTCTGACTGAAGGATTTCACAGACATAAAATGTAATTAAAAAATCCTTCATGGAATTGGCAGGCAACACCGCCTCTTCAAATTCAGTTCATGCAAGAGAAGAATCTCTCCTTACCATTACTAACTTAATTCGTCATTAAAACTCTTTAGTCAGGGTTTTTGCAACAAACCGAAGAAATATTTTTCATTTTTTCAGGTGTTCGAATCAGAGATAAGCAATGAGTATTCAAACAGATGAATAGAATTGCATCATACTCATAATTTCTGATACAGTAGAAGCTCACAAATTAGAACCTCCAGTAATTAGAAATTCCAGAAATTAGAATTAGTGCTTGCAATACATTATTACGCTCTACAATTCGAATTTAAAATTCTAATTTCTGAGCGTTTTTTTTTTTCTATTTTAACACAAGAAATATTTTGTGGCTAGTTTTTTTTTGTTGCTTTTAGATTTTTATATTCATATTTTTAATTAAAAAAAACATAAGATTTTATGTATTGGAATGAATTCTTACGTTTTGTTTTCTTGTTTTTACCAAATAAAATTGAATCAAAAAAATTTAAATGTGTTTTATTTTAGTTTTTGAAAGGAAATCTGTTTAATTCTTTAGTTTTTATTCGAAAAAAAACGTCCAGAAATTTGAATAATTCAGAAATTAGAATTGCCTCAAAAACAAAGCGGTTCTAATTTGTGAGCGACTACTGTACTTATACGCATTCACACTTATTTTAATATCATGAATGCTCTACTCATATTCTAAGTTTGAAGTACACATCATATTCATACTCAACAACATGTATGATGTTATTGATTTCGACTCTTCATAACTCAACATATATACGAATTGCAAAATAAGTATGAATCGCGTACGAACGCTAAAATACTTACTAGAAGGTCGTGTGTTTGCTCTGCTTGCTGGTCTGTCTCTGTTGCTTATGTGTCCTTTTTTCTTTTTTTGTAAATGTGACAACAATTAAAACTGTAAATTTTGTTGAATGATTCGAGTCACTCTAATCATTTCCAAGTATTATTCAGTATTTTTCTAAAGTTCTGAATCTAAATGAGTAGGCTTGTGAATCAAACATATTTCGAATGGTATGAGTTTGATGTCAACGTTGGACGCATACTCATTGCAATCTGTTTTTATAAATCAACGAGTGTAAATGAATTACAGTAGTTTGAATATTAATATTGTTATATTCAAAATTTCGTGAGTGTTTATGAGTAGCGAAAAAACGACTCATCGCTAATCTCTGGTTCGAACCACGTCATTACACCTAATAAGTCAGCACACTCCCTATTAAACTACGGTGACTAAAATTCAAAAACTCAATCACCAACTTAAGCTTGTGGAGACTGGTGATGAGTTGTTTACAACAATGCTATGTGAAACAGAAATAAATGGGATATGCGAACAGAAACAGTGATAGACACAAGATTTTGTTGAATGTTTGGTGGTATATTTGTATTCCTGTTGACTAACAGCAATTAAATCTGGAATAAGAATCATACGATCACATGCGGCCATTTTCTGTCTGTAAGAACGATTTTGCATTGCAACAGGACAACATAATGCCTCACATTCAAAAGCCAACCTACTAAAGCTAAGTGAACTTGACTGTTAAGTTCTATGCTGCTAACAACACGACCTTAAATCAATAGTGGCTCAAGTCTAGCCGGTAACCGACATTGATTACCTTGGGTTCTCGGTATTTGATTAAAGAAAAAAATCCTTTTGTATAGCCAAAATAACCCCAGGCTGACTTCAAATACTTCCGACCTGCACAACTTTATAGAAAATTATTTTCTTGGTTAAGAGAATTTTTTGTGGAAATTGAATACCGCAGTTATTTGTTAACGAAGTCTAATGGTTCTATAAAAGGGGACCAATCTATAACATCGGAGAAAAAAGATTATTCATTATTCTAAAACCTTTTAATGCATTAAAGTCCTTGTTTTTATTTCCAAAATACATTGAATATCATTGCAAACAGCTTTAAAAAAACTAGGATAGATTTGTGCTTAAAATCCCCTAGAAAAGGTGATTTTCTTTTGCCAACTGCAACATGTTTTGGTTGGCCAGTAGGATTGGTTAGTCATTACTGACTAATGATAGCCTTTATTCTACAAATATTTTAGTTTAAGACTATACATCATTATTCTCTAATATTTAGTCGTTTAAAAATTAATCGAAATTTTTATTTTCAATTTCAGATACGATATGAAGGGTATGTATTAAGTAAACTTTCTACCAATGGCCTGTGCGTCACTATCCATATTTTCTAAAATACTCGTATTTCACACAAATTATAGCCTTAATTAAAATACATTTATCGATCAATGTTTTACTTACACTGTCATAGTTATGTTTTGAGATGAAGTCCACTTATCAACAAACAATTTCAATTCATTATTAATTAATGACAAAAATTTATTGAAAGTCTATAGCATGGTTATTGGACAATAAATCAATATTTCAAGCATTACTTAACCAACCTCAACCTAAAAGTCTGCAATATTTTATTGTGTTCCACTCTCTCTATTTCTCGCTGTCTGTCTCTATCTCTTTCTCTCCCCCAGTGATACAATGATTATGATTATTATCATTTTATTTAAATTGAAAACCACAGTCGTCAAATTTACAGCCTTATTTTGCTATTTCTACTCCATTTAACCCCAATAACCAAAGAAATCCATTTAATGGGGTCAATCATTTAACCAAGTCTAAGGGATATACAGTTGGATATAGGATTTGTAAGAGTATTTATGTGAGCGTCTGTGTATATGTGTATATTTGTTATCATTTCGATTTCAATTCATTTCAATTTCAGTTACAGTTTCGATTTTGTTATTGGTTTGTATATATAACTCAGTCTTCAACTCCCTCTCTCTCTCTCTCTCTCTCTCTCTCTCTCTCTTAAACACAACGTGTATTTTTTTCTCCCTTTTTGGAGATGTTATACACAAGATAAATGACAATTTTTATGTGGTCTCATAAAATATTGTTTAAGGCTTGTCAGGTCTGGGTAAAATAGCGGCACAACATGAAAGAAGAAGAAGAGAAAAAAGTAAGCAAGACCTTTAAAGTATTTTATTATCAAAGTGTACTTAACTGGTCATAAATTCACACAATTTTTTTTCATATTCTGCCACCGTTTCGGTTTTCTTTTTTTTCAGCTTTACCGTTCATTCGATTAGCCTGTATGAATGGCTGGTTATTTGTTACTGTAATAAAATATTGGAAAAAAAAATTTGTTGCCTACATTTGGGCAAAAAGATATTTGCGATAAAGCGAATAAATTATTTGACACAAATATGTGGGAATGTGTAAACATTTCATGGAAATTCTGCAAATACTTTAAGCATAAATTGATAAACAAAATTATGAAAGAAAAAATAAATGAAACCATTCGTATATGTATGACTGGATGTTAAAGATCAAAAGGTATGAAGTTTTATATTGAAAAGGATTAATTATATACAGCAAAAAGTTAAAAATTAAAGCTTGAGGCAAAGTTTTTTAAAGCGCTTTCAATAATTTTATTGACGGTCTGCCCTAAATGTAGACTTCAATGTATTTGTGAAAAACTAAGCCTTAATATATGCTATAAATTATCAAAATACTTTATTTACCAGACCTTGTAAACAAACCAACTTAATTTAATAGGCTTCACAAAAAAATATGGCATACTTTTAGGGCTTAACACATAATTCTCTTGCACAATCAATATCACCCTCCTCTCCCTCTCCCAGCTGAAAAAATAAATAAACTTTTTAACGAACTATTGACAAATTTATAAAGATTTATTTACTCTCGTTTTTCGTCGTTTATTTTTCATATTGTTTCTAAGAATTATACAGTGTTTTAAGTTCATTTGGCCAAAAATCAAAAATTATAATTTATTGTTGGCCATTAATAGTGACAAGTGAAAGTAATTGAAAATATTGGCCATAAAAATCTTAATGAAAGCAAAGGAAAAGGAAAGGAAAGGAAAGGCAAGAGATGGAGGAAATACAAACAACAAACAAAAGAAAAGAAAAGAAAAAAGTGTCAAACAAATAATACCTTTAAGCTGCTTAAAACTTATTTTTTTTTCTTACAAACTTCAGGCATTTTATCTAATTTTGAACAGGCGCCGTCTGTTAACAAAAAAAAAGAAGAAAGTCAGGGGCGAGAGAAACGAGAAACTTTGCAATTTTTCACACCTAAATAACACCCCCTCTCTCTCTCTCTCTCTCTCTCTCTCTCTCTCTCGCTCTCTTTCTCTCACTCTGTTCCTTATACTATACGCATGGATATCTTATAAAAAAAACTTCCTTTGCTGTTTCCTCTCTTGCTTAAGCACTGGCAGTTGAAAAGCATATTTTTTTTTGGCAAAGTTTGCCTTCATAATTTTTTATAATTTTTATTTCTTCTCAATTTTTCTTTTCTTTTTTCCTCCGTTTTTCGTTTTTCTGTTTTTCTCATTTCCTAAGAATTTAAGCAAGCCAATGATCATACTTTCGCCAGTAATGTGTACAGTACAACAGCGTATGCACATTGCCATTAATATGAATTATCGTCTTGCAAAGTTTTTAATCGAAAAGTTTCTTTCATTATAACTTGCACGCGTATAAGAAGTATAAGGATTTGTATTTCATTCTCCATAATTTTTCGTTTTCTTTTTGCTACTTTCTCACGAATAGTGTAGTATACTTTATGGCTCTAAAGCCGGCTGTATGAAAACCGTAAACGTTTGAGGTTGAATTTTTATTTTCAAATTAATGCTGCAGCTTTAAGACTTAGAGACATATATATAGGTTATGTGGCTAAAAGAAAATAAATTTTCTTCGTCGAAACTTCAAAAGTTGAAATTCTTAATATAAGCTGGTAAATTAACAAATATGCGGTGAATGTTTGAAAGCAAATTATGAGAACATAAAGTATTGAAGAAATTTTAAAGTTTAATTTCATTTAAGCAGTAGATTATTATACAATAATTACTAAATGTTTTAGCATTCAAAAATTATTAAAGCCAACAGTCAGGCAATGTTGTTTATGGGAAGGTGAAGCTACGGTAATGTATTGTTCTATTTACCATTCCAATCGACCTTGCATGCACGCAGTTTACACTCCATCTGTATACACTACATATGTTTGTAAAATTATGCAATTTCCTAAAACAAGATTGAACAGGGTTACTAACCATAAAAATATGCAGTGGCTATACAAATTTGTAATCAAACCAACTATGTTATATAAAGCCGATGATTAATGGTTGACTTTAGAGAAAATTATGTGGCGTTGTGTTTCCTATTCTGAACTAGCCTTCACTAGACGCATGGGCGAAACAAGCAATTGTGAACGCGACAATGCGACTGAACGCCACAAGATCACTGAAGTATAGAAGGTAGAAGCTATGAATATAACTATGACGATGCAATACCTAAACACTCTTTCGATCCTGGTTCGATATTGACCGGATACAGTCAAAGAAAAAAGTCTACAAACAGCGATGATTTTTATCAAATTGAAAAAGCTGTTATAGCGTTGTCTAAGACAATTAAGAATGTTTGAAGAGATAATCGTATGTAAAAAAATATAACCTAGAAATTATTAGAAAAATACAAATAAATGAGCAGGAAAAAAACCTACATACAACGGTGCATGTAGACCTCTTTCTGTGACTGTATATGGCATGTATTCAGAACAACTGAAATTGAGATTCTCCTTGAACTAAACGATTACTGCAGCACAAATTTCTTTTAAAAAAAGGTTAAAAAGATTGCCTCTAGGCAAATCTCATACAAACTTCAGTTATTTGGAAGGAAGGAAGAATGGGATAATGAACCCAATTGCAAAGACACCAGAAAGGTCTGATCCGATATGGATCTATTTAGAAAAAAATGTGCAATAAGCAACCTCATAACAGTTAAAACCCAACACTGGTCATGGGAGCACATGCCACGAGATTGGAAATCTCTCATAACGACTACTAAGTATCGTGCAACAAAGAGGAAGAAGAGGAAATCTTAGAAAATCTTTCAAACCCCAGGTCAGACATCTCCTATGTTAGGTTAGGTTAGGTTAGAGGACGTGTACTTGTCAATTTAGTAACGTCCTTAAGAAGGAAGGATAAAAGAGGGGATAGGAAAAAAAGGAAGTAGGCAGGCAGAAAGGGGAAACAAAACGAAATACGAAAAATTATTCCTTCGTTGACTTCCTCTCAGCAGATTTCTGGCAAAAACTCTGAGAATAAATAAAATTGTCATGGAAAAGTTTCTCAAAAATCTGTCGTTCGGAGTCGACTTTAAACTGTAGGTCCCTCGACTCATGCATAAAAATTTGCACATTAAATAAATAAATAAAGGGTTGTAATGACTAATCATGTATGTCATGTAAGCTGTCTAGCTAACGAGAAAATTCTCAGCATGGCTGAGAGATGAAAACCGGAGATCGTAGTATGTAGAACGGAAATTGCCAATTAAACCTGACTTAATCTCATATTAGATTGACAAGGGATAAGTAATGCATATTTACTCTTTGTGAGGGTGGAAAAATGATAGTAAACAAGTAAAAGCTTTATCTCCAACCAGAGGTTTATGCAAAAATTTAACGCAAAATATTGTAATTTTTGTTAATCAAATGGCAATAGATAATGAAATAAATTTAACTATGTATGTATGCTTTAAAAAAAAACTAAACTTTAAACCTAAAAATATTCTATAAATTATCATCGTTTACTTGCAATAACAAAGCTATGCCACATAAATTTATTAGAAAAAAACATCTTTTTATGCTAAACAATGCATACCTTTAGGCTTAACAAACTATTTTATTTAAATTCCCTTGAAATTTTAGACAATTTTTAATGTTTTTGGTTCACAAATCGCGTTGTGATAATGTGAAATTATTTTCCTACAATTTTATTGTACTTTAAACAGGTATTGAGGGAAATTTGATTTCTATTTCATTTGAGTTCAAGCGAAATTTTACCCCAATTAAAGCATAATAAGTGCCACATTACAAGTGAATTTGATTTTTTAATTTTAACAATTCACACTCACAGCAGCAACATTAAATTTCATTTACGTCGCCTTTTCATTGCCAGTCAATTTGTATGTCAACAATGGCTTTCGTGCAATTTTTTTTGTTGCTATTCTAGAATATTATTGTCAACGTTGTGTCTCTGGTGTCATGTGAGTATTTTGTGTTACGTACAGTGTAGTTTACTTCATTCTATTTTTCATTTAAAATCCCTTGTTAACACTTTAAGCATTTAAGCCCTTAAGTAATATGAGTGCTTACAATTGCTTTAAAAAAAAACAACAAGAACAAAAACAACAACAACACGCACATACATATAAAAGTATTAATAAATTAAAACAACTATTACTGTCACTATCTACTCACAAAAAATATAAAAAAAAATAAAATTCCCTTTGGAATACCAACACAAATTAGTCAAAATTAAGGTGGCCAGCCTTCATTGCATATTCGAGCAAAGAAGAAAACAAGGAATACAGATTTATTTGTGCTGTTGCTTTGCCATTCATTAAAATTTTCTTATTTTTTTAAATTTTTTAACGCATTTCATGCAAATTATTTTGTATGCACGAAAGCATACTCATATGGGTATACATATGTACTCAACTACATATATACGGAAAATATGTTTAACAGGAAATTATTATTAATAATAAATAAATAAATATGTATGTATGTTTGCATCATCAGAGTAAACTATTAATATTACAATTGTCAACAGTTTGACAAGCCTTTTGTCAATACTCTAGAGATGGTGGCCATGGAAATATTTGTCCAGAGCCAATTGAATTCGTTCTTTCGTTCATATGCCAATAATTAATAAAATTTACAATGTTTCTGCAGAAGAGCATAATTAAAGCTGAAAAATATTAATAAGATATGCAAATAAAATAATATTAAAACAACAACAAAAACAAAAGCACAATAATAAATGAAAAAAAATTAAACGAGAATTGCTTTTAATATTTAATACTGTTGTTGTTGTTGTTTTTATTGTTGTAGATCAACAAATTATAATAATTTAATATTTATCAGTATCGTTGAATTGATTGCGTTTCATTTGTTGTTGAAATTAAAATTAAGTGAATATGCAAAGGATTCAAACATACAGACATAATTGGTCATCACAACCCCTCAGTCAGGATTACGACCTAGTTTCTCACACCACTTATGTTGTGTGTGTTAATTTTATACATGAGTTACGGGACCTACAGTTTAAAGTCGACTCCGAATGACAGATTTTTGAGAAACTTTTCATGGCAATTTTAATATACTCACAGAGTTTTTGCCAGAAATCTGCTGAGAGGAAGAAATAATTTTTTATATTTTGTTTTGATGTCTGGCCTGGGGTTTGAACCCTGGCTTTATGTCTAATAAGGCAACGCACTACCTACTAGACTACAGCGACTACAAGGACTCAAACATACTGTTACGAAAATGAAAAATCTAGATATTGGTGTTTTGCTTTCACATCGCTTAATATTAAAATTATAAACAAAAATACAACAACAAACAACAGCATAAAAAATGGTAAACAAGTAAACAAAAATACAATAACAAACACTACAAAAATAAATGTAAAGAAAATACACAAACAAAAATAATGAAACAACGATGTTTACATTTATAGAGATCTCGACAAGGTGAAGCCACGAACATTCACCCTCAAGAACATTCATCAGACTGCTTACTCTGCCATATAAAAGGCAAGGCAAAGCAGTCGACTGAGTTAGTGAAGTTGTGTGAAGACGCGGTGTGTTTGAAGATCTCCTCTGCAAATATCAGTCGAACAATTGTCTAGTAATTGTTATTGTTTATGCAAAGGGTATAAACAGAGAAATAACAAAGAAAAGCAATTGTTGTTGTTTACATCAAGTTGTGAACAGTGGCTTACAGAATTGTGCGAATAAAAAAGAATTTTAATTAAAACTAAACACAACATTTATTTTTATTTTGTTTGCAATCTACGAGCTCATATTTTAAACGTTTTTAAAAGGTAAAATCGTAACAATACACTTGAATTTTATAACTCTTTAACATGCATTTTTCACATACTTTAAGTTTTAATACAAGCAGCTCCTAGAAAAGTGAGGCCTTGTTGCCTAATAATAACGCCATTCATGAAAATGACCTTGGGGGCAAGTTTGCCTAGCATCAAGCCATGTTCACTTTTGATACTATTCCTTCTGAAGTGTAAAAGCACATTCAATTTATAAACTCGATAAACATCTGGAAATAATACGACGAAATTTCTTTAACCATTTCTGTTGCTGGTTTTCTATTCAACTATTATAAACCTATGCACATCTACTTGAGGAGTGCGCAGGAGTAAATTTGGGCATGTACTTTTCCCTATAAAAGCTGAATGCTAAATTGTTCAAATTCCATTCTTTCTCTGATTGTTTGTTCTTTGAAAATGTTCTTCATTTTTAATGAAGCATTTAATGTGTTTCAAATATATACGTATGCAGCATTATTCGAATCGACCAATCAATTGCTAAGGAGGCAAATATGAAAATCTGACCTTAGAAATTTACGCCCACACTTCTTACAGATGGCGTTGTTAGTAGAGATGTTGGTATCAATAGAACTACAAGTCATTTTAGTGCAACTGTGGTCATTACAACCCTTCAGTCAGGACTACGTTTTAGCTTCTCACACCCACTTATGTTGTGTGTGTTAATTTTTATACGTGAGTGGCGAGACCTACAGTTTAAAGTCGATTCCGAACGACAAATTTTTGAGAAAATTTTTCATGGCAATTTTCATTTACTAGCAGAGATTTCGTCAGAAATCTGTTGAGAGAAAGTAGCTGAAGAAATATTTTTTTCATATTGTCGTTTTGATGTCAGACCCTACGTCTAATAAGCCAACCCACGACCTACTAGACTACAGTGAAATTTTGTGAATTTTGTAATCAAAACAAAATTGTATACGTGTTGACAGAGACAAAAGATGTTCCCAGTACGCCAGGTTTAAATTTTGTCGCACAGACATTGTGTGCTAAACTTGACCACAATTTATTCATTTTATTGTTAGAATGCTTACAACGATTAGATCAAGTTTTTTTTATATTGTAGTGTAGTTAAGCTTTTTAAACGTTTTTTTACAAATTAAAATAAATTTTTGTAAATATTTAAAAACGAATTAATTTTCATCAAAACGTGCCTGTCCTTATTAATATTTAATATGATTTTAATTGCAAATATTTAAATTAATTCTAAACTAATAATAACAACAACAAAGAAATTAATTGAAATGTTTATATTATTTTTAAAAAGGTTTTTCTCCTTTTTTTACTGCCCATCTCCTGTCTAACCAATCTTAATGGTTTGTTTGTAATTATAAAACGAAACTTTTTTAAGCCATAATTTATGCCGCCTATATTTAGCCTAAGCATGTTAAACATGTATTATAATTAAGCAAAAATAACAACAACAACAACATGGACTCAATAAATAATTTTGCATAAATTAAAACGAAATAATTGTTAAAAATTTTTTAGAAAACAACAAAATAAAAGAATAATAAATTAAAGACAAACCTGATATACATAACACAGGATTACGACCTAGTTTCTCACACCACTTATGTTGTGTGTGTGTTAATTTTATGCATGAGTGGTAGGACCTACAGTTTAAATTCGACTCCGAACGACAGATTTTTGAGAAACTTTTTCATGGCAATTTTATTTGCTCTCAGAGTTTTTGCCAGAAATCTGCTGATAGAAAGTCGCCGTAGAAATACATTTTGTATTTTGTTTTGATGTCTGGCCTGGGGCTTAAACCCTGGCTTTACGTCTAATAAGCCAACACGCTACCTACTAGACTACGGCGACTTCATTATTAACCTGATATGGCGTAAGTAAAAAACGTTATGATCGATTTAGGTTTTAATTGTTTGTGAATTTAATCTTCTATTCTAATGAATTTCTTAATTACGTTAATGGACTTTAAACAAAATATTGAATTTCATTCAAATAGCATTTTCGTCATTACAGCTCTTCAGTCAGGATTGTGACCTAGCTTCGCACACCACTTATGTTGTGTGTGTTAAATCTATACATCAGTTACGGGACCGGCAGTTTAAAGTGGACAACTACAGATATTACGAGAAACTTTTCATGGATTTTTTATTTACTCTCAGAGTTTTTGCCAGAAACTTGATGAGAGGAAGCCGCCTGGGTTGAACCGAGCCCGCACGTCTAATAAGCTAACACCCTGGCTATTGGACTACGACGACTTACTGCACGTTTTATACCATTTAATTATCAAATTATCTTTCTTTCTTTCTCTCTAATCAATGGCTTTTGTTTCGCACTGTCTCTATATATAAGGCGAATAAATTTTAATTCCCAACCCCAACAAAATCTTAATCGATAAATTCTAGAAAATAGTTGTTTTAGAAATTTTTCTTCAAATGTTTATTGTTCAAACGTCTCATATATTTCTTAAAAAATTAGTTTTAAAATTTGGTTCGTATGTAGATTTTGTATAAAGTTTTTCTACATCCTTAAAACACCACAAAAGGACATTAATAAGCTAATCGTACATTAAATAAACAAAGATGTCACTGCATTTATTCAGTCAATCGATTTCTAAAAGAATATTTTTTAATTAACACCACTCGAGCGTATACGTAATATTCAATACAAAATTGTAGATACACAGCACTCATACGTACGGTGGTATAGATATGCTCTTAATAAAATTAATCACTATAAGTGGTTTGTCGTTAGCTGCTTTATAAAAAATGATGTATAATGTAGCTATAACTGGATGTAATGGAATGTAATGATTTCGTTTTTATTTTCAAACTTTAATTAAAATAAACAACTTCAAACTGGTGTGCTTAATTGTACAATAATATGCTCCAAGCAAAAGCATCAACCGTTTGATTGATTCTGAAGCGGCAAACAGCTAGGAAATATTCATAGCAGATAAGTTCAGGTTCCTTGTCAAGGATATTCAAACAGTCTTGAAGGCCTCCAATGGAGTTTAAACGATTTAGAATGTGTTATTAAACCATGTATCTTGCCTGGCTATCTGGTTATGCACGCAAGGCGAATACCTTAGTTACTTAAAGGCTAGCCAGACGGGTTTCTAGCCTAGTTTCAGTTACGGATAATATAATTAGCATCTGATACTACTCATTAAATCTATCTATCTATCTATTTTAGTCTACAGCGCAATCCAGATAGTCAAGAGGATGCCATTATTAGATAGTTTTGGCATCTTTGTAGTCACAGGCAGATATCCCATACGTATGGTAGTTGGCATGTTAATGGTTGTTGTGTTAAGGGGTTAGTATCGTTTCTACTTAACTTTTTTTAAATAAAGGAGTCTTAGTATATGCCAAAGAGGACATTTGTTTGTTTATAATTTTTGTTTTCAATTACGGTGACGTCCGTTGGTGGTACGGCAACCTGAAGAGGGTCATCTCAAAATCTGTTGACTATGATATGAGGAGTTAGGAGCGTTTGAAACCAAAAGATCGAAATGGATTCTAAGAAAATATGTTACTAGCTACAGCTCGAGCTAGAATATGTTGAAAAGGTTAAAAAATAACACAATGATGGCATTTAAAACTCGCCAATTAAAATTGCCATGAAAAGGTTTCTCAAAATTCTGTCGTTCGGAGTCGACGTTAAACTGTAAGTGCTGCCACTCATGTACAAAATTAACGCACACTACATGAGTGGTGTGGGAATCTAGGACGTAATCCTGACTGAAGTGTTATAATGTTATGTATGCATGTTATGTATGTATTAATTATTGACGGATCCAAAATATCCAACATTCTCTCAAAATTTCAGCGGAACCAGGCAAGTAGTTTTTGCTTAATCGTTGTCGCCATGTCGAAAAAAAGTGTTTTTGAGGAAAATGCTTTGAAATTACGCGCACCTTCTGCATTTTTCACTTTCTTTACGTATCGTTTGAGGGAAAAGATAATTTCTACCATAATTCCTAAATAAGCTCTAAATAAGGTAAAGCCGTTAAAAATTAATGAAGTTTTTGAAATTTAGGACGCTTAAAGCCATTTCTGCATTACAAGAATGTTCCATGAGAGCATGAGACAATAAGTCACTTTCTCTTTCGCAGGCCTGCTCTATTCGTCAATAAGAAAAGATTCCAACACAGAAACCTTACGAAAGAAATGGCCAACATGACGTCTTTGGATGTTGTTGGAAGTATATCAAAATACTATGTATGAATCTGATTCAGCTATTGTCCAACATTTACTTGGTTTTTATGTCACCAGTACATAGCAAACAACAACACTAAAATCCTTTTATTTCTATTACAAAGAGTTCTTCCGATTTCGCTAATGCCATACATACATAGTGTTACGTTTTTGCTTTTTAAAAACGTTTAAAATGAGAGATCGTAAATTGCAAATAAAATAAAAATAAATTTGTGTTTAGTTTTTAATTAAAATTCTGTATTATTATTCGCACAATTCTGTGTGTCACTGTTCGCAACTTGATGTAAACAACAACAATTGCTTTACTTGCTATTCCTATATTTACACGCTTTACATAACCAATAACAATCACTAAGCAATTATTCGACAGATCTTTGTAACGGAGATCTTAAAACCACGATGACCACGGACTGCGTCTTCACACAAGACTGACTGAACTTCACTAACTCACTCGCCTAGTTTGCTTTGCCTTTTATATGGTAGAGTAAACAGTCTGATGAATGTTTTTGAATGCAAATGTTCGTGGCTTCGCCTTCTCGAAGTCTTTATAAATGTAAACATCGTTGTTTCCTTATTGTTATTCGTTTATATTGTTTAAATTTACTCTTGTAGTGTTTGTTGTTTAATTGTTTACCATTTTTCTATGTTGGTATTTGTTGTTGTATTTTCGTTTACTTGTTTACCATTTTTTCAAGCTGGTATTTGTTGTTGCATTTTTGTGTTAATAATTTTAGTGTTAAGCGATGTAAAAGCAAGACACCAGTATCTAGATGCTTCATTTTCGTAACAATACATGTTGCCTTAGACATTGTATTACTTTAATTAAAGGGCACCAATCAATACGCCAATCAAGATACTGGAATAGTATTTCATTTCTAGTTGGATACGGAAAATTTCCTTGTGCGACTTAGAAAAAGATGTAGGCACTCAGTTCCTACATGGCTATATAGGCTCTTTAAAATTTAATTAAATTCTAAACAAAAAGGAAAAAAATCTCATTTTTATATTCAAATTCATTCAGCTGTAGGTAGGGAAGTAAAAAACATTTCTCTGTGGGATATTACCATGTCAACAATGGACAATGAATGTAATCCCATGCACAACTTGTCGACATTTTAATAGAAAATCTGCTTAAAAAAAGAAACGTTTGAAAACAATTTCTTGTTTTATTGTTGTAATTGCTGCTGTTGTTTTTGTTGTTATTGAATTTATAAACAATTGAGATAGAATAACTGTTTTTGTTATTCGAGCGCAAGTGTTCTTATTTACGTTGTTAAAGCTTTTGTTGTGAACAGACAACGTCTGCCGAACGTTAAACGTGGGGAGAGGACAACAAAAACCGAAAACGAAAACTAAAACTTTCTTTGGTTGTTTTTGTTTTTGTTTTTGTTTTTGCTTTTTTCTAGCTGTCAACTGTCATTAGCAAATGTTACGTTATTAATTTAAATTGAACTTTTTCCTTCGTTTTTTTTTTCTCCTGTACAAAACAACATACATACATGCATACATACATACAGTGGCCAGCAAATAAATAGCAACGCATTAAATTAGAAATTAATTTAATAAGAAATTTTGTTCATTACAGCACCATTTGAACATTCTCTTTTAATGTGATTAATGTTTTGTTTTTCATAAAAGTAACCTTCTTTGTCAATACATGCAAGAGAGAGTTGATGCTATTCCACTACCCTTAACTAATGTGCCATAGTTTTTGAGTTGCCCTAGAATTTACATTGCTTTTACGCCCTCTCCCCCTTTTAGTTTGCTTTTGCTTACATGATGTGATAATAACGAGTTCAATTGATTTCTACTTTAACCAGTCAAGCCATCAGCCAACCAACCAATCACTTACTGCATACAGTGTAAACAAAACTTTGTACATTCATCTTTACAGGACAAAAAGAAAAATGAACAAAAAGAAAGAAACTTTTATTACGAGTTACAAGTAATAAATAAAATGTAACATAACGTAACGTAATGTGTAAAAGAAAAAGCGAATGGCAGCACGATGCGAATGAAAGTTTATCAAAATTAAACACGTTTTATTACGTTTCTCATGTCGAAAACACAATAATAATTGGCGGGCCATGGTTTTAATGAAGTGTGAATTCTTCGGTGCAAAACTTTATAATTTATGATGGCAAATGGCAAATTGAGAAAATGAAAACAAAAAAAAACAAAACAACTTTCCAATCCAGCTGCTGTTTATTGCGAAATCAAACTCTGAAACTGAAAGAAAGTTTTAAGGGGGAATACTAGTCACACAAAGCAAGTGCAGTCCTTAGCCATGATAGGCATTGAGAGAGGCTTGAGAAACTTTCATTTTGGGCATACGAAATCTGATTAAAAGGTATTATATTGTTACGTTTTTACCTTTTTAAAAACGTTTAGAATTTGAGTTCGTTAATTGCAAACCAAGTAAAAACAAATATGTGTTTTATTTCAGTTAAACTCTTTATTGTTCTCACTACTTTTGTGCAACTCTTCACACTTAACTGATACAACAATAATTGCAAGGTTCGCTATACTCTGCTCACACTTCTGTCCGCGCAAACACTAACAACTCTTCGGTAGACTTTAGTTCGCATGCAACTTGTCTTCACACAAGACTTACTGAATTATAACTGACTGGTTGCTTGCCTTGTCTTGCTCTTTTATATACGCACTTAATCAGTATGGTGAACGTTCTCGAAGTGGAAGGTTCTTTGTTCTCGCCTTCTCGAGAATTCTATCGCGACTGTATTGTTGTTTGTATCTGGTTAACATTACTTGTTTGTTGTTGCTTTCTCTCATATTAATGTTGTTGGTATATGCAAGCATGTATGTTGTATGTGTTACAACATGTATGTGTTATTAACATGTTCATTGTATTCTTAGTGTTAGTGTGTTTGTTAGCTTTTTAATGTTCAAGGATGGCACTATTTCCCTTTGCGTAACAATATTTTAAGCATAAAGTATGTCACATTTTTCCTACTTACTTACTTACTTAATTTGTCATTACATTCCTTCAGTCAAGATTACGACCTGGTTTCTCACACCACCCACGTTGTATGTGTTAATTTTATCCACAGTTTAAAGTCGACTCCGAACGACAGATTCTTGAGAAACCTTTCATGGCAATCTTTATTTACTCTCAGAATTTTGGCCAACAATCTGCTGAGAGAAAGGGGCCCAAAAAAATAAATTTTTCATGTTTCGTTCTGCTCGAGATGTCTGGGCTGGGGTTTGGGCCAAGGTCCTTGATTTTTTTGGTAAATTTGAATGCTAAAAGTTGTTGAGTAAAATCTCTTCCTTAAGCAAAATTCATAGAATAAAAGATGAAAGCCTTTCTGTCAAACTGTAATGAAGCAAGTATGCTTTCAGGCCTATCCACACTGCGACCTGTTAGGTTCCGCACAAATAACCTCAAATTTGTTTGTCGTGCTTGATATATTACTCATACGATCGTTGTACATATCCGATAGACTAGGCACTAGCCTTAACCAGCACACAGACAAATATAATACATGTGTGATTTTCCTTTTTATTTAGATAAACTTCGCGTTTTCTAAACCGATTGGATGTCTTACGGATTATTGCAGTTTTCTGAAACTTCTGTTCCAGAACTTTCTTTGTCTAGAAATCTGGTTCGAAAACTGACTAAACCAGAGCAACAAATAACATAATTTCAAGGTTTGCAGATACAATAACCTTAAAGCCTTTAATATTGTACAAAGTAGACAGATTTTCATATACTTTCTCACTTTCATATGTCTTCCGTTCACCTCAATAAGTTCTTCTTAAATTTGTTACAAAAAAAATTTGTTCTTAATGTCCTACGCAAATAAATAAAAACTTCCTTATTAATAACAGTGTAAGAGAGAGAGAGAGAAAAAAGGCCTGTTTCCTTTTAAAATTTCTTTTTAAATTTGATTAATTTGTAATAAAAACTTTCGATTTTTTTCTGCTTTTTTTCTTGTGTTTTCACTCTCTGTGGTTTAAGCCAACCATATAAATGCCAACAAAGAAGGTCAAAAGTAAGTACTTGACCAATATTTTCTTATTTTTCCTAAACAGTCGTAAAACGACATACACACACCAGTACAAATCTGCCAAAGAAGAGAAAGAAAGAAAGTAAAAAAAAGTAAAAAAAAAGAAAGCTAAAGTAGACTTTTAGACTGAAGTGGTTTGTTTCTTGGTTGAGTATTTTATAATTTCGTTTTAAGGTTTTGTATGCTACTTTCTCCTCTACTTTGATTCCAAGATGTGAGAGAGAGAGTGAGAGCGAGAGAGAAAATATAAAAAGTCTTTTGAAATGTTTCAACAGTAGTAAGTTCTTTAGCAAAAGGAAAAACTTCAAGTGACATTGTGGTATTAAAACACTTGCTTACTTTGAATTTTTTTAAATTAGTTGCGACATTTTTATTTTTCTACAAGGAAAGTAAATTCAACAAGAAGAACTTTAAACGAGTCCTTTATTAAGCAAAAAAACAGATAGGTGAAGTATTACTAAGTATACATGTCTTCTTTTGAGGTTAGTTTAACTCTTTAATATCTTAATTGTATAGAAACACTCAGAGGCAGTAAGAAATATTTTATCGTGACTCTCCACAATATTAGGTTATGTAAGGAGGCAGACCCCCTGAAATAAAGAGATCCCTAGAAACGTATACGAAATTATCCCGAGTCCAAAATATATTTTGCGATTGCAGCAGTATTTACCTTAGAGAGCTCTGTCAAAGATATTAGAAAATTAGAGATTAAAAACCACGGTCTCTTTATGGCAAGAACAGGGCACTAATACACGAGGTGAAAAACAGTCTCTTCCTCCTGCTCAGATTCACAGCTCCTGCAGAAGTTAACGCAGTCACTGTACTGACGAAGTTCCACCAAATTAGGGAAGCACACTGTCTACGAGTTTCTCAGCAAAAATTCCTCCTCTCAACAAGCATTACGCCGCTTTCAAAATTGCCTATGACCTCTGATAGAAAGCTCGGCAGTGACCAATATCAGAATCCTTAATAAATATGCCACAGCCCATCCTGCTGCTCATTTTTGAGCCATCAGTATAAACTTAAAAGCTTCCATCGGCAATCCCCACATCTTCTGTCCAAAACTCACTTGTTGGAAATTTAAAATCGAATTTTCTATTCAGAAATACATTATAAGTCATTACAAAACTTCAGTCAGGATTACAATCTAGTTTCCCATACCACTTATGTTGTGTGTGTCAATTTTATACACGAGTGACGGGACCTACAGTCTAAAGTCGTCTCCGAACGACAAATTTTTGAGAAACTTTTCCAAGGCAATTGAAGTCGCCGTAGTCTAGTTGGTAGTCTGTTGGCTTATTAGACGTAAAAGCCAGGGTTCGAGCTCCAGGCCAGACATCAAGACAAAATACAAAAACTATTTCTTCGGCGACTTCCTCTCAGCAGATTTCTGGCAAAAATCTGAGAGTAAATAAAATTGCCATGAAAAGTTTCTCAAAAATCTGTCGTTCGGAGTCGACTTTAAACTGTAGGTCCCACCACTCATGTATAAAATTAACACACACAACATAAGTGGTGTGAGAAACTAGGACGTTGTAATATGAGTCAATTCGACCTCCAGGTACTGTACTTGTCTTAATTGACAAGTACACGTCCTCTAACCTAACCTTCATGGCAATTTATTTATTTACTCTCAGAGTTTTTGCCAGAAATCTGCTGAGAGACAGTCGCCGAAGAAATATTTCTTTTCATATTTCATTATGGTCGAGATGTCTGACCTGGGGTTTGAACCGAGTCCTAACGTCTAATAAGCCAACACACTGCCTTCTAAAATACGGCGACTTCAAAAAAGTTACCAGGAATCATATAATCGACCCTAAATTGTTAATGTCTTCCTTTCAAAGTACCAGCATGTCAGGGTCTGAATTTAATTGCATTGCGTCTAACCGCCACCAGCTCAGCCCTCTGCCTTAATATGCTCTCATTAAATACTATTTAATAATTTGACTTAACGACACAAATTAATGAAAATCATTTACAGAGGCATTAATAGCTATCCTTACCTCCCTTTTTTGAATTGAATTTAGAAAACCCAGATCCAGCTGTAGCTCTATTCCAGCTCTACTTGAAACTAATCCGTTTATTTTATTTTCTCGAAGTCATTCACATGGCTACTACATTCCATTCGCTATTAAAATTATTCAGAAGCTCGTAAATCAATTTTCCAGATGTTTTGAAAATTTTATCGGAAAGAAATGTTTGTTTTTCTTTTAATAATCTTCTGCCCATGACCATAACTGGTTGTTACACGACTACCACAATACATTTTAAAAGTAACAAAATACATAAAACTTAATACATTTTAAGCAAATATTTTCATTTGTAAACAAAAAAAGGCAAAATAAAAAAATAAGACGGAAAAAACAACATTTCCTCCCACAAAATCTAAAGAAAAAGAAAAACGTACTAAACTTTTACGCTTGAATATTTTCAAAAACCAGGCACGGTTTGCTAAACAGAAAACATTAAGAGAAGAAACGAAAATAAAATTAAAAAAGAAAACAGCAAGTAACCCACGTTATTTATTTTGTTCTTCAAATTTTGTTTTCTTCTTTTTTTGTTTTTTTTCTTTCCACTTCCATCTTAAACTCAGCAGTTTTGTTTAGATTGTAAATTTTGTATTTTTTTCTCCCGGGTTTTTCTTTCTTTTCATTTGATTTCAAATTTACCTCGCCTGTTGGTGTATGTGTGTATGAATGAAATTTTTTCCCTCAGGCTACTACACTTAATCAGTATTTCCATGAGAATCGCGGGCAGGCAGGGTAGGTAGGCACTCATTCATCTTAGGCACCGAACAGCATGTGAATGTTTAGATTTGCTCAAATGGAAAATGGGAAGATTTTGTATTCATTTCAAGAGTTAAACAGAAGGCAGGCCAACACAAACTAAACCAAACAGCCAAAGAAAAATGTGTCGGTGATGATGATGATGATATTGCTGTAGGTGTCAGTGACTGTGTGTCTACACCGAAGACAGTGATGAAAATGTTAAAAAAAAATGTGAATGAAACGAAAACTATGTTAGAAAAAATAGAAATTATTTTAGAAAAAATAAGAAATGGAATCCCACTAAACTCTCAAAAGATGGTAAAAGCCAATTTTCACTGTTAATAAGTATACATAGAGTCTATTACAAGTCCATGTCATTCTAGGTTTTAATTTTTAACAAATCCTCAAGAAGTTGGTATCAGCAAGAGGATTCTTGAAAGTCTTATTAGCGAATCGCCTAAAATTTTTAATAGTAAAATAGAAATTGTTTCGTACAACAACAAATAAAAATGTTGCTGATGTTTTTTATCACTGGTTTTTGCCGGGTTAATTATTTGCCTATTAATTACAATACAATCACAAATTATATTTTAATTATAGACGAGCTGAGTACCTTTGACCATATGCTCGGTGTAGTGTCACAGACCAGAGTCTCTGGTGGGAATCGAACCCACGACCCTCACGCTAATAGTCTAGTACATTACCCACTAGGCTACCAGGGCACCCTTCTTGCCGGGTTATCCACAAGCAATGTTACTGATTGTGATTCAAACATGTCATGGGTCAAGTGCAGTTTTTATTGACAAAAGTCGCTGACATCCCAACGTTCATGGCACGTATCAAGTGGCATTGCCTAGCGGCGTGGTCAGCCTTTCTGCTGCTCTACTTTCAATATATAGGCTAGGCCATCTATCCGGTTTTAATTTGAACCATCGAATATTTCGAATCTGGCAATACTTATGGCATTCTATTCTGTTACAAAATTCTGTATATTATCTCCACTGAAGGTAATGAATCGATTTACTCTTAAGCAACGTTGGGATTTATTGGGCCAACCCGGAACTGTACGATGATGTCGATTTTGCCACAAAAAAATCATCTTTTCAGACTCATTTCCATCTTGGTGGCTACGTTAATAAGCAAAATTGCCATATTTGGGGGCTCAGAAAACCCACAAGTGGTCTTACAGAAGTCAATGTAGCCATTATGAGTGACTGTTTGCTGCGGCTTGTGAAGCGGAGGCATCATTGGCCCACATTTCTTTGAAAATGAGGATGGCCAACCATACCGGTCAATGGAGACATCTAACGCACCATGATAACCATTTTCTTTTTACCCACTCTTCATGGTACTGATGTGAACGATGTTTGGTTTCAACAGGATAAATGCAATTTGCAACACATCTCTTGGCACAATCGATTTATTGCGTCAAACGTTTGATGGCCAATTAATTAGGTGAATGTCAATTGGCACCAAAAAAAATTTAAACCATTAAAGAAAAGGGTTATGCCGACAAACCAGAGGCAATTTAGCATTTGAAGGCCAACATTCGTGATACCATTGCCGAGATACCATCCCATACACTTGAAAAAGTGCATGAAAATTGGCCGGATCGAATGAGGTACTGTGAGGCCAGCCACGGCAGCCATATAAATGAAATAATATTCCATGGCCAAACGAAACAATTGTACTTCACAACAAAAAGAATAAATTTGACAAAATTTCATACAGTTTTTTTTTAATTGCATTTTTATACTTACATACAGGATTACGACCTAGTTTCTCACACCACTTATGTTGTGTGTTAGTGGTGGGACCTACAATTTAAAGTCGTCTCCGAACGACAGATTTTTGAGAAACTTGACACTCATGACAATTTTATTTGCTCTCAGAGTTTTTGCCAGAAATCTGGCCTGGGGCTCGAACCCTGGCTTTACGTCTAATAAGCCAACACACTACGTACTAGACTACAGCGACTTCGCATTTTTAAACTTAAACTTTTAAATCACCCACCCTATATAACTCGAAGACGTTAAAAATGTGCCCAGGGTCCCTGTGAAGATTTCTGAGTAGACTTGAAGTAGAATAGATTGTGATCACTTTAGGTTTACAATATTGAATCAATCAAAAGTTTCATGTCATCCACAGACTCTCCAACACCAACAACCGAAAATAGTAATGGAATGGTCTTATCCCCATTATCTGTAAACAGATTTAAGAGAATTCGAATGCTCATTTAATAGACCATTTGCTTAACAAATCTAAGTATGGCTTAAAAGCAAAAAAAATGGGTAATGTTTACAGTCAGTTGTCACCATCTGATATGGTTTGTGTTGCAATTACTTTCAAATTCGTTTTAATGACAAAGATTACTTTTTATTTAATTTTTATTAAAACTCTCTCATAAAATAAAAAACGGAAATATTTTCTTAACTAAATATTATCTTTATAAATGCTTTTTTTCCAACGTAATCGCATTTATACATCAAAGCATAAAATTCTCTGGAATTTTTAATTTTGAAAATTGTTTCGCTGGAAAATATGGAAAAATGCTTTGAATTTATGACCATAATTTCAGTTTTCAAAAGGAATACTGCTACGCTATGTGGTTGTCATAAACTAAAAAAGAAAGAAATAAACATCAACCATAGAGAATTAAAAGAGATGAGAGCAAGATTTCGAAGAAATTCTAAAATTGTTCTAATTTCGAGATTTCACGCATCAGTTAATGAATTTCCGGAAATGCTTCACAACAGTTTTTATGCCTGACAAGTAACTAAACACACACACACAAACATACATACCCATACTTATAAGCATACTTTATTAAGGCATAAAACACATACAAACACTCTCCTGATTTACATCTACTTACGTAGTGTGGTACTTTGTAACAGGAATTTAAAATAAAAACAACAAATTATTACTCGGGCGGAGGAGGGGTGTGGTGAATATCATTTGCATACGTTTTAGTGTCGTCATAGTAAATAAATGAAACTTGAAATCTGTTCTTTCTCTCTTTTCCTTCTATTATTTTAGTTTTTATTCTTTTTTCTGTTTACCTCCCTCCCTCTCTCTATCTCTTTCTGACTTTTAATTAATTCTTAACATTTTCGTTGTAGTTTTTCTGTTGAAGTTTTGTTGATAAACAATAGAATGCAGTGTTAATGAAGAACAATACTTGAAATTCAACTCAAATATATAGAGAATCAAATGAAAAAGTGTAAAAGAGAGCGAGAGAGACAGAGAGAGATGTAAGCTAAAGTGACTATATATGAATGAGTACCTAATAAAACAATGAAAGAAGAGTCAGAAATTGACTTAATGAAAATGCTTTCGGAGAAAATAAAGACAAAGCAAAAAAAACATTATTTTGTGATTAACAATTAAATACAGGACCAATAGCTGTCAGAGCTTTAAAGGTATTATTTAATAGATTAAAGTATTGATATTCGAATGTAAAATTGGTCAAAAAGAAAGAGCAAATGAATCTTTTGATATTATAAATCTCAATGGAGATTTATACGATTGAGAAGGGTTTTCGATTTCGCGTGTAATCTTCAGTCGATTTCACATGACTGTATGTATTGTGGCTACTATCATTTAAAATTTCAGCCCATAGAAGTGAGGCAATCTTTATTAGTTTTTTACAGAAAGGGATAACCCAAAGACGTGGTTCTAAATATTTATATAACTTGGCTTATTTTAATATAATGTTAGCATAGTTATATTAAATAAAATGGCCCTTTGTAATAAAACATGAATCGATGCCCCAAAAATTAACTGACATGTCTTAATTAACCGTCCTCACAACTTGCATCAGAGCTTTGCGTTCGAAACCTAATTTCCTTAGAAATCAATTTTTTGTTTACGGAATTCAGTAATCGGTTCGATAACTAGTAACGATAACTTTGTTAGTGTTCGATAAAGGGTGAGACAAATAAGAGAAACGAGCAACAGACAGACATTGGCATTTACATGTAGGCGAGGGCTATACTCTAGACTGCCTATAATGCAATGACTATTAAGAATGATAGATTCAGTGACAGCGATGCCTCTACAAACTATTGTATGTAGTTTATTAGTACGTATCCTATCCAGTATACATACATACATACATAAATAATTGGCCATTACAACCCTTCAGTCAGGATTACGACCTAGCTTCTCACACCACGCATGTTGTGTGCGTTAATTGTATACGTGAGTGGCGGGACGTACAGTTTAATGTCGACTCTGAACGACAGATTTTTGAGAAACTTTTCCAGGGCAATTTTTTTATTTACTCTCAGAGTTTTTGCCAGAAATCTGCTGAGAGAAAGTCGCCGAAGAAATACTTTTTGTATTTGATTTTGATGTCTGGTTTGGGGCTAGAATCCTGGCTTTACGTCTAATAAGCCAACACATTACCTACTAGACTACGGCGACTTCAAGAATCCTCTTGCTGATATCAATTTTCTGAAGAAAATCTAGAGTGGCCAGCGCTTTTAATAAACTCTGTGTATACTTATTAACAATGAAAATTGGCTTTTGCTTTGACAGTGTTTTGAGAGCTTATTGGGACTCTACTTCTTATTTTTTCTAAAATAATTTCTATTTTTTCTAACATAGTTTTTGTTTCATTCACTTGTTTTTTTTTTTTTAACATTTTCATCACTGTCTTCGGTGTAGACACACTGCTATCTACAGCAATGATGATGATCATCCTCACCGACACATTTTTCTTTGGCTGTTTGGTTTAGTTTGTGTTGGCCTGCCTTCTGTTTAACTCTTGAAATGAATACAAAATAGTCCCATTTTCCATTTGAGCAAATCTAAACATTCACATGCTGTTCGGTGCCTAAGATGAATGAGTGTTTACCTACCCTGCCTGCCCGCGATTCACTTGGAAATACTGATTAAGTGTTTACTCCAAACGACAGATTTTTGAGAAACTTTTTCATGGCAGGTTTATTTACTCTCAGAGTTTTTGCCAGACATCTGCTGAGAAGAAGTCACCGAAAAATATTTCTTTTTATCATATTTCGGTTTGATGTCTGACCTGGGATACGAACCTGGGCTTTACGTCTAATAAGCCAACACACTACCTACTAGACTACGGACTACCTATCCAATATAGCCAAAGTAATTCTGGAAATAAAAAAGTAATTCTTACTTCAGCAAGTTCATCGGATAAGGTACACAATTGCATACATACATAAATAACTGGTCATAACAACCTATCAGTCAGAATTACGACCTAGTTTCTCACGCCACTTATGTTGTGTGTATTAATTTTATACAGGAGTGGAGGAACCTACGGTTTAAAGTCGTTTCGGAACTACAGATTTTTTTGAGAAATTTTTTATGGCAGTTTTATTTACTGTCAAAGTTTTCGTCAGAAATCTGCTGAAACATTTTTTGATATTTCGTTTTGTTCGAGGTGTCTGATCTGGGGTTTGAACCGAGGCCTCACGTCTAGTAAGCCAACACACTACCTACTAGACTACGGCGACTTAAGGTACACAATTTCTCGGAATATCTTTGTGACCAGGATCCCATATGTGGCGTATGCTAACTAGTTATGATACAACCAGTTACCCAAACTCAGAATTTGTTTTGCATTGTAATTTATGGCCATTAACTCGGCCTGAAGTATACTTCTGGAAAGATATCGCAAGATGGAACATTTCGTAGAAAATTCCACGGAATACCTTAATGTATTGACCATGCTCAGATAGTATAGATAAGTGTCGCAACAGTTTAATATGCCAGGATGACAGGCATGAATTTATTATTATTTATTAATAGTCCCTTCAGTCTCTAATAGGAGCTTTGGACCTTCTCAAATCATCTTCAACTTAATGAGTTCATGGTTGTTCTGTGCCTTGTTTCAAAAACAAAACGTCACTTAAATTTTCAGCAATTTGGGTTTACCTTTCCTTAAAATGTGACGTTGTTGTCTGAAATCTTTTAGTTTTCTGCCTTAAATAAAAGAAAATCAGGGTCTTTTTTCAATTTCTCTTATGGCCGTTTTTGTTGTTGTTATTAAGAAAAAAAAATAATACAACAAAGCAAAGTTTAAAAGTTTATTGAGAACTAAAAGAGAATAAAAGATTAAAAGTAAAACAAACAAACAAAGACATGTAATACCTTAACCCCCCCCCCCCTCTTCTATTGGCAAGAAGCTAAAAAGAATTTAAAAAAAAATGCCAACACATTAGTTGCAACACCCCAAGGCAAAATTAAAAGATTTTGTGAAGAAACCAAAAAGGAAACGGAAATGGGTTTTAAAAGTTTTCTAAAAGCCACACACTTTCCAAATCAATGAACAATAAATGAATGAAATTGAATAAAAGTGAATTAAAATTCATAATTACTCGTATGTTAAGCAAATTCTAAAGATAACTACGATAACCACATGCGTGGCAAGGCAAGGAAGTTTCTTAGAAACCGCATGTGATAGAATACACATATGCATGCTTGTGGACTTGTGAAATATTTAATCGTATGCTTGTAGCAGTGCTTGTCTGGCTGCAGTAGCCATTGTTTCACGATTGTCGTGAAATTTAAATCTTTTTATAAATACTCATCATCACACGCTATTTTCTTTATCTGCCACCTTACACGCGTCCGTATTGTCTGTCGCTGGTGATGGGCTTTGTTCAGGCGTGTGTCGGAACATTTCTGGTTAAAGCTATTGTTCTATGCGTTCGGTTTCCTTTCGGTTTCGGGAAATAACAGGTTGAATGTGTTTTTTTTTTTTTAATTTTACATTTAATATATTGAAATATGTATTTATTTAAACATATAATTTGTTTTCATATTCACTTCCTTTTTGGATTTTTTTTCTTTCTTTCTGGCTTCGTATGGTTTTCACAGGCATTGAAGCGAGAACTTTTTTTGTAGTTGCCTTTGTCTGCAATCTGTTTCCGTTACACATAAAAGCTACATCTACAACTGTATGTAAAAATGAGAGGGCTTAGTAGAATATGTATGTGTGTGCATGTGTATCCATTATACATACGTATGTATGTATGTATGTATGTGTGGAAGTAACGCTAATATAACCATTGTTAATGTTACTGCCACTTTTCATTTCCCCCTTTACTTTACCGTTCTTTTTTCTCACTCTCCCTCTCTCTGTCTCTCCTCTCTCTAATTTTTTGCGATATTCACCTGCACAATATCCTCTTACAGCACAGCACAACACAACAGTAAATTAACAAAAGAAAAAGGAAATGATTTTACATATGAACACAATGTGTTTGTATTAAAGATTTCTCAATACAAGTCCCTTTGTATGTGTGAGTGTGCCTGTGTCTACATGGGTGTGTGTGTGTTTATTGTTAATAGATGAGCAAAGGAAAGCAAAAAAAGAAAATTTTACAAAATAGAATAACAAGAGGGAACAAACATAAAGCATGTTAAAGTGTATGAGGTGATGCCTTTTAAGGCCATGATTTCACATATTTTAACAGCTGACGCTTACACAAAAGAGTCACTTAACAGACATTAACTAAACTATACAATACAATACATAACGACAGCAGCAACAACAACAAAAGCATACTCATACATACATATGCACACATACATATACATTTTATACGATGACACCATAAACCAACAATGAAAACAGACATCACACTTACACTCTTACTCAAACAGGTTAATTTAACGTTAAAAACCCAACGCAAATTGAATAAAAAAATAAATTAATTCCCTTTTGCGTAAATGAATACATGCATCTGGGTATGTGTATTTAATTAAATATTAAAATTTTCAACTAAAATAAAAAATAAACAACAAATACTATAAACAGGATGCGTTAAAACTCCAGAATTCCTACCACTTCCTATTAAAAAAAAACAATTCAAATTTCAGCAGATGTATTTTGTAACACCTGTTATTTGTTCGAAATTAAAGGAAGGTGTGCAACACTCACTTACTTTACTGGTTATTACAACCCTTCAGTCAGGATTACAAACTAGCTTCTCATAGCGCTCATGTTCTGTGTGTTAATTTTTAAAGCCGACCCCTGACGACAGATTTTTTGAGAAACTTTTCATGGCAATTTTATTTACTCTCAGAGTTTTTCCGAAAGACAGCTGACGGCAAGTCGCCGAAAGAAAAAATTTTTATACTTCGCTATTGTCGCGATGTCTCTGTTGAACTGAGGCTTGGGAAACATATTAAGAGGATGCTGTACCGAACTGAAAAGTCGATTGAATGCATAAAGTCGACAGTAGTTCAACAATGGCTTCTATAAACTCAGTCTTGATGATGAAGAAATTGAATCTGATTACAGAACGAGAATATGTCTATTGAGACATAAGAAAAATACTTGTTGAAGAAAGAGTGAAACGCTGATGTAGGAGCGCATGAACAATAATTTTTTTCTAGAAAAGGGAAGTGACCGACAAATGCAAGTCGTTGCCAGGTGCAAGCTATTGACGAATGCAAGTCATCAACAAATGCAAGTCATCTATAAATACAAGTCATCGATAAATGCAAATCATCGACAAATGCAAGTCATCGATAAATGCAAGTCATTTATAAATGCAAGTCATCGAAAACCAAAGTCATCGACAAATGCAAGCCATCAAAAAACAAAAGTCATCGACAAAAACAAGTAATCGACAAATGCAAGTGATCGACAAACGCAAGTCATCGAAAAACAAAAGTCATCGACAAATGCAAATAATCGATAAATGAAAGCCATCAACAAATACAAGTCATCGGTGAGATTTTTTTTTTTGGAGAATAAAATGCTTACTTTTGTCGCATTTGATAATTACTGGAGCACGTATCCAACATAGTTTATCAAAAAAAATTTCATTTGTTTTTCAATATTAATTTAATTTTCATTTTTCTTTTTTACCAAAAATGATTCGTTAGCTTTAATTTGAAGGCTAAAATAATAATGAATTCAAAAACTGTTTGTTTTTACAGAATCTGTCTTAAAAAAGTTCAATTGGATACTGGATTCCTATTGTCCTAGAATATGGTGACCACCAACTGAATATAACGGCTGCCGTAAACAGGCGTTCACTTTAAACTCGACACAAATTGACTTCATATAAAGTTACTAAAAATATGATGCTTGAAAAGGATTTCCAAAAAATCCCTTTCGAATATCAAATTATAATCAATTATTTCCTTTCTTTCTTTCATTCTTTCAATTGTCTTGCTTTGTTTGTGTATTTGTTGTGTTTGTAAAGGTTTATGAAACATATTTCGGAATTTATGGTTTTGAAATATTTTATGCAACAAAGCAAAACAAAAAATTCTGGGAAAACACTTATGCCTACACTGTTTAGCAATGGAATTCGGTTTTTTTCCGTTTCTCCTTTCTGATTGTGTAAAATAAACATCCTTTTTAATTCGTTATTTACTCTTGTCTTGTACTTCTTTTTTAAAGGTGCTTTCGTAGTAAATCGCACTTTATTTATGGGATTGTTTTCATTTTCTTTTTTCTTTTTGTTGTACATCTTCTGTTGTTGTGTGATTTTTGTTATTGTTTTTTAGGACTAAATTATGGTTTATTTCGGATGACTTGTGTGTTTTTTTTTTCTCCTCTCTTTTTGTTTTTTTGCCTTTGTTTTGTTAGCAGGCTTTGGTAGTGGGCGGTTAATAGGGTTACAATTTATTAAAATGAATCAAAACAAAAAACAAGCAAAAAAGGAAGGAAAAACATCAAAAAGGATGATAATGTTGATTTTTGTGTCTTTTTTTTCTTTGCTTTTTTGTTGTTTTTTTTTTTTTTTTTTTTTTAAATGTATAAAAAGAAAAACAGCTAAAACAACAGTAGAATTATTATTTTACCTTAAATAACAATGACTTGTTTTTATCAAGGTTTCTGGGTTACGAGAACCAACGCAAACAAACACTTGTCGTTGGTTGTACACTCAAAGAAATGTATTTTGAAAATGTATTGAAAGTATTATGTACGCATACAATGCTTACATAAATACATAATAAATCACACTATTTTATTTTGTTGAGTGTATTATACATGGCCTGTCTGTCTCACTCCAAGTTCTCGTTGGGCCATACTTGTTTGTAAACTTTCCAATTAAAATTTCATGTCATGCCAAATAAAAGCCTAATGAAAATGAATTAAAAAGGTCTACAGAAAACAAGAGTGGGAGAAAGGCCAATACAGAGAGAGAGAGAGACAGAAAGAGTAAATAAGAGAGTTCATTTACAACAAACAACTTGCCACTTAAGGTGGCATAAAGGTGTTACCAAACAGTTTGTATTTCTGTCTACATTTTCTTGCCTGTTGTATTGTTTATTGTTTTTTGTTGTTGTTGTTGTTTTAATTGTTTAAATAATAACTGACTTTAATTTATTTTTCTTGTCGTTTTCCTTTTAATTCTTGCTATGTTTCCTCGCACGAAGGGAAAAAAACATAAAGAGTTCTTCTTCATAAGAAAGTTTCGTTAAAAAATAACAAAAACAACAATTAAAGCTTTAGCAATGTGCCTGCCAGAGCAACAACTACAGCATTCAACAAAGAAAAAAATGAGAAAAAAAATTCATAGAATAACTGTGTGGCATGAGCAATGAAAATCTAAGAAATATTGTCGCACGAAAGAAAAACATGTTCGTGCGTCTATTAAATATTCAAACACTCACACATGCACACAATAGTATTCATTCTCATTTTATTTCTTAATCCACAAACGCTGTTACAAGCCATGCTAAGCAGTAGCAGTAGCAGCAGCAGCAACAGCAACAGCAGCAGCAGGCACTCAACTGTGAACTTTAGTGTTTAGAAATGATAAAAGAGCACACAACAATGGCTTGTGAGAGTGCAATGTTAGTGTTAGTGAGTGACTGAATTACGAACATGTAAAGTTGCATTAGTCACGTGATACATTTGTCACGCACACATAAGCACTGCGTGTAACTAACCAAAGGAATTTTCTTAACAAAAAAAATAAAATTCAACTTAAAAAAACCAAGTGTGTATTAGTAAATGTCCTAAGCATGTGAAAGAAGAGTGAAACTGCACACATACAATAACCATAATTTGTTTATTTGCATGACTTTAATACAATGACATACGACATGGCAACCACTCTCCAATACATATGAATTTATTTATGTATGTGTGTGTATGTATGTATTACGTGAATGCTTGCTCTCACATATGCAAGCATGTACATGAGCACATGATTACAAAGTATATGTGACATGGGCACTTTTCTGAACTTTTGAACTTGCAAAAGGGGATTTTCATACGAAGAAAAAGTTTTCTTTCCTTTTTTTTGTTCTTTCTTTGTTATTTAATTAATTTAAGATAACGATTATCCTCCCAACAATAGAAGGAGCTGGATGCATTGGATGGAGAATACCAGAAAAAATATAAAGAATTTACTGGGATAGCGAATGGATTAGGTTTAGGTTTAGGTCGGAGTGGTAACTCTGATATCACAATGCTCATTTGAGCACGCAAAGCGGCCCGTTGTGATGCCATGGGTGAACGCAGTCCCCGTACTGAGCAAGTTCCACCAAAATTAGGGAAGAGGAAGAAGTTGGCCAGCGTAAAGGCTGCACATCAAAAGCACGACTACCCTACACTGGGAAACCAGCCAGAAAGTTTGATGAACGAAGCCATATTCCTGATATCAATAGATGATAGCTCCGTCAAGCTGACAAGAAATTGGAAGCCAAATAACCTATATGTACACCTAACAAGAGACGGGCACTGACAAAGAAAGTGGATAACAGTCTCCTCTTCCTCAGCGGATCTGCATCCGCGGTAAAAGTCGTTAAATGGGAGCCTCATTCTTTCCGCGTTTCTACCCATAACGCAATGACCTGTAAGCATGGCCACTTTGGTTGAGATGACGTCACGACCAAGACCAAGTAATTGGGTGGTACGCCTTCTATAGCGATGGAGCAGGACTCCCTATTGACCCAGGATAGGTTGGCGTCCCAAAAGAATTTCCGCGCAATATCCAACTTGACCGAGGCAAGTGGCATACCCAATTCAAATGAAGAGGATTCCGGAACGAGCTCTGGCGAGCTCGTCGGCCCTACAGTTATCCGCAATGTTACTGTGCCCTTGGACACAACACCAGTGTGACACTGATGAAGCGCCCAGAAAGAAGGTCGAGACAGCGGCGACATTCCCTAACGATCTTAGAGTTATTCACGATTCCAGTCGTCCCTACTCGGAATCCGAAAGTGGAAACCCCTGTCGAAACAATATTAGCAAATGGATTGCTTGACTAGCAGTTTGAAGAAGTTCTCTTGTAAATGTAATATTGGGACAACACGTTTTGGTCTTGGTTAATATGTTTTATAATATTTCCATCCCTTAAGCCAGTCTCAAGGCAAAGTTATGTCAAATGAGTCTTCGCCAAAATCAACGCTAAGAATGAGGTAGTCAGGTGAACTGAAATCCTCTGGCACTAGTGATAACCTACGAGAAGTGGGCAGGCTCACCTCTTTGGGCGAAGTGATGTGGGTCTCAAGTTAATCTGAAACTTGAGGAAATAACATTGACAACTTGATGTAATACATACCCCCTTTAGTAACGATAACAAACTTGCTATGTGAATAGGATTAAGGGAGATGGAACTGGAGTAAAATAGCATAATCTCTTGAAGGACATCCAAAATTCATTGGGCTTTCTGCCAGGGGAAAGAGCAAAAGCTGTCCTAATATTAGTAAAGTATAACTGCTGTAGCTATTGTTAGAGTTGTCAGAATGTGGATTTTCTCAAATTGACAATTATTCGCAACATTAAATGAACACATTCTGAACACTGTTGCCATCATTTTAAACTTAAAGTACTGCGAAGTCCTGTAAGTGGTTCGTCTCGAAATCTGCTTTGCACTGAATGAATTGAAATGCTTAAACGGGTTTTTTTCTATTCAGGATTGTCATTTGCCTCTAATTTGTTTGAATTTGTTTTCATCTGGAGTTGCCAGGAACTGACCAGATCGACTGGATGCCGTCTTTATAGGTCTTTCGGTACATGTCTTAACAGCTTTACATATCAGGATAGGTGTCAGATGTAGTTTTTATTGTGTTTCCTCTGTGAATCTGTGAATTATTATCTTCTGATGGCGTTAAGGAAATCATAGATAAAACACATGAGGACTGGAAACAAAATCGATATTCTAGAAGCGATAGAACAGGAAACATACGAAATGCTAAAGCGCTGGATAAACGTGTAGAAAACTACAAACTAGGACGATATGATCATGTAATGAGGAACGAAAATTTATTATAAAAACGAAGGCTAGAAGAGATTATTCTGATAGAATCATTGGATGAAAAGCTGGATTAATCCTAACAAATCAAAAAACGCTGCCCATGAACGAAGTCATTGCCCTTATCCTTGCACAACCTGTGCAATGCAATATAAAAGAGGTCCGGAATAAAAAACTAAGCAATCAACATATATAATTGGTCAGGATTACGATCTAACTTCTCACACCACTAATGTTGCTTGTGTTAATTTTATACATGAGTGGCAGGACCTACAGTTTTTTGAGAAACTTTTCATGGCAATTTTATTTACTCTCCGCGTTTTTGCCAGAAAACTGCTGAGAGGCAGTCGCCGATGTAATAGTTTTTTGTACTTCGTTATGTTGGAGATATGTGACCTGAAGTTTGAACAGTGGTCTCACCTAATTGGCTTAATTGGTCATAACAACCCTTTTGTCGGGATTACGACCCATTTTCTCTCACCACCTATGTTGTGTATGTTAATTTTATACATGACTGGCGGGATCTACAGTTTAAAGTCGATTCTGAACGACAGATTTTTAAGAAACTTTCCATGGCAATTTTATTTTCTGTCAGAGTTTTTGCCAGAAATCTGCTGAGAGGAAGACGCCGAAGAAATATTTTCTTCATATTTTCGTTTTGGTAGCTGACCTGCGGTTTGAACCGAGGTTTTACGTCTAATAAGCCAACATACTACCTACTAGACCATGGCGACTTCCGAGCAATCAACAACAATTTCAACAGCGAAAATTGATAAGTCGTTGTGACTGTAGAACTGCTTAAATTATTTGGTATTCCGTCAATCCAAGAAGTCAGCCCTACTTTCTTAACACACGCCTTTAATAACATTTTCAACTCTCTTTGATGAATACAGCTGCAATTGTAAAGCAGCGTCACAACAATATTGGATCAATTCGTCAAGTTCTTCTTTTAACGCGTGCATTGATTACAAACATAACATGGCAGCCCACTATACCATACTAAGACTCTTTAAATAACGTAGAAAACAGCATGCAAATGCTTCATGTTGCATGCGCTACGTGTAAACGAACATAATACACCAGCATTCATTTGCTTCTGAAGCAATTTTCTAAGAGTTTTTTTTTTCAATGTTTCTGCTTTCATTTAAAATTTTCCACATTTTCCCAATTTACAGCAAAACGAGTGTGGGTTTTTCACTAAAGGTTAGTCGAGGTTGCCTGGCTCAATGTGGATGTTTGTGTGTGTACTCTTTACTGGTCGTCACTGAGTGTGTATGTTCACAGACCACATTACAGCACGGTTCAGTTCAGTGCACTGGTGCACTGGTTCACTGGTGTTAATTCTCAACGAATATTATTTATGTTTTGAGAACATTTTGGTTCTTCACATGGCTTACTTTAGTTTGCTATTTGGGAAGTTAGGTAGAGCGTTTACAAAAGAACAGGAGAGAGAGACAGAGAGAGTGAGATAGAGAGGGAGTATGAAATGTAAGCATGTTTTATTGTATATTTCTTGAGTTAGTTTTAGTTTTTCTTTCCCCGCTTCATATGAATTACATCTCGCTTATGTACGTGATGTATTTTGTTTGAGAAAATATGAAGGAAAAGTACGTAAGGCATGGTTATGAAATGCTTGCAATAAACCAAAACTAAAAAGTAAATCTGTAATCCACTCTTTTCTCTTCCTTTTGCTTTGAGCAGGGCGCTACAATTTGAATTATTTTCGTTTGTAGAAAAAGAAGGAAAAAAAAGAATTTTTAATTCTAATACCAATGGGAAGAAATGCACAAGAAATTGGAGCAACGAAAGCAATACAGTAACACAGTAATCCGTTGCTCTTTTATAAACTGTTTGTTCATGTTGGTTTAACCAACAAACGTAGGCGAATGCATAGTACAACTCCCCAAACCATGTGCCTTCTGTAACGAAATGCAAATTTCGAAAAAGAGTTGAACAGTTTAAAAGGAAAACTTTCCAATTCGTTTGTCTTTTAGAGGGGAAAACTTCGTACATGTTATGAATCATAATATGGTTTGGTTTTAGTTTCTCTGCTTGCAAGCACTGTACACATTGTATTTTCCTCTATTCACCCCTCAAAATATTTAAATGCACGAAATCATACCACAGATGATGGTTGTAAGACATTTACTGGATATTTTCAAAAGTATTTGTGAAATTCGATTATTAGCGGATTAATATCGTAACATTTTTAAGGGAAATTTATTCAAAATGAAATAATTTTTGCAATTCAAAGGGAAGAGACTGCTAAAGTTTTACTTTTAAAGTGGATTATCATTGAAACTTAAATAAGAAAATCGAATATTTGTACATTCGATATGCAGTGTTAACAGTATTAACTTTCTAAAGAGATTTTATATGTTAAACTGAGATCATCTAAAAGTTTTAAGAGATGACAAGAGCATATTCTTTATGATTAATTTGTAGATGTTTGTTTATTTCGTTATATACTCTTAAATAATTAAATTTGTAATACATAGTATTAGGAAAACATTTAACCACAGTCACTTTGTCACTTTTATTTCAAAGAAATAATGCAAAGTCTGTTTAAAAGAGAATATAAAAAAAAAATATATAGAAAAATATACCCAATAAAGACGAGAATGGAAGCAGATTGCATCACTCTTATTTGCTATACTCAACTGGAAGCCACATGGATTAAGGTCGTCATAAGACCTCGGCTCAAACCCCAGGTCAGACATCTTCAACTAAACAAAACATGAAAAAAATGTTCTTAGACGACTTATTTTCAACAGATTTCGGGCTAAAACTCTGAGAGTAAATACAATTGCCATGAAAAAGTTTCTCGACTTTAAACTGCAGGTTTGGGCACTCATGCATAAAATTAACACACACAACATAAGTGGTGTGAGAAGCTAGGTTGTAATCCTGACTGAAGGGTTGTAATGATCAATTATGTATGCATGTGTACTAAGCCAAACTTAAGGAGTTAGTATACTTTCTAATTTTTTTAAATCGATTCTCTTTTCACGGTTTTAGTTAATTTAGAGCCATTGAATTAAGGTAGAAATATTTTTTTCCCTTAAACAATACTTATAGATGTCGAAAAAGGCAAAAACTGCATGCAACCTAAACGCGTTTTTCTCGAAATCCTGTTTTCGATTTGGCAACCACGATTTAGCAAAAACTTCTTGATTGATTTCGCAGAAATTATGGCAAAATGTTCCTAAGACCAGTGGTTTTAGTCAGAACTAGGATATTCTTGATATGTCGATAATTAATAATTGTATTAAACAATTAAGCGAGAAAAAATAGGCAAGAACTGGAACAAAAGTCAAAATGCCGCACATTTTTTTGGTTTTTGATCTTTTGGAAATATTCTAGTTCAAGCTATATATAGTAACATATTTTATAGGAATCCATTTCGGTTGCTTGCTTTCAAACACTAGTAACTCTTTAAATCGTGGTTGAGTATGCTGACCAGAGATCAGCAATGAGTCGTTTTTTCGTTGCTCATAAGCACTCTAGATGTGAACGTTAGGGCTATTCGTTGTCATTTTAAAAAAATTGCTTGAAAACTCTATTACAACTCTGGATGTATTTTTAATGAAACTAAAAGAAAAAAATATGTAAAGAGAAAATTAAATAATTTTGACACGGATATTCTAAGCAATTGCAACATATTATACGGCGTATGAGTAATATTTAATTCAATTCCATATTAATCATACTCTACAGATTTAATAAATCACTGGTAAGAGTATCTATGTACCAGAGATCAGCAATGAAACGTTTTTTTGCTACTCATGAGTACTCATGAAATTTTGAGTATGAGTGAGTCAACAGTATTGAAATCCAACTACACTGATTCATTCGTACTCAGTACAACATTGATTTATAAGTACAGGTTGCAATGAGTATGCGTACAACGTTGACATCAAACTCATACCATTCGAAATATGTTCGATTCATAAGCCGACTCATTTATAACTTTAGAAAAATACTTATAATACTTTTAAACGAGACGAGTGACAAACCATAAAAGACACATAAGCAAAAAGGCAATGCAGCAAGCACAGCAAACACACAACCTTCTAGTAAGTATTTTAGTGTTCGTACGCGAATCATACTTATTTTGTGCTTCGTGTATATGTTGAGTTAAGGAGAATCGAAATCGACCACATCATACGTGTTGTTAAGTATGAATATGATGAGTACTTCAAACTTTGAATATGAGTAGAGCATCCATGCTATTAAAATAAGTATGAATGCGTATCAGAAGTATCAGAAATTATGAGTATGATTCGAAACTACTCATTTTTTTGAATACTTATTGCTGATCTCTGATGCTTAATGCTGATGGAAGCTGCTTAATGTTGAGAAAACCTCTTATTTTTCTACATGACGTAATCGTCTAAACTTTGAACTTTTTTCTTTTTCATTTCTATTCATTAAATTCATTTCAACAAAAACAAAACAGAAAAACTTTTTTACAATCATTTAATTTCATATGATTTTTTTATCTGTTTTTTTGTCATTTTTTCTTTTGCTTTTTTCAACTTTAAATTGCATTTGGGAAAAAAGCTAAATTTTTCACGTCGTGTTTTTATGTTTCCAAATAAAAATTTGTGTTAAATTTGGCATTAAATTTGTTTGACTGTTTGTTGTTGGTGTTGTTGTTTTGTTGCCATATTTGTCTATTTAGACACTGGCTTCCTTTCAGCCGTTTTATATTTTCTCTTTGTGCACCTCTAAACCCCAGCTCTAGTTACGATTATGGCTTTTGCTTTATGCAGCAACAACAACAACAACAGGAAAGCAAAAAAAAAAATATCGCAGAACCACCATATTTGTTCGTATTCAACATTTGCATGTGGCCATATTAGACAACCAGCCACTGCCATTATAATGACGTTGATAATGATGGCTATGATGGAAGAGATTACAAATGTAACGTTAGTGGCAGTGGTGCTGGTAGTGGTGGTGGTGGTGTTGGTAATGGTAGTAGTGGTAGCATGGTTACATCCGTATCCGTTTTTAGCTATTACCAAGCCATGCAAAACAGTATACGTATGAGTTTTAATTTTAAATATAACCGTTATAATATAGTTGCTGTTTTTGTTGTTGTTGTTTTTTTATTATTATTTTTATACCAATTCATAATGTTTCTTATTTTTTTTCTCTCTCTTTCTCTCTCTGCCTGTTTCTATAGATTTTGTTTGTGGTTTTAATAATAATGCTGGAGAATATTTTTTCTTTTTTTTCTAAATTTTATTTAAATATTCTTTAAAAGTTACCGCTATTTGTGGCACTAACACTCATTTTTGCTCCCTCTCTCTACCTTTCTCACTGTATTTTATAAATTTTGCGTGTGTGTATGTGTTTCCCTAAATGTATGCTACAATATTTTTGTACATTTTATTTGAATATGCACTCACAGTTGTGTTTAGTTTTTAGATTTTAAGAGGATGTTGGAAATTTTTATTCCTTTTTTCCTCTTTTTTTTTTTTGTAGCAACAGAAGCTTAAAATTTCTAAATAAATGGTTGAAATTGGTGTCTAGAAACAAATGAAAAAACAAAACTCTAAATAGAATCCATTTAGTATATGAAATAAAATGAAATAAAATTTATTTTTATTTTGTTTAGAATCCCAGAGGAGCTGAAGCCATTATATGCTGATGTATGAAAAGATTCCATTTTGTTTTCGAATTTCAAAAGTTTTTATTTCGTTAATAGAATGACAATTTTGTCGGCAACTCTATTTGATTATGATGACAACTTTGAATAGAATATTTGTTTATTATTTAAATGTATCTAATTAAAATAATTTTAATGAAGCTGCAAAGTTTTTTGCAATTTCAAAAGAATTCCTATAATAAACTTATTTTTTTTTAATTTATTTTGTTCACATTATATTCACATTTTGTTGAATGGTCAACGCCACTTGACCTTTTTATGCCAGTAAATGCAAAATGCCACTTGTATTTCCAATTTAAATGAAAACATATTAATATTGAACTCTTAACTGCCAAATTGTTTTGTCGAAAGTCCCCAATTTTCTTCTTTTTTTATTTTATTTAAAATACTCAAGAGATTGCAAAAGTTTCAACTCAGCCTTGATATCGTAATTAATGAAGTGAGTTAATGTTTCAATGATTTCATTCATTATGACAATATGCCCGGAAATCTAAAAATTTATCTTCAAATTCATGAAATATTGTCATCCTCTCTTTCAATTAAAATAAGGCACAATTTTTAATAAAAATTTCTACAAAATTTCAAATCCATTTCAGTAGTATTTCCTCTCCTTAATAAGTAAATCAGGTAGTAAAGGGTCCGCCAAATAACTTTTTTTTTAAATCCTTAAAAAAAACTACTGAATATTTTCTCAAATTTCTTTTTTTATTTGAAAGTACAATCCTTCCGGTTAATAATGGAAAATAATTTCATTCAAATGGCTGCCTCGGCTGGCCATGCAGTAGCCTACACCAGAAGATGCCGATTTTGGCAAAAAAAAAATCATCTTTTCAGATGAAGCTCATTTTGATCTTGGCGGATATGTAAACAAGCAAAATTGTTGCATTTGGGACACAGAAAACCCGCACGAATACATTGAAAAGCCGACGCACCCAAAACGAGTCACTGTTTGTTGCGGATTTTGGTCCAGAGGCATAATTGGGCCATTTTTCTTCGAAAATGAGCAAGGAGTGGCCGTTACAGTCAATGGCGATCGTTATCGGGCCATGTTAAAACGAATTTTTGTTCACAAAAATTGAAGAGAAGGATATTGGCAACATTTGGTTTTAACAGGACGGCGCTACGTGCAACACAGCCGAAGCTACACTCGATGTTTTGCGCCCTGTTTTTGAAGATCGCATTATCAGCCGCAGAGCTGTTATTATTTGTGGGGTGCCGTCAAACATAAGTGTTACGCCGACAAGCCAGAGACAATTGACGCTTTAAAGGACAATATTCGTGAAGCCATTGGTGAAATACAGCTGCGCACAATCGATAATGTGCTTAAAAATTTTACCGATCGTGTAGGCTACTGCATGCCCAGCCAAGGCAGCCATTTGAATGAAATTATTTTCCATTATTAACCGGAAGGATTGTACTTTCAAATAAAAAAAGAAATTTCAGAAAATATTCAGTAGTTTTTTTTTAAAGCATTTTCAAAAAAAATGTTATTTCGCGGACCCTTTATATGCTCTTACTTATTTACTTACTTACTTAATTGGTCATTGCAACCAGTCAGTCCAGTAAGGATTACAACCTAGCTTCTCACACCATTTATGTTGTGTGTGTTAATTTTATCCACGATTGGCGGTACCAACAGTTTAACGACAAATTTTTTGAGAAACTTTTCATGACAATTCTTATTTACTCACAGAATTTTTGCCAGAAGACTGCTGGGAAATATTTTTCATATTTCATTCTGTTCGAGATGTCTGCTCTGTAGCTTGAACCAAGGCCTAACGTCTAAGGCGGAAACACACTACCTTCTAGACTATTTATCGATTGCATGATTAACATATGTATACATATACTAACGAGCTAATGAAATAGTTTTCTTCACGTGGACCTAGACATCTTCATTACGTACATTCGAAAACAAACAGTTTGTCGATCGAAATGTTAAACTACATGACCTCAGGGCTAAGAGTTTTATTAACAGATACTTGCAGTGAATTCTCTCAATATATTGATTACTTCTATCACAGAGCAAACTGTAAAAACATTTCAAACAATAACACTGTGAACTTCTCCTGTTCTAATAGGGATCATGTGAATAGAGATCACGTGAAGAGGGATCATGTTGAAAGGGCCATGTGGCTTTCATGCGCGTAATACTCTATGTTGTCCAATGATTCATAAATGTGAACATGTAACTTGGAGCGCCAGAAGCGGTTGGTATGGAAATTCATTCCGATATTCGCCTAAAACCAGCATATCTTTCAGGTGCCTAAAAAAACATTCCGATCTCGCTATTGCAAGGAATTATGCTGTAACGAAATCGAAAAGTCCATTTGTGCATTACAGAAAGAATTGGTTCGTACTAACCGGATGTGCATCAATCTTCTATGCATTTATTCTTCCTATTATTTATGACATGGATCTATATATGTACACACATACATACATACGTAATTGGTCATTACAACCCTTTTGTCAGGATTAAGACTTAGTTTCTCTCACCACTTATGTTGTGTGCACTAAATATAATATATGAGTGACGGGAGCTACAGTTTATAGTCAACTCCGAACGACAGATTTTTAAGAAACTTTTCATGGCAATTTTATTTACTCTCAGAATTTTTGCCAGAAATATGCTGAGTGGAAGTCGTGGAAGAAATATTTTTTTCTACTTTCGTTTTGATGTCTGACCTGCAGCTTCAATCGAAACCTTACGTTTAATGAGGCAACACTCTAACCACTAGACTACTGCGACTTTAGGTCGGCATAAGTACACTTAAATCTAACGTCCATAAACACTACTTCGGATGTGCTTCCTCCCTTAAGCTATTTTTCCAGATGCCATATACTGCATAAGTAGGGGCTATTCAATGAGTGTTAGTTGCTATAAAAAAAGAAGTCCAGACTCAATATGGTGAATAGTTGAACTATACCTCTAAGGCTTCTTCATTAATTATTCTTTTTTTTTGCCTTTTTGAACATTTATTCATTTTTCTTCAGATTGTAATTTCAAATTCAAACACCAGTGAGTATGAGTAATAATTAATAAGTGTGCCGTAGAGCCATGGTACAACACTCATACGCCATCAGTTCAATAATGACATTCAACTGTTATTTCACATATCACTGTGCGTTGTACTTATGAACACTGATTATAATACTACAGTGTGTGTGTGTGTGTGTGTGTATTTTGTTGTTTTTGTTAGTTTGTATTATAATAAATGTATGTAACAATTTAAATTGTATACTTAGGTATTTTTGTATGATTTTAAATTGGAAATTTAAATTTTGGCATTTAAATCCAGTAGTGTTGTCTTACTGGATACAAGCGCGGAACATAAGCCCCTGGTTCAGATATCTCGAACACCCACCTACCACTCTTATGGCAAAAACTTTAAGAGTAGAATTAACCGTGCCATGAAAAGTTTCTCCAAAAGTCTGTCGTCCGGAGTCGAATTTAAACTGTGTATGCCATTACTTGTACATAAATTTTGTACACACAACATGGGTGGTCTGAGAAGTTAAATCGTTATCCCATTTAAAGGGATGTAATGACCAATTGAGAAAGTAAGTTTAAGTATTGAAATTGGAATGTTAGTCACATCGTTGAATAAAACCACCAGCGTCAGTTTGGTTTTCTGTTCGAAAACACAATGAGCCAGACATGTGTCTTTCAAACAATTCATTGGCATTTTTTTTATGAATTTTTCCTTCGATTTTATTAAACATAAATCAGTCGATTAATGAAATTCCATTAAGTCTTAACAATTTTTTGCTAAAAAAGTTTCTTTTTCATTATTTTCTGCTTCAAAACGCGAAACAATAAAAATTTATTTTTTTTTCTTTTCCTTTCTAAGAAGTTATTTATTTTGTTTATTTTTTTGGTTTTTTATATTAAAAAAATGATCATTTTATGCACATAATTCTACATGATTATGCCATTATCGTAAAAATAAAACCTAAAAGCTGCCAACAACAACAACAACAAAAGCAAAGTTTATAAAACAATAAAATTAAAACAACAGCGGCGAAACGATACCCTAAAAGAGACCAAAAATTACGCTTAAAGAAGACTAAAAATGGCACAAAAATGACACGACTGGCAGTTAATGGCTGTCTTGTACAACCACTAAGAAGAGTGGAGACGTCTGTCCAAAGCATTGGAGAATAAGTACAGCAGCACAGCTAAAATATTTGCATTTTATGCATTAAAAATAACAATAAAAACAAAGGAAATGAACGAAAAACCATAGAAAAAATTCAAGAAAATGGTAAAATATTTGCCTTGGTGAGCAGCAAGTAAACCCAACAGAAGTAAAAAAAATTTTGAAAATTCTTATGATGGGTATTACAAAAATACTGCAATAGTTATTCATTCATTGCATTCCAATTAGAGATGAGCAGTGCACATAATATAACATACAGACATAATTGGCCATTACAACCCTTCAGTCAGGATTACGGCCTAGCTTCTCACACCATTCGTGTTGTGTGTATTAATTTTATACATGTGTGGGGGGACCCACAGATTAGAGAAACTTTTCCATGGCAATTTTTTATTTGTTCTCAGCATTTTTGCCCGAAATCTGCTGAGAGGAAGTCGCCATAGAAATATTTTTTTGGGGATCAGCAATGAGTATTCAAAAAGATGAATAGAATCGAATCATACTCATAGTTTCTGATACTTATACGCATTCATACTTATTTTAATATCATGGAACCTCTACTCATATTCAAAGTTTGAAGTACTCATCATATTCATACTTAACAACACGTATGATGTTGTTGATTTAGATTATCCATAACTCAACATATACACGAAGCACAAAATAAGTATGAGTCGTGTACGAACACTAAAATACGAGTACTTACTAAAAGGTTGTGTGTTTGCTCTGCTTGCTGCTCTGTCTTTTGTGCTTATATGTCTTTTTTCTTTTGTCACTTGAATCATTTCTAAGTATTATTCAGTACTTTTCTAAAGTTATGAATCTAAATGAGTAGGCTTCTGAATCAAACATATTTCGAATGGTATGAGTTTGATGTCAACGTTGTACGCATACTCATTGCAACCTGTATTTATAAATCATCGTTGTAGTGAGTACGAATGAATCAGAGTAGTTTGAATTTCAATATTGTTGACTCACTTATATTCACAAATTTCATGGGTGCTTATGAGTAACGAAATAGCGATTCATTGCTAATCTCTGATTCCAATGTCCTATGTATGCAATAGAAAGAGTGAGTGTAAGATAGAGCGAGAGAGCGAGAGCAAGACAAGACAATAGTTTGAACTTTTTAAAGACTTCTGTTCTGGTTCATTAACATCTTAAGCAAGAACTTTGCATCTCATGTCACTGCCACGTCTAGTAAAGTTACTTAAAGTGTAGGAAACCATAACAAAGCTATAAAAAAAGGAAGAGGAGAAAACCATGAAAAACAGTTACAAATGGAAAATTTAGTGGCACATAAGCTAAGAATAACAAACAATTCTTTGAAGCAAAAAAAAAATGAAAGCCCAAATGCAAATGCAAAGACATATAAAAAAACGTTGAATGCAACTAAACTTAGAATTCCAACATCATCATCAGCAGCAGTAGCAGCCGCATCTGTCTGCAATAGTACAGGAAAGACAATAAAAAAGTATTTGTTGCAAATGGATAGGAAGCTTAAGGAAATAAGAAGAAAGAATACCATAAACACCACAACAATACGAAACCACCAAGTGCATGAAAAGAAGCCCAAATTGGTTGCATTTGTATGCTCAACAAAGAAAAACTACTTCTTGCTACACAAGACAAGCATGCCAAATTGTTAGCAGAGAAAGAAAAGATACAAAAAAACAATGCTAACCACTCAAGATGGCTGTACCAACATTACCACAACCATCACCGACATTATTGCAACATTTTTATTATTTTTTGGGATGGGAAACTAAAAAGATATTTTCTTTGCTTTTAGATTTCTTTGTATTTTGAATGCCCTTAAATCCCTCAGGATATTTGCAATTTTGTTTGTGTATGTGTATGTAGTATAGTGTATGAGTGTTAAGTAAAAGCAGAATACATTTCATATTCAAATATTGTGTTGCTACAAGAGGCAACAAAACAAAGCACCACTAAGCCAAACCAAACAGGCAATGGAGGCCACCATTAGCTAGCCAACCAGCTAGCCAGCCAAGCAAGTCAAGGCAATTCAGGCTTCAAATACTATGGGAAATATAAATTTAAATTTTCATATTCCAACACAAATGAAAATGTAACACATATACATGCAAAGAAATGCCATTTCCTTGTTAAGCAGCACCAGCAGCAGTAATACGACTAAAAAGGACATCTTACTAGCACAGCTTTTTCTTAAAAAAAAACCTCATAAAGAAAGTATACAGTAAGTGAAAAAAGTAAAACCATAAATATTTTATGAAAATTTGTGGAAAAAATAAATTGCACTCACACATATACGAGCTTTGGGAGACAAACACTCTTGCAATGGCCTTCCCTCAACATTTTCTAAATAAAGAACCAATAACGTGAAAAATAAAGGAAAAGAAGGGCAAGAAAATGCAGGAAGAGTAAGTGAAATTGTATGAAAGAGAAAAGATGTCCCCAAAGTGAAACTAAAAATCTGTTTAAAGTGAGAATAATGGGCAAAAAGACAAAAAGTAACCAACAGGCCAAGATTGCAACAAAAGCCATAACCAGCAGTAACAGCACCAGCACCAGCATGTAAACAACAATGAGGCATTTCAACGAGGGGCAATTTAAAAATTAATACAATTTTCGAATGCAAAATAACAAATTTAAGTGTAAATAATTACAAAAACTTTAATAACATGACACTATCAAATACAAACATACACAAAGGAATTTTCATTTGGATTTATAAGATGAGAAAAATATCAACATTTTCTTTATCATTCTTTTAAGTGTAGAATGACGATGCCCACTATATATTTCGATACGCTATTTCCTGAAGTCATGTGGGTAACTCTACAGAGTCGCCGTAGTCTAGTAGGTAGTGTGTTGGCTTATTAGAGGCAGACATCAAAACGAGGATATGAAAATATATTTATTCGGCGACTTTCTCTCAGCAGATTTCTGGAAAAATTGCTGAGTGAGTAAATAAAATTGCCCTGAAAAGTTTCTCCAAAAAATCTGTCATTCGGAGTCGACTTTAAACTGTAGATGCCGCTTCTAGTGGTTAAGAAATTAACACACACAACATAAGTGATGTAAGAAACTAGGTCGAAATCCTGACTAAAGGTTTTTAATGACCAATTACGAACGTAATTTTCTTCCCTAATTTTGGTTTGACTACTTTACCTTAAATGAGCCTCTTTTGTAATACAATTCACTCTGCTATTAGTTGCAGCATACAAGTATGATAAATTCTCTGATTTATAATAAATTTCAGTTGCCTCACATAATACCTGGGCATCTACTCTAGCGTATGCGTAACATATTTTGCGGAAATAATTATCGCTCATACGCTGCGGCGTTAACAAGTATTTGTTCAATTCCAGGAATTCATTCAATTTATACGGCAATAGGATATCGAATGAATATGAATGCAAATGAAAAAACAATTTAACTGCGTAGTACACTTATTGTATAAAATTCAATGAATATTTTGATTTCTGGCAAAAACTCTGAGAGTAAAATAAAATTGTCATGAAAAGTTTCTCAAAAATCTGTCGTTCGGAGTCAACTTAACTTTAAACTGTAGGCCGCGCCACTCATGTATAAAATTAACACATACAATATAAGTGGTGTGAGGAGCTAGTAATGGGCATGTAGAAGAGTTGCTGAAAAGGCTCATTGTGAAACTACAAATCAAATATTCAATCTGGAGATCACACGTCTCCTATTTTAAATTATTCCTACTCCAAATAAATTCTGTATTAATCCTGCATAATGGTGCATGGTGATTAATGGTACCTGAATTAATCCTGCAGTAATTTGTATTTTGAAGAACTCAATCAAAGATGACAGAAAGAACTTAAGAATCTCCTCCTCTTTACAACAAGAGCCGGTCTCTGATACATAAAATAAAAGAAAGTGTCTTAGTTTTCTTTAGACCTACAATTGCTGCAGTAATTGTTTTAAGAAATGGAAAGAACTTACTCAGGCCTTCTTATATGGCAATGACGTGCAAGAAACGCAATAGTGGAATGGATAATGGAATGCGTTTTAAGTAAAGAAGCCAGCAGAGCCTAGCAATATTGCAAGTACTCTTCTGCAGGCAATGAAATTAAGCCCCCTTGTGAAACAATCAAAGAATACCCACTTGAAGTGAGATAATCGCTACACATACATATGCATTGTAACATTTTGATAATTATGGTGGTACTTAAGCATCAGCAAAGCACTTTCTGAGTCTATGCTTATGGTCTGCACCTCACATAACCATCGTCTTTGAAAGATACGAAACTTCCACGAGATATTTCTGGTATTAAAGAACGAATACAGTCATCGAAGTAACGTTCATATGGGGCTTGATCACGCCCTTAGTAAATTAGGAGGTTTTCGATTTCGTTGGAAAATACTTCAGTTAGGTCAGGTAGCCTATATGACAGTCTAATGTCAGAATCCTTAATATATGTATGTATACCCTGTCTAGTAGTCTGATCAGACTAAGAGACCCCAAGTATCCTAAAATCAAATCTCCTATCGAGAGAATTTTTAAAGAAAGTGTTTATAATTTCCCAGTATTAAGTAATGCAGCCACAAGCTTAACCATTTGTTACGATAAAAGTTCAAAGGGATGCCAATTGAGTTTAATAAATAAAGCGTTTTTTGGAGTGGAACAGAGTGCATCGGTAATTAGAGCAGCTGGCTACAGTCATACTCAATCTATCAGTCTCCAAAGATATCGCAATTTACCATTAAAACCATTAAGACCTATAAACTTATAAGTAAAGTTAACTGCATGGCCCTATAGGGATAGTACGTGATGACACTCCTAAGCCATCAAGCCTTGCCTGCAGCCCTTTTAAAGATGTAAAGAAAACCTACCAGCTAATCTCTTTACCCGTTTGCATTAGGTATTGGATGCACAGTGAGTAACTATTCCTTCTAAAAGTGAGTCTAAATTGTTTTAATTTTGTGTTTTTCTTTGGCGGCACACACGGATTTAATATTTAAAGAAATATTTTTTTTTTGTTCAACGAAAAATTCTCGAAAATATTTTGTTAATTAAGCCATTTCCATGTATATGGCAGCGAATGTGTGTAGAAATTCTTTTGGCAAAAATATTCAAAACTACGGCAATAATAATAAGAAAATTTATTCATACAATCATCCACAGCAGCACTTTACATATGAAATACTTACGCATACAACAATATACACTTGCCTCTTGCTCTGTCTTTGCTCTCCCAATTCCTCTCTCTCTCTTTGAACATGCGATATTAGATCTATGTATAGTGTATACACATACATACATGTATGTATATATCATATAAAATAGTACAATGTATTCAAATATAGTAGAAGTGTTTTGTATTTTTTATTCTCTTTTTTTTTCATTTCCTGCTGTTTTATTCAGTTTTTTTTTTTTTTTTTTTTTGATATTGTAACTGTATACCACCACCATGCAGTGGTTGTAGTCATAACAGTTATACAGTGTTATTCATTGTCGTCGTTATGCACATAGTTGCTGAGATTTAAATGCTGTATGTAGTTTCGTTGCCTGTCCAAAATCCTGCCAGCCTTTCCCTGAGCGACTGAGAAGGCAACAGCAACAATAATATGTATTAAATAGAGGAAGTATGAATACATATGTATGTATGTACATATATGAATGCAATAGATTAGATGAAATATTTTACAACCAGCAATAAAACGCAAAATGTGTTAGAAAGAGAAGAAGAAGATGATGATGACGACAAAAAAAATAGCGAAACATTTTCTATTTTTTTTCCTATGAAATCCTACTGAGGCAAGCAACAAGAATAACAATAATGGCAAGAAATGCCAAACGAAGTATAATAAAAATAAGCGAAACAACGAAAAAAAAGAAGAAAAAAAAAACTAAACAAGAAATGAGAAAATTGAAATAAATGGCAGTGCAATAAAAATAGATTTGTCCTTGTTATGTTGCATTACACAATATTGTATGCAACACACACATACACTCACACCAATAAACGTACACTGGAGCCACAAATAACGCCAGGCTTTTAACCAAGAAACTTTGTCTTAATATTGTTACAAAAATATGAACAATTTAGTTTTTTAAAGAAAAAATTCAATTTAAAATAAACACCAGTTAACATAAGCTTTGCTAAACGAGTCCTCGGTGTACATTATAGTATATGGAAACAAGATGCTATTGTGCTTATTTGCAAGTGCATATTACTTAAGTTTTATAAGTGAACAAGAACTTTAACGTTTTGACACATATACGGTACTATCAATGGCGGAACAAAATGTTAAAAAAAATCAACAACAAAAAATAGGATGAAAAGGATACTATTTTAATGTCGATTATTATGGAACCGCGACAGTTATCTTGTACTAGAAAAATAACCTATTTTGTAGCAAAAAAAGGGCATACTTTACATATATGAAAAAAACCACAAGAGTCTTACATTTTATATGACATATATTTAAGCGTTTATATTTTGTGTTAGCAAAAGCATACTTTCAGGTATGATAAGCAAGCAGAACTTTCATCAATACATTGCTTGTAAATATTATAAGAGCCGTAATATCAAACAGTTAACACCATTAGCGTTAAGAAGTAATATTTTCAATTAAAACTAGCACAGCCATAAAGGCTTTATTCGTTTCAATGAATTGTTGATACTTAAAAACATACTTTCAGGTTGTTTTAAACATAACTAACGCTTACTTTTTTATAGCCTACTTTAGGACACATTTTTATCACGGGCATTAAAGTCTATTTGAAGAAGTCTTATCTGCAATTTAATAATAATGTTTTTAAACTCATTATAATGAGATTTTCCTCTCTCTCTCTCTCTCTCTCTGTCTCTTTAATAAATTCTTTTCACGTTTATTATTATTTCTACCTGATATAGAAGCGAAATCTCACTTACACTCGCAAGTAATTGCAATATGAATACGTTGTTGAAATCTTTCATGCATTCAATGTCACAAGAAATGTGTATGTGTGCGTGATAGCAAATGTATGTGCTACAAAACGGTATTTATTACTGCAACATGGCTCACATGCTTATAGCAGTTGCATAAATATTGCTGCTGTCGCTGTTGCTGTTGCTTCAATTCATTTTTTTTATAAGGACATGCATAAATGCTGAGTGTCAATTTATAAGAGCGTTCATGAGTATGAATTACTGAATGCAATGATGAAGCGAATGAAATGAGTGAAGAACTGAATAAATGATTGAATGACTGGGAAGGAAAGTTTATGTTTTCTTTTTTTTTTATTAATTTTAAGCTCACAGTAGCATTTACCATGTCTTTAGCATGTCTGCATAATAAAAATGAAAAAAAAATCTCCTGCATGTGTGTTAAGGACTTTTCCAAAGGATATCAAATAAACAAAGTCAGCGAATAAAAACAATTTTTAATTTCGTTATTAATATCATAAAAACAGGACAATGTACATATACAAAATGTATGTATGTATGTATCTAGGTAAAGAAAGAAAAATATAAAAAAATATCGTCATCATCGTCATAACCACCACCATTTCCATCATTGGCAGGAAAGTATGAATTTTATAAAATTATTATTATAATCATACCACCGTAAACAAAATCTTGTTGCACAATAACTGAGATTGTATTTATACCCGGTATATACATACATACATACGTAGTCACATTGGGAAAATGTCAGATCCATAAATAATAAAGGAACCAAAAGAAATGAGAATTAACTCAATGCCATTTCACTTTAAAAAAATTTTTTTTTTGTTCATTTTTATTTAGTTAACATCATTATTATTATTATCCTCAACGTTGTCAACATCATCATTATCCTCATCAGCATTCTTAACTCGATAAGGACTTTAAACAATACAAATATTTGTATTGTGCCATGGTACTATGCTCTGCTCTTCTCTGCTGTGCTTTGCTCTGCTCTGCTTTGCTGTGCTATACTGTGATGAGCCTTCTTCGTTTTCATTTTGCTGTTGAAAAAATCTTGGGGTTTTCTTTTTTTTTAGAAAAAAACAAAAAATTTAAGAAGAGTCATCATTATTTGTTTGATTGTGTTGGCAAGAGGGAGAAGTAAAGCCAAAAGAAATCATAATGAATTACTGAAAGAGTCTTATTAATAAAACAAACATAATTAATATGCCGCTGGATTAAGAGAGACAGACAGAGAGAGAGAGCATAAGGAGAACTTAAAATACTATTAAGGGTAATCACAGTTCAAAGGCATTTGAATTTTTTTTAACCAAAACAAAACATGCTTAAGAAAATACCAAAGGATTGTTATAGTTAAGGGTACATTCCAAACATAAGGACGACCAACACAATGATTGCATTCAATTTCTGTTATCGAAGACGTTACGAAAACGATGAGAATTCTATTTTAATTATTATGTAACCATACAACAGTGACAGAAATCCTTAACTAGAAAAATTTTTAAGGATAAGCAAAATAACGTATTTAGTGCATACTTTTAGGGTGAAAATATAACAAAAAATATTGCCTACTTTTAGGTATGAAAAAGCCACAAGGATCTTACTTTTTACATGACATACCATGAACGGGTGATTTTTTAGCTATTTAAACAGCTCAAGCACGTTTCGTGTTTTGTTTCACTGTCAAACATCTTCAGTTTGGTCTATAATTTAACCATGAATCGTCTTACAAACGAACAACGCTGTTAAGAAAGTTCATCTCTCGCTTCTTCCATTTTATGGTCAGTTTAATCGACCCACTGAAGCGGCTATTCGGGCTATTGTTACTAAATTTCGCACCAAATTTACATTGTTGGATATTAAACCAACAACATGCTTACGTAGAGTGCGAACCGAAGAAAATATCGCAGCTGTATCGGCCAGTGTTAATGATGACCATCAATTATCGATTCGTCGCCGTTCGCAGTAATTGGGCCTCTGTTACTCAACAACGTGGAAAATTTTGTGGAAGGATTTAGGTGGGAAGCCTTTCAAAATACAGCTGGTGCAAGAATTGAACGAACGAACGAACGACCTACCACAACGCAGAATTTTTGGTGAATGGGCTCTTGGAAAGTTGGCCGAAGATGCACTTCTTTATCGAAAAATTGTGTTCAGCGACGAAGCTCATTTTTGGCTCAATGGATACGTAAATAAGCAGAATTGTCGGTTTTGGAGTGAAGATCAGCCAGAAGCATTGCAAAAGCTACCAATGCATTCAGAAAAAGTCACAGTTTGGTGCGGTTTATGGGCTGGTGGCATCATTGGACCGTACTTCTTCAAAGATGCTGCGAATCGTAACGTAACTGTGAATGGTGAGCTTTACCGTGAGATGATATCCAACTTTTTTTTGCCCAAAATGCAAGAACTTACCTTGCATGACATGTGGTTTCAACAAGGCGGTGCCATATGCCACACAGCACGCATAACAATGGACTTATTGAGAAGCGAGTTCGGTAAACATTTTATTTCACGTTCGGGACCGGTCAATTGGCCGCCTAGATCGTGCGATTTAACGCCTTTAGACTATTTTTTGTGGGGCTATGTTAAAGCTCATGTCTATACAGACAGGCCCGCTTCAATTGACGCATTGGAAGACAACATTGAAGCATTTATTCGTGTGATACCGGCCGAAATGTTGGAAAGAGTATGCCAAAATTGGACTAAGCGGATGGACCATTTGAGGTGCAGTCGCGGTCAACATTTGCATGAAATAATCTTCAAACATTAAATTACATGGACCGTACTATCGATTTAAATAAAAATTTCATGCATTTTTCTGAATTTTAAGTGTTTTTTTTGAAAAATTTTCCTATAGCTCTTAAAAAATCACCCATTATTTTATGTTTCATGCGTTTGCATTTGTCTTAACAAAAGTTTCCAAACATAGTGAGGCGAGGTACATTACTTAACAAAATGTTTCGTTGAAATCCTTATTAAATGCAGTTTAATTCATAATAATTCACGGACGAAATTTTGTATATACAAAGTGTTGTAAGAACTCAACATATTCATATACGCCCTCATGTTGAATTACTTGTAGTCACTTAATGCTGGATGTGACAACAGTTGTGCTGATAGAATAAAAATCCTCTGCAGTGGACCAAAGTAGAAATTATTCCCTTCAAGGTGTTTAATTATTGCTAACCCTATCAAATGCACTGCAAACCTATTAATGCTCGGTTTATAGAATTTTTCTTTACTCACCACAATTCATTTCAATTCAATTTCAATTGTTTCCACTTATTCTAGTGGTAGGTCCTATCATTTTTATAACCCATCCTTCTCTACTTCAGTAATTAGTGGACTTTATTGAAATTTAGTATTTATTAACTGACAATACTTTAGTCTTAGAGGTTATTTTGGAAGAGGTTTTATTGCTTATATTGGTTCTAAGACTATCAGATGTTATGCAAGCCGTGGTGCATTTCATTCATCTAAGTTCCAGGACCTGTAGCGATAAGACAATATACACCAGAGATCAGCAATGAATCGTTTTTTCGAAATTTTGAAGATAAGTGAGTCAACAATATTGAAATTCAAACGACTCTGATCCATTCATACTCACTACAACGTTGATTTATAAGTACAGGTTGCAATGAGTATGCGTACAACGTTGACATCAAACTCATACCATTCGAAATATGTTTGATTCATAAGTCGACTCATTTATAACTTTAGAAAAATACTTATAATACTTAAAAATGATTCGAGTGACAAAAAAGGCACATAAGCAAAAAAGACAGAGCAGCAAGCAGAGCAAATACACAACCTTCTAGTAAGTATTTTAGTATTCGTTCGCGAATCATACTTATTTTGTTATTCGTGTACATGATGAGTTATGGAGAGTAGAAATCAACAACAACATATGTGTTGTTAAGTATGAATATGATGAGTACTTCAAACTTTGAATATGAGTAGAGGTTCCATGATATTACTCATCTTTTTGAATACAAGAGAATGGCAAGACCCTATGAAGTATTTGTTTTGTAGATTGGTTTACACTTTAAAAAATATTTAAAAAAAAATGTATAATACGCGCTTTCGCGATTTCGACGTAGTCTAGTAGTTAGTGTGTTGGCTTATTAGACGTAAAGCCTGGTTTCGAGCCCCAGGCCAGACATCAGAACAAAATACAAAAAGTATTTCTTCGGCGACTTCCTTTCAGCAGATTTCTGGCAAAAACTATGAGAGTAAATAAAAGTGCCATGAAAAGTTTCTCAAAAAAATCTGTCGTTCGGAGTCGACTTTAAACTGTAGGTTCCACCACTCATGTATAAAATTAACACACACAACATAAGTGGTGTGAGAAACTAGATCGTAATCCTGGCTGAAGGGTTGTAATGACCAATTATGTATGTATGTATAATAAGCGATTTATTGTTGTTTTTTGGTACTCTTGTTTGATGATCAAAAAAATGTGGATCTCATTTCATATTGCAAATATGAAATCACAAAACTCTTACAGAAATTCTTCAGCAAAATACTCCACTAGAGAGGCATTTTGGCCATATAATAAATCGGTTTTTACTACACCTAATGCAATAGTCTTCAATTTAATTTTAAAATTATTTTTAATCAGAATGTCTTTCTTTAAATTTCATTTTAAAAATTCTGTGCAGTTTTCTAAAAACTAGAAATTTCTATTTAAAATTGCTTCCATTTATTTATACAATATACTATATATGTGTGTATGGTAAATCTCCTTAAAATATGCAATATTATGTACATTAAACAAATATCTATGTATGTACATATGTACACACATACATACATACATACATAATTGGCCATTACAACCCTTCAGTCAGGATTACGGCCTAGCTTCTCACACCACTCATGTTGTGTGCGTTAATTTTATACATGAGTGGCGGGACCTACAGTTTAACGTCGACTCCGAACGACAGAATTTTGAGAAACTTTTTCATGGCAGTTTATTTTACTCTCAGAGTTTTTGCCAGAAATCTGCTGAGAGGAAGTCGCCGAAGAAATATTTTTTTTTCATATTTCATTTTTGATGTCTGACCTGGGATACGAACCCGGGCTTTACGAATAGTAAGCCAACACACTAGCTACTACACCACGGCGACTACATACAACATAAAAAAAAACAAATCAATGTTTGAATATTAAAAGCATCCTCTTGTACATAGTAAAACTATGCTAAAAACAAAAATAAACCTTAAAACCATATTCAAACACACACACACAGATATTTTAAATAAAATCGAGAAAGAATTAAAGAAATCTTAACAAAGAAACAGATTTTCTCTGTGTGATCCTAAAAATCTACATACATTGTGTAAAATGCAGACTAAAACGTCTCTGTTCAAATTCTTGGCATGTGTGCAATTGTATTTTATTTTCTGGTTTTTTTTTTTATTTTTCGAGAAAAAATTTCGTTTTTTTGGGTTATAAATCCAAGAGTAAAGAGAGAAACACGAATATTAAATTGCTACACAATATAAAATAAACACTTAAGCAAATATAACACTACACATACACGCGCACAGATCCATGTATATTTTATTTAAAAATAATACATCTGTATGTGTATGTCATATGTGAGTGCCTGTATGTACATACGTCTAATATGTTACTGCATAAATGCTTTTAAGTACTTCAACTGAAGCAGCGCAAATATTTTAAAATCTAATTTTTGTCATTCGAAACGAATCTATTTTCTACTAAAATAATACGCTTGAGTAGTTAAAATCTATAAAAAAAAAATAAAGGATATGATGTTTAATTGCTATTTGAGTATTCAGACAGAGTTTTTTCTTACCTTGGAACGTGTGCTTAGTACATGCAACACACTGTACCACAACTACTCTGTAAGTAGTATGAAACAATGGCGCCTGTAGTAGTTTCCAAATGGCGCATGTAGTAGTTTCCATAAAAGTTAAAAGACAGTTTTTAATGAAGCACATGGACTTAGTTTTGATTCCATTATTATAATCATACTCAGAAGATCGGCCAAAAGGTCTAAAATATCTTTTGTGTTCTACATACATTACATACATGCATCCATTAATTACCGACAGATCAAAAATATCATAGTTCTGGCTAAAACCACTCGTCTTAGAAACATTTTGCCATAATTTCAGCGAAATCAATCAAGAAGTTTTTGCTAAATCGTGGTTGACAAATTGAAAAAGTGATTTCGAGAAAAACGCGTTTAGGCTGAATGCAGTTTTTGCATTTTTCGACATCTTTGAGGGAAAAAAATATTTCTACTTTAATTCTATGGCTCTAAAGAGAATCGATTTAAAAAAAAATTAGGAAGTATACTAACTCCTTAAGATTGGTTTAGTACACATACATACATACATCATTGGTCATTACAACACTTCAGTCAGGATCTAGGGTCTAGTTTCTCACACGACTTATGTTGTGTGTGTTAATTTTCTACATGAGCAGCGGGACCTACCTTTTGTGTCCTCCTTTGTCAGTAATGAGGAACTTTATGACCTGCTTTAAACAATGATCAACAAAGAAAAAAAAAACTAGGGAACTACAATCGCTTACTGGCTCTCTCCCGTTGAACTAAAAATCAAACAAAACAGAAAAAATCCTTGTTCAAACAGCAACATCTCAGCCTAACGAATGACGTTGAATAAATCTCCTTTACGAACAAACCTTATTTCACACAACACCAATTGACATCGTTTAGAAACATGTAATCTAATCCTGCACACCACAATACAATTCAGAATTTTTATCAATCCCTACTCAGTACCTCTTACCAATATTCCCTTTGCATAATTTATATATTCCTTCTCCATAGGCGTTAATAGACCAGCTAATTCTACAATAAAGTTGTGAACCAATAAAACGTCCCAGAAGTACATTCCTTTACAAACGTTTGTTCGTAAAAACCGTTTGAAAATACAAATTCTCCTAATCTATTGGATACAAGCGCAAACATTTTTTTTTTTTGCATTTAAATATTCTATAGTCGTACGACCCGGAGCGACAAATTTTTGAGAAACTTTCTTTGTAATTTTATTCTACTCTCAGGGTTTTTGCCAGAAATCTGCTGAGAGATAGTCGCCGAAAGAAAATCTTTTTTTTAATGGAGTTGTCTGACTTGGGACTTGAACCTCACGTCTAATAAGCCAACACACTACCTATTAGTGACTGCACTATGACACTATCAAGAGATATAAATGTGCTCATGTACCAACCTTGTCTTTAAAACTCACAGTTGTACTAGTCGACCCACTTCGGTCATTTTCTTTCTTATGCTCTCTTCTTCACATGCAAATACCAAGGTATGCAACCTCACTAGAGTATTCGAATAGCATACATACACACATAATTGATCATTCCAACCCTTCAGACAGGATTATGGACCTAGTTTCTCACATCACTTATGTTGTGTACGTTAATTTTATACATGAGTGGAGGAACCTACAGTTTAAAGTCGATTCCAAACGACAGATTTTTGAGAAACTTTTCCATGGCAATTTTATTTATTCTCAGAGTTTTTGCCAGAAATCTGCTGAGAGGAAGTCACCGAATAAATATTTTTTTTTATTTCATATTTCCGTGGCCTTACGTCTAATAAGCCAACACACTACCTACTAGACTACGGCGACTTCAATGCGAATAGCATATCGTGTCAAAATTAAAGGAAATTAAGTAAATTTTACTTCTTCTTTTTTTATTAAAGAAAAGTTTTAATCGAATGATTTGTGGCTTCAGTTCTAAGCCTCTGTTAGACGAATTGAATACCCTACATTTGTGTTTGTAGTTTTTAATCATCGCACTCATTATCAACGCTGTCATTAGCGCTGTATGCATTCGCGTATTAAGTTTATGCGATACACACAGCAAATGAGAATCAAGAAAAATAAAAAGAAAAACGTTTTTACAAATGCGTACAATAAACCGCTCTTCTAAATACAAAAACGAACTGCATTAACAGAATATTGTAAAACGCTCACGAGCAAAAAACTTTCATAGAGAACATCTTTTATGGATGGAGATAAAAAAAAAAGAAAATTAAAAAGAATGCGAATGAAAATTCATTGTTTTCCTTTGTAAAACAAAAACAAAACTAATGTGTTAAGCAACAAGAGTAAGAAAACGAAAAGAAAAACAAGAAAAACAAAGAAAGAGAGTGTATTTGCGCGTATGAAGAAGGCAGCATTGTATTTAAAAGGCATAAATGTAAGTGTATGCGTGCTACAGAAAATTAATACAACTAATGCACTCACACACACGCACAGCTACACACACAAAAGAAATTGTAAACAATATTATTATAAAAATGAATATTTCTATACGTATGTATACACACACGTATGTGCATTGTTTTTATTTACTTATACACACAAGCATACGCTTTCGCACAGACATACATATGTACATATTAAATGCATTTTAAATTAGTTTTATACTCATACATGAGAGTTTTTATGCTTACACACACATGCTTTTACTTATTTTCTGTTGTTTTTCATTTCTCACTCACAGTATTACAGCTACAACTACAGCAACAAATTTTGTTATTATGCTTTACAAAAAACACACACACTTATGCACACACACATATGTATATGTATATAGAATGCACGTCTATAGAAATAATACAAGTGTTAAGAAAATGCGTTTTAATATACTCGTATTTACTTAAGGAAACAATAAAAACAAATGCCAGCAACGCAAACACTACAAGCAATAGCAACAGCATTGCCAACATCAACGACAACTACAACGACAACTACAACTATGGAAAGTATTAAAATTGTAAAAACTACAGCTTTTAATATGGCTAATGTTTATTTACTTACTAAAGAGCAAACGAAATACTATACTTTAGCAACAGCAACGGCAGCAACAATAGCAAGAACAGCAGCAACATCAAGAAAAATAAACAAAAAAACATAAACATTTTGAATAAAACACTGTGAGACAGATAAACGAATTGTACTGTACGTTTTTGTTTTCGTTTTTGTTTTTGTGATTACAGCGGTACTTATTGCAAATGCCATTACTGTTCCTTTACTCTGCACTCTGTTCTCTTTCTTTAACTTCACTTTAGGTTAAGTAAAGCATTCATTCTAATGCAATAGTTTTGTTGTTTTAAATGAAAACAAAAACTACAATACACAACACAGGGACAGGGGAAGAGAGAATAAAACTCAGTATAATGAGGAAGGACTGCCATAGAAAATAAACAAAATTATACGTAAAGTTGGTGAAGACGAAGATAGTCAAGAGAAATAAATTCTCTTGTGAAAATTAACACAAATTTAATGCCAAATCCTGCTTTAATTTCTTTATTCTGTAGACGATTTAACTCACACACATGGCGTATTAAGTGTATTAAACAAAATCGATTTGAAATTTTGATCACTATGATGGCAATGAAGTCGCCGTAGTTCAGTAGATGGTGTGGTGGCTTATTAGACGTAAGACCACGGTTCAAACCGCAGGTCAGACATCAAAATGAAAACATGATAAAAAATTTCTTCGGCGACTTCCTCTCAGCAGATTTCTGGCAAAAACTCTGAGAGTAAAATAAGTAAATAAAATTTCTATGGAAAGTTTCTTAAAAATCTGTCGTTCAGAATCGACTTTAAACTGTAGATCCCGCCACTCATGTATAAAATTAACATACACAACATAGGTGGTGGGAGAAAATGGGTCGTAATCCCGACAAAAGGGTTGTAATAAACAATTATGTATGTATGTATGTATGTATGTATGTATGTATGTATGTATGTATGTATGTATGTATGTATGTATGTATGTATGTATGTGTGTATGTATGTATGTATGTATGTATGTATGTATGTATGTATGTATGTATGTATGTATGTGTGTATGTGGGTATATATGATGGGATAACAACTAAAAATCAAAAATATTCCAATTTATTGAAATCCATGACATGAATTTACGAAATCTTAATAAAAACTTAACAAATTTAACACGATAAATCACATTAAAGAAGTCATGTGTCGCAGTGTGTTGGCTTATTAGAAGTAAGGCCACGGCTCAAACCCCAGACAAGGCATCTCCAACTAAACGAAATATGACAAAATATTTCTTTGGGGACTTCTTCTCAGCAGATTTCTGGCAAAAACTCTGAGAATAAATAAAATTGCCTCAAAAATCTGTCGTTCGGAGGTCTCGCCACTCATGTTTAAAATTAACGCACACAACAAAGGTGGTATGAGAAACTAGGTCGTAATCCTGGCTGAAGGATTGTAACATCCAATTATGTATGTATGTATGTATATTGAAATTTATGACATGAATTTAAGAAATGTTAATGAAAACTTACCAAGAAAAAAGATTTCCATTAAAATTCCCAAATAGAATTCATTCTTCAAAAAGGCAACATTTTTTCATGCAAGAAAAGCTTGGCGACCACTGAAAAACAAAACCCAAATTTAGTTTTTATTAAAGAAAATGCAACAAAAAGGAAAGGAACAAAAAGAAAAAGAAAAAGAAAAAGAAAACAAAACGTTTTTAATGTAAGAAGAACAAAAAATAAACAAACAAAAATAGAACACAGACACAAGGCATTTGGAGGAAATTGTGCGCATTAAATAGCATAACAACGCTGAGACAGACAGACAGACAGACATACAAATCTATACTCCTTTCTCTCTCAACAACAATAACAATAACCATAAAAGAAAAACTAAAACTGGAGGAAAAAAGTATTTTTGTGGTTGTAGTTGTCAATGTGACTTACAAACTAAACTGCAGTAGTAAATGGCGATAGAAAAACAAAAACAAAAACAAATTAAAATAAAAAATCAAAATAAAAATTGCTGCAACTCTTGCTATTGAAGCAAAAAACCAAGAAAATAAAGAAAAAAAATAAGAAACTTTAGAAGTATAAGCTTTACTAAAGCAATTGTTGTTAACGTGGCATAAAAGAGGAAAATCAGTGGCAGTTACATTCTACCTACACTCCCCTCTCTCTCTCTCTCTCATTGTCTGTTTATATTTGCTAGAGACTGTGTAAATGTAATGCAATTGCTAGTCATATTGAGAAGAAGAAAGAGTTTGAAAAGAATACACAGGCATGTTTAGTTTTGTTTTTCGTTTACAACAACACATTTAAAGATTTGTTCGTCTGTCTGCGTGTAGTGTGTATAGTGTTTTAAGGGTGCTGTAATTGCAGTTTTACTGATTACGAACGGCTTTTGTTTCCATTTTAAGTACCATTTTAGGTTAATGTGCGATTATGTTACATTTTTTATGACTCGCCTTTTATACACATACACACACAACACAAGCACAAATACATACAAAGCACTCCTACTAACCAAGTACACTGGCGAAAAGGGAGATTACAATGCATTTCTCATAATTTCTTTTTTTTCTCTTTGCATTTTCTCCACTTCCTATTTTTACTGTTCTCTGTTGTTGTAGTTTGGTACTGTTTACTTTCGGGGTCATTTTAAATCATGAAATTAAACAGATTTATGACCATGCATGGCATTAGTTCTCTATCCCCTTTGCATAATAATGGGAATACATGCTCGATGATAAACGATATTTAACACTAACACAAACGATAATAGCTAATCACAGTTTAAATTTCAATAAGTGTCATCCCTAAGTGTTAAGCTCATATATTTCAAGGGCAGTAAAACAAATAAAACAAACGAATTCGATACATTACCCTCAGGGTAAAGAAAATTAATGCATCAATCGCCACCACCATCATTCAACATGTCATTCAAATTTAAGTAACAAAAGAAGGAAGAGGTTCTAAATAGGAATATAAAATATTAGATTTTATTGAAAATAATCTTTAAAATTTATGAAAATCACAAAAAAAATTTAATGTTTATTGCAAATTGTAAACGAATTTGGAAAAATTAAAAAAAAAATCTTTTTTTTTTTTGGAGGCTGACAGTTTAGGGTGGGCCATATATTGATTTTAATTTGAACCATCGGTTTTTACGAATCTGGCAATACTTATGTCGTTCTATTCTGTTACAAAATTCATTCTCCACTGAACGTAATCAATCGATTTACGCTTGAGCAACGTTGGGATTTAATGGAAATTTATTTCCAAAACAAAGACAATTTTGGCCGGAAATTGCACAAAAATGTCGTACAAACTTTGGTCGCAGAGAAGGACGAATAGTGCCCGGTATACGCAAGTATATTCCTAAAGTTCGTGATTTGGTTTCATTGTTGATGAGCCAATAAGTGAGCATGCTTGTACAGTGTGGTTTACGCAAAAATATCAAAGCTATGGCTGAGGGAGTGCATGAACTCGTCCTAGTTCTCAAGAAATGAACATATCACGGACCAGTTTGCGTCAAATTTTACGAAAAGATCTCGGTATGACGCCTAACAAAATTCAATTGGTCCAAGAGTTGAAGCCGCTCGGTTGAAGACCTTCCGCTTTGTTTTCGCTTAGCTACATGGGCCAACGAAAAACTGAATGATGACCTCGATTTTGCAAAAATAAAAAAAAAAAACATCTTTTCGGCTGAAGCTCATTTTCATCTTGGTGGGTACTTTAATAATAAAAATTGCCGTATTTGAGGCTCAGAAAATGCATACGTGGTCTTACAGAAGCCAATGCATCCATTACGCATGACTGTTTGGTGCATCTTGTAGAGCGCAGACATCCTTGGCCCATATTTCTTTGAAAATGAAGACCACTCAACCATTACGGACAATGGAGACACCTATCACACCATAATAACCGCTTTTTGTGCCCTCTCTCCGTGGTATTGATGTGAACGATGTTTGATTTCAACAGGGTAATGTAACTTGCCACACATCGCATGCTACAATCGATTTATTGCATCAAATATTTGACGGGCGTTTAATTAACCGAAATGCTGATGTCAATTGGCTGCCAATAAGCTGCAATTTGACACCGTTGGACTATTTTCTGTGGGGCGCCGTTAAAGGAAAGTGTTATGCCGACAAACCAGGACAATAGAGCATTCGTAATGCCATTGCCGAGATACAATATGTTCTGATAGTGATTTCATAATCGTTTAAATTAACATTAAAGAAAAACTTAATTTTCTCAGGATATTCACTTGTATACATAAGTACATACATAATTGGTCATTACAACCCTTCAGTCACGATTACGGCCTAATCTTCTCACACCACGTATGTTGTGTGCGTTAATTTTATACATGAGTGGCAGGACCTACAGTTTAAAGTCGACTCCGAACGACAGATTTTTTAAGAAACTTTTCATGGCAATTTCATTTACTCTCAGAGTTTTTGCCAGAAATCTGCTGAGAGAAAGTCGCCGAAGAAATTTTTCCATATTTTCGTTTTAATGTCTGACCTGGGGCCTTACGTCTAATAAGCCAACATACTACCTACTAGACTACGGCAACTTCACTTGTATAGCAAATAAAAATTATACTTTACTTTCTAAATGGCAAACTTCGAATCGAATCACTCGAAACTTCACATGTATTCTTATGACCAACAATTTAGCTGAAGTCTAAGATAAAAGGCAGAAACTTAACAATGTCCCTTTGTAAAAATTAATAAAAAAAAAAACTTACTCCTATGCTTTGTATGCCATAAAAAGGATCAAACTTGTCCTTAAATTTTCAAATTGTTGATTTTATTTTTTATTTTTTTTTTTTTAAATTTAGAAAATTTGTATCATTTTCACCACCTGTTCTATGGTCATCAGTTGAAAATCATTTGAGAAATTTCTCAAATTAATATATTTTTCTGCTTCTTTGGCGGCAAAGGAAACAAAATACAAAAAGAGAAGAAGGAATGTGTTTCATTCATAATTGACAATAATTTGTGTAAAACATTTGCTGCAGGTGTTACCGTAAATTTGTTGTGATTACCGTAGTTTTAAATGAAATCGTAGTTTTTATTCCTTAAAATCCAAATGCTATGCCAACAATCAACCATAAATTACACATTTTCCAGGTAAAAATTTACCATGACTGGCAGGCTGGCTGTTATAAAGACTAATCGACAAAGTTGACTAGAAAATTAAATCAATTTGTATGGAAATAAAAGGGATTTTGAGGCTATTCTTGAGAATTTCATTTCAAATATTTCACTAAAACGCGTTAAATTACAAAAATTTTTAACACTTCATTTGAATTTTATAAAATATTTTCAATAATTTCTTTTGTTTTTTTCCTTTTGCTTACAGGAATTACAACCACAACTGCCAGTTGCAATAACAGAAAAAAAGGGAAATTAAATTGATTATGCCACAAATTTTCCAAATAAATTGCATACAACAAAAGCATTGGAAATAAAAAACACACACAGAAAATATGAATCAATCGAATCGCAAAACGTAACAATCGAAACAATTTTTATAAAAATTGAAGTGGAACTTTCATAAACCTTTAGTTGAAGTCATGAAGCAAATGAATGACTGCGAATAAAAACAAAAATTCATGCCAAATTAAAATAAAAAATAAAAAACAAGAATTCCAATTCAAATGCAAAGAAAAATATTGAAATCAATGGGAAAACTTCAATGTGTTGTTTTAAAACAGTGAGTGAGTGCAGCTACGAAAGTAACTTCGAATGAAAACGACAAACTGTGGCAATAATAAACGAAACCAATGAATAGGAAAACAAGGAAAAATAAAAATTGTTGTTAAAAAAAACCCCGCAAAAAGAAAAATAAAGGGAAAAAACCCAGAAAACGTAGTGAAAAACTTCTGAAAAAAACAACAACATTATGCGGCTGACAAACAGCAATTGCTTGACAACGGCTGCAACTATAAAAGCTGAAACACAAACACAAATACAACAATCACTACTCCTTTCTACCACAACAACTGCAACAACTAAAGGCTGTAAAAAATTTGAAACATTAACAAAACCCACAACAACAACAGAAACAACACCAACAATAATAAATCAATCAATAAAATCATGCAAAAAATCCTTAACAACTTGGAACACAACAAAAGCGACAAAATCTGCAGCGCCAGTTGTCGCCGAAACAAACGTTACAGAGCCAGCTAGTATAGCAACAGCAGAATTATTAACCACTAGGATACCAACAATAGCACAAACAACAACAACAACAACAACTGCATCGTCTAGTTGCCGAAGTTGCAATTGTAAGGCAATGTGGCGATGTCAGTGGCACTGGTGGTGGTGGCGTCGTCAGCAACGCTGGCATACGTTAATCGCCACTTTAATTGTGTTTTTCCTCTCCGCCATTATTCATCACTCACCCGCTCTTAATGTTCAAGGCTTTAAATCCGACATTTACAAAAATCTACGCCTTGGCCATCGTATTGTTCAAACGCGTTATGGTCGTTTGCATGGTCTCATACTGCCATTGGATAATTATCGGTTTTTACGCTCCGTCGAAGTATTCCTGGGTGTACCATATGCCACACCGCCCACCAAGCAAAATAGGTGAGTTTAAAATGTTTACATATTTTTATTTCGTTGTGTGTGTGTGTATGTGTGTGTGTCTTTAGTTTAAAAAAAATATATGTATGTTTGTTGTACTGATGGTCTAGTGGGTATTCTATCAGTGTGAGGCTTATGTGTTATATTTCCAAAAGAGACTGAGGTATGCTGCCTTAGACCGAGCTTAGGGTCTTAGTTGTTCAGCTCAAAATAATTGAATTTTAATTTGAATTGTATTGAAATGTATTAATAAACTAGTAACCTGAAAATCCCTTGATTTACACGAAAAGCCAGACTTCAATTAAGTTCCTAACAAATGTAGTTTCAATGTCCGTTCTTATCCATGAATACGGAGGATTTCTCAGAGAAATTTCGTATGATTCAAAAGTAACTCTAATTTGGGATCTTGGACATAGGCTGGTACGGAGCTCGCAATCTCTGACATGCCAAAGGGCATAGGTATTCCGATTGCCTTGGTTCGTTTTCCAAGGAAGCTAAACCTTGTTGGCAGCAAAAAGATACGTGCAATATTGCTGGACTTTGCTGAAGACGTATGGACAAGAAGAGGACCGATACACTTCTGTTCTTAAAGCACAAGGCCATCTACGCCAAACAACGATTCTTACAGTCCACTGTCCTTTCGTTAGGCATACCAAAACACATGGCTATCCGTCAAATGACATCTACAGGAGCATAAAAGATTGCTACGATACTTACTTAATTGGTCGTTACTACCTCACAGTCAGGTTTACGACCTAGTTTATCACGCCAACCATATTGTGTGTGTTCATTTTATTCAAGAGTGCCGAACGAAAAATATTTGAGAAACTTTTCATGACAATTTTATTTACTCTCAGAATTTTTTTTTTCCCAGAAAACAGAAGAAATATTTTTCCATATTTCGTTTTGTTTGAGATCTCTAGGATAAGGCTTCATGTCTAACAAGCCAACACACTACCCACTATACTACTATATATACTACACTATACTACACTATTGAAGTCGCCGTAGTCTAGTAGGTAGTGTGTTGGCTTATTAGACGTAAAAGCCTGGGTTCGAGCCCCAGGCCAGGCATCAAAGACAAAATACAAAAAGTAATTCTTCGGCGACTTCCTTTCAGTAGATTTCTGGCAAAAACTCTGAGAGTTAATAAAAATTGCCATGAAAAGTTTCTCAATAAATAAAAATCTGTCGTTCGGAGTCGGCTTTAAACTGTAGGTCCCACCACTCATGTATAAAATTAACACACACAACATAGGTGGTGTGAGAAACTAGGACGTTGTACAATTCTCTATCTAACCTCCTCTAATCTAACCTAACCTAACCCACTATACTGCAGCGACTTCAGATTGCTACAATAGCAAGATTTATTTTGCAATCGCCGTGGTTTCCTCCAGGAAATATTTGATCCTTGGGTAGAATAGATTGTGGCATAACAACTGGTCTAAATTCTGAGCTAAGTGGGACCTAACCTACCCTAATAAACTAGTAAATAAATAAAGTTTAACAATTCCTTAGCCATCACCAGTATTCTTCACAACATACATACATACATAACTGGTTACAACACCTTCAGTCAGGATTACTACCTTGCTTGTCACACCACGTATGTTGTGTGTGTTAATTTTATAAATGAGTGGCGGGACCTACAGTTTACAGTCGACTCCGAACGACAAATGTTTGCCAGTAACCTGCTGTATGTATTTTTTCATATTTTCGTTTTGATGTCTGGCTTGAGGTTTGAACCGTGGCTTTACGTCTAATAAGCCAACGCACTACTTACTAGCCTACGGCGACTTGTCTGGTTTAATCTAGGAAATGTTTGATTCCTAAGTAGAATAAATGATTGATATCACAATGGGCCTGAAGTCGCCGTAGTCTAGTAGGTAGTGTGTTGGCTTATTAGACGTAAAGCCAGGGTTCGTGCCCCAGGCCAGACATCAACAAAATACAAAAAGTATTTCTTTGGCGACTTCCTCTCAGCAGATTTCTGACAAAAAAAACTCTGAGAGTAAATATTTCCATGAAAAGTTTCTCAAAAATATGTCGTTCGGAGTCGACTTTAAACTGTAAGTCCCGCCACTCATGTAGAAAATTTAACACACACAACATAAGTGTGGTGTGAGAAACTAGGTCGTAATCCTGACTGAAGGGTTGTAATGACCAATTATGTATGTATCACAATGGTCCTACATTGGGACCTAACCTTCCTAACCTAGCCTAATAAACTGATAAATAAATGAAGTTTAACAATTCCTTGGCCATCACCTGTATTCTGCATATTAAAAAGACTTCAGAAAGAGGTTGTACATGAGTATTGTAGCCTTTTAAACCATGTTTACCAAAAAAATTGTTTTCAATTAAAATCTTTCAGTGAAATTACTTAATGTTCGAATACGCTTTTCTTTCTTTAATATTCTTGAATATCAAAGTCCTTTCAATTCAATGTAATAAAAATATCAGCGGCTTAAAATCGAAACAAAATCGACCACAATGAATTATTATTTTTGACTTTTCATCTGTCAGTTGTTTCTTATCTTTGAAAATTATAATAGCCATGGTGCAAACTTTTTAAATGATTTTTTTCTTTATTTTTTTCTTTTCGAAAGTCTTATTAAATATTCGACCAAAAACAATCTGTTCTCTGTTGTCATTTTATTATTTTTTATGGCTTTAAATACGACAAAAAAAAACATGCCATTACAGGACAAAAGCCTCTGGTTTTTTTTATTATTTAAAAAAATTTATTTTTAAAGGAAATATTTAAACAAATATTAGGCTATGTTATGCTTCTCTACCTCCCTTCTGTACCTTGTACAGAATATAATGATTTAATCAGAATGAAAATGAAAAAAAGAAATGGAAAAAAAATAGCCCCTACAAAATGGTGGACAAATAATATAAAACAAGCGCCTTTATTGCCCCCTCACCGCAAAATGAATAAATTTTTAAAAAGAAAATTTGAACCCACAAACCAAAAACTTTTTAAAAGAATATTTTTTTTTTACTACCAAATTATGTTTTGTAATGAGATAAAAAAAAATTTTTTGGGGAAAAAATAAAACACTGGGAATAATGCTGGATGACTGTTTGGTTTGGTTGGTTGGTCCAGCAGTAGCTGCTTCGTTAGCTGTTTGTTTTCCGCTCTTTTTTTCGTTTATTTTTTTAAATTGATCCGCTTAACTGGAATTTTTTTTCCGTTGCTTGTTTTATGATTCTGTTATTTTGTTTTTCTTTTTTTTTGATAAAATTCCTTTGTACACACATACATACATACATATTTTATTTGTATTCTCCTTTTTTTTTTTGTTACTTTTATTATTTGTTAACAAAATTTCAAATTCCTGTAATTGCGTGTGACACTAAATTCGGAATTAAAAAAAAACATCGAAAATAAGAAGAGGAAAAAACTTGTTCAAAGTATAAAATTCCTTTTTTTCCTCCGTATTAAATTATGGTCTAAATGGCTGCAAGAACAGCAGGTGTAGCAGGCAAACACATTCAGCCAAAGAAATAAAGGAGATAAAAAATTTGAACAAAAGCAACAGCTGCTGGTGTATTTATTTTTAAATTTATTTTTTTATTTTTTTTTTTTTGAAATCTGTTATTAAAATAAAAGCAAGATAAACAAACAAGCCACCGAAATTGTGCTGGTATCAGCAATAAAAAATGATGATTTTTTTATCGAAAAAATGTCACAATTGTTTAGATAGCCTTTAACTTATCCTACATGCACAGGAGCAGAAAGGTATACCCATCTTCACAGATGGATCAAAGTTAGGTGGATGTACTGGGGTTTTCTATATGGAACTCGGTCTTGAACTTTACTTCAGTTTAAAGGATTTATTTGGAAGTCGCCGTAGTCTAGTAGGTAGTGTGCTGGCTTATTAAACGTAAAGCCAAGGGTTCGAGCCCTAGGCCAGACATCAAGACAAAATACAAAAAGTAATTCTTCGGCGACTTCCTCTCAGCAGATTTCTGGCAAAAACTCTGAGAGTAAATTCGAAGTCGACTTTAAACTGTAGGGCCCACCATTCATGTATAAAATTAACACACACAACATAAGTGGTGTGAGAAACTAGGACGTTGTACAATGGGTCAATTCGACCTCCGGGTACTGTACTTGTCTTAATTGACAAGTACACGTCCTCTAACCTAACCTAACCTATACTAAAGGATGACTGTATCGTGTTTCAGCCAGAGATCTTCGCAATCTTGAATGCTATCGAGGCCATAGCTGTTAGGCCTACTTCGGATTCGGAATCTTATATGAGTCAGGCTGCCCTAAAGGTCATTGCGCCGGTATGGTGCAAATCGTACGTGAGGTACAAATCGTACGCGGCTCAAATGTGAGTTTAAGGAGACGTTAAGGACTTTTGGAACAGACCGAAGCCGCCTTTGCTGGATTACGGGGCATAGCGGAATACTGGGTAATGAGACGGCGGATGCTCTCACTAGATTAGGTTCACTTTCTGAGGGCGATATGATAATTGGTCCTGATGCCCCAATCTGCCACCTCTACTGCCTCATCACCCAGCCATTGATGGGGTAAAAGGCGTTGGGGGAATGGATCGGATATGGATTAGGTTTGTTTCTAGGTGTCTATGGCCTGATACAGACAATGAAAGGACAGGTTGACTGCTTGGCTTGTATAAAGCCAGCTTAAAGTTAGTTATTGGGTTTATTACGGGGTACAGCGAGATTAGATCGCTGACAAGGATCTCGAACAGATCTCAGCCGGACTATGGCAGAGTATGAACACCTCCTCTGTAATTGTCCAGCCTTTAGCAGTTTAAGGTTGAAGACCCTTGGCAGGGGCTTCTTTGAGGGTTTGAACTCTGTGTCGAGAGTCCACATAAAGGCTCTCCATAGATTCATTATTAGTTTGAGCTGGTTGATAAGTGCTTCAATAGTGTAGTTGTACACTCTTGTGTGTTTTGTTAGTCTGTGTAATTCCTTTGCTTCCTCATTCTCCCTTTTCTAGTTCCTCTCCTTTTTCCCTATCTCCCCTATTATCCCCGCCCCTTTAGGACATTGTACAATGGGCCATCTGGACCTCCGGGTACTGTACTTATTTCAATTGACAAATTTTTATTATTTGATAGTAGTTTTGTAATTGTTTTGGGTGAGTAGTATCAGTAGAAACCAAAATGGCTACTCTCCAAGGACACTCTCCATTACATATCCTTCCCTTACGCCAATGCTTTTTATAAAACCTGAAAACGCTTGTGATAAGCAATTTACATTGTTGCCATGAGTTTATTTAAAAAAGATTTGCTTTCGCGGGTTTATTTAGGACTGAAATTAAAAAAATATCATGTGAAATATTATAAATGTCATCGTAGTCTATTAGTTAGTGTGTTGGCTTGCTAGACGACAGCTCGTGAGCTCAATGTCAATATAACCATTGTGCCATGCTAAGTGAATGAATGCTTATGTATAATGATGTTAATGAAAATGCGTACATCTTCATGAGTTTGTTTAATGAAAAAGCATTTTGATTTTTAAATTTTCCATTGCATGATAGCGGTGTTACATGAGTTCTTGGAAATATTCTTGTATTTGAAGGTCATATTAAATTTCAATAATTTCTTGGAAAACCTGTAGACCACATTGTCTTTGATTTTCTGTGATTGCGGTTACTGCCATCAACTACAAATGTTGTCAACGTTATTATCAACAGCAAAACAATCGACCAAAGTCGTCAATGTGGTGGCTGACTGTCGTCATTAAATATTTCTGTGTCCGTCTTTCTCTCTCTCTCTCTCTCTCTCTCTCTCTCTCTCACTCTCTCTCTCTGCCTGTGTGTGTTTATATGTGCATTGTGGTTAAATGTCCTTGTCAAAAAGTTTATTTTAGAAAGAATTGTTTTTGAATTATTTTAGAATTTATTGAAGCAGTGAAAATAAAATTTAAAATTTTTTATTATATTTGAAAAATATATACAATACAAGAACGGACATACCAGCTCTGTTGCTAACTCAAAGAAGAACTATCAAATGCAAAAAAGTTCAAACTATTACAGACATAGATAAAGCAGTTGACTTACCAAAAGAAAAGATCATATCTGATGAAAAAAATATGTTTGCTTTAGAAATACATACATAAAAAACATGTTCTTCTGATTATATTATCAAGTACTTCCAGTGTTCTTTGCAAAGTGCTGTAATTATTATTACGAAAATGAAAAATCTAGATACCAGTGCTTTTGCTTTTACACCGCTTAACATTAAAATTATAAACAAAAACTACAAAAACAAAATAAGGCAGTAAACAAACCTGTTTACAAATTATTGTACTGCTTAATATAACACCAAACACCAGCATAAGAAAAAATGGTAAACAAGTAAACAAAAATACATAAACAACTCTACAACAATAAATGTAAACAAAATACACAAGCAACAATACAATAATAAACGTAAACAACAATGTTTACATATATAGAAATTTCAAGAAGGCGAAGTCATGAACATTAGCCTTCCAGAACATTCTTTAAGCTGTTTACCCTGCCATATAAAAGCCAAGGCAAAACAGGCGAGAGGGAGTGATGTTCAGTCAGTCTGGTGTGAAAACGCGGTGCGTTTAAAGAGAGTAATCGTGGTTTGAAGATCTCCGTTACAAACATCTGTCGAATAATTGTCTAGTAATTGTTATTGTTTATGCAAAGAACAAAGAACAAAGAAAAGCAATTGTTGTTGTTTACATCAAGTTGTGAACAGTGGCTTACAGAATTATGCGAATAATAAAGAATTTTAATTAAAACTAAACTCAAATTTATTTGTATTTTTTTGCCATCTACGAGCTCATATTTTAAATGTTTTTAAAAGGTAAAAACGTAACAATATTTGAAACAAATAATGATCATCGAATCAAAGAAAGAAAATAAAACTCTTAAGTTTCCATGAAAGCTTTTTAAGCATCATCCAAATAATTTAATTCGATTAGAGAACATAAATCCTGTATACTTATTAATTCAATTATGGTTTCTTATTATTTTTGTTTTGTCTTTCTATGGGTACAGAGAAGGGAAGTTATTGTTGGTTTTTTTGTGAATGCTGATTGATTTTGATGTGCTTATCTTAATTCCTATTTTCATTTAATTAAAGAACTTTCATTTTTTTTTTTTGTTTCTTTTATCTCATTTGCTATTAATTTTTTCATTTTTCTGTTTTCTTACAGATTTAGTCCCACACGTGCACCAGCTCCTTGGGATGGTATACGTATCTCGGATACGTATAGTCCCGTTTGCCCGCAACGTTTGCCAAATATACAAAACGAAACGGCCGCATTAGAAAAGATGCCAAAAGGACGTTTGGAATATTTAAAAAGATTGCTGCCACATCTAGAGAATCAATCAGAAGACTGTCTATATTTAAACATATTCTCACCCATCAATGGTAAGTAACGCGTACAATGACATTTGACATAATTTTTCCTCTCTTTCGGTTACTCTCTCTCACTCTCTCTCTCTCTCTCTCTCTGTGATACACATGCCTCATATCTATTCTGGTTGAGATTTTTATCACCATCAGCCAATTTTTGTTTTTTTTAGGTTTAAGTAGTTAAACAATGGCATGAATACATACTATACATACATAAATAGATATGCTTATGTATTTGTAGATATATGTGTGAGCATGTGTGTGTGTATGTATGTGAACATATACAACAATGTAATAATAATAATTTCATGTGCCAAAAACAATATTGAAATTTCTCCAATACATGTGTACACTTATGCATACATATATGCATACATACGTATAGAAAGAGAGAGATTTACTTTAATGAATACATATACATAATCTAATACATATATACGTACATGAGTCATTTCATGATTAAGTGGACTGCATCAATTTGGCAAGCAAAAAGTATTTTTAAAATTTATTTCCGTAAAAAATATTTCTATTCAATGAAAGCATTCGGCTTGAAATATTTCAATTCAAAATTTTAAATTTTAAAATTTACTCAAGAGAAATCCAGAACCAAGCTCTTTAAAATTAAAGAATCTTACAAGCAAATGATGTGTTGCCTAGCAATGAGTGATAACTCCATTAAACTACCCAGAAAAGTTGAGCCAAACAAAGAGGACCTACAACTGTCACATATGTCCCAGAAATCCAATATAAATACTTTATTGGTACACTGTCTACTCAATTTCAATCAGGTAAAAAGTAGTAGCCTCTCGAATATGAATAAATTTTTAAAAACAAAATTAGAACCCACAAAAACAAATATTTTTTGAAAGAATATTTTTTACATTTTTTTAATGCGATAAAAAAATTGAAAAAAAAAATAAAACGCTGGTAATAATCAGGATTACGACCTAACTTCTCACGCCACTTAAGGTGTGTGTGCTAATTTTATCCATAAGTGGCGGCACCTACAGTTTAAAGTCGACTCCGAACGACAGATTTTTTTGAGAAACTTTTCATGGTAATTTTATTTAGTCCCAGTGTTTTTGCCAGATATCTGCTGAGAGCAAGTCGACGAAGGAATACTTTTTTATGTTTCGTTTTAGTTGAAGATGTCTGACCTGGGGTTTGAACCGAGGCCTCACGTCTAATAAGTCATCACACTACCTACTAGACTACGGCGACTCTGCTTCATGAGTTCCTTCGTCTTAGGATACTCGACAGTATTTTGGAAGGTTAAGAGGTTTCGTATAGTTAAGCTTCTTCAAGACAATTTCGCTGCCTAACTTTTGCAAAAGTTGCAACCGTTCATGTGGACTTCTGCCGACTGTCTGGATACCATTTCAAAGCGCCAGTCAATACTAGCGGAAGATCCAGATTTGGTTTAAGCGAAATGCATTTATAGAGCCTACATTACAACCCTTTAGTCAGGATTACGAACTTGTTTCTCCCACCACTTATGTTGTGTGCGTTAATTTTTATACATGAGCGGCGTGGCTTACAGTTTGAAGTCGACTCCGAACGACAGATTTTTTTTGAGAAACTTTTCATGGCAATTTTTATTCACTCTTAGAGTTTTTGCCAGAAATCTGCTGAGAGGAATTCATATTTCGATTTGATCGAGATGTAGGACCTGGGGTTTAAAGGGGGTATAGAGCCTAGGGATCCTCAAATAGACTGAGTTATTGCCACAAGGCATTTAATCTTATTGCCATTAGTGTGGGCTGTTCTCCTACAAGTAATTTGATTTAGAATGCTCAGACGCATTTAATCATATACCGATTAGTGTAGGCTGTTGTCTAAAACGTAACCAAAATCAAAGCCATTTAAGCACAAAAGCACGGAACGTCTTTTGTAGCTGTAGTTAGTAACACTTCTCTAATCTATATTGCAAGTGATGTTCTCACTTAAGCAAGGAGATTCCAATTGTAAGGTCTATTGGAGAGTAGTCCCCCATAATGATGATATATTCAGTGTGTAACATTATTCTTCTACAACGAACGGAAGCGCAGGCACTAGCCACTTTACGATCTCCCACAGCCAAGTCATCTAAGCTACAGCTTAGCTTGATGTCCGTAGTTAAGGTATTATATTTAATTTTGAGAAGCCGTCGTAGCTTAGTAGGTAGTGTGTTGGCTTATTAGACATGAAGAGTCGGTCAGCCACCTCCAACAAAACGAAAATATAAAAAAATATTTCTTCGTCGATATCCCCTCAGCAGATTTCTGGCAAAAACTCTGAGAGTAAATAAGAATTGTCATTAAAATCACAAGAATCTGTCATTCGAAACCGACTTTAAACTGTAGGTCCCGCCACTCGTGTATAAAATTAACACACACAACATAAGTGGTGTGAGACGCTAGGTCGTAATCTTAACTCAAGGGTTGTAATGACCAATTATGTATGTCTGTAAGTATGTCATATATGCTAGGCAATGCAGTGTATGGTGTTTAGTGACTCCTTCTAATTAGCATTCTATCGTTTTAACAGACAAGTATAACGTTTAAATTCATTACACCATGGTACGATACGATATATTGCAGTGCTGAAGTATTCGGCATAAGCTAATCAAAACAAAAAAAAAATCTCCTTAAATTCATATCCAACAGCAGCTTTCTCGTTTTAAGATTTTCTTTTCAGTTTACAAGACAAATTTTGAAATACTTGGGGAACTTATAAATTTTGTATTTCGTTTATTTTTTTCTTACTATAAAATTACCCGCTTCATCTTATCTGCATCTCTCTCTCTCTCACACATATTAAGTACATGAGTTTATAGCCAATTTATCAATATTTTATGTGTTTTTGGATTAATAAACATTTGCCAAAACCAAATAATGGTTATGCTTATAAGCTAAATGCAAACAAATATGTATTAACAACTACCATTACAACCTATTACACCAATACAACTTTAGATTTATATACACATGTCACATGCCGTCATGCAGTCAGAGTGTAAGCCCTTGGGACCATAACCAATGCAGCCTTGTGGTACAGGAAATTTGAGACAAACAGACAGACAAACATGTTTTTAATTAAAAATTAACCACGACAGAAACAAAACAAAAAAAAAAACAATTTTTAAAAACTCATTAATTTATTTAATAAAAAAAAAAATAAATAAAATCATCGAAACCAACACCAGCAACAATACCAACATCAACATCAATAACAATACAAATTTATATTAATTGTGTTTATTATTAAAAGAAAATCAACAACAACAAAAACAAATTAATTTTTTGTTTTTTTTTTTCAACTGACTTTTACTCTACGGATTATTTAATTATGTTGCAGTTTGGTTTTGTCGTTATTCTTTAATGATATTGTAGTACAACAATGGAATACAATACAATATACATGCATACTTGTATACATATGCACTTGATAATAATGAAATTACAATAATTAAAACAATAAATTCAATTAAAAATTCAACAACAACAACACCAAACCAACAATAAATATACTGGAAAAAATACTTTTTTCCCATCATGTAACACACATAACACACAGAGGCTAATAATTGAATTTGTCAAATAGGCCGGCGAGAAATTAAGCAGTTGAACTGAAATTATTAGAAGAAAAAAGAGTAGAAGAGCTTACTAAAACTAGACTGTCAGATAAGGTAGGCGGCATTCTCACAAAAAAAAAATAAAAATACTGTCTGCAGCTACTTGCTCTCCTGATAACTTCTAACAGTGAACTGAGGCACAACAGGTATTAAAACTGTATCTTCCAAGCCATAGCAATTTTTCTGGAAACAATCAAGCTTCATAAACGAGGAGGTTGGTGAGAGCATTTGAAATGCAAGGCTCTAACAAAGCCTATTTGCTTCTTAGAACGTTAAAAACCCTGCCTTTAAAGTTAAATCATTTCAATAATTCATAAAAACATTGGGAAAAAGAAAATTGTGAAATTGCTGATGAAGAAGCATAAATTGTTGGCACTAACATGGACTAGAAGCGTAGAATTTGTTTGGAAATCTCAAATACAAAATGTAGGCATCGTAGAGGAATTAAAACTATCGAGTGCGCCATCTATCCGTTTAAATTTGAACCATCGGTTATTTCGGATCTAGCAAAGTCATTCTATTCTGTCACAAAATTCAGTATATTATCTCCACTGAACGCAATGAATTCATTTACGTTTGAGCAACGTCGCCGTAGTCTAGTAGGCAGTGTGTTGGCTTATTAGACATAAAGCCAGGGTTCGAGCCCCAGGCCAGACATCAAAATACAAAAGGTATTTCATCGGCGACCTCCTCTTAGCAGATTTCTGGCAAAAAATCTGAGAGTCAATAAAAATTGCCATGCGAAAGTTTCTCAAAAACTGGTCCCGCCACTCATGTATAAAATTGACACACACAACATAAGTGGTGTGAGAAACTAGGTCGTAATCCTGACTGAAGGGCTATAACGACCAATTATGTTATATGTTTGCTCAACACATTGGGATTTATTGGGCCAACGAGAAACTAAACGATTAAGTCGATTTTGCAAAAAAAAATTATCTTTTCAAAGGAAGCTCATTATCATCTTGGTGGCTACGTTAATAAGCAAAATTGCCGTATTTAGGGCTCAGAAAACGCACACGTGGTCTTACAGAAGCCAATGCATCCATTACGAGTTACTGTTTGGTGCGGGTTGTGGAGCGGAGGCATCCTTGGTGCATATTGCTTTAAAAATGAGGACGAAGCAACCATTACAGTCAATGGAGACACCTATCGTGCCATGATATACGATTTTTTTGTATACGCTCTTCATGTGATTGATGTAAACTATGTTTGTTATCAATTGCAACTTGGCACACACCTCATGCCACAATCGATTTATTGGGTCAAACGTTTAATGGCAATTTCGTACGTACGTAATTGGTCATTACAACCCTTCAGTCAGGATTACGACCTAGTTTCTCACACCACTTATGTTGTGTGTGTTAATTTTATACATGAGTGGCGGGACCTACAGTTTAAAGTCGACTCCAAACGACAGATTTTTGAGAAACTTTTCATAGCAATTTTATTTACTTTTAATGGCCTTTTAATTCGCTGAAATGGTGAATGTCAATTGGCCACCAAGACACGGTTGGACTATTCTCTGTGGGGCGCCGTTAAAGAAGAGTGTTGTGCCGACCAACCAGAGATAATTCAGCATTTGAAGGTTAACATTCGTAATGACAATGCCCAGATACGACGCCATACATTCGAAAAAGTGCATGAAAATTGCTACGATGGAATAAGGTACTGTGAGGCCAGCCGCGGCAGCCATATGAATGAAATAATATTCCATTTCTAATTGAATGATTTGATTTGAATTGAATTGTAATTGTCAATGATTTGTACGATTAGTACGAGTGACAAAAGACTTTTGCAGAAATAATTTATTTTATATGGAGATACTCCAAAACTCACCGTAGTCTAGTAGGTAGTGTGTTGGCTTATTAGACGTAAAGACATTTCTTCGGCGACTTCCTCTCAGCAGATTTCGGGCAAAAACAGTGAGAGTAAATAAAATTGCCATGCGAAAGTTTCTCAAAATCTGTCGTTCGGAGTCGACTTTAAACTGTAGGTCCCACCACTCATGTATAAAATTAACCCACTCTACATACATAAGTGGTGTGAGAAACTAGGTCGTAATCCTGACGGAAGGGTTGTAATGACCAATTATGTATGTATGGAGATACTCTACATAAAAAAAAATTCTTCTTTGTAATGCGTCATGTATTCCACTAGTCGCCAGATTACAAATAGGCGATCTGCTGAGAGGATGAACCGAGGCCTCATGTCTAATAAGCCAATACACTACCTACTAGACTACAGCCACTTCAGTAAATGTTACTTGGGATAAGATTCTCACTTAGCCAACATCGTTGTAAACATTGTTCCAAGAAGAAGCCAAAGGTTTCGCATTATTTCCTTAAATTTTCTCTGATATTAACTGCTATTCGTTCTCGTACTTAACTGGCATATCAAAACATCATTTGAGAATAGAAAAAAAAAACTAAAAAAACAAACAAACCGAAGCAATATTTATTTTAATGGGAACACCTTCAATTAATTCCATTTGGATAGCTTTCAAAGGCCATCCATCAGTTAGTTTACCTAGTGCTGCTCATTAAAATAACTTGACTTTATTTTCATTTCACTTGATCAAATGAAAAGAGTGTGGCATTAATTTTAATGCAAATTGAATAAAAATAAAAATCCATTTGACTGAAGCATTTTAGACAAGTGCTGGGGCATTTTAATTTTAATTTGAAATGTACGATGGATGGATGCATATGCAGTGTGTGTGTGTGTGTGTGGGGGGGGTAACATGATTTAATGTTAATCAAAGTAAATTTTATTCATTCTATAAACAACAACAAACTGTTATTGTTGTTCATGTAATTATTGTTGTTGTTGTTGCTGGCACTGTTATATAGCAAAGCAATAAATTTTTATTACTTGTGTCAGCGAGAGAAAAATACAACAAAAAAAAAACAATTAATCTCACCAGCTCAACTCAGTGCTGGTTACTGTAATGACAAAAACAGACACACACACACACATGTATATAGTAATAATGACCAACAATTGTATAAACTATTAGGTGAAAAAGCGAGGAAAAGAGCAATAGAGAGGAAGAGAGAATAACAACAACCAATATAAACAATGCTAAATGTATTTGTGGTCAATTTCCTTGTTTAATACACATTCAATACACTCACTCACACACTCACAACACTATTGATATATGTATGTATGTTGGCATAGCTCTGTGTTTGTGTGACAATATCTGTGATTATCAACCATCCACTCAATTGGTTACAGTGTTAAATACGTTCCCATAGCACTTTTGCCTAAAAGGCTCTTCACAATTGTCAGTTCTCTCCTGCGTTGCTTTTAATGTCAGTGCTGCCAATGCTACTCAATTCAACTGTTGACATTAAATCAAATGGAATTTTTTTCTTTCCATTAGTTCTAGTTCTCTTTCTCCATTTCAATTGGTAGGTTTTTTTTCATTGACTATCGCATAAATGGGATAAGTATACTCATTATGAAAGCTTGGTTTCTAACCCAAAGATGTGGGACAATTGATTCAAATTTTAAGAACAGATTTCGCCTGTAAAGATTTCTGATATTTCTGAGATCGGAATGAAAGATTTTTGTTTTCGGGTATGTACTTGCAATTCTTTGACACTGGGAAATTAGTTGGAGGAGGTGAAGAGGCATCTATTATTTTGAAAAACGAAAACAGTGTGTAGTGGTTTATCAGTGGTCGGTATTGGCCATTAACAACCGAATCAACGGATTTCGGCCTGTCTTAACACATCCTTCCAAGCGGCTCTGCTCTTGCGCGCCTACGCCAGTTGGTCATATCAATCGATGACAGGGCTTCCTCGCTTTGGTCGTTCCTCTTCGCCAACTTCCGCAAATCCCCGCATCAAATACCCGTCTCGCCAGAGCATCCTCCTCCATTCGAACAACATAGCCGAGCCAGCGCAACCTCCGGATGTTAATACACTGCGCAACGTCCATGTCGTTGAGGGCCTCATACAGATCACTGTTGGCTTGCATGGGGAAATCATCGCCAACTATCACTGGAGCTACGACCTTACGAAGGACTTTTCTCTCGAATACTCTCAAGAGAGAGGTCTCTGCTACTCAATTGCCCATTGAGACCATAGTTGCACCTGTTAGCAAGAGTAATCCCGCGTTTGACCTCCAAACTGACATCATTTTTGGTGGTAACGGCAGAGCCAAGATGTATTAATTCCTTGACTATATCGAAAGTATAGTTATCGGAATCCAATACGCCGCATGTCCGTTCTTGTCGACAACATATACTTTGTTTTACCCTCATTTACTGTTAGATCCAACTTCATAGCCTCTCGTATAATAGCGCTAAAGGCAGCAGTAACAACTCTCAGCGTACCTAAGCAACTGAACACTTTTTTTGAAAATAGTGCCATTGTGAGGCCCTCACGCCTTTCGCAGAACACTCTCTATGATGAAGTTAAAGAGGTCAAATTATAAGGAATCGTCTTATCTAAGGCCTCTGAAACCTCGGTCCATTCCTACTTTGACGGAGCTGCAGGACCTATTCTTCAATACCTTATCAGCTTCACAAGAAAACAAAGCTCATACCTATGGCAAAAACTCGATCCCTTATGGGACTATCATTGAAATGCCAAGGCAACTAGCCTTTGTAGCTGTAGAGACCTCTCTTACCAGCTCCGCATGAATACAAAGCTCAGGGCTGTGACAAACACTCGATCCCTTATGGGACTATCGCTGAAATACCCAGCCAATTGAAGAACTGCTCTAAACAAAGAACTTTGTGGGCAACAAGCTTTCAGCAAAATTAGACGTTTTATTGTATTATCCTTCAATAGTCTTGTTATCCTGGAGTGGATCATGCTGGTTCACTCTCACCCGATTTATTCATATGCTCAGTTTCAGTTATTTAATATGAGTACATGGTATAGCTTATAAAGTGACAGCCTTTTCTTCTTCTAATCGAATGCCAATAAAAAAAAAACTCATAACATCGCTCCAATGAAACGTTAAATGTACATTCATCATCTTTTAATCGTTCGTATAAAATACTGATTAAAATAAATAAACTTTCTAAGCAACTTAAATCACTTTATTAGGTCCTTAAGTATAAAATAAAATAAAAAAAACACAAAATATTAGCTGTTCAACTTATTTTCCCTATTAAATCTTTCCAATCCCAAAAATATTATTAAATTAAGTAAACAGGCATCCCTTTTCTTGCTTATCGAGCATATTCTTGTAAATCTGATTACAAATTAAGAGTAGGGGTTAGAAACAATTCTCTAAAGCCCATAAACACACACACACACAAGACAACTAACAACTAAAAATTGATTTTGTCATCAACAAACGAAATCTGTGTCTAGAGAAGCTCAATGCCAGACTGTTATACAACCACTAATAAGGATGCCACACAAACACACAACATACAACAGCACAAGACTAAGCACATAAATAGACAGTTTTAAATAGGCTGGGACAACTAGTTGGTATGTAGTTAAAGGAAACAGGAAGGGACCTGAAAAAAAATGAGAGAGAAAAATCAAATCAATTTAGACCTCTCCCTCCCACTATTGGGATTAAATTTTTGTCTGTACTTTTCTTACGTATACTTTATGAAATGGGAGCGGAAGGAAAAGTTAAATGCATGGAAAAGAAAGGACGAAAAAGACGAAAAAATGAAAATTACTTTTTCAGAATTTTTTTAAAGATTATAAACGCACGATTGATTATTCGCTTAACATGAAGAAAAAAAAAAAGAAATGAAATTGGAACTCGAACACAAAATCGATATTAAATTTTAACCTGGCCACTAGGCCAAATATAAAGTTAACCATTATAACACCTTTGCTATGAACGGTTGGATGTTTTAATGCAAATTTGTTGCAACAGCAACAATTACAATCACAATTATGCCTTCAGTTATTTTCATTTTCATACACTGGCTGGTCTTGATTTACATTTTTACACGTGCATTTCATTTAATATTTACACACTGCAGAAGCAAATGCTCTTGAAAATTACAACAAAAAATAGAAGAAATAATTGAAACAAAATTTATTGTGAAATAAGGAAATGACAACGTTACTCACATAACATATGCAGACAACAATAGCAGCAGCAGCAGCAAATCTGTTCAGCACTACAAATATGATGTGAGATGTGATGTTAAGTATTATTTTGGAGAAGAGTGAATTTCCTGCAAAACCTAGCTATAACCCTAGCCATTAGTTTTTATAGAGGATAGGGGAGTTATGATTAGCTTGTCATCAACAGTTTTGTTTCCAGAATGCTTGCTAAGCAAAGAAATTTTTGGTTTTATAAAAATATGTTTGATTTGTTAATGTGCCCCTTTTATAAAGTAACACTGGACTTATATGGGTAGAGTAAAGCATTTACTACATACATACCATACATACATAATTTCCCAATACAACCATTCTGTCAGGATTACGGCCTAGCTTCTCACACCACTCATGTTTTGTGTGTTAATTTTGTACATGAATGGCGGGACCTACAGCTTAAAGTAAATTTTTCATGGTAATTTTATTTTGTTCTCAGAATTATTCCCAGAAATCTGCTGAGAGAAAGTCGCCGAAGAAATACTTTTTGTATTTTAGTTTGATGTCTGGCCTGGGGCTGGAATCCTGGCTTTACGTCTAATAAGTCAACACACTACATACAAGACTACGGACGACTTCAAAAACATTTACTAGAATACAAAAATTAGATGGCGATGGCCTATTGGACTTTCATTGGACAAACTCGATACTTTAACTTGCTGCAGCAAAAGTCTACTGAAAGGGAATTGAGGAAATAGTCCTCAATCAATCTTGAAGATATATTGGAATGACAACATTGGCCTCGAGCATTCCGAAACAACTGTCCTATGAAACTGGACATAAAAAGTTTGAGAACATTTTCGTTAAAACCAAAAGGTCACTATGCCTACTATAAGTTTCTGTACAGGATGGGCATATACTGATATCCGCAAATGCCGCTATAAAACCCAAAAGCCAATGGAGCACTTGATAGCCAACTGTGTAGTACGGGGACATAGGAAATACAAGCTGCTCTATGCTTGTACACTGCAAGAGCAGACCTTATTACTTTTACTTTGAAGTGTTTACTATGTCTAGAATTATGAAAGAGATGCATTGGGGTACAGATAATACAGGCTGCTTGCTATACGCATATATGTACACTAGGTGGACAGATGTTGTTGATACTCACAATGCACAATGGACAATTGGTGGTCGTAGTGCACGAGACCGTCTTGGCTCAGATCCAGCTTTCAGGACATTACTTGTCCGATTGTTCTCTAAAGAACTCTTTCTTTCTTCTTAAAATTCTGACCAATAATGGTCGTAGGGCACAGGACCGTGTTGACCCAGAACCAGGCTTTATTACATTACTTGTCCGATTGTTCTCTAAAGAATTATTTCTTATCGTTCTTTGCTAAAAATCTGACTATTTCTCATTGACGTATTATGCCCACAGTCTGATGTTCGAATAATAATCCTTGACAGTTAAAGTTTCTAAATCGGGGATGGAAAGATTATTGAAACGCTATTGAGTTGCATTGCAATCAAGGGTAACAATTAACCGTAATAGGTCTCTACGTAGTCACCTTAGTTTAGTAGGTAGTATGTTGGCTTATTAGGCGTGAGGTCACGTTCAAACAAAAGGTCAGACATTTCCAAGAAAACGAAAAATTAATAAATATTTCTTGGGCGACTTCCTCTCAGCAGATTTCGGGCAAACACTCTGAGAGTAAATAAAATTGCCATGATTAAGTTTCTCTAAGAAATCTGTCATTCGGAATCGACTTTAAACTGTAGGTCTCATGTATAAAATTAACAAACACAACATAAGAGGTGTGAGAAACTATGTCGAAATCCCGACTAAAGGGTAGTAAGGACCAATTACACACGTAATTTTCTTCGCTTATTTTGGTTTGACTACTTTACCTTAAATGAGCCTCTTTTGTAATACAATTCACTCTGCTATTCGTTGCAGTATACAAGTTTGATAAATTCTCAGAATTATAATAAATTTCAGTTGCCTCACATAATACGTGCGTAGCTACTCTAGCGTATGCGTAATATATTTTGCGGAAATAATTATCGCTCATACGCTGTGGTGTTAACAAGTATTTGTTCAATTCAAGGAATTCATTCAATTTATACGCCAATAGGATATCGAATGCAAATGAATACAGAATTTAACTACATAGTACAGATATTGTATAAAATTCAATGACTATTTTGAAATGTGAACATTGGAATATCCTCTTACTCTCTTTCTCAGTAATAAATATGAAGTAATTCAGCAGCCGTCTATAAACGTTCAAATAATATGTCAGAGTTTTATGGGCAATTTATACTCAAAACTGGATATATAAATTGCATGAAAATTATTGCCAAATAAAAATAAAAATAAAATAAAATTAAATTAAATTAAAAAGAATTAAAAAACAAAAAAATCATGTTGTGTAGTTATCCTTGAAGCATTTCAATTATTTGAAATTTTTATTTTTTTCTTTTAATTGACAGCCAATAATCATTGAAAATAATTCATTATAATCGATGCACTGCAAATGCAGTAAGTTTATGAATAAAAATTTTAAATAAAATGCAAAACAATGTTAAAAAATGTATATGTATTCGAATGGTTTTAAAATAATAATTAATGCTACACTCTTCCTGCCACGTAAAACAATATTAGAAACTTTTATTCAACAAAGTAAATAAATATTCTGAAATTATCCTGAAGCCATATTTTAAACAAAGGAAGTCACATTCGGTTTATTAAAAATAAAACATTTTTTTGGTAAAAAAAAAAAAACAAAAACAAAATGTTTTAATCCACAAAATTTCATTTCTGACAATTAATTAAAAGAAAAATAAAAACAGAAATAATTATTTTTTATTGTGGAAATTCGAGGAAATAAAAATTTTATGAATTATAATTCAAAAATTTATAATAGAATATGTACAAATACGTACCATATGTAGAATTATACATAAATAAAACATCTTGTTATGAAAATGAAAAATCTAGATACTGTTGTTTTCCTTTTACATCGCTGAAAATTAAAATTCTAAACAAAAGCTACAAAAACGAAACAATGCAGTAAACAAACTTGTTTAAAAATTATCGTACTGCTTAATACAATAACAAACACCAGCATAAAAAAATGGTAAACAAGTAAACAAAAATGCATAAACAACACTACAAGAATAAATGTAAACAACAATGTATACATATATAGAGATTTCAAGAAAGCGAATTCCTGAACATTCACCTTCAAGAACATTCATCAGACTGGTTACTCTGCCATATAAAAGGCAAGACAAAACAGGCGACTGAGTAAGTAAAGTTCAGTCAGTCTTGTGTGAAAAGGCGATGTGTTTGAAGATAGTAATCGTAGTTTGAAGATCTCCGTTACAAAGATCTATCGAATAATTGTCTAGTAATTGTTATTGTTTATGAAAAGGTTGTAAACAGAGGAATAACTAAGAAAAGCAATTGTTGTTGTTTACATCAAGTTGTGAACACTGGCTTACAGAATTGTGCGAATAATAAAGAATTTTAATCAAAACTAAACACAAAATTTATTTTTATTTTATTTGCAATCTACGAGCACATATTTTAAACGTTTTTAAAAGTTAAAAACGGTACAAATATAGACAAATGTTATACAACTATTTTTAATACGTTAAGGATTTCAACATTAATAAACAATGTAGGGTTCTTGGACCTCAGATATCAATACCTTTCCACATCTTCTACGAAGTTTTGTTTGTTTGAAGATTTGTTTGTTCATGTTGTTATTAGCTGAATTCTTAAGTCTGCTTTTCCTGCAATTCAAACAAATAATAGGAGCCAAACATTATTAGCATAGTTGACATCATTGTACCTGTAATGTATGCTCCCTAGAATTTCAAGCTTCATTGACATTGGATTTGTAGTCAATTCTTCAAGCGCAATATTAAAAAATCATAGAAACATGAAGCAATCTAGGCGAATATTGACTTTAAGCGATTTGCTTTGATAGTCGACATGTATAATAAGGCATTATGTGCCATTGTATCTATTTTTCATAATATTTATTAATGACTAATACACACTTAAAGTCAACAAACACCATTGTAATGGTACAGTTTAAGATCTCTGGGTTTTTTTTTTTCATTTGAAACAATTTTTTAAATTCCCCCTCTTCAGTAAATTTATTTAAATCCTACTCTAAAAGCATTTAGAATTTCACCTGTTTTTAGTTTTAAGAACTTCAAAATGTAAACCCCTGCAGATTTATCCCATTTCAGCCGGTAACAGAAAAACAGGCTGTATTTAAGACCCGGTTTTTCAAATTAATGTGCTATGGAGTAAGGGAATTATCGAACCTGTTTGAAGCGTATAATGAAGATGGTAACGTACATAATCCTTTACTCACTACCACCAGACTTACTTACTTAATGGGTCATTACAATTCTTCAGTCAGGATTACTAACTAGCTTTTCACACCCCCCATGTTATCCACTAAAGGAGGGACCTACAGTTTAAAGCTGACTCCGAAAGATAGATGTTTGAGAATCTTTTCATGACAATTTTATTTTATTCACAGAGTTTTTGCCAGGCATCTGCTGAGAGGAAGTCGGCGAAGAAATATGTGTTCATATTTTTGTTTTTTGGAGATGTCTGACCTGGGGTTTGAACCTTCGCCTTACGTCTAAATCAAGCAACACACTACCTACTAGACTACGATGACTACGTAGAGACGTATTACGGTTATTTGGTTCCTCCGGTTGCAAATGCAACTTGATAGGGTTTCAATAATCTTTCCATCCCCTATTTAGTAAGTTTAGATGTCAAAGTTTGTTATTCGGACACCTAACTGTGGACACGATACGCCAACGAATGAGAAATAGTCAGATTTTTAGCGAAGCACGATAAGAAAGAGATCTTTAGAGAACAACCGGAGAAGTAATGTAATAAAGACTGGATCTTGGCCAAGACGGTCTTGTGCACTGCGACCATTATTGGTCAGAATTTTAGCAAAGTACGATAAGAAAGGGTTCTTTAGAGAACTTATTATATTGAAATTAATTTTTATGATAAAAAGAAAAAAAGATACGAAAAAGATGAAAATTTTGTTCTTCAAAAATATCAAATAAATTCTACGCTGAATTCTGTTTTCATATTCAGCGAATATTTCTTTAAATTGATTCTCTAGAATTTCATTTGACTGTTTAACAAGAATGAAAATGAAATTGATTTTTTATTTAATGGGTATCACACGCACACTCCTACGAGCAGACTTTTTTTATGGCTCAACATTTATTTCAATAATACAACAACAATCATTAAAAATGATTTTATTGTTGTTGTTGTATACATAAAACTGTAGCTATATATTTGCTATAGATTGTAACTGTTACAGTTACTGTTATTGTAATTGTAACTGTAACTGTAACGGTTGTTTACGTTAAACATTTTTGAATGTGATTAATTAAAATTAATCATACGTCACGTAGCAACAATAATGAATCCATGAATAAGAATAACGTTTTAAAATGAACACACACATTTACAACAGCAGCAATACGCGTAACAAATAAAAATAAAGTAGGAGAATAAGAAGGAAAAAATCTTGTTTAAATAAAACAGCAATAAAGTTTTCCTAAACGCCTTCAGACGTTAAAATATCCTCCATTTAAGTTCAACGTGTATTTGTTGTTTTTAATGTTTAAACGCTGATAAAAATCATATGAAACGACCTGCCAGGGAAGAGCCAACGACCATTACAACAGCAAATGTCCAAAGCAGCTTATCTCAAGCAAGTTTTACGTAGAGAATCAGCAAAAAAAAAAAACAAAAAACAACAGAACAACAACAATAGATTAAACGAAAATTGAAAAGAATGTTAAAAAACAAAAATAAAAAAGCAGAAGAAGTATTCCACAATATTCCATATCCCTGGCACTATTTGAACGTTGCCTTCACACCATTGAAGCCCCATGTTATTAGAGTAAAAAGGAACACAATTTATTTCAATTTCGTTCTTGATGCAGTCCGTAGTAACAATTGCTGGTATTGTTGTTGTTTTAACGGAAACATTTAATGGAGCTTAAAAGCGCGTTTACTGCGCATACAGTCATGAATTTTTATTTCCACTTTCACGTCGGTTTTTTTACGATTTTTCTCTGTACAGTTAGCTTTAAAACAGGGCGATTCTTAACTTTAAGCTGATTGAGGGCACTTAAACTACTATTAGTTAAGTATGTATAGGTGAGTGTGTGTAGGTTTATTTTTGGAAATTAACAAATAAAGCTAAGAGGGGGACTAAACTTTATAGTCAAATATATAGGAATTAAAACAATAAAGAAAAGCCCCCCTTTTTAAAGATCTACAAATTGATTAAAAAATGTATGTCATCGTGACCTGTTTAAGGCAAAGTATTGCCTTATTTATTGCTTTTTTAATAAATAAAAAAGTACTTTTTTACCGCTGCAATAGTGGTACTAAAGTACGAAAATATCTAAAGTACTTTTTAGTACAAAATTTTTAATTTGAAGAACAAAAAATTAATTCTTTTTAGGTTAGGTCAGGTTAGGTTAAGCTAGGATAAATTGGCAGGCGTTTCTCAACTACCCTGATAGTTTGTTTTTTTTTACAAATCACTTTTGGGCATACAATCGTAAAATAAATTTAAAATGCCCAAAACGTTGCCGTAGTCTAGTAGGTAGTGTGATGGTTTATTAGACGTGAGAACTCGGTTCAAACCCCACGAAACGAAAATGAAAAAAAATATTTCTTAAGCGACTTACTCTCAGCAGATTATTTGCCATGCATATAAAGATAAAATTGCCATGAAAAAGTTTCTCAAAAATCTGTCGTTCGGAGTCGACTTTAAACTGTAGATCCCGTAGGTCATGTATAAGAGAAACTAGGTCGTAATCCTGACTGAAGGGCTGTAATAACCAACTATATGTGTATGTATGTATGTGGACTTGTTACAACCGCTGTGAGACTCCTATAATGGTATCTAATTAGCTTCAATTCAAATTTTGTTCCCCACATACTCACAGTAAACCAGACTTAGCTGCTCTCAATGCAAGTGAGTTCATTAAACAACATTTCATATAAAAATGAGCAAAGTTTTGTATATTTGAAGTCGCCGTCGTCTAGTAGGTAGTGTGTTGACTTATTAGACGTAAAGCCTGGGTTCGAGCCGCAGGCCAGACATCAAGACAAAATACAAAAACTATTTCTTCGGCGACTTCCTCTCAGCAGATTTCTGGCAAAAACTCTGAGAGTAAATAAAATTGCCATGAAAAAGTTTCTCAAAAATCTGTCATTCGGAGTCGACCTTAAACTGTAGGTCCCACCACTCATGTATAAAATTAACACGCACAACATAAGTGGTGTGAGAAACTAGGACGTTGTAATATGAGTCAATTCGACCTCCGGCTAATGTACTTGTCTTAATTGACAAGTACACGTCGTCTAACCTAACCTAACCTTTGTATATTTGATCGTTTCATTATCACTCAGCAGAGGTATGCCCGGCTTAGGCATTAATTTTCTGTTGTACGACTCTCTGCAAGTGCGATGGCTTTGTTATCTTTAACAACATCGTGTCTAGAAACCTACACATATGGGGGTGACTGAAGTATATCTGCATTTCCTTCAGTGGAACTTGACATTCTTGGACATTGCTAGATGTGGTGTACACACTCTTTTAGGATTTAGTGGTGCATTTACTAGCCATTGTAGACTCCGTAGTTTAGGAGGTAGTATGTTGACTTATTCGACCCCAGGTCACACATTTACAACGAAAGGAAATATGAAAAAAATATTTCTTCGGCGACTTCCTTTCATCAGATTATTGGCAAAGTCTCAGGGAGTAAATAAAACTGCAATGAAAAGTTTCTGAAAAAATCTGTTATTTGGAGCCGACGTTAAACTGTAGGTCCCTTTACTCATTTATAAAACTAACACACACACAACATAAGTGGTGTGAGAAACTAGGTCGTAATCCTGACTAAAAGGTTTTAATGACCAATTATGAATGTTACTATGCGTATATTTCTACACGATGTAGTCTGGTACCTGGAATAGGCACTGCGCTTGACCTTAGTCAGGATTAAAGAGATTAATTTCATCCATGAGTGATGTGATCTACAATTTAACGACGAGACTGAGCGACACATTTTAAAAACCGTTTCATGGCAATTATTTTACTCACAAAGCCTTTTGATGGAAGACTGTTGACAGGGGTTCCAGCGAAAGTTGTATTTTTTTTTTCTTTTTCCCTTAAGATGTCATTGCTGTAAGCCTAGTAAACCAAGTTTTCACCCACGAAAGTACGGCGATAATCACTTTACGTGTTTCTAATTTCTTTAAAAAAAAGTTCAGGTCTTTAAAGCAGAACATCTTTAAAAAAAGTACCAGAAGCTTCACTTCTTTGACTTCTTTTTACTTATTTTGCTCTTAGTGCCGTTTTTCTTAATATTTTGAATTTTGCATGTTTCTAGACGTTTTGTTAAATGCAAAATTAATTTCATTATCCCCCAGTCCTATATTCCTATTTCCTAACCATATACACTGTACTGTGGACGGAATAATGGAAAATTATTAATCCATAGTCGAGGTGCGTTAGTAAATTACAATACTTGCTATTTTCTTGTACATTCTTACTGTGTTTCATTCATTAATTTGCGTTTTCTCTCTCTCTCTCTCTTTCGCTCTTTCTTTTTAGCTGGTGCCAGTGAGAAAAAATTACCCGTAATTGTGTTCATACATGGCGAATCGTTTGAATGGAGCAGCGGTAATCCCTATGATGGCAGTGTATTAGCCAGTTACGGTGAAGTTGTGGTAGTAACGCTTAATTACCGTTTAGGTATTCTAGGTAAGTTTAAAACAAAACAAACAACAACAACAGCAATTGCAATAGCAAACAACAGTAACAATAAATTATGGCGTTTAAGAGCAAAAGCCAGAAAAAAAAGAAGAAACAAAAGAAAAACAATTCATGTGCGTGTTTGCCGCCATGGAAGCCAGACTACCTAAAACGGTATCTCTGTAGGTTATTTATGTGCTTAATAAAGTTTCCTGTTTTTTTCTTTTTCCTTTTCTCTATTCTCTCTTGTTCTTCTTTCTATTGCCTTTTTATTAATTCTCAACAGGTTTCCTAAATGCCAATCCAAATCCCCAACAACATGCACGCGTTGCCAATTACGGTCTAATGGATCAAATAGCCGCCTTACACTGGATACAACAAAACATACAGAAATTTGGTGGCGATCCGAATGCTGTCACTTTAGCCGGTCATGGTACGGGCGCAGCATGCATCAACTATTTAATGGCCACACCAACTATGGTGAGAGGTTTATTTCAGCGAGCGATTTTAATGTCGGGCTCAGCATACTCTTCGTGGGCATTAGTGGATGATCCGGTTCTGTTTGCTGTGAAGCTAGCCAAAGAAGTCAACTGTTCCATACCAGATGATTTGAATAAACATCACGAACAGATTGTCGATTGCCTGCGAGATGTACCGCTGGAGGATCTGTATGCGGCAGATATACAAGCACCTACCTTTTTAACTTCATTTGGACCATCGGTAAGTAAGGAGGGTATATGCAAAGCTTTAGTTTTTGGGACAATTTTGCAAGTACATTTAGTAAAGTGTATTATTTAGTTAGCGCCACAACTGAATGAACTAAAGAACTTAGCTAAAATAAAAATGGCACTCGAAATTGTTGTGACACGTACATGCCACCAATAAATTCTTTATTTTCCTGTGTCACATGCTTTAAAAGCTAAGTAGGTCATCTACTATTTCTAAAACTCAAACTAAGACACTCATTTCCGTTTGAAAAGATTCCGGCTTATTTCATGCATTCATACGAATGTAAATTTTAAAATTGAGTCATAAAGAGAGGCGGCCATAAAAAACACTTACAAAATTTACTAGCCATTAAAGAGCACGCACATACATAGACAAAGAAAACGAGGACACCAATTAACGACCAAAATGAAATTTAAAAAAAAAATATTCCTTCGGCGTCTTCCTCCATCCTCCTGGCAAAAAACTTTCTCAAAAAAATGTGTCCTTCGGAGTCGGTTTTATTCGGTAGGTCCACTGATGGATAAAATTAACACCCATAATACAAGTGGTGTGAGAAGCTAGGTTGTAATCCTGACTGAAGGGTTGTAATGACGATGTAGCAGAATAGTGATGCATTTAACAGATATATCAAGGTCCCCAGCTCATTATAGGATCAATGGGAACATTTTTACGCTTTCAGTTTTTGTTCTCTGAAGTGCTCATCACACATACGTAATTAGTCATTACAACACTGTAGTCAGGATTACGACCTAGCTTCTCACACCACGGATGTTGTGTGTGTTAATTTTATACATGAGTGGCGGGACCTACAGTTTAATATCGATTCCGAATAACAGATTTTTAAGAAACTTTTCATGGCAATTTGATTTACTCTCAGAGTTTTTGACAGAAATCTGCTGAGAGGAAGTCGCCTAAGAAATATTTTTTCATATTTTCATTTTGATGTCTGACTTGGGATTTGAACCGAGGCCTCATGTCTAAAAAGCCAACACACTACCTATTAGACTACGGCGACTTCAAGTGCTCATCAGTCCTTAAAATTAAAAAAAAAAAAACGTAAAAACCAGAAGCTTTTAAAGCCCCAAAATCTAGTACTTGTGTAGAACTCTGAAAGTAGGCAACGTTTTTTTTTAATAAATTAAAATCCAGAATCAATTCCAAAGGCTTCCCGATTAATATGAGTTTATGGATAATTTTTCTAAAATACTAACTATCCCCCTCCCCCTTCCCCTTTCATACTCTAGGAATTATTGTTTTGAGCCGTTTTTAAGTGGCGAAAAATAAAAAATGAACGAAACATTTGGAAAAGATTGTCAACTTTAATAGGCCGTAAAATGAAACAATGAATGAATAAAGCAATGAAGAGGCATTTGTTTTTCAAATTTTGCCTTCTAAACACCCTACGAAATAATAATGATACTGTGTTATTTTTTTTCTTGTTGTTGTTGTCGTTATTGTCACTGTACATGGAGTGTTAAATTTATAGTGGCTCTCAATTGGTGATGGCATATTTTCATTTTCATTTTCTTTTTCTGTTTTTCTAAAAAATGAGAGAGAGGAACTAACGCAGAAAAACAAAAGTTCTTGAGAAAATCGAAAGAAGGAAAGGAAGAGAGAAAAAAATGAAGGAAGAAATGAAAAAAATAAAGAAAAAAAATAGAATAAGAAGCCATGAATAATAAAATGAAACAATTTCGAAAAATAAAACCATGGGGGAATAGTGGTTTATAGGCTGGTATAGGCCGGAATGCTTTAAATGAACTTGTGACATTATTGAAGAGTCCTACAACGCACGCATATACACACACTTACAGGCCTATCTAAAGCATTACACTGTCCTTGTGTATTAATAAACAAATACTTTCGCTAACGTCTATACCAACTGTACAAGTGTGTGTTTGTGTATGTGCATGTATGTGTGTGTGTGTTAAGGATATAGCAGCTAAATATAATATTTTGTTAATAACCATAATAAAAGACAATGTTTTGTCAACATATTTTGTATTGTTGTATCACAAGATTGTTTTTTATCAGATTTTTTTTCCTGTTCTTTGCCACTTCAACTTAAGATTGACGGCCTTTTGTTACAATTCAAGCACAGTGATTTGTTTAGAGATCACACTGTTTTTTTTCTGTTATCATTTGCTTATGAATAGACACTTAAGTGTTGTATTATTAGGGACAGGAGTCAGCCAAGTGGCATCTTGAACGCTCTAGAAAATAATCAGGAAATGTAAATATTTTCAAGACAACAATAATGTAAACAAATTAATTATGATATGTTTCAAGAGAGTGTAGTACATACAAGTGCTTTTCTCCGGAACAGGAATTTGTGAATAAGTCTGAGAGTTTTCTTTAATTTTCGGTTAAAGTTACTAAACAGTGTTGCATAGGCAATAATGTTTGAAAGCAGAATAAAAAAAAAATGCAATTAAAATTAGGACAAATAAATAAATATTTTAAAACATCGCTTAGGATTCTATTCGAAAGCTCTTTCTAATCCCAGAAAGCATAAAAGAATATCAGAATAGTTAAACAATTGCCTTCACCTTCTTAACATTGTTAAACTTTTATAGAAATTATACCAAATTCTCTACTCTTCGTCGCCGTAGTATAGTAGTTAGTGTGTTGGCCTATTAGTAGTAAAGCCATGGTTCAAACCCCAGGAAAATAAGAAAAAAAAAATATTTCTTCGGCGACTTCCTCTCAGCAGTTTTCTGGCAAAATCTCTGAGTAAGTAAATGAAAATTGCCAAATTTTCCCATAAAAATCTGTCGTTCGGAGTCGACTTCAAACTGCAGGTCCCACCAATCATGTATAAAATTAACACACACAGAATAAATGGTGGCGGTTTAAACTCCAGGTCATATATCAAAACAAAACTACAGAAAAAATATTTCTCCGGCGACTTCCTCTCAGCAGAAGATTTCTGCCAAAAACTCTGACAGTAAATAAAATAGACATGAAAAGTTTCGCAAAAATCGGTGGTTCAGAATCGACTTTAAACTGTATGTTCCGCCACTCATGTATAAAATTAACACACACAGCATATGTGCTGTGAGAAGCAAGGTCGTAATCCTGACTGAAGGGTTGTCATGACCAATTACACAGCCCTGCATGGGTTTTGTAAATAAGATGGCTCCAGGTGTTTTCGAAGGCATTTTGTGCGCTGAACACGAATCTGGTTTCACGAATCTTTCCATCACGTCAGGTTTTCGAGAAAAAGGGACTATAGTCCCCCCAAAAACCCCCGAGTAACAATTTTCAAGTAAATCTGATTAATTTTTATCAACCTCGACCGCCATATTGAATACGCCATTTTAAATTTTTAAATCTGAATGAAGATCTGTAATCAGCGACTCCAAAAACCCCCGAGTAACAATTTTCAAGTGAATCGGATTAATTTTTAAGGACCTCCGTAATGTGTTTTTTTTTTCTCTTGCACCCCTTGACATAAACCCACCCCCTACTTCTAGGGTGCATGCGAACAATTTGGCTTTGGGCTCATTTTAAGGAGCAAAGATCAATTGTCAATTTCTGACGATAGCGATGGTTCTAGCACGTCAGTGTTTAGCTCTACAATGTTTCAAAAATGGCCAAAAACGCTATTTTTAGGGGTTTTCAACACCCTTTTTCTCGAAAACCTGACGTTTTTGAAACCAGATTCGTGTTCAGCCTACGGAAACACCTGGAGTCATCTTATTTGCACAAAAAGTCCAAATTTGCAGGGCTGTGTTATGTATACATGTGACTCAACTCCTAATTAGCTTTGTAGACAAATCGAGCATGTAGAATGTTACGCCAAGTCAAATGTATGTTGAAACTACGCTCTAAGCGAGGCAAATGGAATGAGGAATGGTTGCCATTGAAGCCTAACGCGTAGTATGCTAGTCTATCAGTAGGAGAGTCGTGGGTTTGGATTTCCATCAAAAACTTAATTATGAGCATATGGTTTTACATACACAGGGCAATAACGAAGTAATGAGAAATGCTCGAAATAAATATAAACTGACATTTTTCTCTGTTAGTCGCTGTAATCTAGTATGTAGGGTGTTGGCTTATTAGACGTGAAGTCGTGGTTCAACCCCAGGCTCAGAAATCTCGAACAAAACGAAGTATTAACAACGATTCAAACCCCAGGTCAGACATCAACACGAAAATAATAAAAAATATTACTTCAGCGACTTCCTCTCAACAGATTTCTGGCAAAAACTCTGAGAATAAAAAAAATTACCATGAAAAGTTTCTCAACATGTGTGTCATTCAGAGTCTACTTTAAACTGTAAGTCCCACTACTTAGGGATAAAATTAATACACACAACATGAGTGGTGTAAGCAGCTAGACAGTTAGTTAACCTTCCTTAATTAGTGAAATCTAAACGCTGGACTTCACAGTTTAAGAAAGCATATTTAAATATTTCTTCCCTTTAAGTAAATAATTCTGTTTTTTTCTCTCATGCCACCACTTCATTATCATTAATTCTAGAAATTCCATAATAATTCCATGCCTCAAAAATCATTGAAAAAAACTTATCGTAGACAAAAAATTTATTGAGAAATTTAGAAAAAAAAAACTTTCATTAAATTGATGAAAAACCACAGTTGCCTTAAAATATATCGATAAATTATCGTTAACTTACTTTAACCAAAATGCCTCGTAAATACTTTGCCTACGACTTCAGCTGCTTTAAAGCTAAGAAAGGAAAGTAGACTACATAAGCAAAAACAACAACAAAACCAAAAAAAAAAACGAAAGGAAAGGAAAGAGCAGTTCAGTTATAGACAATGAATAAGACAAAGATAAGAAGAAAATTCCTTTTCATGCCATTTTTCATTTTAAAAGACAAAAACTCTCCTTCCCAAAAAAAAAGGAAGAAAAAAAAAGAAAAGTCCTGGTTTTATGAAAGCAATACTTGATGTATATGCATATGTATGTGTGTTTGTATGTGCAGACCTATTTTTGCTTTTATCTTTCGAAATCATCTTCTTGTCTCTATTAGTCATCGCCTTTTTGTTGATTTTGTTAGATTGTCTGCAAAGGGACCGAAAGTCTAGCCTATGGAATCTTTAGTCACAAGCAAAATTTAAGGAACATGAGTGCTTTTTGTTCTTTTTGTTGTTTTCTTTGTGCACGTATGTGTTTCTTCCTGTTTTTTTTTTTTTTGTTCTTTCTTTCATGGCAGTTTGTTTTTTGCTCTTTTCTTTATTTTTCTTTCAATTTAGGTTGATGGCGTTGTTATACGTTCCGGACATTCCAATCTCGATATCGATGATTTAATGACCCGCAACAACAAACGTTCTTCTTCGGATGGCAGCGGGAGTTCTTCATCTGGTGGTGCAGGTGGTGGCGGCAATTATGGCAGCGGTTATTTCAATGGTGGCGGCAGTGGTGGCGGTGGTTCTCCTTATGGCAATGGTGGCTTGGGTGCCCACTATGATGTTTTGTTTGGTGTGGTTACTGGCGAATCCATTTGGCGCTTTAGTGCCCATGACATCCAGAATGGTTTTGAAGGCGAGCGACGTGATAAAATCATACGCACTTATGTGCGAAACGCCTACAATTATCATCTGAATGAAATATTTTTTACGGTAAGTCATTCATTGCAAAAAAGTTATTTTCATTTCATTTGATTTTAAGATTTCAAGCAGAGTTTAAACAGAAATTTTAATTACACAACGCTGGCATTGATTTGTCGGTAAATAAATTAATGTGGCAGGATAATTGATTCTCTTTTTTGTTCGTTTTCTATTCTAAAGCTGCACAGTCAGTCAATCAATTTTAATTTTGGCATGCAAATGTTTTCAAACAAATAAACGTCTCTGTCTGGATTTGTTTCAGACTCTAAATGACTGGGAATTGAAAGTTTTTCCAAGCAGTCTATGGCATGCTGCACAGACATTCGTTTAATAAATTTCACTTTAATTTCAGTGCTACAAGAAACAAAAAAGAAGAGAATGTTTTTTGATGAGATTGATTGGCTGCCAATGATGGCGGATAAGTTAGTGCTAAAAAGGATTTCAATTTATCAAATTGCCAAAAAAAAACAAACAAACAAAAAATTGTACACCAACTGTCTCTCTCTCTCTCTCTTTGTCTCTCTCTTTCGCACCCTTAAGTCCTTACAATATGCAAAAAAATTAAAAATGTTTGTGGGGGAGAAAGAAAACAGACTTCCTGCCTATTACTGGTGCTGGAGTAATAGAATTTCTAACATTTTTCGACATTTATTACACGATTCTATTCAAATCAAATCAATTCAGCTTGACTCTGTTCAGCTCTCCTAGTCATAAACTGCTACAGCCAAAAGCCAAACATTTTGGTAAATGAATAACGTCCTTCTCCTACTCCTCCTCCTCCTCCTCCTTCTCTTCATTCCCTTTCTATTTGGAGGCTATAAAATGTTTAGATGTAAGGCAACAAAAAACAACAACAACATGACTCAACACGTATTTATTTGAGAATAAATAGGCAGAGAAAAAAAAAGAATTTCAACAAAATCTTTTAAAAACTGAATACATTATGCAGTGAAGAGGAAGAAAATTGTTTATTTTGAAACATTTTTTTTTTTGTTTCTTATTTTTACGCCGATATTAAAAAAGAAAATTTCAAAAAGGCACCCAGAAAAAACATGCAAATACAAACACTCACATGAATATATAATAATATTTGATTTTGTTATAAAAACAAAAAAGGAGAGGCAAAGATTTAAAGTGAAAATTAAATTTTCTTCAAGCACTCGCTCCGCCTCGTTTCATTGCCTACTTTAGTACGCCTGTCATATGCGAAGGACGTGATGATGATAGAAAATTTCAAGTCTATTTTATAAATAATCTATGACATCGATTCATAATATCTTTTTAACTTTATCTCTTACTCTTCCTCTCCCTCTCCCTCTCTCTTACTTCATCTTTTGTTTACAAACATAAAATAAAAGATACAAACCATTTGCCATTTCATTTAAATGGATTTTAGGAAGCCACTGTCTAAGAACGTCATAAAAATTTTGAAAATTTTTACGATTCCCTTCAATACTCAAAAATTGAGCAGAATCTTAAAGCAACCAAAAATTTTATAAAACAAGTTTTTTCTTTAATAGGCCCTCTATTGAAATAATGCCTACTGTTGTTGTGTAATCATAAAATGTATTCTAATTAAAGAGACAGCAAATAAATAAAGTTTTCTGTTAAAAAGCAAAACAATTCATCCCCATTGTACGTGTTACAGTTAACAATTATGGCAGTCAAGTTGCTGTAAATGGTGTTAAATTTACTACAACTTTTTAACAAGAACTTAGCCGTGCTTAATCTTCTTTCAATGCTGCATGGAAGATGTTTAGCTCATAGACCACTATGCCAGACTTGGTTTGGATGGCCAAGGTACTTTGAATATTATGCACATACATCAAGTCCAGAAGTACCAATACATATCTCACATCTTCGCTTATATCTTCAATAGATTTCTTTATTCACAACAATATCTCTAATAAGGCTTCAGTTAACAATTTAGATAATTGCTCATTACAGCCCTTTAGTCAAGATTACAACCTAGTTTCTCACACCACTTATGTTGTGTGCCTTAATTTTATCCACTAGAGGCGTGATCTGCAGTTTAAAATCGACTCCGAACGACAATTTTTTTTTAAGAAACTTTTCATGGCAATTTTTATTTACTCTCCGAGTTTTTGCCAGAAGACATATTTTTTATACTTCCTTTAGTTGGAGATCTCTGACCTGTGGTTTGAACTCTGGCCTTGCCTCTAATAAGCCAACACACTGCCTACTAGACTACGGCGACTTCTTCTCAGTCAACAATTTGCAACATTTAAAAGAAATGCCTGCATTACTCGGGTATGCACATGTAAGCAGAAACTCTTGTAATTCTAGGCAGGAGAAACCTCAGCACAGTTCATTGGAGAAAAATCATGGGTCACCCGGTTTTTCTCATGTAGTAAGGAACTCTTGACATCATATAGTCTTATACAGGAATTTGAATCGACATGTATTTCTATTTGGAGACATAAACTTGTCGTATTTACGGCATTGCGGCTCCTTATTGCTGTTACGTTGATGCAGCCTCCACGTCATGTGTGAAATGAGAATGCACAACTTAAGTTAAAAGTCTTTATGGATTCTTATAATCTCAGTCTATCTTAGCCCGTATGTGCCCAACTTTTTTTTTTCTCGTAAAAATATGAATTTTTTGTATTTATTGGAATCTATATGGTATTCCACACAGCTGATCAATATCATACCGTTTTAAAAATGGGGCGATAAGCACATATGGGTTAGGAAGCTCATTTCAAATATAACGGCACGTAAGTCCATGGGTAATCTAGCGTATTAGACGAAAAGCCAGGGTTCAAATCCCAGGCCAGACATCAAAACAAAATGCAAAAAGTATCTTTTCGGCGACTTTCTCTCAGCAGATTTCTGGCAAAAACTCTGAGAATAAATAAAATTGCCATGAAAAAGTTTCTCAAAAAAATCTGTCGTTCGGAGTCGAACGCCACTCATGTATAAGATTAACACACACAGCATGAGTAGTGTGAGAAGCTATGCCGTAATCTGTCTGAAGGGTTGTAATGACGAATTATGTATTATGTGTAAGTCCCTGGATATTGGAAATACCTTACAATAGCTTCTGGTCTTCCAGAGGAGACCACAGCACAACTTCTTTTGCATTGTCTGGAACTTAGGAGTTGGACATGTAGATTTCTTAGAATTTATTGCTCAAACGTGTCTAGCCAAAAGGAGATTTGAATTAAATACGCACCTTCATACAACTACAGTCACAGAAAAAAGTTTACGTACACCGTTGTTTGTAGACGGTATTTTTTTTTGTTTTTTTCTAATAATTTCTAAGTTTTATTTTTTATATTCGATTTTACCTTCAAACATTTTTAATTGTGGCTGCCTTAAAGAACGCTATAACAACTTTTTAATTCCGCTGTATATAGACTTTTTCCCTTGGCTGTATAGGTATGGTTGAGAAATGCCAGGCAAGAGTTATAATTGAATAACGAAGTAGTTACCATCGTCGTAGTTACGGTGTCGTTATAATCTTAAATAATCCTCAAATAAGCTATGAAGCGGCTGCCTATTTAAACTAATCCATAGAGCGTGCACGAGGGAGAATGTAAAAGTTTTCATTTGTCGTAGAGTTTTAAGCCCATTAGAGCTTCACTCCACTTCACTTCTTGTGTCTCTTGTCATCATGAATATTATAATGAAATGTACTTCCATGAAGTCAATGGTTTTAGTGTTAAAAAATATCTTCTTGCCAAGAATACCTATTAATTGGTCAGTAGAATGGTTTCTTCAGTTTAACTTTTCGTATGTGCAACCTTTTTCGAGAGGAATTCATATATATGTGTACTAAAGTATACAAACTCAAGTCTAGTGAACTAATACGTTTCGCCTTCCTCGCAAAAGACATGCAATCAATGCCAATTGGGTGGTACTTCCAATTTCTGCCCCTACTTTACTAATTCCTACATAACAAATTGCATTATAAATCCTTGTAATCGCCATAGTCTAGTAGGTAGTGTGTTGGCTTATTAGACGCGAGGCCATAATTCAAACCCCCAGGCAGATATTAAAACGAAAATATGAAAAAATATTCCTTCGGTGACTTCCCCTCAGCAGTCTTCAGGCAAAAACTGTGAGAGTAAATAAAATTGCCATGAAAAGGTTCTTGAAAAAATCTGTTGTTCGGGATCGACTTTAAACTATGTATAGGTACCGCCACTCATATATAAAATTTCGCATACACAACATAACTGGTGTTAGCAGCTTGGTCGTAATCCTGACTGAAGGGTTGTAATGACCAATTATGTAGGGATGTATGTATGTATGTATGTATATATTAATAAATCCTATGCCTTGAGAGTTTGTCAGCTACAGGAACAACTCAAAGCAGTGGATATTTATTAAAATTGGTAAAGCCTTTGAAATCTTTTAAAAACTTCGCGCTAAATGTTGCTTAAATGCAGGAGAATTTGTAATAAGGTATTGTCAAGGTATTGTAAATTTATTAAGATACCGTGTAGCTCAATCAGCTGCCAATCTTTATCCTCTTGGGTCCATAGCCCTGACGTTTGGTTCAATAGAAAATATTTGACTTCTTTTATAGCAAATGCAGTGTAAAAAATTAATTTACAACTTTTTATTGGTTCTTATACAAACAAACAGAAAACAAAACACGCTTACACACACACACACGCACACACTACTAATTAATTATCCCATTATAGTAATTTAAACCATTAAATATAAATTTTCCTAATGACAATTTCCTTCTTACAAAAAGGATGACCCTCTTCTAAACTGGCATACACTCGCCTCCTACTTTCCCGTTAATTATTCTTATAATTCTTATATCACATTAAAACTTTATCCACAACTACAGTTGCCACAGGCAATTTATGTCCTTTTGCTCCTTGTCCTCCTTCTGTGCTCATTCGTCACCAAGACGTAAATTGTTATACAAAGTTTAAGTGTAAAACTTCATTACAGTAAACTTGTGAAATTTCTTAAAAAGTTGCATTCAGGGGAAAAACGAGAGGATGGTAACACTTCATTAGAAATTAATCGTTAATATTTTATACACAAACTTACACATACTATTACATTTAACCAGAGAGAAAGAAAGAGAGAGAGAGAGAGCGAGCGAGAGAAAGAGTATGGAATTGTAAATGACATTTCTCCACAGCACTGTTACTGTGTTAGTCTTACTCTGTAACTGTAACTCGTACTGTAACTGTTAACTATAATTTATTTAAATAATTTTGGTAAACAACCTTTGAAAAAAAAACTTTAAACTTGAAAAACAAAAAAAAACAAAAAATTCTTGGTAAAATTCTTTCCCATACGAAGCAAAGCCAAACCAAACAAGAGGAGAACAAGACGTCGAAACAAACTGGAAAATTTATGGAATTTTCATTTATTTGATGAAAAAATTTACAACAGAAACTAAAAAATAAATTTAATGTGGTTTTAAAAGCTTTTTAAAAAGTTTATTTTTTGGTTTCAATGTTTTCTTTGTTTTTTTCTGTTTTTTTTGTTCTTTTTTATAAACAAAAAATAAAAATAAATTTCCAATTTTTTTTATTTTTTTTTTGCTTTTGTTTTTAGTTTTAGTTTGCCTTCCCACACTTGGCCTCATGAAAACTTTAAACTTCCTTCCGTTTTTTGTTACCAGCCACATAGACTTACATATACCAACACTAAGGAAATTTGCCTGCATGAATTTCGGTGAAATAAATTTCGTAGGAAAACTTAGCCAAGGACGAGGTTTTTCTGTGTTTCGCATACAGTCGTCACTTGAAGTCACTCTTCCAAAATACTGCACAGAAAACAAAAACTGTCAAATGGAGAGAATGGATGGATAGAAATGGATAGAATTTGTTTTTATTTTTTTATGATGGAAATCAAATAAATTTTTGAAATTTTATTTGCATTTGTTTGCTTTTAAAAGTTCAAGTAGAATTTCCATAATATTTATAAGGGCTTCTGTCAAATTATATGACATCAATTGAAAATCACAGAGTCATTTCATAAATTAAAAATCAAAGAGAAAATAAACATTTTAAAAGGGAAAGAAACCCAAAACAAAAATTTATTAAACCAGTCTAGAAGTGATTCATATCGAGTAACTCAAATCATTCATCAAAATTTACAGTCTTAGTTGAAAAAAGACACATAAGCACAAAAGACAGAGCAGTAAGCAGAGCAAACATACAACCCTCTAGTGAGTATTTTAGTGTTCGTACGCGATTTATACTCATTTTGTGATTCGTTCAGTTATGGAGAGTCGAAATCAACAACGTCATACGTGTTGTTAAGTATGAATATAATGAGTACTTCAAACTTTGAATATGAGTAGAGCATCCATGCTATTAAAATAAGTATGAATGCGTACCAGAAGTATCAGAAATTATAAGTATGATTCGATTCTATTCATCTTTTTGAATACTCATTGCTGATCTCTGATTCATACTGTTACGAAAACGGAAACGGTGTACCATCACTTAACATTAAAATGCGAACAAACACACTAACACTAACGAATACAATGAACATGTTGATTAATAATAGCTACACTAACAACTACAACGAACATGTTACAAGCAATGTGAACCAAATACACAAACAACAATGCAGTCGCTATAGAATTCTCGAGAAGGCGAGAACAAAAACCTTCCAGATCGAGAACGTTCATCATACTGATTACGTGCATATATAAAAGGGCAAGACAAGGCCAGCAACCAGTCAGTAATAATTCAGTCAGTCTTGTGTGAAGACACGTTACGTGCGTCGTGGTTTGAAGATCGCTACTGTGTGAAGATCTACTGAAGAGTTGTTAGTGTTTGCGCGGACAGAAGTGTGAACTAGTAAAGTGAATAAAGCAATTATTATTGTGTTCAAGTTGCATACAGTGGCACACAAAAGTAGTGTAAACAATAAAGTGAGTTTAAGAGAAACTAAACACATATTTGTTTTTACTTGGTTTGCAATTAATGAACACATATTCTAAACGTTTTTAAAAAGATAAAAACGTAACAATGCTTTTCTTTTTCAAACAGAGAACAACACTCAAGCCAGGCCTACCGCTTCCGCAGTGTATTGTATTAAAGTATGTTATAAGGATAGAGAAATGGGAAGAGCTGTGCGACAAATTGGTGTTGAATTAATTTTCTTTTTCTTAAATTTCCAAAAAATTTTTATAATCTAACCAGACCATCTAGTAATAATCGAGCCAACAACTTTCAAAATCGCAAATCACCATGAACTCACCGCACTAATAAGCTTTACATTTGATTTCGGCTTTACTGTCCTATGACATATCAATGTTGCAATATTTATCTTGTAAAACATTCCAAAACCCACGTATATCATCGTATGTTTGGAATCGTATCCAAAGAAGGGCAAAAAATGTATTCTCAAGCAAGTGCATTATGAGCATTGCTGAAAAATCTGTCGTTCGTAGTCGATTTTAAACTGTAGATCCCGCTACTCATGTACTTAATGTACACAACAGAAGTGGTATGAAAGTCTAGGTCGTAATTCTGACTGAAGGGTTGTAAAGACCAATTACGTACGTATGTATGGCCTTCCAATTTTACAATATTTATCCCGTAATATAGACCAAAATCCACGTACATCATTGGTTGCTTTAGTTTTAGACTCTAGAAAACTCTAAAGGATCCGAATCGGATACAAATAAGGGCACAAAAATTTATTCTCAAGCAAGTATGACCAAGCAAGTGCATTATCATTACGCAAATGTAAAATGCATACGTAAGAAATCCTTTTGCCACACTGCTCGATTATGATAACAACGTTGTGAAAACCTTTCAGATATTGCCGTGAACTTTTATCGATTCGCTCCATTCTAATCTCTCCCAATGTGTCGATTGGCATTTTCTTTAAAGTCTCGTGAATTATTGTCGATTACTTTTTGTAGACCCCGTAGTCTAGTAGGTAGTGTTTTGGCTTCTTAGACATGAGCTCACGGTTCAAACCCCAGACACCTACAACAAAACGAAATATATTTCTCTGGCGACTTCCTCTCAGCAGATATCTGACAAAAACTTTAAGAGTAAATAAAATAAATAAACAAATAAACAAATAAAGAAAAGGTTTCTCGAAACTCTGTCGTTAGGAAGCGACTTTAAACAGTAGGTTCCTCCACTCATGTACAAAATTAGCACACACAACATAATTTGTGTGGGAAACTAGGTCGTTATCCTGACAAAAAGTTTGTAATAACCAATTATGTATGTATGTACGTACCTTTTGAGAAGATCGAGAGTATCGTTTACATAATTTACCAATCCCATCCTTTCGTAATGAACGTGCCATAAAAGTCTATACACAGAGAAGCTGGAAAGTAAGTCTACCTTACGAATTTATTATAGCCGTAGTCTAGTAGGTAGTGTGTTGGCAAACTACGTGTGTTAGATGTAAAGCCAGGGTTCGAGCCCCAGGCCAGATATCAAAACAAAATATGAAAAAATATTTCTTCGACAACCTCCTCTCAGCAGATTTCTGGCAAGAACTCTGACAGTAAATAAAAATTGCCATGAAAAGTTTCTCAAAAATATGTCATTCGGACTCGACTTTAAACTGTAGGTCTCGCCACTCATGTATAAAATTAACACACACAACATGAGTGGTGTGAGAAACTAGGTCGTAATCCTGACTGAAGGGTAATGACCAATTATGTGTGTATGTATGTATGTACAATAGATTAACAAATTTTGTACATTTTTTAAATACAAATCGTACATATTAATATACATTGCCAATATGACATTAAAACTTAATTTATATAAGCCATCTTGCCTTCTTTAAACACTTCCATTAAATTTAAAAACTCCTATCAACTACGAACTGTTTGTTTTCCCCTAAAAGTTCCATTCAAATAAATCCATGTGCGATCGACCCTAGCAATTATTAAAAAGCCATAATCGTTTATTTAAACGAATAAATTTGTCAAATAATTTTTAAGTCCCCAACAATAATGAAATAAAAGATAAAAACAACCGAAACATGGTCAGGAATTATTTGGGGTTGATTAAACGCTGGCGAAAGCCAAGACAAGCTGAATACAACAAATAGTGTTTCTTGCTAACCATAGCCAAGTAGAAGTCAATACAAAAGCAAACCAAATTGTAATACAATTGAAGAAACATAGGGGAAGAGGGGTGGAGGCAGAAGGCGGTACGATTAGTGAACAAACACAATAAAATGTAATGAAATATGGATTTAAATAAACTCCCCTTACTTAATAAATGAACATAAAACAACTGATGCTTTTTGGGAAAAAAGACCCTCGTATAAATACAACATATAAATTCAGTTACTCCTCTATTGTTATAACAGAGATCTCAGATATACATGAGACAGAGAGAGAGAGAGAGAGAAAGAATAAATACAATACACCCTGTATCAATGAATTAAAATGACCGGAAAATACATATTTATGACAACATCAGTTAAAATCTATGCACACACACACATACATATACACACAGAACTCAATAGAAATTGCAATAAAATCGTAACCACATTAATAGTCTCAAGAAAATGTTGTACAAGGAAATTGTTCAACACAACACAAGAACAACAATACTGTGGCATACATACACATACACATACATGCTTGCAAATTCCTTATAAGCACTGAAATAAATCCCTTCGTATACATTACACAGAGAGGGTATAACATGACAAGAAAATACCCGCAAAGAATTTCTTTCTCTTTTTTCAGTTTTTTTTTAAGCTTAAAACTTGTGTAACGGGAAAATATACTGTTATAATAAAAAATAAAAAAATGGAACATAAATTGTCAAAGATTTCTTTAAGGGTAATCAGCCATTCCTGGTACTGTATTCCAACAAAAACCAAAGGATTCGAAGAAGAAAGAGAACGTTTTTCTTTACAGCTTAATTTATAGAAGATATTTTTATGTTATCGCTTCCATTTCAACGCAATTATGTGGCTACAATGTGTACATGTTTTTGGTATGTTTCATGTGCCTTGTGCCTTTTTAGAAGCTGAAAAGTCCCAGCGTTGATATGGCATATTCTTGGAATAAGATTATGTCCCTAAAAAAATATATTACAAGAGCATAAGATTTATTCTGATTTATTGTAGTGAGTTCTGGGAACTCATACTTGAAATGTTTTATCAAAACTCCTCATAATCTAGTAGGTAATGTGTTGCTTTATTAGACGAGTGCACATGTTTCAACCCCTGACTCCGACATCTCGAGCATAGCGAAATATAAAAAAAAAATATTTCTTACGGCGACTTCCTTTCAGCAGTCTTCTGGCAAAAAAATAAATAAAAATTGCCATGTAACGTTTCACAAAAATCTGACATTCAAAGTCGACTCTAAACTGTAGGTGGCATCACTTATCAATAAAATAAACACACACCATTCGTTGCTCCCTGTGTTAGTGCGAAAAAAAAGAAAATCTTCATTGTGTCTCCATAGTTTTGGGAACAGGAAAATGTTGAAGAAGACCACTTTTAGAGAATAAAGTGGCTTTCTTTTTTTCCTTTTTAATGGTGTAAAACGGTTGAAGCGATTGAGTCAGTGTGGAGTTTCCACACATAAAAATCTCGGATAAAGTGTTACAGCAGGAATCCTTCCACATCTCTATGCTCAAATGTTATGTTCAGTTACCTTTGGACGTTAATCATTCTGCTAAAATGACTGCCTATACATGCATACATAAACTGGTCATTACAACCCTTCCGTCAGGATACGACCTATTTTCTCACACCACTTATATTGTGTGTGTTGATTTTGTACATGAGTGGCGGGACCGGCAGTTTAAAGTCGATTCCGAACGATACATTTTTTGAGAAACTTTTCATGGAAATTTTATTTACTCTCAGAGTTTTTGCTAGAAATCTGCTGAGAGGAAGTCGCCGTAGAAATGTATTTTTTATAATTCGTTTTTGTTGAAGATATATGACCTGGTTTTTGAAACGTGGCCTCACGTCTAATAAGCCAACACCCTACTTACGAGACTACGGCAGCTACAACAACTGCCTAAGCTGTTGTCAATATTTTTGTAGGTTGCTTTGTTCTTTCTCGTTTATGCTGAATCTACGTAAAACTCGCCTGGCAAACAGTTGAAAGGCATTCCAATTGTTGGTTTTGTAGCCAAAAACTTTCTGTAATACATATACACACATACACATACATAATTGATCATTACAATCCTTCAGTCAGGATTACGACCTTGCTACTCACACCACTTATGTTGTGTGCGTTAATTTTACATGAGTGGCGTGACCTACAGTTTAAAGTCGATTCCGAACGATAAATTTTTTGAGAAACTTTTCATGTTAATTTTATTTACTCTCAGAGTTTTTACCAGATATCTGCTGAGAGGAAGTCGTTGAAGAAATACTTTTTGTATTTTGTTTTGATGTCTGGCCTGGGGTTTGAACCCTGTCTTTACGTCTAATAAGCCAACGCCCTACCTACTAGACTACGGCGGCTACAACGACTGTCGATGCTGTTGCCAATATCATTGTAGGTCCAATTGCTTTGCTCTTTCTCGTTTATGCTGAGTTGAAAGGCATTCCAACTGTTGGCTTTGCAGCCATAAACCTTTTCTAATCCACTGTTTGAAATCAACTCGATCAATTTGGGTACAGAGGGGGCCTATCACTTAGCATTAATCGCTACAGTTATTTTCGAAAGTAGCCGTTATCGAGTTTTACAGCCACTACTGTCATCATTAGTATGCTCAATCAATCATCGTTACGAACCTACATAAATATAGAAGCGGCCTATAAAAACTGATATATCTTGAGAAATTAAAACTTAACAAAAAGTTAACGGTTGCCATAAAAGCCAATTAAAACAAAAAAAAACCCTGTATTTAATTTTATTTAAAGCCATCAAATTGAGTTGAGCGAAAAACTGAAATTTCATTTCTTGTTGCAATCAAATAAAACCTCATTTATGGAACAGTTTTATGCCTCAGATGGTGTTGCAAGATTAAGCAATAAAAACAGAGTTTTTATGTGTTCTGACATTAATATGAAGGCAAGATTAATTAGAAATAAAATTGCGCCAATAAAGTCAGTCTTAGTTTAAGGCATCATCAACTATCAGCATTTACGATGGATGCTTCCCATAGGCCACTAAAATTAAAAATTTTTATTTATTTCTTACTCATTGTTATTGTTTTAATCAAAAGTAATTCCTTTTTTTTTTGTTTTTAGAATTTAAATATTCCATGTTCTTAAATTGCTGCAGAATTTTTATTCAATTTTTCTTTTTTTTCTTCAAGGCATTATCAGGCATTTAAACATTCGTTCGTGTAGAAAAAAAAGTCAGAAATCGCAACTCGTTAATTTTACTGTTTATTGAAAGTTGATAAATGCACAATAAATCTATAACAACAACAGCTACAATAGCAATAACAACAACAATAAAAAAATTTAAACAGAACGGAAACACACAAAACAGCCAAACGGAAAAATAACTGATAGAATATAAAATATAAATCACACATGAATAAAATACTAGGCATACCAAAATAACCCAACAAACATTTGATATTTTTGAAATTAAAATATAAGGTTTGGAAAAATTTTGTTTATTGGTCCATTAATCCTATTCCTAGGCACTATTTTAACTGAGGAAACCCTAAGATTTTTCAAATTAAATTTAATGTTGCCACATGTTTGATGGTCACTCTTTTCGACTACACTCTCATAGCACACTTCTTAGGGCTTTTCTAGTGATGTTAGGTTAGGTTAGGTTGGAGTGGTAGCTTTGATACCAAAAGCTCATTTGAGCACGCATAGCGGCCTGTTGCGATGCCAGTCCTATACTGACCAAGTATTACCAAACCAGGGAAAAAGAAAAAGTTGGTCAGGACAAAGGCTGCACATTAAAAGCACGACTACACTATACTGGAAAGGTTTGAGGACGTAAATTTGTCAATTAAGACAAGTACAGTACCCGGAGGTTGAATTGACCCATTGTACTAATTTGACCCATTGTACATTGGAAACCAGCCCGAAAGTTTGATAAACGAATCCTTGACATCAACAGATGATAGCTGCGTCAAGCTGACAAGATTTAGAGAGCCAAATAACCTTTATCTACACCTCGCAAGTGATGTGCAATGACAAGGAAAGTGGATAACAGTCTCTCTTCCTTAGAGGATTTGAAGCCATGGCAGAAGTCGTTAAATGGGAGCTGCATCCTTTCCCCATGTTTTCCCATAACACAATGACCTGTAAACATGGCCACAGTGATTGATGGAGGTGTTACGACCAAGTTCGAGTAACTGGTTCTATCCATCAAGAGCCAAGTGGATCTAGCGGTGGAAAAGCAGTCCTTTTTGACCCATGATAAATTGGCGTTCCGAAAGAATTTCCGCGCTCTAGTGGTGTTAAGTCGGCGTGTTAAAGTCGCCGTAGTCTAGTAGGTAGTGTGTTGGCTTATTAGACGTAAAGCCAGGGTTCAAACCACAGGCCAGGCATCAAAACAAAAAACAAAAAGTATTTCTTCGGCGACTTTCTCTCAGCAGATTTCTGGCAAAAACTCTGAGAGTAAATAAAATTCCCATGAAAAGTTTCTCAAAAATCTGTCGTTCGGAATCGACTTTAAACTGTAGGTCCCGCCACTCAGGTATAAAAATTAACACACACAACATAAGTGGTGTGAGAAACTAGGTCGTAATCCTGACTGAAGGGTTGTAATGAGCAATTATGTATGTATGTGTGTAGTGGTGTCAACTGTTGGATTTCTCTGCATGTTATTTCCATCCACCTCTAATTATATCTTCAAAGTTCTTAGTGGATCTGTAGCTGCTGTGTTTCTGACCAAAAAACGGTATTAACTAAGGTTCTAAGGCACTACAAATGGAGTATACCTGCGTAGACATTTGTTTTTGAGAGCTTGCCGGCCACAAATGTTGCCACTCTCAGTAATTCACGCTCATAGCAGGCAAAAGACTTCACAATAGCATTAAAACTGTTTGTTTCAGGCACAATAATCATCGAAATAGTCATGGTATAGAATTGCCAGATATTTCTACTGTCACTCCCAGATAGCAGAACTATTCAACGTTTTCAATAACTTAATTCTGTTTTAATACAGCATCGGTATTTCCCGGGACTTATGGAACCCCAAAACAAGAGCAGCTTCGCCTGAATTTTCAAAAATGGTCAGGATTTCATATGTGTTCGTATTCGAACGTTTTCCTACACAACTCATTCACAGAGTATATGCTCTGCGCAATTTGCATTACGTGTCATATACCCATATAAAGTTAAGAATGTAATGTTTCAGGCAGTATTGGCGTAAAGGTCTCCCTATACTTATCTTGCTAAAGTAATGCTTTTCCAGTCTTAAGATAAAGATTCTCACTTGCCGTTTTACCTCCTTCATACCGTTGCAATCTATCCCATACAAGAAACCGAGTTTACCTTTCCATTTATTAAAGTTTCCCTTGAACGGGAAGCAGTAAATACTATAATTTGGTTCTAGTCCCACAAATCTAGTTGCTGAGCCTCATCTAGTTAGTCCGATGGCATTCCTATGCTCCAACAATAGCCCTATTCCCTAATGCCGAAGTGGTATTATATTCGTATATAAATTTTGAATCCCTATAATCTGTAGATTGCAATTAATAGCTTCTAGTGGATACGGTGTTAACATACTAGACTAGAGTTCCGAGTTCAAATCTAAGCTCTGCGAGAAAACATTTATTTCTACAACTTTTTCTTGGCAGCAAAATTTCTAGAAATAATTTATTCTCCCAAAAAAAAATCTTCTAAAATCTGTTGTTCAAATCGAAGTTAAACTGCAGGTGTTACCTACAATAAGCTGGGAAGAAGGACAATCATGTCTACTTTCATGCATGCATGAAATAGGAAGATTATCACACTTATTGAAATGTCTTTGACTTCGATACTTCAACGCAAATTGCTTCGATTTCCCTCTCGAAGAAGGCCAATAATACCTACTTTTCGGAAGATTATTACACTTAATGAAATGTCTTTGACTGTGTCACTTAAGTGGAAATTGCTTCGATTTCCCTCTCGAAAACACTTGTTTACATATATATTGATTCCATATACCATTCTCTACAGTGGAGATTGATTCTAGGATTGTCAAGCTGTTGCTTCAGACAGGCCATCATTCAATCAGCAACCAAAAAAAAAACTCAACTGGATTTGAAATAAAAATTTCGCTGGGTTTTAAAATGAATTCTTACTGTGCCACATAAATAAATAAGAAATAATAAATCGCATAGAGGCACGAACATTAAAATATCAAAGGATCAAAAACGTTATAGTTAAGAGCAAAATTATGGCAATAAACTAACAAGCAAAATGGGCATTAAGGTCGCTAAAACAGAAAATGAACAGAAATTTCTAAAAAAATAAAAAAAAATTCAATTGAAAAAATATTTTCCAAACTCTGCTATAATTGTTAGCATTACTGCTGTAAAAAAACTGATAGTAAGAGTTGTATAATTTATTACAGTAAATCAAATAAATAGGCCAGAAAATATTATAGTATTTTATTTATAAATGAACACATACATGCAACATACAACACAACTATAGACAAGTAATCTGTTATTTGGATGAATGGACGGACGGACACACGTTATGAAACAAAAAGTAAAATCGAATAAAAATATCTCTATGGACAGTCATCATCAATTTGATAAATTTTGGAAAAATAAAATCCAATAAAAAAAAAAACTTTAGTTAACGTTTTCCCTTTACTTCTGTGGATTTACACAAATAAATATAGGCCATGCAACTGTAGGGCACAAGGGTCAACCATAAGGGGAGGGGGGAGTATCTGATTTATATAAAAATATTAAATCAAGCCAATCTGCACTTACAAATGAACACAAACACACAATATCCACATATGTGTGTATGTATATACATATACATAAGCAGATATATATCAACAATATAAACGTACACATACAATTACAACAATTACAACATTTCCGGCCATAGCATTGTTTCACATTTAAATGCCCCGATAATTTCAAATTCATTTCAATTTCAGTTTCGTTTTTTTCGTTTTTTTTTAATTCATTTTATTTGTAAAAATGTTTGTTGTAAATCAAATATTATTATTGCTGTTGTTGTTGTTGCCATTTTTACATGATTTTTATTTTATATTTTGTGTAATAGGTTTATTTTGTTTCTATTTTTTTAATTTGTTGTTGTTTTCGTTGTTGTTGTTTTTTGTCAATAATTAATTTAACAAATCAATCAGTAGAAATACAAATGCCCAGCCAATAATCACACACACTGAATATGTACCAACAAAATGATCAATGAAGTAATTTTATTTGTTTTATTGTTGTTGTAGTTGTTGTTTAATTTCTTTGTTTTTTTGCATTTGAAAATTCAAATCAATTACAGAATGATTGATGCAGTTATTTGCATACGAAAACAGGGTGTCGTAGCAAAAACTAAAAATATTCGTAACGGAGTACATGGGCCCCAACATGCAAACAAAGCTAGAAGACTTAGAGAAACTAGTGCACAATGTTTTACTTGAGATAAATAGCAAGAAAACTAAAGCAATGCGAATTAACAACGTAAGCACAGGCACCATTATGCTACAAATCCAACCAACGACAAGGCAGTATAACATATACAACCCTACGGGCAGGATGGTTATCATACCATTCATGTTGTGTGTGTGTTAATTTTATACAGTTTAAAGTCGACTCCGAACGACAGATTTTTTTTTTTTTTTTTTGAGAAACTTCTCATGGCAATTTTATATACTCTCAGATTCTTTGCCAGAAATCTGCTTTGAGGAAGTCGTCGAAGAAATTTTTTTCATATTTCGTTTGTTTGGTCTGATCTGGGGTTTGAACCGTGGCCTTTCGTCTAATAAGCCAACACACAGCCTACTAGACTACGACGACTTCAAGTATAATGATAACAATGGCGATGCAGTGACAACAAATGGCGGCATAGAAACAGACGTAAGTAACAGGTTCAATAAAGCGAGAGCAGCATTCAGACGACTCTATATGTAGAAGCTCAATATGGAGAAGCCCACAACAAATATCCAAACGAACCAAGCTCAGTATATTTAACGCATGTGTAAAATCAACTCTTTTTTACGGAAGTAAAACACCAACACGCAAGACCTACAGGTATTTGTCAACAAATGCCTCAGAGTCATATGCAAGATATTCTGGCCGAATAACATCAGCAGCATGGATGTCTGGAACCGTGCCAACGGGGAACCCATAATAACACAAATAAAACGTAGGAAATGGAGATGGATCGGCCAGGATTTCTTCTGATAGTATGACAAGTATGGCTTTTGAGGGGAACCTCACGGCTTAAAAAGCCATGACCAGCCATGGATCTGTGGGAGACGTTCGATACTCCAAGATCTAGGACAGTGAAATCCTACATGGAAAGACGCAACAAATAGCAGCAGCCAACCGTATAAGAATTCTTTCTTTGTTTAACTCATATACATACATACATACATACATACATACATACATACCTACATACATACATACATACATACATACATACATACATACATACATACATACATACATACATACATACATACATACATACATAATAGGTCATTACAACCCTTCAGTTGGGATTACAGTAGGACTCTCACACCACTTACGTTGTGTGTGTTAATTTTATACATGAGTGGCGGGATCTGCAGTTGAAAGTCGACTCCAAACGACAGATTTTTGAGAAACTTTTCATAGCAATTTGATTTACTTTCAGAGTTTTTAATATAAATTTGCTGTTAGGCAGTCGCCGAAGAAATATTCTTTCATATTTCGTTTTGTTTGAGACCTGGGGTTTGAACCGTGGCCTTACGCCTAATAAGCCAACACACTAAATACTAGACTACGGCTCCCAATTCATTTAATCATTAAGTGTGTAGGCTCCATTAGTGTAAAGCTTGGTTGTAGATGAACACCCGATAAAATTGTTTGAGACGATCATTGACGATCAGGGCATAGGATTTCCAATATTATTGTCATATTTCTGCGCAAAACCACAGTCTTATTTACATGGTTTAGCCCACTACTAAAATTGCAAGGGGTGCCCTGGCAGTCTAGTGGGTAGTGTGCTAGACTATTAGCGTGAGGGTCGTGGGTTCGATTCCCACCAGGGACTCTGGTCTGTGACACTACACCGAGCATAAGGTCAAAGTTACTCAGCTCGTATGTAATTAAAATATAATTTGTAATTGTATTGCAATTAATAAATAAATAAATAAATAAAATTGCAAAGATAAAGTTCTACTATCGTGCAGTTCTAGTTTATATCAAAAAAATGTTTATGTGAAGATTCAGAAGGACCTTGACATATGCAAGCGTTAGGACTTCAAATGCTAGCTGCTTTATGCTCGAAAGCTTTACGTTTCAAAAGTATGAATTTTGTTTCAAATATCTCACATGAATCCCCACTTTTATTGCAACACCCTGTTTAATGCTATACACAAGAGAGAATATACAGTCATTCTCAGCATATTTAAATTGTTTTCATTCAAAAAAGGAAGAAGAAGAACAACAAAAAATCAGCTTGAAGAGGCTTAAATTATAACCACTTATTTAAAAAAAATTCTCCACTGAAATCTGCCTCTGATTTAATCCACAATACAGCTAAAGGCCACAGGGGATTATTTAGTGGAATATAAAATGAAAAGAAAAGAATTTTTAATTATTTTTTTAATTGTTTTTAAATTGCAACAAACAAACAAACAAACACAGCGACAAAAAGAGAATTCAGTTAAAGTTTATTGACTGAAGTAACTTTGAAAAAAAAAAACATATTTTTTATAAATAATTGAAAACCGTGTGCTGGCACTGATTTCATTCTTCAAATACTTCTGTTTTATTATACAGGGGGCAGGCAGGCTTTAAAGCAAAGATGGTAACACCTCAATCATTGCTTGGATTTTATGCTTAAATGCAGGTTATAGGTGGACCTTGAATGAAATTCTTATTTTAATTAATCAAACGATTTGAAATTAAATCAAACAGTGTTCGTTTTTTTTCTTTATTTTTCTTTTATTTTGTATTGGCCAAGGGTTATAGAAAAAGTTTATTAAAACCAGACTTTAAAATTCTTTTATTTTTCTATCATTCTACAGCCCTGAAACTGAATTTGTTCATTACAAAGCTTTTCTTTTTTTTCTCTCTTCAAAGTGAATAACAAATTTATTATGTTCTCCAACTAATGGCATCAAAACCAAAGAAAAAAAGCAGCTAAGCAAACTAAAAAAGAGGCCTAAGGACACTTTAGGCCTCATTTTTGTATGTCATAACATTGAACCAGAATGTTGTCATACAAACGTACACACACACAACCACACAGCCACATAGAAAAGACAAAAAAAAGTAAGAAACTGTCCTCATTTCAGATGCCACCATTAGAAAACAGAGAGAGAAAAATTGTTGGAAAAAAAATGAGGAAATAAAAGAGAACAAATTGCCATTCTCAACACATGTGAACACACCGTTAAAAGCACTCAACTTAAATGATGCTGCTCAACGAAGAAGCAAAATGGCAGAACAAATGCTGGCTCATAAATACGCAAAAAATAAAAATCGCAAACAAAAAAAAAAAAAGAATAATGACAGGATGAGAATATTTCGCAGCTTAAAAGTTTTGATTTTTTTTTCTTTTTTTATATTTCCACTCTAAAGCAGAAGATTATAAACAGAGAATCACGTTTTGGTAGTTTAGGCTGTATTCCCATTTCAAATGCTTTCCATAATAAAAACCAAGTTTTTAAAGTCTTTTCCGTAAAACAAAATTTTTAAGTGCAGCTTCGTATGAATTCCATTTTATAAATTCCGCATTTAGAAAATTGCTTAGCAGAAGCCAATCTAAAGTATGCTGCAGACAATACAACAGAGTCCATAGTTGCAACAGTATTTTACAAGTTTTAAATCCTAATTCATGATATTTTGGATGACCTTTTTGTACTCGTTATAAAACCATCTCCCATGTAACCTGCAAAATTTATTTTTTATTTATTTACTATCGGCCCACCCATCTATCGATTTATATCTGAACCATCGATTATTTTGAATCTGGCAATACTTATGTATGTCATTCTATACTGTCACAAAATTCAGTATATTAGCTGCACTGAACGTAATCAATCGATTTATTTCCAAAACAAAGACAATTCTGGTCGGAAATTGCATGAAAATGTCATACAAAATTTGGTCGCAGAGAAGGACGAACAGTGCTCGATATACGCAAGCTTGTTGCTAAAGTTCATGACACTGTTTTCACGTGAGCGTGCTCGTACAGTGCTTACACCCAAAAATATCGGGGCTGTGGCTGTGAGTGTGCGTGAGAGGATCCACCAACATCAACTCGTCATCGTTCTCAAGATTTGAACATTGAATTGAACGCACCAGTTTACGTTGAATTTTTAGGAAAGATCTCTGTATGATGCCTAACAAAGTTCAATTGGTTCAAGAGTTGAAGCCGCATAATCATCCCTTTGTTTTCGCTTCGCTAGATGGGCCAACGCGAAACTCCGCGAGAATGTCGATTTTGCCAAAAAAAATCATCTTTTCGGATGAAGTTCATTTTCATCCTGGTAAGTACTTTAATAAGCAAAATTGTCGTATTTGAGGCACCCTCACGTGGTGTTACAAAAGCCGTGTGATGTCGACAGACCAGAGACAATTAAGCATTTGAAGGCCAACATTCGTGATGCCATTGCTAAGATACTGCCTCATACACTCGAAAAAGTGCTCAAAAATTGGTCCGATCGAATGAGGTAGTATGAGGCCAGCCGTGGCAGCCATATGAATGAAATAATATTCCATTTTCAATCGAAACAATTGTATTTCACCACAAAAACATTAATTTGGCTAAATTTCAAATCGATTTTATTTGATTTCATTTTTAAATTTAAACTTTACAATGGCCCACCCTTTTATTAGAATACAATTACAAATTATATTTAATTACTACTAGCCGAGTAGCTTAAGCCTTATGCTCGGTGTAGTGTAAAAGATCAGAGTCTCTGGTGGAAATCGAACTCACGATTCTCACGCTAATAGTCACACACGCTACACACTTTAGTACCGCTGCAGAAAAGCCCTTCCAAAAGCCACTTGAAACTTCAGAAAGGATGACCGTAATAAGAAATTTTACAGAAAGGTTTATGAGCGTGAGCTTTTGGGAGAGACAACAGTCTTTCACCACTACAACAATGCAATAAACCAATATATTTTCACAGTGGTTATTGAAGTTGTCATAGTGCATTAGGTAGTGTGTTGCCTTAGTAGATGTGAGCTCCTGGATTAAACCCCAGCCTAGGCATTTCGAACAAAACGAAATATGAAAAAAATATATTTCTTTCGGCCACTTTTTCTCAGCAGATTTCTGGCAAAAAATCGTGCTCCAAAATATTTGAATTGGTTGTTGACTTTAAACTGTAGGCCCTTCCACTTATGGATAAAATGAGTACACACAACATAGATGGTGGAAGAAACTACGTCATAATCCTGTCTAAAGGTTTGTAATTACCAATTTGGGCAGTAGTGAAGACATAAAGGAGTGACAAGAAGGAGTGACAATAAGGAGTGACAACGAGGAGTGACAGCAAGGACTGACAACAAGGAGTGACAACAAGGAGTGACAACAAGGAGTGACAACAAGGAATGAAAACGAGGAGTGACAACAAGGAGTGACAACAAGGAGTGACAACAAGGAATGATAACAAGGAGTGACAACAAGGAGTGACAACAATGGAGTGACAAAAATGGAAGCGATACAAATACTGATATTAAAACAACATAAAAAATATGAAAATAACGACGAGACTTATGTTAAAAGAATAATTTTATAAGTTCGATAAGAGATATTCCTTTAAACCAGCTAAGAAGAACCGAAAACTGTTCAAAAGAACAAGAAAATTTAAAGACTTTTAAATCCAACCTCGAAATGTAAATGCTTCTTTATTTTTTCTATACCCTTTTGCCGCGACTCTTAACGTATGTATAATATAATTGCTTACGCATTACATTTGTGCTTATTCATAACGACTCTGTTTCTTTGCTTTTTTTAAGCAAAAATACGCACTTTGTTATGGTGTTAGTGGTAATGTTTTTTTTTTTCTTTTTATGTTGTAAGTGGTAGTAATTGTCTGTCTAACAGGGTTATAATCAAACATTAACCATTACAAACCAATTTAAACGCTTGTATTTACAACCAGTGCATGTGTATGAGTACCAACGACTCAAATCATACAATGACAATGTCACCCATAATAATGACAACATAAAAATGTCTTCTTTACCCAAAAAAAAACAAAAACAAATATTTCCACTTTCTCTTCTTTTTCTTGGTTTCTTTTTTACATTTACAAGTTGTTAAAATGACAACAACAACAACCAAAATAAGAATGAAAAACCAAAAAAAGTAGAGAAAAAGTGTGATTCTGTTTTTATGACAAAAGGATGCCAACAGCTAAAGTTACATTTTCTCTTACTACTGACTGTTGCTGCTGCTGTTACTGCTGATGCAGTCCTTGCTTATTTAGCAGGATGGTTGGTTGGTTCGTCGGTTGGTTAGCAGCAGTTGTAGTGATTATTTTTTCATGAAGTATCTTCTGCTATAATTTTGGCTTAGAAAGTATTACCAAAAAAAAAAAAAAGACGAAAAAAAATATGCGAGAGAATATATCATATGGGTATCGAAAGCTATAACAGTGAGTGCGTAATAGAGAGAGACAGCAGGAAATGGAGAGTGGGAGTGGTAGAGTGTGAGTAAATATTTAAGCATGTAAAAGTAATTCACTTCAAATGGTAATAAAAATACAAATTTATTATATAATCATGAATTATGAGATACAATATGAATATAAACAGTCAGTTTCTTCATTCGAAGAAATACAGACAGAGACAGACACAGAGAGAGCGAGAGCGAGAGCGAGAGTAAGAGTAATAAAAAAAGGAGCGAAAATACATTTATTTTAGTTGTTGCTACCGTTATAAGTATAACTAATTCATTATAATTTATATTAAACGGTATCATGTGGCGTAGAGTATATAGTATTATATACACTCATATATATTGAGCTTAACGGTTTAACAATATAAATGTAAGGAGGTTTCCTATACCACTGTTGCTTATATGACTCATTTTCTCCAGAATTGGTGTTGCCTGAGATACTCTGAAAGATCAAAATGCTGGATTTGGATTGAGTTTTTAATTTTTAAAGACCTTGGTAGGACGTTAGCAATGAACACAGCCTGAGAAGTAACGATTGGTGTTACGAATTCATCTTTTATGCCCTGATATTCCATATATTTACAGTACGTATCTAATTATTTCTAGCATTTTAATGTGTATTTATATTGTAGATAAAAACGGATAGAAATTAACAATCAGGTATATACCCAAGGGTTTCATATAAGCCGAGCAAATCAGAGAAATAATTTTCTAAGTAAAGTTCATGCCTGCAACCTATCTTAGATATACAAACGGTTTCCCATGTTCTCTTTCCGTAATTTATTGATTTTAAGTTCCCTTCCCCAGCTTTCCTCCATCGTTTTCTGATTGTTTTTAACACCTCTTGTCCTTTACTAAATAAGTCACCGTAGTCTAGTAGGTAGTGTGTTGGCTTATTAGACGTAAAGCCAGGGTTCAAGCCCCTGCCAGACATCAAAACAAAATACAAAAAGTATTTCTTCGGCGACTTTCTTTCTGCAGATTTCTGGCAAAAACTCTGAGAGTAAATAAAAGTGCCATGAAAAGTTTCTCAATAAAATCTGTCGTTCGGAGTCGACTTTAAACTGTAGGTCCCACCACTCATGCATAAAATTAACACACACAACATAAGTGGTGTGAGAAACTAGGTCGCAATCCTGACTGAAGGGTTGCAATGACCAATTATGTATATATGTATGTCCTTTACTAAAGGCTCCTCATTGTTTACTTCTTCTAAAGTATTTCGGTATCATGTTATCGGTTTCGCCGAGGAAATCAGAGCCAATAATTTTCTAAATAAAGGATTTACATGCCTGCAGAGCCTATCTTAGATATGCAAAGGGGTTCTCATGTTCTCTTTTCATAATCGAATGATTCCTAGTTCCCTTCCCTAGCTTTCCTCCAACGTTTTCCGATCAATTTTAGCACCTCTTTTCCCTTACTAAAGGCTCCTCATTGTTTACTTCTTTTGAAGTATTCCTGTATCATATTACCGGTTCCTTACAGCAAATCTTAGTTTTCTTACTTCGAGTAGTTGTTGCTAAAGGGAATATACAACAATCAAATAAATAATGTCAGGCGGTTGCGGTTCCCTACCACCGCATGCATAGCAATCTAAAAATATAATTTTTCTCCTGGACGAAAAACTTCAAATCGAAACTACTTAACCGGGTACTGTAAAATTAAAAAGGTACTCTGGGGACAGTGCACCGGAAATGTTATAATAGAAGCCGGTTGGCATATGTGAACACTCTTAATATGACGCTCATTTTCATCGACACTGTAATCGTTTTTATGTTCATATATCAAGTATTTGCAAATAAGTTCGTGTGTACATTTTTATTAATGGTATACCGTTAGTTTATTTTTTTCTGCAACCATTGCGTAAATTTTGTTTTAAACACAAATAATGTTTGTGTGTCTGGCTTTGTGAGTGTGGGCAGGTATATGTTAACAGCGTTTTTACAGTTTTTTTTTTTTGTTTTTTTTTCTTTTAGCTGGCAGTGTAGCAAATTCCTCTCTTTCGTTTTCTCCATACTACTCACACACTCGCATGCCTAGTCAGTCAAACACTCAGTACGTTAAGTAAGTAATGACTTAAGTCAGTCATAAAGTACAGTAATATGTGTGTGGTCTTTATAATGTTATACAAGACCCCATACATGTTTACAAACACATGCATATGTGTATAGTATTACATACACGTGTTTTAACGAAACATATCAGAGTGAATGCTGAGCACAAAGTTTCTCAAAACATAAACTGGCTTAATTTTGGCAATTCACGTTAATTTCTTGTTGCATATTTATGAAGGCTTGCTTGTACATTACAACTGTTGTTGTTGCTATCGTTGTTAATGTTGTTGGTAATTAAAGTCAAATGATTGTAAATCACTGGAATTATATGCCAAAAGCTTCATGACTCTTATATTACATTTATACGGAGAGAGAGAGAGAGAGAGAGGTAGAGAGTGCAAGAAAGTAAGAGTAATAAACATAATTACTAAGAGTTAATAAAATATGGTCGTATATTATACTATAAGCCAAATACATTAAATATTATGCCTTAAAAAACATTTCTGAATGCATAAGAAAGAATATTAAGAAGATTAAACGTTTTTAATTTTTTATTCTACTTCTCTTAATTTCTTTTTATTGCAGATTGTTAATGAATACACCGATTGGGATCGCGCCTCCCAGCATCCCATTAATACACGTGACACTGCCGTTGCGGCTTTATCTGATGCACAATTTGTTGCGCCCCTAATACGTACTGCGGATATTTTTGCTGCCAATTCACCGCCACCCATGTCTAGCAGTAGTTCTAGTGGTGGCACTGCCTCCGCATCAACACAATATCCTGGCCAAACGGGACGTTGTTATTTCTATGTATTCGATTATCAAACCAAAGATGGTGATTATCCACAACGTATGGGTACAGTGCATGGTGAGGATTTGCCGTATATTTTTGGTGCTCCACTGGTTGATGGTTTCAGTCATTTTCCCAGGAATTATACGAAATCAGAGATAGCCTTGTCAGAGGCGGTCATAACGTATTGGACAAATTTTGCCAGAACGGGGTAAGTTTAGAAAAAAGAAAAGAAGAAATTAATGAAACGTTCAACAGCTAAAAGGATTTTTTAACGACTGCATAATGGGACCCTGATCTCTAGGAATTGAGTCAGGCGCCCTAGACATTTTTATATAATTACAATTTCTCGAATCTTTAATGGGTGGACTATGTATTGAAGACGACGACTTACATCGATTTCTTTAATTCTTGAAGGTGTCTTAATTGAAATCGTGGGCAAGACTTAAATGAAAATATCAGGAATCAAATAATGCCCATGGAATGACGCCCAGCCATCTTTTGACCAAGTAATGTACACTAGAGACTTTGTGTGTTTCGTGGGAGTTAAATTTATGCGAACCATGTAAATCGAAATTCTTTTACTTCCCCTACCCCTTAGATTTTTAGCAGCTTATACACAAGTCCAAGCTGATGTTGCAGCAGAGAAGTGATAATAAAACTGTACATGAGTGTGTGATATACTTTTCTTAAACGATTACTACTTTATACCAGCTTTGTTCCAGTAGGACGAAAGGCAATAAAGATATTTTTCCTCGAACAGTTTTACTTAAAGTCACCACAATTAGGAGGAACTTATTAGACATGAGTCCGTGATTCGAACCCTAGGTTAGGTTAGGTCGGAGTGATAGCTCTGATATCACAAAGCTCACTTGTGATTCACCGTTGTGATGCCACGGGTGAACGCAGTCCCTGTACTAACCAAGTTCCACCAAAATCAGGGAAAAGGAAGAAGTTGGACAGCGCAAGGGCTGCACGATTCAAACCCTAGCCCAGACATCTCGAATAAGAACAAAACATGAAAAAATATTTATTCAACAATTTCTGCACAGCTGATTTATGACATAAACTCTGAGATTTAACAAAATTATCAAAAATTGAAAAGTTTCTCAAAAATCTATCGCTTGGAGTCGACTTTAAGCTGTAGGTCCGGCTCATACATTAAATTAACACACACAGCATGGGTGATGGGAGAAACTATGTTGTAATACTGACTGAAGGGTTGTAACGAATAATTAAGTAACTTAATAAGCGTCAATACAGGAGGCTTAATTCTTTATTTCACTAACACCACTAGCTGCCACAGGCACGACTCTCAGCTTGCTTAAGTTCTTGTATAATGAAAATATTACTCAGAGTATTTACGTAAATGTAAATCGTCGTACATGTACTGATGGATACTTTATCCACATACATATATCTACACTGGCGGTTTACACTGATTAACAAGATTAAACTTTCTATCTTTGATCACTTTATAAACGAGAAGAATTTTATTTTTCTACTCCTCTTTCTTAATCTCTTTTAAGCATTAAAAAAAAACTTCCTTTAAATCATTTAAGGCTTAATGTCGTTGGTTCTTTACCTTTGTTTTAATCTCTTCACTTTCCTATCACATGCCTTAAACAGTGTGTTACACTTTCAAGTAACAATAGGCTTCTTTGCTTTGATCTTCCTTTCCTTGTCATTAAAAATTTTTTTTCATTTTTTCATTCGTTTTATGCCTATGATCTATTCAAGCCAATTTGAACATGAATAAAAACGTTAACTAACATTATTGTTTTGCTAGTTTAGCCAAGAACAATACCAACAACAAAAAGAAGCAAAAAAACATGTGAAAACAATTTAAAAAAATTTTTATTTTGTTTTTTATTCGAATGACAGACAACAACTTTCAAGTGAGAAATAAAGCATGAAGTACTTTAAGTAGGTTTTCCATCATTTCCATCTCGCTTTTAACTGGTTTGACTAACTGCCAACAAAGAAAACGAACAAATTAAGGAACAAATTGTTGGTATTTTTTCTTTTCTTTTGTTTTTTTTTTTCGATGCTGACAAGCCTATTATTTTAATGCGTTTAATTTGCGTATAAATTATGTGCAACAAACAACAAAAAAGAAAAGCGTTGCAAAAGGGGAATAAATGCTCATGAGATATTTCAGAGACAACAAGTTACAATTGTTAAACGCTTGCAGTATGATTTGTGGCAACTACGCAATTACATCCTTATTTTCTTGTGCCTTATTTCCCTCTTTAACGCATTTCTTAAGTGTGCATAATCGTCACTTTTGTTAGGTGTTGCTGGGGAAAATTATTGTGATTCTACACACAGAAAACTAAGTGACGGAAATAAAAGCAATTTTTTTTAAAGAAAACGATAGGGTAAGGCTCTATTTGAAAGGCAGTTTTTCAAATTCTATTTTTTCTAAATAAATTACTCTTCATAGCACACTGAAGAGAGAAATGTAGACGATATTCTTCAGTACTGAATAAGAAATCTTTCAATTATTGGCCACAACGTTCAGATCTTTTAATAAAACACTTCGAAATCCATAGCACAATATACAGGGGCTCAATCGAGGAAACTAAGCTTGCTGTACTGGTACTGGTACTGTGTACTGGGTTAGTGTGTAATTTGAAGTAATTTGTGGATAAGCTTTTGAAATCGACCCAAATTTGATTTAATTAGGCTGTGTTAAGTGGATAGATCCCATAGATGGGGTTCAAGGCTTCATAATTACATACACAATCTTCGAAACTAGATATCTAGTCCACTTCCGATATCACAAAGGATCAATTGAAATTGCTCAAACATTCGTAAGGGCGATAGTCCATGTTTATTAACCAAATTGATTGACGTGGCGGCTTGTAAGTACGATGAGCTTAAAGTAGTATCGTTAGACACTGTTCTGACCCTCGGATCGAGGTGACCAGAATCAATACATGATTACAAAACTCCTACGGCAGTGGTTTTTAAGGGCTGTACAAAAACAAAGGAAGTGATCGATTACTTGCTTTTTCTTTCAACGCTCTTCTTCTCTCTGACGCGACTGTGATCATTATCATGTAATTCAAACCATTGAGAGCAATCTCCGATTGACCTGGGCCTGGTAATTACAGCCATGTGGCCCATGCGTGAAATGCAGTTAATTTTGTTATATTTTGAGCCAGAAAAGTCTTGAGATCCCTCAGGTCATGAATACCTTTTTAATCGACGCTGAAAATGCGTCTCGGCAGGCGGAAATCATTTACACAAGTTGGTCATACTCGGGTCAGCTCGTCCACCATTAAATTTTCATAGTGACTCCGATGACCTGAATGCCCCGATGATATTCAATTCATTTCTGTAACATTTTCTCAAGCGAGAGCTGATAACAGTTGCTATCCCTGCCTTGGTCTTTCTGCGTGATAGAAATTCTAAATGCGGTAACACATACATACCTAAATACATAATTGGTCATTACAACCCTTTAGTCCTAGTCCTTTACGACCTAGCTTCTCGCATCCTTATGTTATGTTTGTTAATTTTATACATGAGTGGCGGGACCTACAATTTAAAACCAATTCCGAATGACAGATTTTTGAGAAACTTTTCATGGCAATTTCCACTTATTCTCAGAGTTTTTACCAGAAATCTGCTGATGAGAGGAAGTCGCCGAAACGTTTGAAACGTGACATCACGTCTAATAAACCAACACACTACCTACTAGACTACGGTAACTTCATGCAGGTCATTAATACCTTTTTAATCAACACTGCAAATTCGTTACTGCAGGCGGAAATTACTTACACAAGCAGGTCATACTGTCGTTAACTCGTCCGCCAGTTTCTTCTCATAGCGACTCCGATAACCTAAATACCCCGATGATTTTCAATTCATTCCTATAATCTCTTACCAAGCGAGAGGTGATAAAGCTGCTAGCCCTGTCTTGGTTCCTGTCTTGAATGCGTGATATAGCATTCCTTAGTTTCACAATGCCCATAGTACACTCGCAAGGCAATATTTTTTTCATACAAAGCAAGTTACAACCTCGTCTTCAAAGGTTTGTCTTTAGCTGACTTAAATTTCAATGCCCCATGAACACTGAGAATATCTTCAATGGATTTTAAGTTTCCACACTTTCGATGGTCATTCAACACTTGCAATCAAATTGAAATTTTATGTTTGAAGTGGGAGACAAGGTTCCAGAATAACAAAAAGTTGGTAGACAGGTCATTTGAAAAAATAAACATAGTCAAGGGAGGGAATAAGATGGAATCTGATTGCATGGCGTAACATCATTTAGTGATTTCTGTTACCTCTTCAGAACAGCATTCAGTGAGGAGTTCCATGGATAATGTGGAAAGACCATTAAAATATGAATTAAGGAATGTCAATGCAAATGAAAATCCGGACTCAGTGTAGACGAACGACACCGATTTGTGAGCGAATGTTAAGAATGCAAAGCGAACGTGAAAACCTGACAATCTTCATCCACCAATTCACCATTCTTAAGTAAAATAGGAGATGCAAAGGACTTAAAATTTTGCGTTAAACTTGAAGAATTTATTTCTAACAATGCATTTTCAATGTGATTTATTAAATTTAAATTTTTGTATTTCTCTTCCCAATTTTAGGAATCCCAATGAACATCATCGCCAGGACTCTGCGCTGCCCGCCTCAAAGGAACGCAATCGTTTTCGTAGCATAACTTGGGAAAGTTATGATCCTTTACATCAGAAATATTTAGAAATTGGTAAGTTTTACAACCAAAACAACAATAATGAAAGCAAAAAAGAAAAAGAAGAAGAAACTTTTTTTCCCTTTTTTTTGGTATTAAAAAACTTCCTTTACAAAATTCAAGTTGTTTAACAAACTAAAAACCACCTTAAGAAATACAACAACAAAAACAAAAATAAAATAATAAAAACTTCACCACAAAAGGTGTTGGTTGTTTTAAAGGTTTTTGGTTTCGTTTGAATTTCAGTTTTTGTTTGAATTTGTATTCCTTTTACTCTTTACCTGCATTCATAAGAAGAAAATAAGATTTTACTGGACTTTTTTAACTCCTTTGTTTTCTTTTTTCTGGTTTGATTTTGTGTTTTCCCTTTACATTTCGATAATTGCCAAAGTTTTCTAACACGCTTAAGACTTTAGCTGCAACATAGTCAAACAAAAGCATTAGAAAACTAAACTTTAAAGCCTTCAACATGGAGCTGCCAAAACAAAGAAAAAATCAAGGAGTTCTTTCGCAAACTCAGGGGGAATTAAAAGTTTAAAAATCATGTATTTTTTAACACTCCCTTTCTCCAGTGTCAGCCACACTTTAATTGCTTTGATGAATTTTAAAATTTCCATTCTCTCTCTCCGTGTCTCTCTTTCTCGCTCATGACAATTGTTTCATTTCACACCTCGGCCAATCAGTTGTAATAAAATGTTACAACAACAACCCAGAGAAACATAAAAACTGACCGAAGCACCCTGCCTCCAAGGGACCAAAATATCTTCTCTTTATTATTTTAAGATGACAAACGTTTGCAAGGAAATCCTCCAATTGCTAGAAAAACAAAATTAAAAAGAAAGAATGAAAGAAAGAAAGTGTTTCAATTGGAATCATCACAAGAATGTCTGAAGTTTATGCCACCATGGAATGCAAAAAAAAACAGGGTTGGGTTTGTATAGAACTCTACAATACATGGTATACAAGGTCATAAAAAGGTGAATGTCACTGCTTTCATCACCATTGTGTACTTATCAGCATCACAGTGAACGAACGAACACAACAAATAGAATTTAAATCAAATGAATGAACGAATAAATGAATGAATGAATGAATGAACGGGGAAAAATGAAATGATGAAAAGAAAATCTACTTGAAAATTGTAATTCTAAAGAGAAAATTTAACAATTTTTCACTCCACAACACAGACAGCCACAGAAAAATATTCCATTTCAACAAATTCTTAGTAAAGAAAAGAAAAAACTTCAAAAAACCCCACCATTTGAAAGGAAAAAGTGTGGAAAATTTATTTGTAAACATCATCCAGCATATTGAGGAAAAGCGTGCAAAATTTTAATGTTTTGAAAAGAAAATCATTTCCCCCCACACCCCAAAAAAATAAAACGAATAAAAAGCATGTAAAAAATATGAAAAAAGTAAAAAAAAATCTGGTTTAAATCTTAGCTCGACAACAACATGAATGTGCATGAGAATAATAACCAATACTCATGAAAAATGTTTCTGTGCCACTACAAGTAATAAAACTTTCCGTGGAAATTTATTTGGTTTTCTAAAATTTCACTTTCATTTGCACTTCTCAAAAGAAAAAACTATTTTCTGAAATCCATTATTTTGTTTGCGTTAACAAGAAAAAAAACGTTCATCATTCAGTACAAATGCATTCCAAGAACATTGCCAATAAAACTGTAGAGCTTACTGAAGAAATTTTCTCAATCACCAACACTTTAATTTATACAGAAAGTAACATTTGCTGCAGCAACATAATTTATTTCCTTTTAACGTATCCAACTTTGGACAACGCATGGCTTATGAATAAATTTAGAAAAAGCAAAAGGAGAAAGAGTAAAATTGTTTAAAATTGAAGAAACTCCGCTTGAGATTTCGTTTTTAAGCCTGTATCATTCCTGTTCTTAATACGCTAACTGTGGCAAAATTTCCAATAAACGATTTCCATTTTACTATGAAAACTAGTGTTATAGGGTGGGCCATCTATCGGTTTAAATTTGAACTAACGGTTATTTCACATCTGGCAATAATTATGTCATTGTATTCTGTCACAAAATTCAGTATATTAGCTCCACTGAACGTAATGAATCGATTTATTTATTTCCAAAACAAAGACAATTCTGGTCGGAAATTGCACGAAAATGTCGTACAAAATTTAGTCGCAGAGAAGGACCAACAGTGCCCGGTATATGTAAGCTTATTGCCAAAGTTCGTGATACTTTTTTCACATGGGATTTATTGGGCCAACGGGAAACTGTACGATGATATCGATTATGATAAAAAAAAATATCTTGTCAAATAAAGATCATTTTCTTCTTGGTGGGTAAGTTAGTAAGCAAAAGGGCAGTATTTGAGAGTCTGAAAACCCACATGTGATCTAACAAAAGCCAATGTATCCATTATGAGTGACTGTTTGGTGGGGCTTGTGGAGCGGAGGCATCATTGGTCCACATTTCTTCGAAAATGAGGGCACCTATTGCACCAAGATAACCGTTTTTTTCTAACCGCTCTTCATGGCATTGATGTGAACGATGTTTGGTTTTAACAAGATGGTGCAACTTGCCACACATCTCATGCCACAATCGATTTATTGCGTCAAACGTTTGATGGTCGTTTAATTAGCCGGAATTGTGATGTCAAATGGCCGCCAAGAAGCTGCGATTTAACGCCGTTCGACTATTGTCTGTAAGAAAAGTGTTATGCCGACAAACCAGAGACAATTATGCATTTGAAGGCCAACATTTGTGATGCCATTGCTGAGATACGACCTCATACACTTGAAAAAGTAGGAAAGTTGGTCCGATCGAATGAGATACTGTGAGGCCAGCCATGGCAGCCATATGAATGAAATAATATTCCACTTCTAACCGGAACAATTGTACTTCACAACAAAAGAATAAATTTGAAACAATTTCCAACCGCTTTTGTTTGATCGCATTTCTAAATTTAAACTTTTAAATGGATCAACCTTTATTTATGAGGAGCCAGTAACATGGTTTCATTGGTTAGTATACTTCCTCCTTAGGGCCTTTTTTCGACCCTTTTTTAAGCTAAATTTATTTAAACAAATTAATAATTCCGGACATTTTATTGTTTACAATACAAAATTCAATTATGATGATGTCTAACTGTGCTGTGGCAGCCTGAAGAGGATCATCTCAAAATCTGGCAACAATGATTTAAGGAGTTAACAGTGTTTGAAAGCAAAAATCGAAGTGGATTCTTATGAAAAATGTTACTGGCTATACACTGAGCTAGGATATTTTGAAAAAGGACAAAAAAATAACAAAATGGATCGGTTTTGAATTTTTTATTTCATGTTCTCATCTAATTTTTCTACCTTAAATGTTTATTAAAATTATTATTATGTTGACAGATCACAAATATCCTAGTTCATGCTAAAACTACTTGTCTTAGGAACTTTGTCTTAAAATATCAGCAAAATCTGTCAAAATCGTTGTAGCCAGATCGAACAAAAAGTAATTTCGAGAAAAACAAGTTAAAAAATTTGGTTCCAGGTAAAGTTTAAAAAGTTGCCGTGTTCTAGCAGGTAGCGTGTTGGCTGATTGGACATCAGGCCACGGTTCAAGCCCCTGGTCTGACATCAAAACGAAAATCTGCAGAAATATTTCTTCGGGGACTTCCTCTCAGCACATTTCTGGCATATATCTTTGAAAGCAAATAAAATTGCCATGAAATATTCCTCAAAAAAAATCTGCCATTCAAAGTCGACCACTCATGTATAAAATTCACACACACAACATAAGTGGTGTGAGAAACTAAGTCGTAATTTTGACTGAAGGGTTGTAATGACCAATTATGTATGTATGTATGTAAAGTCAGCAATGCCTGATCCATACAAAATCCCTTGAGTCTCTTCATAGAAATCATTTTCCAAAATAGCGATCGTTGGCTTCGTATATTCGCTCTTGATCACATGTTTTTCTACTACTTTTCGTATCGTTTAAGACAAGATTTCTGCTTTAATTCTATGGCTCGAAAGTAGCTAAGACTGTGGAAAAAAGAAACGATTTTTTTTAAATTAGGAAGTACACTAAACCCTTAATTCCTTCTCATTCCCTCCACGATTTGAGAGGATGTATATACAAACATCGTTTAAAGTAAGCTAAAGGGCAGCCAAGGCTATTCCCAAGGTAGATGTGATTGTGCTCAGTAAACTTTTGTAAAGTAGTAATAGGGTAGAGAAGTTGAAGACTTTCATCAGACTAAAGGGTAATAATAGAATAGTTACATGTGTACGGAAGAGAAAACGCTTCAAGTGGAATACTCAGATTCAATGATGAGCTAATCCGAATCACCAGCGTACATACTTAGTACCTGGGCGTTGTTAATAATAAAAGCAGATTATCTTCTTGAACAAAAGTCATCTTCTTTTCGTTTCTGTTCTCTGTTCTTGCTTCCGCCATTCACAAATTTTTTTCTTGGGGAACAACGTGGTCCCACGGTCGAACGCATAGCAAAGCCCAAAATATTTTAATAAATTGGCCTTTAAATTTTAAAGTAAAGCAAATGCCAGATTCACTCAAAATGAACTCATCTTTGTTAAAATCTTTGAACAAAAAAATTGTTTTCAAACAACATCCGCAAAATGTATAATGTTATCCCCCCGGTTTTTTGCCTTTCTTTTTTTTTGTTTTTCTCTGTAATCCCTGATACAGAGGCACGTGAAAAACTCATGATAAAATTCTAAAAAAAAAAAATCGTTAAAAAAGAAACATTTTTTAGCTGATATTTTGCTGATAAAGAACAAATAGGAAGAAGAGATTTACATATTATTAAATGCTACACACACAAGTACATCATTACAAGGGAAAAAAGCAACGAGAGAGGAAAAGAAATAGGCAATAGACGGCTTGTCATTGAAAGACATTAAAATAATGACAACCCAGGCAATGATGGAAAAAAGTAGGAAGAAAATTTAAACAAGCTGGAATACATACGCATGTATATCTTAATTCCATTCTCTAATTCCTCTACTACCCTCGTATAATTTAATCTTTTTGTAAAGAGTATTATTCAACCCATTGATTTAAACTTTTGTAGCATAACGCGTATAAACAAAAAGAAAAGCGTGACTTTAACACCTCAAATAACAGACATTGACACAAATACTGATACAATCACTACAACCCCATACAGCCATACAGATGCATGCCTTTTACATATGTTGTCTATGTGCGGCATATTTTGTTACGCTTTTGTTGTATTGTGAGTCCTTTTTGTTCATATTTTACAATGATTTTCAAAAGGTATAGAAAATCAACCATAAGTTTAGGCATACAACGCTTTAATTTAAAGAAAATAGAGACTGATTTCATGTACAAATACAGACACCCCAACCACATTACCCTCAGCACATGGCAACACACAGATAACGTATCTTCCGTTTGAACAGAATTGTATTGTATAGAACGCGTATCCTTTTTCTTTACTCACATGAGCTTGAATGCCGGCATATTTATTTATTTATTTTCCAACATGTCACCTATAAACTGTTGTAAAACTCTTAATAAGAACCAAAAGGAAGCAAAAAAAATTTACAGAAACTTTATACAAAGAAAACAGCTGAGCTTAACTAATTAGAAACTACTTACTATACTGTAAGTTAACCCAACAGGGCTTTAAAATAAAATAAAATTGGTTTTTAAGCTTACACCCATTATGGTAGTTGTTCTATTACTAATTAGCCAGCAGCAGCTGTAGTTTTTTTTTTTTTTTTGTTCATAAAATTCTTTTTACTTCATGCCTTGAACATGCGGTAAAGGTGGCAAACACTTTGACATCATCTTTAGCAGCTTTCTCCTTCCATTGTATCTGTGAAATGTTTTTTATCGCCGAGAAAAATTCCTCCATCATTTCGTGTAATTTTGTAAATACTCGTCATATGAGCACAATAATAAGTTTTTTTTTTTGGTATTTCATTTCAATACTTTACACACATTTATTGTCAAAACTTACGTTCTCAGGCTTCATAAGTTTTTTTTTGGGGGCGATTACGTCTGAGAAAAAAGTTTTCAAGTTTCAGGAAACAGCTCAGGGGTGTTTATGGTAAGAGGTTTCAATGTGAGTGTCACATTTTATAATTTCTTTGAAAATATTTAAATTACTTTTCATTTTGTTTTTGATTTTTCCCCAAAGGAAAGAAAATCCGTATAAAAAGTGGAGAAAATGGTATAAAAAAACCGAAATTCATTTAAAGAGAATATAAAACAAAAAAACAACAACATTTATTGTACATACTATTGAAAGAATGTTTTTCTTTCATGAATTTAAATCAGATGTTAAGAAGATATCAATTAAACAGCATATTAAACGCAAATAATTTCTCTGAATTGGCATTAAGTTGATGATTTAATTGAGAAGAGGAATGTTTTTCTTTTTGAATAAGAAATCCTTAATTAAATGTCATAATAAATCGCTTAAATAACCTCTACAGTGTATCAAGTAAAACAGGGTAATATTAGGCTTCTTGTAGTACAGGCTACGTTAAATTCTAAAGAAGATATCGAAAGGCAAATTCTGTCAGATAGCTTTTCCAGAGGATCATCAAAAGGTCTAAGCTATACGGCTATTATTAAAGCAATCCATGTGACCGCCTAAGTTTTCCAATTCCTAGTGATCAGATAATCAATCTTGAATCAATATTAATATCGTTCCATGCCTAAACCATTTATTACTGAAACAGTTTTCCCCCTAATTACACAAAAAGTTGATATCGTACTCTCCCCTATGGTATATAACATGCCATACTTATAAAAAGTACATCCTGCTCCCTTATAACTACTTAATCCATCTTATCCAAAAAAGAAGAAATAATTTTCAAAGTACTGGTCCTTTTAAATGACACGAAAAGGCAACAGAGGAGAACTAATGATTCTAATTAGTGAGAAGTCTGGAACCCTTAGCTTTTCATAAAAAGTGTATGAAGTGAAGATGAAAACGAGTATGTTCTGGTAGTCTCCAAAGAACTCTAGGGCAGAGATCAGTAATGAATCGTTTTTTTTTTTTCAAGTACTCATGAAATTTTGAATATAAGTGAATCAGCAATATTGAATTTTAAACTACTCTGTTTCATTCATACTCAACGTTGATTTATAAGTACAGGTTGCAATTAGTATGCGTACAACGTTGACATCAAACTCATACCATTCGTAACATGTTTGATTCATTCACACTCACTACAACGTTAAATTATAAGTACAGGTTGCAATGAGTATGCGTACAACGTTGACATCAAACTCATACCATTCGAAATATGTTTGTTTCATAAGCCTACTCATTTGTAGCAAAATACTGAATAATATTTACTTACAAACGATTTAAGTGACTCGATTTATCAAAATTTACAGTCTTTGTATTTACAACAAAAGTAAAAAGACCGAGCAGCAAGCAGAACAAACACACAACCTTCTAGTAAGTATTTTAGTGTTCGAACGCGATTCATATTTATTTTGTGCTTCGTGTACTATGTGTTGAGTTATGGAGAGTCGTCGTCAACAACATCATACGTGTTGTTCAATAAGAATATGATGAGTACTTCAAACTTTGAATATGAGTAGAGGTTCCATGATAATAAAATAAGCATGAATGCGTATCAGAAGTATCAGAAATTATGAGTATGTTTCGATTCTACACATCTTTTTGAATAATCATTGCTGATCTCTGCTCTAGAGCAAACGGCAATATAGAGGTCTCTAATACAATATGTACCTCCTGTACTATGTTATCCACAATAATGCCTAGAACAATAGTTTTGATGTCGTAACCGAAGACTGATGGCTCTGTCTGTCGTTCTTACAATTCACCATTCTTCTGGATGTTATAGTTCATGAGCTTTACAATAGAGGCCTCCATTGTGGACTTAAAGAACAACTTGAGAGCCTTGAGGCAGCCGCTAAAAGTCATAGCAATCTGGGTAGGTAATACGGTATTGGAGGAAGTTGTATTATTCTGTCGCATTGGCGACTTCTCAACAAATCCAGGTGATTCTAGAAGTGTGTTAGGGCGCCACGTTTAAAACGCCAAGTAGACTTCACTGTGAAATATAGAATTCTCATCGAATATCCAAAGGATTAGCATATTGAATTCATTTATCAGATCTGTTCCATCTTCTGCATGTGAAACATGGAATACAACAGAAGCCAATATAAGTTCTCAATACGGGTTTAATAATGGATGTCTGAAAAATTTTCTTCATTCGGCTTAACACCATGAACAATAAGGAGCAACCAATAAAACCAGAACAAACTAAATATAAAAATCTGTTGAATACTCGCTTGATAGACCAAATAGGGGGCATGTTATAAATACTTTCCAAAGCTAACAAAAGACCTTTTCATCAAACTGATACAGAAATTTGAAGACAAAACATAAAACAGAATGAAATTTTGTTTTTCTAAATCACCAACAGAAAAAAAAAATATTGTCCTTAATACCATAGAAAAAATGCCCACTTTTATGCAACATTAACGTTTTGTCAGTCAATCAATGCCAAGTAAAAAACAACCTGTATTCACGTTTACACAATTTAAACGTTTTTATTATCAATTCTAGCAAATATTTTGAAAACATTTTCAAAATATGTTTCCGTTTTGTCTCCCTTTTAAGACGTTGTTAGCTCAATTGTGTTTATTTTTTAATGCCAAATCAAAATTTCATTTTCCAATTGTTACAGGCATGAAACCACGCATTAAAAATCATTTTCGTGCTCATCAATTGTCAATTTGGTTGCGTTTGATACCCGAGCTACATCGTACCGGCATGGAGGATGTGATCGCACGTCACAATTTATTTCGCAACCATGACGATATGGATTTATATGAAGGACCTGTCAAACCGGATCCATTTGCTTCACAGCGACTATTACTTATCGATGAGGCTCTAATAAAAAAAGGACGTTCAAATAATACCGGCTACGTGGCAGGTGTACTGGGCGGTAAGTAAAAATTTAATACTGATTTAGTAGAAGAAGAATAAAAAGAAAAATAAATAAAAATGTCACTTTATTTTATATAAATATCTGAGAGAAGGCAAAGAGATGGTTTTTTATTCTTTACGAAATCAGCAAATATTTTAAGATCTTAAAAAAAATAAGAAGAGGAGATGAAAATATTTAAAATAACATTTTAGAAAAACATTTGTAAAGCAGAAGCATAACTTAAGGCGTTATTATGCTCAAATTCATTTATTCTACAATATATTTGCAAATGTACACACACACACGCAGAGAGAGAGAGAGAGAGAGAATAAGAAAGATTGTATGTGTTGATAGTAAAATAGTGTACGTGTGTGTCGGTATTATTATTTAAATAACGTAGAAATATGTTTCAGATAAAATTTCTTACGTTTCACTTTACACCCCTCCCTCCCTCCCTCACTCCGCTCTCTCTACGCTTAAACTCTTACATTACATTTAACTTAAGGCAAAAATATTTCTTTTTTTTTGTATTTTTTGTTAAACTTATTTAAACATACATTCACACGCAAACCTACACACACACATAGAATTTCATTAAAATAAAATCTCTTATATGAACATGTTAGTTACAGCTGTCGTTTAATCTTTATTGACAAACACTAGATTTAAGCACAAGAGAGAAGAAAGCACACACACATATACACTCACACAGAGAGATATATTTAAATACACATTTACACACCAATGTAGTGACAATTTAATACACTTAAACATCTGTATTTATAAATATGTTTAGGTATCTACATAGCCATGTACATGTATGTGTGTGTGTGTGTGACTGTGGATGTATGTGTTTAAGTAGGTTTTTTTTGTTATCAAATTATATTTGTAAAGATCTTTAACAACAATTGAGTTTTTTCTATACATGAAAAAAATTTACAGCATATTTTCAGGCAGACATGTATTAATATGCTTATATGTGTGTGTATTTAGGCGTCTAAGTGTTTAATTTAATAGATTTTATTGAAAAACCAGTTAAAGGGTTAAAGACAGTCTGAGAAGAAAAGAAATCTTGTCTGATAACATGAGAAAAGTTCGAAATTACAGTCGTTGGAAAATTTTTTAATTAAATTTTAAAAGAAAAATTTAAAAATGAATTCATAGATAAATAAATTGAAATAAATTAAGACTTTTGCTTTGTTCAGTAGTTCTGAATAGATGAATCTGTGTTGTCTGACTAGTCTTGAAGCCCTGACCAGACATTTCGAACAAAGCAAAATATGAGAAAATATTTCTTTCGGCGACTTTTCTCAAAAACCCATCGTTCGGAGTCGACTTTAAACTATAAGTCCCGCCACTCATGTATAAAACAACATAAGTGATGTGAAGGGTTGTAATGACCAATTATGTACGTATGTATATATAAGGCATACAAATACATAATGCTCTCGGCTATAATTCGACATTGAGGAAAATACTTCAAACAATAACAGTTATCTAAATCGAGGGCTTTCAAATGTGAAATAGAAAAGATAATGAGGCATGTATCAATTAAGACTGTTCTAAGACAACGAGTGGAAAAAAATTGTGGATAGGGATACAATTTAATATCCCTCAGAGTGGTACAGAGACCATTCAAACAAGAAAACTTAATCGAAACTGGTTATTAAATCGTAAAACGAATGTTCCAGCAATCCGAATTTCTGTTTAACGGATTAGCCCAAACAGTCCACCATCGTCTTAAAACTATCTTACTCTTCATATACACATGAATAAAATTCAATTTGCCATTTTGTTTAAACAGTTAACGGTTTTGATGTAATAACCGAAGACTAATGGCACTGTGTTCTGTCGGCCTTGTAATTCAACATTCTACCTCATGTTATAGTTCATGAGCCCAACAATAGAGGCATCAATTGTGGACTTAACGAACAACTTGAGAGCATTGAGGCAGTCGCTAAAAGTCACAGCAATCTGGCTAGGTAATATGGTACTAGAGGAAGTTATATCGTTTTGACACATTGGCGACGTTTTGGCAAATACTGGTGGCTTTAGCAGTGTGTTAGCGTAAGTTTCAAAAGCCTAGCTAGCACACTTTGTTCAATATTGTTACGTTTTTACTTTTTAAAAACGTTTAAAACATGAGCTCGTTGATTGCAAATAAAATAAAAACAAATTTGTGTTTAGTTGTAATTAAATTTCTTTATTATTTACAACTTGATGTAAACAACAACAATTGCTTTTCTTTATTATTCTTGCGTTTACAACCTTTTTATAAACAATAACAAACACTAAGCAATTAAACGACAGATCTTTGCAACGGAGATATTCAAACCACGATTACTCTCTTCAAATACACCGTATCTTCACACAAGACTGACTGAACTTTACTAACTTACTCGCCTGCTTTGCCTTGCCTTTTATATGGCAGAATAAACAGTCTGATAAATATTCTTGAAGGCGAATGTTCGTGGCTTAGCCCTCTCGAAATATCTATAAATGTTAACTTCGTTATTATTATTATTGTTGTTTGTGTATTTTTTTTATATTTATTCTTCTCGTGTTTGTTGTTGTATTTTTATTTACTTGTTTACCATTTTTTATGCTGGTGTTTGTTGTTATATTAAGCAGTCTGATAATTTGTAAACTGCATTGTTTTGTTTTTGTAGCTTTTGCTTATAATTTTAATGTTAAGCGATGTAAACGTAAAACACCTGTATCTAGATTCTTCATTTTGGTAACAATATAAATGAATTCAATGAGTAATGGTCACTTTTGTATTTTTAATTTTGTTTCCTTTATATCCTTACTAACCAAACAATGTCATAAGGAGTCTTATTAAATTATAATCTGTTATCTTTCAACAGAAAATAGAAAAATAATATTTTTAACAAACCATGTCCCACAGTAAAGAGGTCATCTCTAAAACAGTTTCTCTTTAATTTATTTTAATCACCACTTAGAAGCCGCTGGACAAGTAGACAAATCTAAGCTGATAACATTGGCATACGACTGACCACTGAATGACCACAATAGTCAGCATTATTTTCAAATAAAATTTAAGGATTTTCATTCTCTCTCTTTATCCCTCTCTCTGTCTCTCTCTCTCTCTCGTTTCTTATGTCAGCATCTATGGTTTGTAGTTTTTACATGTTAATGTTTAAAAACAAATCATTGTCAGTTTATTTAAATAAGAAAACAAACTGATGAAAATGAAATAAAATTTATTTCAAAAAATCAACATGTCTTTGGTATAAAAGTTCTTGTAAATATTGTATTTTGAATAAATTTCCAACAAAAAAAAAGAAAAAACACTCGACAATTCAAGTGCTGAAGACAGTGGTTCAAGGAGAAAGAATTTCCTAAATTCTTTATGAAACACAACGACAACTTGAAGCGAAAATTATGCTTTAAACCACTGTGCTTAATTTCATTGTCCATCATATGGCATCATAAGGGTATAAGACATTAAAAAAAATAAAATAGAATTGTAACGAACAAAACAAATTTCATATCCTCCTTCTTTTCATATCCAGCCAGCTAGCCAGCCAGCCATCTAGCCATGGTTCTGTTAAAACAAATATTTTGTGAATGTCAGCAAAAATTCATAAAATTGACCATAAGAAGAATAATAACGTAGATTTTCTCTTCCCCTCCATCTTTCCATCACATACACACATAGAAAATAATAATCCAGAGGAAAAAAACAGGGAGAAACAATTGAAATCATTTTGTCTGTAGCTGCTGGTAAATGTAAATCATCATCAGCAACTCATATTCATATCCTGTAGACGAAAGCAAAGACAAAGACATTTTTCAATTTCTTTTTTTTTTTTCAATCTCAAATTGTATTTGTTGGGGCATAGATTTTTAGAGAATTTATTTTTTTCTTTCTTTACCATGTCATCTCGTTGGACAAAACCACAAATGGCAGGAGAGTAATAGAGGCAGTAGGTAGAGGAACAGAACATGGAAAGAAATAATAACAAATGAAAGGCTCAAGACTTGTACAATGAACAATGTTAAGAAACAGAAATTTGTAATTCTCACTGCCCGAGATTCAAAACACTAGAAACTAACAATTACACTGTGAAGATAAAATTACAAAATTTCAATACCATTACCACTAACATTGCCATTACACAGGGTATTCAAAAGATCATTGTGGAAGTTTCTTTAACTCAGGGTTTTTTCCCATTGAAATGCTTCATAAACATTTTGAAAATTTTTTTATTCCAATAATCGGTTTTCCTTTTAATTTCTCATTACGACTTTCAGAGGTTTTATTGCATTAAAGAAGAAATCGCACTCATATCCTTAAAACAGTCACCGTAGTCTGGTTAGGCAGTGTGTTGTTTTATTAGACGTGAGGCCACGGTTCAAACCCCAGACCAGACATCTACAATAATAATATAAGAAAAAAGAAAAAATATTTCTTCGCCAACTTCCTCTCAGCAGTAGTCCTCGTAGTCTAGTAGGTAATGTGTTGGCTTATTAGACGCAAAGCCTGGGTTCGAGCCCCAGGCCGGGCATCAAAGACAAAATACAAAAAGTATTTTTTCGGCGACTTCCTCTCAGTAGATTTCTGGCAAAAAAACTCTGAAAGTAAATAAAAATTGGCATGAAAAGTTTCTCAATAAAAAAAATCTGTCGTTCGGAGTCGACTTTAAACTGTAGGTCTCACCACTCATTTATAAAATTAACACACACAACATAAGTGGTGTGTGAAACTAGGACGTTGTACAATGGGTCAATTCGACCTCCGGGTACTGTACTTGTCTTAATTGACAAGTACACGTCCTCTAACCTAACCTAACTTATCCTTTCAGCAGATTTCTGGCAAAAACTCTGAGAGCCTTTAGTAAGACCTATGCAAAGAAGCTTTTAGTCGTGTTTATCCTCGACATCTCAGTTGGCTTGTGCCAAGCAATTTGCTTGGATGTTGTGGGCAATTAGCCTACAAGGTGGTGTGTTGGCTTATTAGACGTAAGGCCGCGGTTAGACATTTCCCACTAAACGAAAAATACAAAAATATTCATGCGGCGACTTCCTCTCAGCAGATTTCTGGCAATAAAAACTCTGAGAATAAAACAAAATTGCCATGAAAGGTTTCTCAAAAATCTGTCGTTCGGATTCGACTTTAACTTGTAGGTTCTGGAACTCATGTATAAAAATAACACACACAACATAAGTGGTATGAGAAGCTAGGTCGTAATCCTGCATGAGGACCATGTATCCTTAAAAAATACTCAAAAGTAACCAAAATACATAATTCTCAACGAATATAAAACCTGCTAGTGTTTCTGAGGTAACTTACAAGGTTATTCACGGACTCGTTTCCAAAGCGTTATTATGACCAATTAATTAAGTACGATCTCCCGTAAAGCCTTTCCTGTACCTATTTTAGGAAATAACATCTTCTGACTTCTGGTATTTAATAAAAACCTGAATTTTGTAAACTTGCCTTCGTGGAAAATGCTGTTTCAGTCTTTACCCCCAGCCTTATTGAATATCGATTATATCCCTACGGAATATTGTTTGGATAGGAGTTCTCACTTTCGAATTCCCAGCCAGGACAATTGGATCTCTAATGAGATTAACTCCCCCGAATTCCTGGATATATCCACCGACGGCTACAGGTTCGATGATAGGGTTGGCAGCGGTGTGTTTTCAGGGAAAAGACTCTTTTCTTCTATGAGTTCCGTGAAATTTGGTCTGTACGGGGACTGCACTTCCCCGTGGCATTACAACGGGCCGCTATGTGTGCTCAAGTGAACAAAGCTACCACTCCAACCTACCTACCTTTATGAGCCAAAGACCTTAACAACTATCGTCGAGACATCGAGAACATCGGACAGATTTAACGAAACCCACCATCAATAAGATGCAATACGTGGACATGCTGGCACTAACATCTCTTAGTTACCTCTAGCGATTCTGTACCAGTCTGAATAAAGTCGACAAATTTAAGAAGATTTCAAATATGTTTTCTTTAAGCAAAAAAGCCGCCATTTTTTATTATTTAAAGCACTAAATTGTCTGAACACCCTAAAAATATCACCATAACAAGCAGAAATAATAACAAAATAAAAACCCCAACATGAACAACAGCTTTAAGGATGTCCTGCAAGTGGTGACAACAGGACAATGAGACAAAATATGACTGCCTGGGTAACGTTATGGTAAATAGTTAAATGAAAACAACAACAACTGTAGCTGTAGCTATAACTACATATTGTTATTGTTGTTGTTGCTGTTATTTAAGATTATGTTGTCTCCTCTCTTTTGCCTGGTCAAAGGTTTTTATGTTAAAAGGATTTTATTGTCTTAATATTTTATCACCAATAAATTATTTTCTTTTCAATCTCTCTCTCTCATTCTCTCTCTCTCTCTGTCTCTCTGAGTCTTTCAAAAAAATAAAAAATAAAACAGCCTCAACTAAATTAAGCTTAAAACCTAAAACACCTCCATGTCCTTTACCCTGCACTAAACTGCTCTTTCTAGAATGATAACAAGCCTGAGGCTTAAAATAAGCAAAAATTACAATTTATCGTTATGGGAGGGGGTGGAGGGTGAAGATAGAACACAAATAATTATTAACAATGGACACTTGCAAAGAATTTCGTTTTGTGTTGCTTATATCCGTTTCGGGTTTCTTTTCTGTTTTAATTCTGTCATCAGTTTAGTGAAAGGCCTTCCAGTAATAATTAAAAACGAATGAAATGAAATGAAATGACACAACATTTTGCCCAAGAACTGTATTTTAATTTAAGAAAAAATAAAATAAAAATGCTCTAGAGAGGGTATGGCAAGCAACAAAAGCAATCGTTAAATTAATAATGAATGTGAGTGGAAAAAGAAAAATTTAAATTAAAATACAATATTTGCCTTAAAAGGGTAATAAAAAACAGCCAAAAAAATATGTACGAAATCATGTTCATCCTTCCACATTTAAATCTTCAGGAAGGAAGAAAACTGAAATTTAATTTAGAAGTGTGCGGAAATGTCGGGTTTCAATATCATTAAGAAATGTATTTAAAATTACAAAAATTTGTTAAAACTTACCTTCTTTTCCATGTCTAAGTGATGTTTTTTTCAAATACTTTTTCTTTGTGGTACTTTTTCCAAGCATTTAGAACAGTAAATTTCAGTCCGGAAGTAATACCTTAAATTATATGAAATCAAATAAAATAATATCAATGGAAACGCACAAAAAAATAAATAAAATTGAAAAGGTTTCTTATAAAAATTTAAAGTACCAAATTTGGTACTTAATTTAATACTTTTTCTCTCAAGTAGTATATAGTATCCAGAGTTCTGAATGTCGTCTTTCCTAACGGGAGGTACGGACTTTCGGAAAAAATCACCGATTATATTGTGCCTGAGGCTATGTTCCTACCTGGTTTAAGGATACTTATACCGGAAAGGACACAATGGTATGGTGGGGTACTCCAGGGGCAAAGAGGTATACCCATCCCCACAGATGGGTCTAAGTTAGGTGGATGTACAGGTGCTAGGGTTTTCTGTAGGGAACTCTGTCTTGTTTTTCAGGCGGAGATTTTTGCAATCTTGAAGGCTGTTGAGGCCATAGCTGGTAGCCCAGCTTCGGAATCAAAATCTTACATGATCTTCGTTGACAGTCGGGCTGCCCTTAGGGCCATTGCGTCGGTCTGGTGCAAATCACGGCTCGTTCGCGAGTGCAAGGAGTCGTTGAGGACTTTTGGACTAGACCGTATCCGTCTATGCTGCGTTCCTGGTCATAGAGGAATACTGGGCAATGAGACGGCGGATGCCCTCGCTAGGTTAGGTTCGCTTTCTGGGGGCGATTTGATAGTTGGTCCGGACCCACCCCCGTCTGTCACCTCTACGGCCTCATCAATGGATGGGTCAGGGAGGAAGAGCAGAGGCGTTGGGGGAACGGATCGGGTTGTTTTGTCTCTAGATATCTCTGGCCTGCTGTGGATAATAGGAGAACAGGTTGGCTGCTGAACTTGGATAAGGCCAGCTTAAGGTTGGTTGTCGGTTTTATCACGGGGCATTGCGACATTAGGTCGCTGACGGGGATCTGAAACAGATCCCAGCCGGACTATTGCAGGGCATGTTGCAATGAGGAGGAGTTGGAGACTATCGAACACCTCCTCTGTAACTGCCCAGCCCTTGGTAGGTTGAGGTTGAGGACCATTGGCAGGGCCTTCTTTGAGAGTTTGAATTCTGTGTCGAGAGCTGACATCTATTCTCTACACAGATACATTAGTGGCTTAGGCTGGTTGAGAGGCGCTAGGGTTTCATCAGTGTAGTCGCGCTCTTCCCTTTTTGTTGTGTCTCATCTGTATAATTCCTTCACTTCCCATTCTCCCCTTCCTACATCCTCTCCTGTTTATCCTTCTATTATCCTTCCCTCTGTAAGGACGTTGTACAATGAGTCAAATCGACCTCCGCGCACTGTACTTGTCTTTATTAACAAGTACACATCCTCTAACCTAACCTAACCTAACCTACACGACAGATCTTTGTAACGGAGATCTTCAAACCACGATTACTACTGACTGGACTTCACTAACACACTCGCCTGCTTTGCCTTGCCTTTTATATGGCAGAGTAAGCAGTCTGATGAAAGTTCTTGAAGGCTTCGCCTTCTTGAAATCTCTATAAATGTAAACATCGTTGTTTCATTATTGTTGTTTTTGTATTTTGTTTACATTTATTCTTGTAGCGTTTGTTGTTGTATTTTTGTTTACTCTCTTACCATATTTTTATGCTGGTGTTTGTTGTTGTACTTTCGTTTACTTGTTTACCATTTTAATGTTAAGTGAAGTAAAAGCAAAACTCCAGTCTGTAGACTCTTAATTTTCGTAACAATAATGAAGTAAAAGTGTACTTTACTTTATTTAAAATTCTTTACAGCCTTGAAATGTTTTAAAATAAAGTACCTTTTTTAAAACACAGGGAAAATAACTGCAAATTTTATTAAATTAATAAGCAATTCCTTGCTTTAGTTAAATTTATTTCATTTAAATAAATTAAAGTGAAAGGAAATTATCGATTTGAAAACAAATAATTTTTTAACCATATGCAAGAAGGTACTTTTCCTTTAAGTACTTTTTAAACTTTTCTTGCTTAATTGTTGTTTAATATAAGTTTTTCTGTTCTAATTTTCATCTGGCATTTATCACAGCAAACGAATTTGCTTTACATTTTGCTATAATAGACAACGACTATAAAAATTAGAAATTTCAAAAAGTACTTTTTCACATATACAAGAAGGTACTTTTTTATATTTCCTTTAAGTACTTTTTGAAAGTTTTTTGCTTATATGGTTTTTAATACGTTTTTTTCTGTTCTAATTTTCATCTGGCATTTAGCACAGCGAACGTATTCGCTTTACATTTTGCCATATTGCCTATTAAGCAAACTATGAAAATAAGAAATTACAAAAAGTTGTTTTATTGTTGCTAAATGGTTTAATTTAGTTTAAATTATTTGTACTAATAATTTTGTTTGGTTAATTTCGTAGTGATTAAATAAAATGTGATTAAAGAAATGCTTATTAGTAATATTACTCTTACCATTCATCCTACACAAACTCTTCCCTCACAACATTTCCCATAAATTTATGTTTAAATTGTAACCCTGACATTAAAAGTGATACCCAAAGGAAATCTCATTTAAAACTTAAAGCACAAACATGAATGAGGCGGTTATTATACGCAATTGCAAAGAACTTAATAATAAACTCCATAAATTCTTTTTGGTCAAGGAAATTAAGGAACTAAACATTGAAATTCCGGCACAAAATACATACAAACAAAAGCTTTAAAGAAAAGAAATAAAAATAGAAAAACGAGGAAAGAAAAAAATCTGTAAAATATTCAGTCTTTTTTTCAATCATTTATTTACTCATTTAGTTTACATTTACATTTATATGACTACTCCTCGCTCTCTCTTTTGTATTTCATTTGTAATTGTTGGTAATTTTTAATATTATTGCCCACTCTCTTCCCCTCTAGCTATCTGTCTCTCCCTCTTACTTTGTTTATAATGATTATTCTCTTGCTTTAAAATATTAAACAAACAACCAAAAAAAAACAAAAAACACAGATAATAAGAGAGAGAAGAATCCAAATGAAAAATAAAACCACATTACAAGCCTTATATTTAAAGTACAAAAATAAACATGCAAATAAACGTAACGAAACAGGCATACATATATTGAAATAAATACTCACACACACACACACACACCCAGAAGCAAGAAAGTATGCAAGAGAGCGAGAGACAATTACATTAACTCACTACTTAATTAACAGACATTTTCCGTTCATTTCCAACACATTCTCATAAACATCATTATTATCCTGCAACGTCATGATTATTTAAACATCATTATTGCGTTTAAAGGCAACAAAAACCGAACTCGTTATCATGCTTTAAAACTGTATATAAAATACATTAAAAAAAAGAAGATGAGAGGAAGAAAAACCAAAAGAAAACTAAAGAAATTTGAAAACCATTTTATTTACTTTTTCTACCCACCACAAAATCTTAAACAGCAAAGGAAGAAAACACACATAAAATAATAACAAAATTATGCTCTACATTTCTCCCTTTATAGTGCCTCCTCTCTTCAGGATTGATTTCTCTTTAAATTAAATACAGTGTGACTGATATAGGCTTCTTCTGATAGAATGTTTTTTTAAACTCGAAAATTTTTTTTAACCCTTTCATGCCCGAATTTTTTGGACCAGAGCCAAAAGTTTTTTAAGGACATCTGTTTGTATTTGGTTTGGCTTAAATAGGAAGTTATATTAAATTCAGAGTCCTACGTATTCTACGTTTTTAACCAAGCTTGTTTGCAAAAAAATCTTTTAAAAATATTAAAAATTTCGGAATTTATGAACAAAAACGCACAATGTTGCCTATAGGCAACATCGGGCATGAAAGGGTTAAATAATAACCGGGTTAACCTTTAAGGGCTATTATTACAACCTGCCGTTAAACTTGGGTTTAGTTAAAGGTAACTTTAGCTAAAGTGAACTTTAAAGTCACCTTTAACTTCTTTTCGTTATTACAACCTAATGATAAAACAAAGTAAACTTTTTCAAAAATGTGACAGTGCCGGAGCAATGTCGATAAAACTGCTCAATTAAACAAATTTTTTTTAACGCAGTGGCAGTGTCATGCTTATTTTCTTTAAATTTGAAGTTGCCATATTAAAAATAATATGTAATATGGCAAATTCAAACATAAACTTAACTTTAAAAGTTATCGGCAGGATGATCCTCCCTTTAGCTTAACGCTAACTTCTGTCTTATTGGGTACTCATAATAAATGAAAAACAATTTATCTGCCCGTTAAAATCCTCCCTTTAGTTAACGGCAAGTTGTAATAATGGCCCTAAGTCTGCTATTTGTCGATCTGGCAACGCATGGCTGTCAAATATCTGTCACCTGCAGTGTGATTTACTTCATTAAAGATTTACTTACGTTACTCAGGATTAAAACCTAGTTCCTCACTCTGCACATGTTGTGTGTGTTTATTTTATATATAAGTGGCGGCACCTATAGTTCAAATTCAGTTTCGACGATCCAAACGAAATACGAGAAAATATTTCTTGCGGCAACTACCTCTCAGCTGTCCCCTTAGCAAAAACTCTGAGGATAAATAATTTTGCTTTGAAAAGTTTGTCAAAAAAATCTGCCATTCGAAGTCGTGTTTTGAACTGTAGGTTCCACCACTTTGGCCCAAGTTGCATGCGTTCATTTTATCCATGAGTGGCGGGACCCACAGTTTAAAGTCAGTTTCGGCGATCGAAACGAAATGCGCGAAAATATTTCCTTGGCGACTGCCTCTCAGCTTCACTGTGGCAAAAACTCTGAGAATAAATAAATTTGTCTTGAAAAGTTTATCAAAAAAATCTGCCATTCGAAGTCGACTTTTGACCCATGTTCATGTGTTTATTTTACCCATAAGTGGAGGGACCTACAGTTTAAAGTCAGTTTCTACGAGCAAAACGAAATACGAGAAAATATTTCTTGCGGCGATCTCCCAGCTGCCCTCTGGCGAAAACTCTGAGAATAAAAAAATTGCCATGAAAAGTTTGTTAAAAAATCTGACGTTCGAAGTCAAGTTTTGAACTGTAGGTCCCACAACATAAGTGATGTGAGAACCAAAACCGTTGTCCTGCCTAAGGGTTGTAATGATCAATTAAATTAGAAAGTTAGTTAGCATCAAGCAAAGGCACTTTAGGACGATTAGAAAAGTTTATAATGATGACGGTTTTTCGATTAGTTCGTGTCATGCAAATTATTTGAATGCCAAGAGCATGAGATAGATTTCAGCGAAGATAACTGTTGTCAGAACATGAATGATGGCGAATCAGGAGAATTAATCGATTAAATTTCATCAAAGATTCCACAATTGATATCCGGGATTAACACAGTGCTTTGTAAACTTTTTCCATTCGTTATTCACGTTCAATAATACTTATTTCCTTCAATTTATGAGCCATTTGTATGAAACCTATTCGCAATAAACATCTGGATTGGTAGGGGTTATTCCAAATTGGCTTTCGCACCATAATAGAGCATCTGAGCACATTCATTGTTATTTGAGGTTTATTTTTGAATCGTCTTTAGCCATACTCTGACTTCTTAAATAGAAATTTATCGCAGCGCAGGTTCAATTATAATTTTGTTTCACTTTTTAAATTAATTTTCCATTTAATATCGAAACAATCGAACGAACTCTAACTTTTAGTTTTGTTCAGATCTGTAACTGAGAATCGTTATTTATTATCGTTTATCTCTTCAAACGAGGCCCAGGTGTCTTTAACGTCACCATAATATGGTTGTTACAAACCAAATAATTGTTTTTTTAAGCAAAGAAATGTAGACAGAGGAAAAGAGAAACGAAATGGAAAAAAAAACACTGGTTAACCGCAAAGCCAGTAAGACGTTCAATACTTAAGATGCACCACCAAAGGCAGTCAACGTCATTTCAGTTCCACCATTGCCTTCTTACACTTTGGCAACCACATGTCTTGATTTTTTTTTTTTTGTTAGTATTTTCTGCTTCGCTAAATGTTACAGTGCATTACAAAAGTGTATATACATATTAAAGTGCCCCAAAGGTACTTTCTTAAAACAGTTCTTCTTTTTTTAATTCATTCCATCTAAAAAGTATGCAGAATATTAACCTTAAAATTTCTGCTTCGCTAAATGTTACAGTGCATTACAAAAGTGTAAACATTAAAGAATAAAAAAGGTACTCTCCTAAAACAGTACCTTTTTTAAAGCATTGCATTTAAAAAGTACGCAGAATATTAACCACAAAATTTCTGCTACGCTAAATGTTACAGTGCATTACAAAAGTATACATATTAAAGTGAGCCAAAGGTACTTCCTTAAAACAGTTCTTTTTTCTAAAGCATTCCTTCTAAAAAGTACGCAGAATATTAACCGTAAAACTTCTGCTTCGCTAAATGCTACAATGCGTTACAAAAGTGTAAACATTAAAGTGTAAAAAAGGTACTTTCTTAAAAGAGTTCCTTTTTCTAATGCATAACCACAAATGCATTTCCAAAGAAAACTTTGATAAATTTTGTGTTTCCATTGAAAGATTTCCTATTTAAACATTAAAATTTTCTCCTTTTTAAATGACATTTTCAATTTCGGTTTTTTTCTCTCTTTCTGCCTTTGATAGCTTTACACTTTTATTCTCGAAGTACATTTTTATAGGAGACTGTTTCAATTATTTTCTTAAACTTTTTAATTTTTTTTTTCTCTTTTTTTCTGTTCTCAAGATAAGTGCATGTCGGTTGTAATTTCCTTTGAATTTGAATGAAATGAATGTCGAATGAAAATGGGGAGGAATAAAAGGAGAAGGAGGAAGAAAAAGAAATATTTATAGAGAAAAGCGTCTAAAATAAATGCTAAAAAGTTACCAAGTCAAAGTTAATTTATTACTTTTTATGGTTCATTCTGTTTTCTTTTCCTATTTTTTTTTTCAGTTTTTGTTTTTCCTTTTTTTCTTGTGTGTTGCCAACTACTGCTTATTTAATGGCAGGCAGCTAATTTAACTTCAGAAGTCTTTCTTGTTCACTGTCTTTGACGACTGTCTGTATGTCTATATCAGATGAATGAAACCAAAAAGAAACCAAAAAGAAAGAAATCTTTTGAAAGACATTTCAATAGTTTTTATTAGCTTTAAACACCGTGAATATTCGATTTGCCTTTAATTGGTTTAAGCAAATGAAATAACGAGAAACGGTACGATGATGTCGATATTGCACAAAAAAACGTCTTTTCGGATGAAGCTTTTTTCATCTTGGGGGGCACGTTAATAAGCAAAATTGCCGTGTTTGGAACTCAGAAAACCCACACGTGATCTTCAGAAGACAATGTACCCATTGCGAGTGACTGTTTGGTGCGGCTTGTGAAGCGGAGGCATCGTTGGCCCATATTTCTTTGAAAATGAAGACGGCGCAACCATTACGCTCAATGAGAGACAACTATCGTACCCTAATAACCGATTTTTTTAATATTTCATTTCTAATTCAATTTAAACTTTTAAATGGTTCACCCTATGTATTCGTTACCGTCACCCAGACATTTCAAACAATGCAAAATACATACATACATAAATGGTCGTTACAATCCTTCAGTCAGGATTATGGATCTAGTTTCTCACACCACTTATGTTGTGTGTGATAATTTTACACATTAGTGGTGGGACCTACGGTTTAAAGTCGACTCCGAACCACAGTTTTTAGAGTAACTTTTCATGGCAATTTTATTTGCTTTCAGAGTTTTTACCAGAAATCTGCTGAGAGGAAGTCTGCGAAGAAATATTTTTTCATATTTTATCTGTGGTATTTCTGTACTTAAAAGTGATGTCGCCATTGCTCTACACCATTATTTTGGTGATTTGGCTGTAGTCAGAGTGCGAGTTCAGCACTCGGTTAAATACTGTTTGTATCAGAACCATCGCACAGCCAGAGGACAGGCATTGAGTATGAGTAGCGATGTATTAAGGGCAAGCCTTTGTGCAGGCAGTTTGGAATGGCTGAATGTCAAAAATCTAATTTCCTACTTAAACGTTCAACCATGAAATTTGAAGCAGTACAGGTCATTAGATGTTTATAGAGAATCTTGAAAATATTCAGCCTCAACACAATTTTGCAACAGCATTGCAAAGGAAATGGCTACAGAGTAGAAAATTTTAAAAGAATTTACTCTTGATTGCGATAGCATGACCTGCAGTAGAAACGAATGGAGGCACGTTAACTTGTGGAGGCGGGAATGAGTTCAAAAAACGGTTTCCAAAAAAATTTCAATTGTTTTCATCAGTTATTGATATTTTTTGGATCATCCTGCTTGAGGCTCATATTCTAGGCAAAAAAGTTTTTTTTTACATTTTTTTATTCGATGTATGATAATATGAAAAATACGAAACTGAAAAACTACCAAATATCCATCAATAAAGTTGAAAGTATCTTAATGTATACAACGGATAAAAGTTCCGAAATACAAAAAAAATTGTTTTTGCATTTAAACCCAGTTTGGCCTTTAATTGGAATTTTTAGGGTCTTTTTTGCTTGCATGCATGCCAGCCAAACCTAATAATTGTACGCAAAACAAATTCAACACATCATCAGGATCATTTACTGCACTCACACATTCGCATACACTCAGAGAGAACACACAGTGAGAAAGAACATAATGAAAGAGAGAGAAAGAAAAATGTAAGCAAATTCCATTAAGAATACAAATTAAAATCTACAAACCAAGGACAACAATAACAACAACAGATTTGCATTGGTATTAAGAAGAAAAAGATAAGCAAATAATAATAAAACCAACAGCAACAACAACAACAACAACATTAAGGATGACGTTAAAAGCAACACCAACTAAATACATTGAAAGCCCACAAAGTTCAAGAGGGCTTAAACAACAATCCCTTAATGTGCATTTAATTAAGGCGAAACTGTATGAAAACACAATAAGAAAACGTAACTAGAGAGAATGAAAAAAAAACAACAACAACAAATTCCGGAAAAAGTAAAAGAAATAAATAATTATGTTGAAATTGTGCTTCTTCTTCATTCATCGTGCTGCTGTTTGTTGTTAATCTCCTCCATTCCTCATATTAAATTTTATTCTTGGTAGTTGTGATTATGCCAGGCAGCAGGCAAAAGCTGTGTAAGTGTGGTAGTATGGTGTGAGTGAGAGTATAAGCTGTAGCTCAAGGTAAATTAGTTACAACTCTTCGTACTCTTTTTTGAAATTCAAATGAGAATCAACATTAACAGCAACACAGCACATTGAGTGCACAGAGATTCAAATTAATCTAAAGAAATCTGTTAAGCAGCAGCAGCAGCAGAGACAGAGAGAGCGACAGAGAGAGAAGGGAGTGAGTCATAAACTATAGAAGGGTTGAAGAAATATTAAATAACAACCATAATGTAAGAAATATGGCATGACAAATAGGAATTTAATCTGTTAGCAATGCAGAAACTTTAAATAATGCATTCATTAAGCAAATATCGAAAAAAATTAATTTTTCAATAACATTTCCTACGATTTTCTCCCGCAACCACACCATAATACATTCGTTCCAACTCAGGACATATGATTTGCAAGGAAACAGTTCATGGTTATACAAAAAAAAATCATATGCAGAATTGCTTATATGTTTAATGAAACCTTTCCTTCAAGCTCTGCTTTGCTGGAGCGTAATGTTTTTCATTTCAATATGAATTCCAAAGGAAAAACTCAACAACTTGAAATATTCTTAAGGGCAAATACATATTATTTAATATAGTTTTTCTCTCTTTCACTCTCTCTAGCTTTTTCATTCACTCATTTCTTTCTTCAATAGTAGAATTTGTTAACTACCACAATCTACAGAAAAATACAAAGAAAACTGAAGAGATTGTAAATGCTTGAAATTTTATAAAAAAAAATGTATATTAAACTCACACACACACACATACATCCATACATACATGCATCCTTACATTGAGTCGATACACTCGCAGACATTTACTTATTTACCGTCATCTCTGAGTATTATATTCATACATAAGTAAGTAAATAAAGGCATAGCGAGTGCCAAAGAGAGCAGAAGTGTACAGTGAGTGTAGTTGAGTAGTGAATAGTGGTTTAATGCAAAACCAAAAAAAGTGAAAATAATTTTACAACATAGTTGTGTGTCTAATTGCATTTTTTGTTTTTTCTATCTCCCTCACTCTCTTTCTCTATCTCTCGCTCTTTCCCTCTAAATATCTGGATATCAGTGTTGCCAATTTCTGTGTCATTCATTGCAAAATGGCACAAAAAAATTTGCAAACAGTTATTGGAACCGACAACAAAGTGTTTAAAAATATTCGTTCTTAGACTCAAATCGGGACCTCTCCGAACCTTTTCATACCATACGAGGTTTCAGATAAGCCGTCCTCTTATCATGTGACCTCTTCAATATCTTCATGGAGAATGTACTGAGGAAGTTTGGAGTGCATCGTAATGCCACTATTTTCCAAAAAAAAAGCCTCCAGTTGCTTGCGTACTCTGACGACATTGATATCATAGGGCGTACCTTTAGTGGCATTGAATGGGAGTCAGAGCAAGAGAGAGAGTATATGTTGTCGACAAGTAGGTACATCTGGCGTATTGTATCCCAGATTACAACTGATAACTATACGTTCGATATAGTCAAGGAATTTATTTATCGCCGTTACCACCAAAAATGATGTCAATCTAGAGATCAAGCATAGGATCACTCTTAACAACAGGTGCTACTATGATCTTAATGGGCTATTGAGTAGCGGAGGCCTTTCTTGTACGACAAAATCCATACTCTATAAAACGCTCATACTCTCCGCGTTTCTTTAAGGTGCAGAAGCATGGACCCTATTAAGCACTGACGCAGCAGCCTTGAGAGTATTCGAGAGAAAAGTACTACGTAAGATCTTCGGTCCAGTGCGTGTTGGCAATGATTTCCGCATCCGATTCAACAATTAGCTGCATGAGCTCCCCAACAACATGGACGTTGTGCAGAGTATCAACATCCAGCGGCTACGCTGCCTCGGCCATATCGTTCAAATGGAGGAGAATGCTCCGGCGAGACGGGTATTTTTGATGCAGGGATTTGCGAAAGTCGGCTAAGAGGACGACCTTGTTTGCGTTGGATGGACCAAGTCAAGGAAGTCCTATCATCGATTGGTGTGATCAACTGGCGAAGGCGCGCAAGAAGCATGTGCTAACGCAGGCCGAAATCCAGCAATCAGGTTGTTACATAACACACTTGGCCATTACAACCTTTCCAGGATTACGGCCTAGCTTCTCACACCACTCATGTTGTGTATGTTAATTTTATACATGAGTGGCGGGACCTACAGTTTAAAGACAACTCCGAACGGCAGATTTTTGAGACACTTTTCATGGCAATTTATATTTACTCTCAGAGTTTTTGCCAGAAATCTGCTGAGAGGAAGTCGCCCATGAAATATTTTTCATATTTCGTTTTGATGTCTGACCTGGGGTTAGAACCGTTGCCTTACGTCTAATAAGCCAACACACTACCTACTAGACTACGGCGACTTCAATCATCAGGTTGTGCTGGCAACGAAATCTGTGACTGGCTATTAACGATTCGGTTACAGCGATCATAGTTCGTAGACCAATACAGTCTCCATTGCTCGGGAATGTCAAATGCCAAGACTTACTGAAGATCACACAAACACGTAGATTATATTTATGAGCAGACCAGGCTACTGAGCAAGGATCAATCATGAGGTGACGATTCACCATATATTACTTATGACATCCATTCCCATCTATTATATGCCGAATATCCGTTGTGGATATTCATAAGCTTTTACATCAGCATGCGGTTCCCTTGCAGTCCACTCTTTCCACTTTCTTACAGTCTGCAATGAAACTGTTTTAAGCGTTTCATGGATGTGGAAAGAGCCAATTACTCTGACGAGTTACGTCTATTTTTATGTCATTTTCCCATATGTTCTTACATTTTTTAACGCTAACATTGATTATTGCAACAAACCCAACGAGGTTACGAATTAAACTACGGCTCTAAATGGAAATGAGATCAGTGGAGTGGTAATATTGTACGAGTATAACAGAGAAAAGAAGACATTTTGTAATCATGCCATGGCATATTTAGTTTTGTTTTCATTTCTATTTTTTTTTTTTGGTTTTATTATTATTTTGTTATCTTTTATAGAAATAAACTAAGAAAAAAACGCTCTTACTTAACAATACAGAACCACTTAATTTACCACTTGCCGCCCCCTTGCCATCGCTTTCGTACTATTATGCCTTCCTGCCATTTATTCTAAAATTATGTGCAAGAATAGGAGTAAGAGTAACAAAGACAGAGAGAGAGAAAGAGAGAGAACAAACTGTTTATAAGTATGTAGTCGGTGGCGAACAACATTTAGAAAAATGTGTTGCTTTGCTTAACCATGCCACAATAATAATTTTTTGTTTCGTTGGTTTTTTTCCTTTATTTTTTTTTTGTTTTTTTTTTCTATTTTTAGATTTGAAGTACAAATTTTGCTCTTTAATTTACCTTTTCCTTTGCTGCCTTCTACCACTTTTCACTCTTCATATTTTGTTTTTGTTTTTGTTAACAGAAATTAAGAAAAACTATAAACGGCAGAAACGGCAACAGCAACAGCAACAGCAGCAGCATCAGCTTATAATTGGGTCAACAACTACACACTTACATACATACATACAACACTGACACCACTTTCACTTTCAGATTCTCTTTCGCTCTCTTTCTGTATCATTCTCTCTAGCTCTTGATTACTTTCTTTTTTTATGGTTTAACAAGTGCTGTTTTTAGGAGTATGTGTGTGTTCGTGTTGTGAATGTTTCTAAGAGTGCGTGAATTAGAATGCAGTGCCATAAGAGTGTTTATTTGTATCACCATGGCACGGCAGTAATTTAGTATTTAGTTTGTATTGCTTAATCAGCTTCCAGCTACAAAATTATACTCTTACACATACACACACATACACTCACACTTATAATTTTTTTTTTCTTTTTCCATTTGAAGAGAGGGAATCTCATTTTAAGTTTGTGGTTTTCTTTCGTTTTTTTTCTGTTTTTTTTTATTACTCTTCCTGTGTTAGAACATTAGTGCCACAAAATGTTTGTTTGCATATTACCAAGGCTAACAAATTATTGTGTTTTTTTGTTTTTATTTTGGTTTTAATTTATTTTTTTTTTTTTTGTTTTCTTCGGACCCTTAATTTGCTAGTGATAATGATAATAGCGATAAAAAAAAAGAAGGGGAAAAAACCAAGAAAAAATGGAACAACTTAAAGTATGAACGAATTAAAGAAAGATTTTATCTTGAAAAGTGTCAATTCATTCTAAAAAAAAATATAAAAAATAAATTCAGAAATACAGTTCAGTTTAAAAGTAAATTTTCTTTAAGAAAATAAAAACGAAATCATTAATTTTTACATTAAATTCAAAGCTTTACTTTGTATAATTAAAATGTTAAATCCTCACATCTTGTACAACTCGGTGCGATGAACAAGGTTGTGAGGCACTGGAGAAATTGGATCCACAGCAGAGTTTTTTTTATTCAGATACCAATTGCACGATTAACTGGACAGACATAAGGTCTGGTATCTTATAGAGAAGACTGTATAAATTACGGTTAACATTAACAGTAGATTTTCAATCGGAATGTCATCTCAACTGGCCAAGTGTCCTGGATGAAATAGAGTGTCAGCTATTTCGTTTACAGTTGTCAATTTAATCAGATCTGATCCTATCGGATATTTTTTTAACTTCACTCGAAATGTGAAGAAATTGCTATTTCAACATGGCTTTCAGTCTTTCTTTTTCTAGTAGAGGAATAATTAAGTACCGATGGCCCGAGCGACTATCGTTAGGCAACATGCTAAGCATGAAAATTTATATTATGGACGATTTCGATCCAATATATGGGGTGGGCCATTTAAAAGCTTAAATTTAAAAATTCAATAAAACCAAAACGGTTTGAAATTATGTCAAATTTATGTCTTTGCTGTTCAGAACAATCGTTCCGGTCAGAAATGGAATATTATTTCATTCATATGGCTGCCGCGGCTGGCCTCGCAATACCCCATTCACTTGGACCAAATTTCGTGCACTTTTTCGAGTGGCAATGATTAGTTGGCATAACACTTTTCTTCACCGCGGCACCACAGGAAATAGTCAAACGGTGACAAATCGTTGCTTCTTGGCGGCCAATTGACATCAACATTTCGGCTAATTAAACGGCCATCAAACGTTTGATGCAATAAATCGATTGTGGCATGAGATGTGTGTTAAGTTGCATCATCCTGTTGAAACCAAACATCGTTCATATACGTAAATACCATGTGCGACTAGTGTCTCCATTGACCATAATATTTGCAACCTCCTTATTTTCAAATAAATATGGGTCAATGATGCCTCTGCTCCAAAAGCCTCACAAACAGGTCAGTCGTAATGAATGCATTGGCTTCTGTAAGACCATGTGTGGGTTTTCTGAGTCCCAAATACGACAATATTGCTTAATAACGTACCCACCAAGATGAAAATGAGCTTCATCCGAAGCAGTTTCTCGTTGGCCCAATAAATCCCAACGTTGTTCAAGCGCAGATCTTTTCATTACGTTTAGTGGAGATAATATACTGAATTTTGTGACAGTGATTCAAAATAACCGATTGTTCAAATTTAAACCGATAGATGACCCACCCGATACTTCTATTTTTTGGTATATTTTTAATTGTCCAAGATAGATAAATTTTAACACCAGGATTGGATTATGAGGTGGAAACATGAAATAAAAGTGTTTTACTCTTTGAAGTCGCCGTAGTTTAGTAGGTAGTGTGTTGGCTTACTAGACGTAAAGCCCGTGTAAGTATCCCAGGTCAGGCATCAAAACGAAATATGAAAAAAAATTGTTCTTTGGCGATTTCCTCATAGCAGATTTCTGGCAAAAACTCCAAGAGTAAATAAACCTGCCATGAAAAAAGTTTCTCAAAAATCGGTCGTTCGAAGTCGACGTTAAACTGTAGGTCCCGCCACTCACGTATAAAAATTAACGCACACAACATGAGTGGTGTGAGAAGCTAGGTCGTAATCCTGACTGAAGGGTTGTAATGGCCAATTATGGTGAATAAAAGAGAACAACATTAACAACTGCATCCAGATGAAATACTCGAAAACAACACGATTATTATACTGCAAACATTTAATCATCTTAGCTTTTCTAATTTCAAACTAATTACAAAATTGTTTTATTGTTACCGACCAAGCAAACAGCAAAAGTTTATGAATATTTCCACTGTACGAATATTTATTCGTTACTCGCCGACTGTCTTTTAGGAAAGTTTTTTCTATTGTAAGATAAATACGTATATTAAACACAATTGAAATTGTTTGCTGGGTTATAAATATGCTGACAGAATAAAAACAGAAAAATTCAAAATACAAAACAGAGAATAAAAAACTTCTACAACAACACTTGAGTGGCATTTAAAGCGACACTTAAAAAGTTAAAATATTTCCGAAACATTAACAACACACCACAATAATAACAAAAACAACATACAAATCATAATTAACATGTTCGCACACACACACACACATACTCCCTCTCTCTCACACACAGTTGGGAAAAAAAAAAACAAAGCCATGAAGAAGAAAATAAAAGGAGAGCAATTATATAGGAATTATGAAAATAATAATTTAACACTGATATTAAAGTAAGTGTTAAAGTATTATTCCTTTTTCCTGCTTTTTCTCATAATAATAACAACAACAAGAATAACTTAAAAGCTTATAAATGAAAAAAACTTCATCCAGCAGTTACTTGACTATTCTGCTTAAATTTTGTAAATCCCTTTTAATAACTCAAGAGCTCGTTTTATCCCTACGTCTGTCTCTCTCTCTCTCTCTCTCTTACTTTCTTGTGCACTTATGCACTCTCTTTTTTTAGTTTATAACAACAGTTATAATATTTTCTTTATTTTCCTTATTTTTTTCATTTTTTTTTTTTTCTTTATTCACACTCACACTTGTTTAAAATCTTCGTTTGTTTGTTCGTTTGTTTATTTGTATGTTTATTTGTATGTCATTGAGCATAACTTACGATTAAATTTTGTCTTTTCTATACACACACATATACAAACATTAAAGTGCTTGTTTAAAAAGCGTATGCATGCATGTATGTATTTCTGTTTGCATTTTTGTTTGTTTGTGTGTTTGCCTGTGAAAGGAAAAACGGTTTCTGTTTGCATTTGTTTACAAAAGAGACAAAATCAAGGAAACGAATTGCAATCAAGTGTGTTTGTAGTGATTTTAAGTTTCTTTTTTCTTTCTCCCTCATTTTCTTGTCTTGTTTTTATTTTTTTCTCCCGTTATTTGTGTGCATAATAAAATTTCATTTCAAAAGAGAGAGAAAAAAATACTGCAAAATAGAAGGATAAGATGAGTGAAAGCAATGAACAAGAAAATAATGTTGGCGACAAGTGGATTTTTAGTCACTTTTCAAAAAATTACACACACTCGCACACAAACAAGTAAGCTATTCTTTTGAATACAACAACTAAAATCATACTTTGTTTGATGGTGTGTGTTAAAGAAGAAACATAAAAGAATTTTAAGATTTTTATGTATATTCGGCACAGTGTTAGTGTTAGGCAGGCAAGAGGGATTTTATATGAAGAAATGGTTCGAAATGCTTTAAAATCTTCAAAGAGTTTGTAAAGATTTGGATTTCTATTAGATCCACATGCATAGTCGTAACGAGGCAAATGAAGGGGTCTCTCTCTACTAATGAACTTTAGAAGAAAGGATAAAATACCAGAAACCAATTCTATGCTTGCAGTTTACATAAATACTGAAGTCGAGGTTTCCATTAGATTGGATAGTTTATTTGAAGTCATGGATTTCTATTAGATCCACATGCACAGCCGTAAAGAGGCAAATGACGGTCTCTCTCTCTACTAATGATGAAAATATCAACAACTAATGGAAGAACTTTAGAAGAAACGAAAAAGTACCAGAAAACAATCTTATGCTTGCAAGTTCTATAAATTTTAATACTAAATCCGATGTTTCCATTAGATTGGATAGATTATTTGAAGTCGTGATGACAGCTTTGGATCCTGGATTACGTCGCTATCTTTACTGAATACTAGAGTGACACTTTTCAAAAAAATTAATAATTTTAACCCAACTAGAGTCTTTAGCCAGGCCTATGCAAAGAAGCTTCAAGCTGTGTTTATCATGGACATCTCATTTGGCTTGTTCTATGCAATTTTTTTGGATGTTGTAGGCACTAGTCTACAAGGTGCTGTGTTGACTTATTCGACGTAAGGCCACGATTCAAACCCCAGGTTAGACATTTCCAACTAAACGAAAAATGAAAAAATATTCATGTGGCTACTTCCTCTCAGCAGATTTATGGCAAAAAAAAAAACTCTGAGAGTAAAATAAATATTGCCATGAACAGTTTCTCAAAAATATGTCGTTTAGAGTCGCCTTTAAACTGTAGGTACCGCCATTCATGTATGAAATTAACACACACAACATAAAGAGGTGTGAGAAGCCAGGTCGCAATCCAAAGTGAAGAGTTGTAATGACCAATTATGTATGTATGTTTATATGAGCTCCTCAACGACATGGGTGTTGTGCAGTGTATTAACATCCAGCAGTTGTGCTGGATCGGCCATGTCGTTCGGATGGAAAAGGATGTTTTAGCGAGACGACTATTTGAAGCCGGGATTAGCATAAGTCGCCTTAGGGGATGACCTTGTCTGCGTTGGAAAGATCAAATTGATGAAGCCCACGACTGGTGTGACTAAATGGCTCAGATGCGCAAGAATGTTTTATGGGCACTCGCCGTGTGTTAAATGTTTTTGACTACCAAAACCATCATTTGAGAGTAGCTCTAGGGTCTGTTCAGAGAAATCAGAGGTGATCCTAAGTTGTCCAATAGACTAATAAAGTCGATAGGCATGCCAACATGCTACATTTTTTTTTTTAGTGGACATGCCAAAAACAGACCAAACAGAAAAAACACTTCCAGTTCCAAAAACTGCTCTACTCAATTCCAAAACACTAACCCCTGCAGGGCAAGAAAATATACCAACTTGTCAGAGGTTTCGATTTTCCTTTTTTTGTTTTGAGGATTACACTGTGCATCAGTTTTATATTTGGGAGAAAGAAATGTTTGTTTTCTCCCAAGAAATTATATCCCAAAGCATATATTCTAGAGAATTAGCAAAAATATTCCATATAATTTGGCTTTTAAATTATACTTGTTTTTATTTTGCTTTAAAAACCATTTTTTATGGTTCTGTTTCATATGAAACATTGGTAGATTAAAACTTAAAAAAATACTAAAAACACACCCAAGATAATTCCATATTTTGTTTTGCAGTAATTGTTGAGAGCAGAAGAGTATTTCTGAAAACTTTTAAAATATTAGAAAAGAAAAAGAAATGTTCGAATTCTTGTTTACCCAAAGAGAGTGTAGTTTTTCTTTTTAAAGAATAAACAATTAAAATATAACTCAAAGATGCTCTTTCGAATACTCTCAAGGCTGCTGCATCAGTGCTTAAGCGCATATCACACGGTCGACACCCCCCTCCCCCCTATATAATTTCCTTTTCGTTATGTTCGAATTCATGTTTATTCAAAGAGAGTTTGGTTTTTCTTTTTAAAGAATAAACAATTAAAATATAACTCAAAGATCTATATAACCTTTAAATGTTGGGGCTTAATTAATTAATAAATAAATAACTAACTCAAAGATCTGATACTTTATTCCTCAATCTTTCATGGAAAATGTATTCGATTTTAATTTTTAATTTTTCAATTTTTCTTGTTTTAATTGAAAATGCTTGTTCGTTCGTGTCCTACTTTTTTCTTTTTTTATTTTTAACACATTTTTATTGTTTGTGGAGGCGATATTTACAACACTTAAGCTCATTAAAATTCAGACGACATTTTACACTTTGGCCATCGTTAATTTTCATTTCATTTTTCTTTTTTTTTTCTTTATAAATCCTCATTTAATTAAAGCACCATAATGTTTTTTTCGTCATAATAAATGAGTTGCCTGATACGCTGACAACGAATATTAATAAAGAAAAAAACAAAAACAAAAACAAATGTTAATGCCACTTAATCTGTGTGGCAACATGAAAACGAAACCAAAACGAAACGATATGAAATGGAATGGAATGGAATGAAATTCTCATATTCGTTTTCAATTGTTGTCCTTCCATCCTTCCTTCTATTTGAATGGTGATTAATAATGAATTTTTCTAATTATAAATTTACAAAAATGGGAGAGTAAAAGAGAGAGAGGAGAGAGAGCAAGAGATAGCATTTCGCCTCTCAGTTATTAAAATATTGTCTAACAAACGGCATCACTAATGTATTAACAATATGGCAGAAACACCCATAAACCCACGCATTGCATACTTAGATAAGTACATTCATTGCTTTGTTTGTATTCAAACATACACTTGAACACATGAAAAGCAATCCTTTACACATCTACACACTCATTTTCTTATACTCTACACATATCACTCATCAAATGGAAGAACTACTCATCAAGCTGGCTTTAAACAAAGCAAGAATGACTGAAGCTTTCCTTCTTTCTTCATGCAGTTGTCGTTGGTTGAAGTATGAGAAGGAATAATAACACAGGTTCTTTTAAGTTTAAATTTCTTTTTCAAATGCAAATTGAACGTTTCCAAACACTATTTATTTTATTACAAATATATAGGTGGATGCATTTAAAGTTTAAATTTAAAAATGCAATCAAACAAAGCCGTTTGAAATTTTGCCAAATTTATTCGTTTGGCACAGTACCTCATTCGATCGGACCAATTTTCGTGGACTTTTTCGAGTGTATGAGGTCGTATCTCAGCAATGGCATCACGAATGTTAACCTTCAAATGCTTAATTGTCTCTGGTTTGTCGGCATAACACTTTTCTTTAACAGTGACCCACGGAAAATAGTCCAACAGTGTCAAATCGCAGCTTCTTGGCGGCCAATTGACATCACCATTTCGGCTTATTAAACGTTTGACGCAATAAATCGATTGTGGCATGAGATGTATAGCAAGTTTCAGCATCCTGTTGAAACCAAACATCGTTCACATACAAGAAATCGGTTATCATGATTATTTTCAAAGAAATATGCGCCAATGATGGCTCCTCTCCACTAGCCTCACCATCCAGTCAATCATAATGGGTGCATTGGCTTCTGTAAGACAACGTGTGAATTTTCTGAGCCCCAAATACGGCAAATTTGCTTATTAACGTACCCGCCAAGATGAAAATGAGCTTCATCCGAAAAGATGACGACATCATCGTTTAGTATCTCGTTGGCCCAATAAATCCCAAAATTGCTCAAGTATAAGTCGATTCATTACGTTCAGTAGAGATAATTTACAGAATTTTATGATAGAATAGAATGACATAAGTATTGCCAGATTCGAAGCAACCCATGGTTTTAATTCATATCGATGGTGGCCTACAATTTTTTAAGCGTAAATAATATTCGAGAAATATTCCCTTTATTCTTGCCTCTGGAATTTTTTATGATGTCTTTCCAAAACTTTCTTCACTTTTGTAATCATGGATTGTTAAGTGGAATATTTCCAAAAAACCTATTGTTGTCATTCCATGTCTAATTCTTCTTGCTTACTTAATTGGCGATTAACAACCCGATTAACGGATTTCGGCCTGCCTTTATACATCCTACCAGACTCTTCTGCTTCTTGCTGGCCTACGCCAGTTAGTCACACCAATCGATTACAGGATTTCCTCGATTTGGTCCTTCCAACGCAAACAAGGTAGTCCTATTCGCCGATTTCCGCAAATCCCGCATCAAATACCCGTCTCGCCGCAGAATCGTCCTGCATTCGAACGACATGGCCGAGCCAGCGAAGCGAATGGATATTAATATGCTATACATCGTCCATGTCATTGAGGAGCTAATACAGCTCACTATTGGATCATCGCCAACTCGCACTGGGCCGAAGATCTTACGTAGGATTTTACTCTCGAATACTCTCAAGGCTGATGCATCAGTGCTTAAGCGCATATCGCACGGTCTACCCTCTATATTAATTCCCTTTTCGTTATTTCCTCATAAGAAGCAACATTGACGATTATCGAATTCCTGCTTAGCACTTTGCCTTGCTTCTACTGGCATTCGAATAAAGGCTACTAATAAGTGTGGAGGCTCTCATTTAATTCGTCGAGGTCTTTTGAAAAAAGTGGTGATTGCCATTCAACTGATTGTTCGACAATAACTTGCAAAATGTTTAGAATGTTCAGAGAGACGACAGTGAATTTCCTGTTGAAATGCCGGTAACATTCTAATGGAGACTCGATTGACGTTTATGATTTTGTCAGCTATAGAATGCATAGTAGTAACACGATAATTATTTGGATCCACAGATGCCTTTTCCTTCTGCCACTTGGTGAGCCCAACATTTATTCTTCTAAGAGTTATGAACGATTGGCTAGACTATTTGCCAACTTATACAAAATTCTGCTATAAAGAAATCATCATGGAAAACGTTCACAGCTAGGGACTCATAGGTCTTAGTTCATTGAATTTATGATATTGATATCACTGGGGCGTAAAGAAATGTGTGGGTTTCATGTGTTTTGCTTCCACAGTTAATCTGAACCGATATGGAGACAGCTTGCTACTATTTAGAACTTAACAAACATATTTTTGGTCTCCATGAGATGATGCAAGTTCTTCTGCCTGTTGTCTTAATGGCTTGTCGTAGTGTACTTCGTTCTTTTCTAAAAAATTTCGTGTTAAAGTAGCAACGTCCTCTGATAGGTCCCTAAAGAATGAATGAAATTTCGATATCATGCTGCATATGGCTTGTAATTCTCTTTTCGGTTCTCAAGTAAAATTGTGCCTGATGATTCCATGAAAACCAATAAAAGAAATACTTTCCAAAAATAAATTCAAACATTAAAAAGCCTGTACATGTATGTATGTAAGTTTTTAAAAACGCACTCTCAACTAAATAGTTGTCACGGAGTACTTGTGCTACTTTTTTGTCTTTGAGACGACATCAAAAAAATAATGAGAAAAGTGAGGAGTAGACAAAGAGAGAAATAGATGAAGAGAAGAGAGAGCAAAGAGAAGAGAAGCGCAAAAAACATTAAGAAGTTTTATTGTATAACTTGTTCTAAATGTGAGAATTTAAAAACAAAAATTTGAAGGAGAAGAAGCAGAAAATTATATTCGCATTTGCTGTCAAAGCAACAACTAAAACAAAAAGGCTAAAGCCTCAGCTAAAAGAGAAAGAGTTAAAGCAAAAGCAACAACAAAAACAAAAACATCATAACAAGACTAGTTTTTAAGACATTGAAAAATCTCTTAAACGCACTCAGAATATAAGATTTTTTTCTTTCTCTCTTTTTGTGATTTTTCGGAATGCATTAAACTTGTTTAAGTGCAATGCATGCATACATGTACATACATATATATTTCATGTTATTGTTGTTGTTGTTGTTGCCGTATTAATGTTTGATTAAGGACAACACATCACCAGCAAGAACAACAACAACAATTGCGGCAAAAGCATAAAGAGTTGAAAGACATTAAAATCATTGGGGAATTTCTTTGTAGTTGTTGTTGTTGTTGTTGTTGTTGTGTTTTGTGACGTATTTGGAGTAGAAAAAACATGTCAAGTTTTTGTCGCCTTCTGTCAAAGATAATTGGGAAGAATTGCTTCAAAATTTAAAATTTTATATGTTCAAACGCCTTAAACTAGGCTAAGATTTTGTTTAAAAAGTGAATCATATCGTTATTAACAGAGTGTTTGTTGCTTTGTTTTTTTATTTTGCTCAGCCTCAGTGAAAAACTAATTAACAGAAGAAGCAATAGAAAGTAGTTGCCCAAGACCAACATAATGTCGATCAATAATGGCAGAAATAGCAAAAACCGGACAAATAATGTGACGACATTAAAATGTGTTATAGAGTCCTTAACGGGATGAATCTTTTAACAGCCCTGTGATTTTCTGAAGAATAAATATTACTTACTTGATGGGTCTTACAACCTTTTAGTCAATATTACGACCTTGTTTCTCAAATTCCTCCATTTGTTCTCAAGAATACTAATCATTTAGAATAAATACTCAGATTTAAGATTTCTTAGCTGGCTTCTATTGCCATTGATACTACATTTCAGTCCTATGTAATTTATGGCAGTAGCTGCTGACCTAAATTATGTTGCGGTTATTTAATCTGTACATCATTTTAAAAACTTAGAAACCTCCTGGTAATATGGTATCTTCTTTCGATGGTAAATTATGTTTCTTTTTCCATAATTTTCAATTAAATTACAAACGAAAGGCATAAAGAAACAACACTTTTTTCCCCCATTTGATATGCAATAAACAAACCCCACGAAAACCACATGTTTTTTTACACTCTTTTGCCTTCAATTACTTTGCTGTCCTACAAAACATTGCTTGTTTTAATTTTCATTTACCCAGTTCTTGTTGTTGTTTCTGTTGTTATTCATTTTTGTTTTTCTCTCATTTTCTAGTTACAACAGTTGAGCCGAATATGTACACCACATGCATACCCGTTGGCGGTGGCAATTACACGGCTGGCGGTGTTTATGCACCGACAACGATGGCCAATGCAACAACAGACACACTGGCATCTGGTTTCGAATCGGCGGGATATGCTGCCTATTCAACGGCACTCAGTGTAACGATTGCCATTGGTTGTAGTCTTTTAATACTGAATGTCCTTATATTTGCCGGAGTCTACTATCAGCGAGACAAGACACGTTTGGAGGTGAAGACACTGCAAAAACAGTATCAGCAACGCAGCATGCATCAGCAAGTGCCCTCATATCCGCCAGATCCAATTAAACACGCTCACTACCATATGGGACATTCGCAGAGTGCCAATGTTATCGTTGATGTAGAGAATCATGGGGATCAAGGCACGATACTACTTACGGCCAGTGATGTTAAGCAACCACCGCCACCACACATGTGCACGAATACGGCCATGCAAATAACACAGCAACAGCAACAGCAACAACAACAACAACAGCAGCAGCATCAGCAGCAGCAGCAACAACAACAAATGCAAGCTGCTGTTAATTCGGCCAACAATACAAATTTATGTTCAGCTAAACAAGCAACAACAACAACCGTCTTAAATGCCATGGATATGGGCTCAGCAGGAGCTATGATGGGATCGAGCATTATTAATAATGTAACCTACAGCACGACAACGAAACAGCAACAGCAGCAGCAGCAACAACAACAACAGCAACAATTACAGCAGCAACAACAACAGCAACAACAACAACATCAATTAAATGTCCAACGTGAACATTTACAAATCAAAGGCATGTCCACGACCACTGTTAATGTTGGCTCCGGCAATGCCAGCAGTGGTGGTGGTGGTGGTGGTGGTGGCGTTGTTGGTGTTAGTGGAGCAGGTAGCGGTGTAGGCATTGGTGTTGGCCTTAGTGTTGCCTCCATGCAACCAAACAGCACACAAACATTTGGTCGCAATACAACCACAGCCAGCAATCCCCTGAATTCAGCCACTGCTTTAGCGTATAATAATGGCATGATGACGTTGCCAAAAGCAGGTACCCTGCATCATACAAATACCATCAACTATGGACGCAATCCGGGTGGAGGTGGCAACGTTAGCGTTGGTCTAGCAAGCAGTAGTATTAGTGCTGCCTTATTAGATGGTCGTGGCAATATGCTGATGGCAAACACTAGTAACACCAGCAGCACAATGCCAGGCCAACAGGATTGCATGACGCTACCAAGAAATTTGTCCATGTCATCACGGCACAATCTATCTTCAGGTGAGCGAATGTTTTCAAATATATTTTAAAGATTTTTTAAAGATTTTTTCTATCATGATTTTTTTAATGTTGCTATGCGAAGGGGGGTAGCGGAGTTGGTGGGAAGGGAAATCGCAATTATTAATAAGGAAAACATAAATATTTTTGTTTTCATATTATTTTTTTGTTGTGTGTTTTTGTTTTTCTCTCTCGAGTGATATTTTGTTAATTAAGAGCATGTTCGAAAAAATGTTCGAAAATATTCGAAAAAGAAAAAAAGTTCAAGTTGTAGAAATTTGTTGAAAATGAAAACTTAATTAATTATAAAGTTTTTGTTTTCGGTTTCGGTTTTTCTCTGTTTCTGATTGTATCCGATTGCTTTGCGTTGTTGCTATTGTTGGTAACCAATACAACATATTGTACAACACCTTTGAAGAGGTGGGCATTCGAAAGTTTTGTTTTTTTTTAATGAAACTTTTTCTGATTTTACCAGACACATACATACGCACAAACACTCATCCATTCAAACATGATTCATTGAATTATTTCATGTGTAGTAACATATTGAATTAATTTTTGAAAGAAAACAAAAATAATATTAAATAAACAACAACAACATTACAAACAACAACAACACATTACTTTTAAATACACCTGTCAGCAACGATCAACACAACTCTTGAAATTTGAGCAACAAAATATAGGACTCCCATGCAATTGGAATTCAGAAGAAAAGAAAACAGAAACTTTCGATAGGGGATTGTTTTTATCAAAAGAAATATCGATGAGTTATCGATAAAGTTGAAATTGGAATTGTAATTTTATGGATATTTAATTAATATTGGGTCATATAAGAAGTTAATGCGGTTTTTTGTTACTTGATTGTGGTTATGTCCGCAGTTTGGGGCAACAGTAATTCGATTGTGTTCAAGTTGAAGTCATTGATTGAAATATTTAAAGCCAAATGCCACAAAAATATAACGAATACAGAGTACAGTGTGACTGCTATGGCTAAATGCCGTAACCAGCAGCTATTCGCTCTCCATTCACTTCATTCTAAATTGCCAAACTCTGAAAAGTACATTTCTTTTCACAATTAGGGCCATTATTACAATTTGCCGTTAACTAAAGGGAGGACTTTAACGGCCTTATAAATTGTTTTTCATTATTATGAGTACCCAATACGATAGAAGTGAGCGTTAAGCTAAAGGGAGGATCATGCTGCCGATAACTTTTAAAGTTAAGTTTATGTTCGAACTTGCCATATTCCATATTATTTTCAATATGGCAACTTCAAATGTAAATAAAATGAGCATATACAATAAAAAAAGAAGCCGGTCATTGCCACTGCGTTAAAAAAACGTGTTTAATTGAGCAGTGTTATCGACATTGCTACGGCACTGCCATATTTTTGAAAAAGTTTACTTTATTTTATCATTAGGTTGTAATAACGAAAAGAATTTAAAGTTGACTTTAAAGTTCACTTTAACTAAAGTTACATTTAACTAAACCCAACTTTATCGGGAAGTTGTAATAATGGCCCTTAGTGTCGCAGTAGTCTAACAGGAAATGTATTGTCTAACCAGACGAAAGCCTAGTTCAAAACTCGACTGGAACAAAACAAAATATGAAAAAATTATTGCTTTCGGTGACCTTTTCCTTCAACAGTCTACTGGCATATACTCTGACAGGCAGCAAAATTTGCCAGTTTTTTAAATCAGTCGTTCGTTAAACTGTAGACACCACCGCTCATTGATAAAATTAACACACAGAATATGAGTGGTGTGAAAAGCTAGGTTGTAATCCTGACTAAACGATTCTAATTAAGTAAGTGTCGTAAAACAAAAACACTGGTTATCTGGTTGGAGGCACTAAGCGTTAATCATGTGACAGCTTTTAATTTTCTAACTAACTCCGTATTGTTTACTTACTTAATTGGCTACTAACAACTTCTTTATCGGATTCCGGCCTGCCTTCAAGATTGTGTCTGTTTCTTGCGCGCCTACGCCAGTTAGTCACAACAGTCGAGGGCTTCATGAATTTGATCTTTCAAACGCAGAAATTATGCTAATCCCGGCATCAAAAAGCCGTCTCGCCAAAACTTTTCCATCCGAACGGCATGGCGGAGCCAGCACAGCTGCTGGATGTTAAAACACTGCGCATCATCCATGTCGTTGAGGAGCTCATACAGGCATGCATACATAATTGATCATTACAACCCTTAAGTCAGCATTACGACCTAGTTTCTCACAACACGTATGTATATTGTATGTGCTAATTTTATACACGAGGGGAGGGACCAGAGTTTAAAGGCGATTCCAAATGACAGATTTTTTAAGAAACTTTTTCATGGCAGATTTATTTACTCTCAGATTCTTTGCCACAAATCTGCTGAGTGACAATGGCCAAAGAAATTTTTTTCAATATTTCGTTTTGTTAGCATTGTCTGAGCTGGGATTTGATCCGTGGTTCCTACCTACTAGACTACGGCGACTACGTAGGTCAAACAAACGTAGCTCGCAAGCTCTCATCGGTGATTCATAGTCAACAAAGAGATGTTGTGTGACGACTTTTTCTTCATGGGTCGTCTCCAGGATTTGACGTAATGTGTACCTCTGGTCGATGATAGACTTGTCAGGCTTGAAGCCACACTGATGAAGTCCAATCAGTGTGTTTTGACGAGTGGCTTTAGTCATTCACACAATACGCTTGTAACAACCTTGTATGCGATAGGAAGAAGGCTTAGCGGGGGATCTCCTTTTTGTCTTCAAATGCGAACCTGTGAGCAAGTATTTACCACCACCACCAATATTTGGAATTTCTCGTTCACAGGAGAAGTTTCATTGTTTGTATTTTCTTAGGCATCCGCCTTATGGTCAGATGAGAATCCATTGCCTCAGATTTTTGTCAAGAGAGATTTCATGAAATTGTCTTCAATTAGGCATCCTACTGTGAGTATTTAATAGGAATGCTCAACTTCATATACAAAATAATGGATGTTTTTAATTACAACTCTACAAGACGCTCATCCTCCCCGTACTTCTTTATGGTGCAGAGGCATGGACCCTATAAAAGCACTGATACAGCAGTCTTGAGAGTATTCGAGAGATAAGTCTTACGTAAGATCTTCGGCCCAGTGCGAGTTGTGACTCCGCAATGTCGCTCGAATGGAGGAGGATGCTCCTGCGGAGATTTACGGAAGTCGGCGAAGAGGACGACCTTCTTTGCGTCGGAAAGACCAGAACTAGGAAGCCCTGTCATCGATTGGTGTGTCCAACTGGCGTAGGCGCGCAAGGAACAGAGGCACCTGGAAGAGTGTGTTAAGGTAGGCCGAAATCCGTTAATCGGGTTCTTAATGGCTACTTAAGTAATATATTTTAAACTACACTTTATACTTCGTCAAAACAAAATTAAAAAAAAGAAACAAATCTGCATAATTTTTTTTTTTGTCCATTCATTCATTACTTTTATGTCTCCTTTCAATGAAAGAAAAAAAGATCAACAACAAACAGGCTATAAGAGACAGACAAAGTTTATCCTGAACTTCCTGCGCTTTTGTGTCTCAATTTCTTTTTGCAGACTTTTAGGGAAACTTGCTAACAACAACCCAATTAAACAACAAAGTAAAGGAAAATACGAGAATATTGTGCAATGACAATGACCAAAAGCAACCAAAAAAAAAGTCGAAGAAGGATAATAAAAAAATGATTAAAACATACATACACTCACACACGCATATACAAATTGCTAAAGGCGACAACGAAAACGTTATTTTTCTTCCACTTTTTTTTTCAATAAAAACGGAAGTCAAGAAAATGGCTCCTATTTTTCTATTAAAGTCAGTTCAAGGAAAAAATGTTCCACAAATAAAATCTCTTCTGTGTTTTTGTTTTTTACTGCCACAAACTTGGAAAAACCTTAACAAAGTAAAGAAAGAAATAAAGAACTGGAAAAAAGAATAAAAAAGTACATTTTCTTAGCTTAACAAGAAAAAAAAGGAATTCAAAAAATAAGAAAACGTATGAACTAACCTTAAAAATGTACCAGCATTCAGAGTGAAACAAAAGATGGTACTTTTTGTCGTTCTTAAGTTTGGTTTTATTGTTCTTTTCTTGTTTTTTTTTATTGTGTACCATTATCCGTCGGATATAATGAAATTACAGGCAAAGCACTTTGAACCTGAAAACCGAAGATGCCTGCAGAAAATAAAAGGAAGAATAACCAACCAACAAAAACAAAAAGAGCATTTTAGAAATAATGATGGAATATGAGAACAGAAATAAACACCAAATCCACAAGCTCCTTTACACTCAAAAACTGGTGATAGTTGTTGAAAGGATACAACAATTGGAAAAAAGAAAATGTTTACCAATAAATTTTTACCAATAAATTGAAATTACAACAGGGATGTTGATCCCAACGATGGATATGAAGGCTCTGCTTAATGAAGGTATATCTGTACGATCTTGTTAGTCATCCCAAGTGTTTGAGTGGAAGCGGAAACATAATCTGCATATCTTAGAATAGCAACCTCATCGGTCCTGTGCTCAGTTTCATTAGCTAATAGAGAGGCAACGGATCCAAATAGCCTTATAGCCCAATAACCATAAACAGGGAGACCATAGTATTTTATGTGGAACTCCATAAATTACGGAAAACGCTTGAAATATTATTTGAACGAACGAAATATAGGTGTAAGAAATAAGACACTCTTGGACAGTCAATTTGTCTTTAAGTCTCTTATAAACTACGCGTTTATGTCGAGAGCATGACTGGAATCTCAAAACGCACACAACAACCTGACCACTCATAACGGATGCATGGATACCGGGCAAAATCGAACAAAGAATGGAATTGTATGGAAAATGGAAGTAGTGGGATGGAAAGCCTTGTTATCAAGGAATCCAAAACAGTTTTCGTTACGGTCGGGCATTACTTAGGATCGGAGATATAGGCGACGAAGCTAATATCTTTGTTATCGGCCAAATAAAATGTCATTGACAAAAAAATGCAGTCATCGACAAAAAATGCAAGTCATCTACAAAAAATGCAAGTAATCTATAAAAAAATGCAAGTTATCGTTAAAAACTCCAACTTATCGACAAAAATGCCATTCATCCACTAAAAAATGCAAGTCATCGACCAAAAACTGCGACTCATCGACAAAAGAGCATGTCTTCTACAAGCAGAATCCAAGTCATCCACTAAAAGTGCAAGTCATCCACAAAAATGCAAGCCATTGACCAACAAATGAAAGTCATCGACCAAAAAAATTTATGTTATCAACAAAAAAAATGCAAGTTATCAACAAAAAAGTGCTACTCATCGCCCAAAAAATGCAAGTTATCAACCAGAAAATGCAAGTAATCGACAAAAAAATCTGAGTCAAAAAATTAACCCAGTGTTATTAGAATACCAACCACATACATCAGATAACATCCAATATTTCAACAGCTATCATTAAATTAGCATCCATAAAAGGTATACAAAGGTACCAAAATATTAAAAAGGCCACAAAGTATCAAAATTTTGTTCTTTTGTAAAGAAATTAACTTTTTTACTTTTCGCTTTGTAAGCAGCTCTTTTATATCACCAAATATGCTTAAAGGTTATTTATTTCAGAAGTTTTTCTTAAGATAGACAATGGAACCAACTGTATTATATTAAACAGTCAAGTTTAACAGAAAATACTTTGTATTTTGCAAACAGAAATTAATTACAATCCATAGACTGCATTGGACTGGCTAGTCTTCTGAGTTTAACTTGGCGACAATAAAAACTCCAGGACCTTGAGAGAAAAAACAATTCAAATAACAACGCTATACCCGCACACTATACCTTAGCCAACAATACCAATGACATTTACAACCAACAACAATGACATAAGCTAGCTATTGACAACCAAAAGCGAAAACATGCTAAAAAGAGAAATACTAAAACGGCGAGGAACAAAAAATAGAAGCACTTCTGGAAGCAGTGTACAAGGAAGAGTGGCCTTTTATGTCTTTAATAACGAAGCAAATTGCATAAAAACAACGGGATAAAAATTACAAACTGCAAACAATGGCAAAGAACAACAACAACAACCAACCAACTAAACAAACTAAAAGAAATCGAAAAAAGAATCGAAAGAAATTGGAAAAAAAAATTGAAATCAAAACGTGTGATAATGCACGATTTCAGCCAGAAAGGAAATCAAATGGATGTGAGTGAAAAAAGGAAAAAAATTCAATGAACGTTTGCTCTTCAGAGACCATGGGTTCGAAGAAGTGAAAAACGAAAATAAAAATTCGTACGGAATTAAATTAAAAAGAATTCATTTTTGCATTTCCAATGACATTGTCGTTGCATGGCTTGGCAGCAAGGATTGGCACAGAGAGCGTGAGAGTAGAACAATGAGCTGAATATGCTGCCACAAATTGAAAAACCATAAATTTTCCAAAAAAAAAATTTTTCATTCTGTTGATTTTCTATTAAAATAAACAAATTTCCGGTTTTCTTATGCCATTTCAAACGTCTTTTGTTAGCCTTGTTGCTAAAAAATAATGGTGATGATGGTAGTGGGAAAATAAAAAATTTCGTTTAGACGTTGGAAAAAAATTCATAAATTCCACAAAAATGAGATGAATGAACAAGAAACCAATAACTTGTAAAATAGTTGAAAAGAAAATATTGACGAAGGCCATGAGAAGTAAAAGAATGGAATTATTGATAATGGCAATGGGTTTGCATAAAAAATCCAAATTATTTTATATTTCTAAAAAAAATAGGCAAAGAACTCAGCATAATCGTTTATATATTAAGTCTTGGCTCACTATTAAAGCTTCATACGTTCAGTTAAAGGATTCAGATTTGTCTTCTTCGACTTTTTGACGTAAACTGGCTTGCATTCAGATTCTTTGATTTTTACGAACGACTGAAAACAGAAAGCTTACATACATACATACATTCATACATACATATATACATACATACATACATACATACATACACACATACATACATACATACATACATACACACATACATACATACATACATACATACATACATACATACATACATACATACATACATACATACACACATACATACATACATACATACATATATACATACATACATACATACATACATACACACATACATACATAATTGGTCATTACAACCCTTTAGTAAGGATTACAACCTAGCTTCTCATGCCACTTATGTTGTGTGTGTTAATTTTATACATGAGTGGTGGCGGGATCTACAGTCGATCCCGAACGACAGATTTTTGAGATACTTTTTCATGGGAATTTCATTTACTCTCAGAGTTTTTGCCAGAAATCTGCTGAGAAGTAAACGCCGAAAACAATTTTTTCAGTTTTGAACCTCGTGGCCTCACATCTAATAAGCCAACACACGACCTACTACACTACGGCGACTGCAGAAAGCCTATGTTTTTCAAATTGATGGATAAAGATTTCCTTATAAAATGCAAAGGAACAGCAATGTGAAGCCGTATGGTTTCCTAGACTTGCAAATAATATTCTAGACTAGCACTAGGTGATACCATTTCGGACTGATACTAATGAATTAGGAATTAAGCGTGTTCACTGTTAAAATTTTTTTTATAAACACATTAACGATTCGCTTGTTTTCAACAGCTTTTTACTATTCTTGATAGAATGCCTTTTTATAAAATATATTCTAAGGAAACCATTGAATTCATTTCAAAGAAAAACACGAACAAATTTTCAAATCAATTCACTCTTTCCTATATTATGTGCCAAAAAAAAAATAAAATAAAATGAAAATAAATAAAGAACAGTAAACATTCAATAAGAAGGTTCACAAAAGAGAACAGCAGCAGAAACAGCAGGAAAAGAGCAACAAGAACAACAACAACAGGATAAAAAAATAACGCGAGAAAATTGAAATTGAACTAATATTGTATGGATTAAGGACAATGGTTTTGAATGCTTTGCTTGTGTGCCTCTTTCTTTCTTTTACTGCCAGGCAACAAAAAAAAATTTTCCTAAACACACACAAACGCACAACCGCACGTACATACATACTTATTTTAAACATACTTTTTAAGTTTGAAACACATACAAACACAAAGTATAAGAATTTATTTATTTAGTTATTGTAGTAAAATGTGTGAAAAACTACCATCCTCTCTCTCTCTCTCTCTCTGTGTCTCAGTCTCTCTTTCTCTATGGAATATCCCGATAGGCTGTGTTTAAGTTTCAGTAAAAATTAAAGTTAAAATAGACGATAACGATGATGACAGCAACGATGATGCTGTTAATGGTGGGAGTGGTGAAGATGGTTTCTGTTTGTTGTTGTTGTTGTTTTTGTAAAAAGTACCATAATTTTGTTACAAATAAAAATATATATTACAACACCAACAGCAATAGCAAGAACAACAAAGTTAAACCATCAACAAAAATATTTTACCAACGTGGAGTTCAATGTACTTGATTTAAGAGAAACTATCAGTGTATGTGTGTGTGTGCGATTTCTCAACTATGTAACAGAGTGTGCCTACACATACAAATACATGGATGGTATGTATGAAGGCCTGACTGGCTGTATAACATGAGTGACTGACTGACTGACTATGCCGTTTTGCCTGAATGCCATGGCAAAATTTTCAAAATATGGCAAAAATATGTCCGCATTTCTTTTCATTTTTTTCTTTTCATCTTTCTCTCCCTTACTCTCTGACTCTCTCTCTCACTCACTTTGTCTTGTTATGAAACCAGTATTTTGTGTTTCTTGTGTGAATTTTACTTCTTTGTATGTATGTGTAGGTGTGTTTGCCAGCTTGTTTTCATCTACATGTGTCAGAATCACAAGAAAAGGTTGTTAAACTATATAGAACAGTAAAACCCATACACATACATACATACGCTTACACACACACTCATATATATAGATATATATATATGAAACGCTAACAGCAACTTTGGCCAGCATAAAAAATAATGCGAAATAATCAAGAAAAACTGACTTTTGGTTAAAAATTATTGTGCAATGAACTGCAAAGACACAAACACACAAGCACTAAACACAGTGGTATCAACCATTGCATGAAATCAAGGTCGAATTCGTACTCAAATTTTTTACATTCAAAGAGATATTTTTAAAACAGCCATCAGTTGAAATTGTAATATAAAGAAGGGTTTATTTAGTCAAATAGGCATTGAATTAAAAGGCTTAGTAAAGCCTTGGAAACCCAAGGCCATTATCCCTTTTATTGGACAAATTTGACCGTTTGTATGAGAATTTACCAAACAAACGATTCTTGGAATTCAAACAGGACTTTTTCACTTAAGGTTAGATACATACATGCACATACATAAGTGTTCATTGCAATCCTTCAGTTAGGATTACGACCTAGTTTCTCACACCACTTATGTTGTGTGTGTTAATTTTATACATAAGTGACGGGACCTCGATTCCGAAAGACAGATTTTTATGAGAACCTTTGGCATGGCAATTTTATGTAACTCTCAGAGATTTTGCCAGAAATCTGCTGAGAGGAAGTTGCCAAAGAAATATTTTTTATATTCTGTTTCGTTGGAGATGTCTGGCCTGGCATTTGAACCGTGTCCTCGCGTCTAATAAGTCAACACACCACCTACTAGACTACGGCGACTTCTATCGATGATAACGGAAAATCTTTGAATTCGAACAGAACTTTTTCACTTAACGTTGCATGAGTAAATAACTTCTGATTTACACTCGCTTTTGTTGCACAACTTAGCGAAATCCGGTACACCATCATGTGTATTCTAGTGATTCTAACGGGTATGTTGTTTGAAGCCGCCGTAGTCTAGTAAATAGTGTGTTGGCTTATTAGACGTAAAGCCAGGGTTCCAGCCCCAGGCCAAACAAAAAGACAAAATACAAAAAGTATTTCTTCGGCGACTTCCTCTCAGCAGATTTACAGGAAAAAACTCTGAGAGCAAATAAAATTGGCATAAAAAGTTTCTCAAAAATCTGTCGTTCGGAGTCGACTTTTAACTGTAGGTCCCACCACGCATGTATAAAATTAACACACACAACATAAGTGGTGTGAGAAACTAGGACGTTGTACAATGGATCAATTCGACTTCCAGGTACTGTACTTGTCTTAATTGACAAGTACTCGTCCTCTCACCTAACCTAACCTAACGGGAATGTGTGCAATATCCAGAATTCTGTATTAAATCAGAGGCCACAAATTACCTCCTAAACCACTGTTCCTCGTCATAAATATCTCATACTCGTCTCTTTTTTCTCTTTTTTTTCATAATTTTTTTGTTTTTTGTTTTGATTTCGTCTTGTTCATATCGCACAACAGCAATCTGTATTGGGCTGGAAGCGATGGGGAAACAATATATAATTGTGTGTGTGTGTCTGCCTGAAATTCTACTCCTTTTGTGTAAAATAATCCACAAATACAAAGAAGACGAAAAATAAACAGTAATTTAACAAAATTAAGTAATTTTTCTTAAGATAAATATTGAATCAGTTCAGTTCAGATCAGATGAGAAAAGAAAAATATATCTAAAACGAAAGGAAAAGCAGCAAGAAAATAAAATTCTTTTTTTTCGTTCTCTCCTTCCCTCTCTCTTCACCACTTCTCTCAAGCCCGATTAAATAATATTTGAAAAAGTAAATGTGAAAAAAAAATAAAAAAAAGGAAATGATGAACATGACATGATAAGAAGAAGTAAATAAATATTATTCAGGAACATTAAATACATTTTGCGCTTTGTTTTGCTTTTCCAAAGAAAATAAAAAATAAAAAGGATCGGCCATAAATTTTAAAGCAATGCAGCAATTGTGGAGTCCAAGAGAATCAATAAAATTCGATAGAAAAAAACAAATTGAATAAATAACTCAGATGTCTCAACTTCATTCGAATTCAATTTCAATTTCGAATTTCTTCATAGCAATTAGCAGAGCTTTTGCTAAAAAAAAAATTTTTCAATACATGTCTCTCTCTGATCCATCGGATGGGCCATCTATCGGTTTAAATTTGAATCACTGGTTATTTCGAATCTGGCAACAGATATGTCATTCTATTCTGTCACAAAATTCAGTATATTATCTCCACAGAATGTCATGAATCGATTTACGCTTGAACAACTTTCGGATTTATTAGAAATTTATTTCCAAAACAAAGACAATTTTGATCGGAAATTGCATGAAAATGTCGTACAAACTTTGGTCGCAAAGAAGGACCAACAACCAAACTTATTGCTAAAGTTAATGAAACTGCTTTCATTACTGAGGCGACAAGACGTGAGCATGCTCGTACAGTCCGTATACCCGAAAATATCATAGCTGTGGCTGAGAGTGTGCGTGTGAATCCATCAAGATCAACTCGTCATCGTTGTTATGAATTGAACATTTCACGCACTAGTTTACGTCGAATTTTGCGAAAAGATTTTGGTATAACGAATTACAAAGTTCAATTGGTCCAAGAGTTGAAGCCGCAAACCCTCCGCTTTGTTTTCGCTTAGCTAGATGGGCCAATGAGAAACTGCACGATGATGTCGATTTTGCCAAAAAAAAATCATCTTTTCAGAGGAAGCTCATTTTCATCTTGGTGGATACGTTAATAAGCAAAATTGCCGTATTTGGGGCTCAGAAAAGCCACATGTGGACTTACAGAAGCCAATGCACTCATTTCGGAAGACTGTTTGGTGCTGCTTGTAAAGCGGAGGCATCATTGGCGCACATTTCTTTGAAAATGAAGACGGTGCAACCATTACGGTCAATGGAGACACCTATCGCATCATAATAACCGATTTTTAGTAGCCGCTCTTCATGGCATTGATGTCAGAGATGTTTGGTTTCAACAGGATGATGCAACTTACTACACATCTCATGCCACAATCGATTTATTGCGTGAAAAGTTTGATGGCCATTTAATTAGCCGAAATGGTGATGTCAACTGGACGCCAAGAAGCTACGATTTGACACTGTTGGACTATTTTCTGTGGGTCGCCGTTAAAGAAAAGTGTTATGCCGACAAACCAGAGACAATTAAGCAATTGAAGGCCAACATTTGTGATGTCATTTGCCGAGAAACGATCCCATATACTCGAAAAAGTGCAGGAAAATTGGTCCGATCGAACGTGATACTGTGAGGCCAGCCGCTACAGCCATATGAATGAAATAACATTCCAGTTCCGAAACAATTGTGCTCCACAACAAAAAAATAAATTTGGCAAAATTTCAAACCGTTTTTCTTGTATTGCGGTTTTAAATTTAAACTTTTAAATGACCCACCCTATATTTTTGAATGCATTTATTTCTTCGATTCATTTGCGGGGTCATGAGCGGGACCAAAAACTTTGCCTTAAGGCCTACTTTAAGCTGAAGTAGCCGTAGTCTATTAGGTAGTGTGTTGGCTTATTAGACGGCAAGGCCACGGTTCAAACCCCAGATCAGACATCTCCAACAAAACGAAATATGAAAATATATTTCTACGGCGACTGCTGCTCAGCAGATTTCTGGCAAAAACTCTGAGAGTAAATAAAATTTTCATGAAAACTTTCTCAAAAATCTGTCGTTCGGAGTCGACTTTAAACTGTAGGCGCCGCCATTCATGTATAAAATTTACACACGCAAAATGGGTGGTGTGAGAAGATAGGTTGTAATACTGACTGAAGGTTTGTAAATGCCAAATTATATTTGTATATATGTAAGGTTGGCTTTAAACTTTCTTGAAAATTCCATGAAGTAATCTGCCATTTTCTATTACAAACATGCCTTTTGCTTATATGCCGACATTTTCATAATTATTTCAACGTCATTATGTTCGTTCTTATGCTCTTGAAAAAATTCTTGAGCCACTATCTACTGTATAATGCCTTTACGTTGGAGTGGCTTAAGATAAAATCTCGTTGAAAACTAACGATATAAGAGCAGCAGCAGCCTTTCGCTAAAAATAAATTATCAAATTTCAAACATGATGATAAAAAATAAATAAAAAAAATGAACCAAACAAGAGGAAGAAATAGAGAAACATTGTAAAACTATCGAGGGATAATGTATTATGGCATGAAGACTATCTAGCTGCTGCTTACAATGATGATAATGAGGATGTACAAGTATCTGCAAGAATTCTTTCTATACAATCGCACTTGAGCACAAATTCACAAATTGTATTGAGTGCGCGTGGAGGGGATGAAGGAGCACTTTGGCACAAAGACAGCTTTCGTGATTTTTTAGAAGAAAAGAAAATATTTTTACAGAAATGTTTCATTCACAAGAATGAAAAGAAACTCAGTAACTTATAAATTAAACATTAAATTTTTTCTTATTGAAAAAAAGGAAAAAAAATCATGGAAAATAAAGGAAAAAAATATTTAAAAGTGCACTGTTAAAAAAATAAACGAAATAAAACAGATGATTAACATTTTTTGCCATGTAGACACGCTTCAAATCATAGAGAAATTTTAATACAAATAAAATTGCTTAAAAAAATCAAAAAAAAAAGATGCACTGACGCTCTCAACAATACGGAAGGGGAGCAAAATAAAAAAAAGAAATCAAATCATAATCACATTAAAATAAAATAAATTGTATTACTTCTTGTAACATTCGTTCGTTGATTACGTTCGTCATAATCACAACGATTTTCAGCTATAAGCCAAGAAATCTAAGGACATCTTAGCTTTATTTACAACCCCTCGTCTGACAGACCAAAAATAACTTTAACAGTCAGTCCAGTCATAATCTGATGATACAAACCACTTGTCATGGCAAATGATGGAAAGAAACAATCATTTGCAGTTTGTCTATGATGATGATGATGATGATGATGATAATTACAATGATAATAATAATGATGATGATGCTGCTAATGATAATTATGAAGAATATGAAAATGATGACAATGACACAATCTACTGTCATTGTAGTTATGCTGACAAGGGATAAGACTAAAAGTGATAAGCATAAGGATGATGCTGACGTTTCTTTTTCATTTTTTTATTATTGCCTGATGCCTTGCTGTTGCAAAATATTATATCACACCATAGAAGATTATTATTAAAGTCTCTATGAAATTATATCAAATTTTATTAACGCCTCAACCTGCCTGCCTGCCTGCCTGCTAGTCAACCAGCCAGTCAGTTTTCTATCTGACCAGGCCATGCCAGTCTGCCCTCTTTTTTTTGTCTTCATCATCCTAAATTAAAATAAATATTTGCAATAAAATTATCAGGAATAAAATAAAAAGGCGAAAGAAATTTCCAGGGAAATGCTTCGAACAATTCAATTGTAATAATAAATTAAAAATACACTGAGAAAAATGTAACACATTCAAATTGGGTGGCCTTAAATGGACTGAAAATGTTATAAAAGCAAAGGTTTACAGACCTAATAGCTCTCAAAAGAGGTCGGGATTGAAACATTCTTACGTTTTTAGCACTATTTTTTATCGATTATCATGGCATAGTGCGTTTAGAGTTGTTACCAAAAGTTTACACATCCAATACTCGCTCACAGAAACTATTTCTGTTCCTAGATGATCTTGTGCATACATTAAGATGACTCCGTAGCAGAATAGCATCAAGTCTTAGAAAAACGGTGAAATATTGTCTACCATGGTGCAATTCAGGCAGGGGTCAATAAGACTGATGTTTACCCCATTATGTTTGTACCCCACGAGTACTAAGATAGCTTAGATAACATATCGCATCCGTCTGTCTTTCTAGGGCGTATATTTCTGCATAGGAGGCAAAGCATTTTACGCAGATATTTTGAATATTTGTTCTGTTGTAATAGCCTTCTTCATTCCGACATCATTTAACCTTCTTCTGGCTGCTGTTTATCCATGGGTAGCAACAGAAGCATTGCATATATAGAGCAGGCTATGGAATAAATTTCAAACGTTTCCCTAATAGCAATGCCAATAAGTCTTTAATTTTTAAATAGGGTTGAGGCATAGAACATATGCCAACAGCTTATGTGTCAGAACATTAGATGAGCAAAGGACCGGAAAATGCTAATGTACAATTGAGTCGAGTTTCTGCGCAAAGATTATGAATTTCGTGTTCAATACATTTACTTCCATTACATCACCTTAATTTAACTGCCATAAGGAGTGTCTAATCGTGCAATTAGCAGTTTAGTATTAAACCAGAATTAGCCGAACGTTCACGGAACGTACGTTCGTTTAAAGCATTCCATAATTCCATTAGAGTTCGGTAATCAGTTTCATTGCCTTTCAAATGTTAGAAACAAACGTAAGTCCCATTACGTTTTGTGGACATTCAACTAATTCAGGCTTTAAAGGGATTTTACGACAAGATATTGTTCTGAAAGTCAAGAATCTAGATACTGGTGTTTTGCTTTTACATCGCTTAACAATAAAATTATAAACAAAAATACAACACCAAACACTACAAGAATAAATGTAAACAAACTACACAAACAACAATAATGACACAACGATATTTACATTTATAGAGATTTCGAGAAGGCGAAGTCATGAACATTCGCCTTCAAGAACATTCATCAGACTGTTTACCCTGTCATATAAAAGGCAAGACAAAGAAGGCAACGGAGTCAGTAAAAATTCAGTCAGTATTGTGTGAAGACGCAATGTGTTTGGAAAGAGTAGTCGTGGTTTGAAGATCTCCATTACAAAGATCTGATGTATAATTACTTAGTGATTGTTATTGTTTATGCAAATGTTATAACAAAGAAGAGCAATTGTTGTTGCTTACATCAAGTTGTGAACAGTGACACAAAGAATTGTGCGAATAATAAAAAATTTTAATTAAAACTAAACACAAATTTATTTTAATTTTATTCGTAATCTAAAAGCTCATATTTTAAACGTTTTTAAAAGGTAGGTTCGGTTGAGGACGTGTACTTGCCAATTAAGACAAGAACAGTACCTGGAGGTCGAATTGACCCATTGAATAACGTCCTAGTTTCTCGCACCACTTACGTTGTGTGTGTTAATTTTATACAAGAGTGGTGGGACCTACTGTTTAAAGTCGACTCCGAACGACAGATTTTGGAGAAACTTTTTCACGGCAATTTTATTTACTCTCAGGGTTTTTGCCAGAAATCTGCTGAGAGGAAGTCGCCGAAGAAATACTTTTTTTGTATTTTGTCTTGATGTCTGGACTGGGGCTCGAACCCAACACACTACTTACTAGACTACGGCGACTTCCAAAAGGTAAAAACGTAACAATATGATAATATTCCTTTGCAGTGTAGAGCTTTACGGCCTACATGAAATTTTTGGGAGTGCATTTAACCACTTTAAATATTGGCGATGCAATTATCTGACCCTGACATTTGATCAATTTCAATGTCTTATACTTTATGTCGTAATATAGGCGCCTTAACGATATGCTACATTTTTTCTTGAATATTTTTACATCTTATAACAGAAATTTCTTTGAGTGTATTTTAATAAAATGCTTGATGATTGTAATGCAATAACTGTATAACCTATACAACAACAGTAACACAGTAGTAATAATAATAATCAAATATTGAATTTTAACAAAAAAAACAACTAAGAATACACACACATACATATACATAAAATAATCAAAAATCCTTCGGTATAAATAATGAAAATAATTTCAATTAATTTTTTTTACTAAAAATACAAGAAAAAATGCTTCTTAAAATCATATAAATGGCTATTCAATACAAAAACAAAAATCTTTCGAAAATGCTACGTGGTTTCAATATTTAAAGTCCTGTTTAAATAAGAAAAAAATAGGAAATGTTTTTTGAATGTTCTTTCTTTGGAAAATAAGGTTATTAGAGCTGCTTAGACAAGTGGGGTCATAAATTGTATACAATTTGTCCATTTTTCATGATTTTATGATTTGATTTGTTTAGTACCACCACCATCATCGGTCAATACCATTGCCGTCATCATTAAAACATAAAATTCTTGTCTTTTTTATTTGGTTGGGTTTTGGTTTTTTTTCCATTATTTACGAGTATTTGTATTACGATTACGATTGTTTTGTTCCGAATGAAAAATAAAAATAAACATCAGCTTTTTTCTAAAGGCAACTGAATTCGAATGATGTACAATCGTATGATTGGATGTAATTATTGAAGCATTAAATAAATCAACCAACCAACCAACCTTGTTGGGGTAGTAATTTTGGTAATTTCATCGTAATGATCATCATCAGCATTTTATTTTAATGACAAATCAAAAAAATCTAAATCAGGGATTCCATAGGAAATATAAAATAAAATATAAATTTTTGAAAATACAATATAAATCCAAGCACAAATAAAAAATCGTAAATAATCTACTTTGGCTGGGTAAGTGTGTTTGTAAACAACTTCAACAGCATAGCAATGGGGGAGGGTTCATGAATTATGGAATTCTTTGAATAGTCGAGGGTACTTTAATTTGCGATTGTTTTTAAGGATAAAACAATTTAGCAGTTTACCATCTTCTTCTGTTTTATTTAATATCATAATTGGTGTCGTTATACGTAAAACTACTGCAGCAAATAGGGATATAGGGCTTAGGCACGATCACCATCTAAAGAGTATGGCATATGAAAACGATATTTGACTTGTGTTCTACAGTTATCACCTTATGTCCGATAAACTTATATCCGTTGAGGGTAAGACTTTAAATCCTGATTTAAAAACAAAACGATTATGGTAATAAGCTGCAACAGTCTTAACTGCACAATGTTATTCTGGTGGTAGTAACACATTCTGTTATCTTGGCCACGTACTCTTCTGAATTTTTGAGTTCACTTGTTATATTGAGGTGAAGATCAGTGTTTTTAGTCCTTGTATAAAATCTCACCAACCCTGACGACTAAAAAAAATATAAACTCGCATGACACTAACACTGCACAGGTATTAACTAATTGCTATCTCCGAAAAATATTGCAAATATTTTACCACAACAGCATTTACATACATACCCCTTAGTCAGGATTACGAACCCAGGCTTATTAGACGCAAAAGCCTGGGTTCGAGCCCCAGGCCAGACATCAAAGACAAAATACAAAAAGTATTTTTTCGGCGACTTCCTCTCAGTAGATTTCTGGCAAAAACTATGAGAGTAAATAAAAATTGCCATGAAAAGTTTCTCAATAAATAAAAATCTGTCGTTCGGAGTCGACTTTAAACTGTAGGTCCCACCACTCATGTATAAAATTAACACACACAACATAAGTGGTGTGAGAAACTAGGACGTTGTACAATGGGTCAATTCGACCTCCGGGTACTGTACTTGTCTTAATTGACAAGTACACGTCCTCTAACCTAACCTAACCTAACCTATGTTGTGTGTGTTAATGAGTGGCATGTGTACATGAGTAGCGGTACCTACAGTTCAAAGTCGACTCCGAAAAAGAGATTTTTGAGAAACTTTTTCATGGCAATTTTATTTATACTCTCACGGTTTTTGTCAGCAATCTGTTGAGAGGAAGTTAACGAGGAAATATTTTTTCATATTTTGTTTAGTTGGAGATGTCTGGCCTGGGGTTTGAACCCAGGCATTTTCCCTTCCCTTCTAGCACGAATGAAATCGTGGGGAATAAGGACAAAATGGTGAAAAATCTTGATATTCCCTAGCTATGCAACGAAATTCAAAATGTAACCATACTTTACAACCATACCTCGTACCTATAGACTACAACTACTTTTGCATTAACTAAGCCTTGCAAATAATAATCTGGTGCCAAAAAAAAATAAAAAACTAAAATCAGTCTATTATTCAAAAAATAAATCTATTTATATACGTGAATATTAGTTTATACAATATGTGTTTGGTATGTATGTATGTGTGGGTGTATGAATATTTAAATATTTTTTTTTTGCATAAAACGCTTTTCATTGCATTTTTTACTAAATATGTAAATGAAAGTTTATTTTAGATTTTATTCAACAAAATATAGTTTCGCTATCATAAATTTTCCTACACTTAGAGAAATTTTAATAACGAATAAATAGCTTTGCCACTTAAATTCCACATTAAAAGTGTCATAATATTAAGCGAAGTAAGTGTTATTAGCGATCACATAAAAATGTTTTTATTTTCCTTGAAATACTTATACAGTGTTAGGTATACGGCTTAAGAACTTGACTTCAAAAGAATATATTTGATAGGAGAATATAATTTTTTTACAGTGTATTTAAATAGGGATTTATAAATCTTTTATGATACGCGAGTGTTGACAATTTTCACAATTCAAATATCAAAAATTTTATGTAAAACCATCAGATTTAAAATATTTAATCAAGCCACATTGAATTTAAAAATAAAGTTTATTCGATTTTTAACACTTTCATCAGAATTTATATTCAAAATTTTCATTTTATTTTTAATTTTACATTTTATTAAAGATCAAACGCCATGTAAAACTTTTCTATTTTGGAATATAATTTAAACTACATAACATAAATGGCAGGAGATATAAACTTTGAAATTATTCAAGATAATAAATTTTGTGTAAAAAAATAGAATTTAAAGCCCAAGCTTTGCGTAGCAATACGAAATGGAATCTTATTGTTGAAAATCTTATTAGAAAATGTGAAGAAAATGGTTTTGATCGGAACGTTGGAAGCAGCTGCAACCCTTCAGTCAGGCTTACGATCCAGTTTCTCGCACCACTTATGCTGTGTGTGTTAATTTTATCCATAAGAGTGGGTCCTATAGTTTAATATCGACTACGAACGACAGATTTTTGAGAAACTTTTTCATGGCAATTTTATTTACTGTCATAGCTTTTGCCAGCAATCTGCTGAGAGGCAGTCAACGAAGAAAGATTTTTTCATATTTCGTTTAATTCGAGATGCCTAATCCTGGGTTTAACCGTGGCCTCCCGTTTAATACAATACGGCAAGTTCTAAGCCATCTAATTTTGAATGTATGCCATAATAAAGAAATTATTATTTAAATTTTATTTACCCAACAACAACTTGAATAAGTTTTACTAAAAAAAAAACCAAATAAAATCCTTAAAAAATGTCGCACGGGTTCCTTCACTCCATAGCATTTTTAGTATTTAAATTTCTTTCTTTCAACAAAAAAAGAACATTAAAAATTTTAAATTTTTTTCGTTAAAGAAATATTTCTGCTGGTGTGGTTTTTCTATATTTTGTTTTTTAAATACATTTTTGTACACCTACTGTCAATGTAAACGCCCTGCTTGTTTGTTTTCATTTCGATTATCGACAGTTTTTGTAGGTCGAACGCCTTAATGTAGGCAATTTGTTATTATTTGCTACAGTTTTGTCATGATTTACAACTCTACGTACCTACTCTCTCTCGCCATCAGGCTTTAGCTTTTGTTATTTATTTTGTTGTTTTATTTTTCTTTCTTTATGGCTTTGTCTTTGTATTTGTGTTTGTTTGATAATTTAATCCTGTTATCATGGTTGACAAAAAAAAAACAAAAACACAGACGAAAAGTTCAAAAAAAAGAGAAAAAAAATGAAGCATAAATGAGCGCTAAAGGTGTACATTAACCTTTTGATACTTTAAAACGCCTTTGTTTTGAGTGTGTTTGTTTATGAGAGTTTGTTGTTTTAAACGGCTCTTTGGTGTCGTGTGTGTGTGTGTGCATACAATGTAATTTATGTGTTGAATTTATATTTAAAAGACTGTTAATGTGTTACACATTTTAAACATGTTACTCAGCTTCTCTCTTCATTTTATTTTATTAAAAAAAAAACGGTACTTTTTTTGTTGTTGAATGCTCTTAATTTTTAAGTGTGTGTGTGTGTGTGTTTTCCAGGGCTCAAAAGCCATCAGTTACGCCATTAATAAAATCAATTTGGTTGAAAAAAACACACACACACTCCCACACACACACAAATTTTAGAAAATGACATTTAATGACAGAAAAAAAAATCTACTTTTTAAGACATTTTTGAGTAAATCCTAGATTGTACGCCAATTTATCTTTAAGCCAAGAAACTAAATCCAAATTGTTGCCAATGAAGCGTTAAGGTTTTACAAAAGCGAAAAGAAAAATAAATTTTGTTTCGCATTTAGTTTTTGCTGACAAATATCAATAAAAATAGAAATAAATAAAAATAACAACAACAATAGCAACATATATATGTATATATATTGTAAATACATAACTGTCAATAAATGTTGGATTTTGTATTTTTTACAACGTGACTTATTTTTAGCCCTGGTTATGTGTCCTACTAAAATGACTCTCTCCCGCTAAATTGAATTTTTCGCCTGGCTCAGCGAAACATAAATTGATTAAAAAATTTTTATACAATTTTGATTAACAGAAACCGAAAAAATAAACAGAGAAGAAATAAATGAAACGAAGAGAGTTTGAAAAATTCCACGAAATAATGTTTCAAAATAATTTATCAATTGACTGTAAAGCTATTAAGACTGGAATTTGGTGTATTTTTATATAAAAAAAATTAAATGAAAAAAAAAACAAAACTTCTCTCAAAGGCAATTTATGAACTAAAAAAGAGTACGACAAAAAATGTTTGTAAAGTATTGTAATCACAAGTGACACCAACTGCAGCTACATGCATACATATATGTATAATTGGCCATTTCAACCCTTGAGTCAGAATTAAGACCTCGCTTCTCACACCACTTATGTATGTTGTGTGTGTTAATTTTATACATGAGTGGCAGGACCTACAGATTAAAGTCAACACCGAACGAAACTTCGAAAGAAACTTTTCATGGCAATTTTAATTACTCCGAGAGTTTTTGCCAGAAATCTGCTGAGTGGAAGTCGCTGAATAAATATTTTTCCATATTTTCGTTTTGATGTCTGACCTGGGGTTTGAGTCGTAGCCTCACGTCTTATAAGCCAACACACTACCTACAAGACTTAGGCGACTTCAGTTACACACTCAACTTGTAGATCAATAGAAGATTTTTAATTCTGCCGTTTATGATGACATGTATACAGGCAAATAATGGATATTCTCCTGATCTGTTGATGACATCAGGCATCGTCGTTTTTACATTTTTTAGACGCTGTGCTCGAAATGTATGACGCCGTAGTATGTTCCATAACTATTTATAGAGTATTTATCAAGAATTTTTTTGTTTACTTTACAGACGACTATTTTCTCATTTTAATCAAAATACTAGTAAAAACGCACCAGGTCCAAAATTTTAATTACTATTTTAATCAATTACCATGATGGTCTATACATCCTGTCCTCTAGCCGTTAGCTCGTATGGTCAACAAGTTTATGGGAACAGCGATCAAAATAACAGGAAAAAATGTTGTAAGGCTTTTCATTCGCACAATCTCTGTGGTCATAGTTTATTGATTCCTTCTATGAGAAACAACGTAATAATCACGGTCGCCATATATAATACTTTTTTCCTATTTCCTTAGTATACTAGTCAGGAATAACATCACAATTCAAAGCTATACAAACGATTGTTTTGAGGCTTTAAAAACAAAAACTCATTATAATCGTATATCCATTATCCATTACACCATAATTTATTATTGAAAATTTAATACTACAATCACAATTTGAAGTCAACGGTATACCAACGTGGGTAGTGTTAGCTTATTAGACGAGGCCCGTGGTTTAAATTCTAGTTCAGAAATATGAAAAAAAATTTTAGGTTTCATTAACTTTTCCAGGCGGGTATTACTGTGTGGATTTTAATCTGTATTAATATATGGTTTGCAAAGCGTATAACAAAGCCAGGGTCATTTATTATTAAAGAATCTCCATGTGGATAGAATATAGGTGTACTTGCTTCCAAATTTACGTATAGTAAATGCTGTTGAGTAGTCGCCGTAGTCTAATAGGCAGTATGTTGGCTAATTAGACATGAGGCCTCGGTTGAAACCTCAGGTAGGATATCTCCAACTCAACAAAATATAAAAAAATATTTCTTTGGCGACTTCATCTCAGCAGATTGCTGGCAAAAACTCTGAGAGTAAATAAAAGTAGCCATGAAAATGTTTCTCAAAAATCTGTCGTTTAGAGCCGACTTTAAACTGCAGGTCTCACCACCCATGGACAAATTTAACACACATACGACATGGAGGAGTGAGAAATCCTGACTTTAAGGGTTATAATGACCAATCACGTAAGTAAGTTAAAATCCCATCGTTTTAATAAAAAAAAAGCTGAGAAGAGCCAAAATCGAAAAAGTTTTACTAGTTCCATCAATCTTTAAAATTTTACTGACCGCTTTTCCCAGTGTTTTTAGAGGGAGTCGTTGATAGAAATATTTTGTTTATTTATGCTCGGAATGTTCGTCTAGTAAGCCGTGGTCTTGATGCCCATTTATAAAAAAACTTTCAGGAAAACTAACTAACTCCACGAGCAAAATTTGAATATTGAGATCCATCGACTTTTTATTTTTTTTGTTTTAGTAGGGCATAGGTGCTTGTATATTAAAAAAAACATAAAAAAATATTTAAGCCAGCGCTTAGACAGTTTTTTAACCATTTTACACAACTCAATCAAGAAAAATTCAAAATCTTTTAAACAAATCGAATCGAATAATAACAGGTATTCTACTATTTTGAATGCCCTATATTTACTCTCATATGAAACAGTTATTTACAGCACGATATTTAATTTAATTTTTTTTTGAGTATTTCAAACAAGCTTGTATTACATCATGTCTTATAATATACATACATATATTGTATACATGTGTATGTATGTATGTATGTATAAATATATACAATATTTGTTTAATAATTTTCTTAAGTTTATTTTTTTGCTGTTTTTTACAAAGATTTTCATTTGATTTAATATATCGTGTGAGTATAGACCATACAAGTGTATGTACTTGTGTATTGAAAATATGAAAAGTGGCAGAAAAGTTTTATTTTTCCTTTCTCTCTCTCTCTCTCTCTATTTCTCTCTCTCCTTTTTTTCTTTAATTTATTTTTATTCTTTAAGAATTTTATTTCATGTTTGCTGTTGTTCATTCGCAAAACGTAAACATGGCAAATATAAAAAATGGTTGGTTAGTTAAAAGGAGAGAATGACAGAGAGAGGAAAGTATGAGAGAGAGAGAAATTGCGAAAAAAAACTCTCAAATTTCATATTATATTCTGAAGAATATAGAAACTGTTATATTAACAACAATCAAAGCAATATTGTATGAACTCCCACTCTCTCTTGCTTTTGCAGCTCACACTCTATGTTGTAAATATGTTTGTAAAAAGGAAGAAAAAAATGTTAAGAAAAAGAGCAAAAAATAAAAAAAAATCTCATGGACTTAACAAAACATTGCCCATTCATGCTCTGGAGATCATATTTGTTTTACAGTACACTTAAGCTTAGGAAAACGATTAAATGAAATATTTTTAAAGAAAATGATCGAAAGAATACGAGGCAAATGAAGCATTTGTAGGGCAAACTGTTGTTTTTTTGCTGGTCCATGAATTCAAACGCCCTTAGCGAGACGGTAAGGTTGTAAAAATCCTTCTTGATGGCACTTAAATTTAAGTTCTTTCGGTTAGGCCGTTGAATTGGTTCTTGGTGTTAATTTTCTTAAATAAATTTTCTTAAATAAATAAAATTTATTTGAGCAAAATGATGAGAGCATGGCGCATTACATTACATAAATCCAATTTATTTTGTATGATTTTGCAGAACAAAAAAAAAAACTACGAAATTAAATCAGCAAGAAAGTTAGAATAGGTCAAGCTCGACTTTATATTAAGCTACAGCTGCATGCTTTTTTATGATGAATATTTAACTAAGTGTTTGAAGATATAAAAAAAGAAGCTTAATCAGAGGACTGTTATGATTCAATTGTAATTGAAGAGTTCAAAGAACTTATGTTGATTAGACAAAAATTATTTTCCTTGGTACCAATGCCAATGTAACTGCACACTTAAGAAAAACTGTTCCTTTGCGGTGAATTTCCGCTTTCCGCAGAACACTCTCCATGAAATGGTTGCATGTTTGAGGGTTGTTTTCATTGCAATCTTCAATGGTGTCAACAAGTTTAGAGTGGTCTGTTCCTACCTTGATGAAGCTACAGCAGTTTCTCAAAGTCATCCTGCACAGCTTATACATAGGAGGAATAGCGGCAGTAATGCTACCCCAAAGACATGTTTGTCGACTTGGTTTTCATAGGTCTTTTCTAGAGTTTGACTCAGTTCAATAGTGGGATTGAAGTCACCGTATTTTAGTAGTTAGTGTGGTGGCTTACTAGACGTGAGGCCACGGTTCAAACCCCAACAAAATGAAATATGAACAAAAATTCTTCAACGACTTCCTCTCAGCAGATTTCTGGCAAAAATTCTGAGAGTAAATTAAATTACAATGAAAAGTTTCTCAAGAAAGGAAAGAAAAAATCTGCCGTTCGGAATCGACTTTAAACTGTAGGTCCCGACACTCATGTATTAAGTTAACACACACAGTTAATATAAGTGATGTGAGAAGCTAAAGATTAAAGAGTTGTATGTGGGCCTGGTAAGTTTTGGCGAATGATTTTAGCCGTTCACACAATATCTTCGTAAGAGCCTGAATCTGAGTCTTCCTTTTCCTGAATAGAATCAGGGACACTGAGATGCCAAAAAATATATTCAGATCAAGGCGAAATTGTTTATTTGAAAAGTGGTTTTCCTGAAATCCATCTATTTCGATTCTAAACAGCAAAAAAAGACAGTCTGCTTACATGGCAAGATGGAAACTGTACTCTGAAAATGACCGACTGTTTCGGTATACAAGCAGTTTCAGTGTACCAATCAGTATACCCTCAATGCCTAAAGTAGGGTACAAACAGCAACAACAACACTCATTACAGAATACAATACTTAAAATAGGAAATTTTCGGGATTTTTTAATTTTTTTTTTTTTTACGGAAATAGAAAATTTCTTTAAACAAAATCTTGTAAAAAAAATGTTCGTATTTCGTATGCGTAACTTGTAGTTTTAGTGTCGAATTGTAAGAAAATGTTTTATTTTTTATTTGAAATTGAAATGCAATGAATGTAATCCATAAAAATAAATGATGCCATGAGAGAAGATGACGTGTTGTTGTTATTTAAACAAAAGCATGTATTTCATTCCTTTGCCGTTCATTTCACTTTTTCAATTTTCAATTTTCAACTTTTAAATACAAATGATTTATGGTAGGAAATGAACGTAACAATTTACAAAATATATACAAAGAAAAGTGATTCATTAAGAAAAAAACTATTGATTGATTGGGTGAACAATCAAAAGAAGAAAATTACAAATTTAGTAAACGTAAACACACTTTAAAATAAAATTAAAAGAAATAAAACCTAAATACCGAATGAATTTTTCTCAATTTTAAATATCGAAAATCATTTCTTTTTAAGCATTTAATTAGAGAAGCATTTGATCAACAAAATATTGTTACCTTTTTAGCTTTTTAAAACGTTTAAAATATGAGCTCGTAGATTGCAAATAAAGTAATTAGAATTCCTTATTGTTCGCACAATTCTGTGTGCCACTGTTCACAACTTGATGTATACAACAACAATTGCATTGTTTGTTACACTTCTTTACACTCCTTTGCGTAAATGATAACAATTACTAGATAGATCCTTATTACGGAGATCTTCAAATCACGATTATTCTCTTCAAATATCGCGTCTTCACACAAGACTGACTGATTTTTTACTGACTCCATTGCCTGCTTTGTATTGCCTTTTATATGCCAACGTAAACAGTCTGATGAATGATCTTGAAGTCGAATGTTCGTGACTTCGCTTTCTCGAGATTTCTATAAATGTAAACATCTTTGTCTCATTATGGTTGTTTGTGTATTTTTGTTTACATTTATTCTTGCAGTGTTTGTTGTTGCATTTTTGTTTACTTGTTTATCATGTAAACAAGTTCATTGTTTTTGTAGCTTTTGTTTACAATTTAAACGATGTGAAAGCAAAACACCATTTCCATTTCCGTAGCAATATATTCTTTTTTAAATTTATTTTAATAAAAAGACCTTGTTTATGAATCCATTAAGTGTACCAAAAGAGAATACATCTTTAATTATCAGACTTTTGTGGAACAGAAACTCAACAAACTATAATTTTTCAATACAGAATATAGCCTAAGACAAGCATACAGTTTTGGCATCATCGACTTCGTTCCGGAAATTTGAAAATCCTTTCATGAATTAAATTTCCAGCGTATAATTGCAAAGCAAAATTGCAGTATTTGGGCCTCAGAAAACCCTCACGTTGCCTTACAGAAGCCTATGCGAGTGTTTGCTGCGGATTGTGGAGTGGAGGCATCTTTAGCCCACATTTCTTTGAAAATGCGAACGGCGCAACCATTTCGGTCAATGGAGACACCTATCTCACCATGATAACCGATTTTTTTTGTAGCTGCTTATCATGGTATTGATGTTAACGATGTTTGGTTTCAACAGGATGGTGCAACTTACCACACATCTCATTCCACAATCGATTTATTGCGTCAAATGTTTGATGCGAAGAAGAAGCTGCGATTTGACACCGTTGGACTATTTTCTATGGGGCGCCGTTAAATAGAAGTGTTATGCCGACAAACCACAGACAATTGAGTATTAGAAGGCCAACATTTGTGATGCCATTTGCCAAGAAACGACCCCATACACTCGAAAAAGTGTACGAAAGTTGGTCCGATCGAAGGAGATACTTTGAGGCCAGCCGCGGCAACCATATGAATGAAATAATATTCCATTTGTACCAGGTCAGACATGAAAACGAAAATATAAAAAAAATATTTCTTCGGCGACTGCCTCTCAACAGATTTCTAGCAATAACTCTGAGAGTAAATAAAATTGCAATGAAAAGTTTCTCAAAAATCTGTCATTCATAGTCGACTTTAAACTGTAGGTCCCGCCACTCATGCATAAAATTAACACACACAACATAAGTGATTTGAGAAGCTAGGTTGTAATCCTAACTAAAGGGTTTTAATAACCAATTATGTACATATGTATGTATGTAAACTTATTTAATTTATTTGACATAAGTCAGGGTCTCTTAGAGTATGAATATTAATTTGTGAAGTGAATTACATAAATCGATTAGAAAATTTTTTGCCTAGCAACTAAGCTTCCCTGTCCTAACATCATTTCTTTTTGTTTAATTTCATATTTTTAAAATATAATTATTATCGATTAAATTAAGTATTGGCCTTAATTTATGGCTGTTAATTTACAAATGTTTTAAAATAATTCCCCTAATTAAGTCGCTTCTAATTGTCAATAATTGAAATTGCATTTTCTTTTTGTTTTTTAATAACTTTAACTGAATTCTGTTTATGGAATTCTGCTGTTTATGAAATTAATAATTTATTATGGAAAATTACTACGCGATGGGGGGGGGGGGGGGAACAGAAAGAGTTTTACCACTAGAAATGGTTGACAAATTGTGACAATTAAAAATAATAAGGAAATGAAAAATATCATCATAAATACTATAAAAAAATCCGAAAATCCCTTTCATGAGCCGCACACAACTTCCTTTTGATAGCAAAAAAAAATGAGTAGCTCGACCGGCTTCACGTTCTGCTCTGCTGATGACAAATTAGACATGTGTCGCTAACATTTATTGTTGCTGTAAAATAGCAACAACAGTAATATTTTTATGCTGCATTCAAAACTATTTTCACACTTGTGCACACATACAGATACTGGGTGGCATGTTCACTACTCGGATATTTTGGTCAGAATTAGTTCCCATCCTTCTTCATATCCTGGCAGTTATTCTTAAGATTTAGGTACAAGAGTCGAAGATAAGTGCTCCCGCAAACAACCAATTAACCTTTAGAAGACACTACCTATTCAAACAATGTATTGTATTGCAGGTATTAAAGAATCCTTAATACAAAATGATTTCAGTTTGTGCCTTAAGTCCTTAAAGCCTTATGATAGCAGCTAAATTATCTCTTAGCTCCACTTAATGAAAACAAACTGCTGTCAGCTATATTTTTTCAAAAGTCCTTGAATTTTCGAGACTGAAATTTTGCTTCATTGTTTTCAAACACCATAACGAAAAATATGAAGTCACGGTAGTCTAGTTAGACGTGAGACCACGATTCAAACCCCAGGTCAGACATCTCCAACAAAACGAAAGACGATAAAAAAATTTCCGGCGACTTCCTCTCAGCAGATTTCTGACAAAAACCCTGAGAGTAAATAAAAAAATTCCATGGAAAGTTTCTCAAAAAATAATCCATCGTTCGGACTCGATTTTAAACTGTAGGTCCCGCCACTCATATATAAAATTAACACACACAACATAAGTGGAGTGAGAAGCTAGGTCGTAATCCTGACTGAAGGCTTGTAATGACTAATCATGTATGTATGTATGTATTTATGTAAGGAAAAATATGTTGAAAGTGTTTCTGGATCACTTGAAAAACATTTATTTTTTAACGTCTAAAACAACACTCCAGTTGGCCTTAGAACCCTGTAAATAAAACTCTATTATCGACAATTGCAGGAACTGCAGAAACAGACACCGTACACCGCCACTCTGTCTCACATGCACAAGTATTTATGCAAATGAAATTGGCGTATAACATTATTTTTCTCTTACTCAAAAAATTCTTTGTTGCATAGTTGAGAGGGTGTATATGTGTATGTGTGCGGCCGTGCATGTTCGCTTATATAATAGATGTTGTATGTTTTTAGGCGCATTACAGGCTATGCATAGAATGAAAGCAAATGCTAATACATACATGAGACTGTAATGTATGTGTGTATCTGTAAAATTATCGCTTTGCAAAGTGTTGTATTTGAAATTGAAATTGGCATTGGATTTTTCCGTATGTACAGTTATTTGTTCTACGGATATATTAGTGTGTCTATAGAACAATAAGAGAGAAAGAGACGGAGGGGGAGAGAGAGAAAGTATTATTAGGCTTAAGCGGAAGTTGATTAGAATGCATAACATTAACGGAAATTCCATGTCATAATTCAAAAGCACTTTACAACAACACTAACTTTTAAACAACAACCATCATTTGTTGCATTTCCATAGCACTTATAATCACTGCTAACAACAACACAAAAAAACTTTAACTCAACAGCGTATGTATGTGTACATTCGTATATGTATTGTATGGCAATCTGCCATTACATGTTTCAAATCCAGTGTAATTGTATAGGGGGGATAGAGGAAAAGTGTGAGCATAAGAGTTCTTTTATAAATCCACTTATTGTGCGTAAATAATGAATAATTGTCGCTGACAATTATCTGTTGTATTCCTGTCAGAACTAAACCGCCAGCGGAAAGTCATAGTTTGCCAAACTAATATTTCCACTCAAATTGAAAAATACAACAACAACAAAAAAAACGCTTCACAAAATTCAGTATTTGATTATGAGTATGGAATTTGTGCTTTTCTCTCTCTCTTATCTCTATTTTTGATTAACGGAATGTTCATTTGCAGCTTGCATTTGGTAGAGACTGAATACAGTATTTAACTTTGAGGCCGTTTAATATAATTTTCTGGTGATTTGTGGAGGCACAAAGAGATGAGTTAGCATTGAGCGTAGCAATGGCAATTTGATGATACAAAATCGTATCGATTTGCGTAATTAATATGCACTCTACATTAAGTTAAGATGGACGAGGAAAATAAAATTCATTCTATTAATGAATTGAAGTTTTGCCAGAGTAAAGTTAAAATTTTAAAACAAAATTAAGAATAAATGTTTGCAACATGTAACGGCAAACAGAAAGCTGTTGTATAACCCAATGATCTTTCAATATATTAGATCCATTAAGCAAAAATACTCTTTTGTTTTCGTTCTTCACGGCTCTTACACACGTATACATACATAATTGGCCATTACAACCCTTCAGTCAGGATTACGGCCTTGCTTCTCACACCACTCATGTTGTGTGTATTAATTTTATACATGAGTGGCAGGACCTACAGTTTAACGTTGACTCCAAACGACAGATTTTTGAGAAACTTTTGCATGGCAGGTTTATTTACTCGCAGAGTTTTTGCCAGAAATCTGCTGAGAGGAAATCGCCGAAGAAATAATTTTTTTTCATATTTCGTTTTGATGCCTGGCCTGGGATACGTCTAATAAGCCAACACACTACCTATTAGCCTACGGCGACTTCACGGCTTTTACTTTCCGCAATTTTTTATTATTCTAAGAATAAAAATAATAAAAATTGATTTCCTTAATAAATTCTCTTCTTAAACCGGGAGTTATAAAATCTTTAACAGAAATTCTAAACTTTAAAACTGCTTCTACTGCAACGAAACTGAATAAAAATAAATTTGAAATCATTTATTCAGCTGTCATCTGTATTTTATTAAATTTTCTTAGTGGAAAATACAACACAACGCAATACAAGAGTACAGCAATACAACATCATCAACATCATCATCAGCAGTAACATAAACTGAATTGAATGAAAATTGCATACTTACGTTACGTAGAACTGTCTATCTGAATGTCTATTTCTCCCTCTTTCTCTCACTCTATCACTCTTCATATACAACGTAGACATGACGATACACAAAATTCAAATGCAGAAACAGAAAACCGAAAAAAAGAAAACAGATGAAACGAAAATAAATCCTGCTTAGATTTTTCGTTTCTTTCTTTTTTTGTTTGCATAAATTTCTTACTGGTGGTAATAGGTTTATTCTAGTATAACTACTATGTAATACGTGTGATTTTAAACACATACTCTTGCATACTATAGACATAGTAATACACATTATATACATACATACGTATACAGTTATGTATCTATTTACATGCATACATAATGGTCGAACACTTGAAATCATATTCATCACCATGTTCTGCCTGTTGTAGTAATTTTTACGTGATTTTCCTCTTCCTTTGAAATTTTGTACGAAAAGCATCGAATAAAACACCGAGCACGAGTTATGGCACAACAAAAAACAAAAAAAGAAAACAAAAATCAGAAAATCAGAAATGAAAAGGACTACTGCTTGCTGTAACAAATTGATGTCTAAGATGGAAATTGTCAATGTTCATACATGTCTACGAAAGACGTGGCCAAAGTTTTGCAGTAACTTTTGGGGAATGTTGTTCAAATAAGCAATTAAGAAAAAGAGAGGGAAGGCAATATTATTTGTAAATCACATTTTTTTATTTCAAATTACACACACATACATACATAATTGGCCATTACAACCCTTCTCACACCACTCATGTCGTGTGCGTTAATTTTATACGTGAGTGGCGGGACCTACAGTTTAACGTCGACTCCGAACGACAGATTTTTGAGAAACTTTTTCATGGCAGGTTTATTTACTCTCAGAGTTTTTGCTAGAGATCTGCTGAGAGGAAGTCGGATACCAATCGGATAATGGCTCCTAAACATGCAGTGCATTAGGTTGTAATAGCAGGAATAAGGGGAATAGTGTGAGGCAAATTGGTGTTTTTTATGGCTTTTTGTCTTTGGTGACCATCTTCAATAATTAACTGAAGTGTAACAGACAACAACATCTCCTCTTGAACGTTAGCACATGATCAATTAACCTAATGGAATACCAATTTGCATAAACATATTAGAAGTTGAGGTGAAAGAACACAGCAACATTCTAATGCGAAGTTATGTCTGGCGAGCCAGATAAAAATGGATTTTAACACCGATTTCCTGATTACCAGCAAATGTAAGACAAAAGAAGGCAATGATAGTAAAATTTAAATTAAACAGTCAGGCATCCGATATATTATTAACTAATGCTGGTATTTTTCAATCTTTAACTCTTAATCAAGTCAAGCATCAATCAAGACAAGAATTTCTCGCTTTGGTTAGATAGGTAGGTAGGTAGACCAACCAAGGGTCTCAAGCCATTATGTAGGCTTGTTGTGCGCTCATCATTGCATACTTACATACATAATTGGTCATTACAACCCTTGAGTTAGGATTACAACCTAGTTTCTCACACCACTTATATTGTGTGCCTTAATTTTTATTGAGTGCTGTGACCTACAGTTTAAAATCGAGTCCGAACAACAGATTTTTGAGAAACTTTTCATGGCAATTTTATTTACTCTTAGAGTTTTTGCCAGAAATCTGCTGAGAGGAAGTCGCCGAAGAAATATTTTTTTCATATTTGGTTTAGTTGGAGATGTCTGACCTGGGGTTTGAACCGAGGCCTCACGTCTAATAAGCCAACACACTACCTACTAGACCACGGCGACTTCAATGCTCACCATTAGGTTAAGTAAAATCGGAATCTATGATCAGGATATCAAACTCTTATGAATTTTGAATTGCAAACTTATTAAACAGCCTTCGTAATTACATACATACATATATATTATATACATACATATATAGTTAATATTTTTAATACATATACTAGTACACATGCATTCGAATTGTATGTACCAAGGTTTACAAGTTTCGTAGAATATTTGTGAGTCTATGTATGTGCCTGCCAAAATTTATGTTAACACTATAACGTCTAATATTATTGCCAATATGACTTTGACATGATGACATGGCGATATAAATAAATGTTGTCATGTTATATTTAAAGCAGTCACAACATTCAACAATGACAACAGCAACAATAACAACACCAATAACATAAATATTCCCAAAAATAAAATGGAAATTTTTTGTTTTTTTTCGCCACAAATTAAATGAGTTGTAATCACGTTTATCATACACTATAAACACAATCACTTTCTAATACATTTATATCGATAAGCTAACAAAAAGGAACATTAATGAGATATCGATAAAGAAAAAGACGAGATCAATATTATTTAAATCGAATGGAAATATTCAATTTAAATTTCAAAAGGAAAAAAGATTTTTACTATGTGCACTAAAGTCTATTTTTGAGGACAAGGGTGGTTTTATTATTAAAAATACAATTTATTTATATAATTTATTGGTCAATACAACCCTTAAGTCAGGATTACAACCTAGCTTCTACCACCACTTATGTGTGTGTGTGTGTTAATTTTATACATGAGTGGGGGACCTACAGTTTAGAGCCGTCTCCAAACAACAGATTTTTTTGTGAAACTTTTCATGGCAATTCTATTAACTCTCAGAGTTTTTGCTAAAAATCTGCTGAGAGGAAGCCACTGACGAAATATTTCTTCATTCCCTGGGGTTTGAATCATGGCCTCACGTCTAATAAGTCCTACCTACGGCCACTTCCAAGGCCTATACTAGGGGTATATTACAACTTCTAAGACAAATGTGTTTTCTTTTCTAGTCAAAATAGCTCCCGCTTTCTTCATCGCTTCGTTCAAACAGTCGATTAGTAGTAGATGAGAATTGATCACTGTGCCAGATTATTGCCATTTTCAATAGACAATTGTAAATCCAAGTCGCCGTGGTCTAGTAGGTAGTATGTTGGCTCATTAGACGTGAGGCCTCGGTTCAAACCCCAGGTCATGTATCTCCAACTAAACGAGATACGAAAAATATTTCTTCGACGTCTTCCTCTCAGCAGATTTCTGAGATTTAAATTTTACATCAGTTTGTCTTACATTTGCAGGTAATCAGAAAATCGGTACTATAATCAATTCTTGCCTGGCTTAAAAGACATAACTTGGGATTGCTGTGTTCTTTCACCTCAACTTCTAATATGTCTAGGCAAATTGGTATCCCATTAGGTTAGTTGATCGTGTGCTAATGTTCAAGAGGAGGTGTTGTTGTCTGTTACACTTCAGTTAATTATTGAAGACGGTCACCAATGATAAAAAGCCATAAAAACATCAATTTACCACACACTACTCCCTTTATTCCTCCTATTACAACCTAATACACTCCATAGTTAGGAGCCATTATCCGAGTGGCGTCCGACTTCCTCTCAGCAGATTTCTGGCAAAAACTCTGAGAGTAAATCAAATTGCCATGAATAGTTTCTTAAAAATCTGTCGACTTTAAACTGTAAGTCCCACCACTCATGTATAAAAATTAATGCACACAACATAAGTGATGTGAGAAACTAGGTCGTAATCCTGACTAAAGGGTTGTAATGTATGTATGTATGCATTTTCAGATCCATATAACTTCTTAAACGAACGTGAAAAACTGTCTTCAATAAAAATGTATCCTGAAATGTCGGCTTTGCCCTCACTTGTTTGTTTGACGCAAGCAAATTTATGTTTCCTAATATGAGAGAGAGAGAGAGATAGAGAGAGAGAGCATGAATATCACTGTGAAAAAGTCTATTTCGAACTATTTAAATAAACTAAAGAAAATCTAAGGGATAACGACCTGCTGATTAAAGCAAACGAGAGATTATTTTTTAACCCACATTACAAAATCGAATTTTGATTAAAATCGTTTTTCCTCCTTCTATTCATGCTCTTCCACAAATATTTGTTTAAGACAAACACCGAAAAAAATTCCACAAACATAGAAAAACACATAAAATTGTCCCACAAATATTTATTAAAGCCTTAAAGAGAATTACTAAGCAGAAGCTAACAAACAAACAAAGTAATCAATCATTAGAGAAAGAGAGAAATCAAAAAGGAGAACAATATTGGCAAAACCAAATCAAATTAATTTGCACTAAATTAGAACATCAACAACAAACAAAAACAGATATGGGAGGAGGTAAAAAGGAAAGGACAATGACAGGAAAAATTTAATTAGAAAGAGTAAACGAAAACACACAAAATAAAGGTTTTAAAAACTAAATTATCCTGAAAATACCATAATTTGCTATTGTGTACATGTGTGTTGTACATGTAGGCTTGTATGTGCCTGGGTATGTGTGCACATAAAAGTGTAACCTTGAGTGTGTGCGTTTTGGTTATTTGACTTCTGACATAACGGCAACTAATCAAATTTGAATTTACACAGAAAATTAGACTCGAAGCATCACAAAGTGCAACGGAAGCGGAAACAGTTGCACACTCTATCACATACATTGATGATTTTGCCCCCAAAGCATGTGTGTATATCACACAAGACACCCTTTTTTTCAAAGAGAGTGTGGCATACAAAATCTAAATGAATATACGAGTATATGGCAACGATATTGAAACCATTCCATTTAAAAAGTCAAGAATAGCAAATTCAGGGCAACTTTAAGGTTTTGATTTATTATGGATTAACGCCAATTAATACTTTAAGGATTCTTCCCACCATATTGTACAGCTAGAAGGGAGGAGATGAGTATGCGATCAAGGCTAAGCCTCGTTTGTATTCAGTAATAAGGAATAAACGGCCGAAGGTATGGATTTTCACTAGAAAATTTCTGTTCTCGAAACTGATTTAAAACCTGCAAAATAAGCAAATAAGCTACAGAGACTGCGTCACTGAAAGAACTCAAGACTTTGCTAAAAAATTGTTACTAGAAGTGCCTCCAAAATTGGGAAACGCATTGCCACAAGGATATTATTTGTGGAGGATAAAAGAATATTAAAAGTAAAGCTTGAAAGACGCTATATGTTGGAAAACATATTTTCTAAACCATTGTATTTACAATAAAAGTTAGTCAAGAAAAACATTTTATAAACTGTCCAGACTTTGATGCCACACCCTGTCTATACACAGTAAATACATGCGAATGCATTTACCTACAAAGTATGTGCTATTAAAAGTCTATAAAGTACATATACATACATATGTATATGTGTGTGTACGTGTATTTTAGAAACCTAACATTACGGAAAAAGCACATGTTAATGCATTACTATTGCTGCTATTGTTGTTGTAGTTGTTATTATTATGATGATAATGCTCATGATGATGACGATGCTACTACACTATTGCTTTTGAAATCATTGTTATTGTCGTAGTCACATGCACATAGCTGTGTATAACTTGGTAAATGTGCATGTGTGCATTGTTAGTACGAACAAAATAACGAATGACAGCAACAACATTGCAATGCACGTTCGTTACGATTCAGGCGTCTGTCTGTTTAGTGATGATGGTGCGTAACATTGACATAAACGACAGGAAAGTGACATGACAGCGTTATAACAAAACGGAAACATTGAAAATTGGGAAACAAATGTTAAACTCTCACTCTCAAAACTCTACCTATCTCTCTCACTCTCTCTCTATCTCTCACATACACGCACACGTTTTCTCCATCGTTGCCTATGTCTATCAGTTTTAAAATGTCTACTCAACTTTTTTCAAGAGGAGTATCTATTAAATGGAACGTGAAAATCGCGTGAATTTTATGGTTTCATATCGAGAGGTAATTTTTACCATATGGCAAGAGAGAGAGAGAGAGGAAACCTTAAAAGTAGTGACATGTTAAAGGATATAAAATTTAAGAATCCAATTTAAAAGCCCATTGGAAGAGATATTACGCATGAAGGAGACATAATAATAATTTTCAAACGAATAATGCCGCATGAGATAATCTAGGCATATGAAACTATGAAAATATTTAATTAATTTTCAAAGATGAACCCTACCCACCCCACTTGGTGTATTCATTATAGTTACAAGCAAAAAATCGTTATTTGGGTCATGTGCATAAACAGTAAATAAATTTTGGAAGTTTTCACATTATTTCTATGCAGATTATTAATGTTTATGTCATATAGTGAAGATTAAAATTAAATATCGTTAGAAGACATACATACATACATACATAATTGGTCATTATAATGCTTCAGCCAGGATTACAACCTAGTTTCTCACACCACTTATATTGTGTGCGTTACTTTAATACATGTCGACACCGAACAACAGATTATTGAGAAACTTTTCATGGCAGTTTGATTTACTTTCATTCAAACTTTTCATTCTTCGTTTTGTTTGGTTATGTCCGACCTCGCGTTTGAACAGGGATTTAGGAATTTTTAGATGCATTCTAAACAACTTCGATACAGTATAGCATTTGCTAAATTGGCAAACATAATAATATTCGTAGCTTTCCCAAAACATATCAAATGTTCAATCTTTTAGTAGCAGACAAGAATTTGTAAAGCTTTAAGGAATGGAGGTCGCCGTAGTCTGGCATGTAGTGTAGTTGCTTAATAGACGTGAGACCACAGTTCAAACCCCAACTTAGACACCTCGAACAAAACGAGACATGTAAAAGAATATTTTTTCGGTGACTTTCCTTTAGTAGATTTCAGGCAAAAAGTCAATGCAGCTACTGCATTACAAAAAATAATAATACCGATCATATTAAACCCCTCAAAATAGTAATTTTCGGACTTATATGACTTCAGTAAGGGATATTAAATTCATTCAATTTTAAACGATTTAGTCAGGGTACATACTTCCCAGTTTCTCCGAATTATTGACGCAACAAAAATCAGCCTGAATACGAGCAACAGTAATGGAAATCGAAGTAATAGGAATTGAAGCCACCGTAATCCAATACGTAGTGTGTTGGCTTATTGACGCCTCGATTCAAACCCCCAGGTCAGACATCTCCAACTAAACGAAATATAAAAAAATACATCTTCCGCGATTTCCTCTCAGCACATTTTTGACAGATTTCCCAGCAGATATCTAGAGAAAACAAATTTGAATGTTTTCATGTTTCTCAAAAATTGGTCGTTCCGAGTCGACTTTAAACTGTATGTTTCGTCGCTTATGTATAAAATTAATACAAATAACTTGAGTGGTGTGAGAAACTAGGTCCTAATCCTGAATAAAGGGTTGTAATGGCCAATTATGTTGTAGGAATCGAGTTGAAAAAGAACTATAAATTACTCTGATTTATTTTCTTAGGGATTCTCAGTGCCGAGACTTACAAGCTGACCAACAAAACGCATTTCGTATTCTCTAATCAATACAATGATCAGAACCTAATGTGTATATCCAACACATTGTCACATTCAGTGATCTAAATATACCTATCTTCCTACCTAACATCGATGGTTAGCCTCTACGCTATACTCTGAAAACCCTGCATCAACTGATAGTTACAGAGGCAATTAGTTGCTGCAGATGCAATAGCTTTAGAGGCAGTTATTTAAGCCGATACGATTAATTTTAACATTTTGTAATATTCGCTAATGCTTATGCTCAGATATTCATACCCTAATTACACAACTAGCAGCTACAGATGTAACAGAAGAATTAAGAAAGTACTACGGACTGAAAAAAGTAATTCCTGCAAGGTTAATCTGTGGAGTTAGTGTAATCGCTGTCATCTTATTACCTTACTTATCGATCTTAATAGCTACTTAATACATAGATAGGCCCTATTTAATACATAATTTTTGAAATTTTGTTATTAAACCCCGCATATAATGTCCTAAATAGCAAATAACTGTAAAATATATATTTTAGAAAATTTATTTTTATTTTCTTACCTTCAATTTGATATGCATTGTAGCTCAGATTATGTTTATTCTGTCCCCTTACAGTGTTTAGTTGTAGAAATAACTGCAAACACACGCACACATTCACTTTGCCATCTTGTATTACACATTTCATGGAGTTTTCTCGTGGCTCTCCGTTATTCTCTGTTTAAAATGACAATGTTTCAGCATAAAATTGAATTGCATATGCATGTACAGTTCGTGTAAAATAACGGTAATAAAGTTTATTAGAACATGCATTTAACCTCCAATTTCCACTTGTTCTCTATCTCTCTCTCTCTGCAACCATGACAACCATGACATCAGTAGCATCGTTTTACCTGTTAACTCTCATCACTGTTGCAATTTTCTATATGAAGTTATTTGAAACGTTTGACATGAAATTTTTTGGAGGTTTTTTTTTGCATTTGATGAAAAAATAAAACGAAAACCTCATGAAGAGAAACGAAATTCTACGCAATAGAATTTTGACAAGCCACAAATGCATAATTGTCAGGTTATTGAAGTACGTATGAATGCGTATGAGTGATATTTGTATTTACAACACTCATACGTACCATGTCGTAATTTGTATAATTTAACAAGTTTTTGCCGCATTGACTTTACAAACATTTGTGTGATGAGTACGGAATACTGTAAAGAAAAGTAAAGACATACGTTATTTCAATTAAATTGCTTATAATTGTTTAATGAAATTAAATTAATTAAATTAATGAAAAATTTTCTGTTGACTATTTGATGGTAAATAATTTTCAATTGTTTTTTTGCAGAATCACCCCAACAACAGTATCAACAACAATCTACAAAGAATCATCCCAATGGTAATATAATAAACGGTCTAGGCACTCTATCACATCACATAAGAGCACCTAGACCACCTACCAGAACTGCTTCGTCAACAACAACAACACAATGTAGTTCTAGCGGAGGAGGAGGAGGTGGTGTGGGCTCTAGTTTAATCGATCAAACTCCTTCGAATGGCAGCAGTAGTAGTGGTGTCAGCAGTGCGCCTTCCTCCAAAGGACATTCACATCATCACGGTCATACGCATTCGCACAATGCCACTGCCGTCGATAATATTGGAATGACAGCGACATCATCGTCAACGGGTGGTGCGCCACATCTACAACAGCAAGTGCCACAGGCGGCCATGGATGAGATGCGCGTCTGATAGGTATCGGTGTTCGAACTAGATTTATAGTCTTCTTGGTAAGTACTCCCCACACATACACAAGAGAAATAGAATACAATGTCAAAGACAACTGCTGCTTATGTCTAGTGAAATACCTTAAGGAGTTGTATGCCAACAACAAAGATGCAAAAAGAATTCTCCTTAAAACATATACACACGGTTCTTCGTTATTATTTTCTTGCTATTCTTGACTATTTTGTCACGTTTCTAATTAAATACGTTTAAAGTGTAATTTGTATGTGAAGTGTTTATAAGGCTTTGAACACTTTCTCGCTGCCATAATAAAGCATTTTTATTGGTTGCTTAATAACTCAGACTAGGGTTTCTTTAGTCCTTTCTCCATCTGCTAGTAAAGCAATGTTTATTAATTATTTTATGATTTATTAAGGTCATGCCAGTCATATAAGTAGGAAATGGCAAGTACTTGGATATTAATTCTTAAAAACTATTTATTGGAAAGGAAATGGTTCAAGGAAAATATAACAAAATGTGCTCTTGTGGTTTAAAATTGAATGTGCCCTTGGGAATGAAGGCTTTTAAAAAAGTGTTTATCATTTCCTTCCATTAGGGAGTGATTGGAAATGAGGTTACGAATAATCTGGCCAATAGAGCCAGAGTATTACATGATCAAAACTTGGATAACCCAATGCCTTTTAATGCATTAGAAACTAGGCTACATAAATGGGCGGAAAAGTTAACGTTTACCATTGTAGAATAATAAAACAGTTGAAAGAACTGTTCAGATGTTCTGAGGCGATTCTGATTGTGTACTCTGATGAGCGTCTGTACAAGACACTGTCTAACACGTCCACCTAAACTGCATAGAAGCGTTAGATAATAATGAATATAAAATATGTAGTGAAAACAACAAATCGATGGAACACTTTTTAAGTTACTGCACAGCTTTTGTAAGTTCGACATTCTAAAAATTTTAAGAAAGGCCTTATTCCAGGTACTTTTGCACTTTTGCATTATCCAGGATCTACAGTTAGACTCTGAATTATGAGCATCTATTATGTGTTCCTAGAGTAACGCAGACAATCACTGGGCACGACATTCCAAAATTTTGAGAAAGGCCTTCTTTCGGGCACTTTTGCATTATCCAGGATCTACAGTTATACTCTGAATTATGAGCATCTATTATGTGTTCCTAGAGTAACGCAGACAATCACTGGGTACGACATTCCAAAAATTTTGACAAATAGGCCTCTTTCCAGGCACTTTTGCATTATCCAGGATCTATAGTTAAACTCTGAATTATAAGCATCTATTATGTGTTCCTAGAATTAAGCAGACAATCACTGGGCACGACATTCCAAAATTTTGAGAAAGGCCTTATTCCCGGCATAACTTATTACAGAGGTATAAGGAAGCCTGTACAATATATCTATAGTCCAACATCTTTTTCCAAAGTTTCTTAACATTGTACTCTATGATTAGAAACTATATCACGGGTGTGGATGTGATTCTATATATTCTGTTTCCGAAAGTCCGCAGGGATAGTAAACCACAGCACAGTTCGCCTGCGATACAATCTGACAGCAATTGTCTCTCACACATTGTATGAATCCAATAAGGCTCCCTCCAATGATAACTAGAAAAAGGAACAGTTAATCATCGTATTATTTCGTGTATAGTATTTAAAAGTATGTTTAAAGGTTACAGTCTTTTGAATGTATCAACAAATGATTATCATTCAATGGAATGAAAATGATTGCGAATATTTAAATGAAGATATCATCTCTGAGCCGCTTATTGCCAGTTTATATGACAAATTATTCTAAAATGTTGTTGTTCGTTAAACATTTTTTAAACACTCTTTTGATTGCATTTGACTTTTTAAGAACAACTAGGCTCATAATGACCATGTTTTGCTTTTAAATCTTCTAAGCACTGCGAACCCTGTCTTGTTTTTAAATCTTTTGTGTTTTTTTTTGCTTTCTTATTTCATTTCATGGTTTTTTTCTTCCTTCTAATCAAGTATTTTCATGCAATTTCCTCATAATTTTATGCTTCTTTATATCATCTTATTTTCTTTTTTCCTGTAGAGTTTTATTTTTAAAACGAATATTTTCTTTTCTTTTTCTGCTGCTTCTTCTACTTATTCTCTTTTTTTTTGTTGTGTTTTTGTTCATTTTCATTTTCTTTCCGTTCATTATCTGTTGCGCTTGTATGCACTTGAGTAGGTTTTTATATTCGCATTTCCGCTGTCTTGTCTTGGCTTGGTTTGGCTTGTCTTTGAACATTTTTTCCACATATTTGCATGCACTTAAACTTGCTAACACACACATACATACACATGCATGGATCGACATATACCACTACCGATTTATATCGAGCAGTATACAAGAGCCGTAGAACAAAAACTAACTGTCTGTGTGCCAGTCATTCAGTCAGCCAGTCAGTCAAGCTTTCCTTATCAATTGAGTTCAACTGACAACGAATTCCTACAATTATTGTATTGAGTGTGTGTGTGTGTATGCGTTTGTAAGTATGTGTGTGTTCCATTTACTGGAGTAAAAGAATAATATTTGCAATTTCCATAGAAAAATCTAAAGGCAAAAACAATAAGAAGGCTGCCTGCCTGCTTGCCATTAAAGAAAGAAAAAATTGAGAGAACTGCCAGTTTAGAAAATCATTCAACAGAATACATGACAACAAATGCAAGGCAGCGAAAGAAATTCACAATTTCTTTCTGTGTACAGCAACCAAATAAAAAATTACGAATTCTATGGTAAAAAAAATAATATTTTCTGAATAATATCTTATAAGGTGCTTAAAATCACAATAATTTCTTTAAAAGAATGTCATAAAAATATTAAGGTCGATAATGGCAATAAACAGATCACAGATAAATTATAAATAAATTATTTTAGCAAACATCAATGAACTTTACTATCCTTTAGTCAGGATTACGACCTACTTTCTCACACCACCCATATTGTGAAGGTTAATTTTATAGAGGAGTGGCAGAACCTACAGTTTAAAAACGACAGATTTTTGAGAGAGTTATCATGGCAATTTCATTTACGCTCAGAGTCTTAGCCAGAAATCTGCTGAGAGGAAGTCGCCGGAGAAATATTTTTCCATATTTCGTTTTGTTGGAGATGTCTGTGGCCTGGGGTTTGAGCCGTGGCCTCACGTCTAATAAGCCAACACACTACCTACTAGACTAGAAAAGAAAATAAGATGATATAAAGAAGCATAAAATTATGGGGAAATTGCATGAAAATACTTGATTAGAAGGAAAAAAGAACATGAAATGAAATAAAAGAGCAAAAAAAAAACACAAAAGATTTAAAAACAAGACTCTCTCAATGGTTAGGAGATTTAAAAGCAAAACATGGTCATTATGAGGCTAGTTGTTCTTAAAAAGTCAAATGCAATCAAAAGAGCGTTTAAAAAATGTTTAACAAACAACAAAAGTTTAGAATAATTTGTCATATAAACTGGCAATAAGCGGCTCAGAGAGGATATCTTCATTTAAATATTCGCAATCATTTTCATTTCATTGAATGATAATCATTTGATGATACATTCAAAGGACTGTAACTGTTAAACATACTTTTAAATACTATACAGGAAATAATACGATGATTAACTGTTCCTTTTTCTAGTTATCATTGAAGGGAGACTCATTTGATTCATACAATGTGTGAGAGACAATTGCTGCCAGATTGTATTGCATGCGAGCTGTGCTGTGGTTTACTATCCCTGCGGACTTTGGGAAACACAATATATAGAATTACATCCACACGCGTGGTATAGTTTCTTATCATTGAGTGTGATGTTAAGAAACTTTGGAAAAAGATGTTGGACTATAGATATATAGTACAGAGTTCCTTATGCCTCTGTAATAAGTTATGCCTGGAATAAGGATTTATAAAAATTTTTGAATGTCATGCCCAGTGATTGTCTGCGTTATTCTAGGAACATATAATAGATGCTCATAATTCAGAGTCTAGCTGTAGATTCTGGATAATGCAAAAGTGTCTGGAATAAGGCCTTTTTGTCAAAATTTTGGGATATTGAACTTACGAAAGTGCAGCCCTTGCGCTGACTAACGTCTTCCTCTTCCCTGATTTTGGTGGAACTTGGTCAGTACAGGGACTGCGTTCACCCGTGGCATCACAACGGGCCGCTATGCGTGCTCAAGTGAGCTTTGTGAAATCAGAGCTACCACTCAGACCTAACTTACGAAAGCTGTGCCAAGACATAAAAAGTGTTCCATCGATTTAATGCCTTCACTACATATACTACATTTATTATTATCTAACGCGCCTATTCGGTTCAGGTGGACGTGTTAGACAATGTCTCGTACAGGCGCTCATCATAGAACACAACCAGAATCGGCTCAGAATATCTTCACAATTCTTTCAACTGTTTTATTATTCTATAATGATCAAACTGACTTTTCCGCCCATTTGTGTAGCTTGTTTTCAGTGTCCAGTTCTCTTGCCTTTGGAAACCCTGCTGCTTGCTATTTTTTTCAAATTTCTGCTTGGCCGCCAGTTTTGAATTTAATAGCAATGCTCTCTACACTCAAACATCTTGTACCATATTTCGCTGATGTGGTCTCCGTTTTTTGTGTCAGAATCGCAGACATGTATTTTATTCAGTGGACTAAAGATACAAAGCCTGTGTTAAAGATACACAGAGTTTGCTTTAACTCTGGAATAACTCCACTATATTCACTCCTTCACATACTACAACCTGTGCTGAATGCTCATAATGAATGTAACCTGCTGGAATATTGTTTGCTTTAGCAATGTTTATAATCCATATTTGCATTTTCATTAGAGGTTCATGCTTTACACTTTCAAGGAAACTTTTTTAAAACCAAAATTTCCTAAACTGTTTAAATTATGATAATAACTTATGGACGTACACTACACCCCTCAACTACTTGAAATGATATCTGGCTGGGCTGCACTGGATATACGAGCACATTTTTCAAAGTCTTTTATACTCCATTAATTGTTTTAATTACTTTACAATAATAAATATTCATAAAGTTTAAAAGCAACTGAAATATCTTTTCGTGTAAATTTGCACGAAATACTTAAAATGCCTTCTTAAAAAGATACTCGAAAAATTCTATTTTATTCTGCTAATGGGCAAAATGCAAACAATTAAGTTCGAGATAGAAAAGAATACATACATACTTGCTTTTATCTTAAACGATTTTTCATCCATTTTTGTTCGTTTTCTTTTTAATTTTCTTTTTTTTGTTAATTCATGCCATAATAATAAATAAATGTGTACATAAAAATTCCATGAAATTCCATTTAATATTTGCATAAAAAAAAGAAAATTTCGCTTCAGTTGCTTGCCTTTGACTTTCTTTGCTTTCATTGTTGATTTTAACAGTCACTCCCTTAGCTAAATTGTATCTATTAAATCAAGATATTTTTAACATTCTACTCTGTACTCTGTACTCTATACCTCTGTAGTCTGTGATGTGCATTTTGCCATTTGCTCATGCCCATTTTATTTGATTGTTTAAACACTGGATTTGTATTAGTATGTGCCACCAGTACTACCACCACCCACAACGTCTTTGAAGCAGTTTTCTTAGTGTAACTAAGAGACAAGCAAAGTGTTACATTCGTGTAACTTGTATTTAAATTTCTTACGAACTTACGAACGTAACGAGCGTAAATGTTAATCAAGTGTACTAAGATAGACGTTGCCTGACCAAATACTGCTTGAACCAAAACGGAATGAAGAAAAACAAAACGAAAATGTAAATTTAATTGTATTCACAGGTGTAATAATGGCATGCAAAGTACCAGAAACAACACTTAATACTCTCTTACGGACTGTTTTTTTTCTGTACAATTGCATGCATAACCCAGCAAACAATTTGAGTTTTAGTATAAGTAATGCAAGTCTTTATAAACGCCTCCAAATCAATAAAAAAAATTAATTTTATTTTCATTTATCAGCTCCTGGAAATATTTATTGAGATTTGTAAGCGGATTAGATATGTATTGGGGATTAATTTATCGATTATTATCCTGGCTCGCCACCATTTTGTGAAATATCTACAGCCGAACAATCAGCTATGCTAATAACCTGTAGACATTACTGTGATTATACAATGATAGAATGATTTGATGAGAATAAGATGAAGCATAAGAAGTGCCGCCGTAGTCTAGTAGGTAGTGTGTTGGCATATTAGACGCAAGGCCACGGTTCAAACCCCAGGTCAGACATCAAAACGATATATGAAAAAATATTTCTTCGGCGACTTCCACTCAGCAGATTTCTGGCAAAAACTCTGAGAGTAAATAAAATTGCCATGCAAAGTTTCGCAAAAAAATCTGTCGTTCGGAGTCGACTTTAAACTGTACCACCAATCATGTATGAAATTAACACACACAACATGAGTGCTGTGAGAAGCTAGACTGTAATCCTGACTGAAGGATTGTAATGGCCAGTTATGTATGTATAAGAAGAACTACAGTTCGCAATAATGACGCTGTGTGTCTAAAGTTACTTTCCTCGCTTTATATTGATCTCTTTAGGAATTTCACAACATGGGTCAGAGTAGAGAATTTCCCATCAGAAGAGTTCAGGCTAACACCGGAATACTCGAAAAGACCCTATTTTCAAATTGTACGTCGCAAAGATAATTGTCGTAGACAGGTTTGTCGGCATAACACTTTTCTTTAACGGCGCTCCACAAAAAATAGTCCAACAGTGTCAAATCGCAGCTTTTTGGCGGCCAATTGATATGACCATTTCGGCTAATTAAACCGCCATCAAACGTTTGACACATTAAATCGATAGTGGCATGAGATGTGTGGTAGGTTGCACCATCCTGTTGAAACCAAACATAAAAAAATCGATTATCATGGAGCGTTAGGTGTATTCATTGACCGTAATGGTTGCGTTGTCCTCATTTTCAAAGAAATGTGGGCCAATAATGCCTCCGCTCCACAATCCACACCAAACAGTCAGTCGTAATGGAAGCATTCGCTTCTGTAAGAAAACGTGTGGGTTTTCTAAGTCCCAAATACGGCAATTTTGTTTATTAACGTAGCCAGCAAAATGAAAATGAGCTTCATTCGAAAAGATGTTTTTTTTTTTTGCAAAATCGACATCATCATACAGTTTCTCATTGGCCCACTAAATCCCAATGTTGCTCAAGCGTAAATCGATTCATTACATTCTGTAGAGGTAATATACTGGAATATGTGATAGCATAGAATGACATAAGTATTGCCAGATTTGAAATAACCGATGGTTTAAATTTAAAACGATAGATGGCCCACCCGATAGTATTTAAATTCAGACCGAAATTATTTGTCGTCGTGTTTCAATATTAAAAAACAAAATTGTGTTGTAAATGAAAAATCCAAAATACTATCCATTGTAGGGATAAAACAGGACGGCTATCTTTTATATACAATCATGATTACAAACTGATAATAACAGACACATTCAACAGGATCCTCCAATAGATTAGCTTGCCACACTGGAAATGATAACAACGCGCTATCATTACATCAGAGCGGACTCATGAAAGGGTAAATATTCCGAACGCTTAAAGAGTTAACGTCTGTATCGTTGCAAGAGCTCAATGCTAAATTGAAATATTTTCTGTTCTTCACACATGCTGTGATACATTACTTTGCCAGGGAACCAATCATCAGCTAGGTTATGCAAAGTTTCTTATCAACCAATTTAAAGACCTATAAACCGCGGGTATCTATGATAGGTATCTAGGGAAGTAGTTTTTAATAGACTGTAAATGTTATGGCCAATTGGTACACAAGTAGAATCTAAAGTATAACGAAACGCTACTGAGAAAACGTACATATATAGCGATAGTAGTTCAATGTAAATTCCCAGTAAAACTTCTGGAAATTCTAGAGGCAACGAATTTAACAACTATTAAATGAGGGAAAGAAAACATTAATGTAAACCTTCTTAGAAGGCACATTGAAGCTTGGTTGGCATTTTAAATAGGTTCTGAATAAAATAAAGACATGAAACATTAAGAAATTTTTGTTTTTTTTTTGTTTTTAGAATATTTCGAAGATAGTTTGATAGTTTGTACGAAAGCTTGATGAATTTGATTCGACAGAAATCAGAATAGACTTTAGCAGAAGCGTTCGTAGTTATCTTCCTTTTCGGGGGCAATGTTTGTTATTCTTGTAAATGCCAAACAACCAAACAGCTTCCTCTGTTAATGTCCACCACGAACTCTGGGTAGGGTGTCGTGTCAAATTAAAAAAAAGGAGAATTTAATAGACGCAAAACATTAATTGTAAACTCATAGAGAGCACGTCTGTGTGAATTTGAATAATTTGTTTAAAAATGTTTGTCCAATTGCTGACACCAGTTACCAGTTTACTGTGCTGCAACTTCATTATTTTAACATGCATTCCATCTGACATTTCGCTGGTTTTTAAGTGTGTGGCAACCATTTGAAAAGTACTTTGAATATTATTTAAATAAATCTTGGCTGCAATGTTGCATTAAAGATGCAATACATCTACAGCCATACATTATTGTTGTAACAATATATCATACATATACTATACACACACATACACACACTTAAATAACTTTAAAACACACACATAAATAACTGCCAATGTACTTATGCATACAGGTAGCAGGTGTTGTACACTTTGCCAACATTTTAAGTGCGAACTTAGAACACCTTTTTTTTCTCTCTAGTCACCAGCACATGCGAAAGGTGAATAGCTCTACTTAGCCTACACACAGAGAGTTTCCTCGTAGTAGTACGTACGTATGTATGTATGTATGTATGTTCTTTCGTATATTTAAGCATAAAATGTATTTAAAAGGCACTGGGCCTCACCAGCCACACTTTGGAACTTGTTTAAGCACAACAGATACTTAAACTTGTTTCATGTCCTCACATAAAAAAAAAACCAAAAACAAAAAATAATATCCGCTTCCTACTCCAGCACCGTACCCGCGCTCCAACCGGTGCATTAAGTGTATGCCATTGAAGGCCGACAGTTTTGTTTCCTTTAGTTTTTTTCGATGGGTTTTTGGCCTTTTGTTTTCATTTACTTGTTAAAGTCGTGTTTTGTGTCACTGGCAAGTGAAAACCGTATTTTTTTTTATTTTGTTTCCTTTCGAATCTGTGTTTCGTATGCGGAACAATGTAAACGTAAAACTTTTAATTTATTTGGCAAATGTTTTCTACAAAAATATACTTTTTTTGAGATTTGTTTTTTGTTGGTTTTTGTATCTGCAAGAAAAAAAATGAAATATTCACCGTGACAAAAAAAACTGCTTCAAAAAAAAAAAAAGTTTTCCTTATTTTGTTATTTTGTTTACTTTACATTGCACAAGAAAAGTTGAAGTTTTTCTCATTTTTCCAAGAAGTTTAAGTACAAAAAAATCTGTTGGAATCTCGTAAATAATGCCCAGCAATGAGATGCACAACAAAAATTTGCACTTATATGAGGAAAACTCAAAATTACCTCTTCAAATATAAATTATTTATAGAATAAATTTTCATTTTGTTGCACTGTGTTGTGTTGTGTTCCATTAAAACTTTTTGTTTACTTGAATTTATATGAAAATGTGAAAACAAGTATAAATTTAAATGTCCATTATGACAGCTTCAAATTCGTAATGAGGAATGAATTTCACATTCTGAAATTAGGTTGATAAGAAACTTTGCATCACCTAGCTGGTGATTGGTTTCCTAGCAAAGTAATGTATCACAACATGTGTGCAGAAAAGAAAATATTTGAATTTAGCATTGAGCTCTTGCAACAATACAGACTTTAACTCTTTAAGCGTTCGCAATGTCTACTCTCTCATGAGTCCGCTGTGATGAAATGATAGCGCGTTGTTTTCATTTCAAGTGTGGCAAGCTAATCTATTGGAGGATCGTGTTGAATATGTCTGTTATTGTCAGTTTGTAATCATGATTGCATATATTTATTTATTTATTTATTAATTACAATACAATTACAAATTATATTTAATTATATACGAGCAGAGTAACTTTGACAGACCAGAGTCTCTGGTGGGAATCGAACCCACGACCCTCACGCTAATAGTCTAGCCCACTACCCACTGCACTACTAGGTCACCCGGGATGATTGTATATAAAAGATAGCCATCCTGTTTTATCCCTACAATGGATAGTATTTTGGATTTTTCATTTACAACACAATTTATTTTTTAATATAGAAATACGACAACAAATAATTTCTGTGTCAATTTAAATACTATCGGGTGGGCCAATTATCGTTTTAAATTTAAACCATCGGTTATTTAGAATCTGGCAATCCTTATGTCATTCTCTTCTATCACAAAATTCAATATATTATCTCCACTGAACGTAATGAATCGATTTACGCTTGGGATTTATTGGTCCAACGAGAAACTACACGATGATGTCGATTTTGCCAAAAAAAAAAGCATCTTTTCGAATGAAACCCATTTTCATCTTGGTGGATACGTTAATAAGCTAAATTTCCGTATTTGGGGCTCAGAAAACCCACACGTGGTCATACAGAAGCCAATGCACACATTACGAGTGACTGTTTGGTGCGGCTGTTTGGTGCGGTTGAAGACGCCGCGGTCTAGTAGGTAGTTAGACGAAAAGCCAGGGTTCGAGCCCCAGGCCAGACATCAAAATAAAATACAAAAATGATTTCTTCGGCGACTTCCTCTCATTAGATTCCTGGCAAAAACTCTGTGAGTAAATAAACCTGCCATGAAAAAGTTTCTCAAAAATCTGTTGTTCGGAGTTGACTATAAACTATAGGGCCCGCTACTTATGTATAAAATTAACACACACAACATAAGTGCTGTGAGAAACTAGGTCGTAATCCTGACTGAATGGTTATAATGACCAATTATGTATGTTTGGTGCGGCTTCGGCAATGGAGGCATCATTGGCCCATATTTCTTTTAAAATGAGGACGGCGTAACAATTATGGTCAATGGTATCGATGTGAACGATGTTTGGTTTCAACAGGATGGTGCAACTTGCCCCGCAGCTCATGCCACAATCGATTTAGTGCATCAAACGTTTAATAGCCGTTTAATTATTCGAAGTGGTGATGTCAAATGGCCGCCAAGAAACTGCGATTTGACACTGTTGGACTATTTTCTGTGGGGCGCCGTTAGAGAAAAGTGTTATGCCGACAAACCAGAGACAATTGAGCATTTGAAGGCCATAACTCGTGATGCTATTGCTGAAATACGACGCCATGCACTCGAAAAAGAGCACAAAAATTGGTTCGATCAAATGAGATACTGTAAGGCAAGCCGTGACAGCCATATGAATGAAATAATACTCCATTTCTAATGGGAACAATTGTACTTCACAACAAAAAAAATTAAATTTGGCAACATTTCCAGCCGTTTTTGTTTGATTGGAATTTTAAATTTAAACTTTTATATTTCCCACCCTATATCCATAGATGTGATAGCCGACTATATAACAATAAAAACAAATATTTTGCCTTTAATAAATTGTCATTTAATTTCAAATCAAACTACAAACAAATTAGAATTTTGGATAACATAATAACTAAACGTGGTCCTCCATCTCGAAATTGTTTAGAAATGTCTTTAAAAAAAAAAAGAAATGAAAAGCATTTTCAAAATAAAAATTAATCTTTGGAAATGAAATCCCTTATTATTTACTTAAAAACTACTCAAGTATTCATGCTGCACGCATGAATGCTATGTTGCACTAGGCTACAAAATATTACTTCAAGTTCCATTTGAATGGTAGAAAGCTTAAAATTTTTTTAACAACATGGTACTCTCAAGTGTTTTAAATTAAAAAATATTTACGAATGATAATGCAGTATGTGTGTAGGTGAGTGTGTTTTGTAAACTACTTAATAAACACAAAGTACCAGTATATGTATGTATGCATACTCGTACCTAAAGTATTAGGTTGTTTGAACAGAAAGAAAGTGTTTTACCATTTTTTTCTATTTCTATAGTTATTACGAGCATTTTAAGTGAATATGCATGCACATTAACACATACATACAATACAAGTGCTTGTTTTTCAAGTATTTCTTTATTTTTATTTTTATTTTTTTTTTTGCTTTGTAAATAAAAGTAGAAACAGATTTTCCAAGCACTTAATTAATGTCAGAAATGATTTTATAAAATGACTACTGCCTTAAAATATGCACTCATCCATTTACGATATTACCTCCCTAAACTTCTCTGTAACTATATTAACTAGATAACGTAGTTTAGCTTACTCTCTGTCTCTCTCTCTCTCTCACCACACACACACACACGCCCTGATTGTATGCAACATAAAATGCAAGTAAAATATTTAACAACCCAAAAATACATGTACGAGTCTATTTGCTGTGTACCCGAGAATAGAAAAACTTTACAGCTTGAGTGTATGAATGGGAACGAGGAAAAGAAAGGAAAAGAAGAATAATGTGGAACTCTGGCATACCTACTAACCAAACTCTATGAATAAACTTTTGGTACTTGTATTGAGAATAAACATAAACCCCGATTTATTTTTTTGCTTCTTTTTGGGTTTTTTTTTTTTTTTGAATGGTAAAGAAGGGGCAAATTATTTGCTTCTGAAGCACATTTTTAAATGTTTAATTGGATGTGCTTGCTGGCTGCTGCTTTTCTTTTATTCAAAACTTATATGGAATTTGTTAAAAACTCTGTTGCGAAAAACAAAAAAAAGTTGAAAAAAAATAAAAATAAAAAACATTATTGGAAACTTTTAATAGATAAATTAGTTTCAATTATGCTCTCTAAAGCTTTAATAAATTTTTTAAATGTTCCATGAAATGAATATTAGGATTGACAATCAATTTATAAAAACAAAATTTTACAAAGGCTATGAAAATTATTTTGGAACTATGCTCGTTAAAATGGGACACAGTCTAATTGGTAAAGAAAGCAATGGGGTGTGGGGAGAGGAATATTTCAAATTGTTTTTAAAGGAATCATTTTTTTAATTTCTTTTTAAATCTTAATATTTTACAATGCCACTGTTATGATAAACTACAAGTATGAGGTGCTTAGATACCAAACTCGTAGACCTAGGTTGACAATTTTAATTATACTTTTAAAGCCTAAGAAGTGACGCTTAAAAATATTAAATAAGGTTAATCATAATCTTGCTTTGCTTGAATATTATGGCAATACTGATATGGTCACGTAAGAAAACGAATCAAATCCATAAGGCTTTGGCGGTGCATTAACGGCCAGCTCCGCCATCCTATTCATTAGAGTTAAATACAGTAATTTTTTGTTTATGTTTTCAACGCCGAATAAACCAATGAAGGAATAATAATTTGCGGCGATAGTCATCGTATCCATTGGACTTCACCTCCCAGAAGTTTTTTCTGTTTCCATAACACAAGAAATCAATGGAAAGGAAGGAGATTTCTAAGGAACTAAGGCGTAAAAATTAAATTTCTTAAGTACATACATACACTGAGCGCCATGAATTATTGTTTTTGTTTTAACATTTTATAAGGAATAAATAAAAGTTTTTATTTTTGGAAATTTATTCGACTATTCTCATTTACTTTCCTCGCTATCCTAAGAAAATGAATTATTTCAGTGGTGTTTACTCACTTTTGACGCTCACTGTACATACATAATTGGTCATTACAACCCTTCAGTCAGGATTACGACCTAGTTTCTTACACCACTTATGTTGTGTGTGTTAATTTTATACATGAGTGGTGGGACCTACAGTTTAAAGTCGACTCCAAACGACAGATTTTTGAGAAACTTTTCATGGCAACTTTTATTTACTCTCAGAGTTTTTGCCAGAAATCTAATGAGAGGAAGTAGCCGAGAGAAATATTTTTTCGTATTTTGTTTTGATGTCTGGCCTGGGGTTTGAACCCTGGCTTTTCGTCTAATAAGCCAACATACTACCTACTCGACTACGGCGGCTCAAATTTTTTAAGTATCCCAATACTATTCCAATAGGTTTTTATTAAAAGTACTTCAGGATTTGTAAAAATCTCTCGTAAATTTATTTCAAACCTCCGGGTTAACTGCATTAAATGCTGAATATATGATAATGAAAGCCAAATAGTGATGGATTTGAGAGACAACCGGCAATCACGTTCTGAGTTCGGAGCTTTACCGTCCCCATGCAGCAATTGACCATAAACAACCAGGTTTGGCGCATATGAGTGGAGTTGTATTCAGTGAGCACATTATTAAGCCACAAAAGGTGATAGTCCTGATCTAGCCAAGTGCTTACGGCCTATAATAAAAAATTTTATGATATTTAATTCGACTCAACTGAAACTTGGCCATGTCGATTGTCACAGTCTTTTCGACTTCAAAATCGCTATAAGTTATCAAATTAAATATCAAATCAAATTGATAGAAATATAATTGGCTTTGTTTTACTACGTTTTACGAAATGCTATCAGCTTACATTTGACTAATAATCGACTTTAGGTCTTCTATTCATCCAAGAAGTCTCATATTTAAATTAGAAACATATTAGGAAATGTCGAAAGAAATTATTATTTAATAAAAAATGCTTTCCTCTTTAAAGAGAGTGTTCACTGATGTAAGAGAAACTTTAATCTTCTATATTGAATTGTACGTGTTTTTGTTTTATTTGTTTGTTTGAAATCAAAACCTTTTCTTTCAAAGGAAATCAATCACAAGACTAGTATTTAAGTAGGATTTCTTTATATTTTTATGTAAATGGCTTGCATAGCCTTTTCTAATCACAACAAAAAAAAATGGTCATCATTATGTGATCAATCAATTGATTTAAGAAAATCATGTCAATCCCACAAGAAAAGAAATGTTTGAGAAAGATTTGATAAGTTATCTAAAATATGTCAACAATATTTCATTTCATTCTATCAAAAAAAAGAACAACAACAAAAAACAGCAGAAGTAAACATAAAATCAGATTACATTACAAAGCTTAAAGTAAACAAAATGTATATATGATTAGATTTATAAAGACAAAAATGATTAGAAAATAATTATGTAAACATGCATACCTATGTACATATGTCAGTTGAATGACAACCAAAAAATGATTTTCTTAAACATTTATACAGATTTTTTGCTGTTCAATTAATTATAAATTCATGTTGTTGTCTATCACTCAGGCTAACGACACTTGACATAATTTAAAGCATAGTTTTAGTTTTTTAAATTTAATTTTTTTTAAAACAAGTTTAGCATCCCAACAGTGGTAAACGTGCACTTTACTAGCATTACGTTACTTTAAAAATTACATTTCACCATATGCAATAAGTATATACGAGGGTGGCTTTAAAAGTTGTTTCAAAACTAAAAGAAAAAATTATACTTTTCAGGGCAAAAAAAAACTCGTATCTACAAGACTTTTTTATCTGATCAATAACACCACAAAATTACTTTTCGATTCGACAAAGAAAAAGCTGTAATGGCGAATGATGTATATACATATGTATAGAAAGAAGAGAAAGACAATATTGCATCTGAATATTGTCTTTAAATACGTCAGTAGCTTGTGGCGTAGTTAGGGAAATTCTATCGTTGATGTCCTACACAAAATAGCCATGCAAACCAAATTGTAAAAGTTTGCATTAAATAATGTCGTTTAAAATGAATTGCTCATTACATACATACATAATTGATAATTACAACCCTTGAGTTAGGATTACAGCCTAGCTTCTCACACCACCTATGTTGAATGTATTAATTTTATACATGAGTGGCGGGGCCTACAGTTTAAAGTCGACTCGACCGATTTTTGAGAAGTTTTTCATGGCAATTTTTATTTATTCTCAAAGTTTTTGCCAGAAATCTGTTGAGAGGAAATCGCCAAAGAAATATTTTTTCATATTTCGTTATGTTCGAGATGTCTGACCTGGGGTTTGAACCATGGCCTGACGTCTAATAAGCCAATACACTACCTACTAGACTACGACGACTTCATTGATCATTACGTAATCTGTAAAAAAATGGCAGCATGTTACGATAGCAAGTTTTGTTGAGCTTAAACGCATTTTCCACTGCAGTCAAAGTAACGTAACTAATATGTTGTATAATACCAAGACAGTTAAGTCAAATTTATAGAAATTGTTTGAAATATTCGATAACGGACAAGAGAAAAACCAAACGATAATATTTTGACATACAAAAGTCACACTTGAAAAAAAATCTTGAATTTAAAAGACCTTTAAAAGCCCTTCGCAACACTATTGAGATGTTATGAGAGATTTCCAATAATTGTAAGAATAACCCTCGTAGTTAGTTGGTAGATTTTCTTAAATTGCATTATTATCAACACAATCTCCATTAAAACTTTCTTTACCGAACAAGATTCACTAGAGTTTTGCACTTTGGAAAATTCAAAATTCATTTAAAAGTTTTTTTGGTGACTCGTAAACCTACCAGCAGAGTTAGTAACCATATAATGTAATACATGTATAAGCACAGATCCATACATATATGTATGTATAGCATGATTTACATACATACATATATACAATAAGAGCATATGCATGAGTACATAAAATATGCATCAAGTTGCCATCATTTCATTTTTTTTAAGAAACTATTAAATTGAAATTTAAGTTTGATTTTTCTTCTTTTCATTTTTGCTTTTTTTTTTTTGTTGTATTTTTTTGGAAATGAAATTAAGCCGTACTTTTGAGACAAGTAAAGGCAATAGTAGTGGGAGCATAATTACAATATCTTGCCTTTTTTATTGAATAAAGAACTTTCACAGAAGACAAACAATCACTGACAACATTACTATAGTACGAGATATGTATCTTCTCTGTTTATCTATACGACAACTGTCTAACGTTTTGTCTATCTGTCTTTCTCTCTTTTTTTTTTTTGTGTCTCTCAGTTATTATGCAAATAGGAACGAAAATGACATTGTTAATGTTGAAATAAGTAATTTGAAATGCCATTGCGACTAGCACAGCTTCGTTTTTCTTCTTTCTCCGTTATTCCAGAAAAACTTTTTTTATTGATATTTTGCAGAGACCTGGTTATCGTAGCAAAAAAGTCAAGTAAAGCTGCATAAGAACTGGAAATATCAGTGATTAATATCAAATACAACTACAGCATAACAAAAATGTGCAACAACAACAATAATAATAATGAAGGAAAAATGAAAATGTTCCCTTTAAGTATGTTGACAATTTGAAATTGTATGTCATGAAGTATATTTTCTTCTCGCAGTGTCTGCAACTTTACCAAACACACAGACGACAAACGAGCAGAGCAGAGTAAATATTTTTATTGCACAAATCAACATTTATTTTGCTGTATTCGCAAAGTTAAACAAACACTAAAAGTTGCAACTATTTTCCAGTCATTTCTATTTTCGTAGTCATTTATTCAAGTTCCGTTTTTACGTTTTACCACTTTGATGCCTGCCCAGGCATTAAAGCATTTTATGCAATAAAAAAAAACAACAGCAAAATGGGAAAAAGCAATTTAAATATCTTTGCATATGTAACTTGTCTAATGTGTTTGCTTAGTTATTTGCAATGAAGTTTGCAATTGAAGCGTTAAAATAATTGACATTATTATTAATGACTGACAACAACAACAACACTTTTTAATAAACTTAAGACTAGAACCAAGTCCCTATGGAACTTTTAAGAACTTACAACAACTTTATTTATCGCAATACATAGATCGTTTAGTTTAACTTCGTTGAAACAAGCGCAGCATAACATAAGCTTTAGTTACGCGACGTATCCTTACGTAGCCACATCTAGAAATTGAAAAATTTTACTCAATGGCTTTGAGCTCTTTATGCAGATCTTACGCTGACCGACCTCCCCCTCCTAGGTTCGGGGGAGCTTGATCAGTACAGGAACTGCGTTCACCTATGGCATCACAACGGGCCGCTATTCGTGCTCAAGTGAACTTTTGGTATGAAGCTACCACACTAACCTAACTTTTGAACTCTTTACATTGATTTTGATTTTTGTGGCAATATTATAGTTGGCTTATTAGACGAAAAGCCAGGGTTCGAGCCCCAAGCCAGACATCAAAATAAAACTCTAAAAGTATTTCTTAGGCGACTTCCTCTCAGCAGATTTCTGGCAAAAACTCTGAGAGTAAATAAAATTGCCATGAAAAGTTTCTCAAAAAATCTGTCGTTCGGAGTCGACTTTAAACTGTAGGTCCCGCCACTCATGTATAAAATTAACACACACAACATAAGTGGTGTGAGAAACTAGGTCGTAATCCTGACTGAAGGGTTGTAATGACCAATTATGTATATATGTATTACAGTACACATTAAGCTTCGAGTTTCTTTTAGAAGATCTATATTGTATACTCCGTAAAAGAATAGAAGTCGCCGTAGTCGAGTAGGTAGTGTGTTGGCTTATTAGACGTAAAGCCAGGGTTCGAGCCCCAGGCCAGACATCAAAACAAAATACTAAACGTATTTCTTTGGCGACTTCCTCTCAGCAGATTTCTGGCAAAAACTCTGAGAGTAAATAAAATTGCCATGAAAAGTTTCTCAAAAATCTGTCGTTCGGAGTCGACTTTAAACATAACATAAGTCGTGTGAGAAACTAAGTCGTAATCCTGACTAAAGGGTTATAATGACAAATTATGTATGTATGTTATGTATATGATCGTTATAGTATAACAGACTAGAGGCTCTGGTGGGAATCAAACTCACAATATGCTGCCAACCGTGTAATAAAAAAAATTTTTCGCAGTTGCTTGGTTCAAGAAAATGGCAACCATAGCCACTTTAAAAGCTCCACTATATTTACATGTTTCCTAAACGTTTATGGGTTAATAGTGAGACAATATAAGTATTTGGACTAAAACAGTACTTTATAAACTAACAACTGCAGATATGCGAATAGAAAAATTTAAAATTAGAAAATTTTCAAATCGAAACTTTAAGGGTGTAACGTACTTTTGTCAGAAGACCTAATGGAGTGTCTTTTTCACAAGGCCTGAGAAGAAGCTTCGGCTTTAGGAAAAGTGTAAAATATATTTTCCAATTATCTGATGTTGTAAATTGTTTATGACTTGAGTCAAATTAATGCAAATGCTAACAAAGACGAGCATGTTCTGTTAAGAACAAGCCCTTAATATAAAATCAATAAATATGAAAAATATTTCCTTTTTTTTACTTCAATCTTTTAAATAAAAATCTTCAAAATATCTACAATCACTCTTTCGTAATCATTGACCCAATTTTCTTTCATTTACACACTTTCAAATTTATTTTAAATTTACTCTGTCAATATACACAGTTGTTGTGAAACCTGCTGTGAAAATTATTTAATTTCGCTTCTTTTTTTTCGTCTTCTTTTTGCACTTTCATTTCAGTTACATTGATAAATCATCAATTGAAACCTTTGATGATGAACATTATGAACTTTATGAAATACATCAACAACAACAGCAGCAGCACCAGCAACAACAGCAACCACAAGAAAATAATAGTAATCATCAGCAACATCTGCAACATAGTCACCATGAACATCAACAACAACATCGTCAGCAACTACCTCAAACAAGAAATAAACGTTTAGAAAAATTAAAAAAATTAAAAATACGAGAAATACAATCACTTGCATTAGAAGGTGGCGATACTGGGCGAGGTTATTGCTCATGCGATGAACAGTGGACTGGATCGACATCATCGGCATCGTCACCAACATCTGTATCGCCCAGCCATTTACACAGTCCCCCACAAGTGCACGATGACCCTCAATGCCAATTACAGCTACAAAATTCAATGGATGCAGCAACAACAACAGCTATAACATCAACAACTTCGCCAACACCAGCAATGCGAACAAAAACAAAACAAAGTGCACCAACAACAACAACAACAATGACAAACACTAACACTGAAGTGCACGAAAAGACTTCCGAAAACGGAAGTGAAACAAACGTTGCGACCGGCGGAAGCGGATACAACAACAGGACAAACAAACAATCCAATGCTTCAGCAGCTATAATGACAGCAGGCCTAATAAAACAACAACAACAGCATGACTATAATGAACATGATAAAATAAACATGTTGGTGGAGAAATTAAACGAAACGAACAACTTCACCGATACCACCGTTATCAGTCCAGGTAACAGCAATAGCAGTGGCAGTGGCAATGGCAGCAGCACAAGTAACCTAAAAACCATAACGCTGAGACGGAATCCCTTGCAGCAACGTCTAAAGCAACAGCATCATGTACGATTTTCTGATGAAAAAAATTTCTCTGATTAGTTTCGTAACAGTAACAGTAACGGTAACGGAAAATGGGGTCCATACATATATACGTATATATTTTGTTTAATGTTTGCTTTACGGAAGTTCTGTGTTTCTTTTATGGCCCAACGTAACATTTTGCAACACTGCTTACAATGCACAACAACAACAACAACAACAACAACAAAACTAAGCTAAATAAATAAACAGCTAAACCAGTCTAAACTTTAATTAACATTTATTTACCGTTATTTTTCCAGTTACTCTTTTTTATCACTTTTCGCCAAAGAAAAAAAATTCAAACAACATTTTCACTGTATTCTCGTTGTGCGCGAGAAACGCTAAAAGCGAGTTAGTCCAACTATCATCCCCCACCCCCATAACATTAATAGATTCACATGGACTGGGAGCAGAATAATTATCTGGTTGCGAACACAAAAATATCAAAAGTTTTCCTGTTCATTTCTTTTCTTCTTTATTACTTCTTTTTTTGTATTGGTTTTGAACAGCAAAAACAAAACAACAAAAATAAAAACATGGTTTATAAATGTTCAAAGAAAAAAATAAATTAAAGAAAATAATTATTTATAAACATAAAATAATAATAAAAAAAACACAACCTATGAATTGAATACAAAAAATAAAAATTCAAAGAAAAAAATATACATATTCGTACATACAGATATAGAGATGATTATAATAATTGTACAACTAAATACACACAAATGGAAAGGAAGTAAATGGCAATAGCTAAAGCCACATTACGTCAGGCCAGGCCATCGTCAGATAATTTGAATAACAAAAACAAAACAAAAAAACAGATAAAATTGTTTTAGAAACTATTTTAAGAGAAAACTTTTTTAACGACTTATTTTGTCTTTGACACAATTGGATAGAAATCAATATACTGGACTACAAAAAAAAAATGTTATTTCTTTCCATAAAATAAACATCAAATGTTTCCTTAAAGTAATTGAAAATAAATTAATTTTTATTACTATTTATATGTGAATACAAGAACCAATACTGATTGGCCATTGTATACGAATTTCTAGAAGCCTTTTGGATTTATGTTTTCAATTTTCCTTCGTTTGCAGAGACTTTCTGTATTTTTTACTACTCATGCTAAAGCCGCAGTTTCTTCTTAGGCCTTGTGCAAAGGACACTCCATTAGGCCTGCTGACAAAAGCACGTTACACAATCTAACTTTCGATTTGAAAATTTTCTAATTTTAAATTTTTCTATCCGCATAAAAGTTTAGGGAACATGTAAATATAGTGGAGCGTTTAAAGTGGCTATGGATGGTTGATATTTTCTTGAACCAAACAACCGCGAAAAAAATTTTTTTATTGCGCGGTTGGCAGTATATTGTGAGTTTGATTCAAACTAGAGCCTCTAGTCTGTTATACCACAACGATTATATAAAGGGTCCGCCAAATAACTTTTTTTTTTGAAAATGCTTTAAAAAAAAACTACTGAATATTTTCTCAAATTTCTTTTTTTATTTGAGAGTACAATCCTTCAGGTTAATAATGGAAAATAATTTCATTGAAATGGCTGCCAGAAGATGCCGATTTTGGCAAAAAAAATCATCTTTTCAGATGAAGCTCATTTTGATTTTGGCGGGTATGTAAACAAGCAAAATTGTCGCATTTGGGGCACAGAAACCACGCACGCATACATTGAAAAGCAGACGCACCCAAAACGAGTCACTGTTTGGTGCGGATTTTGGTCCAGAGGCATAATTGGGCCATTTTTCTTCGAAAATGAGCAAGGAGTGGCCGTTACAGTCAATGGCGATCGTTATACGGCCATGTTCAACGAATTTTTGTTCATAAAAATTGAAGAGAAGGATATTGGCAACACTTGGTTTCAACAGGACGGCGCTACGTGTCACACAGCCGAAGCTACACTCGATGTTTTGCGCCCTGTTTTTGAAGATCGCATTATCAGCCGCAGAGCTGATGTCGTTTGGCACCCTCGGAGCTGCGATTTGACGCCGTTGGACTATTATTTGTGGGGTGCCGTCAAAGATAAGTGTTACGCCGACAAGCCAGAGACAATTGATGCTTTAAAGGACAATATACGTGAAGCCATTGGTGAAATACAGCTGCACACAATCGATAATGGGCTTAAAAGTTGGGCCGATCGTGTAGGCTACTGCATGGCCAGCCGAGGCAGCCATTTGAATGAAATTATTTTCCATTATTAACCGAAAGGATTGCACTTTCAAATAAAAAAAGAAATTTTAGAAAATATTCAGTAGCTTTTTTTAAAGCATTTTCAAAAAAAAAAGTTATTTGGCGGACCCTTTACATAACATACATATATAATTGGTCATTATAACCCTTTAGTCAGGATTATGACCTAGTTTCGCACACCACTTATGTTGTGTGTGTTAATTTTTATACATGAGTGGCGGGACCTACAGTTTAAAGTCCATTTCGAACGACAGATTCTGTTGAGAAACTTTTCATGGCAATTTTATTTACTCTCCGAGTTTTTGCCAGAAATCTGCTGAGAGGAAGTCGCCAAAGAAATATTTTTTTTTAGTTGGTGATGCCTGACCTGGAATTTGAACCGAGGCCGCACGTCTAATAAGCCAACACACTGCCAAATAGACCATGGCGGCTTCAACGATCATATAGTCTGATTAACTCGACTTGTAATAATAACTAGAATTATTAAATTAATAAATAAAGACCACAGGTGGAGTGGCTGTCTGCCCAACGAAATTGGATATAAGGCGCATTGTGATGCCACTGTTTTCTATTTAACAATTTTTTTTTCCAATGTTCATGCCTAACAGTGCATTTAGCTCATCTATGTGGTTCGTACACACCAATATGACCATTTCTCCTCCGATACAGTACTGAACACGTATCTCTAAAGCTTTTACAGAAATCGTTAGCCCATAATGCAATGTCCAGCAAGGACTACAACATTTATACTGAGAATGCTCCTTTGGAGTTTAAGCAAACTTTTCTATACCGATATACCATGACGATATCGTCAATTAAAAGCACACAGGCCTTTAAAGAGATTCCCAAAGCACAGAACTCATCGGAGAGTTCGATGTTGGAACATCGCTGTGTCCACATACTCATACAATACGGAGACCATAGTGTTGCGCCACTTGTTACAACTATACATCATCGTGTTGTTCAGTACCTATAATTATATCCCCTCTGGCGATATAATCAATAATTCTCACTGCACCCTGTATTGCTGACACTTGCGTTTGAAAGACGCTGCAGGGATTCGGCAGCCTAATGGACTGAGCTATTCTAATTGATGCTGAAGAAATCCCCACAGTTCCATTCAATTCTGCAGCCATCAGTGTAACACTTTTCTAGACTTCTTTCTCCAGAATGGATGTCCTTAATTTCTGTGAGAAGTCATGCCACGGTATCGTGTAGTCAATACTCCGGATAGTCATCTATGTGTGGACTCGTGCACAAATTCCTACTAATGTTAGCTGCCGTTGCAATAAAGATCCAAAGGAAAGAAGTACTAACGTAGGTGTAGTGCTTAAGGCAATACTGATGCTGATCCCGAACAGTTGCATACAATTAGTAAAAAATAAATTCAATTCAGAACCCCCCCCCCCTATATTTTCAAATGGGCAAGAGTATATAGTCTAGTCGAGATGGTATGCTTTTCCATTTTATTTATGGCCTTGTCGTATAAAACAAATGCTGGTTGATGATGTCTACAACGCTACAATGATACGACAATCACAACACTTAACTTTTACGATACACTGTGCTGGGAGTAGTTTTATTAGACGTGAGGCCATGGTTCAAACCCCAGGTCAGACATCGAAATAAAAAAAATTTTTCCTTCGGCGACTTCATTTCAGCAGATTTCTAGCAAAACTCTGGGAGTAAATAAAATTGCCATGAAAAAGTTGCTCAAAAATCTGTCGTTCGGAGTCGACTTTAAACTGTAGGTCCCGCCACTCAGGTATAAAAATTAACACACACAATACGGGTGGTGTGAGAAGCTAGGTCGTAATCCTAACTGAAGGTAATGACCAATTATGTGTGTATGTGCTGGGAGTATAGAACTCTTTCTCAGAACAAACTTTTTTAAATTTTAAAAAATATTTCAAAATTATAAAACTTTGAAAGCTTTTATAAAATCTCTGTTGTTTTTTCATTTAAGATATACAATCTTATCAGACATATTTTTTTCATTTAATTTTAATTAATTTTAAAAACATTAAAAACAATTCCCTTATTTTGTATGATATGATACAAACTCTTATTGAAACATAAAAAGAAACAAAAACCAAACTCTTTATCGAGGAATAGTCCAGAAGGACTCAATCAAGCTAAAAGAAAGGATGTGAAGGAAGATTAAAAAAAACAGAAAAAAATACAACTCTTAGACTGCACTTATTCAACTATATTTATACTCGTAATTATAAAAAAAATTAATAAAAAAGTTACGTTTTTTATATACATAATGTTGTAAATATTATTGAAATAAAATAAAAATAGAAATAAAAAGAAAATAAATTTAATTTAAAACAATAATATTATTAATAATGAATAATAAATAGATAAATTAAATTAAGTTGTGAATTTTTAAGTAATTGTCAATGTATAATATTTGATACTAAATGTAGGAAATTGAAAATAAAATAAGAAATCAACCATAGGATAAATTAATAATACATATGTATGTATTTTAAATAATTTTAAACTAGACTAAATAAACTAAATAATATTTAAAAAAAAACCAATAATAAAAAACAAACATGATTGGCTTAAACATGAAAGGAATATTTCAGCAAAAAAAAATTAATAAAAACAAATAAAAAATAAAAAAAAAATATTTTAAGTTGTTAACAAGAATAGACTTTAAGAAGGTAAAAAAAAGGATATTTAAATAGGATGTTCAATATCCCACTTACTAACCTTTTGCCAGTCTTTTCTATTGTAGTAATATTATTGTAATTGTAAATAATAATTATAAAAAGTTTAAATAGATTCTCTTAATTGGCATTTTGTTTAAAACATAAACCAAAAAAATAAAATAAAATGTTTTAAATAAAAAAAATAAAATAAAAATATATATTATTAAAAAAAATATATAAAACCAAATAAGAATACCATTTAAAAAAGAAAGAGGAGAGAAAAAAATCATACTTAACCAAAAATAATTATTAAAAACGAAAACCACAAAGAAGAAATCGATAAATATATAGTAAAATTATTTAAAACACCATAACACTCATTGTTTAAAACATATATTGGAAAAAGAAATAAAAACAAATTTAAAAAAAAAAATACAAACATTTTCTATTTAATAAAAAAAAAAACAAAAAAACATTAACAAAAGGACTTAAAATAGTTACGAATAGAAAAAAATTATAAAATAAAACAACAATAATTATGAAAATAATGTATAATTAATTTATTATTTGTTTTGTTTACTTACTTCTGTGCATAATGAATTTAATTTAAATTTTTATTTTTTCTTAACAATTTGAAAAAAAAATTTTTTAATTAAAAAAAATCATAAAAAATGCTCAATTGTTTTTATACTGTGTCTAGATGATATTCTTTTGATCCAGTTCAATAGTAAAAAATTATAAAACAAATTAAATGAAATGAAATGAAAAAATAAACATTCCCAAAAATATACATACAATATAATAAATGTAGAAAAATAAGTTATATTAACAACAACCAAAAAAAACAAGTTATAGTTAATAATGGAAATTAAAAGTGAAAAACAAAAACAAAAACAAAAAAAATTAAAATTAAAATAAATAGTAAAAAAAAGAAATGAAAAAACAAAACAAATGAAATAACTGAAAACCAATATGAAAACAAATAACGATTGTGTTTCATTTCAAATGAATCGAGAAAGGTTTTATTACCCTTCTCCATTATAGTGGCCAAATTATTCCAATTATTTCTATTTGTATTTAAGGCTTTTATCCTGATAGATTTCCTGGCTGCAGCTTCAACTACCTTGTCATCTGCCTCGTCTTCTCATACCTTGAGAACTGCAATAAAGGGTCCGCCAAATAACTTTTTTTTTTGAAAATGCTTTAAAAAAAACTGAATATTTTCTCAAATTTCTTTTTTTATTTGAAAGTACATTCCTTCTGGTTAAAAATCGAAAATAATTTCATTCAAATGGCTGCCTCGGCTGGCCATGCCTACACCAGAAGATGGCGATTTTGAAAAAAAAATCATCTTTTCAGATGAAGCTCATTTTGATCTTGGCTTGTAAACAAGCAAAATTGTCACATTTGGGGCACAGAAAACCCGCACGCATACATTAAAAAGCCGACGCACCCAAAACGAGTCACTGTTTGGTGCGGATTTTGGGCCAGAGGCATAATTGGGCCATTTTTCTTCGAAAATGAGCAAGGAGTGGCCGTTACAGTCAATGGCGATTGTTATCGGGCCATGTTGAACGAATTTTTGTTCACAAAAATTGAAGAGGAGGATATTGGCAACACTTGGTTTCAACAGGACGGATCTACGTGCCACACAGCCGAAGCTACACTCGATGTTTTGCGCACTGTTTTTAAAGATCGCATTATCAACCGCAGAGCTGATGTCGTTTGACCACCTCTGAGCTACGATATGACACCGTTGGACTATTATTTGTGGGGTGCCGTCAAAGATAAGTGTTACGCCGTCAAGCCAGAGACAATTTGACGCTTTAAAGGACAATATTCGTGAAGCCATTGGTAAAATACAGCTGCACACAATCGATAATGTGCTTAAAAATTGGACCGATCGTGTAGGCTACTGCATGGCCAGCCGAAGCAGCCATTTGAATGAAATTATTTTCCATTATTAACCGGAAGGATTGTACTCTCAAATAAAAAAAGAAATTTGAGAAAATATTCAGTAGTTTGTTTTAAAGCATTTTCAAAAAAAAAGTTATTTGGCGGACCCTTTAGAAGACTTTAAGCAGCTCATGTCCTATTTAACTCCATTGCGAATGTCGATAGCAATAGGTTTCGTATTGATTTTCTGGTATAACTCCACAATGAATTATGTGGCAACCATATATGCCCAAATATAGTGCTGGGTTCTGCTTACAAAGGTCTGCAATTTATTGCTGATTTCAAGAGACGTGAGTCAGGATTAGCATCCACGTAATAACACGGACGAAATGTAATCCCCTACAGCCAATCGATGGAAAAGATCTTTGCTTCCCTAAATTTCTTAAAAGAGCTCATGTAAAATGATTTTCTGGCATAACGCCGCAATGAATTATGTAGCCACAATATATGTATGAATATAGTGCTGGATTCTGCTTACAAAGGTCTGCAGTTTATTGCTGACTTCAAGAGACGTGAGTCAGGTTTAGCATCCACGTAAAAACGCAGACAAAATGTAATCCTCTACAGAAAATCGGTGCAAAAGAACTTTGCTTCCTAAATTTCTTAAAATAGCTCATGTAAGATTTATGCAGATAAAAAGTCTGCCTTCTTACTTGCTACTTGGACTTGGTCGCGGCATCATCTCGATCTCAGTGGCCATGCTTACAGGTCACTGTGTTATGGATAGACACGCGGAGAGAATGCGGCTCCCATTTAATGACTTCTGCCATGGGTGCAGATCCGCTGAGGAGGGAGGACGAGACTGTTATCCACTTTCTTTGTCAATGCCCATCTCTTGCGAGGTGTAGATATAGGTTATTTGGCTCTCCAACCCTTGTTAGCTTGACGGAGCTATCGTCCATTGATGTCAAGGATATAGCCTCGTTTATCAAACTTTCTGACTGGTTTTCCAGCGCGTGGTAGTCATGCTTTGGATATGCAGATCTTGCGCTGACCGACCTTCCCCTCCTGGGTTCTGGGCAACTTGGTCAGTACAGGAACTGCGTTCACCTGTGGCGTCACAACGGGCCGCTGTGCGTGCTCAAGTGAGCTTTTGGTATGAAGCTACCACACTAACCTAACTTAACCTAACTTGGAAATTTTCAACGCCAGCTGCCTTCTTAATTTAATTTATATGCTCTGGATAGCTGTTTCGATCTCAGATATGTTGCGACATTGGATGTTTATACGCATAACTCTAGGAATCGCTTAAAAATGGGCTCAAATTCAATTTGTTTAAGGGATGTCTTGCTGACGACATGACAGAGAGAAGTTTAAAATATACGACAGCTGTTTCTGCGCCTGTTCTCCGGAATTGTTTTCTTCTGAAGAAAGCCAATTATTGATAGTAAGAATTAAAATTGGGAATTTAATCTTGTCAATCCCGCCCAAAAATATAGACTAATGCCCTTACAACTTTCAATCCTGATTCAACACTTTTCAGCCTTCAGAAATAGATCTTTTTTGTTGAGGCATAGAATTTTTTTATATGTTTAATTCCTGGGCACTGAAAATATTGATTACACGACACGATGGCATTCAACAATTTTTTATTATTTTACGTACATTTTCGACAAGTGGCTTTACAGAGCAGGGTGAACATCTAACACCACAATCACTGGAACAAAATCACACTGTATCAAAACCATACACACAATACAATCGACTAATCAGTATTATATTATACTAATTGTACCCTGCGCGTGTTGCTGCGCCACCAACTAAAATAAATTTGAAGGAAAGACATTACACAAATGTCCAATTCAGATGAACGTGCCTGAGTAGTACGCATTCGATCAGTTTGTAATCTCACTTCTCGTTGTTCAAGTGGTTCAAGCGAACGGGTCTCAGCGGCATATACTCGAATATTTTCCAGTATCAATGCTCGTCTGATTCTGAGGCTCGTAATGCTCTTTTCTTCCGTGCTTGAGGTGTAGGTCGACCAATTGCTTGTCATTCATTTTGAATAATTTTCAGTGACGCCATCCATCGGAAATTAATCGCACCAACCTCCGTCGACTCATGCGCAACAACATTGTTAAAGAATGCACAGTTTACGATTTAATTCATTTTGAGTAATTTTCAGTGGCGCCACCTGTCGGAAATTGGTCATACTAACTTAGAAACCGTCGGCTCATGCGCAATAACTTTGCTAAAGATCATAACATGATCAAATGCACAGTTTACGATTTAATTCATTTTAAGTAATTTTCTGTGGCGCCACCTATCAGATATTGGTCATACCAACTTAGAAACCTTCGTCGGCTCATGCGCAACAACTTTACTAAAGATCATAAAATGATACAAACATTCATTTTGATTTTCAACATAAAAAGTAGCATATAACTCCTCCCAGAAATACAGGAAGATACTGTGAATATTTCAAGAAAATCGGTTCAGCCGTTTAGCCGTCTATAGACTTCAAACAAACCCACGAACAAGTAAACACACATTCATTTTTATATGTAAGATAATGTTGTGTCCTAAGAACGGATCGCTGAAGTAAATATTTTATCATGTTTCTTTTTCGTTCTAGACGTCTGAGCTGAGCTACACTAGACTACGACTCGTAAACTCACTTAGTCCTCAGGTCAAGATATGCTGGTGACAGGAAATAAGAAATCCTCGCTTTGGACAGATATGTTAGATATGTTACAGACGTAGAGGATATCTGATTCGGAATCGATTTGATTTCATTTGACTTTAAATTTAATTCCAATGTTAACTGCGTTGCCCATTTTTATTTTATAATATAACACTATTTATACCAGTTTTAACGGGTGCATAACTTTACTTTATTTTGTTGTTAACTTTGCTAAATTCAAAACGAAAGCTTTCGCTCAGTAAAGTAATAACGGAAAGTAATAACGTAACACGCAGTTTAAAATAAAACCGTTACAATTAATCAATATTTGAATTGCTTTGATTATCTTATCGCTTCTTTTTAAAGAACTATTGCAGTAAAAACACAGTTTTATTTTTCTTTAGATAAAATTTTTAAATTTATAAAAATATTACTTTATTTTGGGTTTAATTTATAAACATATATATGAGTACAATTTTTTTTAAAAAACATTTAAAATCTTTAAATAATTTTTAATAAATTCGAATCGAAAGAAAAGTGTATGACGACGACAAATAACAATACAATCAATAAAAAAATAATTTATTATTATTGTTCGCTAATTAATTACACTGAAATAAATTAGAATTCTTTATAGAAAATAAAAGTAGAAGAATTAACAAATCTTTAGAATGTTATTATTTATTATTATTAATATTACATAACTTTTGCGTTTGTTTGTTTGTTTTTTACTTTACTTTTAGTATAAATAACAGTAAACATTTTAAAAAATAATATTATTATTCAGTTATTGCTACAAAATTTAAAAATTGACATTATTTTTAAGCATTTTCTATGGTATTGTTAAATATTTAAAAACAAGTTTTAAAAAAAAGAGCATTTCTTTTTGTTATTATTAAATATAAATTATTAATATTAATAATTGGCCTCAGAGACAAATATGCAGTGTTAGTGTGGAACACAAGATACATATTTGTTTTTTTATTTTTCGTTCTGTTAATTATTGTTCTGGTTTTGAATAAGAATTGGATTTGGGGAGAACTCTATGAAGTTCTCTGTTATTGCTGAGCAATGGGGGAGGCTGTATTGACATTGGCCGTTGTAACCACACCTTTATTAAGCTGATCCGCCGAGATAAATTCAATAGCCGCGGAATTAATGCAATAACGTTTACGTGTTGGCTTTGGACCATCCTCGAATACATGACCCATATGAGCATTACATCTGGCGCAGCGTACCTCTGTGCGTATGCGTTCTGGATGTTTAATTAGTAGTAAAATATTACCCCCTTTAGTTAATAATTTTGCATTTTTTTTTTTAAATTTTTTGCGTTTTTTTTTAGATTTGTATGTATTTTGCGGATAGGGGAGTTTAATTAATTTGAATTGTTTTTACAAAAATTTGTTTTGCACAGTAAGTGTTTTTTTATTTATTTATTGTTTAATTAATTTTCATGATAGACAAAAGTTAAGTTTTTTGTTTTTAGCAAAAATTATTGTTAATATTTTAGTTTATTATTTTGTTTGTTTTAATTTCAAGAAAAATTACGAAAAATTATAAAAAAAAACAAATTGCAAAATGAACAGAACAGAAGATATAATAAAAAGGATAAAAACAAAAGACAGATCAAGTAAAAGTCACATGTTAATAAACACAACAGAACAAAAAGGAAATGAGGTGTGGCAAACGTGATTGGAACATAAAACATTTAAAATATATAATAAATGTAGCAGAATCAAAATAAAAACGAAAGATGATAAAGAAAGAATTAAGATTTTATGTAATTAAATGAAATAGTAATAAAAGCAGAAAAAAATAAACGAATGAAGAATGATTTATAGCGAAGGCATAAATTAGAGTGACGTTTTGAAATGATATTTTTTTGATTTAATTTTTTTTTGGTTTTAGTATAATGAAAGGTGATAATAATGATAAACAGCCAGTTATCATGATTATTATTTTGTATGAAATACAATTATATTGTATATATAGTAAATATATATGTATATATTAATTATAATTTGAAATATTATTTTATTTTTCAGTACATATACATTGTAAGCGTTTATATTAAGCCAGTTTCAAAAATTAGTTTCATTTGAAGCCAAAATATAAGTATGAATGCAAAATGACGTATTTAGTTGATTTGATTTTTTTTAATTAATTTTTTTTATACGTTACGATTCGTAAATAAAATTATTATATTTTTATTTATGTTGCAGATGTTTTATTGTTTATGTATGGTTTATTTTGGATGTTGTTTTTTGTGTTAAACCCCCAATAATAACAGGCACATTTATATAAAAAGCGAGAAAAAAGAAATAGAAAATATACAAAAAAAAAATTAATTCATTATTTATATTGTCTTTATCATTTCTTTGTTTTTAAATTAATTTTTATTATCTTTTTTAATTTTTAATTTTAATTTACACTATATACTAAATAATTAAAACAAAACATAATGCAATACATATGTATGTATAAGCATATGTATCTTTTTTTTAGTATATTAAGATTTCACAACATAAAATGTTAGTGGTGGTACAACCGAAAAAGTACAAAAAGAATTAAAATAAAATTAAAAAAAAATAAAAATAAAACAAGTTTAAAAAAAATACATTTCTTTGGCAAAGAAAACAATTTTAAGAAAAAGTATCAAGCCATTCCGGTATGATGGCGAAAACAATGAAAAACAAAAATAAAACTCTGTTCTGATTTCTCTGTGGTATTACAACAAAGATAATTGCGTAAACATTAATTATTACTAAATGCTTATCCTTATTTAATGGCAATAAAACGTTTTCAGTACTATATTATTTATATTATTGTCGTCTAGAGAAGTTCATTCGTTCCTTCGATTGCAAACTGAAATAGTTAAGACTTGAGTCTTTTAGCGTAATTTAATATTTTAAGGAAACTATGACTTTGTAATAACTACTAAACATTTTGCATTTACTTAGAAATCAAATTCAGAAGAATACAGAACAGAAAATCTAAAAACATGTCTATGTATGTATACCGCTGGCATAAACAAAAGTTTAGAAACATCCAAAAGTTTTAATCAAAATAAACAAATGCAAATCAAGTAGTCAAGTACGAGTAATTAAATAAATTTAAATAAAAAAAAATTAATAACGACTAGAATGAGTTGAATTGCAAATTTCGAAAATTCTAGTGATATCATTTGATATGTCTCTATATTTAGATCGTTTTTGGGTTTGCAAATTTATTTAACCATGTATGCATAATTATTCTTTGTTACAACAACGATAAATAAATAATTAAAGACATTTAACTATGAATTCATAATGCTTAGCATGACACCACCAATAAATGTGAAGCGTTTCAATGGATATGAGCCAATATTTCTTATAAAATTACACCAAAAAAAAAAAATAATAATAATATGATGTGTTATGGTTTCTATGGTATATTGAGGCATGACACAAAACCAAAAAATTATACAGATGTATGTATATAAACAAACGGTTATTGAAATATGAATGAATGAATAAAATAAGCTTTGAAATTGAAACTTTTATTGCATAATTTTAAATCTTCTTCAAAGTATCACTTGAAAAACTACATTAATAATTTTAATAATTAATATATGATACATTTTCCATTATAAACGTTGAGTAGATTTGTTTGTATATAATATACTACATATATATATATGTATGTATGTATAAATTGGATTTTGAAAAGACTTATTTTTTATTGTGTTGAATTGTACTAGAGGAGGTGGAGGCATTTTGTTTTGTTTGTGAAGTCGATCCAGCCGGATTGGCGGTGTTTGACTTTGCAGCAGCAGCAGCAGGCATTTGTTGGTTTTGCGTTTGCGGTACAAAGTCAATTGAGGCAGAATTGATGCAATAACGTAGATATTTCGGTGGCGGACCATCATCAAATACATGACCCATATGAGCACTGCATTTGGAACAACGCACTTCGGTGCGTACCATGCCTAGCATTTTTGAAATGACTACTGTTTATATAATTATTTATCGACATAAACATAATATTTTTTTTTTCAAAATTTAAACCATAAGAGAAATAATAATAAGAAACTCAAAAAAAAATGAAAATTTTTTGGTTTGAAAACAACATGTAAAAAAAAAACGAAAATCACAAATAAAAACAAATAAAAAAACATTTTTTTTCAGAATTGGAAGGTAAAAGAAAAAGAAAATTGTCAATATTAGATACGAAGTTTCATTATTTCAAAAAAGTATAGAGTAAGTAACAATTAATGTTAGTAAAACAACACTCAACAAACACACTAGATAGAAATTTGAATACATTATGTTAATGAGAATATAAAAAAACAAACGTGAGCAGTAACAGGAACAGGAACATAGTCACATTAACACTTTTTTTTTTTTTTTTTTTTTTTGTTAAAAAACTAATTCTATACATAACAAGAAATTTTAATAAAATTTCGAAAACAAAAATCTAAGCTTTGAACAACCACAAAAAGTATTTCTAAGACATAGAGGAAAACCACATTAGGTAAACATTTTGCAAGTTATTATTTTTTCTAGTTTCGTTTCACATTAAGAAAACGAATTTAAACTTATCAACAAAATTGCAAAACAATATCGAAATAAAAAAATAATCATAATAATAAAAAGCAAATTTAAAATTGCAAACTTTAAAAAAAAAGAATTTGCAATACATTTTTAAATACAAACTCTCTCTAAATATGTATGTACATATGTACATGAATAGGAAACACAGTTCCATACGTACCTGGTATGCTAGCATCACGATGTAAAGTAACTTTGCCCTTATCTAAGACATCATTGAAAGCAGGCCAACCGCAACCGGAATCGAATTTCGTATCCGAACTAAATAAATCCTGATGACAAACTATACACTGGTAAATACCCTTTTCATAATGCTTGTTGTAACAGCCTGAAATAAAATTGAAATTACAGATTAATGCTGAAGAAAGTGTCAGAATCTTAACGGCTCACCTGTAAAAGGTCTTTCAGTAGCAGCTTCTTGTGTTACTTGATATTGTAAAGGTGTTAAACGTTTTCGTAATTCCTCCTTATCAACTGAAACTTTTTCCGTTTTATTTTCCATATTATTGGGAGAATCTACAAAGCACAACAGAATAATAACCAAGCGATGTTAAACACAATTGTTAATATGTGAATCTAAACAACGAATAAAATAAATATAAACAAAATTAATAAATATAAGAGTACATATCACGAAATAAATAACTACTAAATTAGATTTGAAAAACTCAAAAACCAAAAATATTAAGAAAAGAAAAATAAAACAAAAAAATAAGAAAAAAATTCATCCAATCAAACTATTGTTTTAAACTTGCCACTTCATGGCCTTCGCCGTAAGATTATATTAATTTATGTATTTAATCTTGAAGTAGACGCCAAGATAAGCGTAATTGGTAAAATAAAATTATAACACCAAAATGAATTTTACAAAAATACCATAATAAAAATGAACTATTTCTATGTATGCATGAGTAGACGGCATGATGTTCAACTACAACTCGTACACTGCAAGAAAAATTACTTTTTTAGTGTACCTTTACAAAAATCATAAATCATAGAGATATCTGTTGGTTTGCAAAACAATAAAAATTTCTTTTGAAATTGATACAGATCCGTTTTAATTGAATTTTACATCAATTTATTTTCAAATAAAGTCAATTGCCTTTTAAAAAATTTCCAAAAAATAAAATCAAAATAAAAAAATTAAACAAAAAAAACTCAACAAAAAAATCAATTGCGTTCACACGGTATGCGAAAATCAACGAAGCATGACCCTAAATTAGGTATAGACGATATAATAACGTTAAAAGTTTTTTTTTTGTTATTTTCTTTCAATTAATTTCTATTTAATGTATACAAATTGGCAATTTATCAATTGATGGCCAATACACAGAGGAAATACTTTACGCACACCACACCGTTGTGTTAGTGAGAAAGTTTAAAAAAATCTTTGTTATGATAAACAAATTGAAAAATAAAAGAAATTATTTCATAGCCGAGTATTATTGAGGCCCCCGAGAAAAAATCTTTGAAAATGAAAAGTAATGAAATTGGCTCCAATTGGTGCAGGTAGCATCGGAGACCATCGCTGAAGATAGTGACCTCATAGAGAAAATATGTTGAAGGGTTAAAATGAAAATAAAAAAATGTTCATAAAATATTCCTAACATTTACCTTAATTTACATTGGGATAATCTTGTGGTAATCTTAATACCGGATCCATCTGAATTGTCTGTACTGTCTCATATTCATATTTGAGGCATGGAAATCACCAACTTTATACGAGTATCAAGAAAAGGAATGTTGTACTGCATAAAACGACTACAATCTCAAATGCTCTCACCAGAGATCAAACACGAGTACATTTGAATATTATAATACAAAAGTGGAACCGGATAGGTTCTATTCCAAGAAAGGTCACTCAATGAATCAACCTAAGTTCATTAACAGACATTCACGTGGACATGGCAGCTCGAAAAGAGCATTGTAAAAAGCAAAAATATGTTGAATGAATTTAAAATCATGAGATAAATTAAGATTAAGAATAGATTTGCACCTATAAGGTAAATAGAAAATAGTTTTCCTTCCAATCCTAAATTTATTGTATTATTAGCTTGAGAATCCTGGAATTGTATTACAATCGACACCGATTTATTTATTAAGTTTAGGGAAATAAGTATTAAATTGTAATTTAACCACTTTTTCTTATTATTGGCCTTGATTCCTTGACAATATTAATTGTTCTTCCATTGATATGACTGACCTACCATTTCAACGGAAGCTTTCAATAACGTAATTAAGCAGAGAATAAATTAACCTACAGTTTTTTGGTAAACTTTTCTTTATATAATTTGGCTAGTGGCCAATGGACCTGTCTTTGGACAATTGCATTTAAAATTTCTTTTTTTTTTTTTTGTATATTATGTATAAAATAAAACCTATTGTATATTATGTATAAAATAAAACCTATTGACGCACCCTATAAAGTAGCACACAATACGTGTAAAAGTCCCCCATAAAAACACACACACAAACACATACACGCATACTAAAAGGTGTACAAACTAAGTGGGTGGAGCAACAACAATTATAAAATATAAACAAAACTAATAAAAATAGATACAAAACAACAACAAAAATGTAACTATAAATAGATTTTCCGAGCCCATATCGCATTTGTTGTAATGACATGACAAAACTTACCGGATGATGAGAAATATCGATATTGTTTGCCAATTAAAGGCTCAACTAAAGCAGCTGCTCGCAAACAACTATAGGGATTGGAAATGACACTGGATTCCAAAGCAAATCGAAATATTTTACCAACAGGAAATGAATTTTTCTTGGTGACTACACTACACTTAAGTGCATTGCGTAAAAGTGAAAGCATTTTATTATTACACTTATGATTTGGATTTTTTTAGACCTTTTCAAAAAAGAAAAGCCACACAAATGAATATTTAGTTACACTGCCCTGTAATAATGATTATCCAATAGACAATATACTAATAACTGACTGACTGACTGTCTGTCTGGTTAGACGATACGATGACAATGGCGTCTTCAATAACGAGGTGTTTTGGGTAACACGACAAACCGAAGCAATGCCAAAAGGGAAACTAAATTAAAACGTAATACAAAATAATAAGGAAAACGAATAAATGACATTTAACTAAATAATTCCTATTCTATATGTACGTATGTACATATATTGTTATAGTAAAAAATGGCAAAAGCCAGCAAATGCACGAATGAAAGAGGAACGTCAGAATTATAATAAAATAAATATAAAAAAAACATGTAACAGAATTACAATCCGTTAACACAGACTATGCGAATGCCTTAAAAAAGCAATTCTCTTGGATGGCGTAATAGGATTTCTAATTTCCCTTGAAATAAACTTCAGAGGAATAATTGAGTACCATTGGGCATCTTACACCAGCAATGCGATAAAACGTTTAGGCATTCATTACATGGCAAATCGACAACAATAAAATGGTTTTCTTTATAAAAAACGGAACAGAACAGAATTAATAACTAACCAATACTACCTAGGGTGGTGTAGGGTATAATAACAATACACCAACAACTAGCATCCCTCACAGCTGACCGGCCTTACCCAGGCAATAACGTTGTTGTTTAGAATCTATGCCTGCAATTTCGAGCCTTTGCATTTTACACTTTTTCTTTTTTTGAATATATTTTAATTCAATATTTTTTATTGGCGTTTTGTAGCAACCAACATGGTGGTCTTGCCAACGTAAGAAACCAACATCACCTTTCTGTAGGCCAAAAGGGAAAAGTGAAAGCAGAAGCAAATGGTAAAAAACAAAAACTATTCGATGTTTAGGTTATAAATCCATAAACCTAAAGAAAAATTGTTATTTATAAACATTTTCTCACAAAAAATTGAAATAAAATTTAAAAATAATACTGCGTATCTATTGCCCACTGTCCTTGATTTCTAATGCACAAACAAACACACATGCAATAAATACTTCATTCCTTGCTTTTAACGTTTTTCCCAATAAGATTTTTCTATTCATTTGACTCACTTGCTAAATTACTCACTTTCGCACTCTTTTTTATTTAATGTTTTACTCAGCCTATTGACGATTTGTTTAAATTAAATTATTTTCGTTTAAATAAGGCAATCAATTTTTTTATATTTTTCCGCACAGATTTCTTTTTCAACCTTAAAAAACGTTCGCCACTTCACTCTTGCACTGTATGTTTGTACTAAAATAAAATTATTTTTTTTGTTCACCACCTTACTTTTGCACTCAGTGTTGCCGTTTCTTGTTATTTCTAACCAAACAGATTATTTGTTGTTCAATGTGTGGAGATTATAGGGATTTTTCTGATTTTGGTTATTATTTTTGTTGTCAAGAAATATAATTTAATGAATTATTTATTGTTAACTAAATAAACATAATTTAATGTTGAAAAACTAGAAAAAAACTATGCATTTAAATATTTGTATTTATTTTCCTATTTTAGTGATTATTTTTTCATGAATTGATTACAAAATTTTATCCTTCTTGGTAACACTGGTGGTTTGTTCGTTCAAAAAACAAACGTTTGAATTAATTCGCACATTCCTTTTTAGTGTGCGGTTTGTATAAGGGTTAAAAACATATGAGATTAAACGTAAAAACGTTAAATATCAGCTGTCATCCATTCAGACAAACCTCGGATATGGCAGCACTCTTTTCGAACAAAACAGCTGTTTTTTAGTACATCAGAAAAAAATTAAAATATTTTTATAAGAAAATATAAGAGGAATGATTAAAATTTCAATTTTTAAATAAAATATAATATAAAATTAACAAATGGATCCTAATTTAAGAAATGTAAGTCTGTCTATTTTGCAATAATGAAACAAACATGTTAAATTAAAAATTATTTCATTTAAAACAGCTTAAAGACTTTTTAACATTATACAATAAAGTGACAGAATTGTGTTTTAACCGATGTGTGGACAGTTTCAATGAACGTGATTTAGCAGCACATGAGGTACATGCATTTATAATAGTTATCAACAACAAACAATTTTAACGAATTTTTTTTAATTTGTTCTTATTTATCTTTAGACAACATGTTTAAATCGTTGCGTTAATAAGTTTGCCCAATTTAATCAGACTATGATGAAAGTTTATGTGGAAGTGCAAACAGAAATCAATACCAAACGTATGCAGGAACTCCAAGAACAGCAAACATTGTTACAACAGAACCAACAAACACAACTGGAGGGTAGTGCCAATACAGCAGCAGCAACATCGACTTTCTCCTCTGTCCCAGCACAAAAATTACCAGCATAACTTTAAATAATTGTTATTCCTTAACTCCCCAAATATTAGTTTTAAAATTGTAATTAAAAACGGAATTGTTACAGTATGAATCGTATTTGCTTAGTGGCGCTTATAGGTTTACCGGCTTTGGGTAAAACAACTTTATGTAAATACCTAATGGAATATGAATCGTCATTACCTTTTAATATTTTACATTTTTGCTATGATCGCTTTATACAATTTAACACAGGGAATCCAATGCTATATAAAGAACAAAGAGAAAATCTCTTAAAGCACTTAACCATCATAATCAAATCATTTCAGAGTTCTGGCAGTTTAGCATCAGAGCTTATTTCAATGTATGGTCAATACAAAAATCACAAATCAAATGATGTCATTATATTATGCGACGATAACCACTATTACCGTAGCATGCGTTACAAGTTGTACCAAATGGCACGAGATAACAATGTCAGCTTCTGCCAAATATATTTCGAAAATAACTTACAGTTAGCTTTAGAACGCAATAGCTTACGCTGCAATAATGAAAATATTCCCAAAGATGTGCTTATACAAATGTATCAACGCTTAGAACCACCTAATGCGACTGAGCATAAATGGGAGGAAAATACTTTAGTTTTAAACAAACATAATCTAAATAACAGTACAATTACAAATATTGTATCATATATCATTAACATTCTTAATACGCCTGTGCAGCCCTTAGTTTTGCCCACGCCAAAGGCTCAAACACCACAATCCCTGGTACACGAGATGGACTTGTTAATGCGTAAACGTATTGCAGCATTAATGAGTGCCTGTACGGAAACCGATAATAAACAATTACTTGCAAAACAACTCAATGATAAAAGAAAATCAATTCTCAAAGAATTTCAATTAAAACTGTATGAGAATGCGAACGATGATATAGATTTAAATAAATTTGCCAATATGTTGAATTGAATATGATATGTTTTCCTTTTTATAATAAATATTAAACGTAACTGATAGTAAAACATATTATTTTATGAAATGTAACTCGATTTTGGTAAACAAGAGTTATGTAATCCTCTTGATTGTAATCTCAGCTTGAAATTATTTCTTGCGTATATTAGCGATTCGAAATTGTTTAAAACAAAAACTATTCCGAAGATTTTTTAAATTGGTATTGCTTTACTAAAAGTTTATTAAAATTTCACATTCGGAATTGTGCCTTTTGTTTTTATTGCTTTTGAATGAATTTTGTATTTCTTAAAAATCAAAAAACGCAATCAGTAAGATCTACTCACAGTAAATTAGAGGAAGACAGTATCATTACAATTAATTTTTTTTATCTTATTGCAAATGACGGAGCTGCGGCATACCGTTTAGAAATTAAGTGCTGTACTATATAACGAAGCGAAATATATATTAATTGAATTTCATATTTTTATAAAAGCGCTGTTCAAAATTTTAATCTGCTTTTAAGAATAAATGTAAGACAAAAAACACTGTATTTTTATTTAATATTTATTTGAATTACATACAAACTACATATAATAAACGTTTATACCTTAAAATTATTTATATATCAGATTCTTAAATTCATTAACTTATAAATACAATCTATTTGAAACACATACATCTGAGCATATATGTATGTATGCATGTTTGTTGCCTTTCTAAGAACTATTTAAAATACAGGAGATTATGACATTTACCAATTATTTGAAAATTTAAAAGTAAATATGTAAGTATGTATTTTGCTTTGTTAAGTCATTAGAGAATGGATTTAATGTACGGTAATCATCGTAAAATTAAAATTTATTAAATTTATTTCGAAATCGTTTTAACTGCTTTTCATTTTCCTTAAGATTTTATTTTTTTTAGAGATTTATGAATAATATTCTTATATTTGAGTATTTATGAGATTATATTTGAGTCAATGTTTAAAATTAAAATACTTCTTTGTTAGTTTTTGTTTTCTTTAAATATTAAAAACGACAACTAGAGTAACCCTTGAAGCTTAAAACATTAAAATGACAAACGTAAAACTTCTTTAAAACTATAAAAGCGCCAATACTTTTGTTAAACAAAAGTTTGGAGTTTTCGCTTTAAGGGTTACTAAACTACAAAAGTTTTGATTGTTACTGAAATTCTAAATATATGTATGTATGCATGATTCTTTTATAAAAAATTTATTCTATTCAGTAAAAAATGGCAATGTTTTTTCATTGATTTAAAAAGAAAATATTAAATAGAATATAATTTTTTTTTATTATTACAGCTTAAAATAAATAAATAATTTTTATAATTCTCCACCGCAAAGAGATATTTTTAAAAATGGAATTTCAGTGTTTTTTTTTTGAGTAGGATTAGAAAAAATGCACATTTTCTTTGGCAATTTGTAATTAAAAATTTTGCACGTTTCGTTTTCTTCTCTATTGATTTAATAAACTGATAATGGTAAAATATATAATTTTTTTTTTTATAAAAAAGTCTTATTTTTTCAATTAAGTGATGAAGATATAAACAATTGCTGAGTACTAGAATATCAAAGACCTTGAATCTCAAAAAAAAAAAAAATAAATAAACGAGTAAATACGTGTTAAACAAGAAAAACAATAGTACTACAATTAAGATATAATATTTAGAAAAAAAATAATAACTAATGGTTTAAAATGTCTTTTAGAGAACTATTAGTGAAAAGGGAAATAAAGAAATATTCACCAAAATATCAGAGCACTTAAGTTAGCACTATTCTTTTTTGAATAATATTAAATTTAAATTGAGCAAGGCAGTACCTTAAAATGCGTATTGAAATTCATTAAATTGTCAATATTTGTTGTGAGATAAGTTATTGAACAAATTACTGTTAAGAGCACCTCACTTTAACTGCTATTGATTTCACGCTGACCATCGTGATTTTTGCAGATCTATTTGCCCCTCTAATGTTTTGGCCAAATAAATAACAAATAATTGTATTAAAGCTATGCCTAAAGCAACACCTGCTATAACATAAAGATTACGTTCAGCCCAAACTCGTACTATTTCAATGCAACCACTAGTCCATATACGTTTACTAGCAGCCGCTACTGAATGCTCTTGTACTCCATAGCCGCACATTATGTTTACAAGGCCAGAGCTAATATCGGTAGCATTGATGCAACAGCTATAGGGAACACCACATTTTTCGACCGATGGTGATGAGCAATTAAAATATTCATTTTTGCCTTAAAAGAAGAAACAAATGAAAAATATATTTTATTTTTATGTTTCAGCCAATTTCGTATACGTCTTTCAAGTTTCTTCAAATACAAAAAATTAATTCCGAAACAATAAAAGTCAAGCTTGTTCCAAGGTAAACAAATAATAAAAAAAATTATTGTATTGACATAAAGTGAACATTATTTAATGCAAGTATATTTTACTTACTCCAATCTTGATAGCCAGCATTACTAAGACCACAACACTTAAATTCCTGCTGTGCGAAATCGATAAAGTTCTGCAAATCCGGATCATCGCGATAAGAGTGTATTATTTTATCAGTGAAGGTATCTTCTAAAAATGAATTCATGTTTTGTGGAAATACAAAACCCATAATAGCAATAGCCATCTCCAAAAGGAAAAACAATAGCAAACACATGGAATAGAATTTTAGCAGGCAGGTGTTCTCACGCAAAGCACCCAAACAGCCGGCAAAACTGACCACAAATACTACAACGCCAGCAATCATCATTACCAATGATATATTGAGTACTACGTCATAAAAGCTTTCCAGACGCACCCAACCAGTGGACTCCCATTTATCCATGAAGGCATACAAGCCAATGGCCAACAAAAGACCACCGAAAAGCCAAAATATAAAATTCAACATAAATATCATGTATTTCACACAGGAGCTCACATAAGTGAAATTATTAGAAATTCTGGGATGCATATCGCGCACTTCTATACCACAGTACCCACCACCACCGCCGTGATGTCTATAATTGCTCATGAGTATCTCTCCCAAAGTTGTTCGTTGCAAATTAACTGCGAACCTTATCTCTGCCCTAGCGAAACGATATAAAACGTGTATTTGTAATTTAAAGTTTTTCTTTTCTTTTTATATTGTTTTGTTAACGAGTGCAATTAATAAATTGTGCGTTTTCATCAATTGGTGACTAGAAATTTGCTTTGTTTTGCTTGGCTTTGTTACGCCTTCCTTTTTTTCAATACACAATGCACGGTAGAATTTTTACTTTAAAATGCCCATCATAGTAAACCAGTTTTGTTTAAACACAACACTTAATTTCCATTTATATCCAAATTATGGTTTCATAGGGGCGATTTTCTTAATTAAATTTATATTTTTTGTTCAACAATTTTACAAATTTTCTCCTATTGGTTGATTTCTTTCTTTCCTTTTTGTTTTCCTTGAAACTGTCAAATATTCTACAGAAATTTAATATGGCAACTTTAATAATGTGTTGGCAAAAAGCGATGCCAATAAGATGTTTAACACAAAAAAATCGCAAAATTCTTCAATGCTTTTTTAAATACAGAACTTGAGCTTATGTGACAAATATAAATGTATACATAATGTTTCATATATGGAAATCAAAAAGCTCTAAGAAAATAAGTAGTGTTCTTACAAATAAAAAAAGAATATATTTTGTTCAATTATAAGCTCGCCTCTGGCATCTCAGAAAGTAAACAGAGTTGCTTTATGTGCATGTTTACTTGCGTAGTGTGTTCAAATAGTGGCCATAGTACTAATAAGTTCTAAATCTTATCAAACAATTGTTGTTGATAAACAATAATTGCCTTTTGATTTGAAAGCTTTATCTTGTCGGTAAGTTTTCTTTTTTATTTTTCAGTTGCCAATGAGTGTTTCTACTATATATTGTTTTTTATTTATAAAACCTATAATACATTTTATGATCAAATGTTCAAGGTTCAATAGTTAAAGAAAACAATATACAGCAAATTTTGAGTCAATAGTTGGTTAAGGAATTCCATTTGTACATTTAGTTACAAGAACAACGTGCGATTTATGATAAGGCGACCATAATATTCTGAACAATGATAAGAATTTATATCGCTTAGACTTAATCATACTGCAAATGGTTATACTGAATGCAGTATTGTTTTTACCACGTCTGAATGCTGGTGTAGTTTCTTAAGCCGGTGTGCATCATGAATATTCTCCTCCGTTTTATAGTATTTTGCCTAGATCCTTTAGGCCTAGGTCGTCGTTTTTTTATTTACCCTGCATACAATTTAAGTGTTGGCGTTTATGATCGTCTAAGAGAAAAGACCGATGAGAAGGTTGACACTTTGCGTGAATTAGTTTTACGCCTGGGTATCGTAGCTTTTGCTGTAGCATTAATAATATGGGCCGCTGTGTTTATGTATGCTGCATTTTATTACTTCTATATGCCGACCATATCACATACACGTCCCGTGCATATGCAATTTAAGTAAGTTATAATTTAGATATGATTTTAGTATTTATGTATGTATACACATTTACTAATAACTTTTAAATTAATCTAGAACTTGTCTAGATACAAGTGCTCCTTGTACATTCCCCCATGCCCATGTGCCATTAACGAAAAATCAACAACTGCTAATGGTGGGCCAGGCTTATCGAGTTATAATACAAATTGATATGCCAGAATCACCACAAAATCTCGATCTTGGAATGTTTATGGTTTGTGCTGAAATGCGAGACAATGAGTCCGTGTTAAGAGGTCATTCTTGTCGTTCTGCCATGATGCGTTATCGTTCGCCTTTAATACGCACTTTGTCAACTTGGGGTCTTAGTCCGCTATTTGTTTTGGGTTTTAAGGAAGAATTTCAACAGGTTCCTGTAGAGATCTTCAGTCACTATTTGGAACAAAAACATCATCCTATAACTGATGTCTATGTTGAAATACAATCACAAAAAATCCAATACTATACAGTTTCTTTGCATATAGTAGCGGAATTTGTTGGAGTGCGTTATATAATGTATAATTGGCCTATAACATCTGCTATAATTGGTAGGTTTTTATTCAATAATTTTTACTTGAAAACGTTTTAAATATTTAATTTAAACTATTGCAGCCATTAGCACAAACTTATTTTGCTTACTGATTGTATTTTTGCTCAGTTGGTATCACTGGTCTGATGCCACTTGGCTTCGCCGTCTGCAGAAAAAATACAAACGCTTTACCAGCACTTTACAGAACAAAGCCAGCCGCGTTCTTATGTCCTCAAAAAGTTCAACAAATTTGCAGGATGATGATGAATTAAGTTTTCTCGACGAAGAGAAATCTAGTAATTCCGACGATGTTGATGATATAAGCGGGTCGGGCGATATAAGTAAAGCCAAAGAGGGGACTTCGATTAGGCAACGCAAGACACTTCAAAAGTCTGATTTTTAAGCTAAGCCACTAAGATATAATGAAACCATTTATTATACTAATCAAAAGGCTGAAGATTTAAGAAATCGATAAAACCATGAACACATTATATATATATTTTTTACTATTAGTGTTGTAAGGCCTAGTTTGTACAAAGAATTTCAATAAAATAATTTATTTTAAAATATTTGTTGTTGTTTTCTTTTAATTCTTACAACACAACTTTTAACTAGAAATTTACATACATATTGCCATACAAATTTCAAAAAGCCCCAAGTTACATTTAAAATATTTTGTTGCACTCAGTAGCAATATGAACTTTTGATAGTGTGCATCATAATAAAATATTTCATATGACGATATATAGTTGATTGTGGGAATTGATGGCAAGATTATATATAAACATGCTATTTTTTATTTGTTTTATTATTATCGGTAGTTAACGAGATTAAAATTGGTAAGATAAAAAAAAAATTTTGCATGAGTAAGCGATAAGATCTATAATGCGAATACATTAACTCCATAAAAATATTGTCTAATCAATGTTCAATTGCCTTATCTTATCAGGTCTGTGATGAAAATTGATCGATTTAAATAGATGATATACTTTGTGATGGATTTCAGATTCCACTTCTGTCTTTATATATCAACATAAAGAAATGTTGTTTGTGACATATCTAAATAAATATGTTTGTAATTAAAACACATTTCCTTAATATTTTCTAATCAAAATATCCGACAAAGATTCTATAAACGTTGTATAGTTTTTCACAGAATCATTTCAAGTTATGAATAATGTGTTAAGATAACAATATTATATATTATTCAAGAAAGGTTATAGTTTAAACAAAACAAAAAATTAAGACCTTATCATATAAGGTTACAAAATACATAAATAAAACCAACACTTTAATATACATATGTAAATATTATTACATGGTTTGTAAACAATATTGAAAATTTTGAGATTTTATATTTTTCTCTCCAATTATTTTGTTTTTGTTTTTTTTTTTTTTATTTTAAAAGAACAAATGTACCCATGCTGTGTGATTAGCTTTTATTTGTAGTATTACCTCACTATGCGTTAGCCACATTAATACATTGATAAGCTTGTATGTTTCATTACTTATGTTTCGTTTATTGAATGCTAAATAGAAAACAAAAAATATTTTGCGAATGTATTTATGATTGGTACGTGTTTACAGAAAAAAAACGAATTAACTTTTTTGCCTAGTCATCTACAAAGTTGTTGAGGGACTAATTAGAAATACACAACACTACGAATGCTCTTGCCTTCATGCATTAAATCAAAAGCCTCATTTATTTTATCCAATTTCATTGTGTGCGTGATAAATTCATCAACCAATAGTTCCTTTTTCATGTATTCATCCACCAACTTGGGGACATCACGTGCACTCTTCCAACCACCAAAAGCAGTGCCCTTCCAGACACGTCCGACCACTAGTTGGAAAGGTCTGGTACTGATTTCCTTGCCAGCAGCGGCAACACCAATAATAACTGAAGTTCCCCAACCCTTATGGGTAGATTCTAAAGCAGCGCGCATTGTATTAACATTACCAATACACTCGAATGTATAATCAAAGCCACCATCCATTAAATCGATTAGATAATTTTGAATAGGTCCCTTGTCTTCAACATCTTTTGGATTAATAAAATCGGTGATGCCAAATTTCTTACCGACTTCAAATTTATCTGAATTAATATCAATGCCATAGATTTTTGAGGCGCCGGCTCTTTTACAGCCCATGGCGGTGGCTAAGCCAACAGCTCCTAAACCCCAAATAGCACATGTGCTGCCAGGTTCTACCTATTATATAAATACAAAATCCTCATTAACAATCCTTAGTAAAAAAGGTCTTATTTTACCTTTGCTGTGTTAATAGCAGCACCGTAACCAGTGGGTATGCCACAACCCAATAGACATACTTTATCCAAAGGAGCATTTTCGTCGATCTTGCTCAAAGAAATGTCAGCCACCACAGTGTATTCGGCAAAGGTTGATGTACCCATGAAATGGTACAATTTCTGACCCTTACAAGTAAATCTGGATGTACCATCAGGCATTACACCTTGACCCTGTGTAATACGAATCTTTTGACACAAATTCGTTTTTGGACTTTTACAAAATTTACATTCATCACACTGAGGTACATAGGTGGGAATAACATGGTCACCAGGTTTGAATTTAGTTACACCTTCACCCACACTTTCAACAATACCGGCACCTTCATGGCCTAATATCACGGGGAACACACCTTCCGGATCAAAACCACCCAAAGTATAGGCATCTGTGTGACAAACACCAGTAGCTGTTATTTTAATGCGTACTTCATGTGCTTTGGGTGGGGCTACTTCGATCTCTTCGATGACCAAAGGCTTTTTTGGCTCCCAAGCAACAGCAGCTTTGCACTTAATAACCTAAAAAAAATTTTAATAATAAAATTAATTTTAACACTATAAGCTGATACAAAGAAACACAAATTTACTTGTCCTTCAGTAGCCGACATTCTTTTTCAATACGTTCTGATGGAAATTTTCTAATCAACTAGATACGTATACCTATTAAAATGATCAGATTGCCGAAGATTACTTACCGGCTTTTTTGTTTTTCTTTTTTTTTGTACTAAAAACACTGTTGCCAAGGGTGCTACGTTTATAAAACACAAATATGAGAGAAGCAACAGTGTTACCGTATTACATCACGTACACAATATACAATTTTATATAGTATTTAAAAAGACGTTATTTTTTAAACCCACGTCTCATGATTAAAATGTTTTTTTTTTTTTAAGGATATGCATATCCAATACATTCTACAAACCATGAAAAGTATTAAAAATAAATCTAAAATAATTTTTAAGGTTATCTATTGGTCGTGTTTACTACTTTGTAGTTAATTTGTAAAAGAACGTTACTCTTCCCACTTGATTTTGTCGTACAGCCAGTAAGTTCCACAATATGTCTATAACCCTTTGAATACGTTTATTTATAATAATAATTAAAATATTAATTTTAGTAAATACTTTTTATCCACACAAAGAGATAAATATTTGTTGCTGCATGAATTCATTCATATGCAATTCGCTTATTTTACAAACGTACGTTTTCTGCAATTTATGGTTGAGAAATTGTTAAAGTTTTTCATTGAGAAATCGTAAGGATATTAGATGAATTTATACAATTCTTAGGGACATCTATAAAACTAAAATTAAATACTAAATCTACATTTGAGATATAAAATCATAGATAGTCATTTATGATGTGGGTGCAACTGTTGGACCTCCTGGGGCGGGTGGAATGTTAGGTGTTGGTTGAGGAGGTGCAGATACATTAGTTGGCATTACAACAGAGGGATTCGTCGATGGGATGGTTGGGCCTGATACAGAAGAAGGGACAGGAGTTTCAGCCGGTGTATTTGTACCTGGTGGAGCGCCAGCAGCAGGAGTTGAATCTACAAAGTATAATATTGAAATTACAATGTGATTTATATAAGGTTTCTTAACATACCCATCGTTGTTGTGGTTTGACCTGATGTTTGAGCACTGGCAATAGAACTACTTGCCGGTGTAGCATTTGTAGCTGCACCCTGTGGTGATGGAGCTGCAGCAGGAGCTCCAGGCATTGTAGCAGAAGGACCTAATTGTGTACCAACAGATGGTGTCCCAGTTAAAGGATGATTCTGTGGAAGTGTTGAACCACTACCTGTACTACTTGCACTTGAAGCATTAGCATTACCGGCCGCAGCTGCAGTACCTGGAGCACCGCCCTGCCATTGCTGTTCCTGTTGGAGGCGATGATGAGCCTGCTGTCGTGCTCTGAACTCGGCTGCCTTCAGTTGTTCAAGATGAAATTGTTGACGTTCCGTTATAAGTTGTTGTCTTTGATACTCTAAACCCTCACGTTCACGCTCCATTGTAGTCTCTAATTCTTCAAAATGACGCAATTTAATCTCGAGTTTTTTCATCTGGGTTTCAACTAAAAGAGCCACTAAAGACTTGATTTTTCTTTCTTCTAGAGCAGCTAAGTGCTTAGCTTTAACAGCAGCTGAAGCTAAAGCAGCTGCAGCTGCAGTTTGAACGTTTGCTTCATTGAATACTTGTTTAGCTGGATCGATATCTTTTGAGGCGCATTCAGCTCCGGTACCATCACCAGTAGAATCTTCGGATTTAATATCCTTGGCGTCGAGGACAGTAGCATCTACAAATTATAAAATGTAAACGAAAAATAGTTGCATTATATACAAATTATTGAAGTATTGGCCAATATTACTTTCATCTTTTTTGTTTGTTTTGTTATCGGTTTCTTTTTCATCTTTTTTATCTTTGTCTTTAGATTCGTCTTTGGATTTGGAAGGGGATTTGGTAAGATCTTTATCTGCATGCAGGATATTTAAAAGAAAAAGCAATAATTTAGCAACAAAAGAGTACACAAACAAAATTAAATAAAGTTCTCTTTAAGGCGTAAATTAAGAGGAAAATAGAGATGCAAAAATATTCAATTCTAAAACTTTAATGAATACGACTAACGATATTCCTTTTTTATAAGCCAGCAGAATCTTACCGTCTTTTTTCGAAATGTCTTTCATTTCTTCATCGGTAGATCCAGAAGGAGGAACATTTGCTGTTGGTATATTGGGCTCTTCATCCTCTTTGTCGGCACCAGTACCAGCTATACCGCTACTTGCTAATCCATAAGTTGGATTAAATTTACCAGCTGCTGAGGCCTTTTCGACATTTTTCATGTGATTATCCATAATTGTTGCTGGCACTTCGTCTTTTATGGCGGCAAATTCTTCCATTGCTGCCTTAGCAGCAGCTGCAGCAACTCGCGGATCAACTACTGAGGCTAGAAATGCTACTGTAGACATTATAGGGTTTCCCGATTTGCTAAACGGTATTGGTTGGCAACCAAATGGTCCCAAAAATCCACCGTCATCTTCCAAGTAGGGGTCTTCAATTGGTAACCGTAGGAAATGCAAAATACATTCATCCTGAGTGCGCGTGCCAACATGTTCACATACTTTATTCCAGTCATCCTTATGTAGTTCTAAACCTTCCAGTAGAAGTAAAGTTTCTTGATCCGTCCATTCACGTGACATGCTTGCAGCCGTTCGATTTTTCATAGCCGCCGGTTTTTTGGCATACTGATCTAGTTTTAATCCAAATTGTCCTGATGCTGGTGGAGCACTACCGTTTTCTATCGGCTCAGTTTTAATACCCACTGGAGCTTTATCCAAGGAATCTTCTTTGCCTTCTTTATTAGGACCGCCTGAAAGTTTCTTTTCTAGATCAAGCAAAGTTTTTGCAGCAGAAGGCTGCTGTGTTTTCTGGGGATTCAAAGACTGTATACCCGAAGGCGTGTCGGATAAAATATGAAAATGAGAAGTTGGCGGTGGTCCCATTGGCGTAGGACGCAACTCAGCATCAATCTGATAATTTATAAGACCCCATTGCTCAAGAAAAGCATGAACTCGCATAATAGCACATACATCCCCAGCCAAATTGCGTCTGCAGGCAGTGCTAGTTAAATACTCAGTTGGATTAAGTCTATACGTGTCAATCATGAAATTTCTATAAGCCATATAAATTTCGGGAGTCTTTGACTTATTTTTTGAATTGAAAAATTCTGGCATCGCACGTTTCTCAATTACATGAATGGAATTGTAATCGAACCAAGCCGAATAGGATGGCACTATAATATGGTGTGTTTGTTCGGTGACATTATCCTCCATATCTTCTTTTGCTGAGGAAGAAAATTCTTGGGTGTTACTGTTATCACTAGTTTTTCCTGTTTGGGAATTTTCTCCATCACACGCAGATAAAGCTTGGGTGCCGCTGCCACCAGTCATTTCGTCGTCAAGATCTGTTAGCGTGCCACCTACAAATTTAAACAAGAGCATAGGTAGCCAAAGTTTACAAGTTTGTCAAATGAAAATTTACCTTTAATCGGCATCATATCATTATCAGCCCGAGATTTGCTTCCGGGCGCGGGACTAGCTGTTGATTGCAATGAACTGGTCTTAATAACTTCCTGCAAATTAGTTTCGGCAGGTGGATCCTCCATGTCACGTGTTAGATCTTCATCTTCTTCGTCATTACGAGATTTTTTATGGAGAACAGCTGGAGAACGTTTACGTTTTCCGGGTTTAGAAGAACTGGGCGACGGTGATCGTCTACGTTTTTGTTTTGCAGCAGCAGGTGTACCACCAACCACCTTTTTCTTCTCATCAACACCACCAGACATTATATCGTCAATTGATAAACGTTGTTTGTACATCTTTTTCTTGCCCATTTCGTCTACTTCGTAGTCTTCTTCAGCCATCCACTCATTATACTGATCAAGATCTAAGATCCAAGAAGCGGACACCCGCCAACAACGTTCCGCTGGAGATTCAGGATTTTCTGGAATGTTATCCGGTAATTCCAATGTATTTGCGGTCCACGTATCGTACGATTCTGGGAAATAATACCAGTGCATCATAACGTAATTACCACGCTTAAAAATCGGACGGGCATATTCGTCAGGGTGTGGATCAACCACTGGATATATAATATGAGTCGCGTCTTCTTCATCCGATACAATCTCTACACGTCGAGTAGCTAAAATTTCCCGCAAAACTGTAACTAGTTGTTTGTCTACTTCGGGACGTATAAAAATGTAGGGAATGCGATAAAGGTCAGCCTCAACTAAGGCTTGTTCAATATCAATCAGTAATTGAATGTTAGGGTCTTTACGCGTAGGATTTTTTCCTACGGAAAAATCAAATTTTTTTCCTCTCTGGTCAGCACGAAAGCGAAACATGGTAGAGAATATGATGCATAAGCCGCCACCTGGTCTGAAATCCAAAAAACAACGCATCTGCAATAGAATTCAATAGATTTGTATATCATTTCCTTGCAAATTTAAAAAGAATTTCAATTATGGGCATATAGAATCCTACCACATAAATAACATTTACTATGCGAAATCATACACTTACCGGTATTCGCGTCGCTGGTGGTTCTGTCGAGTTTTTACCAAGTTTCGCCTCCACATATTGAAGAAATTGTATCAATAGTTGAGACAATGATTCTTTTGTTATTGGCTCATTACTACTAGCCAAATGCTATATAAAACACACAAGAGTTTATTATTATTGTTTTAAATCCACAAATGCCATTTTTTACTGTCTGCATTTATCATGCTGTTATACTCACTTTTTTACAATTTTTTTGAAGCCATTGGCGAATGGTTTCGAAACCTTGCAATGATTCGGGTGAATTATAGAATTCTATATTTGGACTACCGTCCTTTTTTGGAGCTAAAGTGCACATATTTCTCTAAATATATACTATTTCTTCTAATTTATTCAATAAAATTTTACACAAAAATATTTTTTCACCAGCAAGACGCGTGAACGAACAACAAAAACGACGCACGAATAAATGTCAGTGTTTCTTATGGCATTGCCATACAAGTTACAAATCCTATGTAATACCAAGTTTATTTGTTCTTTACCAGCAATAAATAAAGCAAAACGGCACTATTCTTATCAAAATGGTTTTTTAATGTTTTTATGTAGTTTTTAAGTTTATTTAATATACTGCATAAAATAGAAGTTTTAAACTGAACATGCAAAAAATATATGTAATTATTTAAATAAAATTGGAAATTGTTAAATTAACTGGCATAGTTACCATACATAGAAAATATGGTGGATTCGTAGAAATGCAGCCAAGTTTATAGAAAGTTAATGTGAAATGTTTTTAAAAACAACTTTTATTGCTTTGAATGTACAAAATACTTTAAATTTTTATGCAAAAAGTATTAAATGTTTTTAAATCAATTGTTACACACATGTAAATGCAATCAACAAAACGCGCAATTATTTTCTTTAGTCTGGCACCCTTGGAAATTGCCTTAAATTGACGTACAATCAAGACATGGCTGTCAGTATAAATTTGAGAAGAAACGCGATGGCTGCTTTCCCTGGGAAATTTGAAAATTCTAAAATATTTAAGAAAATCCGAAGTAATTTTAATCGGCGTGTTAAACCCTATGTGAAATTAAAATAAGCTCAATAAAATTATGTACATCTGTGAACACGCATAGCATGACACCACTGAGCTATGGCTGTTTTATGATCTAATTTGCATGCAACGCAAAAAGTGAATGTGGAAAAATCAATTAGTTGGCAAAAAAAAAGTAGTAAAAGTCTACAAAAAGGGAATATCAAGCAAATTTTACATACAAAATTCTTTATAATCGCGTCGCTACTAAAGCGTCTCCTATAGGTAACGCAATAAAATTTACAAATTAAACCTGAAAATATATGAAAAAATCGATAATTTCTTATCAATATCGTAAAAAATCGAGTGCAAGTGTAGTTAAAATTTGAGAAAATGTATTGAAACGATTGCATTTTTAGTATTTGTATTTTTTTCTTCAAGTCCACTAACACGAACACAAATACTCAGTTACTGTATATTTTTGTCACAACAGAGCCGCGGCAGAGCAGCCCAATAGGTTGTCTTCATACATTTTGACGGAAAGAAGAGAATAGAAAATATACCAAAGGTAAGAACATTTAAAAACGGTAAAATATGAAAAGTAGTAATAAATTAAATTATAAATAGAACCTCTTTAGTTAAAATGGAAATTTAGAAGTAGAAATACTTTGTTAAAACACGTCCTAATATGTGGGTGTTTATCAAAGAAAATAAAGTGTGATGCTTATATTTTTTGACAATTAATATATTGGGATGCCAGACAATCAAACAGCGCAAGTTGTTATTTTTGAACCAAAACTTGATGGAGATCAGCATCGGGTTGATACGCTGTTTATTTAAACACCTTAATAAATTTTAAGTTTAATGTTTGGTTAAATCGGTTTAACTTTTTTAAAACAATGAATCTGAAAACAGAAGTCGCCGTAGTTCGGTTGGTTGTGTGTAGGCTGACTAGGCAAGGGTCATGAGTTCAAACGTCAGCTTTGACATCTCAAACATAACGAAATGGCGAAAATATTTCTTTCGGTGACTTTCTGTCAACATGGGTGATGTGAGGTGCTAGATCGTAATCTCCTGGCCAATTAAGTAACATTCCAGAGCCAAAATTTCGGTTCATAGACTTTAACCTGTTTTTCCTCATCCTTCAAAAGATGTGATAAAATTAAAAACCGTATAGGTGTTCCTATATTTCTGCAATACAACACAGAAATCGATAAAAAAAAATAGAACTGGGCGAGCTCAGTCGCCACATAAATACTGTTTCGATTCTATCATCGTGAACATTAAAAAAAGCGGCGCTTTGTATCAGTTATTGAACCGTCATCATTAAATATTTAACTTTTAATTTCGCTGCCTTGTTGTAAAAAATTTGATCGCCTGAAAGAAATATTTTATCAAAAACAGACATCTTTGATTAAACTGATAAGTATTCTGCTAATCCTTGGAAACTCCGTGTCCAAATCTGGCACCAATTGGTTGTTAAATCTTTCTGTCCATTGCGCGTTATATTGTTGGTGGAAAATACACTTAATAGAAATTTGAAAATCGAATGGATCGAATTGGCAGATATAATCCCTTCGCAAATAGATAAGCGAGCATATATCACTTTTATGGATACTAATTAATGAGATCTTCAATTTATTCAGAAAAATAAGAGACACATCCTATTGCTATTTTAAAGCTTTTGTTTGGGTATTTCGTTTTAGGACTAATAATCCTAATAGTATTATTTTTTTAAATTAATTAATTGATTTAATGTCTAAACATATTATTTTTTCAATATTTTAGAAAATAATATTAAAATTTAATTAGATAAAAATTCGAAGTGTGTAAACTTAAACGAACGGAAGAAAGAGTGTGAGAAAAGTTAAAACAGAAATAACTACCTTGTAGCTGTTAGTGCAAGCCCATCTACAATGACATCAAGGTAATTATAAACAACGATACACTTGTTTAAATACGTATCAGAATGTACATAAATGGCAATTTTTGTATTGTGTCAGCCATCTGTCTTCTGTGTGCATACATACATACAATATTTACTTTAATATTTAAATTTATTATCTCTTTGCTGTTCGTACCATACAATCAATTGTACAGACTTGATCGTTTATTTATTCTGTTGGAATCAGGCTCGTCATCGGTGACACGACGAGCTGCTGCAAAGCAAATTGGAGAAATACAGAAATTGTACCCACATGAACTACATGCTTTATTGAATCGTTTGATTGGCTACCTGCATAGTACATCATGGGATACGCGTATTGCAGCTGCACAAACTGTCGAAGCAATTTTAGTTAACGTACCAGAATGGAAGCCAGAACTATATGCAATAAAACGTGAGGTAAAGAAAGAGGAAGTTGCAACTGTCGCCGTTGAAGAAGAAAACAGTTGCCAATCGAATGCTTCATCCACAACAACTCTTACCTCGTTTTCTGCGAATAGCGACTATCATAAAGAACGTTACTTGACATTTAAGGAATTTAATTTGGAACAAGTTTTGAAAAAGGGCGCACGACTTATTGGCTCCGAGGGAAATGAGTTCGATTGTGTTGAGGATGCTACAAGTGCCGGACTTGCTAACGCTGATACAGCTGCTGAGCGTTTAAGTCGCCAGAGAGCCTTATTAAATGAAAAACTTGGCTTAACGCAGGCTTCCAAATTAGGCGTTAATTTGACTGATATGATAACTGATGAAGATATGTTACGTAGTAGTAGCAACTACAATGTTAACGAAGAAAAGGTTCCCGTCGAACACATACTTAACATTAAGCCGAACGCTAATTTAATTGCACCTAATGGCCAGCAATTGAGCTGTCGCGAAATCAATCGAGCTAAAAGGAAGGCAAGACAAAACGCATCATTAGCACCTTCATCCGTATCAACTGGAACTAGTAATTCAGCAGCAAATGGTTCAACAGATGAACCCGAAAAGAAGAGACAAAAGGCAGGCGAAAGTAATAATCAAGAGATTTTCTATAACATAAATGGTAAATAACTACTGAATCACTCAAAGTTATAAGATGAAGTTGTTTCTATTTAAAGCTTTACCTTTTTAGATCCGGTGCCTGATGTTACTGGAACTTGGATTGACGCTGTGCATTGGCCATTGGAGAACTTTTGTGCTCGTCTTTATGTAGATCTATTCAATGCAAAATGGGAAGTGCGGCATGGTGCAGCAACGGCTTTGCGTGAACTTATCAATCAACAGGCTTCGGGTGCTGGTAAAAGTTTAAGTATGACTCTCGAAGAGGTAAATAGCTACATATTTAATTGTTAAAAATTCCGTTTGCATTTATTTGATGTTCTTTTTTAAGATGCAACATTACCATAACTTGTGGTTGGAAGACGCAGCACTACGTTTGCTTTGTGTATTGTGTTTAGATCGGTTTGGGGATTTTGTGTCCGATCAAGTCGTTGCACCAGTGCGTGAAACATGTGCTCAAGTACTAGGCACTATAGTCAAAGAAATGGATGCTAACAAAGTTCACGAAATTGTCTTCATTTTACGAACTCTGCTTAAACAGAGTGAATGGGAAGTTCGTCATGGTGGCCTATTGGGCTTAAAATATGTATTTGTGGTGCGTGAGGATTTATTGCAAATATATTTACCACAATCTATATCGGACATTTTAATGGGCCTTTTTGATTCTGTCGATGATGTTGGTGCGGTTGCTGCTTCTACTCTTATTCCTGTAGCTTCATGGCTGCCTAAACTTTTAAACCCAACCCAGGTTTCTTCGATTGTTAAAATGCTTTGGGATCTATTACTTGACCAAGACGAATTGACTTCAGCTAGTAATAATTTTATGGGTCTTTTAGCTGCCATATTGTGTCTTCCAAACGCATCCCAGTGGATACAGTGAGTTTATATTTATAATTTATTCATCATACAAATTAAATAATGTTAATCAATACACTTTTTCTCTTTTAGAATGGAACCAATGTCTACTTTAATACCTCGCTTATGGCCATTCCTATCACATAGTTCTAGTAGTGTTCGAAAGTCAACCTTAGTTACTTTAAAAACTTTAACTATTAATTCTAGAGTAAAGGAAGAAACTAATCCGGATAAATTAAATTCTAGTACAGAGAATCCAAACTGTGATGCTTTGAAATGTGGAGATAATTTTAGTTTTGATTCTAAAAATCTAAAACTTAATTTTGGAGTTATAGACTGGCAATGGAAATTATTGCAGGAATCTTTAAGGCATATATTTCAACGAATTCTAGTCGAAGCCAATGAAAATATTCAAAATATGGCCAAAGAAGTCTGGTTAAATATAATTGCAAATGCCGATTTAGGGGCATTGTTACACGCAGCATGTCCTTTTGTCTCTTCGTGGATATGTTTAGCTATGCAGCCTCCGCGTTTGCCGTTTGATCCTTCTATTTTAATACAAGCGAGTAACTTGATTGGAGATTCTAATGACACTGTAACTCATCGAAAGCGACATCGCAAACTTTCTGATGATTTGGGTGGAGCTAATCCCACGACTTCGCTAAAATTGTATTTGGGTGGAAGTGAGTCCACTCCTATCGAAGTTAGAGAAAAAAATTATGTACGTGCACGCATAATAGCTGCGAAGGTTTTAGGATCATTGTCACATTACTTAGTACAGCCTGCACCAGGAGTTATCTACACACCTGAGACAGAAAGTCCTATGGATTGTTACACTAAAGTGTTATTGGGCCACCTAAATTCGCGATCTGCTGTTCAGCGTATAGTTTGTGGCTTAATAATAGCGTTTTGGGCAAAAGATGATGCATCAATATGTCCAGGACCCACGAAATTACAAGACAAATTACGTCAATGTGTCATGGAATCTGTTTATTATGATGAAGTAGCCGTTTCTTTTACAAGGTATTTATTTTTATTGAAATTTTTTGTAAACCTCAATGGCATTTATGAACTTTTACATTTTAAAGACTGCATCAGGAGGCCCACGATTTTATAGCCACATTAAAACAATATAAAATTCCAATTAACGATTTTGGCCAGGCAAAAGTTCTAACACTTGATCAAATAGAAGCCATTGGAACTACACTTACTGCCGATTTACGAAAGTACCCCATAAAAATAAAAGTTCTAGAGATGTTAGAAGATCGTCGAAAAGGTTTGCAAACATCTTTTCAACAAACTTCTACTGAGCAGTCTTGTTATAATGTAAGCACACAAGCTGCCTTGGCAGGTGCAATTGTGTATCTAAAATGTTTGCCAGAAAAATTAAATCCTGTGGTGAAACCTTTGATGGAATCAGTAAAACGAGAAGAGAGTTATTTACTGCAAGAACTCTCTTGTGAATTTCTAGTTCAATTTATGGCAGAAGTTTGCGATAGAACTCCAAATCCAAATAGCAAATTATTGACTAATCTTAGTACCCTGCTTAAAAGTGATACAGAATTTACTCCAAAAATAGTAAGTTTAGTTAAATAATTCAAAATATCTGTTTTTCATACACAAAATTTGTAAAACTAATTATCATTTGATTTTAGTTGAACCCTACTACTTCCTTAAAGAAATCGTCAGTACTGACAAATGCTTCTGAATGTAATTCATGCATCTACTATGGAATATTAACATTGAGTTTGCAACAGAATACATCAACGTCGTTAAATAGATCTACATCAGTCGGTGGTGCGACTAGCGGTGTTAGCGGTACTGTAACCACTAGCACCTCAAGAGGACCCGGTAGGCCACCTTTAAGTGAAACATTAGCCGTAACAGCTGTAAGTGAAATTACCTCAAAGGTTTTCCTTACCGAAGCCGAACTGAAAAAATGTCGCATTCAACGTTTAGGAGCAACTAGTGCGATTACAAAGTTATGCCAACATTTTGGCAACGCTCTACTGAGAAAAATACCCATCTTAGAACAGTTAGTGTTCTGTAAAATTGAAGAGTTCGTGACGTCTTTCCCTGATATGGAAGTCCTAGCTGGAATTATACTGGATGTTGGTCAAACAAATGATTTGATGACCTCATTACAACTTATTGAAATTGCTGTTCCATACTTTCATTGTGATTTGCATGAGAGACTCTTCCGATTATTATCAGCACTGGGGAAATTAATTGGTCATCCCATGAAAGCCGTACGTCATATGGCCGCAAGATGTATAGCAACTTTTGCCAATATAGACCCATGTCGCGTAATGGATTTTATTGTAAATCGTATATTGATTCTTTTATCAAAAATCGAAAACATCATAGAACGCCAAGGAGCCATTGAAACTATAGAAAGGGTAGTGGATAAGCTACAAATACGTATTGTTCCATATATTGTGCTCTTGGTAGTACCTCTTTTGGGTGCCATGAGTGACAACGATGAATGCGTACGTCTACTTTCAACACATTGCTTTGCAACTCTTATTCAATTAATGCCATTAGACACAACAGCGGCTGCTGCGGGTAAAGGTGATTTCAAATCTGAAATAAAGTCGGCTAATTTACAAGCCAGAAAAACGAGAGATCGTGAATTTTTGGACTACTTATTTGCACCAAAAACCATACCAAATTATAAAGTGCCGGTTCCCATTTCGGTGGAACTAAGAACATACCAGCAGGCGGGTATAAATTGGCTTTGGTTTCTTAATAAGTACAATCTGCATGGTATACTCTGTGATGATATGGGTCTGGGTAAAACACTTCAAACAATATGCATACTTGCGGGAGATCACTATCAACGAGAGATGGACAAGTGCACCAACTTACCAAGTTTAGTCATCTGTCCGCCAACATTAACCGGTCACTGGGTATACGAGGTGGACAAATTCCTAATCGATCCCAAAATTCTCGTGCCACTACATTATGTTGGTTTGCCCAGTTGTCGCGAAAGACTTCGAAGCTATATTGGTACAAAGTGTAATTTGGTCGTGGCTTCATACGACACCATACGTAAAGACATTGACTTCTTTAGTAGTCTCCATTGGAATTATTGCGTTTTGGATGAGGGCCATATAATTAAGAATGGCAAAACAAAAAGTTCGAAAGCTATAAAAATGCTGAAAGCTAATCATCGCTTAATACTTTCGGGTACACCCATACAAAACAACGTTTTGGAGTTGTGGTCTCTATTTGATTTTCTAATGCCCGGTTTTTTGGGCACAGAGAAGCAATTTATAGCACGCTACTCAAGACCTATTATTGCTTCGCGTGATGCTAAAAGTTCACCAAAAGAACAAGAAGCTGGTGTTTTAGCTATGGAAGCGCTACATCGTCAAGTATTGCCTTTCTTACTGAGACGTGTCAAAGAGGATGTACTCACCGATTTGCCACCCAAAATTACTCAGGACTTGTTATGTGAACTAAGTCCGCTGCAAGAGCGACTTTATGAAGACTTTAGTCGTACTCATCTCAATTCTGAAATAAAGGATTGCCTAGAAAATGGAGGAGAATTAAGTTCCAAAACTCATATATTCCACGCGTTACGTTACTTGCAAAACGTTTGCAACCATCCAAAGTTGGTTCTTACGCCAAAACATCCAGAGTATGCACGCATAACACAAGAGTTGAGTCAGCAACTGAGTTCACTTAGCGACATTGAACATTCAGCGAAATTACCGGCACTTAAGTAAGTTTCATTTGAACGTTTGTTATTCACAAATATTAAAAAAAACAAATTATAAATTAAATTTCAAAAGTTAATGTTAAAGACTTTCTATTTTTATTTGATTTTTAATCTGTCAAACCATTAAAATATTGAACTTTAAAAATTATACTTTAAAAAAATTTGCTTTTTTTCAACAGACAACTTCTATTGGACTGCGGCATTGGCGTACAAACTGAATCGGTATCTCAGCATCGAGCTTTGATATTTTGTCAATTAAAAGCCATGTTAGATATAGTGGAAAGAGACTTGCTTAAAAGACATTTACCCACGGTTACCTATTTGCGTTTGGATGGCAGTGTACCAGCCTCAATGCGTCAAGATATTGTTAACAATTTTAATACAGATCCAAGTATTGACGTCTTATTGCTAACAACACAGGTATGAAAACATTTTTAGTTAAGTTAAGTGATTCAAAAAAATATTGGAAAATAAAAACATCCTTGTTATTTTTACCATACAAATAACAGGTTGGTGGTTTAGGCTTAAATCTGACCGGTGCTGACACTGTTATATTTGTGGAACATGATTGGAATCCAATGAAAGACTTACAAGCTATGGATCGTGCCCATCGTATTGGCCAAAAGAAAGTGGTTAACGTTTATCGTTTAATTACACGCAAATCGTTGGAAGAGAAAATTATGTGCTTGCAAAAATTCAAATTGTTAACAGCTAATACCGTTGTTAGTGCCGAGAATGCCAGCTTGGATACCATGGCTACGGGTCAAATATTCGATTTGTTCAACTTGAATGAACGCAATAATAGAAATGGCAATGACAAAACAAATTCCAATTTATCATCAACTTCCTCCCAATTGTCAATGAATTCCATTATCGAAAATCTTCCGGAACTATGGTCTGAACAACAATACGATGAAGAATACGACATGTCTAATTTCGTACAAGCTTTAAAGAAATAGTTTTTAACTCTAACAATAATTGACAAACGTTTTATTTTTTTTACTTTTTACTTTTTTAATAAAACTATTTTTAAGATATAACATTTTATTTGTTTGAAAACATTTATTCTATTCTATTCTGTTCTGTTCTATTCTATATCATTTTGTTTTTTATTTGAGATTTGTTCTAGTTATTATTATTATTATACTACATACACATCATTTTTTAATAGTAAACAGTCAATAAAAAAAACAAAAAACAAAAAACAAAAATTTATAACTTCTTAGAATACTTAACTCTCATTTGGATTATTTGGATTTTGAAAGATTTCTCGTCAAATAAACAAAACAAATTAAATATTTGTTCTAATTGCAGATAAGGTTATATCGCAACCAGGCATACAAATCTACCAAATTCTACTATTAGGCTAGCCATTGTATTACGTACAATTTTTGGCCAAATTAAAATTGAAGAAGCAGTGTCTAGAACCCGGTACGGTATCGGCTACTTAATGAAAACCAGAGTATTGTAAAGGGTGCGCCAAATAACTTTTTTTTTAAATGCCTAAAAAAAAACTACTGAATATTTTCTCAAATTTCTTTTTTTATTTGAAAGTACAATCCTTCCGGTTAATAATGGAAAATAATTTCATTCAAATGGTTGCCTCGGCTGGCCATGCAATAGCCTACACGATCGGTCCAATTTTTAAGCACATTATCGATTGTGTGCAGTTGTATTTCACCAATGGCTTCACGAATATTGTCCTTTAAAGCGTCAATTGTCTCTGGCTTGTCGGCGTAACACTTATCTTTGACGGCACCCCACAAATAATAGTCCAACGGTGTCAAATCGCAGATCCGAGGTGGCCAAACGACATCAGCTCTGCGGCTGATAATGCGATCTTCAAAAACGGCGCAAAACATCGAGTGTAGCTTCGGCTGTGTGACACGTAGCGCCGTCCTGTTGAAAACAAATGTTGCCAATATCCTCCTCTTCAATTTTTGTGAACAAAAATTCATCCAACATGGCCCGATAACGACCGCCATTGACTGTAACGGCCACTCCTTGCTCATTTTCGAAGAAAAATGGCCCAATTATGCCTCTGGACCAAAATCCGCACCAAAGAGTGACTCGTTTTGGGTGCGTCGGCTTTTCAATGTATGCGTGAGGGTTTTCTGTGCCCCAAATGCGACAATTTTGCTTGTTTACATACCCGCCAAGATCAAAATGATCTTCATCTGAAAAGATGATTTTTTTTGCCAAAATCGGCATTTTCTGGTGTAGGCTACTGCATAGCCAGCCGAGGCAGCCATTTGAATGAAATTATTTTCCATTATTAACCGGAAGGATTGTACTTTCAAATAAAAAAAGAAATTTGAGAAAATATTCAGTAGTTTTTTTAAGCATTTTCAAAAAAAAAGTTATTTGGCGGACCCTTTACATTTTTTTGGAAAAAGAGAGGTCAAGAAAGACGTGGTAAGATGGCTTTGAAGGAGATTTGCAAAAAAAAAACAAAAAGCTATGAACAAAGAAGAATCGAGAAAGATTGGCTGACTTTCAAAATGTATCAATACAAAGTTTGTATGCAGTTCTACTACGGTATATAAATTATGTAGATATGCAAAGTTACCAAACAATGCATCAACTATAAATCCGATGCCTGATTGCTTTTTGACTGCGTTAAAATATACATTGACGACGTTTGTAAATAGTATACATTGTAAACATTTTGTATAGCGCCTTTATGAAACATTATAATTTGTTCAAACACAAAGCAACTAACATTTTGGAAGTCAGCCATTATTGCAGAGGACTATAAATACATATATACAATTTAATTTTTATTTAAATGTAAGCTTTTCACTTCACTTTAAAAAAAATCGTTAATATGTATAGCTTGAACTCTTTTAGGGAACTATATGTTTCTAAATACATGTGTAATATTTTAGGCAAATTGCATTATCAAAATATTGTTTCCACTTTTAAAAATTCTGGTATATATAGTTACAAATTTATTTTTAATTTACACACATCTTGATTAAGTAAACGATAAATAATTTCATTATCTTAATAATAATAATAATAAGTATACATAAAAATAATCTATACGATTTTGAAAGACAAGATAATTGTGGTATTACCAAAATCTTTATTTTTAAAATATCGCAGTTTCTTATTAGGAACAGACATTAATGCCAACTGAAACGGTGAATAACCCTTTCCATGATACATTTAATCTCGCTTAACTAACCACTAAAACTTAAAATCGAATTCTTTATTGATTCCTATAAATTACATTAATATTGTGGACGTCTCCTGTATTCCAAAATTTGAAATTTTGTTAACAAAAAGGAAATATTTTTTTATCTTCTCAATGAGTAAAGTTTTCAGTTTTTTAAAAAGATCCTCTTGCGGTTACATTACATTACATGTAATGTACACATTACAGTTGATAGCAGATTGTATCCCACAGGTGCATTATAAAATGTTGTTGAATGAATACTTTTATTTTTTCTAACAATTCCCATTGCACGTTCACGTATTTGTAATTGTGATTAGAATAATTAATAATAATTATTTTTATATCGAAATAAAACTGATTAATTTGCTTTTAATAGACCATTTATATTGTTCGCATTTCATAGCTCAATTAAAAAATAAATAAATAAATTTAAATATCACATTTACGATTCGAATTCAAATATGCAGATTCATCGAAATCTTGTTGAAAGACGAAACTCTTTATTATGTAAAGAGTTTAACTAAGAAATTTGAAATTGAAAAATTTTACATTTTTAAGCAATTTAAAGAATTTTTTCTTTCAAATGTTAAGTCAATTTCAAGTGTTAAAAAGGTCCTTTTTATTGCAACGTTTTTAGTAAGAATTTCAAACTATTGTTTCCATCGATTAAAGGTTAAAAGATGGACAATATTTTAATATTGATTATACTCAGTCTCATATTAGTTAGGAACCTATCATTACCAGCTTTACTTTCTCTTTTTATGTTAGAAATCCGCAACTAGCGTAGTTATTACTACATACATACATACATAACATACATAATTAGCTATTACAACCCTTCAGTTAGGATTACGACCTAGCTTTTCACACCACTTAGGTTGTGTACGTTAATTTTATACATAAGTGGCGGGACCTACAGTTTAAAGTCGACTACGAACGATAGATTTTTGAGAAACTCTTTAGTTATTACTAACTTACTTAATTGGTCATTAGAAACCTTTAGACGGTATTGCGACTTAGCTTCTCACACCAACCATTAAGGTGTGTGTTAATTTTATCCATTAATGGCGGAATCTACAGTATAAAGCCGACTACGGACGATAGATTTTTGAGAAACTTTTCATAACAATGTTATGAACACTCAGACGCCTAAGAAATATTTGTTCCTATTTCGTTTTCTTCGATTTTTCTGCACAGAGGGATTTGAACCACGGCCCTACGTCTAATAAGCCAACACTGTACCTACTAGACTACTGCGACTTATGAAGCCATGTTGAAAATTCTTTAGGTTTCACCCGGATTCGAACAAGGATTGTTCGGGTTTATAATCAAGAACTTAACCATACCGCCACCCATTTATTTCCTTAGGCTTATAGCTTGATAAAGTCGCCCTGGTCTAGTAGGTAGTGTGTTGGTTTATTAGACGAAAAGCCAGGGTCCGAGCACCAGGCCAGACATCAAAATAAAATACAAAAAGTATTTCTTCGGCGACTTCCTCTCAGCAGATTTCTGGCAAAAACTCTGAGAGTAAATAAAACTGTCATGAAAAGTTTCTCAAATATCTGCTGTTCGGAGTCGACTTTAAACTGTAGGTCCCACCACTCATGTATAAAATTAACACACACAACATAAGTGGTGTGAGAAACTAGGTCGTAATCCTGACTGAAGGGTTGTAATGACCAATTATGTATGTATGTGTAGCTTGATTATGGACGACAATTGAACCTCAGTTGCATTATCAATTGCCAACGATGATATTACACACCACACCGCAACTGTTACATGGCAGGTTGACTTTAATGAATGGAGTTTTTATAAATTAGAAGTTGTCTAACAACTGTATTATAAATACTTAGCTTCCTTTATATTTCTACCAGAATTTTATATTGCAGAGTAGAAAGCACCGTTGAGCCTGGCTTACTTACTAAGCAACACAATATTCTCTACATACGCTACTAAGTTTCTGTCCTTATTATTAAATCTCAATAGAACTTCATTTACGACATCCGTTGCAATGTTGATCCCTTGCGTATCGAAATTTAAGCTTCTGTTATTTAGCTTTGCCCCATGTTCGTAAAAGGCAGAAATTTCTTCTTTTTATTATTTGTTTACAAGTGATATTGTGATAAAAAAATAACAAAATTAAAGTAAAACAGAAAAACAAATAATAAATTAATAAAAAAGGAAGAAATTTCTGATTGTTGTAGTTGTTATTGCAGCATATATTTTTTATTTTTATTTTATTTTGTGGCAAATAATCTTTTGGTAACTGATAATAACATGGGTGTGCGTATGAAGTATGTGTGTGGGTATGTGTATGTTAACAACTTCTTATTGAGCATACATTGTATACATGTGTATACGTAAGTAGATTAGAGGTGGTACATAATGACGATGATGAGCTTCAAGTTGATAAGGATTGTAAAAAATATAAGAAAAGAAAAGCGTATATAAGAATCTTAAATTGTATGAGAGGCAAACATTCCCTGCACAGTTATAGGAAAGTTAAGAACAAAATGTTCAAAATTGTTGTTATCCAATTGGCTATATTAAGTATAGCAGTGTTGCTAGATGTGGCACAAGGACATGGTATGATGTTAGATCCTCCCGGCAGGTCATCGCGTTGGCGTTACGATAGCTCTGCTCCTACCAATTATAATGACAATGCCATTTACTGTGGAGGTTATGGTGTAAGTTATATCAGTTAATCACTTCTGCATACGTGCATACATACAGTATATATATATATGTAATATGGTGTACAATCATATCTCATCAGTTAATAATATTACGTGCATGTATTGTCATTTTGTTAGGTACAATGGGGTACGCATGGAGGTAAATGTGGTGTCTGCGGGGATAACTACGGCGATCCTGTGCCCCGCGACAATGAATTGGGTGGCAAATATGGAGGTCCAGGTGTTATAGTCAAAACCTACGAAAATGCTTACACTATCGATGTTGGTGTTCAAATAACTGCCAATCATTTGGGTTTTATTTCCTTTAAGTTGTGCAACTTAGATGAGTTTACAAAAGAATCCGAAGAATGTTTCACCAAATATCCACTCAAGTTTGCCGATGGCAGTGATAAATTTTATATTGGCACTACAACTGGTTGGATCGATTCGGCTATTGTATTACCATCGGGTTTAAGTTGTGAACATTGTGTTTTACGTTGGACCTATACTGCTGGCAATAACTGGGGTGTTTGTGAAGATGGTAGTGGTGCCATGGGTTGCGGAGCACAAGAAAATTTCAAATCATGTGCTGATATACGTATTAAGGCCGCTCCAACTAGATCCAAATTATTATCAGTTCCTTCCAAGAAAATGCCTGATCAGGATCTTGATAATAACAAAGACGAAATCCCTATTGTTGTTGAACAATAAGAAAAACTTTCTAACCTTTGTGACTTGAAAATTTAACAGTATTATGTTCTCTTTGTTATTATTATTATTGTATAAATTTTAAAATCATTTGTTATTTGTTGTTATTGTATTAAATAATGTAATGTTATATTGCCTTTAAGAAAAGGAAAGATTATTTCGACTGAATTTTAAGCAGAAGTGATATAGGCATCAAAGCCTAATATCCAGAACTACAGGGGTTTTATTATGAATTTGAATCGAAAGAAAAATTAATAAAACACAGTGTTTTACAGCGTAAGATTCGAATGAGTTTATTTTCTAATCGTAATACCTATTCGGCATTAATTGATTAGAGTCGGGAATTTTGCAACAAAAAGGTACAAAAAACTGAGGCAGTTATTACAAACATTAATCAATTAATAATCCTTCAGGTAATTCAAAATCCAAATCAAATATTTCAAATCCAAACTTTCTCTGTCGCATTGTCCATGCAAATCTGCAGTCATATACTTACATGATATTCCAAGTCCAATTTTCTTTTTCAAATTCAAATTTAGCATACAGGTATTTGAAAATCTAAAGTCATGAATAAACCTTCACTGTTGAATTATCCATGCAAATCTGCGGTCATATATAGTACATATGATATTCCAAGTTCGATTTTCTTTTTCAAATTCAACATACATTAAAAAAAATGTATCATGCTTATTAATATGTAAGAGTTTGAGTGTCCTGAAAGGCGATACTTTTTGAAATTTTCGATAACATTTTGGCACAATTGTAGTTGCGGTTCAATCTCTACAATTTTACAAACAATATTGCCTTTCAAAACTACAAATGGCTTTTTGTTTATTTGGACAAACTCTATCTATGCGAGATTTCTATAAAAAAAAAACATTTAAAATAATAAAAATAAAATTTTTCGATTATCTTTCTTATTTGCGGTTTAAGTTGGATACGGTTTCAAGAGATCCATATGTTATTTAGTAAAATTCGACACACTTTTGTAACTGGTGCAACTGCCATCAAAATAAACTCAAACTTGAAAGAGTCTGTGCAACTATAAACTTTTATTTATTCATAAATCTTCTTATTAATACATAAATACATAGATAATTGGTCATTACAACCCTTCAGTCAGGATTACGTCCTAGTTTCTGACACAACTTATGTTGTGTGTGTTAATTTTATACATGAGTGGCGCGACCTACAGTTTAACGTCGCCTCCGAACGACAGATTTTTGAGAAACATTTCATGGCAATTTTTTTTATATTCTCAGAGTTTTTGCCAGAAATCTGATGAGAGGAAGTCGCCGAAAAAATACTTTTTGTATTTTGTTTTGATGTCCTAGGGCTCGAACCCTGGCTTTACGTCCAATAAGCCAACACACTACCTACTAGACTACGGCGACTTTTAGAAAATACCGTTTAAAATTTTCCAATGGCCAAGATAATTCTTTTGTAGCAACAGGCGCGGTATGATTGATACTAGCCAGCTTAAGTTGCAAACATTGCGTATTACGTTGGACATATGTTGGTGGTAATATGCAAGGCGTTTGTAGAAATGGCAAGAAGGCCTTTGGCTGTGGTCCACAGGAAACTTTTAAATCATGTGCTGATGTAAGCATCTTTTCGCCACCAACGGGCAAAACATCTCAAAACGCCCACTGATAAAAATAATTTTTAATAAATAAGTTTAATAAAAATTAATATTTTCTTGCGTATACAATCGTTTATTATTCTGTACATAGTATAAATGTATCTATGTATGTATGTATCTATGGTATGTAAAAATCATAATTAAAATATTTTGTAGATTTTTAACAATGTTTGTTTAAATCAATTTAACGCCAAATATCTAATGGGTAGTATGGCTAGTTTTAAATATCAAGCTTTTATATTATTTAAAAGTCTACGGAGGAATACTGTTTTACATTGTAATTATTGTTTTCATTTCTTTGGAGTGGACTTTAAATGCAACACTATCATTGATAAACATGAACTTATGATATTTACGGTTCAACAAAATGTTTTTGTTTTATTTTTTAATCAGCCTAATTAAGCAAAGTAAATCTTTAATTGTATGGCAACTACTTACTATTTTTCTGCTGTGTCCAAATCGTTTATATCATGACCGTGGTGTAATTCTGCTATCAGACGCTATTTGGACATTTCATGGCTTATACAATTGTAAATTGAAATTACATTTTATTCCGGAAAGAACAACTAGTTACATCACATTCATTTGTCGTAATTACTTCGAGCATCGAACTCTTTGAAAAGGCATTTGATAAAAGTTCTTGAAATTTGCTTGTGACCATTGTGTTCCATATAATAGCTTCTGTATTAATAAGTAAGTCAGTGTATATTGATAAGTATTGTAGTTGATAAAAGTTGAATAAAGTAACTGATGAAGTCATTCTACATTTCAATATGAAAATATTCTTAATAATAATAACAATAATATTGTAATGAAAACAATTTATGAAATCCTTTGTATTTCTTTTAATAATTTTCATTTCTGTTGTATTTATTTATAATTTTAAAATAAGTGATACACAATTACAATGTTCTTTTTTTTGCTCTTCATTTTTCATATACTACGTGTATTTTATGTATTTTTTTGTATGCATGTAAATGGTATCGAGTGTGCCTGTGTGTGTGAGAGTTTGTATGTTTTACAAAATGAAATTTATATATGTAAATGATATTTTTAATTGTTCTTTACTCACATTATTAGTTTTAAATTAAAGGTTAAAGGAAATTAAAATTGTTTGCATGTATGTATGTATGGTATGTATTTCATATGTGTTTGTGTTAGTGTATTCATTCATTTTCTGAATATTTGATATAATATATTTGTAATTATAATTATTTATAAATTCGCTACTATTACATATAAATTGTATGTTGTTTGTTCTTTCGGTATATTTTTTTTTCTATTTTTTTTGTATTAATTTTAAATATATTTACAATGTTATCTTTCCTAAAAGTATACTCCATTTTCACATTATTCTCTTTACTCATTTGTTTTATATGATTTGTCTTTTGAGTATTTTTTGCACTTTTGAATTCTTTTTGTGTTGCAGTTGTTGCTGTTGATTCGTGATTTAGAAAAGAAAACATAATAAATGATTTATTTAGGCTTTTAGTTGTTTAATGTGCAAAATGTTTACTCCTATTTTGTAATTTTTAACAATAAATATTATTTTTAAATTTGTGTTTTTTTTTAGATACAATATATATATACATATATTATGCGTATGTATTTATATTTATTTATTTTGTGTCTGTCTATGTATGCATTTCATAATTGTAAAATAATATGTTAAAAGAAAATATTCCATTTTGAATGTTTAATTTGTCAGCCAAGTAGAGAAGTAAAACAGACTTACATATGTACATACATACGTAAGCAATAAACAAATTATGCACTTGAATACGATGTTTTCAAGCATTATTTAATCGGTTTCTAACGGACAGCAACTAAACTTCAGTTGCCAACTAGATATTTATAGTTGCGAAAAGAACTTTATTATACAAGTAAAATTTTAAAATGTTAATGTTCAATTGTAGGCTGCAATACCACATTTGGCAACTAGTTTTACAACTGAGATTCAGCTGCCGTTCATAATCGAACAAAAAAGTTTTTTTTTTTAATATTTAGGAAATCATTCTCTTTTCCACAAAAAAGCAGAAGAAAACTGTATGAATCCGTTTTTTTTACCTGTTTTAGAATTATGTATGCATTTCGGCAAATGAATTAAAATAATTTTGGTTTATTAATCGGAAAACTTTATAGAGTTTCTCTGAATTGTAGTCATTACCGTGCGCTGTAGCCCTATGTGGGGAATGACTTGTTAAACGTTTTTTAAGAAATGGAAATCTGAAATGGATTTCGTAAACAGAAAGTACATACAATGATTATTAATAACTGTTATCATATCATAATTTTTATTATTATTTTTTTTTATTAATTTATTGTTTTTGTTTATTAAATTTTAACTATCAAAACCATTTTGCTTTCTTTATAATTTATTTATATTTATTTTTTTAATTTGTTTATAATTTATTCTACAGTTTTCTATAAAGATTACTGGAAAAATATCTGTATTACTTTATTATTTTGTAATAATTGTTGTTTCATTTTTATTTAATAAAAGCACTTAAAATTATATTTAAAATATGTTTGTATGATAATATGATGACGATGTTTTTTAAACATTTCACTTTCTTTTTTGTATGAATTTAAATGTAAGACATATTTGCGTTTTTTTTGTTTGTTTTATTATTATTTAATAATAAATATAATTTACAGTATTAATTTGTTTTTATTATATTATAAATTTGCCTTTTTTGTTGTTGTTGTTAAAATTTTATTAATTATTGTGTTATATGGTTTAGCTTTGTTTGTTTGTAATTTAGTACCTGAATTTTAGAATTTTGTTTTTTATTTTGAGTCCAAAATATTTATCTTTAATTTAATGCCAAAGTTGTAGTGTGTAATTTAATTTTTTAATACGCCAAAGAGTTGTTGTGTTATTAAGGTCGGTGTTTTTTATTTTAATATATAATTATTTATATTTGTATTTAATATGCATGTATGTGTAATTATGTATGTATTTTTATTCATTTATTTTATCTTGTTTTTATTAAAAATATTATCATGTTTTATTTAATGATTATTAGTTTTCTATTTTTAATGCTTGGCACATAATACTTGATGATACTTATGATTTATTTTCTTCAAATTCAAAATCTAGTCAAATTGTGATATATTTAAGCAAAAAAGAAAAAAAAAAGAGCCAACGTAAGCAAACAAATTAATAAGAAAAAATATTATTAATTAAGATTTCATTTCCAATGTTTTTTTAGTACTGAAAGAAAAACAAAAAATCTGGAACAAAACTTGATTGGAATAAACAAAATGTTTACAATTATACTTTAAATATCGATTATGGAATATGAATTTATGTATATATTTTACATGTGAATTATTTTCGTTCTCTATTCAACAAAATGTCATTACACGACATTATATTCCTTAAAAGCAATAATTTTTTTTTGTATTCTGTTTATTCCGAATAAAATTTAGGGAAACACATAAATAAACAGGCTAAAATGAAAAGAAAAACACACTGCAAAGTTTTATATTTAAAAAGCTGTAATAATTATATATTTAAAAAGTCTTCATGAACGTGCGAAACTTAATCAAGAATATGGATTTATTTTAACAATATTTCTTTTTTAAACCATTTTTTTTTCTTAGTTGTTGTTTTCTTTGTATTATACAAAAAATATAAATAATGATGATCTATGGTTTTCTAAAATTGTTATATATTACTAACAACTACAAATTAAAATAATATATGTATAGCTATTCTAAGCTATAAAAAATTCTTAATTTTGAGTGAATATAAAAAAATAAACTTAATTTTAATTTTAAACTCAAACAACTAATAAAATTAAAAATTATATTTTTAATATTGCAGCACAAGTGGAAGACAATTGAGAAAAAAAAAATTAAAGTAATATTTTTTTAACAGTTTAAAGCATTACAAATTGTATTTAATAATTAATAAATTTATATTTTTTATTCCACTAAAACTGCAACAGTTTATTTAGGATTAATTGTGTTTTTTTTAAATCATAATGTTTTCATTTTTGTTGCATTCATTAGAAAAACAAAATAAAATAAAAAAATGCCTTTTTGTTTTTTTTTAAATTAAAATAAACATATAATAGTATAATTAAAAATATATGTATAATGTATAAAAACACACTATTTTAAAACCAATATTTATTTTCTTTTTTATGTATTAAAACAAATTAAAACCATGGAACATATTAAAACATTTTTTATATGCAATTTGAAGAACATATTAAAATATATACTAAAATTAAATAATAAAAAAAGTAAAAACGTTTTTAAAACGTGTTTGCCAAGGTTTGGCAAAATTTTGTAATCAATTTGTTAAAAACTTCCGATAAAAAAAAAAAAAAACAAATTAAAATCAGCTTAAAATCTAATAGAAATTTTAAAAAAAGGAATATATAGAAAATTCAATAAAATTCATAAAACAATAGAAAAAATTTATAACTTCATTCATGTGTGTGCTTAATTGGTTAAAATAAAAAAATAAAAACTAGAGAGTAAGTTGTATAAATTTTGAATGGATAGAAAAAGTGAGGTAGGAGAAGGGGGAATAAGGGGGGTAGGATTGATAGGATAGGATTAAAATTAGCTTTAGCTAAAGAAACAAAATTTTTACAAATCATATGTAAAATAATGATAATGAAAAAATAATAAAGCAAACTATAATATAACATGGTCATACAATTAATTCCTTTAAAAGATTTATAACACAAAATTCTAAAAAAAATTTAAATATTTTAAAACAAATTTTTTTTTTTCATATAAAAATTTTCTAAAAGAATTTCAAATTTAGGCCCGAAATAAAAAATTATAATAATTATCTAAAAATTTTAATATGTATATGTAAATTCATAAATACATTTTGTATTTTTAATTTCATATATTTAAATTTACTTTTCAATTGACTCGCCAAAATGACTATTTCTTTATATTATTCTAATCTTATGCAGCAGAGCATATGTATTGTTTGTTTCTTTTAATTTAATTTTCCTTTTAAATTTATATTGTGAACAAAATTAATTTTGGGCGGAAAGGAAGAAAGGGGAATTTGTTTTTATGAATGCTTGTTTACTTGTATACTTGTAATATAAATATATATATTGTATGTATTATTAATTATTAAACTTATAAGATGCTGGTTCCCCTTCTCTTTTGCAAAGTGTTCTTATTAAGAAAGTTTTACCAACATCATATAAATTAATGCTTTCACTACATACATACATATATGTATATGTAGGTGTCTATATATACATACATACATACATATGTATATAAAGATATAATCTTATTTTGTTGGTTTCTTCCGTTAACTATATGTAATAATATATATTTATATGTATAGTAATATTTTTTCTGTTTTTTTTTTCTTCTTGTAAGTGTGTGTATGTGTATGTGTTTGTGAGTGTGAAAAAGACTTGGTTTTGTTTGCATTTTATGCATTTCCGTTTTGTTTTTCTTCTTAACTGTTTTGTATCTAGAGTTGTTTATCTGTGCGATATTTTTTTTTTTCAAAATTGTAAGCATCTTTAGTATTTTCCAAACCGAATTTTTTTTGTTTGTTTGTTTGTTCAACAGTGACCATTTCATATAAGTTATATTAACTAAGATTAAAGTTAGCTATGTTGTGACTGATGTTGTTGATTCGATTGTTGTTGTTGTTGTTGGTCTACAACATGTTGTGTATTATTAACTATTGGGAATAAAATAATTAAAAATTGTTTTACGAAATATTATCAAAATAATTTTATGTCTACCTGCGGCATTCAAATTTCCATTACTATTGTTGCTGTTGTTGTTGTTGTTGTTGTTGCTGTTATTGTTCGAGTTTAAATTTAAAGCTTGATTACTATTTTCAGACGGTGTCATGGGACCAGCCGATTGAGGTGTATAGCCCGATTGATTCATATGTTTCTGGCGCACTTCCCTTATTTTTAGCTGTAAGTCTTGGCGTCGTGGAAAAACTTCAATGTGCTTTGTCTAAAAATAAAGAATAGAATATATATTCAATTTAGTTTTTCTCATAACAATTACACATATACAAACATACGTACATACATATATACATACATATAAAGTAAGTTCTTATTTACCTGAAAAGCTACTGTAGCTTGAGCAGATGGGAATAGGCCATGGTCAGCAAATAATTGTAATACTAATTGGCGGCGTTGCTCTAAAAGTTTTCGATGGCCTTTTTCACTGGCATCCGAACGGGCACTTTGCAAAGGTGTTTGGGGCGTACGTGGAGAGCGACCGGTTTGATCCGATGATTCCAATTCTACAAGATAAAAATGAGGCGAAAATTAATACCAAATGGGAAGAAACGAGATAAATTAAATCACAAAAAAAAAAAAGGAAATACCTCTTAAGGTTTCTAAATTAAAGTCTGGACCAAAGAAACGTTGAGTCGGTGTTGGAGGTATAGATGCCGTGTCGTCAGTAGCTTCATCTTCACTTTCTGTAATTCACATGAAAAATATTGTAATTATTTTCACATGAATATGAATTAAATCATTGTGTATACACTACTTACGTATTCTTTGCACTGGTGCTGGGGCTGTAGCATTTTTTTTGCGATAATTTGTGCCATAAACACGAGGTGATGACGGCACAACAATAGCGCTGGGTGATTGACAATCTTTAGGTTTGAATTGCGGCAAAGCTTCGTATTTCTTTTCAAAATCAGCCAAAACAGTAGAAGCAAGAGCACTAGATAAATAGAAGTTATTATTATATGTACATACATACATACATACACAATTGTTAAAAATAAAAAGTTAGTTTATTTCCGAAAGCAATAAATACCTTGATTTTTCATCTTGTTGCGGTTTTTTCTTCGATCCAGCATTAGCTTTCGGAGATTTCGGATTTGTATTAATGCTCCCATTATTGTTTGCACTATTACTGCCACTGCTTCCACTTCCAACACCCGTACTAGAAGCCGGCGTCAATGGTAATTGTTCATCACTATTGGGTGTCGTCGAGGATGAGGTAGGTGTTGGTAAAGCCGATGTTAAAGTCACGTGTTCAATTATAGGCGAGGAACTCTCCGCTATGGGTGTGTTCAGATTTTTCATTTGGCCACCTGAGTTTGGGTTTGACAAAGACGTTGCAGTTGCAAAAGTGCTTTGATTATTGTTTTCCTGCTTAATGGAACTCATGCTACCAACAGCTGAAAATTAAAAACATAAAAAAAAAACACAAAAATTCATTTAATTTGCTCAATATGCATTCAATTCTGTTAGTTACATAGATTTTTACGGCGCTGTAAAGGTGCTCGGCCAAGTTGGGCTGGGGTTGGTGCTAAAACAAATTGTTGTTGCTGTTGAGTTTCATTACTTTCTTGCTGTTGCTTTTGCGATTCATCGCCTGTTGCCAAATCGCTGTTACGCTTATATCCGCCAAGTTCATTGGCTGATTTGGGTGTCGTTGGCAACGATGAACGATGAGATGGCGAGATTGGCACTTGTTGTTCTAAAAGAATTAAAAATAATTTATTTTTGTTATTCACTCGTTTAGCTCTAATTAGTTTACTTTATTTTACCTTGCTGTGTATTATAGTTGTGCAAAACTAATGTGTTGGAATTTGTAGTTGAAACCAGCTCTGTTTGACCATTTTGTTTCTTAAGTATGTACTGCATTTGCAAAGCATTTGAATTTTGTTGTTGATGTTGCATTGGAAGGATAGTATACTATAATTAATTAATTTAAATTTTAGTTTAAATTAATAAAATGTGTACATACACACATGTGTATAACAATAAGTATGTATACATATGAGTCTACATATATGTATTTACCTGATGGTGTGGTAACACATTATTGACCGCGAATAGTATTTGTTTCGGTTGTCCTGTTAACTGCTGCTGCTGTTGTAATGAGGAGGATTGCGTTTGTGTACCAGAAGCCGGCGATGATGGCACCGATGACGTCGATGATGCCGAAGATGTAACCATAGCTAGGTTTGATGAACCTAAATTTTTTGAAATAATAGAATTGGTTGATGAACATTTTGTGGCCATTATTGCGCTACCAAGAATTGAAGAAGAAGCGTTTTTTGTTATAAAATTACTATTTGCACTAATACCAGCACCAGCGGCGCCATTACAACAATCGTTTGAAGCCAAAGACAAAGCGGAAGAGACATTTTTACAACCATGACCGAGACTACCAGAGGTGGTAGTACTAGAGGCAGCAGTGATGCCATTGATGACGCTGCCGTTACCACCACCAACACCACTGCCTCCTCTTTCGCTTCCGCCTCCACCGGTAACAAATATTGTGTTAGTGGTTAATTTATTAGTGGTACAATTATTATTTATTGATGGATTAGTAGGAGTAGAAGTAGTAGATGTATGAGTAGAAGCAGTGTTATTAGCACCAGCCGCTTGTATTATGGTTATGGTGCCACCTCCACTCGAGGATAAATTAGTTGATGTAACATTTTTTTGTAATTGATTTATGTTATTCAAATTGTTGTTATTGTTAGCTGTTGAAGATGTATTGGTGGTCGTTAAAATACGAGCGTTTGCAGGTAAAGTTATTTTACTAATAAACGATATAGACGGTCGTACTGTATTCGAGGATGTTGCAGAAGCTGCAGCAGCGGCTGCTGCTGTAAAGTTATTGTTACGTATTTTATGCTGCAACAATTGTTGGGCAATACTCTGCTGTTGTTGGCGATTTAAACTGTTGGAATCGGTTATCAATAGCATTGTTTGTGGTTGATGTCGTTTTTGTTGTTGTAGTGGCTGCTGTAAAATGTGTCTTTGCTGCTGTTCCACCGTACCATTATTATTTTCAACGAATTCTTTTTTAATTTTTTGTTGTTGTTGCTGTAACTGTTGTTGTTGATCATCGCACGACGAGATAACATCGTCATTTAAAGTGTCCAAAACTAGCGCATCGTAAAGGATGGCAGCTCTACCAGTCGCTTTAGTACAAGTTTCTAATTTTATTCCATTAGCAATCGAAGTAGATAATGATGTTGTGGTGACGTTATTTACATTATTATTTCGCACATTTGATGGTTTTTGTGTATTTTGTATTGAATTGGAAGTTGAGAGAGTAGCATTCATCGCAGGAGTAGCAGCAGTTGTAGTAATCGTCGTCGTTGTGGTCCAGTTATTGTGATATTTATTATTGTTATTGTTAGTTAAGAAGGAAGAGGAGGAGCATATTTTCGGATATTGATTTTTAGTATCGTTTATTTCATTAAAAGATGTTAATGATGGTATGGCTGATACTGATACTGATGCTGATGACGATGAATTTGATGGTGATAGGGGCGATGATGATGGTAATGATGTTATGACCAAAGGTGATGGTTTAGTAATAGATATTTCTGTATTGTTAACGTTTGTTTTTGTTCTTATTGTTGATGCCGTATTTGTTGTTGCAGTGGCAGTCAAGGTTCCTGTCCCAGTTATGGTCTTTTGTATAGTACGAAAAAACAATGGGGGCGGCGTTGTTAGTGTTCTAATTATTGTAATTTGTTTGGTTTGATTAACTCCACCGCTTGTATGCTGTGTGGAAGTCTTAATAAGCGTTGGTGTTGGCGTCACTACAATCCCCTGTCTGGTGGTCTGATCATGTGAGGAGTATGGTGTGGGTACGCGCGTTATAACTGTAGGCGGAGTCTCCACTCTTCTAAAGTGTAAATTTTTTAAATGTCTGTGAGGTGAGGCCTTATGCTGTTGCGGCGTTATCGAACGCCTTAACTGCGTGTAATGATGTGCACGTATAGGTGGCGTTATTGATGTCAAACGTATATGATTTACAGGTACTATGCTACCTGTTGTTAACGTGGGTGTTGGTGTTCGCGATACTAATAAGGTTCTTGTCTTTGGTATGGTATAAAATTCAATATCATCAAAATCTGTTTCTGTCTCATAGTCATCGTAGTCGTCATCGCCATACAAAGTTATATCATCCTCATCAACATCCATGCTGTTATCATTTCTTTTTATATCTAACGTACCATCATCTTCTTCTTATTGTTAAAAGTTTTTTTTTGCCATTTCGATATTTAGAGAGTAAAGAGTAAAAAGGTGGCAATTTAACGTTATCGACACATTATTGAATGGACACATATGCATTCATTAATGAGTGAATGATTGATTAAACGATCGAACGAACGAATGAATTATGAATTAAATGACGATTGGATTGTTTTTATTTTAAGTATCAGTTCAGGTTCGTTTAGTTTAGTATAGTTAGCAAAGTACACACACACAAAAACATACACATTTAGTTATTTTATTAAATATTTGTTAAGTTTAAAAGTTATGGACACATAATATTACATTTCATTATCATTTGATTGAATATATAAAACCGAACCCAAAACAATTTACAATTTGTGGTATGCATGATTTGAGAGAGAAAAATAATATGTGAATAGTTAGATGAATAAAATATGCAGTTAACAATTTTCTTTATCCTCTTATGCTGAACAAACAATGATCAGAATATCTTACTGTAACTGTAGTTATCATAAGTTCAGAATAAGAGCGTAGAAAATGTTCGTTCATATATGTTCTTATTTGAAAGAAATAGTGAGTGAAACTAAAATGGTTTTTGTTCATTTAATAGGCATGTGATAATATAAAGCTAACAGCTAAACAAATGTTATTGTTGAATAATAAAAACAATTAAAAAAACAAAAATAAAAACAAATAAAAACTTATTACTTATTATTACTAACCTCTTGTTTCTATAGCCGATGGACTTCTTAGTGATGGATGCTGATGTAGAAGAGTTTGTGATTTTTGTTGTGATAACGCCGTGACCGATGGCACATTAAATGTGAAAATATTATTGGATTGACTAACAGCTGACGTTATATTCGATGATGTAGATGAGGACGATGTCGATGAGGTTGCTGATGATGAAGTTGTAATACTAGAACCACCACAGCTACCATTAAGTTTATATGGTGACGGTGGCTCCTGTTTAATATACTTGGCATCCATGAGATCTTCTTGTTTAATTATAATTTGTTGTTCGTCCAGTTTTGTACTCTTTGGACTTATAGGCATAGTCTTAAAAGCACCACCTACGAGGTAAATGTTTATATTTTTAATTAAAAAAAGATGTGAAATTGAGAAAAATGCTTTATACAAATCTTACCTGTTGGTTGGAATGGTGTAACGCCAATTGGATTCTTTGGACTTGGATAAGAAAGCATTGACATTTGTTTGTAATTGATAATGCTATTTTCCAAAGTTGGTGGCAAGGCCTTAAGTGGTGTTGGCTTACATGTGGCCGGTGGAGTACTACCCAATGCTTGTTGTTGTTCATCCTAAATATTAGTTTATATACGATAAGTAAATAGTTATTTTATTTGTTTTTTTTTAAATTCGATCTAACCTTTTCATTGTTTACATTATTGGAAGAGGCCATTGTTTTGCGAAAATCATGACCCGTATCTTCAATATCCGAATCTGTGACACGTTCGCGGCATTGTAAATCAACAGATGATGATGAATTTTGAGCTTGCGTATTTGAGTTATTGTTGTACATGCCTCCACTGTTACTATTACTTTGTTCATCATGATCCTCGACAATTACCATCTGCGAATAAGTAAATAATGTCTTAAACAAAATATTTTCTTAAAAGAGTAATAAATTTTTCAGAAATATTTAAGACATCTCTTCTTGTAGCTTGCTATTCCTTTGAATAAGTGCACAAAAATTAAACCATAATTTGTTTTAGTTTCGGTTACGAACATTAATCTATTACACTGAATAATCTCAGAGAACAAATAATTATAACAATGGAAGTAATAATTTAATTTAATAGTAAAAATACTTGCTTTTAAAATAAAAGTTTTCTAAAAACGTTTACCCTACAAAATGTATACAACAAGTAGTTGTCAGATGATAGTACAAAATCTTATACTTCAGATCTCACTACAGATGGAAAAAGGTAATGGGTCTTCAACGGAAAACTGCCATACTTTGTGTAGTTGCTCAAATAAGCATGAGTACACGTAGCTTGGCGTATATATAATGAAGCCACCAAAGGAACAAAAAGAAACACATTGTCTATGTAAAATAATAAAGTTAAATGAATAGTGGGCAAAGATCTCGATAAAATGAGTACTTAAGGTATCAAATTCGTGTGAAAACCACCAAAACGCACATATATCTCCAGATGTTGACATCAGCAATTAAAAATGGTTCCACATTAATTGTGGCGTATTGTTGTTCGTGGTGGTGTCAACCCAATGTTTAAAATCAAGAGACTAATGAATGTAAGTATCAGGTAATACTTCCAGAACATTTTGTTTCACACCTTCGAGGTAGAATGAGCCCTGGCAGTACATTACGAGCCTATCTGTTGTACATTTTTAAGAAAAATATACACAATTTCCTGATTCTAATTTTAGAAACAATATCCATTAATTCTCTCATGTCTAGTTGATTGAATGCCCTTCAGGTTAAGTACGATAGGGTGCAAATTATGGTTACACAACAAAGTAATAATTTAAGGTAAATTTTTTTGTAAGATATAAATTTATAATTTTAATAAACATGTATTCAAATACAAAGATTAAAAATTATTTTGTTTGCTTTAAAACTTTTTACAAAAGAAATTAAAACAAATTGTGGTTAATTTTAAATACTTTGAATTAAAAGAATAAACAAACAAAAGAGGAGACGATTTTTTTTTATCATAATTTTGAAATGGCAGCGATGGAATATCACAATGTTACAGCGTTATATTATTCTTGCCCGCAACCGTATTTTACCTGTTCATCTTCTGATGTTGTGTCTTGTTTCATGGGTTCCTCTTTAATGCATTTAGCAGCACTCAAATGAGTTTCTGTGATAACTGGTTCCGATTCGGAAATTGTGGGATTGTAATTTGCAATTGTTAATGGTATAATATCATCTTGGGATTGACCGTTTTGTGTATTTGATCCAGTAGCGTTTATATTATTGGAAAAAACCATGAGACCCGGAGTGGTGGGACTATGTTCTTGATCTATCGAATCAGAGCCATCGATTGAATCATTTCGCTGCTTGGCATCGTTAGATGAAGCATTCGGATTGCTATGATTTCCACCCTTGCCAGAGCTAGATGACTTGCGTCGATCCTTTGAACACCATTTCCATTCGGGATGTAATTTAAAGTGGGCATCCTTATATGATGAAGCCAATTCATTGTATGGAGCTTTTTCCTCGGGCTTCAATGCATACCACCATTCACCCAAAATTTTGCTTACAGTTCGATTATCTTGATTGGGATGCTTTTTGTGCACCAATTTACGATGCTTCTTTGAAAATATCATAAATGCATTCATAGGACGACGAATTTTGTTCTAAAAATACAATATTTATTTGATAATTTGTTTTAAAAATAATTATGTCTGTATTTATTTATTAATCACCTTTGTCATGGGACTCATAGGCTCTTTACAATTGGGATTATTTTCTCCTCCGGGTGCACCGTTGCCACTTGCTAAGGCTTGTTGTTGCTGCTGCTGTTGCTGAAGAGCACTCAGCGATTGTGAACGTCGTTTTGATGTTGTACCAACAGTAGTTGTACTACTGTCTGGTAAATCATTTAAGCCATCGTTTAATCGTCGCCCGGCTCCTAAGGAAACACCAATTGTAGACTGTTCGCCAGCTGCTGAAGTACTGTAAATAGTTGGTCTGTAACCACTGCAAATGGTTTGATCACCGTTATTATTTAGAAAGCGTTGTTGTTGTTGTTGTTTTGCCTGCTGTTGCTGTTGTTTATTTTTAAGGCTCAAATTACTGGCCTGAGTTTCATTATTTGATGACGTTTCAAAGACGTCGTCATCCAATTGTTCATCAACTTCGTCAATATTACTATTATTACTATTAATGTTGATCTGATGACTTGAAATAGATGCAGCAGATGTAGACTTTGAGCCATCACTAATGGTGCAATCTAAGGGATTGACTGGAGAAGACATTGACTGTTGTACCAACAAATGACTGTTGCTATTATTATTCACTGGCGGATGTGATGATGGTGGTGGTGGTGTAGATGATGCTGCTGCTTCCGATGGCGATTGTGCCGGTAGTACAATACCGGGGATTGTGAAATTGGTGGCTGTTTGTTGTTGAGTTTTCACGGGGGATTGATGGATGTGTGGCAGCAGCGTGTGCCAGTGAAAAATCGACCCCGAGTTAACGCCGTTTTTTGGAATAGTCTTGTCGTTTGTTAATTGTTGCGATTGTGCTCCCTGCTGTTGTATCTGTGTGAGTTGCTGAGGCTGCTGTGAATATTGTTGTTGTTGTTTACCAGGACACCCTAGAGCTACCAAAGGACTTGAAGCATTATGTTGCTGATTATGGCGTAATTGGTGCATTGATGCATGTTGTTGAGTGATCGTACTTGTTTGAACAGTTTGCGGTGCAGCAACTGTAGTGGCTGAAGACTGTTGATGATGTGGCAGTAGAGGCATTAACTGTGTGGCATCCACAATAACTGGATGAAATGATTGTGATGCTATGGTTGCTGCATTCGTCATATTTGACGAAGTTGTTGCCGTAGATGATGCTGGTGAAATTCTTATCACACTGGTAGCATGTGCCATAGACGTTATTGCGGCTGTAGTTGCAATTGAGGATGCCACGGCTACCGGTGGTGGTGGGGGTCCAGGTGACTGAGATTGTTGGTGTTGTTGTTGTTGTTGTGTAGCAACTGGTAAATGTGGCGACATTACTGATTGCTGGCCAGATGATGAAACAACTGTACAGGGCATAGTTTTCGTATGCATAACCATAGACACCGGAGACTGCTGCGACGGCGGTGGTGGCACTGGTGCAGGAGCAGATATCACAACTCCTGAGCCAGGTGCTCGTACAGACTCAGGACAAACAACCTGTTGTCCGTAACTCGGGGCATTATACATTACTGGTGACGGAGTAGCCTTCCATGGTTTGTTCGCATGAGCATCCGTTGGTGTGACTGGTCCTCTCCCGATAGGTGTAAAGAAATTCTGGTGATTAGTTACTACTACCTGCGGCACCGGCGAATTATTCATTGGTGAAGTGCCGTGATTTACGGGAGATGAATAAGATGGCGTTCCAGACCTCGAACTACTCAAGGACACTGCAATAATAATAATAATAATAATAATGCATGAATAAACAAATGAATCATACATAAAAAATGCGCTTCTATCAAAATCTTCAAATCTTAAATCGTACATTCAATGATCATTAAACATTTGAAGCAATTCAACTACTTACTGTATGTGTTTACAATTTAGTCTGCCGTTATAATATGATTTTTATTAAAAGTTTTCATCAAATATTTTATATAATTTAATTCAAAATATAATTACAACTTATCAGTTCTTTCTACTGAGATTTCACTTTTGTTTAAGCATGATTTGTAGACTCGATATTGCTTTTATATTTCTTCGTTTGACTTTAAATTTATATTTTACTTTTTCTTTGTACAATATACACATGTACACATGTATATATCTTTCTAAAACAACGGTTGTTTTTCTTTTTTCGGTATGTAATATGTACATTAAAAGAAAACATCGTGTTAAAAAGTGACAACATGTTTATGCAGGCAAAGTGTTTACATATGTAATAATATTTACAAGATTCTGGGGAATTTTTTTCCCTCAATTTTATTGTTGGCCAAATTAATTAATTACTTTAATGCATGAGTTTATTTCTTTTTTTAGTGATTGTAGTTATGATTTTTTGCACTGTTTCAAGTCACAAAAAGTAAGCCTTCATTGAATACACCGTCAGTTAACTTACCTAACATATTGGCAACATCTGTTTCCTCTTGATCAAAACGACCCGTTGTGCGATAGTTGGGGGATGTTTCTGAATCTCGAGAAGTATCCTCATCAACTTGGGTCTTACTACTAGAACGACTGCTAATATCACTATAAAATGTATCAAAAAATAAATACAAATATAAAAATCAAATATAAAAGGACTATGAATTTAAGAATATTTTTTCAAGTTAAACTATAAGGAGTTTACCTAGGAAAACGACTTGGACCAGTGGAGCGCAGTGAATTGCCCTTTTGGTTTAAGTGACGAGAGCAGTAGCCACGTCGCTGAGATTCTTTTGAGCATAGTGTACACAAACGGCGCCACTGTTTACCATTGTATTTCTTTCGTACGCCTGATTCGGACTCGACTATATCGCCTTTCTTAAAACGATGTGGTGTATTTGCTTGAGATCGTGGTGTAGCTGGGTGAGATCGTGGTGTTAGCCTCTGGTCGACTAACGATGATGTACTGCCGCGTGACTGCATGCTACTGCGTTTACTGCCGCCCGAAAATTTTTCAGGATCAGCATCGCCCAGGGAAGTATAACCACCAATGTCGACGCGTTTGAGTTCATCGTCCGAGTCGTAGGAATCATCGTATGATGGACCATTAGAACCGGATGGACGCTGTTGTTGCTGTTGACGTTGCCGCTGTTGTTGCATTAACATCTCAGCATCAGTTGCAGATTGTTGAATTTTGCCATCCATTGCATGTTGTTGTTCATTATTACAAACAACTTGCTGTTGGTGAGGATGCTGTTGATGCAAAATGTTTCCCTCAGCAATAAGTGTTGCTTGATCGTTACACTTTCCAGTTGCCAACGCCGCCGCCGTTGACGCATCAACACAGCCATTTTCATTAGGTATCACATAAGTGCTCGTGCCATTGTTACCGTTATTGCCATTAACAATATTTCCTGCCGTAGAACTTTGAAATGGTGACGTAGCAATGGTACGATAATACTCGTCATGTTTTTGTTGAGTGCTCGTTTGGGGACGATGTAAAACAGTGCAAGTATTTAAAATTTTATTACTAACGTATGCTATCGGTTGTTGAGAATGCAATTGTTGCCCCTGGTGGTGATTGTGTTGATCACTGTATAAAGTATGAGGATGTATATGATTGCCAGTTGTAGCTGTAACAGATACTGTTGATGCCGTTTTATTTCCCAATGGACGATTTAATGACAGCACGGGTTGATTGTGTCCAAAACTGCGTCTGGAATGTGGTGATACAACCACTTTTTTGCCCAAATTAGTTGCTGTTGGCGTAACTGTTAATTGCGGTGATACTTCGTTCAGTTCATCCCACCAAGGGGGTAGTAGAAACCGTAAATCAGCACGTTTAACTGTTTTATACTAAAAATATACACACGAAACAATTATTTTAAATAATTTAGCTAATAATGTATGTATCGCATCTATCATTTATTAACATACAATTGTTGGTCCGGACTCTCCAGTTGCAATTTGTACGGTAAACTGTTTTGTTGCTGTGTGAACTTCCGTAACAGTGCCCTCAATAAAAACACAACCTTCCCGTCCCTCTATTAAAGTCCGCACACAAACTCTTGTATCCTCCACAATCTACAATTCGACGATTTTATGTGTCAGAAATATCGAAAAACAAAATGAGTCAGTGAATGAGTGAATAATCGAATTTTATTTTATAATTCAGTCTAAATGAGAAAAAACAAAATTAAAAGACTTACATCGGATGCTGGTGGACTTGCGTCCAATATCACATTATAACGTCCACTGTTAAGTACATCCGTGTATAGATGAGTACTATTCTCTGGCGCATCAAATTCAACGAAAATGGAATTTGGTGGTACATCATTTAACGCCGACGATGATGACGGTTGACGTGTTACACCTGGAACATAATAGTTACCCAATTTGGCCAGCACTCTTGTATTGTTCCAATCCCGTAGATTAAGTACAATCTCTTCGTTGGAAGTTAAATGTGTTGTTGATGATGATGGTTGTTGGATATGAAAGTTATGTTGTTGTTGTTGTTGTTGCTGTTGCTGATGTTGAATTTGTTGCGAAGTATTAACAATTAGTTTTTGTGGTTGTTTATGTTGTATAAAAGAGAATCGTTGTCCAGCAACATTATTTGAATTACTATTGTTGTTGCTATTGCTGCTATTAACAGTATATGTTATTCCACCGCCCACTCCGACTAAATTTGCATGTGAACTGAAAAAGTTAATTTATTGAAACAATGGAATTGATAATGTTAAATATATATATTTCAGTAAAGAAATCGTTAAGTGTTTACGACAAATCCGAGTATATCTATTGTTTTCTAAAATAATTTTTGTGATATAATTCTATTTCATTTACTATTTTATTATAGCCACCTCTATATGCATACTGTACACAAATAAAATTTCGAACTTTGACACTATTTTGCATTAAATTGCAAGAGGTTGCAGTACGAAAATTAAATATTGCAGTCAAATCGTGTGATTAAGCCACGTAAAATTATATAGTTTATGAACATTAGGTGAGGATAAAACAAGATTAAAAAAGGTACTTACCTCGTTATAATTGTACGTTTTTCAGGAATTTCTAAACAGGTGGCACTTTTAGCAGCTATAGAAATCAGAGACCCGCTACTGATTTCGTTACCATTACAACTACTGCTATTATTATTATTATTGTTGTTGTTGTTGTTGTTTATCACCATTGAAGTCGTACCAATACCAACATCTGAGGGACTATCGAAAGTTGTGCGTATCATATGGATGGTGGCGCTTGTTGTTGTGTTATTATTTGTGGATAATGAACTAACGTTGTTACCATTTGACGCTGTTGTTGTTGTTGTTGTTGCTAGTGCTGTAGTATTAGCTGACGTCGAAAGATATGCTGATGAAGATGATGGCGATGATATTGAGATCTGTTGTTTTGTTGTTGATGGCAAATATCTATTCTCTGAAGAAGTAAGGTGGTGCCGCTGATGCTGCTGCAACTGATCCTGCTGTTTGTTGTTCGAATCATTGCCCTCATCCAGCTCAGCTGGATCGAATTTACGTTTTTTTGGATGTTGTCTTGGTATCGAGGAAGTGGTAGATACAAAAGACGTCGCTTGTGATGTTGCAGCTGCTGTCGACGACGAAGATGACATTGTTGTCGAAGACAGTTTTTGTTGATTACCATCTTGAGGTTTTTGTTGTTGCTGTTGCTGCCCTATCCGTAGCTGGTCACTATTATTGCAATTTATGTTATCAATATTTGGTTGTATTGTTGCCGAGTTATTAGCGTTACTGTTATTATTATTATTATTGTCGTAAGTTGATGTCGTAGATATTGTGGTCGACGTTGAAGTTGATAATGTTGATGCTGCTGCTGTTGTTGCCGCCGCCACTGATGGTGTTACCATTTTGTTGGGCGTTAAGGCAAGTCTCAGCAGCAAGACTTCTGTGCCGTAATTGCTTCAATTATTAGCTCCTCTTGCTGCTGATAGACGTACGTTTTCAATTTTTAAAAGGACTGCTGCTTCTTCTCCTTAAATTAATTTACATTAAAAAATAATACTGATATCCTTAAGAATCTTCAATAGAATAGAATGTGTTATGAGAAATTACACATTTTCCGGAGCATTTGTTGCTTATTGTTATATTGCAACATTTCAGAAAATGTTGCAATAAACATTGTTAGGCGAGTTTTAACAATCGTAGCAAACGTCTACCATCAAGGACACGTACACTAACGCCTACGCAAACATGGCATGCATCATTCGAATCTGGAAAAAAGAAAAATTAATTATTTATTAACAATTATTATTTATATGTATGTAAGGCTCTAATGTTATTATTATTTAAATTCAAGTGGTTTTACTGTAACCGTTTTATGATATTGCGTGGGTAACAGCAGCAGGCAGAATAGAATGCGCATATGCATTGAAGTAAGTTTATATTGTAATACCGTTCGTTGTTGCAATTCTTATCAAAATAATACTAAAATCTACAAAAAGAAGAGAAGAAACAAAACTTCTGTTATCGTTGACTAATGCATGCGGTGTTGCTGTATACATGTACATACAATACCTTCTCAATACTACATACTACTCTTGGATGTGTGAGTGTATTGTACTACACGAAGTACTACAATTACATTTTTAGCGTAAACTTGACTATATTGCATGTCAACATATAAACAAGAGCAGTAGAGAGAGCGACTAAGAGATAAAAAGAGTGAGTGCGAGGGAGAGTAAGTTTGAGAAAGAGTAAAGAGAGACTTTATTTTCGATAATAAAACAAAGATTAGCAAAAGAATAGCATAAAAAAGAACATGATCTATTCAACAAATTGTCTTCAATACTTTTCTGTCCTTTAGAAAAACATTTTTTTATTGTTTTTATTTTACAACTGTATCACAAAGGTTCCTGACCTTTACATTGACGATTTGTTATTGCATTTTTTTTTTAATATAATTTATTGTTTGTAAGACTGATGTTAAGAAAATTGAAATTAAAACAGAAAATAGAGACAACATTAACTGAGACAACGACATTATTAGTCGACAAACAGACACACAAACACCCACATTTATACTTACACTAGCAACAAACATTTGAGGATATGGGCATTTGCATATTTACAGAGACTTGAAATAATCTACAAGACTTGTAAGAACATTTTATTAATTTTTTTCTTTTTTTGTGTTTTATTTTGTTTTTATAATATAATTCGATCATTTACATATACATGTATATACATATATGTACATATATACTAGAACTGTATATGAGAAAAACAGTAAAACTTTTTTTTTTATTAATTATACAAAATATAAGAAAAATGTTCTTAATAAAGATTTAGTAGATCAAAAATTAATTTTAAAAATCTTTTAAATGTCTGAACATTCAGGACATTTAGATTTTTTGGTAGATTTTTTTCTTTTGGCAGATGTACATACATATGTATGTATGGTAAAAATTGTACAATTAATTAAAATGAATCTGATTTGATACGAAAACTTTATATAAATAATTTAAATAATAACGTAACTGCTAAACATTACAAAAATTTGTGATTATTTTTTACGTGTTTGTTTCAAATCAATTCGGTTGGAATTAAGCGTTAACTTTGGTTAGTAAAACAATAAGAAACAGAAAAGAGCAAATCTAAGGCAACTAAATCATATACATTTACTATATTGACAGCTATTAAAAGTCTCTGTGTGTATGATACATATTATTGACATTTATGATTCGTCTTAAATACCTTAAGGAAATGACACTCATCTGCTATTATGAATACTGTTAACGCCAAAGTCAAATTATTTTGTGATATAAAACTAAGTTTTTTTAAACCTTTCAATTATTAGTTCAAAAGCATAGCATTTTTATCATTGTGTAAACAAAATTATAATTTATAATAAATTGCTTGCACAGAAAGAAGTAAATTGAAAAAGTTTTCTACTTTCCATTCATTGATTCAGCAGGCTCAGGCAGTAAGTGATCAGATGGGTTGGGTTACATAGGCTGGGATTTGTAAACAAAAATGCAAAGTAAAAAAAATCGTTTTAAAAGAAGAAAAGAACAAAAATCATACTACGAACTTCTGCATTGTTGCTCGTTGCCTTTTTTTTGTCTTTTTGAAGCGTAAAAAGTGCATACTGTATGTATGTAGGTATAATCACACGACAACAACAGATTCATACATTCGGTTACAGAAGTAGCAGCAGCGGATACACAGACAATAATAACAGTTTAAATAAAAATGCACCGCCTAATCATTCTCTGGGTGTAGTAGAGGGCATAAAAATATTCACAACAAATGCACTGCGAAAATTATCCTTTTTCCACATTAAAATTCTAGGATGAGAGCAAGACTAACGTTGAATGAGAGAGCAGTGAACTGAGAACAGTTTGGTAGAATTGTAGGGAGGGTAAAAAGGTGTGTTGAATTAATATCTTCTTTTTTTACTGAAACAGGAAACTAATCCTATAAACAGATTAGATGCGTAAAATGTAGCGCCACAAATCATCAAAAATAGAATACATGCGTGTATTTCATATATTATGATTATTTTAATATAACTATTATAAAATCGAAAAAATATTTTAGCGGCACCATTGATAAAGGATTAGTAAACTGTTCACTTTTTATTTATTGCTCTTAAACTTTGGCGCTGCCGTCCTTATAAAAATTAAAGCGAGTGCTGCTCGGCTAAGACAATAATCACAAAATTAAGCTGCAGCACGTGGTGCCTCGAATGTGTTTACAGCATAAATCATGATACATGCTTTACAGGCAAAATAATATACACGTACATATATATGCATGTATACTTCAAGGGGTAGGTTAGATTTAGAATATGCAACACTACACTAACAACACAAAGTTATTGAGATTAAAAAATAGTACGTATGTGTGTAAATTATTATTTTTTTTAACGATTTTGAATGTGTTCCTTACAAACTGATACTTTTCTTTATATTCTTATGCTGAAAAATCCAGTGAGAAATATATTAGAGAATAAAACTTAAACAGTGTTGCCATTGCAAACAACAATATTATTTTTACTGGCTAGGATCTTTCAAACATGGATGCAGCCAATGTGCCATGCCGGTTAATTGCCCTTATTCCTTACACTAACTATACATAAACACCATGTTATTATTTCTTTCAGAATAACTGTTGACGCAAAACTAAATTATCGAACATGTCATCATAACTATTACCGTTATTATAATTATTTTGATTTTTTATTCCTCCATTTACTCTCTGCTCTGTAATAAACACAGTTTATGTATAATAATAACCAAGAGAGAGAGAGAGAGAGAAAGAGTGAGAAAGAATGAGGCTGAGAACAAACAGTAAGAGGAAATTATTGAGAAGGTGTTCGTGTTCGTATTGTGTGGAAGTGGTAATGGTTGGTGTATTATAAGTATAATTCTGAAAAAAAAAAAAAAAAAAAAAAAAAAATGTATTTCTTTTTCTTTCCCTTATTTTTTTTGTCTCTGATGGTGTTTTTTTTTACTAAAATCTGTGAGTAACCATGTGGTTAAAACAAAAACACACACACAATTGGAAAGAAAACAAATTCATACATTCACATACACTCTTACACACACATAAACACTCGTATTTGAATATGCATGTTGAATTACACATAAAAATCCCCAGCTAGTCAGTCAGTCATTCAGCCTCAGTTTCGTCATCGGCAACATCTATGAAAGAAACCAACAGCAAGAGCAACATCTCGTACATACATCGAGCAACAATCATTCATACATTTGCAACAATGATCAGACAGAGACAGAGAAATTGTATATTGAAGGAAATACACGAAACAAAAAAAGAAAAAAATAAATAAAATGAAATACTCATACTCTAAGGATAAATGCTTGAATGAATGGTAGTGGTGGTTGCCTGCTTCATTTGTGTATTAAAGTTCACAAGTTCTGATGCTGATACTTGTGCTTCTGCTGCCTATGATGTTGATATTATGAATATGAACTGCCATCGCTGCAAATAAAGTTGGAAAAATAAAACACAGAGAAATCAGAAAAAATGAAATGCTTTTTTAATGCAATTTAAAGAAAAAAATGAGAAAAAAAATTATTTTGGATCTCCTTTTTTCTTTCTTGTTTTAGAGTTCGTGTGTTCGTTTTTTTTTTTTGAATCACAACTCCTTCGCTTTTTTTTTGTATACTAAGTATACAGATGACGGACTGCACAATGGCTTTTGAATTTTGAGAAATACTAATAAAAAATTGCAAAAACAATATTAGGATATGATATAGTATTATACCGAGTAGTTTTTTGCGATAATAAGGAAAACTTTATTTATTGTCTACTAAGGCTGTAAAAAAGATTTCGAAAACTTCAACAATAGACCCCTCTGCTATATTAAGTTCTTAACTGCTTAGTATTATTATCGTCTTTACGGACAGTATTGCCGACTGTCTTTACATTCCTAAGGATAGTATATTGCATGCATTCAGAATTGTTTTAATGAAAGAAAAAGGAGCTAATAGTTTGTGATAATGTAAGGCGTTAATCAATTTCAGAAGGAAACACGTGGGAGCATACCAGGTGCTGGGCCGAGGGTCAGGCCAATAAACTCTATAAAGTTTAAAAGGAACACAATACATCGTAAAGTCGCAATATTGAGGTACCTTTCTTTTCACAAGGCTAATAATTATAAAAATGTATAAGAAAAGGCGTTGTAATCTAGTAGATTGTACTGTGTTGGCTTAGTGGACGTGAGACCGTGGTGCAAATCCCAGGTCAGACATGTAGTACAAAACGAAATATAAAAAATATTTCCTTCTGTGACTTCCTCTCAGCAGATTTCCGGCAAAAACTTAGAGGGTAAAATAAAATTGACATGAATTTGTTTTTTTTTTAAATTTGTCCTTCGACGTCGCCTTACCAGAACGAGTACTTGAAGGGAGCATAGATTTTGGTTGACAAAATAACCATAAAATAGCCCTTCATTTAATAATACAAATTGAAATATTTAACAGTCGATTGTGCAATTCATTCAAAAGACAAAAAAAAAAAAAGAAATCGGGAACAAACAAGACTTAAGAACGGGTTCATAAATATCGGTAGAAAAAACTTATTTAATATATTCACATACAAGAGTAAAACAAAAAACGAAAGAAAGAAAGAAAAAAAAAGGATAAACACAACAACAGCAACAAACAAACGAATCATCATTCCACTATATTCCATCCATACTAGTTACAAACAATCTGAAACTCAAATTCAAGTCTATTCATTCAGCAGAAAAAATATGTACCTCAACGGTATGGTATGGTATTGCACTGTATGGTAGGTATAATGGAAATCTATGGAGTGTACTCTCTTCTCTATTCTATGGAACAACGCTGCATGGCAACCGAATCGACATAAAGTTATAAATTCATATAAACAGAGAGGCCTATTATATTATTCCTACAACTGACGACGTTGACGATGGCGATGACGACAACGACAACGACAACGACGACGACGATGATGACGGCAATGATGACTGATAACATACATACATATGTATACAACAGTTGCAACAGCAGCAGCAACAGCAGCTTCAACAGCAACAACAACAACAACAAACTCAAACAACAATTAAAAAGGAAAAAAATTTAAAAAAAAAATACTGACAAGCATAAGAGAAAATGAAAAACAAGTCAACAGTCACAATAATGTCCCGAGAACAAATACTTCAAAAAAGGAAAAGGAGAAAAAGGATATGAATGCAAGGAACGTGAGGAACATGAGGAATATGTACTGAAGTGAGCCTGATGATTGTTGGCTAAATAAAGAAGAGTTACTAACCACTAAGCCTTTCAATTCGCGAAAAACGGGTCAACCCTTTAGGGGCTCTTTTTACACTTCAATCATGTTCTTAGAGATAAAAACTTTGTTGTCGCTAAGCGATACTAGTTAAGTTAGCTAACAATGCCTTAAGCAAATGCAAGAAATGGATTGTAGAGCTCTTTTATTGAGTTAGAATTGCATAACAGGTAAATATAATCTCCTTATACATGAAATGCATTGGTTTAGACTTGGTTACTTGAAGATAAAAGTAGTCTACGACATGCGTGGAAGCTGAGTAATCTAACGGGACCTTGAAACGTATATATTCCGAGAAAAAATAATCTCCAAAATGTTGCTGTCAACGCTTCTTTAGAGCTAAGATTGTATTATCGTTTATCATTCGTTGGCGGTCAAGCACGCTCAAACGTACAAACTCCGACAAGTAGTGTGACATCGTGTTTAGCACAATTTAACAATTTTAATTTCGTTTGTTGTAGGTTATCTAGTGTAGGTTATCTAGTCTTGAAGATACCACAGTTATTGATGTTTACCGTCCCCTGTTTTCATTCAATTCAAGATTCTATCAGGGTTTCACATGTTTCTCATGGTTTTCCATTCACTCCTAAAACATTAGTTGCGTCATCTATAGTCTATAGTCTGGCTAGGTACTCCAATGACCAAATACAATTGCAGATTGGTACCTTAAAGTTTAATTCGTTTTTTAATCTGGTACATTAAATATGCAAAAGAACTCATATTGTCATTAAGGCTTTATCCATTTAAACAATGGCCGTACATACATACATATATAGATCAGTTTGATTGCATGTATATCCACTCAGTTCCACAAATATGAAGCCATTTCCAGAAGTGGCTTCTTACACAATCCACTTGTCTCTCAGAGTGTCAGTATCGCGTCAGTTAGTCTAGTTGTCTTTGAACTTTATTCAGCATGTAGTCACTGGTTAGCTATCCAGAATATTCGACAGCCCCGTAGGCAACTGTACCCCATAAAGTTACGGTCATCGAATCTTTTAATCCTAAATTAACTTTGCAATAAATCTCGTTTTAACGTTAGTTCGAGTTGGTAAAGTTCACTTATTTAGTACTCCTCTCTCTCTCTCTCCGTTACTTCATTTCGAACTTAAAATTGTCTGCCATTTTATACGTTTGGAATCAAGTTGTTGGAGGCTTTGCTTAGTTTCTTCTTTATCCCTACAGTTCATACCGTTACTTTCGTATGTACATATGCACATGCATACATACATATGTATGAATGTTTATTCTTATTCTTATATTTATTTTTCAATTTGTTTTTTTTTTTGTTTTTGTTTTTCTTATTTTGTATTCCAACACTTTTCATCTTATCAACAACAACGTATATTGTGTTGTACAGAAGCACAACAAAAAGAAGAGAAAAAAAATTAAAAATTTTTTAGTTGTTGTCAAGAAGAAACTGAAACAATCTTTGAAATACTCACAACAATAAATGACATTGCACTGTAATTGTAATGTTGTGATGGAGAGGTAGTGGTAGAGCGGGGGGCGGTAAATTGTAGAAAGGAGATGTGATAGGGGGGTTAGGGGAAAAAAGTAGGAGTGAGTTGAGTGCATGAATGAGTTAGAGACTGACTATGTATGTGTATGTGCCATATGTACAGTAAAGAGAGTAAAATAAAGTGAATAAAATAGGCTTTAAATATTTAAACAGTTCCGTGATGTTTGGTTTGACGGATTCTATTCTATTTTTAAGAAAATTATCAGAATTAATTTTTTTTTTTTATGAATATGTACATACAATAAATATTACATCAATTAGAAAATATGTACATACGTACATAGTGACGTAAAGGTTAGATTAATGTAGATTTAATTTAATAAATTATTATTTATTGTGCACTAGGAGCACATTGTCTAAAAAAATGTGAACAACTATTTGCAAACATTAAAGAAATTTTTAAAATTACGACGTGAAAAATATCATTCCATTCTCTTTACCTAGCGAAACATTTGGTATTTCGCCAGAGTTTGATTTCAATAACTCGTATTCGCCTGTAGTTGCCTGAAAGTTATTGATTTTGCAGACACAACCGAATGAGATCTGTATTTATTAATTTTATCTACAATTGTCAGAACAGGAAGCAACCTGAAGGATACTTTGAGAAAACTAAAGGGTGTTTTTTATAGAGGTATAGAACTTTAAGTTGGCATTACTTTTCAAGATGGCGACCGATTTAACAGCTGTCAAGTGATTTATTCTCAGTTTGGTTTGGCAATTCATCATGAATAGACTCACGCCTGAACAACGCTTGCAAATAGTGAAATTTTATTTCGAAAATAATAGTTCTGTGCGGAAAACGTATCGCGGACATACGTCCATTTTATCGTCGACAAAATCGTCCATCAGAGCAGTTAATTCGATTAACCATGGAACGTTTTCGCACCACGTTTACTCTTATTGATAACTCGCATCCCCAGAGACGCTGTACGGTGCGTACAGAAGAAGCTATTGCTGCTGTAGAGCGTAGCATTGAGGAAGACCCGAATGAGTCCATCCGCCATCGAGCACAGGAATTGGATCTGTGTCCATCCACTTTATGGAAGATTTTGCGGAAGGATCTTGGTTTGCGTGCTTACAAAATCCAACTCGTGCAAGAATTTAAGCCAAACGATCATCAAGTAAGGCGTAGATTCGTCGAATGGGCCCAAAACGAGATTACCGTTGTTCCCGATTTTCATAAGCGAATTTTGTTTAGCGATGAAGCGCACTTCTGGTTGAATGGCTACGTCAACAAACAAAACTGCCGCATTTGGAGTGAAGGTAATCCTCAAGTGTATGTGGAAACACCGTTACATCCAGAAAAACTGACTGTTTGGTGCGCTTTATGGGCTGGTGGAATCATTGGTCCGTACTTTTTCAAAAACGATGGTGGTCAGAACGTTACAGTCAATGGTGATCGGTATAGAGCCATGATTACTAACTTTTTCATTCCTGAATTGAATAACCATGATGTCCAGCAGATGTGGTTTCAACAAGATGGCGCAACATGTCACACAGCTCGTGCCACAATAGATTTTTTGAAAGACACGTTTGGTGACCGCCTAATTTCACCTTTTTGGACCTGTGAATTGGTCTCCAAGAACTTTTGATTTAACACCGCTAGACTACTTTCTGTGGGGCTATGTAAAGTCATTGGTCTATGCGGTAAAGCCACAAACGCTTGACTATTTGGAAGACAACATTCGCCGTATTATTGCCGATATACGGCCACAAATGTTGGAAAAAACATCGAAAATTGGACGTCCAGATTGGACTACATCCGCGCCAGCCGTGGCGGTCATATGCCAGAAATCATATTTAAAATGTAATGCCACAAGATTATCTTTCGGATAAATAAAATTCATGTCAATCGAATAATCCATCGTTGTTTTATTGCAACTTAAAGTTCTATACCTCTATAAAAAACACCCTTTACAAGCAAAAAATAGGCAGAGTTTAAGGATAAAACATCATTAAAAACGAAATTTATCTAGGATCCACCAAAGTATATGAATTAAATAACTGAGTATTAATCTAAGGGAAACACATCACTAGTCATACAAGGTCGTATACAGTGAACGAGTGAAATCGAGTTTCGTCATATGAAAATCTCTAGAGACTAGATCATCATAATTTTATAGAAAACAAAGATTCAGCCTTTATAGAACGACAATAAAACCAGTACTGTCGTACAGATGTTAAATCTAGATACTAAAGATATTGAAATTGAAGAAGGATATTATCATGGGATGACTTTTTTGCGTATGAACGACTCCACTTTTGATATAAAAAGGGAGTTTGCAAAAAATAGGCTCCTTAAGAAGGCCGACAGTTGACGTTGAAGAAAATTTGTAATTTATCCAATGAAAACATTTAAACAGAGAAAATCCCTCCATAGTTGCAAAAGTATTGGTAATTACATACACACATAAGGTCCGAAATATCGAGATCTCATCTAGAAAGCCAACACAGCGACAATTACTGAGAATAAGAATTGCTCGCAATTATCAGTACAGCCGTACTGTCTGAATATTTCAAATACGCTGAAACTAATCTATGCCTTAAATTAGTCAACCCATCAGCAACCCGGCATTTCGTTTGTTTTCTGAAGGTAAATTATTTCTCTCTACTGTATAACGGACACCTAGACCTAACACATAGACCAGAATCCAATACAACTCTATGAATTAACGGTAAGCAAAGTTGCACTTCAAATAGAATGAGCGATAACACTCCCAATATGTATATATTTTGACTCAATACATATGTACATACATACATAAATGGTCATTACAACCCTTCAGTCAGGATTACGACCTAGTTTCTAACACCACTTATGTTGTGCGTGTTAATTTTATACATGAGTGGTGGGACCTACAGTTTAAAGTCGACTCCGAACGACAGATTTTTGAGAAACTTTTCATTGCAATTTTATTTATTCTCCGAGTTTTTGCCAGAAATCTGCTGAGAGAAAGTCGCCGAAAAAATACTTTTTGTATTTTGTTTTGATGTCTGGCCTGGGGCTCGAACCCTGGCTTTACGTCTAATAAGCCAACACACTACCTACTAGACTACGGCGACTTCAATACATTGTAGTTTAATTGAAGTGGTACGTTAGTCTGTGACCGTTAACTGTAAAGTACGAGTTGAGGAAAACTTTTTTACTACGACTTTATAAACCTACGCACAAAATAATACAACCAACCCGTACATAGTCGTCCGTCGTCGTCATCATCATCATCAGCCTACACAAAACATGCTCGTATTGTATATTATTTCACAGATACAGATGCATGTTGTTGTTTGATTTTTATTATAAATTTCGATTTTAAGATACAAAATAAAAACTGCGTTTCATGGAGACACACACACTTCAAATGCGCTTCAAATGTTGAGCAATAGTCAGTTGTAATGTAAAGAGGCATGGGCGGTGGGAGGTGAGTTAATATTAAAAGGTTTAAATCATGCAAAAACAACACAAATATTATACGCTTTAATGGCACAATTGTTGCTGCTGCTGTTTTAAAATTAAAAAATTCAAACTAGAAAAAAAGAATTGTTCTCTTCATTTAATTCAAATTTAATACAATAGATATGAATAGATACGTATGTATATTGACCTAACAATCAGTGAATCCGATTGTTTGAATCGGATAGATTGCTATTTTGTAAAAACAAAATCAAGGGAATACGGGCATAATCATATAAATTACATTTAATTACCCTACACTTGTCTAAATAGTCACCCCCTAAAATCTTATTAATTTTAATTAAATTAATCATCTTGCTGATGCAAATTTATCTTAGCAAAGACTACAAATAACCCTACACCTTGTGTGAAACTGAGATATCACTATACAGCTCTAGAGGCACAACATGATGAGTTTACTCACAGCAGATGCCATTCGTTTAAGGCTACTCGCATTTTCCTCACTTCACATCCTGAAAAGTAAGAAGTAAAGATCCATGCGTCTCGCGATAACTCGAAATGCGCCATCATTTTTACATCTTTTTTTTTCGCTCAGCTAATGCTTGAGTTCTCAGTAAAGTGCTAAAGTAATCAGTAACAATAGCTAAAGTTCTTGTGAACCACAAAATATCCAAGTGCTCTAAGCAGAACAAATGGGTGCCATCTTATGCCATTACGTTAAACAACGTTAACACTTTATTATAGCGTTCGAGCTTCGGTCCAGTGTTGCTTGTATTTCACTGTTTTAATGCTACTACGTTTTTCGCATAAGACACACTGCTTTATAGCCGATTTTATCAGTACATCTCATATATGGTATTACAAAAACAATTCGTTCTTAAACAATTGTGTAAATGGTTCGTGTTTTTCGCTTACCGGTAACTAAAGTAATATAGGGTATCAAATAGTTGGCCGTGACCTACCATATAACTGCCTTACTTATTTAATTGAATGTATACTTTAGTGAATGCTGACTGCCAAAGCAATTAAAATATTTTTTAATTATTTGGAAAATATTTCAATATTTTAACAATCCAATTTTAATTTATTCAAAAATTCATGAAAGGAAGGAAATAAAGACTTTTGTTTACATATTCAATTTATGCAATATTTTTATTGAAAATAGTTTAGAATTAAAATAAACAAACAAAAAAAACAAAAAAAATTATCAGGGTGATAAATAAATAAAATTGTAAGCAAATTTTACAGTCCCGGTAAAATACTAATAGAAACCAATGTCGAGAAATGGTGGACCATTATTACATACATACATAATTGGCCATTACAACCCTTCAGTCAGGATTACGACCTAGTTTCTCACACCACTTATGTTGTGTGTGTTAATGTTATACATGAATGGCGGGAACCTACAGTTTAAAGTCGACTCCGAACGACAGATTTTTGAGAAACTTTTCATGGCAATTTTATTTATTCTCCGAGTTTTTGCCAGAAATCTGATGAGAGGAAGTCGCCGAAGAAATACTTTTCGTATTTTATTTTGATGTCTGGCCTGGGGCTCGAACCCTGGCTTTTCGTCTAACAAGCCAACACACTACCTACTGGACCACGGCGACTGCATTATGGACCATTATTACACTGGAAATAAAAAATGTTTTGTATTTTAAGTGAGATAGGGGTATATCCCAGAGTCGCTGTATAAAAGTTTTAAAAGAAACGCCTAAAGCGAAAAAATCACGATTTATACCTCGGAAAAGTCGAAAAACTGTTTTATTACGTTTTTGGTGTTTTTTATTATTAGAAGGCATCAATCCCCTCCAAATATTCCATCTTGTAATATTCAGACGTAGAGAATAAAATCAACAAGAAATATCATAGAAATACCTTAAAACAGAGTAAAACCCTGCATTGTTGTTTTTTTCTAGACAGCGGCTAATAGAAACCGCATTATTCAACAAATTGCGAACTGGAACAGCTTCAATTAATGGAATTCAAAAACAATGGGAGAGATGCTATGCGACAGCCCTGTTTTATTTAAAGAAACGAAAAGGAAACTAAAGCACAATCGTGCCAATTGTGCTCATCAAATTCTCCTTACATAGCGAAGGAGGTGACCTTCTTTTCCTTTTAGTTTGAAAATAATGTTTCCAAGTAAATAATAAATTATAAAAGTAATAGATCAGAGAGTTGTTGTGTTTTTTATTTTTCATTTTCTATTTTGCTTTTATTGTTCTTTATTCCAGTTAATTTCATATTTTTCTCAGGCACTAAATACAAAACAAACTAATAATGAATATATGTATGTACATATATATTTTACTATTTTTATGCATTTAACTGTAAATATACCACAGAATTTACTACTACATACATTGTAAACACATTCATTTGTATGTGTATGTATGTATTTTATGTATGTGTATAAACAAATAACAAAAAAAAAAACATTCATAACACTCGCATTTATTATTGGCATTAAAATAATATTTTTTATCTTTGCCTCTGCCTCCTCCACACCTAATTTGAACCGATGGCTTTGTACTACGAAAAGTGTAGAAGATTGCTGGGGCTATTCATTAATTAAAATTAACACAACGTACGATAACAAAAAAAAAAAAAAGAAAAGAAAAAAATGAGCGATGAAAGCGTTCTAAAAGATCAATAGCATAGTATAGGAGTATATAAAGGGTGTTTTTTTATAGAGGTATAGAACTTTAAGTTGGCATTACTTTTCAAGATGGCGACCGATTTACCAGCTGTCAAGTGATTTATTCTCAGTTTGGTTTGGCAATTCATCATGAATAGACTCACGCCTGAACAACGCTTGCAAATAGTGCAATTTTATTTCGAAAACAATGGTTCTGTGCGGAAAACGTATCGCGCACTACGTCCATTTTATCGTCGACAAAATCGTCCATCAGAGCAGTTAATTCGATTAACCATGGAACGTTTTCGCACCACGTTTACTCTTATTGATAACTCGTATCCCCAGAGACGCTGTACGGTGCGTACAGAAGAAGCTATTGCTGCTGTAGAGCGTAGCATTGAGGAAGATCCGAATGAGTCCATCCGCCATCGAGCACAGGAATTGGATCTGTGTCCATCCACTTTATGGAAGATCTTGGTTTGCGTGCTTACAAAATCAAACTCGTACAAGATTTGAAGCCAAACGATCATCAAGTAAGGCGTAGATTCGTCAAATGGGCCCAAAACGAGATAACCGTTGTTCCTGATTTTCATAAACGAATTTTGTTTAACGATGAAGCGCACTTCTGGTTGAATGGCTACGTCAGCAAACAAAACTGCCGCATTTGGAGTGAAGGTAATCCTCAAGTGTATGTGGAAACATTGTTACATCCAGAAAAACTGACTGTTTGGTGCGCTTTATGGGCTGGTGGAATCATTGGTCCGTACTTTTTCAAAAACGATGGTGGCCAGAACGTTACAGTCAATGGTGATCGGTATAGAGCCATGATTATTAACTTTTTCAGTCCTGAATTGAATAACCATGATGTCCAGGAGATGGGGTTTCAACAAGACGGCGCAACATGTCACACAACTCGTGCCACAATAGATTTATTGAAAGACACGTTTGGTGACCGCCTAATTTCACGTTTTGGACCTGTGAATTGGCCTCCAAGATCTTGTGATTTAACACCGCTAGACTACTTTCTGTGGGACTATGTAAAGCCATTGGTCTATGCGGTAAAGCCACAAACGCTTGACCATTTGGAAGACAACATTCGCCGTATTATTGCCGATATACGGCCACAAATGTTGGAAAAAGTCATCGAAAATTGGACGTCCAGATTGGACTACATCCGCTCCAGCCGTGGCGGTCATATGACAGAAATCATATTTAAAATGTAATGCCACAAGATTATCTTTCGGATAAATAAAATTCATGCCAATCGAATAATCCATCGTTGTTTTATTGCAACTTAAAGTTCTATACCTCTATAAAAAACACCCTATAGTATGTATGTACGTACATATGTATGTATAGTATGCATATAAAATATAAGCAGAATTATATTCGATATAAATAATAATAAACAAAAGATAATTACAAATGGGCAATTAAAAAATTTCTATTGAATACAAAAACTAAATAAAAAAATTACACATTAATTATGCTTTCAGAATAAATCTATCAAAGTTAAAATACTTGTCTACATTACAAAGCGCTAGTCTAGTCAGTTTGAAATTCAAACTTTTTGTTCAATTTAAATACTTTCCATTCAATTATCCTTTTAATTGTACTTTAAACTTACCTAGAAAGCAAATTGTTGAATTTTATTTTTTTAATTAATAATAAAAAGATATTAAATGATGACAATAACTGCGGAAAATAACTGCTTTTATATCTAACATAGATAAGGGGTTTTCTCATTTGATGATTGAGTGGATCTTAATACATCACATGTAGAAACTGCATACATATGTATGTATGTATATTTTTCTTGAAAAGAAAAAGAAAATTAAAAATATATTTCTTGTCACTATTATTACTTCCACCACTGTAGACAGTGTTTCTATGAAGAAGTCAACATTTGCTTAAGTTCTTTCATCAAAATATTTTGATTTTTATCGCAGGTTTATCACTCTTTATTATTATCTTTTCGCCAAATATGTTTTCTTTTTTTTTTTAATATTTAAAAGAAAAAGAAAAACAACACCTCACTTTATTTATAATCTTTGTTTATGTGCGTATTTTTCTGAACGTAAAGAAATTAGCGGTTGTAAGAAACTTTTTAAGGCAGACAATGAAATTTTGTTTTCTTTTTATTTTTTTAATCCCAAAGAGAAAAAAGAGTAATATTAGCACGTACGCGCTGTTTACTTCTCACCCACTCACCTCCTCACCCAATTGTTTCAATGTTGCTCAATTACGTTGTTGTGTTCGGTACTTTTTTTTGTTTGTTTTGTTAAATTTATTTTGTTTTTCGGTAGTAAAGGCAACAGCATTACAATTTACAGTGACAGAGAGCAAAAAAGAAAGCAGCAGCATTTGTATACCCAATGATGGATAATAAATAATCTATAATCTATAAATAACAACCATAATTATTAAAAAAAAAAATTAAAGTGTTGCATACCTATACTATGGTATATACATATACATATGTATGTATGTATACATAAGCAAATTTAAAACTTGTTTGTTTTATTATAATATTTCATAAATAATGTAAATCTTATATTTATTTATCATGTGGGATTGTTTGGTGTTAATGAAAAAAAAAAAAAATAAAATAAAATAAACTTTATACTACTACTACTGGAATATAGTACACCATTATATTTGAATTTGAATATGTATGGTTTTGTAAGTATGTATGTTCATATATGTTATATACATACAGTTTGTCAAAAAAATCTTTGCACAGATCAAAAAAATATAAAATGTGATCTTCATTCAAGAATTCCAACAACAAAATCTTTACATACTTTTTTATTTTAGCACACATTCTATAACTGTACTTGTTTACGACCATAAGGCGCCAAGAGTTTTCTAATAGTCACACACATTACGATAATAACAACAATAAAATAACTTTACACAATATAAAGGGTGTCAAAAAAATCTTTGCATATTGAATGAAGATAATAAAAAAATGACCAAAAAAGCCATTATTTCCCAAGAATGTTGTGAATTTTGGGTTTTTTACAAATGAGATGGAATGTGAAAGGGGTAAACAACGTTTTATTAATGAAGTGATCGTTTTTTATGTAACAGGTGTCCTTATATTTGAATACAAAAAATGCCAGGAATACGAGTTTCAAAAAATATTATACAATTGGTCTATTTCAACTACTACAAAGGCAAATCTGCCAAGTAAATCGCCGATATGTTCTCCTTGAACATCAGGACTGTATATAATATTATAAACCGTGCTGAAAAAGAAGGAGGACTAGACTTAAAAGGATTTACAGGCAGGCCAAAAAATGTGACGCAGCGAGTTGAAAGAAAAATTATTAGAATCGTGTATGGTAGCCCACAATCCAGTACGAGATGATTAGCTCTTCAAGTGCAAAAAGACTTTGGGTTACGTGTTTCCCAAGAAACCACCAGAAATGTTCTTCAAAAACACAAATATTCTTCAAGAGTGGCTAGGAAAAAACCCCTGCTGTCAGCACAAAATGTCGAAAAGAGATTAAGATTTGCCACCGAATACATTTCACTTCCTTCGGAGTAGTGGGACTCTGTTATTTTCTCAGATGAGACGAAAATAATGCTTTATTATCATGACGGACCACAAAGAGTTTGGCGTAAGCCTCTGACAGCACTAGAAAATTAAAATCTTATTCCTACAGTAAAGTTTGGAAAACTGTCTGTAATGGTATGGGGCTGTATATCCAGCAACGGAGTTGGTGTAATCAGGATTTTGGATGAAATAAAGACTAAGGAAGTATATCTTGATATTTCAAAAAATGAACTGACCGCCAGCATTAAGAAATTTGGTTTTATTGACCCGGTTAATCCGAATAAAATTAATTACAAGTACTATCAGTATAATGATTCTAATCATAAATCTTATTTATGTAAGTCCAGGTTACTTTACAACTGCTCCAAAGTTATTGATACTCCTGCCCAAAGTCCTGATATTAACCCTATCGAAAATTTGTGGGTTCATCTAAAGCAAAAGGTAGGAAAAAGATCGCCCACAGATAAAAACGAATTGATAAAGTTCATCAAAGAAGAATGAAAAAAATACCTTAGAATATGCCATTCCGAAGCTTATTCAATCCATGAGAAGGTAGGTGTCTACAATCGGTGATTGATGCTCAAGGTGGACACACAAAATATTAGCACTATAATTTAAAAAAATTGCATAAGTCTTAATATTTTGTCAAGTGTGCAAACATTTTTTTGACAGTAATAAAATTGGATTGTTTTTGTTTTTTAATATTTTACATTAGAATATTTTCATTGTTATAAAAGTTTTTTATTTATTATATTAACAAAACATATGTTTATAAAATCCTGTTTGAAAAAAATGAAAAAGTTGGTTATTTATATTAGAAATCAATGAATTTTTCGAAGTTTTTTTTTATTTTTCTCTATGTGCAAAGATTTTTTTGACAAACTGTACATACATATATTTTTTTCATTTCACAGGTTAAACATTAAACAGTAACAACCATTAAGGCGTCAGATCACTGTTGACGGCAATAATTATTAATTTATTTATTTTTATTATTTTTTTCTACCCCTACATTACTCAAACATCCATCCACAAATATGCTGATACACACGGATTATGTATTTTATTTATTAATGATTTAATTTATTTATTAAAAAAAAAAAAAGAAACTAATAAAACAAAAAATATTTAAATTTCAATTCTAAAACATTTTGACTTTTTTTTCATCATTTTACTCGTACTCGTATTGGTGATGGCATTTTTTTTCCTTTGCTATCGTTTTCTGTTATCGACATAAATGAGATGTGTAGGTACGAATAGTTTATTCTTGTTTTTATTTTTGTGTTTTAGCTTTACCTCTCTAACACTCTTGTGCTAACAATCGTTTTATTTTATTTTTTTTTACATTTACATTGTTTGTTGTGATTGTTTGTAGTATTAATTTTAATTTAATATACTTTTAAACACTCTAAAAATAATTTTTATGTTTGAGGCAACTATTAATCTTTAGTTATTATTGTTATTTTATTGTCTAGACAATGATAATATAAAAATACGCGACATTCGTTTTGTATGCTAATACACTCGGATTGTTGATTGTTTGGTTTAATGTATAAGGTTATCCATTCAGTTGTTTCAAAATCGCCTGCCTGCCCAAGCCATAAGCTGAGATATATCTTCCATTTGAAGTTTGAACGGTTTGCAGTTTACTAAGCAAAGAAAGAGTAAAAAGTGTTAAAAAAACTTCCTATAAAAGTGGGGATTAAGTGGCGTGATTACGGGCGCCATAATCGAGTTGCCACACAAAGCATTGGATTTGTGAAATGTCTGTACATCAGAGTTTGGCGAATTAACGGAGTTCTAATCCTATTTTACGCATCATTTTAACGTATTTTGCATTCGGATTTTGCACCACCATTCATGTAAAGTCTAACTCATGCTACAGTTAAAGCTAGCTGACCATACACAACACAGGTTTAGGTGCTAAAGGAACAGGTTTCCGATTTTTCAAACAAAATTTTTATCAGCTCAGAAATTCATTTCTAACACGGTTTTACTTCAAATTGTCGCATATAAGGCTCAGAAAAGCCAAAAGTGATTGTGGAAATGCTATTGCATTGTGGAAAAGTCCGGATTATAGTCCGGAATATAGTTGAAATCAGTTTAAAAATCATATTATTTGATTTTACTTTTAAAGTTGAAAAAAAAAGGAATACATTTTTTGTTGGTTATTAGTTTTAAAAATATTATACATAATAAAATAATTGAATACAAAAAGTTCGTTAATTTCTCAATCAAAAATATGTATTATAGAATACTTTAATATTGTTATAAAACTTTTTACATTAAAAAACGATAAAACACTGAAGCACGAAGACCTACAGAAAGATTCGTCCCGTTTTTATATGAAAAAAATACAAACATTTTGACAGAATTTGCAGGCATTCTATATTAATCAAAAAAAAGCGTATCACGTTAATAGTAGGTTAAGCCGTTTATACTATATTTTTGTTTTTTTATTACCAACACTGTTCAAAAATGCTCTTGTTCTTTCATGCATATGTATGGAATATACACTACAATACACCATTAAAATAAAAAACCTGAACACACATACATACATACGTACATACAAAATGATAAATAATATATCTGAAAAGAGTATAGTCAAGTGATAGAGAGAGGGGGAGAGATAGAGAGAGGAGCTGAGTAAATGAGTGTCTTTAAAATTATGAGGACCAGAGTAGACACGGGGCAGAGCTAAAAACAGAAACCACGACAGTGCTGTCTACGTCAATTATATTAGTTTAGCCAAATGTTTTTCTATGAGCACGTGCTAGAAAGATTGAGTACAATTGTTATCGTTTTTTATATTTTATTTTTTATTTTTTTCATTTTTGTTAGTTCATACTTTTACTATATGTATGTATATACATATAGTACATACATATATTTTTTAATAGTATAATAAACAAAATAAACAAAACAAATAATACAGTGAGCGTTATTTAATATTCGGATAGCCGAATGTAATTTAAAATTTCAAATTTAGTATATGTATGTATGTTTATATACAAATATTTAGGCAATTGCTCATGGTAAATGACCGATAAAATCAGCCTCTTGTGTAATTTTTAGCTTCTGGACAAGCGTATACTTATGTACACAATGTCTGTCGAACAGGACAAGATTTTCGTTATTGTATTGAATTCTTTGACATCATCAATAATGTTGTATTCTCCCTTCGATTAGAGATATTTTTCTAGAATTGACAACTCATTGGAATATACAGTATGTCAAGAATGAGTTTTCACATTAAAGAAATTTAAAATTTTTGAGATATTTTATTAAAAAAAAGTTATTCTTATTTTAAAACACAAACATTTTTTAATTTATTCACATTAATAATACTATTTACAAAGATTTACAACAAAAAAAATTCACTTTGATAAAAAAAATAAGAAACAATCTAATAAAAACGATCATTACTCAAATATTTCACTGTCAAAAAACTCTTTTCACAATATGTATAGTTGTCCCTGTCTTATTTGTAAACATTTGATAATTAGCGGTATAGTACCGTACATTTGATGTACATCTATTTTTTGTAGTTTCAGAAAGCATGTATACCAATGTACCAAGGCATGTATGCCAATTTTTTGGAGTGCAGTCGTGTTATAAAGAGTTAAAAACTATGCCGGGAAAACGATTACCGTACGAAGTAATTCAATTAATTTATTACAATCACTATTTGGGCACAAGTGCTCAGGAGCTGTCAGAGAGGTTTTCAGTATCAATAAGAACCATTTACAATGTGATTAACTGTGCTGAAAAAGAGGGTAGATTGGAACTGAAACGTGGAGGTGGTCCCACGACTAAAATTAACAATCGCACAGAGCGGTTACTTATAAGAAAAGTTATCCAGGACCCAAAAATTTCAACAAGGACACTTGCGAAGGAACTTAAAGAAGAATGCGATGTTGATGTTTCCCACGAAACTATTCGGCGGGTCTTGTTAAAACACAAATATACTTCGCGATCAGCCCGTAAAAAACCACTACTTTCCGCAGTAAATAAGCAAAGGTGCTTTTCATTTGCTATGGACAACATTTCGCAACCTGTGACTTACTGGGACGATGTAATATTCTGCGATGAGACCAAAATAATGTTGCACTATAACGATGGCCCAACAAAAGTCTGGCGAAAGCCGTTAACAGCATTAGAAAACAAAAATATAATACCAACTGTGAAATTTGGAAAAATGTCGACAATGGTTTGGGGTTGCATCTCGAGTAAAGGAGTAGGAGACTTGGCCTTTATAGATGCGCAACAATATTTAGACATTTTGAAGACGAATTTAAAAAGAAGAGCAACAAAATTCGGCTTCATGTAGGAAAATAAACCAGGATTCAAATTTTATCAAGATAACGACCCCAAATATAAGTCGCATATAGTGAGCATGTGGCTACTATATAACTGCGGTAGAGTAATAGACACTCCTGCCCAAAGTCCGGATTTAAATCCTATTGAAAATTTGTGGGTTTATTTAAAAAAAAGGGTTGACGTTTAGCTGTCAACCGAAAAATATGTCAGCTCTAAAAGCTGCAATATTGGAGGAGTGGAAGAATATACCCGATCAGTATGACTTGCAAAAGCTAATCCACTCAATGAAGACACGATTGCAATGTGTGGCAGCAGCAAAGGGTGGTCATACCAAGTATTAAAGCTGAACAATTGTTGTTTATTAATTATATAATGAAGTTAAAATTAGTTTGTGAAAAGAGTTTTTTGACAGTGAAATATTTGAGTAATGATCGTTTTTATTAGATTGTTTCTTATTTTTTTTATCAAAGTGAATTTTTTTTGTTGTAAATCTTTGTAAATAGTATTATTAATGTGAATAAATTAAAAAATGTTTTTGTTTTAAAATAAGAATAACTTTTTTTTAATGAAATATCTCAAAAATTTTAAATTTCTTTAATGTGAAAACTCATTCTTGACACACTGTATGTAAATATTGACTGATTACAATCGATGTCTTATATTATTGATAGATGTCAGCAGATCCCTGTTGCAGGGAAGTTGGGAACAATCATGTAGTGAAAGAGTAATTATTATTGATACTCACTGTATGTTATCTAATACAAATACAAAAAAGAAAATTTACTCTAACGTTTATAAAAAAACAAAAAAACAAACAACAAATTATATGTGTGTCGCTGTGGGGTCTGGCCTGGTCTGGTCTGGTCTGCTTGTTATGACTTATCTAAACAAATAACACTCGTGTAGCAAATTTCATTCATTCATATATTTTCTGACTTTTTTATTATTTGCTTTTGTTTTTGTTTTCTCGTACTCTTTAAACGAATATTATATTTTTGTCACAACATTTTCTTATTTTTTTTTATCTAATCGCACAATTTGTCTATATTTGTTCTTTTATTTATGAACATTCGATTTTTATTTCTGAAAGTAAATTCAATAAAATTATGATTTGAAAGAAAGTAATGAAATATTTTCTTTCCTTGCTCGTTTTGGGTATTGGGTGTTGGGTTTACATATATGAATGTATGTATGCATTTGTACGTGACAAATGTTATCGCCGTTTCAGAAAAAAAAAATTAAAATCCGTACATTCACAGCCCTCTTCTGCCATCACTTAAATAATAATTCATTTCGAATAGTTATAGTATAGTACAGTGAATCACATAAGTAAAGATAATTAATGACTAAAATAAAATTAATATTATTAATGAATTTGTTTCTGTAGAAAATTATTAAACACGCTATTACGGGGTGAAAAGCAAAGAATGAAATCACAATACGTAGCATTATGAGTGTCTTTTATGAATAACGCGAAATGGAGTAGAGCAAGGGAGAAAGTGAAATACAGTTTTTGATTAATTTATTTAAACAACTACGTTTACTACGTTTAAATAAATTAATTTAAAGAAATGCAAAAAGAATAATAATAGTAATAACAATAAAAGCAATCTTGTATTGAAGTTGTTGTTGTTTTTTTTTCAGAGGATCTTCAAATACATGAATGCTTAAAATCGAATTTTAACATTTTTCTAAAATGCAATAGACGTCAATGAAAGTAACAATAATTATCCAACAATGCCATTTTATTCCATCTAATCCCATTCAACAATCTCATCATCTATATTCTATTAATTTTTTTCTAATAAATTTTAAATTAAATTTTAAAAATTTCGTAGAAAATAAAACAATGACCGCAGTAATGCTAATAATCGCTTGCTTATGAGCAAAAAATAATATGATTAAATTTAGATTTTTGTTTTTCATTGTTCTTATTGCAGTTGTTGTTGTTGTTGTTGTAATATAGTACTCAAAAATATCAATATGTATTTAGAAAATAATGATAATAAACAAAAAAAAAAAAATTAGATTGTATTGTGCTTATCAGTGAAATGTCTGTCTGTTAAACCGGTACGGTACCGCTGGGAACTTGGAACGTAATCTTGAAAAATTAAATTTATACAGTAAAAAAAAATTATACTATATTCTAACTCTACCTTTAAATAAAAATATGAAAAAAAAAACACGACAGACAGACAGTCGTTATTTTCTTAACCTCATCTAAATGATGATTTTGTTTTGTATATTTAATTTTAATTTTCTTTTTTTTATATATGACCGACCAGCTGTTGCTATTATTGTTGTTATTCAAATAAAAAAAATAAAAAATAATAAAACAGAAAAATAAAATATAATAAACAACCATATGAAGATATAACAACAACAAATACACACATACATTCAGACACAATAACAATGTATTATTATTTCTTTGAATTAAATGCAATAAGATTGTATTTTTTCAATACGCCAAAAGAGAATGTTAATAAGGCTCTTTGGCACAATTGCAATAATCAATAGGAACTCAAACATTTTTGTATTATCATTTGCATAACTGAGCAAGTGCGATAATGCTACAGGATTATTCGTCTGAATAGCTTATGATTGATTTTTTTGGCCAAAATCATCAGCACCATCCACATTGCTCTGTCTCCACATATGTACAGTGGCGAGCAAAAGTGTATTCATGTTGGCAGATTCTGCCCTTTAATCCCTATAAAATCTTTAATGAATGAGAACGAAAGATGAATGTTTCAGGGTTGATTACTTGTTTATTATATTACATATTTAAGTTAAAAAATTAAAAGAAATTATATACCATACTTCAAGATTATAAATAAAATTAAAAATAACTCAATTCGAACACTTTTGCACGTATATTCAAAAACCTTAATATTAAGCGCTTTTTAATACTTTGTCCACAATCCTTTGTTCTTTTTTATATTTTTAATGCACTTTGACGTACTCTCCACCAATTTTTGTATGATTTCATCTGGGATATTGTTCCACTCCTCTTGTACTCTTTGCCAGAGTTCATCCATGTTCGTTGGTGCTCTTTCATACACGGCCAGTCTTCTTTTTAAAAGAGCACACAAATTTTCTATAGGATTGAGATCCGGGCTTTGTGCTGGCCATTTAAGTAATTTAAATTTTTGGTTAGAAACCAATTTCTAACAATTTTGGAGGTATGTTTAGGATCTCCATCTTGTTGAAAGTGTATCTCCTCCTCGGGATATGCACTTTTGTCCACATATTCTGGCAAATCAGTCTGAAGAATATTGAGATAATCTTCCTTCTTCATTATAGCTTCTATCTTAACCAGTGGACCAACGTTCCACCAAGTAAAACACCCCCTCACCATCAAACTTTCCCCGCCATGTTTTACTGTTTGCTTTACATGATGTCTTTAAAGATTTTCATGTGGGCGGCGCCAGCAATATTCTTTCCCATCTGATTGGAAACGGTTAATTTTAGTTTCATCAGACCAAATCACATGTTTCCAATCCTCCGCTGTCTAGTTTTCATATTCTTTACAAAATTGCAGGCGCGCCTTAACATTTTTATTTGATAGGGCTGGTTTCTTTTTCTTGACTGCTGCGACTAGACCAATTCTTCGTAGTGATCTACGAACAGTCCAATCACTAACGTGTTTATTTATTGCCTTGGCAGCTAATTTTGGTGTTCTAGTATCCCTATTTCTCATTAATCGCTCAATATGCCGAGCATCTGCGTCTGTTAACAACCTTGGACGACCAGTTATGATACATTTGGATGATATATTTCGTCTTTTATGAGCACTTTGCACAGTACTATGGGCTATTTTTAAAGTTTTAGCTATTTCTCTGCATGACTGTCCATTTTCCGTCATAACTACTATTCGATCTACTATTTCCACGCTTATTTTTTCATTTTGTAGTTACAAATAAATTACCAATGTTTACTTTAATAAAAAAATGCCAATAATATTTTGGAAACTGCACTTAAACTTTTTTAAAAACAAACAAAGTTTATATTAAACCATAACTCGATAAAAAAAAAATAACGATAAATTATAAATTGATACTTGTAAAGTGACATAAACCAATATGAGCAAAAGTGTTCGAGTTGACATATGTTGCGATCATGCTCGATAACCAGAGTTGTAATTGTTATTTTTATATATTTTTTGCACTCTAATATAATCCAACAGTAATGAATTAACGTGCGAATTTTCGTTAAAATATCTTAGCTAGAAAAAATTTTATTGACGTTTTACTAGAAAATTCACCAACATGAAAACACTTTTGCACGCCACTGTATGTATGTACAGGACTTGAAAGGAGCTATCATAGCGGAAAGCTTTGCAACACTTCTCAAACATTAGATGGGTATATTAATATAAGAAATATAAGATTTTGTATTTGTTTTGTTCAAATTGGACACCAGCAATAAAGAAACACATGACATTTGACATGTTTTACAGATTTTATTTTTTTTTTTTATAAAAAAAAAAACTAAATTCCAAGCCAAATGTTTTGTAGCGTTATTGATCCTCATACTGTAACAAGCAATCATGCTTTGTTTAAATGTCCACGAAGACTAAGTATTCACAAAATTAATTTGAAAGCACATTTAAAAAAGTTTTAGTATGGGCGTTCGTCACGAGGAAACGTGCAAGAGGTTGGTAGCTTCGGACAATATTAATCGAAAATTGTAGTGCTCAAAACATGGTGACCAGCGAAACGTTGGCAAAACCAGGATTGACGGTGTCTGTTTGGTACACAGCGAGAAATCATCTACATTGTGCTGGACCCCTACAACGAAGTTCTTAAGCAGCGTTGGCCATACACAATATTGACTTGCCTACAAATCCAGGGAAATGCGGATGGTTGGAATTTTTATGTTTACTTTCTTTTTAATAAAGACAACGGTTGTTATCAGAGAGATATACCCACAATTTGGCGACAGAAAAGTTTTGATTTACAAATTACGAGGATAATTCAATACTCGAAACACTTCTGATAGCACCCATTAGCCTCTTCATCCTTTAATGCACACTTCAAACGATCTCCCTCACTGTCCTATTATTTTTGTTTTGTTTCAGTTCCATTACTAAAGATTACTTAGCTAAGCAGGCGTTTGATCACTTGTAGTGTGTGCAACGGTGAATGTGTGCGAACATAAATTCCCATTTAAACAACAAAGACAAAAACCAATAATTTTAACAGAGCTAATGTTTAAGTTAACAGAGCTATTTTAAGTGGTTAATATAAAAAAAAAAACACAAACAAATGTTTAAGGAAAAAATCACCCAAATATACGATATCAGAGAATGGAATCTCTATTCCATTCCTTAAAAATACTGCCCCACATGTTCCTGGCAGAAACAGCTTCTCTGGTAATTCGGAAATTCTTTTGAAAATTGAAAAATTTTGAAAAAATTTTCCATACGGTCGAGAGTTACTTAGGACAGGAGATGTAGATGACGAAGCTGTTTTTTTTTCAAATAAGCAGCAAAAATGGACTACTGGGAGATCTTGTGAATAGCCATGGTGTCAAGGATTCCAAAACAAACCGGAGATAAAGGCGATGAAGATAATTGTGTTCTTCAAATTTCTTAAAAAAAAATTTTTTTTCTGTATAAATGGAGCTAAATCAGATCATAAAATGGACTTGTGAGGCAATGGACTGGATAGCCATGGTATCAAGGATTCCAAAACAGATTACCTTACGGTCGAGCGTTAGTTAGGGCCGGAGCTAGCTACTTAACTTTCTTAGCACTGTTAAAATTTTTGGTTTTTGTCTTTGCTAATTAAATTCGAATTTATCGTCACACATGGGTGATAGGTTTGCCATATCACGTTGCCTTGAAACAATGTATTGAGTGTACTTGTGATTTAGGTTTACAATGTTTATTATTGAATTTAACTTCTTCAAATGAAGTAGAGTTTAATAGTCTTTACGTGAAAGTTATTTGTCTCTATTATTATTTCCAAAAGTGTGATTGAATTTTTAGTGCCAATAGGACGAAAACATTTGTTAAAAAACATTTTTTTTAATCGATCCACTTCTTATCAGTCTGCAAAAAGTAATTACACGTTATCTGTCACCTAGTGCCAATATCCTAAGCAGTTTCAGCCAGTTTGGAATGATCTTCTTATAACAAAATAAAAGTGAAATGCTTCTTATATTATTTTATTTATGATACACACGTTATACATACTTATATATGTATATAATAGGGGCAAATATTAAAACAAAACACATTTGAAAAATAAAAACAAAGATGGATTTTAAGGCAACAAGTTATGAAATGTTCTGCATTTCTGCAAGATTCGCATCGATTGTAAGAAATGATCAACTCTTTTGTTTGTCACTGTAAACTGATGTTGTAACGACATAATGATGCTGCAGCTATTAATTGTTGTCGTTTGATTTTTGTTTTTGTTCTTGTTTTTCCTTTTTCTCTGTCTACAAAGTCTTGTTTGGAATCAAAAAAAAAAATACATGTCAAATCAAATTGTACGTTTTTTCCCTGTCCGTCCATAAATAGTAAAACGTAATACATATACTTATGCATTATAATGTAGCAGTAGTAGTGTAACATAATAGTTGTAAAAAAAATTACTAAAAAAAACAAAATAAAAACACTACACAAAAGGGCATTAGAAGATAGACCGATTGATGGACAGAAAGCCAGCCAGCCCTGACAACCGGTCATTCAAGCTGTAATGTGATCATGAATTATTAGCTGAACCGGTTTTTTCGATTGTTTGTTGTAATATTTATTTACCTTTTCAACTTTATGTTGTTGTTATTGTACACACTCTTCTTCTCTTTATCTTTGAAAGATGTGCTCAGGTAATATTTAAAACAAATTTTGTGCGTTTATTTTATCATTTTTTGTTTTTCTCTTCTTTTTTTTATTTTAAATACACTTGAAAACGATTGTGGCCCGTTCAAAGTAGCTAAATATTATCTTGAAAATTTATTTGTAAAAATTTGTATTTTTATTCATCAATAACCATTTAAAACCCAATTTCAGTTAGAATAAATAGAAATAAAAAATTATGTGTTGTCCAATTTTGAGCGATAATTTTATTTCGCTATTTTGGTGGTAAACAACAATTTAATTTCCCGATAAAAAAAATAAAGAGTATGTCGAGTACAAAAACTTATCGTTCTGAGAACAAACGTCATATACAGATTGCAACGGTCAAGTATTAGAAATGTAATGAATTTCAATAACGGATTTCTGCTCATCTTTAACTGGAATTCGATATCAAAAACACTAATAAAGATAATAATAAAGGGTACTGCAGTGTGTCTAATTGTGCAAAAAATAGCTTTTCATGTTTCGTGTGTTTAAAATCAAATCAAATTAAAAGTAAATGATGTTGTGATGTTAATCAACCGAAACTTCAATATTTTGTTTGAATTGCTAAAATTGAAACAAATTTTATTTTAATTTAATCCATGGTTTAAAATTTTAATGTTGTATGACAGCGTGTGTGTACGTTTGTTTTCTGGTGTTGTAAAGTTAAAAAATAATACACGGAAAACGTTCAAAATCGTACATTCAAAAATCAAAAGATTAATTATTGTCAAACATAATTTACAAAGCCCTACAAATTGTGCATTGTTTGACAATGTAAATACAAAAAAATTCTATATTTTAATAAACAAACAAAATTAAATTTTTTTAATTTCTCAAATCAAGGTTAATACAAAAGATTAAATAGTTTAAAAACTCTGATGTTTATAATGCCTAAGACCAGTAGCAGACATATTTAAGCGTGATTTGTTGTTGTCTAGAGTATTTTTTTTAAGTTTTTCTTTCTTTAATTATTATTATTCTGTTATTCTGGTTTATACTTCTCGTTTCTTGGATTTAAAAAATCTCTCTTATACCAATCGGCGTTATAGTGTCAATAAAAATGAAGGAGACACAAATTGTGTACATACTTGTATACAAAAAGAAAAAAAAAGAACCAGTTTTTTCACTATTTACTCTTACTCCAACAACATGTTCTCGCGTTATGCGCGTTGTTGTTGCCGTTTTGGGGCCTCAATATTTGTTTGTAAACGTATGTTTTAAGTACAAAACAAACTACACTAAAATAGAAACAAGATCAGGCATGCATATGTGCATGTGCTTATGCTTGTTTCCATTTATGTTTGTTAGTTTGCTTGTAACAACTACACAACACAATGAATGAGAATGAGATGAGTGTTGCCAAAATATGAGAATGCCTTATTCCTTCACATCTCTGCACGTTTTTTCTTCTTTTTTTATTTTAATTTTGGTATATTTGTGCAAACTATATATGCAACTATATACACTTGTGGACACACAATTAAGTCAACTATGCAAAATTTTTCATTTTTGTAAAATTTAAAAAATTTAAGAAAAGTGGAAACAAAAACAACTTATATTTATTAATTTCATATGCTTAATAATTAATTAACAACAAAAACTTAAATAGTTTTTCATTGTAAAAAATGTTTTGGTACTTAGTGGATATCAGACTTAAAATTTAAGTGGACACATAATTAAGTCATCTGAAAAAAAAAAATATTGAAAATTTAATTTAATTGCTTTATTTTTCACCCAAACTATTTTGAACATTTAATATTTTGTGGGGAACCCTTTTTGGCGTATTATTTCAGTACATCTTTGTGGCATTGAGTTGATTAAGTTGCGACACTGCTCAGGACTAATGTTATCCCATTCTGCCTGGAAAAGCTGCCAAAGTGCTTTTTGATGCTGGGTTTTTTGGCTGCAACTGCTCGTTTTACGATCCCCCAAAGATTTTCAATAGGATTCAGATCGGGACTTTGAGTTGGCCAATCAAGAACGCTTACTTTTTTAGCCAGGATGAGTAAAGCTGACCCATTCCTCACATCTACTCAGATTATATAATGCATTGAGTTGGAACACGCTGTTAAAATATAGGCAAGGACCGTAAGAAGACGCTTGACTGAAAATAATCTCCATGGACGTTTTGCGCGAAGAAAACCTAATATGTCCAAAAAAATATTCAGCAACGCTTGCGGTTTGCCAAAACCCACCTCCATAAAGACGACAAAATTTTGGAAATTAGTCGTATGGAGTGATGAGACCAAGTTTAATATCTTTGGAAATGATGGCAGACCCTATGTAAGACGTCCTGTCAATACACAATTATACACAAAGTGCACCAAACAAACCGTAAAGCATGGAGGTTCGTCAGTAATGGTTTGGGGTTGTTTTACCTCATCCGGCGTTGGTCCACTGGTAAGAATCGATGGGAAAATGACTGGGGAAATGTATAAGAACATCTTACGGAACAATTTGACTAAACATTATGAGGACGAATTACCACAAGCGTGGATATTTCAGCATGATAACGACCCGAAGCAAACATCTTGGGTAGTTAAAGCTTGGTTTGCTGATGAAAAAATAAGCGTTCTTGATTGGCCAACTCAAAGTCCCGATCTGAATCCTATTGAAAATCTTTGGGGGATCGTAAAACGAGCAGTAGCAGTCAAAAAACCCAGCTTCAAAAAGCACTTTGGCAGCTTTTCCAGGCAGAATGGGATAACATTAGTCCTGAGCAGTGTCGCAACTTAATCAACTCAATGCCACAAAGATGTACTGAAATAATACGCCAAAAAGGGTTCCCCACAAAATATTAAATGTTCAAAATAGTTTGGGTGAAAAATAAAGCAATTAAATTAAATTTTCAATATTTTTTTTCAGATGACTTAATTATGTGTCCACTTAAATTTTAAGTCTGATATCAACTCCGTACCAAAACATTTTTTACAATGAAAAACTATTTAAGTTTTTGTTGTTAATTAATTATTAAGCATATGAAATTAATAAATATAAGTTGTTTTTGTTTCCACTTTTCTTAAATTTTTTAATTTTTACAAAAATGAAAAATTTTGCATAGGTGACTTAATTGTGTGTCCACAAGTGTATGTATGTATGTATAGCGGGTGCAGTTATCTGAATGAGATGCTCTTGAAAAAGTCTCTTATTTATTTCCTTTGTGTACAGTGACAGTCAGAAATACTATACATTTTTTGAAACAGAAGCAAAGAGCAGGTTTAGCGACCTGTTCATCTCGTTGAGGAAATAATTCACGCTCATGCCACCTGAATTAGGGTGTTTTTATACACTCAATAAAAACCGAGAAAAATATTTAAATATGGAAAACCCTTTTGAAAATAAAAAAACGCTTTATTTCTCTTTATTCCTTTTAAGGAACATAGCATCTCCCTTTGTTTTCTTAAACAGATGATTGGTGTTTTACAGGAGATACTAGAATGGTAGCAGGATCATCTGCCGTTCTCTTCTTTTTTAGATGTGACGCTGTCTGAACCTCTAATGATGTACTCCAACATAATTTAATATCATATAATTACACCTACAGATTAGGTTAGGTAAGGAGTGTAACGCTTCACTGTATTCACACTTCCACGTCTCGCCCAGAGACCCTTCAATTATGAGAAAAAAGTAAAGAGGAAAAGAAAGAAAAGGAGAGAAAGGAGAAGGGTGGGGAATAAAATTTGAAAAGAAAATAAAATTTCCATGAAAAGTTTCTCAAAAAAATCTGTCATTCCCACCACTCATGTATAAAATTAAGACCCACACATAAGTGGTGTGAGAAGCAAGGCCGTAATCCTGACTGAAGGGTTGTAATGGCCAATTATTTTATGTATGTAATAAAATTTGAAAAGAAAAAGAGAGAATGAAAGGATGACAGATTCATTAGTGCTGGCTGCATGACCTCACCCCTGACTAGGAGTCCTATATCGTCAGCATAGGCTAATATCTTACTTCCCCGCAAGCAAACACAGGAGCGGGCACAGAGCCCCCTTGTAGAGTTTAAATTTCCTAGCTCAATCCGATAATTTAGTACGTTGATTTGATAAATCTACTGGTAAACATCCGCCTCATCCACTCGACCAAACGGGGTTGAACTCATATGGATACCAGTGCCTCCTTTGCCGCTTCTATCTCAATATTATTAAAAGCTCCTTCGATATCCAAGAAAAATTTTAGCGTATATCCCCCTATACCGTAGGCCTGTTTCTATATATCCAACAACCTAATGAAGGGCCCTCCTCTCAACATATTTACCCTTAATGCAGGCGTGTTGAGATTCACTTATAAGACGCGTATCAATTGTTTTCCCAAGATCTAATGTCTGCAATAGAAAAGAAAAGAAAAGCAGGTAAATTCCCGCTTTCGAAATAAAAACCACTATAATCTTACTCCACCTCCTAGGTATGTATGTACCATTTCAGTAGACATACTTAGAAAATATCGGTCAGTAACTGCAGTACACTGTCAGATAAGTTCTGTAACATGGCCGGAAAAACGTTCTTTTTTTGTCTGGTTTCTCAGATATAATCAAATATTGTTTTTCTTGTTTTTAAATGATTTTTAACTTACTCTAAAACAATTTATTATTTTATCTAGTATTCGTAAAACTTTTTTAAGGAAAAACAATCATTTTATTTTAATTAATTTTTGTCGTATTTTTATGTCAGACCGACCCCAATTTATTTTTCTTGTTTTATTTGATTTCTGGGTTTTCCTAACCAATTTGTACACTCAGAGATGATATTGCGGTGTGTGATGATGATGATGATGATGATGGTGATTTGTAGCAGGGTTTTACTATAACATCAGTGGTTGATGACTACATCACTTAGCCTTTGGGTAAACAATGACTGAGTTGTTGTCAAAGTGTGTTTTTTTTTATTTTCTTTTTTAGATTCGAGTAAAAATACCAACAATTATAACAAAAACCAGAGTCAGGGCAAAGTCAAGCAGAACAGAGCAGAGCAACAGAGAAACAGGTTCAGGTACCTTAACAAAAATTAAACTAAACGTTGAATTGTATCCATAACTGGATACTATTTTCAATACACCGATGAACTGGCTGGCAGGCTGACAGCAGGCAGATATACAAGCGTACTATAGCCAGACACTGGTGGTCAAAAAGTCTTAATGCAGACAAAACTTTTTTAAATGGTTTTTGTGTGTAAAAACATATATGTATAAGTATGTATGTATATTTATTTACAAATACCCAGCTAGCATTTGGAAGACTGTTTTTTGAAAAATCACCTTGCTGAGTCTTTTTAGAGTACTTTTGACGATCAAAAACTTACTGGTCAGTTACACGATTAAAAAAGGAGTCATAAATGATTCGCGCCAATGAGTAAAATAAGTTCGATTTAAAATACAATAAAAAATTGTATAGCAATCGAAAATCAATCATCCAGACGTTTAAAATGTGACTATTATTATCGTTATTTATTATTATATTCTACTTATACTGAAGATTGAAAAACGCTTAATCAAAAACACATCATGCAGGTGTTTGAAAAGTGATTATCAGTATGTATTTATGATCATATTTTGAACAGATGGATGATTAAACAATGCTTTTTTTCACCCTCTCTATATAAATTTTCATTAATGTAAAAAGATGGCTATGAAATGAAGTACAATTTGTTTTTAAATATAAATATAATATTCTTTCTTTGGTAGTCGCCAACTTCCTTTCAGTCAGTTTAGTTTCTCAAAAATCTGTCGTTCGGAGTTGACGTTAAACTGTAGGTCCCGCCACTCACGTGTAAAATTAACGAACACTGCATGAGAGGTGTGAGAAGCTAGGTCGTAATCCTGACTGAGGGGTTGTAATGGCCAATTATGTATGTTCGTATGAATGAAGGCCCAAGCTTTTATTAGCCTGGGGGCTAGGCTAAAGTCGGATTTTAACAATATTTTCGTTGTATGCCTTTAAAGATGCATTTTAATTTTTTGCCACCTTGATTAGTCGTTGGGGTCGGCTAAAAACACATTTTGAAATACGACTAATAAATGACTCAAATTATTATCATAAATGACGCAAAAAGGAGTCCAGATTAATACAAACATGACTGATAAATGACAATAAAAGGACTCCTAAACATACTGATAAATTACTCATAAAAGACTCGCTTGCGACTAAACAATGACTGAAAGACGACTCGAAAAAGAAGCATAAACGAAGTTAAATACGACTAATAAATGATCAGAAAGCGATTCAAAAATGATCACAAAACTATTCGAAAACGCATCGAAAATGACTCGAAATTAATATAGAAAATGACTCTTAAATGATTTTTTGAGAAGAGTCGCCCGTAGTAACACTTTTCTCCCGACAAATGAGTCTTTTATGATCAGAAAATGAGCGCATATTCTTACTTTTCAATCGTGCAGAAGAGTCAAAAAAGACTCGAATTTGATTAAAATTTTCAAAAAATGCTGGCTGGGTATTTACAAATAGTAGCTATCTGCGTGTGTATGTCTTGTTTGACATACACAACGTCGTTTGTTTCATTCATTCATTTTTTTTTTATTTTTTCTTTTTTAACTTTGTATGAAATAAAAAGTTTGCAGTTTCCAATTCGAATTTTATGAATTAAAAATATATCTGGTATTTATCTGGCCATTAGGTTGTCTCACTGTATTGTAAATACGATACATATCAATTAAAACCGTACCAAATCGCATTCCCACAATTCTCTTGACAACTACTAAGTACGTTTAGTTTTCTGACGACATCATTTACATTTTCACATGGCAACACTTATTGTGCCATTAGAACATGCATTAAATATAATTTTGTACTTCATTTATAAATTTCATTTCAAACAAGTTATAACAATGACTTCGAGTTTAAGTGAGCTTTCAGTCCGGACACAAGGGTTATTTTAGAATGTAAAGAAATCCAGGAAATGGAGCAGAGTACTGAGTCTTTGGTTAAATGTACTCATGCTACCACCATTTATCACCACATTTAATCGTATTCAATACAAAATACAATCAGGCAGAAAGCACTGGACTTATGAAGACTGCTCAAAGAGTTTTGCCTTCTTGCCTGTAAGTTTTAGAATATCGTAAAATTTTTACGGATTCTGATATTACAATCTTTACAAAGATGATATCCGCTGATAGGTCGGATTAAGAAACAGGGTTCTGGAGTAGTATTAAAATGTTCTCTAATAGTCAGAGTACTGCTGTAGCCCTGTAGCAATTAGCCCTTAGTTCAGCAACGAAAGGAAGTGATGAAGCTCCTTTGTAATGTATGTACTATTTCGTTAATCTATTGAACTTGTTTAAACTTGAACCATTTGCATATTTTTTTTCGTGGGAGGGCACAGAACAGACAGAGTTCAATCTTCCAATATGGAAATAATTCAAATTTCCATGTCATTTAAGTTCTTTCCAAATTTTGTTTCATTGAACATTTTTTATATTTTTTTTTTTCTTAATAAAATCAATTTCATTGTTATTGTTTTTTCTTCTCTATAACATGAATTAAATTCATAGCGTGCTTATTATTGTTGTAATTGCATCCATCCATCTCAAATGATTGTTTGACATTGGATTTGGTGCATTGAACAAACAAAAGTAGCAACAATGAAAGCTACGCTCAAAAAAATTCATTCAATTTGAAAGACTTAAAATTTATAATTAAATAAAGAAATCAATGGAATGAATGAATAAATGAATAACAATAAAAGATAGGAAACTATATTTAAATATTAAAGCCTGTAATAATAAAACAAATTTAAGTTTTAATTAAATTCTATTGATTTAAATCAAAAAAAAACAAACTTACTGTTCTCTAGATTCCAGGAGTCGCCTGGGGGTAATTGTCAATAGAGTCTAAAAAAGAGATTCCTATACAAAATATTGCAAAAGAACAAATTTAAACCTCAACTTTCAGAGGTACGCAGGCATGTTCTGACAATCGCACGATTTGAAATCGCAAGTGATTTCAAAAACGCAAAATTTATTTCAGGGTGTCCTGAAACTCACGCGTTTTACTTGCGATCTTCGATTTTTCGAAGTCGTTTATGAAAAAAAATAAAACATATTTTAATATTTTTTATTTAAAAAAATAAATAGAAAAATGCCTATGGGTTTTTTATTAAACATAATTTGTTTAAAAAAGCTGCAAATCAGAAAAGAAAAATTAAAAGGACGTGCCCTGAGGGATTATTCTAACCCATTAGACGTTCCGGAGCGGGCGAAAGCATCAAAAATGCATTTCTATCAAAAGTTTAAAATTCGGTCGGGTCGGTAGACGGCACCCATGTAAGGAACTTTATTTTTGTAGAAAGGGGTATTATAGTTCAAATGTGTTAATTGTAAGTCCTCCTATATGAAGGTTATTTTTAGAATTTTAAAAAATCAAAGTGATTACTGTGCATGTAGATTTGTGACCACCAAATGAGGATAGGAGCTGTGAAATTTGTGTGGAATTTAAGTAACGCCAATGAATTTTACTTAGAAAAATATTCTAATGGAGACCGTAGTTACTTGTTGCTGGCCGATTCAGCATATGCCCTACAGCCGTATGTTTTAGTACGTGAGTTTAAATCACCAATTTAAGTAAACAAATGATGCAAAAAATTGGTTAAAAATAAAGCAAGTTTTTAACTTGGTATTTTTATTCAGAAAAGTGTAATATTGTTATCATTTTATCTTAAGAAGTTTTCCTTTAACATATTTCACCAGTTCACTACAATATCCTCTTGTGATTTGTAATCGCATTTTTTGTTAAGAAGTTCTGCTTGAACATATTTTCATCAGTTCACTGCAATATACTTTTGTGATTTGAAATCGCAAATTTTTAGCGTTAAGCGTTTTCCAGAACACCTATTTGGCGATTTCGAATCGTATAATATTTTTTAGCGATTTGCGTTCGCCAGAACACCCTCTTGGCGTTTTCAAAACTAAAACGCAAAATTTAGGCGATTTGCGTTTTTCAGAACATGCCCGACGGTTTCGGTATGGTCAATGGTTTTTTGTGGTTAATCTACATTTTGTTCACCGTTACAAAACGGAGCAAAAAATCAATTATTTTCGGTGTACAAAAAAATAGAACTCAACTGGAAATACAGAAAATTCATCTCTACTTGTACGGCCACAACGAAAATCTTCTTCGCATTTTTACCAGTTAAATTTAGAGAGCAGAGCCTTGGCACCCTAGTGACACTTTCTTTTCCCCCCCCAAAAAAAATACTTCTTTCTTTTAAATTTTCCAATGGATTACAAACACAATCTAAATGACGTAGATTGTTATAATTTAAGTAAAAATCAACTGACAGATGCCTGTCGATAAATGTTTTTTGAAAGGAAATTTAAAAGTTCGCGAACTTATTAGCCCAAATATAAAATATATTTAAAAAATATATTAATCAGTTGAAATAATAAAAATACAACAAAAAACTTTCTCAAGAATATTAAAACCCTAAACAAAATGACTCATTTAATAAATTCAAATTCAGTTTCAAAGTGGAAAACCACAACGAGCTGGCTGGTGAGGAGTAAGTACATATGTATGTATATCCAACTATAAATACAATTTAATTATGGACGGTTGCATTAGAAATAAAATTATGCATTAAAAAATCAACTTGAGATTAAGGTTGAAATATTTTTTCCAGTAAAACAAAACAAACAAGCAAAAAATAGAATTGAATTGAATTGAAATTATTTAATTAATTAATAGAACTTTTTTTTTATTTCGTATAATATTGTTGCAAACAATTAAATGTAAAATAGTTGGCTATACGCTTTACAAACGTGCAAACCAACGTCCATACATATGTACATACATACTTACTACATTGAAATGGTACTCATTACAATTATTTAAACGCCTACAATGCTACAGTCAGTCGTCACATACAATATCACTTAAACAGAGGAATACATTTGTAATAATAGAAATTTAAATGTAAAAATATTTAAAAATACAAAACTTGTTAATTGTGATTATTTAAGATGATGGGGTTATTTGATAAGCCAGGGTTTCACTGTAACTTAAAATATATTCTGTTGAGTTTTTCAGATAATTGGTAATACTGTGTGATCTATAAATTAACCCTTCAGTTGAAAAAATCACTATTTTATTTTATTTTTCCAATTGTGGAATCCAGTCATCATAAAAGCAGGAGGAATAAGCTTTACTCAAGAATTGTTTTTGGAACCACTTGATAAGACTCAAAAAGAAGATAAGATTCAAAGAAGAAATATGATTCTAAACCGGCTTAAAATGGTAGCCAAGCCTAGGTTGATGGTAAGACAGAATTTTCAACGGTAAAAATTGTAGCCAAGCCTAGGTTGAAGGTCAGACAGAATTTTCAACGGTTTTGTTAAAATTGTAAGGTAAGACTAAGAACCACTGGAAAATGTTTTCCCCTACAAACTCTTTTCAACCCACTTTGTAGCAATCACCGTATTCGTCCATACTCACAATTGTTATTTTTTCGCACAAAACATGAATTAAATATGATATAAATACATACATACATATTAATTGCATATTAAATACAAACTTATTCGAAATACATTTTTAAACGTGGCCCTTTCAATAAACTAACGTATTCTTTCCAATTTTTTTGATTACTTTTTTATTCTGCCAAATTCTTATTAATCTAGAAACAAACAAAAATCTCTAACAATCATTAAAATTAAATGTTATCCGTCTCTGTGTACACTCACCTGTACGTAACAACGACTAGTGAGGTGGATATCATCATTCAATGACGCGAATAATACTACTAAACAATCTAAACTGAAAATTTAGCTTTTGGGACCAGAACGCTTTCGTTGTTATCACTCATTTACTATTTGCACTACTTTTTATCCATTAATAAAATCAGTAAAGAAATTTAATTCATTTATTCATAGTTTTCTTTAATATACAATATCTTTTTTAGCTAATAAATGATAAAATATATGTATATACTATATACAAAATACAATCATGTATTTAGTACAACATTTAGAAACGCGATGAGAATATTTTTGAGGAAAAAAAGACAAAAATCAATCAAACAAAGCACAACACTACGTATACTTTTAGTATTACTCAATGTCTGCTATTTGGAGGTGTAGGTGAGAAAAAGAGATAACAAGTGTTACTAAATTATAAACGCACACAACACAAAAATAATAATTTGAGAAAATTAAAAAAAACGCAAAATTCATACATACCCACAAACAAATGAAAAACAGAAACAAAAACAAAATAGCGAGAATATGACTCTCCTGCAAATGAATGAAAAACAAAAAGAAAAACAAAGCTGTTTATTTGTTACTTTTTTTTTCTTGCCTGTGTCTGGCTGGTATTAAGTGTTGCCAACAAACTAAATTAATAGCCACTTTATACTATAGTGTTTACTAATTTTTAATATACATATGTACATATATCTTAATTATGTTATTAAAAAACATAAATTAGGTTTTTTTTTTAATTATTAACTAGTACTGAATAATTTCGATTGATAGTGGAGGGAAATAATGGTTTTATAGAAAACAAAAAAATTTGCGTGTGCAAATCAAATTTAATTTCTTAAATGGAATTGTTGACCAGTATACATATTTAAAAAATTGTTTATTGGAAAATGAAATTTTTGATTTATATTATGTGTTACATATTTATTGAATTGCATGATTTTGTTCTATTGAAAATTTTGGCTATTACAGCCAAAAACTACTACCCTAATTTAAAGTCTCCTAACGTTGAATCATTTTATTTACTTATTTTTTTTTTCATTTATTTAGATAGGGACTACGTTAGCGGTGTACAAGTTCTCGAATTTACGCAAATATATAAATTTAATTTAATTAATTGCATTTAATAGAGCAACTCCTAATGAGATAAGATGAACTCAAAAAGTCTTTTATAGGCTTTCTAAAAGAACAATAATTCAATTTAAATATATTTACTTGATTTTTATTTTTTTCTTTTTTCATTTTCAATATTCCATTGTCTGTATAAAATAGTTCTTATAAATTTTTTTCAATCAGTATTTTAAAAAATGGTAACACTTTTTTGTTGTAATAATGTAATTGCAAGTATTGTAACAGAGAGAGAGGGAGAGAGAAAAATTGTAAAGGGAACATTTCGAATGTAATTTCCTTCTGCCAAAAATAGTTTTTATATCTTTTTAAAATCAAACCTCTTTTATAAATGTATGCATTAATTAAAATATAAAAAAATTAAAGAAGAAATCTTGCTTACCTTATTACGGTTTTCGCCTGTATTTTAAAGAAGTTTTTGATTTTCTTTATTTTGTTTGGTTGTTAAGCAGGAAAAATAGTATCGGAGAATAAGCCTCTACCAACAATTCTGTTTTTCTTTTTAACAAGAAGACAGGCTGGCTGCAAGTAAAACTACAACCGTAATAATTTTCAGTACTTTTGCTATCTGTTATATCCACCGGTATTTTGTTTCTTTTTGTTTTTATTTTATTTCCTTAATAAAATTATAATTTTTTTCACTGCATTTCTTTATGACATTTTTATATTATCTATCCAATTTATTTTATAAAATAAGAAAATTGCAAATTATGCATTCTTGCAATTTATATTTATTTATTTTTTGTACACACACACTTCTGAAATTTATATTCATAAAAAAATATATTAAAAATAAACACGAGAAAGAGTATAACACGAGAGAAGAAAGAAAAATAAACGTCAATGTATGTTGTTTTGGGGACATAGGCGGCAAAAACAACGAATTTAATGACAACAACAACAACACAACATGGTCATTGTTGACGTATGTATGTATTAGAGAGAGAAAGCCATTACGAGAGAAACATAGCTTCCGTCAAAGAGAGCACAAACAAATTGTGCTGCTGTTTAATTTTTTACATCACAAGTAGAAAGAAATTAAAAATAACAATAGAGCAGCAAACAATTTTTACTAGAATTCAAGACTTATTTAGAATATACAATTTGGCAGACAAATTACACAATATGACACTAATAAATTAATTAAAAAAGAATGATTAATAAATAAATGTTTTAATTTTGTACAACAGTTTGAACATCATTGAATAACTTGCCAGTCAGTTTGTCGTTGTTTTATAAGTATATCAGTATATACGTAAATCCATATACATTATTATCGTCTATATGATAATACATTTGCACACTCTTTTTTTAACATACATATTTGTTTGTACTAACTACACTATTTATTGTACTATTCGGTCGGTGTATCTACTACCATCTTATCTATCCATTTTTAGCTTAAAACAACCATAGCAATTTTCGTTCATGTTTATATTATACACAACACAGTCGTGCAAAGATATTATATATATATATATCTACACATGCATACATATGTATATATTTTATATATACGTAGTTTATTTCATTTGAGAATATTTTCATCCATTCATTCAAGAAAATTGAAATGAGCAAATATTTCTCCAAAAAAAACTGCACCGCACAACAAAAACAATGCTTCGTCTACCGAACCATTCACACTAACCGACCCAACCTTCCATCCACCCACCCACTAGTAGTCACCTAGGGCAGTGAAGCATCGACTTTGTTGTCTTTCTCATATAAAATATAGAAGCTTAATGTGTACGAATTTGTAACAATAATGCCTGCTTTTTATAATTGCCAACAACCATCACTCTCTTCCCTATTAAAAAAGCTTCAAACTATCCGTATATGTTCTATAGTCTACTCGTCGTTATCGTGATTGCTGTTTGTCATTGTCGTTTTCGTTGTTGTAGCCAGTAGTTGTTCGTAGTTGTCGTGGTCGTTTGCTTTACACTGCTTTTCTAACCTCTTCTTGTTCTTCGTCATTAAACAACCAAACATCATCACCAACAAATATTATGTACGAGTACGTATTGTGTTGGGGCACACGCTTTTTTATTTTGCTGTATATTTTCTCATTATACTTCTTTAACATTCATGGCTGTATTGTAGTTGTTCGCTGTTTAGTGCCCCCAGCCCGCCACCACTTGTTTTTCAACGTTTCTTTCTTCTTTCTTTCTTTCTTTCTTTACGTTTTTTTGTATATCAGAACATTTTTTTGATTTGTGTGCTTTTTTCTGTTTTCTTTTTACTCTTTTTTGTTTGTTTCATTTGAATTTGTATACATTTTGTTTTTATTTTTATTATTATTGTTGTTTGCTGCTTCTTTACACACCCGACGGACGTCGTTAAAATATTGGAGTAAAAAATCAGTAAAAGTTTTTCTTTGGTACTCACGCATCCACTAGTAAAAAAGAACACAACTATCACACACTCACTCACACAATCTCTTCCATTTTGTTATAAAAAAAACTTACACTCATGATACTTAAAAAAATTCTTTTCAAAAGGATTTTCAATTGGATTTTTTTTTTTGCTGTTAAACTTCTTTTTATTTTTTATGCCATTGGAAACAAAATTGTATGTACATTTTTATTATTATAAGCCATCTTTGTGTACTTATTATGTGTGTAGTAGTCTTTTTAATATTATTTTTATTTAACTCTTTAATACACAACTCTTCTTGCTTTTATTGTACTTTTTATTTAAAATAATTACAATTTTCACACAAGTTTACATATTAAAAATGATTTTGTTATAAAATTTTTTCACTTTGCATTCTTTTTTATCTCACAAAACTATTTTTACAAATTGTAACAAAAAAAAAAACTGAGGTTTTCATTCCGACAACGATCCACTCAGCGAACCAGCTCAACGCAAAGTGAAGAAAAATATGAAGTGTAGTAGTAAAAAGCTAATAGTACGTTCATGGCATATTCATAAGAGGTAACCGCAAGAATACAACAAGTACAACAATGCAAAAACAACAGGCATTTTGTTTTTGTTAAAGAGTACACGGAATGTCAAAAACAGCTTCATAACTGACTGACGAATAACAATAGAAAGAGAAATGTTAAAAAAATTTATAAAAATGGTTACAAAACACTAAAAAAACAACAAAATTTTGACGTTCTAAGACTCGTCAGCTGTATTCTTGCGGTTACCTCTTATGAATATGCCATGAACACAACTATCACACACTCACTCACACAATCTCTTCCATTTTGTTATAAAAAAAACTTACACTCATGATACTTAAAAAAAATTCTTTTCAAAAGGATTTTCAATTGGATTTTTTTTGCTGTTAAACTTCTTTTTATTTTTTATGCCATTGGAAACAAAATTGTATGTACATTTTTATTATTATAAGCCATCTTTGTGTACTTATTATGTGTGTAGTAGTCTTTTTAATATTATTTTTATTTAACTCTTTAATACACAACTCTTCTTGCTTTTATTGTACTTTTTATTTAAAATAATTACAATTTTCACACAAGTTTACATATTAAAAATGATTTTGTTATAAAATTTTTTCACTTTGCATTCTTTTTTATCTCACAAAACTATTTTTACAAATTGTAACAAAAAAAAACTGAGGTTTTCATTCCGATGACGGTCCACTCAGCGAACCAGCTCAACGCAAAGTGAAGAAAAATATGAAGTGTAGTAGTAAAAAGCTAATAGTACGTTGTTTATGTTCACCAACAGAGATGACACTTCTAGAATGGTGAATTTATTTCATTACACCAGTAAAAAAATCTATGGGACAAAATAGTAGATGACGAATTTATTTATATTTTTAATAGTAACATTTTGTTTTTTTTTCTCTACATTTGATAAATTTTTATAATACACTGGATAAGTTAACTTGGTTTTATTACAATTTTAATTATTTGTCCATCAAATCATCCGGGTGCCAACACTGTTATTGTCACAAAAAACAAAAAGAAGAAGGAAGGAGAATGAGAGAAAAATACGAAAAGATATATGAAACAATGTTGCCAGGAAATAAATAAATTTTGTAGCCAACTTCTGAAAAAGAAATCTCCAAAGAGGCAAAAAAAATAATCAAGTTTATTTTATTTCATACATAGTTTAATTTTTATTTTTTCTTGATTCTCTTTTATATTAATTTTGCAGGAAGTCTTTTTTTAAGTTTAGTTAAACTTACACTTCTTAAGTGCAAAAGAAAAATTTCTGTTGTCATGCCCTGTCAATTTATATCCACAACTCTGTCTTTTAATAAATTTAATTAAGAATAAAAAATAATTCAAAAATTTATTTACAAATAATTCAAATTTTTTTTATGCTTTTACACAATATTTTTTTAATTTTTGAATTTACTGACAAAGTGGCAACACTACGTTCGTTGAGTGTCTTTTTTAGTCAGTGTTTGTGAGTCCTTCCATCCCTGTTTTGAACTTCAATTTATGTATGATGGGTTTATTTTAACACCATGGCTCCGCTAATGGAGGTGGAAAGTACTTATTCTAGACATACACCGGTTAATTCACCACGGATATTACAGTGCTTTATGATAATATAGCACTTCCTTCGAATAACGACACTGGTGAATTTCAATGTTGTTCACAACGCCGGACAGATTCACCATACTTTGCAAAAACTCACCACCTTGGAAACTCAACACGCTGAATAAATTCACCACTTTAGAAACACACCACACAAATCTGACCAAATTCCAACAACACACATCACTAAACGACAACCAACCACCACACAACACGATCACCACAAACACGATATCATCAAACAGAAAAAACAAACACCCCACAACCAACAAACACTAAGAACCAAAACACACGCCAAATTCCTTTTAAACGAATTTTCATCGAATCATTTGTACAAATCGGTAACGAAAAAAGAATTTAAGAATTAATTCAAACGTCTGTTTTTTGAACGAATAAAAACGATATTTCTCAACTAGTCATTGTTTGATTTTTAAAAATGAATAATCAAAAATTGACAACACTTGTAGTCATCTCATATATAAAAATGTGGCAGTTTATAATGTGGACAATAAAGTTTTTGTATTGGAATAGCATGGCATCATCGACAAACACACTGCAATCATACAATTATACGGCATCTCTGAACGAACATGTTTTGAAAAAAGCTCTCGTTCGTTTACAGTTTTGTAAACAAACTTTTATAACACGTGCCTTTCTAATCTGGTTGGGTGGGTTACCTGTCCCTTTTATAATGGTTAATAAATGTATTACATATAATATGGATGGCAGGTTATTAAATTTTTTATTACGTTTAGTTTAGTCATTCTATCTAGCACTTAGTATAGGGCAATCTTTGTTAGCTTTTTTGATTTTAATTGGGGGTATTACTATGGATTTTATTATTTCTGTAAAAAAAATGTCCTAGTAAAAGAAAACGTGTAATTCAGTACGCGAAAAATATTTTTCCCATTTTAATAATAAGACACTTGGCAAGATTGTTTGTGGGTTGCTCTTTTCCTCTCTCTCTCTTTTTCACTCATTCCCACACACACTCTGTTTATAATTTTATTTGCGCACTCACCACTTATTAATAAAAAAAGTCTGTTTAAGAAAACACTTGTGTTTGTGTGACTTGTTTATAATTGAATAACAACAATATTTATTAAGAAAGTTAAATTTTCGTTTATCAGTATCGAAATCCCTCTAAATAATTTTTTGTTTATTAAAAAATAAACGTTTTTTATATAGAGAGAATAATATTTGTGGTATAAAAATTTGAAGACAGACGAAGATAAAACTCATTTCTTCTGGCAACTGTTGTTTTTAAAAACTCAAGAATTTAACCTCTAAATTTACTTTCCTCTCTTTAGCTCAATTGACAGTGACATCGGTTGCAACATACATATAAAAATATCTGCTGTTGCGAAATTTTAGAAGTTTAAAATGCATTTGTTTATTATCTAACAACAAATTGATTTCTATATTTACAATAATATAAATAAAGAAAAATATTTCGTCTTAAGGACAACCACAATAAATAAGGCAAGTGGAAAACAATTGTATTTTGTATTTATCAATTTGTGGTGCATCAGAAAATTCCAGGATAATAAAGGGTAGAAGTGATGAAATTCTATTTATTGTTATACTCTCTAATATATCCATCAGCCTCTAACTAAACAATTATAGAAAATTTGTGCCATTAAAGAAATGAAAACAGATTAGATAAAGTTTAAAATAACAACTGAAATAACAACAACATATAGAAATCTAAAAAATTTATATATGAATGCAGCGTTTTACGTTAACGCTGTTTGCTGCTGCTGACGCGATTACTCGTGATGTGCTGCTGCTTTTCTGACTGACGATGTGATTTTTTATAAAGAAAATCAAAAATAGATTTAAAATGTTACCGGCTTTTGAACAATACGGTTGGTTGTTATATATTAATAGTGGCTGAGGTCTGACGTTTGCTGTTTTCACCATCCAAACGCGTATCCATCATTATCGTCAATCGTTCGATTTGATTTATTGGTGTAGCATGTTCTTTATTCGTTGTCGTTTTTTAATTCCTGATAACGTTGCAAATTCAACAACAACCTGTTAATTTGACAGAATTTAAGACGACGACAAGTGTTTACTTAACAACCAAACACCAGTTCCAACTAATATCGCACTCATTCACTCCATTCCATTTGACAACAGTCAGCAACAAATACGAAAAAGATCACGCATAAACAAATTTTGCAATTACTTGGTAATGTTGTTCTTGGCACGATTTCAATAATATTGGAAGATATTTTTTGTGTGCAACGGCAGCCACAACACAATATTTATGCTGAATTCCACAAAATTGAAACAAAAAGCAAAACTGTGATAGATTTATTGAGAGTAAAAATTATAATTAATTTTGTTACATAAAATATTCACATGGATTGGCTGAAGATCTCGTGCTTGCTGTGTGTGTTTGGGTTTGTACGTGAAATACGGCCTTCAGAACCATACATAACAGAATTTCTGGCTGGACCATGGCGCAACATAACAGAAACTCAGGTGAGTAACTACTACTCCTCTATTAATACAGTTTGTATGCAAATCTAACAAGTTGATGTAATAAATTACAAATTTCAGATAAGAAAGGAGGCTATTTTTAGATTTATGAATATATTAACAAAAGGCCGTTATAAAGGAAGATTTAAAAAAATAGATATTTCTATTGTTAATAAATCGAGTACAATTTGTAAAACTTAATTTCCGCAAATAAGAGCTTATTCCATTTCCATTCTTTAGGAGTAAATTTTAGTTGTTTGGTGTAAGAGAATTTCAATTTCTATGATAACGAAACCAACTCAATTCATAAGTTTTGAAAAGGGAAATATTGTGTCAATACGTTTTCCCTTGTCGCAGATAATCTTTAGCTCGGAATTTGCATCATTTTTTCCTAAAATTTTTAATATGTCGAATAGGAAAATTGAAAACTGGTGGATAAAATCATGTCAGTTACTATCATGTCCAGTATGTTATCCAACGGCAAATGCTTTGTCCTAAAATAAATCTTTTATAGTACTACGAACTTTTTGTATCAATCTAGAACCACATTTAACCAAACACTGTTTTTATTTACATACATACATATGTAACTGTGAATTTTCCATTAAACCATTAAATTAGTGCAGACTTTTTTTCATATTTTGTACAATTATTTCATATATTGTACAATTTATTCTTTTGTTTATTTATTTTTAATGAATTTATTGCATACTCTCTTTTCTTATTTATAGTTAAACCGTCAAGTATATCCTATGGGTACTTATTCATATTTAGCACAATTGGTGGTAGTGTTCCTGATAACAGATTTCTTACTGTGAGTTCACTAAAATCTTATCTAAAACTATAAAACAACAAATAACTGTTTACCATGTGTCTAATTTGAAGAAACTAAAAAGATCATTTTGATAAAAATTACAGTTATAAACCATTGATAATAACAATCGGAGTTACGGGTATTATAGTATGGAGTATGTTACTATGGACAACATCACTGGAGGCCTTAATGGCTCTGGAATTTTTCTATGGTACTTATATGGCAGCTGAAGTAGCCTACTATACTTATATCTATGCAAAAGTTGATAAGAAACATTATCCCAAAGTAACGTCGCACACAAGGGCAGCCATGTTTGCGGGCAAACTGGTAGCCAGTATTTCGTCTCAGTTACTATTATCTTTTAAGGTAATGGATTATCGCGATCTTAATTATATAACCTTAGCAGGTATGAATACAATTGCAAAAAGAAAAATCTTAATCCCTTAGTTATTGTGATAATGGAAAACAATTTTTTTAGCACAAATTATTGCCACTTTATGGGCGTTTGTTTTGCCAAAAGTCAACAAAAGTTTATATTTTCATCGCAAAGCATGTATAAGTGATAAGACTAACGAAATTACACCACCGTCACAATCTATAGAGAGTTGTAATGCAGAGGATGAAAAATCCGACAAACTATTGTTGGCTTCTCCTACTACATTATTGTGGGCACATTTTAGTAACGCTTATACAAATATAAAAGTCCTCCAATGGTCTCTTTGGTATGCAGTAGGCCTCTGTGGTTATTTGCAAGTAACCTCTTATGTCCAGCTGCTATGGAAAGATATATCACCAAACCCTGATGTAAGTAGTTGTGACAATTAATAATTTAATCTGTTTGTTGTTAATCTGCTCGAATTTTCTATAGATACTTTGGAATGGTGCTGTGGATGCTATTTTTACTGCCTTGGCAGCTTTGTTTGCTTTAGGAGCAGGTTATATACACGCAGGACGCTTAAAGTCTCGTGCTAGTTTGGTAGTTTTGGCAATTTTATCAGCTCTAGAGGGTGGTGCTATACTGTTATGTTGCTGGACCGAAAACATTTTTGTTTCGTATACCGGCTACATCATATTTGGAGCTTTATATGCTTTTACTATTACCGTGGCAGGGTAGGCAATTATTTTTTAAAAATATTTTGTATCATCAAATTATTTTTTTGTTTTTTTCCTCAGCGCGGAAGTAGCTCGTTATTTGGAAGAAGACAGTTTTGGATTAGTTTTTGGTATTAATACAACAATGGCTTTAATTTTCCAAACAGTTTTAACGTTAATTGTAATTTCGGAAACCGGATTTGCTTTATCTCCGAAAGGTCAATTTACAGTTTACGCGTTTTACTTTATTGGGGTTGGCATTTTGTATTTTATTTCAGTCGTAGTCGAGTACTTAATTTCAAAATCATCAAAGGCTAGCAGTGATATTAATGTAGAACAAGAAGATTAAGCTTAATATAATTTAGTGAATGTATAAACATAGATATTAAGTTATTTTATTTAGAAAGACAGAAACATGGTAGTCAATATAAATTTATTTGTTTTCAATTTTTTATTTATTAAAATTATATTAAGAATAAGGAATAAAAAAAATTTTAATATTTTCGAAAACTATGTTGTTTTTTGTTAAATTCATTTTACTTTACATTTTAAAGGATTCGCGTTTTATACAGGAAAATATTAGCATCTTGAGAAGTTGAATTATCCTTAAAAATATGTTCGGTGTTTTTATTTGTGTCTATAGTACAAAATCACTGTCTTTCAAAATCTGTATCTACTGTATATAAAAATATTCATTTATGAACTTCCATCGGTTGTAATTTGATTTGTTCTTTTAAATTCACACATAACAAAAAGGAAAAATTGAAAAATGGAATTCAAACAGTAATTGAAATTTTTCTTTCATATTATTTCTTCTTAGTAACAGTGTAAGTGATATTGTCTAAGGGATTCAAAGACAGTTTTAAATTTAATTGTTTAGCAAGTTCATCGACAGTTTCTATTTCTTTATTAGTCAAACCAGCCGGCAGTTTCAAATTATTTTGATCGTCGTTTTCTTTAAAATTACGCATTAACTTCAACATTTCCTCTCTTAAAACAGAAAGATCATCATCATCCCCTTTATTAGCGTTTTCATTTGATTTGGGTTGCACAGTTTGAATAATACCCATTGCTTTCGTCCAAATCTTACGTTCGTTTTCTTTATAACGAGTATATCTTTCATCCAATATTTTTAGTTCCTTGTTAATATCTAGGTTTTGTGGTTCCATGTATTGAGCCTTCACTAGAAGATGACGTGCTTTTTCGTATTCACCCAGCATTAGATAGGCTCTGCCTTCTTGAAACAATGCTTTGCATGACGGTTTATTACGTGTTAATTCGCGAATTTCTTTACATGTTAAACATGTTTTCCCAGGAGCATTGATTTTGTTGTAACATACTGCTAAGTTTGTATAGAGCTTTATTAAAAACGCAGTTTGATCACGCTCTTCTTCCTCATTTGCCAGTCTGCAAAACTTCAAAATATCAACAGCCTTCTCAAATGCTCTGCACGCATTGCGATACGTGCCTTGACTAAAGAAATCCAATCCTTTTAGATGGATTTCTTTGACTTTTTCAATTACTACGGGATATTTGCCTCGGTCCTTTTCAGCTATTTGCTGGTCAGCATCTATATCACCAACCAAGTTGTAGGAAACCAATTCAATTATAAACAAAGCATCAGCTTTTGGTTTTACACGTGGTGGACAACCGATTTCACGAAATAGCAAATGATAAGAGATTATAAACTGAGCATGTTCTCCTTTATGCATTGTGCGCACAGCTTCTTCCAAACCTTCTAAAACTTCATTTCTGCTAGTGTAAAAGCTATATGAGGATCCCCTTAGAAAACTTGAATCGAATGGTGCACCTTCTCCTTCCCAATAGGCATTATAGCGTATACGTACACGTGCATTAGCCGGAACCACAGGTTCATGTTCTACCCCCACCTTTATTACTTTCTTCCAAATGTACTCATTAATCTGTTGCATGAGCGGTTTTAGTTCGTCGAAAGGTTTAGTCCAAGGAGAGACAATTTGCTCTTGTACAATATTGATATTCTCATCGTCAAGCTCATCATCGGAACCCATATTCAGTTCCTCGTAGATTTCATTGGTGAAACCTTCGTCAAAATTTGTGTTTATTTCAAAATTAACTCCGCTACTTATAAGGTCACTATCAAGTCAAACAAATTGTTTATAATTTGTACAAATTTTTACAACAAATTACTTTAAATCAACTTACCCAAGAGATAAAGGATCTTTTAAAAAATTATTAGTGACTGGTACACCATCGTCCTCCATTTTAGTTAAATGAAATTCAGAATATGCAACTTCTGCTTCTTAAGAATTCTAACAACAATTTAACAAATAACAATCTAGAATTAAAAACACCGAATAACTGTGATTAAAAATTATAACAAATGTTTTTTTTTTGTCTTTCCGATTAAATGCTAAAGCGCTCTTCTTCTTTTCAAATTCACAATTTGGGAGGAAAGATGCCATATTCAAAGAATTTTAAATTAGCATGTGCACCTTAAATAAATTTGAGTGTTGTTTCAACCAATAAAAGTTTTTAACTAATAAATACTGTAAATCCCTTAATGATTTTTTTGTTGTTTTTATAGATTATTTATAAAAGCGTACACAATACTTCCATTCTTATTTTCTTTTACATTGTTATTAATAAATATTAGTATGGCAACTATACTTCGTCAGCTGTATTTTTTTGTTTATATTGACGCCTTTTGCACGTTGAAATTTGTTTCGAAACAAATTTCAACACTCTTGAGTTTGTAGGAGAGGGGGGGAAAACGAGCGGGGGTGATTTCACAATTTCATGTACTCGCGAAACTTGCTTTGTTCTTTATTCGTATATACACAGAGTTGTATTTGATTTCACATTTTCTTTTATTTTTTGTTTCGTATAGTGAAGTTAACATGCTGACTGCCGCGGCAATTTTCAAAAAACTGGCCAAAAATTACAATTTGATTTTTTTTACATTATATTACTTAAAAACTGTATTTTTAGATCGTAGGTATCATCAAAAATAAAAATTATGTTTTTTAGGAGAAAAAGTGGTTTAATGAGTACGAGATAACTCGTAGATTGCGTTCCGTTCTAGGGAGCCAACTATGAATTATCTCGTAGTGGGCAGTCATTACTTTTCGTTTATTTTGTGTTTGAAATCAAAAAGAATATAATTTAATTTTTTAATTTATAAAAATCAATAAATAAGGTAAATATATTAAAAAATAATAATACATTCATAAATATATGTATAATATATTATAATATTATAAAAAAATATAATATTCATATAATGTTCATTTTTAAAGAATTGTCTGGCGTTGTTTGAACCTAAATCACAATGCCAAATAAAGTTATAACTGTCAGAAACAGCAGAATGACGCGATAAAAGAAAACAAAATTTCTGAAATTAATTTTTTACGTGCAAAAGCGAAAGAAATTTTAAAAGAAAATGCAAAAAAGTTTTTGAAACTTGTTTCGAAACTAATTTCAACGTGCAAAAGGCGTCATTATAAGATGAAAGGAAAGAGAGAATAATAAAATTGAATTTGCGAGTAAAAAGGGATGTAATGATTCTTTAGGGGTGCCAATACTCACTTTCTTTCTATAACACATAACACAACATAAATTTATTCATAAATCATTGATTGTGTATTCACTTAATAAGGGTTTAATTAGACGCCTTTTGCACGTTGAAATTTGTTTCGAAACAAGTTTCAAAAACTTTTTTGCATTTTCTTTTAAAATTTCTTTCGCTTTTGCACGTAAAAAATTAATTTCAGAAATTTTGTTTTCTTTTATCGCGTCATTCTGCTGTTTCTGACAGTTATAACTTTATTTGGCATTGTGATTTAGGTTCAAACAACGCCAGACAATTCTTTAAAAATGAACATTATATGAATATTATATTTTTTTATAATATTATAATATATTATACATATATTTATGAATGTATTATTATTTTTTAATATATTTACCTTATTTATTGATTTTTATAAATTAAAAAATTAAATTATATTCTTTTTGATTTCAAACACAAAATAAACGAAAAGTAATGACTGCCCACTACGAGATAATTCATAGTTGGCTCCCTAGAACGGAACGCAATCTACGAGTTATCTCGTACTCATTAAACCACTTTTTCTCCTAAAAAACATAATTTTTATTTTTGATGATACCTACGATCTAAAAATAGAGTTTTTTAAGTAATATAATGTAAAAAAAATCAAATTGTAATTTTTGGCCAGTTTTTTGAAAATTGCCGCGGCAGTCAGCATGTTAACTTCACTATGCGAAACAAAAAATAAAAGAAAATGTGAAATCAAATACAACTCTGTGTATATACGAATAAAGAACAAAGCAAGTTTCGCGAGTACATGAAATTGTGAAATCACCCCCGCTCGTTTTTCCCCCCTCTCCTACAAACTCAAGAGTGTTGAAATTTGTTTCGAAACAAATTTCAACGTGCAAAAGGCGTCTTACTAAAAATAAATTTAGAAAGTTGTAAAGAAAGTATTTTTTTTTATTTCTTACTTTCATTATCCTGAGTGTCCTATTAGAAAAACTTGGCTACCCTATTTTATTAAAAAAAATAGTTCGACAAAGCATTAACAAAAAGTGTTAACAAAATACTCGGTTGACTAGTCATCTTTAGTTGTGTGTTTTTTTAAATAATTAAGAAGTAACAGAAGCCTCATTGTTGTAGTTAGTTGGAACTTTAGTTTATTAATACTTTTCTTTATTGCATTTGGTAAAAGATTTCATAAATTATGCGTCGGCTACGTCGTCACTCAATAAAATTTATTATATTGCTGGTGTTTTGTGGAGTTGGTGTGTTATACTTTACCAAAGGCCCAGAGGATGTGGACAGGCAAACACAAATGTAAGTGTAATAAAATACTTTTAAAATTCCAAATTAAACTAAAATCGAATAGAAAAACAGTTCATATGCTTTAATACATAAAAGACATTCGGATTAATAATTTGTTAATTTCAAATGACATTAGTAGGCGTATGAATAACAATTTCATCCCACAGTTTATAAAAGTTATTCATTTACGATATATTTTACAATTATTCATTCCTTGGTACATACTTTTTTTTTATAAAGTAATATGTTTATTCCATATCATATCTACTTATATTACCCTTTAATACTGTTGCTATAGTTTAAATGATTTTAGAGAATCGAAAAAGTTATTAAATTGATACCAATTTTTGCATTTGAAACCCAGTTTAACCCTAATCTTACTAACACGAGCCCGTGGCGCTTATTTTGATTATCAAATACCTAACATATCGTGACCAAATTTCATGACTTATTTTACATATGCTTTGAAACATTCCATCTGAGATCGAAATATTAAATAGTAGAGTCAGAGTCACATATAAAGTAGTTCACATTTTGTAAAAGCTTTTCAGTAAAAAATCATTCATATCTATATAAGTTATCTTCTATTTATAAAATTGTTTCATATACAAAGCAAACTGATATCTCTGTTCTGCTTACTTTCACGTTGGGAAAGCCCAATATGTTGGTAAGATTTGTTACGTATTTATGTCAGTAACAATAGGGTAAAACCATTTTTTGAAAAATCATTCAGTATGATATTTTATTAACAAATCTTAAATCAATCATTTGATTACATAATGAAATTTCATGATAATTTCTATATGTAACATAAAATGGACAAAATTCTGTTTAATTTTATTTTTATACATTTTATCAATTTATTTTATGATTTTTTGTTATGTATGTACTTAACTGATTGTGTACAAATTTTGATAATTTTTAGAACAATAAAATAAGATTACAAAAAAAAAAATTATAAATATTTTAAACACTAAAAATAAATATTTTTATTTTACAAACCTATTGTTTATCGCCCTATAAAGTTAAATATTACAATTTACGGTATTATTTAAAAATGTTTATCTTAAAACCTGAATTAATAAAAATTACATTTCAATAATTATATTAATTGTATTTACAATAAATTCAATAAATCCTCGGCAACTGTATCGAAAGATTTGCTTTGGATACTTTGTTGGGGCTAGCAATTAGTTCGAAATGTACTGCCTAGATTACGATCTGTGGACACCATAGAGGTAGCTGCTGTGGGATTCGTTCCAACGGTATTTGTATTAATGTAAATATTATTTGATGTATTGGTGGTATTTTGGGGGTGTTGTTGCGTTTGTTGTTGCTGTGAATGGGACTGGGTGTGAGGTTGGTGATGAACGATATGCGCTGTTGTATTGTTTTGAGCATGGTTCTGTACTGCCTGTAAATGCAGTAATTGTTGAGTAGTTAGTAATTGTGTTGGTATTATGACTTGCTGTTGGTGATGTTGAGGCTGCGGGTGTTGCTGCTGTTGCTGTTGATGCTGATGCTGCTGTTGCATTTGTAAACGCAGCAGGTTCAATTGATTTGCATTTATAGCAATCTGAAAATCAAAAACTAGAATTTATAAAATGTTTCTTTACTTGTAGCATGGTTAAAAAAATTACAGGTATATTTGTTATTTCACCGTTTGGCGTAACCATTATTTGTTGTACCAGTTGAACTTGTTGTGGTTGATGATGCTGTTGCTGTGTTTGCTGCTGCTGTTGAGCTAAATTTTGTAATAGAGCTGTTTGTTGCTGATTATGTCCTACATTTGTTGCCTGGGCGGTTACTGGATTCGTGGCTGTTAGAATTAGTTGCTGAGGTTGTTGTGTTACCAAATTTAAACTTGCCGTCGTCAATGGCGTACCGGCTGTAATACCATTGTTCATTTGTTGCTGCTGCTGTTGCAATTGGAGTTGATGCACCAATTGAGCCTGACCGGATTGCTGCCCCGGCAGAGTGATAAAATATTGCAAATTTTGTTGCGGATGATGGGCTGCCTGCTGAATAATTTGTATTTGCGGTGTTGCGTGATTTGTTGTCAACATCTGGGATGGTTGAGCATGAGCTAAAGTTCCCGTAATAGTTGTTGTCGTGGGCTGTGCTGTAGCCATAGCAGTTGCATTTACCGTTTCTACTGGTAGGCCTGTAATATTTAAAATTTCACCGGTCATCATATTCGAAACTGTTGCTACATTTGCTGGAGTATTGGAGGACGTTGCATTACTGGCCGCTGAAGAACTTTCGTTGTGATGTCGTCTATGGTTTGGTGGTTTTATATCTTCCCTTGGCACAATATCAATGAGAAAGTCAAATTGATCATAGTTGGCTATCGCTTGCGCAATATCTGACCTTTGCAAAGTACGTCGCTTACTTTCGTCGGTATGTATCCAAGCTCTCATGGTCAACTCTTGTATAAAAAACTCACAGGCTTTGGCAAAAAGTGTAGGAGCTTCAGCAGCTATCATTTTTGCGTTTTCATCCAACTTCATTATTTTCTTAATGCGCGCTAGGGGTAGTGACTGGTGTTTAGAATCTATAACGGTGTTCTGGACTTCTTGCAGAATGGTTGGCCAGAATGTCTCAATGGTGGGTGGTGGTTTACGCGGCTGTTGTTGTTTGCTAGTCTTACCTGACTTTTCTCTGGGTACAGCTCCAGTGTTTGTATTTTGCTGATTGCTTATGGAGGTAGTTTGATCTAGTGATGTGTTCGAACTGTTAATAGGAAATGTGTTGCCGCTGGACTCTGCATTGACGGTAATATTACTGTTTCCGCTGCTATTGTTGCCATTATTATAAGACAACATATCGATGTTTTGTGGACGAGTATTTTGTTGTGTGATATATTGTGTTGATGTTTTAATCCTCGACTTATACTGCTATTAGATGATATTTCATACGAAAAAGAAGTGTATAGTCACGTATAGTCTGTTTAAAACATTCATATGTAGAATAAGTTTTCTTTATTTTTAACACAATTAAAAAATTGTAAAACTTGTATATTTTACAAAAAGGATAAGTAATAATAAATAAACTGTCACAATTGGCTGACTGGCAGCACGCTTAATATATATGAGTTCTACTCTCAATGTATCATTTCATTAGCAAAGTTTTGTTAATTTTCATAGCTCCTTTGCACTTGCACTTTATATGTTCACTAAATTCGTTAATAATAACAACATATTTTTGTAAATATAATTAATTTAATCGAAGACTATAATTAATAATAAACACGTACAGCTTCTTGTAATTGTCAAACAACAAAAAAAAAGGAAAATGCATAGTTGCTTATGGGACGTAAAAATACCTCAAATTGCAACAGTTCACAGTCGCGAAGCGGAGGTTGCCAGACTCAAAACAAAAATGCTGTGGTATTAAAAACGTTTATTTTCAAATTAATTTCAGACAAATAATGGAACGTTCAATTAGATCTGTAATGAATCAAAATGAATGCCGTTTACCTGAACTACCCATAGATAATCCAGAATTGGCTAAATTTTTCCATTCAGTGGATAAAATTGATTGCGGTAACCCATTTGACGATTGGGTAATGTGCGAAGTAAGATATTATAAATTTAGTCAAAACGTATTTTCAGAATATCTTAATCCAAAATGGTCATTTTTTTCTTAACCAACAGAAATCGATATGCTTTGTAAAACCTGAAGCGATTGCTGCAAACGGAGATATAACTTGTGTTTACACGGATATAATACGGAAAAGCGACTTTAAGGCTCGTTATGGAAAGTCGGTAAAAACTAAAGAACCATATATTCTGCAGGCATCAGATTTCGTTAAAGTTCTATGTACTGCTGAAAATGGATTAAGGTGCTTTTAAAATAGAATTAATATCCATATAAAGTATGCTCATGTAATATTTACAGTTGGTTTGGTATGGCCTATGGCATACGTGATGGTGTTGAAAATACTCTTCTACATAAGCCTGTACCGCCACCATTGAACAATATTAATCCCATAAATGGTTTGGAATCTCAGTCAGAACTACCCAGTTACTATAATGTTCTAATGTTTGGTTTTGATTCTATAAGTCGTAATACTTTTATGCGCAAGCTGCCTAAAACATATAACTATCTAACAAGGAAACTCAATGCTGTGGTACTCAAAGGTTATAATATCGTTGGTGACGGTACACCTCAGGCTTTAACGCCAATTTTGACTGGTTATACGGAACTTGAAATGCCCGAAACAAGAAAACGCATAAGTAATGCTGTATCCGTTGACCAGGCATATCCAATGGTTTGGAAAGATTATGAAAAACATGGTTACGTTACATCATTTAATGAAGATATACCATCCGTTGGTACCTTTACCTACCGTTTAACTGGCTTTGAAAAACAACCTGTACATCATTACTTGCGTACTTACTTTCTGGAAGCTGAAAATATATTAAGTTCTAGCAAGCATCATTGCATCAATCACCAGGCTACGCATTTAACAATGATGGATTACACTAAAAATGTTAGTAAGCAAATGATCAAATGATTCCTTTCTGATTATTATAACTCATTTTTGCATCATTAGTTTATGGCAAAATATAGTGATACGCCAAGATTTGTATTTAGTTTTCATGGCGGCCTTTCTCATGATTCAATAAATCAAATTGAAGCTGCCGATGATGACGTTGTCTCATGGTTAGAATCTTTGAAAGGAAAACAGCTTTTAGACAACACAATATTAATATTTATGTCTGATCATGGCATAAGGTAACCAATAATCGAATTTAGATTATCTTATAATCTTAAATATTTGATTCTTTTTAGATTTACTGAAATACGAGAAACATTACAAGGGAAACAAGAAGAACGCCTGCCATTCTTCAGTTTTGCTTTTCCTGAATCTTTTAGAAAGCGTTTTCCGCAAGAATATGAGAATTTTATTAAAAATAGTGAACGATTAACCACACCTTTTGATATTCATGCCACACTTAAACATATACTAGGTATAATTAAGAGAATATAATAGTCTGAATCATAATTTTATTCGAAACTATGACGTATTTCTTTCAGAGCTGCAAAATGTGAAACCTACAGCAACGTCTGCTGAATTAACGTCATATGATGCATTGGCGCAAGAAACTTCTCAAGAACAAGCACCCATAATTAAAATTTCGGATTTAGCTAAAAATCGCGCAATTTCCCTCTTCAATTCAATACCAGAAAATCGTTCGTGTGCAGATGCCTACATTGAACCTCATTGGTGTGCCTGTCTCAATTGGCAACAATTAAATATTACTTCCGATATTGGTATCTTACTTAAGGCTGCTGGAAGTATACTGAATGTTATTAACAATGCTACTGAGACATATCGACAGTACTGTGAACATTTACACTTGAAGCGCATCAATTGGGCCCTCTTGTTAAAGCCCCACCAGGAGCTGTTGTCATTCAAGCACAATTTAGATATGGATGGCTATTTATCCGATTTAACTGGCAGCTCTCGTTCGCCTGAAGTATATTATCAACTTCAGATCCTTGTGTCGCCGGGTGATTCACTTTTTGAAGCCAGTGTATCTTACAATTTAGATAACCTTACTATGCATACAAAACTTTCACAAATTTCACGAGTAAACATTTATGGTTCACAAGCTAATTGTATATACGAACGTAATCCGGAATTACGTAAATATTGCTACTGCAAGAAATAGCTGAAGTCTGGCAAATGAGCATTTTAATTTAGCTAGAATTAATTTAAATGATAACCAAAGATATTTCTCACAGGAAACTACTTAAAAGTGAAATACTTCACGTACTCAAAATGACCAAAAAATGTTGAATGAATTTAACGTCGAACAGGCTTCAATAACAAACACTTTTACAATTCCAGTGACTAATTTAAGAAAACTCCTCAAATTTTAAAACTCAAACGCACCTTTGTAATCTTGTATAATATAATATACTATATATGTAAGATTTGTATTACACACATTAATTTAACATGAACATTTTTAGCAATAAAATTATTTATATTTGAGATATAAAACATATACAATACTTATTTGAATTCTTTATTTTCTTCGAACTATATATACCGAAAGACGAATTTTCTGTTTTCTTCTTTCGCTAATGTAAAGCATTACTATTAGAATTGATTAAGTTCTTGTATTCCGTTCGTATTGAAATAATATCAAAATAATACCTTAAGTGAATTTAATATGTGGTGTAAAAAATGCGTTTTATTTTTTGTCTTAACAATGAAGTTATTTCATAAAAACAAAATTACACAAAGAAACGTATTTCTTAACTCTTCTTTTTTGTTTTGTTTTTTTTTTATCAAAACCACAATATTGAAATATTATGAATGTATTAAATTTTAATGGACTTCTGTACTTTTGTTGTGATATTAAAATATATATTTATATTTTTGAAAGCTCCAAATTGTATTTTTCGTTTGTGTTCTTGCAAATTAGAGCTATTCTTTGAAACTTTTTGATCAAGACATTGGATTCATAAATTACTGAAATAGTTTTTTGTTTTTGCTTTTTTTTTTCTTGTATAATTATTATTTAGATACGGGAGCTTGTCTATCGATAACAGGTTGAATAGTTTTTCCACCAAAGATTTGACCCCAACCAATTAAACTGCAATAAAAAAACAATGAAAAAAATGTAATTAATATTCAGGGCTAGGAAATAAAAACGTCTGCACAGATTTACTTACCGCCAATGTTTTTCTACACGACGACTTAAAGCAATCTTTTCACCCTTTTCCGTACACACAGGAGTGGTTAAGACAATTTTCGCTAAATCTCCTCTTGTCGCTGAAATACGACCGCCGGTACTCAAAGAACCAATGTTTACCAATAGAATTTCATTTCTTTGCAGTTTCTCAACACGAGCGCCCTTCTTATCTCCGTCTGTACGTACACCCAACAAGCGACGCAACAAATAGTATGAAATTTCCAATTCAATGTAAATGTCTGGCAATTGACCAACAGCACCCAATACTTGACCAACTAAACGATCAGCACGACATAAAGTAGGATCAATCTTTGTACCCACACCAATTAAACCACCAGGCACAGCATACTGCAATTCATTTGTTTCTGCATACAAAGAAACAATGCGCGAGAAAATAGGGCGGCATGTTATATTACCCTCACTATCCTTGGTAACAACACCAGGGCGTACTTCAATTTCTTGTCCAACCTTAAGAACACCACACAAAATCGAACCGCCCGCAACGCCACCCTTCAAATCGTTAACTTCACAACCTGGTTTGTTAACGTCAAAAGAACGAATAACAATTAACCTGGGAGGTGCGTTAAAATTACGTTGTGGTACGGGAATTTTCTTAACAATATATTCACACAATACCTGTCAAGAATATATAAAAACAAAATCAAAATCACATTTTTAATCCTTAACTAATTTGATGCGTAACAAATAAAGGCAAAGTGCATGCATAGTTATAATAAGTATTTATAAAATGTTTGTTTTCTTATACTTACGTCTATGTTATACTTCAATTGAGCTGATATAGGGATAATGGGCGCACCTTCAGCCACAGTACCTTGTACGAATTTTGTTATGTCTTCGTGTTGTTCCTTTGCTTGCGACTCCTTTACCAGATCAATTTTGTTTTGCAAAATCAAAATCTGTTTAAGTTTCATGATTTCAATGGCAGCCAAATGTTCCGAAGTCTGAGGTTGGGGACATGATTCATTGCCGGCAATCAAAAGCAAAGCTGCATCCATAACAGCGGCACCGTTCAACATAGTTGCCATAAGAATGTCGTGACCAGGGCAATCTACAAAACTTACATGGCGTATCAGTCTAAACCGACCGGTACATGATTGCCGAGCACAGGGGAAACTGTCATCTTTGCTAGAACTGTCAGAAACAAAACAAGCAGGTCTTGGGCATTTTGGATTATCGCATTTATAAATCTTTGCATTGGCGTAACCTGCGATAAGAAAAAGAAATTACAATCGACAATATTTCATAAAAAAGAATCACAATTTTCCTCTCTCTAGATATTATTTATTTCATTGAGTAATAATTAAAATTAACGATAATATGCATAAAAGTAATGAATTAATAATAAAATCAAGTTTGAACATTTTAAAATTGTAGATATTATATCTAATGGAAATAACAATACATTTACATTATTATATATTACAATTCAGGTGTAACCTTTTTTTCTTTTGCTGTTTGATTATAATAAATTAATTAGATTAAGAGTTATCTTAGATAAAATTAAAACAAAACTTTGCGACAATTGGCGGCACCACAACGACAAGTAACTTTTTCCGCTTCCGAAAGATTCTCATATTCGTTCACCTCTACATCTCCACGTATATAGTCAAATGTAAGTTCTTCGCCGGCCTTTATGGGTCTTAATGTGAAAAATGCCAAACGGGGCATATTAATGTCCAGATTATCTATCCAAAAAGGAAAGACTGAGACATTTGGATCGCAGGAATGATTGAAGAAGTGGCCTATATTTCCATATACAGCTGCGTCAATGGTATAAATGCTGTCAGTGTTATTGTAGTCCAAATCAAATAAATATGTGCGTCCTATTGCATCGTACTGTTTTCCACGTTCATTAGCTTCTTCAGAAGTTAGAATTTCACCCATGTACTCGCTTACATATTCTCCCTTGCGTAATGCTTTTTCCGTTCTCACACCCCAGCCACGACCATTTGATGTTTTGAATAAGCAAAGCGTATTCTTACGACCTCTTTGGATAACACGATTTGGACAATCCATAGAGCAAGCGCACATTGAGTTGCATTCGTAAATTGCCTCACCAGGGTAAATTCGTAGGCGACCATTTTTCTCGTAAGCAAAATAAGTATTTGCCATACGGGCACAGCATTTTTTAGAAGGTGCACAACCATCTTCACATTTGCAACCTATTGGTGACACATTAGCCATCATTACGTCTTTCGATGCAAAATTTTCAGATATGTAATGAAAATTAGGATCAGGAACATCAAAATCAGCATAGTTTTCAACCCTAATAGGCGCATCACTTTCAATAATATTCATGCGTTTTTCCCATTCCAATATAGTTTTCAATTGTTCCTTTCTTTTATAATACCATGGTTCAATAAGTATTGCACTCAGAACTCTACTACGAATTTTTCCTGGTTCGCGTTGGCTACGAGAATTTGCCATTATAAATTGAGCTAATAATATTAAATCGACTTTTAGTTTTAATGGATCATATTCGTCTAATTTTCTTATATTAACTTCTGATGCGCTTAAAGTGAGATTTTCTTCTTTAATTCGCTCCTTAATATCATCAATTATTTTGGCTATAACAGCAGCATGTAATACCGTCATACTCTCGACAAAGTCCTCCAAGAGTACACATTCACTTAAGTTACTGATACTCTCCCAGGTGTTTTGGTCTTTAGGATAATTTAGCCATTTAACGTAAAACAACGGATCACCATTGACTGATTCTAAACTTTCAATGTTTTCGACAACATATTCATGTTTTTTTCTCTTTGGAGCAGATGCAGATGCTGTTGCCGTCATCATGTCATCAGTCATTGAACTTCTACGCCGTTTTTGAGTTTTTTGTTGTCCCATTTCATAATTGGCATTTGCTCTTACTAAATTAATAGCTAATGATTTGAATGGGGAGCCCTTGCGAATGTAAGTTTCCTCACTGCAAATAGATGAGTTATCGTTAAGACTCTCATAGCCACTGCTTGGACTCGTGGATGGAACGCGTGCACGAATGAGATCTGGAGTGATCGATGGAACTGATAATGGCAGGGGCGTAACCCTACGCTGATTTCTTAGCCACATCAGTTGCTGTTGTTTTCGCCTTTGCCACTGTTTTGCATTCTGGAGTGCCTCAAATTCTCGCAATAATTTGGGAGATGCCAGCAGAGCTTGCATACGTTGGTGACTTATGCGTTCTGCAAAATTTCCCGACAAGCAAACGTACACGAAACCGATCGTGCAAACGAAACCGAAAAAAATGCAAAACAAAAACGGTAAAAGGTAAATTATATTGCTGGTAAATTGGTAACAAAACTAATAAAGTTACAAAATTAACAAAATAATAATAAAAACAAATCATTTCTTTAAAATCAATTTTATACCCTATCAAATATTACGAAAACAAGAAAGAATTAATAAAAATCATTTCTAATGAAAAGAAATTAACTTCCAGCAATTATAATCGAAACAAAAAGAAATAAAATAAGGAAATTTTACAGAACGCATTGCTTGCCCCCAGGATAGTCTTTATACAAACAGAAATTATATTATGTATTGTGATGACAAATAAAATGTTCATAAAAATTATGAAAAATTATTTAAAATATGAAGTTTACTTGCCGTCGGTATGCTTTTAAACAATAAATTTCTTAAGATAAAAATACAAAATAGTTTATACGTGAAAATTTACACTGGTTATACATTTTAAAATGAATTGAATGTTTAAGATTTAAGAGTTTTATTGTGTATAAATATAATATATGATAGGGAATAATGCCGATTTAACTTAAATATAGTATCATTATAAATGTTGTGTTAATTCTTTCATAACGATTTACGTGACTATAAAATACAATTCATTCACATTTATGTTTCAAGAAACCGATATAGATTAAATTATAATTTCTGTGTAGTTTTTTCATTAATTATAACAGAAACTTACCGAGTTTAATAGTAATATTTCTTTCAAGTTCATTTTTAAAACGAACAGTTTGCACACCAGAAATAGCTTTAACGACTGTTGATTTACCATGGGCTACATGGCCAATTGTACCAATATTGATTGTAGCTTGACGTGAAATAACCTCAGGAGATAGAGGAGTTAAATTGCTGATGTCCTAAGAGAAAATAAAAAAAAAAACTTTTAAATAAAATTTCTACAGTATAATAAAATGAAAATCCATCACTGATATAGCAAAAGCAACTATAAAAAGAAGGCAACAAATTGTCGTGGCAAATTTTTGAGGTTAGAAAATTTAATTACAAATTGCATCAGAAAACTATTGTTTGCCAAAGTTGGACAAATTTAATAAATAAAAATAATTGAAATAATACATTATAGGCGTCCTATTGTAGGTAAATTCTTTAGTAAACAACAATCATAGAAGGTACTGTACATAAAAACGCCACGTGCAGAAAACCCAAGCCATGCAAATTTCTGCTAATGCTAACGTCTGTCCGAGCTGGGACACTTTTTCAAAGTTTACATATTTTATTAAGTCATTTTTATGAACTTTAACATCAATATTATGATCTGCTATAGTTTATTTTCTACTTTTTCACTCCTTTTTATAGTTTATGACTGTCAATTTAGCAATGTTGGATCGACCTTTCACTGGTAGATAGGTATTTTCCGGACTTACCAAATTGTTTAGATCCTGCTGTTGCAAATTTGTATTGACGCCAATCTGATTTTCCGTCCCCGACATTTTAAATTATTTATTTTTACACTTATCCAGTTAATTAATAAAATTATCCCACAAACTCGTTTACGCCTTTACATCAAAATTTACCGACACTAAAAAGAATTAATGAAATTTTTGAGCGGAACGATTTTTCTTTTTCTCATGTGAGAAAAAGAGATCAATATACGTATATTAATACAAATTTAATTAGATGCCAGACGATGAGAAATTTTCAATGTTGCCATATAGATTCAAGAAAAATAATGCCAGACTTCATATATATTGCAACATATATACCAAAGATATAAATTTATCTAATGAAATAATTTAAAATTACTTTAAACAAATTTGTTGCTGTTACTTACATATATGCAAAAACAATATTAAATAAAAGAACTGAATCCAATTCAGTAATTGATATTGATCGCTTGACTATTAAATATATTATATACATATATATACAAAAACGAAGAAAATTAAAAATAATATAAATAAATAACGGAGTTCTGACTAAACACTTTCAACTAATCAATTAAATTTTTATTTGGCCCCTACACGTTGTGACTGGCGGTACAACTTTTTTATTTTGGACAAACCATTGTTATGTTGAATGGCTGCTTGGTCGACGGTTAGTTGACGATCAACAATTTTTGATTTTCGTTCAACCGACGACCAATAAGATGCTACAATAACAATTTATAAGTAAATTTGAATGAAAAATCGAGGAAGAAGACGACCAACCGTTTATTCAACATATTGTACAACTAATCGCAACGTGTGGGAGCTGCATTACGAATTATATTGTTCATAATTTGTTTAAAGTTGTAATACGATTGTGGCTTCCGCTTTTTCTCTTGTATTAAGTAATCTGGTAGCACTGCAAAATTCTTGTATACAAAATGCAAGAGTTGAAGGTTTCCAAAATGTTCAACTTTTGTATAGGTACTTACAACCAAACCGGCATTTTTTTCTTAAAAATTCGCCATTCTTTATAATACACACACAAAATCATCATCATTATCATCGCCTTTACTACTACTACTCGCGAAAAATATCGACGCCGTAATTTTATTAGGTAAAAGGAAACCTTTGTTTTAAAAATACCGAAAAGTCCAGATCATCCATTGAAAATGTCCAGTGTACCGAGTAAGCGCGCAAAATTGGATGAGGGCAATTCAAATACACCCAACGAAGCAGTGACCGAGGCATTGGAATTAATCGATGCGTGTCAGAACGATATTGATGCCCTCAACGAAAAAGCCAGCGAAGAAATTTTAAAGGTAGAGCAGAAATACAATAAACTGAGGAAACCATGCTACGAGAAACGCAGTGAATTAGTTAAACGCATTCCCAACTTCTGGGTGACAGCGGTAAGTACCAAGCTAAACATGTGTATCAACAAAAGTGTGAAACTAAAGCATTGTACAACAGTTGGGAGCTCCCCCAGAAATTATTTTTAAATTGCATATTTGTTTAACTTCTGTACCATAGAAAGAAAGAAAAGGGCTTATATGCCATCTTCAACTATTCTGGCCATTCTTGCAATATTTATTAGCGCATGTTTGTATGTGCATGTTTTGAGTACAACAATTCGTCCAGTCACTTTTTTGCTGGCGGGTTAACTTTGTATACATCTATTAGAAGGGTTGCCAAAGTATTTTAATAAAACGGGAAATTTGTCTCAAAATATTGTATTAAAAAATCGAAATCCTTAGCTTGATTTATTATAACTACATTTCTTAATAAGTTTATGTATCAGGATACTTCGTTTTATTCAAGTAAATTCATTGTACGACCATAGCTGATCATATTTTGATCCTAGAATTTTCAGTTTTGATAGGAATTATAAAATATATACGTATATTTAAAATAATATAAGTGGCAAATGTTAATGTTTATTTATTTGAATTTTAATTTGAAGAATTCTTAAAAAACTGAAAATGTTGAAAATAGTAGTTGGTTTATGGAGAGCTCTAATATTAATAATCTTGTAAATAGAAGATAAAGACAAAATATTGAACAAAAAGTACAAAAGGAAAATCTGATTTTAATAATATTTGTTAGTTTTTTATTTTAAATTATTTAATTCGTCATTCAATAATTTGTTTAAGACGAATGGCCCGTATAATAAAAAATGTTTAGCACGTTCACGCCGGCGCAGACCAACGGTGGCCCGTACTCTTATCGTGCGGCGCGTACCACTGGTGGCCCGTACTATCTCAGCAGGCGGCGTGTGCAATCAGTGGTACGCAATTGATCATGCTATTAGACGATATGTAATACCAATTATTTAAATAAATAATACCTGTCACGTTCCAGTAAAAGCATTTATTTTTGATAACAATTATAATTAATAACGTTTTAGAAATATAATAGCCGCCAGTATTTTCCAAATTTTCAACATAACTGATCTATTTATAAATAAATAAATATTTCGAAAATTAGTCTATGCCAAAATAAACAATAGTTGGGTTGAACACTGAAATGCAAAAATGAAGTATATAATAAATGTCTCCACACAAGCAAAGGTTTTTATGTATAATTTAAATCTACAAATAGGAAAATACTGCGTAAAATGTTATTTTATAGCCCATGGCAACTCTTTGTTTTCGTTCTTTATTGCTTGTTTTTACGCCTCCTCCTCATTGATTTTCGCTGTGTTTGTCTGGATTTAGTAGTGGTGGTGGTGGATATGTTTATTAAACAATATATTGTTTGTTTTAAGTTATTCTTTACATACAAAGGCTTCTCTCTACAAGTTAGCACAATCGTTGATCAGATTTAAATGAAACTCAGCTTGGCCGTTAGAAAGGAAATACCCATTATAATAGATATTTAGACTTTTCTTAGAATTAAGAATAAAAGAGTACATTTTATATGTGTACCATTAATAAGTGATCGTTAAATTTTTATTACAATTCCTACAGTTTATCAATCATCCACAAGTTTCGGGTATATTGGATGAAGAAGAAGAGGAATGTTTACATGCCTTGACAAAATTGGAGGTTGAAGAATTTGAGGACATTAAATCTGGCTATCGTATACACTTTTATTTTGATGAGAACCCTTACTTTGAAAATAAAGTCCTAACAAAAGAATTTAATTTGGGATCCGGCTGTAAGTTATAATTTGTAAATCGTTGCCGGATCAAATGTAATTAATTATGAATCTTTCTTTTAGCTGCTGAAAACAGTGATTGTCCATCTTCCACAAGTACGCCTATTCAATGGAAAGAGGGCAAAAATTTGTTAAAACAATTACTTTCAAAACCATTCACTAACAAAAAGAAGCGAAATTCCGAATATAAAACATTTTTCGATTGGTTCACTGATAACAGTGATCCAGTTAACGATGAAATTGCTGAACTTATTAAAGATGATTTATGGCTTAATCCTCTGCAGTATTATCTGGTACCTGATATTGAGGTTGAACCAGAAGATGACGATGAAGACAATGAGGATAACGAAGAGGAGGGTTTCGATGATGAAGATGGGGAAGGCGACGAAGATGACGATGACGGTATGTATATCAAAATATATAGTTAACGTATTTTTTTTTGTAATGAAACTTGCTTTTTCTTTCAGATGACAAGTAAGAAGTTGATTTTCTGAAGATATGACAAATATATATATAATTATATATATATATATATATATCTGCATATACATAAACAAAATCCGTAATAATTTGATTCCATTAAAACATATACGGAGAAAAACAAAATTTCATATTAGAATTAACAGTAAAAAAGTTTCATTTTCAATAAAATACTATAAAAACCAATATCTCTTTTTTTAATGGAAAATGCGCTGTGGTAACGATCAATTTTATTAAATATCTATTTAGTAGACGACGATTTCTCTGTTGCATGTATTTTTCCTATAAATAATAAATTCGTAACGCTTTTTTCATACAATAATAGTGATTTGTAGAATAGAATTGAATTCACGAAATAATTAAAAAATTGTCTATTGTGGATAAGGAATCAATTATAATATTATTTTTAATATGTTTCATAATTTTCGACTTGAGATTGCTTATTTTTATTCTGTTGTGTTGTGCTGAGTTATTTGCTTCCTTTACAACTCTGGGTGAAATCGTCTAGGTGTAGTATAAATTAATACTATAAAATACAGCCGTGAGCGTAAATGAATTTTGACATACGGTTGTAGTTTATTGACAGCCGCACTTGGCAAAGTATTCGTGACTTTTTTCTGCACTGAATAAAAAAAGGCAAAAACGATGGCAGCCGTAAATAAATTATCTGTTTTGGTAAGAAATTTCCTATTTTATTTTAATAAAACAATATTTTATGAAGACATGAATGATGGTAAACCATATAGAACCATAAATATACTGCGACAAATAAGTTTTCGACTGGAAAAAATTACCCAACCAAAATTATTGGTTATGTAATGCAAATGCTAGACATGATTAAATCAAATGTGATAAAATCAAAAGCACTAAGAAAACAATTGATTATTTTATATAAAGAGACTAAAAGTATGGTTTTACATTTCAGACCCGTAGCATGAGCACCTCATCTCAAATGGTTAAACCACCAATACAAGTTTTCGGTCTTGCGGGACGTTACGCCACTGCCTTATATTCGGCTGCTTCGAAAACCAAGCAATTGGATCAGGTCGAAAAAGATTTGTCTGCTTTCCAAGCTACCCTTAAGGAAGACAAGAAATTGCGAGAACATGTCACCAGCCCCATTATCAACAGGAAGGTTATGAGCACCGCCATGAAAGAAAGTGCTGATAAATTGCGCTGGGCCCCCTCTACTGGCAATTTGTTGGGTCTTTTGGCTGACAATGGTCGCTTAAAACTTTTGGATGGCGTCATCAATGCTTTCCAAGTTATTATGGCTGCCCATCGTGGTGAAGTTGTATGTGAAGTTGTGACTGCCAAGCCATTGGACTCTTCCCAAAACAAACAATTGGAAAGTGCTTTGAAGGTAATACGGCTTGATTAAAAATTGTATCATTAAACTATTATTAAACCTCTAAATGTATTTGTAATCTTGGTAGGCTTTCTTAAAGAACAATCAATCCTTGAAGATCACCTCCCGTGTGGATCCCAGCATCATTGGTGGTATGATTGTTTCTATTGGAGACAAATACGTTGACATGAGCATTGCCAGCAAGGTTAAAATGTATACTGATGTCATTTCCTCTGCCGCTTAAGTTAAATAAAGTTAAAGATAAAATGAAAAATTTGTTTTTTAAGAACACCGAAGTTCTCTAAAAGTTTTAAAGTTAATTTCATATTTAAACTCTATAGATATTATTAATAATATAATGGATTGAAATTGATTCCAAAAAGAACATACCGTTTTAAATAAGATCTAAATAAAAATCTTGGATGTAACATTATAAACAATAAAAATAATGGAAGCTAGAAAAAAAGTTCGAAAATTAAATCCATTAACAAATTAATAGAACAAATAATCATCGTTTTATTTTCGGTTGTTTTCTCATTTTTTGCTATTTTACGTGACCTAGTTTTTTTTAGCCATCATTTATTATACACATTAGACTTTTAAGGAGACAATAAACAAACCAGGTATGGCTTTAAATAAAATTCAAATTAAAATGCACTACGTCAATGATAATAAATAACTTAGATGGGAAATACCATTGTTTTCAAATGTTTACAACATTTTGGTATTAATACAGTTTTCCTTTTAACAGTTTCGACTTGGAAATTAATTTATGCCATGACCTGCTGCTGTACTTTAGGTTGCAATATATGAAAACTAATAAGATAAGACTTGCCAAATACTATTTTTGAATAAAAACATTAGATACAGGCCAGTGAACACGGGAATAACAAAAACGGAAGGCAAATAACAATCCCCTCATTTAACAAACAAAAAACAGACAATTCTTTTTTTTTGTTTTGTTTCATTTGAATAAATTTCATTGAACTCACACGCAGGCGTGTAGGTGTAAAACACAAACCGATATTTTAATCCAATGTTATTTGTGGCCAACAATAGTGTTAAATTTGTTGATGGCGGTATTAAATTAATGCAGATGATATCTGCGTACATATTATGCAATATGTAGTTACAGCCCTTTTTGGTAAAAACTACAAATTTTATGCGAACTCCAATTTTTGCTCTGTTAACATTGTTTTTGATGTTTTTTTTTTTTAATTTATTTTTCTGTTTGCAAAAGTTGATAAGTGTAAGTGTAAATTATTAATACGGTTTAGTATAGTTTTTCGAATTAAACATTAAACATAGAAAACAAGAATCGCTACTAGAATACGACTAAACGTCCTTCTTAACGGACTTGTGCTAAATGCTTCCAAAAGGAATAAAAAAGAATAAATTAATAAAAATGAATTTAAAAAGTGGTGTTATTGTCATATTTAGTTGTTTGCTAACTTTATGTCATACACAAACATACAGTTATCCAGCTCAAACACGGTCTAGTTATAGTTATAGGCAGCCAAGTCTTTACAGTCAATCAAAAACTAATTACCAATCAACATCAAATAGAAACTTTCCAGTCAATACTTCGGCTTATTATAATACTTTTTCAAATCCTGCTTCAAAAAGTTCCTATAGCAAGCAGTCATCGCAAAAAAATTCTTATCCATATAACAGTTCAACAGGATATTATAAAACAACAAATAAGGCCTATCCAGTGAATCGTAACTACGTGGCAACATCACCTTCACAGGGATATTATCGAGCATCAACTTATTCGCCTGCCTCGTCTACATATTCCAACAACGCTAAAGGTTCTTATTATAGCGCCGCGAATTCAGCGACTTCAAAACCGTATCTAGCCAACTCATATGATCAAAATTATAATTCCAAGGACACAACCACCGGTAAATATCGTATTACTAAAGCTGATTCAGAAAATGCGAAATTTGCTGGCGCGGCAAATCAAGAAGGTGAAGAAGATGGTCGTACTGCTTTCTTAAAACGTAGAAAGTTACTTCGGCGTTTTGGTAATCCTTGTTCACCTTTTGGTCGCGACGCTAGTAATGGTGTTACTCCACCACCCAAGGAACAAGGACGTTTTTTGTGGGACATTAATGTGTACAATGTTTATTCACAGGCTGGTGGCGCTGTTGGTTGTGGTGGCTTTGGTGGTGGAGGTGGTATAGCAGGAGGTTTATTGTCAGACCCTATAGCTGCGGCACCTTATTATCCTCCAGGTACTGGTTTAGCAACCTTTTTAAGTTTATTTGCTCCCGGAATATTACAAAATTCCTTAGCCGCCACTGCACGTCCACAACAATTTGCTGATCAATATCAGCAAGACGATAATAATGACTTGCAAAGTGATCCAGAAGTAGATCCGAATTATAATAGACCAGCTCCATTGCCAATAAGAAGACCAAATCAAATCTTATATGATTCAGCTGGAGCGGTAAGTGTAGAGTGAAAACAAAATTTATCTTACATAGGGATTTAAAACATGTTCTTTTGTTTAATATTTCAGCCTCCTATAACTCCTACTCAATTAGTGGGTGGCATTTCCACAACTGTTAATGGCATTATACAACAACTAACTGGCAATGTACAACCAGTTTATGGTTGATACGCACTTAATTTAAAGTCTTTTTTTATGATTTTTATATTGTTATTAAATTATTTGTTAAGAATACCTTTTTGTACGAAAATAAAAACGAAATTAAAAAAAAAATATAAGCTGTAAAGAGTAGTTTTATTTATAAACTAGACTCTAATATACAATAAAATACAATAACTTGTACCTTTGCGGTTTAAAATCAAGCTGAATAAGATTAAAAACTATTTTTTGAAGTTTTAATGAAATGAATTTCAAAAATGGGCTTTCAATTTATGATTTTATATTTCTTATTATAGGATTTTTTTTTTTATTAAAAAATCAATATCTTAAAATACAAATTAAAATTTTTAATATACAAGAAGACAACTGAAAAAAAAATTAAAATAAACAGTAATAGAAAAAATATTAAAATAAAAAAAATTCTTTAAGAACGCTTGTTTCGATATGAAATTGAAGAGAAAAATCAAATATTTTTTGCAAGAAGCGTTTATCAAATATCTGCATCTCATGTGTATAAAGATATCAAAAAATTCAACTTACATTTGAAAAAGAAAACTAGAATTAAAAAAAAAATCCATTTGTACCCTTATAACTTCCACGAAAAGGATTCCTGAATTGTAGGTTATGTAGAAGATCTTCTTCGTTTGCAGTCGGCTACGATCTGCCTTTTCGGAGCATTTGAAAGCCACACGAACGTTTTTGATTGTACTGTTATTCTCAGCGTGCAGCCCAATTCTGTCTTAAGGACGGATATTACAACTCAAAAAATTCGATATGTTTTCGTTGCCTGCACAAATCAGGCAACATACAATAACATAATTTAAAATTAAATGTATATATAAAATAATTTACAAAATTGATTATAATTCACAGAACTACGATTTCGTTTCAGAATGGAAATGGTGTTATTCGATATTTGAAATTTTGAAAGATTTAATGATTTAATGTTCCATTGCTGGACTACTTATGTTTAAATGAAACTATTTGAATAGTATTAACAAAGCAATTGTTAAAAAAAACTGGATTGTTTTTTAATTGTTGTTTTCATCTGTTTACAACAACACTACCGAAAATAATCTATAACAATTGCCTGCATACGAACGTAAGTACTTATAGTGGTGTACGTGTAAGATTTTTATTTTTGGTATGAAGGACAACAAAAACCTGAAACCGAGTTGAAGCAAAAGAGTTCCCTCAATATATACGTGTAAAATAGAGTGTTACTTTGATTAACGGCATACTTGCCTTCATTCAATCTATTCATTTAAAAAAAAAAAAACTTTTTTTCTCTTAAAAATATTTATAAAAACAAGTAATTTAAAATATGGCTTAACAAAGTCTTCTTAAACAATTTTTGAGTATTCGATAAATGAAATTAACCGTGGAAACCGCCATGGCCTCCATAGTAACCACTTTCATGATGATTCTGGCTATAATGGCCACCATAATGACCACCGCCGTAGCCACCATGACCATAACCGCCTGGATAACCACTGTAACCACCATAACCACCTGGGTAGCCGCCATAACCGCCGCCAAAACCACCTCCATAACCGCCAAAACCACCTCCGTATCCGCCATAACCACCGTAGCCGCCATTATAACCGTGATAGCCATGATAACCTCCCGGCCTATGGTAGCCGTGTCCGTAACCGCCGCCATAGCCACCATGGCCATAACCACCACTACCCAAACCTCCGTAAATACCGCTATTTAAGCCTAGAGACAATCCTAGGCCTCCACCTAATAGGCCCAGGGTTCGGCCTTCGGCTTTTACTGGTGCGTCATCTTCGGGTGTGGGTGCGGCTAGAACACAGCCAAATAAAGCCACAATGAATACAATTTTTATGATCTGTAAAAGTACGTTAAAAGAAAAGAAAAAAAAAACGTTAAAACAATCAGTTTAAATATGTAAATTTCTTCAAATTTACTTACAACACTACACATTTCCACTGTTTAATGTTCTTTTGTTTGATTAAGTTTCGAAGAAGCCAATTACTCTTGTTTGGGCTTTAATTTAAGACTGAATTATATTCTTAAACTGTATTTACCTTTTATAGTCATGGGCATATATTGCATATATGTACATACATATGTATATATATGTGCTTGGATATGTATAGAGACAAATACCTTTAGAAACAACAAATAATGAAAATAACTCTTTACATCTTATTCTATAGCCAAGATATTGTTTTTGAGGTTCACACTTCATTATTGGCAGCACAGTGGGTAAGTGAAGTGAAATATGTAGTGGGAATATATTAAATTATAAAGCTTTAAATCTAAACGAAATCCCAGACAACATTTTAATACACCATTTCCAATAGAAATTCTAATGAGAGTCAGCAATTAAATAAAGTCAACGGAGTCCATGCTTGTAACGAATCATGGATTTTTAGTAGTGACATTTGACAGTGACATTTTCTCATTCTCGAAATTGAACAAAAAAAAAAAAAAAAAAGAAAAGGCTGACTGAGTTGCAAACTGTTTGAGATACAGATGCCGAAGGAAAAAAATTAAATTTGATCCTTCTTTGTGATCACCGATTAAAGCACGAAAGGATCCGGAACACGAATATTAATTACGTGTGGACGTTTTAATAAAATGTACACTTTGTAGAACTCACTGGCCCACTGTATGTCATTGCGTAAGTCATCATTTCCATAACAATTCTTAGCACATTAACAGGTTGATGACGATTAAGCAGTGTTTTATTTTCTGGCTTGGGGATCTCCCAGATTTCGGAAATGACCATCAAAAGAAAAATAAAAATCCAAGACAGAGCTACAGAGAGAGAGTGAGAGAGAGAGAATAACAATAAAAAATCAACATTGTTAATAAGATTTAAAAAAAAAAAAACAAATATAATGAGAATGTCAATATTAAAAACGTATTTTTGTTGACAGTAAAATAAAATTAAATAAGCAAACAAATAAAAAAAAAAATTAAATAAAAAAGAGAATTAAATTAGTACGTGCAAAGAATAGAATCTCTGTCGTTAGTTCCAATCAGATTTGCAAAAAATAAAATTTGAATTCCTTTATTTTAGTATGAGAAAATGTATTGAAATTTAAGTTTTTTTCTTTTGGATTTGAAATTGGGTACTTTTTTCAAACAACAACTTCTAACTCATGTTTAATTAATCGCGTGGACTAATAAAATAACTAATAACTGTAAAACCGCATGTATAAAAAATGCAGGAAATTACCCGGCTGGAAGTACCTTAAATTATTTCCACATTTTAAATATTAACGCCTTCCTTGATCGATTAGAGATCTTAATTAAATTTGCTATGTAATCTAATTATTTTAATGGTTTTTTTCTTTTGTTTTTGCCACCTGCTTTAGTTTAAATGTTGACTTTTAATTTTTCTGGCTATGATTCACAAGATCTCCTTATTATATTGCCAGCGAAATAAAGTGTCGGGTGGAATAACCCTTTGAATGTGAATAATTTAAATGGCTACTCTCGCGTTTGAGAATTAATAAAGTAAACGAAAACAATGTCTATTTATTTGGGTTTTAAATTAATGATCTATTATTTATGAAAGACAACGTATGCTTCCTATAGTTAAGTAAACATTTCAGAATTTCAAGAAAATTGTTATACATGCCAACACTGTGAACGAAAATATAGTGGACGTAAGAATTTAATGTTTCACTTTAATTATCACAGGCAGACGAAAGAAAAAGAATCGGGCTAAAACAAATGGTAAAATTTTCAGACAAGTTGACAACCTTGAACTTGACGCGTTTACGCCGACTCTGTAATTCATGCTTATAGCCCACTGGCGGCTGCATTTAGTGCTTTTCGCTCTATCAGACGGCAGCTATTATGCAGCATAGGCAATCCAACAATGCTACGGTATCGTGTAAATATTTGTGTGATTGACTAAGGTTAGATTCTTCGTAAATTCGTCTGATCCTCACTAAATATTCTGAATTTTTACCGTGAAAATAGAACAATGCTCAATTAACTAGAGAAGAAATAAACTCATTTATTGGAATTTTGCTTACATTGGGTGTAATTCATACATACATATACATAATTTGGCCATTACATCCTAGCTTCTCACACCACCCATTTTGTTCGTGTTAATTTTATACATAAGTGGCGGTACCTACAGTTTAAAGTCGACTCCGAACGACAGTTTTTCTGAGAAATTTTTCATGGCAAATTTATTTTTACTCTCAGAGTTTTTGCCAGAAATCTGCTGAGAGAAAGTCACCGAAGAAATATTTTTTCGTACGAGATGTCTGACCTGGGGTTTGAACCGTGGCCTTACGGTCTAATAAGCCAACACACTACATACTAGACTACGATGACTGATGGGTGTAATTCAAGCCCCGGAAATAAGATTATATTGGTAAATAAAGTCATGTATACGAACGCCCTAATTAAAAGCCAATAAATTAGAACATTCATTGTAAGATTACCAGCCAATCAATTAAATAACTTTTCTCGTCTTGCATTCTTTCAGATTGTTTACTTCTTGTAGTTATAAAGAATAGAAGTGTCGGAGGCACTTAGAGAAGAAATGGGTCAGTGAAATTGCCTGAAAAATTTAATGTATCGCTTCTAACTAACTTCGCTTTAGTACGTCAGAACCTGCTGAAGAATTAAAAAATGGGGTTTTGTCAAATCACCTTGAGAGAACTCACCTCAAATCACATTGGCGCCTTGATTTGGACAATTAAGTTTCTTCCGAAAATGCCTATGCATCACTTAAGAAATCTTTTATGATGTTGAAGATGTTTCTGATTTGTTAAAATGGGTAACAGTAATGGCTATGATTGTAATTTCACTTGGCTATTGAATACATATTTGTGTGTATTAATATCAGTGTTAAATAAGTCACCATATACGAGTTTGTAGACTTAACAGGGTACAGGAGATAATTAGAGCCCTCCAATTTAGCCTCTAAACATCTGAAAGTTGACATTCAAAGGTCGAGGTACATTTCAAAAAAATATGATTCTTTAGTTTAGATATGCTTCCAGTCGTGAAGCTGTGTAAATCCAATCATTTCTCATCAGCAGATTCTAAGTGACCCTATGAAAACTATTTCCTTATGTATTTCATAAGATTTTTCTTATTTGGTATACTTTTTTTATTGTCACTCTGTGTACATTTTTTATATGATTTTTTCTTTTCTTAACAAAGATTTGTTGTTGGGGAATTTTTCTAAAGTAAGTTGAAAAGTTACTCAAGTATAACAACATTGGACAATGCTGATGTTGATGATGATGATGACAAGCAAACCATTAAAAATTCTCATGATGATGATTTTTCTTCACTTGTATTTTCATTTAGAATTCAGCATGCGAGACAATGAACGATTTCAAGTTCAAGTTCGAATGTGGGACATTATGCGGTAATGCTCGCATTTGGTTTTTCTGTTAATTTGTTAAAAACATGCAATCAGTGTTACGAAATAATAATTTCAAGATTTTATATGACATCTTCATGTGTTTGTGGTAGAGGTTTTCTTTTTAAATAGAATAAAAAAATTCGGGTTTTTTTAATAAACCAGTAACAAATTTAAATTTTTCTAAAACTATTATTGTTGTTGTTTTTTATGTTTATAAGGCGGAAAAGTATTTTAAATTAAATTTTATGTTTTTTTCTTTCTTAATGTTTTTAGTAGGAATTATCGAAAATTGTGAGATATAAATACTTGGAATCCAAATTCAAACATCGACAGTAGTTTCATTACCAGTTTAGTTGCAACATGACGTTAAAGGTGGATAAAGAAAAACTTAAGAAATTTAATACATTGTCATGAACTCTTTTCTACTTCCTAATTTAGGTTTTAAGTTTATTGGTCCTAATGATCTCATGTTGCTGGGCTCAAATACAGCAGCAGCAGCAGACTCAACAGCAACAGCAACAGCAGTCAAGAGCACAGAGCCGGAGTTTTAATTTGGGCTATGGTGGGCCTTTCGGAGGCGGCTATGGTTCAGCATATGGTCAAAGCAATTCTTATGCCGGTTCTTCATCCTATAATCAGGCCTATGGCGGTTATGGTGGCTATGGGGGCTATGGTGGCAATGGAGGGTATGGGGGCTATGGTGGTTATCCTGGTTACGGTGGCTTTGGCGGTTATGGCGGTTTAGGTGGATATGGCGGCGGCTATGGTGGCTATAATAGCGGTTATAGTGGCTACAAAAGTGGTTATGCTGGCTACAATAGCGGCTATGGTGGTTTTGGCGGCTATGGTGGTCTTTATGGTTAATTTGAAACTTTTGTAATCCAATATAATAAAATAACTGTTAATTTTTTTTTTTTCAAAAACTTAAACATATTAAGCCTGTCTATTTAGTATTTAAATGGTTTAAATTGTCTTTCAAATCATTTGATTTTTTGTCTTTTGCACTGTAATGCGCTTACGTTTTAATTTGTTTGGATTTTGGAGGTCATTAATCTTTATAATTAAATTAATTTTTCGTTTTTTTTTTTTTTTTTTGTTTAAAGTGATTCATTTCTAAGCCATGGTTTGATATTTAGATTTTGGGAAATTACGAAATATTTCTTCGTTTATTTATTCATTTTTTTGTATTTTTATGTAAATTATTGTTTCATAGATATCAACTTCACGTGTTTATTAACCATTTAGAGTATATGGGGGTTCATTTTAGAAACTAATTTGTATCAAATAATTATTTGATAAATAAAGTCTTAGAGCTGCGAGGTTTGTTGCTTTTCCATTAGACGAAATACTTCTATAAAACATTTTGGTGCATAAGGTAAAGCTCTTTTTGGTGATTAAATCTTTAATTTCTTAATCATTGCAAATTCCTTTCGCTGCGTGGATCTCTTACGCTTTGGCAAAGTTTTGTCCAAAGGATCTTGTGAGCAGAATTCGTAAGGCAAATATGCAACGGTAAGCAAGAAATTTATGAATAAACAGAATACATAATGGCAACTTTAACAGTCTTTCCCATTTAAAGCAGCGACCACTAACCACAGAACCCCATACATCAGTATAAATCTCTATTTTATACGTCTATTTATGAGATGTATCTGACGAAGATCTGGTGTTAAAAGTGAGAGCAACGAGATAGTAACATGAAGCAGTTCAGTGTTAAGCGTGTTTCAGCAGTATGTGCAGGACATAACATCAAGCACTTGGTTACATCACTATACATATAAAATAAAAGAAATTTTAAACCTTAACGAAATGTATTCCATAAATTTACCATAATTTTATAGTTTATTAGTTTCTAGCAACTAACGGGTTAAATCGATCGCATCTTTTGTTTGATTGATAAAAATTTTCGAGATGTGTTTGTAAGTTTTTTTTTTCAATGCACATCTTGAGCACGTAAAAAGCGTCCAACATAAAAACCGGATTATTTTCAGGGGCACAGTAATTTTGGGAAAGAAAAACAAAAAACTTAAATTGTGTACTCATGTTTAGAGGTAAAGGCAGAGAAAACAAAACCAAACCTACAAAAAAAAAAAACCCATATACTTAAATGGTATTGGAATGGGGGTTATTTAATAAAAATAAGAAAAAAAAAACGCAAAATGTAAACGACTAAAAGATGAATAAAAGTAAGAGACCGAAATAAATCGGTTTCAGTTTTTACAAGACCAAGAAGCATCCAAATATAGAGGCAATTGGTTGTTATCAAAAATAACTCGTTAAAATAAAATCAAAACATAAAAACAATTAATTTTTTTTTAATCAAAACCCATATAATAAGAATAAAAAAAAAAACAACAAACATGAAAATCATAGTGAGTTTTAGGAAAACAGTGCAAATTTATTGAATTGAAAATGAAAATAACTTTTCCTTTTGTTTTGTTTTTAAAGAATGTTGCTTTATTGGTGGTTTTACTGATGATTGGCTTTGTTGCCGGTGGCAAGTTAAAATTTGTGGCTTTTAAGGGACCCCATTTCGGTTTTGCCGGTGTTAAAGTACGCAAACCCAAATTGTTGGGCCTAAAACATGGCTTTGGTCATGGTTTTGGTCATGGCTTAGGTGGAGGCCATTTACATGGTGGCGGTTTTCACAGCAGCGGTTATGAGCATCATGAATATCATGAATCACATCATAGCAGTGGTGGTTTTGGCGGCGGAGCATGGTTGGGAAAATAATAAATAAATTATTGTTCTCATCATGTTTTCCATATTATCTGTCATACGAATTTATTTAATAAATTATTTTTTAATATTAGTTTATAAGTAAATATGTACACGTGTAGTAAATAAAGTGTCTTTTGAAAAGATCTGTAATTAATATTCCAATTAATTGAATAAATAACTATAAAAATGTATGCACATATAATCAAATTTAAAAAAGAAAAGTTAACTGCAACACAACAAAAAGTAACAACGGGCTCAACCGGGATTTGAACCCGGGACCTCTCGCACCCAAAGCGAGAATCATACCCCTAGACCATTGAGCCTCATGTATTTCAAATGTATAAAATGACTGTTATTCCAAAGCTACTGTGATTTGCTCGTGGTGTATTTTATATTAAGTAGAATCATTCACAATAAAAGTTGTTGTATTTGCTTATTCACAATAATCAGTGGCAGTTGATTTAAAAACCCCTTAAAACGCAAATATTTCTACATTTCCAAACGCGTGATTGTCTTCTACTTCTTTGTTCCGATGGATATCTTGTTTTGCTATATCCATCGGTTCTTGGAGCAATGTAAGCTCCATCAAACTCCATTTGCGTTTCTGAATTATAACATGTATTGGTTGAACATTTTTCATTCACAATCAATTCTGTTGATTATTTGAAAATTTTAACCTTTTTGATGTTGTAAAATTCAATTTGAGAGTTAAAATGGTATATAAATAAATAGAGGCCATAAATAAATTATAAATTATGCAAACACCCTCCAGGAGGCTCAATGGTCTAGGGGTATGATTCTCGCTTTGGGTGCGAGAGGTCCCGGGTTCAAATCCCGGTTGAGCCCGATTAGTTTTTTTTTGGAAAAGAATGTATATATATATATATATATATATATATATAATATGCAAGTACTGTATATATGTATGTAAGCATATGTATTTAAACGAATGCTTTTTTGGTCATTGTCTATTTATTTAAAGAGTCTTATTGTTTTTATAGCCACTACTGCTGTTATTTGTTGTTTTTCCTCTCTTTTTTTGTTGAGTTAATAAATTTTCGTCTGCTGGGCGGCGTTTCCTTTAGATAACTCACCAGAACCTGTAAAAGTGCTTCAATGGTTTTCTTTTTTACGCATAGGAATACTTCCTTTTAAGCGAGGGTTGTATAATAAGTGAGTTGTAAAATATTCTTTTGAATATTATTTTCTAAAATGTGTTCCCATATGTCAACATATTGATTTTGTTTCTTATTTAACAATATTTAAAACTTTTTAAATCGATTGCTCTTAAAAACATTTGGCTTTTTCTAGATTCTGTCTGGAAGTGTATAAGTTAAACCTTCTTTGTAATCTTTTTGATAGATTTCGCAAACTACACTCGTATATTTTATGGTGTTATTTAATTGAAATGATCTCCAGAGTTATTAAAGAATTAATTCTTTAGCAGTCAAGTGGACCTGTCGGGATAGCATAAATCTAAGTAATTGGCATGTCAAGCGTGACTGCATTGGGTTTGTAGACCAGAACGAATAATTTCCTGTTATGTTCTCTGTATAATACAGTACTATTCTGGGGAACAAGAAGTTTGATATCCTTCATGGCTTAAAATTTCATTTCGATGATGAGCCGAATGTTATTTTTAGAATTCCTTTGCCATCCCTATTGGTAAATCATGGAATGTGTTTGGTGGAAGGAGGAACAAAATTGAGAGAAAAGGTCGGTTTTTAAGTGGCTAGGAATCTAAACCCAATGTGAGTAAATGGGTTCCTTACGGGGATCTAATATAGCTCACAGCCGTACTTGTGTAGGATATGTGGAGATGAAGAGAAGTTGAAGATCATAGAGCATCTTATCTGCATGTGCTCGAGCTCTTGGTCGGAAATCCTGTGTAGGGCATTCAATAAAGGTTTCAACTCTCTGTTGTGAACCGATATTGATGCTATGTTAAGTATGATTTTGTTTATTTTATCACTCTCTCTCTCTCTCGTTCTCTCTGATCCCTCTCTTTACTTTCTAGAGATTTTTGATTTTTACGTTTTCTAATATGACTGTAATGTATGCGATGATAGCTTGTGGCTTAGCTTCTAGCTATTGTTGACCTATCTACCTACCTAATCTAATGCTTGAAATGTTTTGAGTTATTTTATTTAAATTTTGTCGTATTATTTGATAATTTTTAAATCATTTTTCCAAAATCGAACGCTGTGCAATGTGTTTGCATTGCGTTGCGGTGAAGACTTAAAATTCACTTATTGATCACACCTCGTCAATTATTTTCAATTATCATTCATTTAAAAGACTGCCAAGGATCTTTTTTTAATACACGGCCTCATGCATTCATATTTATCGTGTATTTATTTGTTTTTGTTTATTTTGCAAGTTTTGTCCATCCATTATCCTTCAGGATATGTTTATATTGTGTATGAGAGAAGAGCTGAGTGGGTGATGTTGACGGTTATGATGATGGTGATGACGATGGTGATGATGACGATATGATGTGCGAAATATGTGTCTTAATGTCTGTCCATTTCAATGTTTATTCTTCATAATATTGAGTTGCTGCTGTTGTTGTTGTTGGTATTGTGATTGTTATTATGATTTCTTGTTAACTTATAAGTACACATGTTTGTGTGTGTGTGTGTGCTTATGTGCATATATTTTCTCAGTTATGATGAAATGAAAACATTTACATATTCAACAAGGAGAAGAAGATGAAGCAGAAGAAGACGACGATGAGAAGAAAAATCAAATTGTGAAATATAATTCATCTTCATCATACCCATCAACCAACCACCATACCGAATGACCGAATATAGACATTAGACACTATCATGGGTTATGCAAAGAATATTACAAACTTATTATGAAGTTCTCGTAACAGGTCTGTTGGATGTGTTAGGTTGGTTGGTAGTCACAACACCAACTCAGACAAATTCAATATGTTATGCCGTGCCAGTATGTTAAGACTAAGACCGTTGGTCAATTGCTTGCTTACTTCCTTGTTTGCTTATCTGTTTATTTTTTGTTTCATCTGTGCTAATTTTTTGCTTTTATTTTTTATTATTTTAAGCATGTTATTTTTCGGTTTCGTTAGTAGATTTTTCTTTCTATTTTTGCCAGCATTTTCAATTAAAAATGAATTGTTTTCTTATTGTCTTCATCATTGTGTTGTTGATGATAAAATGTTTATTTAGGTCCAGTGCGAAAATGGATGCCAAGCATGACGAACTTTTCTACAAGTTGATTGTTGTTGTATAAATATTTTTTTGTTTTTTCATGAGCTGCTTGTTTTTTTATCTCATTGGTACGTACCCAAGACACTATTAATGGAGGAAGTCCATTTCATGCTTCAATGTTAAAAATTCCCACATGTATCGGTGATCAAGATGATTGCTTTTCAAAAAACCAAAAACAAAAAACAGAAAATAGAAAATAGAATTTAAAATACTTTCTAAATGGCTTTCCATTATCTTACAAACACTTGTACTCGAATAACTATCAACTTTTATACAAAGATATCAAACACTTTTCTAAAGAAAACATTTTCAAAGATAGTGTCCATGACCATTCATCGTGGTAGAAAGATAAGAAACAATATGGATGTAAAGGAGGCTTAGAAAGTGTGAGTAAATTCATGTAACGAAAAACACAAATTGTTAAATTCTTAAAGAAAACTTTTTAATATCTTCCAAAAGATGTAGATGGTTCTGGTTGCTCAAATATGTATATTAAAAGTAAAGATAATGAAGTTTAGGAATCATCGAATCACTTTTAGTGGAGTTTTTCATGAAATTGCCATCTTGGTAACACCATTCCAAACTCTTGTTTCGAATATTATGACGGCGCCCAAAATGATAAAAAAGACGTAACGGGCTCAACCGGGATTTGAACCCGGGACCTCTCGCACCCAAAGCGAGAATCATACCCCTAGACCATTGAGCCGGCTATTAACCCTTTTTTGAGAAAACTTGATATTGTCGAGCACGCATGACCCTATTATAGTTGTATTCATTTCGAAAAGGAGGGTTGGATTGATATGGGGGGATGTAGCTCAGATGGTAGAGCGCTCGCTTAGCATGTGAGAGGTACGGGGATCGATGCCCCGCATCTCCAATCTCAGTTTTTGTTTGTCAGTATATTTTAAATAAACTAAAGCCCTGACTAAGCCTATCCAAGTAGGCTATTTCGGTAAAAAAAAAAACATGAGCTCGAATCCGAAAACATGAGTTACAACTTTTATCGTAACAGTATACAGAATATTAAGGCCCAAACCGTGAAATCAACTCTTGATCACTCGCACCTAAAGCGAGAATCACATTACTAGACCATTGAACCGTTCATTTTAACCCTTTACCAGCCAAATGTGGATGTAAAATGTAAATTTCAATTGAAGTATTCGCTTGAGATTGCTCATTATTAGCTGTAACGGTACAAGGGGATGTAGCTCAGATGGTAGAGCGCTCGCTTAGCATGTGAGAGGTACGGGGATCGATGCCCCGCATCTCCAGTTATATATTTTTCTATAGGCGGCTAATCTTACACACTAAATTCCTTTCAAAACATTCATATTTTTTTGTTTATAAGCATGATTGTATTAATCTTAAGTGTTTTTTTTTTCTTTGCAAGAGAATCGTATTAATGTTAAGCGTTTATTTCGTTGGTGTTTTTTTGTTTCACTTCATGTGGGTGGCCTTTTTCAAGTTTTTTAAACGTGAATTATGGGTTTTTGCGGGTCTGCTGCCATAGGTGACAAAAATCAGACACAAAAACAACACCGCCTGCCTACATATACTTTTCCTCTCTCTTTTAGTTGTTTTCACGCGTTGTTGTTGTTGTCATTTTTATGTCCTTTTATTTTATATTTTAGTGTTAAAGAACGTGCCAATAAATTTTTGCACGTTTATTTTTCCAACATTTTTTTCATTTTTTTACACACACACAAACACATAAACGCACACACACATACAATTAAAAGAAGAGAGTGAGAGAAGAAAAAACGTACGAAAAATGTCACGATGATAATAATAATCATAATAAATGTATGAGTATGTATGTATGTGTGGGTGCGTTTGTCGAATTTGCCTGAGAATACTGAATAATTTTTGAAACTCTTAAGAAATCCTGATATATTACCGTTAGAAATGTATACAGTGAATAGGCCATAAATTTCGAAAGATTCATTCTTAAAAAGATGGACGTGTTTTGCATAACATTTATTCCATTTGAAAATGGAAAGTTTAACTTGAAATTGATTTTCTTTTTGCTGTTGTATGCCGTGAATATTTTTAATTGAGTTTGTTAAACATAAAATGCCAATATTATTAGTATAAACATACATACACACATATATTATTCAAATTTACACAATACTTTATAATCAAGGTTTTCTGGTAAATAAAGCGTTCAAACAAATACTTTATTTACTGCATAATTTGGAATGTGGTGCTTAGGTAAAATAATTATAGTTTCCATAAAAGCTTTCATCTAAAACTTCCAAGAATGCTTCAGAACAGTTTCTTTTAGTTGAAAGAGGTCATCACCCAGCTTCAATCATGGCTTTGGGGGTATATGTTTATACCATGTGCTTACTAACTTTCATTCTGGGAACAAGAGCTTAAAACATAGGCCGAAGTTAAACAAGAAACCGTTTTTGTAGCTGCTATACAATCATCTAGCCATTCTATATTCCAAAATTAGCTGTGGACTTTCTACCAAGATTCTGTGCCAGCTCATAAAGCTAAAACGTCACAAGCCTGACTCCAAAATAATTTACCAGCATTCATTTCCACTGGAGTATGGCCCTCTGGTAGTTCTGATTTGAACCCCCGCTGAACTACAAATTGCGGACAATTTTTGAGAATACGCTTTACCAGAAAATATAGCTGAACATTGATTCTCTTAAGACAGGGTTGATTCATATTGTGACCAATTGTGAGCCGCTATTGATGATAGGAGAGTACGACTTAAGGCATGCGTGAAAATATAAGGTGGACATTTTGAATAATATTTGCTCGTTGTATACAATACTTAAAGCGTCTTTTGCTGTAATTTCTCTATTATTGATATCTTTTTTGGATGCCATAAAGTTATAAAAACGTTAATAAAGTTTTAGAACAGAATCATATATCATAATGTCACTCGATGTGGGATCCATATTTCAAGGGGCCAAGTAGAGACTGTTGGTTTACTTGTATTCTCTCGCTCTTAGACTGTCGTAATGTTAAGTTCCCCGGATGCCTTTTAAATTTTTATCCGAAATTTACATTTTAAGCTACTTTAAGTTGTTTACTTGATCAATAGGCCTTCAAATCAAGAAATTTATTAAATTTTTTTTAATCCAGTATTCAGGATTTTTAAACAAGAGTTTACTTAACTTTTTCTAAAATTTATTTATTAAATAAATACTTACACAGGATTAAACTGGAAAGGATGGCACAAGTAAATTATTTGCACAAGTTTTTAACGCCCACATGCAGAGCTTGAATGGTATGAATGATGATAAACTTTTATTTAAAATTTTAATTTTTCTAAACATCGTTTATGTGGTATAAGTATGAGGAGAAGTCAACGGATATCGTTGACAATTGCTTTTATTGTAGTTTTTCCTTGTTTTACAGAAAATAAATTGAATGAATCCAGGGGAACAATGTCAGGCAGTGTCACCCAAGTACATAAAATTGTATGCCTTTAAGGGTTTTTTTGTTGTTTGTTTTTCAATATAAAACATGTCTGAACGTTTTTCTTTAGTTTTAATCTCATTTTATTTCATTATTTTACAACAAATGCAACAATAACAACAAATAAAATGACCACAACATTTAAGCTGACTACTGGCAAAACGAAATCGAACAGAACTAAGCTGAATTCTTGTTGTAGTTGTTGTTGGTTGGTTGGCTGGTCAACAGAACAACATACTACATACGTATAACAGATTCAGTGTTAAGGGGAGCCCTAAATGGTTTACGCCTTATTGTTTGTGTTGTAGTTGCTAAACATTTTATTGTTGGCAACGTCAGCCAATTTTATCTTTTAACCGGCTATATCTTAACAATCGCATAACAATAAGGATTTTTTTGTATCTCTTTCTCATTTTATCTTTCAATACCCCCGCCCTCCTACCGTTTCATGTGACCGAAACTGGCCACCAACTTCCTGACGGCCAGTTGGAATTAAATCTTCATAAAACTTTTCTGAATTCAGTTCATTATGTACAGACATACATACATACGTACATACATACAAATAGATTGTTCAGTTGTTAGTTTGTATGGTCTTTTAACGAATTCAATTGCTTTCAATGAACATTAAATATGAGCATTACAACTGATTCAATTCCTCTGTTAAATGTTTGCGAAGCGTTTAAGTAGAAAATATTACGATAAACAAAATTATTACGAATAAATGCATACACAGATTCGTTTAATTTTGAACAGAACATTATTAAGCAGCCGTTCTTAAATGCGGAACAACAAGTCTCTTATTAAATATGATTGGTTTTCATAAATTTCTTCCCCAGCAAATGCTCTATAAATATGAATCGTACAAAAACAATAAATTAAGAGCAAACATTATGGGAAAGCATAAAATTCGCGAAATTGTGAATAAATGTAGTTCACTAGGCTGGCAGTAGTAATATGCCTATGAACCATTTTCTTTACATATTAAACAGATGGAGTCAAAGTCATGTCAAAATATTATCAAAATACTGTATGAATCAAATGCAATTTAAGAATACATAATTATAAGATGAGAACTATCAAGTTTTTTGTGAAGATGAACTCGGAAACTATATCTTCACTAGATGACTGAAGTTGGAGACCAGAAAGTTCAAGTTCAACAGCGGTCATCACATTTCTACTTCCTTCCTGAACCTCTTAACTTATAAGACTTTAGTAATAAAGTAAAATAATATTATTGTATTGCTGTGGAAGACTTTTAGTAGTGAGCTAGTACCACGACCTGGATTTAGACATTGTTTTTCCATTTTGGACTCTTTGTCTCCCTCCATAGGCAATTGAGTAGCAGAAACCTCTCTTGTAAGACAAAACTAATACTCTATGAGACGCTCGTCCTCCCCTGCAGAGGCTTGAACACTATTAAGAAATGGTGCAACAGCCTTGGTAATATTCGAGGAAAAAATCTTACTTAAGATCTACGGTCCAGTACGAGTTGGCGATGATTTTCGCATCCGATTCAACAATGTGCTGTATAAGCTCTTTAACGACATGGACGTTGTGCAGTGTGTTAACATCTAGTGGATGAGCTAGCTCTGCTTTGTTGTTCGAATGGAGGAGGATGCTCCGGCGAGACGGAAGCGGAAGTAGACGAAGAAGACGAACTTGTTTGCTTTGGAAGGACCAAATCGAGGAAGCCTTGTCATCGATTGGTGTGACCAATTCAATTCGCAATACGCAGATGCGCCTGGGTGGATGTGCTAAGGCAGGCCGAAATCTTTTAACCGGGTTGTTAATGGCCAATTAAGTAAGTAAGTACTGGTTACTCCCCATGCTTCAATTGGAATTAAAGAATTAAATACACGTATTTAAGGTTTGCGTATTCAGCTCTGTTCATATTTCTAGATTAAGTCTTGTCTGAACCTGTATTTGACATCCGATTCTTGAAGACAATTCTAATTATGAAAATCTTGTTTTGCAATTACTGCTTAGGAGAGAAGAGAACGATGAAATCGAACATGTATTAAAAAAGCAACTCAAGACGGTCATTGCATATGTACAGATACCGTTACCACCTATAGGGTATTTGTTGTTATACTTGATTAAGCACTTTATTTATATGACAAATATGCCAGAATCTCATACAAAGCAAAAAATTCAATTAAATTTATGAAAAACAAAAGGATTTGCTTTTTTTTATTGCAATAAACATGCAAAACTTAAAGCCAAACGAAAACATAATAAATCTGCAACAAAATTTTGCTGCATGCAACAGCTAACGTTGCATATCGTTGTTGCTTTTATTTACTCAACGTAATATTTGTAGGCATTGTAAATTCATTTGTTAATTTGCTGGATAAATGCCGTCCGTCCAAGTAAGTTTACATAACCACATGACTGTCCTCAATAACATTTCCCATACATAAGCAAATAATAACAACAACAACCAATATCCCTTCCCGATTGTCATTCATTTTGCACACTGTGCGCCAGTATCATGTTGTCAATTTCATTATTGCCATAGCAACGACTACTCCTGCACTCCTTCACCTTCCACTCTGTAAGCAAAACAACAGGTGGATGCAGGCTTTTTGTCGAGTTGGTTGTCTACACATGTATGTACGTTTGTTATCGTTGAATGTGTCAACTCACATTTGCTGGATATCAGCACATATGACATCTATCTATAGTTACTCCATTTAGATGCAAAAAAAAACCAGCAGCAGCAATAAAAAATTGTTCAAACCAATATGATGACATACAGATACTGAATCTTTTTTTACTATAATTTTTTATGCAACTTTTTTTTGTTTCGTATCACATCTAGATTTAGAGTTTTAAATTTTTTTTTTTTTTTTTTTTTGGACAGTTTTAGGAAGGAAATTGAAATAATAGTAGCGCTGATCAGATATTCATATTGTTGGTGTAGTTGAGTTTCTATTGATTTGTGTTTCATTCAATAGAATGCAAGTGAATACTAGTACCATGATGTACTTTTTGAAATGGAAGGCAATAAATCGAATTTTTGGAAAATTTTTAAAGTCCCAGCCTAGATATTGAATACATCTGAACTAAAATAGGTATGTATTTAGCATTGGTTTATTTTAACTCAAATCATTTATAAATTTAATATGGAAAATGCAAGTCATCGATGACTTTACCGTAGAAAATGCAAGTCACCGCCAAATTTAGTATGGAAAATGCAAGTTCTTTGGAAAATTCAAGACATTGACAAATTTTCTGTAGAAAATGCAAGTCATCGACAAATTTACAATGGAAAATGCAAGTCATCGACAAATTTACAATGGAAAATGCAAGTTGTTAGCATATTTAATTTGGAAAATGCAAGTCATTGGTAAATTTTCTGTAGAAAATGCAAGTCATTGATAACTTTACTATATTAAATGCAAGTCATTGACAAATTTACTTTGTAAAATGCAAATTATCGCCAACTTTACCATAGAAATTGCAAGTCATCGGCAAATTTACTTTGGAAATTGCAAGACGTTGAAAAATTTTCTGCAGAAAATGCAAGACATTGACAATTTAAATATAGAAAATGCAAGGCATTGGCAAATTTGTTGTAAAAAATGCAAATCATCGACCACTTCACTATAGAAAATGCAGGGCGTTGGAAAATTTCCTATGCAAGTCATGGACAAATATTGCGATATTTTGATCCTTACTGACATGAGAAACATTAACAATAGGATTGCGAACAGAAGTTCAATGTCTGAAAAGGATTTGAAGACTAGCCTGTCCTGCCATAATGGAGGCATTAAAATCTACTCAACAGACTCGAATGGATGCCATACTTGTCTATTCAAATATAAATTTTAGGGCTTTCTAAATTGACAAAATCTGCCTAATTATGTATCTTTATGACTTTGTCTTTAACAAAATTTATTCCATGTCACCAAATGTAGACAGTTTCGTAGCAATTATTGCTTTGAATCATTGGAGCGAATAGAGCGACGAGCCGTGCATTGAGCAAGGTAAGTATGAATACCGAGACAGTCAGCCATTTATAGAAATGAAATGACCGACAAAAGTGCTAGAGGTTAATCGGCTCTAAGCTCCCTAGAGTAAAAGGAATATATGTTATCAAAGTGCAGAGTGTGGTTTGCGTCTCCCTAAATTTATAATTCGAATATAATTGATAAGTAGGTTTAAATAGTATGAGTATAGTTGTTTACCTGCAGAATATATAGAAAATAAGATTACTGGAATATTGCTGCTGAACTTTGCAAAATAGGTCTGCGATCCAATTTCTCTATCCCCCCTATGGTGCGGTCGCCAGTGCAATTAGCAACCAATAATATATTGGGAAAAGTATTACTTTATTTTATATATACAAATATATTTGAAAAAAGTACCGTTTAGAATCGACTATATATATGGGTACTATTTAGATTTAAAGGCCCCGGCGAGATTCGAACTCACGATCTCCTGTTTACTAGACAGGCGCTTTAACCAACTAAGCCACGGCGCCTTGTTCCTTGTGACCATAACTTCATAGTCCTCATCCAGAAGATTAGAGAGGAGCGAAAACTATTTTAACAAATTGAATCGGTTATTTTTATTGAATTTTTTAACAAATAAAAAAAAAAATAAAATGTTGGCAATAATTTATTGTAATAGACAACACTGTTGCTGTTGCTATTGTTATTGTTTTCTTTTTTTTTTATAAAAATACAAAATTTATTTCGTAAATTAAGACCAAAAAAAAAAAGCAAAAAAAAAAAAAAAAGAAATTCCAAACTTATGGGTATAATTTTTTCAACGAACACTTTGGGATTCAGTAGTCTAAATTTATTTGGGGCCTTTAAAGTGGGTGATGATCAAGTGAATACCGTAGGTGGTATATTTTCCAATATTAATCTCGATCGTGGACCGTTGGTTGCGGGATTTTTTGGCGAAACAACTGTGTTGGTATCTTTAAAGAAAAACTATTGAACAGAAATTCTTTGAAATTTAATTTTCTCAGCGCAGGACATGCGGTTAATCTGAATTATGCGAGCATATCTGATGTCGGCGAAAACATACAGGCCGGCATACGCATGCGTTTATACGCTGATGAATATGTTAGTTGGGACATAAATTGTGCACACAGCATTACAAATCTGTTTGGAACAGTTAAATTTTCCCGTTACTCTGGCAATATGTGTTATACATTTGCCGATGGTTTTCTATTATCTTTTGGGATTACTCATACGCCCCTATTTAATGCCACCACTGCAGACTTTATAATAAAAATGAATTTGTGGAAATCAGCGGGTGAAGCAGTTAACGTTGACCTCACCAGCAATATGTCCATCTATGTACAGGGCCCTCTACTTGGTCGTCATAATGGGGTGCTCTCTTTGACCATATCATACGATTGGCTCTGTAACAAGCATCATTTATTGGAGAAACCACCTATGCTGGAATCTTTAGGAAACTAAATATGCTGAAAGAAACACTTTTAAAAGGCTGTGTAATGTTTAAATTTAAGTTGCTTGTAAATAATGTGTGTAACAATAAAAATTTGCATGTTTAATGTCTCTTTATTACCAAATGATGATGACCATAAAAACTGTCTTGACTTGACGCAAAGCCTTGTGATTATCTGGCAAAAACATTGTCAAATTTACATAAAATATTATGCCAAAGAGAAAAGAGAGAAAAAAATGAATTGAATTTTATTCTGTTGTGCTATCTTTAAGGAGATTTTTTGTTCAGTTTTTTAATTGTTTTGTTACAAAAAAAAAAGAAAGAAAATAACTTTACAAGCATAATGTTTTATTGAAAGCGTTAAAAACGTTAAACGTGCTTGAAAAACTTTATTAAATTGATATTGTAGTATGAGAGATATCACAACTATAGCGACAGTCTTCTCTAATTCTAATACCAAGACTGCACAAAATGACAGTGTTCATAGGACAAGCTTTTCAAGACGGCTTAGACAACAACAATGACTCCATGACGATAACATTGAAAATAACAAGATACAGTGGTGGCCACGAATTTAAGACACGCCATTTTACTTATACATTGTAATCATTTTTACATCTTATCAAAAATATTTTAGGTATATTTTTCTTAAGATTTTAGTAACATTAGGAAGAAAAATTAATAATATTTTGCTATCTATATTTGGTAAAAAAATTTTATTTACACACTATATATATCAAAACAAAATGCTAGTCGGGATTTGATATTTTTTTGACACAAGTGGTTTACGTTGTGCAATACACCCACGCAAGTTTTTCTCATTTAGACATCTTCTTATTGCCCTGGACGAAATATCAATACCAAAATCCAATACAATTTTATTTTTTATTTTACTTGAGCTCGTGAAAGGATTATTAGCAGCTACTTTAGGGTGTGGTTTTTCGGGCTCTAGGTTGCTGTTTGACATTTTTGGTGGTACCATGTTGCTTGATGTGTTCCAGCACGTTGTAAATCTTGCATCTAGAACATTTAAACAGCTTGGATATCTCCATTATTATTTTTCCATCAAATTTTGGTTGTTGGATCAGTTTTCGCTCGGCATCGGTATTCCAAGTACCTCTGGCCATTTATAATTAAATATTTCTATGAATTCCAACATAATATAAAATAAAACATTCGTTGCTCAACGTTTAGCTTCAAAAAACACCAAAAAATCACTTAAAAACCAGATATTTCTGAAATGTCTTAAATTCGTGGCCAATTTCAAATAAACGTTTTTACAATAATATGATCAAAAACCAACAAAATGTAAAAAGAAACAGAATACAATAATGGTACTTTTTCTTAACATTACAGGGTACATAGAAGAATAAAGAATATCAATTTTGATATTACAGGATTGTAAATATTATCACAACTAAATCAGTCATATGTCGTGTCTTAAATTCGTGGCCACCACTGTATATACATAGTTCATTCCTGGTGGCATGACGTTTTTCGAATGTTCACGACCTGAGACAGCGCAGTTTTAACCAGAAGAATTATATCTTTTGTGCTACTGATTTGCTTAAAATAATTTAATGGTGGCGAATCATATTAAGGGGCTAATATACTAATACAGTATTAATTATTATGGCTGTATTAGCCAGTTTAAAGTCGACTCCAAACGACAGATTTTTGAGAAACTTATCATGGCAATTTTATTTACTCTCAGAGTTTTTGCCAGAAATCTGCTGAGAAGAAGTCGCCGAAGAAATGTGTTTTTTCATATTTCGTTCAGTTTGATCCGAGGCCTCACGTCTAATACGCCAACACACTACCTACTAGACCACGGCGACTTTTTATACCTTAATTGTTTAATAAAATTGTTAAATATTGACGGATCAAAAATATCCTAGTTCGAGCTAAACCTACTCGTCCCAAAATTGCAGCGAAATCGTTCAAGTAGTTTTTGCTAAATAGTGGTCGCCAAGTAGAAAAAAGAGATTTTACCTGAACGCGTTGTACTATTTTGTATTTTATTCCTTCTTTTCATATCGTTTTGGGAGGAAAGAAGATTTTTATCTTATTTCTATGGCTCTAAAGTAACTAAAACCGTGAACTACTATTTACCACTCTTAGAATTTCAGTAACAGTTATGCTGTACTCTACTTGAAGATATTCCTTCTGATCAGTTTGATATGAAATAGATTTCAGAATAAATACTTCTGTAAAGTCGCATTTTCTTTTTTGTTCTTATGGAGCAGAAGGACATAAATTTGTTAAACTTGCTGCCACTTGATTTACTTTATTTTCTATCACTGCTGCTGAATGAAGACTTTTAAACCTGCGGAGTGGTGTGTATCTGTCACCCGCCGCCTACACTACCACCAACTCCTCCTTAAGATGAGATTGTTTATACATTTTTGGCATTTAAATATGTATGTATGTATGTATGTATATATGTATAAATTAAATATTGACTTTTTCAACAATGAAAAACCACAAATTTGTTTTTCTTTACCTTTATTTTTTTCCCTCTCGTGTTGATGAATAACATTTTTACCTTCAAAATCCTCTACAAGAATAATAAACGAAAGTTAACCTTAAAGAAGACACCACCAGCAGGAGGAGTAGCAGCAGCAGTAGCAATGGCAGGGAATAACTCATCTATTCAATGCAGATTACAAATAAGAAGGTTAAGGCGAAGTATTTGTGTATCGGTGTGTCGATGTGATTGTATGCGTGAGATTGTGGCTTTGAAATTGGCAAATTTATCTGGGATTAAGTTGAGATTATGGCAGCTGACATGACTTTTTTTTCTTTCTTTCTTTTGGTTGTTGTTGTTTGAATGTTAAAATATCAAAAGCATGATTAAGTTGTTCTTTTTAAACACAAATAAATAAATAATTTGACTTGCTTCCCTCCTTTCCCCAAATTATCTTTATTTGTTATTAAAAAAAATACAAAATTTTCTTACTTTTCGAAAGAAAATTTTACCCTTAAAAACATAAAATACTTAGAAGAGAAAAAAACTACTTGAATAGCTTATTTTTTTTACTATTCATGACTTACAATGCTGGCAATGGTTTGGTAATAACGGCATTACTCTTCTTCTATTTTTATGTGTTAAGCTTTTGGAAAATTATTTGAAAATAAAATTAATAACGTTTCAAAATTTTCATGACAAGCATTATTATGGCCAAATTATACTGCTACCTACGTACACCTTATTATAAACAGTATATTTTCCATCTCATTTTCCTACTTCTTCTCTTTTTTGATTGCCTCTTGTTGTTTCTGTTCTTTTTTCCTCTAAGAAACTTTGCCCCTGTATTAGTTGAGTACAACATATCTATTTGGAGTATCTTTACGTATTTTGTATCTCTATTTCATAGATACAGTCTGTATCTGTGTGTGTGCGTGTGTGTATTTAGTGGGTATGCAAAGCAATTTATTATGAATTATTTTTATGACACTTAACGTAACATTGAACACGAGGATACAATTTAATGGCATCTGCATTTTTGGAAAATTTTCTTCAAAAAACGATATTCTATTGTGTATGTAAGTAAGCATGTATGTATGTTTATATGTGTGCCAGTAATAAAAATAAATATTATATTTGATTGTGCATGTATTGCGTTTTATTAAAAAGAAATTTTAAAATTTGCAATAAAAAATATTTCAAAATAAAAAAAAAATTTAGAAGCACAATGCCATCAGGGCATTAGGTAGGGCATGTAGGTAGGAAAGGCTAAAGGAGACGAGACCAATCAAGTGTCTCATGCCTATTGGCATACACCTAAGCCATCAAGCAGGCTTGAGGCATATTTCAATACTACTACTTCGATTCGAATACTGCTTTAATCCTTTGAATTTCAAAAGTATTTTGAAGAAAAACAAAAACTCACTTCTTCTCTTGCTTTTGTAAATGATTGGCTTTTAAAATTTTCTGAAATTTTTTGCACAAATCCAAAGATAAACCCGTATTGCTTAAGTTCAGATCTTTTAGAATCTTATTGAACCCAATAACCTTAAACAAATGTTTGCCAAACTCCTAGAAACCGAGAAAAAAAACAAATGTTGTTCATCATCTACAATTTCAACAATTTTTGTGAATAAACTTACGATTCCTAAATAATTATTCGAAGCATCTATGAACCATAAAGTCTTGTTTTCAACCACCAGCTGCATAAAGGCTTTGGTAATCGACTCATCAAGTGAACAGCCGGCAATATCTAAATAAATAATGGGCAGAGCTTCCAATACCATAAATATAGAAGCGGCACCATCGCTGCCAATGGGATTTAAACGCAAGCTTAATTTCTCCAACGATAAGCTTTTCAGCACCTTGCTGAGTATGTAAGCACCCTCAGAAGCTGACAAAAGATTTACAGAAATTGTAATTTCTTTAATTGAATAAATTTAAATTGAATTTGTTGGTTTTATGTTCGTTCATCAGTCATACGTACATATTTTGTTATTGCTTAAATCCAAATATTTTAATGTTCCAAAAGATTCCTTGTTGCAAGAGTTTAAAAACTGCCGGATGCCCTCATCACCTAAACTACAGTGTTCGAGTGAAAGTGTGGACAGGTAGTGGCAACCCTTATCTAAACTATGAGCAAATAATCCCAACTGATAGGCTTCCAATTTCGTATTGTGTAAACTTCTCAACAATGTTCCAAGAAAACATACATATGTACATATAAAAACAAAGAAAATATTGTTTTTGTTTTTGCAATTTCTACAAAGGCACACAGTCTGAGGCAGGTGTGTTATCAAATGTCTTACCAGAAATGTAACAACTCATGACATTGCTGTAGTCCTCGTGCAAGCAGCGAAGCATCTCGACGCGATAACATATTACAGCCCAAATAGAATTGCGTGCCTATAGTCTTCGTACAATATGTCAGACGTAATGTATGCAATTCCGGTAGATTTCGCAAAATGAAATCAAGTGGAATGTGATCTGAAACAAGAAGTCACTGTCACTGGTGAAAATGGAATGGTATGGAATGGAAAGCATGTCTTGGCTTTGTTGATTTCCTTACCGTTTTGGCCATTCATGCTGGGCTGTAGGCAGTTTATCTCCAATTGATTTATATACGCTGCACAAATGTCCAATGTTGCCTGCACCCTCTCCAACTCGTAGTCAGTTGGTGTTACATTTTCAATAAACTCTTGCAGATGTCGTTCCATGTAAATGTTAATCCAAGGTTTTGTTTTGCTTTTCCTTCTGCCAGCATTTGTTTGCTCAACTGCTCTGCTTTGCTCTGTACTACTACTGTGTTGGGGTTGTGGCTGTGGCAAATGTAAGGGTTGGGTTTGATACATGTACTGCTGGTAATAGAGTGTCTTCCAACGGTGTTGGTAACTGTTACGCCAAAAGAAATCATCCTCTATGTGGCAGCTTAAAATCTTTAGAGGAAGATTTACATTCAAGTTGCTTAAAATATAGTTACGGTCCTCTTGACGTTCCACTTCCTTAAAGATGGGATTGTCTACAACAACAAAACAACAAAAATAAAAAGGTGTATCAATGAAAATCATTGGCTTTTACAATAACTGACTGACTGTCTTACCACACCAATTCTCCAGCAGTGCATCCAATACTAAATGCCTCAGATTTTTCACTTTTTTCATTGTCGTCTCAATGCCATCGATAATGTTTAATGTGTTGTTGCTGTGTATATTCGGCAGCAGGCATGTACTTGGATCGAAATACGCTTTGAAAGTGTTAAAACTAACGGTTGAGGGGAACTCTACATATGTAAAATCCATGTCATGTGTAAAACTGAAGAGTTTTGGTGTGAAATTCTTTGTTTTTTCTTTTTTTGGAAATATTTTAGTATTGTTGACAGGGCCATAATTTCATTGTCATGGTTACATGGAAGTTTCTGTTGTAAGTAATGATTGTTGGGTGATTAATTTCGTATATCAATATAAACTTGTTCATTAAAAAATTGTTTTTATGTATGCATTATACGAGGGTTGCTGTTAAATATAAGCAGAAGCACATACATACATAACAGGAACAAGTTTAAAGGAGCAACCGCGCTGAGAGCTAAGCATGCCATGTTAAGTTCGTTAGATTACTGTTCCCCTACGATACGCTAATTTGGTATTGTAGGCAATCTAATCCCACATATGCGCGCAATTATATGTAGGTACCAGGTGAAACCGATGATGCCACAGTTTAAGGCTTTATCCTAATTTATTATGAATATCTAGTACACATTATGGTGCATGGGGCCTTTGTTAGGAGCCAAATGGGTTATGCCCATTTAATCAAACTTGTCTGGTACAAAAATTTAGAAACAATTTCTAACACACTTATGCTATGGAAATGAAATTCTTTTATTGATCGACAGAAAATTCAATTCTATTTGGGTGCAATGAAAAAAAAATTCATGTGTTTCCGCCCGGGATCGAACCGGGGGCCTTCCGCGTGTTAGGCGGATGTGATAACCACTACACCACGGAAACCACAAATACCGTTATGTTGAATTACTATTTATTTATTTTTTTTTATTTTAGCCACCAAGTAAAAGGGGCTTTTGAAGGAAATAGTTTTGAAGAGGTAGTGATAGTTTTTATGCATATTTCAATGAACTATGTAAACTAGTTTTCTTAACATACTATTGGCATTGATGTAACAACAGGGGATGTAGCTCAGATGGTAGAGCGCTCGCTTAGCATGTGAGAGGTACGGGGATCGATGCCCCGCATCTCCAGTAATTTTTTTTATTAAATTATTATGCTTTTTAACATAATTTTGTCTTATTTATTTTTAAGTATTTAAGAAGTTACCCTTTTAATTTAATTAATAACGGTTATAGGCATAATCTATCATTTAATTTTCTTTATTATTCTGCGTCTTTCAGTCTCATCCCTTAAATATGCTGAAACTTTGTTAGCATTAAAACGTTTTGCTGACCTTTGGAAATTATTACTTGGATTTCTAAATTATCCCATTCATATTGACCCATTTCAAAACTTTTATTAAAAGCTCATACATACATAGTATAATTAATAATAAGGATTGAGAAAGACAATGGCAGACAATTAACTCAAGTTGCTTTCAATTACAATTATTCGTTAAAATGTTGAATCAACAGAAATTTTCTCATATTTTTTTTTGTTTAACAATTAATTCTTTATAAATAACAAATTAAAAAAAAAAAATAAAAACGTTTTATCTTAATCGAAAATCTTTTTGCTATCGATTATTTTTGAAATAGAAATGAAAGAAACATTTTGAAAATTACCAGAGACAATTATGGTTGTGGCAACCATCTTCTTTAACGGTATTATAAATCAAAAATGAAATATTCGTTAAACCATAAAAGATTTATGCGGTGCTAAATATAAAACTTTTATCATATCACTTGATTTTTGTTGTTGTTGGTTCTTTTTTTTTTGTTTTATTTTTGCTTCGAAACTTTTTTATACAATTTTTTTTCTGTTTTTTCCCGTTTTTTAAAGTGTTTTGGTTGGTAACGGTGTAGTTTTATTTATTTTTGTTTTCATATTTGTTTTTCCCATATACGAAGAGACAGACATAAACATTTACAAAAATTCAAAATAACAAAATATTGTATTTTTAAAATGTCAGAACAGAAGTTTAAAAGAGTAATTAGTAATAAATTTTTTCTATCGAAATTGAATTTGGATTGGATGGCTTCTCGAAGACACACATTTATTTTGGGAAAGGGAAATATGTACTTGTTTTTTAATATCGTTTACAATTTCCTTTTTTTACTTTGGATTGATCTTCGTTCCTACTTTTGCTGTGTATATAAGCAAAATGCTTAAAGTTTTCAATATGATCGGTAATCATTTATTGTTAAAAAAAATGTTTCAAAATATATTCTTAAAACTTCGTATAGAAAATAAAACGGGTATCACTCAGCACCATAACTTGTGATCTCAAAATCGTCTCAATGGAAGAGTGCACAACTGTCAAGATGGCACAACTCCTCATGTCAAATCCGATTTAATGGCAATGTAGTAGTAATATTTACATATATTTAAAACGTATCTGCAATTATAATAACGTTCCTGCAAGTAAAATTACTGAATTCGAATGCCTGTGATATTATTTCGTTGACAAAATTTCATTCCGAATAAGTGACGTTTTAAGGCTAAGTGTTAGGTTAGGTTATATTGGCAGCCGCCACAATAAGCATTGCTTGCTAAGGAACTATGAGGTTACGTTGTAATATCGATATTTCTTACTTCGTTACAAAATTATAACTTCTGGCTCGCATCTCAGATGCGGTTGCAAATAAAATTAGTTCTGGCTACACACGTTCTGTCAATAAATTTTGGTTGACAGAGAAGGTGTTCTAAGGTCTCCTCTTCTGTCGTGTCTTTAGAGTTTCTGCACAAGTCGTCAGTAGAAATTCCCATCCTCCAGTCATGTGGTTTCTCACAGGCGGTGATAGAGAAGATGTCTCCTCTTCTTGCTAGTCATTATAGTCCCTTGATAAGCTATTATGAGGTACCCATAGCCTCCAGTTGTGTGCACCCATTTGTTTCGCATTAACTGCTAAGGGGTTCCGAAAATGGAAAGAAGATAACATTACACATAAATAATTTATCATAAATCGATTCTGATAAACCCTTTTGAAGAATGCTTTTATATTTTGTTTATTAAATTTATAATTAAATTCTTATGTAATACACCAGTAAGGACATAATAATAAGAGATTAATAATAAGTAAGAAATTTTGAAATAGCATGTGCAAATACATATGTATGTATATTTGAATAGTTTGAATGTTCAATCCGAAATCAATAGCAAATGCTTTAACGTTTTGTTTTTCTATGAGATACAATTTAAATGCTATTATTCTTTTAAAGTTCTGTTTTTATATATGAAATCAATTTTTTTATAAGACGAGTAACAACAGTTTGAAAAACCTTTTAAACGTATGAAGAAATATCCCTTCCACGTAAAATTAAAATTCACTTAACGCAAAAACCTCTCACAATTCATTCATATATGAATGTACATATGTACATATAACGGACCTGTTACTAATACCGTTTTTGTTTTTTAATCCACATTCGAATGTAAAATTTCCATTTATTCATCGTCGTCATTGAAAATTTTTGCATTTCGTATAGAAAATAATGCTTCGAGTCCTAAATAAACAGAAAAACATTAAAATTAAAAAGAACGAAGAAATAAAAAAAAAGGAAACAATAATACAAAATGCAGACAGGAAAAACAATTTGATTTTAATTGAAAATTGTTATAATAAGCGAAATATGTTGGGAAAAACGGTTGAATTTTCTTTCATTTTTTTTTATAAAATATTCATTCTCATTTAAAATTAAAAAAAACAAGTACAAATGTTTGTGTGAGTATATGTGTGAAGTGAAAAAAATAATTATTTTTTATAAATTGTTAAAAGAAATTCCTCAACAATATGTCAACAAATTGTTTACAATTAAAATGAGAGAAAAAGTTGCAACAATATTCTCTAAAATACCGAAAAGAAAAGCAAAATTATAAGCGAAACAAATCACCCGCAGCCATTTCATTATCTTTTCTTGTTACCTTCGTACGAGAGGGCATTTAACTGTTACACTCAAAAAATGCACTTTATTTGGAAGAAAGTTTTTAACGGAATTTTGTGTTTATCTTTTAACGAACATTTCATGGGTAAGTGTAATTTTAGAAAAACTTTTATTTGAAAAAAATCAAGAATAACATTAGCTCAAGTATCCTTTTTTTGCTCATCTTTATCCTCTATTTTGATGCTCCTTTTTTCAACTTTTCTTTTTTTCTTTTTGTTTGTTTGTTTTGCTTTGTTTTAATGGCATAAACATTTGATTGTGAAAATTAAAGAGAGTGTGTATGTGTGAGAGTGAGTAAGGGTGTAAGTGGGAGAAGAAAAACTGCTTTGCTAAGCACTTGCAAAACAAAACTTTTTTTTTACGGTATTTTTATTTGCTTCTTGTTCATCTCCTTCTACGATTTTGTTTTGTTTTTGTTAGCAACACACTTTGTTATTATTGTTTTTCTAATGTTGCTTTTGATTGTGTGTGTAGTTGTAGTAGTATAAGTGTTTTACTAAACTTTTCCTTGAGTGCTTTATAAAAATACACTGGGGGGAAGAGAGAGAGAGAGAAGGAGAATAGGAGCTCAGCAGTTGTGAGTATGAGAGAAAGTGAAAAGTACCCAAAGACTCAATTTGAAAAATTCATATAAATTTGTTCAGTTGTTATTGTTGTTTCTGTTGTTTTTCTTTGCTAATGGTTTTAAGAGGGTTAAACGCAATCGCCAAAATCTAATTACATTAAAATAAATTTGTTTTGATGACCAAAACAAAAATGAAAAAAGGAGTATTAAAAAAAGAGAAAAGTTAAAGAGCACATTGCGCGTAACGGTTTATTTATTCGTTTATAAGGCATTTAAAAGTCAAAAATTAGGTGAAAGTTGAATTTTGTAGGATTTTTTTTGACAATTAAATTTTTCTTTTATTGTTGTAATAAAAATGTTTTTTTTTAAGTATTTTTTTTTGAAAATAACGGTATCAGCCTATTTTTAAGCGCTTGGGAGTCAGCTGTTTCCGTGGTGTAGTGGTTATCACATCCGCCTAACACGCGGAAGGCCCCCGGTTCGATCCCGGGCGGAAACACATGATATTTTATTAATTTTTTTTTTTTAAATTAGTCTACAAGATATTGGATGTTATGTACTACGAATTATGCTATATTTAGGCCTTATCACAATCATTAGAAAATTTAAATATCTTAGAAAATTATAATTTAAACTGTTAAATAAAAACGAATTATTTTATAAAGAGAATTGATTAAAAATCTAAATAAAAACGTTATTTAATTAAATTTCTTATAAATTGCTTCAAAAGTCGGCCGATATATATAGTTTCCGTGGTGTAGTGGTTATCACATCCGCCTAACACGCGGAAGGCCCCCGGTTCGATCCCGGGCGGAAACATTTGATTTTTTTTTTGGTTGTTTACGCTTTGCAAATACATTGTTCTTTCCACAAACCAGAAGTAGTAAGTCTTTTATGAACCATAAAAAATATTTGATAAAACGGAATATCATTAGCCTGTCTTCCAATGGCTTTTGGTTCCATTAACATTTTCAAATTTATAACCTAAGGCGTGTTGATATTATCAGCAACATAAATTTTAAGCGACCAATGAGATGGTTTTCTTTAACAATACTCCTTATTTGGATCTATACTGGACCGTCTGAAGAAAGTCATCATATACAAGCTACAAGCCTTAAACTATAGGAGCTTGGAAGTTCTTATGAACCTAAAGCCAAGTAATTATCTTTTGTTCCTGTCTATGGCTAACAATTGGTGAAAAATTACTTTAAAAAAACTTAAAAACTTCTGAAACTTTATTTATGTGATACGATTATATATCAATTAAAATGGAAATGAATGAATGAAAAGAATTTCATAGTTTGTTCCCTCCCTTGCTCCCGATATTTCACTGAATAAAATTCTTAAATGGCCATGAAACTGTTAGTAAAGAAGTTTTTTGTTCCTAAACCGCTTAATTTTAAGCATTGCATGAGACATGTGCAGCAATGTGTACTTGAGTCATTGATTATGACGATTGCTTCAGACACCCGGCTTATTAAAGATCTCAATAATACCGGATTTCAACATCTGCAACTTTTTTCGGAACAGCTCTATGAAAAAAAGGCTTCGCTTGAGTTGAGGGGATTAAGTTTTTGTATCAGAAATGATTAGCAAAAATATATCAGAAATAATTTGAGGATTGGAAAAAAATTTGTGCAAGATATGTCATATCTGATGATTATTTGCTTTAAAGGATTCAAAATAGATGCATCAAGAAGACTTTGATACAATAAAGTGTATACATATGTATGTACATACGATATCTTATACCGCCTTGTTGAAATTCTAAGAGATTAAGACTCCTGCTGTTTTACGCGGCTTATAATACCAAAGTAAGAAAGCCCAGAGAAACTTAATACCACGATTGTCTATAAATTAAACTTTTTCAGTATGTTTATTTCTTCTGCCAATTGAATAAATTATTATTTTTCTTAAAACGTTTAAACATCAGTTAAAATACATACGAAATATTATTATTGCCTCCATTGAAAAACTGCCTATTTTGCCCACAGGCAGTATATTATAATGAGCCTGAAAACATTCCGTTTAAAATACATACATATTTAACCCGAATTGAAATTTATTTGACCACAAAAACATTTTACGAAATTTGTTAACGCATTAACCGAATGTTAATTTTTTTATACGCTTTTATTCAAGCGTGTAAAGCGATTAGCCAGGACTAAATAATAACGAAAACAAAAAGATAAAAACCATAAAGGAAAGCGTAAACAATTTCTAAAATCAACGAAATATTTTAGATATTTATACTATATGCCACTGTTGTTGTTGTTGTTGTTGTTGCTGGCAATAAAAGAAAGGAAAACCCGCAAATGAATTTTATACGGCGAATAAAAATCAACGCAAATAATATTAAAACGCAAATAATAAACTCTACTGCTTAGCAAAGAAACAAAAAAGCAAACAGAAAAAAACCAGAATGGAAAATCCATAAGAATATCCTTGTATTTACGACAAACTACAGAGACTAACCATGTTTAGACCATCATCAAACAGTCCCTTTTTTTGTTGATGTGGTTCCAAAAAGGCTGCTGGAGAAAACCCAAAACGAAAAAGACCAGTTAACGAAATGTATAAAACGATGATTACGCTGATAATGATACGAAACATGTTCAAGCATATAAAAATGAAATCAAATGTAATGCCACAGCAACACCAACAACACCAACAACAACAACAACAAAGATGTTGAATTTTATATGCACGAATCTTCTCTACTGGTTTAGTTTTATTAGCCTTAACCCGTCAACCAGTAACAGTGTGTATGCGAAACGATGCTGCTGGTCACTACTAATCCTAACAACTCATTCCCCGGAAATGTCCAAACTTTGTACATGTGTGTGTGTGTGTGGGAGTGTGTGTAAGAATGGTTGGTGGTAAACAGATCATGTTTCATTTAAAACTCCTTATCTTTCTACTCTTCGTTTCATTTCAAATATTTTTATGTATCGTTTACCATGAATGTTGCTGCTGTTGCTGTTGTTGTTGTTGTTGTTGTTTTTATTTAAGCATGTCCGACTGTCACTGACAACATTACAACTCCCTCGGGTGCTATCACAGCCAATTAGGAGTGTATAAAAGAGTATAAGTTCATTTTTTATGGAATGTTATGGCAAAGTCTATACTTTGGAGATGTGTAAAGAGTGTAAATGAGTGGGAGAGCATTTCTTAGTTGTTTAGTTTAGTATGCAAATGTTATGGAGCGAAGGCATTTCATTTTATTGTCTATTGCCTAAATAGCTGGTAACGGGCATTTCAAGGGCATTTTACTATCGTTGTAATTGTAATGGCATCATTATAGTTATTTAAAATGATTTCTTTCAGTCGAGTCTATACAAATTGAAAGATCTACTTAATGAATCGAATGATAAAAATATTTAAAAATTTTTATTTTTTAGATGCATTCAGTCAACTAACTGGATCACTGTATGTTTAACCAGTTTAGACTGTGACCCTTTTTCATACCGAATAGAAGCGATTTTTGGATTATTGAGGCTTCTGGTAATCTGAATATATCAGAAAGACTTTAACCCTAGAACCCTACTCTGGGTGCTCGGGCACCCAGCTTAATATTTATAGTGTTGTCATACATTGAAATTTGGCAGCACAGTATTTTAATTCTGTTAGTTTTCCTAGATTTGCATGCTGTTCACATTTCATTAGTTTTCAGAGAGCTTCTTAAGCGGTAAGTCGTTTAAATAGTTGATACTGGGTACTGGAGCACCCAGGGTAGTAAAAACGGTAGTTTTTCGAGCTAATCATTCTATATTTGTTTTTTTTATCGAGAAGGTAATTTCCTATTATTTAGTTGCATGAAACTTTATTATTTTGGTGACATATATATGTATGTCTACTTCTGTAGGTGAAATTATTTAAGGTTAAACTGTACTTTTTTGAAAACTTTATCGCTACAGCTAATAACACCTTATATGAAGCAGCGTAGAAATTGGCCCACTTTGAGTACAAATATTCGTGAAATGAAAAATGGCATGCTGAAAACGCCACATAACCCTGATAGACCAGAGGGTTACTGCCAAAAAACAGGGACGATGCAGTTCTGTCCTACCTCGAAAGATAGAAAAAGTAAGACTTTTTGCAACAAGTGCCAATCGCCTATCTGTGGAGAACATCAAATTAAAATGTGCCCCAAATGTATATAAAACTAATTTTGTTCATTTTTCTATCATAAATAAACAATAAATACATGAATATAAAAAAAATGAATTTTGCAACTTGTTTTCCTAAATTTATAACTCATGTGAAAACTGGGTGCTCGAGTACCCAGGGTAGGAAAAGTCAATATAAAATATGGGTAGGGTTCTAGGGTTAAAGCAAGACTTTCAATATTACCAGACTGAAAGTACTCGAGGATAAGGAAATTCTCTCTGTCCGCATGCATGCGATAAGAAAGGATTTTTGTATCTGGAAAAAAAAAATTCACTAGACGATGCTACATTAGTAAACACAACTGCTTAGACTTAGATTCCAGCAAATGAAAATGGACCAGATATGAACTGACAATAGCTTATGCGAATGACTCCACAATTGTGACGAGAAATGTTGATTATATGAATGCTTTGTTAACAAATATCGAAAGCTCAGCAAATTCTGTGGGCCTTGCCATAAATGAATATGCAATACAGTCTATCCATATCGGAGAGTATAAGTTCGAAGGTGTATCGAGCTTTATTTACTTGGGGGCCCTTTTAAAAAACGACATAAGTATATAAGCTATCCGGCTATTCGCACATTAAAATTAGTCTTTTGTACATATTAAAGTATTGATAGAACAACCATTATACTGTAATATGAATGCAAAACATGTTCAAGGACATCAAATGTTCAAATTTAAGTGAAAAATTCTTCAAAAATTTGTTGGTCCAGTGTTAGATGCAAATGATGGCTACGTCGTAATGGGTAAGAACGAACTGTATGAACTTTATGAAGGAGAAGTATAGTGAAATTCATTAAATCTCACTGGCCATGATGATGGACAGAGTAAGACACGAGCAAGGATACTAGCAGTTCACAGATGGCATTACTTAACTATAGAAAAATATGCTCTAGACAGTGCGAAGACCTAGAACTAGATGGAAGGATTGTGTTGGAGGAATGCTTTAAACGTACATGCAATTTCTAAGTTGCTAGAACGAAGCTTTTTTCGCTTGTTATTTAGTTTCCAGACAAAGCAAAAATATTCTATCACTTGTAGGATTAAAGCATTTCTAAGTAGAAAACTTTCTTTTATATTTTTTTTGATAAAGACAAGGACATTATGAAGTAAACGTAACGTACGTATTTAGCACAATCTTAATTCGTTTAGGCTTTACATCCGCTTTTCATTTTTCACAATCAAAAACGTATGCAAATGCTAATGACTTTAACACTGTGATGGTAATGTTTGATGCTGGTTACGTGTGTTATGCCAAATGAATACTTATTATGGAAAAAGGTTTAAGTTTCTATTAGAGGAATACGGCATCTTGAGATAAATAATTTATAAGAGAACATCCGAAGATGTTTTTGAACTCTGGCGTAGCGTATGGGCTCATATGAGCAGCGGATATTATAATTTCCGTTTGAAATTTATTTAAAGGCTTATACTGTGGAAATACTTTGAAAATCTTTTAATTTGTCTTTAAACACGCTTTCTGCCAGCCTTTTTCCCATCTACTACTTAATGTTGTGTGTGTGTCTCCGGGGATTTAGAGAAAGAGTCATTTATCTTAACCGAACCTCTAAATAGCGACAGTTTGACAAGGCGCTACAACACTTACGCCTCTTTCTCCCTGTTCGAAATAAAGAAAATACAATAAATGACTAAAGAAAATAATACGTGTGTATGAGAAACAAAAAGAAAGGAGAACAAGAAAGCAATCAACCACTAAAAAATGGGAATTTTTATTTCCACTCGCCACATCGATAACGATTTTAGTTCAGCTGAAATGTTTATAATTTTGTTTTCATTCCCTGTTCGATTGTAGGAAAGAGTCGATATCGTAAAGAAAACAAAATGCTCATCGATACTGTAGCTCACAATTGTTCACAATTTCACTAGTCGAAATGAAAGAAAAATTGCATTTGTAATGTCGAAAAATATATTGTTAACAGGGTGGACCTTTACAGGGTATTACTTTTATACATTGTGATGATTTATGAACTGTAATGAAACTACATGTGAAGAGGAACTTGAAAAAAAACCTGTCGATTACGACTGCGGCAATGCTGCTAATCACTTGGCAGCACTCATTAGACCAGTGCTGGCAGATTTGCTTATTTTAATATTCTTGAATGATACGAGATACCTAATCAAGCAAAATGCTAAGGAAAAGAGTCACTTAGAACTACAATAATCCACGCAATGATTTAAATATCATATCCTCTAGAACTATTCACAATTTATTTCATTTGCTTTTTCAAACTTCCATACGGCATATGAAGTCCCAGGTCTTTTTTAATAACTCAACTCATAAATTTTTGCCAGACATTTATCTCGGGAGTTATAACATTTAAGGAACGGATTTCGTTGAATTTTTGATATGTAATGTTTGATGATTTACTGCGTTTGAACTGACTGGTGGTAATCTTTTTCATCTCCAGTCTCTTCAAATACTTTTGGGCTCCACAAATATTTGACAGAGCGTTATAACAGGGAATCGTTCTCGTTATATGACCACTCCATGGTGAAAATTGAAATAATTTGCAATTCCAGGTAAAGGATGATGCTCTACAGATTACACTTCATACTCTTAGTGATAGTAACGTAGTATGTTTAATTCTTCTGTTATTAAAATGAGTGTGTTCAATGTTGCTAATAAGAAAATCGCAGTGTCAGAAGCTATTGATATCCTGGATATACAAATACAAGACTTTATCTGGTCTTCATTGCTATTACTTTTCATAGCTTCCAAAGCAGAAGGTATCGCGAAATAAAAACCACTGTTGTTGGCTCACACGCTTTCAAAATGTTTATAAGAATGTTTTTGGTTGTTAATAAAAAGAAAAGAAAAGAAAAAAAACTCCGGTACAATACGAATATAAAAGAAAACCAAAATAAATTGAAGATTTGTATCTTTGACGCCACATACCTCTGCATCAAAAGTCTTGCAATTGGCGCTAAGGAATTGTATTATTTTGTAGCCTAAGCCCTGTGATGGAGGTGTGGCTGCTATTATGTATTGGCGTTGAAACAATTTACTTTTACAATAAAAAGAAAGAAAATACAAATATAAAACAAAAAGAAAAAGAAAAAACAATAATAATATAACATGATATAAAAGGAAGTCGTTTAAAAAGTACAAACGGACATTATTTACAACTCAAACTCTGTAAGACTGCGAAAAAAAATCGTAGTTGGGAAATCGATGAAGATAAACTTTCTTTTTCCACCCCATCCATCCACCCATTCATCCACTCATCCACTTGTGGATTTGAAAAACAAACATCGACGATGGTTGGAACAGTGCAAAATGAAATAAAAAATTAAAAAAAAAAATGAATTGAAATGAACGTTTATTTTTGCAAATGAGTGTCTGTCTGTCTGTCTATTTGTTTATATAAAAATAGATATTTTTCATACAGTGGGCTTAGGGTGGAGAAAAAATGAATTTTTTTTTAATATTTTTTGAAAGAAAAGAACATTTTATATGAGGCTTGGATTTTGGGCAAAGAAACTTTGAAAGACAACAACGTGAATGCAGTTTTCAATACTACAAATTCGATTTCACTATAAACAGCTTTTTCATGAAAACTATATAAAAAGTAATGAATTAATGGGATATGAATAGGCAGGTTGTTCGATACACTTCCGCCGAATCTTAGAGTGCTACGGCAAGAGTATAATGTTTGAGCTGAAGGAGGATTGTAGGACATTTACGTAAATGTTTACCGGCTAAGATATTTTCGAGAATACAGATATTCGGATTCATCAGGAATCTGGTAGTTATCTACCATGGTTGGTTGCCATGAGCACCACAAGTTATCTCTTGAATATAAAGCCAATTGTACCATCCGCGGTACACTCGTTTACTAAGCTTGTTAATCATATATCTTTCGTTCTATTGATGATAAATAAATACCACAGTGACAAAATGACGCAACTGTAATTATATACAAAAATTAGAATGGATTTCTTTATATAGGCTCAATTACCGTCTTAATGGCCTTGGATGTAGTCTATGCAATATCTATTGTGTTCAAGGATAGACACTCACCTTTGAATGAGATGGCAAGGCATTATACAATAGCGTCAATACACCCAAACCTGTTTTTACACGGTTTTTTTTACGCGAATTTGAAATAACACGGTTTTTTTTCAATAACTGCCAAATTGATACTTAACGGCCTTCAAATGGCAAATAAGTTGGCAGAACACTTTTTGACATGTGATAACATAATTGAAAGAGCTGTGAAATTTCAATCACACCTACAAACATGTATGGCTAGATACAGAGAGCTCTATAAAGAGCTTTCCAAAGTTGGATCACAACGCACTAACAGAATTTGCTGTTAAAAGAAATAAACCAGCGCCAGAAGCAGCTTCTGAAGATGTAGAAGGAATAAGTATTTCTACTGACGAGACTGATATTGAGCCATCCCAGCAAAAGAGAATGCGCTTGCTATCAGAAACTGACTCCGAATAAAATAAAAAAAATTTTTTATTGAAAATAATTTCGTTCCTAATTGTCTTAAGAGTTTGATAACTAATTTTATTTTTATAAATGGAAGGGAATTTTTAAGTTTTTTCTTTATTTTTTATAATCATAAAATGAAATAAAATAAAAAAATGTGTATACTATTGAACTAAATCTGTGCTTATATACATACATAATATTTGTCTTTTTTACGCGTTTTTTTTTACACGGTATCCACTGGAACGTATCTACCGTGTAAAAAAAGGTTGGGGTGTATAGTATAGAAGTTCAAATGGATTCTTTAGGGTTTCTAAGTCGTTTATGCATGTTTGAAACGTATTAAGCAATTGAATAAAAAATCCTAGGCGGTCTATTGTTTTGGTAGCTGGAAATTGGTTATGAAATGATTCAACTTTATTATTCCAATGATAGCGTTACGCGAATCCCAGTGAGAAAGTTGGGTGCCTAACCTAATAAACTGAAAAGGAATTAAATTTTATTACAGCATTTATCATTTGGCCCACTGTGCCTTAGTTAATAGGATGGCAATTTCATTGGTACAATGGCTTGCTTTGGATATTTAGTTTTTCAGTATTGTAAAGTTCTCTTGTTAGTAAATCCAGGCAATACTTCAATTGAGATAAACATCGCAATTCCAATGATATCGATTGATTTTTGCTTCTTTCTGCATCTCCCCTCCCCCATTCCACTACTAAAGGAAATGAAAAGAAAGTCCACAAATGCTATTTGCGTATACACAGTTAGTACAGAGAGAAAGAAAGAAAAAAAAAACACGTCCGTTGTCTTAATAGGTTGTACGATTTGTAATTTATGTGGTGGCATTAAAATCGGCAGCAAAAAAACATTTCAAATCGAAAATATATTGAGTTTTTCTTTTGTTTTTCGTTTCTTTATTTTGGGTGGAATACTACTTCTAATGCCTTCTATCTTTTTTTATAGCGATGAGGGATACTTATTAAAAAGGAACCAGGCTACTACTTACTGTATTACCCACCTAAAGTGTAGAGTGTATCGGAAATTTGAGGAGGATATTTTTCGTAACACAGAAAGAAAATCATGTCATTACAGCCATTTTATCGCCTTAAACCACTTAATTGTCAGCAGGACAGTGATAGCGGTCTACAGTGGAGGTTTTCTCTGCACACATAACATCAGTGTAGAGGGTGTTGATGTCGTCAGATTTGTGGACATTTTTTTTTTTTATGAAATTTCTTTCTTCTTTTTTTTTGGCTGTGGACAAATCCTCATCATTTGTATCTCTTGTCCATACAAGTGTAGATTATGGCACTTTTTTATGCCTCTTTTTTTATATGTATGTATGAATACGTTGGTATATTTGTAGCTGCTGTCTTGTAGATGCTATTCTTGCTGGGTGTGCAAAAATGTTAATCTGTAATCGTAATAATAAGGGTATCTTTACGTTTCTTTTTTGGTTTTTTTGAATTTTTTTTTTGTCATCGTCTATCCATTTATTCCTTTTCCAAAACAACAACGGTTTTGTTTGTTGGTCTGGGATTTGTGTCCCTGTGCTCTTTGTGTTCGGTGCGGTCAGTTTCTATTATAATGTGGCAAATTTGAACACTGTTTTCGGTGTACTCGTATACCTCGCATTCATTTTCATTTCATAGCATTTCAGATGACCATTTCTAAGGTTGGCTTCTGATTCTTCTAAATGTGCGTGTGTTTGTGTGTTGCATTATTTTATGAATTTGTGTCGTCTGTTAAGCAAATGATAATGTTAATATTTTGGTTGCCATGAGTTATGATTTGGTCATTATAGTGAAACCGTATGAAAGAAAAAAAACAAAACAAAAACACAATGCCAGCAATTGTTAATTTTTTATGCAGCAATTTGCTAAATTCTGTATTTTTTTTTCTGTGCGAGTATGTGTGTGTGTGTGATAAATTACCTACAATACACCCGAAAAATAATTCCAATCAAATACTATAAAAATTGGTACATGCTTCTAAGTAATCGTTTTGTAAGGACAATCAAGTTTCCGTAACTTCCAGGTGGTGATGCCGTTAGCCTGAAGGAACATAATTCCATTTCCAAACATTTCGTCTGATGTAAGGTACAATGACATTTGATTGTATGCGTTACTGTGTCGTTTTACCAAAACTTATTGCTTTTGGTAATAATAGTTCGATTTTTATCGTGTTTCTTATGCTATATTTCACTTACAGATGATAACAGCATTTGATAATGTTGGAAATTGAGGCGAAAGGACTCAATATGGAAAAGGTCCACTTACATCTGACCTACAGACAATCTGTTTATGCGTAGTTCGAATAGGCTCTCGATTATTTGAACAATGGTGGCAGCGACTCTTCAGAAGACATAAGATTACGAAATATGTAGAGCTTTCCCTGATACTTCAATATCAATGCCTATGGACTAGTAGAACGGACATAGCTTTATAAAGAACATTCGCTTTTTAGCGCCACTACTCATGTGTAGAACACTTTTTTTGTCTCTTACAATGTCAACCAATTCTTTTACTCTTCCTGTGACAATTTTCTTAATTTCGATACATTGCGCGGTATACTTAGGAACCGCTAATCTCGTTTATATATAAAAAAATTACTTTCAGGAGATTATCAATTTCAAGCCTGGTCATCCTTTAAGATGGAACTTACTTAGATTGTATCTATGAAAACCTTGATTAAAAAACTTGAACCTGTAGAAATGAATTCACATTTTTCTCTGAGTTCTTTATATTATCCGGTAATCTGATACATTCTGTATTAGAATCAGGCCTTCTTTTTATGTGACTCACAGAAAAAAAAAATCTCAAATAATGGACAAGCATGTGTGACAGGCAATGATGGCTAAAAATAGAAGGAGAGACTGTTATACTAATGAGCTGACTATTATTTACATTCCCTTTCTCTCTAAAAGTGAAATAAAATAAAAATTAAAAGAAAAACAAAAACAAAAAAATTTAATAAAAAATAAAGTTTTTAAATAATAAAATGGTTGTCCATCTATTATTCCAACAACGACTAGAAAAAAAAATTTGATCAATTAGCATTTTTCGCTCGCTTATTAATGAATTTCACAAAAAAAAGAGGAAAGAAAAAACAATCACAGACCAAATGAATTCTCAATAGAAATAAAATTTGAAATTGCTGACAGACATCTTTAAGGCAACCGATGGTGCGGGCTGCTGACATAGGTTGAATGAAGGAACAACTGATTTTCATTTTATTAAGTACGCATTGTTGTTGGTTTAAATTAAAAAGAAAGCAATGAAAATCCAAACAAACAACAAAACGACACAACGGGAATGAGAATAATAAAAACTGTGACAGTTTATTTGCTGGAAATTGAAGTCAGTAATTTTGTTGTCGATTTCTATTCTTCTTTATTTTTTTTTGTTGGAATGCCTGCAATACCTTTTCCTTTTCGTTCTTTCTATGGATTTCATTTTAGATTAATATTGTATACACTCACACAGACACTCATACGCACACACACACAATTTATATATTTTATTTGAATTCATTCAGAAATCATTTCCATACCACTTCATTTTCATTATTACTTTTATTTTTTGTCATCTCAAGTACGGTAGATTCACCCTCACTCTCACCCACCCATTCCTAAAACGGACTGTCTTATGAAAATAATGAAAATCTCACCAAACCTTGTTCACTGCATGCCATGCCATGCCATGTTGGTATTTGTGGTCTCTGCTGAAGAACCTGTAAGTGAAAACAAACACCAAAGCAAACCCTTACAATCAAGTAGTGGTAGTACTCTTCATTTAAATGTGGCCCAGAGTTAGGGACGTGTACGGGTGATTGGTTTGTGGGAGCCTGGTTGGGTGTGATGGTGTGAAAAAGTTTGAATTTGTCTGCTTTGGCGGAGACACTTATTGTAACAGATTTCAATGGGAATTTTTTTAAAAATATTTTATAGACTTTGATTGCCCACACAATAAGTATTGGAATAAAAATACAATATATTTCTTTTTATTCTTTATTCTTAACTTTTATTACGTTTCACAGATTTTTTTTCCCGGACAGGAAAATGGACAATTTGTGTTTGTGGCAATTGATTGGCAAATATTCTTACAGCATGAGTGTGAGTGATCCACTGAATGTATTCCAATGAGATACCAATTCAAATTGGGGTCTGTAGAAAAGGATAGAATTTTGATTAATATTTATTTGAGTTTATTAAAGGAAAGTAAGCGTAAAAGTTAAAAAGTATTTTCATGCACACCACGCCTTCACCCTCCCAAAAAAAAATTTTTTTCTCTCCATATAATCAAGTTCAATAACTTATTGAAAATATGCTCAAACTACAGGTTAAGGGTTGCTTTATTTCAATTGTTTGTATTTTAAAAATTCATTTAAAAAAAAATAAAAATTAAAATAAATTTGCTTAAACTTTAATTCCGTTTATTAAATGGAATCGCTTTATTTGGATTTACACTCTGTTATCTCTTTGTTATTTCATACATACGTACATACAATACAACCCTCAGTCAGGATTACGGCCTAGTTTCTCACACCACTCATGTTGTGTGTTGTAATTTTATACATTAGAGGCGGGACCTACAGTTTAACGTCGACTCCGAACGACATATTTTTGGGAAATTTTTCATGGCAATTTTTATTTACTCTCAGAGTTTTTGCCAGAAACCTGGGGTTTGAACTCGGACCTTACGTCTAATAAGCCAACCCACTACTTATTAGACTACGGTTTCATTTCTCTTCATGTTATTACTGAAAGACGTTACAAATGAATAAGCTGTAGTTTTTAATTGCAATATTTTGTAGTTTAAAAAATTAATAACTTATAGAGCATGTGGAATATAATTTTGTTTTAATTCTTGTTACTTATACAAAGCTAACCTTCAAAAGCTAGAAGAAAAAACAAAAACATTTCTCCAACATACAGTTTGGCAAAGAAATAAGAAATAAAAATTTATTTTTTTTAAATAATTTATTATTCCTTCCTAAAGCAATAAAAGAAAATAGAGCGAGAGAAAACAATCAATGAACAGATTATTTTTTATTGTTTAGAAAACAATTTTATGTAAATTTTTTTACTCATATTCCTCTCTTTGTTTCTGTCCTACATGCCATCATAAACGAAATTTACATTTACTCAGCCCTACACACGCACACGTACACATCCAATTGTCACATCATTCGATTGGAAATTGTAACGTTTTTATTTGTTTACTGCTGTCATGTATCATCGCACAATTCCCCAGACTCATATTAAAAGACAGACTGACAAACAACAATTGGGTCGACAAACCAACATATTCAACTCTTGGTGAAATGAGAGAGAGAAAGAACAGTAACTACATATTCTAATGAGAGCGTTAAACTTTAAGCTACTCAAAGTATGGTATACGTTAGCGTCTGTCGTTGACATTGTGTTTGTAAAAGTTTATATTATAATGTTTTTTTTTTTGATTTATTTTCCACTGCTTGACTTCCGTTTCTATTTCTTTTTCGTGTTTCTCTCATAACTGAGATTATCATATGATGACTATTGTTGTTATAATATCACACATACTGTTTCAGTACCAATTTTTATTGTATAGATATTCCCATGTTTACATGCACGTGTATATGTATGTATATGTAAATTTGTCATAAAAACTGACAATATTTAGTTGTTGTTGTTGTCATAATAATCTACGTCAATGTGTTTTAACGTTTTGTTATACGAAAAGAAACAAAAAAAGGGGGAAAAAAGGGACACCGAAAGGAGTAAAATAATCATAAAAATTCTATAAACAACCATAGAATCGTGAATTGAATTTTTATTTTTATTATAATCGTGGCAATAAAGTGACTCCAAATATATTTTTTTTTGTTATTATTTTTATATTTTAAAGAGGGAACACAAGACATAAACAACAGAGCGATATGATCGAGAACATAGTCAAAGACAAGGCCAAATATGCTATTTGTATGGCGTATAGTCAACCACAAAATCATATGTACACTGATCCTAAAACAGCGCAAATTATAAGAAGAAGAAATTCTAGTTATGTAGCTGTTTTCTTGATACAATAGACAACTGCCTCTACTAGACTTGCAGCAGACGTTAAAGGAGGCAAGGCTTGCAATCCTGTACATTATGAAGATAAACAAATCATTTAACACGGAGGGATAAGAGCACAAGATTTGAAAGAAAATACTAAGTGGATATGGAGTTCACAGGTGTACCAGCTATGCTGGACTGTAGTCAAGAACTTCATTATTGTAGATATCAGAGTATAGTACAGCCCTTGAGTAGTACCAGAAGTGCTGCCAGTAGATAATAATGTTTAGAAATTTTGCTCAGTGTAGCATAGGCGGTAAAAGTGATTTTAGGCGAATAGAATCTCATGATAATAGTGTACATGCCTTATATCTTTATTGTATTTCATTTAAACGCTTCAATTTAATCCTAAAATACATATGTATGTATGTGTATACATTTTTTTACATTTTTATTTAATAAAATAATCTAAAACGGACTATAATTTATTGTTTTATTTTATCTTCTGTCCACACATTTCTTAACTTGGCCATTTCATAACTGCCACTCATACCTTAAATCCTAAATAAGTCCCATAAAATATTTAAAATATGAAGTTACTATAGTATTTAAGCGGATTTTAGACAAATATTTGTGAAAGTTTTTCTATATTAAAAAAAGGAATGGAAATAAATAAAAAAAATATAAAAAAAAATATTTTTTATTGTTTCCTTTTTCAAGTCCTGTATGTTTGCTTTGCATTGATAACCACACATATAAGTTTCACATACTGAAAGAAGTAAAAAAAAACTACAACAATAGTTAAAAACAATAACTTTATTTTATAACAACTAAAGGACATAACAACAACAACAAAAAGCATAACAATAATAACAAACGGAACAAACATTTATTTAAATTTCTCTGAAATTTGAGTTGGCAACACATTCTCTCACACACACGCAAGATGAAGAAACGAAATTAAAAATACTAAATCACATATAAATACCGTACAGTTCTCTCATTCTCTTTCATTTTTATCGAAATGAAGAGAAGTATCCAAAAGAGCATAAGAATGAGTGGCTGTTATGCTTTGTTATTGTAATAAACCGTTTTGCTTGCTTGATTTAATTAAAAATTGTGTGTTTTGGTTTTAGGGGTTTTGTTTTAATGAGAGAGAGAGAGAGTGAGTTACACTCTCTGAAAAACAAAATAAAATAAAACAGTGTTTGTAGTTCTTAAGGAAAATCTGTTGAAAATTAAAACAAAAACCCCATTAGTGCTTAGTATATGGAATTAAAATGATAAATTATTTGTTAAAATGCTTTTTAAATATCTGGCATTTAAGACTCTCATCGTGCATGCAAGAGAACAAGCAATTATTTAAATACCAGAGTAGAGTCAAGGTAAGAAAGAAAGAAAAATATTGAGAACGAAACACCTTCTCCTGGAAACAATACAATTTTGGTTTTCTCTTAGCCTCAGAAACTTTTCCCTTTCAGCATCTTTAAAGTCGGAGTCAAAATATAATTTGTTGATCCCACTTGATACAGGGTGTTAGATTTCTAAGAGTCTTGGCCGTATTTGAAATGTTTTATGGGAATATGTTGAAATAATTTCTTATTCTTTTTTCTGCTGCTGTTGTTGTTGTTCAAAATTTCATTTTATAAAATTTGCCTATGCATACATAGACACATAAATCAAATAATAAGTACTCTTTATTATTATTATTATAACGAGTACACAGTATATGTTATTTTCATTTTTTTATCATCATTATGATGATTATTATTGTGATTATTTGCACTTTTTTTCTACGACTTGTGTGGCGAAAGAAACTTTTAAATGAAAATGTTTTATTGAATAAGCAAAAGCCTGTCGAAGAAGAAAAAAAACGAACCACAGTACGTATACGTATGTATATTGCCCTAGAAAGTATGCAGTATAAAGAACAAAACGAAAAAAAGTTACGCATACGTTTAGTTGAACTCGTACTCTTTGATTTTACGTTCGCAATGGATGTTGTGTTCTTGTTGCTGCTGTTGCTGTATTGAAAAGTACATAAAAACTAAACAATATAATTTGCATAAAATTGACGTTAAAGGTTACATTATGAAATACTAACATTTACTTAAGACCCGCAAAGCTTCCATTCATTTTTCTCTTCTCTCATACTCTCTCTCTCTCTCTTTTTTTACTTTTTTATGCAACTCTTGGTGAAATTAAATGGGCAGAGGAGTTGTAGAGAGAAAGCGTATGAAATGGCTGTCTGTATAAGATTTTAACTGCGTTTCGACATAAGTAAACAAATATTTATTTATTAAGAACAAATGAAATTGAAAAAAAAAAAAACAAAAACAAAATTGAAATCATAATTTTTATTTTTTTTTAGTTTCATGAGTTTAAGAGAGGTTTTACTCATACTTAAGCGTTCTCTTCTTTGTTGTCGTATTGTATTAAACATTAAATCAATGTAATTGCATGTTTATTTCAAATACATTCACAGCTACAGACGATAAATGACTGTTGTTGTTGAGTTTTACATTGAAAATACTCGGGAATGAAAGATGGGTGTGTGTATTTCAACTTTTTTTCTTGTTTTGTTTTTTATTTAATTTTTTTTATTTATATTTTAATAAAACCAATGAAATATGACAAATAAAATAGAACTTTAATACAGAACGTGGTAAAAATAAATCCGATGTTTATCGAATAGTTGGGATTAGTAATTTAAATCTTGTGTTGGTTGCTAAGTGCAGTTGTAATACGCTAAGTGGCTTTAGTAAAATTAGATTTTATAAACAATTATTTTGCAATTTTGCAATTGTTTTAGCATTATTGTTTGTGTGTGGGTGCGAACAGGTTACCAGTAAAAGGGAAATACCCTATATTTTATGTAAAAGCCAGAACTTACATAAGCTAGGCAGTTGAAAAAATGAATAGTGCTTATGGCACTGATAATGTAATGGCAATTATGCTTACTTTGTTAATTTCTTATCGATAATTTGAGGCCATAGATACAGCATACTCCGGAAAATAATGATAAATAAAGAAAATTTAATCCTCATGTCAGCAACGTTTCTACTTTTTAAAGTAAAACATAGTACAAGAAACCACTTGTTTTGATCGTACATTAGTTAATACAATTTCATCTGAGAAGCGCTGCTGAAATAATTGAAAATATATTCCATTATTGGGCTTAAAATGTTTGCCTGTAAACAAAGTGAACAGTTGAAGAAAGCAACTCTCTACAATTGATTTACGTTTATCAGCGGCATGACATTGTATTCCGACCGTGCAAGACCAATCTAAATACATTGCCAGAGAATCGCTTGAAGCGATTCAATTGTTTTCTATGCCTTGTCTGAAACAAAGAGGCACAATAAATGTTTACCATTGTAATCTATTCTGTGACGAGAACTTCACGTCGCCCAGGAGTTCGCTCTCGATTAAACTTCGATTCCAATTTGTTCTCTGCAGGTGTTGGCAAGTCCGTCACTTTTTCTAGCATTCAAACATAACTTTTGTTACTTTCGCATGAGTTCTTTCCAAACCGTGACGAAGGAGAGTTAAATCCTTTCTTTTAGGATTTTCGTCTGATCCAACATTCGGCAAGAATATGTTCCATAGTTTCCTTAGTTAATGGTCGATTAATATCTGTAGGTTAACCAAGATTCATGGACTTACAACAGCACAGAACACACATTCAAAGAGTAAAAGAGGAGTTTGGTTCCTAAGCAAATTTGTGAGGATTTCCACATTTGACGTGCCTCCAATGCCGGAGTTGCTTGTTTTATGAGGCTTAAAAAACTGTGACCTTCTGTGAGCCACCCAATAATCTTGTCAGGATTACCGAGTACAGAAAAGACAAAACGTTCTTAAACTCTATCATATATTTGTGTTATTGGTGGTATGTAGACGTAGAACCCTTAGCCTTTCCTTTGTCTTTCCATTTTATACATTTTTTGTTTATGGTACTCCAAGTCAATATTTTTAAACGTTTAAGGCTCCTCGTCTTAGAATAAAATATTACCACAAATCGTTCAATTATTCTACTTTTTTTACTTCCGCTTGTGGTATTTAAAATATTTGGCGTAATGGACGTTGTAGAATTCCAATGATAGGCATTTAAAATCAACATTTAATTGCTTTACTTTTCATTTCGTAAATGGTTTTTAAAAGAAATTTCTCGTTTTCGTTTTTTCTTTTTTTTTTTGACGAAAGGAAAATAATTTGGCTTAAAATTAAACTTGAAAAGCCATTAAAACAATTTAAACATGAAGTATCTGGCAACGGGGTATGAGGCAATAATAGAGAGAGAGCGGGAAAGAGAGAGGGAAGCCACTTTTAATGTTTGTTTACACGTAAAATAATATGAAAACTTTAGCCATTTAACAAAATGATTGTAAATCGTTGATTTTGTTGTAATTTTTCTACTTTTTTCTTGTCAGTTTTTGTTGTGAAAGCACAAAAATGATTCCCTAAGGGATCCAAGCAACTCTAACAAAATAGCCAAAAACCACCAAAAGTTCAACCAATTCAAGGCAATTCTAAGACAATTTGCTTAAAAGAAAAACGGTATAACAGAAGTAAAAGAAATTAAAAGAAACGAAATACAAAAAAAAACATGTTGCCGCTGAGGTTAAAAGACTCAAAGTAAGTGACTTGCAAAGTAAAAGAATTTGATTTTAACGCTGCTGATATTAAAGGCAGCAATCAGACAAAATTGTTGCCCGTTATTGCCAAGTTATTATTCTAATGAACAACAGCAACAACAACAAAAAAAGACAGAAAACAGAAACAATGGCTTTTTAAAGCATGACGTGTTAGAAGTGGGAGTTATTATCACCCGTGTTGCCACGACTTAATTTTCGATTGTGAATTCCAATTGCCACTGATGTTCATTGCTTAACACTTCCCTTTGAAAAGGCAGGCCTGCCTACCTTTTAAAGTATCAAAATGTTTGGTTGGTTCAGTAAATATTTTTCTTTATAGTTCTAGTTTAAGTATCAACGAGGGTTGTTTTATAATATAAAGAACTGCTACAGATGAGAGAATAAAAAATTCATTTTAATAAAAACGCAATGTTGATACACCCTACAGTACAGCCTTTAAATTGCTTTCATTGATTTCTCGGTATAATTGTGACCCTTTATTGGAATATTCTTGACGTATGTTGTCTTCTATAAATAGCTTTAATTGCTGCAATAATACATTACTTCATGGGATGGGTAGCAAAGGTATAAGAAGGATTTATAAAGTTTTGGTCGTTTGCCCGGTAATTAATTTCGTTCTAGATCAAACGAGCATACTTACTTACTTACTTAATTGGCCATAACAACCCGATTAACGGATTTCGGCCTGCCGCAACACATCCTTCTAGGCGCTTCTGCTTCTTGAGCGCCTCCGCCAGTTGGTCACATCAATCGATGACAGAACTTCCTCGATTTGGTCCTTCCAACGGATATAAGGTCGTCGCCTCGCCGATTTCCGCTGCATCCCCTCCATTCGAACGCCGAGCCAGATGTTAATGCTGGATATTAATACGCTGCACAACGTCTATGTCGTTGAAGAGCTCATACAGCCCACTGTTGGATTGGATGCGGAAATCATAGCCAACTCGCACTGGACCGAAGATCTTAGGTAGGCCTTTTCTCTCGAATACTTTCAAGACTGCTGCATCAGTGCTTAATATGGTCCATGCCTCTGCGCCACAAAGAAGCGCAGGTAGGATGAGCGTCTTGTAGAGTACTAGTTTTGTCGTACGAGAGAGAGAGAGGCCTCTCTCATAGTAGTACATGTTGCCAAGAGTGATCCTGCGCTTGATCTCCAGACTGACATCATTTTTGGTGGTAACGGCGAAGCTAAGATAAATAAATTCCTTGACAATCAAACGAGCATACAGCAGGTTTTTCACCTGGTGGCTTTTGCAAGTATATGTAGGTCTCTCTCTCATCTTCTACCCGCTAAAGCTAGAATTCGCTGAAGCATGAAAACGATTCCCTAACCGGAATATAATATCGGTAAGCATTTGCATTATTGTCATATGTTATAAACGAATGTATGTTCAGTTACGTTCCGTGAACGTTCGGCTAATTCCACCTTTAATATGTTCCACTTACGTTTTTTTTTTATTTCAATATAAACTGTCTGTTGATTGGCTCCTTTTATTTGTTTAATGTTGAACACTATTGTTGCCCAGAACTTGCGTTGAGCTTTCGTAGGTATTTTTTGATAAAAACCGGTTCAATGATAAAGCTTTCTGTGTTAAGTCTTTAGCGATGAGTTTGTTGACGTGTGTCAATACATCACAATATCGTATTCGTAGACCAAATGTGAACTCATTTACGGCATGCCATGGGTTGTTTAAATCAATCAATAGCGTGACTTCAATAGGCAATTCCATATGGATGTATATGTTCGCCTAGAGCTATAAAAGTCGCAGAATTGATAAATTTTCAGCTCCTATACAAAGCCGATATTTAAGTTAATGGACAAGGAGGGTATGCACAATATGTGGTTCCATAGTTCTACCGCTTTGATAGTGGGTTCTGATTATTCCCGATAAACTTTTTGCCTGATACTTTGCGCACAAAAATCCCAACATGAGCTGTGGTATGTTTATTTTTAAATATTTTTAATTTAAGCTAATTAAGGTAAATGCTCTTATTATTGTTGTTTGTGCTTTAATAAAATTTTAAATTATACAACAAAGTAGAGAAGAAAACTTTCTTTAAACCAACAGTTTGTTTAAGAAAATTTTTGTAGATTTTATTCTGTTTATAGCCTGCGGTTTCTTTGCCAAAGCATACGACAACGTCTGCAAGTATTTACGCGTATTATTATGGCCATCAGCATAATAATTTTATGATTTTTACCATGATTTTTAAGTGTGAAATTGTTGGACCGCAATTGTTGTTTGTGGTTGTTGGCTCGCGTAAAATCTCCGTTCAGTTATTGTACTCACACCACCCGCCAAATAAACAGAAAATAATTTCCGTTTTTTATAGCTCAACTCTATTGAAGAGAGATGCAGAGTGTAACGGCGGCCGTAAAAAATTTAAATTTTCTAAAAAGGATTTAAACTGTTAAAATTATTACGAGTTGTAGTTTTGTTGGCGCCTTAATTTCTTAATACCCCCACTGAATAACAACAACAGCAATAGCAACAATAATAGCAAAATTTTATTAAAAAACATTTAAGTTTTTTTTTATGAGTTTTTCAATTTTTGTTGTTTACCCGACCACGTAAAAGAAAAGAAAGCGAAGGGGAAAGTAAATTGTGTTGTGTTGCCCGCATTTGTTCGATTCGTTAAACAAAGGACATGTTTTAATATTGTTTTCCAAAAAATTATTTCATATTTTTTTTCTCTCTTTTATTTTTCCTTTTTTTTATTGCAATTTTTTATTTTTTTTGCTTTTTTTTTGCTTACAAAAATGTTCATCATACTCGTTTGGCTACTCAAACTTCTCGTGAATTTATTCGCCAAATTTACTTAAATTTTCTACATTTGAATGATTTTTATATGAAGTTGCTCGTATCCATCCATTTAGCCATTCCATACGACACTCATTTATACATACGTCCTTACATCCATTATTTGAATGCTCCATATATGGGTGCTTGTAAACAGGAAAACAACAGCAACAGCAACAGAAGCGTTCTCCCACGAAATATTCTGGAGTTGTTTGTACAATTTTTTTCTGTCTGTTTATTTTGGAACATTTTTTTCTCTTTCCCTCCATCTATCTCCCAATTTCTCTGTCTCTCATTTTATGGACTTCACATGTTTATTCTTATTGGAGTGGACAATTGTTGTTATACAGTGGGTTAAAGAAATTGAGAAAAAAACTTCATTTTAATTCAAAACTCGTGAATAGATTCGTTTGTACCTGCGTTCAGTATCTTATATGACATTTCGTCCAAAGGTAATCGGTTAAATAGGCTGAATTAGGTTATGTACACCACCTGCCTTGAAGGGTAATAACTCACTCTGGCTAGAGGTTAAGCTCATTGTGATACTACAAATCAATATGCAACACAAAGAATCTTTATAGAAGACTATTCCGACTTTAAAATTAACATTTCTACATTACGGATTAGTAATTTGAGGAGTTCAGCAACCTCCACCCCTCCACTCCACGACCAACATCCGACCACTGACATGTGAGCTTGAAGATAGTATATTTGCCCTTTTCTTTAGATCCATAGTTCCTACAAAAATAATTTGAGTGAATGTCAAATCAGCTTAGCGCTCAGTTGGAATAGAAGATAAGATAATAGCCAATTAAGTACATCCCTTAATTGAGTGGAACAGACTGCATTAGTGATCAGGTGAACTTATTGCCCGTACACTCTATCTGAATCTTGTACAAACTTCCTTAACTTCTTCCTGTCCACTCCTCTGAGTCGTGTTATTTCTCATATAGTGGCATCCCTAAAATATTGGAATCTCAAGCTTACGAAGGCTGAAAAATGACACAAAAAGTGCTCCATTCACAGTCGATGCATTCATTATTTTCTAACAAACTGCTGATTGGTGTGTTAAAATATTCATGGTTTTCACGTCATCGAGAATATGTTTGTAATGCTTCCAAAACTGAATGTAACATTTCGGCCCACATTTTCAGCTGCAAGACATTGAGTTATTCAAGCTTATGTTATGTAATAGACTGCCTCTATTAGCCAGAATATCTCCTTCCTCATTACCACCTACTCCTTGATGGCTAGGTACCAGTTTAATGCATACCGTGGAGTAATTATTGATTACCATTTTCCATTCTAGGACGGCCCTTGATCTCCTATCTCTGGATATTGTTTTCCCAATTGTCCTTTAACTATCAGTTGAAATATTTAAATTTCTACAAGCCAAGTCAAATTTTGAATTCTTTTTCTTTTTTGAATATCGTATGCCTTTGTTTCAAGTGCTCAACATTTAGATTAAATCCACTGTTCTCTTATTAAATATTTCATAGCTTGTTTGCTTTTTTGTGTTTCTTCTACCATTTCGAGGACTCCAAACAAAAGTGACGAAAAATGTAAAATTGTTGGTAAATATTGAATTTGCAACATACTCGCTTGTTCGTCATCTGCACTTGTTAAATAGCAGCAGCAGCAGAAGCAGCCGAAAAAAAAGGACATGTTTACTTAGATTCTGCTCCATTTTGGCCATTACCTTTCCTTTCATGTGTACCATTCCCTCCAAGCACATCAACCATTTAATTTATAAACGTTTATTGTATTATTTTTGCTACTATTGTTGTTATTTGCTGTTGTTATTGTTGTTACTATTGTTCTTGTTTTATTGAATTTAATACAATACAACAGCAACAGCAACAACAATCCGTAAAAGTATAAAAAAAATGCAAAGAAATAAACTAAAAAGAAACTTTTCGTGTATTTTCAACCAACATGGGCTATTTTTTAATGCACCATATGTCGTCGTCAATAGAACAGAAAGAATACATGGAGAATATATTGACAAAAAGAAAAAAAAAGTAAAAGAAAGTAAACATTTAACCAAACAACATACATACACACACACAATACAATACAATAAAAAAAATAAGAATAAAAAATAATAGAATATTACCTCGCTATGGCACCATTCTGCCAAAATAACCGGGTGCTCTATTTACTTTGCCTCTGCCAGTTTGGATTTAAAAGACCTTTGTTGTTGCCCATGATTTATAATCTAAAACCGAAAGGCATAAAAGAGATGAGTGAACAAGAGAGAGAGAGAAAGAGAGAGAGCGAGGGTGTAAGGGGTAATAAGAATTTGCAAAGAAAGAAGTATTAATTTTTAAGAAATCTTTCTTATCTTTCGATGTGAAATTACACACATGTGTGTGTGTGTGTGTGGGTCTTTTTAAGGTCCTTTTTGTATTATTAACCTCATATTTTATACAAAATTTAATTTCTACATACAACACATGCACCTCATACATACAAACACATATGTATGCTGGCGATTTGTGTGTGGGTTGAAACAATTTCTTGGTCATAAACATTAAATTGTTCTTGTGGATCTCTGTCTCTCTGTTTTTGTTTATTGAAGCAATCAATGGCTCCCATCTTTCTCAATTTTTTTAAAGAGAGAAATTTGTTTTGCTTGAACTTTTCTCTCTCCATCTTTCTCTCTCTCTTTCTCAATGTATTTTTTTCCTTCACTTGAGTTAATTTTTTGTGTCTGTTTTTCTTTTTTAGCAAATAACCATATTTAAAGCGATAAAAGGTCTTAACTTTCTTTCTTTCCTTTCGGTGTACAACAACAAAAAAGAACAAACAAAACAACATACAACAACAATAAGTTATTGAATTTCTTAAGGATTTTTCGATTCATTTTTATGACAATACCAAACTTCCTTTACATATTACTTACTACACACATACATACATATGTATACACATACAAATACCCATACTATCAACACATATACATACGATAAAATTATTTAAATGCAGAGTTGTAAAATATGAATTGATTGCAAATTTACTGTTTTCTATAGCCAGCTTACTTTCAAAGTGTGGCGGGAAAACTGCTCTGCTTTTTCAGACAACACAAGAAAAATACCTGTACTTTCATATATGTATGTATGTATGAACTAGAGATCAGCTATGAATCATTTTTTCGCTACTCATTAGCGCTCATGACATTTTGAATATAAGCGAGTCAACAATATTGAAATTTAACTACTCCGATTCATTCGCACTCACTACAACGCTGATCTATAAGTACAGGTTGCAATGAGTATGCGTACAACGTTGACATCAAACTCATACCATTTGAAATATGTTTGATTCATAAGCCTTACTCATTTAGATTCATAATACTTATAAATGATTCGAGTGACTTGAATCATTCATCAAAATTTACAGTCTTAGTTGTTGGTGCATTTACAAAAAAAAAGCAAAAAGACACATAAGCAAAAAAGACAGTACAACAGCAAACTCACAACCATTTTTTAGTGACTATTTTGGTCTTCGTACGCGAATCATACTTAGGCTGCCTTCCAAAATGTATCAATACAAAGTTTGTATGCAGTTTACTACTGTATATAAACTACATATGTAGATTGCAAAGTAACCAAACAATGCATCAACTATAAATCCGATGCCTGATTGCTTTTTGACTGCGTTAAAAATACACATTGACAACGTTTTGAAATAGAATACATTGTATATATTTTGTACAGCGGCATTATGAAACATGATACTTTGTTCAAACACAAAACAACTAACATTTTGGAAGGCAGCCTTATTTTGCGATTCTTGTATATGTTGAGTTATGGAGAGCCGAAATCAACAACATCATATACATATATTGTTAAGTATGAATACGATGAGTACTTCAAACTTTGAATATAAGTAGAGGATCCTTGATATTAAAATAAGTATGAATGCGTATAAGTATCAGAAATTTTGAATATGATTCAATTCTATTCATCTTTTTGAATACTCATTGCTGATCTCTGGTATGAACCGATAACACGAAATATATTCTAACCAAAAAGCGAGGAGAAAGCGAAGGTACGAAAATGGCTTATGTTTTACTGTTTTTAGCCATTGTATGAAGGGAAATGAAGGTAATTGTTCATCAAAAAGGGCATATATTTACATACTGCTTGCCTATCACGCTGAAAACATTCGTTCTTGATCAATTAACAACTGAATGGCACAATGCATTTCAGAGAGAATTGATTCTTTTTATTCTCTTTTCTCTTTTTTTATTGTTTTTAATTCTTTATTGACATTTGATCTTTATGTTCTTATAAGAAGAGCATGTTTCTTAAGCTCAAATGTTTGATTCCTTTCACAATGCCTTTCAATACTTTTTATGAATCTGTTTTCATATTTCGTTATTTGTTATGATTGTTGTTTCTGTTGCTGTTGTCTTGATTTCATCGTTTTAACTCTGCCGCATTGTTTGTCTTACGGCATCTTTTTATGACTCAAGAGTGTTTGTCTTTTGGCTTTTTATGTTTTAACAATAAAAATCCTCACAACACACCCATAGGAAATAAATATTACTTGTGTCATACACTTACACGCACATACAGAGAAATATTTGCAAAACACAATACGACATTGGAACATAAAACAGGATTCAAGCAATTCAAATTCTTATAGAAAGACGGACAAAAATAGAAATCAATTCACTCTCAACTGTTTGAACAGTTTTAGATTTTGGCGTCCCACTAAAGTGATGAGGTCATCGATTACCACAGCATTTGACTAAATAACTACAAAGACAACCAAAAAAATAAAAAATAAAGGATAAGGACTGCAAAGAAATATTTGAAATATTTTAAACAAATAATGACCAACTGATGCAGGACATCTGAAAGAATTGGTTGATGTTAATAATCCGATTCAACGAATAGATTAAATGAATAAAAAAAGGTCTCACATCACATCATTTTACATGGGCCGTATACGGTTTCGGCAGTGAAAGGTTTTCCGCACATCCATTTTAAGACATACCAATCCGTTCTGCAATAGGCACCACCTGCCTCACATAGTTGAATTAGTTTACTGACTTTGAACGTTTTTTTATTATTAGGAGTCAATAGGATTTAAGGTGTACAAGTCAATAGTTTGATGTATCAGTAACTTGGTAAGAAAGTCCTGGCAAACAAGCTGATTTAGATGCTTCTGCATTTCTGTGAGCGAAAAAACTACGTAGGCGTCGTAATCCTCCTCTTGAGGGTACTCCTCTGGGAGATGACAAATAAAATAATCCATGTTATGTTACCATGTCAGCTTCCCCTGCTTATATGCAATTTTTTAAAATTGTTTTTCGAATTAGAAAAAAAAGATAGGAATGTCTCTACGTAAAAATCAAGCCGATAACAGATGTAACAGATCTTTTACAGATCTTTACTGATTTTACGATGCCTTTCGCCAGCATCTATATGACTTGCATTTGGGACTCTCTGCACTCTTAATTAAATCTACTTAAAGCCCATTTGATCAATTTCAAAAACCAAATACTCTTCACAACAGTCTTATGTTCGAACACTGCTCCTGTTACTAATAATGCTGGACCATATACTCCACAATTCACAAGCAGATAAACGCGGAAGTTCCTGGGATATATTTGAGCATCGTGAGATCGTTTTTCTGTTCTGGCAAGAATATAGGATATGGCAACGAAACTAAATCCACAATTACTTACCACTACAAATGAAAAATAAATCGATCTTGAAATCAGAAGAAGAAAATGGCGAAGAAGAAAGAAAAATAATTCTTCTTTCCTAGACAGAGAGCGGAACATAGTCACATTTAACATCAGAAATGCGGACAGATCCCAAGCCCCAAGAATACTGAGATTACAGATCTGGTCACTAGGGCAGAGACATAGAAAATGCTAAACAAACTCAAGAAAAAAGTTGTGCTTTTATCCTAAATGCTGGTTCTTGCATACATGGCATCAAGAAAACTATCAGCATACCTTACCAGTTTCAATATCCATTCCGTTCCGAAACGGTCTAACCTGGATCATATTTGCCGAGTTTGTTTCAGCCCCATAGTAGCCTCAGATTGGCTGTGTGTCTGGTATACGTCTTGTATTATTCCGTCTTTTTATTGTTCCTGCTGCATTGCAGCAATAAAAATCAAAATTTAATTCATTTTGGCCGTGTTAATTGGTCTGCCACCACAAAGTTGTCCCAAAAGAAATTTTGGTATTTCACTTCTAATTAAAGTTAAGCCTTCTCCTGTATCCAATTGTCCAATCTAAGTGTGTGTACGAGTATAAGAAAAAATACTTGAGTCCAGTTATTATTATTGTTGGTGTACTCGTAATAAGAAGTTATTTTCGTCTGCAAATGTTTGAAACAGTATTTCGAAATTTACGCTGTAAAGGAAAATATTCGAAGGAGTTTCTTTTTCTGTTCTTTTATTTTGTGGGCTTCATTGGAATTAAAATCTTTTGTGTTGTTCCTGTTGTTATTGTTCCATTCAAAAGGTAATTATAATTTTATTGTCAACATAATTATGCAAATGACTGTGTGTCCGTCCATCCGTCCGAGACGTCTGTGTCAGTATGTTTTGTTTAAAAAAATTCCTTTCTTTTAGCATGTTTCTAAATAATTAATGCCCGTAATTAAGGACTAATTTTGTTACAGTCATAAAAGGATAAATTTTATTTGTGAGTGAAATATTCCTGAGCATTTATTTTCAAATTAAGTCAGGAACAAAATTTTCTTTCTTGCTTGCTTTCTTCCATTATGATTAGAATAACGCCATACAATGACAGTGATGGTAAGGAGGGCGGGCGGTGGTTGGTATCACAGCAAATTAAGACATGTTTTTGTGGTAGAATCTTACAACAACGTTAGAGACTAAGATAATGGTTTAAAGATGTTTTGCGGTTGGCAAAAGATGATTATTTTTGGTCAGAAAGAAACAAACAAAACGAAGAAGATGAAGAACATCTTTGTGTTCAAAATAAGCACGATGAACTGCTGTTGTTGTTCTTGTTATTGTTGGCATAATTGATGGGAGATGTGACATGTTTCTTTAATTATTCATAACTGTTCTATACACATACATATATACATTTATCTTGCATACGGTTACGATATAAATTTTGAATGCTTTACAGTAGAGTTACAGGCTGACACACTGGCAAACTGATTAGCCACTCATGTCGGCTGTTGTCACTTGTTGTCACACTGGATTGTTGTTTATTATCATGTCCCTTTGAACAATGGCTGGTATTGTTGGCAAAAAGTTTCTTAAGGCTTGTAGACATTTACAGGCAAGAAATTGTGTTTTTGATTGCTTTCAATCCTTAACCCTTTATGAGGGTGCGGGGTGTGTTCAGGACACAAACTGTATTTCACTGTTCTTTATTTTTTCTTTTTTTTTTAAGTAATTGCCTTCACATTAGCCAATGATTTTTGTAATTCACGAACAACGTGAATTTTTGAATATCCTTGTGCTCTATCCGTGATCCATGATCTTAATTATCCCAGTCATTTCAGTTTTTTTTAACAATAAAACCGTATCAAAATCTTGAATTATAATTGGACTTAGCATAATTTTCTTAACTTGGCTCTTTCAGAGAGACTTTTAGGTTTTAGTTTCAACTTTGTGAACGTATACCCACCATCAGGTTTACCATAGACATTCCCGGGCGGTACATATGGAACGGTTCTTCTGTTTAAAATAAAGTACACTCAGGTTTCTCTTTAAAATAGGTATTCCGTTTGCCTCGCTTAATTTGGATATTGTCCCCTCTTTTTACGGGGTGGTTCAGTCTCGTCAGCAGCAGGAACGTTCGTGCATTATTGCTAGACTCTACTGCATTCATTTCTGTTCTTAAATAACATGCACATCCATCACCCAATAGCAATTCTTACGGGCCACCGTCCTTTTGGTAGGTATGCCGAAAGACTTGACATTCCTAATAACGACTTCTGTAGGACCTGTGGGTCTGATACCTCATGTTTCAGTGCCCTACTCTTGTCATAAAGAAACAGAAGTTTCTAACCTCTTATTTTCAGAAATCTTTGGACGAGCTCTCTAATACAAAGATTGCTGCAATATCGAGATTTATTTTGGACTCGGAATGGTTTTCTCTAGGGAATGGTTGACTCCCGGGTAGAATTAATTGTGGCTCATAGTGGGCCTAAATAGGACTTTTTCCTTCAAGAGGGTTCGACACCTAACCTAACCTAACTTCCCTTTAAAAAGCAATCAATTTGACATTCTCTCATGGTGTTTAATTATTTTGACAGATTTTTTATTGTTAGAACTCTTTCATGAATTGGTGACGTCTAGACTACACAAACCGAGGTGTACTATCGGTTTCTTTTCAGTTTTTGAGGAACACTTGTACCTACTGATTACAAATATTTTTTATTATACTGAGGAACAGAAAACCGTGTGAAAGTGCCCTATAAAATTCAAAAACTTAATTGAATTTCAAGATTTTAATGGGTTAATAATAGAAACTGAATAATTTATTTCACTAAAATAGAGGTTTATGTACTCCAATTCAAGTCGGTAATAGTTTTCACTGTGGTGTACATAAGAATATTTTTCTATTTGATTTTATGACAATAGATTGGCATTCTACTATGTATTCTATGTATTCTGGTATTGTTCTATGTAAGGATTTCAGATCCTTTTCAAGCCTTAATAGCATATATTAGTTTTAATAGTTTTATAAGCTCCATTTAAGATTCGCTGACATATGTTTTATGAAGTCAAGTCAAGTGGCAATTACCCAATTTAGGCAACAACACTAAAAAGGCTTTCGTTCTGTTGTCAGTTTCTTCTTCGGCTACCAACAACAAAAATCTTAATAGTTTTACATACTTGCATACACTGGCACACACTTATATTCATTCGCATACATACATACATACACATGTGCCCATATTTAAATTAAATAATATTTAACACAAACATTTATGAGAAGAAAATGAGTCCTGTTTTGCTATCATGTTTATGCCATAATAGACAATGACAACAACAACAACAACAACTACTACTAGTGGGCGGAATACACATACATATTAAATCTTTGAAAAACTATCAAAAACATATACAACAGCAACAACAACACAAACACGGGCAATATGTAAAGCAAAGATTATGGCTCAAGACTAAAAACAACTCGATGTTATTAAATGAAAATCATACATTGCCTTGCAACCGAGTTAGGCAAGGTTCGTTGGTTTAAAATAAAACCAAAAAAAGGACATTCAAACCCAAAAAGGAGGAAAAATATGTTTGCGTTTTATTTGTAAGCATGTAGTGAACATGTAATCAAAAATCATGTGGGCAGATCCGATTTCATCTTTTCAATGTGAAACCAAAATTTAATTTAAGATTTACAACAACAAACACTGTTTTTAATAGAGACGTTAAGTTAAGAATTTACGACATCCAAATTGACAGCGTCAATAAGGGCTATTGCTGGAAGGAAAAGAAGATGTTTAACAATTATTTCTTACATAAAACCCAGTTTTCATAAGCAAAAGTCACTACCACTAGGTAGGATCGTAGAATTGAGGTTTGTTTATAAACTAAGACAGATTTATCCGTTAAAATACATTTCCCGCTTATGTGACTACAGCATCAAGGTGTTTTATTGTCTCACATTTTGTATAAAAAATAGAGTGACAGGTTACTAGATACATCACTACCGAGAAAACTATGGAATGTCGATCGGCAAAAGGAAGGAGGAGCAAATAAATTGAATTTCCTCATGTCACGGAATTTTTCGAATATTTTAGAAATGATAGGCTTCAGAGATAAGATTGAATATAAGTGAGTCAATAATATTGAAATTTAATTACTCTGATTCATTCATACTCACTACAACGTTGATTTATAAGTACAGTTTGTAGTGAGTATGAGTACAACATTGACATCAAACTCATACCATTCGAAATATGTTTGATTCATAAGCCTACTCATTTAGATTCATAACTTTAGAAAAATACAGAATAATACTGTTACGTTTTTACCTTTTTAAAAACGTTTAAAATATGACTTCGTTGATTGCAAACAAAATAAAAACAAATATATGTTTAGTTTTAATTAAACTCTTTATTGTTCGCACTACTTTTATGTGCTACCGTTTACAACTTGACGAATACAACAATAATTGCTTGGTCGCTATTCTTCTTTGCTTACAACGCAGATATTTTCAACGGCGATCTTCAAACCACGACTGTTCTCTTCACACGCAACGCGTTTTCACATAAGACTGACTGAATTCTTACTACTCGTTGCCTGCTTTGGTTTGCCTTTTTATATGCCCACATAATCAGTCTGATGAAGGTTCTTAATGTCGAACGTTCGGGGTTTCGCCTTCTAGAGAACTCTATCGCGACTTCATTGTTGTTTGTGTGTTTTGTTCACATTGCTTGTTGTTGAGTTCTCGCTTACTTGTCTATCCCCCTTTCTTTCATACTGATGTTGTTGGTTTACTGGTAACAAGTTCGTTGTATTTGTTTGTGTAGCATTTGCTCATTTTTAAGTCACACGATGTACACTGTTTCCATTTTCGTAACAATACTTATAAATAATTCGACCGTGCAGTTCATAAGGCAATTATAACCTTGAGGTAATACTCGATCTAAGGAAAATAAATTCAGGTCTTTCCGAAAGATGCAAAAGATTGGGAATTAACACAACAACAAATTTCCTAATCGATTTGCTTAAGGTGTAGCAAACAGATATCCACTTCTCGTCAGCATAGCAAGCAAAACGGAAACAATTGATTTTTCCAAACTTCGTCCGATATTAATCACTTGGTGACCGATCCTTACTAAAAGCTGAATGATTAAAAAGTTACCAAACAAGCTAAAAGAGCTTCAGAAATGTTATTATAACTGTGTGGCACAAACAATTTTTTGCAATTGCTTCCGACAGATGGTCATTCGCCATGCAGATGATAATTCTCTACCACCCACTGTTACTCCGAAGCAGTGGAAACATGATAGCTAAAGTAGAAGATTTTTGTTATTATTATATTTTTCGATAACTAAAACTTTCTGCTGAAAATTTATCGATAACTAAAATTTTCTACTGAAAATTTATCGATAACTAAAATTTACTGTTGAAAATTTTTTCCTAACTAAAATTTTCTATTAAATATTTCTCGATAATTGAAATTTTCTATTGAAAATTTTTCGATAACTGAAATTTTCTATTGAAAATTTTTCGATAACTAAAATTATTCTTCGATAACATCAAAATTGCCTAAACGAGATGGACCAAATTGAAACTGTTCTTGATTAATTGATAAAGTGTTAGGTAATCTGAGTTGTAATCTGAGTTGGGTTTTCGCTAAAGTGAAACTGCTAGTGTTATTTTTAAATGAAGTTGCTATCGAACTTGATCCCTTAAGCCATTAAGCTATAGCAAAATCTATCGATAGATCAAATCTACATATTCGTTCTTACTCCAAGTAAGTGTATGTAAATTGTAAAATAGGCCTTCCGTGCAATAAAGCAACATATTGTTTATTTTCACAATTAAGAGAACATATTTCAAAAGACATTTTATTTGTTTTGAAACAAAGTTTCTTTGTCGCTTTTGAATTTCATGCCAGACCGTATTTCATTTGAATTTCTAATTCATGTTTAATAAAGATTTGTGTCGGTAAGCAAAACTTTTCATACTTTTAAGCTAAGAAAAGCAACGTTTTTCAATTAATAACAAATCATGCATTAAAATTGCATTAGAGACGAACAAAAACCAGAAACAAACACAAAAACATTTGAATTTAAATCAGAAATGAGACAGAAAACACAACCCATTCGTATAAACCCAAACCTGAAGCAGGGAAATCATGTTTTCAGTTCGCTTTTCTTAAGAAAACTTTTGCCAATTACTTGCACAACAACAAATGGAAAACAATTCGAACACAATATGTTCTCCACCAGCCATACGCAATCACACAATTATTGTGAAGGCGGTGGTAAGAAGTTTTTAAAAACTAAGAAAATGCCAAGATTTGCAAAATTCCTGCAGAGTGATGGGAAGAAGGAGGAGGGGGGGCACATGTTAAACGTGCTAATTTAGAAATTCTAGCCGAAAGGGTTTAACACAACAAACAAACAAATATTCATTGTCAATACGTACATATGTATGTATATATGTATGTATGTCGACGCGAATTGTATTTTGGCAATACATTACAACGAACGAACCAATTCTTTGGCGTCTATAACCTATCGTTAGTGGATCGTTAGTTTTTCTTTTTTTTTTTTGAAGGCGGAAAACAAAAGTAAAATAGAAAAGAAAGAGAGCCACACAAACAAATACAAATTCACAATTCATTAGTGAAAGTAACCGGCTCAATGTCATAGTGAAACCATGAACTATGTGGCAAGGACAGGGAAAAGACCGCATTTTACAAGGTTAAATTTAAGAAAAATCCTTTTTTCCTGCTGCACCAACACAAACACCAGCAGCACCATCACCAACAGCAGCAATCGTAATAGTGATGGTATGACAAGCGCTGCCACAAAACTTTTGTCAGAGTCTTCTCTTTTGCTAGTAAGTTTTAAAACGAAACTTTTTTGGCGTATGAATCATAAAATGATTTAAAAATTTTCATGTTTTAAACACAACTGTGCTCCTGCTCCATGGGCAGGGTGGGTGATATTCGTAAACTGCTAGTTTATGCGCTGGGTTACAGGCTTTTAACCTGCGTCGCCATAATTTTTGAACGGGTTATGAAAACATAACATAAAATAACTTGTTATAGTTTCATAGAGAGAGAGAGAAAAAAAAACAAGAACAACAAAAATAACAACAAGAAGAAGACAAACAATGAATTTTATGACATCGTTACATACAGCAGCAGTAATTTCATCATCAACATCAGTAAAGTAAGGGTTTTTAAAATCTCAGTATCAGTACCAGTATCTGTATCTTTAGGATATACGAGTGGTAGAACAGAACAATAAAAAACCATCGCGTTTACTTTACAAAAAAATAATAAAAAAATGTTTTTATACAGTGGTTGTTGTCGTTGTTGTTGCTGTTGTTGTTTTCTGTACGGTTATGAATAATTAAATATTTGTTTTAGTTTGACATTTGATTATGATATTGTAAGCCGGAGAGAATTCTTTAAAACTTTTACATGCTTTAACCCTTTTGGGGTGTAGGATGGAGGACTTACAGCATTCATCTGCTAGCAATAATTTCATGGATCCTTGTGAATATTTTTATTGCTCTGCTAATCCAGGTATTATTCGCCTGTAAGACAAACTCAGGAAGTTATGATATGTGGATGCAAACGGATGGACTTCTTATGAAGCCGATCAAGAGGAACAAAATTCGTTGCTTCCCATTTCTTAAGTACAGTGTCGTGTTCGCGGTGGATAAGGCCAAGTATTATTAATAGTCTAATTTTTGGATGATGCTCGAGCTTGTTTGAGGCTTAAGAAACCAGGCAACAATGTCGACTTTTGGATTGTAACAAAACAAGTGGCAGGTCTAGATTTGTTGCTATACAAGCTGTGATATTAGAAGCTGCATATTTATACTCTCTTCTGCTAAGAGATTTAAGTTCCACTAGGTATGACTTTCAATGAGCTGAATCGTATTGAGATACATACATACATATATTTGGTATATTCAAATGGATACATTGTCTTCTAGTCCAAAAATATATGCCATAAAGAATACATAGGATTTCGGAAATGATGTTGACTATTAGGTTTGAGATCCCTATAATAAAATTCGATAATAGAAACAACGTTCGATACGTACACTCATCGATGTGATTAGTTCACGACGCAGTGTACAGAGTGATATGTCGTCGGTATAAGCTACTGTCTGCTAATTAATCCAAAAAAAGAAGAATAGGTCCTTAACGTTGTAATTTTTGCAAATCTGGAAGCCTTGTAGAAGATTAGTAAAGGTCAATATTTTTTTCTAATCAATCTAATCTAAGCTTTAGTAGTGAAGAAATTAAATAATGTAACCTTTGGTCAGTTCCAAATTCTTCCAAATAGCAAAAACTAGAATTGATAATACCTAGCACTTGAAAAAATATTATTATTTTTCAAAATACTCTTCTAAAGAATTCAAAGAGGGTTAAAATTAAATGCACACGCTCTTTTATACATCTTTAGAAAGAGTTTACATCTTGTTTATATTACAACATAAATACCCTTACCTCTGTCCCTTAACATTCCTCCGCCCATTGTTTTAAAGGTCTTGTTTGATTTGAGTCTGGCCCCATACAGGAACAAAATGTTTATTTAGCATCTTCTTGCCATTGTCTTACTGCAAGATTGCTGCAATTATTAACCATAATTGAATATTTTATTCTTTGCCAAAGACTGTTTCTAATTGGAATCATAAAAAATTAAATTAATTGAAAAAGAAAAAAACCAAAGGGAAAAAAGATGGACCACAGGATTTGGAGATGCGGGGCATCGATCCCCGTACCTCTCACATGCTAAGCGAGCGCTCTACCATCTGAGCTACATCCCCTGTTGAGATATTCGTGGCCGAGATTAGTTTTCGATGCTGTTTTCGAAATGATTATTTCTTTGGAACAATTAAGGCCATATCTTTTATTTTGTTTAAACTATTGTGGTTAAATTTATCGATATTTATTTATCAATTAATGAACAATGTATTTTGTGTCAATGCATGTGTATCATTGCAATTAAAAACTTTTGTTTAGAGGCTTTTATGAGGCTCAATGGTCTAGGGGTATGATTCTCGCTTTGGGTGCGAGAGGTCCCGGGTTCAAATCCCGGTTGAGCCCGATTATTTTTTGTTTTATATGTGTTATGCTAACATCCACTACAATTTTTTAGATTCTACTTACAGCTGCAATACTCACAACATTACATCTGCATACTCTATTTGTGGAAAAACTACGATTTAATTACCCAAATAACATTTTTACTATAAAATCATATAATTTTTATAAAGTAATGTGGAACGAAAAATCTTACATTGGAGAAAACGAAAAAAATAAAAATTACGGTTGGAGATGCGGGGCATCGATCCCCGTACCTCTCACATGCTAAGCGAGCGCTCTACCATCTGAGCTACATCCCCGTTGCGACTGAGTTGGCAAATATACGATAAAAACAATCAACAGTTACTGCTCAACACTAAAAAAAATGAAAGAAATATTAAATCTCACTGTTAAATGCATTCACAATGTTTTTGTGTTCATTCTCTTTGCTTTTCATATTCTTCGTTTGTAAATAAGAACTTGCTTCTTGCTTTTGTACAACCATCAGTGAAGCTAAATGTCAAATTACATTAAATGTCAAAGGAGAAAATAAAGCACAAAAGAGAATTGGAAAAACAGCTGATTGCACGTGAATTGTGCGTAAATTTTTTTTTGTAAATTTCCGAATAATTTTTGTTGATCTCTTGTTTAAATAAATTAAATCAATTCTTAAATAATTTTAATTGTGTTCTATTGTAAATAAAAGTAAACTTAAGCATAAAATGCGGACATGAAAAGTGTAAATATGGTAAAATATCAATAAGAAATATGTAAAGGAAAGCCAAACAGTGACTGGGCAATAAGTGCTGTTCATCAAAAATTTGTTAAAACAAGAAGAAAACAAAAAAGTGTTATTTGATATTTAATATTTAAATCATCAAAATTTATTTGAAGCTTTAAGTTAATTATTGAAATAAACTGTAAACATGTTCACCGATACACCGAAATTGCAACCAATCTCTACAAGTAAGCCTCACGATAAAAAAGTGCCTTCAAATAGTAGCCATCAAAACAGCAACAACAATAACCGGACTGATGCTGGATGTTCCAGAACACCAAATGATACCAATTCAAATGGCCAAAAAAAAGAGTGAGTGTTCTATTTATACATAATTGTCTTCCAATATACTTACGCACGTTTCTAATAAATATATTTAATGGAACCTTATCTGATAAGAGAATGTTTATTGTTGCACCTCTATTGACCCTGATAGTGAGTGAATTCTGCTCGCATTTCAAATATAAAGTCTGGCATATTGAAATTTTTAAATTATTGTTAATGCCTAGTGTTTGTCTACATACAAAATACGCCGCTTTAGGTTTAAATTGTGTCTTCTGCCTTATCCTACATCAGTAACCACGATATTTACATTCTCACGACATCAACTATTCAGAATTGATATGAGAATTGAATTTGTTTTAAATAAAGACCATTTTATTTTATATATTCGAATGTTATTAAATTAATCTGAGTTTTAAAGGACTTTTTAAAACAAATTGATACAAACAATATTAAATGAAAAACCATCAACATGTTTATAAAAATCTATTGGATATTGTAAAAATAATAACGTTTTGTGAAAATTAAATAACGTACGAATAATTTAATATTTTTTAACTTGATTTTACGACAAAAACAAACATAAACTTATACCAAATGTAAGAGGACATTTTCATTTTCTACAATAGGTATATATTTATTAATCCATTATCGATTTTCTTTTCATCAAATTATTACCATTAGAAGAATGTTCCAACGTCCATTCAGTTTTGTTAATCGGAAATATTTATAGTTGACCAATTATTGAAATCCATTAATTTATATTTTTGAAAACATATTACATGTGTATTACAATGATTCTAGTCCATATTAAATACATTTCTCACAAAGCTTTTTACTCAAACAGCTTCCGCTAAGCACATTTCGATATAGTTTTGAGATATTTCAGCCAGCGATTCAGCTTTGCACACTTTTGAGTAGATAAACTATACCGTTGAATCGGTAAAGTATGCCAATATAAAGTAAAATTTGATGAATTTGAATACTCTTGTTTTCATTGCTTCTAATGAGATAATTAAATTTAATAATATTTTCTCAACTTGAGACCATTGAAACTCAATGTATTAGAAATTAAACGGATTGTTAATTCTTTAATGTTTTTTAATTTTTTATTTTATTTAGAAAATCTATTTAAAAAATACATAATATAACAAATTCTTAACAGAAATCATTTTTTTAATCTAAAATCTGTGAGAGAAACCGAAACCGGCGCCAAAATCATTTTTGCCCCTAAACGGCCCACTAACATGCTGGGAAGCATTTGCATTTAAATTAAAAGAAGAGGCTTTATCGGAAGATGTCCATAGGTTGGCTTTAGCCGCAGCATTGACTGTGGTCATGTCAAATTTAGGTATGTGACTTACACCCACAGAGGCACTGTGACCAGCAGAACTATTCCAGGCAGTGTTTGCACCAACTGTATCGAATTTTAAACCCTGTTGTAATTTTGTTTGAGCATGGAATGCATTGACATCTATGGCATGATTATCGTTCTTTAAAACATTTAAACGGAGATTTTCCGATAGACTTTGGCTAACACCATGCGTATTGCAATGTTGTACAGAAACACCATGACCATTGCTAATGTGTAAACAGAATGTTTAATTTATTATTTATAATTTAAATGAATTTTATTAAACTCACGCATTCATCTCTGCAAATGCTCCGGTGGTTACAGGTCCCATTTGATCGTTTCCTCTTGCAAAGACTCCAGCAGCGGCATTAAATTTTTCATCACCAATGACTTGACCAGCCTGAACCTGAATATCATTGCCGCCTTTGAGATTGGATGATACTGTGCCTCCAATATTAGCCATTATTCTTGTGTATATTATTCGAAGTTGTCTTTGAGATGTTTATAATTTAAAGTTTATTGCAGAACTGATTTGCTTTCATTTATTTTGAATGCATTTTATAGTCTGCAGTGTATCCTCTTGAACTCTTTTGTTTTCACTTGGGTACTTTACCACTCTTACTAATATACATATTAAATTTAAAATAAATCAGGCAAAAAATCACCATCTAATAACAGCCATCGAATGTATTTCCCCTTTTATTTTTATTTTTTTCGTTTGCGAAATGTGAAAATTAAAATGTACACTACATACATATATCTATGTAGATACATACATTCATATGTGTATGATTTTCCTTTGTTTCATTTTTATTTTTAGATAAAATTGAAAATAGGTTTTAATTAAGAAGAAAATAAATCATTGTAAAAATTTTGCTTTTATTGTTGTAAAATATATGTGAAAACGATAAAATTGAAACAAATTTTGGAACAATTAAATTATTTATTATTTTAAATAATATTGTTTAGTGTTTAGTATTTCTTTATAATACCAAATAAAAGTAACATTCTTCTACTATAAACATTTATAATTATAAAGGCATTCGTTTTTCTTATTGTATGTAAAAAATTGAATGCATTTTCGAATTCTTAAAGAATTTCTTTTAAAAAATGTTATTTGAGTTTATTAAAAGAAAGAAAGAAAGAGATATAAACTTAATTGGAAAGATTGATTTTTTTTATTTTGTTGTGCATAGCGAATCGAAAAGTCAATTCCTAGTAAATTTAAAACGTTTTAGAATACAAAATGACCTGAAAATTTTAACAATATGGCTGAGGTATATAAAAGCTTCCGACATTCATATAAAAGCACAGATTATGCGTTGCTTTCAAAAAATCTTACTAGTATAAATTGAAATGTTTCTAACCTCCAAACTTCTTTGCTTCCATTGCTTTTTTGAAGAAGGAAGAACTCGTGGCATGATGAACTTAAGCGTATTGACTTTGTCATACTGATAACGACTTGTATGTCAGCTATGGCTGTACTCATAGCAAATGCCTGAATCTTGAATTGCATTTAAGAGGAGAGCCGAGACAGAAGTAAACGTCATCTGCATAATGAATATCGTTCAAGATATCAAGTATTTGATCACTTCATTAAGTACTATATTAAACAATAACAGAAACAGGATACAGCCTTTAGGAAGACCTACATGCGCTCTGTGCTAATATATATACACATATATACAAAAAATTATAAATAATGTCCTTATCATTATTTATAGGATCTATTTATCGTTTATGAATGATAAATAACATCCACCAAAGGCGATTATAACGACAAAAAGTGGTTTTTCATTAAATCACCAGTTCGAAAGAAAATTTCTGATTTTATACAATTATTTAAATGGTATACATAAGAAAAATCTGGCAATACTAATCTAATATTTCCATTTTCCTGAACTATGCACCAGATTAGATCAAAAAAATGATCTTTTTATATACATATGTATCTCAAAAAATATTCCAATACTTCCATTTACCTCCAATCTAAACCCCTTAGATATAATACGCTCTCAAAAATATATTACAAATCTCTTAACAACATTTTATTCCATCCCATTTTCAGAATCCTTCAGAAATTAAATTAATACCCAGGGTTATAAAGCCGATGAATATCAAGAGCTAGACAGATTGATTATTATGAAAAGTTACAAAGTCAAATACAGACAAATTGTTTGTGTTGCTTTTCGCAAACAGCTTGTATTGTCCATCTCTTTAAAATAGCTTGAATCATTACATTATCTTTTTCACATATTTTTTCCACAATATTAATTTTTCTAAGCATATCCAGCCTTTATGCCAGTTAGCATACAGTCACATTTTACAAATATTTGATGAAAAACATAACCAATGTGGAAATACAATTTTTGTAGAATTTTGTAGGAGCGAACAACATCGAATTATAGTTTAATTTTTTTATTTTGTAGTTTAAAAGTTTTCTAATAAAAGTTTATGCTTTTACACCAAGTAAATGTTTAAAAAGACTACATAAAGAACATTAACTCTAAATAATAGGCATAGAACGCCAAATAACACATGTCCAGGGCAAATGTTTCAATGATTTGAAGTTGAACTTCGTAAAGACTTAATGAGTTTAATGTAATACATAAAATAACGTTAAGATGCGGGCTTCTTGGGGGCGATTGCTGTAGACTGTCTAATGGTGAAGGTATACCACTGGCCATTATATAGTCACCTAGCAGCAACTCGTTTCCTTGCCGTTCGCATCTTGAGTTTAAATCAAATGTCCACAAACACTACTCCCTCTTTCCACCTTCCTATAATCTATTTTCCTAAACACAATGCACTGCATGAGTAGGGGCCATACCCTGAGTGCTGGTTTTACAAAAAAAAAAAAAAAAAAATGTACCGAAAAGAACGGCATTTATTACACTGTATAAAATCAGATTTCTTTTGAAAAATGCCTCATACAATATAATTTAAGTGCGTTTCTTTTTATCTTTTGCTTTTTGCCCAAAGGAAGTAATTAATTAAGTAATCTCTTTAATCAATTGCAGCAATAAAAAGTATTTGCTTAATATTATTTCCGTTTATCGATAACAAATTCGATTGCTTACAATTCAGTTCCAGATAATATTACTGAGAAGAAGAAAAAATTTGTTACTCATTAGGTTAAATGCAATGCGAGTCTTTAAAATAGTATTTGAAACTGCTTTGTGTTTCAATACTTTTTTTAAATATCTGCTGACTGTTCCACAATATTAACGTAGGGGAACACAGTACCAAAGATTCATTTAAAGATTTTGCGTATAATCGTTAAAAGCTTCAAAAACTAATTCTTTGTCATCAGCTAGTGTTTCATATTAGTCTAACGGTTGTATTAAAACAATATTATGCAAATTGAGTTTTATTATCATTTTATTTAAAATAGAAATACTTAATTATTAATTATTTCTTGGCAAATTTATAATACCATTGCATAAGACATGGTAGTGAAATCTATGACATGCTATTAGAATCTATGATTAAGACCGAAACCATAAGTGGTACTTCTGTGGCCAGTCATTGGTCCACTAACGTGTCGTGAAGTATTAACCTGGGCATTCAAAGACGTTGCATTATTCTTAGATGTCCATAAATTTGCAGAGGCACCAGCTTCCACAGTTGTCATATTGAATTTCGGAGTATGGGTGACACCTAAGGAAACACCATGGCCGTTACTGAAAATAAAGCAAATGTGTGCTTTTAATGAAAATAAAAATTAAAAAGAAAAACTTCTTTTTCCAACTTACGAATTAGCATTGGCAAATGCTCCCACAGAACCCATCTTTGGACCGCGCTGGTCATTTGCTGCAACGAATGCTCCTACAGAAGCATTTTGTCTTTCGTCACCACCAGTTCTGGTAATATTTAGAAGAACATCGTTGCTGCCATCTCTGGGATTGTGATTAACATTTCCGCCAATATCTGTTGACATTATTGCTGTTTTTTTATTTCGCTTACTTGGATGTGTACGCTTTGAATATTATTTTTATAATGATATCAACATGTTTATTCGAATGCAGTTTTATACTCTTTGTGTTCATTGGCAAATGACAAAGAAATTCACTTTTGAGGAACATATTGGTTCTTCCCCTGCATTGTATTGTATCGTATTGTACATTTTTATTGCATAGTATTGTATAAAGTGATGGTTGGTCTATTTATTTTATTTTGTATTTTATCTTGTAAATCCCCTCAAGACAATACAGTCATTTCCTAAAAGACTATCAACTAAAGAGGAAAGAAAAGTAGATAATTGCGAAAAAAAACTACAAAAATTTTATTATTAAAAGAAAATTTTTATATTATGTTATTACTATTATAATATGAATATGAAATGAATTAAGCGTTGAATGAATACGCGAGTAAGGCTAGAACAAAATTAAATAAGGAGTAATTTTAATCCATTCCTTCTTAAAACTTACTTAAAAGCTGAAATTGAAAGATTGCGTTCAAAATAAATCAGATATACGCTCAAAAACATTAAGATAAGCAGCAGGAGTCGGTTTATCGTTCAAGGACAGCAAATTTTTCAACAATTTTTGATATATTTCAAGTAGATTAAACAGATCGATAGCCTTTAAAATCTCTACTTATATACATATGTAGTCCCATACTTAGTGTCATCGAGAAAACTCATCTTATCAATTTAGTTCGAGACAAAACATTCTCAGATTCTCATTGTCAGCCATTACAATGCTTAATTATTCATTGCTTGATGGAAATTCTGTGGTTGTAAGGTCCAATTGTTAGATGGCCAAGATCTTTCAAATCTATTGCGCTCCTGTTCAACCATTTTTCATCTTGGTACATCATATGTGAGAGCCTTGTCAATATAATTGTTTCTCCACTCTTTGTGAAGTGGCTAGAAGTCGTCGTAGTCTAGTAGGTAGTGTGTTGGCTTATTAGACGTAAAGCCAGGCTTTGAGCCCTAGGCCGGACATCAAAACAAAATACAAAAAGTATTTCTTCGGCGACTTTCCCTCAGCAGATTTCTGGTAAAAACTCTGAGATAAAATTTCTCAAAAATCGTGTCCTGACTGAAGGGTTGTAATGAAGTGTGTGTCCATTCTTTGTGAACATTGGCAATTATCTGAAAGTTGCTGAAGAGAACTATAGCCCGATCATTATCTCCAAATACCATAAATTTGCATTCATCTGTATTTCAGGCATTAGCCCAACCACTATGAGCAGAAGTTCCGCTACAGCATACAACTTATTTAATGGTTCTGCAAACGATTTGATCAAAAACTGTAACTTTCAAATTAATTTTTAAATTCTAGTTTATTTAATCAACTTTTTTTTGGATTTTCTCGATATCTTCGTAAATATATTTTTTACTAAAGCAGATTTTGGATTTCATTTTAACTTTCCTTTTAAAAATTTGTTTTCAAAATTATACACGAATTGTGGTGTCTTGTTTTAAAAGCGTATAACTATCACAGCAGCAGCAATTTAATTCAAGAACCCATTGTCCTTTCCATAATATTCTATGGGAAATTTTAAGGCAAAAGAATTTTTGTTTTTATTCTCGCCATGACTTAAAAATAAAGAAAATGTCACAAAATATTGTCTTTTTCCCTAACATACATACACTGTAATAAAATCACATGGAACCATCATTCATAATAAGCCATAATTTTATTAAAAAACTTCACGTTGGCAAACATTTTTCAAATATTCAAAGCAGCGACAAAGAGAAAACAAAACCCCGACCTGTCTTAAATTGTTCTCTTTATAATTTTATTGGTTTTATTTTTAATATGATAATGAGACGCTATCAACACCAAAAAGGAATTTTATTCTTCTTGAATGGATGGTGGAAGTATGTGTCATCCTTCTAGCCATGGTAGTAATTTTTATGATTTTACCGTAACCTTTGAAAGAAAAAAAAAAAAACAACCGCATAATATGACACGCACTCGCCATAACATTAGTGGGTAGGTTCCCAAACATTTGTATTTTAATCAGATTGTTGTTTTTAAAATTAAGTGCTGCAAAACAATTGAGCTGTTGACATTGGCAGGATGTAAAAGAAGTTTTTACAAAAAGAACCATAATCTGGTCCTGAATTCGCCTTAAATGTCAAGAACCAATCGAAACTTGTTAATTGATTGAAACTTTTTGATCGCAGAGGCAGCTCTATATTTACGTGGGAACTGTCTATGATGAGCTAGCCAAAAGTGTCACAAGCTATGTTAAACTATGAGTTGGAGTTATGACGACAAAAACTAAAGCTCGAGATAATCAAGCCGGAAGTGTCAAAACCTAGAATAGCGAGTCATATTAGATTATTTATCAAGATTTTATTCAGGAATTGTTACCACACTAACAAATAACACAGCCCTGCAAATTTTTTTGTGCAAATAACATGGCTCCAGGTGATTCCGAAGTCATTTTGTGCGCTGAGCACGAATCTGATTTTTGAGAAAAAGTGGGTTGAAACCTCTAAAAATAGCGTTTTTGACCATTTTTGAAACATTGTAGAGCTAAACACTAACGTGATAGAACCATCGCTATTGTCAGAAATTGACAATTGATCTTTGCTCTTTAAAATGAGCCCAAAGCCAAATTGTTTGCATGCACCCTTAAAGTAGGGGGTGGGTTTATGTCAAGGGGTGCAATAGAAAAAGAAACACATTACGGAGGTCCTTAAAAATTAATCAGATTTACTTGAAAATTGGTACTCAGGGGTTTTTGGGGTCGGTGATTACAGATATTCATTCAGATTTAAAAAATTCAAAATGCCGGATACAATATGGCGGTCGAGGTTTATAAAAATTAATCAGATTTACTTGACCGCCTATTGGATCCGCCAAAATGCCTTCGGAAACACCTAAAGCCATCTTATTTGCAAAACCCATGCAGGGCTGTGTAATTTATGGATTTTTCCAAGAGTTGCCTTTTTTAATCTGAACATGTCTAAAACACAACATTAACTATATCAGACCTCTGGGACTCCTTCTTTAGTCGTCAAAACTTATGATACGTATGTATATGCATATGTAAGTACTATATGTATAGCCAAAGCTTCGACCCATTAGTCAGGATTACAACCTAGTTTCTCACACCCGAACATGTTGTGTGTGTTAATTTGTATTCAAGAATAAGCAAAATAATTACTCGGTAGTATTCTATACAACTGCGTAACATTAAAGGTTTTCCAAGAAAAACTTTGGGAACCCCCTCAGCCCTTAAATGAATGAGAGAGTGTAAAATGTTTTGCATACTTGGTGTATCTGTGTGTAATTCATATCATCTGTTTTTTTTTTATAGAAATATGTTGTATCCTTAAGGATGTATTCTGGTGGTATGGGAGTGTTTATTATATGTCCTGAGATTTTTTTTCGATCCTTGTGTTTTTTTTTCCTTTTTTCTCCATTACAATAAACGCTTACCTCAGCACTTTTTTATTCTTGGTTGTGAAAGAGGGAAGATGTTTTTTTTTTCTTTTTCAACAGCTTGTATATGATTTTTTTTTCGTTTTTTATTTTTTCTATATGGTAGTATAACATTGTTGTTATTGTTCTTAAAATATGATGAAGTATTACCCCAAAAAACATTAGCTTTTATACACACATTCTTTTTTATTAAACGTCTATAAAATTTCTTGGCTTTCGACCTTTTTTTTTGTTTCTGTCCTTAACACATCACAAAATTATAGTCTGAAATGGTATGCATAGGGTATGGTATATAGATGGTAAAAGGAGCGGGCAACAGCTGTTGGCTCTGTTATAAGAAAATAAAACAAAATATTTATTGATAAAATAGCAAATACGTGTCGATATTTTGAAATTCATTCGAAACAAATAATTTCCTTTACTGCCTTCTTTACTGCCCTCTCAAGTAAGTTTCTGTTATGGTATCCCAGTATCAGTTAATGTTTGCAAATATCATATTCAAATGCCGTTATTAACTGTTTTGTTTTGCTCCTCCAGTTAATGCTGAACAACATCTGCCTTACATGCATACACACATAGAGGCATATGTTGCTTTAGATTAGACTTGACTACACTAGACTAGACTAGACTGTTATTAAGTGCATATTTATGTATAAAAATTTGTGTTTTTTAGGGTGCGTTTATGATTTGCTTGAATTATTGAAAAGTATTATTTTTTATTTGATTTTAATTTGAAAAAAAAAGAAGGAATTGGGCATTAAAATTGTCTTTTTTTCTTTCGTTTCTTTTTCATTATGTTATTGTTTATCTTTTGGTCTGTGTCTGTATTTGGAGCGCCTTAAGCGTTTTTACTTCATCTGGCTATCATAACAAGCTAATATTTTTTGAGTTCTGTATTGTCTTCTATTAAGACACCATAACAATTAACCAACTTTACATTCTTCTTCTTTTTTTCTCAAATTCTAAAAGCAAGTAGAAAAACAAATTGCTCGAAAAGACATTCTTCAGTTCTGGTCGATGTGTTAATATGAGACAGTAGAGCCAAAACAGATCCATTTGTGTAAATTTGTCAACATATGTATTCAAATTCAAATTGTTGTTGAGCTTTTAATAAGTATTTTTTTCTATAGCCTTGCATTATTTTAACCCTATTTATCCTAACAGGGCATACATCATTACAGAAATTATATTTGGAGGCACTTATTAAAATTAAATTTGATTTTGGTTTCGCAATAATTATCATGCGCTCATGATTTGGAGACTCTTTAGGGCTAATCCGTACCCTTACTGATGTCTCACAACAGGTCATGAATTTTCTATGATGAAGCGCCATTTTGTCTAGTCAAAATTGCATAGTTTCGGTAGCAAAAGACAGTAGTGACATTTCCTTGTTCTCAAGTTCCTTGTCATTTTCTCTAGTTTTTGTTGTCATAAGATCTGAATGCATAAGAAACTACCAGTCAATCTCTTTGCAGATTGAGGTATGTTATTATCGATGTGTGTAGTCTGATGTCAGCCTGCTGAAACACAATTCATCTACTATCGGGTCTAAGTTCAGTATTTTATCTCAAATCCAGCAAAATGTACTATTTACAAGTTGTCACTATTTGCGTTAGATTTTGTTGTTATTCGGCAACGATCCACAAAGGGAAATTTAATTAATCGGGTTCTATTGTTTTAACTCGTGTAGGACAAGGTACACCAAGCACCACCAACAAGCACCAGCATAAAAAATGGTAAACAAGTAAACAAAAATACAACAACAAACACTACAACAATAAATGTAAACAAAATATACAAACAATAATAATGAAACAACGAGGTTTACATTTATAGAGATTTCGAGAAGGCGAACATTCGCCTTCAAGAACATTCATCAGACTGCTTACTTTGCCATATAAAAGGCAAGGCAAAGCAGGCGAGTGAGTTAGTGAAGTTTAGTTGGTCTTTGGTATAATTGCTTAATGATTATTATTGTTTATGCAAAGCGTGTAAACAGAGGAATAACAAAGAAGAGCGATTGTTGTTGTTTTCATCAAGTTGCGAATAGTGGCACACAGAATTGTGCGAACAATAAAGAATTTTAATTAAAACTAAACACAAATTTATTTTAATTTTATTTGCAATCTACGAGCTCATATTTTCAACGTTTTTAAAAGGTACAAAACGTAACAAGTATTAAAGAAAAGAGGAATAAATTCTAGAAATTCTTTTCTCCAACAAACGATTACTTTTAGTCCCACCGTATGTGTGGTATCAATTCATTGCTACATTTCCGACCATTAGCAGATCCGGATGAAAATGTCTAAAAATTTTTTTTTTGTCTTTGGTCTAAATGAGTGTACAGACCTATAAGATAGAATCTATTTCTTCCTTAGCACCAAGCCAAAACATAAGGAAATCGCTTTGTTTTCCATCGTTTTGAGGCCATGTTACTGTGTTGTCGTGATGAGTAGACCAAAAACGAATCGAAAACCAAAACGAAATTGTTTTCATGTAACGACAATTGATTGGTTTTTTTTCTTCATCTTCTTTCCCTGTTTCCTCATTTTCCTTTCTTCAAATACCAATTTTAAATAGTCGCTTGTCTAGTGGGGTAATACATTATGGCTTGTTGTTGTGTTGTTTGTTGAAGTCTCTAATTGAGACGAGTGTTTTACTTTATATGCCCCTGAGTTTCATTTCCTTGCTGGTCTTGTCTGGTCTGGTCTGGTCATTTACTCTGCTACTTCTTCTCTGTATTGAATTGTTTTCTTGTTAACCGCTTCTCTGTTTAGAAATCCTTGTAAAAGATCAACATTTTTCTTTCATTATGTTACTGATGGTTTTAAGTCTCTGTTTCTGTTTCTTTTTTATTTTTTTTTTTCTTTTTTGGCCATTTTTGCATGTCCAAATTTGAAAAGTTCAATGCACATATCCACATAACATATGTATTTATTTCCCTCGGTTTTATTTTCGTTGTTGTTTTATAAATTTAACACGTGGTTTTATGAAAAATAATTGAACATTTTTTTCCATCATAAATTCTACCTTCATTTCAAAGCATTTTTCTTTTCCTCTTTCTTTTTTTTTTTTTTTGATTAATTTTTCGTTACCTAAACTTTTTAATTTGATTTTTTTTTCATTTTTCTTCGTTTTTGCTTTTGCACTTTTTACCACAATCATTTTTTCTTTCTTCTCAATTTAAAAAACAAAAAGAACAAAGATTGGAGAAAAATCTAAATGGTATTAACGTAATTAATTTCATACTTTGTGACATGGGGTGACTAAAAGGAAAAAGAAAAACCTTTTTCAGCAATTTATTTTCAAAAGTAAAAAAAATAATAAATTAATAAAATTTAACAAATTTCTTGTGACCGTACTAATGGGTAGGTGGCTCCTTAAACTCCAATAAAAACAAAAATCGAGATTAACATTAACATTTCAAGTTTTAAGAATGAATCATAAGAACCATGATATGGTAGAGTTTTTCAATGCAAGACTTATAGTTTTTTTATCAAATGCAATGGAAATCTACTATTTAGTAGGTTTACAAAGCCCAGGTTAGACATCAAAACGAAAATATGAAAAAATATTTCTTCGGTGACTTCCTTTCAGCGCATTTCTGGCAAAAACTCTGAGAGCCAATAAAGTTTCCATGAAAAGTTTCTCAAAAAATCTGTCGTTCGCAGTCGACCTTAAACTGTAGGTCCCGGCACTCATGTACTAAATTAACACACACAACATAAGTGGTGTGCGAAACTAGGTTCATAATCTTGACTGTAGGGTTGTAATCACCAATTTGGAACTTCCAGCCAAATGTTAGCCAGCTTGTAGATTTGCATAGACCTCCCAACCAAAGTGCGATTTAAGGAGTAAAACGAGAGGAATGTTAGGGCCTATATTATTAACTGGGGCTGGAATGTTTATTTAAGGCCTCATTTATTGTTTACATTTACACAGTATTACCATGAGATTCGATTAAAAAATAATTTCTTTAGCAAAAAAAGGAAGATAGGTAGGTAGGTAGAGGCTATGCCCCCAAGAAATTCGTATGGACGCACTTAGGTCACATGGGTCCCAATGTGATACCACATTTTTCGACAATTATCCCCTAGTTCTGGAACCACTTAGAGCTTCCAATGAAGCGACTCAAACTGCCGATGACAATGTTCGATAAATCCCCTAGATCATTGATGTAGTATGCACCAAGATGTCTCTTTCTCCTTTGACATAGTGCCCTCATCCCTGCAGCCTCTACAGAAATCATTTGCGAGGTCTTCTAGACCAATGCGCCTCGTGTGCGTTCCAACAATACACTGCCACATCCCAACTCCGACAACTACATTGAGCATGCTGCTTTGAAGTTTAAGCAGCCTTGTAGTGCACCTTCCACCCAGACTTGGCCAGATTTTCTGCGCCTTTCTGCCTGTATCCGTAGCCGCCCGCCTGCGTTTGACGGAGTCTGTTACTGCATTGTCAATCATGAGCTTACAGGTCGTCAAAGGAATACGTATAGTCGAGAATTTGTCAGTGTGTTCGATGGTTGTGCCATGCCTGGCCAGTTCATCCGCTCTGCAGTTAATAACGTTGTTACCACTTTATTAGTTTTTGATAAATAAGGAGATTTTTGTGAACACCAAGGGGTGTTCAATTGGCGAGCAGTTTATTAATAAGTTTAGCCTGCCTTTGCCCTGAAAATACATAGAAAAGACGACGGCTGGTGGACAGCTACTTCTTCACTCTATTTAGTTATTAATTGTAAGAATGATTCTGGCCACAATTATTACAAACTACGCGAGAAACAAGCAGCTCAAATTAATACATTGTTCATCATAATTGAACAGCATATTGAAGGGAAAGTGTGACTCTATTTATACTTCGTGGACTTTAAAAAGTACTTTAGCTAACAAAGGAGTGACCTTTGGCCACACAATAGAAATCATCAAGAACATGTGCAAAGAAAGGGAAATAGGATTATTTCTTAATGGAATGATAAGCGAAATATTTATAACTAATGCCAGTATGAGGCAAGAACGCTTACATTCACCACTTTTATTCGAAATTGTCCTTATGCAATAAGGAGAGGCGAATTCAACGGTCTCATGTCACAGGTAGTATAAGACCATTCAGCTCTTCGTGTTGCCTAAGAACGTTGAACTAGAGATCAACATTAAGAATTAAATTCAAAGTATTAAACACGCCTCTATTTCTGTTCCCTCGAATATATAATGACAACTAACGCTGGTCTAAATGCTGATGTATCTCAAGATTCAGTAAAACATGAAGGATATTCCAATCACATATCAAGTAAAACTATTATTCTCTACTAGTGAAACCTCTCTCACAACGAAAGAAACTACTTCGTAGCTGCAAGTATTTGTTAATAAATGCCTGTGAAATATTCGCAATTATTGTTAGTAAATTTTGCAATGCAAATCAGTAGACCATTAGCTAAGAAATTTTCTGCCAAGCATAACTCAAAAGCATCAAGCCTCTCAAGTTAATTGCCATTCTGGCCGCTCAAAAGAATACATAGCATCCAAGAACGTTGGAAGCTTCAGATATTAATAAATCACGGGGAAACAAAAATTTGCTTTCATAGTAAAAAAAGGAATAAATAACAAAGGCAGGATTATCTGTAGATTGATAGTAAACAAACAACAAACCCTCCCTAGGTTAGGTGAGGTTAGAGGACGTGTACTTGTCAATTAAGACAAGTACAATACCCGGAGGTATAATTGACCCATTGTACAACGTCCTAGTTTCTTATGCACTTATGTTGCGTGCGTTAATTTTATACATGAGTGGTGGGACCTACAGTTTAAAGTCGACTCCGAACGACAGATTTTTGGGAAACTTTTTCATGGCAATTTTATTTACTCTCAGAGTTTTTGCCAGAAATCTGCTGAGAGGAAGTCGCCGAAGAAATACTTTTTGTATTTTTTGTCCTGATGTCTGGCTTTACGTCTAATAAACCAACACACTACCTACTAGACTACGGCGACTTCAAACCGTCAATTATTTCTTGAACAGCATTTGTACCACATCTCTCAAGCGTTTTTGTTTTTTTTTTCTGTCCCGATATTGTTTCAATTCAATGTCGATTCACAAATGCAAATTTAGTCCAATAATCTCTGTGATCGGCTTGCTTTTATTTATCCTGATGCAAGGGGTCGTTTCTTTTTATCGATCTTAATTCAAATGTTCACTTTTACGTAATGATTGATTTATTCAGTGCTTAGGCAACATTTTCGAGAATTGGTCGAGAATGGTTTTGTTATATTATTGGGAGTATAGTACACATTTGATTTCGACTTACTTTCGGTAATATTTACGTTTCTTTTTTGCACGCACATATAATTGGGCTATTTCTGTGCAATTTATTGAAAGTTATGTTAGTGGATCACGTTGTTAAGCTATCGACGGTTGGGGTCAAATAGAATAGTACCAGAAATGTATATGAACGCAGGTATTATGAACGTATGCAGAAAAAGAATGAAACTTCCCCATTCTTATGCCTAAATCTTTTGATTCAACACCACCTTGATTCAAAATGTGAATATTGCCTCTGTTAAAATCCCATTATCCATTTTATTGGCTCATTTTTTATTTTTATTTCTTAATAAAGCAACAATAACGACAATAACAACTAAAGGACTTCCGTAAGGAGCTTGACCTTTACCTTAGAATTCGTAGGCAACATAAAAAATCCCCTCCCTCCGTCCTTCCTCTCTAACGTCGCTGTAAGTAATGTTGTTCCACTTGTAAAAAGTAAAATCTCGCATTTCCGTCCATTTTTTATTTTCTTCGGCTATTCAAAAGAAATGAAAACTTAGCTTCTTCTTATTATTGTTGCTGTTACCGTTGCCGTAGCCGGCTGTCTTCAGTAAATAATTTTACAATAAAAAAAGAATACGAATGACTGCGTAAAATGGGCAACAAAATTAACACATAAATATCCCGTCATGACCACTTGTCCGCTTTCGAAGTATGGGAGGATTTTTTGGTATTCTTTTTGCACCTTTAAAAGGCATCTGTGCGTATGAGGGTGAAGAGTCCGCCTTGCCAAAAGGTAATAGTGGGTACATATTTATTTTTGTTTTCTTTTGGTTTTTATATTACGTTTGAATTAGTTGGCGTTTTCTGCCTTGGCCTTGCCTGCACCCCTCCTTTGCTCTCTACTGCTTTCGGTATATTTTGTTAGGCGTTTCCGTCCGATTGAATTCTGTCAAAGTTTTTCAATAGATCATCATTGTTGTTGGGCTATTGTGTTTTTTTCGGTTTTTCGGTTTCTCGATTTTATTTTTTTGTTTTTGTTGGCATTTGTATTCCTATTTACAAAAATGCCAGCGCATAACGCAACGTTATTTTTTTTTTTTATTGTGTTTAAACTTTTTGGCCAATTGACGTTAAACCGACATGAGGCCGGATACTAAACGCGCTGTTTGTGTCACTGATAACACTGACAGCAAAGTTACCTATTGTTGAGGGTATAGTATTTTGTTGTGTGTTACTTTGTGGGGTTTTGTTAGCCAATTTCAATCGTGTTGTTGTCACAAAAATAAATGAATTCGACTTGTTTCAAGTTTTGTCTAAATATTGTACTTTTTAAAAATGTTGAAATATTCTTCTTATTCTTGGTTCTTAATTTTTTTTATTTAAAAACAAAACAAAGGAAAATATTTATACATTCCCAAACTCCCCAAAGACTGTGGCGTAAATATTTCACTGTTTGCAACCGCATTCTCGCAAATTAAAAATAAACAAACAATGTTTTCATACCCATCTTGTGAATTTGTTTGACTCATTTCTTCTTCGTCGATTGGATTTGTGGACGGGGATTTTTTCCAGCAATTTGGATTCCTTCTCATAATTATATCACTGTAGACAATTATACATTAAATGCAGATATTAAAGAGTCATAAAGGTATTCATTCTTATACTTGAAGTGGCAAGAACATGGAAATGTTTCCAATATTTCCTGAAAGAAAAAATATGCCGTTTCCTGTAAGCGAAAAACAAACGCTAGTTAACGATAGCTTTCTTAAATTGATTGCAAATCCCAGCAAGCACACAGCAAGTCTTCCCGACCGTAAGTTGTGGTTAGCCATCGCAGATCAATGACGAGTTAACTTGTGTAGGAATAGTTCCTGTATGTACATGATGGTGGGTCACATTGGTTTTCATTATTTTTGTAAACATATTCCTCAGTCGGCCTTGTAGAGCGTTTTTAAAACAAAAATTGGTTGAATTTTGCTGCTATCGTATCAAAGTAAAAAAGAATATTTAAAACTAAACTACCAGGCTTAGGCTTTCGTCTTTATTGTAGGACATATGTAAAATACAATGTATTTACTATTTGCTGCTATCTAGTTTAGAAGACTTACATTTGTTTGTCAATGACTTACATTTTTTGTCCATGACTTGCATTTTTTCGATGACTATCATTTCTTCTTTCGATGACTTGCATTTTTTGTCGTTGTCTTGCATTTCTTCTTTCGATGACTTGCATTTTTTGTCGCTGTCTTGCATTTCTTCTTTCGATGACTAGCATTTTTTGTCGTTGTCGTGCATTTTTTGTCGTTGACATGCATTTTTTGTCGATGACTTGTATTTTTTATCGATGTTTCGATTTCTTTTTTCGATTACTTGCCATTATAGATATCAGCCTCGTCAGTTATATCTACAAATAATGTTCGATCGTAACGAAAACTGTTTTGGAATTCTTAATGGCATGGCTATCCAGTCCACTAGGTCCATTTACCCCACCATTCTATCTTTTTTATCAGATTTTCGCCGATTTTTAAAGAATATATTTGCTGCAAAAATCTTAAACTTTCAACTGTTTCTCTAATGATGAAACAGGTTTTCCTTTTACGTATTTTTGTGATTTTTAATCGATTTTCTTTTCAATTATGTTAACTTCATACTGTTAACTTAACATTTACTGTAAAAAACGGATATAATTTCCACAGCTACCAAGCTAGACAAGAAGTGCTTATGATCCTACAAAGGTAGCAGTTCGTATAAAGTTGCAATGAATGACAGTCTATCATGGCAGACAGGCAAAGATTATGAAATGACATGAAAAGCAAAAACACTCTTTTAAATAAAATCGAAATTTAAACAAGATGTTGTAACCCATCCTCCTCAGTTGAAAATTTGCAATTTACGGCCTTCGATGTGACGGTTTTTTTTTTTCTTTTTATCTGTCGGCATTCAACTTAGAAAATTAAAAAACACGGATATCCTTTTGCTTTAATTATGCTGCTAAATTAAAAATATTCAAAACCAAATGAGTTTCATTCAGAGAAAAACTAAATGAAAAATGCCAACAAATAAAAAAATAAAAAAAAAACAAGAAAAAAAATTTTAAGAATGAAAGAATAATGTCAACATCTTGCATAAACTAACAAATATTTCTTAAGAAAAAAGAAAAACAAAGAAAAAATATGGATGAAGATGACTGAATGATCCTAAGAAAAAAAAGGAGGAATAGAAAGAAGGTGGGAAGGCCAAAAAGCCGCCGATGCCAGTGTTAAAATTTAAATAAATGCGTTATAAAATCAACTTCCGCTAGACGGTGTATGACAACAAAGAAATGAAAATGAAATTGTAAGAGAATAAGCATAAGAAAACCAACACAAAATAAGACTAAAATTTCGGAATAAGAATGAGTCTAAGGAAATAAATAAACGTCTCGATTTGTTTTATTTTGTCTTCTATTTTTGTTTCGTAAATTTTTTCCTTTTTTTTTTTTTGTTATTATTTTACTCATATTTATTTTTGCTTTTTCTGTGTTTCTTTTTTTGCCTATGCAAACAGAGAAGTTGTCAAAATTTATTTTTTTATTTTGGGATTCTTCATTTGGTGTCGGAGTTTTATCACAAAAATCCTGAGCTGCATTTCTCACAAACTGTCAGTGCATTCGCCAAGTGCTACAGAAGGATGATAAAAAGTAAATAAAAGACACCATTTTGAATATCCCAAAAAAAGAAAATTTACACAATTCCTGCTCATCCACAAAAGTTTTACCTTTGTACGCTCCTTCTCTGCATTGCCTTTCTACTTGTGTTAAAAAAAATACTTCTGATGGTAAGAGCGGTGTGAGTTTACGTTTTAAGAAATCGCGTTATTTTTGAAAAAAAGCAAAAAAAAAAACAGAAAACTTTTTATTTTTTCTTTGTTTTCCTTGTATTTAAATACATTTGGGGCCGCATTATTAACACATGAATAAATAAACGAAAAAAAAAACAAATAAAACGGGAAAAAATATTATTTCCAGATATGCTGGCTTCTGTTCTTCAAATCAGATTCTTTATTTTGTCCTTAAGATTTTTATAAAGGCCGTTATGAATATCAATTAGGAACAATGATGACCACTAAATACCATTTTTTTATTTTATTTTGCATTAATTATGGTCTTTAGTATAACAAAAAAAGTTTTATGTTACCAGTCAAAATGTTAAAAAATAATGAAGTTTTGTTCATTTGGCTTCAACACTATTTGTCAATTTAATAGACATGCATGTGTATATCTTTTCCAACTATTTTTTTTAATGTTATTGCAAATCGATTTGACTTCAAGTATTTAAACAATTTTATTTCACACGCTATAATCGTATTTATTTACTCCTTTGCATTTCTTTAAAGCGGCTGTTAAACTAGTGAATTGTTACATTCTTACCTTTTAAAAACGTTTAAAATATGAACTCGTAGATTGCAAATAAAATCCAAATAAATTTGTATTTCGTTTTAATTAAAATTCTTTATTACTGTTCACAACTTTATGTAAACAACAACAATTGCTCTTCTTTGTTATTCCTCTGTTTACACCCTCTGCATAAACAATAACAATTGCTAGACAATTGTTCCATTGATCTTTGTAACGGTGATCTTCAAACCACGATTACTCTCTTTAAACACACCGCGTCTTCACACAAGACTGACTGAACTTCACTGCAATGAGCCAAAATTCGTCGTTGCAATATGTTCTTTCCTGTAAGCCAAACGCAAATTCTAGTGATCAATAGCTTTCCCAAAATCGATAAATGGTCTACTTGTTGCAAATTACACCAAGCACACTGCAAATCTTCCCTACCATGGTTAGCTAGCGCCGATCAATGACGTTCTAACTTGTATAGGATTATGTACATGAAGAGTCTTTATTTACCCTTTTCCATTTCTTTAAAGCCACTGTTACACTAGCGAAAATTCCTACTCGTTCAATAGGGTAAAATTTGTGGTTGCAAACTTGACCTGATAAATATCAAAAATTGTTTGTACTTACTTACTTACTTAATTGGCCATTAACAACCCGATTAACGGATTTCGGCCTGCCTTGACACGTCCTTCCAGAAGCCTCTGCTTGCGCGATTTGGTCCCTCCAACGCAAAAACAGTCATCCTCTTGGCCGACTTTCTCAAATTCCCGCATCAAATACCCGTCTCGCCGGAGCATTCTCCTCCATTCGAACGACATGGTCGAGCTAGCACGGCCGCTGGCTGTTAATACGCTGCGCAAAGTCCATGTCTTTGAGGAACTCATACAGCTCACTGTTGGATCGGCCGTAATCTGGGATCCAATACGTCAAATTTCCCTACTTGTCGACAACATATACTTCGTTTTGCCCTTTACTGCCGGACCCATCTTAATACACTCCCGTTCAATAGCATTAAAGGCGGTAGTAATATCTCGCTTGGTACGCCCTATGATGTCAATGTCGTCAGCATACGCAAGCAACTGGACTCTTTTTTGAAAAATAGTGCCACTGCGGTGCACTTCACAGAACACTTTACGTGACAACGTTGAAGAGGTCGCATATTTGTCAGGATAGTGTAATAGCAAAACACTCTGTCTCATCAGGTCATGTTTGCAGGCGAAGTTCACCAGTGTGATAGTCGCTTAAGACATATAGTATAAGGCGTTACCAAGCTTCTACCCCCATCTTATTATTTAATTTTTTATTTTGTTTCAATTTCGTTAAACAAGTTCTCTCAGTAACAGGTTCTAGATCGCCGGATTTGTTGTCGATGAATTTACGGTTATGGGAAGGCAGTTATATTTGTAGATATTTAATTTGAATTTTTTTTTTGTATTACTAGGGCAGGAAAGACTACTGCAGGAAGAAAGTTGAATATGCGAACGGTTCAGCTAAAGAAGGAATTCATTCTGTACAACATAGAGCGTAACAGACGGGTATTACACATAAAAATACGCAATTTTTGAGAAATTATTCCCCTCGAGCACGTTCTATTGAAGAGACGGGAAAACAGCGAAACGTAAAACACATTGCGTCGGTGGTTTAATAAATCAATGTCATTAATTAGTGCCTTTGGGCTCTTCCGCCTGCGGTCCTGGAGCCTCAAAAAAGACTTCGGTGTACCGGCCCATACAATTTTTTCGCATCCCATCCAAGTAATGCATTTCATGCACCGTCTTAAGAAACCGTGTCTCTTAAATGCTTCTTTCGAAATTTAAAAATTGTGCTCGTTTCAGCTACCATCACACTGAATTTTCATGTCCAGACAATCAAGAGCTTCGGACTCCCTAATGTTTACACCACACATATATAGATACAGATGAAGCAATTTTATTGCTGCACTTGTGTTATTGAATAAACAACACTGGGTCTTTCGCACATTAAAATCGTCCCTATTTATCTGTGGAGAGGATTAACCACATGGCTATAGAAAAAGGCATTTCATTGAGATGCACATGGTAGTGAAAACATGATTAGTTTTATAAAGAAAGCATGCTTCAGACTACCAGAAACGTAAACTAATGTCGATAGTTTAGAGGCTTAATTGTTAAATCCCATCTTAATTATTAAATTTCACGCATTTTCTATTTTTTATTGATTATCCCGTTTAAAATAACTTTACCGGGCTAAATTTTTCAATTCATGACAATTTGATGTGAGTTTTAATAGGTTTTTATTCAATGACCTGTGACTGCTTTTAAAACGTAGCCAAATGTTAAATAATCTTTTCCAACAGACCTACTATATGATCCACATTGTAAAAACATGGACTTGATTTGTTCTTTTCCTTTAACTTTAAAATTTTTTATTTTTTTTTAAGAACATAACTGACTCAATGTTTGTATAGGTTTGGTGACGTATGAGTGATATTAAAATTAAAATATTACTCATACGACACGTAAAATTATTTCAGTAAGAGAAAATGTATTTTTTTTTTACCACAAGGTTTTACTAATCTGCAATTAATCCCAGAAAGTGCAGTTTGGTATCGTTAGAGAGTGTTCGAAAAAATTGTTTGACATTTTTGTGATTTTATGAAAGACACATCGAAAACGAACACTACCAAAATGAAAAAAATTCCGTACTTAAAAGATTTTCATCGATAAATTGAATTTGAATATTTTGAACTGTAAATTTTGTATGTCAATATTTTGAAAATCAGAAAACCAATCTTTGAGAAATTTGATATGAGAATCGAAAAAAAGTTCGCTACAAAAAAGAAATGTTTTAAACTCCTTGAATAACACGATTTGAATCTCATAATCATACACACGCGTCAAAATATTTTAGCGACTGGTGGACAAAAGCGAGTTAATTGCGACAATGACAAGCAAAAACTATTGTGGCTGAATCGCCACACGACAGCATATAAGGAAGGATTACATGCGTTTTCGATGAGATTAATTGAATTAATTTACCATGAGCCCTTGCCCAAATTCATAATTCGATCTAATATTGCATACAATTGAGACGTGTAAAGGTTGCGCTAAGCTATTGTTGTCTATGAAAACACTCGGTACTACTTTTCTCCCATGTTTGATGAGTTTTGCTTGCGTAGGTTAGGTTAGAGGACGTGTACTTGTCAATTAAGACAAGTACAGTACCCGGAGGTAAAATTGACCCATTGTACAACGTTCTAGTTTCTCACACCACTTATATTGTGTGCGTTAATTTCATACATGAGTGGTGGGACCTACAGTTTAAAGTCGACTCCGAACGACAGATTTGCTTGCGTAACTCGTGACAATTTTGCAAAAATCGAATGAGGTAAACTGAATTGGGCATGTTTGTTAATTAAACACCATTAAAACGCTTTAACTAAAACAATATTTTTAAATCACAATGAAACTCGGTTAAGACGAACGATTATTTTTTTTAATTAATTTTTAATATATTTTCCATCAAGAATATCCTTCGCTTACTCGCATTTGATTGTTAAAAGCATTCAGATTTGTTGTTAAAATCGACTGATTTATCGCGTGCGTGCATATTCAATTAAAACAAATTGTTTTTTTTTTATTATTTCCAAATGAGAAATAAACACAAAATTTTTTGGGGAAACAACCCAAAATATAAACACACAAAACTTGGTGAACCGACGACGAGAAACAAGTTGCGGGCGCTATTGGATTTGAATGATTCTGATGCAATTAGCCTTGAAAGTGAGCTACAATCATTTTCAATTACTAAGATTCCACCGATTGCTGTCGACGGCAATCTTATTTTAATCGAATTACTTGGCCAAAAATGCAAATACAAAAGGAGTGTCAATTGGTATAAAAATAATGCCTAACTCACAAGAGGACTACGAACGAAATTGCCTTCATTCTGAAATCAAAGAACTTGACTTTTTTATACTCATCCAATAAAAGACAACCAAATATTTCAACTTGTACTGTATGGTCTGCCTCAAATCAGTACAAAAACCATTAATGAAGAATTCAAGTCAATGTTCCACAGTGAACCTCTATCGACTGAATGCATTCAAACCACTCGTTCTATGCAAATGATGCTTTGCGTATGGCTGAGTTCAACAAAAATCAAATTTCAAAGCATGAGATAAGAAAAATAAAATATTTTTGTGCAATTCTCTTACAGTAGAGAAATCCTTTACGTAGAAACCTACTTAGTGCTCCAGGTCTACCATATATGGCCATGAATCTTCAATATGCTTTAGAAAACTGACGTGTTTAGGTTGTGGATGATCCCACGATTATTTTGTTTGCAAACTCGACAAGGTGCCAGCAAATTGTCCAGTTATTTACAAATGCTACAATTGAATTAAAAAGAACCGCAAACATTTTAACCACCGAGCTGATGACCTTCGATGTCCTCTCCGGATGGAGAATTTACATCCCAGCTGTTTACAAGATTTGGTCAACAAATATCACCAACATTGCCTTCTGTAGTTGAGCTTCTGCTAACGAACAGCAGTTTCTCGATATCTATTGAAGATATTTTATCAAAGACTATACAGACTATCCAGAGATCTTCTGAGCTAATGCTTGTATCGGGGGTTGAAACATGGCAGAAAAAGCTAACCCGTATTAATTTATATTAAATTTGTTAAAGAAGAAAATATCGTGATAAATGACAGAAATTACAGCTGGTCGCAGTTTATTCAAGCGTTGTCCTCCGGTAAGAAAAAATTCTGGCTACTAAATTCAGTTATAAAAGATATGAAAGAAGCTGTTGGAGTGCTGAACAGAGATGGCTCTGATATTTACGGTAGTGAAGTCAAAACAAACGTTATTTCTCAAGCATTTGAGGACTTTCACGGGATAACCCGTAACATAATATCACCAAATGAAACTAAAATATTGAAATATTGTGAATGGTTAGTTAGCACATGCCTTCAAGAGAATAATGACGATTGGTTAGCGACTATTGAAGATGTAAGATTTTATGTAATGCTCTTGGGATTGATGGCATTAAATCAATCATTCTCAAAAATATGCTGAATTAAATTTTTAATATTTTAACTAAAGTTTTTAATTGGTGCTTTAAAACCGGATATTTTCTCGACATTTTTAAAACGCCAAAGTTATTCCAATTTTAAAACAGGGGAAAACCCAAAGTATCGAGCTACCGACCCATAAGTAGGCTGAATTGTTTGGATAAAGTTTTTGAAAAGATTTTTTTAATAGAAATTCATTCACTGAACCAAACTCAATTTTAAAAACAGAATATTTTGCTTCGCGTAAGGAACACTCGGCGATACATCAAATTAAAAGAATTTTAAAAGCACGGGCATTATATTTGTGGATATAGAAAAAGCATTTGACACTTTATGGCACAATGGTCTTGTTTATAAACTAAATAACTGTGGATATCCGATGTTTATTCAAAAAAATTTGAAAAAAAATTTTTTTTGGGCAAATAGAACATTAGTCGTGGTGGAACTAGATGGAAAAGGTTCTACCGATCCTATATTCCATATATACCTCAGATTACAAGATACCAAATTTTGTCCCTATATGCTTATTACACAGCTGCTGTTTCAAGTGGCAAAGTCTCAAATCCTATCATCAAAAAAATGTATAAGAGCTTCTGACATAATGAAAAATACAAATTAATGAAGAAAAAACACAGACATTAATTTTTCCCTTTAATAAGCCACCATAGAGGATTCCTAGCATTTGGCTTCGTATTCAGGGACACCAAATTATCATTCATCAATTATCATTGCATCGTTCTAGTAATCGCTTGTCGTTTAAAGAACATGTATTATATTCTTGCGAAAAAGTTATAAGTGCGGGAGAGAACTTTTCCTCTATTAAACTTCTACTGTGAGATTATGCGTGTATTTAATATTTGTACGTATTTAACTAAACATTTTTAATTATCTCTTTTTAAATAGAGTCCACATCTCTGATTTAAAAAAAAATTATCCCAATCAACTCGTCGGCATTAGACATACGGTAGCCGTTCTATATTTTATATAGAAGAATGCTGTAGTATAAATTGTAATCTCCCCCGACGGAAAATATCTGAGGAAGTGATTAATATTCTTCATTTCTTTGCATTTTTATTCTCCTCACATGAGTCCATTCGACTATTGCACGTAAAAAATGCTGGTCAATGTGAAAGATAATGACGTTAATATTGTAGAGAAATCCAAATTCGATTCACAAAATTCCTAGTTCATATAATGAACCATTGGACATAATGAAAGAGGGTTGAAATATATAGAAAAATCGCATAAAATTCTATAATTTGCTTCATGTCCCAAAAGTTGTTAAAATACATCGTAAAATACATCGTGAAAATACATCCCTAACTTCTATAAATTATTTAGACAGATATTTACTCCTTCAAACATGAATTATCCCAAACTGCGAGGTGATAGAAAGTTGTTGAAATTATTGGAAAAAAAATCGTTTTTCATTTTACATCATTAACAAAAAAAAACAGCAAATTTTCCATTAAAATAAATTATTCCAGCAGTTTTAAATTAAAAAAATAAATTATTCCACAATTTACTATGACATTAATATGTCAATAAAAAAGGAAACAAAAATAAATTTTGGACCACCGTAAAGTGAATTTTTATTTAAGATATTTCAGTTCCTTTTTCCATGTTAAGATACTGACTATCGCGGATATATGTATGTATGTACATATGTACGAGAGCACCTATAGTAGGAAGAACAATAATTTTTATCCGATATCTTCAAAATTGAAATGTTTTAATCCTTTATATTGCATATTAACTTAGCAATAAACAAACATATTTATGTTAAATTAAAAAAAATAAATACATTTATTTTTCTATTAAATTATTTACATTTTGAACTATTTTTCATATGAATTATTAGAACACAATTTTGTAAATTAATATTTGAATTCAATTTCATCCGTATAAACCGAGCAACATCGTTCCGTCCTCTAAGCGTCAATTGAATATTTTGGCGAACACAACAGTACATGCTTTCATAACGTTTCAACTCAAACTGAAATGTAATGCCTCGTTTTCAAATGTTTAGCAAACAATTGCAAACCTGACTTGCGCATATCGATGTTACTGCGATTTTTTGGCGCCAAAAGCAAATAACACACATACACACAAACACGCACTTACATTACCATGGTGTGGCAGTTAATTGTGTTGCAGGAGTGTTGCAACAGCACGTGCTATCGACACCAATACGAACACAAACCTGATTGCATTAACAAAGTTATACACTGGTTTAATTGGATCAACACCACGTGCTGCTGTTTATAAAATGCTCAACAAAAATAATCAAAAAAAAAAAAAACAACGAAGAGAAAAACAAAAATACAAAACAACAACATAAATGTACATTTAATAGTCGCTATATTTTGGCTCACACAGTCGTAGTCGTTTTTACTACCATCACAGGCTGAGCATATCGTAAGCTCAACGTCGTTATTGTCGGTATCGTTGTCGTCGACATCGTTAGCAAAAAGCACCCACCCACCAAAACGTTGTTTAGTTTTATTTGGCATTGTTTTGAATTTGTTGTTGTTTTTATTTCGGTTTTTGTTTTCTTTTTCTGAATTGTTTTTTCTCTGTTTCTATTTTTATTTACATTTAAAAAAGAAGAGGGTTGGATGTATGATGTGTTTCTCTTTTTAGTTTATATGTATGTATGAGAAAAGCATCACCGTAATGGTATTGGTATGTTTTCTGTACGAACTGAATCAATGATAACAACGAATGTAAGAAATAAAAAAGCGCTCTTATTGTTAATGTTTTAAGGACTAACATAAGTTTGCATCAAAATCGAATGAACCTCGCGTTGGATGACCCAATCTTCCAGCAACTGACTAACCAAAAAAGATTAGAAAAGTTACCACAATAAGATGAGCTTGAATTGCTTAATTTTCATCATATAAAGCTCTCTGGACCAGTGGAATGACAACGATGATGATCCTGATATACTAAAAAATCATAACTTGTGACAAATCACCTAAAAATGTTTCCTATCGTCAGAAATGACGAAAACCATCAAAGGGTGGAGGTTATCAATGTTTCAAAACTAACCTAAAATTCGTTTCTAAGAAATGGTGGAGGATTGAAACAAAAGAAATTTTAATGCTATTTTATAAACGCAAACGGAACATGAATCTTTCAGATAACTCGGAAAAATAACGGCTGTTGGTAAAAAGAAAAAATTTATATATGGCTCCAGGAACCGTTCTCTCTCATAATAATAAATAATAAAATAGTGAACTTGTATAAAAAGAAAAATAAAAAATAGCTGAAGTTATTTCCCTGAAAAATAAATTGAGAAAAATGTATTTGATTTCATGTATACTACAGATAAACATCTTCTCAATAAGGAAGCCAAAAAGAAAATTTGAAGGTTTTAATCTTTAATTCTGTAGAGAAGTATTTAAAAACGCTTAATTGTTAACACTGTTTACAATCATCATACCAACCAAAATAGTTGCCTGCTTTCCTGATGTACTATTTTATATGGATGGGGATGTGGATGGGGATGTGGATGTGGATGTGATGGCGATGGTAGTATGAGTTCAGTTTAACTAGAATATTGTGTTTCGTTGTGTTGTATATATTTGTATTTATGTACTCCTTGTTATTATTATTGTTGTAGTTGTTTTTGTTGTTATATCTGTTTATATTGTTTGAATACTTGTTGTTTTTGTTATTGTTGGTTCATAGTGCATAAATCGTTATTGTTGTTGTTGATGTTGCTATTGCTATTGCTGTTGCTGCTATTGTTATTGTGTATTGTGTATACGTGATTATTGTGTACGTTTTTATATATGCGGCAGCAGATTTGCTTCCATCTCATCTCTGAGCGTATATAGAGAGACGCTGTTGTTGTTGTTATTGTTGCTGTGCATGTAATTGAGGCTGGAACTGGGACTGGCCATGGAAATCATTGCTTTATTCGTACAAACGTTTCAGATCTTTAGTCCTGGTCTTCTAGTGTTTTAACATTTGGCCAACGTTTGCATTTCATCGCAAAACAGCTCCCAAATCGGTTGTGTTGTTGAGCCTTCCGAAATCAAAAATAAAAACAAAACAACAACGACAACGATACTCAGAGAGACTCAACAATAAATTGTTGTTTCACCAGCAGCAGTGTGTTGTTTGCCACTAAATGATAAACAAGTGTTGACGGTGAAAACGGCAAAAACCTTTACAAACGTTAAAAGTTAAAATGTATCGTTCACGTTGCTACTGTTAAATGGCAAAAGGGTGCCCAGCATAATAATGATGTGGTGATTACCGTTGACATCGGCTGTGCGAATTGCCAATTTGCAACACACACACACGCTCACACACCTATTGTGACGCTCATTTGAAAAGAAAAAATTGCCCGGAAAATATGACAAAAAAAAAATGTGAAATAAAACCCAACACGCACGGTTTGACACATGTGAAGTGTGAACATTTAAAACGATGTGTGATTTTTGTCACCCCCAAACCAAAGAATGTCGCCTTTGCGGCCAATTTGAAATAAAAAATATAACCTCTATTGACTGCAACAGTACATTTAATGTTACTTGAGATTTCATTACAACTACGATTAACTGTGTGTCTGTCTGTTTCTCTGACTGTTTGCCAGTTGCTGCTGCTGGTTAATAGCCATTTAAGTGGGTGTTAATTTTCCACGTTGTGTGTGTGTGTTTTTTTTTTTGGTGCTGGTTTTCCCAACCAGGAAATGTGTGTGTGAAATATTATGTGACTCAGCCTAATTGTTTGAGAGTTTTTGAGAGAGTGATGACCATCATAAAATAATTTGTTAATCTCAAACAAATGCCACTTTAACGTGTCTGTGTTCTCGTGACAAAAACAAAAACATAACGTGTATGTGCATATGTGTATGTCTGTGTGTAGTAACATAAACGATGAACTAAAATTAATGTGTGACTTTATTTATAATGTAAAAAACATTAATTATTTAAAATATTAAAAAAATATTAAAAAAAAAAAATGAAATAATAAGAAAAATGATACATTATTTTTGACAAAATAAAAAGGTATGACTGATTTTCAAGGTGTCTTTTGATTAATGAAATTAATTAAAAAAATATAAAAAATAAATAATTTTGATTATTAAGTGAATAAAACATTTACAATTTGTGAAATTTGTGATAAGTTTTGTATTCAATATTTTCATTTAAACTTTAATTGGCAATAAAATTGCTTTAATTTATAAAATTATAAAATAATTTCAAAAATATCTCCCCCCTCATTAGACTGATTTACGATAAAACTTAAAAACTTAAAACGAGACATAAGAATAAGAACAATATTTAATATTGTATTGCATAGTATATGGTTTGACCAATAAGTAAGAACAGTTTAAGAATCTGTGATAAGATTATACGGAATATAAAAACTTTAAATATAAAAATAAAAATAAAGAAGAAAAGCTCTATAAAGCAAATCATTCAAAATTTATAATACTTACGCGAATGTCCTTCAAAGGGAGAAGGTAAGATTTTCATTTATTTCATAATTATTTCATTTTGTATAGAATTTATTATTTCATTAACATCTATTAAATTAGAGGCAATATATCCTCTTGTCGGTGAAAGGATTTTTTCTGTCAACTTTTTCCAACTTTTACGCCTTCAAAGATATACAAATCTTGTGTACTATTTCGACGAAATTCTAAATAACTTGAGTGAGCTTCGTATACATTTTGTTATATTTTTTTTTTAATTTTTAAAATTATCTTCTATGATTCAAATGAATTTCTCAATTTTAAATTCTCATAATTTATAAAAATATGCAATATACGGCGTAGTAAAAAGAAATTGATTATTTCTGTATTCTAAAAAATCATACCATTAAGATCAATTATGCGGTGTTTTGTTCGATAGCTAGATAACATTTTTGGGGGCCATTCCATTATAACCGTTGCCTGTATAGGCAATATAGAATAGAACAAATGAGAACTACTTAGTAATGACTTCGAAGTATAAGATGGATGCAGACGAACCTCGCAAAAACCTTAGTTTTGTGCCACTGCTTCTTTCAGAAGGTCAAATTTTTGACTTTACAAGCCCGAATTAAAAGTGCAGGAACAACTAGTCGTACACGATTACTTACTAATCCAAACAAATGCACAGGAAAATGTTCCAAAGCATTAACTCCGGGTTTGCCACTATTCATCTCCAGTCTAACATCCGGTGAAGTTATGTATTGATTTTCTTGCGATTTGCAAATGAAAATTCGTCAATAATATATCCTTTTTATGAATTACTATTAGTCGAATGATTTTAACTTCTTTTTGTACCCAGTCTAAATCCAGTAGTTGTCGATTATGCCAAGAATTAGATCTTGGCAATTCAAACAGTGCCGATCGATGCTCGGACCTCATAATTTATATTATTTCAGTGACATTTTCAAAAATTAGCCTTGCAGAGCATGTTGCATTTGTTACATCGATATTAAGACTTGGGAATGGTCATACCTTATTCGATTTTTAAATCTTAGATGTCCTTACGGCAATAAAAGGTGTCTCACTAAGACTGTACTTTTATATTTTACAATAAAATCACACGCATTTTTTAAAAGTGTTGTGATTGTTTTTTATTGAATTGTAAGGCCGATATGTTCCGATTAAGCATGGCATAAAATATCAGTAAAATCAGCATCAAATTACGTGAAATTTTCCATGGCTTTTTCACAAATATGTGGCCGTATTTTACCGATGAGGCGTTGAATCTTGTATTTGAGTTCAGGAATTGTTTATGGTTTATTCGCATATACCCAAGATTTTCACCTTTCTTTCCCTTATTTTTCATTGTTTTCAATTTCGTTTCCCACTTCTTATCCTTTCTCTTCTCTTATTTCCTTTTACTCTTGCCTTTTCTCAATGGATCAAAAGGTCACTAGGTGAAAGCGTGGAATTATTACAATGAAACGATAACTTTCCTAACCTAACCTAATATAATAAAACTCCAAAGGAAAAAAATCGTACGGCATTAAATCGCTTGATCGTGGCGGCCACTTAACTACAGATAATTTGTGCCGGTGAAGCTGTCTAAAACCAGATAGTGTCCAAATCCATGTCAACTAGTTGAGATAATAAAAAATTATAAAAGCTCTGTTAAAGGGTCCGCCAAATAACTTTTTTTTGGAAAATGCTTTAAAAAACAACTACTGAATATTTTCTCAAATTTCTTTTTTATTTGAAAGTACAATCCTTCCGGTTAATAATGGAAAATAATTTCATTCAAATGGCTGCCTCGGCTGGCCATGCAGTAGCCTACACATTATCGATTGTGTGCAGCTGTATTTCACCAATGACTTCACGAATATTGTCCTTTAAAGCGTCAATTGTCTCTGGCTTGTCGGCGTAACACTTGTCTTTGACGGCACCCCACAAATAATAGTCCAACGGTGTCAAATCGCAGCTCCGAGGTGGCCAAACGACATCAGCTCTGCGGCTGATAATGCGATCTTCAAAAACAGGGCGCAAAACATCGAGTGTAGCTTCGGCTGTGTGGCACGTAGCGCCGTCCTGTTGAAACCAAATGTTGCCAATATCCTTCTCTTCAATTTTTGTGAACAAAAATTCGTTCAACATGGCCCGATAGCGATCGCCATTGACTGTAACGGCCACTCCTTGCTAATTTTCGAATAAAAATGGCCCAATTATGCTTCTGGACCAAAATCCGCACCAAACAGTGACTCGTTTTGGGTGCGGCGGCTTTTCAATGTATGCGTTCGGGTTTTCTGTGCCCCAAATGCGACAATTTTGCTTGTTTACATACCCGCCAAGATCAAAATGAGCTTCATCTGAAAAGATGATTTTTTTTTGCCAAAATCGGCATCTTCTGGTGTAGGCTACTGCATGGTCAGCCGAGGCAGCCATTTGAATGAAATTATTTTCCATTATTAACCGGAAGTATTGTACTTTCAAATAGAAAAAGAAATTTGAGAAAATATTCAGCAGTTTTTTTTTAAAGCATTTTCAAAAAAAAAAAGTTAATTGCGGACCCTTTATTATGTTCCTTTCACTGCAACTTGGGCCTCTTTCTCAATAAAGGAAAGCCCAATCACGTTACACCGTTATGGATAGATGTGGATTGTATGAGGATTTTCTGAGCCTCACACTTTTACACTTTTTTCGAGAAATTGACATTCACTTCATTGTGCTCCATTACCAGTATAAGCCGTTGTCCTTGCGAAAAGCGCTCTATTTTTAATAACCGAAATAAACATTGTCACAGCTTCCAAATTTCAGTGTTACCGCTTGCACAAAAAACAAGATTACAATAAATTTAAAAAGTGCAATCTTACTGAGACAACCTTTTAATATGTATTGTATTTACTCTAATACATGGATGGGGAGATTATATAGATTTGTTTACAATACAACAAATACATTGAAAGACCACCATAATCAAGACATTATTTTATGCCCTTCAAATTACGAACGTAGTAGAAGAGGAGGAGGAGGTGGGAAGTAAATTCTTTATTGTTTGTCGTTTTGTTTTTCCAAATAAACAATAAAATATTGGCACATTAATGTTTAGTCAGACGTAAAATTACTTTCCAGACTTTTTTTTTGTCTTCTCATTTTCGCTTCATTCATGCATTGTTTGGAATATTTACGTTCATTTTTTTTTATACTTTCCAAGTTTTAAGTTTAAATAAAATATTGTTGATGCTCCCACATTATACACACACACACACACTCAAACGTCTTGGCACAATACGCACCATCATCATCACCAGCCAGCCAGCCAGCCAACAGAAATAGAATCTCTTTATTAACGATGAGGTGGAGTGTAGAACAGAAGTTGTGAAACACTTGTATTTAGTGGCTCTCTATTAGGCCTTAAGGGCCAAGGGAAACAGAGAGAGAGAGAGAGGGATTTGAATTTAAAAATCATTAAAAATGTTTGTTTTTAAAAACGAAAATTGAGAGAAAAAAAAATTCGATTGTCGTTACCTAATGTTTGTTGAGATCCTATTGAATAATTGTTTTCATCAATATTTGCCGCCTTAGCTAGGCGAAGTGTCTGTGTGTCTGTATCTGCGTCTGTGTCGTATGTTTTCCTTTTCTTTTTTTTTATTCCTTTAAGCTGTCATAATGCTCAATAATGAATGGAAAAGAATTGAAAAAATTGTCATAATTTGACAAACTCTTAAGCAGCAAGCAAATGCGAGTTACTCACGAATTGTTTTCTTTTTTTTTTTTGCCTCGTATTACAATTATCCATGAGGTATTGTAATGAGTTTGAGGAGTATGGTGCCGGATGTTGATATTTGAAATTGTGCTCATCATATCTTTTTATAGAGAACTTTATTATTAATATTTTGTTATTGTATTTTTTATCTCCACAAATAAAGTAGCACAACAGCAACAGAAACAGTAACAGTAAAAGTGCCAAGTGTTTTTTAATTTAATTAAAAATGAAAACTGCTTTCAGTTTCTTATTTTTTTTGGCTTTTAATTTTATACTGCCAGTAATTGAAGTATGCTAAGAAAAAAAACATAAGAGGATTAAAAAATAAAAATAAATAAATAAAAAACAATAAATTCTTAAGAAAAGTAATCAAAGATTTGATGGCTGATATTCTTTATTTTCTCTATTTTTATTATTAGTAAACAATGCAGCAGCAGTCATGTTAACGCTGATAATTTTAGTGTCTCTTTTCTTTTGGCAAGAAATTGAAGTCTTTTCATCATACATAGTTAGAACAAGTCTAGTAGGTAGTGTGTTGGCTTATTATTATTATTATTATTTAAACCCCAGGTCAGAAATCTTCAACAAAACGAAATATGAAAAAAATATTCCTTCGGCGACTGCCTCTCAGCAGACTTCTGGCGAAAACTCTGAGAGTAAATAAAAAAGTCAGAGTGTAGGTCCCACCACTCATATATAAAATTAACACACACAACATAAGTGGTGTGAGAAGCTAGGTTGTAATCCTTACTGAAGGGTTGTAATGACCAATTATATATGTTTTGTTCAAAGGCATGTGACCATCTTTTTATATGTTAAAGAGGACATTGGATTGTTAATAAAAATTTTTTCAAGAGAGTCTCAAAATCTCAAAATCTAGCGACCATAATTTAAGGAGTTCGGAGTATCTGAAAGCAAAAATCGAAATGGTATCTTACAAAACATATTAGCGGCTATATATGTATGAAGAGGTCAAAAAATACAAAAATGGCGCTGTTTTTGCCTATTTCTTCTGCCTTAATTGTTTAATAAAATTATTAATTATTGCCTAATCCTAGTTTGGGTTAAAACTACTCGGCTTAAGAACATTGTCCAAAATTTCTGCGAAATAGTTCAAGTAGTTTTTGCTAAATCGTGATCGCCAAGTCGAAAAAATTGATATCAATAAAAACCTGGATGCATTGTATTATATTGCGTTTTTCTCTTTCTTTTCGTATCGTTTGAGGGAAGAGAAGATTTTTACCTTAATTCTATGGCTCTAAAGTAACTAAAACCGTGAAAGAAAATCGTTTTCTTTTTTTTTAAATTAGTAAGTATACTTACGTATTAACGTAAATTAATTTCGAGGATTGAAAACAGAGTTCCTGAATATATGTATCTCGTCAACGGGTTTTGTTTTTTTTTTTTTTCGAGTTTTTCATTGCATTTAGTGTTTGGCCAGTAGATTTTTAGTATTATACGTTGACATTCTTCTGCCATGTCCAAAAATATTTAAAATTTAGTCGTATTACCTTAGGTATTTAGCATTCAAACATTTTATAAAAGGAAAAATACACCACCCCTTGCATATTTGATTTTAAAATTAACATCAAGCACCACAGCACATATGCCTTCCTAAATACATACATATGTATGTATGTATTCCACAAGTTATAAATGCGAATACACCAGAAAAATATATCATGCTAGATAATAATACTACTTACAGGTTAGGTTAGGTTAGGGATAGTTTCTGGGATAGTTTTGTAAGAATTCAAGAAAATATTCGAATCTATTCAGGTCAAGTGTTCTAATAAAAGTTGAAGGAAGAACTTTTATTGTTAGCGAATGCAAACAAGATTCTTTGTGATTTAAAAGTAAATTATTCATATTTTATATGTGACTTTAAGCGAATAACTAGAAGATATCTTTAAAAAAAAATATGGATAAAAATTAATATGCAAAGCAACGTTGTGGAAAAACTTGCAAAAGTTATTGAAGTGTTGAGTGAAAAAGGATTGCCTTTGTTGTTTGAAACGTTTTTACAGATACGAATTTATCAAAAAAAAAACAAATGAAATCATGACAATTTGTTTAAGGAAACACGTAAGATTCTCGCACCAATGTGTCAAAGCAAATAAACACAGAATGAATGAATGAATGAATGATAAACACATGAGAATTTCATTTTTTCATCTGGGGTTAGAGCCAAAATGCAAAATTTTTTTTAATTTTTATTCCTTTTGTGTTGTTAACCCACTGATAAGCCACTTCTAATGATCTCAAGTAAATTTGTTTTTTCTTGCTTCTACTTACTATATTACCAAAAAAAAAAAGAGAAAAGTTAGAAGAAGAATTTTTATATTTCTTAAGGTCCCTTTCATTTGGAAGGTTTGTTCCGCTGTTGTCGATTTCAAAATGCCAAAGAAGTCAATTAAAAAAGTCTCAAAGAAAACTACGTGACTGCAAAGTTATTCAAAAAATAGAGAAAATGAGGATGAGAATGAAAATGTCACAAATGAAACTTTTGCGTTATTTTTACAGCCTCAAATTAAAAAGCTTAACAAAAAATATTATGCCCGCAACGCATAAACAAAGGTAGAGAAAGACCTGGAACAGGAGAAAACGTACCCCCAAGTTGTTAATAATTAAAGGTAAAACGAAAAACATTGCTGTCACAAATATTAAAATCTTTACTTGTAGTACGTCTCTGAGTATAACAAGAATTCTTGTGAATTTCTTTTATTTAAAACGAAAGAAAAAAGAAAAATCAAATAAAAAACAACAACATTCATCCCCTTTATCAAAGCCATTAACTGAGAATATTTACATTAAACTCTTGACGGTGTATGGGTTGCAGGTTGGGTTCCAGTACTTATTTTACCTGCTCTTGTTTGAAAAAGTTCAAGCAGCACTTACACACTTGCTTGCTTTTTTGCTTGCTTGCTTGCTATGACATTAATTTGTTGTATCATTGAGTTTTATTACACTCGTAAATATGAAAACGTTTAACTCTTTAACCACCGCGTTACGCTATTCTACGACGAGTATTGTTGGTGGTATTGTCAGGCAAACTATGGTACAATAAGGGAAACTTTCTCAAATCTATAACAGGGAATCTCAAACTTTTACATGAAGCACCCGTGTCTGGCAATGAATTTTTTTTGCTCCTCAGATTGTTAACAACTGATGAAAACGTTTAAGAAGCCAAATAAATAATGTTTAGAAAATTATGGGGATATGATGCACAATTTTTTTCACTTACTTCGGGCATAAGGTACATATATGGCAGCCAAATACGGTTCGGAAATAAATGAATTTTTATCGCCTGAAACTGTTTAATTACATCAATCCTGAGGCTAATTACAGTGACGTAGTAAACTAGGAATTATGCTATGTGGTTTGAAGGACCATATAATGGTTCAAACAGCTATTTAAACCATTACTCAGTTAGCTGCAAAGAGCTCTGCAATTACTATATCAAATCTTCGACAAAATTAAGCACAATATTTTGTTGTTTTATTTATCAAAACTCCTCTTTTATTAACACATACCAGTAAAGCCTTCAAAAGCCAATTTAAGATTCTCTGACTTCCCACATAAGAATTGAAAATATTTGTACTTAAACTGACAGCAACAATATTCACTGTTTCCCTGTTTTAGCGATTTTTTTTTGTCTTTTGTTTTGTTTCTTTCATTTGTTTTTTGTTTAAAACAATAAAACATTGTTTTTGTTTCTCAGTATTGTATTGTAAACAATTGTTAATTGTTGTTGTAACAGTATGAATGGATGTATGTGTGTGTGTTTATTTTGTAATCAAAACAATTATACTCTTAGGGAGTTAAGCATCATGATAGAACGGCAGCAACAGTACCACAATTTAATACTCATACACACAATCGTAACCAACACAAATATTGGTTAAAATTAAAAATAATTTGTGCAACAGCTTGAGGTTGTTATAACAAGTAAAATAACAACAATTATTTCTAATAAAAAATATACAAACAACAACAACAGCAACATATGTTTTCATTTTAAATTGTACACATGTTTTTAATATCCTTTTGTGTGTGCGAGTGTATGGGTTTTTGTTTTAATAGAAGCATTTTTAATTACTTTAAATAAATAATGAAATTAAGAAAACATTTCTTGTTGCCATTTCTCGTTTGAAAACCTAAAATTTTATTCTCTGGAAAATAATTTAAAAACTTCAAAACTTGCAAATAATTCCGCTTCATATATTGTAACATTTTTTATTTAAAATTTTTGTTATCAATTTATTTGCAATTTATTGGACTTCCATACCCATTACTCCGAAGAACTGGTAAATCAAAACGAGTCTGAAACTCGTCTTGTTATAGTTGAGACACAAAACATCAATCATTGAGAAGTTTTTAACAATTTAAAATCTATGAAACTCAATGTTTTGGATGACATATGATTACTTAATTGGCTGGTATTACTTTTTATAAATATTTTGCACAAAAAGAAAACCAAAACACATTGTATTTTTGTAAAAAAAAAAACGGAAGTAAATGTCTTTAAACACACTTTGTTGTAGATGTCGGCATATATTTTACCAGAAATAATAAATGAACAAACCGTTGACCACATGTGCAAATGACTTGCTAGACCAAGAAGTTTTTTTTTATTTAAAAATCTTCTGTAATCTGCAGTCCCCTGATGCATTTCCTACATTATCATACATAACATAATTGGTGATTACAACCCTTCCAGTCATTACTACGACCTAGCTTCTCAGACAATTTATATTGTGTGTGTTAATTTTCTAATAATTTTTCTAATTTTTTACGAACGACAGCTTTTTGAGAAGCTTTTCACGGCAATTTTTTATTTACTCTCAGAGATTTTGCCACAAATCTGCTGAGAGGATGTTGCTGTAGAAATATTTTTTCATATTTCGTTTTGTTCGAGATGTCTGACTTGGGGTTTGAACCGTGGCCTTATTTCTGATAAGCCAACATACTACCTACTAGACTACGGAGACTTCATTCCTACATTAGCAGTGATATTGAATTTCTGACCATGAACACAACATTTATTTATTTACATCTTTGCTTGGCTGTTTTGCCACCTTTCAGAATGATGGGGATATTAAAAATAAATATTTATCTTTTCAGCCTTTCTTATAATTCGAAAAGTGCATGTTTTTTATCGAAAGTCAACGAAAGACTCTTTACATTTTCTTATACCAATACCTCGAGACATAACTGCAAGCAACTGTTTTATATCGACAACATGGTTATTCTTCCAGATATTTCGATAAGAATCGAATACGATTGATATTATACGCCGTTTATTTATCTCCGTGGCAAATAGGATTACTTACTCGTAAGTTCAGTATTTGGAGGGATTAATAAAGAATTATTACTCAGGAGCCGGTACAATAAAGCGAAACGATGATTCTCATGTCTAAAGTTCACAACTCCGCCGTTTGTACGAAGCAATGAATAAATAATGCGCAGAATTAGATGTTAGAAATCCTTTTATGTCCCACATAATAATGCCAGGCCACACACACGTCTTCAATGGCGCATAAAACTTTGTATTCTTGATGCAGCATTTGCAACATCTATTCGTAACTAAAAATAATACTTTTATTTAAATCCGATCCACACCAGGAATAATTTAAACTTTTGCGTTTGACTGTACTTGTAATCGTAGATAAATTTTAATATGAAGATAACAGCTGCATAATTACTACTTTTTAAACGAATGTGACCGCCAAAGTTCAATACTTTAAACGTAGAGTGTCTTTTTGAAAAAATAGGAAAATTCCCATCACGCTTTTGACAGTCGACAAGTTAAGTGCATATCATTATGCAAGTTCAAGTTTCTTATGTACCAAAATGCTGATGTAAACTCCCCTAAAATCGTATTTATTAGTTCTCCATATCTGTATCCCATAACATCATATTGGTTTTCGAAGAGAATTACACAATAAAAAGTTACAGCTCATAGTCATAGGCATGAGTTTCTCTCAATAAATCTTCAAATGGTAATTTCAATTCCATTTGTGTCAAGTGCGCTTCATTGTGTTATTTTCAAGGCAAGTGTGCCTATCATGGGTGTAAAGTCAAAATATTCTGTTAAAAATTATAAAATATTCTCTTGGAATAAAAGATTTTAAATATTCCTTTAAACATGTGGCACGCATTCTGCGAAAAGTTTATTGCATCTTAAATAGACCGGCATTTTGTAATGCGACTGCAAAAGTTGTAATCAAACATTAATCTAATGAATATTCATATAAATTTCTGCTTAAGCATTATTACTAACATGGCAGATTTAAATGCAGCATCAGTAAGATTGAGTACTTGCAACATAGCATGTACAAATTAACGATAAACAACGTCTCTATAAATGCCCTGCAAAAGAGGTGGTTGAAGTTGTGTCAATGTCTGTAATTGATTTTATCCTTTTATTTTTTATTTAACGGTGACTCCATAAGAGTTTAATTTAAAAATAAAAATTAACTTAAAAACTGCATTTTTATTGAGGCAGCTAGGCTAGACAATATATGCATAAAGATGTGTAGAATCGGATTATACACATAATTTCTGATGCTTATATGCATTCATACTTATTTTAATATCATGGAACCTCTACTCATATTCAAAGTTTAAAGTACTCATCGTATTTATACATAACAACACCTATGATAACTCAACATATACACGAAGCAGAAAATAAGTATGATTCGCGTACGAACATTAAAATACTTACTAGAAGGTTGTGTATTTGCTCTGCTTGCTGCTCTGTCTTTTTTGCTTATGTGTCTTTTCTTTTTTTTTAAATGCAACAATAACTAAGACTGTAAATTCTGATGAATGATTCGAGTCACTTCGGGTCACTGGAATCACTTATAAGTATTATAAGTATTTTTCTAAAATTATGAATCTAAATGAGTAGGCTTATGAATCAAACATATTTCGAATGGTATGAGTTTCATATCAACGTTGTACGCATACTCATTGCAACCTGTACTTATAAATTAACGTTGTAGTGAGTATGAATGAATCAGAGTAATTAAATTGCAATATTATTGACTTACTTATATTCAAAATTTCATGAGTGCTTATGAGTAGCGAAAAAACGATTCATTGCTGATTTCTGATGCATATGTACCTCAGTTATAGGGTATTTAATTAAATCACATAACCATTCGTTAAATAATTCAACATTAAGAGAACGAGAAATAGAGAAAGAGCTAGAGAGTATCGTTAACTTGTCTACAGATTTTAAAAGTGGGAGATTAAAACATCCTTCTTAGGCCTATTGCTCGTTAACAGCATTAATCAGCGCATATGGTAGACATTCATGGATGGGAGGCCATGTATGTATGTGGTATGTATGTATGTATGTATGTATGCCTGATAATTCTTTTGTTGTTGTCATTGTTTACTTGTGTCTTATACGCCGATACTTCGTTTGGTTTTTTTTTTGCCTTGAATTATTCTGCTTAATTCTCCCTCAATGAAAAACATTTCCGTGAATATGTTGCACCACCGTTTCTAAACAAAAAAAATCCCACGAACTTCACACACAACGGAGGCATTCCCAAACTGACTCTAAAACAATTAAGCAGCCAAGCAAACAACAACAATAAACATAACATAACATAAAGCATTAAAAGTATCCTTTCCTCTGTATGTACTTGTATGTAGTGTTTTCCTTGCAACATTGTTGATGATGTTTTCAGTTGATTATCACAGCAAGGAATATAGCACAATAGGAATGGGATTACGAGTACGCGAAGAGTGAGCTATGAAATGATACATGATGTGCTTGCTTTTTTTCTTTCATATATTTTTGTTTGTGTTTTTATTTTTCGTTCTTTTTCTTGCTAAATTTTTAAAACAAAAATTTTGTTTCTAATGTTGCATGTGCTTTTCATAGGAATACTTTTTGAGAAGAGGAGAGAGTGATAATGTATTCCAAAGTATTTATTTATTAAAAAAAAAAATTTGTTTTACTCAAATATTTCTCAATTCCCAAAGCACTTTTAATAACCACACAGTTATTGCACTGTCGTGTTGTGTAGGGGTACCTACCTACTGCCCTTAATATATATAGAGTTTCCTTATAATGTCTAATCCATTCCTGTTGCTATCAGTATACTCAAGATACACCGCCAATTGAGAGACATGCGGGACCAGATTTCATATTGCGGTCTTACAATCGTCTGGCTCTCCGCAAGTATGCTTATATACCGAAAATAATTCCAACAATTTGTGTGGCCGATATTTCCGTATAGTAACTAAACATGTCATAAAAACCTATTGAAAGAGGACTTAAAGCTGAACTTTACAAAATAGAAAAAATAAATCTCATGAATCTAATTTGCATATGCTGAAATGAATGGTGACTGGTAATGAAAGGTGGCACACTTACAGTCGAGCATTAACGATAATAGACGATTAAATATTTATTTCATTATGTACGAAATAAAATGTAATTTAAATTGCGTCCACTGGATTGGTAGCAGCTATTGATTCTGATGCATTACTTTTCAATCACTTTGTGGTAAATTTAAAACCTTAAACAAAATAGTTTAACAGAGTCATATGACCGTGAAACTATTCATTCTTGAAATTTCTTAAGTGTGGCTCGGATCGTGGCACAGTCTTTTTGCAACCACATATCGTACATTTCATAATCTTCAATTGCAGTCCAAAAACAGAATTCAATTGACGCCAGCAGTTCTTCCACAGTCACATTCGAACAAATACGGCCAAGATTAGGCGCATGGCAGAGGTAATTGCTGAAAACCCCGGATTATTTGTCACACTTTCTGAAATAGTAGCAGTATTTTCGGCATCGCACACAACTAAATTGCGTACCCACCAGAGATCAGCAATGAGTATTCAAAAATATAAGTAGAATCGAATCATACTCATAATTTCTGATACTTATACGCATTCATACTTATTTTAATATCATGGAACCTCTACTCATATTCAAAGTTTGAAGTACTCATCATATTCATATTTAACAACACGTATGATGTTGTTGATTTCGACTCTCCATAACTCAGCATACACAAGAATCACAAAATAAGTATGAATCGTGGACGAACACTAAAGTACTCACTAGAAGGTTGTGTGGTTGCCAACAATAACCAAGACTGTAAATTTTGATGGCGAGTGACTCGAATCATTTATAAGTATTTTTCTAAAGTTATGAGTCAGAATGAATAGCCTTATGAATCAAACATATTTCGAATGGTATGAGTTTAGTGTCAGCGTTGTACTCATACCCATTACAAATTGTACTTATAAATCAACGTAGTAGTGAGTACGAATGAATCAAAGTAATTAAATTTCAATATTGTTGACTCACTTCTGTATATTCAAAATTTCATGAGTGCTTATGAGTAGCGAAAAAACGATTCACCTACATTTGCAAGGCTTCATGTTCCTCTAAATTTATTTTCAGTTCCTTGCACAGTAGTTCGATTTTGACAACCATGGCCACGCCCATAAATTCACGCCCATTAAATCACCACTTTTGTTTTAAGTTTTAACTATGCTTATGTGTTCATTTACAATGACAACTTCAAATCCTTCCTCTAAATAAATGACACTTTAGATGAAGGATACTTAACAACTGGCAGCTTGCTAGGCCCGGTGGTTTAAAACCACTAAATGGATAACCGTATATGCGTTTTCTAATCAATGTTAAATAGTCTAAACATGTCTAGAATTTCTCCATTCAAATATTTCAACACAATATTTAATTTTTAATTGGTTTATGCAAACAGACAGACAGACAGACATTACCGATGTGAAACAACAAAAGATTTGTGGTGTAAATTAGGAATTCTGCTGTTTGTTGGCTCTTTTTCATTAATAAAATTTCGTTCACTTGTTTGTTAACGATTTTTTTTTTATTAAAAAAAAAAAACACTAAATTTTTCTAACATTTAGAATTTTGCACCTTTAGGCAGTCAGTCGCCCTAGCTGTTCCACATACACCCCAAACCATGTTTTTGGTTATAAATTTTAAATCTTTTTTGAATTAAGACCAAAACACCAAACAAATACTGTGTGTTTTAATGTCTGGATGCAAAGGCAGGGGCGGTGAATTATGAAAAAAGAAAAGATTTTCAAGAAAATTCCTCATTTCGTTTTCAAAGAGAATAAGGTGCAAAGAAATATGTTTTTTGTTTTTAAAAGTTTATGCTGCCTTTTGGCACGTTCTTTTTTATGTTTTCTTTTCTTTTTTTTATTTCTTATGCATTAATTATTCCTTTACCCCCAGTACTTAACCCAAAAAAAAAAGTGGAGATGTTTTTTCTCTACCTGTACGCAGAGTTTGTCAGTTAGTAACTCTAAGGAAATGGCATTTTAGGATGGTGGGGATCAAAATCTTAATCATGATTGTTAATGAGTTTTACTAGAGGTCAAGTGTGTTGGAAAACAAAAACAAAACTTTTTTTTAAATTTATAAGAAAATTAAAAAAAAAAGACAAACACAAAGACAAAGAAAATTATATGAATTATTTAAAATAGAAAAAGAGGGAGAGAGAGAGTAGGAGAAAGAAATTTCTTTTCTCAAAGTGTGTGTGACAGGTGAGGTGAATTTTATTATAAATCACGTTCTATGGCTTGGTATGCTGGTGGCTCTCAAACAATTCTCAAGTGGTTTCTGATAAGTGTGACAAGCATTTACAAATAATTGCAACAAAAAAAAATTGTGATTAATTGAAGTGTCCATTAAATTTATCACAAAAAGAATATATTTTCTTAAGAATAGAAAAATAAAAGTATTTTTTTTGTTTATAATTTCAGCAATCGCTACAATTACGGTTCGTACCGAGGCAATAACTATCAGAGTCAAAACTTCTCTAAGAATTATGTAAGTATCGTTAATAAAAACTAATTTAGTCCTTTAATCCTTATATACATAAATACAGCATTTAATCAATCAATTTGAAATAAAAATAAAATAAAAAAGATAACAAAAGAAAATCCATGTGAAAATAAATTCGAATTTAAAAACCAAAACCACAAACCCACACCAGCGCCACTTTTTGCCTTTAACAGGTCAAAATTTGCTATTAACAGACCACTGTTAACTATTTAACAGAACCAATATAAAAAAACCCATAGATTTAGCAGTTAATAATAGGATATATGTATACTAGATCCAGGAGTACCATTCCTGAGTAAAAAATATTTTCTTTATTATTTATATTAAAATTATATCCCCGGCGACATCCTCTCAGCAGATTTCTGGCAAAAACTCTGAGAGTAAATAAAATTGCCATGAACAAGTTTCTCAAAAATATGTCGTTCATAATCGACTTTAAACTGTAGGCCCCATCACTTATGTATGTATATAATTAACACATACTACATAAGTGGTGAGAGACACTAGGTTGCAATCCTGACAAAACGGTTGTAGTAACCAATTATATAGGTATGTAAATATGTGTATGTCAGCATGTTATGGTCATTATTTCAGCCCAAAAAGTAAACGAGTAATGCAAGGGACAATCTAAAAAGATTCAGTTGTTCTGAAAAGATTTCCCATCTGACTTTTTATTCAAGTTTTTAAACAATCGATTAATCTAAGTAACGCCCAATTATCATATTTCCTAATGCTTGAATTATCTCCATAAATAGGCTTTTAACTAAACCAAAACATAACAATTTTTCTTTAAAATTTGCAACACTTTCTATTCTTATTCCACAATACAGAGAAATCGCGAATTTAGTGAACATCAAACGAATAAATTTACACAATCAAACGGTTTTAATACGAATAAACGCTGGTGCAATTGGGAGAATACAAATTTCTCGGCTTATAAGAATAGCAACGGTAAGAGTAACAACAACAACAACAACAACAATAGTAATAATAACAGTAACAATTCCAACTATAACGGTTGGAATGCAAATGCTAATAATAATCGCTATGCTTATCGCAACAATTGCAATTTCAACGATAAAAAAGCTCAAGAACATAACACAACAGCATCATTCGCCGAAGACTCATTTCAATGCAACAATTTCAGTAATGAACCGAATCAAATTATCGATAAATTTCAACAAACGCCGCTTGTAAATCGGCAAACTAATAATAAATTCACATGTCAAAACAAAAACAATAAAAATATCAAGACGAAAAAGCCTTTAAGAGGTAATGGAAAATATAAAAAAACCTTAAGTAAAAACGGGAAATTTAATAAGAAAAAAACAAAAAATCGATTACCGCCATCAAAGGATATCTCCATTGCACCGATTGTCAATTTAAATTCCGATAATTCAACTACAAATAGTAAAAAATCATCATCTATAGAGGCATATGATGCAACAAATCCGAGTGCTATTGCATTGAATGACATAGGCGTAGAACAACATATAGAAACGTATTCAAATTCTTGTTTAACAAATAAATTCAACTCATCATTAAATTGTGATAGTCCAAAGGAATTATTCCAGCATAACGAATCATCTTCTATTGAAGCAAAAAAATCGCCAATCAAAACCCAAACAGTATTAGAAAATTTGTCACCCAACTGTGCAAAAGAAGCGTTGAGTCCTCAAACCACAAACACTGCAAACACGAGTGAAAACGAACAAGTTGAGTTTCATACACCCAAAATATCGCTGATACCACTTTCACGCCTATTGGCCGCAGAATTTTGGGAAATCGCTAACCAGCAGCAGTACACTGCTGCTGAGTCAGACAACTCAAATAAAGTTGTTCCAGCTTCGCCCTCAGCAACAGCAACAACAGCAGCCCAGGCGAAGATTCAGTACAAGCCAAATTTAGTTAAACGCAAGCGTAACATATCCACTTGCAGCAACTCTTCGACTAGCAGCCTTACCAATAGCGCCACTGATCGTATAGTCGAGAAATTGGTGACCATGAATAAAATCAATATTAAGAATATCATCAACAGCAGCGATACCAAATACGATGAAGCCCTCAAAACTCAAGCCAGAAAGAGACTGAGGGATGAAATTCGTAGACAACTTAAGAGCATGAACATTGAACCTCCGAAAGATCCCATCTGCTCAGACTTTATGCCCGACGAAATAGTCGATTCTATTGATATACCCGATGTAGTATTCGATGAGATACGCAAGGCCTTAGGTTTAGAACTACTCCACTCGCACAAAGGCGAACTGAGTGGCCGTATTGAAGAAGATATTTCTGTAGACAAGACGAATTCTGCCATCTCCTTAATGGAGGAAATAAATTCTGCGAGTAAAGTGCCAACACAGCCATCTATAGAAACATATCTGCCAGAAGCAAGCCCTAACCAACAAACTAGAAATGTGTTAGAGCCTAACCTACAACATCAAAAAAGTCCGAATCGTTCTCCTGCTCCGAAAACCAAAGTGAAATGTGAAATTAAACCTGAAGTCCTATTGTCTAGCAAACATTCATCCAATAAAACTGAAACCCTTGAAAGACGCAATAAAACTAAGAAACTCACAAAACGCAAAGAATCTCGCAAGTCAAAGAAACATCGAAGCAGCAACAAGAAACCTAAAGAGGACGTAATCGTAGTTATTTCATCCTCATCCTCTTCAGAATCATCCTCAACATCATCTGCCTCCTCCTCATCATCGTCTTCATCATCTTCATCGTCCTCTTCCTCATCGAGTGACTCTGAAACCGATGTCTCGCAAAAGAGTGCTGCCTCGACGAGCAAAAGAAAACGCCTCAAACTAAAAGTGGATGCGGAAAACGTAGTGGATAGCTTCGAAAAGCTGATCTTATCTAGCCTAAGCGACAGTTTAAGAGAACGTTATCGGACCAAATATTCCACTTCTACTAACACGAAATTGCATTTTATATCCTGCATTTGCACCAGCGACTACAACAGCGGAAAGTTTTCAAAGCTACAAATAGCAAAAATTCAAAAGAACCTCAAATCAGGTGACTGTTCCATGGCTTTAGAATTTCTAATGAAAGAAATTGTTAATGTTTTCCACAAGCAAAAACTGATGGCTAAAATGGAAGATGGCAAAAGTTCTCGTCGATTAGAGATCAATAGCTCTACAAAGGTTACTACTGCCAATCGAACTAGTGAAAACACTAGACAAAAGTCTCCACCTTCAAAAGTACCATTTGTAACATCGTTAAATGATCCTGTGAAATCAACAACAAAAAGTCACAATCCAGCAGACAACGGCTCAACAAGCAATGGCGATAGCCACATCCAACAATGTGTGAGCAAAGTTTTGTCGCTTTATCGACAGGAAATGAAGGCTGCAATGCAAGCGAAGGAAGTAGCGAATAATAATTTAAATACCACAAAACCATCTTCAGTAACAGTATGTACTCAACTTCAATCAAATGCTACTCAACCGCCACCGCAACAGCAGACATCGTCATCATCAGCATCATCATCGGTATCGGCATCAAACAATGAAGAGAAAAATGCTGACAATGCTAAATCAAAAACTAATGAAGATGAACATGAACATGTACAGGAACAGGGGCAGCAGGCAACGGATTTATCAAATCCAATAAATGGTATTAATCAACAGCAGCAGCAACAACAACAGCAGGCGCATCAACATCAAACGCAAACGAATTTAACAACAAATTATGATTATGATGAACAATTGCTGCAACATCAAACAACACCAAACCAAACTCAAACAAGTAACAGTGATGATACGCCCAAAGACAAACTGTCGCCCCAAATTGTTGCAATTCACAACTTTTGTTCACCCTCTACCACAACGGCCGACTTTAGTACAGCAGCTTTGAATGGCCATTTAAATACGAGCATTTTGGGCATTACATCGTCAAATTTTAACCAGCAACCGCCATTTCCAATAGTCGATCTGGAGGAATTGAAAAAGAAAAGCCCTATCGGCGAGGTGGTCGTCAATAATTTGCGTGAAATTGATGTTAAACTAATGGAATTACACAAACGGAAGATGTATCTGGAGGAGATGATATTAAAACTGCAAAAAGATAAAATGGAAGCCGACCTTCTTACCATAAAATTGCAAAATGAAAAGTTTATACTGCTCAATACCGCCATGACCGCCAATGTAACTTCAACCGCCATCAGCAATAGCCATCAACAGAATCAAAACATCGGCAACAACAGTAATAATTTGAAACAACTAGACTGTACTTTAGCCCACGTCAAAAGCATTAAAATGGAAACTTCCACGACAGCAAACAATAAATCTCAGCGAGAGGACCAGGAAGCTCCAGCACATAAAAAGACAACGAAACCACGAATGGGTGGTAAAGCTACTCCAACGAAAAGATGTGGAATTGTAGCGACTAAACGTAAAATAACAACCAACGTGAATTCCCACAACTCTACAACTGCTGGTAACTCTCCTGAGGGTGTAGAAACAATTCCAAAGAAACGTTCAAAGGAAGACAGTAATAAATCAATTAGCACACAGAGATCTTCTAGTCACAGCAAATCTGGAACAGAATCAAAGTCCAAAGGTACAGCCAACGTTGAAAAATCAACAAAATCTGCAGCAGAAACAACTGGTAAAACTACAACCACTGATTCCTTAAAGAATCCCACAGGAGACGAAGAAAATTTAGAAAATAATGCAAACGTTGCTCCTGTATCGTTAACATCGACTCTCCCTCCGCCGACTGATAGTGAACCGTCTCACCCTGTCGCACTAACGGAGGAGCCACCCAACCAACAAAAAGAAACAACGGAGACTAAATCAACCAACGATAATCCAACAAACACAAACGATTCTAATGCTGCCCCTTCAAAATCGTTGTACAAAAATATGCCAACAGGCAATTTTGAGGGAATACGCAATCCGATCACACAAATTCGGATATTTGAGGAAATCATAGTCGCATCGTCAGAAGATGGAAAACTATACAAATTTGACGTTAAGACCCTGAAGCTATTGTATCAGTTTGCTAAGCACAGCGAAGCCATTACCCAAATGTTCTTGTGCACCGACAGGAAAGTTATCTACACCACATCTTTAGATGGATATCTTAAAAAATCTTCATTAGAGGTAAGTTTCTTTGCATGTTAACCACACGTTTTTTTTAAAACCTTAGTATTCAAAAGGTGTCCTATGTTGTCATGTGTTTTAAAATTTTACAACGAATTTTGGCAAAATATAACCGACAGCACTGGCGCACCTTTCAAATACTCTGCTTATATTTATAACACTCTCATTTCTTAAATTTATTTTCTTCGCATTCTTTTCGGTATTTTTAGAATTTTGCACTGGATATACAATCGGTATATCTGCAGGAACCATTACAATCTATCGATATACAATGGGATATGGCATATGTTGGCAGTAGATGGGGAAATATTTATACGTACAATGTTGTTGTAAGTTTAAGAAACCATTCATTTAATCATTACGTTATCTTTTTAACTTTAGCTAATAAGGCTCTTTCTTAAGTCATCATAACTAGGGGGATTTCAATTGAAATGTTTAACATAAGTTGTCAACAAAAAGTTTTTTTTTTTGATTATTTTCACAGGCTTTAGTGTAAAAGTTCAGCCGTTCATTTGTTCGTTGAAACCGAATTTAATTGTCTATAGGAAGTTGCATTGCTTCCAGTTTCTGTTATTTTATTTGACGTGTGTGGCTTTCTTACCGGGTAAACAACAAACTTGAAATCCCTCAGTGTGTTATTATTACCACCATGTGCAATCGAAAATAAAGTTTGGTTGTGGTTTACCTATTTCTCTGTATATGATTTGGCATTAGTTTACAGTCCCCATCTATGACTGGGATTGCTTTCGTCTAAAAACTTGCTCATCTAATCACTGCAGAGGATATGATATAATATGCAATCAAACAGAATATTATATCCCTCTTGGCTATATATTACGATATTCCCTACCATACTGGTAACGCATACATACGTTTCGTTTGGTACGAAGTCTTCTAATTGTTTGATAGCCATCATTACTGGCTCTTACGGTATTCTTATATCACAATAGTAGTCATATTAAAGATCTCTGGCAAATTCCTGCTTTGGCAGGTACTTATCATCTTCGTAGCGACGTATTTTAGAAAAAAACTGGATTGCGTCAATTATTCTGTTTGTCTTTGTTTGAATAAAGATTTCCATTTTTATGAACGCTGTTGCTGTGTAGTTTATCTTTACTTTTATAACATCCTATAGGAAGGATCACATTGCCATCGTTGAGAGTAGAGATCACATAAATGAAACATTTTTACTGCAAATATGCTGACTTTTTTAGGCTCGTTTGTGCTTATATCAGTAGGTAGTGTGTTAACTTACTAGACGAGAGCTTGTCGTGAGTTCAAACTTCATCTCTGACATTATTTCAACAGTTTTCTAGTAGAAACTCTGAGAGAAAATAAAATTACCATGAAAAGCTCCTTAAATCCGTCGTTCCGCTCATGAATAAAAATTAATTAAGCTACGTCATAATGCCTACTAAAATATTGTAATGTACCATTAAGTAAGTTAGTTCACAGTTTAGACAATGGCAAACAGAAAAAACAACTTTCGTTCGCACTTGTTGTCATCGTCATCAGCATCGTCCATGACCACAGTAATAAAACATTTAAAACGTTTAAGAAAGAAAAACTTTAAAATAAAATATAATATCCTGGATATGGAAACAACATTCATTTTAAAATTTTATCAACTTTAAACGAAACAATATTCACAATACGTTCGTTCAATACATTAAAACTCATTAATTCATTTGTTTTTCTTTTTTGGTATGCGAAACTCATAAAGTTCGATTTAAAATTTATTGGTACGACGTGATTATAATTTTCATTACATGGCTGTAAACGAAAAGTAAACGAATTTCTATTACAATGTTTCCAATATGAAGGTGAAGAATTTTTATTATTAAAAACGTTTTTTTTTTTAATAAAGGTTGAGATAAAAAGAGACCCACTTCTTTCGCGTAGTTTGGTTAACGTCTGTATATTATGTACATATCTGGACATCGGTAGACCTGGTCTCCTGGACTAAACACTTGCTTGAAACTTAAACAAAGTATAGAAAGATTAGCATAAGGGTGATAACCCTATGTTTCTTAATAGAATGAAAAGATATTAAAACAACTGATGACATTCAAAAACAAAATTATTCATTTTAAAAAAAGATAAGAACCTAACCACTGCATATGGCCTAGCGAATTTGGCATTGCTTCATATTGTGCAATTATTGATAGCATTTGTACGAATAATGAGTTCGTCTTCGAAAAAGCTGATCATAGCAGATAATTCCTTATCGTCCCATTGAAAAAACAGTCACATCTTACAGACCATAGGCTCCTTACTACCTTGGTTTCTGCATGCGACACTTACCGCAAACGCGAACATGAACTTTTTCACTGAACGTTCTTGTATATAAAATACATACATACTATGTATCTTGTGAATGAGTATTCAAAAAAATTAGTGGAATCGAATCATACTCATAATTTCTGATACTTACACGCATTCGTACTTATTTTAATATCATGAAACCTCTACTCATATTTAAAGTTTGAAGTACTCATCATATTCATACTTAATGTTGTTGATCTCGACTCTCCATGACTCAACATTTACAAGAATCACAAAATAAGTATGATTCACGTACAAATACTAAAATATGTACTCACTAGAAGGTTGAATATTTGCTTTGCTTGCTGTTCTGACTTTTTTGCTTATGTGTCTTTTCTTTTTTTTTAAATGCAACAATAACTAAGACTGTAAATTTTGATGAACGATTCGAGTCACTTCGGGTCACTCGAATCATTTATAAGTATTATATGTAAGTATTTCTCTAAAGTTATGAATCAGAATGAGTAGCCTTATGAGTCAAACATATTTCGTATGGTATGAGTTTGATGTCAACGTTGTACTCATATTCATTACAATCTGTACTTATAAATCAACGTTGTAGTGAGTACGAATGAATCAGAGTAATTAAATTTCAATATTGTTGACTCAATTATGTATATTCAAAATTTCATGAGTGCTTATGAGTAGCGAAAAACCGATTCATTGCTGATCTCTGTTGTAAACCCATAAATCACATTCAGGTTGATTTTAAACAAAATTTAGCTTTTTTTTTTTGTTTTATCGATACTTTCGACAACAAACATGCCAGGAAACGGCAAACCATTATTAATATCGTTAGCAAACATAGGATCCTATCGCAGCTATGTAAAGAATGCTATCTATTTGGAAAAATAAATGAATTCTAAGAACATGATCTTCCCTTCCTTTTGAATTTTCATGTAACCATGCAATCATGCAAAATTGTAACGCTTTAGAAAGTATTTTACGCCCCCACCACACCTTGAAATGATTTTCATAGAATAATCATTATTATAATAGAAAACAACACCTATTTTAAAGGCGGAGTTGTAGCATAGCAGCAATGGTGTAAAAACAAAACAACAATAGATTTTGTAAACGAACTACAAATGTTGTATCCTTGTTTTCCTTTTTTTTTTTCTCTAGTTGTACATTGAAGCACTGATTTCTCTATTTTTGCCAACCAGTCTGCATTTGAATTTGTTTGTACAGACCTAAACAATAAATACCTCAACATGCAATTCTTTCCTACCTACATAGCTTTTCCAATCCCCTCCCTCCATCTCGTTTCAATCGAATGTTTCTCGTACATTCTTTTACAATCGCATCGTTACGGCAGAGACAACTGTTCTTTCCAACCAACTTGTAAAAGCATAAAGACTGTTGTGGCATTTTAGGCTTGGCAACTATATTATTGCAACAACAAATGCATTTATACGTATACACATGTGTGTGTGTGTGTGTGTGTCAGAGAGATTTAATGGGAATGTAGTAGAGATTGTTTGCTGTAAATAAATAAATAAACAAATATGGTGGCTTCAGTAGAACATACAGTTACATTTTTCCAAAAAAAAAACTCACAAGTTTCTGCGCAAAACTTTCGTCTTTCTGTCTATGGATTAAATGTAGTGAGTGCAATAGTTGGTGTTATTGTTGTTGTTGTTATTATTGTTAGAAAACACCTCTTTTTAAGGTGGAGTTGTTGCAGCATATTGTCGAAATAAACTAATCTTGCACATAAACACATTGTACACACATACATTTGTACATTCATTCCTGCATGCGTATAAAAATATATGTACATACATACATACATATGTATGTATATGTGTGTGTATTATATTGCATGTGTATGCGAACGCTGTAGTCCAAAACAACAAAATAAAGTCTAAAACAACAGCAAATGACGTCTATTATTACATTTCAAATATATGTGTGTGTGTATATAAAAGATATAAAAATAAATACACATACCGTTAGTTAGTTTTGCTCCGAATACAGCTTAAATAACAACAATACAAGTAGAAATTTTACCATTTCCTTTAAGCAAAAATTTCTTTAATTCTTGTATGAAATTTTATTAAACATGTTTGAATGGATGTCATGCCAAACAAATACATGCACAACATTTTGTTCAATTATTCCATGATAACTCTCTTACGTGTCTCATTGCAATCATAACAGTAGAAGGATACTACGTGTAATTTTTAACTGCCTTTAGCAACGACAATATTGTTAAAGAAGTTTATCTTTCTAATGTCAATTAGCGTGATCCAAGTGGGATATATTATGCATATAAAGATTTTTCATTTATTTTTTTTCAAATAAAAGACGATGATTTAATGTTGTTAACCTTCTACATACATAGTATGATTGATTGCGTGTGGTATTGGCTTTGGCCCCACTGTAAAGTATACAGTTACTAATAAATAACTAACGGTATTATAAATAAATAAACATTTGTAATATATAATATGGCATATGAATGTATGTATGTATGTATGTATTTAGAGTTTATAAATAGATAGGTGGAGTCAAATTGTTTTGTTTAACTGCATATATTTTATTAATTTGTATGTACATACATATGTACACACTTACATACGTACATACGTATTTTATTTCATATAAAACTAATAGCATTTAACAACAAAATCTTCAATATATATATATATATATATGTATGTATGTATGTACATACATAAATATCAATACTCACACTTCAATTCACTTCACTCCACTCTCTGTCTTTCTCTTTTCCGTTCTCTCTATATACATACATACTATATATACGTACATATATTAGTATTTCTTTCTTCTTTTTCTTTAACCTTATCCAACAACAGTTTTTATACTCCTTTTTATATACAATTTGTATTTATTTACGATATAAGTTAACAACAACTGTTAGCAATTGTTGTTGCACATTTTCTCTCACTAACACACACTTGCATCAGCTTGCATACACTATTACACCAGTTGTATGCCAATAAACAAAATGCTAAACAATAATATGCAATAAAAAATTATTTTCTCAACTCCCACTCTCTACCACTCACACACACACACACATCAGTCAGATAGGCAGGCAAACAGGCAGGTTCTTGCGCTGGCTTCTGCTCTATTCCTATACAACATCACCTACAAAATTGCATTGTTTTGGATTTGAGGTCTTATGCGCATGCCCTCCACTTGCTCTAGTGGTTGCATTACGAAAACGTACTTGTACTTCTACTTATACTTGTAGTAGTAGTTGTGCTAGTTGTAGTCGCAGCAGTAGTTTTCTTCTTGAGTTCGAGAAAGATTCCTTTTTCCATACACACTTTTATAATGGTTTGTAGTGTTGCTCTCATACACTATGTTTATGTATGTATAGATGGTGTTTTTCATACTACGTGTAATGAGAGGAAAATTCTCTTGCTTGTTTGTATACATACATATAGAAACATATATACGTATACATATGTATATATAAATATATCTTTATTTCTTATATGTTATTATTTTCAATAAAATTTTTGCCATTGTTGTTGCACTGTATTTAGCAACAATAGTTAACTGAAATAACACAATACCAACAACAATATACAAATGTATGTATATATATTCATTCTGTGTGTGAGTTCATTTCTAAATTGCATTTGGGTCTTTTCCTTGTTTTATTTTATAACCCTCTTCTCTTTCTTTTATTCTTTCTCTTTTCTTCGTTTGCCTGTCCGTTGTTAAAGTGTTTTTATTTTGTTTTTGTTTTTGTTTTTATTTTGTTTTTCATTTGTAGGCGTTGTTTTTATTTCAGTTTAGCTGCCTTCTTATTGGTTGTCCTTTACGATGATGCCCTGTTGTGTCTGTCGTCTGTCGTGTGTTGCAATATATTCATTCATTTCATGTTGCTATTGCTGTTTATTGTGTTGTTATTTGGAAGAGCAGCAGCAAAATAATAATTGCACCAACAGCAACACAAATGTGTGTTGTTGTATCTTTCTTTTCCTTTTGCATGGGTTTGTTTTTTTTTATTTTCTTTCTGTCTTCCATTTTTACTAAATAAACATTTTTAAAATAAAATATCGCACAGGGGAAAGACGAAAACAATCGTTTCGTTATTTTGTTTTGCTTTTTCTTACAAAAAAAATTAAAAATAAATAAAAAATAAACTTATTTATGTATGTACATATATACATACAAACATATAAGTAAGTAGAATTTTATAATTTTTAAAATGGCATCCTCTTGCTTAGATAAATTGAAACTATTTGATATGTTGTCAAGCGAAATTTGTCCATAATTTGACTAAATAATCGAATAGTATCCATTCTCTCAGAGTTTCAGGCAATTCACTACCACTGTTTCGTTGCCTGCCTTAAGTTGGCATTTCTCAACCATCCTGACTCACGTTCTGTCAATAAATTCGAAATGCCCGTAAATTCTTCGTCTCATGTTCCCAATTACCCGACAAAGGACAAAGAAAGTCTTCTGTAGAAGTCGTTGTGTTTCCAGATACCGGGCGTATGTATCCAGAAGTCAAAGTGCCATTATAACTGTTATTAACCACCTAAAATGGATTCTGATTGATTTTAAATCAATTTATTTTCGACGAGATCCGTCTGATCTCTATACAATTAGTAGTTTCATTATCCTATTTTCCCAATGAATTCAATTGAATTATCTTTTTACCAGCCTTTGCAAGTGCGTTTGACTTTGTTGTAACCCTTCAATATCATCGTGACTAGGAACTCAAATGAGGATAACCCGCGAATGTCGTTCAGTGACACTCGGTATTCTTGGGCAATATTACACTCCCTAGATCTACTCTAATGGTCGCTTTAAGGTCAGTAAATATACATATACATATACATACATATGTATCTCTACCCGCCAGTGCGAGTGAGCTGTATGAGCTCCTCAACGACATGGACGTTGTGCAGAGTATTAACATCCAGCGATTACGCTGGCTCGGCCATGTGGTTCGAATGGCGGAGGATAGTCCTGGGAAACAGGTATTTGATGCGGAGATTTGCGGAAGTTGGCAAAGACGACGACCTTGTTTGCATTGGAAGGACCAGATCGAGGAAGCCCTGTCACCAACTGGCAAAGGCGCGCAAGAAGCAGAAGCGCCTGGAAGGATGTGTTAAGGCAGGCCAAATCCGTTAATCGGACATTGGATTAGCATAGTGGCAGTCTTTACAGTCAACAATTCTTTGGGGGGGGGAGGCACGTTTCCTCTCTTACTGATTAAAGCCTGTGAATGCAATGTTGACAGTGCAAGCTCGGTATTAAGAACTTTTACCTTTTTCAAGAATAGCTCAAACTAAAGATTACCTGGTAAATCTGCCAAAAAACATAACCTTCCTAGTAGCCTACCCCATGCACCACCCGAAGTGATTCAACTTTGAACTTTTGCCTTGATGTTGTCGTAAGACATAAATGTGTTGGACTCTTAAGCGAAATTTACAAAACAAATTCCAGCAATCTTATTTTTCCTATGCCATCTAATGTGATCCGATTTCATTTAAATTGTGTGTTTATTGAAGTCACACGAAACGAAAATATACACTGAAAGTTTGATCTTTGTTAATAAAAGAGTCATGAATAAAGTTGATAGCGCACTATCGTATCGCCAGAACAAATTAATCTTCTTGTAGCAGACTTTCTCAAATCTTTTAAAATTTAATAAGAAGGTGGAGGTTAGATAGATTAGGTTATTTTGGAGTGGTAGCTATGATACCCGTTGTGACGCTACGGATAAGCGCAGTCCCCGTACTGACCAAATTCCATTCAACTCATCGAAGACGTTGGTCAGAGCAGGGCTGTACACTAAAAACACGCCTCCCTTAAGCTAGAAATCAGCATTAAAGTTTTATGAACGAAGCTATATTCTTGATATCAATGGATGATAAGTCCGTTAACACCTTAAGGAAGGTGAAAGTACTGTTGTAATATTATACATACACTACAAATGCATACACTAGAATACTATAAGAGGTTTATTTCACTTCATTTCTTGATTTATTAGCAATACAATAAACAAAAACAATATTCTGTGTAGACATAATAAAAATTAATTTCCCAAATGTCTTTTAAAATGTGTATGTATTTTAGACAAATTTATTATCTGAGAAAACTTTATGCTCGACTGACTCATCAATCATATCAATTAAGGCGACAAAAGAAGGCGCTCGAAAAATTTTAATCATTTCATCGAAAGGAAATCTCATACATCTACGGGATGCTATATCGGGCCTACTGTTGCGTACGTTTGATGTGCCCGAATCCATTAATATCTACAGTATCCTATTAAACGATGGCATAATCTATTGCGGCACACAAAAGAAAGAAATACGAAAATATGATTTTGTTGTAAGTATAATAAAATTGCAACAAATTTCAATTCATATGTATGTATCTACATATATGTATAAATATATCTTCGTTTTGTTTCATATAATTTTAGAGCGGTCAATTCTTGGGTGTTATGACATGTGGCAATGGTTCAGTCAGTATGCAATTGTACAACAACAAGTACATATTTGTAGGTTGTTATGATGGTTTTATTTATGTGTTGGATAAAACAACCGGCAAACAAATTGGACGTTTGGCTGGTTCTGGCAAAATGATATTGACTTTAGAAATAATAGAGGATAAGGTAAATTATTAAATTACAATTCTTTTTAATGATAACAGAAACTGTAGTGTTTTGTTCTCTTTTTGTTTTCCTCTTTTTACAGATAGTTACTTCAGCAAAGGACAACACAATGAAAGTAATCGATATACCAAGCTATTGTATGAATAAATAAATACATGGTTAATTATGTTAAAATACAATTTTCTTTAATTAAAATGAAAATAATCCTCATAATTTAAAATATATTGTGAACAAATTTTTGTATTCTTTATAAAAATTTAATTTTATACAATCATACATTTTTTTACTTTGTTTTATTTCTTTTTTTTTATTTTTAATAATGATGAATTTTGTTTTAGTTATTTTAATATAATATATGTATGTATATTTAAAATATATACCAAAATACAATATGAATTTACGAAAGTTTCAATAACATGAACATAAACATATATACACACTCTGTTCTGAATTCAGATTCCAATAGAAATAAAATTTCATTCGAAAATTAAATACTGAACAGGTAACGTATGTAAGTAAAATAACAAAAGCAAAAAGTTATTCCTGTACAAATCACGCACCAAACTTGATATATCAGGCGATTTCAATTAATTGGTTTGTAACATCAGGTAAAACAAAAGAATTTAATTCATAAATTTAAAATATATTATGAGTGAATTAATTTTAATTTTTAATAACAATATCGAACCAAGTGTTCCTTTTTTTCTGTATTTTTGTAATTAATGCGTTATGCGAGCATTACTTATTTGCATTTGATGCAGTTTCTGATTCAATTTTTGATTGTGATCCTTGAGGTAGGCTATGAGATCCGCCTGAAAATAATTCCATAGAAATCGTAAAACATTTGTTATCATATATGTACATACATACATACATACGTAGATGCATTAAAGTGTACATACCTGTTTCTCCAGCAGGTCAGCTACATTACCGCCTGGTTGCATGAGGCCCAATGAACCAGCCACCACATTTGAACCGACCAAAGCATCTGGACATACAGCTGTTTTATTAAATTCATAAACTTTAACTGTAAGGTAAAATTATACTCTCAGTATTTGTTGTTGCTAAAGTCCAGAATTGTATGTAACAACCTACCAATATAAGTACTGTGTGTCGTTATTAGGATCACTGTTTCGGAAATTTGGAACATGGCTATACAGGTTATAGGCGTAAACCAAGAGTTCCAAAGTTGAGTTCCATAATAATGATGCAATAGTGCCTGCACCATAAGCAGCAATGTATTCCAACCGGAAACTACAGTCAATGATATACCATTTTGTCTAATCACATTGCGATGAAAGTTGTGATAGCCATTAAGACGCAAATCGTTATGTCGTTGTCGTATCAAATGATCGAATAACTAGTAAAAATATAAATTTAACAATCGAACAATATTAAAATAATCATAGCTTTTAGTTTTAAAATTTACTTTTTATGACTTTCAATTAAAACTCTTTAAAGGTAATGTTTTAGTTAACAAAAAAATTGTTCACAGATGTCTTCAAAAGCCGACCCGATAAACAAAAAGGCAAGATCATAATCACACAACAAATTAACCGAATTGAACACAATTTCTATAATAAACCCGTTAAATTTTTCCGGCAGGCTCTTACAAATTAATTTTTTAAAATTAATGACAAACAGAAAACAAACAATAGTAAATATAATTTTTTTTTATGTTAAGGGTTAAACTGTTGTGGTATAAAATTAAAACTTATTATCTTAGAACCGCTTAGACAAATTTATGATTTTACAATAAAAGGAAATTTTTAAACGAAGTCTTACTTCTAAGCACCTTTAAAAATAGCTCTAGAAGTTTTTAATTGCCTAAAATAATATATAGAACTCAAAATATAGATTTCAAATCTAGAAATAAGTTGATAGTTGAATATGAAAATTACACACATGCCTACATACATATGTAAATGGATGCACTTCTATTATTATAAAAAATGTACATGTTCAAATTTTTTATGAATTTAAAATCCATTATATCTATACAGTTCTGTTCAAAAAAATAGATTCATCATGATCTAACATCTTTGAAACCAATAAACATTAGAGTGACGCTTCAAATTTGTGAAATGTAACAGGATTACATTGCTAAGAGATCAGTAAACAAAGTACAGTTACTTTTTTACATATATCTCTTTGTACAGGAGATTTAGATATACAGCCATGTCACAGAACGCAATTCCGATCGGAAGTGGTTTCAATTCGAGTCTTTAGATAACGAAAAACGAAAAATTTCTTCGGAATGAAACCACTTCAAATTTTCAAAGTGGTTTTGATATTTTTGATGATTTATTAAAGAAAAATATTAGTAAAACTTAGTCAAACTGAAAGACTAAATGATATTTTTTGTTATTACATAGGTTTTCTAAGTATTTAGTTAATATTTATGCTTAAAAAATTTAATTTTGTAAACTTGCTGAAAAAAACAAAACAAAGTGATGTATTTTTTCATCGAAGTATTGCATCCCTCAATGCATTTCGGCGTACTTTTTCAACAACGATTTGTAGGCTCCTGGCTTCAACAACAGCAAAAATTGAAATCCCCGGCATTTTTCATATATGTATTTTTTTTTTTTTTTTTTTTGATTTGAATTAAAAATTGTTTGCTTCTGCTTTTTATTCACTAATTATGTTTTATTTTCTTTTGTCATGCTCTACACTGCCATATTTTATTAAAAAACAGCAATTTTATAATTTTTGGGAACGAACAAAATCGTTCGGAATCTGAAGAACCTCAAAACAAAATCGATCGGAATTGCATATTCGGAATCAAAACCATTCCGATCGGAATCTGTGACATGCCTGATAGTAAACTTTTTGGAGAGTAGGTGAATCTATTTAAAAAGCACTATATATAAAATTAAAGATAATAGTCCACAAAGAGAGAAAAGGTAAATCATAATTCAATCTAAACCTATGCACTCCTTTGCAGATGACATAGACCAGCTTAGAGATTCAGGCAAAAAGGCTTAGTATGAATGTCTCAATCAAATTCGACCTACAGTATATCACACGCATTTCAGAGAGAATTCGTTCTTTAGGCCACGGTCATGTGGATATAAATCTAAATTTTCAGTTCCAGCACAATGTAGGAGAACCCATCCCATGGTTGTTAGAAGTGTTTAAAAAAACTCATACTGTCGTTAACATATATACAGGGAAATCGGAGGATAAAAAAATACTTTTTAAAAAAACAGTAACATAACTGCAAAATTACGTTGCAGGCACTACTCCAGCAACAATTTGTTTTTATTTTATCCAGTACATTTGGCATGACATGCATCATGTTGGGTTCGTGACGGTGTTTGTTTTTAGACCAATGCTCAGGAGATGACCCCTGTTCATGCAATGCATTGTGTTAAAATACAGGAAATATAGTTTACAGAAGAGAGGAAAGAGGATGTAGTTTGCGACATTTTTTATGGTCAGTGTACATATATACCTTCACCGCTTTTTTTCGAGAATTGCTTGTTAGTAATAATTCTCAATTTCTTTTTTCTATTGTGATAAATCACATATAACGTCAAACATTCACATAATCACAACACTCAGGGTCTCTGGTGTGAAATTCCTTGGCACTTGAAGTTTAGCCCACTACCAACTAGGCCATCGGGGCACTCAAGTCTTTCTTTCTAGGATTTATTAATGCCTTACATATTCCAAGAATGTATACTGATCATTCATTTCCATCATCACAGAATCTACAAACAGGGCTTGAAGCAGTCTCCACACTGAACAAGTGCTCTTTGAGTCTACACTGCCCGGTCAAAAGGCCGGTTACTAACTTCACGACGTTCTTGAATAGACTAATGCACGACTAAAATGTCTTACCTGAAATCTATTTGGTTTGAGAAATGTATTCGTCTCACTGTCAGATAGTATTTTTCTGCCACGTCCTTTGAAAAATTAAGTTCACGCAAACAAACAACCTAATGATTTATAATCACCTTTGATCACAATAACTTAACAATGCATACTAATAACAGTATAATTTTATGCTTTACTTACAAATGTTATCAACCAAAATGCAACACGTAAACATGTCATAATAAAATAAGCTTCACCCTTTCTTTCTTCTGGCCACACAGCAGCCAATATTAGACCAATAATTGACATACATACGGAAATGGTTAGGTGTAGACTAAAATAGAACAGAATGTTTAGATTTAAACTTATTTGTTCGTATAAAGCTATCGTCTGCATACCTGTAAGCCAGTATAGTGTTTAATTTTTTAAAGTGACTGTAACCAGTGGTTGATAAAATTGGTTCAATATCACTGGCGATATTATGGGAAACTGCTGACGAATCTCCTAAAATTTCGTCCATATATTGTGCACCCTTTAGAAAATGTAAAATAAGTTATGATTTTCGACCTGTTTGGCTGTTTTCCAACACTTACTGTGTTCATATTGAATCTATTCGGACTCAAACTGACCATAATATTATTAATTCAGTTTATAGTTTCAAGCAAGCCGGCTATGTAATCAGTTTCTTTTGTAGCTACGGTTTTGTATTCAATAATGTGCAATAATCAAAATGACTCAGTTATTGTTGCATTTTCATATTTACATATACACACATCTAATATTTTTTTTATAATAATAACAAAAGAATTGCAACAAACAAAATAATATTAAGTTTATAGAAACTGTGTTGCCAAGTTCACTAACTGACATTCCCCAAAATCATAGAAATGCCATACTTTACGTACTTCAGCTGTTTTGTTGAACGAATTTTGTAGCCCTATTCACACCAGGATTGTTCTGACATAAAGGTATTGTTTATAGGCGAGAGGCCGCATTAGCAGCAATGTTCATTCGGTCAATTCTAATATGCGTTATTATTGACTTGGCAACACTGAAAAGTGTTTATATCATTATTCACACATACAAATTATTAGGCATAATTCAAATAGTATTCGAAATGAAGAAAAATGTCTGAAAAAGTGAAAGATTGTTTGGAATGCCGTTTAATCAGTGGGTTCGGGTTGCTCGGAATTAGTGTATATATTTATTATCAAGCTAAGCAACGCAAGAAGTGGGAAAACTACTCGATGAAAACAATATCAGCAGGTATGTTCCAACAGAGAATATTATATGACACTAACAAAATTTTATTTTCAGGTATATTCATGTTAGGTGGCGCACGGTTGCTGAATCTTTCTTTTCTTAAGTCCTCGAAGAAATAATAGAAAATCTATCAACTATAAATAAATTGTACATGTTGTGTTTATTAAAAAAATAAATTATGTTAAGTGATTTAGCTTGCATCACTATTTTTGTCTTCTTCACTATCATCCTCTTCGTCCCAGTGTTTGATTTTTTTATTCGTCATAAAATCATCACGTAAAACACTCCACTCTGACTTTTTTCTATCGTTCTCAAGATCATTGTCACTGCCATCACTTTCGTCTTTCACATTCTCACTCTTTATGGGATTGTCTACATGCTCTGACTTGGCTCTTTTCCCACTCATCAAAACATCAAGAAATTTACGCTTGTTTATATTGTTTAAAACAGCCTCTTTACGACTATCTAATGGTCCTGCTTCTTCCAATTGATTCTGCAAGTCCTTTTGCTGTATGCGTACAGCATTAAATAGTTGGACAACACCTTTTGTGGCAATTTTCCGCAAAGCTCTCTCACGCTCTATATCCTTCCAAGACGGTTTAACACGCAATTCAAGTTTTTGGTTTTTTGCTTGTTTCAAACTTGCTTCTAATTCTTCTTCGGTTAATTTTTCCTTTTTTACTTCACCATCTACTTCAAATCCATAATCAGATTGAATTTTATCCTTATCAGTGGGTTTAATTTTTTTGGCACGAGATAACACCAAGGTTTTTTTGGTTTTCGGCTTGGTGGTATTTAGCACTTTTGCAATAGAATCAGCCCATCCAATATTTCCCTGATGATCTTCCTGATTTTCGTCTGAAGAAGAGTTTTGTTCTGAATCTGATGATTCCTGTTTGTTCAAAACTAGAAATATATATAATTAAGTATTCCAGTGTTATTAACAGAAAAAATATATTTACCTTTCGTTCTTGATCGCTTTTCTAAAGATGATAAAGCCATTTCAAAAATTTATTTAATATTTTTTTTACACCACAGAATATAAAACCATTTGTGTTTATGTTTTTTTTTTAACACATTTCACGTGTATTTTAATAATGTTGCCTACCACTAAAAGTGTAATAGCGTTTTTAAAAACGTCAAAATTGTTATATCAACACAAAATTTTACAGCCGTATTTATAATAAAAGAAATAATTTTGGTTTAAAGAACACTTTTGTTAATTATCACTTTAAACATAAAAAAAATTTAAATTTAATTTAAGCGTTTTACTTTGTCTAACATTCTGATAAAATATCGCAAAATAAAACGATGATATACAAAGAGTAACGTAATATATAAATTTTTATATAAATATTTTATAAACGTTTAAAATGTACATAGCAAATAAAATTGTTTTATTTATTAACTGCCGTTCAGAGTTGGTTTATATAATTTTATTGGCTGCTTGAATTTCTGGCATCCTTGTGTTCTAATAAATATTTAATTCATACTGGCATCACATTGGCCGGTTATTATTATAAAGACGAAAACATTGATATATTGCAAGGGGAAGATGTTGAAAATAAAATTGGAAGCTTTGGAGCATCCAACTCCAGATAAATTGGATTATAATGGTAATATGATTATATGTAATATGATTATTTGTAATATTTATATAAGTTGGTCGCTATTAACGCAGATCGGAAAGTCTTTGCTAGCACTATTTTATGGCTGGAGGACCAGAAGGTACGTACCTACAAAATTGAAGATCGTGAAAATCTACGCAGAATGGATAACATGCAAGCTTGGGAAGAAGCTTATACGCAGTATAGAAATGATTTGAGTATGCCTCAATTTGAAACACCTCTTGAAGAGCTTTCATGGCTGTTGAGTTACGCTATACGCTTAGAGTTTTTGGATGCTCCCGATGCCTACAAGAATCTTAACTCTGCAGAAGTTGCTCAAAAGATCAACAAATCTATAGCTCCAAGTATTCAAAACGAAAATTTCTTTGATAATATGGACTGTAAGTCTTTAAATTTGTTATAAATGACGAGTTCTCTTTAAATTTTATTTATTTTTTATTTTGCTGCGTTTAGTTAACCACAAAGATTTTGTCGCTGGCATTAGAGCTTTAGCATCCAAATTAAAAATACCACACCACCCTAACCATTTAATACAACTAGAAGCGATTGCTCGTGTTGTAAAAGAACGTTTGTCACCAGCTACAAAGAATCGTGAACCCATCGTTGGTACACCATTTCCTTTTGAAAAAGGCAACGATGTTGTATTTAAAGATGACCCATCTTTAGATTATCCGGTTAGAATATTGCGATTGTTACAAATTCAAAGTTTACGTGAATTACAAACTCACATTAATGAGACCATTGTAGCAGTTCAAAATTTAACAGCAAACCCAAAAACAGATACAAAACTTGGAAAAGTTGGACGTTAAACTGTATTTACTTGCATAAGTATGTATATTTAATTAGCAGTTTGTAATTTTATATTTTCAAATATAAAACGATCGTTCGGATATAATAAAATATAAATTACGCATACTGAATTTATGTTTACATGTTTAAATTAAAATATTTAACTTTTTTTGGAATATATTAAAAACACTAAATACTAGAATTGCTTAAGTTTGGAACGTTGTAAAGTTACCTTGTGGGCCATCACGTATACAGTTATTTTTAATTCTTGTAATTTGCTAAATTTAATTACCGTATAATGCGAACAATCAATAAAAACATCTACGATGCCAAAATTTATTAACTTATCTTTTTAAATTATTTATTAGCAAATATATGTTTCATTTGATTAAAAGTGTATGGCATTGGGAAGGCGCGTAAATTTGCAAAGGATTCGCTGAGTAAATCGTTATTGGCAAATTCCACACCATTGTTTCAACTGGAATTTCATTAGGTGCCTGAAGTCCTCCCATTTCTGGATTAGGTTTACCAAAATCCATCATGGTGCTAGTTACGAACTCAAAATGTAGACGCCATCTGACATCGACCAAATCCGTTCGGAACGATGGAGTAATGTGTAAAGGAATAGGCACAACTACCTGTGTTTGCAATACAGCGTAACAGACCTCATGGTTAACAGCATGTGTAGTTACTTTTCCCACAGGTTCAGCATTAGTTGTGTCTTTATCCTTTAAGGATGATGACGAAGACGTATTTGATTTGTACATAAAATCAGAACCAATTCCGCTTGCCACGCTTGCCTTGTCCAGAGAATTTACAGAAGAAGAATCATTGAACTCAGACAACACACTTTTATTTATACAATTATTAATTAAAATTTCCTGCGATTGTAATTTTACGGAGAACTGTATACAACGTACTTTGCAGTTAGCAAAATCTAAACTGCCAACAATATCTTCACCTAATTTGTAGAATGGTTTAAATAGACAAAAACGCCCCACAAAACCACGTTTATTAGATATACGATAGAATTTAGGTGCTCGTCGAGCTGTAACGTTCTGAAAAGAGTAAAATTTTTTTATAGAAATATAGTTTTGAGTTGTTATACTATTTGTTACTATACTCTTACCTTTAAATGGTGCCAAGACATTTCCAATTCTGTAATATGCTTCTTTTCTAAAAATGGATTTGTTGGCGCCAACTCGTCGTTGGTTTCCTCAGTAATGGGCATTTCATCTGGACGTACAATTAAAGGTATAGGTAATACTCTAATAGGCACTGTCAAAGTTTGGACCTTTGATTTTACTCGTTGTGTAGCAATTGTTAATTTGTAAAAATATTTAATATCATGTCCCCTATAAGTGGGAGGCCCATCACGTGGAACCATTTCATTAAAAAAGTCTTCAAAAATTTAAAATTTTAGTATTAAGCCTTTCTCTTCATTACATCAAGCGTACTTACAAATCTTCGATTCGTTTGGCTGTAATTTTAAGTCACAAAAGAGTATTTTTGGTTTGGTGGCTATTACTACATCCCCAGGAGCTTGTGTTACAGCATCTAATGCAGTTTTACCAATCATCTCAGTCAAATCAATATTTTTTTCTAAATTTCCCAAATTCCCATTAACTTTTCTATAACAATGCAATTGCACTGATGCCCATGCAAGACACTCGGCATTGTTATTGTTCTCATTTTCTGATGCCCCAATAAATTGTTTATTAATAAATTCAATTAAACACTCCACTCTCTCGCCAGTCGCATAAATAGCTGCATCAGCTCTAACTAATTTTGCTTTAATTTCAATCATTTATACTTCGAATAATTTCGATTTATTGCTTTATTAATTATTCTGATAAACAAATTGAAAAAGAGATGCCATAGTAACAAGACACGGTTGCCATTAGGCGTATACGTAATCTAACAGTATATTTTCTTATAAGAACGTGGATTAAACATAATGCCAATTTGATTTAATTTAAATTAAAAAATAGTAACTATTGTAGATAAGAGTAAATAATTCTTTATTTACATAATTTTAATTGTCATCGATTAATATATACTAAAATATTAAAATGCAATATTGTCATATTTAGCCAGTAGATTACAACGCTGAGTGTAAAACAACTGTGTTCGATTGCCAACATCTCTGTTCTGTTGAGTGAAATTTTTTTCTTGTGCTGCAGTTAGTGAAAATTTTTTGTCCGTGTTTAATTTATGTATTTTTTACTATTGAAAAATTTCCTGATATTTTTTTCTTCGTTAAATAAATAGATTTATTGAAAAGCAAAAATTGTAAGTAAAGCGAAACTCATATAAACATAGATTTTAATAAATAATGTAAATTAAGCTTTTATTTGTAATGTTAAAAGAAGTGCAAAATTTCTTTCGATATTTTACAAGAAGTTTATTTGCCGACGTTATTAGTTGCAACGAACAATGGCGGTGAAGGCTTCGCTGCCTATTTCATCTTCCGCTGCTTGCGTCGCTAACTAAGCCGCTAACAATAAGCACAACGAACAAAAACTGCAAGCATAAAGCAATGTGTAAAAATTTTGAAATTCGCAAAGAATATTGCTGCTATAAGATGGATAACATTTTAATTTTGCACAAAAAAGTTATGACGTACATTTAGTTTTTTCAAGAAAATATGGTAGGAAGACAAAACTACTTTGTGTACGTCGCCCTATTCCCGATGAGTACATGAGAGGTGTTTATGTACACGTTTGAATTTATGTATATAACAATATTATTGCTTATTGTGAGTGTATATATGAATAAATGTGTCTATTAACCCTTTAATACACATTATAAACAATGAGCAATAAATTTACTTCTAACATATACGACATGAGCCTAATGTTAGTTATTGTGTATCTTTTCATTACATTTTCTTAAAATGTTTAATAAGTTTTAAATAAATATTTCAATATTTAAATTTTAATGCAATCTAATTCTTATAGTCATGTTGAAACAAAAATAATCCAAGTACAATTTTGTAAAACACACAATACATATTACAATTGAACATCTTGACAATTATCAACGTGGCAGATTTGCAAAATTTGTTTTCTTGTGGAAATGGTACAGGAAAAACGATGAGTAAGTGTGTTTGTTAATGTCCAATCACTTTTGTTTCTTGCTGTAATGTGAGTAACATGATATGAAAAGAAAGAAACAAAATATATTTTGTATTTTGTAATTTCCAAAAATATGCTCGCGGATTGTAATCTTCCACATTCTGATTTAGTGTAGTTTAATTATGTCTATTATGTATCGATTTTTTGCATTGAAAAATAATTCTGCATTATATAAATGTATTAAACTGTTTATTTCACTTAGTCATCCTTAACGTATGTGTATATATGTTCTTATACCCAAAAACTGAAATGCTCGAAGAGTACAATATTAAAAGTGGTTTTTAGAAAAAATAATAAATCAATTGTGTTGCAATTTAAAATGGCATACAGATACCAAAGAGAAACCTGATTCAATTCATTCACACAGCAAATGATGAATTCCTTTAAAATACAAATAAACTGAAGAGAAATAAACAAGTTTTTTTTTCAGTCTATTGTTGTGTGGTGCGGGGAAAAAAGAATTAACCAAAAAAAATTATAACTCAAGTTTTTTTTTTATCAATCATAGCTTAGAAATACTTCTGCTCAATACACAATAATTATTGCTGTCTATTAGTCATGCATCAGTTTCAGAAAGACTAAAAGTAAAATATTAATTAATATGTTTTTTTTTACCGGCCGGCAACTTTCCTCTATCAATCTATACATACAAATATTTTGTGTTTGATAGTCAATTGAGCGTTTGTATATAAATTGATAACAAGTGTTTCTACAATAGAACAGTGAGTTGGATCATTGATCAAGAACAGTGGTTTATGAAAAAAAATAAGTAAAACTGAAAAATAACGTCAAAGAGAAAGAGAGAATAAGCAAAATAGAGCCTTAACACGTCATCACAGTTTAATTTACCACTTGAAGAATTTAAAGTTCCAAACGTGTAAGTTTAATATACTATAAACTAAGAAATATCATATAATGCAAGATTTGCTTTTTTAAACAAGAATTATAGACTGTCTTAAAGAAATGAGTGGGAATAGATATTTATTATTTTCTTTGATTATATTTGATAGCCAATTGTGTATACATATACTTTGTTTTAATACTTTATTTATTAGTCATTGATAACCTTTTTCCGCAATATGTTTTTATTGGGAAGTTTTATTTAAGATACGATAAAAAAATTTCCTTAAAGGATTATGCAAACTCGTAAGTTATACCAACAAGCATTTGTAAATTACATTAAAAAATAATATTAAAGGATTAGGCAATTAATCAACATTATTTTGTCTATTTTCATTCAAATTTCAATTCAATAATTAGTATTGTACATTGTATTCGAATTCGTTTTTTTTTTTTTTCAATAAAGCAAAATAGCTATTTAAAAATCCAATATATTGTTTGAGCTTTAAAAGTTAAGATTTTATTTACTGTTGAACAAAATTCTCTTTTTTTAATTGGCTTTGAGTATAAAAATATAGCGTAAGTTTATGAAATTTATTTATAACTGAAGAATTTAGATAATTTCGTAATGCCTATAAAGAGAAACATTACGTAGATATGAACGTACATATGTACAATACGAGTATAATCACGAAATTTAATGTGCATATTCATCACCACGTATTAAAATTTCCCAATTTCATGATAAGAACATCCATTTTTTTTTAATTTGCTGATAAGAAAGAGTATTTAAAAAATTACAATTTTGCCTGAAATGCACTCTATTTATTATTATACATTATATTGACTTCCCAAACTACTGTTATTTTCATTACAGATCACTTTTGTTGAAATCTTTAATTGAAATAAATTATGCAATGATGGATTTACATATTTTGATAGTAATTGCCTGTGTCTTTTTGGCTTCCCTTGGCTCACTTCTATTTATTAATAAATTTTTACGACGTAAAACTTTTGAAGAGATCGTAGCAGAAAAGAAAGCCCTTACCGAAAAGATTTATGGAAAAGAGAAAGGAACTTTTAAGAAGCCTAAGAAACAAGCCTTGAAAAAGGAATGGAAACGTGAAAAGAAGCAAAAACAACGTGAACAAGTAACAACAACTGAACAGGAAGACTCGGACGTACATTCGGAACAAGCCTCAGTAGACGACGAACCGCAGGGTTTGTCAAAAACCCATGTTGAATTCGAACCAGATCCAGAAGTAGTTACTTATAACAACAACCAGACATCGACTTCCAGGCGTTCAAGTAATGCAGAAAAAGAAAATATCAATAGACAAGTCAAAGGTAAAAAAGATAAGAAAGTCACTGCAAAGCCGGGCATATTAATTCATAAAAATGAATCAATCGTTTTGAAAGAGACGATAGTAACAGACCCTTTACCTTCATCTAACCATTTTGAAATAAAAACACCTAAAGATGTAATTGAATTGAAAAAAGTAGAAAAGAAAGAAGAAAAATTGCAACAGCAACAAAACAAGAAAGACAAAACTATTAAAAAATCGGATAATCGTCCAATTAATGATAAAATGACCAACATTGACAACAACGCTCAACCAGTGTCTGAAGTGGTCGCTGCACCGGTCGTTGTCAAGGAAGTGAAACAGTCAGAGGAAAAAGTTCGTCAAAGTTCACCAAAAAACACACAACATAAAAGTAAGCAACAAAATAAGAAACAAAAAGATTTAAAAGATGCTGTTATTGGCCTGGAAAAACTTTCAGAATCGGACACGGTTGGTGTTTCGCTTTTAATGAATTTGTTCCGACGTGCCGAATTAAATCGGTCAGAAATTCAAATACTCATTGACTATTTATTGAACCGTCAACAGGATATGCCTTCAACACATTCTGAATGGTCTGATGATATTTGTCAAAAACTTAAGCGACAGTTAGAAGAAAAAGAAAAGGCGTTGGCTGAAGAACAAGAAGCATCCATTGGCATTCAAGCTAAACTTCGTGAATTACGTACAGAAATAAATACGGAACGGGCCGCAATGAGTAATACTATAAAGTCGTATGTTGAAAAAATTCAAACTAAGGATCAAGACATTGCCTTACTGGAGCAGAAAATTAAAACTCTTAATGATAATTTATCTCTAGAGCGTCAACAGTTCCAAGCCAAACTAATACACGAGAAACAATCTGGTTCTCAGGACCTATTAGCCCAGTTGCAAATGATGCAAAACGAGATATCTCACAAAGATAAATGTATTGCAGAACTCACATGCATGGTAAATGCTTCACGCCAAGCCGTCGAAGAATCCTCCCAACAAAAGAACGAAATAATTCAAAACCAAGCGCAGCAAATTCGTACTTTAGAACAACAACGTGACGAATTGGAGCAAGTTTCAAATAATAGAATTTTCGAATTAGAAAGGGCTAAACAGTTGGAAAACGAATTGAATGATGCTCAGCTAGAAATTCGTAATTTACAAAATGCTCTTGAGTCTTCTCGGTCTGACATTAATCAAAAATCAATGGAATTAGAGACTTTAAAGAATGAATTAAACCTAATACGTAACAAGGCCATATTAGAAAAACAACAGGAAGTGGCATCTTTGCAGGCTAAAATTTCTGACTTGACACAACAACTCTTAAACGTTACTAATCAAAACCAAGAACAGTCTATAGAACAGAACGGTTTGCAGTCCAAGGTTGATTCTCTTCAAAAGCTATTGGCTGAGAAAGAAAACCATTTGGCCGAAGCACTATCTAAGAATTCACAAATTCAACAACATTTATCTTCCCTTGAAGCCTCCTCAAAACAACAATCTACAGAACAAATTGAACTGCAAAAACTTGTTGAAACCCTTAAAAATGACGTATCATTGAAAACAGAAAAACTGCAAAGCTCAGAAAAACAAGCTGAAAGTCAATACGAACTTCAAAAGTTGATCGAATCTTTAAAAGCAGATCTTAAGGATAAAGACCAACAATTACAAGAAAGCTTAGAGTTAAGCAAAAAACAAGAAGACTTACATAAATTGGTAGATTCTCTAAAAGCAGACATTTCCAATAAGAATCATCAACTAGAAAATGTTAAAAAGGCAACAGAGGAACTAACCAAACGCGAAAAAGAATTACTACAACAACTCCAAGAACAAAAAGATAAAAACAATGTAAGTTAATTTGTTATACTGTATTTTTGCATACACTATAAGTGCATTTAATTGATTTGAATTGCAGTTTCCATTATTATCCAATACAGTATTGTACCAAACTCTTCCAGTTTTCATTGCTAATTCAATCGCATTTCTTTTTGTTTTCTTAAAAACTAATATTGTATTGTGTTTCAATTTAGGATTTGCGCACTAAAAACTGGAAGTTGGTTGAGGCTTTGCAAAATGCAGAAGCGAAAGTTAGCAAACAAAGCACTAATGCAATTTTAGTTGTAAGTGCATGATATTCTATTTTTGTATTATGTGTAGCAATAGAAATACCTTTTTAAGCGAAATAAGTAGTAAATAACATAATGAGTTCAATTACTGATTATTATTATTGTTATTAATTTTTCCCAATAAATTTCAAACTTCTTAAACGAAGAGAATTAGTTGAAGATTTGATTTAGCCATTATTCATAATTTTTGTAAAATATAATAATTGGTTTTAAAGATATAACTAACTACTGATCCGATTTAAAAGTAAACTGAGCGTATAAATTATCAATAAACTCCAATGCCTTTCAACAAAAGCTTTAATTATTTCGCTTATATGTATTATTGACTTGAACATATGTATGTATGTATTTATCTATTAATGAAAATTATATATATATTTTAGCAACAGGAAAAAATGTTTGCTGCAACCTCAAAGGCAGCACCTGGCGGTGGTAAAGACGAAAAACACATGCGAGATTTATTACAACGTTTGTGTCCAGAGGCAGTAAAAGCTTGTGCTGGAACTGCTCTATCAGTATCGTTTAGTCAGTGGGTAGAACAGGTTCTAACTACACTTATTAAACAACAACAGCAGCAGCAGCAGCAGCAGCAAATTAGTAGTAGTCACAAATCTACACAGTCCAACAGCTTACAAAACCCTTCCGCACCACAAAACTCACACAATAATTCTAATTCGGCTAATGGAAGTCGAAGGAGCAGTTCTAGCGCTAGTAATAGCCCACATGTTGAAAATACACTGCTGTCCAGTATCAGTGAAAATGAATTACTCAAAGAAAATTCTATCCTGCGCATACGTATCGATGAGCTAACTAGACTCGCTAGGAAAACCGTAAGCCTTATTTTTATTTCTATATTGTTTAGAGTATGATTTTGATTTAATTCTGAAAAAAATTATACATTTTTAAAGGAAAACACTCTGACCGACCTGATAAAACAAGCTGAAGAACAAGATGAGCATTGGCGTAATTTAATGCATTCAAAGGATGAACAAATAAGGGCGCTACAACACTCAAACGGTCAGGATGTATGTATATCGCATTCAATTTAAGCAACTTACATATTAGTTAATGATGACTTTTATTTTGTTATAGGATATTTAATGTCTGTCTCAGCATAACAATGCGGAACACGTCGTATTAATTTAAGCGCTAAAGTAGTATGCAATAAAGATACATTAATAATGCAATTATGATTATATTATAATAAAATTAAACATAACCAAAACTAAGCAAATATAATTGTTTCTTTCATTTGCAACAACATACATACATAATTGGTCATTACAACTCTTCAGTCAGGATTACGACCTAGTTTCTTACACCACTTATGTTGTGTGTGTTAATTTTATACATGAGTGGCGGGACCTACAGTTGAAAGTCGACTCCGAACGACAGATTTTTGAGAAACTTTTTCATGGCAATTTTATTTACTTTCAGAGTTTTTGCCAGAAATCTGCTGAGAGGAAGACGCCGAAAAAATACTTTTTGTATTTTGTTTTGATGTCTGGCCTGGGGCTCGAACCCGAACCCTGGCTTTTTCGTCTAATAAGCCAACACACTACCTACTAGACCACGGCGACTTCATGCAACAATACATAAATGAATACAAACCAATGTAATAGAATGATAATGTAGTGATAAATAGTGTTTTTGGGGTTCATATATGTATGTTATAATATAAAGGAATTTATTTATCAAATGCAAAACATGATTTACGTAAACAAATTACAAGATCTATTTATATAGTTGGTAGTGTTAGATTTTGGATTGGTATTATCATATTAAAAGGATACTTTAACAATTCAGCACATGAGGGGCGACGTTTCGGATTATGTTGTAAGCAATTTTTCGTCATCTGCAAATAAAAGTAATATTTTGTTAAGTGGTAGATAAAAGGTCAACTGTAATGATAATAACATGAACCAGCATTGCAGGGTAATAAGGAGGCAATGGACCATATTCAATTGTTTGCGTCGGACAGCAAATCGCAGTTATTTTAGTGTATAGATTTTTTATATGTCCAAACGGAGTTTTTTGATACAAAAGTAAATATAATATACAGCCCAACGACCAGACATCCGATTTCGTAGATATCTGTAACATTAAATTACCTTAAAATTACTTATTTTAACATTAAATTTACTTAAGGTTTATACTTTAATTTTAGGTTGGTTATTCCGCATTGGGCTACTACCAGTCGATGTATCAGTTAATGCTTCCGGACTAATATAATTGAAAGTACCAGCTTGTGAAAATTTTATAATACTAGTAGAATCAATGGCTATATTGCTTGCGATTCCAAAATCAATAAGTTTTAAGCGACCATTTACCATTAAAAAATTTGCAGGTTTTAAATCGGAATGTATCACACCATTTTGATGAATATAATTGACTGCCTGCAGCATTTGATATAAAAAATTTGTAAGCACGTATAATGGCAGGTTTGTAGTGTAGCTTTGTAGAATCTTATGTAAATCTGAATCTCCTTTTTCCATAACTAGGAACAGTTTAGATTCCTTTTGCAACAATTGACTAAAAAAGAATATGATTTTAGTATAGCATACTTTTATGTTTTTTGTATACGTACTATTCGTAGAGAGAAACAACGCACACATTGCCTTGAAGTTTAGCCAACAATTTTGTTTCATTTAGATACCCTTCCACAACAGACGGATCACCTTGCAAATCGACAACCTTTTATTTATCATTTTAAGCACAAAGTAAACACAACATGTTAATATTATTAAGTTTCTCATACTATCTATATTGTTTGAAAAAAACATTGTGAATTATAAGTCTTACAAAACATAAAGAATTAGTGTATGAAAACACTTCTGTTTATAAAGGGTTTGCCAAATAACTTTTTTTTTGAAAATACTTTAAAAAAAAAACTACTGAATATTTTCTCAAATTTCTTTTTTTATTTGAAAGTACAATCCTTCCGGTTAATAATGGAAAATAATTTCATTCAAATGGCTGCCTCGGCTGGCCATGCAATAGCCTACACGATCGGTCCAATTTTTAAGCACAGTATCGATTGTGTGCAGCTGTATTTCACCAATGGCTTCACGAATATTGTCCTTTAAAGCGTCAATTGCCTCTGGCTTGTCGGCGTAACACTTATCTTTGACGACACCCCACAAATAATAGTCCAACGGTGTCAAATCGCAGCTCCGAGGTGGCCAAACGACATCAGCTCTGAGGCTGATAATGCGATCTTCAAAAACAGGGCACAAAACATCGAGTGTAGCTTCGGCTGTGTGGCACGTAGCGCCGTCCTGTTGAAACCAAATGTTGCCAATATCCTTCTCTTCAATTTTTGTGAACAAAAATTCGTTCAACATTGCCCGATAACGATCGCCATTGACTGTAACGGCCACTCCTTGCTCATTTTCGAAGAAAAATGGCCCAATTATGCCTCTGGACCAAAATCCGCACCAAACAGTGACTCGCTTTGGGTGCGTCGGGTTTTCAATGTATGCGTGCGGGTTTTCTGTGCCCCAAATGCGACAATTTTGCTTGTTTACATACTCGCCAAGATCAAAATGAGCTTCATCTGAAAAGATGATTTTTTTGCCAAAATCGGCATCTTCTGGTGTAGACTACTGCATGGCCAGCCGAGGCAGCCATTTGAATGAAATTATTTTCCATTATTAACCGGAAGGATTGTACTTTCAAATAAAAAAAGAAATTTGAGAAAATATTCAGTAGTTTTTTTTAAAGCATTTTCAAAAAAAAAAAAGTTATTTGGCGGACCATTTATAATTAATTTTTAGTTCTGTACGATACATTTTTTAAAGAAAATTTATCTAAAAACATTAGTAATAATGTAATGAAGTTGAAGTTTTATAATGAAGATGAAATTTTCAAAGTTTAACAAAATATTGAAGAAAGTTGAACTGGCGGATTTTATCCAATGAGGAAATAATTTTATTCACACCTGTAATAATAAAATCTAATTCTTTTAAGTTGCCGTAGTCGGGTATGTACTGTGTTGTTGGCTTATTAAACATCATGACCGTGGTTTAGACCCCAGGACATATAAAACGGTAAAAACAAAATATTAATAGATATTTTTTCGGCGATTTCATCTCAGCAGTCTTCTACCTAAAACTCTGAGAATAAATTAAATTGCCATGAAAAGTTTTTCAACAATCTTTCAGAGTCGACTTTAAACTATAGGGTCCCGCAATTCATGCATAAAATTCATACACACAACATGGGTGGTGTGAGAAGCTAGATCGTAATCCTGATTAAAGAGTTGTAATGATCAATTAAGTAATCAATTAAATCTTTCTAAACAATACAAAAGATGTTTTTAAGTTTCTTTTAATACTCAACAATTCAGAAACAAATGCGCCAAATTATGCGTTCAACCAAATTATTTAGTACTATACTGTATTATTGTACTTGAAAAGAGAGTAAAATTTTCATCAGTTATTAAAAAAAAAAACAAAGAAAAAAATGTGTTCCAATCAAATTCGGAAAGATTATATCAATAAAGAATATTTTAATTTCAAGCACGAGTGCCCTGGTAATCTAGTGGGTAGCATGCTAGACTATTAGCGTGAGGGTTGTGGCTTTGATTACCACCAGAAACTATGGTCTGTTAGACTACACCGAGCATAAAAGGTCGTAAATAATAAAATAACATTTTTAATTAACGCCTTGAGAATGACAGTTCCTAATCGCTCGACACAATACATTTACACAGAATGTTAGGCCATACTATAATTATCCAATCACTGCTTCTCGGGAAGAGCTTAATAAAAGGAATAAAATGGAAGAGATGCTTTGTGAGAATTCTACGTTCCTTGAAAGAACGAAAAGAAGGTATATAAAAATAGTGCGTAATTCAGTTGTTATAACTTTAAAAAATATCTTTTACAATATTGTTAGGTGTTTTATTTTGAAAGCAAATTGTAGAGTAATTTGCCGATTTTTAAAATTGTTATGCACTAAATATGTTTTCGGATAAAGATAACTTACCTTTAAAGCGTATTCTTTGTCGCTGTCTTGTTTTTTGGCAAGATAAACAGAACTGGACCCACCACATCCCAACTTTTTAATAATTACGAAAGTCCCATTATTAATATGGACTGTTGTCGTTTTATCCTTCGCTGTTGAATTTGTCGGGGCTTCTTTATTTTCTATTTCTTTATATTCATTTTCTTTACTAACTCCACTAAAAGCTACTTCCAACGACTTTTTCGATCTGGCTGTATCTTTAGGTTGTCTTTCGTCCGCGCATTGTGGAGTTTTTTCCGAAGTTGATGGAGTGCCCCCCTCATTTATTGTGTCACACAGGGTAAGTGAAATACTGTCATTTTGCATTATAGGTGCTCGCGATATAGCCATTGGAGTTTGAAATAATACTTTTTGGGAACGAAACTCATTAACAATAGCTGATTTTGTTTTTTTAGACTGTGTGGAACACAAGTCTCGCGGTCTTCTTCGAACAGAAAATGATCTTATCTGTGGGGTGGCAAATTGTCCATCTATGCTGGTGTTCTGTTTAGTATTGGAAGCCAACAAATTTGTTCCATCTTCTCTTTCTGCATTGTCTGTAGATACCTGTAATTGTAACTGCCTAAGAGGATGTAATTTTTCGTCTGGAGAACTCTTTAAACCCATTCTTTTAAAATGATCTAAAAGTGAGTTATTAGAACTGGCTTCTTCTCTATCACTTTTACTAGGGCTAATTAAAAATGAATCATTAAGTATAGCACAATTTAGGTTGTCCTCTTTGGCAATATCCTCTTCATCCGAATCTGATTCTAAAGTGGGTAATTCAGCTCTTCGTTTCGGGCTGAAAAACATACTTGAAGTTCTAGTAAATTTATTTACTAACTGTACATAATGATACCTACAGCATACGCAAACTTTTAAATGAGTTAATTATATCCGATTCGTTTCTTGTGTTTACAGGATTTTCCTTGTTCAATTTTTCCCTAAAAATTATGTTTCATATAATGAATTATGATCCTTTAAACAAAAAACATTTTTACTTTTCTTCCAATATTGCATTTGTATTATTTTTCGCTTTACAAGGTGTGTTGTTTTCATCTTCCGACTCCAGTTCTAATTTTGGTAAATCCTTAACACGTCTAGGAAAGTGGAAAGACATTTATTTTCACTATTTTAATATATTACTGCGAATTATTTATTCTTATGGAAACTAAACTTAAAAACAAAATCAAACATATCGCAACCATTGTCAATCTTTAGCGATTGGTATAGTAAAGTTAGTTGCAGTTGAGATCATAAAGCCAACAGAGTTGTATTTTATTAAACAATTCTAGCAGTAGGTCTTTTAAAAAAATGTTAGTTTTGAAATTTTACAAAAACTCATCATATGCAATTGCACATAAAAACGACATTTTACATTTTTCTATTGGGGGCATATATAGTTCCAATAAGTCAAATAGATTAAAGAGCGCATACGTCAAAATTTTTTTTAAAAATTTACTAAAAGATACGATCATTTAAATACTAATGGGTCTATTATGATCAGCAACCGAATTGCGCTAAAAGCTGGCAATTACAAAAAATGCAGTTGCCAAAAAAAATTAATTAACTATTGAAATTTTGGATGCCAGTAATCGTCTGTGATAGCATTTTTGGCACCTGAGATTAAATTGTCGAACCTTAAATTTATGTGTCTTGAACAATGATTTCATTACATTCTTATTTAATACATATTTTTGTCTGAATATATATTTATAATTAAGATTTTAATTTCCCTATAACTGTATCGAAATAAATAAATACTACTGATTATATATATTTTATCTATACATATATGCATAGAATTTATAATAGAACATATTTATATATTAAGTCTCAAATTTAGAGCTAACATGCTATTTTATAATCTGTCGGTGCTAGTTACGAGATTTTTTAATGTCTGAAAGAAAAATGTTAATACGGGACGTGGAGATTTGTAAAGCACGGGGCTATTAACATAATATTTGTGCTTAACAACGGTCTATGTACAAAACTTTCATTTTGTCCAAGAATTGTAAACTAATACAACTTTATAATTGTAAACATTTTTAACAAATAATTTTATGTTCCTACATAGAGCAATTAAAAAATTTAAGATTAATCCATTTACAACTCTCTGTAATTTTTTTTTAATATTTGAATCCATTTTTCCTACTATTAATGTGAGAAAGAAATCAATTTAAAAACCTATTTTCCCTGAAAGAAAAAGAACATGTTTATTTATATATCTGATACTTTTTACAATATTTTCATACGGATATAATAAAAATATTAATATTTAAATTTAAAAATAATACACATAGGTTAACAAACGTAATCAAAAATATTAACTAAAAAACAAAAACAATTGTATAATGAAAATCTTGTTGGAAACTTATATTGCAATGATGCTGCTTTTATAGCAACACAAGTTTCACAAAAGATTATACGACAAACCATTTTAAAGAGACTTAAAATAACGCCAATTATTTTTTCTTTTATGATTATTTTCATTTATGGTGAAGCAATGCGCAAATTTGTAACGTGTTTACCCTGCAACACACACACACATATATATATATATACACACACACACACACGTATATTTCGTAAATAGTTTTCTGCTCAATTTTTGATGTTTCCCAGTACACGATGGAATGGTTTAAGGACTTTTGTGATTTTGGCTAGTACTGCAAAATCGCTGAAACAAACAAAATTTTTTTTAATATGTGCAAAATTAAAGGCTGTTAAGTATCGCACTTTAAAAAGCAAACCATTCAAACCAAAATTTTTACAATTTAAAGATAGAAATTGCTGACGATTGAACTGTGTGAAACATTTGTTTTTTTCTGCTTAATACTGCTTTTACAAAAGCTAAATCATTAGGGAATTTTATTTTTAACTGTCAATTATTTGCGAAACAAATTGTAATATAAAAATTGAATAGCATTCACGTCGTTTTGCATCATTACGAAAATTAATGCAATAACATTTATCCCCGAATGTGTTAATGTACATTAATCCTGTGGTATATGATGCGCCTTTGAAGTTTCTTCCAAATGGAAACTTCCCATTTTATTTGGCTTTCATTGAATTAAAATATAGACAGTCAGTATTTTTTTTTTGTATAGTGCAGTCAGTTAAAAAGAAATATACCTATTAAACACTTAAATATGCTTCTTTTTAATACGGTTTGCGTTTCAAGTGTCGAGTTATATTATGTGAGTTCTTACATGATACTTACTTTTCTGCTTACGGCTAATAATTATTTTAATCGTGGGCAATTACTCCTTGTCGCCCATCTTGACTTTGGATGTCATGTAGATACCCACAATCAAGCCAAAAAGACCAATAGCAGAACCGAAAATCTCCACAATGAGAATCTTCACAAACAGGGCTGAGTTGGCTGCATCGGCTAAAGCAGCACCAGAACCAACAACACCTACGGCAATACCGCAGAATAAGTTGACTAGACCAACAGCCAAGCCGGCACCGAACATAACATAACCTGCAGTCCAATTGTTATTCATTACCGTCTGATTGGCCAATGCGTTATCCATTTTAAAGGGTTCTAGCAAACCGGACAAGACAATGGCAGTGATTAGACCATAAATAGCCACAGCTTCACAGAAAATGACCGAAATCAAATTCTTAGTTTTGATGCGAGGAGCCTTTACACCTCCACCCACAATACTGGTGCCAGTTGTGTGAATACCCAGAGCAGCGCCAACAACGGACAAGGCAACAGCTAAACCAATGCCCAAACAAGCCCACATATAGGGTGAAGAGGAGGTTAGGAACCAACCAACACTCACACGTTCACCTTTTCCCGTGAACACATGATATAAGATAAGTACGATGGCAACGGCCACAAAGAGATAACCGAAGGTTTTTCCTACAACCGTACGTAATTGAGTAGCCATTATTCAGCTCAGCACAGCTTTGTTTGTTGTTTGTTGCAAAAGTTTTTCGATGAAAATCTGCAAGTTTTTATAGAATTACATTAATATTAAATACGATCCAATTGTTCGTGTATTTTACAAATATTTTCTTAATAAAAAATAAATATATTACAAATTACGTTTGCAAATACAAAAATAACTCACAAAACTTCTCAATTATTTTCAGTGACAGGTGACTGTTTCACGAAAAACTTTCTGCCCTAATCACATGATCATGTGCTGCACTCTAGCGTATGAAAATGTTATGCTACTTTTTTCTCTACATAACGAAATTCAGAGTTGTAATAAAGGGTATTTAAAGCTAAAAACTATGTCCCCCCAAAAACATACCGAATATTATTCGGTTGTGTACAATTTTCCTGTTTCGTAATGTTTAATAAGAACTAGGATGTGTCCTTTCAGTATCGGTAACTTAATATAGAAAAATCGTATACCTTTTTGCCATGCCAGTTTTTTTCATTAAAACACGGCTTTCTTGAAAGTTTAAGATGGTTATTATTGCAAGTACAATATTTTGTATTTAAATGTATATAAGGATATAAGAAACGGAGGAAAAAAGATGTACTACAAACACAAAAGAGAGCCTGACTACAACCTTGACGCCCTAGCACTTCTTAACTAGGTCAACCTATTAATGAATGTACGGAGAGTCCTAACATTCGAGGAAGCCCCTGTCCACGATCCTCAACCTACTATGTGCTGAACAATTGAAGAGGAGGTGATCGATAGTTTCCAGTTCCTCCTCATTGCAACATACCCTGCAATAGTCCGGCTGGGATCTGCTCCAGATCCTTGTCAGCGAGTAATCTCGCAGTGCCCTCTAATGAAACCAATAACTAACCTCAGGCTGGCCTTATCAGAGCCCAGTAGCAAACTTGTTCCATCACTGTCTACAGCAGGCCATAGACTCCTAGATACATAACATCTCGATCCATCCTCTCAACGCCTCTGCTTGTCCTCCCTGACGCATACAGTGATGAGACAGTAGAAGTGGCAGATTGGTGGATCAGGACCGAGAGCGTCCGACGTATCATTACCGAGTATACCGCTATGTCCTTAAAGACTCTTTGCACTCACGAACAAACCGTAATTTACACCAGACCGGCGTAATGCCCCTTAGGGCAGCCTGACTGTCAACAAAGATCATATAGGGTTCCGAATCTGAAGTGAGCCTACTAGCTACGGCCTCAATACCTCAATAACAAAAATCATTGCCTAAAGCACAATATAGTCATCCTGGAATCAAAAGTGAATTTGAAAACCAAGATCCTAACAGGAAACACCAGCGCCTCCGCCTCCATCTAACTTCGACCCATCTGTGAAGATAGGTATACATCTAGGCCGATGGAGTACCCCACCATCCCATAGTGCCTATCCTTAAGCCAGGCAGGAACATAGCCTCTGGCACAATAAAGACGGCAGCTTTTTCCAAAGGTCCGTTCCTCCTCTCATAAAAGACGACTTTTCCGTCGGAAAGTCTCATCCAATGAACTCCACTAAAAAGCGAATGGCCCTATGCGGAAGACCCCAGATCTTACCTATGGAGTTCTTACATTGATAAAGAGCATTTAGCTCCTTCTTTCCTCGGTGTTGCTTTTCCAGCTCAGCTTGCTGTCTAGAACTACTACGAGATACCTGACCTCAAAAAAAACGGATGCTCCCTGCCACCTAACATCGGTAACCTAAAGGTTTCAATCTTGTATTTACGCAAATCAACGATTTACGAACAAATCAAGGTCTGCCTTCTTGGGATTTATACCCAGACCACAGTTTCCAGCCCAAGAGGATCAAATCCCAAGCGCAGACCCAATCAGTTCCCCCAGCGTTCACAAAAATTTACCACCTATATATATATTTCTTATACCATGTAGAGAGCTATACACCATGGTATTTAGCAACTTGTAATCCTACGACTTATTATTTATTCAAATAAACACAAACGTTTTGCGTGATTATCGCAGCGGTATTTCATTAAAGTATACTATTCCAAAATGTTCAACTTGTAGAATAATCAATAGTGGCACAGTAATATGGTCTCTGAAGCTGTAGCACTATTTTTTATAGTCGTTTGTATACGAAAATGACAGAAAATTTCGTCTCAACTTTACCCAAGCATATGATAATTGGTAAACAATATTATGATGACGAGGATGAGATAAAAGAATTGGTGGATTTGAGTATTTTTTTAAGTGTTCGACTTAAAAAACCGAAGAATATGTTGGAAATTCTCTTTCATAAATAAATCAGCATTAAGGCAATTTTCGTTACCATTTATTAATAAACCGAAAATTCCTAATTCATATTTTTGTAATTTCTGTTGCCCAAGCCCTATGCACAAGATTTTGTTTATCATAACTATTGGCTCAACGCCTACGTCAGACTAGAACATTTTCATAACTCTTGATAATACGCGCTGAATTTTATTCAAAAAATGAAAATTGGAGAAGCATCAGTGTACCTAACTGAACAATTAAAATATGTTGGAGAAGCGCAACCGTACAGACTGAGAAATGCGAACGATTTTAGGCTACAGCGAGCGGATACAAGTGCAATGCAGAAATCATTGCACTATAAGGGACTGAATATGTACAATAAAATGCCAAACTATTTAAAGAATGAGAAAAATATCAATATTTTTAGGATAAATGTTGTAAACTTTGTTAAAAATACTAGTAGTTAAACTCATAGTTATAATATATATAATATTTAACATTCGTAAAATTTTGTTAAGTATTTTAAGTACTACTAAATAAACTTGAATTTAATATAATTAAGTCTCAGTCCAACCAATATTTAAACCGATCGATTCTACTCTGAAAGGCCTGCTGCTTCATTTACGGCGATAAAACATTGCTAAATTTAAATAAATAAAATTTAAAAAGCAATACTTATGGGGCGCCCATTGTATTGAAATGTACTTGTATATCGTTACGTTTACTTTTACTCAGCAAATTAAGATACGTCTATTCTCTATTAAGAAAGGCATCGATATTTAATACTAGCTAATGTAGACATTTCAAAAGTATTATATTTTGTACATTAAAAAATTTCTAATTGTAGGTAAATTATATGTTTGTTTCTAATAGTAGAGAATCGGTCGGTATCTACTGTTTTCTACTTTAAAAGTCAAATAATGGTTTGGAGGGAAAAGATTTACCAACAATGAAGAAGTATCTCAAATAATTCTAAGAATGTTTAACACTGCTGGGATTATTTTAAATTTTTGCTTAAGATTAGTTATGCATTGAAACTTTAAAGTATTAGTTGAAAATCAAAGTAGCATAAGTTTCCTCTTTAATATTCCAATTTGGCATCAAATCTGCATACGGAATTCAGTAACGATCTTCCCAAAGTTTGTGCAAAAAACAATGGTATTTCTCCAAATATTTTCAAATCCTTTTTCGTTTGATTTTTATAACGTATTAACGCTTATGTGAAATAATTACTTTTTTCCTGGTAGCCCTGACAGTTGTGTATCCTACTGTTCCCACAATTATTTAAACTGGAAATAACCCAATATATTTTCAACAAATACTTTAATTCTAGAGCTCAGGTAAATTATAGGATGCGCAAACTCGTAAATAAAAACTTTCAAACATATACTGAGCCTCTACTGTCCACTAGTTCTCCTGTTTTTCCACTTGTTTTAATTACATTAACCACTAATATCTTTGTTTTTCACTTATTTTCAATCCGTGTTTTAATATCTCATGATATACACAGTTGAGAGCATTCTCACATCACAGAAACATTTATCCACCGGATGAATTTTAAACACTTGTTCTTAGGAAAAAAAACACTGTTTTTACCTTGAAATCACTTTAATACAAAAAAAAATTGTAATTCACATATTCCTTATTAAGGTAAAAATTTTAATTTAAGCGTCATCACCCTTGGTAGCACGTGTGTAGATGACTTGTGAGGCATGTTGCACGACTTGTTTAATCAAGCCTGAAAGTAAACAAACATATATATATACATTGGGTTCATATTTAAAAAGTAGATGTGTTAATTGTTCTTACCTTTTTCACGCAATTCAATTAAAGCGCGCTTAGCCAAAGAACCACGAATCTTCAAACGTTCAGACACAACTGAGGGAGTGATCAGTTTGTATTGTGGAACTTCTTTATACAGTTTCTCGTAAGTAGCCTTATCGAATAGAACCTGGTTGTTCAACTTGTCCCTTACTTTTCCCTTGGACCACTTCTTCTTCTTGGCTTTACCGCCACCGCTACCTTCCTTCTTCTTTTGGGTCTTTTGTGGCTGTTTAGCCGAGCCTTTAGGGTCCTTCTTGGGCGGCTACAATAGAAAATAAAAACAATTTAAAAAATTTTTAGGTTATAATTTAAAACAAATTGTGTTATTGTCAATTTGTAAAAATGTAGAGCATCTGCTTTTCACCTCCGGTATAATTGCATTTATTTTTACATTTTTGGTTTTTTTTTCTTAATGCTTTATTTTTTTAATTAAAATTAATCACAAAACACTCGGGCAAGCAACTTACCATCTTGAAAACCTCAATGCAAAAAGATGGAGGACGGAAATTGTCAGTGCTACCATACAAGAAGTGTATTAATTTAATGTAGGAAGTGTTCGTAAGTGAAAAATTTGAAGCAAATAGACATGAGTGGAGGTACAAACCAGCAGTGTTGAAATTTACAAAATAATTCAATGGAATTAAATTTGGCAGCACCCAAAAAATTAAATAAATGTTTTCGTTCTTCACACTCACAATTTCTATAATTCACAGGTTCTTTTAAGTTAAATAAAAAAAATTCCTGTCTAGCAATTGTTGTTGGGTATTCTTGCCTTGTTAAGTGTGTATATTCCTTTTTTTCATGCGATTCAGTCAGGGGTAATTTGTTTTTATGCGACGTTAACTTCGGATTTTTAAAGGAATAACCAGTGTTGCAAAATTTAAATTTTGAATTAGTACTGAACCATAACTGAAAGAGTACCTTTTTGCATAAAACGGTACTATTATAAAAATATATTTATTTGTACTGAACGGAATGGAATAGAAAAACTAACTTAACTATATGTTCGCATTTCGGCATTCGGCAACCGTTCTCTCATTACTTTTCGTAATCTAAAAGCGAACTACATACGTTAGCCCCTGGCTAACCGTGGCTAAAGACCTTTAGCTTAGCCTAACCCCATTTATAGTTGAAAAGCGCAAACCATAAAATCTGTAATAATAAAAAACGTAGTGAAAGGTTTTGAAATTGAAATGTCTTCTGAAAAAAAGGAAAAAATTAATGAATTCTTTAATAATTTTTCCTGATGTTAAATTTAGATCCGCTATGCCTTTCTAACAAAGCACAAAAAATTATAAATATTTTCACAAAGAATTTCCAATTTCCAATAAAAGAAAGAAATTATTTATAAATTCATTTACAAAATAATTTAAATTTAATTATTTTTTGTATGCAGGTTTTTATATTTATTTTTTAGAATTTTAAATAGATATAATGACACAATAGCAACATTGTTAATGCAGTGTATAATAGTAACCAGGCATATCGGTGAATGCCTCCACTAACAGATGTGAAAAATTACTTATTCTAGACACGCAGCGTCCAAATCACGATACAGTACATGGATTTGTGATAATACAGCATCATTTCGAATAACGGCACTTTGGTGAGTTTCGATTTTATTCACCATACATAAATTCACCACATTTTGTAAAAACTCACCACACTAGAAACTCACCACACTTAAAAACACACGCACCGTCCAAATCACGATACAGTACATGGATTTGTGATAACACAGCATCATTTCGAATAACGGCATTTGGTGAGATTCTTTTATTCACCATACATAAATTCGCCACATTTTGCAAAAACTCACCACACTAGAAACTCACCACACTTAAAAAATATTTTTAAAAAATTTAATTTTTTGCTCTCCAAACCAGCAGCGAGCAAACCTCAGTCATCATCCATCCACACAACAACAACAAATCCACACAAAAATAATACGCCCATTATGTGTTTGCTTTCGTTTTGTCCGAACCTGGGGTTGAACCGGGGCTCTTTTAGGCGAGCGAACTGAACTAACTACTTTTACCTTTTACCTCTACTTTTATGTTTTTTTATTTTCGTTTTGTCTGTTTTATCGGGCCCGGGGTTGAACCGTGGCCTTTGGGCGTCTAATAAGGCTATTAACTGCCTATTAGACAGACAGACCACATAGTTCATTACACAAACGGGGCTTAATTTTTACTTAATAAAGCCAGAAACGGAAAAAGAATCTGCGAATTATTTATTAAAATATATGTTTATTTTTGAACGAACAAAAACAAATTTGACGAAAAAAGTACTGAAAGCTTGGTGGGGGTACTGCGTAATTTTTGAAATGAAAATTAAAAGTACTGAATTTTTCAACACTGGGAATAACCCCCAATATGTTCAAGTTCAATCAGCTGATTAACGTTTTTTATTTATATTTGTCAATTGTAAAAATGATATAACACGGGATTGTTTTTGTTTATAGTCAAAAAGATTTTAGTTTAATTAAAAATCTGCGTAAACAAAAGATGCTCTCAGCACCACGATATAATTTATTAATACGCAAGATTTTTAGTTTAAGATCTTTTGAAAAAGTGAATATATCATTTAGCCCTATACTACTTAGTGTTAACTATTATGATGCTTTGGGTATATCAAAGAATTCAACCCAGAGTGAAATAAAGGCCGCATATTATAGATTATCTATGTTGTACCATCCAGATAAGAATCAAGGATGCGAAAGTGCAGCTATAAAATTTAGAGAAATTACTCAGGCATATGAAGTTTTGGGCAACTTCAAGTTGCGTAGATTGTATGATAAAGGTAATAAATAAATTTGTACGCGTTTAAAGGAAATTGGTAACAATAAGACACTTTTTAACCACTTAAGGCATTATACACACGGCGGGTTCACAGTATGCGCAGAGGGCAGCCGATGTAAAAGATGCTGAAGAGGAAGTAGAGGATGACCCATCAACTAAATTTTATAAATCTCGCTTTACTAAGTCTACTGTTGCTGACACTGACGGCCGAACACCCATTTATGATTTCGACGAGTGGTCGAGAGCTCATTATGGTAAATCATTTGAACGTCGCAAAGCAGCCAAAGCAAAATATGATCGAAGTCAGGCTCAGGCAAAGGAACATGCTTTCATAGCGCAAAATGAAATTTTGCTGTTTGGCATAGCTTTTATCTGTGTCCTCGTTTATCTTAAATTCATGGCAGAGTCTTCATATGACACACCAAAAGAGAGGGCAATAAAAGCTGCTGAAGAAAAACGAAAAGAAAAAGGTGCAACGGTTTAACTTATTTTAATATTTCTAGAAAGTTGTAAATATATATTTTAATTTATTGCTGAACTAAAATATTCCATTGTTAAGTGTAATTGATCAACAATAGAAAGGAGTTTTATATAATAACACGAGAACTCAAAAACGCCCACTGCGCTTTCGACCTGTGTACCTAGTGTCTGGTCTGGTATCTAAGCCTTGTCGTCTCCTACGCTCTTTTTTTGCTAGAATCCAGTCTCTGGATTTTTTCATAGGTTTCCCACGAGCATCTTTGCACATTTCTCTTTTTTTTATATAATTAATTCTTTTTTCATCTTCTTCATTGCCTGTTGGAAGAAAACACAGTATATACATATGGATTTATAAAAAGAAATACGATCAGAGACAATCATAAAATCTTACCTAAGGCTTTAGGCATCGGCGCCGCACCTCCAGTCATCAGAACTAAGAAATATTTTTTGGCTTTTGTTGAATTAGGAAAATCCACAACTATACCGCCGTAGAAACCAGCTTTCATTGCTTGAGAAGTTACCATTTCGATTTGATCTGCATTTTCGGGGTAGAATTGGAATACAGCGCGAGCAGTTCTTGTGAGGCAAGCAAATAGTGTTGAGAAAAATTTGTACAAACGCTTATGAGGATTATGTGAAGTTTTATCTGCATTACAAAGCCATTGTAATGCTGAAATTGAAATCGCCCCATCAAATGTGCCTGGCTTGAAGGACATACCCTGTCCCATATCCCCCAGTATCACGTCTCCACTGACTTCTCTTTCTACTGCAATATCTAACATAGATTTTGAAATATCTACACCTATCCATATGTGATCATTATCTTCCAACACGCTTCCAGACAAACCTGACCCACAACCAATATCAAGTATCAAAAATGAGTCATCTTCATCAAGAGCCAGCAATTCAAGTGCTCTTTCTGCCATTTCCACTTGAATTTCAATAATTCTGGTACTGAAAAATGTACAAAGAAATAGAATAATATAAAAAAATAAACAAGTAATTGTCATACTTGTTAGAATATTTCTTAGCTTCATCATCGTTGTAGAACTGTAAGAAAGAGATACTTATTTATTATATGATTAATGTTCTAATATTCTTTTTGATAATTACAATTTCTGGGGGCGCTGAATGTTCAGGTCTTCTAGCCATTATTTATTTCACTTTTTCTAATATTTACAAAAATAAATACGTTTTGCTTTGTTTCTTGCACGTGTATTGCAAATTCACATTTGTTTACCTTACAAAATCGAATTGCCAACTATTGTATTGAAGTGTTTATTTAGGGTCAGCAAACTTTTAAACATATTTATTTAATATAGCATCAAAAGTTATCTCACGATGATCCGATTCTATATTAATTTTAAATATTTTAAGCAAACTATGAAACATATTTATTTAATATAGCATCAAAAATTGTTTCAGGATGATCCAAATCTGTATTAATTTTAAATATTTTTTTATTTTAGTTTATATAAATATCGTTGGCAATTCATATTAACATCATATGTTTTTGAATTTTGTTTTGATTCTTTTTCCAAATAGGCACAAACAAAACTAATTGCATAAAATGTTATAAATTCTGAAGTATAATAAATATTGAAAAATATGTCTTTGTTACGAAATGTTTTTAGAACTGTTCCTAAATCGTAAGTTTATTAGATTAACAATATTTGCAGTATTTAAAGATATTGTTTTACTTTAAAATATTTGTAGCTTTATATTAACTTCGCAAAGCAAAGTCGCAACCAACAATTTACGGAGATTTGCGAGTAGTGAATCCTTTAGCCCCAGCAATGAACACAAACTTATGGTTAGTGATTCGTGCATCAAACGTTTAAGAGAAATTTGCAAAGATGGAAGTTTTTTAAGAATTACTGTAGAAGGTGGCGGTTGTTCCGGCTTTCAGTATAAGTTCGATTTAGATAATAAAATGAATCCAGACGATCTAGAATTTGGAGAAAAAAATGCTAAAGTAGTTATCGATAACGTTTCTTTAGAATATTGCAATGGTGCAACAGTCGATTATCACATCGAACTAATACGTTCTGGTTTTAGAATGCTAGCAAATCCTCTGGCAGAACAAGGGTGTTCATGTGGTGCTTCTTTTGCTATAAAACTAGATTAAACGGTGATATTAATATGTATTTTTCGTTATAAAAATAAATAGACACATTAAATAAAGTTTCTCTATATAATTTTTTTTTATATACAATTACATTATTTTATTAGATTTTAAAGTCTATTGTACTAAGCACACAAATAAGAAAGCGTTAACAATAGAACTTTAGAGTTTGTTATGTTGTTATACATGTATGAATATTATTCATTTGCTGGCAGCTAGCTGTTCACTAAGATTAATGACTTGTTCAGTCAATACACTAATTTGTTCATCATAATTAAGTCGTGTTGTAGTCTATGAAACAAAATTAATAGTAATTATAAATTATTGACGCGCATTTATCGTGTAAATTATATTTTACCAAATCTTCTTCAACTAAATGCAAAGCTTGGTTAACACTCTCCAATTGCTCATCTTTACCCTTGAGTTCGTGTGTGGCATTGTCTAAACAATTCTGTAAATGATCCACCTCTGTTAAATAGCTATTAAGTCGAGATTCAGCTACAGCTTTTTCAAGCAAAAGATCTTCAAATTTTTTGCCAAGACTGTTGAACAATAGTAATTCTTTAGTGGTTGGCACAACTGGTTCGCTTTTTGAATCCCGTGCACTGTAAAATCAAACGTTATAATTGGGTCATATTTTCATATATACTTCAAATTTTACCTTTTTCCATCGCTAAGTAAAGGAACAGTACTCAGACCTGCGGCTGTAGTAGTGCAATTGCAGTTGAATAACTTTCCAGAAAAACAGTTTGAAATTGATTCATTTGCAGCTTTTATATCAATGGTTTCGCTGTATAGTTTATTCAGTTCATATTGAGACCTCCAGTGTGATACCTCTTTTTCTAAATTTGTTATACGGCATTCCGATGTTATTGCCTGATGCGTATTTTGTTGGATTTGGTTATTGTGGTAGGGTGTATAGTCACTTCCCGAAGCGCTCAATGCATCTTCACTTCCAAGCTAAAAAGGAATGGTAAAAGGGCTAATTCAAACGCTGGAAATAGTTGAATTATAACATTTTACACACCATACTAGCAGCTTCTACAAGTTTCGTTTCTAATTCTTGGTTACGGCTTTGTAAAGTTTCTAAATCCTTGCGGAGACGTTTCTCAACTTCGGAATGTTCAATGTTACGTTTTTCTATCATTTGTTCCATGTTTTTAATATGCTCCGAATGCACTTGCAAACTTCTCTCTTTGTCGTCTATCTGCGATTTAAAATATTGTATATAAAATGGGATAATGGGGGTGAATAGTTTCCGAAATTACCAAGGACGTTAGCTCTGCATTTTCCATAATCTTCTTTTGTAGTTCTTCAAATATCAAAGAGTCGTGGGACATATCGCTACCACCTATAGGTCCACCCTTCAAATTCACTTGTTGCATATCATTTTTATCGCTATTTGCCTTTCTTTTGCCGTCCTTTTCTTTTTTCCTTGCTTCACTAGTAGCCAAGTCATCTTGCAAAGACGCCACACGCAGTTCCAGTTGTTTGTTTCTGAAACCCAAAGAATCAAGTTCTTGTTCTGCTCGTCTTAAGATAGTTTCCTTCTGCTTAAGTTGATCTCTTAACGACGAACTTTTTGCCTGCTCTTCCAATAATGCTTTTTTAAGAACAGATGCCTGGGCTCTAAGCTTCAGGGTTTTTAATAATAATTATTTGTTCGTTTGATAGTCAATAAAGGGCGTTTATAGAATTTGCAATAAGTACTTTTCGTTTATTTATGATAACATACCTTAGCGTATTCACTTGCCAATTTGTGATATTTATCTTCCGGCACAAAACCTTCCATTCTATTGTTATGGTTCAGAGAAAATATGGATTTACATAAACATTAATAGCATTTTATCACAGTATAACTTTAAATTAATATACAAGGCAACAAAAGTTATTTATGTGCAATAGAAATTAAAATAATATTTATCCCAAATATATTTCTGCTTTTCCTCTTTACGGTCAAATAACAACTCTGTTTTTATAGTTTTGACATAAGAAATGGTTTATTGCCAACCAACACATTTACTTGTGAAATAATAACAACAACAAATAGAAATTTTTGAGAACTAAAAATTAAAGCAGCGTTTATGTGATTTTCACCGAAGTAAACAAAAATTTTGATATTTATAAAATATTTCTCAATCAATTCAAAATGTCTAGCGGTTCCGTAGATTTAAGTTCATACCGCGATCAACATTTTAAAGTAATAGTCAAAAATATTCACTTTTTAAAGATTAACTAAAAGTTTATACTTTCAGGGATCACGATCTGAGCAGGAACGCTCTCTTAAAGAATCAACCACTTTGTATGTGGGTAATTTGTCTTTCTATACAACAGAGGAACAAATACATGAATTGTTTTCCAGATGTGGTGAAGTAAGACGTATTATAATGGGTTTGGACAAGTATAAGAAGACACCCTGTGGATTCTGTTTTGTAGAATACTACCAGAGAAATGAGGCTGAAATGGCAATGAGGTTAAATTACAATTAGTCAATTCTATTAAATTGTTATCCCTAAACTATAATAATTACAGATATGTAAATGGAACGCGATTGGACGATCGACTAATTCGTGTAGATTGGGATGCCGGCTTTATTGAAGGACGTCAGTACGGTCGGGGTAAAACCGGTGGCCAAGTTCGAGACGAATACCGTACAGACTATGATGCTGGTCGAGGTGGCTATGGCAAATTGTTATCACAAAAACTGGTACCAAATACTGATAGTCGATGACTTGTACAATATACATTTTTTATACAGAATATATATATTAAAAATTAAATTGAATTTTGCTTTATTTTATAATTTTACAGACTACAAAGGATATAAGAAAATTAATTTATTTTTCATAAAATTCATATTGTTGACGTTTGTGTAACAAAATAATTTAGAATAAATATTAGAGAACGGTTAAATTTATTTTTCCGTTTTTGCTTGAATTTTAATTACTTGCATACATAAGTTTATTATTTTAATTGTAAATTCTTGATGTGAAACTATCACATCTGCAGACTAATATACGAATTTGTTTACATTTTTAAAAATCCAATCAGTTTTAATAGCCTAGCGAAACACCATTAAATGAGTTTGCAGAAGAGCATTTAAACCAACTTAGGTTGCTCTAATCTGGCTTAGTGATGAAATTAAAAGAACTAGCAGCGATTTAATAAATCTACTTATAGTTATACATTTTATATTCTGTAAGTAAATAAAATACTAATTTCCATACTATGTATATTAGACCATTCCAATAAAAAAATAATTTCAAGTTCCAATTAACTAATCAACGATTCTCTAAAATTTTATTGATTATTAAAATTTAATTGATTACATATAATAACACAAAATAGAGTTATTTTTTACCAATATTGTTAGCCAATGAGCAACTAAGTCCAGTACCATCGGGTTCAACGTTTAGTTCTTTAACTTGTCCATTTTCTACAACCATAGAAAATCGTTTGGCACGTACACCCCCCAAAGGGGGCAAATCAATAGTAAGATCCAAGGCTTTGGCAAAAGCACCTGCGGGGTCAGCCAACATTCGAACTTTGCCACCAGCATTATGTTCCTTACCCCAGGCAGACATTACAAAGGGGTCATTGACAGAGACGCACACGATTTCATCTACTTTTTGTTCCGATTTTAAATTATCAGCGGATGAAACATAACCAGGCAAATGTGTCTAAAATATTCAGACATAAAACACAAACATAATAATATAATAAGTAGACGACATTTTTGGCTATACTTGCCTTTGAACAACCTGGAGTAAAAGCGCCAGGGACACCAAAAATTATAACCCTTTTGTTAGAAGACAAATCACCAGTATTGATTTTATTAGCTGGCGAATCTTCAAATAAATCAATAGAAGGGATTTTATCGCCAATCTTAAAAGTAGAATTAAAAATACATATAAATTAGAAAAAACGAAAGAAATAGCAAAAACAATGTATTTCATTAATTTAGCAACATTTTCTTTACTATTGCATATATAAATTAAGTTTGCTTCTTAGATTAATTGAATTACACTAAATTATATATATATGTATATATATTGCAATCTGTATTTTAGTTTAGTTTTATCTCTGCTTTAAGTAATTGATGTACTAAACAAACAGAATAAATTACATAATTCATAAAATTAAAAATTAGATGTAATAGTTCATCTTGTAGAAGCTAATCCATCTAAACAAACACATTACCTTTATAGGAGCCATAGCACGAATTGATGTGGATATTTTGCGTACGGTGTATAATTTCAGAAAAGAATTCCCTAAAATGTTGCGGGCTATTTGCATTTTTACACCTTCTGCTGTCACTCGAAACTGAATTAGAAAAATGGCATAAAAACATGCGAATGCAAAATAAAAGAGACAACAATTGAAAAGTGTTGCCAAAGCACATGCTCGATCTATGCTCTGTATTTTTTTATTCACAAATTGTAAAAAAAAATTTAAAACATAAAACTTTGAAGCTACTAACTTTAAAAAATTTAAAGTATATTTTCCGCTAAACGTTCAATGTCATCCAAACTTAGTCCTTTAAGTTTATCTTCAAAGTCGGCCATAAATCGACGCGTAAAAGCTTCCGATTGATTTTCAGTGTAGTATTTGCGAAATGAACGATATACTATATCTCGCAAGCCTTCTTGTTTCATAACTATCAAATTAAGTTTTGTACCATCTTTTATATTGGAATAAGAGGACAATGTTTGTTCATCATTTAATGATCTACCCAATAGTAAAAGTTTTTGCGAAGCAATTGGAATATTTAAAATTTCTTCAATTTGTTGTTTAACTTGATGAATGGTTGTTGTTGAAGATACCTATAAATTATTTTTAGTTTTTTAATGGTATCATAAAATATACAATAACAATACGTACATCTAAAGTACAATCCTGTCCTTTCAATACCTTTATTATTATTTGCATACTTAATTGTATTAAGGAGCTTTACAAAAGAAAAATTAAATTACTAATTGTGCAAATAGAGGAGAAATTGTATACAACATAAAACAGATGTTTACAGGGTTGACAAGCTTATAAAATAATACACTTTAAACTATAAATGGCAATGCGACTAAAACTATTTTGATTTATCAAAACGATATACATGTATTATTAATCACAAAATATAATATTGAAACCTGATAGCTTTTGAAATACAGAAAAGTAGTAATTTTAAATATATGTACAAAGTTTTATATCACACACATCAAGTCTAATTGATTAAACTTTGTTCAATTCTCTTTAGAACAATTTTTTGGAGTTAAAACTCGACAGATCAAAGTGTGAACCTTGACGTGTATAAAATATATGTGTTTCTATCGTAATATTTTATTATGAAATATATTAATCTTTCCGGCATATTCATATAACATTTTTCTCTATAAATATTTTTTATGAAATAAATTGACCAATAATATTTCTCAACATAGAGTTGACATTTCACTTAAGTGTTGCTTTAAAAGTAGTCATTATTTATTTTTAATACAATTTTGCTTATTAGAAGTTGGCAACACTTATAATTCAGTCATTGGCTCGTTGCAACGTTGCGGTAGTTTCGCAAAAGAACGAGAAAAAGAAAATATTCGCTAATAAATTTACAAAAAAATTATCTAATTTCTGAAACCTTTTATTAAGAAGTGATTTTATTATGAATAATTAAAAAGGTGGCTAACATTGTCAAAATAATACATATATAGTTAAAGAAACTTTCCAAGCCTTATTTTGTGTTTCAAAATTGCATTCTAGAGATTATCAAAAAAAGTGAAGAAAAAGATTCGCAACCCGTAATTTTCTACTAATTATAATACAATATAATAGAGAGAGAATGTTAAAAAGCAAAATAAATAAGTATTAAAAAAGAAAGAAGAAAAAAATAAATAAATAAGAGAAAATTTTAAAAGGTTGACAAACGCGTTTATGAGTGCGTGTGTCGAGAGTGTTTTTCAAATGCTGCGCGATCTCCCACCCTTGTTACTATAATTGTTGTTCTTTCTACACCTTCTAATCTTTTACAATTACAACTAGAATTTTTCTCTACTGGTGCTGTGCTGGTATAAAAATATTAAAACTGCAATAACTTGAGTAATAGAAGACGGAAATATTTTTTAATGTTTTCAAATTTATATCGGGGCAAAGAAAAATTTAGTAAAATATTTCATCGTTTAGGGGTGCGTATTATAATTTGCTAGATATGTTTTTTAAGTTTCGAATATATTATATTTAAATTGTTGTCTGAAGTGCTTTGCGTATAAGTCACTTTTTCATCATACACATATTTCAATAATAAATACCACTTTTATATAAAAGAAAACATCATTATTTGAGATGATTTCTACATATACCAATACACACACAATTACACATACTTGTACTTGTTGCCTATTTACGTCCGCCATTTGTTTTGATGAAAATAGCTCTACTCTCTCCTAATACGCTTTTACACGATGTTTTTTGTACTTACAACAAAAAAAAAACAAAAATAGGTAAAGAGGGCAAGTTGCAATTATAAATTTTAATTATTTATTTTATTTCGAATAAACAAGAGACAGTTATAACTATGGATACGACGTCTGAGACAAGTTCCAAAATTGTATAGGTACCTGCAAGTCCTGCATGACGCTAAATATTTTTACTTGATGTTGAGCGCGAAACTTTAATGTCGTTATAGAAATATAGGATTTTCCAAGAATCGCTGATCGATATTCTAGAGAATAATCCTTTTGCATTTATCAAAATAATATTGAAATTGATTTACAAATGAAGAAATAGTAAAAGTTCTAAAATTAATTCTTTTGCGGGACTACCGATCTGCGTTTTTCTTTATAATTTTGATCAGTAGTAACTAGATAATACATTTTCAAGAACCACTATAGACAAATGGAAAAAAATTAAAATAGACACCTTTTTAATATACCTATAAACGTAATTTTAAAAAGATCTTGTACTTCCATAAAGCTATGAGTAATTGATTCCCATTCTCTTTATAACTATTTGGCCATAATATGTCAATATAGGACATTTACCCTGTTATTAGAAGTCGTTTTAAATACAAGCAAAACCAAAGAACACATAGAAAACTCAGATATAGGAAAAACTTTTAATGAATATTTTTAACCTATGTTCGGTTCAAATTGATTTATTTATTTTATTTTATTAGAAAAACTTGGTAACCGTATAATTCATTTTTGTTTTAATGATTGTCCATAAATTTTAAGTGAATGATGTTGATTTATTATTATTTATTTGAATATAAATTCAACCAAAAAGGTGATTAAGTTTTAAACATTAATTATCGTTTCTGTTTTTATTTTTTAGTTAAAAAAATTTATTTGTATTAGTGAAGATTTTATTTTTTATTTATTTTATTTATTTATTTAGATCGGTTTAAATTTTTTATTGAAATATTCTGACATACCACAAAGAGTTTAGAGCGAGTCTGGGGACTGGAAATATTTCTCAGCCTTTAAATAGGAGGAAATTTAAGCTTTACTCATTTTTGAAAATGAAAAATTAAATTATACAAGATTGTGATAACTTTTCAATACTAAAGCATTGGTTTAGCCTTTTATAATATCTTCTTTACACAGTCCTGATTTACACAGTTTATAAATTGCGTATGTTGCTTACGTCTTTAAGTTAATAACTAATCCAAACTCAACCAACTTCTGTACTACAAGCAAATTCTAATTTTCGCTTCTCATTGTTTTTGTATTTCATTCGTTTGTTTGCTTTATTATTTAAGTGATCAAAAACAGTTTGTGGACAGTTATTTTATGTTTTCGAATTGATAACATATTCATAGTGTAAGTTTTTAAAATATCATTCACGCTAAAGATAGTTAACACAAACAAACTATACTTAAAAAAAGTAATATATAGCGACAGAAGAGGCTCCTTTAACCGTTATGGATAATAAGGCGGCATCAACGTTACAGACTACCCCAGCTTCTAAAACGGCGGAAGCAGTTTCAGTTGTTAACAATAATAATAATCATATTACCAGTAAAAGTGCTGCGACTAACGGTATAAAGGAGAGCAACAGCAATAACATAACAACAATCACAGCGACTTCAAATACATTATCTGGATTCGAATGTAGTAGCGGTACTGTCGCTACTTCGTCCACACCATTGCTAGGTGCAAGTAAAAATTCTGAGGTAAGTTATTTGTTTACCGTCTCATTTCATATACAAGTTTCTTTGTTAATGTTTATTGAATGTTTTTTTTATCTACAAATTTATCTAAATACTATATTTTTTCAAAATAACAATGAAAGTTAAAATTTGTTTGATCTTGGTCTTTTTTATATTTCTGATAGGTAGTAGAAAAAATTATACTATAAATTTATTTGTTTAATTTTATTTTCCTTTGATGGATCACAACTAAACTTTAGTTGCATTGTCAGTTGTCAAAACTGTCGTCTGTAATTTTTTTTAGTGGCTAAGCAACTGAAGTTCGGTTGCTGTTTATGATAGACCCATTAATTCTCAACAAAATTTTATGTACAAAGAAATGTTCACTTTGAACAACAAATTGATTTAACATTTCACATAATAAAAAAAACAAAAATTGAATTGAAAAGGATGCTGTTATATACATATCTTGCAGTTTTAAATAAAATAAATTTTATACGTGATTATTAGGTTTGAAATTAATGGGTTTTTATAAATGCCTTTTGAACGTATTTAATAACTAAAATAGAATATATAACTTCATTTGATTGATTTAAAATAAGATTTAGAATATACGAAGCTTTTAAAATTAAATAATTGACTAAAAAAAAACATATACATTTGTATTCACAGGCCAACAAGGAAAACAAAAGAACCCCACCCCCCGTTTCACCTATAACAAAGGGTCTAGACATAACAACTACACCTCTTGTTAAAAAAGAAAAACGACAAAGCAGTTCACGTTATAATGTATCAAAAAATTGCGAACTTACACCATTGTCTCCTTTAAATGAGAGTAAGTAATTAAGTTTAGTAATTTTATATAATTCATAATAATTTATTTGACTGATTTTGTGTTTATAAAATATTTCAAATTCTTTTATTTTCGTTTAGTATAAAATATACGTAATTATACATTATCTTAATTATCAAAAACTTTTTAAAATTTTAGTCTAATATCATGTCATAAAGTTTCTTTAAATATTTTATTTCCAATATCTTATTTTAATTGCATATTGTTTATTAGTGCTACATTAAATTACCATTTACATATTTTAGCGTTAATAATTATTAAAAAAAGTGTATACAAAAAACAATAAGCATGAGTATAATATGAAACACAACTTATTGAATAACTGTAGAGTGTACCACTAGTTTCCAAAGTTTATAGCTTTCTTATGCGCAGTTACTGCATATATTTCGAAAAAAAAGTATACATATAAATGTAAAAATACTTTTTGTTCAAACTGTCAAACACTTATTGATTTTTCGTATATGACATTTCTTAATCCACAGTTTAGTATAAAGCAGGGAATAGTGATTTAAATGACATTATATACATACGTATAACATAATATGTGGAAAATATAAAATTTTATAAAAATAATATTAATAAAAATGATATAAAATATAAATAATTCCTGTAAAAAAACATTTCTACTTTGAAAAGGTAAAACAAGAATAAACCCTTGAAATCGGCCACACAGAAAATCAATATCATTTTTAATAGTGTAAATAAAATAATGAAGGAGCAAAAATAACACATTTACATATTTCATTATAAACATATGAAATATTTTTAGAATCCGATTTCTATTTGCCATCATTTTCTGTATCACAAGCATTGATGGTTTGCCTACTCTTGCTAAATGATTTAATGTAAGACCATATTTTTGTATATTCAGTGAAATTAAAAATAATAAGGATGCCAATGTGACACATTGACTGTTGAAGAGAAAGTAATTAAAATGAGAATATTGATCATAAGTAACTGCACTTATTTTTAGTTTAGATGTTACAAAAACAGGTTTAATTGCGGTTTTATTAAATTATTGTTTTCATTTTAATATTTTTTATTAAAACTTAAAATATAAATTTACACCGTGAAAAGATAAGTTGTTTTCAAAATAGTTAGAAAAAATATGTAATAATATACCTGCACTAATTTCCGTTCTAATCTCAGTTCTAAATTTCATTTTGCTAATACGGTTTTGTGTCACTGTATCTTATACTAGACACTATGAAAGCAACGGATTATATTGAAATCCTTGTTTATTTTCGTCAAAGAAAGTATGGGTGTTCCAGCAGCATAATGCACTAAATAATGGTTCGTAAATATGTATCACTAAAATGCAATCGAGAATTTGTGAAACATTAATTTGTAAATTATTAAGTTATTAAAAAATTTAATACAAAAACAACAATTTAATAAAACCGCAATGAAATCTCTTTTCGTAATATATAAACTGAGATATGTGTAGTTTCTTGTTAACAATTTGTTCATTTTATTTATTTTCTCAGCAATATACAGCACTGTATATTATTTTAGTTTCATATTTAATTTACTTTATAAAATATATGTATTTATTCGACTGCTTCGTTCCATTATAATACTGAGGCTGTTTATTTGATGTGTTTAGTACACAATTTTCTGTCAACATACTTTATCATTCATTCCAATATGATCCTAATAATCGAGCACAGACAACTGATATCTTACCCGTTGTTGCAATCGGTTGCATCCTCTTTGTTGGGCAACTTTACGGTCACACCTTGCTGCTAGTCACTCGGAAACAAATACTGTAAGTAATACTGCGGTAACGTCATCAACACTAGCAATTTTATCGTTTTTTAGAGTTTCGATAAATAACATCTATTATTTGAACATTTTATGCATATCACTCTGGTTGGGCATTCCATGACATCATAACTTCACTCAACTCTATGAACGTCCATTAAGTTTTGTCCAGAATTGTACAAGCTTGTGCTTAACGGTCTGGTATAATTTCTCCTAATGATAGTCCTCTTTCAAATCATATGTTTGTCATCGAATTTGAAATTGTTTCACTTTCTCTTAACAATTTATTTTCTGAGGATAAGTACAGACACAACGGGATATCGGTCTGGCAAGTACCATCAGATTGGCTTGTTTTAGTTTAGTTTCGGAATTTTATCCTACTTGCTCATAAACTTGCCAAAGAAAATTTTTTTTTGAAATTTAGTTTATTCACGAGGTAACTGTTTTGACTACACAGCGAAGGAATCATTCTAGGCTACAAGTAAGTAAGTCACAGTCAAGAAATTTATAGAAATAACTTACCATTTCCCATAAAAATTTGTCTTTTTTAATATTCACTGTAAGAGTAATATGAATATAAATTTCAGCCAATAATTTGCTGTCCTTATTATATTTGCAATTTCCATCATTTTTAATATAGCAAATATATTATAATATTATATTAGAATCAGTGTTTTTATTAGAGTTAAAGAAAGAAGCACATAAAATATTTAATTGAATATGAAATTGTCTTTGTAATTCAGAGGGCGAATATTTAATAACACTATTAACAAAATTAATATTTGATAATTATTATTTTGTTTTACAGATTATTCCTTGCTTGAATGAGTTTAATTTTCTTATAATATTTTAATTATAAAAGTAGAAGAGTTAGATAAAAATATACATATATTGACATACTCAAGATAATAATATAAGAGGGTAAAGTAACATTATAATTCTCGAAAATTGTCTTTAAATGAGATGGTCTTTAATGATATGCTATTTGAAAAGAGTTCCAATGTTAACATTATTAAAGGCAAAATTGATAAAAACACAAATCCAAAAGAAAATCAAGGTGAACATAAAAATTCAACAAGTTCATCTATTACTTATTTTACCACTTCTTTTAACAATCAAGAAATAAGTAATAGTGCTGACAAACGGATAGTTGCCACCAATAATAATATTGCGAAAGACGATCCCGTGAAAAATCTACCTAGCCAACCATTCGTGGGGAGTGGATTTTTTGGTTTAGGCATACCGAAATCCCCATCATTTCATAGCGGTCTTGATCTGTTGGCTGATGATTACGATATTGGAAAGATTTCAATAAAAAAGCGAATTGAACCTTCGAAATTTGAAAATATTAATGGTGGAAGCAGTATTGGCCAAAATTTAAAATTTTCTAATATTGACGAAATTAAATCAAAGTTATCTAACAGTTCCTTTTCAACAATAAGTGCAGTTAAAACAGTTCATAACAATAAAATGCCTACATCACAACCCCAAGACGTAAATATCTCAACGAATCAATCACTATCATCAAATTCACCTGCAATATCAGCAACATCATCTTCTTCATCCTTATCACAGCAGCAAGTACCGCCCTCATGTGTAGTTGATGCAATAAATTTGACATATAATACGACAACAACATTAAAAACGATGTCTACCACTACTCCAATTTCTAGAGGAACTAGCTCATCGGCTATTACAAATCCCATTTCAGCAACATCATCAATAGTTTCAACATTGGCTCAACATTTTAATGCTGCAACTTCGGCGACTCAGCTTTTAACCACTGCTTCATCAACGCTTGGTTCAAATAATAAGGTTTGATGCGTTATTTTCTACTCACTAAATACAAGAAAATGTACATTTATTTTTTTCTTTTGTTCGAATTAAAATCGATCAAATTATTTAAACTACGAAATTTTATAATTTTGAAATTCATAAACATTCGATTTTAATTCTAACTTCCTTTTCTGTTTAATTTATATAACAAAGTTTTAGAGTTAAAATAAGAACAAATTCATGATGATGTGCAACTTTTTTATTCCATTTTTATTTTTATACACTACATTATGACATCAAAAAAAAAAAAACATAATTGTGCAGTCTCCGGTTAGCGCAGCTACAGCAATTAAAAATATTCTTAATGCCACTAAGAATGTGGGCAGTGCTTCTAACAATACTGCAACAACAAATTACAATGAATGCGATCAAGGACATTATAATACAACAGCATCTGAAACAACAGCAACATCAACTTTTACATCAACTTCGGCCTGTTCACAATCTTCAATAAATGCTTATTCTAGTTCTGTTACCCAGACAATTGTCAGTGGTATTAGTATTTCCTTGGGTATCGGGAATGCCTCAAACAATAGCAACAGGTTAGCACGAAGCATGAGCAATGACTCGAACTGTGCACCAACCAAATCAAAAATCAATCAAAATGGTTGTGTAGGAAATCTAATTGCACCATATCAAAATGGAAACGATAATAACAGTGGCAATGAAGAAGAAAATATTGGAAACGTTAACTTATCAGAAGCAGGCAGTGGTAATGGTCCTGGACCATTTTTGACTCAAACTCTGCAGCAAATAACTGGGAGTCCAGGACGAGCAAGAGATAGAAATGTTTTTCATACTCCGACAGCAGCAGTCCAGTTACCGTTACTACGAGGTTTTTGAAAATCAATTCATACATATTTTTTCGTTTAGTTTTTTTTTCAGTTTTGCATTATTTTCTAATTTATTGTTTTTCTAATTTACTCAGTTGGCACAATAATATCTTAGATGTTTGTAGATAAAATTTGTTATTAAACGTACATACATATATTAAAATTGATATTTCTGTAACTTCTGGGCAAGAAATGATAGGAAAAGTAGTTTTTCATTTCATTAATGTTTACATTTTCACATTTAAAACCTTCAATTCTTATTTCGCATTCTCACTGTATTCTCTTTAACCGTATGTTTTTGAAAAATGTTTATTTTGTAAAAAATAATACGTATATATGTATGTATTTACATATATAGTTTAAGAAATTTTATAATATCAAAGATATGTTGATAATTTGCCAAGATGCTTAGAGGACGTAGAAAGAAAGAGACAAGTGAAAATATGAAAAACAAAAAATTACAACTGCATTAATTTCTAACTTTGACGAATGAATAAGCAGAATACGGTATAAAAAGAACGATTTAGTACACTGATGTACATAAGTAATACAAATCAAAATGTGCGAATAGATTTCTGATTAATTTTTATTTATTTCATCTTATAAGAAATACTATTTTGAATATTATAAACCAACCTTGTCATAAAATCTTGTACAAGCATTTAAAAAGATTTTAAGTTGAACGTAAAAAGTTCCTGTTAACAAAAGAGAAACTTGTATTTTCAATATATGTACATATGTACTTTCATCCATCCTAGACTTTTATTGAAATTGTACATTTACGTGGAAAGGTATATAAAAAGCAGCAAATCAGTCAAATAAAATTGTTTTCATTTTCATTATAGATATGTGCTATTAAAATATTGTTTTTATGTATTCTAAACCAATTGTATGTACCAAATACTAAAAATAATATATATATGTATATATATTTTTTTGTCACAGAGACTCCAGATAATGAACGTGAAGAACTTTTTATTCAGAAAATAAGACAATGCTGTACTCTTTTCGATTTTTCCGAGCCACTAAGCGACCTAAAATGGAAGGAAGTGAAAAGAGCCGCACTCCATGAAATGGTTGAATATTTATCTAACCAAAATAACGTTATAACTGAAAATATTTATCCGGAGGCAATTAATATGGTAGAGTTACATTTTGAAATTATCGAGTTATATGTTGTCATATACTAATTTATTTCTTTACATTATTAAAATAGTTTGCTGTCAACTTGTTTCGCACTTTGCCACCGTCATCAAATCCAAATGGTGCTGAATTTGATCCAGAAGAAGATGAACCAACTTTGGAGTCTTCTTGGCCCCACTTGCAATTTGTTTATGAATTGTTTTTGCGTTTCTTAGAATCCCCCGATTTTCAACCTAACATTGCCAAACGTTACATAGATCATCAGTTTGTTTTGCAATTGCTGGAATTATTTGATTCGGAGGATCCTCGAGAGCGTGATTTCTTAAAGACTGTTTTACATCGTATCTATGGAAAATTTTTGGGCTTGAGAGCATTTATACGAAAACAAATAAATAATGTTTTCTATAGGTAAATTCTTTACAAAAATTTCAATGCACAACATACATACATACATATATAATATTAACTGATTTTATTATTAATGTACACATGTATTAATATATTTTTAGATTTATTTATGAAACTGAGCATCATAATGGAATAGCTGAACTATTGGAAATTTTAGGCAGTATAATAAATGGATTTGCTTTACCACTCAAAGAGGAGCATAAACAATTTCTGCTCAAAGTTTTATTGCCACTGCATAAAGCGAAAAGTCTTTCTGTTTACCATCCACAATTAACCTATTGTGTGGTACAGTTTCTGGAAAAAGATCCGAGCTTAGCAGAGCCAGTAATTAAGTATGTTAGAAAATATGTTGTATAAATGTGATTTGTGTGATTTTCTACTTTTAATGTGTTAGGAGTCTACTAAAATTCTGGCCCAAAACCCACAGTCCGAAAGAAGTCATGTTTCTAAATGAACTTGAGGAACTACTGGATGTCATAGAACCAGCAGAATTTCAGAAAGTAATGGTACCACTGTTTCGGCAAATTGCCAAGTGCGTTTCGTCTCCACACTTCCAAGTGGCCGAACGAGCGCTATATTACTGGAATAACGAGTATATAATGTCCCTAATATCAGACAACTCTCAAGTTATTTTACCGATAATGTTTCCTGCCTTAAATCGTAATTCGAAAACTCACTGGAATAAAACAATACACGGTCTTATTTACAATGCTTTAAAATTATTTATGGAAATGAACCAACGCCTATTTGACGAATGTAGCAAAAATTACCGACAAGAGAAACAGCTGTAAGTTGTCTAAATTGATATATAATTGATAATTTTTGTAGTTTTATTTCAACCGTCGCATATATTTCTATGTCAAGTGAGAGAGAAAAATTTGCTCAACGTGAAGGACTTTGGCAACAAGTTGAAAGTATGGCAAAAACAAATCCAGAGTGGACCAAAATTGTTGGTCAAATGGATAGTTTGAGTATTTCTAGTAGTCAAAATGAATTCGATCAAGGTAATGACAATTGCGATTTCACTGATGATGATAAACTGGATTATCAAGATAGACAACAGCAGCAGCATCAATCTGCACAACTTCATAGTTCTGTTCAAGAGAATCGCGAGGTATGTGTTTTGAGATTTAAAGAATCGTAAACGATTGTAAAGTAAATGTTATTTGTACGTAATAATTTCATATTACTAAAATATATATTAAATTAACACACACACATTTAAATAATTAAAAAAGTAGTATCGTTTAACATTCTTTAACAAAGTGTAGTAAATATATTATAGTACCTAAATTGTAAACCTTATCGAACTTATTCTCTTTTCACATATTAGTATAATAATACTTTTTATATATCTTAATTTTCTGTTGTATTAGTGTATGCAATTTATTGTATTATCTTGTCTGTCACTAAAGTATGTGACTTAAACAAACACTTAACATATGTACTAATATTGTAGATAGAGAGAACACAGTTAATTGTATAATTATTTTGTTTTAAAGCACTTTGTTTTCTAATGAATAAATTTCAGATTGAAAAATAATATGTGTAGTATATTTGTGTTTCTGTATTTATCTGACGCGTTAATAATTTATTCTTTACTAATTAAAAATATTTGTTACTCGGTGCGAAAATTTCAATTCTCAGAAATCACCACGCAATAAGGATAAGCCGTTGCTTAGGAGAAAATCAGATTTGCCAGCTGACAGTGGCACTGTACGTGCCCTTATTGAGCACAAAAGACCTGATGATTATTTGAAAACGCCATCAGATGCAAACACGTGTTAAAATCACTGTATTAATTATTATTACAATTAAAATACTAGCTGCATAAAAACAAAAAACAAGAAAATAATAAAATTTTAAAAAGCTATAAACACAAATTTAATAATCTACGAGCTGCAAAACGCGGGCGTTTCGTTTAAATAAAATAAAATAGTTTGGACTAAATTTTCTGTTTTAAATTTAATTAAGCAACTTAAGACTTAATGCCAGGTAGTTCCAGCTAAAAATAGTTTTCATAAAAATACAATACTTATGTACGTACATATATAAATACATACGTTATATATAAAAATTTTAATATACGATATTATATACATATATTGAGTAAATATAAAAGATATGAATACGTTTTTGTTGAGTTGCAACCAATTTAAAATGTTTTTTACAATGGATGACTAGAATGGTAGGTCCAGGATTCGACATTTAAGACATTTGTCCACTATTTAATATACACATATATTTGAATAATAAATATTACTAACATTAGACAATACTTCTTTAGAGTAAATTTCCTTAAACAACAAAGTTAAGTTATTTTCGTTTGTCTCCCCTTCTAGTCACTCTTCTGCGGATTATAAAACGGTAAAAAATCTGGTTCTCCAACTTTTTTGTCATTCGAAAATATGTGTCCGTTTTTACAGTTTCAGTCTAAATACCAATTTATGGTCAAAAATTAAAAAATAATTTTAAGCTTGATAAAAATAAAATAATATCAGAGCTTTCCATCAAGTGCCTTTTCTTATGCAAGAAGTTCTTTCGTGAAAAATTCGAAAGATTGTTGGGAATAATAAATAAAATAAATAATTACTGAATCCTTTTTGGATACTAGTAAATAATAAAATACATACACTATTATTTAAACCTTAAATTTCATAATTTATTTTTTATCTAAATTTTGAACAAGAATTTGTCGAATTTTATAGTCTTTTTGTTTACAAATAAATAGAAGAATTTGTTACTTATTGCACATTATTGTATTTTCAAATAAACAGAATAGTGTTTTGCCTTTAACAATATAGTCGTGAGTCATATGAAAAAATTTCTGTTTGAAAGTTGAAATTTATATGTGAGTGAGATAAAGGAGGTAGGCTCTCAAGTGCTAAATAGTTTTCTTGTGTTTTTCAATTCGTAATTGTCAACCTGAATTGATTTCATCAAAAATTAATTGAATTTCATTTGTTTGAACTCAAGCTAATTAGGAATTGATCATTATATATTTCGAATTTGTATTTAATTATTATTTTGTTAAGATTTATTTATAGACATATTTACATTTGTATGTATGTCTTCCCTTTATTAAATTGAAAGAAGAAAAATATATCATAAATACATTCTAAAAAAGTCTTCTGTTGAAGTTTCTTAAGTTCTTAATTATATATTAGATGTAAGGCATGAATTTCAATTTATTTATAACAAAGTTCTTTGCATGAAAAAAATTATATATGCGCGTGCACCCATAATTTCTTTGTCAAAGAGAACATGTTGCAAATTTAAAGTGCTACAAATAATTAAGTAAATCGCATAATTGTAATGATGACGTTGAAATAATTAATATATTCCTTTATATGTTTCAACATCATATTTTAAATATTACTTTCTCTTCTTTTCTTTTGCAGTGAAACAATAGTAGGAGTAAATGCATATTTTAATTTAATTATAAGGACTAATAGCTATGAAAATAGTTTATTTATTTGTTAAAGATTGTAATCCATATAAAATCACTTTTAATTACATATTATTTATAGAACAAATAACTGAAATAACAACTAAATACACAAATATAAAGAAACCATATAGAAAACGGAACAATATCTTTTATAAATAAGAAAAACAAAAAGAAATTATGTATGTATATGTGTATAACAACAAACAAAGCTAATAATTATAATAATTAAGCTAAAAGCAAATGATTAAAACTAATGCGACAACCAATAAAAAAAAAAAAAAAAACAGAAACAGTCTTAAGAATATTTAAATATGAGTTAATTTAAAAAAACACACACAAATTATATGTCAACATTGTTGTAAATGCTTTTTTATAAAATTGTATTGATAAAATATGAAAAATAAGTTTGTAATAATAAAAATATATATTATTAAAAAATAAAGTCAAACTTTTATTCCCTAAAGGACATGAGGTAACTATTAGTGTGCGGTATACTTACTACGATACATTTAATTGTATCTTATGATGCTTAGGTACAAAGAGTTTTTTTGTGTTGTTTTTTTTTAACAAATTCTTACTAAAGAGTATCTCAAGCAATATAAAAACAAAAAATTGTATAAATTTTTAACAGGACATTATTTTCAAATCTTTTTAATGGGATAAGAGTCTACTGAAACAATTGTAAAAGTGTGAAATATACAACTCATCTACGAAACTTCATTCCGCCAAGTACAGACACTGATAATATTGGATAAATTAATCACATGTACGTATTGTCATTATTCATATGGTAGATTAGAAATTAAAAATATTTAATGCTTACGGTGTCGCCTTATACTGTAAAGTGTGTGAGCCCAAAAACCTTGTGTAGGTTGAATACATAATTAACTTACGCTTTACCAAGTCCCTTTTTCTGAAAAATATGTTTAAAGATACTTGTATTTTGGACAGAATAAAACATTGAATTTATTTTCTTAATATTTGACACATTGATGATGATTATAAGAGAAGAGTTTTAAATGAGTTTAAAAACTTTCTTTTATTATTTGAAACTTATTATTTAAGAGATTATGCATACACATAATAATTATTTATCACATTTTATAGAAGCTACACATAATAAAAATCGCAGATAATATTGGATTTCATATTATTTGGAAGAAATAATATTATAAAATAGTTTACTTTATGTATCTTTAGATTTTTGTTTTTATACGTGTACAGTGAATAAGCACAAACATTTTTTTCTAAATTAATGTTAAATAGTCCCTTAATAATATTAAAATTTTATTTTTTTATGCATGTAAGACGGTTAGATAAAATGCAGAACAAATAAAAATGTTAAAAATATTTCTACTTAATATTAATTAATTATTAAATGTCAATTATTTATAATTTTATTGGAATTTATCCGTAAGACCTCTAGCTTTTATGGCAAATTCAGTTAGGTGTTGTTGCAAGAGGCGTTTGTTTACTTTTTCCCTAAAAATAAATGAAAACAGAGCATTTGAAAATTAATTAAAACATTGAGTTAAAAGGAATCTAGCGATTGACTAACCTTATGATTTGCGTAACAAATTTTGATTTTTCAGACTCATCAACTAATTGTGTTGGAAAGTTGGCTACATGCATTATATTTTTAAGCCATACGGTCATTTCTGCTGGATATTTTTTATTAATGGCAAGAAAGATGTCAGCAAACTTTTCTACTTGTTGACGAGGCGTCACACACGATACACAAATGATCGCTGTACGTAATATCTCTTCACCAGCAGCCAAAACAGCATTTGTCATTTGTGAATAGTTACGCGATTGCATTACGAAATGAGAAAGAAATTGCACACTTGTTCGTATAGGACCATTTTCGGGTAATGTCATCGCTTTTAAAGCATAAAATATTAATCTGTCGTATGCAATAGCTTTATCGTCCAAAGATTGAGGTATTTTCTTTATAATTTGCATAAGACAAGCGTAGAACATTTCGATAGTTTCAGCAATATTGGAGAATCCATTTTCAGGAGTTGTCTTTATTAAGAATGTTGAAAATAATTTATTATTTTTTTTCTATTGTATTCAAGCGTAATTAACTAATATAATTTACCTCGAATAATTTAAAGCTATGCATAACAAACTCCACAAGTAGTTGTTGCATTAGGGTTTTGCAATCATCATCTTTGTAAAATATAACAATGGCCTGTATAAAAAGAAATAATAAAACTAAAACCACTCCCTTTTTTAATTTTGTTAAGTCCCACTTACTGTTTTTGATATTTCCAAGGTAGGTGCACAACATCGTGTTTGAAATATTGCAACTATGAAGTAACATAAATCTTGAAGCATAGGTTTAAAACTTGATTGTAAGTTAACTATAGCATGTTTAAGAGCAGTGCAGGCTGTCTAAAAATTAATAAAATAAAGGTATCAGTGTGTATATAACATATACGAATATTTACATATAATTCAAAAGTTAGTATATTTATTTTTTCACAAATTTAGATGACATTCACGGCAGAGATAGTTTTTGCTCCATTCGATGTGTCTGTATTCTAAAAATTTAAGCAACTCTAATCGAAATGTTTCTGTTCTGTTCCGTTAACACTGTTCCGTTTTACGAACGGAGAATCGAACTAACTATGCAATAAAACCTTGTCATGTTCAAGCCAATTCGAGGTTCTGGCAAAGAACGTTTGCAGAGCAACTTCAACTAATCTATCTAGAGAGGAATGATAGGAACGACCCATCATTGTAGCCTCTACAAATCATGATATGGAAGCCCTAGTTGTCTCGCATTAGCACCGATAAAGCAATGACCAGCAATGTTAACTCGTACATTACAATTGTCCTGTTTTAAATGAGGAATAAGTACACCAATTATATGATTAAAACAGTTTACAGCATATTCACATGGACAACACTATTCGTTATGCAAAGCTTCGCATTGCCCAATTATGTTTGAAACATGATGCATCATACAAAATTATAAGAGTAAGTTGTCTCGTTTTATTTTCAATGTTTGCAATGGGGGAAGAAGAAATAATCTTTATTTACTTTTGTATTTATTTTAAAAATGTTAACTACACGTTAACAAAAATCGCGAAACATAACTGTTAAAATGAAACATGTCTGTCGAGTGAGTAGGATCATTCGTAATCAAAATTCAGTGAACGAAACAAATATTTCATATTGCCGTTTGAACATGCTTTTAGCGCCTGCCTTATAGATTCTGTTAATGACTAGGCAATAGTAACACTGTAATGTACGCCGACACATTAAGAGGTGTCCGGTATTTAATACTCAGAACGTACATACATTATGTAAATATTATTCAAGGCGTTTGGGGCTGCTTGACTATGCGCAAAGATTCAAGTTTTTTTTTCGTATATCCGGTATTAACTTATATACGCATATACATTTTTGTGCACAAATTAAAAAAACGTACAAAATAGAAACGAAATGTTCGCATATTATATATTTATGTTGAATTCTTTTTCACATATCTAATATATGTAAATGTATATACGCACTCGTTTTTACTTTAATGTCTAGAGTTTGTTAAGAATTAGTTTCGCCTATAGAAAATTAGTCTTACCTCTAAAACATCCAGTTCTTCTACCCAAAGTTCAGCTATTTGGCGGAAAATAGGCATCGTCTTTTGCATAACTATTAACACGGGTTGTACATTTTGAAGATCGTCTATAGAATCATCGTCTTCGAGATCAGTATTAAGAGAAGAAAATAAAGTTGAAACCATGTTCAAACGAAATATTGTTCGTATACGTGCTTGAGGAGTTTTCTAAAAAATTATACGGTGAAATATTAGTAAAGTCAGCAGTGAAATCTATTTATTTTTACTTACAGCTTCATTTTGGCATATATTTGATAACTCTTCAAAACACGGGCTGACAATTACATCCAAATAATTGGGAATCTTATCAGGCGTTAGCAAACTCATCAACTTCCCAATACTAAACATTAAACGAACACAGTCGGGATTTTTCATCTGACCAGAAGATAAACCAGCTTGACAAGCATTTAGGAGAGGTTCGGCGTAAGGTTTCATTTGCAATTGACAGTCACGACAAAGCTCTTTCAGACCCAACGTAGCTTGAGCTGACATGCTGGAATTGAGACCGCGCACTAGTAGTTCTATTGCTGAAGGAATATATGCTGGGTTACCCTTCAACCATTGACAATAAGACCCAACAGTTTCTAACGCTGTTCCTAATAATTTTTCATTCATTTTTTCGTACGGAATTTCGTTAAGAATCCTCATCAATTTTGGTATTTGTTTTGTTTCTTCTCCATCGAAATGCTCAGCAACTGACTGAAATGAATAAATGCAGGCCTCAAGTTTTGTCCATTGGGAAGGGTTTGTTCGCAGCTGAGCTATAGTTTCGTCTAACACTGCTGATAGTATATCGAGAATATGGTCATGTAAAACATCGTAACAGTACATCTATAACAAATAAGCAAATATTTCATTATTATTATTTTCATTTTGTTTTTATTATTATTCCGTCGGTATTTTGGCGATAAACGTTTCTCCCATAACCTATATAAAAATCTATCAAAACAAGAAAAGGAATACTACAAAGCCTTTTATAATAGGAAATAATAAAAACAATTATTGTAAAATAACCAAAGTGCGTTATAGTTGACATAAAATTAATTTTACATAGCCGAATAGCAAAAAAATATCTAAAATTTTTATGATTAGTATTTAACTTTGATAAGCAGCGAATGTTATGTATTTATTGAAGTCGCCGTGGTCTAGCAGGTAGTATGTTGGCTTATTAGACGAAAAGGCAGGGTTCGAGCCCCAGGCCAGACATCACAATAAAATACAAAAAGTATTTCTTCGGCGACTTCCTCTCATCAGATTTCTGGCAAAAACTCTGAGAGTAAATAAAATTGCCATGAAAAGTTTCTCAAAAATCTGTCGTTCGGAGTCGACTTTAAACTGTAGGTCCCGCCACTCATGTCATGACCAATTATGTATGTATGTAAGAAGCGAATGTCAGTAAGTTAGATTTTGCAATATTTAAAAAATTAGAGTTTTGTTTTTACTTAATTTACTTACAAATGTATCAGATATATCCTGACGGTAACAGCGAAAGCTTTCTAAGTCATCTGAACTCCATTTATCTATAGAGTTTTCATCGGGTTGTTCGGACTTACGCACCAAAATACGTGTTAAATGAGCATATAAAGGTTTAATATATTCCCAACATTTAATCCGTTCTTCTTCATTATTCATGGCAAATACTTCATCCTGTAGAAGGTACCAAAATCCTAAAGCCATACTGCTACAAGATTCTTCGACGGGATAGATTCCGGGTTTATCTGTACATTGAAGTATTTCATGAACTAAGCGGCTGTACAAAGCTGAAAGCGCTGGATCAGTTGTTGTTATCCCACTTAGCAATAACTGAGAATGCCGTTCTACCGCCGAAACAAATAATGTGTATATGTATGATACAATGTCTTCATTGTTATTATCTGGTTTCCATTCCATTTTTGTAATGTCGCATAATGAATCTAGAAACATTCTTATTAAAATAAATGCCGTTTTAGGATACAGGTGACAGTCTGGTTGTATAATTATGCTAACGAGCGTTTTAAGACAAGTTTCGGCTAAGTCATTTTCATCAGCTGACATACACCCATCACCATCAGGATCTTGTGTACATGGCCAATAACATTTGTTGACCATTTTCAGTAGAATACTAGTTATGTTCACACAATTTTCAATCGAAAATCCAATATTTCTGCGTATATAAGAAATTTTTCAAAACATTTGTTTTTCATAGCTTTATTTCTAGCTTTATTAAAAAATCTTACATGCATTAGATCAAAATATTCTTTAAGGATATGAAAATAAAAAACGTCAATTTCTCAGAATTTTAAATCAATATTTTTTTCTTTCTGCATTTCTTAATGATAAAAATAAATGTCCTACTTACTTAACCCAGGTGCCTACACATTTAACAGCTCTTGTCATGTTATTAAATGCTTCTGCGTCCCATTGCCTTTCCAACTGCATTTGAAGATATGTTTCGGTAGTTTTAATAACTAGAGGCGCTCTTTTTGCTACTTCAGCGCGCAGGGTAGTTCTTTTTACCGATGAATAAATTGCTTGCATCTATAAATATAAAGACATCATTACTTAATTGCAAAAAGAAAGTCAGATTTCATCCTAATAGCAACTTAAATTAATAATTGCATTAACACACACATATATAATATACATACATACATATACTCTCATATACATATAGTACATATATATTATTTTATTATTTAAAAAAGTAACTTCTTATTATATATATATTATATATTTAACTTATATTTAAAGTTATAAAATAAAAAAGATAAAAGCAATAGAATTTTGTGGCAGAGTAATATATTATTTTCTTTGCACAAATACTTGCATTATGTGTAACTCAGGTTTAAAAAATATTTTTGCGAAAATACTACTTATTCTTTGTTTGAAAATGGATAATCAACAGATTGCGGACATTCTCAATTACAATGATTTTAATCTCTGTGGAGATGATGGTGAAGATTGATTACCTCCAGAATAATGAACAAGTTATACCAATATCTGGCCGTTGCGAGTACCGTCAATACGTGCCAGTCTATTCTAACCCACTAGAACTAAAAAATGTGTCTTCGCTGCACGAGATGGACTGGTTTTAGATTTTAGGATCTAAGTTGTTGGGTAATGTACATGCGCTGTTGTGCCCAAGAACTCCACTGAAAACAGAGGTGAGATTTTAGATGAACCTCTCGCAAATTGTACCTATCCAAATTCCGTACCCCTATTTTAAAGGCTTCTGAGACAGTAATGCGCAACAGATGAACAGATGAATAAATTATTTTAATGTGCATGCATATGCAGAGAGCTATTAGGAGTATTAATTTTATATTTCCATAAAAAATGTGTGGGTGTTTCTGGCAAGTGTGTTTGAAGTGTTAAACTGATTAAACCTAAGGCAGAAGCTTACATGCAACAATAAATTTTAACTAAAACTTAGATGGCAAGAAGTCACGGAATTTCTAACAGAAGCACCACCTACATAAATATGATGGTGGTCATATTTAAGAAATATTGATTGAAGGTGTATGAAATGAAGGAAACATAACAGATTCTATAAAATTTTAATATAATAACAACCTATGTAAATAACCACATTTTTCTTCTTATTTATTAAGTATAGTGTAAACAATATATATATATACATACTCACCTCTTCTGGGATGGCTTGAAGTATTTCTAACATAATCCATAATTGAGTTTCATTGGTTACATTGGGTATTTGTTGATTTTGAAAAGTGTTGATCACATCCTCAATGGCTGTTGGCCATTCCCCCAACATGTGGACAATATAAGCACTCAGCTAAAACATTTAATCGAATTAATAATTGTTGTTTTTACATTCGTATATCACTCACCGCTATGCACAAACGATTCAACACCAATTTCGGTCCACCAGCAAATTGTATAATTTTTTCTAAAATTTTTTGCTTTAGTTCATCTCTATTCTCGGGAGGAACTTCATGCCAAAATTTCATAAGTTTTGAATGCAACGTTATGGCTCCAAAGAACTGAACTTCTTGACTCTGCACCCGCCGTTTTCGTACGGAAATATTAAAACAATTACATTGAATAAAGGACTATCAATTTGGTTAAAAATTATTAAAAAAGATCGTTACCTTTCCCAATTGCATAAGTTGCCAGGAAAATTGCCACGCCTGAGTGCTAGCCTGAGCCTTTGTTAGCCATTCGTGCAATTGAGCCTGTTCCTGAGACGTTGATCGATAAAATACGACAACTGCTTCTTCCAGACGGGCAATATCTATAGTTTCCATTATAAATAAAATATTTCAATAGGCTGAGTCTGTTATACGCTAAACTACACGGAATTCTGTGGTTCACTATGCAGTGCAATTTAATATTCCAATTAACACCTTCTATATACAATATATTGCAATTTTAATAAACTTTATAGTTTTCTTTTGCAAGAAAACACTGCAAATAAAGTCTTTCATTTACAGGCTACCATCGCAAAACGTAGTAGATAAATTTTACTTATGTACTACTACTACTAGTTGTAAACATTTGTAAAGTATTCGTTACAAAAGTGTACAACGCTGTATCTTAAAAGCTATGTTAATCGGGCAAGCATTGGTACCTATATATCCATCTCATTTTGTCACATTTTACTACCGGTTGAAAAGGAAATGTCAAAGAGACGCGTTTAATTAAAGCAAAAGAAGTAAATTTGAGGAAAAGTTTTTTAGTGTAACAAATTACAACATTTTTTCATTTAAATGCAATTCTTATATATTCAAGATAAATAAATACAAGAAAAACAATGTAAGTGTTGCTTTTTAATCCAAAATTTAGTAAATTTAATTAAAATTTCTGTTTTAGGGCCCGGGATCTATCACCTCCTGCGGATTCCGCAGATAAAAGTAAAGATGTTAAGGATAGCAAAGAAAATGTGAAGGGCAGCAATAATAAGGTGAGCTCCTCGTCTAATTCTAATCGAGGCAGAGAAAGAGACCGTAGGAGAAGAGGAAGTGCTTCTTCGAGCAGCGAATCGAGCGATAGGTAAGAAAATTATAAATAAATACATAGAAAATTATTGTTATACATCTCTATTTGCAGTTCCTCGGATAGCAGCTCGTCTCGCAGCAGTTCAGGATCTGGATCAAGATCAAGTTCTTCTAGTTCCAGTAGCTCGTCTTCTTCATCATCGTCTACATCGACACGTAAAAGCGGTTCTCATTCGCGCTCCCGCAGTCCACCACCCAAACGTCGAGACCGTTCTCGTAGTCCACCTCCCAAACGACGTGATCGTTCACGCAGTCCGGCATTAAAGCCAAGAGAACGTAGCCGTACACGATCTCGTAGTCCACCACCAAAAACTCGAGAACGTACCCGTTCACGGTCTCCTCCTCCAAAGCGCCGAGAGCGTTCTCGTAGTCTTGTTACAAAGGCCAGAGAACGTACACGTACCCGTTCGCGTAGTCCAGTGGGTAAGGCACGTGAACGCTCTCCAACTCCCAAACCTACACGAATACACATTGGACGATTGACACGCAATGTTACTAAGGATCATGTCATTGAGATATTTAGTTGTTTTGGAGAAGTGAAAAATGTTGAATTTCCAACAGATCGTTTTCATCCGAATTTTGGTCGAGGTATTGCGTATGTAGAGTACGCTACCCATGAAGAATGTGAAAATGCTATAAAACAAATGGATGGTGGGCAAATTGATGGACAGGAGGTTAATGTGTCACCAGTTCTAAATCCCAAAATACGACTGCCGCAACGACGTCCATCTCCCATAAATCGCAGACCCAATGAACGTTGGCGTTCACCACCACGTTTTAACCGTTTTAATCGTAATAATCGCAACCGTTCACCACCAAGAGGTGGACGGCGATCACCACGCAGGCGATCTCGCTCTCCAATACGCAGACGAAGACGCAGCAACAGTTCTGATAGCTCCCGTTAAGGATTTCATAAAGTACATTGATGAACCATTCTACAAATATTTTCTTTTTTTACAACTTAATTTTTTTCTTTTATTCTACATAATGCTTAATATTTGAACTTTTAATATTCTTAATTACAACCCATTTATTTAAAATAAAACAAAAAATTTGTCTGTATTTTTCGAGCAATACTTTTGGTTCAGTGTATAAAAGAGCATTGTTCGTCTGATAAGGGGCACCCTTGTGGATGATTCAGTTTAAAATAGCACGCTCTCTTCTTCACTGTCTGAGGCTTATTTGAGGTGTTAGTTTGCACTTGTGGCTTGCGAATGGCAACGTAATCTGGTAATTGAAATTCAAAAATTTCATGTTTATTCCTTAGTAAAGTCTTTAAGCCACCACATTCTGATTTAATATGCTTTAAATCATCTTTATCTAAAGCTGTAGCTATTTGTTGTAGTCTAAGAGACCCTCCTCTTTGCCAACTACCCTGGACATCTGTTTTATCTTCCAGTAGTAGATTAAAAATTTTGTTTACCAGTCTTTCCATTATAGATTTTTCAATTTGTGTACAATTTCTTACTGCTTCTGTTTTCTCTCTTAATTTTATTCCATCAAGAGAAGTATTTGAATGTTCAAGTTGTTCATTTCGGACAAACTCTTTAATGGTTTCAATTTTATTAAAATAATCTTTCTCAGTGTACACATGACTAAGACCTATCAAAGCAATTCGTTTTGTACTAGGAATTTTTAGTCGGTCTTTTAAAGTCTTAAAACCACAGATATTTGAAATCTTTTCAGCATATTCACAAAAATCACTGTAGCCAGAAACTGAGGAATTTCTGCGTTGATATTTCTTTCCAGAAAATTCAAATGCGCAGCAGGGTAAAAGAAAATAGTTTGCGTTTTTGCGGCAAGTCGCTGCAAGAACTGGAAGCCATGGTGATAATTCGTCTGAATGATTTCCTATTAACCAGTTGACGTCGCTAGGTAAATTAAACCTAAAAGGCTCAATGGTGTGCTCAAATAAATGGGATGAGACATTATCAGGATAGAGTGACCAAAGTTTTCGTCTACGCACATCATAGCCATAGCCTTGATAACCTTCACGGATTAATATATACACCAGTAAACCATTACCACAACCTAAGTCGGCGAAGACTGTTTGAGATTTATCAACCAAATTGCTATGCCATAAAGTAATCAAATACGCTGCAATAGCTAAATCTTCATATATAAATTTCAAAGGATCGGTCGATTCTTTGGCATCACTCCACAACTAAAATTAAAGAATTTTTTAAAACAATTATTTATATTGATTGTGTATATAAGATTGTTAGGAAGTTATATCCAACTACCTTCATTGCACATTCACTGTACTTCTCTTTCAATAAGTTGTAAAGACGATTATACTTTTCATTGTCAATTAAGCGTAAAGATTGCTTTTCATTGTCGACATCTTTTAGATTAACCGTTTTCTCTTGATGGTGGCACCATTTTAAAAATTTTGGCTTTAATACAAATTCCAACCATCTTGCATCTGAATCCGTACCAGTATCTAAGTCAGAATTATTCGCAATACTGGTGACATGGATCTCACCACTCAAAAATTGTATTTCGAAGTCATAAATCGATTCATTTTCAAAAGTCATTCTAAAAGAAGAATTTACAAAATCTCAAGAAAGAAAAAAGTTAAAATTTTTTAGGTTATTCTAACTGGGACGCATACCTAATATGGCCATAGCTTTCCAACTTTCGACGTTCTTTTTTGGAATACATTTGAAATGGACTATAAATCCTTCTATTTGATTTGCACTATCATCGTTGTCTATCAATTTCTGGAGGTGAAATTTTAAAAAGCTTTTCTCAATCTCCTTGTGACCAAATGAATTGACATTGTTCTTTAATTGTTGCACACCTTTATACACGCTCTCGACTTTTATAATTTCACATGCGAATAATTTACGATTAACAGCATGATAGTTATTTAATAATATTGAAATGCCACTCCAAAACTGGTGTTTATTCATAATACTTTTTGCTGTGTTTTGTGCTTTTTGCAACTAGTTAAGAAAATAAGAAAAATTAGCACACCGCAAAAATTTTAATTTTTTTAATGTTTACGTTCCTAATGACATCGATCATATGTGTTATAACGAGAATTTGGCAACGCTGCCACTGAAATAAATGGTACATATTTCCCACAGCCATAATATTTCCACAGAGAAGGTAACTAATTTTTAGCAAATATTATTTCATTTCTTATAATATTAATAAACATTTTTTTCTGCTAGAATTTGTTCTTCAAATGATGTGAAAATTGTTTACAGTTAATCGGAATTGGAAATCCGATCCCTGGAGTAGAATAGAGTTGCCAATGTTTTGAAAAGATGTTTTGTCAAAACTTATGTAATTTTGTGCATTTGCTATTGAGGTGGATAGTGGAGCACCATCAATTTTAATTTATCTTTTTGTTTTGCAAATTTTCCTAAACTTTACCTGTTTTTTACATTAACATGTCTTTTATGCGTCAAACTCAAAATATACTCAAACATGTGGCACGTTATTCAAAAACTCAGGGCCAAATAGCTAAGGTAAGTACAAGTTTTGACATTTTTGTGAGTAATGTGATAAAGAGGGAGAGTAATCTTTTTGCAGAATGTGGTAGCTATTTCACAAGGTCGTTTCTATAGCAATGAATGTACCGACAATCGTTCCACGTTTCCTGGAGCAAACGCTCCATTTGTGCAAAAACCTAGTTTTACCATGCCTACGGATTATTCGCCGATACCAATATATCGCGTTATGGATCGTAATGGTAACATCGTAGACAATTCACAAGATCCTAATTTGGATAAAGACATTGTTCAGAAAATGTTTCGTGATATGGTTCTGCTGAATACCATGGACAAGATTTTATATGAGTCACAAAGACAAGGTCGAATTTCTTTCTATATGACAAATTTTGGGGAAGAAGCCAGTCATATAGGCAGTGCGGCCGCTTTAAAGATAAACGATTTAATATATGGGCAATATCGTGAAGCAGGAGTTTTAGTTTGGAGAGGTTTTAAAATTGAACAATTCATCAACCAATGTTATGGTAACGATTTGGATGTAGGCAGAGGCAAACAAATGCCTGTGCACTATGGGTCAAAAGAATTAAATTTTGTTACCATATCTAGTCCTCTATGTAAGCAGATTCTTTGAGCTTGATTTCAATCAACTCGTTCAGAAATCTTTAAATAAATTTTTATTTTATAGCCACTCAAATGCCTCAAGCAGTTGGAGCTGCTTACGCTATGAAACGTCGTCCCAATAACGATAGCTGTGTTGTGTGTTATTTCGGTGAGGGTGCGGCATCAGAAGGTGATGCTCATGCAGCCTTTAATTTTGCTGCAACTTTAGATTGTCCTGTTATTATGTTCTGGTTGGTTTATAAGTCGTTTTTTAAATGAGAGCGTACATATTTTTACACGTTTATCTTTGTTTAGTCGCAATAATGGCTTTGCTATTTCAACACCATCTCACGAACAATACAAAGGAGATGGAATAGCTGCAAGAGGTCCAGCTTATGGAATCGCTACGATACGTGTTGATGGTACTGATGTATTTGCAGTTTATAATGCCATGAAATTAGCTCGGGAATATACACTTCGCGAGAACAAACCTGTTATTTTTGAAGCTATGGCATATCGGTAATTATTAACATTTTTAATTTATCTTATAGAGTTAATATTCCTATTACCTGATGTTTTTATTAATTCATATAACTATTAAAAAATGTAGTGTTGGCCATCATTCAACATCAGATGATTCCACTGCTTATCGATCCGCGGATGAAATTGAAATTTGGAATTCAGTCGAACATCCTATTTCTAAACTGAAAAACTATATGATTCAAAAAGGTTGGTTCAACGAGGAAGAAGAAAATGTATTTGTTAAAGACGTCCGTAAGCAAGTGCTAAAACAAATTTCCGTATCCGAAAAAAAACTGAAGCCCAGTTGGAAGGAAATGTTTGAAGGGGTTTATGCCGAAATGCCAGAGCATTTAAAGGAACAATTAAAAGAGTTGGAGCAACATGTCGCCGCTCATAAAGATTACTATCCCGTTAAAGATTTTAAAGCCTGAATAATGAATGAAAATCGTATAATCCAATCAAACTAGAGAGACTTGTTTAAAGTGCATTTATTAGTTTATTTAAGTAGCTAAAGTTATAGGTAAAATTATCTTAAAACAATTATTGGTGTGTATATTTCTTAAAATTTTATTATATATTATCGTAATTGGACAAAAAGTGTGACATTTTCGTCTGCTTTTATTTTTTATTCATGTATATGTACTTGCTGTTTGTTTTGTTTTTTTTTTTAGAAAATAAAACGTATAGTCGATAATCTATTCTATAAATCGTTAGCTTAATTTGGAAAGGTCTTAACTATTCTAGATTTATAACGCAGCAATTTTAAAATTTTGTGGTCACAATATTATTTAATTCTTAGTCTCCAATCTGTAAAAGTCAATCGCGAATTAGTTGATAAATTATTAAAACTTCTCAAAAGAACCAGATTGAGTTAGGACATTCTGTATTGTGGTAGCGCAATGTAAATGAAACAAAAGCATTCTCATAAAATTTATCTTTTAACTTTAATAGTACACATACATAATAAACAAACATAAAATTTTAAAGTATAACTAAAGCCGCAGCGTAGTGCCAGATTTAAGGGAATGAATTGAACAATTTCGGAATTTTCTTAAAACAAATAATAGAATAAAATCATGTTTAATTAATTAAAATGAATATATAAGAAACGAATTAATTAGTACGCAACTGGTAATCCCCGTTTTGGGTTATGTAGCGCACCCATGGCAATGCTTGATAACCACTCTTTTCAATAATTTTTAAGTAACGAACCTGTATGCCCGATGTTGTAAAATATGGGATCTCAAAGCGCACTTGTATAGGTGGTTTACCTTCCAAACTATCCTCACTTTTAACACTCGGCAAACCAAAATGGGCACGCATTAAATATTCTTTTCCTCCCGGAAATGATTTAATAGTCCATATGACAGCATTTTGCTCGGGAGCGTACTTGCAACTACCAATAGTGGTTTTAAATTTCGGTGAATCTGCGTCTGCTGGCACAGGTATAATAATTTCTACATTATTTGCTGTTGAACGGCGCTTAAATTGCGATTTCGCCTTTATCATGTACTCAACACGCGAATGTTCATGGCGTTCAATAACCGATTCAATCCATATCAAGGGTTTTACCTAAAATTATAGATTATATTGTCTTATTTTTATATATAATTTTATATTCTTAAAACTCACATGTGTATTCAATCTGTATGACATTAATTCAAACTCGCCATCAGGTGGTATAAAGGATATTGTGCGATCGTTCTCAAATCTGGACAAACGAACGCATTGATGAAATTTAACGTCTTCTAATTCAACTGATTTGGATTTTCCTCGTCCAGTGCTCTCAAATAATACTTTATCATTCAATCCCAATCTTAATTCCGGCATTCCCGACAAATAGACTCGCATTTTAATAGCACCAACAATTTCACTGCGTAACACATTACCATTTGCATTAGCCAACAGATTTACCGATTCTATAACATCCAGAAAAACTTCATTCTTACGATATTTTATACCCTCAGAACGCCATGAAACCGCATTTGTAACTGCAATAGGTATGCGCGGTTGAATTTCTAACTTATGACCTTCCTGTGTAATGTATTCCTGCAAAATTTTGGAATCCGTGGTCTGAGGATAGCCGAAGTCTATTAGCTCATCCAACAGTTCATAGATAATAACAAAGTTATCGCGTATGGATTCTTCTTCCAACTCCTTAAAATATTCTATAAATACTTGGGCAATTTTGTGTAGGAACACAAAAACCAGTGCAATATTCACATTTTTATTGCGTGGTGTTGTGGAAACTATATACAAATTATTTGTTTTGATATAGGCAAACGTACAATCGGCCGTCTGCAGTATGGGCGTTATCATACCCTCCTCTTCTTTTTCCATTAACATCGGCATGAATTTGTCTATCACAGCCAAATCCATATTATCGCCACGATAATTGCGCGATATTAATACTTTGCCCTTTACATCCAGCACGTATATAGCAGAAGACGACATCTTTGCGTCTCCAACTCGGTCAAAAAAATTTAAAAATTTGACAACAAATCTGTCTCTAATTTTGACCAATACAGAAAAAAAGTGACTCAGTACTTTATAGTCAGCTTTCAGTCCTCTAAGTAATATTTTCTTCACTTTAAAATTTTAACTTGTCCATAAGGTTTAAATGATGGAGGGAATAATCAATTTATATACAATGAAATAAACGAATTGTGTATTTTTCGATTTGATTTTTCGCCAACAAATATAAATTTTCACAATTCCTTGCTAAAAAAAATTAAATAAAAAATCTTACGTCGACTTTTCAGAGAGAAAAATGACAGATGCGCAATGTAATAGAGTTGCCAGGTTTTCATATATTGCTTGCAGTGCTCTTTTAAATAATTATGTTAAACTAGCAGCGAAAATGACAAGGTATATATATAGGTAGTGTTATCAACGCAGCTGAGTGTTTCTTTTTGTCACAAAATTGTCAAAACTAAAACGAAAAATTTGTTTATGTTTACTTTGTTGTTGTGCTTATTGTTATTTTTACCAAATTTTTGTCATTTTTAGCGCGGGAAATAGGCAATTTGAATAAATTTTGACAATTTTTGGCAAAATTCAAAGCGAAATAAATTGTTCTAATGATGCCACTACCTGTATAAATATATCTTGGATAAATATATCATTCAAATAAAGTTAAAATGCTTTTGGATCTATACACATCGAATCTGACTCGTCAAATTTTGAATTTTTAGATGGTTGGGGTACCGTCAAGTTTATTGTTTTTTGCTTTCTGTCTTATCTGCTTATCCATAATGTTCTAAAATTCTAAAATCCACGAAAATAAAAAAATTAAAAAATAAAATTATTTACTTTGAAATGTCAAATTATTGGTTTACTTAACAGAAGAAGGTGCGTATTAGAATTCGTACAAGTGGATAGTGGAATAAGTATATTATGAACGAGGCTCTTCAATAATGCTCTATGATTACGATCGGTTTTATGACTATGGAAATTCTAAATTTTTATGTTTCCTACAAGTCTTTACAAATGAATTAGCTGCTCAGCAGCAAGAGTTCGAGGAATGAAATGAACAATTGAAATTGTGAATAATACCCAACATGATTCCCGGACGAACACAGATTGTTGTGCTAAATTTAAGATAAATCTGATGAAGATACTTGCCATTCATCAACAATTGCAAAATTAAAAGAATATATATATACATATATATATATGATATATATATATATATATATATATATATATATATATATATATATATAATAATAGAGGTTTGAACTTTTGCTAAATCGATTACAGAAATTAATTACAAAAATTTATATTTCAATTAAAATAATTTTCTCAATATTTTTATAACTCTCCTTGTTATTGTTAATAAATTCTATTATTGTATTAATGCAATAATAAAATATAGAAATAAGAGACTGGCATCTTGGACTTTATGGTCTCCAAATAACACTCAAATATATACATACATACATATGTATGTAGATCGCTAACTTCAAAACTTCTTAAGAAAGGATATTAAAACAAAAATAAAAAAAATTATAAAAGTTAATTAGAACTGCTTTTTTTTAAACATAAACGCAAAATTTTAATCAATATTGCAATCCATAATATGTATGTATTACTATTAGACAAATTTTGTAGACGAAATTTTAATTGCTATTGATATATGTACCATATTGTAGAATTATAATTAAATAATAAATTTAAATAAATTAAAAATAACGACAACAACAACATTAACACATAATTAGATTTATGGTATATGAAAAGTGAGTTTAAATAAAAATTTTTTATATGAATTACGGATTAGGTTGTATGTATGTACACATATGTAACATAACATCTTAAAATTTCATTATTATACACTAGAAACTTTTTTGTCATAATTAAATTAATAATTTAGCAATCAAATCAAGCCAATTAATTAATTAATGGTAAATTTTGAAGATACTTTTAATTTTAATTTTATTTTTACACATTTAAAGCCGAAGGTAACAAAAACTATATCATCTAACAGATTTATGATAACTACGCGAAACTTTAAATTGTAGATACTGACAAACAATTACAACAACACCAACGAATTCGATCAATTATACACGAACATTTAGTTCATATAGATATTTTTCATATGAATTATTTGTGAAAATCAGTTGAATCGTTACTATCGTGCGGTTAACAACAAACAACTTCCGTATATAAAACAAAAAAAAAGAGAAAACCGAAAGATAAATAAAAAACAATTCAACAAAAAAAAAAAATAATAATAATAAGCAAGGGGTATAGTTAAATAGTTTTATAAAGAGCATAGAACTGTATTTAATCAATTGAAAATATCTCAATACATTTTATTAATACTTATTCATTTTTTTAGCTACTGAACTAAAAGTGTGAATTTAATATTCTAAGATAAAAATCTTTAAAAGTCTAATTACTTTGGCTTCCAATACGTATAACTTTTTTAGTAGTAAATTAATAATTGGCTTTTTATATTTCATATACATATGTTTAAAAAAACCTTATTAAAAAATAAAGAAAATAAATAGTATTCTTAAATTTATTTAGTAAATCCTATTATTATCATGCTACTTGATTTGGTTCAGTTTATTTACTAAAAAGTATTTAACATTTTTTTAACATGCAACATATTTAATAATTTAATATATATTTTTCAAGTATTTGAAATGTTCCCTAATTCCTTCTGGAATAAAGCACCGCTATCGTTCATAATAACCGTGATAAACTTTAACGTTAATTAATGTAAAACAGTGTTAAAACATTATACCATTGTGCTTCGAGATATGTCAAAAAACATTCGATAGTACTATTCAATGAAACTACGGTTTGTATGCAATTAATCATTGCTCAGTGCACAATCATATCTTCGAATTGAGTTTTCGAATTTTTGATACGAACAAATAAAAATATTTTTGGTTCTAAAATCTAGACAAATATTGCACTGAATTCGATAACTTTTGTTTTTTTCTTTTTTTTACTGATAAACCATTATCGTTATTATCAGAGTTCGCATAATAAAAAAAAAAATATTTCCTTACACATGTACTTATAATATTATACTATCTGTTTCATGTTCAATATACAGATGTACATACATACATATAACGTGCCTATTTAATTGAAATAAATATTTTATACTGGGTCAAATGAACTTGACTCAACGAAATGTGTTTAAGTGAACATCTATTAAAAAAAAGTCATTATGTATTGTATTGTTCGAACGAAAGGGGTCAAGTTTGATTAATAAATAAAAAAAACATTATTTGCATACACCATTGCACATTAGCTTACTTTGAGTTATTATTACATATTATTACTGTCAATATTATATTGTATATTAAATTTTTGCACTTATTTAAATATGTTGTATGATTTTGACGAAATTTAACACTTATTTCTGTAATTAACGTTTCTTGAGGCACAGGTGTTATTTATTTTTGCAACTTTTTTTGTTATAAATAATCTGTGTTCATTTAAAGGTATTGTACTTTATCAGCAGAGCAAAATTTATTTTGGATTTAAGCAAACGATTCAAATTTTAAGCCTATAAGTTGAAAATGGAAGATTTTAAAAATTCGATCACCTCTTCATCGAACGAACCGACTTGGCTAGATGAGGAATATGTACAAAAAATCTTAGCAAATTATTGTAAAAGTGATCAAATCATTGTACGGAATTACACAAAAAATCCAGCGACCACGAAAGGGGAGAATTATTTCAGTGCCATATATTTGCTAACTATTGACTACAGCACAGAAGCAAATCGGGATAAAGTGAAAAATGTTACATTCATGTTGAAAACTCGTTTGGAAAATGATTTAATGTCACAGTTGGAGGAAGATTTTGACGTTTTTGCTCGTGAGGCCCAGTACTATACAGTTATTAGCGAAGAAATCCAAAAGCTAATGAACTCTATTAAAGACAACACTCAGTTTGGACCAAAGTAAGTGGATTCCATCATTGGTTTGTTGAAACTAAAACTCATGTTTTTTGTAGAACAATATTTGTAGATGAACGTATAATAGTTATGGAAAACTTGAAATTAATAGGATTCGATATAAATGATGTTAAGCGGGGTTTAAACCTTAACCAGTGTCATTTAGTTTTACAAAAATTAGCAAAATTTCATGCTGTTAGCATGGTTTTGTATAAAAAGGCAAGTTTAAATTTGAAAGCCTTTTAAAAATATTGAAATTGTTATTTTTCTCATTAGAATCCCGATATGTTCCGTTATCATTTGCCAGGCAATATATCAGAGCACCCCTCTCCACTGCATGAAATGTATACAATGGCTATTAAATCGACGATTGAGTATTGTAATAGCCAAGAGGAGTTAAAGCCATACGTTGAGAGGTTGGAAAATTTCAGTAGCACTATAATAGCTAAAATGATAAATGTTTATAGTCGTAATTTATCCGATCGTTTTCATGTTCTTAATCATGGCGATATGTGGGTGAATAATTTAATGTTTGAAAAACCCAAAGATGAAGAAGTATTATTTGTAAGTATGTTTTTCACATTCCTCATATAATTAATATTATAAAATAAAACATGTTTGAGAAACTAAATTCAATTAAATTTCTGGTTAGATTGATTTTCAAGAAGGTTTTTATGGATCGCCGGGTATCGATTGGAATTACTTAATATTTACCTCATGGCAGCCAGATGTTTTTCAAAACCATTTGGATGACTTAATCATGGTTTACCATGAATCACTATCAGACATTTTACATAAATTGAATTACCAGCAACGTATACCTACTGTGGATGACGTCAAAAAGGAAATTATCAACAAGGCTTTTCATGGTTAGTTTTAAAACGAAATTATTATTTATTTTCTCATTGTTACCTTTATATTTAATTTCAACGACTTAGGTTTAGCTACTGCCACTTGTTTGCTGCCGATTTTAATAAATGAACATTCCGAATTAGCTGATCCTGAAAATTTCATTTTAGAAACTGAAGAAGCGTTAAAAAATCGACGTATAATCTTCCATAACGAGAAATTTGGAGAAAGATTAAAACTATTTTTACGTTACTTTCAAAATATTAAAATTTTGTAAATAAGACAATATGAGTTTTCAATTTATATTGTTGCTTTAAGAAAACTTTAATTAATTGTAAATATTAATTAAAAAAATTGTGTTCCTAGAGCGGTTGCCGTAGATGTAAGGATAAATTTGCTAATTGTATATAATTTATGTTAAAAGTACCAATGTATTATAATGATTATAATAAAAATTAAAAAAATAAAAGCAAGAATGCATAATAAATATTATTCTGGTCGCATTTGTTCATATAACAAACGTAAGCTTTTTAATTAAGAGTGAGCTTTTGTATTTTTTTCAGTACTTTTTCATTTTAAAAATACCTCCACCAAGCTTTCAGTACTTTTTTCATCAAATTCGTTTTTGTTCGTTCAAAAAATAAATACATATTTTATTAAATAATTCATTCCCACATTCTTTTTCCGTTTCCGGGTTTATTAAGTAAAAATTAAGCCACGTTTGTTCAATGTACTATGTGGTCTGTCTGTCTAAAGGTAGTTAGTAAGTAGCATTATTAGACGCTCAATGGCCTCGGTTCAACCCCATGCAGGTCAAAACGAAAACAAAAAACATAATGGCGTATGTGTGTGTGTGTGGTGAATGTTGTGTTAAGTAGGTAAAAGTTAGTTTGTAAGTGTGTTGTTAGTTAATTCGCTCGTTCAGACAAAACGAAAACATGATGATGGTTTTCTGCTACTCTCTGCTTACTGGTGTTGCAGAGGAAATAAAGGAAAAGCGAATAAATTTTTTTTTAATATATTTTTTTGTGGTTGGTGAATGTATCCGGTGTGGTGAATAAAGTCGAAGTGTGATGAGTAGTGTGGTGAATAATGTAGAAATTCACCAAAATGCCGTTATTCGAAACGGGTACTGTCTGCCATAAATCAATGTACTGTACATCGTGTATTTCGCAATTTTCATCGTAATTTTTACATCTGTTAGTGGAGGCATTCACCGATATGTCTGGTTACGATATACACTCACTGCATTAACAATGTTGCCATTGTGTCATTATATTTTAAATTATAAAAATTAAAATTAGAAAACTGCATACAGAAAATAATTAAATTTAAATTATTTTGTAAATGAATTTTTGAATAATTTCTTTCTTTTATGCTTATCCCAAAAAATGCTTGCAAATTGGAAATTCTTTGTCGAAATATTTATAATTTTTTGTGGTTTGTGTATCGGATCTAAATTTAATATCAGGAAAAATTTTTTTAAAGAATTCATTAATTAATTTTTTCTCTTTTTCAAATTGGTTATAGATTTTTAGTTTCCTGGCAACATTTCATTTTCAAAACATTTCAGTACTTTTTTATAATCACAGATTTTATGGTTTGCGCTTTTCAACTATAAATGGGGTTAGGCTAAGGCAAAGGTCTTTAGCCCCGGTTAGCCAGGGGCTAACGTATGTAAGTTCGCTATAAATTACGAATAGCAATGAGAGAACGTTGCCGAATATTGAATGAACCGTGGAGTCGACATTTGACTATTAAGTCTTTTACGTTTCAAATCAACTGTTTTTGTTTTATATATGAGAAACATGTTTTTAAGTTCATTTTCTATTCCATTCCGTACAGAGTATTAATAATAAATATGTATAATATTTTTTTTATTTATTAATAATAAATATATATGTTTTTATAAAAATACCATTTGATGCAAAAAGGTATTACCTTTTCAGTTATAGTTCAGTACTATTTCAAAATGTCAATTTTGCAACACTGGGTGATATCCAACAAAATTTAGATATTGTCGATAACGTCTATTTCTTTTATTTTAATTTTTAATGTATGTACATATGTTTAATAGCATATCGTACTCTACACGGCATTATTCTTTTACTTCCGGCTAATACAGAATACAACTCTGAACGTTTGGGACAAATAGCAATTCACAATAACAATGTACTAATGCATGGTGGATTTGCAGACCATATTATACCTACTTTTGTTCGTATCTGACAGACGTTTTTGGGACTCAGGTGTGTTAAGAAGGTAACGGCAGTGATATTTATATTGTTTTTCTTTTTTCTCTTCACAAAATCATTTAATACAATAATATATATACCTACATATATTTTAATAGTTAATTGCAGTAGTAAATGTGCAAGAAAAATAAACAAAACATTATTTAAAAAAAAATTAAATTATTAACTCGTTTGCGCGAACTATTATGATATTAATAATAATGACGAATATGAAATCATCGAAATCGGTATTGCAAAGTTCTTTATGTTTTTTTTGTTTGTTCGTCAATACACAAACTGATGATGAGTATAAAAAAAGAGAGATGAAAAAAGTGTATTAGTGTGTATATAAATTATGTAAAGAATGTGTATTGGTTGCTAAACGAGCTGAGCTGTTGTATAAATAAAGAAAAAATAAATAAATAAGAATATTGTATATAATATGTTTATATAAATGATATCAACTAAATAACAATAATTTAAAAAATATATATGAATTTATAAATACATATTCATATATACATACATACATATGTATGCATATAATTAAAATGAGACAAAGTAAAGTAAAAGAAAAACACAAAATAAAATAAAAATCAATTACAACGAAGGTTTTTCACAGAGACTTAAAAGTAAAAATCTTTAAAATTTCCACAGAATAAGCACTGATACAAATATTTTTTATCTTTAATAGAAATATGTGTGTATGTATGTGAATACAAAAGCAAACTGCATCTATATACATAGGTATGTGTGCAAAGGAAGTGAAGTGCTATGTGAATAAATATTTTAAGATTGTGTGTGTGTGTTTGATTGTTCTAACAGCCATCCCAAAAATTCGTAGTTAAATACAATAAATGTAGAGTTATGTGTAACCGAAACAGAGTTTTAAAGTAATTAATTGTCTCTTCAAGTGCAATCTGATTATCTATAATACGTAATACTTTCTAATTTAAATTTTTATATTCCATGCGATCACATACATATGTACAAGAAAATCTTTTCGCATTTTATATATTTTTGGAGTATAAAACCCGATCCGTATTTTTCAATTAATATCAATTTATATACCAGAGTGGTTCCAGAGTTGCACAAGAAGTATACTCTTAAATGTTTTTGCTTTGTATTCGAATAATGACTTGATTTATATTAACAATTAATAACAAATGCTCCTTGTACAATTTAAAGCAATTATCTCAAAATATAGAAACAGAAATCAAATTTTCTATGATATTACTCTTTTAAACAAAGGATTGTAGTGTATATAAATGGCTGAGGTTTGTTTTTATATTTTTATTAGTGTGAGGGCGCTTTAGTCAAAATACGGGTGCGGCGGTGGTTGTATGGCTACGAAAACTTTTCATTTTCGATTTTTACACATTTACAACTTTCTTTGTTGAAAAGAAATACATACTTAAACACTGTCCCCTCAAGAAATAAAACTTAAATTGACGCATTATACAATTGTTCCTGAATTTTAAGAGCTTAAAATGTTTCTTTATTTGCGTTTTTCATTTTCGAGTTTTTCTTATTAATTAAAAGCGTATTTCTTCTTACTTCATATAAATTCACCACTGCACAGTGGATTAATCTACAATGTGTAAAACTATTTTTTTTTTTCAAAGCGAAACTCGTAGGTTGCTAGTTTTGAGTAATAAATAATTTGAACAACTATATGTAAAGTTTTATTTTTTATTTTATTTGTATTCATTACTTGAAATTGTGTTAAAGCAATTCAATTTCTTCCTTCAGTGTAGCCAAATATTCACAATAATGTTCTTTCTCTCTTTGTGTGGTTATTTTGTCATATTTTGACATTTTATAAACCACAGCCCAAGGCGAATTCATTATCAGGTGGGTTTTGTTTACCAGCTGATGTAAGTAACAATGTCAAAAAAAATGTTTGTTTTTTGTGTATTTTGTTTCGATATTCAATTTCGTATTCATATTAGTCATAAACCCTCATATGTACCGCATGTATCCTTAACGATACGCACTCTGGAAATTCTTTAGGATTACTATTTTAAAGCCAATTATATATTAGAATTAAGTCGCCGTAGTAGGTAGTGTGTTGGCTTATTAGACGAAAAGCCAGGATTCGAGCCCCAGGCCAGACATCAAATTGAAACACAAAAAGTATTTCTTCGGCGACTTCCTCTCAGCAGATTTCTGGCAAAAACTCTGAGAGTAAATAAAATTGCCATGAAAAGTTTCTCAATAAATAAAAATCTGTCGTTCGGAGTCGACTTTAAACTGTAGGTCCCGCCACTCATATATAAAATTAACACGCACAACATAAGTGGTGTGAGGAACTAGATCATAATCCTGACTGAAGAGTATGTATATATTAAAATTGTTGCAAGATGATTAACAATATTTAAGCCTTTAACACTAAATACATATATTTATAGTTATTTAGGTAAGAGTGATGAATTACCAAAAAAAAAAAAATCATGTCTCCAACTAGGTGCCTAAATTATGACTGAAATAACTTGTGTGTTATTTTTAAAACAAATTCTCTTTCTGAAGATTGGGATATAGGGATTAAAACAAATTGGACCAATCTTCTGTTGAAAATTTGTTATTATAGGAAATAACGTTTGCAGCTGATATTTTTTTTAATTTACAGGTTACTGCAGCACCTTATGTAATGTAATAATAAAATTCATAAGAATTTTCAATATATAAAATTTATTTAGTTTTTTTTAATTGCTTTAACTAATTTCCTATGGAGGTTTGAGGGTTAATTTTTTTGACAAGATGTGTACATTTTTACAAAAACAAAATCCCTGTTGTTTTTGTATTGTTGTACTTATTGTAATACTATTCCCACCTGATAATGAATTCGCCTTGCCACAGCCATTTAAAAATTCACCACATTGTATTTTTATTTTTCTCTGTGAGTGGTTCGATAAAAAAAATATAACGAAATAAAGTGGAGTGTTCCAGGGATTTTTTAGTTAACAATTATTATACATTTTCACGATATGTATTTATCTTTTTGTTTATATATTTTTTATATATGAAAAAGTGCCAACGTATTTGTATGCATTTTTATTATAAAAATACAAGCTACAAAAAAATATAGACTAAAGCCAACAACAGATAATATTGTATTTAAACATATATATACATATGCACATATATGCACGACAATACGAAACAAAGGCCACAAAGTACAAAACAAAAAAGCAAAACCAATGAATAAAGACTACTACTCTACAACTACTAGATAGATAGATAGATAGAGAGAAAGAGAGAGGGAGTACACTAAACTGACAGACAATAATAATTGAAAACAATAAAGGAAAACAAAACGGAAGTAAAGTAAATAATAATTGAGAGGTAAACATAATTTTGTAATTTTTAATTAAATTTCAAAAGAAAACTTATAGTAAAATCTGAAAAGTGGAACATAATAATAATAACATAATGTGGCTATAACGCTCATGTTCAATCTAAATTTATTAAGTGCTAGTCAAAATCTAATTTTTGTGTGTTAACTTTGTCATAATTAACGTTGTACGAAGCCTATTAAAATTTTAAATGTGAATAAATACAGAAAGTAAAATTTAATATGAGAAAAATAAACGGCAACAATAATAAAAACAGTTGTGACTAAAACATTAAAAAAGTTAAAAACGACATTGAAATGATTAATCAAGGTGGGAAAATATTGTTGTTTAAAATTTTTAACATTATTGCCGTTTTCTTTTTTATTTTAACTGGGAATATGCGATTAAACGTTAAATTTTTTTATAATAATTCAGCACATATTTCAGAGTGAGAAGCTTATAAAAGAATTATTAATTTAAATTTAATACCAATCAACAAAAAGATTTGATCCCTTCTGCCATTAACACATTAATAAGTATTATTTGTATATTAAATTTACCCTAATTTTTATATATACTATATATAACCCTAAATTTGTCAAGGAAGAAAATATGTAACATTTGAAATAATTTTTAAGGAAGTTATTTCAATTAACTGGTTGCTACCGTCACATTATGCTGGCTTCATAAGATCTTTTACACCTAATTGCTGAAAAGTTTTAAATAAATTCTTTCAAAATAATCACACAATGCATGCATACAAATTTAGATTTTTAAGTATAATTTCCGATATAACTAAACAATGCACGAAATTTGGTTAAAAGCAAAATAAAAACTTGATAGGTATTTAAAAACAATATCCCTTCATCACAAATTTCTTTCTTTATTGTTTAACTAAACAAGACTTATTTCAATATCTGTGTGTTATATGTATACATTCTATTGTATAATTTAAATAAATTCAACTACTTTTTGGCTTAATTTCGATAAAGAATTACAATATTTAATATTATGTGTATTTCATGAGACGGTCTAATTCTGGAATAAGGTTTAGATGGACGTTGCTGCGATAAGATATACATGCATATATAAATGAAATACTACCATATTAAAATTATTTAACGGTATTTTTAAATGGAATCGCAACAACATATGAATAAAATTATTAAAATCACTAAAAGCATTTGGAAGTAAATATTGTACCAATATTTTACTTCTTCCTCTTCCCTGATTTTTGGTGGAACTTGGTCAGAACAGGGACTGCGTTCACCTCGTGGCATTACAACGGGCCGCTATGCCTGCTCAAGTGAGCTTTTTGGTATCAGAGCTACCACTCCGACCTAACCTAACCAATATTTTCAGCAGGCACTGCAGTACGTCCATATTTATTTCAAATATTGTATACTCATACATAAAAAGTAGCATCTAGGTGGGAATATAATGTTATAAATTTTTTATTTTGAAAATTTATCATATAAAACGATATATGTTTACAAATACAAGTCCTGTCCATTACTTAATCTTTGCTTTTTATTCGCAAGACATGTGCGTTATTTTACCCTTTTTATTATTTATACTTTTTTATAATTTTTTGAGTCGTTTTTGGCAATCTCTTGACTATACAAAATATATTGGTGTTATTAATTTGGGCTGAAAGCTTCAAAACGTACTGAGAAATTGAAAACATAAATAAGAGTTGATTATTATCAGAGTTTACAAAAATCGCATATCCAAGTAGAAATGGCAACAAACAATTATGTACATACGTATGTATATGGAAATATAAGTTTCGTAATTCTTTTCTGCAGACTATAATTTTTTAAATAATTTTTTAGTTCCAAATTTTATTTACGTTATGTTTGCGATTTTATCAAAACTATAGAGAGATAGAATAGTGCTATATACATATACTATATGTCTGTATATAATTAACTCATTCTTTAACGCATTTGTCTCAGTATATACAAGAAATTTAAACCCGTATTTTCAAGATTACGTCGTTATGTTAAAACTACCCTACAAAAATTTATGTTGAAAGATTTTTATTTTACTGAAATTATTCGAAAAAGGAAAAGGATTATGAAACAAAAGTTGAAGAAAACAAATCGTTACTTATATATTTTTGCGTGTGCTCATGTTTCGTTTATAATTACGGCAACATACATGTACTATGTATGTACATATATACATATTTGTATGTACATATATACATAATAGTGTTGGTGAGGTGGAGGAGTGCAACTCAATATTTACGGTACGGCATAAGCAGTAGACAGAAATGTAAATGGAGTTATTATGAAAACATAATCATACGTTGTCTTTTAAAAGTTTGGTTTTTAGTAATATGTATACAGGTTGTACTGTGCACTTCTTGTATACATACTTATGTTTGTATACGAGCATTTGCTTATTTACAAATAAATTTGATGTTCTTTTTAACATTTTCTTTTCGTTTAGTAATTTATTTATGAATTGTGTTGTTATTTTCCCCTTTTACAGTAGATTCTTTTTTTCTATACTTTGGTCTCTGAACTTTTTCTGTACATCGATAAGCCATATTTGGAATAATAAGATTATAATAATTTTCAGTTTATTTTTTATTTTACTTTATATAATAATATATATTTACATATATATATGTCTTATCTTATATGCATAAACTTACTCTAAATAATAGTGTTAGATGATTTCATTAATTTTTTTTAACCAATTCCAATTTCCAATTTTTATGAGTCTGCATACTGTTAAAATAATAGTTTGGATTAAATCCAAAATTTTCTTGAAAACATAAAGGTACTGTTGAATTTATTTGCCAAATTGCTTACGAATCCCATTTGTATTTACCCTCTTTAAACTGGAAAACAGTTTTCGAAAGTTATTGCCAAAATGTTATACATAAACATTAGTATTGCCAGCACAACTAACTTTTAAATTTTATATGAAGGATGTAACCTTAATTAAAACAGTATATAATTATTAACAAATTTAGCATATTAATGTTTGTATGTACCTTAAAAAGCAGTTTGTTTTTAATATTTAAACGTAGAACTTTTGGTACTAACTAAACCGACGAAAATATTTTCTGTTAATTTTCCAATTGTCATTGATTTTTGCCTACATTGTCATTAAGTCAGTGACATTTTCGTTTACTTTACAATCATAATTCATTTTGTAATTTTTATTGACAATATACATATGTATGTATGTGTATTTACATAATTTCTGAAAAACACCTTTGTTAAAACAATATTTATATATGTATGTATAGACAAACATTTATAAACGTATGCACACACAATACATACAAAACTGATAAAATATTATAAAATAATAAAAAAAACAAATAAACTTTAAAATTATTGATCAATTTGTAATAATGACTTATACGTATAACAGAATATACTTAGATATGAGGCAATTTTGGTTGATTACGTACGCACACATTCAAATGGCAACGGGTCTCGTCTGATATGATGATTTTTTAGCAATATCTTACGATTATTTTCATATAGAATTAACAAGTTGTTGATGCTGCTTATATTTGTTTTGATTCGTGCACTAACTGGACCCTGCTAGCAGATTGGCCCAATTGTTTTCCCATCGGTTGATATGTAACATTTAAATTCAAAGTATACAATTACCTTTTTAATTTTCGTTAGTTATATTTTTCGTTGTATCGTTCACTGAACTTCTATACCATATAATGGGTTGAAATTTTTTAAGCGTCATTTTGTATCCAATCCTACAGTTAGAGTTGTACGAGTGCTAAAGTGTATTTAACTAAAGAAGAATGTTAAATTTGAATTTGATTGAACATACTTCTTGATATTTTTCTTCTGTTATTTAGTTGGGTGGCGTTTCAAGTGCGTGCGGTTATGCTTTGCTAGTGTGATAAAATGTTGTTGGTCACGCTATGCCAGATAGACTATTGAATGTAAATATTAAATTTGGTTACAACATTATTGTCAAGATGTTACTATAGCAGCAAAAGTAAAAATGAAAACAAAAAATTATATTTCTGTTAAAAGAGACGACTTCGCTCTTTTAAATTTAATTTTGCGAATACCAACATTTAAGAAAGTAAAAATAATATTTTTATATATTATATAAATTATATTTTAAAAACTTTTTAAAACTATTGAAATATGCGTTAACAAAATCTTCTGTGCAGAGTAAGTCTGTTTATTTATAGATTTTGAAATTATGATCTTTATTTGGTTTAAAATTATGAACTTTTCAATTAGACTTTCTTTTAGAAATATATACATACGTTGTGTTAATACACATGGCTTAAAATTTTTTGACAATTTTTAACAAATAATTTATTTTTGTGTATGTATCAACCAACATATGCAGTATTTATTGTGGTAACTAAATAGTAAATACATACATTCATGTGAATTCGCAATAGCATTTTTCGTTCTAAAAATCGAGTTTCTTTTTTTATGCCTTATGCTTTTTATGCCTTATCCCACTCGTATGACGAAAGTATGTGGGTATGAAGAAATGCAACCCTTTTTATTATTCTGTAAATATGTAAATATATGTAGAAATGTATATGATATGATGTGTTTTTGCCCGTATTATTTTACAATAAATAGTAGCATGTATCCTGTATTGATAATTTACTTTGTAAACGCACAAGGAAAATAAATCCAGATGTTTAGTTGTATCGAATTACTTCCTTTATAAATGTGTCGTCTCATGTAAGATTTAAAATATACACAGTGGTTAAAAACTTAAATAGGGTTTGCAGATTCTGAATGGTTGCTGGATATTACTGAAATTCTATACGCCTTAAGTAGAACGATATTCAAATATATATAATCCATATTGATAGTTTGTGTTATAATTTAGTAGAGACAGTATTCCCCATTCGTTACATAAAAGATGAACTAAAAAGAAATTCATTACTTCTACAATAGGTGGCTTAATCATATTTAGCTCTCGTTATATACATAAGTGAGATTAAATTTCGTTAGATGTTGTAAGAAAAGATGAGATTTTTTGCTAAAAAAAAGTTGTTCGATAAAAACTCACCATTCTGTAAAATAATTTAATTGATGTTGTTATAGGACACTTTTTTTTTATATATCATGCTGTTAACCTTTATACAATATCTTATGGTTACCTTTAATAAGCTGACCTTGAATATATTGTTTAGAAAGATAAATGGGAATTTGTTGGTTATAATTTTTAAAATGTGTAAACACTATATTTTTTACTATTGTTAAATTAATTATGAAATAAGGTATATAAAAGGCAAAATTATAAAATAGTATATACTGTATGTAAGTATATGTATGTACACATACATAAGTATTTAATGTACCTTTGTTTGTCTTACCTATAGTGCACTTATATTTATTCTAAATTTATGTGATGACATTGTTCTCTATTTATAATTTTCTGTTAAATTAACAGACAATCAGCAACGAGCTGTGTCATCGTCATTTTTATAATCGTTATCATCATTATGAAGATATTAGCGTCATTATCTCTCTCACTTAGTTAAATGTTAACCAGATTTTTAGTGATTAAAATTAAAAAGAAGAAACATAATCAAACAAACCATTATAAATAAAGTTTAAAAATAATAACGCCAACCTATTAATATGCAAATATTGAATTATTAATTAAAAATAATATTTGAAATTTGTTTGTGACATACAATACTTATTGTTAACCCTGAATCAGCATTAAATGCTAAACAAATAAAACGTTTAAATTATAATGAATTTAAGTTTATTTTCACAACGCAAATGTTGTATTTTCTAATAATATTTATTTAAAAAATAACATTTCGATTTTGAGGTGTAGCTTTTGCATGAGTTAAAGTTTTCAACAATTTTACTTTTCGTATTAAATTACATACCTACCTAATGTGAATTATTATTTTCTGTTCATCAACGTAAATTTCACTTTCATTTCAATATGATTTCATTTTACTACAAAAGCTTTGCAAAATCATAATAAGAAACTACTTAAGATGCTGTTATCGAAACAGAAAACAAAAAGTCTCGAAAACTAAAATCAAAATCAAGTTAATTTCAGTAAAAGATTAAGACAAACAAGTGAACAAAAACAGTTCAAAATTCAAGTTATTCTTGAATTGTTGAGAAAACACGAGTAAAAAGTAAAAATAGGTTGAATGAAAAGAAGGTGGTAAAAAAACTTTCGCTACCTACCTAGCAGGTATTATTATTTAGTTGTAGTTTTATGCCCTCATTCTTTCTATTGCTTCTGCTTTAATCTTTTCAAATTTAAATCTTAAGACCATTTTCATCTTAATAAGAAATTCTCCAAGAATACATCAATACATTTTGTCGACTATGTGATACATATGTAGAAACGATACTAAAGAAGGTGTAACTATTTAAAAATAGATTTTTTCTAATTTAAAAATATGCATTAATTATATATTATTATTCTTAATCTTGTTTTGAAGCTTTTTATGTTAACTATCTTGTGAAAAAATTCAATGGTTTTCCTTAATCTTTCTTTTAATTTTTTTCCAACTTTTTCCTATTTTTGTGATTTTAAATCGATTTACTTTTTATACTTTTCGAAACTTTACGATTCACAGTGTCTGTTAACATTGACTGTGAAAAAAAAATATAAAACTTTCGTAGCTAATTGCACACTCATAGCAGTTCTTTACCTATTTGATAGCCACTGTAAAATGGCAATTTTCTAAACAGTGTTATGTGTTATTACAAAAATACATTTTAAAATTTTTTCACAATCTTACGACACTGAATTAATGTTATTTTTTAATTTAAATTTAAACACACATTACACTTTCATTATGATTTGATGTGATGTATATTTGTGCTGATTTCGAAAGAATATAGAAAATATTGTATGTATATTGTAAAAGTACTACGTAAGCGTTAAGATTGTTAAAAAATAGTTAATTTTTGAAGATGTCTGACAAAAATTCAAAAATATTTGACAGAGTTAATGAAAAACACTGCTTGATGAAAAAAAAAAACACGAACTTTAAAACCTCAGTATATGTATGTACAGTTTTTTACATGTCAGTATGTACATTTTAATGTTTAATGGCCTAGAGCGAAATTTTCAAAGTCTAGTTGATGTTTCTTTGTTTCCTATTTAAAATATTTTATTTTATTGTTTTATATTGTATGTGTGTGTTGAGAAATATTGTTTCCTAAAACCCTGTCTGCTAAAACCAATATTTTTAATGAAATCCACATATATATTTTGTTATAGTAACTAATGAAAAAAAAAAATATTAAAAAAGCAGTTCATTAAACTTGACACAAGTTTGTTTGTTCATAACAAAAATTTCATAAATTATAAAAATCAAATACCAGTTAATATACACTCGGAAAAAAATAGATCTCATCGATTTCGTATGATTAGTTATTAAGTGACGAATTTGTTTCAGTTTTGTTAATTGAAAACCAATTAATTCAATTTGAATCTCTCTCAGTGTACGCGATGTTTATGAGAATCAAAGACTTGTTTTTGGGGATGACTTTTATACGAAGTTTAATTATTATATTATGTGGACATTTTTTAATAATATAATAAATTATAAATTCCAAAAATAAATAATTCTATGCAAACGAGTTATATAAATATTAAAAAAAAATTATTAATTAAACATTTTTCTTGTACAGTAATATTGCTTTTTATGTTTACATTGAAAAAATTAAATAAAAACATTTCTATTCATCATTGTTTTGTTAGCATCATCATCATTCTTTGTTTTGTTCCTTTTCATCTATATTCCTTTTTTTTTATTTATTTTTATCTAATTTTAGATTGTTTTCTTTTTTTGTTATTATTTTAGTTGGTGGTTTTGGTAAATGTTTTCTTTTGCAACGTGCAGCATAATCTCTAATCTTTAAGTATTTTTGCATTTATTATAATAAACAATAAAACTAAATAAAATAAAATTAAAAAACACATTTTGAAAAAAAGCCAATCTAATGTTGTATTTTATAAATGTCTGCTCTAATAATATATATATACATACATACATATATATCAACACATATAAACACTTCATGTGTACTGTACTATGACAAGGAACACTCAGCGAAATTCATTTAAAAATCAACAAATAATTAATTTTTTTTCATTCTTAATAAACAAAGTATATCGTACTAATTTTGTAAAATTTTGATGTTCTGCAGGGGTCAGCACTCAAAGTGTTACCATATAAAAACGCTGCAATATTTTGGATTTGAATTATTTCTTTTGATTTAATAATCTCAGCGTTTTTAAGAAGAATGTTTTGTTTGATGTATCAATTTTATGGCGAATGATTACATCGGTTCTGTGCGTTTGTGTATAAATATCCATGGAATATAGTGGCTTTGTTATGAAGAAGTAAAGCTAATATTTTTTCTGTATGCACGGTTGATGTTTCCCAGCTAAGTACAGACCAATAAAACTGTTGCAATGTGATATAATACGCTTTTAAACATGTTTAAATAATATAACAATCCGATACTTATCCAAAAATTGATCATATACATATGTATATTCATATTTGCCTTATGACTCCAATAACTGTGTAACAGTTCGAAACTATGCAATGTAATAAATAGTGAATTTACAAATACCTCTAAAAGTATCATAATAAACTTATTGAAATTTTTGTACTTTTAGGAAGAAAAATAAATAAAAGTTCAGTTAATATAATCCTTCATATATTCAAGGCCATTTCAAAAGATTTTGTTAGTCATATTGTTCTATATAAAAATGCAATAAATACCCGTCGTGTCTGGTACTTTAGACTCGTAATTTATATAAATTTTAATACAAAAAACGACCAGCAGGGTTTCTAGCATCAATTTCGGCTTGCATATATATAAACTTATTGTCAATTTTTATTAAATTTGTCTTAAATTTGTGACAATATACCTTACCTCCAGCAAATGAATTTTTCTGCCTAAAACAGATATTCTTCGTTAATGTTACAATATTTTTATGTAAAATTTTTACACACGAATATTGTTTCGATCTAGTATAAAAAATCATAAATGTAAATTTGAAACACATACATACATGTGTACATTGTGTATTTTATAACAGAATAATACCATATTTATAGTATTATAAATAAATATAACCTATAACTATATACATCTGTATAAATAATATTTTAAAATATATTAATTTCAAAATTGTTTGTACACAGCATATATGTAACAGCCATAATTTAGAAGAAAACAAAATATGATTGAAGAAACTGAATAAAATTTCGCTGAGTGTTGCTTTTAACTTAATTTAAGTACTCCTCAACTAAAGGTACCAAAAAAAATTAGAAGCTTAAAGTTTTTTAGATTAATATGTACATATATATGGAGAAATCACTCATTGCATCTCATTACCAAGTACATATTTATTTAATATTACTATGAATACTAGAAAAATAAAAATTGTAATATGTTTTACTTAATATAAGATTTAAACGAGCTCCTATTATCACTACCACAGCTATAAAAACTACTACTACTGTACTACTACATACACCACTACTACTACTACTACTACTACTACTACTATTGTCACCACCTCAACCACCTGTAGTAACTACATATCTAAAGAATTAATTTATTTACCAGTACAATATATAAATATATGTATACATAATATATTATTAAAAGTCTTATATTTATCAATAACAATAATCCAATGAAAACGGGCTGTGTACCTTATATGTAAAAACGCATTCATTTTATTTATTAATAATTAACCAAAATATGTAGAACTTAAGCATTTTTATGTTAAAATACATATAAACGCATACAAGAAGTCTACCTTTTTAAAACTATTATTGACAATAAAACAATTAACCTTAAAAAACGTAACTTTTATATTATTTTGTCTAATAGCTCCCATTAATATCGCACACTTAATTTAGTACAATAGTTTGATATTAAAAAATGTAATGTTTACGCTGTAAGAAACAAACTCTATTTTGAAATATTTATTTTCAAATAATTAATTTTTCCATTAATAAGATAAAATAATTTTCAAAGCCATTGTTACTTTAAAGATTTTTGTAAAATCTTTAGAAATTTTTATCTTTCTTTAAGTGTAAACATTACCAGCACAATTTCTGTTAATATGTAAACTGACTTTTAGTATTTAATTGTTTTTTTTTTTTTTTTTTTTTTTTTTTTTTGTTAAGAAACCAATCCGAAAAATTAACATATTTTAGATATTTTATATATACATACATACTTCAATTTTCATTTAAAACAAATCGACTAATTTAATACAGAACATATTCCATGTATTTTGTGTCTTCATCAACGGCTGATTTGTGCAAAAAGAAATTATTTGTCATCATATATATACGTTTGGTTTTTCTTCTTTTTTATAATTGTAAAACTGTTAAACAAAAAATATACACAATTTATCTGTGATAAAATAATATAAAACAAAAATAATTCAAGCAAAAACTAATTGTATTGTAAATTTAATATGTCATAATAACTGCTGTTTTGTAGTACATATCTATATAATATTATATCCATACATTTATTAGATCAATTGTAGTTGTACCAAAAATTACAAACAAAACAAAAAACTAATTTAGTAAAATTAAACGGGTCTTTTTGTTATAAATACTATGTTGTTATTACTTTTTACTTGTTATAATTTAGCTTCTACTTAACAACCATTTATTAATTAATCTATAATCTTCAATAAATTATTTAAAAACGCTTTACATGATATATATACATGCGAGTATAAATGATAAAACAATGAACGAACAAAGTTATTTCAACACTCACAACATATCTTCTATTTTACGATACCATACACACGATATTATTAATCTTTTATATAACAATAAAAGAAAAGCAAACAAAAAATAACTTTTTAATATATTTATTGTATGTACATATATGTATGTTTACATTAGAATTATTAATTAACAACTTTGTTTTAGTAATGCTTTTAAATGGGAAAACAAACAATATGACTGCTCATTTATAGAATTTTAAATGCCAATGTGACTTTTTTTGTTTGCTTTTTTTATTTTAAAATTATTATTAGCAAAAAATGTACTTTTGTATTTGTTTGTATTTTACCATTTTTAATTACCATTTACATTTTATTTATTAAGCTTATTGTTAAAAAAATATAAGAAATTTTTATGGTTGCATAAACAAAAACGAAATAAATATGTTTAAAATAAAAATTTTAAAAATTTTAAACCATACATTTTTTGGTTGTTTTAATTTCCTTTAACGAATGTTGTTGCTATACTTTCTCTCTATAAATATATAAATGTGTGTGTGCGTGTGTGTGAAAATGCTCCTCAATTCCTAGACTCTTATTTTACTGCTCTCTTTTTTTCTACTTTTAAAAGGTCATTTGTCATAATTTCCTTTGTTCCTAAGAAAATATGAAGTACAAACGTATGTTTATAAATATATTTTTTCTTCTATACATCTTTATCACATTTTAATTTCATGCGTTTTTTTCTTCTTCTTCTTATATTTTACATCTACCATTTTTTCTCTTGTAACTTTGTGTCCTGGTGGTTAATTAAAAAATGAATATAAAAAAATTGTTTTTTCTTGGTTCTTTTTATTAAACTTGCACGCAATTCATTAAAAGGCTCATTAGTTTCTTTTTGGCAATAGTTTTAATATGTTTTAATAAAAGCAACTCAAACAAATTTATGTAAGTATAATATGTAATTGTGATAATATTTCGCTTTACAATTTGCATGACCACATAAATAAAGATTTAAAAAAATCTTCTGGTTGGTTACACTTGTTCACAGTAATTTTTAAATGGATTTTGTATGGCAAACGAACTTTTTGAAAACCAATAATCATCTGAAAGTCTAATAGAACGACCAACAACCTTTAGATATTTTTGTTGATTGTTATCAATATAAGACACATTTTTAAAAGACAATATACTTAATGACTTCCGCAATAACAGTTATATCTTTCCTCTTCGAAGCCAGTTTTTTTTTTTATTTATTTATATTATATATATTATTTATTTAATAGCACGACAGAAATTTCGTTTTACATACAAAAGACATGTTATTGATCATTTATTTAATATAGATTTATGCTTTTTATTGGTTTCAATTGGGTTAATATTATCGTTATCTACAAAAAGCAATATATTTTTCAAAAACTTTTCTTATAAAACTTCAACTTATTTCGATGAAATATATTTTCTTATTGATATTACAGTTTGAAACACTCCCAAAAACTAACCTCAAAAAATAATATAATATAAAAATAAAATATAAAAACTAAAACTTTTAAAATCATTTTAACGGCAACATATTTTTATAATAATTAAGAAAGGTAAAATTCAACTGGGAGAACAAAAAATAAATATAAAACAACAAGAAAAAATTGCCAAAATCTTAACAATTATCACCACAACTACCAACAGTAAAAAAAGAACATGATAAATTCAAATCATACGGGTACAACCCGCAGACCATTTTCAAGAAATGGACCGTCATCTTCAAGAAATCATCGGGGACGTATGCTTTTTTCGCCGCACCACAACCATTCCTATCAACAGCAACTACAACACAATAACAATAATAATAACAACAACAATAGTAATCACCATTTACTATCTGCTCGCTCCAACAATCATGCCAACAATAGCAATTTAAATGGTTCAGTTAGTGGTAACAGTTCGGGTGCTCCATGGTATAACAACAAGGATAATACAAGTAACAACAACAATGTGGATGCCTGGAATACACTTGGGTAAGATATTTTAATTTCAATATTTATTTTATTTATAAAATTATAATTACTATAATATTAAGTATACATTACTTGGACCGCAAGTATAAAACCATTAAATTTCCTTTGTTATTCCCTAAAAATAATTTCCCAAATAAAAAACAATTCCTAACTCCTTACAAAAATCTCTCTTTCTCTGTCAAAATAATCCATGCTTTAGGTTAAAGGGTGAATTTTGTAATAAAATTTTTAATTAAATCTTTAAAAAAATATACATATTTAACAATAAACAAAGTGTGTTGATCTACCAACTACACCATTTCCAATTTTAAAACTTAAAACTGCACATCCTTCATACTATGACAAAATTTAATCATTACTTATGTTGTTAATTTGAAATGACATATAATGCTGTATTATAAAAAATCAGTATATTTAGTGTATTACTTATAAAACTCTAATTAAAAAAATGTTTGTAATATTGCACATAATACAGACCATTTTTAACTTTTTATTAACGCAAGTATTTTTAAGAGTACAGCTTGGTTGTTGTTTTAGTAACCTTTCATAATTAGAATGGTTATATAAATCTAAATTATAAGCTGCCTTGCTTTACATTATTTTAAATCAAATAACCATTGTTTCGCATCGAACGTCTTTGTCATTTAACCTCAATCAAGCTGTTGCATATGGTTGTCTGCATAATTTATAACTTTTGACAATTGATAGAGCGCGTACTTGTCGGTCGTACTTGACCGAGTTTTGAAATTATGTATTAAGTATCATCCGCGTGTTTCGAAGAAAAACCGAAAATAACGTAGGCAAACGTAATGAGAACTATCTATTTAAAAAATGGATTACTTTTTACCACATCTTATAGCATTATGTTGTAAAGAATGTTTCTTATTTTTATAATACATACATATTTATAAGAAAATTTATTGCTTTTTAATGTTCAAAATTGGAAATGATGTCGTCGTTATGTAATTAATATTTAAATCATTTGGAAATGAAATATTTTAACTTAAAACATAATAACAAAAAGAGAAAAAAATTAAATTTGATATGAATTCTTACTACTAAAATGTACAAATATTTGCTTCATTTCCACTCAAATGTTTCTCACTAAAATTCATTGCAAATATTCACAGTTTTTTGTGTTTCTTCTCTTTTTCACATTAAATCAATTATTTACTATTTTTTAAAATTTTATTTTTCATATTTTTATTTTTTTTATCGTTAAACCTTAACTTTAACGTTATGTTTCGTTGTTGTTTAAATAAATTGGCATTTAAATAATTGTATTATACGTTAATATCATTTAAAAGTGAAATAAAAAGAAATATATTGCTATTCAATATCTAATGGGAGTTAATCGTTGTACACCTTGAAATAATTTCATGTTAATAATTAAAAATAAAAAAAAATAAACAAATTAACAAACCATTTCATAAAAAGCTCTTTATTTTATTTGTAGTATTTCTAAACAATACTTGTCATAGTTAAAATTTAAAAAAGTGAATTTAAAAGAATTTGCATGAAAAGCACAAATGAAAATAATCAATTTCTCTTTTGTTTTATATTCTAAGTTTAATTCTATATTATTTTCTTTCCGTAGCAAATTAACTATATTTTCGTTTCAATTTGAAAAATAAAAAAATACTTATTTTTATAAATAAATGATTATAAATATTTATAAACTACATATACATAATATTGTACTATTGTCATTTCATTTCGTAAAAGTCTATGTTTTAGTTTTCAATTTAAACTTTTCTCTTCAATTAGTTTGTCTTTGACAAGAAAAAATTTAATATTTTGCAATATAAAAATTAAATTAAATACGAATACCAGTATAATAAATACACTTAATATACAATTTAATAAGGTACACATTTTGTGGAATTTTTATGATTTTTGTTTTGATTTTGGAAAGCTTTTTATACAAAGCATGTTACGGTTTCTTTAAATTGTTTTTATTAGTTTTCTTTTTATTTTACAGTTGAAAATATTTATTTTTGAAGTTCTTTTATGAATTTTCTTTCCGTCTATTAACACGAAGATTAGTATAAATTATCAAAATAAATTGATAAAAAACTCCTAACTAAAAATATATTAAAATGGTGCATTTATTTTAACAGTTTTTTATATTTTTAATTTGAAATAATTGCCACAACATATATACATACATACTATATGTTCGAATTGAATTACTAATTGCCAAATTAAAGTGTAATATTGTACAAAAACTAATTAAAGTTCTCTTCATTCTCCCTAAAGTCGGAAAATCGAAAATGTGAATATTAAAACATCGAAAAAATAATTTAAAATATTGTCTGTTATTCGTTACTACACTATCCCATCCTATTGGCAACTTGTTATTGAATCTCAAACAACTGTGTGGGAGGCATCTCTTAAATACCAAAATCGTCATTCTTTGAATGATGGAAACACGTTTTAATTTCACAAGTATCTTCAGAAACTCCACGACTTAATTGTACTACTATTTATAAATATTTGGTTATAGATTACTCTAAGTATTTTTTTATGTCATAAAAAATATTGGTAAAATAAATGCACTTTCATGTATTAAATGTCATAGGATTTCTGGTCAAGGATCAGTGGTGATTTGAATTTATAAAAGTAGAACATTGAATAACTGAAAGAGGCAGTGCTTTTCTTGCATTTTTATTCTTCAGTTGAAAAAATGCAAGTTATAGACTCTTGCAAATTTTTTTATATTTGTAGAACATTTATAAACATTGTTGTATTGTTTTGAAAACTACTCATAATAATAACAATATAAAGTTTGATCCTTTGAATCGAACATTCATTTAATTTCATTTTATTTGATTGTTTGATTTGATTGATTGTTCCTTCCATTTATTTTGTTTGTGCTGTCTTTTCGCTCATTTGACTATTATTTCCTTTATTTAATTGTATTTTAAATATATGTAGTTTTCTTTAAAGGAGCCTAATTTGTGTGCTTTTTATAGAATTGAATTTGTGTTGATATAGTGTATGGGATCATTACTAATGCAGTATAAGAATAAATTGTTCGTTAATTTTTTCAAATAATGTTTCTATTGTCCGCTTTTTAGTTTTCATTATAAATAATTTTTAATGAACTTAATATTTTTGCAAAGTAATAAATAATATGTAGAAATTTTCTTTATAAATTCTGTTTATGTACATTATAAATAGGGACACTCACATTAAATTATATTCAATATTGTTCTCAAAATAATAATCCCGTATATTTTAAATCCTTTTTTTTTTTCTTATTCATAATTTTTGATTTCATCTAAATTACTTTATATATTAATGCCTGAAACAATTGAAATTATTAGAAATCATTTTTCGAGTGAATATTTTCAATATCGCACATTAATTAGTCAAATATAGCTGGACAATAACTTTATTGTAGTAACTCTTTTATTAATATACATTTTGATCTAATTTTTAGGAGTTTTAAAATTATAAAATCATTAATTAATAGCACAGGAGGCTATGTGGCATGTTGCATTATCGTTTTGAAATGAAGTATTGCCAATATCCGTTTGATACAAAATCCTATCAAAAAAAAAAAAGGAAAAAAACCTAAACTTGAAACATAATGTGCATTCATGTTTAAAACCTTATTTATGCAACTGTATGATTTGGAACAAAAAATATTTTTTTTTAATTTCGCATATGATCTTTGTTTTTAAGGTTCATATACAAACATTCAGTTTTAATGGTATTAAGTGCTATTTATTGATATTAACATTGACATTTCTAACCACAAAAAGCAACACTAACTTGTCGATTCAGAAATGTGTTTCTCGTTCAAAGTTCATCTTCCTTTATTCATAGTTCCGCAATTCTTTTGATTAGAAACCTTAATGAGATCGAATAGATTTTGGTGAACATCCATATATAGTGTGCCTTATTGCTATAGTTTAGTACAATGTCTATATAGATTGAATTCAGTTAAGTTTTAAGATTACAAAATAAAATTTCAATAATTTCAGTCTATTGTTAGTTGTTTTTATTATACATTTGTTTCGTTCAATTGATAAACTGTGAGTGTCTCTAATGTTACATACAAAACTACTTAATTGTGTACATTTACTTCATAATATGTTATTCTGCGTTATACGACATTAACAAAAAAAAAAAAAAATACACAATATTTCCTTAACCAAATTCTGTGTTTTGCACAATGCAATGTTGTTGAATGATTGTTTTTTCTTGTTTAGAATTTGATTTAGAGTCCAGATTTAAATGAATTAACTAACTACTTTGCATATTTATAAACATATTATGATAAATGTTTATAAAAACGATTATATAAACGAAATGATGGGTATACATAAGTATTACATACGTACATATGTATGTAAATATATATAATTAGTTTAATCAGACGGCGTTTTCCTGATTCGAAACAAATGGAAGAAAGTAAAAATGAAAATAAAATCGAAGTTGAACATTGCAAAGACAGCGATTTTTCAAATAAGCCATACATATTAGAGCTCCCCTAGAAAGTGTTACTTACAAATTTAATTTTGTTTAAATTGTTTTTTTTTTTTTTGGTTTGTCATAAAATTAATTACTTTATTGGTTTTATTATTTTTCCTTTATGTAAATGCTCAAGTTTAAACGCATTTTAAATTTAGTTTTAACACAAAAATAACTAAAGAAAACATATTGTATTGTGGTTAATTTTTAAACAAAAAAATAAAATTTACAAAATTTTCTCTTTATCCATATATAGATATTAATACTTTAATATTAGTAATTTATAAATGTATTTTAAATTATTAAGTACAAATACAAACATACAATTATCGAAAAAAAAAATATAATCCAATTTAATGAAAAATTATATGAATTTATTTCCTTTAAATTATACATATTTAATAATTTAAAGGAAAATTTATTCCTAATATTTTTGTATTTGTGTTTATATTATAACTTTTCACATACTTGACCACATAGAACTTATCTTTCCATATATTCCTGAGAAATAATCAAGGAAATTACTTAAATTTTATTTACCCAAAATGTGATCATGTTACCTCGCTTTATTTTAATCTCTAATTAAATTTACAAATTATTTTTAGTTTTGCATTTGTGCACACTACGCCTTATTATATAGAAATGTGTTTTAATTACATCTGAATGTTTTAGTAACAAATTAATTTGCAAATAAAAAAAAAACCAAAATATAATATATCCTAACGTTATAATGTTTCTTTTAAAATAATTATTAAAAACTGTGTGTACATAAATTAACAACAGTTCGCATTTCTTTACATAAAAAATTATATACAGAATTTATATTTGTAAGCTTAATATGCAAAAGTTAATTGTATTCCTCAACATTTATACACACACTTATTTTTGGTAACGATCGGTTGTTTGTGAATTGATATTTCTTAATAATTACATTTTGATTTTATGCTAGAAAGAAAACAAAACTGTGCAAGGACACACGAAGTCTAGATCAAAACCAAAGATAATGTAATAATTTTTTATTTACGGTCACTTTACCGTTAACTTGAATTTTAAATTTAATGATATTTGAATGTTTCCAACCATTATTAAGTTAAATTAAAATTTCATAAATTTAAATTTGAATATACAAACATACATAGTTTTGTATTACATGCATTTATTAAAATCACATTGTGTCCTAAAGAAAAATAGCTCACATTCTTTCTAGTATTTTTTAAATACTAATAAATTTGTACTGCTTTCTGGCGTCATTCTCTTCATTTATGTATGTAAGTTTGAATTTTTGTTTCAATATTTACCTATTTTTTTAAATCTTTTTTTTTTGCAAAATTATTATTTTTTTAATTATTTTTTTAAATCTTTTTTTTTTTTGCAAAAATGATTTTGTTTACATAAATCAGTGTCATTGTATTAGAAATTTTCATTTCGTATTAATTTTTGTAAATGATAAATAATTCGTAGTGTGCATTATATACAAGATAAAAATAAATTACAATTTCAATTTGATAATCAATAATGGTAACGTAAATGACGGTAATAAAAGCAACGTAATAAAACACAAACTAAATTTAATTAAAGCAAATTGTATTTGTAAATGTTTAATTGTATGTGTGTATATAACTTTTATATAAACGTATTAATTATTAATGATAAAATAATTTAAATATTGCATTTTGGCATTTATATATATTTTATATTATTTTCTTTTTTTCGTTTTTTCTTTCTTCTTCATATATTTATTGAATTTAAAACTAAAAAAATAAAAAAAAATCTTTAAAATCAAAAACGAAACAAATATTTAAACCATTTTGTATGTGTGCAAAAATAAAAAACAAATATTAATAACAATAAATATATATATATATATATATACATATAAAAACGTATATACTACATATATGTATTACCGTAAATGTTAATTCATCACTAAACAAAACAAAAAAATAATGATAATAATAATATATATATATAATAATAATGATAAAATAACTAAAAAAAATAAATAAATATTATTGGGTCATGTTTGTTTATATATGTATACGTAATTTCTTTTTTCTCAATTAAACTACAAATTTCAACTACCACCACCTATTCTCTATCACTGCATTAAACCATAATTTATACATTTTTAATAAACTAATAAATTGAATCTAAAATTTATGTTTTAAATTATAAAAAATGTTATTACTGAAAAAAAAATTATACCAATATACATATAAATTAATAACTACCAGTGATGTACAAACCAATAACAATGGAAGTTGTTCTACTAGTAGCAAAGATAATCACTACAGTAACAATAATAATAATTCCCATTTTAATCATCTTAATAAGAATCACTCACATCAATTTTATAATCATAATTACCATCATAATAATAATTACAATAACCATCAAAAACATAACCATCAAAAAAACCAACACCACAGTCAAACCAATAGTAGCAATAATAGTAATTTTAATAATGATAATATTTGTGTCAGTAGTTCTGTCCAGCAACAGCAACATAAACAATATACTTCCTCCCTAACATCTTCGACGGTGGCTGTATCGCTACATAATGCTGATGCTTTGCACGGTTCTAGTCCTTTAATGTCTCTTAACCACAATAACAATCAGACATCATCATCATCTTTATCACCTTTAAGCAATTTGTCCAATATAGCCAATTTACAGTCCACCTCTATTAGCACTATTGTTAATGCAAATAAGACAAGTAATTTGAAGATTTCTACCCTATTATCCTCTCCGGAAATGCGCTTAACTTTAAGAACTTTGTCACCAAATAATTCTGTAAGAAATTCCCACACAAATCATTTAATAATGTCCCCCATTTTGAATAAAACAACTATGAATATCCCTACAAATAATCCAAGTCTTTCCCACCAAAAGATCCATTCCAATAACCACAATCACTACGAACAACAGCAACAGAATCATCGTAGTATTTGTAGCACTTCGTTGTCTAACACTAACAATAATAGTAATTATAATCATTATACACAACAAGCCCAACAAAATGCCTCTTACTCCTCTTCCTCCTCTTCCTCCTCTTCCCATATACAAAATAATTACCATCGTTCACAAATCCAACCTCATTATCATGAAAAGTGTAATAATCACACATCATTTAATAATATTCACCAACATCCCATCCACCAACACCATCACGAATATCAATACCATAATCAGTTGTCACCACCTTTAACATCATTATCATCAACTAATCATAACCAATCCCTTCCGCTAACAAATTCAACAACTACTTCAAATTTACATACAACCAATACAACAACAAATAGTAATTGTACTGATGATGTGAATGTAAATTCTTGTAATGACATGATTCCTCAACACGCACAACAACAACAACAACAACAACAACGATTGAAACAACATCATCATCATCATTATCAACGAACTCGCCAACAATGTAATACAACACCAATGTCTTCCCAACCAACGATAACAACATTAATGTCACCAATGATGTCTTCTTCACCATTACCACCAATAACTACTTCGACAACACATATCGATGACGATGCAAATAATGGAAATTTCCTAACAACCACCACTAATTTTAAATCCGACGCATTCTTAACAATGGCAACGAATAAAAACACTTGTATCGTCTCAACCTCAACAAATGCCATTAAAAAAAACTCCCCACCTACCCAACGTAATGATAACAGCAACAACAATAGCAATCATATTCACCACCATCATCATCAACACCAGCAGCAAGCTGGTAATATTATTGGTTCTCAATCGTTGCAACAGCAACAACAACAGCAGCAGCAGCATTATCATGGCCCAAATTATTATAATGGTCGTAGGGGAATAAATTTGCACGTCAACAGTGATTTCAACAATTTCAATCGACGTGGCAACTCCAGCGGTGGCAATGGTGCCTCAGTGATATCGTCACATCGTAATGGTGGTGAATTTAATCAATTCAATGATCGTTACAATCATAACCGAAATTATAATGGTATCAGTAGCAACAATAGCAATAACAATAATGCCTCAAACTCAGGATTATGTGATAGAACTGTTCAAAACAACAATTTCAACACTTTGGTGAGTAAATGATTTCTTAAAGATACTATTTCATTACTCACAAATGGTTTCAATTACCACTTGTTCTTTCAGCATATGGATGGTTACGTACCGGCTAATAACAATTCTCGAATTACTGATAACAATGATGGAAATGCTAATTTTCCGCTTGGGAACACCAATAATGGCAATAACCGTAGTGTAAATGGAAGTAATAATTCATACAGCCGCTCGCAGTACTACCATAATAACGGCAACCAATTTAATAATGGTCCATCAACATCTGCTTCCGCTTTAGCAGGGAATGCCGCACTATTGGATGGTCCCTCATCGAGCGCTGGAGCAGGAGGGGGAATTTCAGGATCCAATAGTTCTCTAAATAATTCCAATATATTGAAATCGGATAGTCCGTCTAGGAAACGTAGGCGTATATCAGGTCGTATGCCCAGCCAATCACCGCCTGCTATTTGGGAACAAAGACGTTCACCGCGCACTTTGGTAGATATTCAACACTAAACGTTTTGTTTTGTGCGAAAATAAACAGTTTACATACATATATGTACGTGTATTTTTAAAATTTTTCAGTTACAACAAGGAAGCCCACCAATTAGAAGACCTCGTCTCAGGGACTCTGGTACAGTTGCACAAAATGCGAACTACTTCAATAACGGATATCATAATTCTCACCAGCAACAACAACAACATAATCACCAGCAACAGCAATTACAACAACATGCTAATCATATTAACCAACAATTTATTCAGCAGCAGCAACAGCAGTCGGCACAACATCATCCTACGTGGGAATTGGCAGCTGCAGCAGTTGCAGCTAATAATGGTAACACTGGGCCTTCAGTTGCACTTATTCATACTCCGCCGCCACCACCACCCACCCATCACCATACTCAAACTCAAAATCCAACAGCATTGCAACCTCAACCACCACCTCTTATGGTGGATTTAAATCAAGTTCCCGTCAGTTTATCGCTTCGTCATGCAGAACCAATATGGGCTTCAATCTGCACGTATCCTGCCCAACCGCCACAACCTCGTCTAGCCCCCTGTCATCTTCATAGTATATATACACAGCCATTCACTGCTCAAGCTGCCTGTAGTTCACATCCTCATGCGCAGTTCGCTTCCAATACTGCCGGATTTTCGGCGGCTGCCAGTGCACCCATACAAGTTGCTCAAACTTCACAACATTTGGCCGCTGCAGCTCAACATCAACAACATCAGTCACAACAAGCGGCTGCTTTAGTTGCTGCAGCTACCGTGGCTGCAGCTAGCTATCAAAACTCTTCCCATCTGACACAGCAGCAGCGTTCAGATGCAACTGCTGCTGCCGTTGCTACACTATCGTTAGATCCGACGAGCGGGCATCATCATCACCATGCCCAGAGTGTGACAGCTGTACCGCAGTTACAGGCAACGCCTATACATTTGACTACGATGTCGGCTGCAGCTGCTGCCCATCATTCACATTCCATAGCAGCAGCAGCTGCCGCTGCAGCACAAGTTTCACAACTGTCAGCTGCACCACAACAAATTATTATCTCTACAGAAGTAAGTTAAAGAAAAAAATGACACTGACAAGTATTTTTAAATGTTTTCTATTCTGTATTTTTAAAGAGACGAACATTCCCTCCACACCGTCGTATTACCCGCTTTTGGCCAGCCAATCATCCTCATGGACCCCATCGGCATGTTTTGCCACCACAAGCTCTGGGCCCTCATCAGGCTACGCCTGTGCAAATCCAAACAACTGGTATTATAAATCCGGGATTTTTGCTCAATTTCTTGTAAGTAATAAGTATATATGTACATGGATATGATCGCAAATTAAATTAATTTTCATTTTGAATACTTTAGAGCAATGTTTCCCTTGTCACCCTATAATCAACATGAGCTTAGCTCCTCCGATTCGAGTGAAACTGAAAATTATGAAGCCTTATTAAGCTTAGCGGAGCGCTTGGGCGAAGCTAAACCTCGAGGATTGGCTCGCAATGAAATCGAACAATTGCCAAATTATAAATTCAATCCGGAAACGCATAATGGTATGTTTTTTTAGCATCTTTTTATCTATGTTAGCATTATATTAAAATATATATTTAAATATTTACAAAATTTTAGGAGATCAAACATCCTGTGTCATTTGTATGTGTGATTTTGAATTGCGTCAGATTTTACGTGTTTTACCATGTTCTCATGAGTTTCATGCCAAATGTGTTGACAAATGGTTAAGGGTAAGCGAATTCAATGTGATTTTAAGTTATTGTTAATATTGTCTCTGTTGCTCTTTTAGTCCAATCGAACTTGCCCTATATGTCGTGGAAATGCCTCTGATTATTTTGATAATCCAGAACGCCAACAGCAAACAAATCAAACAACTGCTGTAACTGGCAGTAGTAATAATAATAATAACAATACAATAGCTAATAACAATAATAATAATACAACAATTAATAACAATAACATAACTACATCAGCTTCACCAACAACTACACCGGTCCAAACAAATAACCAAACGACGGAAGCCCACTGAAAAGGATTTTGGAAAAAAATTTGTCTAATCAACAACCAACACAACGAAATTTAGTGTTTCTTTTTTTTTTTTGCTTTTGCCAATTTTATAAATCGTACGAGGCAGCATTAATCAGCCAATCCCGAGCACACAACTTCTATATGTCAAAAGATATATGTATGTATATATAAGAAAATAGTAAACAAGACGATATAATAAATAAAAAGAACATTATGCCACCAAGTTTTCTAATTGTATTAAGAAAACCAAGTTAATTATTGTGCCCTTTCTTCAATTTACAATTAGACTTAAAATACAAATTAAAATGAAAGAAAAAAAACTATTAATACTAACACTATTGCATAATTACAATGATGTATACTACAAAATACAAAAAACAGAATACATATGTATGTATAATATTTAATTTTAAATGGTTCTTCTCTTACACTATTATATATAAATAGTTTATAAATGTACTATACTCTAACGCCCCGTCTTTTTTACGTATAATATAGTCCGTAGAGTGTTCAAATAATATGTCCACTTTGTAGGTATGTATGTAGTCCACTTCGATAACACCAAAATATAAATATTGTATGTAATAAAGGCTTATTAAAATCATAAAAATAAAACATTCAATGAAAATCATTTAAAGAAAATTTTAAAAGGATTCCATCTATCATGCAAAGCAGTTTATCAGTGCCGAACACTATGAATAAATTCATTTAACGTATGTTCTAGTACATATTAATGTATTTTTTTTTTCCATTTAATAATTTAACTTGCGCTTATATTACATAATTTTCTCAATCATATTGAAATTTTCTTGTAATTTCTAATTTAATTTTATGATAGCAATATTTGAATTTCGAAAATAAAGTTAATTAAAGTATGTGATGTTCTTCAATTACAATAAACAAATGCAAAAAGAACATTATCACATAATTATCAAGTACTTTGTTTGTGTTTTGGAACAAAATTGGATAATTTTGGAAATTCGTTATCTTTAAAATGTAAACTGGAATTGGATATTAAATTATTGGATAGAAGAAAATTTTATATAGTCTGACACATTTATTTAATATTATTACTTGAGGACCAAACAACACAAAATTAATCTCGCAATACTTTTGAAAGAATTTGCAACAACATATCTGCTTATTATTATTACAAAATTTTCACTTCACAATACTGAAAACATAGCGGACTTATTATGCACACCGACTCTAAGGAACATTTTTCAGATTCACAGTTTTCAATATATTTTAAAATTTTTATTTATAATTTAATTTAATTTATTTAATATAGTTTATGAACGAACATATTTATATTTTTTTGGATATCGGTTTTTGAACATAAAAAGTTCCATTTTAACTGTTCTAAAAATCGTCTATATACATATTTAGAAACTTGTGACTTTTCACAAAGTTTAATATGTACATACATATGTATGTATGTACACAAGAATTATCGTTTAAAGAAAAACTTTAATAAAATTGTTTCCTAAAACAAACAGTGGATATTTTAAAAAGTTTTTAAAACCTTTTGGTTAAGAATCTTATTCTCTACTGCTACAAATGAAATCAATTATTAGGCTTTAATAATTTACAGTTTTTTTTATAATACACAGACTAGAAACTATGTTATTAAAAGGCTATATATGTTCCAGTTCATTACACCAAATTTTTTAACTATATGGGCGTAAGAAAAAATATAAATTCTGTTTATTTATTTCAGACTAATTAATAAAACTTTCCTTTTAGCTTACTAAAAAAGAAATACAACCATAAATATGAAACTTAAAATATTAAAGAAGCATTAATAGTGTTTCATTTTTTGAATTTAACAAATAGTAACAATAAAAATTTGTAAACAGAAAATTAATCATTTTGCCTCCCCACCCCAAAAATATATTTATAATAACAGATTTTTAATAAAATCTAAATTATTTTACACTACAAAAATGGCTTCTTTTTTAATATAAAAACTTAAACTATTCAATAATAAACGAAATTATAGAAAAAAAACATAAAATAAAAATAAAAGTAATAAACAAAAATTATATAGCAAAAATGAATTTAGGTCAAGCAGTAATGACATTGCAATACAGTAAATTTATTATTCCTACTTATTCGTACTATTCGATAATAACAAAATCCAAGTTTTATATATATTTTAAATTTTCGCACACTTAAACATTTCTTCTAGAAATAAAAAATAAATCAATGAAAAAAAAAACACATTTAAATACATATAGGGTTCATTAGAGAATGTGAAAACATTAAATAAAAATCAATAAACAAAATACATACATATTTTTCTCTTTATTTTCGAATTATACATATAATTACTTATAAACTAAAGTGTAGTTTAAAGAGCAGAAAGCTTGTGACTTGTGTGTAATAGAGTAGAAAATTTATAACAATTAAATAAAAAATATTTAAAATTTTAGGAACATGAAACCAAAACCACTGTAACAGATAAAATAAATGATGTATAAATACATACTAATTTGAAAATTAATTACAAGAATAATAATAATAATGCGAAAAAGAAACAAGAAACAAGAACAACAAATAATTATGAAATTGATTCCTGCCCTCCATTTGCAACTAGTATTTATTTATGTAAAAGTCTTATTATTACATATAAATATATAAATGATTATATATAAATATATACGAATATTTAAATTATGTAATATTAATACATAAAACAGAGAGTATATAAAATAGTTTTCATGTACGTAAAACAATAAAAAAACAAACAAACAAAAACTTTAATTATTATATTATCATAACAAATATTAAGAAAATTTTAAAATTAATTGTTTGCTTTTTATGCTAAAGTAAAGTATATGGAACACAACAGAACTAATTAAGCATAATTCAATTTAAATTTTATTGAACAAACAATTAAACAAATATATATTATATATTGTAACCTATAGACTAAAAGAAACCTTACGAAATCAACGATTTGATCTTAATCATAGTTCTTGAAATCACTTTCCCACATTTTGAAGTAAATTTATTGTAGACATATTTTTTATTGCTCTTAACTAAAGATTTGTTCTATTTTTTTATTTCTTTTAATACGAGCCATTCTCTAGTTGTGCTATTGTAATAATCATTAAAAAATATTAAAATTGATTTAAAAAGTTGATATAGTATATAATTTACATAACTTTGCTCTCAATATTTTATAAAAATTTTTAACCATCTTAAATCTTACAAAATTTTAAACACAGGCACAAGTTGAGATGGATTTGTAAACTTTTATTATAGATTTGAAAATATTTCGATATTTATTCGTTGTACATTTTTACAAATAATTTAAAAAATTCTAATGTCAATACTCTATTTTTCAGTTCGTTATTTATTTTTCACTTTGGTTTCATAGTTAATAAATACTATTCAAACAAGTATTTTTCAAGCTTCATGTAGTTTATTTAATCATATTTTTTTATTTTAAAACAAAATTTAATTAATAAAAACAAATTAATTAATATAACTAGATTAAATGGTGTTTCCAAAAGACCATTTGTAAACGTGTTGTGCTTTTTCTAGATTTTAAAACAATTATAATTCATACATTAACGATAACATATAAAATATAAAAACAAATCAAAATATTAAATTAAAAAATAAAAAAAAACATATATACAATTTATAAAAAAGGTAATTTTTATACGTGCACTAATGATTATTTATATGTCTTTAGATTTATATCTATATATGTATATGGATGGCTTAATATAAATTTTGATATTTTCGAAATCTTGTTTTGACATCTTCTGGTAAAAAATTTTGTAAGTCATTGTTGAAAATAATAGATTTATAGCCATGTAAAAATCCTTTATTCTAATTGTGTTACATTTTTTATTCGGCTTTTTTTCTTCTCCTGCAAAGTATCAGGAAACTCGAGGTTCGCCCTTTCTATATGAAGCCATCGATATATAGTTGTATCTGAATATATAAAAAATAATTTAAATACTAAAAAAAATTTATAAAAACGAATCTGTTTCTTAAAACATTTAGTTTTTATCCTTATTTTAATATTATAATATGTTTAACTTGAAACTGGTTTATATATATAATTTCCACTTGTTTAAAATTTTTTGCATTTTTAATCTTCCAATTTTTACTATTCCCTCTTTTTAGATCATAAATATTATTAATAATAAAAATGAAAACAATATATAAATTATTGCTGTGATGTATGTTAAATTAAAAGTAAATAAATACAAATTAACAATTTATATTGTAATAATTAATACACAAAACCTAATTAAAATCTCTTACAAACTAAAAAATTGTTCAAAATTTTATTTTTGAATGTACTATTCACTTAAAAAAATCCTTCCTCTACAATGAATGCATGTTTTTAAATATGAAAAAAGCAAATTAAATAAATGCGTCTTTAGCAAAATATTCCCTAAATGTTTTACTTTTACGTTTGCCATATCAGAACCGTATAATTATGTTTTTAAGATTATAGTACAAATATTCACGTGAAATAAATGAAAAAGAAAAAATAACACTCTGCCCATTCCATTCAAATTCGAACTGTCGATTTACTAGAGTTACATGGAATACCATTATGAATTCAAATGAAAAACATGCTCAGTGCTAAGCATATTATGATTAAATCCTTTTTGTTTCCGGAATTAAAAATTATTTGAATTATAATATAAATTTTCCTTATAAACTTTTGTTTAATTTAAATTTTCACGCGTTGACAGATTCGTCTATAATTTTGTATATGAAAACAACTGTAGTTAAAAATTGAGTGGAAAGTATTATCTAAAAGATATTTTTATATTACAATTGTTCTAATTGGTAAACTAAACATAAATAGTCGTTATCTAAAAGATATTTTATATTGCAATTGTTCTCATTGGTAAACTAAACATAAATAGTCGATCGTTTTATAAAATTTATTTTAAATAATTTAAATCGCTTTCAGGCAAACAATATTATTACATATTTCATTATTTGGAAGTGCAAGTTTAAAAGTTAGTTTAATAAATTAATAAATTTTTGAAATCTAAATTTTTCTATATTCCTTATTTATGTTAAATACGATGATGTAACAAACAATGCTTAAAACCCTCAATAAAAAAACATAAACCGAAAAAAATTTCAATTAACTATTATATATAATTAATTAATTGTGAATTAATAAACTATATGTTAGCATAAAGTAAAAAAGAGTATATGATAACATTTTAAATAGAATTTATTTCATAATATGTATACATAATATGTTTATATATATATATATATGTGTGTATATATATGTATATATATATATATCTAACAAAAAATATAACAAATTAACAAACATAAAAGTCTTTTATTGCATAATAGATAATAATTTTTTTAATTAGTCAGTCAATCCTGAGTGGAACCTAGTTTCCGCAGGTCGCCGTCCGTTTTCGGTTTATGCTATCATAAGCGACCAATTTAGTGCATCATGTTATTTTGCGCAAACTCCCGTCGAAACCACACATCGCAATTAATATGATTCCGAATACTGTTAGTGTAATACTAAACTTACTCATCGTTTGCAGCAAAGTTGACAACATTGGCAGTACTCAGCAGCAATTCGCAGATAGTAATTTAGTACACCATGATATGTAACGCAAACTCTAGTTAAAACCACACATCGTAACTTGTCATTAAATATATCATTTGCAGTAAGGTTGACAACATTGCCATAAACTCAAAAAAACCAAAAACATCCCTGTCATATCAATACATACCAGTGCTTCTGTAACTTTTCCTCCAACCAAATGTTTTTCAAAACAGTGCACAAGAGAGATAACTATATACCAAACGGAAGTTAGTATTATCTCTTTCTGTTGCATTCTTTCGACACATTGCTTGAGTAGTATATTCGTTGATAAAACAAGCTGCTTCGTCATTTCGTTTTTAAGTTTATTCGAAAGAGTCATGGTATAAGGTTCGGAGACGGCGTTTAATACGCGATACACACTTAATTGAAAAAATTAAAAAAAAAAAATAAAAAAAGGAAATATTTAAGTGAATTTTCAATCTGGAATACACAAAATATAGTAATTTTTCTGTTATAATTATTATTAATTAAATATAATTTATAATAAGTGATAACAAATCAAATTTATTAATACAACAACAAATTAAATAATAAGAAAAAGTTATCTATATATTATAAAAGGAAAAAATATATGTAGATATCTATAATTTGTATACAACATATTGTATGTACATATGTGTATGTGTAAAATTTAAAAAAGGTTAAAAAATAGTACAACGAGTGAAGCTATAAGAAACCAACAAAAAAAAAAACAACGCACATAGAGTGAGTTTTACTCGTCTAAACGCGGAAACGTCGGTAAAGCGGAAATTAATCGATAATAAAATCAGTTATATTAAGAAGAAACCGTCGTTAGCTTATTAAAATTGTACAAATATTGAAAAAAAATCTGCAATATTGACAGTATAAAAACACTCTACGCATATATACATACGCCGAAGTGAAAATAATAAAAAAAAAACTAATAAGTGTGACTATCTTTCTTCGTACCGTTTATTTTGAAACAATTTGAGGTAGATTGGAGCTATAAAATAAAGAAATCTATTAGTAGCAAAGTGTAAAGTTATATTTCTGTGAATAAATATCTCAATAAAGGTGTAAAAGCGCTAAGGCGTTTTTTGCTCGTATAGCTGAAACAGCACTTGAAATTAAACAGAAAACACTTTGTAAATAGAAGAAAAATTTCCCTCAAGTTTCATGAATTGCTTTTTGTGATATTCGAATAATTTCCCAACTACGTAACGAAGGTGATTTCTTCTTTCATTTCATTTTATTGTATTTTTTATTGTGTATTTTAACGCAACAGCAGCAGTAACAACAATAACAACAAATATAAAAATAAAGCTCTAGCCATCTTATTTTTCTCAACACTACTCTGGTAATTTTATTACAAATTTTTGAGATACGTGCGTGAGAAAGAGATAGCAATATTATACATTACGTTTTAGTCAAAATAAAACGATATAGCAAATAAACAACAACAACACCAACAATTACGACACAACGACGGACAACTAAATGGTTTACAAAGTCTAAAGTAAGTGTAATTTATCTAACTTTTTTATTTCTAATTTTATTTTCTATTGCCTTTAAAGAATTAGTTTGATTTCTTATTGTATTAAAATACAATTGGAATGGTTAAACATACGTGCGTATGTATAACCATTCCAATTGTATTTTATGACGATGAAAGTTAAGCACAAATCGATTTTTACTTTTGTAAAATTAAACTCGTACAATTGGAATGTTGCTTATGAGTATCTAATCTCGCTTTTCTAAATAATAAAGCAAAAATGGCAACATTGCCAACATCACATTAAAATTGAGTTCAAGCAGACTTACAAATTAAAAATGCAACGTTGCCAGTTTTCGTATAATTCTTCTATCCAATGGGGGCCGTATTATTGTTTTTTAGTAATAAGAAAACTCGTCCAAATAAACAATAATATTGTTGTAAATAAAATGGAACAATAATTATTGCTTGTTTCGTAAAACGTCACGACAACAAAATACGAGCTTATTTTTGAATTAAGAATTATTTGAAAACAAATTATATTTGGAGCATATACCTACTTCCCTACAGGAATTATTATAATTTTTTCCCTATTTAGCGAAACTTCCAAAAGCATACATATGTAAATATTTCTTCAATAATTTTAAATGGTTGGTTAAATATTTTTGAAATTTTTGGTAAGAGTTTTTGAATGGTTTAAGAACAATTGATAGAAACTTGTGAAAATATAGTTTGTTAAAGATTCCTTTGACATCCATAAAGTCCTAATTTCAAATCGCGAATACATGTAATCAAAAATATGTAAAACTATAGCATTCTTAACGAGTCTTTCGTTAGCTTTGTCTAATAATAATCCTTTAAGGATATATCAATGTATGCTTACTAATCGCACTTTGCACAACAACAAGATATTGAAATGGCTGACGTTTATGTGAATATAAGATCATGATGGATAGTAAACAAATTGAAATTGATAATACAAATTGAAATGGACGTGAAAAGTAATTTCATAAAAATTTAGTATACAATTTTTACCCGAAATGTGAAGGAGCATACAATAATGAACATTCCTTCATTTATTTTCTTTTCAATTTTTATTTTAATTAATAAAATAAGTTTGGCTTCATTTTTTTACAATAATATGTTCCTAAGTTGCAAATATTAAACTACACAACATTCATGAGTGGAGCAGATTTGTATATTAACGAAACATAGGAATTATGTTTTTTTCAAAGGAAGAAATATTTATAACCAGTTGCGTCTGGTATTTAAGTTCAAATAGTAAAATAATGCTCCCAAAAATCTCAAGCATAAGACATTATTCCTAATAATTACAAACCGTCCTTCTTACGTGGTACATACGGCAGTAAATAAATAAGTACATATTTATTTTATGATTATTACATAGTTTAGTATTAGAGTTTGTAGACCAGTGTACAGCGACCCTTTTAAAAATTTAAAATCAATATTAATTACATATGAGTTTCGGTTAACATGGCACTTTAATGGAATGAAAACATTCAAAAAAATGTTCTTAACTAAACGCATTTATATTGAATGTAATTAAATAAAATTTAATCAATTAATTGCATATATAGCCTGTTTACATCTGAACGAAATCTTACGACGTTACGATCAAAACCTATGAGATCTCGCAAGATTTCCTATGCAAAACGAAATCCATATTTTCTCGATATGATATTTGATGCTGAAACATGAAAAAAGTAAAAATTTATGCGAAATCGCTGTAAATGTAAAAAAATTAAATAAACGCTTCAGTTTTTCCGCTCAATATCGGATCTAATTGATGAAAATTCATTCATATGTAATCGTTCTGTAAAAGAAACGTATTAGCGTATTACTATTAGTTATAAATATTTCTTAGTTTTTATTTTCAATTTAATTGTCAGCAAAACTCACCTACAAGACTGTTTAAGTACCTTTTTATACAACTCTTAATTAAACAATGGCTTTTAAACTATAATATGTCAATTATGTTTTCACTCTTTTTTTTTTCTTTCATACGGTTTAAAAAGTAACAAAGCTTCTCCTTTTTAAAGTGTGTTAAATTTTCTTCTTAAAAATAATACGAAATGCATATTGAAAATTCTTATTAATTTTTTTTTACATTTACTGTATATTCTATAAATAAATTTTTAAGTAAATAATAACTAAGTTCGTTTTTTCTTTTTTGTTTCTTTTTCTCTTTTTTTTTTTTGTTGTTTTGCTTCTAAAAGGACCGGAATTTGATGCGCAATAAAATACAACAAGAATCCTAATTAGGAATAGAAGGCGATAAATTGAACAAAAAAGAAAAAGATCTTGTCCCAGTTAACGCGAGTGACGACTATAAAAAAAGAAAGAAGGAAAATTCGACGATAAAGCGTTAGCTAAGGATTATTACAACAAAAAAGTTTAAACAAATCAACAGACTGATTAAATTTATAATAATATAAAAGATAATATAATTTATATATAAAAGGCAATTATATATATATATATAGAAAGTATATAAAAAAGAATAAATCTTATATACATATATAAATATTGTAAATAAGGAAGACAGAAGTGAAGCAGAAAGTCAAAGTCGACAAAGAGAAGGACGTGCAGCGAGTTTTTGGTATAGCATCAGCGGTTAAAAGGAAGTGATTACAACTGTATAAAAACCAGGACTCGCAAAAAAAATAAAATAAACTAAAAAGCCCATTTATTAAAATAAGTGTTGATTTTATTGTGTGTGATATTTAAATATTAAGCATTAATTAAAAAATATAAAATAAAAAAAAAACACTAAACCAAACACAAAAACAAATACAATCCAAAAGTAAATAAAAACAGACAAATATTGCAACAGCAACAAAATAAAAAAAGTAATAATAATAAAAAAACTGGTAATTGTTCAATAATCAAATTGAAAATATAAATATTTTACTATGACATACTCGCACAATAGCGTTAGTAAAAATATAAGAATGACAACAGCAGCAGCAACTGCGGCGACGGCAGCAACAACAATACGAACGAAAAATGGATCAGGAGGTGCCGCTAAAAGTAGCGGCAGCGGAAACTCGCCACCATCCACACCACCCCTTAGTGCACATTCCAACAGTATTGCTAGCAACAGTACAAATTATCATCATTATTATCACCAAAACCATCATCCGATGTTAAGCAGCTCTCCCCCTGGTAGCAATATGTCTTCAGCAATATCGACCAGCTCAAATTGCAGCACCTCAAGTGCATCATCTATTAGTACAAACAGCAATGGAAGCAGTAGTGGCTATTTCGCGTCAATTCGCAAGCAACAACGACAACAGCAGCTGAGGCGTTCACCCCAACATAGTCAGCAGCAACATAATGATAGTGGCAGCTATTTTAACAATAATCAAAGCTATCACTACCAGTTTCAAGCACAACATCAGCCAGGTAGTGCTAGCAAACGTTATGGTAGCAGCAGTGCTGTCGGAAGTTCGCAGAAGTATCGCGATGGCCATCGTTCACCACAAAATCATCAGACAACACGCCAGTCACCAGCAGCAATTTTAGGTGGTGGTCTAAGTACGTCCCCGATTATAAGTAATAGTTTGGGAAACAATTCGGCTCGTAAGCCACGTTCCAAACACTCAAGTCCATTATTATGTGCCGGTGGAGGCAAGATCTCACCTACCCATCCTCTCATTCCCACCGCCCTTACTCACTTTGCAGGCAGCAAGTGTTTTGATGCTCCAGCTCCCACTGCATTACCCAAGCCACCTGAACATTGGACCGGTAGCAAAAGCGCTGAGAAGATCACCAGCAGTGCTGGACCAGGTCTTCAAAGTGTAGTAAACGCCGCTGGTGTCAGAATGCATCATAATCACCATCATCACCATGACTCACACAGTTATGGCGGCCATGTGGTTAAATCCTCAAAGCGTAATTTGCTCGATGATTTTGATACGCACAATTTGAAATTGTTGCTAAATGTGCAATCGTAACCGCATTTCGTTACTTCAACTGCAATGAATACAAAAACGCCAATATAACTTAAAACATGAAGCAGCAAATTACAGTTTTTAATTCTTTCTAAAATCAGATACTAATAAATCCGTCAGTAATTAAATAAATCCAAATGAATAAAAAAGAATTTAAATTCAAAACAAATAGTCCAAAATCATCAATCAATACACTACTGTGGCTTGGATTTGTCAAAAAATTTTAAATTCCAGCTCAAACTATGTGAAAATATAATCAAATTGAATGACATTTCCTTGCAAGTGCTTGTGATCTCAAGTTTATTACAAAGCAACAAAAAACAAAAATACATATTATTTTAAAAACTAAAACTAAAAAAACAAAAATAATAAAAACAAGAAATAATATCATCAATAATATAACACAACTAAAATAAAATGCCAAAAATGCAAAATTCATAATCATTTAATTTAAAATAAATAAAAAACAAACATTTAAAAACAACTGTGAACTTATATAAATTAACAAAGAAATTTATTTAATTTAAAGCCTAAAAGGAAACGATAAAATCTACAGAACAAGAAATTACTAAAGAGCAACAGTTTCAACTAATTAAAAAAAATTCTACTCAGCCATCATCAAAGAAACAATAAAACCTAAAAACTAAATTTTAAAGTGATATACTAAATAGACTTGACTATATTCAAAAAATTAAAAAACTAAATACCTACAAAACAAACAAATTCAGTAAATAAGAAAAAAACAAAAAAAAAAAAGAATTAGAGAAGAAACGTGTTTTAAAATACAATATTATACATTTTAAAAAGCCCACCAAATACAAACAACACCTAATGAAATGAAATGAAACAAAGAGAACCGTAAAAACATTTTCTAAAAATTCAAAAGACTTTTTATAAAACACAACAAAGGCTTATTCGAGCACAGAAATAAAAACCATAAATAAATAGTTTTGAAATACTAAGTATTTTGAAAACTACAACAACATATATATGGAGTGATAATTTCATCAATAGCATGAAAAAAAGCCTTAAAATCAAATTGCTAAAGCTACAGTAAAAATCTACAACAATAAAACGACAGCAGCAATATTAAGATCATCAACTGAAACATTAGCAGAATTCCTATCAGCAGCAGCTAAAGTAGGCGCATCGTATTAAATATACTCCCAACTTTAAGTACATACAATTTCAAATATTATAAATAATTAACGTTTAGAGAACGATTTTTAGAGAAATCAGCCTATCAAAATAATTCACCCTTGCGCTTTATTTTCTTCCAAAAATAATGAATTGATAGGCGTATAAGATTTACAATTTGTACAACAACTAGAAGTTCGTAAGAAGAGAATGTAAAAATGAGAAGACAAATAATTTTTTTTATATATATATGAAATACATTTTGTAAATATTTGTTTTTATGCTTTAATTAACAAAATTCCCTTTAAACTATACAAGATTTTATTTTTGTAATTATTATTATTTCTTTTTTCTTTTATTTTCATTTTCTGTTTGCAATATCACCCCAACAACAATTGTGTAGCAATTACAAAATTAGTTTTATTTTTATTTATTTATATGTACATATATTTTTTATTTTCTTATTATATATGTATCCTTTTTTTTTCTGAAAATACTTTTCCTAAAGGCTTTTGAAGACGTAGGATGATTGTAGAATTGTAGAAAAAGAATGTTGAATTATAATTGGCAGAGTACGATAAAATAAAATTTTATTGCAAATTTAATTGTGATGTTTACAAGTTTGTAAATATGATAAAAATATAAGAACATTTTAATGTAATAAATATCTTAGGTCATCATCTCTTCATATTCATCTAAATAATTTGTTCATCACTATCTGTGATATTTTCTCCATTAAATTTGCAGTAAAGTTGTCATTTAATTTATAACTCTTGTTGAAATCAATGTTTTCAAAGGACCACAACACATCCTCAGTCTAGTTAGCCTTTTTTCTTTCTCTTATACATATGTATATAAAATAAATTATATTATTTTTTTATTAAAAAAAATTTTTTAAAAAAAAAAAAAAAAAAAAAAAAAAAAAAAAAAACAGCTTTTAAAACTTGAGCGTTTTTGACTGTGTTAATTTTAAAAAATTAAACAAAATCGCTCAGGTTAGGTGATTTTAAATATAAACTAAATTGTTAAAAATGTTTTAAAAACATGTTATAATGATTAGTAATGTATGTAATTAGTTTGAAATGTTAAAGCTTTAATAATTTTTTGTGAAAATTATTATTTACTGCTAAGAAACGAAACCAGTCCAAATTTTATTCTTGTTTAATATCAATATTTTTTACATAAAAAGTCTGGATACATTTTGAAATGTGCAAAATTGCTGAAGTTGTAAATTAGATTAGTAATGGAAATTTAGTATAAAATTCAAACGAGACATTGTAGAGTAAAGGTTCTCAAACAGTTTATTAAAATTTAGAAACCAGTGGTGTACAACGATTTTCTTTGCTTAGCAAATTATTATCGTAATCTCAAAACAAACTAGATTATTTAAAATTCTCATAACAAATGACATGACCGCCAAATCATTGGTAATACATACATAGTTAAAAATGTGTTTTTTTTTTTGTTGCATTAAAGATTGACTCTGTAATGCATTTTATACTAAATTTCTGTAATAGTAATAAGTATTCTTTATCTTATATCGTCTTTTATCTTATTTTTCGTTTTTTTTATATTTTCATTTAAAGGGATATATTGAATGATTTATTTATTTCCATTTTTCTTTTTCTTTACTCTCTCTTCTTAAAAACAAAAGAAAGAAAAACTAATTTGTACATTAAACCTGTATTATTTTTATTTGATTCTCGTAGTGTATCCTACAACCAAATCTAAAGAACACATTTACAAACTTAAACCCAGTACCTTGTTTTTTTTGTTAGCATTTAATATTTTAAATTATTTTATAAACTTAATAAGTATAAAAAAAAACTAATTAAATTTTTAAAATGTAAACAAAATAATTTTTGTATAAAAAATTTAATTTAAATAAAAGTTGAGAAGCAACAATGCAAATACAACGTAAAAGTAATATTTTAATAGTCGTTATATTTTATAAAGTTAAATGACTTAAACAACGATGTTAAAATAACAACATATAGATTAACTGCTAATGTTTATTAAAACATGATTTTAAGGCTTTTGTGTTAAGTAATAAATTAATATAAAACTATATTGAAACAAATTAATACCTGCAATACGTCCTTTTTAAAATTTTAATATGAAATGAAAAGGTCAAATTATTATAATTGAATTGAATCAAATCGAAAGCCAATTTTATTTTTCAACATTGAACATTGAATTCGAAAGCCAAAAATTAAAAACTGCACTTCATTTTGTACAAATACTATAATTTTTTTAAAATTTTGCAATTATTAAAATAACTTCATTTCAAACTGGTTTTTTTTTTAGTTCTTGTTTTGTATATTTTAAAGTTTTCCTCTAAATGGAGTTTTATATTGATTAAATGAAATTATTTAAACGTGATATTTGTATGCAATCTTAATAACTTTAGTTTGAAAAGAAGAGCAGTGCTCCATTTTATATAAATAACAAGAATTTTGCATTTTATTTTTAATTTAATAAAACAATAAAATTATATCACTATAATTATACATATAATTTAATTTTTTTATTTAAGTTCATTCCTTTTAAAATGTTTCATGTTTAATGTTATAAAAAAATCGTAAAAATTAAAAACCTAAGAAATTGACAAACATAAAAATAAAATTTTCTTTTACTCTTAAACACCAAAAAGTACAAAATTTTATAAAAAGAAATTTTTATTAAGAGAAAAAAGTAAATTAAAAAGAAAACAAAAAACATGAAACCGTTTAAAAGGTAAATTGACGGAATAACTAAATACATAAATATTTTTTGGAATGCAATCAGTTATGAGTTTTTCATTTATTCTTAATTTAAGAAAGGAAAATCAATTCAGTTTACAGCCTTCAAAAATTATTATTTTTATTTTATTTAATTTTATGATAAAGAAATTAAATTTATACTGTAAAACAAGCTTTAACAAAGACTTAATTAAATACACACACATTTATAATTTTATTTTATCTTTTTAATTTTTATAACTATAAAACCTTTAAAACCACAAACATAAGATAACAAAAATTAAAAACAATAAATAAATAAAAACACAACAAATTAAAAGTATACTGCTTCAAAAAAAAAAATAATAATAATAAATAAAAGTACATAATTATAAATGAATAAAATAAAACATAATCTTATGTTTACAAAAGAAAGAAACATCATTTGTAGTGAACAAAAATTTATTAATATTTCAGAGTAATCAAAAATTTAAATTTCTTAAAAACTCCATTGGCGAAGAAGAGTAAGAAGTATTTGTAAATTTTTGTTTAAAAAAAAGAGTGTATTCACCCCATCGTAACAATAAAAAATATGCTCGAATAATATATATTTTATTTAATTTTTTTTTCAATACATAACACAGTACTTCCATTTGAAAAGCAAATAATGAAAAAAACCAATATTGCAAAAATAATACCGATTTATTTTAATGTCAACTTTTACATTATATAATAAATGTTCATGAACCACTGAAAAGTGGCAATTCTTGTTTCATTCAACCCAGAAATTTGATTTTTTGCTATATTAATTCCAATTTACTTTAGTTAACTTAAAAACAAAATTTAAATAAACAAATCGATATTATTTTATATTAACCATACCACTATCGAATTTCATACATCGTTAAATTAAATTAAATTAAAAAAAACAAATTTGTTCACAAAAGAGGGTAAAATTTTGACACACGTTTAAGAAGTACGACAAATGTTGCATTTATTTTAAAACATAAAAACCTTATCTGTACTCTTTGGCCTCCATTTGGTTGCAAAATTTTCATTCTTTGTTTAAAAAATTAGAAAAGAAAAAGATATGATATGATATTGTTAAAAGTTTTTGCATTTAATAAAACTTACATTTAAAATTTTGCATTATTGGCTTTTTTCGTCTTTTTGTTTTGTGTTTTGAAAAAATTAAAATAAAAAAATTATACACATTAAAAAACGTAACTGTGTGATAAATACATGAGTTTTACATTAAAATTGAAATTCATTAAAATATCTACAAATATTCTTGATATAATTTGGTTTTTATTTGTTCTTAAAAGTAAAATATTTAAGGAAAAAAGTGAAAATCTTTTAATATCGAGAATTAAAACAATAAATTGAAATTTTATCTTTGGAAAATGATCGTCGTGTACAGGAATACGAGAAACAAAAGTTATTAAACATAACAAAAAAATCAATTTCTTTGTAAACATATATATTTTATAAATAAGCAAAGAAATTAAAAAAAAAATTGTAAAACGTAAAAATTCTTATATCTACATCAAAAAATATTTGTTTTATTTAATGTTTATGCGTTAACTAAAACAGAATTTTTCTTTTAATTTTGTTTTAGCCATAAAATTTATTTAAAGTAAACAAAAAGAAAAAAAAAATTTCTTATACAAAATCGTAACCTTAATAGTACCAAAATTAAATATTAAATTTGTATTGTATTGAAATTAATTTATTTTTATTTTTAATTCGAATATCAAAAACACCACAACTAAAATCGAAAAAATTATTAATTGATCAATTGAAAATTATTAAAAAAAAATAGCCTGAAAAAAATCTATTGATGAAATATTTAAATAAATGATTGTAGTGTAGATCTTTTGTAAAGGTTTGCACTCAATTAAACCAAAACAAGCAAAAACTTTGTCTTTTTATTTGATTTTATTTTATTTTTTCTATACTTAGTATACATCCATACATAAATTACAAATTTTAATTTGGAGCTGGGACTGGTGTTGTTATTTCGTTTTCACCTTGTATTTATTGGTAATTTTTTTTGCATTTGTTTAGCAAAAGTAGAGTGTTTTCTCTTGAACAGACGACAACAGCCGTTCATAATTTGCTTGGTAAAGTTGTTAGATTTTGTTGGTACATGAGTTTAAAATTACCTCCAAAAGTTTTCCGAATAAAGCAATTATCACCTTAAGTTTGAAATTTTTTATTTTAAGGTGGGCAGCCGTATACCTAACTGTTGGTATTTTTAATTTTGTTAAAGATAGAAAAATTTTTCATGAAATTAAATTTCGTGTCTATGAAACGACAAACATTTTTTCAATTAAAATATATTTATTCGTTGCGTCTATATATGTATGTATGTACGGTTTCTTGTTTTGTCTTTTAATTTGAGGTAACAAAAGCATAATTGTGAAAATTTTCATTTAAAGTTCTTTGATTTTGTTCTTAAACCCAGTCGTTGGCTTCATCTGTTACCAAGTATTTTTCATTTTTATTATTGATTTGTTTTGCTTTTTTTGGTTGCTTAGCAAAGCAATTTGTTTTCTCTTTTTCTTTGCCTTTCTGTTGACAAAATTTTTTCAATTGGCAAAGTGCCCAAGTTTTTTTTCTTTTTTTTTTCTAATGTCTTCTTCGATGTAACGAGACACAACATATCCAAGAAAAATAAATCAATATTAAATTTATGTAATCTTTTAATATTGCAATAATATTTATTTTTCCAATTTGATAACTTTTACAAAATGAAGTGCAAAAGAATTCAAACCTACTGTTTTACACTAAAGTACGTAATGGCTCAAAAGGTTAGGAAGTAACTCTTTCGAATAAAACTTAAAGCTCAGATATTAGAAAAAAAAAAAATAAATGCAGAAACTAAATGACTCCTTAAAAACTGAAGAGTTATGAGGTTTCTTGTTTTATTATAAATAATAATACTCGTATATGCATATTTTTAGACATTTTACCTACCACCAACTAAAACTAAACTAGTAAATATGTTTTTAGTATGCTAATACAAGAGGTAAGAAAGAACAATAAAAGAATTATACTTTTCGAAATCTAAAAACATATTACAATATCTACTGTACGTATAATTTTTTTAAAAAAAATTGTATGTATAAAGACTTGCCTAATAAATTAACAATTGTTATTGGATTAATAAAAATGTTATAAAGTTTATTAGAATTGTTTTATTTTGCGTTTAAAAATTTGTTTACTTAAGCAAGGAAAACTTTAAGGTAGATAGATGTTGTAAGTGAAAGAAAGAAAAAAAAATTATTTTGAAAATAATAATATGAAAATAAATTTGTGTGTGTGTGACTGAAAAATAAAGACAAACATTTGTTTTTATCAGTTTTTAACAGTTTCTTCTTACAGTGCAAACGTTTTTAGAAGAACAATTTTAACTAACAATATGTGATGTAAGAATGTGCTGTTTGTTAATATGTATTAATGAAACGCACCACCACCACCACCACCAACTTTTGTATGTAGTTAAACAAATGAACAACTAACTAAACACATAATAAAACAACAACAAAATGTTCTTTAAACAAAAATTTGTAAACAGTTGATATTAAATTAAAACTGAAACAATATTAAACTATAACTTTGTTAAAATCTATTTAAAACTGAATTAGAATAACATCTTTGACATTTCTTTAAATTGTATTCTTAATAAATAGAGACACCTTTTTTATAAAGTGAAACTTAATTTGTATGCAATACTTGCTTATAAAAAAGGAAAACACACAAATAAATTAATTAATATCATATTATGTTTAACTAAATATTATTTGGTAAAAATTGCAACAACAAACTAATTTTTAGGGAACCAATAAAACTAACGACACCAAAAAAGAAAAACAAAAAACCAGAATAAATGAATTAATAATAATAATAATAATTCTGATAATAATAAAAAGTATATTAAAATAATACCGATACTAAGATGCGACTTATTTAATGATTTTGACAAACCACAAGATTAAAAAATGAAAAGAAGACAAAAAAGAAAACATTAAACAAAACAAAAATACATAATACAATATAAATATAAATGAGAATTTATATTTGGAGATCATTTCCAAATAATTTATAAAAGCATAAATAAATACATATGTAATTATTATTAGAATCTAAAATAAATCTAAACAAATATTTCTTTTCTTTTTTTTTTCAAACAAAGAGAAATGCAAACAAAATTAATATCGTATATTTTTTTATTTAATATTATTTATCTAATTAATTTTATTTTGCATGTAATTTAATTAAATTAAAGAAAAGAAAAAGTAAAAATAAAAATGAAAACTATAATCATATAATTCTCTGTGATTTTTGTATTTACATAAATTTAATGAAATTGAAAAGAAAAAACTAAATAAAAAAGTATATAATCAACCAAAAAAATAATGAAATGATCACAAACTTTGTTAACATTCATTTATCTTAAATAATACCAATAATAGTAAAACAATTTTCAGTTATTTAAAATTTTGGAAAAACAAAATAAAAAAAAATTAAAATACAAAAAAAACTTTCATTTTAGAAAACAAAGAAGAAATGCCATAATCATTACTTGATTGTACAAATTAATTTAAATAATTAATGTATAAAATAAAATTAAAAATAAAGCCATATAAATAAATAAATATATATATATATATTCATATATATAATCAATATATATATATATGTCTATATATATATGTATATATAATATAGAAGATGAATAAGTTTTCACAACACAGTAAAATTTTTAAATGTAAAAGAAAACTAAAAAAAATATAAAAGCAAAAACAAAAAAATCTAAATGTATTGAATGTAATTTCCATAAACAAATAACAATTAAAATTTAATGTAGAATATAACTAAAAAAAACCAACAAAATTTGTAAAATCTTAAAATCTAAAGGATCAATACTTTTAAATCCAAATTAATACCAAAAACAACCCCTAAAGCATAATTGTTGAAAAGTGGGTTAAAAGAAAAATCATGTAAAATTGTTTAACAACTAAAGGCAATCATCTTTACGTACAGAGGTCCAATAAAACATTCATTTTCAATTCACTTTAAGTCTGAACGAAATATAAATATTTTGACAAAACTGCTTAAGCATAGCTTAAGACAATTGGTATGGATTTAAGGTGAACATATTTCCACAATTGATCAAAATTGTATTTGATTTCATTTTGTACTTATTTTCAACAAGAAAAGCTGGCTTGTTTTTTCTGTGAAAAATTAAAATTATGTGGTTGTGAAACATTTTTAACAAAAAAAAAAAAAAAGAAGAAAATATAAAACAAACATTAAAAATAATAACTAAAAATGAAAAACAAAACAAAAATCCTTCCAACAAAAAAAAAAAAAAAAAATTAAAAGAAAGAAATAAAATGAAATGAAAATTATAAAAAATAAAATACAAAATATAAATAATAATAGTAATAAAACAACAAAATCATCAATCATTGTAGGATTTACTCAACGGATTGCCTTATAGTATAGAAATGTTTTATTAACAATAAAATAAAATCAAATTAAGAAATGACTCTTAAATAAATTTAATTAAATGGGAATAAAACAAAACATTTGTAAAACTTTGCACTGCAATGCAAAGCAAAATATTTGTATTTTATACCAGTTTTAAAGCAATTCTAACAAATTTTTTTAATGAATCCTTTTCCAAAGTACAACTTGAATAGTAGTCGAGGCTTTTCAATATTTTAAATAAACAAAACAACAGACCTTTCGAAATGTAAAGAAAGTCCTCTAATGTTAAACAATTTTGCTTTATTTTTTGTTTTTTTTTTGGTTTTTTAAATTTTATCTCTAGACATCTTCAAAAAAAAGACAAACAAACAAATAATACAAAATAATAAAACAAAAATAAATTAAGAAAAAGAAAAAAAGTAAAGCTATTAATTAATCTAAAAAGAAAAACTTTAATAAATTCAACTCATGGTGTTAAATCTAACTTTATTATATACAATGAACTAAAACGAATTGCGTGCGTTTGGTGTGCCATTACAAATTAAAATTAATTGCAATAGGTAACTATAAACTTAATTTAATAAAGTAAACAAAGAAGAAAATGAAAAATCTAAAATAATATAAGAAAATTAACACATACATACATACATACATATTTAAAAATGAAAAGTTATAATCAATCGTAAAATAATAATAAAATAAAAAATTAAAACAACAAAAAACACAACAATAATTGAATTAAAATTAAACAAAAACATATAGGAAAAATTAAAAAAAGATTTTATATTTTTTTTTTATTTTTTCAAAAAACTAAGAATTAAAACAAAAAGAAAAAAATATAATATATTTATAAATAAAATATATACATATATATATACATACATATGTATATGAACATGTATATATGTATGTATGTATGTATATGTATACAATACATATAAGTACATAAAGTCTAATGGAAAAATATATCATACCTTAAATCCATAAACCTTCTATCAATGTGATGAAATCAAATTATGACAAAAAAAAAACTAATCAACTTCAAACTTCTCATCAATTATTCACAAGAAAAACAAAAAAAAAAAGAAGATTTTATACCATTTAGTTTTAAGTACATACATACATACTGTAATATCCATAATGGAATAAAGGAAAAACAGAAATAAAATAATACTGAATCTTAAGCTCAAAAGTCCAATAGCCTGGAAAGCTATTTAAACAGTTACCATGTAAATTAAAAACAAACATTAATGCCCATCATTTCGATCTAAAACTTTAAAACTATAACAAACACCCACAAATCTTATAAATGCATTTATGAACAACAGAAAAAAATAAAAACAAAAACAAAACTAAAACTAAAACAGCAATATATTAATTAAAATAATAATAAAAATGAACTTAATATAGAGGTACTAATGATAATACAAAGTTTTATATACATATGAGAAAAAAACTAAACGCTTTTACATTACAAATTCACTAACCGAACAAACATGACACCAAAACCCAATCAAAACAAACCCAACCCAAAGCCCCCCACACACCATATTTTAACAGTAATAAACACACAAACAATATCTACAATTTGGACGGAAATGTGAACGATTGGCAGTAAAAAATTTAAAACCCTCAAAATGGGTCATTCGTAAGCCTATGCTTTATCGATTACGCCAGTAGAGTTAAGATAAGTAAAAATCTATGGATGACTAAATTTATTGTCTTCCATTACATACATACATACATACTACATACATACACACATATACGGATATTTTTGTTATTAAAGAATATCATTGCAAAATGTTCCACCTTAATACTCGTACATACTATGTACATTCTTTAATGGTGGACGAGACTTTTCTAAATTTTGACTTGTTACACTGTTTTTTTTTTATTGTAATTCCGATAATTTTGCGCTGCTTTTGAATTTTGAATCGTAATGTCCACATTTGTATGTAAAAAAGAAACACTGATAACAACATCTTTAAATCCAAAAAATTAAACGAAAAATTAACAGATTTTCTGTTGAATTATTTTAATATGAATCAGTCAAAAATTAAAAAAAAAACACAAACACAAATATATTGAAACTAAAACGAAAAACAAACAAAGAAAGAAAACAAAAAACAAAACAAAAAAAAAACAAAACAACTCAAATATTCCTTTTAAGTCTTTCCTAAAACATAAATTAAGTGAATGATATGAAATTAAATTATATTAACGAAAATCAAGTTACATATAAAATGCCTTAAGTATTTTTAAACATTAAACAAACAAATAATAACAACAACAACAACAATGTACCAAAATTAATAATAACAACAACAACAAAATAAGAATTAATAATTAAACATACAAAACGAAGAAAACAATGATTAAATATTGAGCAATCTTTAATGTTAAACAAATTAAAGAAACTAAATCCTAAAAATTATTAACAAAGAGACCCACCTTCGATATAAAAACACGAACCTCTGTATCCTTTCTCTCTCTCTCTCTCTCTCTCTTTCTCTCTCAATCTACTTCCCAGCATCCCAGTATTTCAAACAATTTATGTTGCATAAATTCTTACATTCATATTCACAAAGTAGTAAACCCTACTTCCCAATATCCCAATGCCCTTAGAATGTAAAGCGTTAAAAAGGTTTTAAATAGAGATTGATATATCCGCCCAAATGATAACAAAAAAAAAAACGAGAGGAAAAAAGAAATTAAAAATTATATTGAATATACTACATAAATACATACAGGCATACCTATATGCAGAACTTAAAAAGTTTTTCCCCAAATATATCCTTAAACAATGTCCCCAAAAAATGTGAAATTTTATTTTTAAATTTAAAATTAAAAAAAAAAAAATTAAAATATAAGAAGCATTTGTTTTGAATATAAAAATAAATATCATCCATCATTCTCTTTTTAATTTTAATTTCAACCCCACCCCCAATCCCCTAAATAATTTCAAAAAGAGATTGAATTTAATGTTTCAAACCGATATGAAAAAGAAGAGAAAATTATTCAAGTATAATACGATGCCCCATCATCGATTGATTACCGGAAGGGTGGATTTCGCAAGGTACCTAGTATATGCTGCAATGGGTAAGTAAAGTAATGTAAATATATAAACACTACGGAATTCGGTATCAAGTACTTGTTTATGTCATTGAAATATGTATACTCGGGAAACAGAGAAAATAAAATTGCCATGAAAAAATTTCTCACAAATCTGTCGTTCGAAGTCGATTATAAACTGCAGGTCCCTCTACTTATGTAAAAAATTAGCACGCACAATATAAGTGGTGTAAAAAGCTAGGTTGTAAGCCTGACTGAAGGTTTGTAATGACCAATTATGTACATATGTATGTATAAATACTACTAAAGAGAATGTACTATGTAAAGGAAGTCTTAAACTAGAATTTGGTAGACTTTTTGAAAACTTTTTAAGTAAAATTGACACTCTGTTCGTCATTGACGCTCTGGAATTGACGCACTGTTTGTCACATTAATAATTAGCATATCGTTTAAATAGCGAAGCTAATATGCAATACTGTTGCTAACTTATTACACAACCTGTCAGTGTCATTGTGGCCAGCAAGTTTGACACCCTAAGAAAGATGAAACTATCGAACTAGTTTTTTCCAAATTGTTTTCGAACTTATCACATTTTTTTTTGAGTAAAATTCCGAAAATTTTGCCCATTGCCTAAAGATAACCCAGTGTATACTAATTTTGATGAATAGTTTTCATAATTCAAACGCATTGTTTCCCAATAAATTAACCCAAAAAGTCAATAATAACTCGTGATTTTGTTCTTGTAATTCCCAATGAAAAATAATTCGATAACACTTAAGGTATTCATTCGATTAACCGTTAATCGGATATGGTATGCTACTGCAGCATAAAGTAGTTCCTGTTAAAAACGCTAACAGCCACTAAATGCGGAAGATATTTTTCTTTTATTTTTATAGTAAACAATCAATATAAGTTTGTATGCATACAATCCATGTATGTATGTGTACATATTCATATGTTTAATGTTTTGAAAATTTTATATGAATGTATGTATACATAATTTTTTTTTAATAAATTTTGTTGTTTTATTTAGTGTTTGTAGGAAATATTCGTATCGATTTCAAATAATAAAAAAGTTCAGATAATAAAAATAACTACATACATACATATGGACATATGTATGTATTAAACAAACTGTTTGTACTCATTTAAATTGATTTTCTTTTAATTTAGGAAATACCCAAAAATAGACAGACAAACATATTATTTCTTGGTAAAAAAGGTAGTAAATTGATAAAGAAACACAAAATATTTTTTTTTTTGGTTTTTACCGATAGTACAACAAATATCTTTAAAGAGGTACAAACATATAATTTCCGGTGTTATTGTGTTTGTTTTTAATAAAATTTATTTAGAAAACAAATAAAAAAGGAAACGTTAAGTAGGTACTTAGTTAACTTAGATAATTTGATCAAGATAGGAAATTATTATATTTCTTCTGCCAATGACAATGAATATGACAATAGTTACAGAGATTAGTGAGTTTAGTGGATTGACGTAATCATTTATTCAAAAGTTTTTAAAAATGGTGTTTGTTCTTCCATTCAAATTGCGGAAGTTACGTGCTAAAGCAGTGACCACATGTTCGAAATCCAATTAGTCTAGTTTCAAAGACATTTACAATTATTTCAGCCTCTTTGTTTTAATTTACATCTTTTATTTTAATTTATTTAAAACTAAGCCTTTAGTAAATAACCATGTGACAATTTCAATTAAGAAAAAAATTGGAAATAATGGCTAAATACAGGGCATCTACCCATATGCATTTTCAATGAAATTAATTCATACATACATACACAATTGGTCATTACAACCCTTCAGTCAGGATTACGACCTAGCTTCTCACACCACTCATGTTGTGTGCGTTAATTTTATACATGAGTGGCTGGACCAACAGTTTAAAGTCTACTCCGAACGACAGATTTTTGAGAAACTTTTCATGGCAATTTTATTTACTCTCAGAGTTTTTGTCAGAAATCTGCCGATAGGAAGTCGCCGAAGAAATATTTTTTCATATTTTCGTTTTGATGTCTTACCTGGGAATTGAACCCTGGCTTTACGTCTAATAAGCCAACACACGACCTACTAGACGACGGCTACTACAATGAAATTAATAGAATTCTTTACTCACATATGTACAGTGAGCGTCAAAAGAAACTACATAAAAAATATACATTATATATAAATATAAATATACATTAAATTACCGTTATTTTTATTTTAAAATTATTTTATTGCCTGTTTTTAAAATTGAAAAAAAATTTACAAAAAATTTCGAAATATTGTTAAATTTTTTGGGCACTCTCCTTAAGTGGTAAAAGCTGAGTTTGGTGATTGGTAGAATTTTATCCTTAGTGTACACTTTCTTTCGATGCCCACTGTATGTAGAGTATATATCTTACTTACTTACTTAATTGGCCATAACAACCCGTTTATCGGATTTCGGCCTGCCGCAACACATCCTTCCAGGCGCCTCTGCTTCGTGCGCGCCTACGCCAGTTGGTCACACCAATCGATGACAGGGCTTCCTCGATTTGGTCCTTCCAACGGATGCAAGGTCGTCCTCTTCGCCGACTTCCGCAGATTCCCGCATCAAATACCCGTTTTGCCGGCGCATCCTCCTCCATTCGAACGACATGGCCGAGCCAGCGCAGCCGCTGGATATTAATACGCTGTACAACGTCCATGTCGTTGAGGAGCTCATACAGCTCACTGTTGTATCGGATACGGAAATCATCGCCAACTCGCACTGGACCGAAGATCTTGCGCAGTACTTTTCTCTCGAACACTCTCAAGGCCGCTGCATCTGTACTTAATAGGGTCCATGCCTCTGCGCCATAAAGAAGCACGGGTAGGATGAGTGTCTTGTAGAGTGTTAGTTTTGTCGTACGAGAGAGGTCTCTGCTACTCAATTGCCTATTGAGACCATAGTAGCACCTGTTGGCAAGAGTGATCCTGCGCTTGATCTCCAGACTGACATCATTTCTGGTGGTAACGGCGGAGCCAAGATAGATGAATTCCTTGACCGTATCAAAAGTATAGTTATCGGCCGTAATCTGAGAATCAATACGCCGCGCGTCACGACTCGTCGATAACATATACTTTGTTTTGCCCTCATTTACTGCCAAACCCATCTTGGTAGACTCGCGTTCAATAGCACTAAAGGCAGCAGTGACATCTCGCTTCGTACGCCCTATGATGTCAATGTCGTCAGCGTACGCAAGCAACTGGACACTTTTTTGAAAAATAGTGCCACTGCGATGCACTCCTGCCTTTCGCAGAACACTCTCCATGACGAAGTTGAAGAGGTCGCATGATAAGGGGTCGCCTTGTCTGAAACCTCGCACGGTATCAAAAGGCTCGGAGAGGTCCATTCCTACCTTGACGGAGCTACAGGAATTGCTCAACGTCATTCTGCAAAGCCTTATCAGCTTCGCGGGTATACCGAGCTCAGACATTGCGGCAAAAACACGATCCCTTATGGGGCTATCAAAGGCAGCCTTATAGTCGACAAAAAGATGGTGTGTGTCGACTTGTTTCTCGTGGGTCTTTTCCAGGATTTGGCGTAGTGTGAAGATCTGGTCGATGGTGGACTTGCCAGGTCTGAAGCCGCACTGATAAGGTCCAATCAGTGTTTTGACGAGTGGCTTCAGTCGTTCACACAATACGCCTGTAAGAACCTTATATGCGATAGGGAGAAGGCTTATACCCCTATAGTTGGCGCATATAGTAGGGTCTCCCTTTTTCAGGACAGGACAGAGGACACTGAGGTTCCAATCGTTGGGCATACTTTCCTCTAGCCATATTTTGTAAATAAGCTGGTGCATGCGCCCTACCAACTCATTACATCCGGTCTTAAACAATTCAGCGGGGAGGCCATCAGGACCTGCCGCTTTATTGTTTTTAAGGCGCGTAATCGCGACTTTGACCTCTTCATGGCTAGGCGGCGGAAACTCCACTCCGTCATCATCGATCGGGTTCGGAACATCATCTCTAAAGGCGAAATTGGTGTCGTCATCGCCTTGTAGCAGAGTAGAGAAGTGTTTCCTCCATAACCTCAGTACTCCCTGCGTATCTGATACTAAGTTTCCATTTTCGTCCTTGCAGGAAGACGCTCCGGGTTTATAACCCTCGGTTAGACGCTTAACATTTTGATAGAATTTTCGAGCGTCATTCCTACATCTATACATCTCGACTTCCTCACGCTCACGCCTTTCCTGCTCCCTCTTCTTGCGTCTGAAAAGGCGTCTCTCATCCCTTCTCTTCTCTCTATAGTTCTCGACAATGGCTCGCGTAGCGGCAGACTGCAACGTTTTCTTGTATGCGGCGTTTTTCGCTGCAGTTGCCTCGCGACACTCCTCATCGTACCATTGATTTCGTTGGGGTGGGCGTTCGAAACCAAGGACTGTTTCCGCAGTAGTGCGCAAGGAGTGGGAGATGTTGGCCCACAGTCCGCCAATGTCGTTGAGATTAGATGGGGAACGACGGAGCTTATCCGAGAGTTGAGCGGAGAACGCCTCAGCTGTCCTTTGTGATCGCAGCTTCTTAACGTCCAGCTTTCGCAATGCACTAGAGTGCGCAGACCTCGAAGCGCTAATGCGCAATCGAAACTTGGCTGCGACAAGGTAGTGGTCCGAGTCGATGTTTGGACCTCTGAATGTGCGCACATCTAGTACACTGGATACGTGCCTTCCGTCTATCACAATATGATCGATCTGGTTAGATGTTGACCGATCAGGGGACATCCATGTGGCCTTGTGAATGTCGAGATGTTGAAACTTAGTGCTACATACTACCATGTTACGCGCCGCGGCGAAATCGATCAGCCTCATACCATTGGAGGTAGTGTGTGCGTGGAGGCTGAACTGTCCGACAGTGGGGCCAAAGATACCTTCCCGCCCGACCTTTGCATTAAAATCCCCGAGGACGATTTTGGCGTCATGGGCCGGGCACTTATCGTATACGTCCTCGAGTTTAGCATAGAAGGCATCCTTAACCACATCGTCCTTTTCTTCCGTCGGGGCGTGAGCACATATTAGGCTGATGTTGTAAAATTTTGCCTTGATGCGGATTGTGGCTATTCTTTCGTTCACAGGTGTGAACCCAGAGACAAGGTGACGAAGTCTCTTATTAACCACAAATCCGCATCCAAATTCGTGCTTGTTTTCATGGCAGCTGTAGTATAGATCGCAAGATGCAAGCCTTTTGCATCCTTGTCCTGTCCATCGCATTTCCTGAATGGCAGTGATGTCAGTCCTACATTTAATGAGGGCATCCGCCAGCTGGGCGGAAGCGCCTACCCTGTAAAGGGTGCGGACGTTCCATGTGCCAATACGTAAATCATAGTCCTTTATACGTTTGCCGTGGTCGTCAACTTTAGAGGGGATCTTTTTATAGGATTCTGTCTTGGTTTTCATTGGATAATTGTTTTTACGTGGTGGGTTCCAAGCCCTACGCACAACCCAAATTTAACGTCCAGGGGATTGGACATTCGCTGCACGCATTAGTTAACATCTAGCGGGTGCTAGAATGCCATCCAGGAGGGGCCACGAGGAGGCTGCGTGTCAACTTGAATACAGCAAGACAAGGATCGTCCTGGTGGTCGCCACGTTGACCACAATCAGAAACTTTACCTTGTTTGTATGCATCCCTCCCTCTTAGGTCGGCAATATATTTTATCAATTTCATGAATTTTAGCCAAAAGTTTGTATAAAAATTTATAGTTTATAATATTTCTTTTATTAATTTATTTCTGTTTTATTATAAAACAAACAATTTTTTAATGTTTTTCATAAAATAAGAGAAAAATAAGGAACAGTTTCAGATGACTCCATAGGTTCCCCCAAGAGAACCCTGAGCAAATTTAAAATTAAAAGGCCTAATATATGAAAAGGTTATCCCTTGCATTAAGTAGAATATCCCTTAAGGTCAAGCTTTCCATTTAACCCATTTGGAATTGAATGTACAAGTTTTGTTTAGTGTTTTTTGGTGGCACCATGAGCAAGTTTTTCGGTTGACATTTGTTTGAGGTTTAGCGATTACGTAACCGTTCTTTCAATGGATCTCCTAAATACTCTCTTGAATTCATACCGGGACTTTGTGCAAGAGTATTAAGCCTGTGGGAACTTTTTTGCCAAAATATATTGCCGTACTAAGACTTTTGCTGTCCACTGTATTTATGATGTATTAAAAGGTAATATAATAATTTTTTTGAATTGTTTCGTCTTTAATGCTTAAATTTTTTATGTATCCTCTTATTCTCGGTAAGTTCTTTTTCTTTGTTAATATGATTATTTCTGCGCCGTTTTAAAATGCCTCAAGCCTCCAAGTAAAAACAAAAATAAAAATAAAAAGAAAAAAACTAAAACATATTTACACAAAAATATTAGCACATGTGTGTTAAGCTATGCTGACATGGCGAGATGTTAATCGTTTAATGAAATCTTTAAATATTTAAATAGAATAACATGAATAATAATAAAATACTATATGTATGTAATTAAAGCCTACAAATATCAATGTTGTGCCAGGAGCGTGATGCTGATTGTTTAAAAATAAAACAAAAAAAAGAAAAATTTCCCAAAACTAAAACATGTGGAAATAAAGCATTTCGTATATACGAATATTCAAACAATTATGCTTTAAAACAATAATGATTTTTACAATATTAAAAAATTATTGTTTATTAAATTTTGCGTCACATTTTGTTGTATTTTTTTCGTCAGACGATTAATCAGACGTCCGTTTGTTAATTGAAAAAAAAACTGGCTTATTTAGAATAATTTCCCCTTTAAGTTAAAAGCAAAAATTTCATTTAGCACGTGGTCCTATATATACCTATACCATGTATGTATCCGTATATATGTATATACATATTTTTAGTTGCTACGTGACTTTTTATATGTATGTATATTGACATTTTTGTTGTATTAATTTTATTAATAATATTTTGAATTTTGTTGAAATTTTCTTTTGTTAAAAAAACGTATGAATTTTTTAACTTTCAAACTTAACATTGCAACATTTTAATTTATATTCAAATTATGAAAAATATACCAAATATTGGATAATATTTTTATAAGTATGGTATGGACTCACTTTATCTCATCTACAAAACACGACCAACATTTTCAGAATTTGTTAGAGACAACCTAAAAGGCTTCATGAGTCTACTAGGTAGTTCGTTTGCTTATTAGACCTGAGACCACAGTTCAAACCCCAGGGGTCAGACATCAAAACGAAAATATGAAAAAATATTTATTCGAAGACTTCCTCTCAGGCAAAAACCTTTCTGGCAAAAACTCTGAGAGTAAATAGAAAATTGCCATGAAAAGATTCTTTAAAAAAAATCTGTCGTTCGAAGTAGTCTTTAAACTGTAGGTCCCGCTACTCATGTATAAGCATTAACACACACATAAGCTAGGTCGTAATCCTGACTAAAGAGTTGTAATGACCAATTATGTATGTAATGAATTGAATATTCAATAAACTGTTTAAGCCTGATGAACATGTTATTTCGGCATTTTAATTAATACAATATGAGCTTTTAAATTGTACGTTAATTTTTGTATTTGAATTATTTGCAATTTTGCAATTTTACGCATTTGAAACGAACACGTATCATATCTTTTAATATAATTACATACCTTCCTTCGAAATTATCTTTAACACATTTTGGTATAGCCTTGGAATACAATGGCGGGGAATAAGTAAGGTATTGTTATTAGAAAAAGACTAAAGTAGATAATTAAGAATAATTTGTATTATTGTGAGTCTCTTCTGTCTAATTCAAAAACATATGCACACATATACATATGTATGTATGTACATAAAATATTAACATTAATAAAATATTAATAAATATTAATGAAATTAATGTTCAATAATGACAGTTAAGTAGCTTATTTAATATTAATTGGAAGCGTACATTTAAAAAAAAAACCGATTGTCTTGAAACGTCTTGGGAGCTTCTGCCTGATTCCACCTAATTTTAGAACAGGTTTATCTGTTCGACACGCTTTTCAAAGTCCAAGAAAACAAGTTCTGTACGTCTCTCTTCTACTTTTTAATTTTTTCCATTTTTCATAGATAAGCACATATCGTATGAATGTTGTTAGTAAGTATTAAACTTTTTTTTAATATTTATTTTCATTTTATTTCTTTATTTATCCGTTCTAAAAAAAAAGTTGAAAAACATCAACAACAACAAATATTAAATCTGAAATAAAATTCCCCATACATACATACATAGAGATTTTATTATTGTATGTAAAGTACAAAAATAAAACAAAAAAAAATATGAGAAATACAATAAATTTAAACAAAAAATTATGGAAAAAAACACGCATTCCCAAAATTTTTTCCTTTGCACTAGAAATACAGGGTGTTTGGCTAATTGCACATACATATACATAGAAATGTATGTAACACGCTCGTGCTTTTACAAATTTGTGTTTAAAAATAAAATCACTCATCATTTTGTACAGAATCTTTAGACAGGCCTTTGAAAAGGTTCCAGGCCACATTTTAAAGCTCGTTCCACATATTGCACTGCTTCCTTCCTTCCTAATTCAACTTTCAACTTTGCAACAATGCAATATACTCATGGTGGTTATACTATCTACATACATAATTGGTCATTACACCCCTCAGGATTAAGACCTAGCTTTTCACACTACTTATGTTGTGTATGTTAATTTTAATAGTGATTGGCGGCATATACAGTTCAAAGTCGACTCCGAATGACTGATTGTTTTGAGAAACTTTTTCATGGCAATTTTTTATTTACTCTCAGAGTATTTGCCTGAAATCTGCTGAGAGGCACAGTCACAGAAGAAATAATTTTTTTGTATTTCGATTTGTTGGACATGTCTGACATGGGGTTTAAACCGTGGCCTCACGTCTAATAAGCCAACTCACCACCTACTAGACTTCGGCGACTGCTCTTTCTCTCTAATCTTTTCATTTTCCTTTAAAAAAAATATTTTGTTTCCTAATAAAAAATTCTAAATTTTTAATTTGACTTACTTTACAGGATATGTTTTCTTCAACTCTTTCACCATATTTATTTACACTTTAAACGGATGAATTTTTTTACCCGCATCATAACTTTTCCCCTAATTGCTTGTATATTTTAAAAAAGAAAATAAAATAAAAAAACAAATTTTATTTGTGATAAATATTGTATGTGTTTATTAACAAAGAAAGGCCTAATAAATTAAGGCCCTGCTGCTGCTTAGTTATTATTCACATATTTATTTATATGTGATTCTATATGTACGTATGCATGTATATGTTTGTTTATTTGTTCTGATATAAAAATGAAATTGCGCATTAAAAAATACGTTTTTTCCATGTGCAAAAAATTATTATTAAAAAAAAAACAGCAAATCAGCAAAACAAAATATTTATAAGAATACACTAACGCTGGTGCGCGATATAAGAACTTCCAACGTAGTGGTAAACAACATCACGAGAAATACGCACCAATTTACGCATGGCCTTAATAATACTCGTGTTGTTGGTACAGTATTGTAGACTAGGCGGTAGACTATAATCAGAATTGTTTTTTAAAAATTAAAGTAACAATGTTGTGGAGTGGTGCTTTACACATTATACACAGGTATTGATTATAGGAACACGAATGAAGGATTCCTGTGAAACCACTGTAGGTGTTTTCATACTCCATACCGATTGATTTAAGTATGAAAAGGATAGTAAAGCATTCAACAAGCATATCAGGTCTCTACTGACAGATAATAACTGTACGAGAGTAAGATTGAAAAATCATTTTATTTACTCAAATAAGATTTTTCGCGGCTATAAAAACTGATATGTTTATGACGTGATAACACCGTTTCAATCAAAACTCTTTCTTCCGTGCTATTTCATAAGGTTTAGAAACAAGAGATAGTCAATCCAACTATATTCGGATGATTGAATGTCAAACATAAATCAAATTATGGAATTTGATTTCAATTCTCACAGCAGTCAAAAGGCCTGAGGCCTGTTTACAGCAACTGTCTTGCTTGCTGTAACCACTCATGGCTGAGTAGGGAAGTCATGGACTTATCTTTGATTCGAGGTTTTTCCAGAAATTTCTGACTTTTGTATCTTTTGTCACAACAATAAATCCACAAAACTAGTCATTCATCTTATAGAAGGCGTCCATTTTTAAAAACGAAAAGTTTCTTAAAAATCTGTAGTTCGCTGTCGACAGTAGGTCCCGCTAATCATGTATAAGTATTAACACCCAAAACACAAGAAGTAAGTAAGAAGCTAGGTCGTAATCCTGTCCGAAGGATTGTAATATCCTACTATGTATATATGTAATGGTTACTATGTATATATGTATATATGTAATGGTTAATGGAATGGCGAGATCTTCTATACAAAATCCTTACCTAAGACATGCAGCCATTTAACATAATTTACGGCAGGCAATGTGCCTGCTACGGGTATTGACTAGAAGATCTGTGGCCACTTATCTAAGAGCCCATTATCATTTAGATTTAGAACGAAGGTTTAACAGATAGGATGCCTAAGCAATTGTAAAAGGTCTTCTGTTCTAAAGTATAAAATCAAAAGAACGCATCCTCAGAAGCCTGCTTCGGATATTGACTAGAAGATCTGTAGCCACTTACCCAAGTGCCCATATTTATTTAGAATTACAACGAAGGCTTAACAGTTACGATGCCTAAGCAAAAGTTCTATTCTGATGTGTAAAATCAAAAAAACCCGTCCTCAGACGCATCATTAATTTTTTTATCCGAAATAATTAATATTTTTCAATAAAATAATAGAAGTTTACGTGCAAAACTCTATGTTGCAAGCTGACGACTGATTTGGGACCACTTTGTGTGAAATTTTATCAAAATTCGGAATTCAGTATGTTCGTTTAGGAAAGTAATCCTATGCTGCTAACGAAAAAGGGTTTTTTTATTTTAGAATTTTCTTAATTTATTTTCAATAATGAAATGAGAAATGAAATTTCTTAAAAAAAAAAACTTTTATTTTATTTAGTAATGTTTTTGTATTTATTAAATGTATGGTGTTGTATTGTATTTTCAATAAAGTAAAAACCTTTCAAATACATAGGCTTTTGTTAACAAATCAAAAATTAATGATTAACAAATAAAAAAAAAACTATTCAAGTTGTTTCTCGAATAGAAGAGTAAACACTCGAATGGAAATTTTAATATTTTTTTTCTTTTGTTTTGTTTAAAATCAAGTCTTAAAAGGCAATGAAATTATAACATGACTCATCATTTCTAAAGCACATAAAGAAATATTTAAACAATTCCGTTTATTATTTGCTAATAATTTACAAATGTTAATGAATAAACTTATAAAACGTCATCACAGTGACGCATGAGGCAGACAAACATACGTATACATCATAACTAATGATTTCAAAATATTGCGTATACATTCAGATTATTTTTAATTTCATTTTATTTTTTTTTTTTAGTTTTTGCAAAACGATTTCGAACGAAATAAAGAAAGAGCAAAACGAATACAATCATTGGCCTCTTCTGTTTTTTTTTTTTTTGGTAATTTGTTTAACGCAAAACAGAAACTAAAGACATAAAAAGCCACTATAAACTCACGTACATAAGTTTTCGAAAACGAATGAGAACGAATTTATATTACCCTACACATAAACTTGGATACATAAATGTAAGAAAGTAATATTACCAGTCACATGAGCAAGATGGAAAAAGGAAAATTTATTGACATTCAATTCTAATCAGAATCTGAATGAGGAAAGTGTTGTTTATATACAATATGTATACACCGCTTGCCTAATCAGTTGAAATTTTTGTTTTTCAATATTTGTTTACTATTGCCAATCTTTGCATGAATATTTTTTTTAAATTTAAATTTATTGTGTTTGTTTTTTGTTAACGAAACATTTGAAAAAATTTTGGCTTCTATTTTGTATTTGAAAAATTTGTATTTATGTTGAGTCATATATAGCGCAGATACATACATACATACATACATATGTACTTATGTATGTGTGTTTATATGTACATTTATGGTATCGAAAAGTGTATGTTTCCTTTTCTAAGATTTTTAGATCATTTATTGCTGTGGTTTTGTTTTTTTTTCTTTTAACCAATAAAAGGTCAAATTTAATTATTTTATGCTTAAAAAGAAACTCAAGCAAACAAATATTTACCCAAAAACAGAAAAAAGAAGAAGAAAAAATCATTCAAAAGCAATTGAAAATGTTATATTGGAACGAACGGTTTAAGGCTGGACACCTGATTACTCTCTACGAGCATGTTGTTGAAATTAACAACATGGGTGTTGTTGAGTTTACAACTGAATTTAACACTTGTTTATTTGTCTATTTATTTCATTTACTTTTGTTGTTGGTTTTTTTTTTTGTATATCAATACATTTAAATTTAACTCATGTTAAATATTGTAATTCCAACCCTTTTTAACCTTTAATTTCAAGATTTTTTTCGATTTTTATTTCAAATACGGTTTATTTCAGAGCGACCTTTAATATTTGAAAACATTTACACATACATACATGCATACATATGTATGTACATACATATGTACATATTTATTTTATTTTTAAGTTGTTTTTTTGTTAAACAAATATTTGAATTTGTTATAAAATCAATTTGCAATATGTATGTATAAACAAATACATACATACAAATGTATGTAAGTACATATCTACAAAATATATTATTTGTTGGCTTTTAACTTTTGTTACCAGGCTATTGTAGGAAGGTCAAGTAACACCATAACATTAAAATCTTATTCAAATACAATTTGTTTTCAAACAGTTTCATAAAACTGTTTGTGTTCCAATAAATTGTCAAATTTATTTTTAGTTTGAAATAAAATTTAAGCGAAAGATTGTGTTCTGCATGTTATTAAAAAAAAAACTGGACTTCAGTTTCTTTGAGGTCAATGAAATGTGTTGAAACCGAAATAATTTGTTTTTTTTTATATTTTATTTTCAGCTGTTAATTAAAAGGCAGAAATACTATCCAATGAAAAGAAAGTATTGAAATATTGAAAAGCTTTGGTTGTTTACAAACAATTGAATTTGTTTCAGTTTTAATTATACGCCCATTGTAATTATTCTTTTTTTTCATACATACATACATACATATGTACATCATTACAACCCTTTCAGTCAGGATTACGACCTAGCTTCTTACACCACTTATGTGTGTTAATTTCATACATGAGTGGTTGGATCTACGGTTTAAAGTCTATTTCGAACGACAGGTTTTTGATAGACTTTTGCTTGGCAATTTTATTTACTTTTAGAGTTTTTGCCAGAAAACTGCTGATGAAAATGCATCAAGAACACAGAAATCGTGTTAATAATAGAGTTTCTTAGCACTGATCGATATAAGTATGAAGAATAGACGAACAATTTTCTTTCCAACTTGTCTGTCATGAAATTGTTTAATTACTATAAGGCTATCGATTTAAAAGTATTCAATGCCATCAACGAATGATCGTGGATATACTCACGCGCTTGTCTTCAGGATTAAACCAAGAGAAAACAAACAGGTCAAGTTCGATTCTACGTAAAGTGCGTTAGGAGTTCTTATATTTTATAAAAAATGTTTATAAATTGTATAATTAATATTAAATAATAATATTTCATAGTATAATAGTTTGAACATTACATACATAATTGGTCATTACAACCCTTCAGTGAGGATTACGACCTAGCTTTTCACACAACTTATGATGTGTATATCAATTTGTATACATGAGTGGTGGCATCTACAGTTTAAAGTCGATTACTAACGACAGATTTTTGAAAAACTTGTTCATGGCAATTTCATTTACTCTCAGAGTTTTTGTTAGAAATATGCTGAGAGGAAGTCGCCGAAGAAATATTTTTTATATTTCGTTTAGTTGGCGATGTCTGACCTGGGGTTTAAAACGAGGCCTCATGTCTAATAGGCAAACACACTACCTACTAGACTACTAGACTAACGGCGACTTTTTATGAATTAAAGCGGAATATTCTTATTATGTCTGATAACATTTATGAGGTATTTGTGATAATTATTGTCCACTTAATCAAAGTAATGTGTGATGAAAAATGTCTTTAAATGTCTATATTACCAGGGAAATTTCAATTCTAAAATCTTGCCTCTGAATTGACCCAAAGGGAATACATGTAATTATTCCCAGTTAAACAACTTTAGTTTGGTTTTTCTAAAACAAAATTGAAATTTTTAACACTGATGTTGTATTGGTTAACACATACACACACACGCTTCTATATTTTACTATATAATATAAGAAGCATTTTGTTTTGTTGTTTGTTACTTTTTGTTTTTCATTTTTTATTTCATTATTATGCATTTCAAGTAGCCATGTATTGTATTTAATTTAAATATAATTAAAACGAAGGAAAAAAAAGCTGTTTTTAAATACAGCAACAAAGGCTGATACAAACATACATTACCATAAATGGACTCGACTTTTTATTTATAAGTACGAGGGAGGGCAAAATATTAAAAAAAATAATTGCTACATACGTACATTTTTATTTGTATGTATATCAGTGTGTAAATTTAAATTATAATTACGATTACTTGGCGACCAAGTCATGTATTTTGTCACGCAAAACAACAACAACAACAATTAAACAATATCAAGAGTTACAACAATGATTAGATACATATACATATACATACAAACTCTATAACAATAACAAAAATTTTGAAATTTATTTCATTGTTTACAAGATTTCAACATAATTTTAATTTTTTTTTAAATTTTTGCAATTTTTTTAAATTTTTTTACAAAACATAAATATAAACACATACATAAATATTATTTATAGACGTTCATTAACTTTTTGTCCTCCACTAAAGAAATCCAAATTTTTTTTTATTGTTGTCATTATTGTTGCAATTTAATTGTATTTATTTTTTTGCAAAAAGAAAAAAGAAAATCTACAATCAAATTGTCATAAATATTTATGGAATTGGAAAAGTTTTTAGGGATTTTTGTTTTATTTCTTCAATAGTAAAAGAAAGATACGAATACATACATACATACATACATACATATGTACATGTTTAACGTTTATTTATCAGTATTTTTTATTTATTTATTTTTGTATTTAATATTGTTTGTTTATTGGTATTAAACTAGTCTTTCGTCATTGTGTTTTTATTTTTTATTTTTTTATAAATAATACCCTACATTAGTAATAAAAATTAATTGAAGGCAAATAGATTTTCTCTTTAGAAAGTATCTACTAACAAGGACTTTGTAAGTATAATACAACATTTTAAATTATAAAAACATGTTCATATAGCCAAGCAATTTTTAAATCAAATGCCTTTCAATATATAATTGGTCATTACAATCCTTCATTGAGGATTACGACTTAGCTTCTCACACCGCCTATGTTGTGTGCGTTAATTTTATACATGAGTAGCGGTAGGACCTACAGTTTTAAGTCGATTCCGAACGATAGATTGTTTTAAGAAACTGTCCATGACAATTTTTTATTTACTGTCAGAGTTTTTGCCCGAAATCTGCTGAGGGGTTGTTGCCGAAGAAATATTTTTTTCATATTTCGTTTTATTGGGGCTAGAATCGTGGCCTTACGCCTAATAAGCCAACACACTAATTACTAGACTACGGCGACTGTTAAAAAATATCTCGGTAAACCAAAGACAATTTTTTTATTTTTTCTTATGCACTATGCCCAATTCGGTAGTATACTAGGTAGTGTGCTAGAATATTAGTGAGAGTCCCACCAGAGACTATGGTCTATTGCACTCAGCGTTTTTTCTGGAAAAAAAACTTGTTTTCTACGAAAGTACTAAAATTTTAAAAGAAAAGACTGGAGTTCGGTGTCTCTGTTGCTTCGTCTGCTGTTGTTAACTTCCTCGGGAGTAAATATTTCATATTATTATTATTGAATTTATTAAAAATATTTAAAATTAAAATTTGTTGAAAAAACTTGTTTTCTTAGAAAACAAATTTAATGAAAACTTTTTTCATCTAGAAAAACTTGGAATAAAGGGAAAACTTGACAAATGGTAACGCTGGTTATACTACACCTAGCATAAGGTCAAAGTTATTCAGTTCATATATAATTAAATATAATTTGTAAATGTATTGCAATTAATAAATAAATAAAATAAAAATAAATTTCTACAATTTTGTTAGTATTTCATAAGCATAAAAGCGTGCTAGACAATTTTCTGATGTGAAAATAAATGCATAAGGTACGTATCTTAATGTATAAATATGAAATCGTAGACCCCAAATTACTCGAAATTTGACAGTGATATCATGTGCACCACATGATGCGTCTATAGCTTTACTTACATGTTAACAACTGATGAAAGCTTTGATGAAATTAGCTGATGGAGTGAAATAGCCTTTAAAGACGTTACTGAAAAACCCATGGCATCAAATTTTTCGGAAATTATAAAATTGTTTAATTTTGAAAAAGAGAAAAGTCATAATTGAAGTCATTTAAGCCAAAATTGAAGTGTTGTTTTCGGTCTTTTTTTGTCATTTTTTCTTGCTTAATTGTGATTCTTTTGCTCGTATTAAAAAGGTTTCAAAACAACATTCGTACACGTAAAACGTCGTTCGTACAATAGGGTGCCTATAATTCGCTGCAAATCCATTTAAAAGTAGAACTGTGATTGTTTTTGTTACTCACTGATATTTTAAAGTGGATTTTCAGCTTTTTCGATTCGTTTCGTTGTTGTTTTTTTATTATCGCTGATATTATTTTTGTATTTCGTATACAAAATGTTATTGTATGGAGTGGTACGTTTTAAACGCTTATAAAAATTAAAAATTGTAAGCAAACTGGAACAACAGCTTTTTTTTTGTTGTCGATTTGTTTTTCTACTCTTTACTCGTAAATTCTGGTTTTACTTTACATTTTTTTTTTCCAATTTTTTCTCTTTTTTGGTTTGACTTGTAGTTGACGATTATTTTATGAGATTTTTTTTTATTAAAAATAAGAAAATAAAAATCAGTTTTTATAGGTACTATTCCAGTTCAATTCATATACGTGAACGGAGCACTATCAGGGGTCAGGGTTATCAATGATTTTAATATTTCAAAAATAATTGAAATAAAAATACATTGTCTGTCGTTATTTTGCCCTAGGGAAACAAGAACGGTATTAAGATGTGCAATCTTCAGCATTTTCTATGGATGTGATAAAGCATAAACGCATGCATTTTCTAATAAAACCAAATCCTGGCTTTAGTCACGAATACTAAGTTTTACGTCAATTATTTCATTATTATTCTAATAAATGGATTTTATTGTCTTTTTCATTATCTATTAACAACAAGGGTATTGTTATTGTGTAAATTATAAGCAATACATACGTATGTACATACATATGTATGTATGTATGTATGTATGTCATTATTTTTTTATTTTCTTTTGTTCAAATGAACTTTTCTTTAGATAAGATAAGAGCTTTTACAACTTAAGGTACTAAAGTACTTTTCTTAAGAATTAAATGAACGGTTTCAATATTTTTAGACTAACAGTCATAGTCACTATAAATTTTAAAATCTTTAATGGTATCCAAGCATCAACAAAGCATACATATTATCAATTATATTTTAGACTTGTAGTCACCAAGCAAATGTTTAATTGTAATTGTAATAATACATGTTGATATACTATACTCACACTGATAGTTTTTTTATTTTATCACCTAATAAGTGGTATATGTATGTACATACATATATATATATACATATATAAAAAACCCAGGGTTAAAAATCGATATGAATAATTTACTTTGAATTGTGATTGCAATATCATTTTAACTTGCCAATTTGCTACACATGAAGTTGCCGTAGTCTAGTAGGTAGCGTGTTGACTTATTAGACGTGAGATTACAGTTCAAATCCCAGGTCAGATATTTCCTACAACAAAAAGAAATATGAAAAAAATATTTCTTCGGCGACTTCCTCAGCAGATTTCTTGCAAGAACTCTGAGAGTAAGTAAAATATTGCCATGAAAAGTTTCTTTAAAAAATCTGTCGTTCGAAGTCGACTTTAAACTTTAGGTCCCGGCACTCTTGTATAAAATCAACAAACACAACATAAGTGGTGTGAGAAGGTAGGTAGTAATCCTGACTAAAGTGTTGTAATGACCAATTATGTACATATGTATGTACTTTGTGATATACTATGTCGAAAACATTATTTAATAAAGTTGCAAAACTCTGTTACTGTCACAGAGATTTTATTTTGTTGTTTATCTTGACATTTGCAGGGTGAAATTAGTAGTAAAAATTACATTTTTAAACTTTTCGAATTCTTCAATATTATTCCTTTAGCCATTATATAAAAATTAAAAATTAATTTGATAGCATTTTTTGTTATCATTGTAATTGAGTGACACATTAAGCCTCGATCGACGGCTGCACTGATCCTAATTTTTAATGTAGTATTATTATAAGATTTGAATACAATATATGTATAGTTAACACGCTGGTGCTAACTATTAACCTTCAAAACTATCTTTAAGATTTGAAAACTATTGTAAATTTCATTTCAAAAAAAATTGTAATTGATTTTTCAAACAATTTTTAACAATTAAAAATATTCATTTACTAAAATACATCATAACCTACTGTTTAACTGAAAAGTGAACGAATTGTTATGAAATCATTATAAATATGGAAATATTAACGGATACCCTATTTTTCTGCAGCCCTTACGAAATCATTACACAGAGAAATAAGAAAACAGAACGAAGAGAATAGAAAAAGTAACGTATTTTTTTGTAAATATGGTTGAATAAGGGCTGGATTATTGAAGAGGGAGTTCATTGTTGAACTTATGTAAGCATGTATGTAGTACGAAAACAATTCCGTATAGAGAAATAGAGACTAAAACAGCCAGACGACGATGACGACGACGACAACAGTTCCCATATTAAAGTAAAGTGTGAGAACTTTTTTATTTTCCACAATAATTTTTTTATAATAGAAAAACAACCCCCTTGGAAAAACGAAAAAAAAAGATTCCAGCTTTGAATGCAAAAGAAAAATATTGATTTTTATTAGAACGAATTAAGAAAACGTAATTTAACTGTTTATTTATATATTTATTTACATGTATTTATGTATTTAGAGAGTACATAGTTCCTTTTAATCCTTTTTCCATATCCCACTAGGTGAGAGCTATTGACTTGCTCTTGCTCTGATTGGAAATAATAAAAAAATTAACATTTAATCATAAACTTAATAGTTTAGGTTTTAATTTAATGAAAATATTTTTAAAATTTTATATTTTTTTATTTGCATTTTACATTTTGTTTTTATTACATATTATTATGTGGACATTATTATTGTAAAATATTCCAACAAAACAGTTTTTTTTTGCTAGATTTTGATAAATTTAAATTTCATTTCATTTGCATTTTCGTAAATAATTATGACAGCAGACAGTTTAAATTTCATAAATACATATGTGCATATGTACATAAATTTTATTTACTGCTTATGCTTTATATTATTTCCTTATTTCACGTGAACAATTGACGGATACGTAAAGTCTTGCAAGATGCAAAATGGCAAGCAACAAACTATTTGATAAATAAAAACGTTTAAATGTCAAACTCGTTTGTATTTCTTTTTGTAAATACGACATCAGTCTACCATTTAGTTTATCTTAAAACAAAAGATTCAATAATTTTATTGCTTAAAGAAGTGCTTGCTATGTATTAGATAGGCCATTACACAGTTTAATTTGATGCCTTAAATCTTACTCAAGTAACTTTTGTCGAACAATTTGTTGGCATAGAAGTGCCAACTATTTTCTTTTTATTACTTTACTCTACTACTACTCTATTTTTAAGATGACATAAACAAATACGTACATACATGCATAGTTGGTCACTACATCCCTTTGGTCAGGAATACGAACTAGTTTCTCACACCACTTCTGCTGTGCTTATTAATTTTATTCATAAGTGGTGGGACCTACAATTTAAAGCCGACGTCGAACAACAGATTTTTTTGAGAAACTTTTCATGGCAATTTTATTTACTCTCAGAGTTTTTTTTGCCAGAAATCTGCTGAGAGGAAGTCGTCGAAGAAATATTTTTTCGTATTTCGTTTTGTTGGAGATGTCTGAGCTGGGATTTTAATCAAGGTCTCACGTCTAATAAGCCAGCATACTAGACTACGGCGTCTACTACAAAAATAAATAGTCAAATAAAATCACTACACTTAACCTTTGTTATATCGACGCCTCCGTTCTATAACATTCTAAGTCGAAAAAGTGTGTTTTGAGTTATGAGCTCTCAAAGTTTTCATGCGATATACGACTGTATGTGTATTCTAAGAAGATTTTTCCCTATAACTTTGGAACGGATCGGCGCATCTTAACCAAATTTTGACAGTATTTAAGTTAGAGAACGTAGAATTTAAAAATGCAAGAACATTAAAAACGTTCTAAGTACACTTAGAACGTTATAGAATGGAGGCGTCGATATATAGTTATAGAAACTTATTCATACAATATTTTGTAAAAAACTAATAAATTAATGGAGACCAATAGAAGTTCTTAGAAATATCAGAATTTAGTTACTACTCTTTTGGTTGAAATGTGTTTTTCATTTGCCAGTAATACCGAAAATTAAAAAATAAAGAAATTATTTGTTCTCTGTGTGCTTCAAGACTTTTGCGATTTTAAACTGATTTTTTTATTTTATAAAAAAAGAACTGAGGAGTCGTTTAGGAATTATAACCATCATACTCAAAATTATTTATTTGTAAACATTTATCGCACCGGATCCTCGATATACTCGTATATACTCGTAGTAGGAATGTCAGACTAGCTAATGCTTGCTATATAAAGCCACACCTAACTGGAGATAAAGTCCAAAGTCTACTTCACTCGCACCTTACATAGTGTGTACACATTTGTTTATGGTACGAGAGGCATATCTGCCTGTCAGGACACCAACAACTTCCACAGGTTTTGAAGATATATGAACCGTAGGCTCTCAAAGTGCACAAAATTGTTCCTTTTTGTGGAGGTAAAAGTTTTTCCATCATAAAGCTAGTGTAGTGTACAAGAGTTACGCAAGCAGAAGCATTATTTTGATATAAAAAAATGCAACAATTTTGCAAACTAAAAAGCCACAATGCAGAGTTTATAAAGAATATTGTAATTAAATCTGTAGGTGACATGACATGTTAAATCCCATTGGAATGAAATAAGACGTCATATGCCCTTCCTGTGAATATGTTTTTTTTTTTACCAAATCCATTATATAAAATACAGTGCAGGCAAGGGATAAGCAGTTTTGGAGATTAAAAAAAAAAGTAAAAATTCTATGGTGGTACAATATTTTGAAGTTTGAAAAAAACTTCATGCTCTGTGTGACCCTTAGCATATGGATGGTATAAAAATTAGTTCAAGCATAACAGCAGTTTTTCTTTTATGGTTTTTGTTTTTTCTTTAAAGAAGAAAGAGAAAAGAAAAGAGATCAGCAGATTTATTAACCTGAATGTAAAGTAGTGTTTTAAATTGTATCTGAAATTGAATACTTTCAAATCGTAAACAACAATGTTGCACATGCTCTTACATTCTTGATGAGACGGTTGCAAGTACTATTGCATACACTTAGTGTTCACTGTTCGGTGTTCAGGGTCATTTAAGGCATAAAAAAATAATGATCAACAGGAGTTTTTATTGCAATTTTATACATAAGAAATAAATACATATATACATACGAGTACATATAATATGACAAACCACAAACGTAACCATTGGTTTGGGGGTAATTATGATCACTTATGCTGAATATGCTTCTTCACTTTTGTTCAATATCCTCTATACATACATACGAACATATTTCAAAAAACAAGAGAGAATCATAAACAAAGAATAAATAAGTAAATATTTTCAACAACATTCTTTATCGGCGGTTTTTAATGTAATTCTTATTGTTATTACTGATCACACTAATATATGTATGTACTCATGGTTATTGTTGTTATGTACTTATAAACTATACGATTATTATATAATTTAGATATAGGGGGGACTATAACGTTCAAATACATATGTATGTATGTACATATGTAGTTGATTAGACAGACATGTTGACATTTATTCATTCAGTCTGACCAACCATCAACAAATCGTAAAGAAATCTTTCTCTAAAATGCACGCACGTACGCACATACACACCCTGTATACAAATTATTCAAATTATAGCCGTTCATAATCTCCAGGGTGTCTTTTAGAAGTTCGTTGATGATTTGATTCATTTTTTTTCTTTGCTTTCTTGGGAATCAACTCTTTTTCTTTAACGTATTCATGTGTCGTGTTCGTTTGCTTCCAAAGAGCTTTATTATATTAATTGTACGAAAATCAACTACAAGTCAAAATACTCAACAGCAACAAGATGGGAAAAAAAAGAAATAAAATAAAAGAAGAGAACACAGTGAATATTTATAAAGAAGACCAACAGGAAGACAATGAGTGTATGATTTGTTTTTAGTTTTCTTTTGTCATATTTTGTTGTTGGCCTATGAATATGTACTACTGATGCATATTAATAAAGTCAAGTAAACCAGAAGTAAAAGAAAAATGCACAGAAAAGAAAAAAACTTAAACCAACTTCTTAAAAAAAAGAAAGAACAGACACATATGTGTACATATTATATACAGTGAGGTTCACTTATAAGAAAACACCACTTATGACAAATTATCATCTTGGACGAAGAAATTCTCGATCAGAGATTTGCTCTACGAAAGCACGCTTATGTAATTATGATTATTATACGTACATAGCACAACTACCACTCGTTTTTATTTAACAGCCCTGAATGTAATTAAAAAATCTACTGTTTAAAGTTTTAACAGACGATTATCGAGGGCAACTGAATATCAGTTGCCTAACCGGTGGATGGGTCAGGGGGGGGGGAGGCAGAGGCGTTAGGGGAATGGATCGGGATGTTGTGTTATGGCCTGCTGTAGACAGTGATAGTACAGGTTTGCTGCTGGGTTTAGTATATCGCCGACAAGTATCTGCAACAGACCCCAGCCGAACTATTGCAGGGATGTTGCGACGAGAAGAAATTGGAAACTATCGGCCAGCTCTTCTGCAACTGTCCAGCCCTTAGTAAGTTGAGAACCCTGGGTAGGAGTTTCATCAAAAGTTCAGACTCTTTGTCATAAATAGGTTGAGCTGGTTGAGGACTGCTAGGACTTCAAGGTTGTAGTCGCGCTCTGTTGTGTGTTTGTGGTCCATCTGTTTTCTCCTCCATCTCCTTATCATCCCTTTCCTACCTCTTCAAGTTTTTTAATTTCCCTATCTCAAGTACACGTCCTCAAACCGAACCTAACCTACCAGTGGACAATTAGCAGCTTCTGAAGAACAAAACAATTTTTACAAGTGACTAGAAACTCCACTAAAGTTCGCTTGCTATCCACAATTGATTTCTTTAACGATAATTTGAAATCTCGTGCACCTTAGCAACTCTGTAGAAACAATTGAGATTTTTTTCAAAGTCCGTACCATAGCATTAATTCAATAAAACACAAGGTTTAGTTTGCTAGGATCACAATATTATTCGAACTACAACATTCTGGTGGACAAAGTACAAATAAAAAAAAAATTGTCAGTCAACATTTATAATAAGAAGCCTTCACTAGCAACAATAGCAAATTCATCTTGAAATGATTCCATGATATGCTATCCTTGATGAAGCATACTGTAGTACTGGATTTTAGAAATTGTGCGTTCTAACTGCGTTTGCTTCGTCTAAACGTTGACCAACCAATAGGCTAGCTTTACAGTTTTTTTATATACAAGGAATTTAATACAATGCAATTTTGTAAGCCTTTAATAATTTAGTAAAACTATAAAACGGCTTAAAATCAAGTTATTTTCGAAAACACAAAGAGTTAAAGTCAGAGTTAATCTATCTACTGTTTAAACCTGAAGCTTATCAATTCGAAAATTTCTTCAATGAATGAAAATGAAAAATTTCTTTAGATTTTGAAATTTGGATTTAAAATATTAAAATATATGTACATATCTATATACATATGTATGTACATACATATATAATAAATAAAACTTACTTTGTTTTTCAATTTCATGACTTAAAGTTTAACGATTTAGTAAAACTGCAGTGATGTTAAAACTTCCATTATGGTTTTGTCTGCCTCCTTCTTTGGTTAGATCAAAACAAACCAAAAATAAAACACTGATATCTGCAAGAAATAAACACATTTTTTTGTACAAAATGTTGCTGATGTTTTTTTGGAACAAAATGATTTAACTTTTTTTCTTAACTCAAACAGTGGCAAGCAAATGTGGGAGTAATTGTTTGAATCAAAAGTTTATTTATATACAAAGCAGAATTGAAAATAGAAAATAGGATGGAAATACAAACATACATAAATATGCATATAATATTTTATATAATTAAAGAAAAACAATAATAATCAAATATTATTGTTCAAATTGTGTAAGTTTTTAATCGTCACTGTTTAATTATATACAACGATATCTGTATGTAATCTACACAGCACATCTTATATACGAAAGCATAAAACGAATAAAAAATTTTAAAACAACTTATGTATGAATGTACATAGGTATATACTATATACAAATATATATATATATACAGACGTACAGACACAGGGTTACATACATATGTACATACTTATGTATACAAAACAAAACTGGTTGGTATATAAAAATACAATAACCACCAAGTGTATGTAGTATATCACCACCACTCCGGTGTTGGGAGCATTTTTTTAGTAACGTTAATACACATATACATACATATATACAAACATACATATTATATGTATCTGTATCTGCAGCCGTTTCTATAGATATAGCTGTGGCTGTGGCTGTGGCTGTGACTGTGTCTGGTAAAAGAGAAAATAAAGAATGAAAGATAATAAAACCAGGCAGCGAATGTGCGAATAAAGCTAAATAAAGTAAGTAACGAAACGAAAATAACAACAACCGCTTAAAAGTACCAGTTGTTCAGATACAACAAAAACAAAAAATGAAAAAAATAAATCCATACCCATACATTTTAGATACGGATACAGACACAAAAGCATTTAAAGTGTCGTATATCAATGTGAAATGTATAGCATTTCTTATATGATTACTTTTATGTGAGGTATGTATGTACGTATGTATGTACAAAACAGCTTTTGGAAAATATTTACGGCGTTTTCTCTTTACTTGTATATGCATTTCGTATGTATGTATGAATCCAGTATATGATATGTATGAAGCGTCTACCATTTCCAACAACGACAGCTGTTTTCATAATTTTTTGTCTGCCTAGTTACTGTAGGCTACAGCCCACATATCCTTTTTTGGCTTCTTCCAATCCTTCCTCAATTATGATTTGTTTTTGTTCCATCGTACCTTAAGGGTTTAAGATTTAATTTTCAATCTGTTCAGATTACAGAGCTTTAGAATTCAAATGTACGTATGTAATTAGAGAGAGAAGAAGAAAAATTTAACATTTTAATCATCATCCTGAAATGCCGGAAAATATAGTTAGTCTTGCAAACCTAGGTGGGTCTACATGTTATTAACAGTTAATTGTAATAATTTAAATGTTTTCAAGTTATTTAATTAAATGATTATTTATTTGTGCAATAAAAAAATGTAAAAAGGAATATACTAATAATAAATATAATTTTGTTAGCGACTGTATTCTCACACTATTTCAGACATGTATAAATTAAAAAATATAAATCCCTGCAAGATAAGAAATACATTTACATACATACATATTTATGTATATATTATTTCTTGGATTGTTGTTTTCATTTAAATTTGAAACTAGACAGTAATCACTTCAACGATTTGTTTTTTCGTATACGTTTGCCATGCTTCCATGGCCTCTAAAACATCCTTCAAAATTTCCGTTTGTAATTCGATTAATTTATACTTTTCTAAACCTAATTTCATAACCATATAGTCCGATGAACGTTCACCACCTTCTTCGTTAGAAGGCGGCACACGTAGATCATCAACTAACTGCACATAATCTTGTAAAATTGTAAACTGTTTAGTCGCCACACTGCTGCCAGCATCATTGCCACCAGCGGTATTATTTAGTGTAGAGGCATTTAGATAGCGTAAATACCGTGACATTAGTTTGACTTTCGCCGCAATGAAACCACTGCAACCCACCACAGTTGAGATTCCATGGTACAATTGCGATACAGCTATTCGTGTTGCTTGTGTTTTATTGTTTGCAGCAGAATTTAGTTGAGCCTGTTTGGACCAAATATCCGTAAGAATAGTAGACATTGTAGTAGTTTCATCTACATCATCTAGTTGTAGAGATGTCTCAAAAGAATTTTCATTCACATTTAAATCGAAATTAAAACCAAAACGAAATATTGTGTTGGCAATGGCCACCTAACGGGTATAGAGAATTTTACCATTAAAAATTTTCTACTTCTGTATTAAAATTAAAAGAGAAACCTAAATAATTGAATAATTTACCTTGAAATGAACACCATTTAAATATAAAAAAGATGCCATTAACAAAATTAACTTGTATTGCTTAGGAAACATTTTTAAATCTTTCAATTACTATATGCCTTCCAAGTACTGAAAGCGAAAATTATTTTTAAAAAACATTCAAACTCTTGAATAAGAAATGTTTTTTGTTCTTCAGAATTATCAGTACTTTTAAGGTGAAGATCATATTTAACAGATAAAGCATAATCGCATTTGGAAACACAAAACAAGACACGAAACTTGACTTCAACAATGGCGTAAAAATGTTCATGTTTTTGTTTTTAATTAATTTGTTATTTTAGGTTTTCTTTTTTTGTTATTTATTTATTTGCAGCTTTTTTTTAGCTGCTATGTATACATACTTTAAATGCAGAAAGGAAGTTTATTTAAACACTAAAAAAATATTAAAAGCTTAGTTTTACAGTTGAATGATTTTCCATTCTTAATTTACAATAATTTTTTGTTTTTAATTGCACCTGCCTTAATTGAATGTTTATATTAAATTTATAAAGTACAGGATATATTTTATAAATACATATGTACATGTACATGTGATTTATGGTAGCATATGTTGTCTGTGTTTTTTTTTTTGTTTAACAAAACTTCCTTTAAATCCCAGCTTAAAAAAGAAATTTGAAAAAGAACAAAAAGAAAAAAAACTGCATATAACTGGGGTATAAAAACTAAAGCATCTTAAAGAAAAATTTCAATAAACGCCAGACATAAGGTAAAAATTATAATACAAAAGCTGGTCTCAAATTTATTTATTTTTTTTACAGAGAAAAAAAAATAGATTTTGAAAAAGCTGATGTTTAAAGCAAAAACGAATATAGTATATGCTCTTTTGCGATTATCTTATAAAGCAATGAAGCAAAAAAATTATTTAAGTATGTATATAGTACATACATATGTACAAACTACATCCATATTGATGTATATACATATGAATGTTTTTTGATTGATTGACGTTTCCAATTTGAATTGAAAATTTACCAAACCTTGAAGCTCATGAAAGTTTATTAGCACTTTGTTTTGTTCCTCTCAATGAGACACCTTAACGGTTACCTATGAGAATACTTCTTAGAACTAGACATGCAATGCAAAATACATTAAAACAAACAAAAAACGATATTTTTAAAATATGTACATGCATACATACATATCTAGATTGTATATAGAAATAGAAAACTTTTATAAAAATAAAATAAATAAACAATATAAAGAAGTTGAAATACATATTAATTTTAATGAAAAGAAATCATTTTATTTTATGCATTAATGGCCAATCAGACTATCATATAGTCCAATCTCGCATAGCAATTCCTTGGTAGTTTTATCTGTTTTCCCATTCTTCCTATTATGGATAAAAAATTCCTATTAAATTTAAGGCTTTTGCCTTTTAATTGCAGACATTTTTTCTCGAGAAAAGTAAAATCCGTGCGATAGATTATTCTGCGAAATTTTCTTAACTGGGCTGACCCGCCCTAATTTACCTTTTATTCAACTTGAATTGAACACATCTTTCAAGGACATAAACTTCCGCCTGGAGCTAACCGCGAGTTTCCCTTTGGTATCGGAACATATCATTTTGGTGGAAGTCGCCGTAGTCTAGTAGGTAGGCTGCTTTCCAAAATGTTAATTGCTTTGTGCTTGAACAAAGTATCGTGTTTCATAATGCCGCTGTACAAAATATATACAATGTATTCTATTTCAAAACGTCGTCGATGTGTATTTTTAACGCAGTCAAAAATCAATCAGGCATCGGATTTATAGTTGATGCATTGTTTGGTTGATTTGCATATCTACATAGTTTATATACAGTAGTAGAACTGCATACAAACTTTGTATTGATACATTTTGGAAGGCAGCCATAGTGTGTTGGCTTATTAGACGTAAAGCCAGGGTTAGAACCCCAGGCCAGACATCAAAACAAAATACAAAAATTATTTCTTCGGCGACTTCCTCTCAGCAGATTTCTGGAAAAAACTCTGAGAGTAAATAAAATTGCCATGAAAAGTTTCTCAAAAATCTATCGTTCGGAGTCGACTTTAAACTGTAGGTCCTACCACTCATGTATATAATTAACACACAGAACACAAGTGGTGTGAGAAACTAGGTCGTAATCCTGACTGAAGGGTTGTAATGACCAATTATGTATGTATCAAAAACCACAAAATGGTTGCTGTTTTAAAATAATATGTAGCGCCCAGATTACTGGATTAATTTTTGTTTTTAGGGTCAGTCAGTGTAGTAACTAAAATATATAGGAACAGTTAAAATTATAGAGTAATACATAAAATTACTTCTTATATTATATAGCATAAAATGACCTGTATGCTAATATACATATTTTACATGATAATTTTAAGCTAAGCTTGCCTTATATTTGAAATTAATATATGTACATAACAATAGGCCTCATAAAAAATTATTACAAAAGCACTAACGATAGTCTAAACGATTAGCATATACATACATGCATACTTACATAGTATATATTTTATAGTAATAATAAAATTTTATTTTAAAATATTTATAAAATATTCCTATGTCTATACATATGTATGTATATACAATTTTACATAAACAATATATAAATTTAAAGAAGTGTATCAAATATTAGAATTTTGATGGCGGCATCATTCAAGGTCATGTCCTTGAATTGCTATTTAAATTTTTGCATGTGTGTATAGATACATATATATGTATATGTGTGTTGTATACATGCACATGAATGTAATATAAAATAAACAAAAGCACAAAACAGTTCAAACAAAAACAAACTATTTATTAGATTTGAAATAAAACGTATTACATAAATGTTAACGTACATACATATGTACATACATGGGATATATGGAATCCATATTTAATATATATGTAAGTACGTGTATATAGTATACGTATGTACAGCATATATGTACTTACTCTCTTGCAAATTAAAAGCTATTTTAGTGATAACAGATACATATTCCTGTAAAACCACAAGGTGTGGTTGAATACACCAAAATAAATACTTCAAGGCGAAAAGACTAGAGTTTTTGGTAAGTAAATGTTAATAACAGTATTGCCTAAACGTTTTGTTATTATGTATTATTATTACTGTTATTGTCAATATCCCGGCTTTGAGTTGATGTTTTTATTTAAAATTCGGATATTGTAAAACATACTTACATATATAAAACTAGATACATACCAATTTGTTCATGGATACTAACGTTTGTATGTACTTATAAGATATATGTACATATGTATATATATTATAGCAACAATATTTGTCCATCTATATATATAATAAACGTAAATTGCACATGCGCTTTCCATACAAACAATAATTTTATTTTTATCATTGTGCACCAAGTAGAGACAGGGATTTATACTTTATATACATACATACATACATAGTATATAGATATTCTCAAGAGTGTATATTATGTACATATATTATATGCATACCCACATATATATTTATATCCTATATATGTGTTTATATGCATTATTGGACAGAGTTCGTGTCAAAGTAATGATTTTTCATTCTGGAAAATAACAAATACAACCTAATTGCCTTTAAGAACATATTTTACTAATTTATTAGAAAATGGTAGCAAAAATTCTGGCCATAACATGATGACGTTTAAATCAAATTCTTTTGAATGTTTAATAATTAACAGAAAAAAAGTTATGAACAGTGTTTAATTATTTATACACACCCCACTTGAACTGTGAAAAAAATAAACGAAATATTTCTTCGAGATAAAATTATCTTAGCAATAGTGCCTACATTAAATTTGTTTGCTGGAATGACCTTAGAATTTGTAAAATATCGATTTCAAAATCTAGCCATTGAGTTGTAGTTATTTTACGTTGAGATGGCTTGAACCTGGCTTGATCTACCCCATCTAGTGCATTTATGATTGAACATTGAAGCCCTATTACTTCTCAACCTATTAATTAATTTATGGAGAGCCTTAATGTCGGCTCTTAAAAAAGAGTGTAAACCTTCGAAGAAGTCTCTACCCAAGGTCCTCAACCTCAACCTACTAAGCGCTGGACAGTTACAGAGAAGGTGTTCGATAGTTTCCAACAACCCTACAATAGTCCAACTGGGATCTGTTCCAGATCCTTGTTAGCGATCTAATCTCGCAGTGCCTTCTAATAAAACTAATAACTAATCTCAGACTGGCCTTATCTAAGCCCAGCAGCAAACCTGTTCTATCACTGTCTATAGCAGACCACAGACATCTAGACACAAAACATCCCAATCCATTCCCCCAACCTATCTACTCTTCTCCCCTGACTCAACCAGTGATGGAGGATGGAGCAGAGGTTGCAGTTTGGGGATCTGGATCAACCATCAAATCGTCCTCAGAAAGTATGAAGATGGTACCTTTTTATTCAGGGTCTCAACGGGATTCTCAGTACTCTCTTCGTAAATGATTTTACTGATCTCTTCGATCGAGAACAGAAGATTCCATTTAAAGAATTCAATATTTGGGAATTCTTGATTGAACACCATGTAAATTCAGGAATTAATTGCTTTTCATTGAAATTTTTGTTGAGTGAAATCGCTTGTTTTACAGAAACAGCAAATTGAATGTATAACTACAATTGAAATATGTATGTCCACCAGATTGGATTTTAAATAAATATTGAAGCAATAACAATACATATATAGTAAGTGTTTGATTTCTTTATTAATTTTTAATAAATCGATACACATTATGTATAAAAAAATATACTGTAGTATTGGAAAAAATTACACACGCTAATGATTCAGTGTTTAGTAGACAATTTTTTTTTTTATTTAATAAAATTTTATGTGTATTTATTTTTATTTTTGTAATAGGGAAAGAAATTATAGGCTTTCTTTTAAATTAAATGGATAAATGCGTTTGATGATAATGCTAGAGCAAGTGATTTTAAGAATTAATTCTCTTCTTTTGGATGATATTTCAGTTTGTTATCAAAACTATTTAATTAAAACATAAAATTAACGAAAATTAATAAAATGGAGAGACAAAACGTTAGTTATGTAGGAGACTAAAGAGAATGATAAATTTACTGGTTGCTTTACATGGGTCTACCCATACCACGGCCCATGGGTGCACCTGCCATAGGCATTTCACCGGCTTTGGGACTCTTAATGGTCTCATCGACGGAGAGAATCATACAGGCAGCTTCAGCGGCAGCAGTTAAAGCGTTAATTTTAATTATTGAGGGTTCCCAAACGCAATCAACGAAATTATCGGCAATATCTTCTTTAGTAATATCAACACCGTACCATTGGCCACCTAAAAATTAAAATTGAAAGCAAAACGAAATTATTGGAATAGTTTTGTAAAAATACTGAGTTAGACCTAGTAATGGTTTTAGAGAGTTTTCATGATTGGGAATTAGTAAATGAATGAAACGTTTTAAGGAAAATAATGATAAATAAGCAGGGTTATGAGGAATAGAAATAGCAGTGCTTCATATTGGAGATGTAACAGATACCATATAATACAATATTTTGCAAAATAATTAAAAATTCATGAATTTACTGGAAGATAAATTAATAAATTATTATTAAACATAAAACCATTACGATAGACTAGACAGAATACAGAACATACGGCTTGTAATACAATAAATAAATGTGGCTTAACAGTGAATTCCAAATAAGGATTAATAACTGAAGAAAGGTAGAAATAATAATTCTCTTGCATGTTATTCTATTTGATTAAGTGAATCGAAATAATATTGCGAATAATTATTCTTTTATTGTTATTCTCAAGGCCTGACAACAATCAATTACACATTTTGTACTTCTAAGAATACATTCCTATAATTTTCATTACAAAAATTATCATAAAAAAAATTTAATTCAAATAAACACAATGATTGAAGTAGGCGTTTAAACCCGTTTTTATTCAAGTTTTTAGGCTTTCTACATATAATTGATTATATATTTCAAATTACACTTAAAAAATAAATTTTACTTATTACCCTAATAATGTTATATGACCGCTGCGCTACGCTTTGAAATTAAAATTCAAATAAATAATGTTGAACAATAACAATAAAAACATTAAGTACACAACACGACAAACAATATGTGTGAAAGTGTACCCTACCCATATGGCTGCTGAGTTCATAAAAAAAAAACAGCATCTTGCAAACGGTCCGGTTGATAATAGAAAACTCGACTTTTGTAATTTTGGTTATGGGGCGAAAAGAAGTAAAGAGATGCTGCTTCCAATATAAATGTTTAAGTAGAGCACATCGTTATTTGTTTATATAGTACATAAATACTTATGGATTTGTAAAACTTGTTTCTTTTAAAATATAAAATACAAACAATAATTGACGGGGTCTTTTACATCACCATAAGTAAATGGATACATGAATGTTGTTGCGCTTGTTGTTGAAGGGGGATTTTACAACACCATAAATAAATAGAGACAATCATGTTGTTGTTGAGCTTGTTGTTTCATTATAATGTGGGCGAATTAATTTCGTATAGATTCGGCTGCAGTTTATGTGGTTTTTATTATACACTCAAATAATATAAAGACTCTCATGACCATTACTACGTTTAACGAGTTGTATTTGTTGTAGCCCATTTAAAAGCTCGTGAACATATATATTATTTGTTTTATTAGTTTGAATAACGTTAAATTCAATAATGTACATGAAAGCAACATTTTTTTTTTGTATATTTACTGTAGAAAATAACGGTTGTATATATATGCATACGTTTCATTTGTAAAAACATGCATTTTTATATAATAAAAAAGCTTCGTTGCTAATTGATTTGTAATTCTGCAGGGCAAATACCCGAAGTTAAAGATTTAAATTTTAATGAATGTATAAATCCAATCAGAAGACAATAAATAAGGGTAAAATCACAAATCTTTATTTTAGAGCATGTTTTTATTTTAAATTTGTGAAAAAATTTGATGTAATAAACATAATTTTTTTTTTTTTTGGTTTGGGCGGACTTTTCAGCATAGGCGCTCAAAAGTACTTGCGATAAAAAATAGTCCTTTTTTAAAATAATTGTGTGAAAATGACTTTTTTCTTAGCAATCTTGCAAATATGATTTTTTGGGGACGAAGTTTGTCACAGTTTTTTTTTTTAAGTATGAACTTTTCAAATTTGATAAAAATAATACCTGATCACATCAAACAAAATTAACTGTCAGCAATTTTATTTCAAACAATTTTTTTTACTATATTTTTCGTGTTATTTCTATCAATTTAAAGATAAAATTTATTAGAATTTGGCCGTTTTCAAACTGTTAATTAAATATAACAAAAATCATTTAGATATTCCGTTAAATTCTTTAAGATTAAACATAAAAATATCTTGAAATGATTAAACAAAAGAATATTTTCCTTTTTATTTATATTACGAAATACTATATAAAGTAAGCAAGTTATGTGTTGTCATTAATGAATTGCAAAATTTTTCTTTAAACGTAAACAGTAAACAAAGGAAAATATTTATAGAATTAAATATAATTAATTGAAATACATACATACGAAAGAAAAGAGATAATATGGGCCAAATATCAAATAATGACGCGTTCGTGGAATACATAAAAAAAAATGTTTTCGAATTTATATTTTTTAATCTCTGAGATGCTATACATATGCAAGGCACACATACAAAACAAAAAAAGACGTAGAACAAAATATTTTCAATCTATTTGCAGTAAATGTGTATATTTCTTTCATTTACATTAACAAATACTATAAATTTCTATACAAAATATTGTATACATATATGAAAATATGAGAGTATATCAACACGAATTGAATTTATTAAAAATAATAACAAGACTGTATGTCTACGTGACTGAGGTGATTTTAGCTGAAACCAACAAGCAAATTAAACAAATTTTGTTTTTATTGAATTAAATGTTATAAAACGTGAATACCAGGCGAAACGTATGTTCCTTTTCGTAGGGGGGATATATTTAAATATAAATAAAGATAGGTTTGTTTTTCTAAGTTCAAAAATATAGGAAATTTTTAAAAATCAGATTTCAATTAAATTTTCTAAAATAAAACAATATGGGAAACAAAAGGTTTATAAACCACTATTGTATATAGAATATATTTCCTATTAAGGTTATCATTTAAAAAATTTTATGTAAAGCTTCTTTTAATGGGTTACAATATAATTTATCAAATATCAGGTTTTTAATTTAAATAGATCCAGTGTTGATCTTGTTTTTTCAAAACTTTACTATGGCAATAAACGTTAACGAGCTTTTATAATGTTTTTGCGCAGCCAACGTGGGTGCCGTGACATGAATTTTTTTTATTTTTATTTAATGATCTTTAACATATCACAATCATGTTTTTTTTGTTCATTTTTGTTAAAGAAAATGTTTGAAAAATCAAGAGAAATCTTTTAAAAGGTGTTAAAGAAAAACAACATTAACTATAAACCACTTACCTTGAGCATGTTTCTGTCTGAGCTTATTTAAAATGTTTGTAGCATCAAAACCAGCATTATCGCAAAGTTGACGAGGTATAACTTCCAAACCTTTTGCAATAGCAGCAATTAATAACTGTTCCTTGCCAGCAATAGTACGTGAATAATCTCTTAAAATCTTTGATAATTCCATTTCGATGGCACCACCACCTAAAAATAGAAAGAAAGAAAAAAATATATAAATTTGGCAAATCTTATAATTTCTAAAGAGAATATAAAAAATTTATAAAACTTATGACAAAATAAAAGAGACCAAAAATTTTTTAATATTTGTAGGTAAAAGTATTATAAAAAAAAACTATAATTATTTGCCTGAACTATTGTAAAGACCATCAATTTATTTGGTGAGTAATCTTTGTAGCTATTTGTACCCAAAAAAAAGAAAGAAAATTATAAAATCTTTTTAGTTTTCTTGGTATTTCATTTTCGGTCTCCTGCAAAGATTTTATGTGAATATGGTCATTTAAAGCCAGACAATCTCAAGCATTTTGTGTAATTTATAAAGACTTATAATAAACTTCTACACTTAACACATGGATGACTTATTATAAACTTTGACATAAAATGTATTTTTTCCTTTTTAATATTTAAAATTTCATCGATTGTTGTTATTATGGGGTAATTGATTTTAATATGACAATGATGAAAATCTAAACAATAGTCGTTATTGTCGTAAACAAATTATATACTATGAAATTTTTATAAAAACGTTAATAAAGAAAGACCTTGGTTAAATGCAAGAATGGGTTTCTCAATCTGCATGTATGTGAATCAGTTTGTATGTGAAAATTTCTTAAATATAATCTCTATTTTATGTGATTATTAATTTTTATTTTTAATTCATGAAACGAATCATATTTTTCAATGAGGGAAATAAAAAAGTAACTTCAACGTTTACTTCATCGCTAAACTAGTCGTTTTCATGTATGTAATACAATGCCATGAAAAGGATGAAATACATATATAGGAAACTGAGGCAAATAGAAATCGAAATAAGACATTATATTGTACATATTTACTTATAAAATTGGCAAACATTATATTAAAAGGCATTTCTCTACATTTGGGAAACCCTGCATGCATTGTGCGATCGATAGTAAGCTACAAACTATATACATATATACATATACATACAAACATATTAAAGTTAATGCAATGAAAACTGCTCGGTACACACTGTAATGCATTGAGAGAGAGAGAATAGAGGTTCAATGAACTTGTCATGGATACAAGCATAGTGCAAGTTTCTTTTTATTTTTTTGCTACAAACAATGCAGCAAAAAATAGAATGTATTGCAACTAGAAAAGTTAAAAAATTTATTTATTTGGCGTTTAGACCGATTTGCACTTGTAAGGAAACAAAATTAAATTTTAAAAATTAAGCAAATAAATGAGATATTATTTTGAAAATTGTATATAAAAAAAATATGTTTTATTATACAATAGATGCACCCTTAGAGTAAACGAATGTTATTTATTTCAATTCGTAATACCATTTCTATTCAATAAAGTATAAAAAAGATAAAATTTATATAAATAGTTCTCATATTAAAAGTGTTTGTTTATTGTTTTTATCTTTTATACATACATACATACATATATATGTACATATGCATATATACTATATAATATTTTTAAATAAACAATTTATTACCCCTTACTTTTCGCTTTTCAGTTGGCTACATAAAAGAGATATGCAAAGTAAACCGTTTCCATGGAAAATATAAAAAGTAATCACATACAAATATTCATACATATGTACATGTATTTTTGCAGCCAGCTCAACCAAAATTGGCCAAAAATGAAAATGTATTTTATTCAAGATAACAGAACCGGGCAAAAACAGGTCATGCCATTAGACAAAAATACAGCTAAAAGTACTTCTGGTCTTTAAAATTTAATTTTATTTTTGCAACTAAGGCTTAACAAACAATAGAATAGTGGCTGAGTAGTACGAAAATGAAAGAAATAAAATGAAAATAATACTAATTACAAGTGCTTGCATATGTTGTTGTTAGTTCTATTGCTTTGTTTTTGTACCTCTAGATTAGAAGTGACTGACTCAATGTCGTATTCATGGAAAAATAGCAAAGTCAATAAACTTTATGAATTGCAAACATTTTCACACAAAAGAATAGCTAGTTTTTATACATATACATTCTACTATTAACATTGAAGAGAATAGAATTTCTTGGGACTTTTCTAAGGTAGAAAAATATATGTATGTATGTATGTATGTATTATGTATTTGGTTTTAAGATTTTCTAATTTAACCCACGCTAAATAAGCAATACACTTAAAAAATTAACTACAGCTATTTTTTTTTTTGCGAATTGTACCACTTTTGGTGATAAGCGAGAGTACTTCTTGGGAATAATGCAAATGGGTTAATAAACAGGGCTGTCATTATTTTTCCCTTTGAATCTGATATTCAAAGTTCTTAGTCGGCCTTGTTTGGACTACAGTAGAAGTCCATTAGTCCGACATCCAACAGTCCGGAATGCCCGATAGTCCGGCATCGCTCCGGAAAATTGTAAAAATCTTGGTTTTCTCCAAAAGTGTATCTTTAAAGCAAATAAAAACTCTCGAGAGCTATTCGGAAGTTTTCGGGCTAGTTAGGGATCATCCGGAAACTCTCGTTATTGTTCGGAAACAATTAGCGGCCGGATAGTCTCAGCTGTCACAACAAATTCAGGTGTAGTGCAGCTCCGTTAATCAATCACGAAGCATCTTCGCCATTTTTTTATGCGTTGTTGTTTTGCGTCCTTTCACATCGCAGTAAACGTAACTTTTAAAACTGTTTATAAAAAAGTGATTTTCGTTCTAACTGTACAGTGACCATGTTTTCAAAACCTAAGCCATCGAGTTCAAAAGGAGAGAGAAGTGCTGACAATCCCTTGAAAAACCTGCCTGAAGATGAGGTAGAGGAGTGGCTTCGAATCGACGAGAATGCGCCTGTTCAACAAGAACTAACCGATGAGGACATTAACAACATTGTAGTAAAACCTCAACCTACTCAAAATTTTGAAGAAAGTGACTCAGTAATTCTTCTTATAATTACCGCCCGATAGACCGGAATTTTCGGTAGTCCGGCACTGAGCCGGTCCCGAACGTGCCGGATTAACGGACTTCTACTGTAGTAGTATCAGATTTTTCGATTAAACACAATGATATACCATAAAAATATTCTGTGTAAATATAAACATGTAGCGCAGCTTAATTAACTTCACCATGTTTTATATAACCAGTATTAACGATTATATTTTGCATTTCATTATGAAAATAAATGAATAAATAAAAATATAATTTTTATATAAAGATTTTTAAGAAAAGTAACCGAATATATTGAAAGTACTGTACACAAGTTTTTATTTCGCTTGTTTATTCGCTGCATTGTTTACGCTATAATTCTCATTTGCTTTATATTATTTTCATTATAAGTTGCTTTATTTTTCGTTTGCTCTCCCTTCCTTGTCATGGGGAGCATAATACTCAATGAACGTTTCGTGAGAGTATTGTTGCTGACACCAATGATAAATTTTTAACCCCCATACGTTATAACTTATGAAAGTTTTTAAACGTATGGAATTTTTGGATATGACCCTCTTACTTTACAGAGGGTTTATTTATAAAATGATTTCATGGCTGTATACGATGAAAAGAAGGCATTGAATTGATTGAGATTTGTCATTTAAACTCAATCCGTTATTGGTTAAGATACTGTTGTGTAAACTAGCTTGATGATTATTATAATAATTATTGCAAACATTTCCGTATTTCTTTGTTGCCAACCAGTAAATAAATAATATTTAGTGATTGATAACTTACGTCTTTGCTTGTGTAAATAATTCTATACTGGCAACCAGGCAACGTGACTGGTATGATTCGATGCAACTTGTTATTCATTTACGTAAAATATCTTTGACGTGGAAAATGCTGTAAAAACAACAATTGGATCGTAGGCGACTTTGTTAACTACTAATACATTTGGAGGGAATTTAATAAAAAAAAAAAAAAAAAAAATGTTACAGAACTCTAGCATTCATATTATTCAAACAATTTGTTTAATAAACTGGGTAACTGCTTGGATGAGCACAAGGTGAAAGTTATGTAAACTAAAACATTAGTTAATTTTGTTATCAACTAAATGAAATAGAGACAAGAGACAAATAAAATAAATTTTTTGCAATTTAAAAAAAATGAGTGCGTAAAATTAGTACATATACAATGCAGAAGTATAAATCGTTTTACGGTAGATTTGCTAATTATTATGTACTGTTCAATGGAAAAGATTACCGAGCTCTTTCTAGGTGCGATTTTTAAATTACTACGAGGCCGAGTCAAGCTCTCCAGCCACAAAACCACATGCTTCCTTGGCTTGTAAATACTTTTAAAAACTGACACCTGCTGAAATGTGAGCATTAGCGATTTGGTTGCTGTACCAAACTAAACTTAGAAAGTATTTCTCAATACAACGGGATGATAACTTCAATTTGTATACACATATAGCATTTCAAAGTTTCATAAAATGTAACTTCTTTGCTAATAATTACATAAAAGCAATTAAATCCAATACATATCTAAATAGACTGTATTTAATTTTTATTGCTCTTTCTTATATTAGAAAAGTTTATTAAACCTCCATGAACTCATGGGCATAAAGTAACAGCGACAGAGGAACAACAACGTCGCAAGCTGCTTTTAGCGGGGCTAAATTATACAATTTTGCATTAAGAACAACAATTGCAAAAGCAACAAATATAATTCTACCACTTAAAACCCTAAAAATGAGGACAAAAAAGAGAAATCTCCAACAATAAGTAGAGAAAAAAGAGAGAACTAAGCGATAAATGCATGGGAAGCTGTTTGTTAGCTTAGCAAAAAAGAAAAAAAAAACTATATGCAGTCTTGTTTTACAGCAAAGTGGGTGTGAGGCAAAATATATGTATATATTTAAAGTATAGTTTTACAGTAAGGCACAAAACTATACATCCATATAAAGCTTTTTATACCTTTAATCTGAATTCAAATCATTCGATTTCAATTACAGTTTGATAGCAAAAAGTTTTAATTTTGAGAATATACTAGTATTAGCAACTGGGCGGCTAAAATTTGTTTTTGACTGTATTAGATGTATGTACATCAGTACTGGAAAATAGTGACCCCGATTAAACAGCAAATGTAGCAAGATGTTGACGATAATATGCTGTTGTTTTACTCTTGCTATTGTAGTTTCGTTCAAATTTTTTTTGTTTTGTTTTGTTTTTTTCATACAAAAGAGTGTGGGGAAAGTAGGTTGCTGCTTAGATGAAGTATAAAATAAATTTAAACGAACAAAATGTAATAAAAACAAAACAAAAAAAAAAACTATTTAAAAACAAAAAATGCAATTGGTTTCTATTTGTTATCAGCTAAGGAAAAATACAACTAAAATTGCAAAGTTGTGTTCAATAATGCATTTATCAGTGAAAACAACAGTTTCTCAAAGAATGAAAACATTTCAATTAGAAAACATTTTAATAAATAATTATTTTGCAAAAGATATATTATTGGCTTTTAAACAACTGCATTTTCATAGTTTTAATTATAATTTTTTTTAAATATTTCCACTCATTGGGTGCAATTGTTTGTTCGGTGATATTATGAAAGTGGTTAATTGTTAGAAGGAAGAGACGACTAGTTTATAAATATATACTCTGCACAATTACTTTATGGCAAATATTATAATGATAAGGAATGCCACAAATGTTATTGTAAGTATGTATATGAGTACCATAAGTGAATTAACAAATAGAATTTCTTTTATCGCCACAGGATTATTATTCTTTTTATAGGCCGGTCAATTACAGAGTGCATTGAACGTTTATTACTTTAGAGTACTCAACTTTAATGATTATTTAAAAATGATTTCTTAATTAATAAATATTTTTTTTATAACAAAGTAATAATTGAGACGAAAATTTGGTTTAACTTAGCAAACAAAAGATTTTTAGTTATAAATTGTTTATAGAAATTAGTTAAAAAAATGAAATTTCCTTGTAGTATTTTTATTACACGCACATATATACATATATGCATATGTATGTATATACAATCATTTGTATTTTCTGCAATTTGTTAATAAATCCACATAATTGGAGCATTCATTAAGCGTAAAATAACATTGAATAAATCTTATAGAAACCTCGAAATTAAAAAACATTAAAGCATAGGTGCGTAACTGTGAAATACTTTTACATACTGTTTGTTTAATATTTAAAATTCATTGTATTTCTTTTTTTTAGTTCAGCATAATACAATACAGTAAAGTTAAACAAGTTAGATTACAAACCGCAAACACCAACTATATGAAAATGAAACACTACAACTGGAAATTTTGTAAATACAATAAAAGATGAAATTTTCAAATAAAATCTAACAAATGTATATTTTTTTTTTGCTTTTTTAAACTTTTCACTTTCGAATTGTAATTGCAGTTAAGTTTTTGTGCAGTTAATACATGCCACAACTACTAAATCCATTTTTATTTCTTGCCACAACCACCCACTTAACTTTGAATAGACATATTTTGTGTATAAATTTTAATCGTTCAGCGGAAATCTTTATATGGGCATTAATTGTCTTCTTTTATATGTTTTTGAACTGAATAGACAAAAGAGATTGTTATATTTGTTGTGTATATAACAACTAGTCTACTGTTTACTAACGAATGTATATAATAATAGGAAAAAATTGTTTTAAAACTGCTTTTACCGGTTAAAGTGTTTTTAGTAGTTTTCTTCATTAAAAAAATCAAACATATTTTCCTTTGATAGAAAGGAAATAGTTGCATTAAGAAATATTTAGAAAAGTATTAAACTTTCACAATTAAAATATTTGTAGCATAAGATTAAGGCGCCAAGGGAAACACCAATTTTCTAGGGAAAACCCAAATAGATTTTATTTCGAAGTGAAACTAATTTTTACTCCAAAATTATATGGAAATTAATTTTAACTTAGTGCATAAGGCTTTAATAAATGATCAATTAGAACTACAATTTAATATTACATTTAAATTATGCATACATTACTGAGGGATATCAGAGGTTTTAAAAGGAATACCAATACAAAAAATAGTACTTTTTTTTAGAAGAAAAATAAATTTTTAAAAGTGACATTATTGTCTACTACTAACGTTCTACACAGTTAAATTTTTTCAGCAGTATTTGAACGAATAACAAAGTTTTTTTTTATAACAAAATTACAAACATACACTAATTTTTTTAAATATATGTGGATCTACATGTCGAAATATTTGAAAGCAATACTGAAAAACAAAAGATCTTGTAATTGGCATGAAATTACTGCCCAATATAGAAATAATATTTTGGATCGGTTTCTTAGTAATAGATCCGAATGACAATTCTTTTATAACTGGATTTAAAATATTTGTAGAAAGTGTATGTCGAAAGTTTTTTCAATTATTAGTTCATTTTAAAGATTTTTTATCCTACAGAAATTCAACTTTGTTGTTTATATTAATAAATAGTTAATAAAATCTGTTATTCGGAGTCGACATTAAACAGTATATCCCGCCACTCATGGTTGAAATTAATACACAACGTGAGCGGTGGGATAAGCTACGTTGAAATCCTAACTAAAGGTTTGTAATGATCAATTAAGTAAGAAAGTATTTAATATTAATCATCGAATATTTGGTTTTATTCCAAAAGGTAAAAAATAGTTCAATAGATTTAATCGAACTACTAAAAATCCAAGACTTATATGATGCGTACACATTATGTCATTTGGTAATATCTAGTTTTAACATTTATTTCATTGCGGATTATACACAGAAAAATATTGGCTATTGGCGCTAGTGTACCAATTATTTGCTCAACTTTAGAGCAAGACAGTATTTTGGAAACTGTAAGCGATGACAATGAAATAAATAAAATGCATACATAAAGAAAACCATTACGCAATAAGTTTCAAGAATATTTGCATTGTCTGCGAAGATATATGTATGTATTTTATATTTTTTTTACTTGCATCTTGTAATTGCTGTATTGCCAAATTTCTAACCTGTTTTTTTGTTCCAAAATACTAAAATAGGCAAATTAAATCAATAAACTATGCAAACTTACCAGCAACAACAGAATCGTGTTTAATAGTACGACGAACAATCATAATGGCATCGTGTAACGAGCGTTCAGTTTCCTCTAAAAATTGTTCTGCACCACCGCGAAGTATTAGGGTGCATGTCCTAGCATTGGGACAGCCTAAAAGGCATAATGTATGGAATTTAATAAAAAGGACAATTTTATAATAATTTATTTATAGGGTACCTTGGAAAATATTGAAACGTTCACCACCAATTTGAATTTCTTCGAAGTATTCACATTTGCCCAAAACAGTTGGGCTCATATCATTGGCTGTGGTCATAACAGCTCCACCGCAAGCTTTCATCGTACGCTTGAGATCTTCATCGGGTACACGACCAGCGCAGAACATATCGCGATCAGCAAAATACTGGGTAGCTACATCACCAATAGGCAATTTAGATAGTACGACGTTGGCGCCGGATTCATGGATTTTGGCCAATTTGTTGTAAAGAATTTGCCATTCAGCGTCTACAACTTTTTGGTATTCTTTAACATTATCTACGCGAACTTCGGCATTATCACGCTCAGCTTTCAATTCCAATTCAATGTTCAGCAAAGCAATTTTACAGTCCTTGTAGTTCTTAGGAGCCATTTCGAAACCGGCATATGAGAAAGTTTTCTTGAAAGCTACTCCCGATACCAGCTGAGATTCCTCTAAAGAACCTCCAGTAATTTTCTTAATACCGATCATATTTAATGGCAGCAGATCATCCAAAGAGAGAACAGCATCAACTACCATTTTGGAAAAGAAGTCTTTCTGTTGATGAATCAATTTTGAAGACATTGCTGTGGCAGCACATTTGATCAATAAAGTCTTTTGTTCCTCCTTTGATTGTTTTTCAATGTGCACGGCCATTTCATTGATTTTATCCATACACAATTGCAAAGATTTGCGAACGGCTTTAATGATGATACGAGGATGTACACCTTCTTCAATAAATGGCTTCACTTGTTTGAGGATTTCACCAGCCAACAAGACTACCGAAGTAGTACCATCACCAACCTTTAAAAATATACGAAATATTAAGTCTGCAAATATATATTAAAACAATTATGAGTATCTCTTACCTCAGCATCTTGGGATTTGGCAATATCTACCAAAGTTTTAGCGGCGGGATGTACAATATCCAAAAGTTTCATTATGGTGGCACCATCGTTAGAAATAGTGGCCTTGCCCTGAGAGTCAACTATCAATTTGTCCATACCACGAGGACCCAAAGTGGTTCGCACCGCATCCACAATTGATTGACAGGCATTGATATTCGAAATCAATTGAGGTTTGCCTTGGGAGGTATCAGTACCTTCCTTAAGTAACACAATTTGAGGTTGCTGTTGATGACAGAAAATAAAATGAAAAAATCATTAAATTATGAGTCACGGGAATTTGCGAGAGGTAAACACCATTCTACATGAGGCCGGCTAGCAGCTGTTACCGTTTAACGAGAAACTTCTTTGTGAGGTTATGTTCGATGACCATTTTACACACAAAATGTAAGACAGAATTTTTTAATAAAGCTTTTTTTAATTTAATAACAATTAGCAAAAACTAAGGACGTTTAGCTTAATATTATTAAATATTTGCCAAGTTTTTCTCCAAACGACTTTGTTACTTGACCAGCTGATGGGTGTTGTTCATTTATTCACAGATCTTTTGTGTATTTGCATATGAGGTTTTTATAGAAAATCACAATTAACGTAAATTTTACCACAATTCTTACCATTTTTAATAATTATTTCCTTTACAAAGCTTTTAATTTAAGAATTATCAATTAAATTGGCAACAGCGGTCCTTTCACGCGGCGTATTTATTGAACAAAAATGTGTGACTTCACTTTTTGCTCTCTCACGAAAACAATAAGAAAAAAACATGAGTAAAGCGGAACAGTTGAGAAAAATGTTACTGAAGACAAAAACGAAATACAACTCTAATAGTGGGTTGCCGTGTTTTTTCCAAGGTATTTTATTGATTAAATAGATGAAGCATATAAACTCAACAATTTTTGTATTATTTTATTAATTTTGTAAAGGTACCCATACATTTCCAATATTATTGAGCATTAGATAACATTGCGCAATAAAATTGGATACACAGGCAATGTTATATTAGTACGATTTTTATTGTGCAAAACGCAATATTGTATAATGTGTTGACAACATTGTGAACAACAATTGTTTCCCACCAAAATAGAGCACAACAGCTGATATCAAAATTCAATTTTGTGTGTGTAGAATAACAAATGCTTCCTAAATCATAAAATTTTGTGATAAAATATTTAAATAATTAAAAAATACATAATTTCCACAAGAACTTATTGAAAATTTGTAGAAACATGTCGAAAAAAGAAAAGTTATTAGAACGACAATTTATTATTGAGTGCATCGAACTGTACCGTACATTGCCGGCTTTGTGTCTCTACCGGAACCATTCATTCATCCATTTCCGTTTTGTAAGTTAAAACCTTTTTTAAATTTATTTGTTAAAATAACTTCTAGACAAGTCTCTTCGTCCTCACTAAATATTATCTTCTATTTATGAATTCTATAAATTTTTTAATTTGTTTAAGTTTTTGCATCAATGAAATTAGTGCTGAAATGTGTGTGTGTAGGTTTTGTCTACTTTTTCATGCCATTTATGAATTTTGTATGTAAAATTGCGCCATATCAATTTTTTTATATTGTGCAACTTATTGAATAGTGTAGGGCAAAGCGACAGTAATATATGGAATAAAGTACCCAATAATATAGTGAAGTTTATTGGTACCTTTATATAACTTTTTTAATATATATGTATAATTTTAATATAATTAAATTATATACAAAATTTTATTTCATCATATCATTTTTCTTATTTAATTATATAATTTTAAAATTTTATGTTTTTTATGTATGTTTTTACCAAAAATATGAAACTGCACGTATGGAAACATCATCTCAGACAAAAATTTCTTTTCATGTATATCTTTCTTCCTTGTCAAAATGTCTGTTCCTGAATACGTAAATTTGCCTATATGTACTTTGTTCAAATCAATCCTTGGAAATTTCATTAATTTCATAAACCCCCTGTTTTATATTTCAATTTCAATATTTATTCGCCCTTCTCATAACACACCCCTCGTATAAAATTGATACTCTCTGAAAAATACTGTTAAAAGTTTCAAATATCCCTTTTGAACATAAAAAATTCCATATACAACCACTTCATTAGGAATATTTAAGGAACATATATGAGGATATCTAAAAATAACGCAACAAATTACGCCTCATTTTCTCCATTTTGCCACCGTTGGATTGCAGCTGGCTGTAATTGTAATGTGCAACATGTCGTATAAGTAACTTCTTTATTTATAGAGTCAACGAGTCAAACTGTGCATAGCATGCATGCCAGAGGGGCTAGCGAGAGCAAAATATCTACAACTACAACAACAGCAACATTGGGAGAAACAAATTTCTTTTTTCTGCATCCCAAAAAATCTTCACGGCAGCAGATGTTGTTTTAGTATGCTCTTATAATGCGTAATAAACACACGCGTTACAAACTGAAACTGAATAGATAAAATTATACGAATAATTAAAAAAAATCGAAAAATGTCTTTAAGACCTTTAAAAAACAAAGAACTAAAATTGTTGTGCAGCAATAAGAAGAAATATTTTTACATTTTATTAAAACATGGAATTTAATCCAAGAATAAGCAAAAAACAAAACCAAACGAATTCATAAAATTGTTTCTGAATCCAATTCTACGTAAATGGAATTAGAATTTCAAGAAAAAAAGGCAAAAGAATACGGAAAAGTTAAAAATAATAGACAAACCAACCAAATTACTTGAAGAGATTTTTCTGCGAGCAAAAATCCCTTAAAAGATAATTGGAATTTAAAACAACAACAGTGTACAACATTTAATGAAGTGAAAATTAATGTGAAAGTGTTTAAAAAAAACAGTTATTATTTGTGAATAATAGTAAACATACCACGTAACGTTTATTATAAACATAGTTGCATTTAGTAGTAGTACAAATTAACCAATGATCCAAGAACAGCATTACCAACTGTATCTAACCGAATCGACAATTTTCCTTTAGAATAAACGCATGTAAGTAATAATTATTGTAATTAAATTTGCTGGCGCTCTAGTTTTATTACATTCTTAATTATCGTGAATACCAAAACTATTTTTGGTCTAAACGACCGCAAAATGTCACTTGAACACTTTCGAAATATTTTAAAATTCACAGAAACTAAAAAGAAAAACCAATTTAGACAATAAAAAATGTCTCTTGTAAATTAGTATAAAAATTTATTATTACAAGCGTTATTATTGATTGCCTGACATTTATTTAGCTTTTATTTCTGTAATTTTCCCACTGTTATTTTTTCAAAAAATAAATAATTTTTATTTTCATAACAAAAAAAAAAACAAATTTATATGTATGTATATATATTGCATTAATAATCCAAACAAAAGAGAATGAACGAAATGAATTCTTGAAATATGGAAAAGAAAATAAATATAATATATACGCGTATTATTATTACTTACTATACCGAAAGCAATATTTTAGATGTGGTTTATATTATAATGAAAATGGTTGCCAAGTGTATTATAATTTTACTAATAAAATAAGGCTCTATTGTACCAAGGTGTACCATGATGAGTACGATCATTAGTGTGCTTAAGACGCACACTACTCAGTCATATTCATTCACTTATTCATTCAGTCATAAATACTCATAGTTTTCCACTCACCAGTGTCGCCCCAGAGAATCTTTTTGTAAGCCTTCCTACTGTTCCACAATAGTTGAGGGTGCGTTTCCAACCTTTTCAGCTCGATCTCTTCAATGTGGTAAAGGTATTGGTTTATCGAAGCTTATAGTAATTTCGGGGGTTTTCCTAGTCCTTCAGCTATCGGTATGATGATCTAGTTAGTGGACTAAGGTTGCTTTTGATAAGAATTTCTTAAGCTTAGAGCCTCCAGGAGTTCCGTTTCGTACTCTGTATCATTTTATTTTACTCACTGCATCTCGAATGGTGCACATTCCAGAGAGCCGTTGTGTTTTTACTTTTCGTTTCATTAATAAGTTTTCGAAATTCTTACCATTTCTTCGGATTTCCCCTTTAAGTCAGCGTTTCTCCTAGGAAGATAGATTACCTTTCGCGATGTGGACAACTAGAAAAAGCTTTTACTTAATCCAATCATCATTAATGTCCTTTGTCTGTCGTATTCTGTCTGTATGTTCCTATATTATTCCATTTTTAAACTTAATTTTCTGATGAAGAAATTTCTCCAATTTTTACATGTTTTATTAAATCATTGTCTAAAAATTGCTCCATTCCTGAAATTTATATGTATTTTTTTAATAATTTTCAAATGAAATACATTTTTATTTGCAAGTACATACAGCAAAAGTTTAAAAGTAAAAAAACCTATGCTCTGTGTGTTTAGAAGTCTTCTCTTATACAAAAGCTCTTTTGACAACTGACAGTTTGGTTGCTATTTATTACAAGTCGTTGCAAATAACACGGTGCGACAGTGAAAATACACCCGAGTAACTACATAGTCTAAGTTATTCACTAGGTTGAGTAGAACTCAAAAATACTTTTTTATTTTTCTCGAACCCTCCAAATTTGTTTTATTTTTGACAAAAACGGTTTTTTTTGATCTTTTCACACAAAATTATTGATTACCCAAATATGTTTGAACCTATTTTAAAAATCCAAAGTTTTTTAATAACTACGGTAATTTTTGTCCAATTTTATCAAAGTGTCAAACTCTTGACAAGAGAATGCACTTTAAGAATGTCTCCACTTATTCCATATTTCTTTAATTAAATTTTCCAATTAGCTACGGCCAAACTTGGAAAAATAAGAAAAAGATAATATTTTCCAAATTTACCCCATCAAATCTCATAACATAGTTATTAGTTTGAACAGAATGTTTATGTATACCGTTTAAAAGGCTAATCTCTCCCCTTTCTAAAAAACTTTGGATTTTTAAAATAGATTCAAACAATCAATATTTTCAATCAATATTTTCAATAATTTTGTGTGAAAAGATCAAAAAGCCGTTTTTGTTAAATAAAACAAGTTTGAAGGTTTCGAGAAATATAAAAAAAGTATTTTTGAGTTCTACGCAACTAACTGAACAACTTAGAGTAGGTAGTTACTCAGGTGTATTTAATTTTTTGTATTTTGTCGCATAGTGTAATTCATTGTTGTTTAGTTTCGTGAAAGAACAAAAAATAAAAAAGCTCTCTTCAATTTTTAGCGGTTATTTGTATTGTTGTTATTCGCTCATTATTCTTCGTCGTGTACTCACTCGTACAGCCAACTACAACAAAAACAACAAGAAAATAGCATATTAGACTAATCACTAGTGCGTTTACCGCTTGTTGTATTTGTTATTGTATTATTTGGTTGCCTCTACTAAATATGACGATGATTAAATTTTGCTGTTTGATGGTTTATTGTTGTTGTTACAATTTGTTTATTTAAAAGTTTATATTTTTTTTCAATTGTTTTTTTCTTTTTCTTCTGTGGTTGTGAGCCGAAAGCCAGCCAAAGCTTTGCTGGTCAAATCAGTCAATCGGTGTCCGACCGAAACGAAAGATCTCGCTTTTCATTGAACAAAAATAAATTAATTAACTAAAAGAAATATAAATTATATTTAATTAAATTTTGCAAATAATAATAAATAAATATTCTTTTAACATTATTTAATCTGTTTGATACATACATATTTAGAATTTAGAAGCAAACAAATTTTGCAACGACTTTGAAACGAACAATAAATAATTCATTATAGATACCTATACATATATACATCATACATACATATATTAACGAACATAGTTTTGTCAAATAACGGTAATACTCCACAACGAATCAAATGCATAACAATTTTATAAAGTAAATGAAAAACCTGTAGAGAAAAATTATAAGAATATAAGAGTGTAATTGAAAAACCATGCGGTATTTAACGGTAAATTAAAATTAAAGTTTTCAATACAATAACAAATATATATGTACGTACATATCCATTTCGAAAGTGTTAAAAAGAAAATCCTTTATCAATACATGTATATACACCCTGACAAATACGAAAAAAGAGTATTAAATTAATAGTGACGTCATTTCCCGAATTATTTATTTATTATTAATGCATATGAAATATAATTTTCATTAAAATAAACTGAAATAAAACCGAAATTCTCAAACTAAAGATAAAGAGTACATTTGCAAAAATATATATGTATTTATAAATAAATACAAATATATGCATAGATAAATAAATAAGAGATTAAAAAGAGAAGAAAAAAAAAACGTTAAAAAACGAAAAAGAAAATTTCTTTTATTATATGAAAATTAAAGAAAAAAGAAAAAGAAAAGAATCACAGTGTGTACGAAAATAAAACCGACAAAAGTGCCATAATTATTGATATTAGAAGCTTAGGAAGGAATTTAAATTAAAGGATTCAAAAAGTTTTGGTAGGTACATATTTTAACAGATTTATGTGTACTTTAATGAATTGCTAAAAAATAATAACAAAAATTCAATTGCCAACTTCTAGTTGATTAAATACCGAATCGATCTATCTGCTAACACGTGTGGAATATAATCGAATTTTTCTTCTCGTTCCGATGTTTCAACTGGTATTGTTCTAAATTGACGTATCTGATGTAAAATGCTTGTAATCCAATAACAATTAAATATCGCTTTTGGCTTCAATTTTCATTTACGATATTTAGCTCATTGTGTTTAGAACCTAGTTTGTCGTGAAATGATTTTTGGGAAGTCAAGAGATACAGCTTATTGGCACAGATTTCGGAATCAAATGCTATACCTAGAAAAATAGTTTTATTTTAGAAGTTATTTTATAAAATATATGTACATATTTTTACTAAATATGCCCTCCATAAATCCGGTAAAACTCAATAATATTTAAAAGACGCGGTTTCGGACCTAGTAGGCTGGATAGCCATTGGGTCAATGATTCCAAAACAGTCTTCGTTATAGTCGGGTAGCCCTTGGGACAGTAGATCTAGCCGACGAAGCTAATTGCTTTCTTCAAATGAGCAAAAAAAAGTGGTCTATATAAACCGGGTTAAATCGGAGAAAAAATGGATTTGTCTAGTGAGCTGGATAGCCAAGGTATAAATGATTCCAAAACAGTTTTCTTTACGGTCGAGCTTTACTTGTGACCGGAGATATAGGTGACCAAGCTATACACAAAATTACAATTTGTTTGCAAATCAATTTAAAGATTTCATAATTCTCATTGAGTTAATATGCATTTATATATTTTATTTTTCTTTTTTGGTCGATGATTTGCATTATTTTGGTCAAATAATTGCAGTTTTTGGTCAATGATTTGCATTTTTTGGTCTATGACTTTTGATCGATGTTTTGCAGTTTTTTGCCTACATCTTCTGTCCCAAGTAACGTCCGACCGTAACGAAAACTGTTTTGGAATCCTTGATCCAATAACCCCCTAGATCAGAAAATCGATCCTTTTCAATTTTGTCGAATTTTGCCCAATTTGTGGAGGGCATATTTGATAAAAAATGTTTGATTTTTCAACTTTATTATCTCTATTTTCATATTTTATATATTTGTTGTTTTCATATTTTTTTTTGTTAATTTCAAAGGTATAGCTTCGTCTTTCATATTTTCTCCATTTTATCACTATTTTTGTGATTTTTAATCGATTTTCTTTTTTTCTCTTTTACAAATTTGTCATTTATCCTTACAGAGTCTGTTAACATAACATTCACTGTAAGAAAGGATTAAAATTTCGTAGCCAACTTCACACACATTTCCATATTGACCCTTAATAAAGCGTAGTATTAACAAACTTATGCAAAGATTAAGGTCTGCATTTCTGTAAGACGAATGGTTTCAGACGAAAGTCTGTTTCTATAAAAAACACAAACAAAATCGAGTGTATTTCCAAACAAAATTGTTGGTCGTTTGAAATCGTTCGTCTTACAGAAACAAACGCTAAAATCTAAAAAAAAAATCTAATCTGACCTAAACCTACTTGCAGTAAGAAGGGAATGACTGGATTCTTTAAATAGGAGGCAAAAATATTTATTGGCTCATTGAAATGTATACCATCTTCGATACTTATCGCATCAGTTTATTTACGTATTGTGTTTTAGAAGTGATGAAAGGGAAACATTTTCCAGATCAGCAAAAAATTTCAATTCAATTTTAAAATCAAAAGATTGATCATGATCATGTAGAAATAGGCCTGGACTGTATTAAATTTTCTTGGAACAAATTTAGTATAATTTACTATTTCGTCTTGAAAGAAATTTAAAAAATCTACCTTATTTGGCATTAAGAAATGTTTTATCGAGAATATTTTTTAGATTATATGAATAACAGTTGAGAAGTTTGCAAATCTCTTGCCAAAGTGTAATGCACCAATAAATCACTGAACTTTAATAGAAAGACACCGTAAAATTTCTTTATATTTTTAGTTATAGGACTCCATTTGAAAAGGCCATTTGAAGAGATCACTTTGGCAATACATATGTATGTAATGCAAATAGATACGGTATTTGAAGAAGTATTTGTTAGAATTTGAAATTACTTTTTGTCAAATGCACACGTGAACATAAGGAAACCTATTGGCAGAAATCCAATTTACTACATAATTTTAAACATGTATATAATAGGACCATATACATACATAAGTATGTATGTACTGCTGATATAGAAGATTTATTTACATGTTTTGTGCATACGCGTATATGCGATCGGAATTATTTTAAGAAGTTTTTATTCGAATGCTTAAGGTACTTGGAATTTAAATTTTGTAATAATTTTTATTGGCAACAAAGAATAACAACAACAACATAAATGTTCATACAAACATCTTTAATATTTTTAGCAATAATCATTTCATTTGATTATAATTTTGGTTAACAAGCAAGAAGACAAAAATGAAAGTGAAAAATTTTCGTAAATGGACATCGATTGTGGCCGGCCAATACCACAAGTGTTGGGATTTGTCTAGACCGTGACGAAAACGTCAACAAAAATTATTAAAACAGAGAAAATGACAAAATAAAGTGTGTGCGTTTTTGAAATTTACACTGAGTCACGTAAAATCATGGACGTATTTGTAAATATTTTATTTCCTTAAGAACATAAAATATGGTTGTTATTGACTGACACTATGCTGAAATTGGTTATAAGACCAAGAAAATGATACAATGATGAATCAGTATTTCCTATTGAGTTTGAATAAATTGAAAAGAAGTTTATTTATTTATTAATTACAACAACATTTACAAATTATATCTGATTATTACGAGCTGAGTAACAAGACTTTAGGCAGGGTGTAGTGTAACAGACCAGAACAGGGTGTAGTGTAACAGTAACGAACATGCAGTGAAATCGAATCGGAAGTGGTGTATTATTCTATACACCATATGGTTGTGGTTCTTTGAACAGTAATACATACATATATGTATCTTTGTTTATCGGTTTTGATATGGATTTTAGATATTCATGTTTCAAATACTCTGGTTTTTCATATATCATGGACTTTGGTCATCGATTAGTAACCACCTCGAACATACCTAGAACAAGTAATTTACAGCAAAAATATTTCCCACAAATGTGCTATGAAAAGTTATTATCTACGAGAAAGGCAGATAATTGCGGAAACTATGCGATTTTTGGTTAACGCAATATAAAACAGTTTTCTGGCAAAAACTCTGAGAATAAAAAAATTGTCATGAAAAGTTTCTGCCGTTCGGAGTCGACTTTAAACTGTAGGTCCCGCCACTCATGTATAAAATTAACGCACACAACCTAAGTGGTACGAGAAGCTAGGTCGTAATCCTGACTGAAGGGTTGTAGTGGCCAATTGTGTATGTATGTTGAACGCATGTCAAGTGCCGAAATAAATTTTAAACATTGAAAATTGTAAAATATTGTGAATTTATTTTTTACATTCACATTAGCAAGTCCTTTGTATTTAAAAATTACACGAAGGGCAAGTAAAAGTCTGTGCTATTTTCCAATATGAAAAATTTACTGAATTAAAAAATTCTGTCTGCACACTGACTTTCTCTGATGGCTATTAGTAGTTCAATTCTGTAACGAAACTGCAATGTCCTATTGGCCTACCAAATATGCACATGCCAATTACCCCTTTTCCTAACAAACCTTTAAAGAACAGACACTGCTGTGTGAGAAGCTAGAATGCAAGGGCACAAGGCTGTCATGGCCAGTTATGTAATGTAAGAATCCATTGACCCATAGGAAACAGTTTTAGAGTGTAGTATTGTTCTTCTTGAAAATTACAACTCATGTCATCTCTATTCACATTATCATCTCTATTAATTAGTCATCTAAATACGCAAAAAAATAAATAAAATTAAATAAATAAATATTAGATTTTAGCACTACACAAGCACACAAAAAACTACATGTTTAATGGCTAAATATGTACATGTGTATGATTTATTAATATTTACCAAAATTATAAAGAAAAATTAAAAAAAAAATTTCTCTTGTTGGCAGAAGACGCTCCCCTATCCCCAACAGAATAGTGATGATTTAGTGACACTTGAATCACTTCTGGGTATTGGTTGTGTGATGGTTATTTTGAGGGTGATGTCATTGACTGCAGCTGTTTGTTATTGTTGCAGTTGTTGTTGTTTTTGTTGTTTTTGTTGATGCTATTTTTATTGAGACCATAACGATAACAATGATTACTTTGCCATTCCATAAACTTTAATATACTGATCAACTGCATTGAACTGCAGAAAAAAGAAAAATTGTTTAATTTTTTTGCGGATGTACAGATAAAGGTGGATAAATTCTATTTAGGGCCATTATTATAACTTGCCGTTAACTAAAGGGAGGATAAAAAACGGGCAGATAAATTGTTTACTATTGTTATAAGGTAGAAGTGAGCGTTAAGCTATCCTACCAATAACATTTAAAGTTAAGTTTGTGCTTGAACTTGCCATATTATATACTACTTTAAATATAAACAAAATGAACAATCATAACAAAATCACAATCGCCGTTGCCACTGCGTTTTTAAAAAATTTGTTTTATTTAGGTAATGTTATCGACATTGCTCCCTCACAGCCATATTTTTGAAAAAGTTAACTTTATTTTATCTGTAGGTTATAATCGTTATTATAAAAGGTGACTTTAAAATTCGGTTCAGTTTTTCCGGCACTGCCATATGTTTGAAAAAGTTAACTTTATTTTATCTGTAGGTTGCAATAACGAAAAGAAGTTAAAGGTGACTTTAAAGTTCACTTTAGTTAAAGTTACTTTTAACTAAACCCCACTTTAACGGCAAATTGTAACAATGGCCCTTAAAATAATATGTTCTCCTGATTTTTCACGCAAATAAAATAATTTTCAAATTAAAAGAGAGCCCACGAAAAAAAATTTCATTGAAAATTTTTATTTTTTTTTTATTTATTTTCGATGAACTCAATTCCTCATTACGCAAAACATAGCAAAGTTGTAAAATTTTTAATGTAGAGTTGTTTTTATTATTCACCAATTAACACTCATTCTATTTAACATGCGTTACAAAATGCAGAACCACTAAGAAAATAAACAATTTTAACGAAAATAAAAATAAAAAAACACTAAAAATAATGAAAAAAAATGGGAATAGGAAAACACTCGCGCCTAGAATACAGAAAAAATAAAACTGGGTGAAAAACCAAAAGGGGAGAGAAAACAGACGCCTTTCTGTTTTGGTAAAATGTATGTTTTTTTTTATTATTGTTGTTGTCATTGTTGCAGTTGTTCTGCTTCTTTCTTTTATCGGCTGGAAATTTGATAAATTCTAGCCATTATTTTTAACAGATGTTTTTTAAGATCCAAACAATTAATGCCCGATAAATCATTATACACGTATGTATGTATGGTAAAGCATTTAAAGGTCATGCGCTGGCATTTAAAAGCCAGGGGAAAAAGAAAACTGGGCGGAAAAAAGGGCCAAATTATTGAAAGAAATTGTAAATGAAAGCAGAAGGAAATTTTTTTTTAAAAATGAAAGTGATGATATATTTACATATGAACTTGAAGTGAAAAACAGATTAGAATCTGTTGGTATTCTCAAGCAGGCAGTTGAAAAAATAAAATAAAGTTAAAGATTACAAGATTTCTTGTTCAAAGAACACATCATTGTAAAAAGGAAAGTAATTTGCCTTGAAAGCATGTTAAATAAAATTCAACAGGCTTAATTGTTTTTAATTGTTATAGATTTTTATTTTTTTTTTATTATTAGAAATATTGTTTACAATAATTAAATTAATATAAATTAATTAAATAAAGCCAACTAAAAAAATACACAGAATTCAACATTCACTTTGGCATTCGAATTTAATTTTTGCTACATACACTACGCTTAATGAGAGATTTAAACCAGACGCAGACGTACATACATATGTATATGGCCAATACAAGTGCCACTCACTAGGGAGTGATTGGTGATGATGACGCGAATTTTGATAATTATTGCTGTTGTTGAATCAATAAACATTTATGGCTACCAAATATTAAATATACATACTTACATACATTAAGTATACAAATAAATACAAAAAAAATAAACAAATAAAACAATACACACTTGATTATAACATGCTCTCCTACACGTTTGTATTTACAAACAACAAAAAAAAAAACAATTTTTTTCTGCTTTGCACAGTGGTAAAAATTAAGAATCAGCAAAAAACAAGAAATCATTTCAACAGATGTATTAATAAATCATAAATATGTATGTATGTACACAACGTAACATAAATTGATGAAATGAATTTTTAAATAAATTTGCTTTGGAACACGTTTTTCATTTATTTTTAACTCATAATTCATTCATTTCTATTTCCATTTGAATTATTTTGAATTCTATTCAAACAAAATTGTATTTAGAACACTACATATGTACATATATAGTTCTGGATGCCTTCAAACAAGTGACTCACTTTTAGAATTCATTATGGATGGAATGGCTCATTTCGTTTTCGAATAACAAGAGCAAAACGAAAAAAAAAATTTTCTCAATTTGTCAAACGCACCAAGTTTATTTCGTTTTAAAAATGCTCTTTATTAATCTTAAAAATTTAGATACATTTTCGTGGCGTAAGAAGAAGTAGCATGAGATGAAACTTTTTAAAGATTTGGGTCATTTCACAATCTGAACAGTGGAGAGCAAAATGTGTAAAATATAGCAAAATTTTTTATTTTAATTTTCTGAAGCAGATGGTAGTTGAAGTCATCGTAGTCTAGTAGGTATTGTGTTGTGTTGTTAGGCATGAGGACACTGATCAAACCCCAAGTCAGACATCTTCAACACAACGAAATATGAAAAAAATATTCCTTCAGCGACTTCCTCTCAGCAGATTTCTGGCATAAACTCTGAGGGTAAATAAAATTGCAATGAAAAGTCGTTCGAAGTCGACTTAAAACTGTAGGTCTCGCCACTCATGTATAAAATTAACTCGAGGAGAGAAGCTCCGCACAAATCTGAGAGAGGTGTATTAATATTTTGCGATATATGAGTAGTCATGTCACACAGAGTTATGTTTGCAATATATTTCAAGATTCCGAAAGAACTAATCTACCAAATATTTTCAGACTTTGACAGCAAATATTGCATGGATTTCTTTTCTTTCACGTCAAGGCTGTGCCTGGAAATATCAGAACTTGTATTTAATTAATTGAACTGGCCTTAAGAACCCGTTTTGTTTCAACACTTCCTTTCAGGCACCTCAGATTTGAGCCCGTTAGGGCTATTGACGGCAAGGGTTCCTTAATTCGAATCGTCGATAACAGGCAATGTTGTTATTTACTCCGAGTTCCGCTAATCCGCTAATATATCGCTGAAGAGCTCCTATAGTTCACGGCTGCTGAATCGAATTACGGTGAGCACCGAAATCGAATTACCGGAATCGAATTACGGTGAGAATGAGCAAATTGTAGTGCCATAATACCGCTTACCGGTTTCATTTCTGTTTCTATTCCTTTCGTCTCAAGTCGCCGTGGTCTAGTAGGTAGTGTGTTGGCTTATTCGACATGAGGCCTCGATTCAAACCCCAGGTCAGACATCTCCAACGAAACGAAATATGAAAAAATATTTCTTCTGCGACTTCCTCTCAGCAGATTGCTGCCAAAAACTCTGAAAGTAAATAAAATTGCCGTGAAAGCTTCTCAGAAATCTGTCGTTCAGAGTCAACTTTAAAGTGTAGGTCCCGCTACATACGAATATAATTAACACACACAACAGAAGTAGTGTGAGAAGCTAGTTCGTAATCCTGACTAAAGGGTTGCAATGATCAATTATGTTTGCTCCATTTATTAGTTATATCTATATAAGATTGCACATCAGGGGAATTCCGATAAAATTTTGTTGCTTGGAGCTCTCCAGGACAGGTTTCTAACTACCTAAACTAAACTTTATCTTGTCGCTTCAATGTTTCCAAGGCCAGATCTCTCTGTTTTTCAGTATAAAGTCAGTTATTATTACCATTTACGAATATACCTGATATTCAATATATTTTCCCTGTTTCCAAAAGAATAATAAAGAAATCATTGTCAATGATTTTCGTTTAAAACTGTCAAATAACTTGAAAGTTAGTTTAATTTAAAGTAAGGGTGTGGCTTATATGTGATTTGCTCTCTACTGTTATGCCTTTTAGATCACCATGTGAATAGTTGTGTATGGCATGTGTATAGCGAATTTTTTTTAAATTTATTTTCTTTGTTTATAATAAAAAAATTTATTTTGTAATAAATTAAATTAAATTTAAAATAAAATTTTCTTCTTTTCTAAAGAATTTTAAAAATTTATTAAAAAAAAACAACCAAAAACGAACACGGTTTCTTCCCACAAATCTATGCGCCCTCTCTCTATTCCATTGTGATTAACACTCCATAAAAATTTATTTTTTCCATTTAAAATTTCGTAAAGTATTGGTAAAAATAATTTATTTTGTTTGTTTTTTTTGTTTAAAATTTACTTCCCCCTTTTACAATATCCAGAACCAAACATATTTTTTCTTTTCATGTCTTTTCAATTTTATCACTTGTGCATCTCGCTGTGTCTGAGTGCCCGATTTTGATTTGTAATTTAGGGGTGTGCTAATGATTTCCTCAAGAACTATTTGGTTATTTTAAATAAATATACATATCATACATATATACATACATACTTACATATATTTTATTCTTTTAAATTTTGTTAATCATTAATTTTTATGGGCGCTTCTTGTATTTTATGTGCCAAGTCGATAATTTGCTGGTCTATAAACTGTACGAGTACGAGTATATTATGCGGCTGCAAGTCCATATTGATTTTTATTTTTAATTCTTATGAAATTCGTTAACAACCTTGAGGGAAGCATTCAAATTTTAGGCGAAGTTATGCCATATGGAATTAAACAATATTATAACGATAACAACGATATATAAATAATATGCAAATAGGGGAATTCAATAGTGTATGTTGTAAATGTAAAATATTCCGTTTTATTATTAAATTTTTATCACTTTAATTATTTTTTTTTTTGATCATAAAACTTTGACTTCATAAGTTAACTTCATATCATAGCATGTTGTCAAAGATTTTATTTTCTTTTCATTTTATTTTAAAGCTTGAGATCAGTTTTAATGAACACCTGATATCAGTTTATGCATCATTGAGGTCACAAAACAAGGATTTATTTCGAGTGGTCATTCTGTTTTTCATTTTATTTTTAATTTTTTTTTTAATAAAAATGATTTAAATAAAATCGAAACGTAGACAACATGTGGTTGTTGATAAGCAACATCATTCGGTATTATCTGTCAATAAGCGAGGGACAATTTAAAAGGGTCTGAAATATACGAATTATATACATATATGTCTGTATGTTGCAGTTTCAGAACAATTTGATAAAGTTTTTCATGTTTTCATCATTATGTTGTGTAGAAGTGTGTAGTATACCGAACCAAACCATCTATTGTACCGCCTTCAATTGATACAAGGCATTCCCATAATGTCTCTTTCAATTCTTTTGGAACGCTTGCATGCCGATTGAAAAAGGCAATTCCTTACCCAACTGTGTCACCAGATGTTTTTTTCTGGGATGCATTAATGCCGCACACTATCCCAAAGTATGCTCTCATGAATCATGCTAATCTCTTCATATTGAGCTTGTGGTGATTCCAACTCTGATCGAGTGCTATTTCTTTTGATCAAAAATCTGGTTATTAATATCAGGTTTGTCTTGGATAGTCTGATACTTACACAAACATATTTATCTTCCCTTTTGCTGAGGTTTTCGTAAATCATAATACATACATATATAATTGGTCATTGCAACCCTTCACTTAGGATTACGACCTAGTTTCTCACACCACTTATGTTGTGTGTGTTAATTTTACACATGAGTGGTGGTGGGGCCTACAGTTTAAAGTCGACTGCGAACAACAGATTTTTGAGAAACTTTTCATGGCTATTTTGTTTACACATTCAGAATTTTTGCCAGAAATCTGCTGAGAGTAAGTCACCGAAAAAATATTTTTTCATATTTCGTTTCGTTAGAGATGTTTGACCTGGCTTTTGAACCGTAGGCTTATGAACCTTATAAGCCGACACACTACCTACTAGACTACGGCGACTTCAATGGTATGAAATCTTCAATGATTTCGAATATTCATATTCGTACGAGCCAGGAGTTAAGCTATTTATTTCCTATGTATGTCTTTCCGCTTTTAAACTGATCAATTTTTGAATTAAATGGTAAGCCTTCTGTGTAACATCTTCTGTAGACTTCATCTTCAGAAGTAGACAAAAAAGTAATTCTTCCTTGGCTAAGGTCCGACATAGTAAACGATTAGGAGTAGCTTACTAGTAAACTACTCATTTTATTGGACTGACTGATCCAGTATTTATTATATTTATGGGTTCGTAAAAGATATTCTTAATAACTGCCTCTATTTATTAACAAATTAAATTCATCTCACACGGCTAGTACAATAAGGAAACAATTAAATGAATTAAATGATTTCAAATAAATCGCTTTAAAATAATTTTTATTCATTTCCCTCATCTTTCAAAATCATCAAATCATCATAAAAATTTAATATTTTATGACTTCAAGGTGTCAAATATGATTGTCAAATATGATTCAAAACGGTTTAGAAAAAAAATATCAAGTAATTTTTTCCCACACGATGTTAAATAATTACCAGAAGGCCTTGAAATGTGCACTTAACCGCATACATCTGAGGTTTTTCTTCATTACCACAGATTACACGTGCTTTTATGTTTTTATCTTCAAGTAACTTATAAATAAACCCACGTTAAAAGATGAGCTGTTTTAAGCAAACAAGTCCATCACAGTTGCAATTATGTGCTCTGAGTGGCATGAATGACACCAATATACAGAAAAAGAGAGACCGACAGGCAGACAGTTATACAGTTATACAGAGAAAGAGAGGGGAGGTATCATTATAATTCAATTAAAATCCGACAAATACTCACTACCACACTACTATTCATTATTTTATTATCAGCAGCGATAGTCAATTTAAAATTGATAATATTCGCTATACACACTCACACAGTGAGTGACAGTAACAGCAAAACGATGGAAATGATACACTGGCTAGAAGGCAAAATTTATGATGATGATGGTGGATACATTTCCAGTGGCGAATAAATTAGGAAGCAGATAAATTAAAATTAATTAATACACACACATACATACACATACATGTATGTATATATATGTATGTACACATATATTATTGTAAATAAAATAGAAAAGAAAAAATTAGAAAACAAAAAACTAAATGCAGTCTGAGAGGTGTTAGTTAGGTGGGTAAAACAAATTATGATTGCCGTAATAAATTCGCGACTAAATGAAAATGTTCACATTTGCTATTTAATGCCTGTCATGTGGTCGGAAAATGGGAGAAAAATAAAAACAAAATTACAAAATGACACCAGGCTGACTGAATTACACCATGAATGTGGATTAGAAAACAAAAACACACCCTTTTCGGTATGATCCAACGCTAAGCGCTGAAAACCTAAACAAATTTATTTCCTACGTTTTAAAAACTGTTTTAGTTTTGCACGCAAATTATAGTGAAATGGCTTAAAGATTTTTAAGGAGTAAAATAATTTGCAACTGAGATCATCAGCCATGAATAAAAGTTGCAAACATTCCATCATTACTTTAGGAGTGTTTACTTATTTTTCTTGCATCTCATTGCTCTCTTTTTAATTTTTTCAATTATTTTTAATTAGACTAAAAGCTTGAAATGTGTACAATTGAATTGTGAAAAAAATTTCGTTTAAAAAAGGCATAAAAACAACTTAAATTCTTTTAAATGCCATAAAAAATCAAGCTTACATACACATTCATAATTGAAGATGAATAAAGTGAAGGAATGTGTAGAGAAAATATTCAAAAAATTTGTGACAAATTCATGCCATAAAGTAAGAGCTTTTCCACAACCTTGGAGTAATTTCTGATCGGTTATGGTAGTCTAGTATGTAGTGTGTAGTGTGTTGGCTTATTAGACGTGAGATCACGGTTCAAACCTCAGGTCAGACATCTCCAACAAAATGATATATGAGAAAATATTTCTTCAATGACTTGCTTTCAGTAGATTTCTGCCAAAATTTCTGAGAGTAAAAAAAATTGCTATGAAAAGTTTCTCTGTAGTTCGGAATCGATTTTTAACTGTAGGTCTCGGCACTCATGTATTTAATTAACATAACATAAGTGGTATGAGAAGCTAGGCCGTAATCCTGAGTGAATTATTGTAATGATTAATTATGTACGTATTATGTAATGATATGTTGTAAATCTGTCTCATTGTTAAAGGTGAAAAAGTAGTAGATTTTTGGTCTTATTCGGAGGTCCAATATAGCCTTGTAAAGAACCTTTAATTCAATAATTAAATTGAATTTCCTAAAAACAAAAAAAAAAAAACAAGAAAAATTTAAATATTTACGAAATTATTGTTCCGTTTTGTCGCCTGTAGCTGTCATTCTGGTTTATGTTTTCAAAAGCATAACAAATGAATATTGTACATTTGAGTTTTTATTATAAAATAAAACTAAAAAAAAGAATAAAAAATGTTGAAATATTTACAATTTAGTGGGCGTATGTTTGGCCAATCGATTTCAAAATCATTATACGGCTGGATTTTTCAATTTTCTTTAACAATTTCGAGGTCAAGAGCTTTTCACTGTATTTTGGAAATTGTGTACAATTTAAGACAAATTGAGATAATTTATATTTTTAAATATTTTTCTCTCTCCCTCTCTCATCTCTCTGTCTGTTTGCAAACAATTGCGTTTAAAAATTTGTGTTAATTATTTAACATCAAATGAAGTCATTTTAATAGGGGGGCCTTATTTTAATATATGAATTGAATTGTTTTTTCACCGTGTGCGGATTTCATTTTCAATAACAAATTGTTTGTAATTTTTATTTAAAGGCCCTATTCTACTTGACAAACAAAATAAGCTTCTGTGCGATTTTTAAAAATGATTTTCTTTGTTCTTGTTTTAACTAATTGTTCTCTTTATTTTGCGAAAGAATTCATAACAAATTATCGTTTTGAAATTGTTTTTCATCTTAAATTTTAGTATCAATTCAATTTTGTAATTCGAAAGTTGAAATTTCTTTACAAAATTTTCCATTTTTCTTAAAGAAAAATACATTTTCTTCTGCTTAAAATAAACATAAAAGTGTGAAAAAGTTTATAACATTCCTTAAAATTACCTGTGCATTTATTTTGTAAATGAAGTAATCGAGTGTAATTCCAGAGATTTTTTTTTAATAAAAAAAAAACAAACTAGTGGGTGCGTGTTAAAAGCTCATAAAATTTGAAACCAACGAGAAACTAAAAGAAAAAATTTAAATGAAAATGAAGAAAAAAAAGAAATAAATGGAAAGAATAACAAGTCAAAAGAATAATTTTTATTGAAAATAAACAATACCACTGACGTCACTGTAAATTTGTTTACAACAAGTACGAATGATTTATTCTCTAACACAGTCAAACAACTTATATTTTTCCTTGAAATTGAAGGTTTCGATTGGCATTACTAGCATTACTTTGAACTAATACAGTTCAACTGTTCATCCTTTTGTTTGATAACTTGTTGACATTTATTTCGATATACCAGGTAAAAAGTTGTTATGACTTGATGCCAATTTTGATCTATAAAGCGATTGCGCAAGAACCTACTTTCTAGGCCCATTGAGCGGAGTCTGTGTGTGGACTGGCTGTAATACAACAACGTTCTATTCTCTGTATACACAAATTTAAAATTCCGTTGTCGGAGATAAGCGCTGACAATATGATTTCCTGATAATATTTCGGTAATCAAAAAATATTCGGGAATGTTAACAGAATCTTAAAAAGGTTTTTTTCAAACGAAATACTTGTCAACTTTATGAATTGCAGTTGGAGGAACTTATAATTCTAAAATTTTGTTTTACATTTTTGTTGTTTAAATGGAATTATTATTGTATTTGTACACACTTATAATGATTTCTGGTGATCAATAAAATTGTATTAATTTTAATGCCAATAACTATTTATCTCTTTCAACACCTAAAATAAATAAAACGTATGAATTCTTACTTTTTGTTTGCGTCCCATAGCCAATCACCATATTACCATGAAAATGTTTGTAGTTCTTTTACTGAAACTCAAGAAAATCAATAATATTCGCTTTGTTTTACTTTTTCATGGTTTTACACATTTTCTTCTTGTGGTTTCGTTGAAACTTGTAAATTATTAGTTGCCCCCCCAGGGCAATGGATTTTTACATTGTTTATAGCACTCACTTGCACGGTGCCCACCATCGAAACATTTTCTTTTACCATCAAGGGGTAGAATAATAAGAGAGGAGATGAAGTTAAATAATTAAAAATCTAAAGTATGTTATAGAAGTCATTCACTTAACACCATGGAAAATTGATTTTTTTCTTTACGGAAATTAAATACTTGTACACAGGTATTTAGAACCTTTTCCCATAATTATGGGAAAAACTATTAGTTTTTTTTATTCGAATATTTATTTGTTTATTATTTTATTTTATTTTATAATATCGTTTAACTTACTGCTTAAGAACACTTTTGTACTTTTGGTTTTTTCTGAGTGTGTTTGGTTAGTTTTGTTTCATAAATAAATCAAGGCATACATTTAGGCGAATGATTTTATTTCAAAATTTTCAAACTTTTAGCAGCAAAATATTTAAATAATAAATTTTAGTTTGAATAATAATATTTACGTGTTTATTAAGATAATGTTTCTTAGAATAAATAAATAATAGCGTATTCTGTATTAAACAACAAATTTCATAAGAAATTTACAAAATTACAAATTTTTTAAGAGAAAAACATTCAAAAACTTCTCGTCCCAAAGGCAGCCTTTGCACTTCGCCTGATTTATTAGAATTAGGCCTTAAAAAACACTCCTACACCTACTTCTATACTCAATCAAATTTACTTCTAATAGCTAAGGGATAAACTCACTTGTTTTTAATTCAATCCATCATGATACCTACCAACCTATAAATGGTCTTCAAACAAGTTTGAAGTTGATAGCGGCCATCTTGTTGGAACATGTTGCTGAAACAGCATCCCTAAAATTGGTTGTTAGTTCTTAAATCAAATCATTGTCATATGATCATTGACAGATAGACAGGGATCATAGACAACGTAGTGTGTTCGCTGAATGGGGCCTGGTAACTGACCCTAGTTTTAATTTAAATGTGGCCCATTCCTGCATAAATATGTACGTAAACAATTGAAATTGTCAAATTTGAGACTTTACCAATCCATTCCAAGAATATAACTGTTTGGTGTGGTTCATGTTTCTTTGCGAACGACTTTGACTGGGAGATTACTATCAACGGCAAGCACTATAGGTCGACGTATACCAACTTTTTTGACCTGAATTGGAAACAGATTTTTCATAACCATTTAAAACCTTTTCTTAAATAAAATTTGACAAATTTTTGTATAAAATATCGACAAAATTTGCAAATTATTGTATAGGCAACAGAGATTTTTGAGTATCCTGCTAAATTTGGTAAAAAAAAAGAAACAGCGATAATAAGGCTGACTTTAGATCTTTGTTTTTAACCAAAAAGCTTTGATACGATATTTACTATTTGCTAGGTCCGTTGTGCAAGTCACACGAATAGAGCTCCAAACATGTACGTGATGCAATTGAGGCTTGCCATGCAATTGCATCGGTGACCGTGGATATTGGGGGGTTCAGAGATTATTTTTCTTCTAATTTCCTTAAAACCGTCTCTTTAATTACAAATGAACGTTTGAAAATGTCACTCGATACATCAATAATGCCCAGAAGTATTATTCGGCTGGTTTTGTTTTTCAAACGACGCCAGAGTATCCTGGTATTCACTGGTGACTTTTCTTATGTTCAGTTAGGCTAACCAGTGACCGTTTTCTAAGCCATCGTAGCCTAGTAGATAGTGTGTTGGTATATTAGACGTGAGACCACGGTTCAAGCCCTAGGCCAGAAATCTCGATTGAAACGAAATATTTCTTCAGCGGCTTCCTTTCAGCAGTGATTCGACAAAAACTCTGAAAGTAAATGAAATCGCCATAAAAATCTGTTTTTCGGAATCGACTTTAAACTGTAGTTCCCGCCGCACACAACATAAGCGGTGTCAGAAACTAGGTCGAAGTTCTGATTGCAGTATTGTAATGATCAATTATTTGTCCAATGTGACCGCTGTTGTAGACTTTTCTTTAATAGCAAATCACTGTAGCCTGATTTAAATGCCTGTACCTGTTTTATTTTGTTTAAATAAACAAATAAATCAGACTGAGTAGAATTTTAGCATTGGGTTTTTGAAAGCAAAAGTGTTGTTAATTATTGATTTTATTATGTTAAAATGTTTTTTTTTAGTTTTGTTAATATGATGATAATAATAATTTAAAATACTTTTGAAATTCTTTTTGTTTTTATTTTTAGTTAAACGCCATAAATGAATCCAACGAAGTGCCATACCGGAAATAGTAAATGCTTACAAAGAATAAGAAGAAGAAGTAGTATAAACCGAAAACAACAAAGAAATAACGGAATTAAAAATAATTTTACAACATTTATTTGTAACATTTAAATAAAATATTACGTAGACGTTTACGTTATACAATAATTACAATAATTTTGCTAAAAATTCTTTTTTACATTAAAGAAGAAATAGCAAAAGGAATATTACAAGCAAATCTTTTCAAATATTTTCATAAAACGCTTTTACAAATTAAAGAGAAAACCAAAAAAAGCTCTCACATACTATAAGCCTTTTACGTTTTATTGCACATTTTTATATACACACACGCTCTTTTAGAAAATAATATTTAACGTTTCAACTTCATAAAGAAGAATTGAAAACAAAACAAAAGAAAAAAGAAAAGAAAAGTTTAGAGACTACGGTCGGACTTAACCAATTTTTTTGTTCCTAGAAGAAGGAACAAAAGAAGAAGAAGTAGAAGAAACAAATTCCTATTTTAACGAAATTCATACAATTCATCGCCTCAGGAATTTGTATGAATTATTTTTTGAAAAATGGCAGATAAAATGAACAAAACGACCTCCAGTATATCGTTAGAGAATAAACCTGTAAATACTCGAAACGCTTCAGAGCCCTTTATGCCCAATAGGGGTGAAGCACAAATTGTCACTAGGCTGGCCGAGAATATAGCCGAAAGCTATAGAATGGTTAAACAAAAACAACAAAAGTTTAACGATCTAACCAATCCGAGTGCAAGATTGGTGAAGCCCTCATTAAAAGCACCCACAGATGAATGGCAAGAAATCTGTTCGCCCAAAAATAAACTCAAACGCAAGAAGACCTTGTCGTCTTCCCTAACATCCGTGACCGATTCTGTGAATCAGGAGAAGAGGACACGCATCGAAGGTATGCAATTAAATTGCAGAGGTAGACTACATATCAAAGAGAATATCAATAGAAATGCCACAACAAATGCAACTGCCCACACTCCTGCCTCAACACTAGCATCAGCACAGAAATGTGAAAAGCCTGTGGCGGGCAAACCACCATTACCGCCTTCCTCCAAACAGTCTAACACAGAATCGAACCTAGCGAAGACGGTTAGCGTAAATCCACCGCCTAGACTTAAACGCAAATTGCAAGAAAACGTTCAGACCATACAAAAGCTGAATGCTCTCACCGAGCAACTACGTTTGGAAATCAATGAACTTAAAACGAGTCTAAGTACCGAAAAAGGAGCTGTACGAGTTTTGAGGTTGGTTTGTATAAAATGTTTCCATGTTTTTATGAAAAGTTTTTAAAATTTTTTTATTTTTTTAAATTCCATTTTAGAGCCCAAAATGAATCCGAAGCTCGTAAGTGGAAAAATGAAGTGAAAAAACTACAGAATGCCGTTGAGCTTTTGAAAAAGAGCAGCGCCAATAAGAAAGACGATGTACCAGCGACAAATACCGAAAATTTGCAACAGACTGCCATGGGTGGCCTAGTCAATTATGAAATCCAAAGACTGACCAGTGAGATAAATACTCTAAAAGGAGCTAATAAAGCTCTGGAAGAAAAGAAAGTGGTAAGTTTGAGTTCTAAAATTACAAGTTTGGGTTATTTGGTCAAAATGCATGTTTATTCCCAATTTTGTTTTTTTTGTTGTTGTTAATGGTTTCTGACAGAACCTTACTTTATTTAAATTGAAAAAGTATTTGTGCAGCGTTTAAATGCTTTACGTTTTGTTACATAAGCATGTGAATATGAGAAAATATCTTTGCATTGCTTTAATGGAAATCGGCTTTTCGCAAATGTGCAACAGATGTAGCGCTACTAACAATATCGGCAAACTTTCAAAGGCGTTTGCTCCGGAAGTGCATGTTTGCTTAAATAGTTTTAAAAGAGTTGCTAACATGTGGAATTACAAGCCCTATTGACTTTTAAAGTATCTAAACTTATTTCTTATTTCTGGCATGGTTAGTAATTCACATAAAAAACATAGCGTTGACAGAGATAAGCCAATAAAAAGAAAACAGAAAACGGCCTGATAATGGGCCAATTTAAGAACTACTGGCTCATCTTCATCTCTTCGGCGACGTATGAAGTGTCCTTTAGAAAGGCGAAATGCTGCGCTCATCAACCGATTCCAATAGTTTATGAAACCAAATTCCTGCGCATTACGCATGAGCGTATTTATAAAGCCCAAATATGGTGAACCGTAAGGAACTATATAAACTCCATGGAATGGCACTATGCACTGTTGCATGACATGAAACAAGGGCCTGCCTCGTTTCGCATGTCTGCGGGAATTCACATGAAACCTGGACAAATAGAACTTTTGCAAATAGGCGTAGCTTAAGTTATTACTTTCCACCAAATAGCTAAATTGTAGATCGGGAATTTCGATCATTTTATCCAAAAGCATGGCACTGTATTGATTTTTGCGATCCAAGTAGTTTTGCAAGTGTTTAGTATGACGTGGCAAAACGGCTAATGGATACGGAGACTGGGCTAAATCCTGTATCGTATTTATATCTGGCAGATATGAACGATCAACCAAATTGCTGGTTAAATTGCCCTTAAACGCAGCCGATATCAACATGCCAAAGACCAACCAAATACATAAAAAGAAACGCAGCGAAGTGGGTCTGCGCAGCTTTAAAAATGGCATTGAAATTATGCAGGCATACAGTTGCAGTAAAAACTTACTATCCGAACAGATTTTACGGTAATTGTACATACAAAAGCAGGCTGCAAATATCAAAGTGGTTAAAATCAATAACCAAACGCTTACGTTAAATGAACGAAACAGATTCCAGAAGGAGGAGGCTAATTTAGCTTTAGGCACCATGGCACACAAATCATCTCGGCTATGGACTATAGTATGTTCGACTCTTTTATAAAACGTGGCCAATGATAGAAATCTTATATTTATTGCCACATCATCGATTTCGTCTACAATTTCACGAAAACAAATATCGTGATATATGGATCGATTGCCATACTTTTCCACCAAATGAATTATACGCGTGGCATTTAAACGTTCTGCCAAATAGCCTGACATCATGCCATCGCTACCGCGCAACAGATTGTCTCCTTTATCGAATACGGTGCGTAAGCCATCGTTATACATGCACATGCGTAGCGGTTGTAGTCTCATGTTTAATATGGCTTTGGGGAATACATCTCTTACGGTCAGATGATGATAACTGTCGACTTGTATTTCAGGAAATAGATTTTTCAAGAAAGGATCATAACGATAGATGTGCAAGTGATCCTTGTGATAATAAATAACGGCTACATTAAGGATCCACATACGCCAAAACTTTTCAAATGTACTCAGCAACCATTGGTCCGTAATCGAAAAAGCATTCTCTATCATTAGAACAATGTTGGTCAAGTGTTTGGAGGCTGATTTCTTGCGAAGAATATTCAATTTGACCGTCTGCTTGATGTCATGCAATGCCATTATCAAATACATATCGACGCCATCGTCTTTGAGAATATCCAGGCGGCTTTTTTTAAATTTATTTCTGAAAGGGAGGGGAAAGAAGTAGTTTGCTTTTTAGGCAACGATATGTGAAAACAACACAAAACCTATTAGCTTATCACTCGCTTTACTGCGGAAATTTCCCTTTGGAGCCATATTTTGCAGTCACTTACCTGTACGAAATATGCGATATGCCGCAGCCATTAAGCAATTTTAATATTTCGCCAGGATAACTTAACGACGTTTCATTTTCAAAATAAACATTTACAACTTTCACTCGAGAATTGCAAAATATACGACTTGTGTAGTCAATTAATTTCAATTTATTTGTGAATTGTGCGGGTTGCAAAAGTCTTTTGCCATTGCCGTTGCTGCTGTCATCAGGCGCTGCAGACCAAACCCAATTACAGCTGACAATGATAAGCAACATGCTGAAGAGGAGCCATAATGAGCGCCACATTTTCACTTTTAAACAAAACGCTTACAACTGTTGGCCATTTCATGGTGTCCACAGTATTTTATAGTCTGTTCTGTTTAGACTAATAAAATTAAAGGGAGACGGTATGTTATTGGTAATGGCCAAACGCTATCAGTCAAAATAAATAAAATGCCATCATCAGACATCGCTGTGTTATCACCGGTTGCCAATCATTAATTCTATTAATGAATTTACTTTTGTTTTCTGTCCTCTTTTGTTCCCTCTTCTCATTTTTACTTTCATTTCATAACGGGAGAGTAACTGTAGCTTTCAATTTCATTTCATTTCGTTCAGTTTGCAACATGTGGCATTCAATATTGGGTTTTAAATGAATGACATTATCATCACTACGTGTTGTGTTGCCTTGTGTTTACTTTTACTTAAGCAAAGGAAGTGTTTCATGGGTCAATTCCAATAGCGTATATTTTGCCTTCACTAACTGCAATAAGAATAAGGTTATATAAGTGTATGTATGTATGTATGTACGTAGAGTATAAGACAATTCCTTGTTACAAAAAACTAATTTTGCATGTTTCCTGGTTCTTTTTAATGCTCGTATTGTGTCCGCCCTTTGTATACCCTACAATTGCCAATCAATCAATTGTTAATTTCAATTTTGTTTAAAAACAAAACAAAAACCAACGGAATTATTTACAGATTAATTGCGACGCTGATAGACGTAAAGCAGCTGATATACGCGAATTAAAAGATTCTTATGAAATCCGATTGACTCAAATTCAGAAATCTGCCAAAACTGAAATATCACGATTGGTAAGTTTAATTAATTTATTTATTTATAATGGATTTAACACAGAAATAAGTTTATCTGTCAATAATGAAAACAAAAACAAAAGAAAGGAAAGGAAACCATATTTTTTCGAATGACAAGCTGCTTGATTGATTTGTGCAAGATGAGTAACAAATGTTTTAGAAACTCTTTAATTAACTCAACAAATGCAGTGTAAAGAAGAAATATTTTATTCTGAGTAAATATTAGAAAGAAAAACAAGAAGAAACAACGAAGGAAAATAAAATTTTCTTTTACCCCAAAATTTTCGGGAGTTCTTCAAATATTGAAAATGGTTTAAAGCGAGTAGTCCAGTAGGCAGTGTGTTGGCTTATTAAATGTTAGGGCAGGGTTCAAACCCCAGGTCAGACATCTCCAACAAAACGAAATGTCTCTCTGCAGATTACTGGTAAAAACTCTGGGAGTAAATAAAAAATTGCCACGAAAAGTTTCTCAAAAATTGTCGTTCTGAGTCGACTTTAAACTGTAGGTTCCGCCACTCATGTGTAAAAATTAACACACACAACATGAGTAGTGTGAGAAATTAGATCGTAATCCTGACTTGAAGGGTTGTAATGACCAATTATGTGTATATGTTAAAGCGAGGGAGAAATGAGGTTATGTTGAGTATGTGGATTAGGTTAGGTTAGGTTTAAAATAAGAATAGAATTATAAGTCGGGTCTTAAATTGTAAAAACTCACATTGTTTTTAAAGCAATCATTTTAGTTTGTTCTGAAATAAATAGAGGAAAAATAATTCGCCTACAACTTTAATGACTAATCAAGCCAATGTCTCTGTCTTAAGTCACTTCAGTAGACCCTAGTAGGGTAAACAATTTATTTCTTTCCGCCTCTGCGCCTATTATACCTTAAATCAAAATAATAAGAATGTAGAATAAGTCAGGTATTTTACGCTTAAAAATATTTCTCAAATCAAAAGAAACTGAAGAAAAATTTATTAAATTTATTCAAGTAAAGAATTTTTATTTAAAATTAATTCTTTTTTTATTTCACTTCTACTATTTATTTAGAAGCTATAAATTGAAAAAAAAAATATGTGAACCCTTGTTGTTTGCATAGAAAAAAACGTGAGAATTTATTTACAATTTGTATCCTTTGCCGACTGTGACTCATTCATAAAGTTATCGAATCACAGCCAAATCTTAAAATTCCGTATGGTTCTCAGACACTCATAAATGCTTTGTTTTTTTTTAAAGAAAAATGAGCTTTAGTGTACAGAGCATAAAAAAAGATCATGAAAAAAGGCCTAAGGCCAACGGCGAATTGAATTAAGTACACTCACAAAAAAATTTATTCCATATTTCATGGAAATAATTCGTTTACGCATTAAAAAAATTCTTAAATTTTGGAAATTTTTAGCACATTAAGAATTTTTGGAATACAATTTTTTCTTTCTGTGTGAATTTGAATATTCGAACGCAGTTTTTTTGATAAAACTGACTGACTGGTTGCATGGAAATTATGATTAGAAGCCAAACTGGCTGGCTGGTTGACTGCCTGGCATGCAGCCAAAGGGTTTATTTACGTTTTAAAGGAACTTTTTTGTTGTAGTCAAATGAGAAGGTGTAACAGGAAGCAGTCAGACGCGAGTAAGCCAAAAAATCGTTTGAGAAGGCAATGAACTTTAAAAACATTTGTTAAATTTTTTGAACTTTTTATTCGCAATAAAAAAATAAAACGAAAAAAATTTTAATGCAAGCGAGTTTGCTCATTTCAAATAACTGTAGCACATGTCATTTGTCGTATTAAATTCTCGGCCATTAATTTTAATTTAGTTTTCAAGTTAGTTTTTTTTTAAGATTTCTTTTGACCAACATTTAGTTGTTGTTTTATAAAATATATTAATTTATTCTTATTCTTTTTTATTTTGTTGTTCTTTATTGCTATTAGTTTTAGTTTAATTTTGATTTTTTTTACCGAAAACTAAAATCTTAAGCGATATTTAAAACTGGCTGCATGCATGTGGTGAGCCAAAGGAGAATGCTGGCCTGATCGATATATAAGCGGCGGGTATTTTTATGCGATTTTTTTATTGGTGCTGTTTAAATACACACACTCACATTTTATTTTATTATTTAATATGTAGTCTTAAATGTTTTTTTGTGAACAAAATTGTGCGTTACATTTTGTTATGCGATTGTTGTTTTTTTGTTTTTCGCCACAACCAAGTGTGTGTTTCATGGGTTGAGTGCGGTTTTAGGCCTTTTTTGCAAAATTGCATAAAAACTTCCCACGATCATTTGTGGTTTTCATTTGGCTTATGTACACTATGAGTGAAATAAACGTTTGTCTTGTACAATATTAAAAAAACTAAAAAACATTATTTATATTCTTTATTTTACAACAAAAAATCAAAATAAAAAAAATTAGTTCACTTAAGTAACGTCAGTTAACAAAGTAATTAAATTGTTCAATAGAAAGACATAAATTTGGTTATTTGGTTATCAAACCATTTTTTGATTTAAAAAAAAAAACATATCATATTGACATGAAAATTACGAAAACTGTATTATTATTTCTTTTAAAATGACAGATGCCGTCTCAGTCTTCTTAAGAGAATAATTATTTTTTTTTATTAATTATATTTACAGTCAAAGAAAAAAGTCTACATACACCGTATATATCTCACAAATTTTTATATTTTTTCCCAATAATTTCTACGTTATATTTTTTATATATTCGTTTTTATCTGCAAACATTCTTAATTGTAAAAGACACTTACAGAACAACGCTATAACATCTTTTTCAATTTGATAAAAATCAGCGTGAAAAAGTCTACATACACCACACTAAGTAGACTTTTTCCTTGACTGTATATAGCTTTCAGAAAAGTAGTCCTCTTATTTTTTTTTTAGTGTCTTAAGCACTTTCATTATTACACTCTTGGTCCTTTTTAATTTTGCTTATCTCCTAAACTTTCTGCCACTATCGAAGCAGATTAAGGTTGCTGTAAGCGAAATTTGATTAATTTTTAGTCCAAATTTTCTATCAAAAGCAATGATTAATATGTGGGGGTGGGGTGGTCTCTGGTGATGGTACACATAACCCAACAGAACGTTCCTTGTCTTGAGATAATTGGGAAATAGTAATTAAAATTTGATACATACAGTCAAAGTAAAAAGTCTACGTATACCGTTGTCTGTAGACTTTTTTCCAGCTAATTTCTATGTTTTTACGCAATCATTTCCACGTTATCTTATTTTTAAATTCGTTTTGTTCTTCAAACATTCTTAATTTTAAATGCCTATAACACCGCTATAACATCTATTCAATTAGGTAAAAATCTTTGACTGTATATGGTCGCAATTCCGACTGACTTTTGCGTGGATGGGCACATTACAGGGAAAATTCTTTCTTTAGCCCTACGTTGGTATATACATACATATACAATATTGATGTTAAGCCCTAATACTGAAGAACTATTTCATAACGCTTACAATAAATCATTGGAACTTTAGGTTTCGATATATACAATGAATTGTCCTCAATTAACTTGCTCTTGATTAAGAATTCTGTCTTTAGACTTTCGTTAGGCTAAATGCAATGTTTTCCACATGCAGGTCATCAAATATTAAAAACGAGGCTTTAGTTGTTGGATGAAGGAATTTATTTCTTAATTTGCTCGTATAGCCAGGCTGCAATCAAATCTCTTACGTATGTTAACTCACAGTCTGTCAAGCTTAATGAATTAATTGCGAATCTCACAGGCCACAAGCTGATCGCAGGGCATGCCTATAGGCTTGATATTCCCTCGAATGACTTCTGTAGGGACAGTTTAGAAATGCATTCGAGTATTACAGCTCATATTCTCAAAGTAAAAGTCCATACATGCGTAAGGCATATGAATTGACGATTCTTCTATTCAGAATAACTTTCATTAACGGTTGAGATAGTTTGTGAAGTGCATAGTGGTTCAATACTTTTTTGGCGGGGAAAAAAATCAGGCGTATTAAACCCTATTAACCGTTCTGACCGGTACAAAACAACTGAAGAATCGTAACAATACATACATACGCTCGAGACAAGTTCAATAAAGTAAAGGAAGGGTAATCCGCGAAATTCAAAACCTAAATCTACATACTTAGATTCGGGAACATGCCTCGTACATTTTCCAAATTCATACGTATGCATTTACATTTTTCTTTATCGACTAATTTTTTTTATTTTTCTTTTTTACAGCTGGAGGAAATTAAAACTAAAGAACGCAATATTGGGCAACTAAAAAAGGATTTACAAATTTTACAAAATTCTAAAACTTTAAGCAGAAATGCAACGACCTTAAATACTACTACTAATCAAACGACAAACAAAACGACAATTTCAAATGCAAAAATGCAAAATACTAAAAAGCCAAAGAGCAGCATATCAAATACGAATGCTGCCCAAAAACAGAATGAAGAATCTTCCAAAGAAACAACAAAAAACAAAGATTTGAATAAAAAATCAGACAATACGAATGAGGTAAGTAATCAAGAGAATATTTAAAATTATTATTCTGTTATTCTGTTTTAAAAATATCAAGCCAAACGATTTAAGAAATCAATAGCTGAAGGTGAAAGTTCTTAAAGGTAGAAGAAGAAATAAAAAAAAAGAAAGAAAACTATTTAAGAAATTATGTAAATGGGCCCAAAGCAAAAGCGTCTTTCTAAATTTTGATTTTGAAATTTTTTTGAAAGTTTCCATTCTTTTTTGCTTTATTATGTAACGTTTTTCCTATTAAATTTTAAATTATTGTGTGTTAGTTTTGAAAATGGTGTCATAGACAAAACCTGAAAAAATATTTGAATCAATTTCAATTCAATTTCTTATTTTTATTTTCTTATCACTGCTCTGAGCATCTTTTATTGATTTTCGTAAACCTTTTATTAAATTCGACATTTTATTGCTCTGCGGGTAGGTCAGAAACTCATTTAAATTGTTCATCGCTTAAGACAATTTGGTTGTGGCTGTCAGTTTGTTTTTTTTTATTTGATTTTAACCGCCTAGTTTGATATTTCTTAAAGACAACTGACTCACTGTGGTCTATTTACTGTCTACCATTAAGTCTGTTACAGTGTCTCAATGTTGATATTTACAATAATAAAACCGAAAAAAACAAACAATTTCCATAAAAATCTCATCATCATCACCCCGATTACAAAATTAAAAATTAAATTTAAATTTTCGATTTGGAATGAAGATTTTTTCCTCTTGGGTGTTGATAAGGAAATTATTATGGCTTAAAAGGTGTTTGAAATAATTTTTACTAATTGATTCCAGTTCTTTAATATGATTTTGTTTCGTGGCGTTAGTTTTTGTAATTCTGTTTGCAGATATCGTATGGCATTAACATATTAATTAAGCAGAACAGAATATCAATGACTAGATAGCAATACAGGTGAAATCTGGCGAAATTGCTTGGCCAAATAAAAAAAAGAGAAAAAGTTTAAATTTTGTCGGCACAAACATAGTACGTTTATCTAAAATGAGGTTGAATTAAATTAAAATCTGTTGGTGTTAGGTCCAGAAAAAACTCCCAACTAAGCTCTTTCAGTTTTCTTCGATTTACTATCTAAATGTGTGATTTTGTGTTGCTGATAGATCAAAATTCTGCTGATGTTGCTCAAATCTTTCTGCAGATGTGTTTTTATTGTTAAAAATTCTGCTGTAGTTAAACAGTTTCTGTATTCCATGTGCAGCCCTTGCGCTGACCAACTACTTCCTCTTCCCTGATTTTTTTTTGGTTTAACTTGATCAGTACAGGGACTGCGTTCACCTCGTGACATCACAACGGGCCGCTATGCGGGCTCAAGTGAGCTTTTTGATATCAGATCTACCACTCCGATCTAACCTAACCTAACCTAACCTAAACAGTTTCTGACTATAAATACTACTTTTGCAATCGTTTTCACTTGTCGTTGTTGAAGATGACTTAGTTTGTTATCACCAAACGCCATTCGCTTCACAAGGCCTAGATATTGTCGTCATTCAGTATCCGTTTTATTACATGTATACGTCATTGGTCATTACAACCCTTAGTCAGGATTACGATCTAGCTTCTCACTCCACTTATGTTGTGTGTGTTAATTTATCCATAAGTGACGGGACGTACAGTTTAAAGTTGACTCCGAACGACAGATTTTTTTGGGAAACTTTTCATGGTAATTTTTTATTTACCCTCAGAGTTTTTGCCAGAAATCTGCTCAGACGAACTCGCCGAAGAAATATTTTTCATATTTCGTTTTGATCTGGGGTTTGAACCGTGGCCTCACGTCTAATAAACCAACATGCTACCTACGTTACAATGCTGAGACAAATAATCACAAAATCTGTTAAAGAAGTTTTCTTTTTTATTACAAAATCTTTGGCTCCTAATGTCACCGACGTGATGCAATTGCTGCAGTGCATAATTTTACAAGTTTCCTTCCATCTTTATTTATTTATGTAGGTAGCTGTGATTGATTAAAATATCTTGTTTCTGTTTTTTAAATATTTTAATTGTCTTACATAATAGCGTATGAATTTTAAATGTCTGTGATGTTTAATAGCAGCTCATCATAGACCAAATATTGAATATCCTTATCCAACTTCCTTTTTCGCAACTTAATTTACCCTCCAATTTCTGAATACACATGAAAATTTCTCAGAGTCAAGTGTGTAATACAATAGTATGAAGGTAAATATCGACCTTTAGATTCCACCCCTATTAAGGGATCATATTTTTGTGGTTCATCTTTCTGTATTCTGTTTCACGCATCGAAGTGTTTGTATTTCTTTTCTTGCCTCATTGTTTACATTTCATTACATGATTTTCTTGCTCGTTTTACAAATTTTTTATTCCACCTGCATTTTTAACCACCGCAACGCAACGCAACGCACTGCAATATAATACATACAACTTGATACTTGTATAATCGAACATGTTCGTTACGAACTGAAAAAGCCGGTTTTCTTAACGAAATGCTGTTTGCAACTTGACTTGAACAGCAGCTGTTTGTTGATTTTTGTTTTAAGCTCTTAGTTGAGTTCGTGTAATGTTCAGGTGCGCAGGCGTGACGCGTGAATTTATAAAACAAATTGTTTTTCAGAACTTACGGAAACCAAAAAAAAAATTTTTTTTAATGTACAAAAACTTAATGAAAAGTGAAAATATTTTTAATAAGAAATAATTTATAAACAAAAGCAGTAATAAACAAAACAAAAAAGAAACAACACCAAAAAGATAATAAAAAAGAAAAATATTTTAACCTTGAATTAATTATAAATAAATTTAACAAGAGAATATAACAATTTAATAAAATCTAAATCATAGCGCTTTGGTCAGCGATGTGAATTTTATTTACTTTTTTTTTAAATTTCAAAAAAGGTTCTCAAAATTTGTGTGAAATTTTATACCAGTAAGACAAGTTTTGGTTTTCATTTTTGTTTTAGTGTGTTGTCATTGTTGTTTTTGTGAAGATGTGGTTTTTTCTTTCTTGAACAAACCCCAAACCAAACCAAAAAGTGGTAATAAGATCCTCAAAATAAAAAAAAATTACCATTAAAATCATCAAACAAGTTTACAAGTGCATTTTTACCCCCAACCAAAAATTATAATTAAAATATTTTAATATGTATGTAATAAAATGAAACAACGAAGAAAGATAATGATAATGAAAGAATTTGAAAAAAAAACGATAAATCCGTTTCGTTTGTTTTGTATTTTAACTTGAATTCCATTGAAATCCGAAAAACGTTGAGACGAATTTCAATTCAACGCAGTTCGAATGGTCATTCATTGAAAGTGTACCCTTAAAGAAGCATTTCAAAGTGGATTTACCATAATGTATTAATATGACTGCCGACTTTGTATGTGTGTGTGTGTGTGTTTTCTTTTTTACAACGAACCGATTTATACAAGTGACGACAAGATTATTAGCATGAGGATTATTATCAAAAGTCCCCTTGACATTGATTGTGTTTTCAACACACACGCACTCCCTGTGAGAGTTTTTACAGTGCATGTGTATGTGTATGTGCAATAGTAGACAAGAGAAGAGAAGAGATATTGGAAGCCATTTTTTAATGTTGCCAGGATTTATGTTTTCCTGTATAACACCGAGAGAATAAAAAAAAAATAAACACACACGAGACCCTCATTTTAAATTCGCTGCAGGTGATGAATAAAAAATTTAAAAAATGCAAAAAACAAAATTACTGTGTTCAGATGTGTTGTTGAAATTTAAATTTAAATAAATAAAAAATAAATAATAACAATAATAATAACTAATTGTGGGAATTAGTCACTTGACTGAAATTTTAAACAGTTTAAAACCGTCTGCTAATTAATTGTTTAAGCCCTGCTTAAACCGCAAAAAAAAGAAAATAAATGAAAATATATAAACAAATGTGTGAATTTATTAATAATGAATAGAATGAATTGATTTGATTCTCTTTCTACCGAAATGATTCATTGTTGACTTTGAAATATGGTTTCAGCAATTGACAACAGAAATATGTGATGGAAATAGTTAGGAAATGAGAAAATGACAGAGATATTGAGGATTCATTATCTATACGAGAATATTTGTAAAAAAGTGTTATAACTACCGTGGTTGTACTAAATGTACTCGAAAAATTCGTGTTTTAGAGCTCCTGGTCCTTTAAATTAAATATATTTTTGTGAGTTTTTTTTATTCGTCTTGCCAGCTGTATATGGTTAAGTTCCGTTTTGTCACTTTTCAATAATTTCCATCCTTTTTATATTAATACAGTCTTCTAGCCTCAATGATTGGAGTGTTTTACTTGGCCACAATCTAATCATAAGATTTGTAGAGGCCATTAGTGTTTATAGCGTCCACAGCAAGGCTGGAAATAAAATCTTTTAAATACATTTTTTTCCCCAGTACACACACTTAAGTACTTTAATTTATACATTGTTGCGATTGCATAATAAAATATTTCTTTTAATTGCAATTTCTTTCACAAGACTTTAATTTAATTTGGTCTTCAGATGAATTTTCTCTTGTTGATGTCAATGTTTCATTTACATTGACAACTATTTTTTAATTTTTTGAGAGCTTGAGCTCACAAACGATTTTACAGGCATTTACGTTTACAAACAATTGCCACTTTAATTATATGCCAATTAAAAGTAATAAATTTTTAAACAATTTTTAAACAAAAATCGCAGAAAATACTTTTTTTTTGTTTGTTTTAAAAGAGCAGCAGAGCAGGCCAACCCTACATATAGACATTGTAACATATGGTTCATGATAAAAAAAAAACAGAAAACTAAAAAACAGTGATTAAAACAAACCAGCCATGAAGTATGACAACATTTATCAACGGCAAAACAGCAATAGCAATAACAAAAGTAGTTGATGCTAAAAGACCCACTCTGCAACACAGTAACATTTGGATTTTAAACTGGAAAAGTAAATAAAAACGATATGAATACAAAAAGAAACATAGAAATCTATATGTAGCTGTGTATAGCTTTTCATAAATCTTTCAAATACTGTAAAATAAAAGCAGATTTCTTCAGCCAAGTATTGAATTTAGCCCGGTTTTTGTATTCTCAATGAAAGTGAATTTTTATTGGTCAATTTTGCAATTTTTGTTTCTCTTCATTTTCATTTTGCAATCGTATTTCTTTCTTATTAAAGACCATATTGTTAACATATCATTGTTTTCATGTATACACATTGCAACAAAATGTTGCACCTATTGATCTACTAATTTAGTTGAGTTTTTATGGGATTTCTTTTATGGCTTTAGTACCATGTGGGAAATAAAGAAATGCCAATCGTAGTAGAAGAAAAACATTTAAAATTTTGCAAAAAAAAAAATCCAATCCATTAAAAAATAACTCAGATTTCAAATGGTGTAAAGAGGAAGAAAAACCTTTAACCTAAATTACAATAAAAACTCTGCAAAAAAATACATACTTGTACATACAAAAAACTGCAACTCTATTTGTTTGTATTTATTGCTTCGCTTTTAAAAATTACCTTAAAAGCTTAATAACAACAATAATGAAAGTTTTTTTTGTTGTTTTTAGAAAAACATTATAAAACAAAGAAAAATGAAGGAAAGAACAGCAGAAAAATTTGCAAAAAAAAATGTAAAAAGAAACCAAAGTGAACTGATTGGGGTCAGTGAAAAGTGTTTAAATCGTTTAACGACAATATTTTGTTGTGTTTAAATACAACAACAATAGCAACTAAATAGAGAAAAAGAATTAAATTTGTTTCGACCATCAATAAAACATTTCTTATAAGAACCTATAGACACCATAATGAGCCAACGCCTTTTTTATGTTTTTACACAATTTCCAGTTGAATAATTCAATATTTTCAAGGAATACTTTCTAAGAAATACTTTGAGCATATTTACAGAGTCTTTTAAGTACAGGTTTCTTTATCAAACACACATCTTGAATCGAAATCAATCACATACAAGATGGTGTAAAATGTATGAGTTTGATAAAAATTCAAGGTTTAAATAGATTCTAGTTTATTTCAACAAGCACTGTTTTAAAGTTAGTTCCATGGACATTATTCTTAGGCTCATACATACATTGTTCCAGAATTTCATTTGTTCCATTCATTTAAAATATTTTCCTTTGGAAATGGTTTAGAACGTGTTTTAAAGTCTTATCAATGCTATTCTGCTAACGAATTTTGTCATACACAATGTTAATGATGTGGTTCTCTACATAAACATACCATAAACATGCATGCATGCATGTATTAGAGTGAGAGAGAGTATTTAAATTTAATAAATAATACTTAAAACAACACAGCATAAAGAGGCAATAAAACAGTAAAATTGGTGACACTCGTTCTGCAGGTACTCAATGAACAATAACAATAACAAGACAAGACAACTAAAAGAGCAACAGAATACTATGTAAACAAACAGACCAACAGACAACATAAACAAGCCACCCTTCACCATTATGAAGCTGTAAAAGTGCACTTGTAACAATAATAACAAAATAACACATAACAACAACAACAATAACAACAAATATTATAAATAGTGAAAAAGAATCAAAACATGATCAACACTGAAAGCATGTACAGAACAAATAGTGATGAATACTTGCTAAATAATGTGAAGACAATTATTTTTAATTTTTTTTCCTCTATTTCTTAAGCAAACGGTCCCTTTTTTTTACAATTAAAATATTAAAAAAAAAGTATTAATTTATTATAAAAGCAAAAAAGAAAAAAAAAACAAATTAAACAAATAACGAAAGAAAAGAAAAAAAAAAGATAAAAGAAAGATAGAAATTTATAGGCATTTAACATAAGTATTTAACAGTGGTGGTGTTCAAATGAATGGTGAATTTTTAATTGTGTCTTCATGTTGAGTGTATTAAAAGAGTTTAAACGACTGCAAATCCAAAATCACATACATATACATATATGTACATACGTATGAAATGAAATAATTTATAATAATTTTTATTTACAAATAAGGATGTAATTAAAAATGTATTTACAAATGGATATAAGTGATACACATGAAAATGAAATTAAGGTGAGTTGGAAAATTTAGTTAAAATATTTGAATACAAGAAAAGTAATTAAAAAAAACCAAAAAGGAATAAAAGTAATAAAAAGGCATTTTTCAAAATTTTTTTGTTTTTTAGCATTTGGATTTTAATTTGTGAAATCTTATAAATTGCCTTACAAACATAAAACAAATTCCACAAACTGCCAATAAAATAATGAATTTTTGTGTATCTTTTTAATGCCGAATACAATATTTTATTTATGCATATACATATACATATGCAGATATGAACATATTTACATATGTATACATATCTGTTAGGCTAAAAGGGAAAATATTTAAAATGAAATAAAAATTTTAATATTTTCAAAATATGTATGCAAATTTTGATTTATATTGTGTCAATTAAAAAAAAAATAAAAAATTTAATCGTTTTTGAGTTACTAAATTTCCTTCATACTGGTTTTCATGTTTTTTTTTCATTCAAATTCACCGAAAAGTAATAAAACGCGTCGTAGCTTTTTCATGCCTTTAGCCGCAAGCTTTGCAAATTGCATGGGTGGGTGTACTTGAATAAATTTAAATTTAAAATATTTTCTATTATGTTGTTATTTCTTTTTTTAAACATTTCATTAATGACAAAACATTAAAAATATTAAATTGTTTGCAAAAAAAAAAGAAAAAAAAATAAGAAACCAATTCTAAAATACTAACAAATTCACACGATATTTTTTTTTAGTAGAGACTAATAAAAAGTATTAAAGTTTTTTTAAAATTTATTGCCGATAAAAAGGTATTAAAAATACATTACAAATACAACAAATTATAACAGTAAATCGAAAACATTAACCTGTAAAAAAATTAATTAATCTTTAATTTTTTTTAGCGTAAAATAGTTTTGAGGTCAAGTTATTGTTTACTTATTTATAGCATTTATTACTACTCGAATAAATTAAAGAAACAATTAAAAATTCTTAGCATTTATAATATTTTTTAATTAATAATAAATCAATTAAACCAAATAAATTATAACAACAACGCCAGTAACAAAATAAAAAAAGAAAATGGATTTTCTTTTGAATTTTTCAATATTTTATAAAATATTATTTCCATTACGTTTCTAGGCTAAATTGTTAGATCTTTTTTGAGCTTATATACTAAACAAATATTGTATGTATATTATATAACACTGGCACTAGCTTCAAAACCTATTTTTAATTGATATTTTTGATGGTAGCTTTTTTTTGTTTTTGAAAGTTGTGTTAAAAAGCCAACAGATTTCCTTTAGTTTGAGGCCACAGCAATATGATATATGTATGTATGTATGTATCTATGGACATATAAAATCATAATCAAAGTTGTGAAATAATTTCTTAATAAACAAGCCAATTTAATTTGTTTTTTTTTTGCCTAAAACCTTGTCTAATTTCAAATTATTGATTATTTGTTGGTATAAAATTTTCAATCTGTCCAACCTTCACCTTGAGGCTGACATTTATTCCAGCTAATTTGATAAATTACAATTTTTTAAGGCATTTTTTCTTATGCTTATTTACTGTTATTTAATTTTATGTTAATAAAATCAAATTTTAAGTATTCACTAATTTTTATATAATTTATGTGTGCATGCATTTGGATACATACATGTTTTATTACGGGTGATTTGTTTTGTAGGAATTTTAATAAACTATTTACAAAAGTGAAAGCCAATTAGCCAAACTGTAAATTTAATTGCGATGGAAATAGCTTTTTATAATAAAAAAAAAAAATTAAAAATGTATTGTAATCAAAATTTTAATTTTAAAATATTTATGAAGGAAACATTAACGCTGAACTCTAAAATAAAATATAGGCAGGTATTTCCATCTGTACAATATATATTTTCTCTGAACCTAAAATACACCATTTCCCCAATTAATATGGGTGAAGTAAGAAGCGACCAACAACTCTATAATTAAGGCACAAATTAGCACAGTTTTATTAATTTTGAATAATAATTCCTTTACTTTTTTATCTTTCCACTTTGATGAGATCACTAGTGGACGTTTAACCGTCTTAATGTCATGCTTAGAATTCATATTATTTGCTATTATTTTTGTTTTGTTTTAAAATTATAATTAAATTGAATTCAATTATCAAGTGGCTGGCTAATACTTAGAGTTCATAAAACTGTTTAACTTTCATTTATTTTAATTCCTTTGCAACGAAATAATTTAAATGCAGCATCAACAATGAGAGGACTTTCATAAAAAATTGTTTGATTTCAAATAAAAACTTTCAATTTCTTTTTCAACAATATTGCGCACACACACACACTCTATAAAAAAAAATTGATTTTGATATGGCAACAATGAATGCACCTCGTGAAGAAGATATGAAAATGAAAAACAAATTGCTGATCATCTTTAAATAGTTACATGCATATGTATGTATGTATGTTTGTTTACATTAAATGAAGTGTAAATGTACAACAGTAAAAAGCAAAACTAATAAATAAATACAAAACTCATGTTATTATGCTATAACAACAACAATGTTTTAATTTAATCAAAGAGAAAAAGACGAAAAACAAATATAACATGAATACGCACTTTTCAACTGTGCATGAACTCATTCATTCTCTGCGCTAGCTTTTCCATATACTCTCAGGAGTTCAATAATAAAGAAAGATGCGTTAATCGCGAGTGATGGTAATAAATTGTAGAAGAAAAAAGACAAAAAACATGAACTGTAATTAATAAATAAAAATAAAAGTAAACGAAAATGAAAACAACAACAAAAACAAAAAAAGAAAAAATTAAAAGTGATGGATCACTTACTGTTATTGCACCGTCAACTACCGCAAACGCACAAATGAGAAAAAGAAAACACTACTACTACCATACAAATGAGCAATACATTCGCTTTCATACAAACAATACATGTTGCAATGTTTTTTCACCATGAATAACAACAATTTTAAAACAATGATGCAAGAAATTTATTTACAAACCGATACCATTCACTCTCTCTCTCTCACACACACACTTACCTGTTACTCTTTTTCTAATATGCACTTTACAAAGAGAGATTTCATTGATTAGCATTACAAAATTATAATTTTTTTAATAATTTTTTTTTAAAGGTTTTGAATTGATTGGTTACAAGCATTAAACACTTTCATTGTTTTACACTGCTGATGTTGTTGTTGTATTGTTGTGCCATATTTCATTAAATTTTAAATGATGGGAAAAGTGAAACGGAAATATTTATTTATGAGACAATCAAATCAAATCAATTCGTTCGTATTTGAATTTAACAAAGCAATCACTTATAAAAATAAACAAGACTTGTTGTATTAAACAATTTTTATTTGTTGTTGCTGTTAACACATATGGATATGTGAATAAATTTTTGTTTATTTTTACCTTAATGTCTTCTTTATTTGGTGTATTGCGAAAATGCTTGACAAAAAAAAAAGCAAAAGTTTATGGTTTTTCAATATCAATTTCAATTTTTAATATTTATGGCCAAACAATTTGTATGTGTTTGAATTTTTAAATAACAATTTTACAAAACTTAATGAATCATGTTGCTTTGGTTAATATTTTTATTAAAAAATTTATAATCGTAATTACGAAAACCGTTTTGCATTACGTTTTACCAAATGTTTATAAACAATTAATATTAGCAACATGTTGCAATTATTTTGAATGTAAGTTAAACACACATGACGTGAAATTTCGCAATAATTGTGCTTTAAATATCGGCCATTGACGCCATTAAATTTTGTACAAATTTTGTTTAGAAGAAATTCATTCTTTTCACCATCATTATAAACCAACATGTTTTGAATGTCCCTACTACCAACGATTGACTGAAAAGAAAGGTTTATAAACATTTTTCTTTGGACTCTTTTTGTTGCTGGGTAGGAAATTCGATAAGATATTATAGAGTATGGCTAAAGGCTTTGTGACAAGCTAGGATATCTCTAAATGTGATAGCAAGTCATTGCAGTATAATGTAATCTTTTGAATACGGGTTATATGTTAATTGATTGTTATTAAACATTAATTAATTGGTGTTTTAAACATTAATCGTTGATTCATTTGCCTTGCTAATGCATCAACCGTTCGCCGTAGTCTAGTAGGTAGTGTGTTGGCTTATTAGACATGAGGTTACGGTTCAAACCCCAGGTCAGAGATATGAAAAAATATTTCTTCGGCGCCTGCCTCATCATATTTCTGAGTAAATAAAATTGCCATGAAAAGATTTCTCATAAAACTGTTGTTCGGAATCGACTTTAAACTTTAGGTTCCGGCACTCTTGCATAAAAATTAACGCACACAATATAAGTGGTGTGAGAAGCCAGGACGTAATCCTGGCTGAAGGGTTGTAAAGACCAATTATGTATGTATGTATGTATTTATGTATGTATGTATGTATGTATGTATGTATGTATGTATGTATGCATGTATGTATGTATGTATGTATGTATGTATGTATGTATGTATGTATGTATGTATGTATGTATGTATGTATGTATGTATGTATGTATGTATGTATGTATGTATGCATCAACCAGTAGGCAATTTCGTTTGTCTTACCTGCTTGGTTGAATTTTACTAGCATGGTGCTCAGACAAATTAGTAACTTATCGCTATCATTTACAGTCTCCATGGATTTTGAAATGTTTTTCAAAGACATTGAACACTCTTCCTTTGCAACCTAGCCTGTGATGTTTTCATAAATGCATTTCACTCGAATCGATTTTTATTTTCTTTCAAATTTTTGCTTTAAAAATGTCCATCATTGTATTGTTGTTTTATGAGAGTTTTCAATAATAACAATAAAATAATAACAATAATAAAAAATAACAACATACGATATACCATTTGTAAAGCATTCTTACTCTACCGTCATATGCAACACTTTATACAACCGTTTTACATCCATGAAACCTTTCCAAGAATAACAAGTTACTTGACCTGTATTTTCATTTCGAAGTACAACAGTACATTTAAATAGAAAAGAACATACAGATTTTACTCGACTCGAATGGTAGTATTATTGTTAACGCGAGGGCTGGGAATATTACAAAAACAAAAGAAACATTATCTTGTTATAAATGGGCGAAAGCTTTATGACAAATTGTCAAACATGATCGAGAAAAATATCACTTGGAAAGCAGTAACAAACTTCTATTGTTTCTCTAATGAATATAAATTATAAAAGTATTAAAAAATAAATTCAATTTTAGTTTTTACAATTCGTTTTTTGAAATAGGGTTGCCTGGTTACACAGTAAAACTACATAAATGGCAGATCTTAAGAGAAAGTGCGAATTTCAAGTCGATTTTTTGTTTCTTGTTCAAATGAATTATGAACGAAGCAATAAATGTCAAAATGTTATGTATTTTGATAATAAAAATTAATTATTTTTTTATTATTGTTGTTATTATTGTGTATGCAAACCTAATTGGCATATTTTAGAAAAATATGATTGTTTTTTTGTATTGCATTTTGGTTAAATACCTAAAAAACGCTTAAATCGACAACTTTCTTGTGAGGCGTGTGAATAAATATAAATGTTGGCTTATATTATCTTATTTTTATTGTTGTTGTGGTGCTTGTAATACCAGAACACTGTCACTGTCACTTGTTGTCACATGTTTGGCTTGTAAACATTGTACCCAAAACGTTATGCTTATTTAATGCCAATGTTGTTGCTTCTATTGTTGTTGATTTCTTTAGTATTTTTTACAAAAACAACAAAATTTTTTTTTATAAAAAATCAACAAAACTCCCACGGTGGTGTATACGTACAAAGTTTTTCATTATTTCTTATTTTGTTACAAATAAGACTCAGTGCACACACTATGTATTAAATATGACTCTGCACATAGGCACTGAGTGTGGTATGGTTCTGGTGTGTGGTCGGTCAGTTCGTTCCATGCTTGAGAATGTTTTAAATGTTATTGTTTCTCCTTTTATTTTTAATTTTTTTTGTTTTTTTTATATTGTAAATAAAAACAACAATAACAACAATAATGTTTAAAACATTTTTTAATTTGTAACGGTTGCTTTCTTTTTTCAAAATCGATTGTGTGTTACAAAATCATTGTGTATGTAAATTTATGTTTGTAAATCAAAACACAATTTCATTTAAAATTTCTTCTGTTCGTTTAACAATAAAAATTGAAAAGAGAAAAACAGAAAAATAAAATATTTCTTAATGGCACTACAATTTGAATGCAACAAATGAATTGCATAAAATTCAACAAAAAATGAGAAAAGTGTGGCATCCATGTACAAGTCATTAACCTCACTTACCTACATGTGGTATGTTTGGTAATTTTTTTGGTATTAGGAAACCTAGATTTCAGAGCAAATAATTGCCCTGTAACAAAGTCGCCGTAGTCTAGTAGCTAGTGTGTTGGCTTATTGGACGTAAGGCCATGGTTCAAACCCCAGGTCTGACATATGAAAAAATATTTCTTCGGCGCCTGCCTCATCATATTTCTGAGTAAATAAAATTGCCATGAAAAGGTTTCTCATAAAGCTGTTGTTCGGAATCGACTTTAAACTTTAGGTTTCGGCACTCATGTATAAAATTAACACACACAACATAAGTTGTGGGAGAAGCTAGGTCGTAATCCTGGCTGAAGGGTTAATATAAGGAATTATGTAACCCCCTTATCCTAAGGACATGGTTAATTGAGCTGAAACGAAATTGTACCATTTGACCTTCTTATCGTCAGTCCGTAACCTTTGTGTGTTCACTAAATTTAACTTGAATTTGCTGGTTAAATCATAAGGAGTGTGATCTTTGCTACCAAATTAAACATTAAGAAACTTTCTTAAGTGAAAATAATCTTTGTTGTAATAAGTAAGACAATATCGAGATAAAAACGTATCTACAAAAAGAGGAAAGGAAAGGCACTTCAATATTTTTTGGGAGTGTCTGAAAATTAAAAAAAATAAAGTATAATTACTGGTCAATTTTATGTTTGAACGTTAAATTTTGTTTTTGCTAACTAAAGAAAAGAAAAACAAAAACAAAAAGAAAAAAGAAAAAATATTAAAAAATAAATAAGAAATTACCATAATAATTATGACATGTATTGAAGCTTAAAAAGTGTATTAACACTGCTATTGCAACTATTTAGCCGCGATTGCTCACGCTAGAAATTATGCTCCCCTCTCTGTAGTAATAAGTAACTGAAGTTTCAACACAGAGACGGGTAAAGGGGAATATGGACGTTAATAATTGTTTACAATTTCTTATTTTTAAAATGGATTTGCTTTTCTAAGTAAAATGCAGCAAAATGTGTGTTAAACCGCATTTAATATTTTCATAACCCTTGAATGCAATCGATTCGTTACATGTATTGCTGATTTGCATGCAAATATTTTTAATTTAAGTTGCATAATGTTTTATTATTTTTGTATTTCTTTAACGCTTTAAATGATTAATTAATTAATTATTATCATAATAATACGTTAATAAAAATTGGCTTAAAGTAATCGTAATTCAAAGTGCAGGCGACACATTATCCATTCGCTAGGAGATAAACTTTGTGCGAAAAAAAGCAGAGAATTTTTGAAAAAAATATTGTGTAACAATTTAACAAACATGATGAACATGTTGCATGTTTATGGTGTTATTTTCTTATTTGTTTTTTTTTTTGTTAATCAAAAAATTTTTAAATAAAATTTTTTATGTTAAAATGTTGATGAAGGAAGATTTTTGTGGGGCTTTTTTCACTTTTCATATGCCTCATCTACTCATGTCCGATTATAAACGAGTTGAAAGCAAAAAAAGAAGGTTAAGCCGCGGGCTATCAATTACTTCAAACTGAAATCAGTAAAACAAATCAGAAAAAACTCTGAAAAAATATTCAAAAGTTGCGTAATGAGTGGCTAAAACCGCACCTTAACGGCTGAATTCACTTGTAAAGACATGCATCATACATCTGTGTGTACATACGCACTTTAATAAGCCAATAAGAAACTAAAAAAAACCAAAATTTTAAGCGAAACCTATACAAGCATTACAAAATTAAGATTGAATTACTGCTCTGGCTCAATAGTAGAGTCTGATAGTGTTTTTTTATTTATGATTTTTGAAAGGGTTTTTATTGGGTTGTGTGGGCCGCCTGAAATCAATCATGCCTAAAAGTTTAAGGTTTTCAACAAAATTAAAAATACCGAAAATCAAAAAACACACAAATGTTTATAATTTAATTAAAATTTCTATTTCATTATGTTGTAGCGTAGAGATAAAGACTTTTCAATCACTCATTAAAATTTATTCGTATTTCTTTAAGCCATTCAAGTATGAAGCAATCAATTTTCGCTTATTTTGGTTTGGCTTTCATTGGAAATTGTTCATTTCCTTAAAAAAATTATACTTTTTTTGCATAACCTTGCCATATTTTGCTTTAATTTTCTTATAATTTCCCAGTAGACAAGCATTAGTGTTGTGTCTGTGTGTGTATGTTTTTAATTTTTATTAAAACCATAAAAGCTTTTTTATTTGTTTGTTTTGTAATGTTATTTTTTTTATTACTATTTTAATTAAACGTTAATCATGCCTGAAAATATTTACACTCCTTAAAAAATTTACACAAACTGTTTAGCATAACAAGGTGTTGTAAACTTTTCTTTTTTTCTGTGAGAACTCAACAAGAAAAACTACCCCCAATTTAAATTTTTTTTTAATAAAAAACAACGAAAAAAATATTTCCTTTAGTTTTTCATATCGGAAACGATCATATTTGTTTAAAAATGCATATGTGAACATAAATTTTAGGCACTCCCTTTAAGGTTTTTGGAAATGTTCAATGATGCTTAACATTTAAATAAACGGGAAACATTTACTCTAAGACTAATTGAGGAACTTCCGCTGTAGACGGTGTAAATATGACGCAACTGAATCAATTATGCATTCTAATCGGCAACTTCCATTCGACGTTGTACTCTGCTACTTCAAGTTCAATGGGTGTGCTAAAGGATCTCCACTTTCGATTACCTTAAATGCATGGGAAAGCATTGTAAAATCGTTCAATCGGTCGTGATGCAATTATAAATTTTCATTTGAAATGTTTCGTAAATAAAAACGCTGAAAATCTGCATTTAATCCCTGGAAAAGAAATACGTTCATATTGGCAACAGCCTGGGTTTGGTTTTTGTTTTGGACGTATAGTTTGAACCTTGTGCAGCCCTTGCTCTGACCAACTTCTCCCTCCTTGGTTCGCAGGAACTTGGTCAGTACAGAGACTGCGTTCACCTGTGGCATCACAACGGAGAGCTATGAGTGCTCAAGTGAGGTTTTGGTATTGAAGCTACCGCACTAACCTAACCTAACCTATAGTTTCAACCTTAATTTTTTCGCTGATTAAAAACATATGATAACACAATATTTGTGGCCTTAATCAGACTACAGTTAAATTGGAACATATGTATGTAGTTTAAGCAGGGCATTACAGTTACATAACATGCATCAAATAATTAATTCATCTCCTTTTCTCAGGAATCTGTTGTTCAAAGTCGATTTTAAGATGTTGATCCCATCGCTCATAGAAAAAATTAAAACCCAGAACATGAATGGTGTGAGAAGCTAGGTTGTAATCCAGACTAAATGATTTTCTCTTTAACTTTTAATCCTATTCAGATTTGCAAACCTAATTAGTCATTACAAGCCTTCAGTTAAGATTACAACCCAGCTTCTCAAACCACTTATGTAGTGTGAGTTACTTTTATACATGAGGGGCGGAGTGTCCTACAGTCTAAAGTCGACTCCGAATAATAGATTTTTTAGAGAAACTTTTTATGGCAATTTTCTATTCACTTTCAGAGTTTTTGCCAGAAACCTACTGAGGGGAAGTCGCCGAAGAAATGTTTTTTTAATATTTCGTTTTGTTGGAGATGTCTGACCTGGGGCTTGAACCGTGATCCCACGTCTAATAAGCTAACACACTACTTACTAGACAACAGCAGCCTACACAAATAGATTTACTTTACTTATATCATTTCTTCAAAACCATATTTTGATAGTTCTTGGCTTACACTAGGGTATTCAGATCTGTTTATGTGTTAGCTCATCGATATACAGTTGTTTGAGCTTCCATGTTTTGTCGGCTAACGTCTAACATCTTTACAGTAAAGCTTATCTGTTTGTGATTAATTAGCATGTGGATCGTATTTGATATTTTACAGATTGTTCATCTTAGGTACTCTGCTCGATTTTCTCTTACATTTTATTGCAAGTGTATGAAACTGTAGCAGTAGTAACTGAAGAGATTAACGTTCCTTGTAAAATCTGTTTAAAATTGTTTGTTGTTGTCATTACTTTTATTGATTCAATTTATTTAAGAGCTGCCATACACTTTTATACACTTGCTTACAACAATTTCTTCTAAAATTTATGTTTCAGGTTAATTACACAACATATTGTAGATAAAATCAAGAAAGACTTCAGCTTCAATTTCATTTTTATGCTTAAACTTGAGGTGCCACAGCATTTTTTGAAAAAAAAATATTGAAATTTTTTTTAAGCGGGCATTGAATATGCAACATGTTGAATATTTACAGACGAGATAACAAAGGCTACACTTGTATTTTCAAAAGATACACTTTGACGTGTCTCTCCCAGCCACTCGCAGAAAAACACACAACAGGAGAAAGTTCAAGTTCTTTAAAAAAAAAAATGTGTTGTTATTGTTGTTTTTTTGATGTTGTTTTCATAAAAACACAAGAAAGAGGCAATTTTCTTTAACAAAAAAACAAAAAAAAATCAAAATTAAATAATGATTTTATTTGGCAGAAATCATATTTTTTTTTCGTTAGAGTTTTATCGTTATCAGTAAAAGTACCATACAATACATGTGTTACGAAAATATATACATACATACACTTACTCACACACGCACGCTTACATATACTGCTGGTATCCAATGATTCGTAATAGCTGGTATTTGGTGTTGCGGCTGGTGCTGATGATGTTGCTGGTGTATCGCTGTTGTCGGCTTTGGTATTATAAATGATTTTAAGCATGCATACATAAATACATATGTATGTACGTACATATGATTGGATCATATTTTGATCCATACATAAATGAACTTTTTACATAAAATTCATGAATTGTTTGCTCTTTTAAGACAAAAACGTACAAGCCAGCGAGCAAACGTACGAACATGACAGTGACTGTAAGTGCCGCAAATTACTTTCGCTTTTTAAGAGGAATTGTTCACTTGTTGGTATTGCTATTGCTATTGATGTTGTAGTTTTTGTTAGTATTTATTATATTTTTTTCTCTGTAGATATGTACGTATGTATGTATTTAAAAAGTCAAAATTACAAGTGATAAAATTTGTTTTTTTATTTCTTATTTTTGTTTGAGCAAATAATACATCACAAGCAAGAAAAACTATACAAAAAGGAAAAGAGAAATAAAAACCTTTTAAAATTATTATTTATTTACATAAAATATTATCAGGCATTAAATGAACAAAATTTATTTTTTACGTACAAAAATAAAGATATCGGCGGTAGATCAAAAAAACAAAAAAAAAAACAAGTAAATGTAAAAGGAAATCAAAGCGTGTAAAAGGCCAATGACAGCAATTGCTACAGCAATCGGTCAACAGAAATTTCCAATTCAAACTCCTACATCTTTTCACTGCTAAATGGGCCCTTCATTGTGTCCCATGGCAGAAATTATGATTGATGGTGGCTTAATAGGCTGGTATTAATGCTTCAACACTTTTTTTCCCCATTTCCATTGTAATAGCCATTAATCATGTATTTTAACTAATCAGAGAAAGTCTATTTAGCTTTCAAATAAAACTGACGACACTAATTAAGCATAATAATTATGAGGTTAGAAAAGCCAGTACTACCAGTAGCAAATTTTTATTGCTGTTGTCATTTATTGAAAACAGACATAATTTTTACTGAAGTAAAGCTATGAAGAAAATAAAAAGAGTTCTGTAAAGTTCAAGAGTTCGTTAACACCTTTGTAAAGTTTCTATAAAACGTAAAACTGGATGGAGATTTTTTAAGTTGCAGGCGGGCTTATTTAGAAAACTCATCCGTTGCCGCTTGTTTATATAAGGAGCATAGCGCCCCTAACTAGATTTATCAATATTTTACATACATACGTACATAATTGGTCAATAAAACCCTTCAGTCAGGATTACGACCTAGCTTCTCACATCAGTTATGTTGTGTATGTTAATTTCGTCCTTAAGTGACGGGACCACCAATTCAAATATTTTATTTGTCAATATTTTTAATTCGTTGTTTTCGAGGGGTGTGTTCCATATTTTTGACTTTTAGCTATGCTTAGTAAAGACGCCGTTGTCTAGTAGGTAGCTTATTAGACGTAAAACCAGGGTTTGAGCTCCAGGCCAGACATCAAGACAAATTTCAAATAGTATTTCTTCGGCGACTTCCTCTCAGCAGATTCCTGGCAAAAACTTTGAGAGTAAATGAAATTGCCATGAAAAAATTCTCAAATCTGTCGTTCGGAGTCGACTTTAAACTGTAGGTCCCACCACTCATGTATAAAATTAACACACAGAACATAAGTGGTGTGAGAAACTAGGTCGCAATTCTGACTGAAGGGTTGTAATGACCAATTATGTATGTATGTATGTATGTGAGTGGCAGCGGGATCTCCAGTTTAAAGTCGACTTCGAATGACAGATTTTTGTGAAACTTTTCAGGGGGAATTTTATTTATTTTGTCAGATGAGGAAGTGGCCAAAGAAGAATTTTTTCATATTTCTGAGCCAGGGTTTGAGCCACGGGCCTCACATCTAATATACCAACACACACTAAGCCCACTCAACTACGTTGACAATATTATATGCAACATTTATTACAGGAACTAAGGTTTTTTTTAAATTAATTGAATTGAACAATTGCAGTGTGAATTGTCAATTGTTGTTAATGATAATTAATAATAATTAAAAATGACACAATAACTCTTATATGCCAATAGCTTTTATTGGAAATCAAAATTGTGTAACACAGAAAATGAAAATGGGAATTAAAACGTAAAAAAAACAAAGAAATTAATTTAAAATTATGCCAACGAGTGTACTTATCGACAGCAATAGACTTGCCACGTTGCCAGTTAAGTTTATCTTACATTGCCAGGCAATTTTAGGTGCAACATTATTTTCCTAAGCGTGTGTAAGTTTGTCAATTAAAAAAAAGCATCGAATGAAACTGAGAGAGAGACAAGTTGTTAAAAAATAAAAAAACCGTTTAAATTGTCATTTAACCATTTCTGACTTTAGATGCATGGCAGTTTGTGTAAGTGTGTGTGTGTGTGTTTATATTTAATAATCAGTGCGTATGAGTTTGTTTTTATGCAACAAATTGCGGCTTTAAGCCACCGAAAAACAATTATTGATTGCGTAGTAAGGCTGTTGCAAGACTCTTTGTTAACCGGTAACAATTTATTTATTATTGTTGCTATTGTTGTTGTTGTTTTTAATTTATTTCATATGTAATACAGACTTACTACACACTTGGTCATATCAGGACTGTTTAAATGGTGGGCCTGATCATTATTTTGAATAATTGCGTAGAAGAAAAACAACAACGACAAATTAATATTCATCTTCAGGAAAAACAAGTTGCATACTGGCTAACAAATATGGGTTTATAGTGTTACGAAGGCACTTTTTTTCTCCTTTTTTTTCGTATGTTATAATTGCAATCAACTTGCTTTATTGCGTAGTTGATGATCGGCTACTTAAAGAAATATTTTATAACGTGTTTTTACTATTTTTTTATTGAATTTCCTACACAACTACTTTTGTGCAGAATGCTGCATGCAATGCAGTTTGCAATGCAATACGCAAATTACGGTTAGTTCTGATAAGATAAAGTCCATACTTAGCATTGATCTACTTACATATATATTCTCTTTTACTTTTTTGTACACTTCAAATTTTTAAGTTTACTTCCAATGAATAATTGTTGGTAATATGCGATAATGAAGTCGTCGTAGTCTAGTAGGTAGTGTGTTGGCTTATTAGACGTAAGGCCGCGGTTCAAATCCCAGGTCAGACATCAAATAGAAAATAAGAAAAAATATTTCCTTCTCAGCAGATTTCTGGCAAAAACTCTGAGAGCAAATAAAATTCCTATGGAAAGTTTCTGAAAAATCTGTCATCCGGAGTCGACTTTAAACTATAGGTCCCGCCACTCATGTATAAAATTAACTCACACAATATGAGTGGTGTGAGAAACTAGGTCGTAATCCTGTCTGAAGGGTTGTAATGACCAATTGTGTTATGTAATAAGCGACAATCCTATCCTACAAATAAAAGAATATCGAGAAGTACGTTTTTATTCTAAATAATAAGATTTTTTGCTCGCCTTTTCAATACCGAATTGCACTTGCACTGATTTTTCCATATATACGTAGCATAATTGGTCATTACAACCCTTTAAGTCAGGATTACAACATAGCTTCCTACATCACTTATGTTGTGTTTATTAATTTTTATATATGAGTGGCGGAATCTACAGTTTAAAGTCGTCTCCGAACGACAGACTTTTTGAGAACATTTTCATGGGAATTCTATTAACTCTCAGAGTTGTTGTCAGAAATTTGCTGAGATGAAGCCGCCCGGGGTTTGAATCCTGGCCTCACGTCTACGGCGACTATAGTCCATAGAAACTTAAAAAATCTTCATAAAAGATCTTGGTTCCGTTCAAGTTCTTCATTCCTTTCACTCAATATGCCTTTGTTTGAGAAGAATCGCGAAATCTATGGATTTCTTCACGGTGATGTATTGCATTGGCATTCAGACATCATTGCGACGCTGTTTTTCTTATCACGAACAGTTATGTTTCATCGTAGATCGATGAGTTGCGAATTTTTCAGTTGACTTCGAAGTCGCCGTAGTCTAGTAGGTAGTGTGTTGGCTTCAAACCCCAGGTCAGGCATTTCCAACTGAACGAAATATGAAAAAATATTGCTTCGGCGACTTCCTCTCAACAGATTTGCGGCAAAACTCTGAGGATAACTAAAATTGCAATAAAAAGTTTCTCAAAAATCTGTCGTTCGGATTCGACTTTAAACTGTAGGTCTCGCCATGTATAAAATTGACACGCACAACATAAGTGGAGCTGGAAGCTAGGTCGTAATCCTGATTGAACGGTTGTAATGACCAATTATGCATGTATGTCTGAGTTTTAAAGTGTCTTAGGTTGCTCGATTGATGTATCATTTTCCAGACAAAAATCTGCTCATGAAAATGGCCGGGGATCTGATGTATTTTCTTATCTTTTACTTCACCTTTATCTTCGCTTGCCATCAAAGCATACTCCTCACACAACTGCAATAGGCCGCTGGAACGACAATTTGGATATTGGGGTTGCTTGTGTCGTTACTGCAGCGCTCATGAGAATGAATTGGTTGATGAGAATTAAATGAGTTGCTAATTATATTCTCCTGAACTTAATATCTGAACCCTGAACTCTGAACATAGACAATCTCATTGGTTTTCAAGGCTGTATTTGTGAGCATACGAACAGATGCAGGGGTGTCATAATGGTGGTCTTCTCATTTTAGATCATCTAACTTATGAAACGTTCTTAAACATTCCCATGTAACACTATTGATTTCATACAGGCTTTTCAACTATTTTCTAAGCTGCTTCAGTAAACATTTATTTGTTGATTTATTTATTTATTGATAAGAAAACATAGAGTAGCCCTGTATAGAAAATATTGATCTAAAACTGTTGATACGTAAATTACTCACATTTAATCAACAGGTAAATGAAATAAATGTTGCAATTCATATTGGCTTATTGTGCTAAGCTATGCTAAGCCATGTTGCACCATCATTGTTGGTTAAAGACTAACGTCTAAGCACATGCATGTACGTTTATAGGTATGTATATAAGAGTGGCATATAAGTGTGTGTGTGTGTGTATGGGTATATGCGGTTTTTTCTTATACTAGGTATTGCTAAGGCATATGTGGCAGATGCCATAAATAAAGTGTTTATGGTTGCAGCTTTAATAAGCAGCAGTATGCAACCGTGCCGTGTCTAGAAGACAGCAACAGTGGCAACAATAGCAGTAACAGCTTAACGATATAGAAGACATGGACAATAAAATATGTTTACAATACCCGCTCATACACGTTGCGATGCAATGCGATAGACAATCTGCATCAGGAATAACAAACAATAGCCAGAGAATACGACGCTTATAGTATTAGAAAACAAGTCTTTCTTTTTCTTTCTTTATATGTTTCTGTTTTCCATTTTCTTTTTATATATAAAAGGAATAGAAATTAAAATAGAAAAATTACAGTTAAACTTGTACTCGTTCGTATTCAAATACAATATATTGTTTGTTGTACGTACGATGGCACGTTCATTGAACGCTGTTGTTGCTTGTTTTTATATGGAAAAACAATACATAATTCAAGTTGCAAGTTCTTGCTTTGGATTCTATTTATTGTTTAAGCCCTATACACATGGCCACTCACACTCTAAGTGACTTGTTAAAACCACAAATCCTGATTTTTAATTTCAACACTCATTGTTTCGAGTTGAAAACATGTCGTACGGTGTTGTTGTGTAAATGATGCCACATTCTAACGGTCTGTGCTGCAATTGTCCAGGAATTGTTTGATTGAAAACAAACATTTAAATTTTAATACGAGTACATATTAGTTTTCTATTTAAATTCTATTTTATTTACAAGCAACACTTGCCACAAAAGGTCTGCTTGTTTTCTTTTTGGTCTACTAAGACAAGTTCAAGTTTAATGCGCGTACACTTTTAATTAAAATTTTAATTTCTGTTCAGTTCTGTTCAGTTCAGTTCTGTGTTTTCCTTTTTTTGCTTCATTATTATCTACAATTTGTAATTAAAGTCGTAGTAATCCGATAATTTGAGTTACCGGAATCTGGTAAATGTGTAAGCAAATACTCGGTCCCTTTGTATGCTGTTTCAGTTTCTTTTTCAATAAGAAACAGAAACAGAAACTGAGATTCTTTGTTATTATAAATGAAACCCTAAAGAATAGCAGATTAAAGAATAAAATTAATTTATATGTAGACACGTATGCAAGTGTTTGCTAAATTTTAATCAAGATCAAATTAAAGACTAGCCAGATACAAGTTTTTACAGAAATATATTTTTTTACAAAAATCTTTTTTAAATTTAAATATAAATTTAAAAAAAGAAAATATAAAAAAAGAGAAAAAACAGAAAATCTTTTGATTAATTCGTATACGTGCACTAAATTCCAACCTTGCAAGTTTAAGTTTCTGTTGAATAACTTATGACACTTACAGCTATACTAAAAATGTATTAACTTCTCCCCAATTATATAGAATTTCCTCTGTATATATCTAATGTAACCAAAACGTTCCTCTTTTCATATCTCTATTCTCACTAACAGACATTTTAATTTTTAAATGCTTAAGGTGAACATAATTTCAATTCAATATGTACTAGTAGTAGGTGCTTTTAGGCACTTTTCTCAATCGCCAGAATCAAATTTTTTTTGTATTCATATTAAAACAAACTTTGTCGTGTTAAGCCTTTAGAATCACACGTGTGTTGATTACAATACCTATGCCGTAGCATTCGTTGTTGAGGTTTAAATCTTAACTCTTTTATATTTTTTTTTTATCATTTTTGTTTCTTATTTGTGGTTATCAACATGATCACCATCAACATCAGCATCAGCATCAACTTCACCATTCATCGTTAGCATCTACAACATCAGCAACACTCAAAAGCTGATGATTTTCTTAGAATTGCAGCTGCACAGATACTTACACTCACTTACTCGCTCACTCAAAGGGAAGACGGTGGCAGACACGACTAATAAACGAAAATTAAAATAATTTTTACACTGTTTTTCTGCAGTTGCAATAATGTGTTGTTCTTGACTAAAAAAAAAAAAATTTGTTGCACAATCAGTCTGTATGTGGCAGTTTTGTTATTCAAAAGGTCTATAGGTCCACATGACTGTCTGTCTAAACATTGATGTTTTTTTCTTGTTTTTGTTTTTGCTTTTCATTGTAATTATTGCAAAATGTTTCTTATTTTGCAATACTTTTTTTTTAATTTTAAGTACTTTATCGGTACTTTTTTGAGGTTTTCATAACCCTAATTTTTATTTTTGTTAAGTTTTACTTAAAAAAGAAGAAAAATAAACATTTTTTTTTAATTTTTTTAATATTTTAAATGTTTTCTTAATGTTTAAAACATAAAAACACAAATTAACCCCTTTTTTCAAGAAATAATGCAAAAAAAACATTCAAGGGTATTAAAACAAATATTTCTTACTTCTTTCTCCCCCATCTTAAATATGTAGAAGAAATGTATGTAAATTTAAAGATAAAATTAAAACGGAAATTGGCACGGGCCTATTATTATGGAAAGAAATGGAAATTTTTTAACAAAAAAATAAAGAAAAAAATTAATTTTAATATCGTGTCATGTGCAAAATGTTACCACCACTGGGGAAGTGAACAAGTATCGCCACAAGTTTGCATCTGCGATAGCAACGTATAAGTCCCAACCACAAGAATATTCAGTTGTAAATTCAGAGCAAATGCATTTGAAAAGAAAGTCTTGTTGTCGTTATAGTTATTGTTGTTAGCGATGACGGTTAGTTAATGGGAAACATTTAATTTTAATAACAGGATATTAACACTCGCTATACAAACAATAACTACCAGCTAAAGTAAATTATAACAACGTTAGATAAACGATATTAAATTGAGTTCAAACAATAACAGCAGCAGCAAGAGCCACAGTAACAATACACCATACAATGTTATTTTGTATTGGCATAAATGTCTGAAAGGAAGTGTTGCATTAGATATTGTTACACATTTAATGTTTAATTTCATTTCAATATTTTTTTTGGTTCCTTTTTAAAACTAATGTCGAATGGTAAACAGGAACTTGTTAAACGCTTATTTACATTAATTCGATTAATGTATGGCATAATAGGCCTTTAAAGCTATTTCTCTGCAATATAGTTCAACTAATCCACACAAACAAAAAGAATTTAAATAATTACGACTTTGGTTTTGGCTATTCAATTGCATTCTACTCCTATTATTACTGTCGTATCTACTCATTTGAGAAATGAGTATTAAAATCTTCGTAGGCCAGTGGGCAGTGTGTTGGCTTATTAGATGTGAGGCCTCGGTTCAAACCAAAGGTCAGACATTTACAACGAAGCGAAGTACGAAAAGGTATTCCTTCGTCCTTCCTCTCAGCAGATTTTTGGCAAAAACTCAGAGTAAATGAAATTGCCATGAAAAGCTTCTCAAAAATCTGTTGTTCGGAATAGAATTTAAACTGTAGGTCCCGCCAATCATGTATACAATTAACACACACAGCATAAGTGGTGTGAGAAGCTAGGCTGAAGGTTTGTAATGACCAATAATGTATGTACAGTAATCCCTCGATTTACGTTGCAGTTGGTTCCAAAAAAAGGCGACGTAAATGAATTTCATATTGCTCATACTACAAAGTAGTATGTTTTTAACAAGGAACTTAAAAGAGTTACAGTAATCCCTCGATTTACTTCGCAGTTGGTTCCAAAAAAAAGGCGACGTAAATCTAATGACGACGCAAATTGAAGTTAGAGGGAACAAAAAATTTGACGACGTAAATCGAAATAACGTTAATCGAGGCGACGTAAATCGAAGGATTACTGTATGTATCAAAGACATTGAGTTTATTGACTTGGACAGTAATTATGAAACATATTCTTTCTCATAGACTGCGTATAATTTTAATTTGGTGTACCTTCTACCCAGCCTGTGGCAAAAACTTCTGATATACGATGTCAAGGTATTCGAATTTTAAATTTTTTTTGAATTTATATTCATGTGAAGTCTTACGTTGGATGGATTAAGTCCTGTTTTCAAAGCGGCAAGGGTCATTCGATAAGGCTGGTCAAGGATAAGCAGTTTTGAATCAAACTTTGCTGTCACACATAACAACGTTGTGTTCTTAACTATACTGGATGGTTCTGGTTTCCTCAGAAGAGCTTGGACGATGATAAGTAGTTTTGATTCAAACTTTTTTGTTAATCATATTAGCGTTGTGTTCATAACTATTTTGGATGGTTGTGTTTTTCTCAGAAGAGCTTGGACGATGATAAGCATTTTTGAATCAAACTTTGCTGTCACACATATTAGCGTTGTGTTCTTAACAATACTGGATGGTTGTGGTTTTCTCAGAAGGGGTTGGGCAGCTTGTAAATACTTTTTACTAACGTAGTTCAATTAGAGTGGATAACTTTACTTTGGATTTTTCAATATTTTTTATGCTGCAACTATTGAAACTTCAAACACTTTTAAATCTGTACTCCGATAACAAACAGAAAATGAAACTGTGGACATATGTTTGGGGCAAGTAATTAAACTAAGGGCCATTATTACAACTTGTCGTTAAACTTGGGTTTAGTTAAAGGTACCTTTAGCTAAAGAAAACTGTAATGTTAGCTTTAACTTATTTTCGTTATTACAACCTACAGATAAAATAAAGTTAACTTTTTAAAAAATATGGCAGTGGCGGAGCAATGTCGATAACACTGTTCAAATTAAACAAGTTTTATTTAAACGTAGTGGCAATGATGGGCTTCTTTTTTTTGTTGTATTCGCTCACTTTGTTTATATTTGAATATGGCAATTTCAAACCTTAAAGTGAACTTTAAAAGTTAAATGTAGAATGATCCTCCCTTTAGCTTAACGCTCACTTCTACCTTATCGTCCACTTATAATAATTAAAATAAAATTTATAAAATAAAAAAAACAATTTATCTGCCCGTTAAAATCCTTCCTTTAGTTAACGGCAATTTGTAATAATGGCCCTAAGTTTAGAAAAAGTATGTCGACTGTAGGTATTCCGCTATTTCCATTGATGGGTGAATGTAGTTAAAAGGATTTTTTTTTGGTAATATTTGGTTTCTTTTTCTACTTAAGTGAACACCATTACTATTTCTACCACTCTTCTCGAAGCAGTCAAGATTATTATGTTTTATGGTAACAGAATGGTTTTCCTACGTTTTTTTTCTTATTTTTTTTATTTTGTTTTGTTATCAGAGTTGAATGATCTTTATACGTTAAAAGCCATTTCATTTCGTAAAGGCAAATATTCCACCGATTGTTTGCAAACCAGCGTACGTACATACACATGCTACAATCACATACTCTCGCATAAGTTTTGACGTTTTGGTGCTTCTATTACAATTCTTTCTGGCTCTTATTAATAATAAAAGAACGTAAATTATATTGACTGTGTTCAAATGTAGTTTTTTTTTTTTTTTTTTTTACAAAATTTATGTGAATCATGTTTTTATTACATGTGAAGAATACATATATATTTTTTATTATTGCTGTTGTTGTTACGAAATAGTTTAAACAAATAAAATATCGCATAAAATGTTTTGTATCGAACCAAAGCACATTCATCTCTAAATGCTTGATAATATACTCTCGTAATTCTTACTGTGATGACGTGAACTCGTATATTTTATTAAAGTTTGTTTTTTCTTGTCTTGACGTTTAAAAATGTATTTAAATGTAACGGAGGTTTGTTTTTTCTAGTTCTTATTGACAAGTCGATCAAGTCAGTTAAAATCCAATTTAAATGCCAAGGAATGGTACACATAAAATCACAAGAGAATGAAATAAAATAAAATTGTTTCAAATGTGCCATGAATTTCAATTATTTTAACGGATATTTTATGGCTTAAAAAGAATTAAATTCAACATAATAATGAAATTGTAAAAATTCAAGTCAAGACATTTATGTAAAATTATATAATTTTGTACATAAATGGTCATATTTAGATGTCATGATGATTGTTTGGTGTTTCTTTTTTCTTTTTTTATGGCATTTTTACAAATATTGACTTTAAGCATTCACTTCATTGCATTGAAAACTCTGAAAACTATAATCTTTCTTAAGAAACTAAAAAAATATTGAAAATAATACGAAAATCATTTGAGATTGGCTTGAATTGTTTTTTTAGAAAAACGCTTGCGCACGCTTACTTGTAAATTGCGGAAGGAAATACGGAGTATCAAATTTACTTTGTATATCTACGATGTATTATTATGTTTTGGGGAAATATCATTCAGTAAGAGCAACAGCAACAACAACAATAACAAATATTAAATATTATGTAGTAATAGCAAACAAATTGCCATCCATACTTATTGTTTTAACCATTGCACTGTCGGATTGATCAAACATTAGCTTTCTTTCACCTGAAACATTGACAATAAAAAAACACAAGGAAAGAAGGAAAGAAAGAAAGCAAGAAAATTTCAAAGAAATCAATAATATTATAACAATAACAAAAGCATAATAATTGTCAATAAATGTTTATATTGTTGTTATTGAAAAATCATCATCATCATCATCATATCCATCCATCTATCAATCAGCCAGTCATGCATCAAACTCTATCAAATCAATCGATACCAAGAGATCAGACCAAACCATTGCATACCATACTCGAACAGACCCATTCATTTCATTGATCACTGACTGACTCAATGATTTAATGAATGATACACTAAATGCTCAATAATCATGTTTAATGGATTCACTTTTCAAAAACATACCAAGCAAATTATTGCTGTTGTTGTTGTCGAATATAAAAACATAAAAACATAAAAACAATAACAAAAACATCTACACTTTATATTGTTATTAAAAACATTTACGTTTCATTTCTTTACAAAATAATAATTTTAGCAAAGAGACTGTAATTAAAAACTAAATTTCAATATCATCGTATGAAACGACCAAGATGTTAAAAATACACGGCAAATGATTGATTACAACTGATGCGACAGGCGTAAGACAGTTATTTTTTTCTTCTGACTTTTTACCGGGTTCAGTTCATTGAACTCTAATAGTTGTGGTTTATCGAAAAGGCAATAAAATATTTATTAAACTCAATTGGAATGTTAAATTAGAATAGAAAATATTCTAGATACACAGATTCCAACATAAATTATTCCAACTTTGTTTACTTACCATCTCCTGCGAGAATGAGTTTCGTTGGGAAAAATTATTTTGTCAGAATTGTCGTAGTGAATTGTCGTCTCTGTTGATTCTTGTGAATTTTTTAAAAGAAAACGGAACCATCGGCTATTTCGAATCTGACAATACTTATGTCATTCCATTCTGTCACAAAATTCAGTACATTATCTCCACTGAACGTTATGAATCGATTTAGGCTTGTGTAACGTAAAGATTTATTGGAAATTTATTTCCAAAACAAAGACATTTGGTCGGAAATTGCACGAAAATGTCGTATAAAATTTGGTCGCAGAGAAGGACCAACCGGGCCCAGTATACGCAAGTTTATTACTAAAGTTCATGAAACTGGTTTCATTGTTGATGCGCCAAGACGTGAACGTGCCCGAAAATGTCAAAGCTTTGGCTGATAGTGTACATACATACATATATAATTGATCATTACAACCATTCAGTCAGGATTACGACCTAGGTTCTCACACCACCTACGTTGTGTGTGTTAATTTTATCTATGAGTGATGCGACCTGCAGTTTAAAGTCGACTCCGAACGACAGATTTTTGAGAAACTTCTCATGGCAATTTTATTTACTCTCAGAGTTTTTGCCAGAAATCTGCTGAGAGGAAGTCGCCGAAGAAATACTTTTGTTTTGATGTCTCGAGCCCTGGCTTTACGTCTAATAAGCCAACACACTACCTACTAGACTACGGCTGATAGTGTGATACTGATAATCCACCAACATCAACTCCTCATCGTTCTCAAAAATAGAACATTTCATGCACCAGTTTACTTCGAATTTTGTGAAAAGATCTCGGTATGATGCCTTATAAAGCTCAATTGGTTCAAGATATGAAACCGCTAACCATCCGCTTCGTTTTCGCTTCGCTAGATGGTCCAATGAGAAACTGCACGATGATGTTGATTTTGCCAAAAAAAAAACAAAAGAATCATCTTTTCGGATGAAGCTTATTTTCACGTTGGTGGGTACGTTAATAAGCAAAATTGCCGTATTTGGGGATCTGAAAACCCACACTTGCTCTCAAAGAAGCCAATGCACCCATTACGAGTTAGTGTTTGGTGCGACTTGTGGAGCGGAGCCATTCATACATAACATAATTGGTCATTACAACCCTTCAGTCAGGATTACGACCTAGTTTCTCACTCCACTTATATTATGTGTGTTAATTTTAAACATGAGTGGCGGGACCTACAGTTTAAAGTCGACTCCGAACGACAGGTTTTTGAGAAACTTTTCATGGCAAATTTATTTACTCTCAGAGTTTTTGCCAGAAATCTGCTGAGAGGGAGTCTCCGATGAAATACTTTTTGTATTTTGGTTTGATGTCTGACCTGGGGTTTGAACCCTGGCTTTACGTCTAATAGGCCAACACTCTACCTACTAGACTACGGCGAATTCTAGGAGAGGAGCCATCATTGGCCCATATTTCTTTAAAAATGAGTACGGCGCAAACATCATGATAACCGATTTTTTTTTGTACCCGCTCTTCATGATATTGATGTGAACGATGTTTAGTTTCAACAGGATGGTGCAACCTGCCACACATCTCAAGCCCAACAACCGATTTATTGCGTCAAACGTTTGATGACCGTTTAATTAGTCGAAATGCTGATGTCAATTAAATATTTTACAATTTTATTATTAAATTTAAAATTATTTTGTGAAATTACGCATTATTCCTCTGAAATTTTGTTTCAATCCTTTTTTATAAGTGCCTCCCTATCAGTTGGAAATCTTTTTAAGACGAATTATTTAATATTCTTCGCATACCAGAGTAAATGTGCAAAATTCTGCTTAAAAGAAAAAGGCAATACCCTTACCAAACATGAAATATGTTGCCAATTTTGAAATTTTGCAAATAATTTTAAATACTACCAGGCCTTTAAAAGAGTAATAGGGAATGTACCTCTCGTTTTAGCTTAAAAAAATTGAATTTTTTTTTGTTAAAAACGAAAAAAAAGTTTCATTACAGTTTAAACACGTATTGTTTCTTTGTTCTACTGGAATTAACAAACTGACTGACTGTTTGTTTGCCCGTCTGACTGTCTGTTATTCATAACCGTCAATGAATTACAATAGAAATAAACAGGCATTTATTTAATATTTTTTTTTTCTTTTTAAATTTATTTCGTTTTGCAAAGAACATTTTTTTTTACTAATAAATGTACGTACGTACCGAACAAATAAATTCATGTAATTATGCATGTGTATACGAGTAGCTTTTTATTTATGAAGAATATGATTAAACGTGAAATTATGCGTTAAATAAAAAACTTTTTAACATAAATAATAATTTACAAAAAAAAAGTAACGAGAGTAAGAACTTCAACTTAAATTTGTGGGCAGCAATTTCCTTCAGAAATTATTCTCATCATTATCATTGAATTGTATGCTTTAAGAGAAAAAATGAAACGAAACTATTTGTTTTAGTTTTGATTTTTCAAATTTTTAAATATGTTTTTAAGGTCATTTAACCCTTAATACCACCACCAAACCCATCATATGAGAACAACAGAATAATGTTTTGTTGTTGTGGGTTTCCCAGTAATAAATATTTATTTATTGTTTTTAATTTGTTTGTTTGTTTGTATTTTGTGTGTATGTGCCAAAAGTAAATATGTATTGTATAGTACGTTCAACCGTGTATTCGTTTTTAATTGATGATTTTCATAATTAAATGACAATCCATGCATTTTAATTTGTTTCATAAAACAAACACTAGCGTATGATTATTTGATATTTGTTTAGGACGTTTTATTTTTATTCTGTTTTTCTCCTCCTCTTCTTCTGTTTTAATTTTTCTAATTCTCCTGTTTCATTTGTATTTGTATGTAAATAAATGCATTTTCATTATGATGTTAATCATTATGTTGCTTGATGGTGATGGTGATGGTAATGATGACAATGATGTTGTTACGGTCAATAGACCATGAGACGGAAATACAAAGAAGCGACGACCAAAAAAGGCCAACAACTACTACGATGGCATTTATGTTGTGTTTCTTTCTATACGTTGAAGTTGAGAGCTGGTGAGACAGATCTATGACAGAGATTTTTCAGCTACAAAATATGTACTCGCATGTGTCTGATATAATGATGAAAATGATTATTTTACTGTTGTTAATGGTTAATGGTCATTAGGCGAATTGAATCAGGAAGTTAAAGAAATATTATATTTTATTTTCATTTGTATTTTAGAAATACATACAGATTATACAGTGTCATACTACACCATTTCCAATTCGTTTTGTATTTCAATTCCTTATTGCGATTTAAACAACTTTTTTAAGTCATCTTAAAGAGGCAAACATTTGCTTAAAGAAAAAAGTAAAGTATTACACAACATACATACATATGTATGTATGTATGTATGTATCAATACATATTCAAAAATCAGAGATGTTACAATTTCTAAACATTAGCCGAAATTGGAAAACGAACTGTAAAGCGATATATTTTATCCTGTTTGCTTTGCAAACGATCGGCTTTAAATTGTGAATTTCTCTTTACAAAATCACTTAATTCGTTAGATCTTACGTATTAAACATGAAGTTATCAAATATCGTACAAAAGAACATGATAGACATAGATTTTAACAGAAATAAAATTGTAGCGCACTGCATGAAGAGTGAAAAAAATGAAAGAAAAGTAATGAATTTTTTTTATATATTCTGGCTAAGATTATTGAAGTCGCCGTAGTCAAATAGGTAGTGTGTTGCAGATATCAGCAATGAATTGTTTTTTCGCTACTCATAAGTACTCATGAAATTTTGAGTATGAGTGAGTCGACAGCATTGAAATTCAACTACTCTGATTCATTCGTACTCACTACTACATTGATTTATAAGTACAGGTTGCAATGAGTATGAGTACAACGTTGACATCAAACTCATAACATTCGAAATATGTTTGATTCATACGGCTACTCATTCAGATTCATAAGCTTTAGAAAAATACTTATAATACTCATAAATGATTCGAGTGATTCGAATTATTCATCAAAATTTACAGTCTTAGTTGTTGTTGCATTTACAAAAAAAGAAGAAAGAAAAACAGAAAGGCAAAGTAAAAATACAACCTTCTAGTGAGTATTGTACTGTTCGTACGCGAATCATACATATTTTGTGATTCGTGTATAAGTTGAGTAAAGGAGAGTCGAAGTCAACAACATCATGCGTATTGTTAAGTATGAGTACGTTGACTACTTCATACCTTGAATATGAGAACTCTGAATATGATATTAAAATAAGTATGAATGCGTATAAGTATCAGAAATTATGAGTATGATTCTAATCTACTCATCTTTTTGAATGCTCATTGCTGATCTCTGGTGTGTTGGCTTATTAGACATAAGGCCTCGGTTCTAGCCCTAGATGAACATCTCTAACAAAACGAAATATGAACAAATACCAGATTTCTGGCAAAAACTCTGAGTGAGTAAATAAAATAGCCATAAAAAGTTTCTCAAAAATATGTCGTTCGGAATCGAATTTAAACTGTAGCTAACGTCATTCATATATAAAAATTAGCACATACACAACATTAGTGGTGTGAGAAGTTACGTCATAATCCTGAAAGGTTGTAATGACCATTTATATATATATGTATGTATGGCTATGAGTATTAACTCTGATCATCATAGTTTTTTCATTTACCCTAAATGAGAGCTTCGAAATTTGCAGGATTTCTAAAAAAAAGAAATGCAAGTATTTGCTAAGACTTCGTACTACGAAAGACCATCTAATGTGGTAATAATTCCAGTGGTTAACGAATAAATTGATATTACTAAATTAGGGGTTTTACCTACGTTCAATTTTATTTTTGGTTTGGTTTTGTGAATGTTCGGATAGAAAAGAATATATCTGAAACCATTACTTTGCTTAAGATGCATTAACTTAAAGATTCATTCACATGAAATCAAGAACTTTGCGAAAACTTTGTAAATAAAGCATAGAATTGTTGTTTAATCGAACACATAAAATTTTATTATATTCCATTTGCATAAAAGAAAATTTTATTTAATTTCCTATTACAATTAAAAATTGCAAATTTATTTTCCAAATTTTTTACGTGCATTTTATGCTCTCGAAAGTATTTATTTCTGCTTTTCAGAAATTCTAAAGAAATGTGAAAGTTTTGCCATAATTGCTTATATAAAATTATATAATTTATTATAAAACAATGAAATGTTTTTGTCTTGCGATTTTAGAAATTATTTGAATGAAAATAGACAGGCATTTCGTGATATTATTTTGACAGGTGTTAAAAAAATTCATATTTATTTCATGTTTTAAACTTAAATCATAATGATATCTTTCCGTCTTTACATTTATTTTCGGTTTTTTTGTTCGCCTTAAATATTTTAAACAAAGTTACACCTGTATATAGCGGAAGAAGAGTAAAGAAAGTAGACATGATTTCTGAAGAAAAGTATTTTGAATGTTTCGATATAATTTGTGAAAAGATTTTATAATCAAACACAATATATTGTGGAAAAATACATGAGTATGACTGGGTATTTTTATAATTTTATGGCTTCATTTCATTTCAGTTTATCTAAAAGTCTTTTGGAAGCATTCAAACAAACATTGTTTTTTTTTTTTTTGGCGTTAATAAAATTGTAACTTTTACTTTTTTGCTTTTGTTTTTCTAAATTACCATCACTGAAATACAAAACTATTATTTAAATACATATTTTGTATTTTTTGTTTTGTTGAAAAAAAAAAGAAACAATCTCACACACGAGAACTTTAAGCATCGCTTTCTTGATTTCCGTGTGTGGCTTGTTGTTGTTTTGGTCCATGCATACATAACTTTCACTGATCAACACTTCAGCTAGCACATGCAAGATCCATTACAATAAAATCCAAACAAAAAAACTAATGATGTTTCAGCTCATTGTGCTGTGTTGAGGAGCTTTGTTTTGATTTGTTTGTCTTTTAAACGTAAATTCAATAATCAAATCATACATCAAAAATATTTTTATTTGTAATTCAAATGCCATCAGACATACATACATACATACATACACATAAGCAAATAGACTTTGACAATAGATACTTAACATAGATAGACGAATAGAAATTTCATTTAGCCATGAGTAATAACTGAGTGAGAGAAATGTAAACTGAAAGCATTTCATTCACTCCGATGAAGTGGCAAGTTCTGACTGGTCATATCAACAGTTTGCCATTCAACGATTCATTCATAAATACGAGTCATAATATGTACTTACTGACATAACTTTAGCCATTCATACAGTGACCATCAAAAGAAACTGTACATTAAAAGAATATACATTAATAAATTACTGTTATTTTTATTTTAAAATTGTTTCATTGCCAGTTTTTAAAATTGAAACAAAAAAAAATTACAAAAAATTACGAAATATTGTCAAATTTTTTCGGGCACTCTCCTTAAATGTTAGATTTTTATCCTTAGTGTACAATTTCTTTTGACGGTCACTGTATGTTCTTCTATAGAGGTTCATCACTAATGTGTCACTAATGTGACTTTGATTTGTATTACCAGCAGTTGTAAGAGGTTTGAGGTTCATGGTGTTGCTGTCGTCCGATTGTTAATGGTTTAGTTAGAGACATGACTTCATGACTTCCGGCTAGTTTGTTTAAATGAGCCATCAAATGAGCAAAGGAATATTATTGGTCATCTTAGAGTAACACTTTATTAGCCACAAACCCAAAATTTCTTACATATAGAAAATTACATTTGAAAAAAAAGTGAGCATCAAAAGAAACTGTACACTAAATATAAAATTCTAACAGTCACCAAACTGAACTTTTACTTTTTTAGGAGAGTGCCCGAAAAAATTTGACAATATTTCGAAATTTTTTGTAATTTATTTTTGTTTCATTTTTAAAAACTGGCAATGAAACAATTTAAAATAAAAGTAACTGTAATTTGTTAACGTATATTTATTTAATGTACAGTTTCTTTTGACGCTCACTGTATGTGTGCAATTGTGTGGCTTGTATTATTTATAATTGCAATAATCACTTTATTTCTAGTAGTTTTCAATATTCTGTTGAGTAATTTTATTGTCAATTATTTAAAAAAGTTAATTTTTTTTATAATTTTTTTATATTCAGATAAAAAATAATTACAAAAGAAAATAATCTAAAATGTTATTCCAATTCAATTGTTCATTATTTAAATTGATTTAAAAATATTAAACAGTTTAGAATGAATCTCTAAACTTAGAACTTAAGAAGAAAACAATCCATCTGAATTTTGCATAAAAATTTTAAAAAAAATTTCACTTTTCCAATATTGCGAAATCATGGTATCGTAAATACATTCTGGCCAATTTCTATTTTTTGGCCATAAAACTGAACATTTTTAAAGCTTTAATAATTTATTAGTTACTGGTAAAATTAAAGATTTCTCTATGAACTCCGCGTATATAACAAAAGTGCGATTTTAGCACTTTGGGTGCCATAAATTTTGATACATAAACCGCACCTTTTCCACAGAAAATAAATTAAAATAATAATAAAAATAAAAAAATAACTAAAATATTCAAAATTCATATTTTATTAATTTATGGTTATTTTTTATTTTTTTTATTTTCTTTCTGTTTTTTTCTTTCCTTTTAATACTTAAGATAAGATGCAGTTTAAAATGAAATTCAATTGTTTAAATAAAACTAACTTCAATATTTAAAACAATTTAGTGGCACATAAAGCAACAAAAACAATACGTAACAGTTGCACTTTTAACGGATCTAGAAAAATCATATAAATTTCCTTTTCTTTAAATGGATTTCCACTTTGTGTTGCTGCAACGACATTTAAGGTAGAAACTATTTTTCCTCTGACCAAATTTTGATAGCAAAAGAGACAATAAAATAAATAAATAAAGATGGCAGTTGCAGACCACAGCAAATGACATACAAAGAGACAAACACACAATCTTATATTTCTTCTATTTTGATAAATTTAGAACGTGAGGAATTCATTCACTTTATGAATGAAATCTTTAAACAGTTGTTAAAATAATGAATTCTTAAAGCAGTTGGCGTTTGATTTAAAATGTTTTTTTTTAGATGGAATGATGTTAACCCCTATATGGATAGAAGCATTGTTCCAAAATCATGATGTAGTCTTGGGTGTGTTCAGCGAAGCTGTCTTAAACTTTCCAATTCTTCTCGTCTGCTTAGGTCTCTTCAGTTTAGAAATTAGAAAGAAGTGGTAGGTGAGTAGTCGCCGTAGTCTAATAATAGTCGTAGTAGTCTAGTAGGTAGTGTGTTGGCTTATTAGACATGCCTCGGTTTAAACCCCAGGTCAGACAAATATTTCTTCGGCGATTTCCTCTCAGGAAATTTCTGGCAAAAACTCTGAGGGTAAATAAAATCGCCATGAAAAGTTTTAAAAAAAAATCTGTCGTTCGGAATCGACTTTTAAATTTCAACTGTAGGTAACACGCACAACATAAGTGGTGTGAAAAGCTAGATTGTAGTCCTGGCTGAAGGGTTGTAATGGCCAATTATGTTATGCATGTATCAGAGATCAGCAATGGGTATTCAAAAATATGAGTAGATTCGAATCATACTCATAATTTCTGATACTTATACGCATTCATACTTATTTTACGATCATACTCATAATACTCAAATTCAAAGTTCGAAGTACTCATCGTACTCATACTTAACAATACGCATGATGTTATTGATTTCGACTTTTCTTTACTCAACTTGTACACGAATCACAAAATAAGTGTGATTACTACAATACCCATTAGAAGGTTGTGTGTTTGCTTTGCTTGCTGTCTTTGTCTTTTTCTTTCTTCTTTTTTTGTAAATGCAACAACAACTAAGACTGTAAATTTTGATGAATGATTGGAATCACTCGAATCATTTATGAGTATTATAAGTATTTTTCTAAATTTATGAATCTGAATGAATAGGCTTATGAATCAAACATATTTCGAATGGTATGAGCTTGATGTCAACGTTGTACTCATACTCATTGCAACCTGTACTTATAAATCAACGTTGTAGTGATTACGAATGAATCAGACTGTTGACTCACTCATACTCAAAATTTCATGAGTACATATGAGTAACGAAAAAACGATTCATTGCTGATCTCTGGTATGTATGTAGGTGACTAAATTCTGTAAATATGGCGGCTAAGATTTGAAAACTAAATCCGAAGTAACTATAAGGAGCTGCAGGTGCATTATTATGATACCTTAGCTTAGAATTAATTTTTCTTTTTTACTATTAATAAATCTTTTCGCAAAAGGTGTTCACTTTGCCACCTCAAGTTTGATCCAAAAACTTTGTTAACACAAATATGGTATTGCGGGAAATTTTGCATTCAATATGCCTACTAGAAGATTTGACAATTGTTTCCTCCTCTTCATTTATTTCTTTAGGTTTTCATCGTTTACTGGACATCGGTTTTTGAACACCGTGTGCAGTCTTGAGTGTTTAAGCATATACATAAAGGTATACTAAATTGGCTTTACTTCACTGTCATTAAACCATTTGAAACCTCTGGTTTATGTTGTGTTATATTTAGCAGCAAAAGAATTTCCACAAAGATTTGTTTGTATAAAGCCAACTTAAATAAAAATTTCTAACCATAGTTCCCCACCAAGTGTTATTTCTGTATTAAAGTTAGTTTACGCACTATAATGTTGTGCAACGTCTTCTAGTCAGAGCCAAGTTTATCTATTACGCTTCTTGAATTTCATTGATAAAAACATCAACATTTCCCTCCACTCCACCATTCGTATTTTAACTGCAAATTGTAAGATACGCAGACGCCGAATAGTAAATTCAATTGCTTTTGCCTTCCAAGAAGTAAAAGTTTATGAATGAACAGCTAAATGAAGTATTGAATGAATGAATGAATGAATGAATGATAGAATGAATGTATGAATGAAATTTTCCAATTTCACCATATTGCCAGCCATGTTGACTGTAATGCTTTTGCAGTTTGAAGGAGAAATTGTTTTTAAACGTTTCGATCCTTAAAGAAAAACAAAAAATAGAAAGAAGAAGAAGTAGAGGTAAAAAATAAATCGAATAGAAAAAAAACATAAACATGTCTATGTTTCCTTTTTTGGTGTGTCTTTCTTTCTTTATTTTTTCTTTTTTATTTTCGTTTTGGGTGGTAAGAATTTTCTCCCAAGACAACTGAACTTAAGCCTAAGCCTGTAGCTGTATAAATCTTTTTCTAACATCCATGTTCAGAGCCATGTTCATATCCATGTCTTAATAATTGTTTTTTTTTGGCTAACGAGATATTGCTGCCAGTAAAAACTCGTGCTGCAGTGGAACAGCTTGTTGTTATGTGTTGGGGGCATGTTTGGAGGCATCTTATTGGGGGAAATAAAATTTCATTTTCTAGTATGAAATGTGCGTTAAACGCACTTGTTAACCCAGATATTGAGTTGTTGTTGTTATTATTATTTTTACCAGCATAATTTTATTTTTTTCTTTCCTTAGCCATTGGCACAGAGCGAGTGACATTGATTCATATTGTGTGACAGTGAAATTGTTTGATTTTGAGCAGAAAGTAAATTTTTTTGTTGTTTTTCATTTGATTTTAAATGCGTTGTTTTCGTGCACCAGTTTCTGTGATTTCGTTTTTCAATTTTTTTTTTCTTTTTCTATTGCCATGTATTTTAATTTGACCCACTTTAAAAAATGTTTGCTTCGATCAGCATATACATATGTATGCATGTATGTATGTTTGCATATGTAAACAAAAACAAATCATTAATCATATAAAATATTCTTTTCTAATTTAACGTTCTTGTTTTTTTCTCTTTTTAATTTCAGGTAAGCTTACAAATTTGCAAATAAAATTACAAAAACATAGTCTGTATATGTATATGTAAGTATATAGTTGTTAACAAAATATATGAATGTTTTAAATAAAAATTTTACACATTATTCGGCAATTAATTAATGCCCATAGTGCAACAAGGCAGGCAGTTTTCTAAGTTCTAGGCATACTTTTAAGATTACGTTTTGTTGTATAATGATGGTTTTTTAATGTTTGCTTATATAAAAAGGGTTTTTATTTCTCTCAAAAGATATTTATTAAATAGAAAACAAATTCATGTCCTCTTTAAAATAATTCCCCGCAGTTGTGTTGAAGTAATATGTATATTCCTTGAGTCTCTTCTCATAAGAAAACAACTATGTCAAGGCTTTGTTCCTTTAAGTGTTAAAATTTTTCTTCCATTTATACTTTCTTTTCGTTTTGTAAACCTCTGAAGGAAAAAAGCTATAATTGGGAAAGGAAATTGTTTCTTTCGGGCGCAAATGGCATTGAATAACTTGTATCAAATTGTGCCAAACACTTGACGTGTGTTAAAACATTTTCCGTGCTTTTTTCGGCCTATTTTTCGGCTCAACTAACCTTTGGTTCATTAGCACTTCCTGAGCAATACTTAAGCTAATAGACTTTCTGTTGTAATAGCTTTCAAAACATACTTCGTTAACAAATATGGAACTGGACTTTATTTACAAGTTTGCCTATGGTTTTTCGAAAGTAAGCGCTTTTAATATCCCCTATTATTTATGATCACTTTCTTTCTATTCTTAGCAAAGCTAGAACCACTTCCAATTATGTTTTTAATCAATGAAAACTTATCGCACTGTATTTTACTGTTTACATAAATTTACATTAAATTTGTATACCATCAAAGTGTATCTCTAATCTTAAATAGCTGATAAGAATTTAATATAGAATACTATAAATACATCATATACAGTGGACAGCAAAAGCCTTAGTACGGCAATATATTTTAACACAAAAGTTCCCACAGGCTTCATACTCTTGCACAAAGTCCAAATATGACTTCAAGAAAGTATTTAGGAGATCATTTGAAAGAACGGTTACGTAATCGCTAAACCTCAAACAAAAGTCAACCGAAAAACTTGCTCATGGTGCCACCACAAAACACTAAAAAAAACTTGTACATTCAATTCCAAATGGGTTAAATGGAGTGCTTGATCTTAAGGGATATACAAGGGATAACATTTTCATATATTAGGCCTTTGAATTTTAAATTTACTCAGGGTTCTCCTTGACAGTACCTATGGAGTCAAATGAAACTTTTCCTTATTTTTCTCTTGTTTTATGAAAAACATTAAAAAATTGTGTTGTTTTATAATAAAACAGAAATAAATTAATAAAATAATTATAAAAACTATAAATTTTTACACAAACTTTTGGCTAAAATTCATGAAATTGCTAAAATATATTGCCGTACTAAGACTTTTGCTGTCCACTGTAGTATATCGCCTTAGTCTAATAGGTAGTGTGTTGGCTTATTTGATGTGAGTTCGTACTCCAGATCAGACATTTCCAATAAAATGGCGACTTCTTCTCTTAGCAGATTTTTGGCAGAAACATTGAGAAAAATAAAATTACCATAAAAAGTGCCTACAAAATCTGATGTTCGGACTCGAACTTAAACTGTAGGTACCACCGCCGCTCATGTATAAAATTAACACACACGATATATGTATGTAAGTGGTTTGAGAAACTAGGTCGTAAACCTAGGTGAAAAGTTGTAATGACCCATTCTGTATGTATAAATGTATCATACAGCTGAAACTGTGTACACATATAATATTCATCTTACATTTTGAAAATAACACGTATAAATATTGTAGTTAAGGAACAATTTTACTTAACATATTTTAAATAACCCCATAATATGGCCGAAGCTTTGTTGCTGTCAGTTACAATGCTGAGCTCTAAATGTTGGATTTACAATTAATTCTACAGAGTCCATAGTTCATTTCTCAACATAGTTCAATCCCGAACAGCTAACGCTGTTGTTTCGTTTATTTTTCATTCGAACAAAAATATTTCATAATAATTTAAACAACTAAATATTGTCTATGAGTTATTTTCATTATTAAATTATATGTAATTATTATTAAAAATTATTGTTTACAATAAAAAAATTACCATTAAACATTATTGTTTTGAGTTCAGATACTAACTAACAATTCTAGTGGCATTCTAGATTTTTTTTTTTGAAAATTAAGATGACAGCTGAAAAGAACATTGTCATGCTGTTTATAATTGGTTTTTCAACACGTTCTAAATTCCATTTCTTTAAAATTTAACAACAAACATATGTACATACATAATTATAAATGTTGTTCAATTGTAATTTAAAGCAACTCGTATGCAAATAGTTTTTCATGTTATGTTAAGTGCTACTAAAGTGCATTTAAAGTCCATGTTAAGCTTGTCTTGATGATTGGCTTTAAATTTACACCATCATCATCATCATTTTTATCTGTATTGTTGTTATTTTAATTCAAATTTAAAGTTAAACTTGAGTTTTGTTTTTTGCTTTTCTTCGTTTATGACGGTAAACACCTTAAAACACGTAATGATTTAAATGACTTTGACATTTTAAAAAAAGTTATTGCTTTTATTTACTTTTTAAGTTTAAATTTTTGCATTTTTTTCTCTCTCCCTCCCTCTCTGTCATAAAGCAGAGATCATGATTAATTGAAGTTTGCATGGGGTTTTTATTTTTTAATCCATTGTTTTGTACAAAAAGCAATTATTTACTTTTGGTTTTTATTTTTAAATTAAATTTTTTTTAAAAATAACGATCGTGAAAAAAAAATTATTTTTAGTTTTTATTATCGCCCTTCTTAGTTTGTTAAAGTGCAAGAAAGTAATTAAAATTTTAATTGTCCCAGTACAAGTTTAAGACCCATTGTTGACAAAGACAGGGAAATGAAATGATCAAATTTGAGGCAAATTAGGGTCGTTCATTGTGGTAATTTCAAGAGTCATAGATGTAATTAAGTTGCAATAAAATAATGCAATTTCATTATGATTTGAGGTATTAAGAAAGGTTTCTTAAAATGCTTTAATACTTCTCTAATACTTTCAAGGTTTTCAAAATAAATTTTTAAAACGAGTTTCTTTTTAAGCACACGACCGTGTTAATTCCATTTCTTAATAAAAATATTCTTGGATCTTTCAAATCGTAATTACAACAATTTAAACTTGCTTTTCTAGTGGACAAACAAATGATAAATGACAAGCAAATAAGCGATAATTATTGTCATTTTATTGACAACTTTAATCCAATAATAAAAATATTTAAAAAAAGGAAAAATTGAAAATATATTTATGAAAATAAATCTAAATCTTCTACCCCCAGCTTATGTTGGGTTGGTATAATTTCAACCAAGTCATTAAACCCATTTACAATAAGAGCATAAAAGAGTTAAACCGGTTCAAAGGCTTTGAACTTCAAATTCAGAAAACCAACAAAAAAGTGTAAGAAAACCAAAACACAAGAACCAAATAAATATTATTAAACCCGTTAAAAGAGAACTTTAAAATGCTGTAAACAAAAACATTTCATTTGTTGTCACAACACGAAATAATAAAAAAAACAAAAAATAATTCCTATTCTTTAATTAGAGTGTTGAGTTTGAGTGAGCGCTGGCGATGACAACCAACTGCCGCCACATGTTGATGCATGGCTTAGAATGAAAAATGAAAAACAAAAATTATTATGTATTCTCTGAAGTGTAGCTAACATTGTGTTCCTATAGCCTAAAGGTAGGTCCGGCAACACATAATTCTCTGTTGAATTTCATACTCTAGTTTATGAATTTGTTGTCGGCAGAAAATCGTTTACAAAAAGAGAGCGAGAGAGAGACCTACAATTTAACAATTTGTTGCAGTATATTCTGTTTAAAGCAACATCATATCGTTACAATTTCACAGTAAAACTGAATTATGGCTTGTTAAGTATTCTACCATGAGAAATGAAAAAAAGAAAACTAAACCCTTAAGGGCTACTGAATGAAAAATCCCAATATATGGTGCAGGAAAATTTTCTTTGAAATTTTTCGTAGACTCGTAAAAAGGCGGCTTTAATAAAAACTAATAAAAAATAATAATTTAGTTGTTACAACTACAACAACAACACAAGCTATAAAAAGAAAAAGAAAATGAAAAAAACACTTTAAGGCTTAAATACACCAACCAGCCTATTAAAGACTTAAACCATAGCGGTAATTTGAAACTCTAAAAGAGTATAAAAAAAACAAAATTAAAAAGAAAACCACCATTAATGCAAAAGTTCATTAACAAGATCAAGTGCAAAAGGTCTTACAATGTTGACAATAATCCAACACCGCCACAGCACTGCACAGCACCATTGCAGCACGACCAGTACTTCTGCAGTCCCCCACCCAATTCATACTCGAAGCGGTTTGTTTTTTTTTCCACCAGTTGTGTGGCTTAGACTTTTAAAAGTTTTTGTTTTTTTTTTTTTTAAGTTAAACAACATGTTTTACCACAAGTGCTGCATTATTATGATTATGAATTTTGGTGCCTTAAAACGTGGCTGATTTGTGAACACAACAATGGGCACAATGGATTTCCTCGCTAGATTTGAACGAAGAGAATCGTGATTTACGGGTAATTTTTGGTTTGTTTTTTGGTATAAAAAACATCCACTTTTTTAGGTTAAAACAGAAAAGAAATCGTACTTAGTTTTAGGCCATGCTTTTAATGGTTCGAATATTTTCAAAAATTTTAAATAAATTCATAAGAGTTTGGCAATTTGTTTCAATATTTTTCCTACTCATATTTGTTAGAAAACCGATTAGAATTTTGATGAAAATAGTTTGCAAAGAAGAAATATAGTTTGTAAATGCAGTCTTTCCAAAAATTGTCCTGTGAACGATAATGTGGCTGCCAGCGTAACAATGTCTACAACAGGGATCAGCAATGAATCGTTTTTTCGCTAGTCATAAGTACTCATGAAATTTTGAGTATGAGTGAGCCAACAGCATTGAAATTCAACTACTCTGATGCATTCGTACTCACTACAACATTGATTTATAAGTACAGGTTGCCATGAGTATGAGTACAACGTTGACATCAAGCTCATAACATTCGAAATATGTTTGATTCATACGACAACTCATTCAGATTCATAACTCTAGAAAAATACTTATAATACTCATAAATGATTCGAGTGATTCGAATTATTCATCAAAATTTACAGTCTTAGTTGTTGTTGCATTTACAAAAAAAAAGAAGGAAGAAAAACAGACAAAGACAGCAAGCACAGTAAACATACAACCTTCTAGTGAGTATTGTAGTGTACGTACGCGAATCATACTTATTTTGTGATTCTTGTAAATGTTGAGTAAAGGAGAGTCGAAATCAACAATATCATGCGTATTGTTAAGTATGAGTACGTTGACTACTTCAGACCTTGAATATGAGTAGTATGAATATGATATTAAAATATGTATGAATGCGTATAAGTATCAGAAATTATGAGTATGATTCGAATCTACTCATCTTTTTGAATACTCATTGCTGATCTCTGGTCTACAATGTTGTGCTATCGTGTCTTACAGAACAGAAAGATATGTGGTCAAACAAAGCATGTGTGCGTTTAAATTTGAAGGCTTTTGACGTCTAAATACTTATCATTGGCATTCGTAATTTTATGTTTTTGAAACAATATTGGTTTATTCAATATATTGAAATCAATTTAATGCATGTTTCGTCCATTGCTTAAGAGCTGAAGCTATGGCAAATGAATAATTACGAAATATATAAGCTGTCAAGAAAACAAAAAATAAAATTCATAAATTAAGTCACAGTAGTCTAGAAGGTAGTGTGCACGGTTCAAACCCCAGGACAGACATCTCCAAAAAAGCGAAATATGAAAAAATATTTCTCCGGCGACTGCCTCTCACCAGATTTCTGGCAAAAACTCTGAAAGTGAATAGAAAATTGCCATGAAAAAGTTTCTCAAAAATCTGTCGTTCAGAGTCGACTTTAAGGTGTAGGTCCCGCTATATACGAATATAATTAACACTCACAATCTAAGTGGTGTGTGAGAAACTAGGTTCTAATCCTGACTGAAGGGTTGTAATGACCAATTATGTATGTATGGGTAAAATTCAGGAATTTCTTCTGTGAAATCTTATTATTAATAAAGACAGCTTGATCCTAGAAAGGATAAATATTAATATCGACTTTAGGTAATTAACGCAATCATATTTATTGTTCTATTTTTCATGCCTTTAACACCTATACGGCTCTCCAATATCATATATGCCATCCTTTTATTATTTTTTTGTTTTAGAATCGACAGATTACATAATTCTAAGCATAGTTCGATAATTTTATTTGACAAAAAGAATTGTTTTTTGATAAGCAATTAAATAATCTTTACCCATAAAAGCAATGTAATTTATAATACAATGAAAGCGATTGTTAATATGTTGCAAAAGATAAGAAGAAATTCAGAAACCATAAGCCATCAGAAAGAAAAAAAAATACACACACACATGTTTTGTAATTGAAACAGTACAAAGGTGGACATTAAAAATATTCGCTTAGAGACGACAACAGCACTGAATGTCTGGTAGATAAAGGAGAAAAACGAAATTAAAGTAAATTTTCCGGTATCTTAATTTTCGGTGGCAAGTCGCAGCAGCAGCAGCACCTGAAGTAACATAAAACGCCGGCTGTTACATTTTATTTTTTTCCTACAGCCATGCAGTTGGTCATACATACAATACAACGAAATTGTCGAAAATAGCCGGTGCAACATAAAAAAGGCGTTGTTGCACTTGTGGCTAAAGAGAGTGCAACGGAAAAATGAAAACAAAACCATCAACATACGTATAAAATTTAAAACATAAAAAATTAAATTGATTTTTTTTTCTCTTGAATATTTTTGGTTTGCTGGTTGCATTCATCAAGACTTTTTCTCTCCTTTAAACTGAATTTTTTTCTTCTTCTTTTCTTTGGGCTTAACAGGAAAGTAAAAGTTTTAATATTTTTTGTTTCTTATTTCAAACTCATTGTCAGTTTTCATTTACATTTAATGGAGATTTTTATACACAATTTTACACAGCGGGTGATTTTCTTTACTTAATGCCAGTGATTTTTGTTGCAGGTCTTTCTTTTTTTCTTTCTGTGGCATGGGTACATACAACACAGTGTTTATTAAATAGTCGCCCGTCCAATGAGATTTATTTAGATTAAGTTTTTGTTGTGGTTTTTCTTTTTTTTTCTATTTAACACCCAACACAAAACACTCTCCAAATCAATAATGATTATTTAACTAATGGCTGCGGTATCAGGTATATTTTTTTTGGTGGTATTACCACAGCTCACCAAGAGTTTGTCGGGCTGTTAGGCTAGTGTTTTAGTGTTTGGCATGGTTATGGTTAGTTAAACTTCATGTCCGAATCATGAGATTAAGATATTAATCCCAATTTAAATATAGATGTTGCAACAACAACAACTATAGCTGCTATAAGTCTTAGAAATTTAAATAAATTTTCTTTAAAATACGATGTGTAAGAAAATAAATACATATGTACTCGTATGCATTTTAATAATATTTTAATAATTTTGATTTAAAGTTTAATGAACTTTAAGTAAATTGTATGAATATATTTAAATTAATTTTTTATGATTTTAATATTTTAAATGCTTATTAATAATTGTTAAAGCAAAAATATAAAATAATTTTTAAAATTAACTTTTTTTTTAAATTTTTACTGTGATTTTTTAAAATATAAAAATTTGCAAATTTGTTAAGATTTTAAATTAAACTTCATCTTACTTTAACCTAACAAGTGCTAAGGAATACAAAATTAATTTATTCCTTAAATGGATCATATTTTAATTTTTTCTCCAATTTCTATAAAATTGTGAAAACTTCAAAATTACTTTAAAATTTTACTGGTACCTAAACCTTTGATCTGCACTACTAATTCACTATTGTATAATAACTATTTCGATTTTATTTATTATTGTAAAATACATTTTTCTTTTTTTACTTCCACACGTACTGTTGACTTTGATCGTTTCAATTAACCTCCCGGTTTACATACATTGTAAAAAGCAACAACTTCAAACAAAAAAAAAAAAAAACAAAAAAAAACAAAAATATGCATTTAAAGTTATAAAACAAAGGGGGTCTCCTTTTTATTTCGCCAAAAAAAAACCATCTAAAACAGACTCAAAAGAAAGATTGAAGAAAACTACCGGTATTTTTTGTTGTAAAACAGATTTAAGTTTTTTACTTTCACTTGTTGCAATTAAATGAAACACAAGCACAAATACAAAAAATAAAAAATAAAAAAATAAAAATTTATTTTTCTTTAAATTTATTTGTATAAATTGCATTGTAGTACTCCTGTTACTTACTGTACAATAGTCACCAAAGCATCATATACATTGCATTGCTTTGCAGGTTCAAGTGAACATTGTGCACATCGGTCTGGTTTGTGAATTTGGTGCTGTTCGCTGATCTTGCCATAATCTGGTTGCCATAGATCATGTCATATTGCAAAAAAAAAATATTTTTTTTTAAAAAATTGTTTAAAAAAAGTTCAAATCCATTTGGTGGTTCATATGATTTTTTTTAATTTTTTTTTTGTGGTTTTTACTTTTGCTTTGAAGATTTTTTTTCATTTTCGTCACATAAAAATTTTCAATGGAATCCTATTGATTGTAAAACATTTTAGTGCAACGTACAACACAAAAGCTGTGTTGAATTTATACAATATTGAACCATTTTTCATTGATGCTGATGTTTTATGCTGAATTGTTAAGTTTACACATTTCTTTGTTACTGATTTCTTTGGTTTGTAAAATGTCTCTTAAGAGTTCAAAAAGAGAAGTTAAATGGTATCGTCAATAAACAAAAAATTTACATTTTGAGTAGTAATCTTGAAACAGAAATTTACAAAATTTAAAAAGTCTTATTCGAGTATAGTTGCTGCTTATTAGACGTAAGGCCACGAATCCAATCCCAGATCAGACATCTCCAACCAAACGAAATATGAAAAAAATATTTCTACGGCAACTGCCTCTCAGCTGATTTCTGGTAAAAACTCTGATAGCAAATAAAATTGCCATGAAAAGTTTCTTAAAATCTGTCATTCGGAATCGACTTTAAACAGTAGGTCCCACCACTTATAGATAAAATAAACACACACATTAAATGAGCGATGTGAGAAGCTAGGTCGTAATCCTGACTGAAGGGCTGTAATGACCAGTTATGTATGTATTCGAGGATAGAAACTATGAAAAATTTATTTTAAACTTAGGCCTGCTAGCTTCTTTATTACATTAGTTTCTCATACTTTCAGTTTTTATTTTCGGTTTTTTTATAAAACTTTTATTCAAAGCATTTTAATCGTTTAATTGCTTAATTTTTTCTTTACTTCCAATTAGTAGGAGCTATCGGCGTAAAACTGTAGCAAAAAAAAACCACCGGCCTTGTATATATTTTTGAATAGTTTTCCTTCTTTCTGTTTTTTGTAAATATTTTGCTACTACTTTCCCATTCAATGTTTGTTTCAATATAATCCCTAGAGGTAAAAGATATTTCTCTTTGAACTTTTACGTTCGCTTTTATAATCTTATTTTCCTTCTTTTTAATTTAATGAAAGTAAATTAAAATGAAAAGCAGACAACAGATAACAAAAATCAAGAAATCAATTGCAATTATTAACTATGAAAAGAAAGAAAGAGGAAAAATACCGAAATACGCTTCAGGAAGCTAAAACACTGTTAGAAATTCTAATTATAAATAATTTATAAAACGTATTATTTATTTCGTATTTTTCTTTTTTTTTTTCTAACAATACTTTCTGCTGTAACCTCTTCAAAAGCCGTGAGAAAGTTACTCCTATTGCTGCTACTGCTGCTGCTGTTAGTGTGTGTTTCTTCTTCTGCTTAAATGCTGTCTGCAGTTTTTAAGTTGAAGTTCAACTAAACTAAACAAAATTAGTAAAATGAGCCATAATTGCAAATAACTTTAAGCTAAAAGTTTATTAAATACATAAAGAATAGCAACAAACAACAAAAACTATACGTAATAACACAAAACAGTTTGTGGTAAATTAGTAGCAACTGGCAACAGAAACATAAACAGCAACAGCAACAGCAGTGTTTAAAGCAATTGAATATCAAACAACCATGAACACAACAAAGAACAGCATGATCTTCGCTCATTGCATAGATTTAGTTAAAGCACGGTTTACACTGGCAAAGAAAATATTTGTAGGATTCTTTTATGTTTCTAATTTAAATATTAAACAAAATGAAAAAAAAAACGAAAAAACAATAGAATTGTGTGGAAAATTAATGTTTAAATATAACCTTGAAAATAATTTGTTTAAAAAAATTGTCCGAAAAAGCAAAAAATTAATGACAATCAGTTTCAGTATAATTAAGCAGAATGATGATCGTTTGTTGTTAACAAAATAAACTGTTTCAGCAGTAGGTGAATAGGTTGTTAATGTTATTCCTTTTGGTGTTAAATTTGTTTAATATTAAATTAAGTTACGTAAGCAAATATTTATAAAGAAGTTTAACAACAAATGCTACTACTTCGTTACTTAGTTGTTGTTCTTGTAATATAAGATACTTGTAAGACTTTCATTCTATTAGGTTAGGTTTGGTTCATAAAGGCGATTAATTAATTAGGAACTAATAGCATTATCATTTCGATTAAACCATTATTTTGTTATAATGTTTCGATCTTGCTACTTCAGTGGACAGCAAAAGTCTTAGTACTCCAATATATTTTGACAAAAAAAAGGTCCCCACAAGCTTAATACTCTTGCACAAAGTCCCGATATGACTTCAAGAGAGTATTTAGGAGATCATTTGAAAGAACGGTTACGTAATCGCTAAACCTCAAACAAAAGTCAACCGAAAAACTGGCTCATGTTGCCACCAGAAAACACTAAACGAAACTTGTACATTCAATTCGAAATGGGTTAAATGGAGTGTTTGACCTTAAGGGATATTCTCCTAAATACAAGGGATAACATTTTCATATATTAGGCATTTGCATTTTAAATTTACTCAGGGTTCTGCTTGACAGTATCTATGGAGTCATCTGAAACTTTTCCTTATTTTTCTCTTGGTTTATGAAAAACATTAAAAAATTGTGTTGTTTTATAATAAAACAGAAATAAATAAATAAAATAAATATAAAAACTATAAATTTTTTATATAAACTTTTGGCTAAAATTCATGAACTTGCTAAAATATATTGCCGTACTAAGACTTTTGCTGTCCACTGCATATACGCAAGACCTTGTAATTTAAATGACCTCGTCTGGATTGTTTAAATTTCGAACATTACTTCTGCAATATCTGGAGAAATATTGGTTTTCAAATGTTACAACATTAAGGGATTATCGGCTTAGACACTAAAATTGAAATTTCTCCTCACATTTCTCAACGCTTAGTGCAATACAGCCATAAGATTTCGTATTTGCATGGTTTGTGGCACTGTCTTGTTAAAATCACGTACCGTCCAGTTCGTAACCTTCAAAAGCAAGCCAAAAAAAAAAATTGGTTGTCATACGGTAAATCGATTGCAACGGTTTTTTAAAATTGTCTGCGAAAATTGATTGCTCTACGCCATAATACAAGACAAACAGTCACTATTTCCGGGGTAAATGGTTTTTCTGTAATCAAAACTAGATTTTTCGAACACTATTCCAAGCGACTAGTCGCTGTAGTCTAGAGGGTAGTGTGTTGGCTTATCAGACGTGAGGCCTCAGGTCAAATCCCAGGTCAGACATCTTCAACTAAACGAAATATGACGACTTCCTCGCAGTAGATTTCTGATAAAAATAAAAATGCCATGAAAAGTTTTTTCAAAAATCTGTCATTCGAAGTGGACTTTCAATGTATGCATGTATAGAAATTAACGCACACAACATAAGTGGTGTGAGAAACCAGGTCGTAATACTGACTGAAGGCTTGTAATGCCGAATTATGTATGTATAGGAGACAATTTTGCGTAACCATCCAGTAAGAATCAGCTTCAACGCTGAAGAATATTTTATAGGAAGTTCTTTTTTTATTTTTTTTAGATGTTCTTCGGTTGCATATGTACTTAGAAATTCTGCTTTCAATTTTCTTTCATTGTGTCTTACATTATACACGTTCAGTGTGGCAACACATTTTATCAGCTTAAACGAAAGCTGTTAATATTTCCTGTGTTTTATTTTATTATTTGTTAAACGTTTTTCTTACGTTTTGTTTAATATAGTGTTTGGGTAATTGAAGTAATTGGCAAATTAAATAAACATTAAAAATTTGGTTGTAAACAACATGTTAAATGATAGCTCTGTTTAGCCCCTCAGCGTGCTAAAGAAAGTAAAAGAAATATTTAAAATAACATATAAAATAAAAAGATAATAATAATTAATCACCTTTGATTGGAAACGAAAATACCTGTGTCATTGGCAGATATTCAAATTAAAAATAAAAAAAAAAATAAAAAAAACAAGTAACACAACAGTTAGAATAAAATAGAATATGCCGACGAAGAAATTTTCGAATAATTAAAGAAATGATGAATGATTTAAAATTAATAGAGCCTCAGAAATGAAATTCGTACAAAAAAATACAAAAAAAAAAACACAAATGAAAGTGTTTCTGTCTTTTGAAGAAGAAGAAAGTATTTGAAATATTATTTTGAGGGAAAAAATCATCGTCTTTTTTTTTGTTTATAAAGTGTTACGGAAAAATGTACTGTTTGCGCGAGTATTACACAATCTCTTCACCTGTGATTGATTACAATTTGAAAAGGTGCCATTTCTTTTGGCTGCATTGCATCTTGTTTAAACATTCGTTGTTCATTTTGGTTGTGGCATTTCAAGCAGGTCTGTTTAAATACGAAAATAATTGATCGTTTAACCATTTTAAGATGCTTGCCTATGGTCTTTTGGTTGTCTTTTGTTGCTGCAGATGAATGGAATACATATGTACATAAATGACTGAGTGAATGGCTGGCTGGCTTGATGTGTGTGTTGCAAGTGTGCCTTGGAAATTGATTAAGCCAACAAACAACATTTGCTTACCATTTGTTAACAACTTTTTAACACTCATTAAGGAATTTATTAATAAATGTTACGTGTTTATTTTCTATAAATTTCATATAATTAGGAAAATATTTTGAAAATAAATAAAGAAAAACTAACTGGCTTCTGAGTTTTCTTACAAAATTCTCCTTTTGTGTTTATCAAATAGTAAAATAAACAAATAATAATAAAATAATAATTGTGTACGAGTATGTATTATGCTTTGTTGGTTTTTTTTTGTTGTTGATTTTTCTTTATATTTCCTAAGTTTATTGACAGAGTTTGTTAACAAATTACAAAAGTGTTGTTGACTTTTTTTTCGAAATATTAAACAAATATGGATCTAATATAAGTAATATTGAATGTTAGAAATTTGTTACGTAGTATTATGACATCTAAAGAGACTTTGGTATTGTAACAGTTTCCACAAATTGAACAAATCAAAAGGCTTTCTCTTTGCTTGTAACATTTCCAAGAGATTTTGTAATAATGTTTTAGAAAATAAATCAATATGAGAGTAATTTGTATAGAAATTAATCGTTTTATTATTGCTGCTGTAATACATTGATACATTGACAAATTGATTTCAATTTAAAGTTAAATTTTTTATTTTAAAATTTGTTAATTGACAACACTATTGTGTTTCAAATTTGATTAGTTTTATTGTAATTTGATTTGATTGCGATTGCGATTGCAAAAACTATATTTTTATTGCCCTTCTCTTCATGTCTATTGATTTTGTTTCCTTTTCAAGGTCTTTTTTCAATTTTTATTAAATTTCTACTTTTTTTTTCAAATTTTTTTCTCTGTTGAATAAAAAAAAACGAAATAAACATTAAAAATTATTCAAATATTTGTTTGCATTTTAACTTTGACATTGTTACTATATCTGTCCGTATAGTACCTAATTTGTGTGTGTTTCTTTTTTGCCATTTTCTTTAATTTTATTTCGGTTTGTTTTTTTATGTTTTCAAAAATAAAGTCACGTTTTTAGTGTAGATCCTAAATGTCTAAACACACAGTTTAAATTGGCTAGCAAAACAATTTACAAATGACTACTGCTGTTTTGTATGTGCGTTGTTTTTATTTAAAACAAGAATACAGAAGTTAACAAGAAATTAAAACCTGCTAGAGTTCAGTTTCTGTTTTTGAAATGCAAAAAATGCGTTTCAATTTGGCGATTTACTTAAGACAACAACAGCTTAAATAAGCTTAAAAAACACGCTAACAATAGGTTATATTGAGTAAAGCTTAATAATGAATTCAGTTTTAAGCAGCAAATCAGTACGTCAAAACACAATATAAAATAAATCAAAAGACTTAAGCAAAAAACTTTTTTTTTATATTTTTTTATGTTCTTATGCTTTTGAAAATATAATCGACTACAGCTTGGAACATAATTACTTACTTAAAATCCTTATAGAATTCCATCTCTTCCTTAATATCTCAAAAATAAATTAGTAATCCTGTATCCTGTATAATCACTCACAGTGATATTTTAAATACTCTTTGAATTTTTTTCCCTATAAGTGTGCATAATTTTAGTTGTATGTCAATAGCCTAGCATGCACCCGCTAAGTGAAATTTTTTTCAATGTTGTTTTTATTTTTATTTGCTTATTTTAATACACACTAAATGTCAATATGCTGTGGCAAAATGTTTATTTTTTTATTTCTTATACGCTTTCAACATTGTAAAAAATGCAAAAAGCATAGAGCAGAGCATTAGTACACAATGTCACACTAATTCCCGATTGGAGATTTGCCAAGTTTTCCTCGGCACAAAATTTGTTTGCTGTTGGTGTAACCAAAAGTTTATTGACTTTGGGTGAAGATTTCAAAAGAAAATTTCCACTTTAAAAGCAAAAACAAACAGAGGGATTTTGAAAGATAAAAAAATCTTCATTTTCATGATAAACATAAAGCCGGGCTATTGGTTGACATATTAAATGAATGAAAACAAATGAAATTCCTTGCTGGCAACACAAAAATTTCACTGTGTCAGTGGAAAAGGTCAAAATCAATATGTATAAAAGATATTTCAAATATTTTTTTCTTTGCTTTTAGAAAAAACTTCAAATTCAAATAGTTAGAGTTTAAAGTGAAAGACGAAACGTACGAAAATTACAAATTTTTTTTTAATTAATAAAAATGTGAAAATATTGTTTTTGACAATTTAAAAAAAATAAATAAATTGTGTATTAATTATTAATTATTATTTGTACAGTTTCAGACAGGTGTAGTATAGTGTATTATAGTGTAGTGTAGTGCTTATACAAGTTGTTTAAGTTGTAAGCCTGTATACTTACACCACTTATGTATGCATAGATTGGAGAGTGTGTGAATATGAATATGTTTGTTTGTATTTACAACTTTCTTTCATAAGCATACACTGACTAACTATCTATCTAACTGACTGACTGTGGGACTGGCTGACTGGCTGAATAAGTGAGTGAGTGAGTGAGTGAGTGCATGTATGGAGTTGGTTTTATAAATATATGCACTGTGAATAAATGAAAATTTAACCTCTTTTTATTGTTATTAACAGACAACGACTATTGCTATTTAAAACAATATTATTAAAATATTATTAATATTAAAACAATACCAACCACCCCGCTGTCCCCAAATACAATGTATAGGAGGAATAGTGCCTATTGACTAAAGTAAAAAAATATGATAATGATAATAAGCCAGCACTGCTGGTATCTATGCCGGAAAACATATTTGTAAATAATGTTCACATTTCTTCTCTCTCTCTCTCTCTTTCTCTATTTTTTGTTTGTTTTATTTTCCACCATACAATAGCAGACGAACTTAATATTTTATTAATAACATGCAACACAATTTTATTTAATTTTTTTTTTGTAAATTTTTTTTTGTATTTTCTTGAATAAATTTTTTTTGTGTGTGTGTAATTATGAAACTTGCCACATGCGTTGCATGTAGTACCCATGCTCTATAATAAATTGTTCAGTTCAGTAAATTAGAAATAGGTTTCCAGATAAACATACAACTTGCCAAGCACCAAGCCAAGTGATTTCCTTTATTTGTTAACATGATTTGTGTATTGTTTGTTGTTTCGATAACCCATTGATAATATAATGTACATACATATGTATGTATTGTATGTACAATGTACATTTATTCACTTGCGTTATATATTTGCAAGCATATCAATATAGATTTTATTTATCTACTTAAATAGTAGATTTCAATTTCAATTTGTTTTTTTTTTGTTATTACAATTGTATTATTGTTGTTGCTGTTGTTGTTTGGTTATCATCAATCATTTGTTTAACGAAGCCTAAAACAGATTTTTTGTTCATCCATTTACCACAATGTTTTAGCAACAAAATGCTGATGGTATTTTTTTTCTTTTTTGTTTGTTTCTTATATCCACTTGAATATTATGAATATGAGTTGAGAGATGTTTTTCAAGAGAATTTATTGTTGACTTGTGTTTAAAATTGTTTAAAGCAAACAATAGAGTCTAACAAATAAAACAGAATCATAACATGCATACACATGTGTCTGTTAGACATCATAAAATAGCAGAACATTTTAACGGATATGCTTGTTTTTGCTTTGATATTCAAATCAAAATCAAAAAGAAGCTTAAAATAACAACAACAACCAACAAAATTCTTTTTTTTTTGTTATTTTTATTTGATTTTTATTCTTTTGTTAAAATATCATTGAAGTTGTATTGTTCGTCAAACTTGTTATTGTCGTTTGTCGTAATTGTGTAAACCGAAACAAAACAAAACAAAATACTTAAGCATGAAACTTTTTGATAAGTTGTTTTGCCTTCGAAAAAATATGAAGATTATAAAACAAGTATTCTTATATAATTTTGTAATTTTTTTTTATAATAAAATTTATAATTGGTTGTGATCCTTATTACATTATAAAGTATTGTATATCGATTATGAAGATCGCTGTCATCTAATAAATTAAATTTAAATGCTTTTTTTTAAACCAAATGTTTATTTAACACAAAAGATTATTAAATGACTTGTTAGTTATTATGCATAAATATTTAATGTTAACATTGCTTTGCTGTGGAAAATATTTGAAACAACAAACCTTATCTAGTCTTTTTTGCTATACATTCTTCTTCTTTTTAGAAATATATTGCTTCCGATGAAGAATAAATTATTGTATTACTGTATTGCCCCTAATTGTATAGGGTGGGAAATTTAAAAGTTTAAATTTAAAAATGCAATGAAACAAAAACGGTTTAATATTTTGCTAAATTTATTTATTTCTTGTGAAGTACAATTGTTCCGGTTAGTAATCGAATATTATTTTATTCATAAGGCTACCGGGGCTGGCCTCCCTGTACCTCATTGGATCGAATCAATTTTCTTTCACTTTTTCGAGTGTATGGGGTCGTATCTCAAGCAATGGCATAACGAACATTGGCCTTCAAATTCTCAATTGTCTCGGGTTTGGCGGCATAACATTTTTCTTTAACGGCGTCTTACAGAAAATAGTCCAACGGTGTTAAATCGCAGCTTCTTGGCCGCCAATTGACATCACCATTTCGGCTAATTAAACGGCCATCAAACGTTTGACTCAATAGTCTATTGTGGCTTTAAATGTGTGACAAGTTGCACCATCCTGTTGAAACCAAACACCGTTCACATCAATACCATGAAGAGCGGGTACAAAAAAAATCGATTATCATGATGCGATAGGTGTCTCTATTGACCGTAATGCTTGCGTCGTCCTCATTTTCAAAAAAATATAAGCCAATGATGCCTACGCCCCACAATACGCACCAAATAGTCACACGTTATGGGTGTATTGACCACGTGTGGGTTTCCTAAGCCCCAAATACGGAAAATTTGCTTATTAACATACCCACCGAGATGAAAATGAGCTTCATTCGAAAAGATGATTTTTTTTTTGGCAAAATCGACATCATCGTGCAGTTTCTCGTTGGCCCAATAATTTCTAACGTTGTTCGAGTGTAAATCAATTCATTAAGTTCAGTGAAGATAATATACTGAATTTTGTGCCAGAATATAATGCCATAAATATTGCCAGATTCGAAATAACCGATGGTTAAAATTTAAAACGATAGATGGCCCACCCGATTGCATTCGAACAGCTCTAAAACAGTTCTAAAATTGTGTTTAAAGCAAAAATTTGGTTGACACTTGAAAATTTTATGAAATTTACCCTAAATATGCCAGACATACCCTAAGTATGTGCCCAATTGTTGAATTACGCTGAAAGAAAAAACTTGTTCTTACGCAAAAGTGCCTTGTTTGCTGATTAGTTTTTTAAAAAATTCTTTGGTAAAATTAATTTTTAATTTATTATAATTTTCTATATTAAATAATGTGTGCATATCGTACGCTGTACGTTATTATTTCAAATGTTGTCAAATGTTATTACTTAAAACCATCGATCAAATAGAAACATGTATCTCGGATTTAGAGTTCGTAACACTAGGGAATAGAGGACATGGATAACAATTCAAGCATTCATTTCGCCTTACCGAACTACTATAATACGAAACCCTTTATGTAAGCTTCATTGATTTTCCAATAAATAGTTTTTCTCACCACTTATGTTGTGTGTGTGTGTTAATTTTATACATGAGTTGAGTGTCCTACAGTTTAAAGTCGATTTCAAACAACATAGTTTTGTGATATTTTTCATGGCAATTTTCTATTCACCCTCAAAGTTTTTGCCAGAAATCTCCTGAGAGGAAATCGCCGGAGAAATATTTTTTTCACATTACTGAGATGTCTGACCTGGGGTTTGAACCGTGGCCTTACGTCTAATATGCCCATACACTACTAGACTACTGTAGCTACTATTTAGAAATATACCAGGTTTAAAAAAACATTATTAAAAAAGAATTCTAATTATTATTGTTTATTAATCTTTTTTGTTGATATAAAGAAACAAAGAGTACTTTCTGTTATGATCTTCAAAAATGCTAAAAAAAAGGCCCTATATTTGTATTACCTTCTTTCACCTCTTACCCAGTTTGCTTAACACCGTTATGCCATTTTAAAATCTCAATGTATTGCCAAATCATATCAATAACTGCGTAGGCATCAATAATATTGCTGTCATCGATTGCAACATGGAAATTGCATGGAAAAATGAAACAAAAATTTTGAGAAAACAAAAACTGCAACAGTGTATACACAAACTGTCTGCTAGTTGCACGCCTAATATGTGAATGAATTGAGTGTGCAGCGGAATTTGAAAGCAAATTCAAAGGAACAATTGAGGAAAGGAAACAATACATCATAGATTGTATGTACATATGTATGGAAAAAAAGATGAAAATGGAAAATCAGAATAGTAACCATTAAAACAAGCAATAGTGAGGAAATATTTTTAATTGATAAATTAATGCAAATACGAAATAATAATTATAATTACAATAATTATGGTTTTTTTTATTAAACAATTTTAAACCATTAAAATGTTTGTTTGGATATGCTTTTTATTGATTTTTTTTTATTGTCTTTTGTTAAACACATAAACAGTTTTGTGTTGAAACCCTTAGGTAAAGTTGTCAGTGTGGCATTTAACATCGTAATTTGATTAAAATTTTAACACAAACATTTATCTATAAACGGTGAATAATAATTTATTTTAACAATTCGATTTTTATTTATTAATTGGAAACGTTAAGCTAGTGTGGTTGTTGTTGTTTTTTATAATTAAAAATTTTACAATGAAACAAGAAAAAATGTTAAAATAATAAAATAAAATACATATTGACATACTTTTTAGGTTTCTTTTTTTTATATACACATCCATAGAGTTATTGTTAAACATTTTTTATTTCTGTTCATAAATTCAATTTCATCACTGAATTTATAAACAATTTATCAATCGTTAAAGCACCAGCTGCTTTTGTAGCTCTGTACAGCTGGTTATTGATTGATTATGTATAAAAAAATGAAATTTTTTTCTCGAATTAATGAAAAACTATAAAAAATAAATACAATTTTCCTTTGAAATTTGAAAATTAACAATTCTATACAAGTATAGAAGTAAATATAAGTAAGTATTAAAGAAAATTTAATCATTAAAATACAACGTGATGAATATTATAATTTAGGACCGTACTATGTATGATTGAACATGATTAAGCAATTATTTCATTGATTGTTATTTTCTAAAGGAAACCTTCTTAAATACCTTTGTGTGCTACACAAAACATAGATTCTTTTATAAAGTTTACATAATTAAAATTTTTTTTAAATTCTAGTTTAAATCCGCTTAAGCTTAAGATTAATGTCAAGGCTTTCAATAGGCTCAAGAGGCAGTGCACTCTTATGTTATTAAAATAATGTTTATTTTATAATAAAAAACAACTTTCAACATCTTTTTTTTTCGTTCGTTTTTCTAAATCGTTTTCCAAGCAATAAATTAAAATAAAAAACACACGCTCATTATGTACAAGTTTTTTTGCATTTTTTTTATCGGTTTAAACTCCAAAATGCAAATGCTAAAAACAATTTTATGAATGTCTCTGTTATTTAGATTTATTCCATACAATATTTTTGTTTTTTTTTTTTGATGTAGTAAATAATGACGTGTGCCTGTGGTGTTATAAAAATGCATATTTATTGTTACACTCAGAGAGAAATTTTAGTAAAAAAAATTTAAATCATTTGTGTCTTTAGAAACTTAAGATGTATTTATAAGAACATATCGATTAAAAATATGTTCAGCGACTATACCTATAAATTCATTATAAATTAAAATAAAAAGTTCAAGGTTTTCACATTTCCAAATCGTTTAGCATTTTACTGAGTGGAGCTTTACTTCGATGCTGTAAAATCAATTGAAATCGACGTAGTCTGGTAGGCAGTATGTTGGTTTAATAGACGTGAGATCTCGGCTTAAACCAGAGGTCAGCAATGAGTATTCAAAACGATGAGTAGATTCGAATCATACTTATAGTTTCTGATACTTATACGCATTCATACTTATTTTAATGTCATACTCATACTACTCATATTCAAAATTTGAAATACTCATGGTACTCATACTTAACAATAAGCATGACGTTATTGATTTCGACTCTCCATGACTCATCGTATACATGAATCATAAAATAAGTACGATTCGCGTACGAACACTACAATACTCACAAGAAGGTGATTCGTATCACTCGAAGCATTCATGAGTATTATAAGGATTTTTCTAAATTTATGAATCTGAATGATGAGTAGCCGTATGAATCAAACATATTTCGAATGTTATGAGTTTGATGTCAACGTTGTATGCATACTCATTGCAACCTCTACTTATAAATCAACGTTGTAGTGAGTACGAATGAATCAGAGTAGTTGGATTTCAATACTGTTGACTCACTCATATTAAAAATTTCATGAGTACTTAAGAGTAGCGAAAAAGCGATTCATTGCTGATCTCTGGTTCAAACACCAGGTCAGACAGATTCAAAAAACGAAATACAAAAAATATTTCTCTAGGCGACTTCCTTTCATCAGTTTTTTTTGCAAAAAAAAACTCTAAGAGTAAATAAAAATTGCCATGAAAAAGTTGCTCAAAAGTCTGTCGATCGGAGTCGAGTTTAAACTAAAGACCTCGCAACTTATGAATAAAATTAAAGCACACAACATAAGTAGTATGAGAAGCTAATTCGTAATCCTGACTGAAGAGTTGTATTGACCAATTATGTATGTATGTATGTATTTTCAAAGAACTCTGACGTTTTGATTGTATTCATTGCGCTCAGGTCCAAGTCAAGTCTTTCTATGAGTTCAAGTTTCTTTCAGGACTGACCACATCATGTAGTTGCCATTGTAGAACTCTCGGCATTCTTAATAAATTTAAATTTTAACCTTTCTTAACAATCATAATTAAAAAGTTTATTTACTTGACTCAACTCGAAGCTTGTTTTATTTATTGCTACTAAATTAATAAAAAAAAGAACAAGAAAAAAATATTTTTATGAGTGTCTAATGCCATTATATTATAAATATGCAAATGCAAGTGCAAATACAATATTATACATACCATGTGCGTTTGTATGCTTGTATGTACATACATATATGTAATATATTGTATTATCGTGACTTTAGCATATTAACTAAAATTTAATGGTAGTCTTAGTCTGTATTTTTATTATACGTTCGTATTTTATTCTTGTATGTTTTTGTATGTAGTTGTTGAAGCTGGCTTGTTGTTGAAGTGTAATTTTCTTGAAGGTGTTCTTTTAGTGTCTGCTTGTTGTCTGTTTGATCTTCGATTTAAAAATTTTATCTTAAAAAAAGAGAGTAATAATAAAGAAATGTATGAAAAATAAAATCTAGAGTAATATTATGTGAGACTGGTTTAGTTACCCTGTCACAAATTAACGCTCAAAAAAGAATATCTCTTTCAGTTTATTTGATGTCTGTGTTCAAACTACAACAACAACAATAAAGAACAATAAAAGCAAAATCCATTTTAACAAGCAGAAAAACTTAAACTAAACAAACAAATAATTATTCTTTCTAATTGTAAAAGAAATATAAAATATTTTAGAAATTTTCTGTTGAATCAAGAAAGAGAAAAATTTTTATTTCAGAAAATCTATGCCAAAATTTCTTCTTTTTTTATTGGAAATTATTTTTTTTTTTGAAAATTTTAATTGTTGTCTGTTAAATATTTGTATTTATTTCTGCGCGTAAAACCTTAATTTTTTGTCAAGGCAAAAAAGTTATAAATGCTTCTGTTATTATTGGCCATATTAAGGTTAACATTCTAGCACAAATGAACAGCAGACAGCAGAAAATAAAAACCAACAAACAAACAAAAAATGTCACAAATAATTTTGCTATAAAAAGAATAAAATGTTATTGTAAAAAGACATAAATGAAGTTGAATAAAAAAACATTAAATAGAGCATATAATTTCTCATCTTGTAAGTATTGTATGTTTAACACCTCAGGTGTTTCTATTATGTTGGTCAATCGAGCTTTAAGTGTCACTACAAGTCATTGTTAAATGAAATGATTTTGTTAAATTTTTTTCTTCTCAATTCTATCAACAACTAAAGGCCTTAAATAGCTTTGATTTTTTTTTTAATGAAATTATGAATAAAAAGATTCTCTATGGTTGAGAAGTGTTTTTATTTTTTGAACACCATAAATGTTTTTCTAATTAAAAATTGAATTTTTTTTCAAATCGTTTTATAGTTTAATAATAATGTGGGAGTCTTTTCATTAAGGCAACTTGTTAAGTTATTCAATAGCCTTAGTTTTCTAGATAAAATATTAGAAATATTTAAAATTAATTGCAAATATTTTTCATTTTCAGATTTCTAAACTCAAGAATATTGAGCTGATAAATAATACAAAAAATGTCACAGCAACGAATCTACAGAAATCAACTAAAATACTCAACAAAAATAACAACAATAACTCACATCACAATAATGATAAGGAAAATAGTATTAATGAAAATAACAATGAGAATTTAATAACCATCATACACTTGCATGCCAATGATGCTGCCGATGATGATAAATGTTTGAATTTGTTACAAAAACCCCGACGTCATGAACCACCTTTAATGCTGACCATATCAACACAAACCGAAGATGAACATTTGCCTAATAATACAGCAAATATAGCAGAGAATGTGTCAAAAACAATTACATCAACAACATCGATGTCAATAGCATGCAATGAAATCGATCAATTTGATGAGCAGCACATAACACAAGAGTTGACACAGCATTTAGAAAATAAAGCCATACAAGATGCTAAAGATCATCACAATAATCGACGTCATCATCATCATCACCATCACCACCATCATCATCAACACAATCATTCAGATTCCGATTCGGCATTATCATCAGCACCAACCAGTATAAGTCCTCAACCGCCAGCAAATGGCGAAGAACCAACAGATATTTGGCAAACGGTAAGTTTTCGTTTTCGTTAAACTTATTTCCATTAAGAGATGTGAATGATATTTATTTCTTAAAAACTCGATTAATAATGAATGTTACTCTGTCCGAGAATGGTAAGATTTCTTGGAACTGAAACATTGTTAGATTAATCATACCACAGGGATATATTAAAGTCACTTCTTTGTAGTAAAAAACCCTCCTTTTTATGTGAGATATACGTTGCATTTGTTCCATAAGTCGTTTGATAATTTTTAAATGGAAAAACTTAATGACATGCTTAACATAAAATCGAAATTTGTCAAAAAATCATAATTTTATTGAGTGATTATTGTGTTAGAAACATTTCCAAAATTTAAATTAAAGCGACTAAAATTTTAATTCATTTGTTGCTTATAAATTATTGACATGTTGATACGATCATTAATTTCTTTAATTTGATTGACCATTTTCTATTTATTTATTTTGTTTTGAAAGTCTTCTTGAGAAAACATATGAAATAAATAGACCGTCAACTGCGAAAAAAATCGGTTTGGCCTTTAACCATAAACGAAAGGTTTGTTGCTTAAGTCTTTTGTTACATTTCCCGGCCGTCCTATTAAAAGCAAATAAAATAGTAAATAAAAATATACAATTTCACTTTTCCACTAATAAATCAATTTAAACAAAAAACCAAACAAATAATATTAAAAAAAATTTATTAAAAAAAAATAAAAAATTAAGCGCCCAAAATGCAATAACAGACAGAAACAAAAAAAAAAGAAAGAGAAAAAAATGCAAAAAAAAATACACATTAGTTTAGTGACTTTGCTTTTAGGCATTGACAATGCATTTTGGCTCAATGACACATATTTATAACGTTATAACAATACCAACAACACCACCAACAACAAAATGTAAAAATCAAAAATTCAAAATAAAATGAAACTGAAAACCAGGCAGACATGCGATTTATATGCAATTGTTAAATTGGAAATGAATATAAAGATAAATAGATATATAGACAGAGACAGAGAGAAAGAGAGTGTGAGAGAGAGAGAGAGAAAAAAATAAGAAAAAAATCTCACGATCATTTCAGGGCCACTAACAATTCCGATGCCATACAATACATGCCATATAATGGCTAAAAAGGTGTATATGCTAGGCTGCAAGTTGATGATGATGGTACTTCAATAAGCCACGTCTTTTATCATAGAGACCTTTTGTGACAATGCCAAAGTTCCTTTTTGGCTAGAGGTCTTTGCCTTTAATGTCTGCCACCAAAAACAATAAAAATCATACAAAACTTTGCAAATACACTCACTACCACAGCCTTAACAAAGATGGCAAAACAGATGATAAAAAAAAGTTCAAGACCCACAGGCGTAACTTAGTTACCACTATTATAGCTGCTCGTATGCTGTAGTCCGCATACTTAAGCACAACATGCTTCAAGCATTTTAGTCGAAAGCATCCTTTACTAAAGAAGAGTTTTTGTTGTTTTATAGACGCCGACAAACGTATTACAATAATATTTTAGACTTAAAATGAAAATACATTTACAACATCAACGAAATAAGTAACCAAAGCCTAACAGTGTAACTGACTGTCTGTTGGCAGTAACAATGAAGGTGGTTTCACACTCATAATAGTAAATGACCACATTTATGGGCACTTCTTTTTCAAAAGCCAAGCCAAGAAGTTGCAATTTTTAAATGTTGTTTTTTCGCTGTTTTTGTTTTCGTTTTCGTTTTTTTCTTTCTTTACATTTTTAATTTTTACAAATACAAGCTATAAAGCAAAAATGAAATTCTGGAAAACTAAACTGAACAGAAGTTCTATACTTAATCATAAGTCAGCTTTGCTAATTCGTTGATTACAATTTACAGTTGCGCAGCTATACAAACGATATTGAAAAATTACAAAAGGAAGTTGACTCGTTGCAAAAACAAAATGAACAACTGAAGCAGGAATTAAATATGGCCAAGGATCAAATAATTGAACTGGAAACAAATGCAATGGAGGTAAAGTTTGCTAAAGAACTTGAGTGCCATGTTTTTTTGATTAATATTTCGCTTTTTTGTTTCTTGCTTAAATTTCTCTTACAGAATGCAAACAACACAAAAATACCACAGCTAATGGAACGCATTAGATGTCTGGAGGAGCAGGAACATCAATTGCAAGCGGAGGCTAATGATTTGCGTGAACAAAATGAATTGCTGGAATTTCGCATACTGGAATTGGAAGAAACCAATGACAAGGTAATCATTTTATTGCCATAACTTTAATATGTTATGCCTTAAAGTAGGCTACATATTTTAAACGAAAAATAAAGTTAGGCTCGGTAAAGTAGGCAAAAGATCTTTGCATTGAAACCAAAAACACTAATAAAAACCAACAACTGTTGCCTATTGAGTGCCGCTACTGGAACTTATTTTAACAGCGGCTGTTAACAGTAACTGTTATCTATAGCTACTGTTATGCGTTTCTAAGTCAAAGGTTTAAACTGTTTTTGTTAAAACTTTCAACATTAAACAAAAATATGATAAAATTTTAAAATTTAAATGCAAAACATGATTAATTAGCTTGCAAGCATCGAATTTTTGCAAAACCTTAAGTAATCGGGAACTCGAAAGTATAAGTGGATTTCTAAATATTGTCTGTATATGTGGTGATTGACAGCCACAGAGTTTTTCTTAATAATGACTAATTATTTAAGTTTTTCTTATTCTGTTCTTAAATTATCTTAAATACCAAAAAACATTTCAAACGTATTTTTTTTTTGTACTTAAAAAAAGTTCTCTTACATACTCCTCTATGTATATATATTTGATACGAAAATTATTTTTGTGTGTATCTTCAAATCATAATCATCATTTTGCCAAAGTCACGTTTTTTCTATAAATAAAGATTTGCATGCAATAACAACAACAATAACATCACTGGCAATAGCAAACATAACTATAAAATTAATAAAAATAAAAACCAACCGCCTTTTTGCCAGTTTAGAAGAAAATGAAATCAGGTTTTATTGTCAGAAGACAAAAACAAAACAAAACAAAAATATAAAGGAAACGTGATTGGAATAGTTTACTTTTAACCTAAACCACCATAGGAAATATCTTTAAAATTGAGTTAAAGGTCAAAGGTTAAATGAGACTAAAAGCCAATCATATTTTCGTATTTTATATTTCTTAATTTGAGGCTAAACTCTAAAGTTTAACAAAGAAAAACATTTTTTTTTTCAATGAAATCAAATGAATAATTTTTTATTTTCCCGTTTTTTTTATCAGTAAAAATGTCAATTGTTTGTCAGTTTACTAAGATAGAAAGAGAGAGAGAGAGGGAGAAACAGATAGAAATAGAAAAAAGGAGGGCGTGTAGCATGTAACACATAAATTTTATTCGTTTTAATTGATCTAAGACCGCTCACTATTCCATTCAGTAATTTTGGTTTTCTAGCCAGCACTCAGAAATTGATCATAATAAACTCAAAGGTAACATTCTGTATTGTCATACGAGTAAGAAACATAAAAAGGGGGGAGACAATTTAATTTAATGTTCATTCGCTATGATTTTTTTCTCTTTTTTTTCTTCTCTTTAGATACGACCATTGCAGATCATAAATCTAATAATATGTCAATGGAGACAAGTTGTTTAGTTATTGTTGCTGTTGTTGTTATTGTTATTCTTGTCATAGCCTTTGTTTCGTATCAAATGTGAAAAGAAAAAAAAGTATTATGGTGGACATTGCCATGACTCAATATTTTATGAAAATCGAAAATAAAAAAATAAAAATGTATGTTCATTTGATTGTGTGTTGTTACATTTATTTGTTGTCCATTCATTTATTTGACGCCACATGTGTATGAATAATTAACACACAAATTTAACAATATTTTTACATGTTCAATTCGAGTTCATTAACTTGTACGAGAGTATGTGGTGATTTGTATGAAAGGAATTTGTAGGAATCTATGAGAAAAGCCGATTGACTGTTTTAATAATATTTTCACACACTTTTGTAATTTGTTATACTTGAAATGAAATTAAACAACACCGTAAAATCTTAAAGTTTGTTGCCTTAAGTCTGTTCATTGCAGTTTATTGAGTGTGAGGAATAATTCGCAAATAATAATTATTCTTGAACTTTTACGCGTTTAATATTCTGCTCAAATCAGATATGTTTTCAACTGTGAATTTTGTCATGGAAGAGTTTGCAAATTTGTCTAATTTCAGAGACATTTTAGAAAAAAGCCTTTTAAATAATGTCTCATATAAATATGGAGTTTTTCAATTTGGTTTTGACCAAGATGAAATCTTTACGATACAAAATAATCTTTACGAGGTTAAATCAGCTTTGATATGGGTCTTGTTGAAGGTTTTAAACTTTTTTTCTTTTGAAACATTTTTGGTACAAATAGCTTGTGATGTAATGGGCTTGTAGTTGCCGCATGCAGTGGCTTATTAGACGTGAGACCACGGTTCAAATGCGAGGTCATATATATCCAACAAAATCGCGGTGACTTCCTCTCAGCAGATTTCTAGTCATGAAAAAGTTTCTGAAAAATCTGTCGTTCAAAGTCGACTTTAAACTATAGGCCCCACCGCCACTCTTGTATAAAATTAACACACACAGCATAAATGGTGTGAGAAGCTAGGTCGTAATCCTGACTGAAGGGTTGCAATGACCAATTATGTATGTATGTGTGCTTTAAAGTAAATGATTTTTAAGGCTACTAACATGAACATTTTCAGTGAAATGATCAGCTGCTATCATTTCATAGTTTTTAAGTTGTATTTATGAAGAACATTAAGTACTATTTTGAATACTTAAATAATATTTGAATATTATTTCATACGATTTAATTGTCCTTGAACGTTTGTAATTGTAAAAACTAGTTGTTTCAAAAATTGTAATACAATTTTAGATATTCTACTTTGATATAAAATTTAGTAAAATATTCAAAGACTAGAGCATGTTTACTTTTCTATGCATATCAAATTGTTTATTTATTGATTATTAACTCATCTCTTGAGCATATGAAGTAATCATGATTTTTGTTTATCTTGTCAAACCTTAAAAACACAAATTGTTCTCCTTACATAGTAACTAATCGTAGCAACCCACACTCATTATTATTATTATTATTTTTGAAAGAAACAACATTTCTAGTTTACAACAACAACAACAACAACAAAAACATCTCAGGATAATTTAATTAATGTGATGACACCATAAAAATGTGTTGATCACCAAATTTGCTTGTAAAGCCTTAAACTCGTACCGAATTTTTTAGTTGAATTTCAAGCTAAAGAATACAACCACGCATTACAAATAGCAACAAAGTTTGTTATTTGCTTAAATGCACGTGCATAATTGCATTTAAACAACAAACGTTAAATGTAACAAAAACTATACAATGTGAGTCATTAAAGAATCTTGGCAGCAATTGATGTTGTGGCATGATCATACAACAAATAAACGTAAAGTCATTTTGGCGCGCAGTTGTAAGTTGTTAGAAAAACAACAATTTTAATATTAAATAATAGAAAAACAAAAACAAAGTAAGAAAAAAAAGAAACAAACATTTATTTTAAGGCAGGGTTTTTCTATGCTGAACACACACATGCAGACGACTTTAATATTCATTTAGTTTAATACACAATAGAAGGCAAAAGGTCTTAAATTTCAATTGTTAAAAAACAATTTAAAATCCAATATTTTATTTATTTTTCAAGCATGTAATGACTTCTGTGGCTTGCAACTAAAATTGTTTAAAATTTATTTCTTTTTACAAAAAAGTCTTATACGACCTTTTTCAAAGCTTGGCATTTGGCATATGTGCTCTCAACTTAGTTTGTAAATATTTTTTGTTTAAACAATTTGTTGTTGCTTTTATGCAGTAAAATGTTAAACATTTAATTTGTTTTTTTTTTTTTGTTCTAAACAAAACTGACCATTTATGCAGAAAACGATTGTCAGTTTAAAAATGTTGAAAATTGTGGGAAGTTTTGTTTTTTTATTTTTCATTTAATACCTACAAACGAAACAAAATGCAACTTTTTGATATGAAATTAAAATATCTGGATAATAGCTATTGTTTTTGTTACTAAAATACTTGTGCAAATTGAATTAAAAATCTTTTGTTTAAAATCTTTGAATACTATTGACCGCACAATAATACGGGTCTGAGAAGATAAACAAAAAGTATTTGTGCTCTTTTAATAACAAATAAATTCTCTTGAGTTCTCTGCTGTTTACTTCTAAGCCAAATTTGTTAGATATTAGTGATGTCAATATTGTGTTTTTTATTAAAAAAGAAACGCCAATACTGAATACATGTACAACGATTGTTATAATGAGAAAACAGAATGATGAAGTGAAGTAATGAAAAAATTGATGGTTTTGTGTTGTTTTTTTTTAAGTTTTCATATGTACGCATTGTGCTCATTACGCATTTTCAAATGCGTTTCTTTCTAAAGAGAAAATTTCTATTATCAGGGTTTGTTTCTTAAGTCTTGTGATCTATTGGAAATGTACAATTTTAAGTGACATTTAATGTGAAAATAAAAATTATATCATTTAAATAGTTTAAAGAATTAGTTCGTAGTATATTTCGATTTAATATATCTCTAGCCAAATAAATTATAGAATATAGTCAAAGAAAAAAGTCTACATACACCACTGTAAAGGCATTTAAAATTAAAAATGTTTGATGTGGGAATTTGAAAAAATATAACGTAGAAATTATTGGGAAAAATGTAAAATTAGCGGGAAATAAGTCTACATACAGAAGTGTATGTAGACTTTTTTATTTGACTGTGGTATAAGACAAGGCTACTTAAATTGAATTTTGCAACAATTTATATTAAAATATAATTAAAATTATGAATTTCTAAAGTATTTATATCCATGTTATCTTAAAATCAATTGCTGAGTCTTGAGCTTGAGCCTTGGTAGTGCTAGACAATTAGTGTGAGAATCGCTGATTATATTCTCATCTGAGAATCGGGGCTGTTATACTCAGTTCATAAGAATTTGAATATAATTTGTGTTTTTATTGCAATAAATAAATAAACGTTATAAATACATACATAATTGGTGATTACATCCCTTTTAGTCGGGATTACGACCTAGCTTGTCCCACCACTTATTCTGTGTGTGTTAAAGTTTAAAGCCGACTCCGAACGACAGATATATTTGGAGAAACTTTTCATGGACATTTTATTTTATTTACTCCCAGAGTTCTTGCCAGAAATCTGTTGAGAGAAATTAGCCGAAGAAATATTTTTCATATTTCGATTTGATCGAGATGTCAAATGTTATAAATATGAAAAGAAAATCTTTAATTTTTAAGTAGAAAACAGCTTATTGTGCATTACTGCTTCAAACACGAACTGTATGAATGAATTTTATTTCATTCTGTTGTTGGTTGTTTTTTCTCTTGATTTGCTGTGATCAAACGAACATTACTTTAGTATTATTTTTTTGTTATTGTTGCTATTTTTGCTATTGTTGTAGTACAATGTGAGTGAGTCTAATGTTTTAGTTTTCAATTTGTTATTGTTTAGTATGAACGTGAATTTTACAAACAGCGCTTGTGCCAAAATAACGGAGTTAAATGGCAAAATAAAAATAACGACGAGCAAAAGCATACAGCGAACGGTTGAAATTTGAAATTTTGAAAGAAACAAAAAAAAAACACTGAAAATCATTTAAGCACGTTTCAATACAACAACAACTACAACAATATCAAATACTTGCAATAATAATAATAAAATATAAGAAAAATTACAAGTTAAACCTTAATTTGGCCAAAGATAAATATTAAAAAATAAATATATTTGGTTTTCTTTTTGTAAAAAAAACTGGAAATAAAGAAAAAAACTTGAAGCAAAAAATGTAAAACAATTAGAATGATAAATGGCGTTAAACAATATTTTAAAAAACAATCGAATCCATTTAAAATAAGTTTAAATGAGAAAAATTAAAAAAATTCTTTTAACGATCAAAGAAATTTCTTTGCAAAATAATTAACAAGTTAAAGATTGATTTTATTTGAGAAATCGCTGGTCATTAAGTGTATTTAAAAATGTTTTAAAGGCAAATTCAAAAACCAGTTTTAATTATTTTTATAATTAAACAATACTTTTCAGTTTCTTTTTTATTTTATCAATGAATACCAAATGTCAAAGTACATACATACGTACGTATAAAAACATAATATTCAAATAAAAACGAAGAATAGCAAAATTCAACGAAAGAAAAAATTGTGCAAAGTTTAAAAAGTAAATCCTGAAACTTTCAAAAATTTTTTACTTCCTGACTAAAGAAAATTTTTGTAAACGTTAAGGACTTACGGAATTACGTAATTTGTGCTAAATACTCAAAAACAATGAAGCACCTGCTTATAAAAATCTGCTGATATCATCTGCCATTAAAAATACTTAAAAAAAAGGAAATAAATCTTCCACATAAAAAACCAAAATAAAAATCGAAAAGTGTTAAATAACACCCACTAATAAATTTAAAATATAACAAAACAAATCAACCTTAAAAATGAACAATATGTTGTGCGATGATGATTTTATTTGTTTAGTAAGTGGTTCTAAGTAATTTAAAATTATAAATTTAAAGTGTATGCAAGTGTGTCAGTAAATATTCTAAAAGCAATGCCATCTTTCAAGAGAAACTGTTTCTAACTTTGATTTTTGCACTTTAAAATTTTAAACTTTTTAATTAACCTTAAAACACAATTAAATATGAAACATTGCTTTTTTCCTTATATTTTTTATTGTCATAATAAGCCTGATAATAAGGTTCTTATAGAGATAAATAAATAGAATCATTTTGTAGGGCTTGTTATCATCAAATGGCACGTTTGGATGTCTCATGCTAGACATAACATATAGAATTTGCATAAATTATCATGTGCTTGGGAAAAAAGAAGAAAGCTTACATATGTATCTTGTAAAATTGTTCTATTTTTTTTGTTAATAATATAAAAATATGATTATAAATTAATAGAATATACATTGGGTAAGGGATAAAGTATGTTTCGTAGCATCTATGTATAGCCAATGTAAACAAAATTTTAACATTGTTATGAAATGTCTGCTCTTGATCATTTAAAAATGTAGAATAATTCTATACAAATTCTTCTAAAATAAATGAATTCAAAGTTGAACTTTCATTTGTTTCTGATTAGGGTTTAAAGTAGGAAATTTCTTAAAGTATGTGTCTTAAGTCTTTTGTTTCAAAAGACAAACAAAATAAAGTTTTTCTTAATATGTGTAATTTAAAGAAAAAAAAATTTAACATTCATATGCAATGTCTGCTCTTGATCATTTAAAAATGTAGAATAATTCTATAAAAATTCTTCTAAAATAAATGAATTCAAAGTCGAACTTTCATTTGTTTCTGATTAGGGTTTAATGTAAAAATATTTTTTAAAGTATGTGTCTTAAGTCTTTTGTTTCAAAAAATGTTCTTAAAAAATAAGCTTCAAATACACCAGCTTACAAAAACACAGATTATTTATTATTTCTGTTATGGTTTGTTATTGTAATAATTTACATTTCAATTTCAGTTTAAATTTTAAATAACTTTTCATTTATTTTGAATTTATATAACAATTGAGAAAACATAGTATCAGCTAAAATAGAATAAGATTTCCACACCCAAATGAGTTAATCTTTCATAAGCTTGTATATTTTAATTGTACTTCAAAAAAGACTTGATAATCATATCAAGATTATTCATAAGCATGCAAAACATGCTATGACACATACATATGTATGCATGTACTATATACAGTACATATTCTCTTCTATTCTTATTAAAAATGTATTTAACAACACTTTAACACATTAAACCATAGTTGTGTGCGTTTCCTTATATTTAGAATTAAAACATTTTAATCTGTGTTCTATATTTTCTTGTTTTTTTTTAGTAAACAACGCCCTTGTTTTTTATTTCTTACTTTTATCTGAGACATGCTAATTAGACGCTGCAAACATTTGTTTAAAATAAAGCTCAAGTCGAACTTAGATTTAAATTTTAATTGTGCTAATTTTAATATCTGCCTCCAGTTGTTTGTTTTAATTATTTGGTATTAAATTTAATTAAACTGACTCACTTTAAAGTTTTTGTTTTCGTTTTCGTTTTCTATATAAAGTATCAATCAATCTCTCTTTGTTGTTGTTCTTTTTTTTATTTCTTTAAATTTATTTAATATTTAAACTTTGTATTTAAATCTGAGTTCTTTGCTACCTTACTATTTATAAGCACACAAACGTAACATTCAATCGGTTGCACATATAATTTGTAATCGTACGTATATACGTACGTTATTATGCAAATTAATATTTTATGTTTTATTTTATTTTTATTTAACAAGACAATGAAAAGAATTATTGTATAAAAAATCAAATGAAATCAAAATATTTTATAACCAATATCCATAAATCATTTTAAGCGTATTATTAATCACTAAAAAGATTAAATCTTGATATGATTATAGTAATTGCTTGCTTTGTTAAGTTGGAAATAGAAATCAGTTTTGGCAATTGAAGTCTTAATGAATTTAAATACTTTAATTGAACAATACTCTGCTGTTTTTTTTTAATTTTAATTTAATTTTAATTTAATTTTTTTTTTTTGTTTAATTATTTTCATTTCAATTAATTTGTTTTTTATGGCGACTTTTTTTAATGTTCATATGCTTAGGCATTTTTTTTTAATTTTATTATTAAAACAAGCAACAAATTGCAGATAGTCAGTGAAGATAATCGTTAAATTTACTAAATATGGTGTAACAGTGTATATTCAAGTTATTCGAAGTTTTATGCTTGAAGGGCTATTAAACATGGTGAAATAATTCATTTAGGCTTTAATTTAATGCTCTGTAGTATTATATTACATATTAAAATTGCTTGTATATTTTACTGATTAATTTGTAAAAGAAATATGCAAACAATTTTTTGTCTGTAATTCAAAACGAAATTAAAAGGGTAGGGTAAAAATAGGCTTAAAACTTGAGATTTTTTATTAGTCAAAATATTACGAATATTGTAGTCGTTGTTATCTTTAACCCTTTCATGCCCGAATTTTTTGGGCCAGAGCTAAAAATTTTTTAAGGACATGTGTTTGTTAGTCATGGCCTAAATATGAAGTGATATTAAATTCAGAGTCCTACGTATTCTGGTTTTACACGTTTTTAACCAAGCTTGTTTGCAAAAAAAAAATTCTTTTTAAAAAATTAAAAATTACGGAATTTATGAACAAAAATGTACAATGTTGCCTATAGGCAACATCGGGCATGAAAGGGTTAATAAATAATATGTTAACTATAACCAAAATCATTAAAATTTCATTTTTAGTACTGTGGCGTAATGGATTAAATTCGATTTAGAAATTAGTTTAAGAGACTTGTGTTAGAGATTAAAACAATAATTTTTTTTGACCGCAATTTATAAAGAAAATTCACTATTATTGGAAAATTGAAACGAAACTATGCTCATTATAAGCGATCTATACCAGAGATCAGCAATGAGTATTCAAAAAGATGAAGAGATTCGAATCATACTCATAATTTCTGATACTTATACGCATTCATACTTATTTTAATATCATACTCATACTACCCATATTCAAAGTTTGAAGCACTCATCGTACTCATATTTAACAATACGCATGATGTTGTTGATTTCGACTTTACTTTACTCAACATTTACAAGAACCACAAAATAAGTATGATTAGCGTATGAACACTAAAATACTCACTGGAAGGTTGTGTGTTTGCTTTACTTGCTGTCTTTGTCATTGTCTTTCTTCTTTTTTTGTAAATGCAACAACAACTAAGACTGTAAATTTTGATGAATGATTCGAATCACTCGAATCATTTATGAGTATTATTCAGTATTTTTTCTAAATTTATGAATCTGAATGAGTAAGCTTATGAATCAAACATATTCCGAATGGTATGAGTTTGATGTCAACGTTGTACTCATACTCATTGCAACCTGTACTTATAAATCAATGTTGTAGGGAGTATGGATGCAGCAGCGTAGTTAAATTACAATATTGTTGACTCACTCATACTCAAAATTTCACGAGCACTTATGAGTAGCAAAAAAACGATTCATTGCTGATCTCTGATCTATGCATACATACATACATAATTAGTCATTACAACCCTTCAGTAAGGATTACGACTTCTTAACTCCTCATACCCACTTATGTTGTGTGTGTTAATTTTATACATGAGCGATGGGATCTACAGTTTAAAGTCGATTCCGAACGACAGATTTCTGAGAAACTTTTCATGGCAATTTTATTTATTCTCAGGGTTTTTGTCAGAAATCTGTTGAGAGCAAGTCGCCAAAGAAATATTTTTTCATATTTCGTTTTGATGTCTAACCAGGGCTTTTAATCTACTACTACCTAGTAAGCTATGGCGACTTTAAGCAATCTGTAGCATTATAAAATAAATAAAAAAAATTAAAGAAAAACATCTTGTCCCTTAAAATTTTTGTTTCAAACGACAATAAATGCTACACTTCTTTTGAACTGCATTTTAAAAATACATTATCAAGTGACTTTATATTTATTTTTTTTTGAAATACTAAACATTTTAGTACAATCTATTCCTATAAATATCTTAATTGGTTTTCGGCAAAATTAAACAGAAAAAAAGAAGAATATTTACAAGTTTTACACTCACACTTATTTGTTTTCTAACCATATGGCTATAAAAATGAATTCTTAAGAACTCAAAAGGTTTAAACAATTTCATACTCTTTCAAAAACCGGCAAACGATACATTATTTTCAACTTTACATAACTTAATGACTTAGACATCCAGAGAATATTAATTAAAAAAACTTATTAGTTCTATAGCCCATAGTGCAAATTTTGAGTACTGGTTTGGAATGTTTAATAAGCAAAATGAATTTGTTAATGTCTTTATTAATTGTACAATGGTAGTGTTTGCAAAAAATAAATTGTTAAAAAACAAAATTTTAATGAAGAAATTGTTCTTTTTGAAGAGTCACACAATAAATGACTTCATAGAAGTAAATTTCTAAAGAGAAATATAAAAAAATAAATAAATAACAAAATAAAATAACTGTTTTCCTATATTTGGAAATAATTTATAATTTATTAGAAAAAATATACGTATTAAATTGTGTATTTGATTAAATTAATCGTTTATTTGTGGATATTTTCAAATTTTATATGTAAAATTCAATATTTTGCATGTCTAGTAACCTGCTTTCAAATGTTTTAATAGATTTTGTTTTTCCTTCTCCCTCTAAAATCTGTTAAACAATTGAAAAGCGTTATTATTGTTAACAAAAGAGACCTTAAAAACCATTGAAGTTGAAAATAATTTTTTCTTCTTTGTTTTTTGTTTTTTCAACAACAAATAAAAAAACTCGCATTTATAAAGTTTGCAGAAGACTTCACTTCACTTTGGTTAATTTTTTGTTTTGTTTTGTTTTGTTTTTAATTTTATTCGTAAGAAAAAAAAGTTCAATCAAATATGCTGCAGCAATCGCCTTAAAAGTTTAGCCAAAACACTAGCAAAGCGTTGTAACAATTTGGAAAAGAAAAATTTCAGTTGAATACAAAAAAAAAATTAAATTAAAAATTTATGAAAAAAAAAAAACGAAATTAACTTTATAAACTGAATAGAAATATAAGTAAAACTAACCAAGCGTATGCACATAGTGTTGTGTATTACTTCAAATTAAATTGGCTTAGACTCACCATCTCGCATACCCTCCCAACAAATATAACGTTTTAATTGGCCATAATTTAATTGGAAAGTTTAATACAAAATTTTTTTCTCTTTTCTGCTTTACCGCAAAAAATTAAATTTGATTTTGATAAGCCGTTGGAAATCCGAAAGATTTTCTTTAATATATCGTACAACATGACATAAATGTAACTCTCATTAGAAAATCCATAAACACCTTAAGCTTCCCACAAACTGAACTTCTGGCACTTGTCTCAAACCAATTCTTGCATTTGTTTGTTCTTTCGAATCGTATTCATGGCATTGCAGCCACTTGGTAATTATTCAAGAACAAAAAATGATAAAGCAATTCTAAACAATAAAACACAGAGAAACAAAAAGAAAGAAAAGAATCTATAAACCGTTAAACATTACACACGCACAACAAATTAACATCTTGTGTAATAAGTAACAGTAAAATCTTGTTTAATTGTAAACAGTCGTTATAAATATTTTTCGAATTTAATTTTTTTTTCTTTTTCATTCCAGTGGTCGCTTCAGAGTCACACAAATCCCACGTCCGAGTCATCGGAGTCTATGCAAACTACCACAGTCACACAGAATGCCAATCAGAATCTTTGGTCATGTTCACAAACGAATAAACCCGATCCATTCGAAATGCTATTCGGCAATAACAGTCATACCAGTCAAAATGCCAGCAGCATACAACTTGATTCGGGCATAATATCACCCCAAAGTCAGCATCATCACGACGACCTAATCGATATTTCCAATGATGAATTATGTCGCCGCTTAGGAGATATTTTAAAGAAATCATCACTTGAAGAAGATGAACGGCATTGTTTGCAACAGGTCGTAAACTTGGTGCAGCAATTGGATGCTCTAACGCCTAGAAGTGGCCCCAACTCTCTAACAGCAACATCATCCAGTGATGAGGCCAGTAGTTTAGATTTGGTACGTTGACTCAAAAATTCACCCGTTCGTTAATCCCTTTGAAAATGTAAAACTATGTACTTTTGATGGATAGCTTTCAAAAATATTTTGACGTTTTTTCTTTTGGCTAAAATTTTCCAGAAAACATTTTCTTAATATTAAATGAAATTTTTTTTTAAATAAATAATATCGCGTATTAGTTAGCTTATAATATATTTTGTTATTTTGTTTTTTTTTTTCTAATAAACAATTGTAAAAAATTAAAGGTCAAATCGCGTATATCGGACTACAGTTCAGCATCTTCAGCATCAACATCTAGTGCCCGTTCTACGTATGACAACAGCATCAATAGCATTGTAAATTCAACAAAGGGCAACATTAGCAGTAGTGGTCCAACAGGGACAACAACCGCCACACCTTCTCGTATTGTTGCCACAGTCCAGCCTTATAATAGCCATCAGGTTGCGCCGCACAATACTCCCACAGATTCGCCACGCAAGGCACGCTGTCAGCCTTGGCAAACGAATAGTCTAAGCGAAAGCGGAGTATTTGTCGAATCGGACTTCTTTAGTGACATTAGCGAGAATAACGTTTGTACGCAAACCGATTTCGAGGATAGCGTCAATTCGATTTACTCACCACATCACGTTTTCGCCAATTCACCCACCAAAAAGGTACCTGTACAAAAACAAAACTCCTCAAACCTAACTGACCAGAAGCGCCTGCAATACTACAAAGATCGTGTCGAAGTGCTCGAGGGCAAGATACTCATCTATGAGAGTTGTGGGGACGTACAAGCCAAACATCTCGCTGAACGTTTGCAACGTGAAATTCTACTCGAAAAGGAAGTTAACGAACTGAGGGATAGAGTTGAGATCTTGGAAAGCGAAAATTCGATACTCGAAGAGGAGAAGTGTGAATTCGAAGAAGCTGAAAACGATACAAGACTTCGTTTGCAGAGACTCGAAGTCGAATTGGAAATTCTTAGCCAACGTAACGTTGAGCTGGAAATGTCCAGAGAGGCACTAAGTGCCAAGTATAAAGACTGCCACTCAGAGTGTTCAATATTACGTGACGATTTAGCAACAACCGAAACTCAAATACGTCATTTAGAAGAGGACAAACAGAAGGCCAAAGAAAGATTAGAATTTTTGCACAGCACCTTACCACTGTTGCTTATTTTTAATACCTACTGTACTTTGGAACAAGTGCAAAGTCAAGATTATAATATAGCCAACGCTAACATCATTACTACCGAAGATATGGGCAACCAAGGCTCTAACATGACTACGGTTAACTCTCCCAAACGTTTCACTGCAGGGGCAGAAAAAGTTTCTACAAAATCGCCCGAGAGTTGTGATTGCCATGAACGCGAACTGCATTACCTTAAAGAAGAAGTTAAATGCCTGCGGCATCAAATAAAGGAATTAAACTCTCGCCACTATGCCGCCATGGAATCGGCAGATTCTCATTGGGTGGATCTGGAAAGGGAATACAAGGAGCGCGAGGAACAGTTCCGTGCTAAGGAAATGTGCCTCAAGCAAAAGATACAAAAACTACAAGACTGTTTAAGAGAAGATGCCCGATCGGCAAATGAAAAAATCTGCCAACTAGAGGAGGCTGAACAAGGCTTAAAGACCTGTTTGGTCAGGGTATCAAAAGAGCACCAAAAACTACAAGAAGACCACCAACTAATGGTGGCCGAATTTGAGCGTTTCAGAGAACAACACACAGAAATGTTAGACCAGCAGAAACCTTTAACTGAAGCTCTTGAGGCTGAGAAGAAACGCAGCAAGGGTCTAATCGATGAGTTGACTTTCATGCGCAAACTGCAGCAGGAAACCGAAAATCAAGCAAAAAAAGAATACGAAGCTGTGCGAGACCAAATGTTTGACCTGAAAAAAGACTACCTGCACATAGAAGTGACCAATGGTGAGCTGCGAGAGGAAGTGGCTACTCTGGAATTGCAAATTCAGGGTTTGGAAGCAGCCCTGAACGAGAGTCAAGAGAAAATACGCTGTCTAACGGACGAAATTAGAACCAAAGATGAAATTTGCCAGAAACTCGAAAAACGTTTACAACGTTCAGAGGGCTATAGTTTGGCCGATGAATTAGGCGACTCACCATCGAAACGCTTTAAACGTGAAGAAATTAAAGACCTTAAGACAGCTAGTAAAGGTTTGGGCCAGGCCTTAAGACATATGGAGGTAAGTACACGCTCATCTATGAATTAAATGAAAACGAACAAATTAAATGTATTTTTTTCTGTACTTTAGAACTGTGAAAAAATGCTGCCCACACAAAAACAATTTAAAACTATTGCTCGTGATGTTAAAAAATTAGCGGATACTATACTACAAGGCGAAGCACCAGAAGAAGAGGTAAGCGATGAAAAAATTGTGCCAGAAACTAAAGAAATTTCCGAAAACAATCCTGATGAGGACGGTACTTTCCAACCAAAAGGTGCATCCTCACCCAAAGAACAGTCGATGGCACAATTGAATCAAGACACAGCAACTGCTAAAGAAGTTGATGATCCTGTGCCACCAGAATCAGCACCTGAACCAGAATTACCTGAAATTGGTGTGACAGTTGGATTGGCTCTCATGCCCGAAACCCAAATGAATGAAAAAAAATTGCCCTCAAGTTTACTTAAGCAAGTTATTTGTGAAGTACCTTCAGAGTTAAGGAAACTTGCTACACCTCTTACAAATGTTGTTTCGCATGCAAATAACCGCTCTTCCAGAACCATGCAAAAGAAACGGGGCAAACGATGCGCCAAGACACGCATGACCCGTGGCCGTGTCAGTAATTTACACATTAAAGTAAAGCATATGCTCTCAAATCTTATACACACTGATGCACCCGCAGATTTTCAAGATGCCTCCGACTTGGATGTTTATGAATCTGAGGTTTTGCAGCGTAACATTTCTTATGGAAGTTTTCATTCCTTGAAAGAAGAGACGTTAGAAAAATTCGAGTCGGTTAAAATAGATGCCAGTGTTGAGTGTGAAATTAAAATGGACACTAAAGACACGGCCACTGCCACTTTGGTCGAAAGACAAGATTCCGGCATACAAGTTAACGACGAACTGGCAGTAGAACTACAAATGATTGATATACCTGCGCACGTGCGCTACTTTTTGGGCAGATTAAAGTCGTCTGCATCGAATACAAATTTCTTATTCAATTCCTCAGTATTCAATATGAAAATTTACAAACATTGGCGATCAGATATCCAATTTCGCCAGGGTTTAATTATCATATCAAAAATTTTTTCATTCGATACGGATGTTTCAGGTCAAGCATGTTTGGAGTCTTATGAAGATTTTGTTAATGCCATGAACTGTCTTCATGTGCTGGAAGAACTTTTCAAGCCCCATAAAATGGCGGTTTGTAGAATGTAGTACACAATGTAGAAAACTTTCTAACTGACCCCCCCACCCCTCTCTCTCATTTTTATCCTTCTAGATGTTAAATGAAATCGAAACGGAAATCAATGAACGCTTAATAATTTTCCACAATCGCAAAAAGGAATCTGAATTCTATTGCACTGTCTATTATCCGGTTAAGAGAAAAAGTGGTTCAGATATCATGCAAATGTTCAAGAGTTGAATTGAAAGACCGTCTATCTATGTATCTCTATATATTGCTATTCTTAAGTTGTTCCAGCCAATTGTGGATGCTGTAAAATTGAAAAAAAAATTCTCGTAATGTTGAAAACATTTCTTCTTTTAAATAAACTATAATGATGGAGCATTGTATTCAATTTTAGTTGATATGTTTTTGGAAATGATTGTTCTTGGTTAGGAAGAAACTTTATCATGTTTCATGGTTCCTGTTTGATTCTTTTCTCGGCATGCAAGCTCAACAGGTGGCATTAATATGGTATGGTTGCCGATAGCTAAGGCTTATGACATTCATTTTGACGTATTTGCTTTTGCCTTTGTTTTAAGTTAGATTTGTTTACCCTTTTAATTGTGGAGACTTTTTTATTTGATTTTGTCTGCCTTCTTTCAACTTTCAAAAGTCATATTGAAAATTCATTTTTGAATTATTTTCACTTCATTCAATACGAAAATTTTTCCGTATTCAGTTTTTATTTTCGTTTTATTTTTTTTTATTTTTAACATTTAGTACATATTTTTTGTGTCTTCGTGTGATTGATTGTATTTAAATGAAAATTTGTTTAAACTTTAGTCCTCTAGTTGAGCTAAATTTTAAGTTGTTAGGCCGCACTCTTTTTTGTTATCAGATTTTTGTAAATTGTAAATATTCCGTTCCTCGGCAGTTGATATAATGAGCCATTTCACATGTGATCGAGCGAATTGTCCCAAATGGAAAGAGAAAAGTTCTTCAAAATCATCATCAATCGATGATTTCGATAAGGCCGACTTGGTCAATAGGGAGACTCAGATGTCTAATTCCACAATCAGAGAGTCATCTTCGGATAAAACATTCGTGGCACCAAGTGAGTATTAAGTGAATCGGTTCTTAGCTGAAACAAACTAAACATCACTGCACTTGTAATTATTCGGATAAAGCTTTTCAGTTTGTTTGTAATCAAACGGAAACACAAAGCCATACAAATGTTCCTGAAGAAGATGTGCCCGGCGATTCGATTAAAATGCTTTTAGACACACAGAAAAAACTAACAATTGATAAAAGCTCTCAAACATGTTCAGAACCATTGTCTAATATGGAATACCAACCCGCTACCTGCAGTTGTATTGAGCCCGTGAAATTGGAAAAAGCCCCTGAATCAGAAGGATCAGAGACGTGTTCACTTCCTCCTCCACCTCCTCCACCTCCTCTGTTATGTGAAAAACTTACCTGTAGTTGTGGTAAAGAGAAAATAACAAAAGAGGAGGAACATATCTGCAGCTGTCAAGAGATGTCGTCTGTAGAGCCAATTTATTTGGAAATACCTTTGGAAATTCGTTTGAGAGTAAGAACAAAATATTTGAAAGTATCGAAATACACATCTACTGAACCAGAAGTGTGCTTGAAGTGCGGCTGCAAGTCTCTCTGTGCTCAAACAGGAGATGTTCACTTATTCGATTGTGGTTATATGCCGCAGTGTTGGTGTTCTATGCAGAAGCCACATAAAATGCTTTTAGACACACAGAAAAAACTAACAATTGATAAAAGCTCTCAAACATGTTCAGAACCATTGTCTAAGATGGAATACCAGCCTGCTACCTGCAGTTGTATTGAGCCCGTGAAATTGGAAAAATCCCCTGAATTAGAAGAACCAGAGACGTGTTCACTTCCTCCTCCACCTACTCCACCTCCTCCTCCTCCTCCTCCGTTAAGTGAAAAACTTACCTGTAGTTGTGGTAAAGAGAAGATAACAAAAGAGGAATATGATAAAATGATGCTCGATCCGACTAGCAAATTGTCTATGTTGATATGCGAGAGGAGTAAGAAATGCACTTGTGATTGGAATATACCCAAGCCAGTGGAAGATGTGGCTGCAAAGCCGCCTGAAAAAATTTTTCGTTTGGCTTATCCACAAAAGAAAGATTTGGATTTATGTATCAATTGTCGCTTTGATCCGAGTCCTCTTATTGACGAGGAGGGCAACATTATTTGCCCGGGTAATTGCGGTTGTTGTCTGTGCCCCTGGAAGCCCCGGGCATCACGCAGTTTAGAGGATGTCCTGCGGCATAGTAAAGTGAAAGTATGCAAGTGTCGATATAGGGACACAGTATTCACTGGCATGACCAGATATGATTCATCCTGTAGCCAGGTATCCTACTTTGATGTATGTCCTTGTCGTGAGAAAGCAGAAGCTAAACATTTGACATTGTATGGCTACGAAATGTTTGATAACAGTGGCAAACTCTCAAACAAATTTAGGGGGGAATTAGTGAGTCTAAATGATGTAAAGGAATTAAATGTCAAGGAACTGAAAGCTAAACAAGTATTGTGAAGTTCTCTAATCAGAGATGTTTAAATTGAAATAAATCGTTAAAAACATTTGTGCTGCGAGTTTTATTTATAAGAATCTCTTTAGCTTTTTCTAAACTTCAGCCCCAATACGATGAGAAAACTAATCATTACCCTTTAATATCTCTTTTTAGAAAACGCCGAAAAGCCATCCGAAGCTAGTTTTGACCGAAATCACAAGAATATAGAATGTCAAATAATCTGCTCCTCAAATACATCACAAACCAGTCCATCATATCCAATTCAAATGAGTGCCTTAATGATGAATAGTATCTCGTCAAACGCTAATAATCGTTGCAATCCCGTTTCTAATGCAACGATAACATCATCAAGAGCAATGAACCCCAGAGAAAAATGTACCTGTCAAGTTGCTGAAGTCCCATTCTCTAGTTCCAGTACCAGTGTCGCATCTGAACATTTTCCTGTTAAACGCAAATTGTCACATAAGGAAATGCCCAAATCGAAGTATGTTCCTCCCTCAAACAGAACTATTGTCATAACATGCATGGCACCAAGACCAGCACGACTACAACCACCTACGAATGCCCCCCCCAGGGAACAATATTTTTCATGCAGTTCAGAGGACTCCGATACAGAAGGAACCGTAGCATTTAATAAATCACAACGAACTTGTCCGGAGACTAAGCTAAATAAAACTCAAGCCATATTACAATTGCTTCAAGAGATTAGAAGTCTATTAAAAACAAATATGACTAAAAGAGAAGAGCCTCTGCAAACTTCAGCCGCAGCTTCTTGTACTATACAAGAGAAATACAGTGGAATACCGCCAACGGCACCAGAGTCTGAAATGAATTTACCACCACCGCCACCACCTCCACCTGAGCCTGAGTGTACTGCACAATCACCCGCAACCGTTCCACATTGGTGTCCATGTTTTTGTTTTGCACAAGGCATGGCAATGGCCACTGGCCAGCCACCAATCATGCCTTGTATGCAACCTTTTAATATGCAAGCGGCCGCTTCATATGAACAACCAGTACCAAAATCATTTGTTTTTGAAGGAACTGAGGATTCATTCAAGGATTGCTTCAGTAGCAGTGTGGCGAGCGTCATGCCTAAAGATGCAGATTTTGTATGTGTCCAGATAAGTAGTGTTGGCGAAGAAGAACCACCGTGTGTATGTGAAGTAAAAGATGAACCACCTTGTACAATTACATCTGATTATAAACCTGAGATACCTCCTGTTCATGGCATTGATGAAGAGATAACGCCAGTATTCGGTGTAAGTTCGTCCTTTGACCACCATAAATCTTATGGACCTGGTCAGGATAGTTTAGAAAAATATGAAGATGAAGAACCCATGCCAGAAATGGATGAAGAAATAAGGCCAATAATTGCAGTAAGTCCATCTTTTGACCACCAAAAAAGTTATGGACCTGGTCTGGATAGTTTAGAACAATATGAAGATGAGGAACCTACTCCTAAATGGGAGGAAAAAATGAAGCCAGTATTCGGAGAAGAAACGCCAATTGTTCATAGTGCTGCTGTAAATGTAGATGAGGAACCTATCCAAGATGTTGAAAAAGGTCCCGAAACAGATAAAACAGATGAGCCTGAGCAATCTGCCCCAGAGGCAACCGAGCGCGAAAAAGATTCAGAAACAGATAAAAACGTTGAGCCTGAGCAAACTGCTCCAGAGACAACAGGTCAGGAAATGGATCAAGAAACAGACAAAGTTGAACTTGAACAATCCGTCACAGCGCCAATAGATGGTTCTATGACAGATGCCGATCAATCTGAGAAACAATTGATTCGCTATGTTGAATCCGAGGAAGATGAATCTTATTATCCGTACGAAGAGAGTGAAATATTTGATGGAGATTCCGAATTGGCAAAAGAAAAGCTTGCAGAAAGTTGTAAACAGAAAGAAACTCCAGAGGAAGAGGGCAACGAAAATCGTCTACAAGAAATGGTAAGTTTTTTTTTCGAATTCTTCTTTTAATTCGGATTTATATAAAAACAAAGTGAAACACAATGGAATTTATTTTGATTTTAAGAAATTCTTTATTGACTCCTTAATAATGGATTTAGAAGCCATGGACTATGCACGGCGTAGAACAGAATGTGAAAAGGTATGTTAAGATAAGCTGTCAACTTAAGTGTCCAACCCAATAAAATCCTTTTTTTTTTGAATAGAAACTATGTAAACCAAAGCCATCTATTTGCTGTCGCGAAAGCTTTCCAGTTACAATAACGGAAGTTGAAGATCTTAGCAGCACATCATTATATGTCAAATGGATAATCCATGACTGCTGTGGTATAGGTGGTTATGAGGTAAATTGTTTTGTTTTTAAAACAATATATCAACTCAATTAATTGTTTGTTCAATTAGATTTACACCGATGGCTATTTAACAAATCGTTTTTATCATGCTAAACATGAAGCTGCTGTTATCACCAATATTGATATAACCCTGCCACATAAGATATCTCTGGTGGCCCAACCATCAACCCAAGAGGACTGTATAGAGATGATATGCGATATTGGCAATAATAAAACCGCCACTAAATCTTTACCCTGGAAAACGAACATGGAAGTTGAAAGAAAGGCCTTGTATACATTATGGATACCCAGCGTTTATCTCTACAGTCCGCCTACTTGTTGAGAGACATTTTTTATTTTTTGAATGGAACGATGATGGAATGATGATGTTTATGAATCGAGGACACAATTGTGACCACACATGTATAAACCAATGAACAAAAATTTATATTTTATTGCTTTTTCCCCCCCAACCCACCACCCACCACCCCTCTAAATCAAGTAGATATTCTACTGAAACTGAAATTTATTCAATTATTTTATAAGTTATGCTAGTCAAAGTCAAAATGAATGGCAGATCAATTGAGGACAATACCACTAAATAAAAAAAAACACCCTACACACTCATTCTGTACTATATAAACGAGACACACACACATGCACACACAAATATGTGTACTCCAAATGAAAGCATGTAATGAATGAATGAATGAATTTAATAATAATGATAATAATAAAAAAAAAAAAGAAAACAGAAAATTATTCTACAAATATAATCAATCCAGTGTCTTGTAAGGCGAATTTGGATGTCAACAACAACAACAAGGTATTGTAACAATCCCAGAAATTGTATAATACACACTTATGTCATAATTTATATATTTATTTAAAATATATATGTAGTATTTGTAATATTATTGTTGAAAAAAAAATAATCATAAAGTGTCTACCATATATGATGTTAAAAATTGCATGTCTTCTAAAAAATAACAAAAAAAAAAAAAAGAAATATTTTTAATAAGTTGTGTTGTTTGTTGGCACAACAATAATATTTTTAATAGCAAAACAGAAGGAAACAGTTCATGTACAAAAATTTATTAAAAAAAAAAACAGACAAAACAATATTTACGAAAAAGTGCCTTAAAAGATGTGAAAAAGAATACTTTGTTATTTTCAAATAGTTTTGAAAATGTTATAAAACTCGAATTAAAAGTTAAAAAAGAATTTTTATAACGTTTATTTATAAAAATTATAAATTTAGTTACGAATTTTAGTTGATTTACTAGTAGTAGTTTTTTTCTAATTTATTTTTTTTTTTTAATTTCTTTATTTTTATATTTTGTAAATATTTTTTTTTAGTTTGTTTCTTTGCCAAATTTCATGAAAAATTCATCTGAAAGATTTTCAACAAACAAAAAAGTTATATACATACAAACATACATATTCAATAGAATATTTTACAATAACAACTGTGTATAGCAAAAATCTTTCATTTTGCTTACAATAATATTTATTACATTTTAAGCATTTTTTGTAATATTAAAAGAACAAAAAAAAAAAAAACAAATACACAAAAGTATATTTAACAAAAAATGTTGCATTGATTACACATTTAAATCTACATTTAAAATGAAAAATAAAAACAATTTTAGTTGTGTTAATTGAAAAAAAAATGTTTAAATAAACGAGTTTTTCTTTTTTTGAAATTTAAATCGAAAATGATTTGCACTTCAATGACAATCAGAAGGTAAGTTATTGATTAGTTAGAAACTTGTATACGGAATTAATATAAGAAAATTAAAGTCCGGGTTCTTAGCTTTTATTTGCTACCAAATTTATGACAATTGAGGTTGTATAAGCCTAGTTTTAAGCATTTAAATTTAATTTTCTTAAATATCTATAAGTGGGCGTGGCAAATATAATAAAATTTCTGATCTAAAATGAACACGTTTCTACCTTTTATTTGATACCAAATTTATAAAAATTGGTCCTCTACTTACAAAGTTATAAGAAGTTAAAGAAAAAACTTTTTTTACACACACATCCAACACAAAAAAATTTTAGCGAAAAATTAATTTCAAAAATTTTGTGTGTTCTACCAGGCGAACAGAATTGTGTAGCAAGGGGGTGTTTGGTAAAGTATTTTCTTTATCTTCTTGTAACTTTATAATGAAGAGACCAATTTTTATAAAATTGGTATCAAATGAAAGCTACAAACATGTACTTTCATTCTCAATGTAAATATCAAAATTTTTGCCACGCCCACTTTAAGATATTTAAGCAAATTAAATGTACTCGTATAACTTTGCTTGTTTAGCATCGATTTTCATAAATTTGGTAGCAAAAGAAAGCTGAACAACTGACAATAAATGACTTTTGGAATTTATTTAAAGAGATTTTCGAATTGTACGATTTTAATAAGAAAAATAAAATAATTTTAATAAATTGCCAACTGCATGCCATAGTATTGTTTGAATAGAAGAAAATACGCCATAGTTTAACGTTTCTCAAGTACATACAGTGAGCGTGAAAAGAAACTGTACACTATGGATAAAATTCGAACAATTACCAAGCTGCCTGAAAATATTTGACAATATTTTGAAATTTTTTGTATTTTTTTTGGTTTCAATTTTAAAATAAAAATAACGGTAATTTATTAATTTATATTTTTTTCTAATGTACAGTTTCTTTTAACGCTTACTGTATATACCAGCTGTCAGTAATAATATTTGAACCAAAAAAACCCTTGAAATATAAAAAATGTTAAATTATATTGTATAATTCGTTTTATTTGTTTTTTTGTTTATAAAAATATATCTTAACAATAGGAAAATTGTACAAACAAATAAAAATAATGCCAATCAAACTAAAGTTAGATACATATTATTTTTTGTATAATAAAAATAAAAAATTAATAAAAAAAACCATAATAAAAATAAAATACTAACTGTAAAACCTTAAGAATATAATTACTTTAAAATGGGCATTAATTAGGATCCAACTAAAAATATGTCATCTTGTTAATGATTTTTGTTAATACTACGCCATGAAGTGTTTAATTATATTGTATTAAACATTCTAATTTATATAAACATACAGTTAAAGAAAAAAGTCTACATACGGCGATGGTTTTTATCAAATTGAAACATTGTTTAAGGCAGTTACAATTAATAACGTTTGATGACAAAAACGAATATAAAAAAGAAGTTACAGTAGTCTAGTAGGCAGTGCGTTGTCTTATAGACGTAAGGTCACAGTGCCAAACCCAGGTCAGACATTAAAACGAAATTTGAAAAAATATTTCTTTGGCGAGTTCCACTCAGCAGATTTCTGGCAAAAGCTCTGATAGGATATAAAATTTCCATGAAAAGTTTCTCAAAAATCCATCCTTCGGAGTCGACTTTAAACTGTAGGTTCCGCCACTCATGTATAAAATTAACGCACACAACATCAGTGGTGTGAGAAGCTAGGTCGTATTGCTGACTGAAGGGCTGTAATGACAAATTATATATGTACATATGTATGTATAACCTAGAAATTACAAGAAAAAAACAAAAAAATTACGCCATTGTACGTAGACTTTTTTCTGTAACTGTAAGCGTCAAATGAAACTGTACATTAAAAAAAATATACATTAATAAATGACCGTTATTTTTATTTTAAAATTGTTTCATCAACAGTTTTTAAAATTGAAACAAAAAAATGTAGAAATATTTTTTCGTGTACTCTCTTTAGTTGGTAAAAGTTGAGCTAAGTGATTGTTAGAATTTTATCCTTAGTGTACAGTTTCTTTTGATGCTCACTGTATATGTATATAACATATTTAAAATTTAGATTTTAAATTTTGTTTTCTGCTTGCCAAAATGGCTTCTTTGTATTGTATCGTATAATATGTATGTATATGTACACATGCTGTATTGTTATCTATTATAGGACATACAATATACGTATATTTAGATTGTTTGTATAGGAATTTCTTGATAATAATAATTACTCTAATATGGTAATAATGATAAGTACACAATAATATAATTAATAACTTATTAATAATAATTTAAATGAACATGTTCGATCGAATCAATATTTAAATTTTTAAAAATGCCTCTGATATTTTGCTCTTTTTCCCATTCCTTTCGAATATCATTTCGAATTGCTGCCAATGATGATGACCAATGAAGGAAGAACATTTAATTTAAACAACACAAGGAAATACTATTTTATTGTTAACAAACGTGATAAACGTTATTTTTATCTACGTATACAAGGCTCACATGTGCCTGGTCTTACATAGGACGGATGGCATTCGGGGCATTTGGGATTTTCACCATACCAGTGTAAATGCTCTTCAGTATCGAGTCGTCTATCGGGAATTTTCAATTGGAATGAATTATAGACATCAGCATCAAAGTAACCAGTACGGCCAGCATTTTCTAAGGGGAAGGCGTATTCAGGCACTGATAGATCTTTGCGTATTTGAAAAATGTCACTTGGATTTCTGGCTGTAGATGTACTACTTGATGTTTTAGTTGTGGAAGTAGAGGCTCTAGTGGGTTTGGTTTCTGTGCCTCCAGTTGGTTGGCCTGTCTCCTTTATGGACCTAGACGTAGGTGACTTGGAGGGAATACTTTGTTTGGCATCGGTTTTCTTACTAGAATTATTGCTTTTCTTAGTTTGATCAATGCCAAACGAGGAGAAAGAGCTAAACCCATTATTCGTACTGATGGAATTGTAATCGATAACCGTATCAGGATATTCCCTACCATCTACGCCTATAGGTGCTTCAAGTTTAGGTGGTTCTAAACCATCTGAAGGTACTTTCCATTCATAGTAAATGGGTGGTCCCTGTGTGGTTGCCACATCATGGGTTATAAAGTCTGCTAGGGGTGGCAGTAATTGTTTTGAGGGCTCTTCATATTTTTTACTGCCACGATCTGCTTTAGCTGTTGTACCGTTTGTATGAGCTGGTGGTCTGGGTGTAGGTGGCTTGAAGCCTTGAGCTGGTGCCGGCGTTCTTATCTCTTTGGTCAGTTTGGAAACATCAAATCTGTTGACATTATTTAAATTTGTGCCCACATTTGTTGTTGTACTGGCAAACGAGGAACGAGTAAACGGTTTACCGCCTACTGTTGTTGGTCGTGTGGGTGCTTTCGTTGTAGTTGTACTCGTGGTAGCCGTTAACCGTGTTACAAACGGTGATGCTGTTGAAGGCCGGTAAGTGGGTCTGACGGTGGTTGTAGTGCTGGTAGTAGAGTCTTCCAAATTATATATGGGATATAATAAGGGAGGCTCATAGATTTTCGATGGTACTTTAATCTTTGGATTCAATGTAGTTTTTCTAGTGGGTGACAAAGGTTTCGCCGTGGTAAAGGCATTATTATAATTGCTGTTGAATGTCGGTTTATGTAAAGTGGTGGTGGCCTTTTGTGGTGTCTTGGCAAAACGGTCTTCGGCCGAATTGAAATCGGCTGAAGTGTTGTAGCGTGTGCTGTGGCTAGTGCCCAAATCATCATGTTCAAATTGCAAGTGGTCATCATGGCGATTGTGTAAGGCTGCCACATTATTGAATTTCGTCGACTGATTTCTCGTGTTGGCGGTGGGTCTTAAAGTCGAAGGTTTTCTCGTTGTAGTTGTCGCCGCACTGGCTGTGTAATATGTTGAACGTGTTGTAGCTTTGGTTGTGCTTTCCTCCGACACTTGAGGCTCATAAGCTGGCGGTAATATTATACGACTGGGAGGCGGTATTTTCCATCTCTGTTGATTTTGATTCGTTTGCAATGACTTTTCCTTATTCTTCTGGGCAGTCATATCGTAGATTTGATTGAGTACTGATGAGAGTGACTAGAATAGAAGAATAGTTTTTGAATGAAATCGAAATACAAATAAAATATATCATCAGTTGTTAAGATTGTTACCTTTTGATATTGATTACGAAACGACTCTCCTGAATAGTCGGGAGCATAGGGGCGATCCAAAAGATCAGGTCTTGGTGTGCGTAAACTATTTTCTTCATCGTTAACGAATGGCTTATCACGTTGACCTGCAAAAGTGAATTATATTTTAGGAATATTTTTTTATTTTTAAATTACAATAAATAAATAAGTAAATAACAACAATTTAAACAATTTTAATTAGAATAAAAACATTAAACACTGAATGAACTTAAATGGAAGAATATAAGTACATATGGACTGACCTATTAATAAATTCGCAGTATAATCACTTTCCGCTTTAGAACAGTTCACCATATACCAGTGATCACATACAAGCATACGCTGCTGAAAGAGTGTTGTATTGGGGCATGAGTAGCTAAACTGTCGTCCCACACCATCACACATATGATAGACCTTTAAGAAATCAATGATTGAAAACAAAACATGAATAAAAAACAGAATTTTCCATGACAAATGACAAATTCATTCATTTACAATTTGTGGTGGTGTACGTACCTGACAACCAGTTTCAATATCGGCATAATAGCCAGATGGCCGTCCAGTACATGAAAATGATGTCTTCTGAAATATACGATGAGCACCAATTGCATTTTGGCTCTGAAAGAAAAGAAAAAAAACGAGAAAAATATTAATTTTTATTGATTAATCGATTATTATTGTGATTTAATCATTGAAAAGAAATAATAAAAATGTATTCTAAATGACTAATAATACTAACGAACTAGCTTTTGAACACAGAAAATAATAAAAATACATGAAATATTGAGATTCGTCAAAAGATTAATTGTTACTGAGCTAGACTGTCAGCAGTGCAGTCAGAGATAAATCGCTCATTTGTAATAGATTTGGTTTCTTGCTGGAAAATGTGTGTGTGGGCTTATGGGCTATAAATAATACTTGAAAATACATAATACAGTAAAAGGAAAGGGCATAACCTCCCTTTCCAAATGCATTAATACTGAGAAAGAAACGTCATTCAAATTCTCTCACGCGCTATATAATCAAACAGTAGCCAAACAGAGGCAGCGATCACTTTAGATCTGAATAAGATTACAGTGACATGTTTAGATTATGCATGAGCATCTTATACGTTGTATGTATGTTGTTGCATGAATACAAAATAAATTAATGTCTACTCGATTTAACTTAATTCTTTGGCTTTTTGTTTCTATTTGCAACATGCAATAATTTTTTTCCAAATACAATACATCTCTGGTTTAATGTTTTTCTTTTCTTTGTTTTTGTTTTTTTTTTTTGAAAAGTTATTAAGACGCTTTAAAAGAATTGTATACGATATACTATGATATTGTAACTGATCTGGTGGCAACAACTTGTTTACTCCGTTGTATACATATACTCGTACATAGAAAAAAAAACTGATGATGTTGTCACTTGATATGACAACTGACAATAAACAAACATGTTATATTTAGCCATGTTATTTTCTAATTTAAGGGATTTTACTACCGATCTTATAAGAGTAACGATCACAATGTTTATGTGCAACCATACTACATAACATACATATTCATACATGTATACATATGCATACATATTGTATATGAAGTTTTCTGTAGTAACTGGGAATATTTTGAGAATCATTTTATTTGTTTTTCTTAATTTTTCAGAGGCTTGTATGAAAAACTTAATGAAAACAACAAGCGTTGAAGTTTAAAGTTCAATAAAATTATTTTCTTTTTTTTTTCTTTGTTTTGTTCGATCGTTTTTACAATTAATGACTGGCAATATGAGTTGACGAAAAATATGTGTGCAGCAAATAATCAATACCCAGTAAGCCAACTTTCGGCGACTTCCTCCAGCAGATTTCCTGCAAAAACTCTGAGAGCGAAATGAAATTGCCATGAAAAGTTTCTCAAAAATCTGTCGTTCCGGAGTCGACTTTAAACTATAGGTCCCGTCACTATTGTATAAAATTCAAGTTCAAACTCCAGGTCAGACATGTCCAACAAAACGAGATATGAAAAATTTTTTTTGGCGACTTCCTCTCAGCAGATTTCCTGCAAAAACTCTGAGAGTAAAATAAAATTGCCATGAAAAGTTTTAAAAAAATCTGTCGCTCGGAGTCGTCTTTAAACTGTAAGACCCGCCACTCATGTATAAAATTAACTCACACCACAAGATAAGTAGCGTGAGAAGCCAGGTTGTAATCCTGACTGAAGGATTGTAATGACAAAATCATGTATTCAATAAACCAAATATATTGTGTGACAATTTATGTATTTTGCCATGATGAAGAATATATTTCTAAGGAAACTTTACCTAGGAACTCCTTCCGCCATATTTTGAATTCTTCGGGGATTGCTTCGAGTGGCAGTTAAAGAAATTACATAATCAGGATTACGACCTAGCTTCTCACACCATTTATGCTGTGTGTGTTAATTTTATACATGAGTGGCGGGACCTACAGTTCAAAGTCAACTACAAAGGACCGATTTTTGAGAAACTTTTCATGGCAATTTTATTTGCTGTCAGAGTTTTTGCCAGAAATCTACTGAGAGAAAGTTGCCGCAGAAATATTTTCATATTATCGTTTTGATGTCTGAACTGGGGTTAAAGAAATTAATACAACGTAAACATCGGAAGAAAGATTGTTTCAACAATACTTTCACTTTAATTGTAGAATATCAAACATTGTTTTGTGTACTTAAAATGTATTGTATTTCGTTATTGTAAAATAAAATTGAACAAAAATGTTCGTTGGGTAAGTAAGTAAATTTAGAATAATGTTTGCCTATGTTTACAATTGATTACACAATCTTAAATCGTTAATAACTTTACATCTTACGTATGCAAGTGATGAATTTAAACACAAATTTGCAATTTATGGGTGTAAAAAAGCAAAATACAACAAAACAAAACAAAATATAAATAAACAAAAAACCAACAGTAAATTATTAAATATGTCAACAATATGTATTCAGATTTGCCATGAATGCTGAAAGAGGTGTATGAGAATGTGAGATAAGTTCAGAAAGTAAATTGTACAGTTGTATGGGGGGATGGGATCCTAGTTGGATAGGAATGATAAGGTTAAATTTGATATCTTTTAGCAAAGCCCTGAATTATGTTTAATATATTTGCAGTGGATCCAAAAAAAATTAGGGTAGTACTGGTAGTAACAGAGCTTTAGCCGTAAACGGAAAATATCGGTTGGGCCATCTAACGGTTTAAATTTGAACCAAATTTATTTCGCATCTCTTATTCTATTCTGTCACAAAATTCAGTATATTATTTATTTTATTTGAATAGATTTACGCTTTAACAACGTTGGGATTTATTAGGCCAACGAGAAGCTGAACGATGATGTCGATTTTGCCAAAAAAAAACATTTTTTCGGATGTCATTTCTTGGTGGGTACGTTAATAAGGAAAATTGGCGTATTTGGGGCTCAGAAAACCCACACGTTGTCTTACAAAAGCTAATGCACCTATTACGAGTGACTGTTTGGTCCGTCTTGTGTAGCGAAGGCAACATTGGCTCATATTTCCTTGAAAATGTGCACGGCGTAACTATTACGGTGTAACATCCTTGGTCGATCGCAGTTAAAAGGTGCAAACACTTGACAGCAAAGCTTGCATCTGTTTTTGATGAATTATCAAAGAATAATCCTCTATAGAATACGGCTAAAAGGAAATTTTCTTCCGTCTATAATAAATAATTTGTGAAAATTGAATCTTCTTCCAGCACTTTGCCAATAGGGACGAGAATTTCCCGAAGAAAATTGTATAGCAGATTTACCATTACGGTTATGATTACAATAAACAAAGTTATAATGCAATAACTACAGTAATAATAAAAGAGAACATACAACCCCTTAGCCAGGATTACAACCAAGTTTCTCACACCACTTACATATGTTGTGTGTGTTAATTTTTATGCATGAGTGTAAATAAATATTTTTTAAATAAATTACAAATTACTACGAAATTAAACATTACTGAACTTGTTTATTTGTTTATGTTTTCATTAATAAATACAATTATTTTACTCTTAGCACAAAACAAAACCTTAAATGCTGTGTAACAGCTGGGAGAAGATGTGCTTATTAAACATTTGACCAATGCAATCACAAGCCGAAATAGCTCAGTTGGGAGAGCGTTAGACTGAAGATCTAAAGGTCCCCGGTTCGATCCCGGGTTTCGGCATTGCTTTTTTTATTTCATTTTTTTTTTTGTTATTTAGGCATTATTTTTATTGCTTTGATTTTGTGTAAAAAAATTATTGTTTAAATCAAATTTGATTGAGTATTGCTTCATAAATAATATGAAAAAAAAAACAAAACCACCACAGTTAACGATCTAAGGCGCAAATCTGGTTGCATGCCAAGCCTTAAAAAATCTGTTTTTATTCTTATTTTTTTTTGAAATTCTTCTTAAAACAACAAACATCGCATTTATCGCATCTACTATCTGCTTGGTAAGCACTTTTAGACATTTTACCTTGAACTTAAAAAAATATTTGAAAAAAATAACAAAAATGTTTTACAAAATATGAATGAAGAGAAATACGACTGGATGAGGCTACACGTACATGTGCTTCTCTGAAGGTTATACGATTCCATGTAAAGTTCTTAACTTTTTATCTATGAAAGAAGAATGTTCATGTATTTATTGTAAACGAATAAAATGCAGTTTTCTTTTAGATTTTCAATCTTTTGGTATTCTTGTAGGAAATACTTGTTGCATTTTAGCAGATTAGAAATCTATTTAAAGAAGATTAAAAGACCGTTTTTTTAATAATGAATTCAAAACACCAAGATTTTTGTATAAAGTTTACTTAAATCATATTTGATTACATTTACTTGGATGGGTTTAATGATTTATATGGGTCCATAAATTAAAAAATTTCAATTAATTATTTCCTACACATTAAAACACATTCTTTCTCAAACAGGAAATCTTTTAATTCTATTCTATTTTGTTCTTATTTTTAATTTTTTGTTGATGTAAGTTTACTTAGTGTAAAACTAAAACAATTTAAATGTTAGCCTCTCCTTAAAATTATTGTATAGAATTTTATACAGTCGTCTATGCAAAGAAATAAAGAAAGAAATAAAAAAAATATAACAATCAACATCAACACAATATCCCTTATAAAGAACAATGAATGATTTTTTTTTATTTTGTATATTTCTTATTAATTAAACGATACTCTATGTGACATTTTATTTAAAAACAAAGAAACAAACAAAAAATAAATAAATTTATAAATAAAATTGCGTGTTTGGCATTTGCCATAACATGAATGACAGTGTGAAATCAATTCTGCAGCATTTACTTAAGCATGCTGCATAATTATGTATTACGCTTAAAACGTTTGACATTTAAAAGTCAAAATTGTGCGTAAAATAGTTTTTGTCATGCAATAATCAACAACAACAAAATAAACTTTCTATGCTCAAAGAGTATTTTTCATAAGTTATCTGAAGTCAATGCAAAAGGACGTAAGTAACAACGCAAAAAATGTTGAATTAAAGGCCATTTGAATTTCGTTAATATAGGGTCATATAGTTTAGTGTAGTGCCTCACAATCAATCAAAAACTCGACTTTGAATTTTTTTGTTGCAATCCTCTTTTGCATTTCAGGAGACGATATGTACATATGTATCCACTGTTATGTATACATGTAAGCAATGCAGACCAATTTAGTGTTTCACATTACATAAATATATTTACATGGGAATTAATGGACATTGCCACATGGAGCAAAAAGAAAAAAGTATTTATCAGAAGTTTTGGCTTTTCCGATGAATTTATTTCTGATTTTTTTTCATTGTTCCTAACACAGTAAATTATTAAGAATAATTATATGTTATTTGCTTCAAAAGGGTAATAGGTATCGACTTACTCATGACATACACTCAGCCACGAAAGTATACATACGGATAACAAATTTCAAACATTTTTTAACTAATCCGTTTTCGTTGAAAATCTTTGTAATTGTGTGACAACTTTCCTCGATTTTAAGACGGTCTTGTTTAAAAAATTTCTGTAATTTGTTAACTTTTGTGGGCCTGATGTACACTTTTGTGAGTCTGCACAGGCCCACAAAAGTTAACAAATTTCAGAAATTGTTTAACCAATCCGTTTTCGTTGAAAATATTCATAATTGTCTGACATCTTTCTTCGATTTTAAGACGGTCTTTTCAATTTGGTTCCGAAATTTGTGAAATTTGTAAATCGGATGCACACCTTTGTGGGCCTCTGCACAATTCAGTTCAATTTCAGAAATTTTTTAACCAATGCAAAAGACCGTCTTAACATCAAAGAAACAATAAAGATTTTCAACGAAAACGGATTAGTTAAAAAATTTCTGAAATTACATATATAATTGGTCATTACAAACCTTTTAGTTAGGATTACGACCTAGTTTCTCACAACACTTATGTTGTGTTTGTTAATTTTATGCATGAGTGGCGGGACCTACAGTTTAAAGTAGAATCCGAACGCCAGATTTTTTTTTTGAGAAACTTTACATGGCAATTTTATATACTCTTTGATAAGTTCATTGAAAAAATCTAGGATTTACTGTCCGAATTTTTTCGAAAAAGTGTCACGTTATATTGCAGCTGCTCTATTATGTTGTAATTTTTGGTAATTGATTTGCCTGCATAAACGCAACAGTGTAATCAAGCCCTAGGTCTCTGTGCAAGATTTTGCTGTATGAAAAATATGAAAATCTTTAAGATAAATAGAGAGAAACTCACAAAGCTGTATGAAAAATATGAAAATCTTTAAGATAAATAGAGAGAAACTCACAAAGCTGCAGGAGGCATGGCTGATGATGATAGAAACATTGGATAAGCTTTGTATAAAAAATTTTGTGGAGATAGAATATGTCCTATACTAGAACGAGTCCTATACTTGCATAGGAGAGTAAATAATGCACAAAACAAGGAAAAAACAAATTTTTGACGACATTTTTTGGACTCGTTAAATGAGACCTTGATTTGTATGTATTGCATGGATATTTTTAAATGCATATAAAATATATTAAATTTAAATCAAGGCGAATTCATATAAGGTGGTGGTCAGCTCATGTGAGTGCTTTTTTTCAGTACACATAAATATCAAATATATTTTTGCGTACATTGAGCAAAAAATTACTTACACTTACTACCTCGAAATAACTTTTGAACAAAAAATTATCTATAAAAAGAAATTTATTGAGTTCGCCCTCATTTAAATCTTAAAATAAAATTAATGTATAAAAAAATATAATTTAATCGGCTTTAAAGTATTTTAAAGCTAAAGCCCATGGATTATTAACACGTTGTATGACAAATTATTATATTTTTCAATTACAAAAAGAAAACCAAACAAAATATGTCATACATAATATGAGAATTAATAAGATTTCGTTATTCGTAAATAAATTCATTCACCTCAAATTTTTTTCTATTAAAAAAAATTTAAAGTAAAAAAAATATATCAAGTGTGGTGGTGTTTTTTTTTCTTTTGAATATTAGTTATGCTATAACGGCTGCCACAAAGTTAATAATAGGGCTTGTAATAGACCATTTACAATAGAAGCGCAATGTAAATGAAATGCAAACAATTTAATTATATTTTAAACGGCGGGGGTCTTAACTTAGACGCCCAACCAATCAACTTCACGGTTCACATACTTTAAAAAGAAAAAATTGTTAATTATGGCGGTAAACAATTTGTTACTAAAACTTTTTCAGTCGGCCGGTCATCAATGAAAGCCAATTAATTAAGACTGAATTATGCTAAGCTGACTTCATGTGTTATTTTGAAAGCAAAAGAAGGCAAATATTAGGCAAATTCAATGTGGGAAATTGGTTTTCTCTTTTGTTTTTGTTTCCAATTTGTATGAAATTTTACTAATTTTTTTAGATTTATGTTCGGCGATTTTCTTTTAACCTTCACCTTAATTTCAAAAGATTTTCTTCAAAAGTACAATGCTTTACACGGCCAAACAAAAGTTTGATTCTCAAAATTCATACTTGACTGAATACAAAATTTAAAATTCACACAGCCAGCAGATACTCACTCCCCTGCTCACAAAAAAAAAAATATTAACTTTTAGATACTCTGATAAACGTATGTACACACATACATACATATGTATGTATTGTAGTATTTTTAGAATAATTACAAATGTTTTGTTTTCACAATAATTAAACGTATTTTTTTCTGTTTTCCTTTTTTTTTTTGCTTTACAACTTAAGGGCATTAAAACATTAATTTTAATACTTTGTTTTGTTTTGCTTTGTTGTTATTTTCTTTGCCAATTCTCATAATGTGAAATTAATCTCTTAGTAATTAAAAGTAAATAAAAAAATGTAATGCCTTTAAAGAAAAATTATCACATTTTCAAGTTTATTTTTAAGGTGTTAAGGTGTTTGTAAGAATGGTCATTAATATGGTATTATAATAGGCGTTCTTTTCATTTTTATTGTAATTTGAAAAGTACAAAAAAAAAATTAAATAAAATTAATGAATTTTCAATACAGTCAAAGAAAAAAGTCTAAATACATCGCGGTATGGTGTTTAAGGCAGCTACAATTAAGAATGTTTGCAGACAAAATTGAATGTAAAAATATAACCTAAAAACTATTGAAAAAAAACAGAGAAAAATACGGTGTATGTAGATTTTTTTCTGTGACTGTAGTTCGTAAAATATTTTAATCCTTTTTACAATTTAATTTTAATGATGCTACTTTAACCACCAGAGAATTTCTTTAAAAAAAAAGGACAAATGTAAGAAAAATACCATCACTTTGTAGGCATTCATATGAAAGGCAAACCCATGTGACAAAATGTACACACAGTTACTAAAGTATACATACGGTTAAAAAATTTCAGAAATTTTTAAACTAATCCGTTTTCGTTGAAAATCTTTATAGTTTCCTTGATGTTAAGACAGTCTTTTGCATTGGTTAAAAAATTTCTGAAATTGAACTGAATTGTGACTCTGCACAGGTCCACAAAGTTTTACATCCGATTTACAAATTTCACAAATTTCTGAACCAATGCAAAAGACCATCTTAAAATCGAAGAAAGATTAATTTTAAAAAATTTCTGAAATTTGTTATCCGTATGTATACTTTTGTGGCTGAGTGTAGATGTAAAATTGTAAAAATTATTAGAATTTTCTATTGGATTGAGAGTTAGGGAGTCTTCCATTTCGATTGTGTTTGTTTTTTATTCTACAAAGACTAAGTAATTTCATTGTACAGAACCTTTCGAAAACCTTTTCGTCAACGTAATATTTTTGTAATTTAAAAATCAAACATGTGATCGATCGAAATCTCTAAACAATTTCAAAATTCAATTCCATTTTTACCCAAAACAATTGTTAATTAATTTCCTGGTTATAATTTCTTAATAAATATAATAATACAGACAAAATGAAAAGAAAATACAAATCCCAGCTTAAATTAAATTCCAAGTCTAAATATAAAAAAAGCTAAAAAACGTGATTTTAAAAAGATTCAAATCAGTTTTTGCACGTACAATTGACAAATAAATTATGAACCATAAATACTTTACATTGTTTTTAAAATGTTTTATTTTTTTTTTGCCAAAAGCATTAAAGTTTGAAAGTGCAATAATTTAATGGAGAAGGCTCTTCTTTTTTTGTCTCTAAACCTTTCATGGATAATTAATATTGTCGTTAATAAAACTAGGAAATTCGAATCACTTTATAAGACCTTCAGGCCTTATGCATATTTTATAAGAAAAAAAAAACATTTTTTTGTCTTTCAATTATAAATAATTTATAAATGACTACATGATTAATTGATTAAAATATTTGCATCTATTTAATCGTAAAAATTCAATTGATCGTGAACTGAGCTTTAGGAAAGCTGTAATTAAATTAAATTGATAAAATTATCAAAAAAAAAAGACAGAAATTAATATGGGGAAAGAGAAATATGCAGATAAAACGTGATTTTATTAAAACGTTACAGCTACACGTTTTATGGGCTTGAAAAATGACTTTCCAATTAAGCGACATTTGTTAATCTGAACCCCGTATTTTCAGTAAAAGGAGAAGCAGATGCATATACAGTCAAATACAATACATACTATATACAGCGGTGTATGTAGTCCTTTTTCCCGGTGATTTTTATCAAATTGAGCAAGGTGTTACAGCGTTGTTTAGCGCTGCTACAATTAGGAAATTGGCGGAAAAAGAGGTGTATGTAGACTTTTTCTTTGACTGTATGCACGGTGGACAGCAAAAGTCTTAATACGTAATATTTTAGCAATTTCATGAATTTTAGCCAAAAGTTTGTATAAAAATTTAAGTTTTTTATATTCATTTTATTAATTTATTTCTGTTTTATTATAAAACAAACAATTTTTTTAATGTTTTTCATAAAACAAGAGAAAAATAAGGAAAAGATTCAGATGACTCCATAGGTACTGTCAAGGAGAACCCTGAGTAAATTTAAAATTCAAAGTCCTAATATATGAAAATGTTATCCCTTGTATTTAGTAGAATAACCCTTAAGGTCAAGCATTTCATTTAACCCATTTGGAAATGAATGTACAAGTTTTGTTTAGTGTTTCCGGTTGACTTTTGTTTGAGGTTTAGCGATTACGTAACCGTTCTTTCAAATGATCTCCTAAATACTTTCTTGAATCATATCGGGATTTTGTGCAAGAGTTTTAAGCCTATGGGGGCTTTTTTGTTAAAATATATTGCCGTACTAAGACTTTTGCTGTCCACTGTATATACATACTTACGATGTATTGTTTACAAAACATAAATTCAATTTTTTACCCCAAAATATATCATATCTTCTGCAATAACTTATTGTTATTAAATTAGCAGTTAGTGTCAATTGATAAATTGATACTTCAGGATACCAATCAATTTCAACATTTTACGGAAGCATTTACAACGAAGGAGAGATTATTTTCTGTCAGCAGCAAGCATGTTATCTTTCACTGTAATTAAAATATTACCGTATTCATTGCAGCAAGGCCTTAATTAGCATTAATTACATATTTAAGAAATTATAAAAAAAAATTTTTTAAAAATGTGCGAATGATTTGTTTCATCAGCTGCTGTTAATAATATTCATTAAAATTCCTTTATAAATAATTTTTTACATTTGTTTTTCGCATCTTTTTTTGTGCCCCTCTCTCTCTCACCCTCTTTATTTACATACACTCTTTAATTTGCATTAAAAATTATTCATTTTCACATTGTTATTATTATAATTAATACGTTATTTATTTGCATAATTGCTTGTTTATTTAGTAATATATGTACATACCTAAAGAAAAATACAAATTATTTTATAAAATATTGACCCACCTGAGCATTTATGCAGAAGTTGTGATAACAAAGTAACAGCCACAGTAGCACGGTGGCCATAAACCAATTATGATTTACCATTGTGATGTTGTTATCTAACAAAGAGCTGAAATTAAAAGAAAATAAATAATTAATGAATTTTATCATTTTAAAAATTAAAAAAATTTAAAAAAAATTAAGACTCGCCCGAGCAGGGACTTGAACCCTGGACCCTTGGATTAAAAGTCCAATGCTCTACCGACTGAGCTACCCGGGCACATGGTTTCACATTGACAAATGCTTTATAGGAACTGTAAACAAGTTATAAAATAAACAAACCTAAAGTATATGAATCATTTCGTTAGAAGTTTTGTGTGCGTTGACTTTTTTATTTTGAGAACAATGTATGTATCTGGAAAATCTATTCGCAAGTTTCTGAATACATTCTTACAATCAAGGTAAAAAGTTTTCAGACATGGTTTTATGTATTTTGAGCCAATACGCATGCGAGAAATATTTGCTCGAAAATTGATTGCAATTTCGTTGTACATAAACTCTTGTACGGTCCAGTATTTTTATTTAAAATTTCTCTTGAAGCATAATTTCTGTTTCTTAGCGTAGAATCTTTAATTAGACGGTATAGGACGGTATATAAAGTATAAATAAATCGTTTTTTTTTGTGTTCAGTACTAAAATACTATAGGTTAACTTTTCTCCTTTATTGCTTTAGATTTTCTCGGTTTATATTATGTTCAAATATGCACTTTTATTGAGTCAATATTCGGTTTATTTAGTACAATATTTTAAGTGTTTAGGCATAATATACGCAGTTCAGCTTATTCAATATTCATTTGACCGCTGGTAAACAAAACATTTTTGTTTGTCGTTGTTGACATTTATTTGAGTTGTCAAATATCAATAAAAAGTGTTCGCTTAATTGTAATATGCTCACTAAAGACACTCAATATTATAACAATTTTCGTATTTGTAGCGCAATTATTAATTGAAACTTAATTTTATTGCGATTTACGCCATAAAGGTACATATCTGAACACCGTATTATTGTATTTCTCTTATTCTCTAATGTATGCCCGAAATTTATTCTAAAAGTTAGTTACACTCTTTGCGAGCAAACAATCGTATATACATACATATGTATGTCGAAGCGAATAAATGAAAGGATAACATATTTTTATAAGAACTGCTGTATTAAATTAGTTCGCTTTTAAGGTAGAGAAAATAAAAACCGGGATTCATCTAAATTGCACTAGTTTGGGGTGCCACACAGTTTATTTTCCCATAGAGCAGGACATTTATAGAGAAATTTATTCATTCTCATCTAAACTCCTATTTATTTATTTATAAATTAATGTTTATGCAAGTTATTCGGAACTGAGCAACTAGACCAGAATATCTAGTGGGAGCCGAACTCATCAAACATCTATTAAATCATAATCTGATAGACTATATGTGCTGTCATACAACGTTCAGTCATAATTACATTATGGTACTCCTGCCAAAAGAGTTTCAGTTCTCTTCTACAAATGTCGACATTGATTGATGCAAAGAAAGGAGGGGCATGCACCAAACTTCAAAGTGCTACCGAAGAGCGGAACAGTCACACAAGGAGTCATACTGATTTCTCCTACAAGACCATAATATGGGCACTCGTCCGCAATACCATTTCAACAGTTATCCAAATGACTTCAAATTGGGGCCCATAAGCGAATGTAATGTTGGTGTTGAGAACTAGAATGAACCTCGCTAACCTATCAAAAACTTAAGCTTTTACCTGGAGTGTAGTGCAGTCATGATATAATCTAAAAGAGATCTAAAGGTCAAATTCTTTGGAATCTGTACAAAGTTTTACATCAGTTTTCTCTTCTTTCCGAAGGGCAGACTCCACAGTCTTACCTTTTCTGAAAGGTATTCTAATTCTATAAATCCAAGAAAACCAATCGAGAGTATCAGAGGAACTTGCTTTCTAAGTTTTAACGCCGGTTTCACAGAGAGAAAGAAAGAGAGAAAGACTTCCGTGGCAGGACTGCAGACTGAGCCGGGAGGTGAACCTTATGGATTATGGAATTATAAGAAAATCTGTTTCTTTAAAACCGTGAGCGTCAACTAGTGTCCACTACCACACACCCAAAATTTAATTTACAAAACCCAAAGGTCCTATGCCTGTATGAAAGCTGGACACAATAATGTCTAAGTATTTGGGCTCCTTACATACATATGTATGTACATACATAATTGCTCATTACAACAGTCAGGATTATGGCCTAGTTTCTCTGACCACTTACATATGTTGTGTGTGTTAATTTTTTATACACGGGACCTACAATTTAAAATCGACTCCGAATTACAGATATTTTCTGAGAAACTTTTCATCTCAATTTTATTTGCTCTCAGAGTTTTTGCCAGAAATCTGCTGAGAGATTTGGGCTCCTTAGGAATTTGAAAAGTAGTACCTTTTAATTTTGTTGTTTGTAATTTATTCTGAAATTTATACATTCTAGTAAAATGAAAGAATGGGTGGAAATGGTTCTGCTTCCACAGAAGAACAGACAACACATCACACTGTGGCGTACTATTCCATGTCCTTACAATACTCAATTTACTGTCTATTTTTGATTTTTTTACATATAAACTTACAAATGTAAGCGATATTTATGTTTGTAGTGATATTTTGCTCTTTTTCAGATGCAAAATAATTTAGATGCCCCATTGAAGATAAAACAAAGCGATGTTATTCATCACAGAATTAATTCTACAACAAATTAAGTTTCAGAAGGGAAAACCAACAACAAAAAAGCATGACATTCTCTAAGAAAAGTACAATTAAAACACAAATTAACTGTGACAGTCTTTAGACAGGTGCAGTTTTTATAGGTTGTGGCTGTTTGCGGTGGTATTCTACGTTTAATGTTTTCATTTTTTTTTTTTTTGTTTTCTTTCTCATCAAAGAACAATAGTCAATATTATAGAATGGATTCGAACGGAAATTTCAAATTTAACAAATTGGCTTAAAGCTATTTACAATGCTTTATTTATACGATTATTTAACCCTGGACGGTTACTGGTTCGTCGAATCCATGAAGCTCTATTACTCTTTATCATATAACTATTATATGTATGTTTGATCAAATTTCGCTCTTTTTTCAACAACGTTAGTTGACAATGAAAGCTTGCAGTTAGTAGACGAAACAAAATTTTTTTTGTTCGTCGATTCAACGAAGAGTAGCCTTACCATCCAGGATTAAAAAAATGGGTGGCCAGGGTACGTTTTTACTCACTACAAGCTTTCGTTATCAACCAACATTGTTGATAAAAGGAGCGAAATTTGGTCAAACATAAAAGAATTATATGATAAAGAGTAAATGAGCAAATGACCAATTAGGGTTAAAGTGTTTGTCAATTCAACGAAGAGTAACCTTAATGTACAAAAATGAAGAGTAACCGTCCAGGGTTAAATATAAATATTGTGTTGTTTCTCTTCTCTGTCTTTTTTTAAGCTTTTTGCACGATTCATTTGACATTTTCTTAAGAATCAATTCGTATTTCCTGAAATTAAATACTCAACCAAAAAAAAAAAAATACTTCAAACATTAAATTGCCATTAAATAAGTATAGCACAGCGTAAAATTAGTAAAACAAACATAAGAACACAAAAAATTATTTGTTTTGTTTAAATATTTAAATAAAATAAGAAAAAATTTTAAAATAAAGTTCATTAATCGTATGGGTATGGGTAATATATATTCGAATTTTTTTTCTCGGTTTTAATAAGATTAGAAACTAATTAAATAGAGATTATAAAAGGCATTGATGTGTGTGTACATGTATTAATAGACGGTTTGGAGATTCAGGTATAAGATCTTAAAGACGTACATTTAATGTAAATTCTAATTTTAGTACGCGATTTTCAATAACATTGTTCCACTAAAGCAAAAATACTTTCTTTTCTATTTCTCTCTAGGATGGAATGAGGATCTTTAAATAGATTTGGATTAATTAAAAGATTCTTAATTAAAACAATAGTAATTAAGAATAATTTAAGAAACAAGTTGATATTATTTAATGGACATGTTGCTCACAATATTATTCACAAGTACAAATATTTACTTTGACGACTGTCTGGTTTGTATACATATGTATAATTGACTCATGTTAGAAAATAAATAGAAATAAATGAGAGAAGAGGAAAAACATTTTAAAATTAATTATTCCCGCAATGCATACATAGGTCATAAATCTTTTTGTGAAAACAATAGTTCAGCAAATAGTTATAAAATTTAAAACAAACACTTTAAAAATGCGCTTCATTAAATACAAGTTTTTAATTATTGGGTTATACGGAAAGTAATTTCGTTTTTTCCCGCCAGAGAATTTAATTGTATTTTGTTTCGCACCCAACTTCATACTTAAGCCGTATAATTTTTATATGCTTTGAGAGCTCATATAGCAAGGCTTGTGTGTGAATTCCAATTAATTCTACGCAGTAGTTTTTGGTTGGTGCCCTTTTAAATATGGAGAGCGATGAGTAGGTAGTGTGTTGGCTTATTAGACGTAAAGCCAGGGTTCGAGCACCAGGCCAGACATTAAAACAAAAATACAAAAAGTATTTCTTCGGCGGCATCCTCTCAGCAGATTTCTGGCAAAAACTCTGAGAGTAAATAAAAATTGCCATGAAAAAAAATCTGTCGTTCGGAATCGACTTTAAACTGTCGGTCTCACCACTCATATATAAAATTAACACACACAACATAAGTAGTGTGAGAAACTAGGTCGTAATTCTGACTGAAAGGTTGTAATGACCAATTATGTATGTATGAGCAGCATTTTCGACACATGTATCTTACTGTTTTACTACAGAAAGGGTAAAAATGCTGTTCAAGCCAGAAAGAAATTGGCCGATATGTATGGAGAAGGTGTGTTGACTGACAGAACGCCAGTACCAGAACTGGTATGCAATTTTGACGTCGAAGATGCACCACGTTCGGGAAGGCCGGTTAAAGCTGATAAAGACGCAAAAAAGGCATTAGTTGATGCGAACCGGCGACTAACAACACGTGAGATTGGATTGAGGTTAAATTTATCAAATTCAGCATTTTATGACCACTTGATTGATATTATACGAAAACTGTCTTTCATTTCCACAAAAAAAAACCGAAATTACTTTCCGAACAACCCAATGTTTTTCGTTTTTTTTTTAATTTTCATTTCAGAAATTCTTCAACGATGACAACAAGTGCTGAAGATGTTTGACAAAATGACAGCAATCTGTCACAATTTCATATGAATACATCATTTGTAAAAATAAATAAAAAAAAAACAATTGAAATAAATCAGTGTGAACTTTATGGGCGATTCCATTACACAGTATTTGGTTTAAGTTAAGTTTAACTAAGCTTGAGTTTAACCACAAACCAACAATATAATGTTGTCATGACTCTGGAACATAATGAAGGCTTGATTTGAATTAAAATTTAAATGTTGCTTAAAATGAAAATAATGACAATAATTAAATTAAAAAGCTACAGTTGTAATGTAACTTTAAATCTTTTGTTTTAAATTTGAATGATGTTTTCCCATTACTAAACACCTGATTATTAAATGTTATTGTTATACAACGTTCAATAATTGTTTTCAATTTCTTTTGTGGATTTTCTTTAATTACAAAACAATGAGGCAGCAGTTATAACAAAACTTAAAGAAATTTAGCGTAAAAATAAATTTATTTTTGATTTTGTTTTAAAAGAGGCCCCATGAAGCCCTAAACAAAAAATAGCCTAGAATAGCGATTTACGATATCATTTTATTGGAATTATACTACTTACGAAACCTATAGTTCATGTAGTTCCAAAAGCAAGGAAGAAAATCATCACATTTGGATTTGCTAGTGATCAAACAGATCCTCTCTTATCTCCAGAATTTACTATAATTTCCAGCCTAAGCACGTTCAGGCACCAAGGGGATGTATGGGAATTTCCCGTTGTAGCAAGTAAGTCCGCTACTCAGTTTCCTGGAAACTAGGTACCCAAATAATGAAGGCAATTGCCTGTAAAAATAGATGACATACATGGACTAGCTGTAACGTTGATATGGCATTGTAAAGGGAAATTATGGCAACCTAACTGTACGAGTTTATCACAGTATTTTTGGGAAATAATCCGATAATTGGGCAACTATTCAAGAGCTATGGGTATAGCTCTGGCTTTCACCTAGGGCACACTGCAGCCCGTATGATTTCCAGATATTCAGGCCCCTTTATATGTACACCACACTCCCTGTTCCCATATAACTTAAAGCCGTTGGTGTGTATTTGCACAGAATTTGGTTGGAGAAGGTTGGAGAAACAAACTAAGAGAGAAGCTATTGTAGAAGAAAGAGGAATAGCAGGTGGACTTGGTAGTCAATCGGTAAATTTAAACTGACGAACGTTTGCTAAACAATTATATCACATACATACATAACATACATAATTGGTAATTACAACCCTTCAGCAAGGATTACGACCTACATGGCTTCTCACACCACCTATGTTGTGTGCATTAATTTTATAAAGGGTCCGCCAAACAACTTTTTTTTTTGAAAATGCCTTAAAAAAACTACCGAATATTTTCTCAAATTTCTGTTTTTATTTGAAAGTACAATCCTTCTGGTTAATAATGGAAAATAATTTCATTCAAATGGCTGCCTCGGCTGGCCATGCAGTAGCCTACACGATCGGTCCAATTTTTAAGCACATTATCGATTGTGTGCAGCTGTATTTCACCAATGGCTTCATGAATATTGTCCTTTAAAGCGTCAATTGTCTCTGGCTTGTCGGCGTAACACATACGAGTTACACAAATGAGTGGTGTGACCTACAGTTTAAAGTCGACTCCAAACGACAGATTTTTAAGAAACTTTTTCATGGCAATTTTTTTTTGTTTTTGCCAGAAATCTGCTGAGAGACAGTCGCCGAAGAAATATTTTTTCATATTTCAAGTATAGTTTGTAGAAAATCACCAAATGAACTAAGACTAAATTATGTATGAAGCAAACAAGTCCGAATATTCTGTGCGTTGAGTCATGTGTTTTTTCTCGTCTCTTTTTAAAATGGCGCAATCACTCCTGAGTATTGCTCAGAAACTCCATCGATCATGTGAGCGATTTTTCTCATTTGTTCCAAGAACATTTCAACTATTGTAATGTTTAATTCATTGCCAATGAAAACATGTCTGTTTGTATGATATCATATCAAATAATCAATTGAATTTATACATCCGTCAGTATACAGTTTCAAATGATTTCCTGCTCCAGGAGGATGTACAAAAAATTTTTTTTCAGTTCATCATTTTTAATGAAATTGTTCTAAAATTAAAATTATTGATGACAATAACAGAGGGCGGGGGTGAAATATAGCTCAATTTACTGGCAAATTCTTTTAAGTGAAGACTAATTATATGCTACGGCACACGCATGTCTATTTTAATTTCCTTTTTTTTTTTGTTGATGAACTTTGTTAAAATTTTTACGTTTTTTATTTGGCAAATTTCTTTTATGGTAAATAAATTCGCAGGTAAATTATTAAAGATTATGGTCATCATGCTGACTGTTTGGCTGGCAGTTGGTTTGTGGCCGGCAGTCAATTCGCGGTGGGCTGGACAACATCGCTAAACCACAATTTTTTCAACACTTTTGAACACACAAATTAAATATGATTTTAACATTTTTATGTTCATGTTCTGTGGCAATTATTTAGCAATATTTCTTTTTTTAAAACGTTTCTCTTGTAGTTTAAATCTTAAAATCTTTTTGCTATACATATATCTTTATTACTTTATAACAAAATCAGAAAATCATTTTTAATCAACCGCCCTCAGCGGTTTAAGTTATTAAAACATTTAAATTATTTGCGGGAATTTTTAGGAAATTCTATGGCATAGTTTTTCAATTTGATGAATGAAGTCTTTTAAAGAGCTCTTCAACCATTCCAAGCATTCTTCAAGATTATAGCATTGCAGTGACATCTTCGTTATGTTCATCATAGTCTCTGTACAATATATTGTAAATTTGATTTAAAGATAGTCTTAAAGGTCTTTGCTCTTTGTGGTGCAAGCATTGTAAATAAATATTAGATGTGCAGCAACTATATACGTTCGTACATACGTACGTAGAGTCAAACAATTTTCAATCTTTAGATCATTAGAAGAAACGTGATTTAATGACTTTTTCTTACTTACTTACTCACTTACTTATGAGCATTTGCAGTGCGAATTAGCGAATGGGTTAACAGACATATGAATATGTACGAGTATTTGATTTGTGCTGTGCAAATTGAAATAAAAAGTATTTCTTATTAAACCATTGAATCATTTAATAGCAAAGTAAAGTTTCTATTTAGTGGCCTCTCTTGGAAATCATCTTTCTGCTAACATAACACGACTGAGTTTCAAGATTTTACTGTGTGTTATTCGTCTTGCAATAATCTTCCTCATATGCTTGAACTCTTGTGGATCTTTTCAATTTAATTTAAAACTTTAAGCACGTGCTGCAATAGAAATATTAATATTACGCTCTCAAACTAAATATCATTTGAAGATGTGTGATGCCATTGCTAAATAACTGTCATTTTCAAGTCGAGTTGAAACTCATTTTGAAATATTAACGTGCATTGCCTTTTAAATGAATATGAATTATTAACAAATTGCCACAAACATAATAAGTTTACAACAATTTATTACCAAATATGAACGAAAAAACGGTGTTTAGATAATAGATCTGTTTATATGATTTATTTTATATTTATAAACTTCCTAATAAAAAAGTTCTTTTTTGAATACGAGTAATAAAATAGTATTCCAGTCGTACTGCTACACGTTAGCCAATTTATTTGAAATTTTTAGTTTTAGAATAAATAGGGGTGCCCTGGTAGTCTAGTGAGTAGTGTGCTAGACTATTAGCGCCTCCCACCAGAGATTCTGGTCTGTGACACTACACCAAGCATGTTGTCAAAGTTACTCAGCTCGTATGTAATTAGAATATAATTTGTAATTGTATTGTAATTAATAAATAAATAGAATAAATAGTACGACAGTTAAACGACACATCCTGTGGGTTTATACTTCTCCAGACAGAACTGACACTTTATGTCATCCATCGGTTAGAACCTTTAGTGTGGATGCTTCGGATGGTAGTGTTTCGATAGAAAACCTATTATCCCACCAATGGTATCTTTTGCTATCTGTGCTGCCCATCTGCAAAGGCCCTACTAGTCGTATGGTCTAGCGTCGAGCTCATGCGCCATCTCATTGTGCTATATCGCCTTGACTTCTGTTTAGTTAGTTCTACAAAAGGACTTCCCTTTACTCGTCATTGCACTTAGTTCATCACATCCAGTTGTTGAAGATAATTAAAGTATTCTCCAACTATTCACTATTTCAATTTAACTCGAAACCAGATTTCTTCGTCTGGCCTGATGAATGTGCCTGAATCTTAGCTTGAAAGAGACCTTGTCATTTGCTCATTAGTACAGAGATGCTTGTATTAAGTTAAATAGTGTTTGATCCATACCAAAACTACGTTACGTCCCTGAGATTAAGACAAGCCTCTCCTGTTCTCATTTCCTGCGCTCAGACACATGACATGGAGGCTTATTTCGAAAGCAATTTAGTTTTATGAACACTAGCATATGCGACTCAGAAAGCTGCCTAAACCAATTATATGATCAGATTCCAGAAATCGCCGTAGTCTAGTAGGTAGTGTGTTGGCTTATTAGACGTAAAACCCGGATTCAAACCCCAGGTCAGACATCTCTAACAGAACGAAATATGGAAAAATATTTCTTCGGCGACTTCCTCTCACTCAAAACTCTGAGAGTAAATAAAACTGCCATGAAAAGTTTCTTAAAAATCTGTCGTTCGGAGTCGACTTCAAACTGAAGGTCCCGCCACTTATGTAAAAAATTAATACCCACAATCTGAGTGGTGTGAGAAGCTAGGCCGTAATCCTGACTGAAGGGTTGTAATGGCCAATTATGTATGTATGTATGATCAGATTCCACGATGAGATTTGCACAGGCTAGTTCTTCACAAATAAATAAGGGAGAGATAGTCTGATTTATTATGGCCTTATTAGTCGTAATCGGGTAGATTGTAAAACAATGGATGCCATATGCTTAACAATGATAGTAACAAAGCTACGGCAGAATTATATGGCCCGTGCTGCTATTCAAACTATCACTCCCTTATTTAAACCAATACAAAAATATTTGACTGTATTCGCATATGAAGTAAATAAGTAAATGAAGTAAATGAACCCAGGGTCAAATTGAATCTCTTGGTAAAAGACCCCATAATGATCTTACTGGTGTTCATAGACAAACCCTCAGCATCATGACAACAATCGAATAAATAAAAAAGAGCTTTTGATCATAAAGCAAGTTTTAGGAAAACAAAGAATAATTAAAACATGGGAGTATGTTCAGTCAGGATGCATGTATTAAAATAAAATGGAAATAATTTTTTCTTAATTTTTTTTTTAATTCTACACCATAGTAAATAGTTATACGATATTACAGCGAAAATTACTAAAATATTGGTATCCAAAATCTGTTTTAAAATCTTTTCAAATAAAAATCCAAATTCGAATGTAAGCCTAGCTGTTCACTTAAAGTCTATCTGTGGTCTGCCATTCACAACTGCTTATTATTTTTTTTTTATTTTTTCTTTATATTACATATTATGTATAGTGTTTAATTAACTATTTAATTAAACATTTTATTAAAACATTTTATTTTAATTTAAGTAAAACGCTGTTTAGTTAATCTTTCTTAAAACAAAACTTTTTTAATTAAATTTGAAAAAAAAAATAAAAAAATGAAATTAAAAAAGACAACTACTATAACAACAACAACATTAAATACAAACAAATCAATTATAAATTTTCTACATTTTTATATTTTATTTTATAAAAAAAATTTAAATATTTTTATTATTCGCATTTTGTTTATGTTTTTTTGTTTTGTTTTATTAAATTGTTTTTTATTTGTAAATAAAAGCCAATCAGAAGCCAAGAGAACAGAGTAATTTATATTCAAAATTTTATTACAAACCAGACATCTGTACGAATGAATTGAATTGAATATTGCACAGGATGATGCCGATATGATGACGAATAGAAATTAAATTTTTTTTCATTTGATAATGAACTTGTGTCATTGAACGACTGAACGAACGATCATGCGTGTTTATGTAAATACCATATGAATGAATGAAAAATGAAATTGTTTTCAAAAACAAGCTTTTAGAATATTTAACATCACCGGCAATTAAATCAAGTGTAGGAGTCTCAATTAGCAATTGATATTTTTTTGTTATTTTTCTCAAAATATTTCATTGAAATCATCCCAAAATAAATTCGTTATGGCAGCATCAAAGCAATTATACTACTTCTTATAATACAATAATAAAATAAATAATTCAAATAAAAATAAAAGTCGTAAAATTGAACAAATTATTGCATTTACAATGTGGGTTGGAAAGGTATTTAATTTTAAATATTTATTACCGTAGAGTAAATTAATTAATTTTAATTACTGCATTATTTTCGTGTACATCTGTCGAATAGTACGCTATAATTGGCATAATCGACTAATCGATCTAATGATAAAAACTTGTGACGCGTTAATTGAACTTGCGCCACTTTCAGTTCCAATGTTACGATTATATATCCATACATTGAATTAAGCTTAACATTGAAGTCTCATAAATGCTTATGCAACTGTTTTCGAAGTCAAAACAGTTTGTTTGTTACATAACGGACCATCGGAAAGAGCAATTTAAAAAAACTAGATCCTAAGCGCCTTGCCAAATGGTGACTTAACGAATGTCTATTACCATTTTCTGCAGTTTGCATCCGCATTTTATGTAACCAGCGTTCAGTTGGTTGTTTATATTTTATTAGGGAAATAAATAATCCACTATTTGCGTATTTATCAGCATATAACCAAGAAGTAGATATTGAGCACTGTTTTATGGCATACATATGTATGTTATTACAGCCCTTTAGTCAGGATTACGACCTAATTTCTCACACCACGTATGTTGTATATGTTAATTTTATACATAAGTGACGGGTCCTACAGTTTAAAGTCGTTTTCGAACGGCAGATTTTTGAGAAACTCTTCAAGGCAATTTTATTTACTCTCAGAGTTTTTGCCAGAAATCTGCTGAGAGAAAGTCGCCGAAGAAATATTTTTCATATTTCGTTTTGTTGGAGATGTCTGACCTGGGCTTTGAACTCTGGGCTCACGTCTAATAAGCCAACACACTACCTAATAGACTACGGCGACAACACAATTGTTTCTTAAGCGCAATATTAATTGGCATAAAAAAATCCGGCTTGTTTACTAATTAATTTTCTAGTAAAGATCAGCAATGAATCGTTTTTTGCTACTCATAAGCACTCATGAAATTTTGAATATACATACATAAGTGGGTCAACAGTGTTGAAATTTAACTATGAACTCTGATTCATTCGTACTCACTACAATGTTGATTTATAAGTACAGGTTGCAATGAGCATGCATACAACGTTGACATCAAACTCATACCATTCGAAATATGTTTGATTCATAAGCCTACTCATTCAGATTCATAACTTTAGAAAAATACTTAAAAATGAGTGAATAAGCAAAAAAGGCCGAGCAGCAAGCAGGGCAAACACACAACCTTTTAATGAGTATTTTAGTGTTCGTATGCAAATCATACTTATTTTGCGATTCTTGATGGAGAGTCCAAATCAACAACATCATGCGTATTGTTAAGTATGCAAATGACTAGTACTTCAAACTTTGTATATGATTAGAGGTTCCATGATATTAAAATAAGTATGAATGCGTATAAGTATCAGAAATTATGAGTATGATTCGATTCTACTCATCCTTTTGAATACTCATTGCTGATCTCTGGTTTCTACCATGTTGTAGTCCAAATCCAATTATTATTCAGATTGAATTGAAATTAGCGTAGCAAGAATTGTGTGGTGAGTATAACATTTTAGCTCTGGAATCAGGAAATAGATTCTCTTGTCATAGATATAGATGTTCTTGTCATAGGTAGTTCCTGTTTATTGTTACTTTATTCAGCTTGTGATTAAGTTCTGTTGCTGATTTATGTTCTCGTTGCCATTACTTTTCCCTTACCCGCTACAGTCCGGACTGTAGTGTGCACGTGTCCCTACGTAATGGGGACGAGCCCTCCGCGGTCGGGTGAGGGTGGGTTAGTGTGAGGCCGGGGACGTTCGAATTGACTGCAATAAAAGGGATTATTTTTGTTATTTTTTAAGATAGGATATCTTGGTGAGATAAGAAAGCCTTGGTGCCCAGCATAATTTTTTGATTTGATATTTTTTATTCGTTTAAAATCATTTCAAAATTATAACACACTATATTTATGTATGTACATATAAAATATAATACTTTTATTGCTACATACATACATATTTCATAATTACAGATATGGGTCAAATACGAAATACAAAATAATTTATTTTTATAACACAGAACAAAACAAAAAAACTGCATAACTTAATAGTAGTGAATGAATGAGTTTTGGTCAAGAGTGGTGGGTGATTAATATTAAGATTTCTTAAAATGTTTTAAAAATAAATCAAAAGTCTTTAAGCATTGCTTTTATTGTAGTAGTATTATTGTGTTGTGTTATGTATGTGTGTGTTTTTTTTTTATTTAAATCAAAAGAAATGTGCTAAGGTCATGAAGAGTTTTTGTTTTAGTTTCGCTTGTTTGCTGTTGTTTCTGTTATTGTTTTGCTTGTTATTTATTAATAAATTCAGTTTTTTGTTGTTGTTGCCGTTTTTTGTTTGTTTTTGTTTAATGCCAAAATATTGCACACACTTTGTTTTTTATTCGTTTTTCGCCAATAATGCCGTATGAGTGTATGTGTTTGTATATGTCTATGCCCGTGTAATTTTTATGAATTTCGGAAACGGAAATCTTCAATGCAAACACACGAAATGTTCATTTTTATATCATAAAATTAATAATAATGAAAAAGATGATCGTTAAGATTTATTTATCAAAATATGAAGAAGAAGATGAAGAGAAAAAAAACCTAAAAACAAAATTATAAAGTTCCATTAAAATATCATGGGAATTAAAAAAAAAACAAAATTTTTTTATTGCATGCATGACTTTTTTGTTTTTGTTTGTTTGGTTTAAATATGCTTTTAATTAAATACAGTATCATAAATAAAAAATTGTATATCACTATTGCCTTTAATGGTTTTACTGCGGCCATTAGAGTTATAAAACGTAGTAATGCTAATAATATAGACCAGATTAACCCATTATTGGGTGTAGAAGCTGTATTCTTCTTCAATAGTATACTTCTTCAAAGTACTTTTGTAAAGTCCCTATTGACATCAGATTTTAAAATAATTTCTTGTAAATATTTCTTTTGAATATTTCCAAAACATAAGCAATGAACGAAATTCACAGACCATTATATGACTCTGGAGTATCAAAACAACTTTAGTATTGAAGGAAGAATAGAATAATTTAATACTAGTTGCCGCAGTCTAGTAGGTAGTGTGTTGGCTTATTAGACATAAGGTTACGGTTTAAACCCCAGCTTAGATATCAAAACGAAATATGAAAAAAATATTCCTTAGGCGACTTCCTTTCAGAAAATTTCTGGCAAAAACTCTGAGAGTAAATAAAATTGCCATGAAAAGTTTCTCAAAAAATCTCTCGTTCCGAGTCGACTTTAAACTGTAGGTCCCCTCACCACTCATGTATAAAATTAATTCACACAACATGAGTCGTGTGAGAAGCTAAGCCGTAATCTTGACTGAAGGGTTGTAATGAGCAGTTATGTATGTATGTAATACTATCGTTCGGAGTCGACTTTAAAGTAGGTCCCGCCACTAATGTATAAAATTAACACACGAAACATAAGTGGTGTGGGAAGCTAGGTCATGATCCTGACTGAAGGGTTGTAATGAGCAGTTATGTACTAACATATGTATGTGTGTATGTAATACTAAAGTAACAGAATAGAATACTAAAATAATGGAATGATAATCAAATAGAATATTAGTCAGATCTTTTATGTTGTGTTAGTTATATGACCAAACACTTTTATTTTTGGCCTTTTGGAAAATTTGTATTTTTCTCATACACATTAAACTAGATTAACACTTTAGCAGTTCCCTTGATATGTATTTTTTCTATTTTTAATATTCAGAGCGAAATGCAAATTCAATTAGCTTTGGCGGTTAACAGGCATCTTAAATTAAAGTAAAATGCTTATAATGGGATTAAAATTCACACAAATTGCCATGACTATTTGTTAAAAACATTATTGAATCATTAAAGATATCAATCATATTTAATGATCATATCATATCGGTAATCTTCAAATCTATACCCTACATTAAGTATGTAGAGGTTAGAGTAATAGGCAATTAATTATGATTTTATGATTTGCAGATTGTTAAGCATTGTGTGTGAAACCTAAATTTATAGCCTGTTACTAATAAATTATTTAGCGTTGTGTAATTAATTAAACATTTGACCATAAAACTGGGCTATCAAATTTTATAAATTTTTTTGTTTTGTTTATTTTCCTTACAAAAAAGATGATATTTTTATTTAAATAAATTAATGAAATTAATGCCACACCAAGCGTGACAGATAAAGAATGCCTCACCAAAGTTCATAAGGCAAAAGTGCTTAATCAGTAAGAGTTATGAACGAAAAAGAAAATGACTAAAAATAAATTACTGGTAATAAGGCTCTTTGTAATTGTCTGAAGGATATTTCTGGTAGTTTCCATGATATTAGAATTCTTTAATTTTTTTTTTAAAAGCCCATGTTTTACGTGCATCTAAACATTAAATAATTGTTTCAATAATAAAAATAAAAATAAAATAATAGAATATAAAATAATAATAACTAATAAAAATGTTACAAAATCTATGACAAATGCATTTGTTAACAGCTGTTTCAGTTTAAAACAACAGCTGTACGTCATGAAATGAATTTAAAAAAAAACGAAATTAAATTTGAAAAAAAAAACATGAAATAAATGTTAATGACAACAATCTGAACTTTGCTTATTTAAACAATAAACAGCAGACGTAATGAATTGTATTTAATAAACAATTTTTAGTTTTTTTTTTTGGATACACAGCATTTAACGAAATTGCTTAGGTTTTATTTCAAGTTTCTTGTCTAAGTCTTTTGTTTTTTTTTCGGTTGTTTATTTTGTTGCTATTTCTTCTTCTTATATTTGCGCAAGTATATATAACAGCAGTCTAATGAAACTGGTTAATTAGCCCGTTATGTGCAAATAAATAATGTTTATATCATTTTATAATTTATTTTCTTTTATTTTATTTTTTATTTTTTTTATCAAATTTTATGTCAAATATTTGGGCATTTAATGGATGAAGACGATGAAGAAGAAGAAGCATCAAAATATTATCTAATATTTGCACTTGTTTCAATGATATTTTGTGTTTTGTATTTGGTATGTGGGTGTATTTAAAATTCGTGCGGAATTTTTCCACAATATTTATTATTCTACAGTTTCTTTTTTTTCTGTTTTTTTTTGTAGAGGTATTTGTAACATTTTCATTAAACTGCTTCATTGCTGTGTGTTAGCTGCTTTTTTGTTGATTTTTTTGTTTTGTTTTGTTTTTTGTTTCAAAAAAAATTTCAACATTAAAAAGTTCACGCAATCTTCAGACAGATTTAAAGCAACAGTAGCATCCATGAATGAATGAATTGAACAATTAAACTCACACACGTAAAAACAGTCAAGACAAATGAAGAGTTTTACATTAGGTACTGTAGTGGCGGTTCAATTTTTGTTTTCGATGTGAACTCCCTTAAATAAGTGTCGAGAGCTCCTTTTCTTTTTTGCTTTTTGGATTGTGTTACACATTATTTCCAATTGAATTAATAATAATATTTTCTGAGGTACCCTGGTAGATTCTTGGGTACTGTGCCAAGCTACATATTAGTGTAAGGGTCTTGGCTTCGATTTCTATTAGAGACGGCTACACCGAGCAATAAGATCTAAGCTACTCAGATCGTAATAAATTATAATTAATTTTGTATACATATCTATAAATAATATGTATATAATATTTATTATCTACTCGTATACAAAAATATCATACAATAGTGGCCTCCTAGCAAACGTATATAAACGAGATTATTCAAAAACCGATTTTACCCCTCCAATGGAAATATTTAAAAAAATTACTCTCCTATGTAAAGACTATTTACATAGTGCCTACATAGGTATTCTTTACTTAGGAGAGTAAATTTAACTAACATGGATCAGATAAAAAGCAATACGTTTGGCGTAAGTCAAATACTGAATTTTTGCCTAACAATACTCACGATATTTTCAAGCATGGGGCAGTGTCGGTACTGGTGTGCGGATGTATCTTCAGTGCAGGAGTAAGGTATGTTCATTATTTAGACAACCAAATGGATTCATTACAATACTTGGGCATTTTAAAACAAAATATGTAAAAAAGTGCGGATAAGTTGAATATACATACATACATAATTGGCCATTACAATCCTTCAGTCAGGATTACGGCCTAGCTTCTCACACCACACCACTTATGTTGTGTGTGTTAATTTTATCCATAAATGGCGGGACCTAAAGTCGACTCCGACTCATGTTGTGTGCGTTAATTTTATACGTGAGTGGCGGGACCTACAGTTTAACGTCGACTCCGAAATACAAGATTCTTGAGAAACTTTTTCATGGCAAGTTTATTTACTCTCGAGTTTTTGCCAGAAATCTGCTGAGAGGAAGTCGCCGAAGAAATATTTTTTTTTCATATTTCGTTTTGATGTCTGACCTGGAACACGAACCCGGGCTTTACGTATAATAAGCCAACACATTACCTACTAGACTACGGCGACTTAATAAGTTGAATATATTGGAAAAAATTGTTTCTACCAGAATAACGATCCAAAACGTATTCATAATTTTTCAAAACTACTCCAAACACTGGCATAGGTCCCTGATCCTAATATTATTGAGCATGTTTGGGAAAAACATATACGCTGTATAAATCCAGTATCAGCACAGTGGAGCAGTTAAAACAAGGAATTAGAGAGAATGGAACAATGTAACCCCGGAATTTTACGTTAATATTGTGCAGTCGATTCCTCTACGCTTGAAAGCAAAAATAAAAGCAAAATGTTTTGGTTCCAAGTGTTAAAATAGTGCCCTTTATTTTCCTGCCCAATTATGCGTTTGACTTGAAATTCGTTAATATTATTTTCCTTTTTTGTTTTAAAAATATTTTTAAATAAAAAATGCTAAGCATTATACATTGCTTAAAAGCTTGCTTAACTATTTATAAATCCGCATCAAAATTCTTTTTGAAATATTTCCATTGAAGTGGAATAAACGGTATTTGAATAATCACATATCTAGTGTCCAATTACACGTTTGAGCCACTGTATGCATTAACAAAAGTGACAAATTTCTATTTGATGTGTGTATATTTGATTTGCGTTTGGAAATGAAACACAAATGTTAAAGAATGTTTATTGTATTTGCCTTAATCAATGTTTAACTTAAAAATTCCCTCTTCAAAAGAGTAAACAAATTATTATTAATTAATTTGACTAAATTTCTATAGGTGTTGATACAAATAATATATTTTATTTTGCTTTATTTTTAAATTTATTTCCTTTTACAAGGATATGATGAGGATGTTTTCCTTATTTATTTTTACTTTCATTTTATTCGAACATTCTCTCTTCAGAATTTAGTTTTCAATCGTTCACCTCATCTTCTGTCTCCCTAGCCATTGCCATTCTTTAATTATTTCGTTAAAATAGTCTCATGTGTATTCTACTTGTTTGTTTTATATTTCCAAAGTAACAACAAATGTTTCATAATTTTCATTGTAGTTGGGGCAGATCTTTAAAATGTTTCGGTTATTTTTGTTGGTCTGTTTATGTCTTCCACCCAACTCGGATGGTATACAACAACAACAACACCACCAAAAACAATAACTACGAAGACGAACAATGGAGTTGTTCCAGCAATTTTTGGTGATAAAAAAATTAGTGTTTTTTCTTCTTCTTTTTTGGATTTCGTTATTAACAAATAAGCAAATAAAAGCAAAAACTTATTGAAGAAAATCGAAACACACACACTGGAAATGTGTGGCATGAAATATTTGTTATTTATGTGGCATTAATATTTCATTCAGCATAAAAGTAAAATCTTATGTTGCATTGCGTTTAAATTTTTTTCTTTTTTTTTGCTTTACAAACAATATACTGAACAGAGAAATTGTTTTTTTTTTTTTTTAAACGCTAAGAATGGTTTGGAATTCTTTCCTTAAAGGATTTTTCATATTTAATTTGCTGTTTATTATGTTGAAAGGAGCTTAACAAAATCAATATAAATTTGCTTTAAGCTTAACAATCTTTTTTAAAAAACGTTTTCTTTGATTATTTATCAGGGAAATATGTAATGTAACACAGGCATAAACTGTTGCCATAATTGGCGTTTTTTAGAGTTTTGTCATGACCATGTGTCTTAAATCTTTTGATTTTGCATGCACTTATTTCATGAGTAACGAAAGAAGGAAATGAATTGTATAAGTTTTGCATGATTTTTAAACAAATGGCTTGAAAGAAAATCCCTACAGATTGAAGCACATTTGGTATCTCTCGTTAGCCTGCCTGTCTGAGAAAAACCTGAATGAAGTATTAAACGAGAAAAGTCAATTGCAGATTGACCTTTTGAAAACGGCAGAAAAAAAATGAGGAACTTCTTGCAATGAAACTGACAATACAATACCGGCGAAGAAAATACAAAAATGGCAATAACAAGAGCAACATAATAACATCACAACTAAGCAATAAATTCTGCCAAAAAAAAAAAATTAGAAACACTATGGAAAGATATGTGTTGACTTTAATTTTTGGCAACTCAATTGCTGTTTTAGCCGAAAATAAAACGTGATTCTTTGCGTTTATTTTGTTTTGTATTGTTTATCATTTTTTTTTCGTTGTTGTTGTTAATGTTGAAGGTGTATATTTGAGTGTTTTAAATATCAATTTACAGTTTCTTTTATTTTCAGGCAAAGCTATTAAGCCAAAAGAATCTAAAATTAAAATAATAATCCTAATGAAATGACATTAGAATTGCAAGGCAAGTCTTATAGCCTCAGTTGTGGTTCTTTAATGGAAATTATTTTCATTTTTTTTCTTTAATTTTTTTTTTTTACTGGCTAAACAAAGAAATTATCACAAACCAAACACTAATAATAAGGAAGTTAATTTGAGGTTTTCAAAGGTGGTTAGTGTAGATAATTGAAAATTTGTAATTTTTTTACTAAAGGCTGTTTGTAATAATAATTATTATACAATAAATTAATTTCTAAAAATATAAATATTCTTACCTTATACGTATTGAAATTCTTGTTTATTGTGTAATTTGAATTTCAGTTTATTATTAAACAAAAAAAATGTATGTACATATATTCACACCCAGCTTTCTGTAGGTAATTGATGCTGCTGTCGTTGTCTTAGAATTATTATTTTAAAAATTCTAATTTTTTTTTTATATTATTTAAGGTTATTTTTGTAATTGTAATTTATCGTTATCGTAAAAAACTTCTTTCTATATGGTTTGTTTAAACAAAATTAATGATTTTTTGAAAAATGTTTGTCATTCGAACCATCCAAGATCACGTTTTTCTGGCAAATTCATAAATAATATTTAAATAAACAAACAGAATTCAATAGCAACAACCAACATACATAATTAAAAGTGTAATAGTTTTGTAAATTTATTAAAATTTTATGTAAATTTTTTAAAATGTTTGTTTCTGTTGTTCTGCTTATTTTGTTTCGTTTTACTTCGTTTTACTTTTTATAATTTCAATTCTCTTTGCATTTGCCACCTTTTTTCCTTAACATGTCGTCAACAAATATAATTTTTTTTTTCAAAACATCACACTCAGTTTGCAACACACTGTCAAAAACAAAATAAAAGTTTTAAATTTTGATTGTCACATCAACGAAAACTTTATTACCGCACGAGTTTATGTAAACAAAAAAAGTAGAAAAGAAAAAACAAAATTCTTCAATGAATTACAAATGAAATTAAAAATCTAAACAGCACAAGCTTAAGAGAAACATAAATTTCAGAAAACATTTAAGCTGGTTTGCCTAGTGCAAGGAAATGCAAAAATGCTTAGCCAATAAAAAAAATTAAAACTAAACATTGCCAATATTTAATAGAAGTTTACGAGAAAATACCAATGAAAACTTGTTAGCATTTACAAACGACCACGACAGTCAAGAATATTTTCAACATTTAATAATAATTATATCAATACATCAGTATTTTAATGATTTTTCAAATATTTTAAGCTTTTTTATTTCTTTCTTCTTAAGATTATTGGAACAAAAATTAGTAAATTTTATTTAAAACATATTTTTTTGTTTCTTTAAATAAATCGTTTATTTAATTACATTATTTGTAATTTTTCTTTAATTATAAGAAAAAAAAATAAATATGAAAACGTTAATATTTTCCGTTAAACACAACCGCTTTAAGCAAAGTTCAAATCAGAACTAAAATTCCCAAAGCTTTGAAATTTATTAAAATGAAAAACTTCTTTAACATCTTCTCTAAATGAATCGCATACAAATGTCTCACGACTGCTAAACAATGCTGTATAGAAAAACAAAAAATGAATACAAAACAATACTAGTGAACAGCATCAAACTCATCAGTCCAACACAAACAATAAAAACAAAAAATAATTACTTAAATAAACAAATAAACACTGCACTGTATATATAATGAGAAAGACAGCAACATTTAACTCCACCAAAAAGAAGGTATTTTTTAAAGAAAACAAACAATTCTTTAGTAAATATGTTTGCGTTTTTAAAAAATTTTTAAATTTGTTAAAATAGGTCTTTAATAAATATTTTAAATAGCACTTGAATTATTAACAAACATTGTTGCCAGCAACATTGTGACTGTTAATCAACATTTCTAATACTCTCTGTTTACTTTTATATTCAATAGCTTAGCAACATTGTGTTGACAAGCAGTAGTGGGTGCAAATGTTTGTGTCTTTTGTTTTGCTTATTAAATAACAAAAACAATAAAACAGAAATAAACCACTAACCATACAGTAAATGATTGAAATGAATCAAAACAAGTAAAAACACATGCATGCAATCAAAAGAGCAACCATTTAACACAGTTTAAGAGAGAAATTATATAAAAAAGAGTACGAGAATCTCTTAAATAACAGCAAATAATTAAATGATATTTAATTGTTTTTTTTTTTGACGCTTTAATGTTTGAATGGAGCAGGGATTTTGATGCGATTTCTTAATGTAAAGAAGGCTCTTATACTTTTTCAATTGGTGATATGCACTGTTGAAATTGTATACATATTCTTTTAGGGAGATTATTTGTTTACCTTATATTAATACATTATACTTATACGTGGTACTTTTTCATTCTATTTATTTATGTTTATTTTCTCAACATTCTTTTCTGATTGAAAGTTTATTTACCCATGGATTACAAATAATAGATGAATAGCTCTGTTGAATATTTAAAAAACGCTTGTTTTGGGACTAAATATTGAATTTCAATTTTATCTTCAAACAAAACCCATTGTTTTACAGCAATTAACATTTAATATAATTTTTTTGAAAATCTATTATGTAATAACATAACTTTATATAGAAAAATTAATTTAGTTAAACAAATGTTAATGCAGTAAATTATTTAATAATGTATCATACTTTCTTCTATTATTCTCTAAGCAAGTGCTAGAACATATTAACCCTGGACGGTTACTGTTCGTCAAATCGACGAAGCTCATTTACTCTTTATAATATAATTCTTTTATGTTTGACCAAATTTCGCTCTTTTCTTCAACAACGTTAGTTGATTATGAAAACTTGCAGTCAATAGACGAAAAAATTTTTTTTTATTCGTCGATTCAATGAAGAGTAACCTTACCATCCAGGATTAAAAATGTGGGTGGCCAGGATACGTTTTTACTCACTACAAGCTTTCGTTATCAACCAAAATTGTTGATAAAAGGAGCGAAATTTGGTCAAACATAAAAGAATTATATGATAAAGAGTAAATGAGCTTCGGCGATTCGACGAACAGTAACCAATTAGAGTTAAAGTGTTCGTCGATTCAACGAAGAGTTACCTTAATGTACAAAAATGAAGAGTAACCGTCCAGGGTTAATTAATTAATGAGCGGCTTTCAAACATTGTGGATAATCAGCTACATGTTGCCAATTGAATGATATCAACAATATGTGGGTGTCTAAACAATGTTATCGAACACGAGCCTTTTAAATTCCATTCGATGAAAAACGAGACAAAAAAAATCAAAACTAGAATTTGTTTCATTATGAAAGAATTTTTGAGGAACTTCTGCCAAAACTGGAAAGATTTGAATTGATTATACGGCAACAACAGATTATGTTAAGGCATACGATAATAATTTTTATAATGAGGCTGGAGGAATTTGTAGTATGACAGACAGGCTTATGAATTATTTTAACACTGGAAGCAAAATAGGAATTAGGAAATCAGAAGTCCAATAGTTTATGGATTAAAGCAGATTAAAAATAAAAACCAGTATCTAAGCAATTGAAATACTAAATGTAAATGAAATAGAATGCATTTGTTTTCTAGTTCTAGAGACTATTTTCAAGAATAGTAATAAATGTAGAAATTTATTAATAAAGTAGGTGTTATTTGACATATAATAACAACAACAACAGCTTTATTGAATAACCGTATTTAAAACACTTTTGCCAGCAGAAACGTACATAAATAAAGGCAACAACAAGTTGAAAACAAGTCATAAACATGAGACATAGAAACCTCAACTTATAAAGAAACATTTAATACTGCATGAGCATTAGGGTGGTGTAGACTAAGAGCAGAGAAAATATACAATGAAATATACAGAAACAATTACTATAAAAAATAGAATCTTTTTCGTTTTTTGTTATCTTTCTTTTCAATCTTTTATTTCAAAGTACAATTCAGCTATTAATAGCAGCATTATATGTTATAAATGATCATGATCATGGATAACATTTTTTTTCGGAATGTTTATATGAAAAACTGTTTACCACCTTAATAATCATATACAAACAAAGACAAATTTGTCTTATATGACTGTGAAACTAAGAAGCAGAAGATAAAGACCGGCAAACTTGTATTAATATTATCATTATTATTAATTGTACAAGTATATGCACATTAACCACGAAAAAGCATCCACGGAATTCCCACGTTCTAAACTTTAGCGTAATACTAGACTAGACGTGGTAAGAAAATGAAAATGAAAAATTAATATTAAAAAGAATTTCATTTAAAAGTCGTCTTCAGACACCAAAAGCTTCTTATGAATGACAACATTGACATCATATTACATCACAATATAAAATTATAGAAAAACAAAACAAAAAACAAACGAATTGTACTCGTGTTTATAAGTGTAATTATATGTAACACATATTAAATATTTTCTGTTGAGAATTATGGAAAATCATGTTGTTTAGCAATACTAAAGGCACTAATCGCAATATACTACAACGAACATGATGATGATGAGTATTTAACAATTTGAACATTTTCAATTTGATTTGAAATTCATTCAATACAATTCGGTACGGTTTGAAGATCCATTTAACGCCAGCGAAAAATTGCATTGACCTTGTTGTGATTGCTGTTGCTATTGTGGCTATGCAATCGTCTTATTGAAAGTAAATTCAAAACAGAGTCAATCGATAAATTTATGGTCAATTGCTCACATCGTTAACGACATTTTGTCAGTAAAATTGTTGTTTTTTTCTTTTTGGTTTTTGTTTCTTTTATCGAGGACTACTTATATGGTAAAAATACAATATGTCAGCATTTGAAATACAAAATAAATAAATAAATATTGTAAATTATATACAATAAAACCAAAACAGAAAAAAAATTGTTTTCTGAAGACTACTTTTTTCTTAATAGACTGACTAGTGGCGTTTTGTTTCTGTTTTTTGTTTTTATTGGGATTGGCTTTAAAGCTACTTTGCGTTGTTCTTACCAAATAGGTTGAGAGTGTTGTTTCACTTGTTAAGCAAAAAAAAATTAAAATTAAATTTCTAAACTTTGTGTTTTACTAAGTTTTTTTACTTACTTTATGTCCCCTCAATTGTAGATCCATTTAATAATTGTTCCTTACAGCTTCAGTCAAGCAATTTTTAATGTCAAATATTTTTAAGTTCTTTTTACACAATCTTTTAGTCCCCTGGTATCGTAATGAAAGTGTAATAAAGTCTACAAGTTCCGTTTGATTTTCATTGTAAAATACAAACGTTTGAAAAAACATTACAAAACACAAAATTTAAATTTAAAATTTTTATAATTTTTAAATAATAAAAGAAGGTTAAATATTTTTTTCGTTATTCTTTTGCTTTTTCTAGAAAAATTTCAATAATCTGTTTTCAATAATTAATCGTTTTTTACTTGAATAAATAATTTCAATATTTTTAGGTGTTGCCGTTGGCAATATTGAAAAATAAATCTTAATCTCTGAAGGTATCAATCTGTGCCGAACAAGATTTTTACGTTTTTCTGGTTTTATGATTTTACCAGTTTTAGTTTAAGATTTAACCAACTGACACTCTGATACTGTGAGACTGTGGAACTGCATAAAGATGATTGACAATACATAGTAATGGGAGTTTTCAATCGTTTACTAACATTCACACTTGTGTTGTTTAAAGATCATTTGTATGCAAAATGAAGTGTAACTAATAATTGTGAGTGACATTTAGATTATTGAGTTTGTGAATTAAAAATTTTTAAAATCGAGTGTTGTATGTAATGTATGCAAAATAAAAACAGAAAATCTAATGCCACATATAAGAACAAAAGTAAAGTATTTAATTAGTTGTTAAATATTTAACATACCTGTTTACATACAATATTAATGTTAACACTTTTAAATTTATGAATTAATAAGAATTGAGTTCACACTCAATAGTAATACAAATTTGAATATTATTTACGAAATATTTGTGTAAGTATGTACATACAGTGGGCGTCAAAAGGTACTGTACACTAAGGATAAAATACTAACAATCACCAAACTCAACTTTAACCACTTAAAGAGAGCGCAAGATTTGACAATATTTCGAAATATTTTGTATTTTTTTTAATTTGAAAAACTGGCAATAAAATAATTTTTAAATAAAAATAACGGTAATTTATTAATGTATATTTTTTTAATGTACAGTTTCTTTTGACGCTCAGTGTATGTGTGTATATGATAATATTTACAACATCCCAAAAACACAGACTAGTTAATAGAAAGTATAACTCTAGTGGTTGTTATGGAAGATGAATATAAAGTTACGAAATTTATTAGCTTATATACGGGCAATCCCAATATCATCAACAATATGTATGGAAAGTAGAGTACCACCCTAAACCAACTTTAATTGAAATAAATTGAAATTTTGAAATTTTGAAATTAATTTGCAAATTTTTTATGCTTGAAATTTAAATGGTATTATTTATTTCATTTGTAACCTTTATTATTTAATAAATATAGTTCAATACTGTGTATAATTATTTAAAAATAGTTTAATAATAAGAAAAAAATTGTGTGAAATGCTGATCATGATGATGATGACGATGATGATGATATGGCTAAAACATAAATGTACGAAGGTTAACAATTCGTTTTTATTTGCTTGTGAAATAATTAAAAAATAATTATTGTTCAATTATAGGCCTACACCAAAATGTAATTAAAAAATAATATTCTTAAAAACAAACTCACATATTCGGTTTAATAGGATGGGCCATCTATCGGTTTAAATTTGAATCATCGGTTATTTTGAATCTGGCAATAATTGTGGCATTCTATTCTGTCACAAAATTCTCTATATTATTTCCACTGGACGTAATTAATCGATTAACGCTTGAGCAACGTTCGGATTTATTAGGACCAAGAGAAACTGCATGATGATGTAGATGTTGCCAAAAAAAAATCATCTTTTTGGATGAAGCTCAGAAAAGTCGCACCTGGCCTTATGCCAATGCACCCATTACTCGTAACTGTTTGGTGCGGCTTGTAATGCGGAGGCATCATTGGTCCGTATTTCTTTGAAAATGAGGACGGCGCAAACATTACAGTCAATGGGGACACCTATCGCACCATGATAACCGCTTTTTTGTACATCAACACACATCACACATCAACAGGATAGTACAACTTCTGACACATTTCATGCCACAATCAATTTATTGCATCAAACTTTTGATGGCCGTTTAATTAGCCGAAATACATACATACATACACATACATACATATACGACCTAGCTTCTCACACCACTTATGTTGTGTGGGTTAGTTTCATACATGAGTGGTGGGGCCTACAGTTTAAAGTCGATTCCGAACGACAAATTTTTGAGAAACTTTTCATAGTAATTTTATTGCTCTCAGAGTTTTTGACAGAAATCTGCTGAGAGGAAGTCGCCGAAGAAATATTTTTTCGAATTTCGTTTTGATGTCTGACCTGGGGTTTGAACCGCGGCTTTACGTCTAATAAGGCAACACACTACCTACTAGACTACTGAGACTTCGCCGAATGGTGATTGCCCGCCAAGAAGCTGCGATTTGACACCGTTGGACTGTTTCCTGTGGCCCGCCATTAAAGAAAAGCGTTATGCCAACAAACCAGTGACAATTGAGAATTTGAAGGCCAACATTCGTGATGCCATTGCCAAGCTACGACCCCATACACCAGCAAAAGTATACTACAATTGGTCCGATTGAACGCGGTACTGTGACGGCAGACGCGGCAATAATATGAATGAAATAATTGAACAATTGTACTTCATAAAAAAAAAAAATTGTCACAATTGCAAACCGTTTCTATTTTATTACAATTTAAAATTTAAACTTTTAAATTTCCCCCTATATTATCTGCAGAAAACATGTGGAAATAATTTAATTCTATTTTAGTATTTTTTGAAGTCGCCGTAGTCTAGTAGGTAGTGTGTTGGCTTATTAGACGTAAAGCCAGAGTTCGAGCCCCAGGCCAGGCATCAAGACAAAATACAAAAAATATTTCTTAGACGACAAAAACTCTGAGAGTAAATAAAAAAATTGCCATGAAAAGTTTCTCAAAAATCTGTCGTTCGAAGTCGACTTTAAACTCTACGTCCCACCACCCTTGTACAAAAGTAACACACACACAACATAAGTGGTGTGAGAAACTAGGACGTTGTACAATGGGTCAATTCGACCTCCGGGTACTGTACTTGTCTTAATTGACAAGTACACGTCTTCTAACCTAACCTAACCTAACCTATTTTAGTATGACTTTTTTGTAAGCACAATGCAAAAATATCCTAGGAAATGTTGCAATAGGTCAATAACCTGTTTAGCTTTAAAAAGAATTTGAATAAAGAAAGGAATGAAAAGGAATAAGAAAACAATATTAGTCTTGATGTCTTGATTATAAACACTTTAAATTTTCCTTTTCTATTATGAGTTTCAGTTGAATACAAATCTCTTCATATGTTTTTTGAATATGCAATATTTAGATTTATTGTACACACTTTTAAATTTAATGGTATTGTGCAAATGGATTTTAAAAAACAAAATAAAAACATTATTTCCACACACCTTTGAAAATGATTACAACGTATTATTTCTTTTTTTTGTCTAATTGCACTGGTCCATTAAATTACTTTTATGTGCTCTCCTTTCTTTTCGTTGCGGGATTTTTTATTTCATTTTCATTATTATTTTGATTATTTCTTTTAAGAGTATCATGTCGTCATTAGTACGTTTGTATTTCAGTATAACAAAGTCAACGTTTTATTAAACTTGATGATTTGCCATAATTTCTAGCTTAATTTGTATAACATTAAGTAAGTAACCAGTGGTACAATAGAAATCATACTAAAACAAATTCAAAAAATGAACTGAACAAATTTCATACATATTAAGACAAATAATAACAATCAAATTTTTAATTTTATTTGCCATAATTCCTTTAGCTCTTGTGATTCACTGTTTTCTTACTTCTCCTTTTTTTTCCTTAAATTAAATGCATCAAATGATTGTGCATCTCTTTTAAACAAAAGCATAAAAATTTTAACACTTTTTTTCGAAAATAAAAAATTAAAATTTTTTAACAACAATTTGTTTTTGAAATGAATCTATTGCGCATCGTTGAATTGTTAAACACATTACTGATCATTTGTTTTATGCTTTTAACAAACGTGTGAATAATATTGTATAATAAACAAAAATACTTATTTATTTTCCATTGGTGTGTTTTCAATTTAATACAAAAATACTATTTATTGCCCAAAAGAAAAAAAAATGAATTTTCTTCATTTTCATCTTGAATAGGATGCATTAAATTTGGAATATTTATGTGATGATTTTGCAATTCCCTTAAAAACCCCCATAAATTACGACAACAGTGTGTCATACAATTGGCAGAAAAAGAAACTAAACGTTTTCCTTTTAAAACAATTGATTTCAATTTTTTGTGAGGCATACGCTGTTCAATCTAAAAGGGATTTATTTATACATTTCCATAGAATTGCATACGATTTGTTGTTTGAAGACTTTCAACTAGAGCCTTTAAATTGATTGCAATTTATTTGAAATATCCAAGTAGTGTTGAAATTGTTAAGTTTGAAATAATTATTCAAAAATTATGATTCAAAATAAAGCATTTTTTGTATTAAGAAATGAAGTGTTATGGTCTATTTAAGTATAGAATATCCAGATGAAGTCAACGTAGTCTAGTAGGTAGTGTGTTGTTGGCTTATTAGATGTAAGGCCACGGTTCAAACCCCAGGTCAGACAGCAAAACGAAATATGGAAAAATATTTTTTCGATGACTTTCTCTCAGCAGATTTCTAGCAAAAGCTCTGAGAGTAAATAAAATTGCCATGAAGTTTTTCAAAAAATCTGTCGTTCGGAGTCGACTTTAAAAACTGTAGGTCCCATCACTCATGTATGAAATTAACGCACACAACATAAGTGGTGTGAGAAGCTAGGCCGTAATCCTGACTAAAGGGTTGTAATGAGCAATTATGTATGTATGTATGTATACCCAGATAGAAACTTATTAAACTGCTCTATCGTATTACACAAATCTATGAAAATTATATCTTTAGCATTTTTTGGCCGGAAGACTCATGCATTTTTGTTGTGCATTTAGAGCTGCTGGCTTCTCAATATTATTTTTCATTGAAAACACAATTGGAAATTTGCTTAGGTTAGATTAAATTGACAGCCATCGTAGTCTAGTAGGTGGTGTGTTGGCTTATTAGATGTCAGGCCACGGTTCATACCCCAGGTCAGACATCCGCAACAAAATGAAATACAAAAAAATAATTCTATCGGCGAGGGTGCCCTGGCAGTCTAAGTGGGTAATGTGTTAGACTATTAGCGTGAGGGCCGTGGGTTCGATTCCCACCAGAGACTCTGGTCTGGTATATAAAATTAAACATAATTTGTAATTGTATTCTAATAAATAAATAAATATTTCTCTCGGCGACTTCCTCTCAACAGATTTCTGGCAAAAACTCTGAGAGTAAATAAAAAATTGCCATGAAAGTTTCTCAAAAAAATCTGTAGTTCGGAATCGATTTATAACTGTAGGTGTGAATTAAAATTAACACACACAACATAGGTTGTCTTGAGAAGCTAGGTCCATAATCCTGTCTAAAGGGTTGTATTAACCAATTGTGTATGTTATGTTATCTGTAGATTAAATTGACAGCCATTTTTAATATGTATGAAATATTTCCTGATAACTTATTTCACAAATGGAAAATTTTTCTAATCTGTTAGAAACCATTGAAGCTTGCTAGCATTTATAAAAGATTTATTTTTTTTTAATCGAACGATTTTTCTTAATCGAATACATTTTTAAATATTTAAAGAGTCTTGCACTAAAATCAATATAATGCGAATCGATTTATCTTCCAAAATTAAGCCATATGTTGTGATTATAACTTTATTATTACGTTCGGCATGATTATCTTCCCAAATCTATTTTAAAAGCTTGTTTTCTTTATACAAGATTGTAATTTTTTGAATACGGGATAATAATCCTAATAAACCATCTACTTAGTCTTCAGTTAAACCAAATGATATCCAAAAACTGATGTAAAAGGGAACAAAAACCAAAAACAAATACTTATTTATTGTATGAGTATTTGCACAAATTATATGGTATTTTCGTTCATTACATTACAAAGAGATATTGAGTGTACTAGAAAATATTGATTTTAGTTTTTAAAATATTTTTTGCCATCATTTTGATCACGAGTTAATCATACAATTTATGTCTGCAACTTGTACCAGCGACTATCATACTTAAAAATCCATTCTAAAGCAAAACATGTTGCAACTAACGAGCCAAGACAAACTAAAATATTTGGAATTTTATGCAAAAATCAAATATGTTTCGTTATGGTAATAAAAAATAATTTTTATTATGGGTTCATTATCATTAACGATTCATAGTTTGTTTATTCCCTATGGAATACGCCTTATTTTACTCTTGCTTATGGAAATAATTTCATATTTTTTTTATCACTACATAGGTTATGTAGATGTCTTTAATATGGAATCGTGACGAAAATCTTAATGGTACATTTTTTTGTACATTTTTATATACATACAGTGGGCGTCAAAAGAAACTGTACATTAAAAAAAAGATACATTAATAAATTACCATTATTTTTATTTTAAAATCATTTCATTACCAAGTTTTAAAATATAAACAAAAAAAATTTAAAAAAATCGAAATATTGACAAAAAAAATTTCGGGCGCTCTCCTTAAGTGGTAAAAGTTGGGTTTGATAATTGTTAGAATTTTATCCTAAGTGTACAGTTTCTTTTGATGCTCACTGTATGTATGTAACATACATATGCACACAAATTTGTTTACTTTTTTATAGTAAAACATAACTAAATATGTATATTAATTAAGCATGTCTTTAGAGTCAAATGTTAATTACTTTCTTAACAACGTTTGCATTGGCAAGCTGATAGTTGTTTTTGCCGAAAAAATTAGTAGAAAATCTTTAGCAAAAAAATATGATAGAAAATCTAGTATGTTTTATAAAGTAAATGACCGACTAACTATAATATGGAAAAACCATTTTTCATACTTCATTTTTGTTAATTAAAAATTGCATCCATAATTGCATCCATAATTGGGACACGGCTAACATCAAAAAAAAAAAAGTATCCTTTTCCTTAAAACACTATTGCCAAACATTGGACGAAGCTCTCTAGCCAGCAATGAATGATTCAATAAGTAATTGTTTTGCAAAGTTTACAGTTTTTATTATTTTTCATTTTCAATTACGTAAATTCATTTAAAAAAGAAATAAATCATCAACCATGATTGTATGTAACCAAAAATATATACAAAAAGCAAATACTCTTTAATAGAAAAAAAAAAGCCGAAAAAAATATAAAATCATTGCATAGAGATTATGAAACCAATTCTATAAATATACAAAAAAAAAAAAGTTAAAATAGAACAACAAACCAAATCCATAAGCAATTTATTCAACAATTTCAAAATACTTCTTTAAGGGCTTCTTTGTTAACCAATTAACCACTCATTCACTCAGTCAGTCACTTACTCACTCACATGCTGCTAACCCCTATTAAAAGATGTAGCAGAACCAGATGATGTAGTAACAGCAGCAGCAGCGGCAGCAGCAGCAGCAGGAGCACTCGTAATGGTGTTGGTATTATTTATAATGGTTTTGCTTTTATTTTTTGCCATTACCTGCTGTTGAAATTCGGATAAAATACGACTCTGTGGTATATCAGTTTCTACACGACTGCCCACAATTTCGTTGACATTACTGTTTTGTACATTACACTGTTCTTGATCAAAGAATATATCGATGATAATGCGCACACCTAAATGCATGTAAATATGTAAACATAATATGATTATAAATCATTATGGATCAATATTATTAAGTGTGTACGTGTAGATATTGAAACAGAAATAAGTGCAAAAATTGCCTCTTTTTTGCCTATGTGATATCGTTTAAGCATAAGACAATAAACTATAATGGTAGGTGTGTATTGTGTATGTATTGTATGTTATATTTGAATTATACACTCTATTTCCACTTACCACTTGCTGTCTTTGCAATTGTGGTCTTGCTTTGATAAGATGTTTCACTGGGTTGCTGCTGTTCAACACCATCAGTTGACAGTAAATTATTCTTTTTCTGTTCCACCAACAGTTGAGAATTATAAAAATGAAGATTTTGATTTCTATGCAAATCAATCATGGAGTCTCTTTTAATTGATTCTTCGGTCTCACCATCATTTAATACGATATTCGGTTTATCCATACCACCAGTATCCATATTGGTAGTGTCATCGATAATGGTACAATTCTCAACCGCAAGAATATCTTTAGCATTGATTTTATTGCAACAACAATTCGGGCTGGTTGTAGTAGTGGTGGTGGTGGTAGTGCTGTTACCACCAACAACATTATGAAAACGACTGTTTGAGTTTTGTTTGTTCTCATTATGTGCTTGCAATACTGGTGGTATTGTTGATGATGTTGGCAACATTTTGGTGACTATAGAATTTCTACGGCTTCTATTTTGGCAACACACACAATTAGAGCAATTATTGCAACAGATGACTTTAGGCTTTTCATCCCTAAGTATGGATTTATCATCAATTGATGCATCATTTAATTGCTTTTTATTGATTTGAGAGCCATAATTATTTAAACCACAATATGATGATTTGGTAGCGGCCAATTGATGTTGCGAATGGTGGCGGTGGGCAGCTGTATAACGATGTTTGATTTTGTAATTGGGTTGTGCACTTTGAGACTTTTGAAATTGCCTATCGTAACGTTGTACCATATCACGCACCGATATGGGAGCACTACATTCCGAATCTGAGTTATTGGCCGAATTCAATGAATTGTAAAAACCCGAAGAGTTACGAGAGTGGGCACTGAAATTATCATCATCGTCTAAGCTATGGGTTCGGATGCGATTTAAATTCATATTCAATTCCATTAGTGGACTGGTCAAAATCACTTATAATTTTAGAATTTTTTATTTTTAAGAATTATGAAGAATTGGTTCGTAATTTATGTACGTTTTTTTTTTAATAAATTTATTTAAAAATTATTATCAAAATATTTTTTTTTTTTCTTAAATAAATATTTTTTGTAATTGAAGTAAATTTCTAGGTTTTTGCGCTAAAAATGTCAATTATTTTTAGTACAAATTGATTGGTAACATTTTGAAATAAAAAAAGGTTTAGGTTTGTACGTAGTTCGTCTCGAAAGCTATAGTTACATAGGTATGGCAAGCGAGCCTATCACAGATTAAAATATTATAATTTTGATAATGAATTGGACGAGGAAAATCAAAATATGTACAAGTTGAATGAATTAAATATTAATTACAGTTATTATATTAAAATATCTGTCCTTCATTTTGTACAATACAAAATTCAAATTTAATTGGTTTAAGAATCCATCCTATTCATCTTTGGCTCTTACATTGCAACTTATAATTTCATTAATTTTTTTTTTGCATTTTATTAACTTCTTTTTGTTATTGTTGTTATTATTAATGAAATAAATAAAATGGATAATTCATGCCAATAAAAAATACATTTTTATAATTCCATATGAAGGTGTTTACGCTTGTAACGGGTTTGAATTGATTGAGAACCCGGACTATGAATCGTTAAAGGAAAGCTAAGCTCATTAATTGGGAAAATATTTTTGCATCACATAATGCCTTAATTTTTTAAACATTATAACCAAGAATTTTCCAAGGAAACTATAAAGAAATAAATAAAATTGTAAACAATTTCAGTAATATATTGTACCTGGCATTACATTTTCAATGCCAGTGTGAACAGTAAGATTACTATTGCTCAACCTAATTATTGTTGCTGCCGATGATGCTTCTATTAAGTTATTGTTTCAGCTATTGTTGCTAGTGCTTTCGATACTTTATTCATTAATGCAGCATTATTACTTATTAATAATGCAAACGATGTATATATGTATGTATGCATATTTCTTAGCATAATTTTCAAATAACTCTCTTATACGAGTATGTACTGGCACGTATGGTTTTTACTCATCATACGATGGCATCATTATCGTTATTGGAACGTTTGAATTTTTATTTTTTTTAACAATTTTTCATTATCATTTTAAAGAGCATGACTTGCTTTAAGCATTTTATTTTCCTCTTCTTCTTATTATTGTAGTTGCTAGTTGCTAAATACCGATCAGAGGCAACAACAATGTGATATTCATAAGGGGCATTTAAGTCTAACAAGTGCAAACTGATTGCAATTAAAGTTTAGTTAGTAGGTACATGGCAAATACAACAAAAAAAATATTTCACATAAATTAGTTGCAGTGTTATGTTTTTGTTCAAGAAAAAAATTGTGTTTCATGCCAGTAAACCTTTTTTAAAAGCATTTTTTTTTTCTTCTTTTAAAATTTCATATCATGCAACAATTTCAATATGGGTATATTCCGGTACTTGACATTCAAATATAAAACTATTAAATACTAATTGCAATCAAATCAAAATCATCTAAAGTACCAAAAATACTTTAAAGAAAAAAAGTATAAAAAATCGTCTTTAACAAAAACTTGTAAATATGGGCTCGTATCCATTAGAGACGTCAGAGATGTACTGCAAGCAATTAATGCCATGCACAACAGATGAGTATGTGTATGAGAAATTGTGTACATTAGGATGGTAAATAAACTTCAAAGAACTTGTGTTTAATGCTAGAAAATTAATAAATAATAATATGAACAGAGCACTTTGTCCTGAAATCATTTTATTCATTTGTTTATTCGAAATCAGAAAGCACTGCAATGAAAAAGATCTTTCCAATCCAATGTCTTTGGAGAATTTGAGCTTATATGGATGTATTACAATGCAAGCGAGGTTGTGAAGCTTCCTTCTGCCATGTACAGGACAATGACATGAAATATACGTTGAAAGTATGTCTCTTTCATAAAAATCTTAATCATTATTGATCTTTTATTGAAAAACTTTTTCCAAAAATAAAATTATGTGGCATAGACGATAACATGTCGTTCGGAGTTGACTTTAAACTGTAGGTTCCGCCACTCATGTATAAAATTATCACACACAACATAAGTGGTGTGAGAAACTAGGTCGTAATCCTGACTGAAGGGTTGTAATGACCAATTATGTATGTATATATGTAGACAATAACAGGTGGAGCGCTCCCAACTGAACTCCTAGGTCTCAGCTGACTCTTTAAATGAAGAGTTAATGATAATAAATTTCGAAACTTCTAAAATGTAAATGAATTCATTTTTACTGCACGTAGTACTGCTTGTCGTACTGCATGTCGTACTGCATGTCGTATTGCATGTCGTACTGCATGTCTTACTGTATGTCTTACCGTTTCTCCATTTAATTTTAAGTGTCATATTGAGAACGACTCTAATCTCGGAATAATTGTTTAAATTTCTAAAATGTAAACACATACATATGTATACATTTAACATTATAAAACGAATTCTGTATGTCGTACTCATGTCGTACTGCATGTCGTACTGCATGTCTTACTGCAAGTCGTAAAGATTTTCCACTTAATTTTAAAGCATCAAACTGAGAACCACCCTAATCTCCGTATAATTGTTTAAATTTTTGGGCAGATAAATAAGACTTGCCTTTATTTTGTCCTACATTTCCTATCACATTTTAGCTACTTCAGGGATCTATAAATAATTGAACATATAAAATGTCTTTTTCGTTGAAATTAAAGTAGAGTTTTTCTAATCGCTTGACTTTGATCATGAAAAATGTATGCCATTACACTTAACACCGTTTGATGATTAAAATAACGGTTTTTAGAGGGCCTAAAAAGCTGGCTTAATGTGCGGTTAAATTACAGGAATTAACAAGTATTACAAAACAAAGCAAAAGTCACTGTTTAATGTCAGTTAGGAAAACTTAAAGGGTGGCTGAGGTGGAAAAGAAAAAGAAGAATCACGTTAAACAAAAATGAAACTCAACTCAATTGAATAATTTTACAAATTAAATTTATAAATATTTTAATGTTTGACTTTAGGGTTAAACATGATGACACTGAGAATAATGATGGCAGTAATAAAAGTGAATTGCAAATTAAAAGTGTTATTGAATCTTGCTTGTATCATTATGGTACAATATTAACAAGTGTTTTAAATTTTTTTCTTTTCTTTTTTTTAATAGAAAACATCTAAAAGAAGTTTCGAGGTACACTTTGGGAGCGCCTTAAATAATATTATTGATAAACGAATTGAAATTAAATGAAATAATTATAATGAAAACAATCATCATGATCAGCATCGTCATCTTCTTTTAGGTGAAGGTCGTTGCATTTCATTTCATAGGAAGGAGACTCGTCGTTATACTTTAAAAGCAATATTAGAACGGATTGTTATGTAGTAAAGTAGTGATAATATGCATTCCAACAATATATATACATATTTATGTATATGTATGTACATACGTACATATGTATATGCTGTGAATTTGTTGTTAATTTTAATTGACTTAAGACTTTGAGTATCCAGTAAATTATGCATCATGATTGGAAATTTGAGGTAATTTTCCTGTAAAATTATTTTTAAAATTTTTGTAAATGTAAAATTAATAAATACATAATACAATACAGAAATTTTTATAAAATAGTTGGGCAATTCACAAAAGCCCTTGTATCGTTGTATTCATTGTATTGTTGGACGAATATTATATACTGAGTTTTTTATCCGAACGCCTGATTCGATTGTACTCGGGAATCAGAAAAAATCCATTGTAGTCAATATTAAAAGTTTTATTTGTAAATAAAAAAATTTCTTGGCGTTCCTACAACAACATAAATATAATTGGCAATGAGGCAATGATACAAGAATTTACGAAATTCTAACAAGCAACACCGGCGATTTATTACAAGCCTTATTTATGGTTGCTGAGAAAGGAGACTATAAAAGCACCCTACTGAAATAATCGCCTACAGTTTTCCAACTTCTACTGGTTTTTCTTTACTTCTCATTCGATTTACAGTTCTTTTGTGCTTTCATGCATATTTTTTTCCGCTGTACATACATAATTGGTCATTACAACCCTTCAGTCAGGATTACGACCTAGTTTCTCACACCACTTATGTTGTGTGCATTAATTTAATACCTGAGTGGCGGGACTTATATTTAAACTCGGCTCCGAACGACAGATTTTTTAGAAACTTTTCATGGCAATTTTCTATTCACTCTCAGAGTTTTTGCCAGAAAGGAAGTCGCTGAAGAATAATTCGTATTTCATTTTGTTGAAGGTATAAACCGTGGCCTCACATCTAATAAGCCAACACATCACCTACTAGACTACGACGGTTGTCAATTTAATCTAACCTAAGTGAATTTCTATCTGTGTTTTCAATAAAAAATGAAGTAAAGAGTTTTTGACACAAATCTTCTAAGAGGAAGTCGTCGAAGAAATATTTTTTTATATTTCGTTTAGTTAAAAATGTCTGGCCTGAGGTTTGAGTCGAAGCCTCAATGCTAATAAACCAACACATTGTTTCCCTAGAACATTTTTGTCAAAATGATGATGGCTTGTCAATGTATTGTTTTGAATATTTAAGTCGATTAATTTTATTTCATAGGGCTATAAAAGGTATTAACCTTACTACCTCTACATATGTATGTACAGTTTATCAAGATAACTTTCGCTAACTTGATTGCTGCAGTAAGTATTCACTTAAAATTCAAGAGATTTTGAAAACAAAAAATAAATTGGAGTTCCAAACAGACAGTTGATTCTTATCCCGTATAGATTAACAATTTCTTCGCAAATTATTAATTCTTTTTTTTTTTTTTTTATTTATTATTAATCATAGCACAACAAGATAATAATCTTATAAATGAAAGTGCTATGGGAGTACATCAAAGAGGAAAAAGTAATAACAAATCGCTCATTATATGAGTAATGAATTGTTTGAAGTACAGTATAAATAAAAATGAATAAGAATAAGAACATGATTTAACCTCAGGAAATAGCAATCGATACAAAAAAATTAGGATAAGAAAATGAGTATATGTAAAAAACTAAATTAGGAAAGATACAAATATAAAGAAAAATACAAACAAAGAAATATATTCATATAATGAGATACAATGAAACTTAAATAATAAGTTAGAAAAATGAAAATAATTAATCACTAATAAAAATGAAGAGTAAAAATGTATAAAACAATCAAAATATATTACAAACTATTTAAACAGAATGTATAGCTCCTTTTTGAACTTAGTTGCATTGCTTATGTTCTGAATATAATTAGGTAGTGTATTCCAAAGACTGATGGTGTATATAAAGAACTGTCGTTTCGACAAAAGAGTCCTATGCCTTAATTGGATAATTTTCCTACCGCGGTTGGATCTAGCAAATCTATTCCTGCTAAATAAGTATACTGGCTGTTCCAAAGTAATAATCTTATGGAGGAGAATTAGGCACTTAATATTCAATAGATTATCAAAATGAATACCACATATCTGGTAAGAAAATTGTGATATATGGTCCCGACGTCCCTTAATAAATACATATCTGGCTATGTTATTATAAGCCAAGTTGAGTTTCCGCCTATCATCCGCATCACAGTTTGCGAAAATTTCCGATCCGTATAAAAGAACAGGAATCAAAAACGTTTTTGACAGTTGCAGGCGTATAGCAAAAGGAGTCGAATCTATAACAGCCCATAAGTTCCTAAGCATACCGTAAACTTTACCAACGCTGACGTTAATATGGTTAGACCACGTTAGCCGACCATTAAAGATAACACCCAGATTAGATGCCGATTCAACAAAATCAATTTTATTCCCCCTGATAATAATATTCGGCACATCAAACGCTCTCTTAGACCTGGAGAGCAATAAACATTTCGATTTAGAGGGATTTATACAAAGTCCATTAGCACTAGCCCAGTTGTCAATTTTCCGTAAATCATCGTTAATCGTATCTACACATAGTCGGATATTATCAATACAAGCGCTCCTATAGAGCTGACGTCATCAGCGTACATATGTACGCTACAATTATCCAAAACATCAGGTAGGTCGTTAATGTATATACAGAACAAAAGGGGCCCTAAAATTGATCCCTGAGGAATACCTCTTCCAACGTGTAACGAATTCGAGATGTTGCCGTTTAGGTAAACTCGTTGTGATCTGTTAATGAGATAGGAACGTATAAGGCTACAAGCTGAATTAGAAAAATGAAAGAGGGTCTGTAGCTTCCTCAATGATATTCTGTGATCAACTGTATCAAAAGCCTTAGTGTGATCCAAAAGAACCAAAAACGCTATGTAATTTTCATCCAACTTCAACCTAAGGTCATCAACTACTTTGACTAAAGCAGTAGTGCAGCTCCTAGCTTTCATAAATCCCGACTGCTTATCAGATAATTCCTTACTTTATTCTTCCTTTCTTTATTTGTATTTTTTTTTATGTGCCACCATATCAGTACATATAATCCAGTGAGCTATTTCGAGGAGCATATCGAGTGGGCCATCCATCGATTTAAATTTAAACCATCAGTTATTTCGAATCTGGCAATACTTATATCATTCGATTCTGTCACAAAATTCAATATATTATCTCCACTGAACGTAATGAGTCAATTTACGCATGGGCAACGTTGGGGTTTATTGGAAATTTATTTCCAAAACAAAGGCAATTGGTCGGAAATTGCACAAAAATGTTGTACAAATTTGCGACCAAAGACCAACAGTGCCCGGTATTGCGTCAAACGTTTATGGCCTTTTAATTAACTGAAATGGTGATGTCAATTGCCCGCTAAAAAGCTGAGATTTGACACCGTTGGACTGCTTTCTGTGGGGCACTGTTAAAAAGTGTTATGCTCACAAACCAAAAACAATTGAGCATTTGAAGGCCAATATTCGTGATGCCATTGCTTCGATCGAATGAGGAACTGTGACTGGCCTCACAGCCATATGAATGAAATAATATTCCATTTCTAATCGGAACAATTGCCATTCACAACAAAATAATTGATTTGGCAAAACTTCAAACCGTTTTTGTTTTATTGCATTTTTAAATTTAAACTTTTAAATGGCCCGCTCTTTATAATATAAAAGAAATTCAAATTATTATACATTTTATTGTGCCTACAATTTACCAGAATTGATTCTTTGATTTAAAAAAATAAATTAAAAATAATTAAACAAAAACTCTTTGTTTTTTTAAAATCACTTCCATTCTTATCACATTATATACTAAAATCAAATCTAATTACTTTGGCAATATGTCGTGTTTAGCAATAATTTTATTTGTTTCTATTTTTTTTTTTTTTTGATAGGAAACTAAAATTTATTTCAAATTTTTTTTATGATTTCCTTATCGTAATAATTTTGTTTATTTTCTTAGATGGAATAATAATAACGCTCCCTTATTATTTGTCATTAACAGTTTTCGTGGTTTTCATTTTTATGGATTTTAGTTTTGAATATTTCATAATTTTTATGTGTGACATAAAAAATTCATTTATTTGTTCATATATTTCATCAATTCATCATTGATAACATAGTGGTTTATGCAAGCATGGTAAATAAAACTACCGCTTGAATATAAAGGGATTTAATCAAATCGCTAGATGGCAGTAGCAAGATCAAAATGATGATGGTTACGGTTGAATGGATGATGATGCCACAAAAAAAACATATTTGTATGCGAATATGAAATTATGTTTTTGTATGTTTTGTAAACACAATTGACACTGTTACCTCATACACAGTTTTTGTTAAATGTTCAATCGTCTATATGAACACGCTGTCTGTCTCTCTGTCTGTCTATTTGCCTATTTCTGTCTTTCCGTTTATCAACTTGTGTATGTATTTTTATACAAAATTTTAAAAGACACAATCTAATATCACTAAAATATACCCAAATATCACGCTTTAATACTAAAAGGAAGTAGTTGTAGGGGCACTATTAACTCCTACCAGTAGTGTTAGACGTTTAGTACCTAAAACTTACTAATATTTTATGTGTTACTCATTACACTCGTGAAAAAATCTTTGATAATGGAACTTGAAATTAAATAAAATCCAAACTGTAATATACAGTAGTATACTGTAAATCATTTTGTATTAAAATTTACTAAGTCCTACATAAGAATTAAGTTAAATTTTGAACTCTTACGGCCATTATCACAACTTCCCGTTAAAATTGGTTTTAGTTAAAGGTACCTTTAGCTAAAGTGAACTTTAGCTAAAGTGAACTTTAAAGTCACCTTTAACTTCTTTTCGTTATTACAACCTACAGATAAAATAAAGTTAACTTTTTCAAAAATATGGCAATGCCGAAGCAATGTCGATAACACTGCACAATTAAAAAAGCTTTTTTTTAACGCAGTGGCAACGATGGGTTTTTTTTGTATTTGCTCATTTTGTTTATATTTGAAGTTGCAATATTGAAAATAATATATAATATGGTAGGATGATCCTCCATTTAGCTTAACGCTTACTTCTACCATTTTGTCCACTTATAATAATGACAAACAATTTATCTGCCCGTTAAAATCCTGCCTTTAGTTAACAGCAAGTTGTAATAATGGCCCTCAATGTACAAGTTACCCTCCGGTTGAAATTAATTATGAAAACAATATAGCAATACATTTATTTAACAAACATATTAATTTGAGTGTAATGTTTATGTATTTTGTTTTTATAATATTTATAAATGACATGCATGACATGTAACAATAAATGATGATTATTTTTCTTTTCGTTTTACCTTCTGTTTTTCATCAACTACTATTTATTAATGAAGCTTCAAATCTCATGAGCGTTTTTTTACATTTGTCTTCTCTTGGTTAGGTTTTCCTACAAAAATTTCAAAGAAACTTTAGAAGATTTTCGTTAAAAGATGAACTTTCACTTTTTTAGACAGCATAAAAACCCTAAAATGTGCAATAAAAAGGAAGACATTATGTTGTGTGTTTAATTTGTTAATACAGTGTTGAAAAGATCTTTAAAATAGTGAAATTGTGTTGACAATATTGAATAACAAGTTTTCGTTCCTTTTAAGCAGTATAGAGCCTATCAGAAAGCTGTTTCCTTATATTTTTATCATTTATTTGTTTTGTTTCAGTTTTATTGATTACATTTTGCAGTTAAGGAGATGATAGGCCTACTTTGAAATAATTTAATAATTCCTTCTATCTTGCAATCGTCTTAATATTTTAATATCAATGCTTAGGTTTGTAATGTTTAACTTCTTTTCAGACTCTGTTTTATAAAACTATATATCAAATGATAATAATAATCATAAAAATAATTTTTTGACCAACCATCAATCCTAACCATCAATCCCAACCATCAATCCCCATCATCATTCCCAATCATCATTAATTGTCCCAGCATGTGTTCAAACTATCATACTGTATTAAATCATAAAATAATCAGTAAAGATTAACAATTTAAATACAATTTATTTCTAACCGTTTCTGTTTTTTTGTTTTTTGACTCTGTGATATTTACAGAAGCTATTGTCATTTGCCTTTAAAGTTAATGAGGCAACAATTTTTCTTAATTTTATTATTTAAGCTCTTTTTTGTTCATAGTATGAACTGTATTTCGATATTTTATAAGAATTGTTTTTTTTTTTAAATAAGTTTTGCATATAATTATTGCTTTGTTTCATTTGTTTAAACAATTTATTATTTTTCTAATTTTTTTTTTTTACACAACTCAAGTGGAATTTGTAGTGGTACTCGTAATTTGTCAGTATATTATTTTAGATTGTTTGTTTGTTTTTTTATTTTTTTTCCATAACCTTGCTTAATTAACAATATCAATTATTCATAACTGCCAGCAACAACATTAGCAACATCATCATCATCAGCAACCGTAGAAAAATGTTGCCAAAAAGATGTTGTGAAGATGTAATGCCCGCAATTGATTACTTATTCCATCTTAATTCCTTTCAATAATTAATGACCTTTAAACTGAACAAAAATTCATAATTTTTTTTTCTCGTGCACTTATTATTAACACCCCCACATACGCTTATTTATAAATATATATATGTATGTACATACATATGTATGAAATGAATTCAATTATAATAAAAAACATATCAAGATCACAAGAAAAATTGCGATTATTCCAAATAAACTCATGTTGAAGGATTTTTTTAAAGCATTTCTGTATTCTGTATGTATGAAATGAATTCAATTATAATAAAAAACATATTAAGATCACAAGAAAAATTGCGATTATTCCAAATAAACTCATGTTGAAGGATTTTTTTAAAGCATTTCTGTATTCTGTTCAGAAGTATGTAAATGGTGGGCCATTTAAAAGTTTAAATTTAAAAATGCAATAAAACAAACTCGCTTTGAAATTTTGCCAAATGTATTTCTTTGTTGTGGGCTATCGGGTGGGTCATCTATCGGTTTCAATTTTAACCTTTGGTTATTTCGAATATGGCAATACTTATGTCATTCTATTCTGTCACAAAATTCAATATATTACCTCCACTGAACGTAATGATTTTTGGGATTTATTGAGCCAACGAGAAACTGCACGATGATCTGGATTTTACTCAAAAAAGAACATCTTATCGGATGGAATAATAAGTTAATAAGCAAAATTGCCGTTGTTGGGCAGCAGATTGCGCCGCTTTGGCTTTGCTGTTTTCATTTGATAGTTTTCCGTTTCGTTTTTCACATTTTAAGGACTTGAATTATTAATAATAAATTACATATTTTTCTCTAAATACTTGGCCAGACACTCGGACAGATAAGCAAATAACAACAGCAACAACAACAGAAAATTTAATCTAAAAACATCATAAAATTGACATTTTATGATTATTTTTTTATTTTTTTGTTTTATTTGTGATGTTTTTTTGTGAAGAATTTCAAAATTTTCAAATTAATATCATTAAATACTGCCAACATTACTGTTTAATTAAAAGAGCAATTTTTCAAAAATTAAAACCAATTCAAGTTGAAAACTGTCAGGAAATTGCAGAGTAAATATTTTTTTTTATATTTTGGTGGTTTGGTTTGGTGGCCTGATGTCTAATAAGCCAACACACAACCTATTAGACTACGGCTATACACTGTCGGTATAACACAATTTAACAGGGCACTACAGTCCAACAGTGTGAAATCGCAGTGGCAAGTTGCACCACCCTGTTGAAACCAAACATCGTTCACATCGACGAATACATTCATTCACAACCACGGATGTAAATTTATTACTGTCATTATATTGTAACAATTCAAATCTTAAATTATTCTTGTGAATTTTAATATCCCTTGAGAAGGTACCCATAACCATCTTTAACTCATCTAAATGACAGAATGCCTGTAAATAGCTGTACTTGAAATTCATTTATCTCTGCAGCATAAATTTACTGCGAAAAGTTTATGAAACAAGTTGTAATCCTTGTAATCCTTCTCATAGTGTAGCATCGACCATTATACAACGTCCAACTAGCCGCTATTAATTATAATATACCGCGAGGTTTTCCTAATTAAATATCCAAAGACTAGTTTAGGACGCTTGCTTTTGTATTCCCATTGGGGCAGGATAAACAAATCTTTCAATGTTATTCAGAATGTAAAGAAAAAACTTCTTCTCCAAAGCCTTCAATCAAATAGGTACTTTAGAACGGGTCAGAACAACAATAAATCTTTTGTACTATTTTTAATATTACACTTTGAAAACTTTCTGTTGTCGCTAAACTATTGTAAGAGCGATAAATAAAACAAAAACAAAATGTTTAATTCGCAAATCATAATTTCTTTAAATACTTAAAAAGTCACCCATACTCTTTGCTCTATCTCTCAAATTTTCTTTCTCCCTCCTGTAGCAATAAAGCGCCTGAAGAAATTTCTTGTGAAATTAATTCAACAGGTCAAAAACAGAAAACATAAAACATAACTTAAAAGCTTAACTAATTTAAAAGAAATTATCGTGTGATTTTGCACCACGAACAACAACAATAAATAATTAATTTTTTAGCAAAGTAGCAGCAGCAGCAGCAGCAAAAGCACTGGATACTACATACTTAACACAAATGAATAGAAATTGCATTTGCAACACAAATAAAATCAAACGAAACAAAACGAAAAGAATTGAAAAAAAATCAACAACAACAACAAAACGTAGTATGTACTCACTTGAATTCTCATTTGGCAACTTTTAATTCTTCTTCTTCCCCTGACTCTTTTTCTTAACTTTTTACGAACGAAAAAAAAACATGCACAGAACTATTTTGATATTAAAGAACTTTTTGCTTTTTCTTCTTTTGCTTTTCTGAACTTTTGGCCACATTTTTTTTCTTTCTTTCCTTTGCTTTACTTTTTTCTTTTCTTTGCCTTTTTCTTTTTTTTTTCTTTGCTTTTTTTCCTTGCTTTTTCTTTTCTTTGCTTTTCTTTTCTTTTTTTCTTTGCATTTTTCTTTTCTTATTGCTTAAATTAAAACACTTTCTTTTCTTATTAAAAAATTAATTAATTTTATAATGATACACAAAACTTATTACACTTTTAATTAATAAATTTAACATTTAACACATACACGAAAGAACACGAATTATTATAACGCTTTACATAAACGAACACGGCGAGCGTTTGCATTGTAGGTAGAAAGATACTGAAAAGACGCCACATTGAAGGGAACACCCCGGAACATTAATTTTTTCTAAGACATTAAAAAGACGCCACATTGAAATGAACACCCCGGAACATTAATTTTTTCTAAGAATTATTATTGTCTTTGCAAACATAAAAACAATAAACTTATATTGAATGAACTACGGATTCATTTATAATTGAATTATTACACTTAAATTATTACATTTAATCAATTAATTAATAATTTTCACACACGAACAATGCAATGCAAACAAGACGAACACTTAACGCTAGAAAAAAAGATGTCGGACTGTTGCTTAAAGAGCGCAAATTAAGAAATGCAGAAGGGAAAATGATCAAACGTACAACAACAACACTGTAACGTTTATAGCTTTGAATTTAACACCACAGTGAGAGAGAGGAAATGGAGTAATTAAGGAAATAGAGATGCCAGACTAATTTGATAGAAAGGAAATTGCATTCTTAGGGGTTTTACTAGCTATTAACCTATTGATAGTGTCTGTGGGTTCAAATTAAACTGATTCATTTCAACTTAAATAAAAATTTATTAAAATAGAAGAATAGAAGTTCGTATTAAAGTTAAAATATTTTTTTATTCAAATAAAAACAACTTAATACAAAAAAATTAATAAATAAGTAAAAATAAAGTTATAATTAATTAATTATAATTATTTAATTGACTAAAAAGGATAGAAAATAACTTCAAATATGTAAAATATGATTTGATTTATACGGTGTGATGATATAAAAGCGACCGGTTTAACAACTAAGAAAAAAAGAAAACAAATTTTTGTAAAACAATAATATTATAAATAATTCATATATTTTTTTAAGTTTATAAATATCAGGTGGGCCATCTATCAGTTTAAATTTGAACCATCGGTTATTTTGAATTTGGCAGTACATATGTCATTCTATTCCGTCACAAAATTCAGTATATTATCTCCACTGAACGCAATGAATCGATTTATGCTTGAGCAACGTTGGGAAACTGTATTTTCATCTTGGTGGGTAAGTAAATAAGCGAAATTGCCGTATTTGGGGCTCATAAAACTCACACGTGGTCTTACAGAAGCCAATGCGCCCTTTGCGAATGACTGTTTGTTGCGGCTTGTGTAGGGGAGTCATCACTGGCCTATATTTCTTTGAAAATGAGGACGGCGCAACCATTACGGTAAATAGAGACCCCTATCGCACCATGATAACCGATTTGTTTGTACCTGCTCTTTACACTATTGATGTTGGAACAGGATGGTGCAACTTGCCACACATCTCATGCTACAATCGATTTATTGCATCAGATGTTCGATAGCCAATTAATTAGACGAAACAGTGATGTTAATTGTCTGCCAAGAAGCTGCGGTTTGATACCGTTGGAGTATTTTCTGTGAGGTGCGTTTAAAGAAAAGTGTTATGCCGACAAACCGGAGACAATTGAGCATTTGAAGGGCAACATTCATGATGCCATTGCCGAGAACGACTCCATATACTCGAAAAAGTGCACGAAAATTGCTCCGATCGAATGAGGTACTGAGAGGACAGCCGCGGCAGCCATATGAATGAAATAATATTCCATTTCTAATCGGAAGAATTGTATTTCATAACAAAAAAAAAAGTAAATTTGACAAAATTTCAAACCGTTTTTTATTGCATTTTGTAAATTCGACTTTTAAATGGCCCCCCCTATACTGGTAATGAAATTATTAACGATACTTCTTAAGGGCAGTAATGTATTTCTTACGAATATCTATCTTTTGTCTTACTAAGTCATTACCTGTAAAGAGGTTTTTATTCTCCTTAGCATACTTTCTTCTATTCGCTAGAACTTCTCTAATTTGAAACAAACAGAGGCCAGGCTAATAATTTGCATTAATTGTACGAACAAATCAAAGTATCTACTTATGATACATGTATCGGTCTTGCATATTAAATTGCATGTTTACTAATCACTTTCTTTGCTCTACCAAACGGAAAATCCCTTAAATTTTTTGTAAGCTATATATTCATAGGTTATAATAGTATTTTATTAGCATAAATCAAATTGAATTAGATTTTCCTCCACTTTTTTTTGCACAATCATTCTAAAATCTGGGTCAACAAGAAGCACAACAGCAGCTGAAGTGTTGGTGGCAGTAGTCAGTCAGACTGTCAATCTGCATTGGGTACAAAAGAGTAAGCAAAAGAAGAAAAACAAAAACAATAAAAAAAATTTAAAAGATGGAATAATAAAATTATTTGAATAAATCTCCACTTAAAATAAAAGCATTTTCATGGCAGATAATTATAGTGTTTGCAAAACACTTGAAAAGACACAATGAAGTTTTGTTTTATTTCATCAACAACAAATTAAAATTAGAAGAAAATAAGAAACACTTTTAACAAATACAACAAGAAAAAAAGAAACGTTTTGCAATAATTTATAACAATTGATGAAACAAAAATAATTAAACAAGTACGGCATACAGCACTAAATCTTAATTTTTTTTATTATAGTTTTGCTTACAGTTTTTGTAATGAAAATTAACAATTTAAAGCAATTAAACAACAAATGTTGTGCCTTGCCGCTGACAATCTAAAGAAAGAATTCACAAAAAAAGAAATAAAAACAAACACTGATTAGTCAGTGAGTTTGGGATTTATTTGAAAACTTCTATTCAAAGAATTTTTCCAATGCCTTTTTCTGTTTGACTTTTATTTATGGCCCTAACTTAAAACGGCTTAAATAAGTCAGCTGCCAGATTTGAAATTGTTTATATCAACCGCAAGGCCATCTTGAAATTGTTTCACTCGTCACTTTAGTCATGTTTCAAATGGAAAAATGCGTAAATTTTTGTACTTTTCGTTTCTTTCAATTGCAAATAAACATATCGCATGTTGTCAGCTATTGTTTGTGTATGAAATTAAACAAAATTAATCTCAACAAGCAACAGCAATATTGACCTTAAGTTTGTCTTAAAAAACGAAACCCCAGAAACGTAACAGAACTATTCTCTCTTAAAGTGGATACGAAATAACAAAAAAAAATAAACAAAAACCAACTGAAAATTAATAAAGATATTTACAAATAAAGGCATATAGATATGTATGTATGTATGCGCTATAAACTATACAATTGTAAAATAATTCGAAGTGTGTATCCCGAAAACAACAACAACATCTTATATCATGTGTCTGTTGTTCTAAAGGTCAAAAACATAAATTTTATTTCGTTTTGTCGTCTTAGAAAATCAAAAACAAACAAAAAAAAAAAAGAAAACAAAACATCACAATAAAAAGCTTGATAAGAAATAATTGTTATTTATATTGAGAGTTAAAGGTTAAGGAAAATAATGGTAAAAAAATAAACAAAATATTTCTGAACAAATTTATCAAAATGAAACAAAAGACTTAAGACGCAAACATTTTTCTTTCTTTGTTTTATTTTGCTTTAACACAATACATCAACTGAAGCGAAATCAAAAGAACTAACATTTGCAACATATAGTATAACAAATATAAGAAAATGTTTCAAATTTTGAATCAAGGTTCAAATCGTAGTACATCTATCAAAACAAATTAAATAAAAAAATTAAAAGAGATGTAGAATATTTCCAAAATAATTAATTGAACAATAATTAATTAAATTAAGAATACATATGTATGTAGTATGTCTTCTAATATTCGTTTCCATTGCAATGTGCTGACAAAGATTTTGGTGCGCATGTCAATGCAGCCGCATGTTTCCAAAGCTCTAAAAAGTTTCCTGTTGCATACAGAATGCAAAAAGAATAAAAATTTAAAAGTAAACATCATAATGCCAAATGGTTGCAATAAGACAATGATTTGTCATTGCCTTCGATAGCTCAGTTGGTAGAGCGGTGGACTGTAGTTACGTATGCCAAGTTCTTTGAGGAACGTTTGTCTTGATGCGAAAGCAGCCAGCCAGGTAGTCACAGAACTGTTGTGTGTGCTCCTGCTTGTTGGGCTCCTAGTGCTGCACAGTCGTGCGCTTTAACTGTCTCAACAATGCAGGCAATAACCCCAGTCATTTGTGCCTGTTCCTTGTTGATGTGACTGATTCAATACAACACCTCAAGACTGCATTCAAGATAAGATATCCATAGGTCGCTGGTTCAAATCCGGCTCGAAGGATGATTGGTTACAATGGCCATCCCCCCTAGTTAGCCAGTTTTTTTTTCTCTCTTAATGAGAACAGATTCTTTCAGCATTAAACAAATTGCTAATGGTGCCCGCATCCGCTTGGCACTTGCGATAGAAACTTTTCGTGCAGTTGAACCGATATTTATTTAATTTATTCACAGAATGTAAGAACAAAATGAAATACGAGTCAATAAATTTAATTTGCTATTCGATTTCACTTACCATTTATTTTTATAAACTCTTGAGTTGATAAGCTAAAATTATGTGAACCCTTGTCTAAACCCTGTATTTTATGAGTCAAGTGATTATTTCAGATACAATGCACACTATCTGCAAGTCAGCAAGTTAACGACATTTCACTTCTTATCAAATGTAACAGCTGAGCTCTTTGGTTCCAACTTTGTACACATTTTCTGCGTTGTTCTCCCTGGTTCGCAGTTCTCTAAAGGGGTTCCCAAAGTAAGGAATTCATCGTAGAGTTTCACTCTTTGCCTGTTCATCATCTCTACAGTTGCTTGAACTATTGTTGCGTTTTTTGCTGTATTGGCATGGGTATTATTAGGTCGCGATTCAGTTCTTTTTGACGAAATCTCTTTGCAGCATCTAAAAGTGCTTACTTTAACGATACCTTACTTTTACGATACCGCTTTCGTCTCATAAATATATTTGCGTTTATGTCCAAATCTTGCTGCAAAGTTACAATCAGACGATGATTTCTCATTATCTTCGATAATTTAGTTGATAGGACACTTGATTATCGTTTCTCAAGTTCTTGGACTTTGGTTTGTATTTACCCCCACCCTGATATACTAGAACTATAATTACAAGGGGATAGAACCCAAACTATCTCTCTTATCTAATGAGACTAGCTATTGTATTGAGTGAGAGTGTGATTTATGTTTTTCTTTTCAGCCAATTTACTTGCATTTTATTCTTTGCGTGAAGTCATTTGTGTAAATTAAATAATCAAGGCAACCGGTATTTTTTATAACCCAAGGGTTTTATACCTCATTGTAAATGAGTCGTTTCTGTCAGATCCGATACATTCTAAAGTGACTGCCAATTCTGCAAGAGTTTCCCAGATAGGGATGCAACATCATTCGTAAAAACATTGCTGATAAGATCGATACATCAATGATTCATTTTCCTATCATTAAGTGATTAAATATAAAATCTAAAGCATTTTAACACATCTAAAAACCTAGAAGGAATACTTTAGCACAATGATATACACTGTTGGAAAAAGTAATAGAAACGCATCAAAAAACGTTGAAAAACATCCCCATGAAATTAGGGACCCGCCACCCTGTTTGACTGTCTTTTTTGTGTATTTTGGATCAAACTCTTTATTGGCAGGGCGACGTGAGAAACATTTTTCCGACTTTGGTGTTATCTGGCAAATTGTGACCTTTTTTGTATATTTTTGTTTTACTTAAAAGAGGTACTGACCTTGGACTTCGAGCCCGTTTCTTATAGTACTGCTTGTTACTGGAGCATCTAGTATATTTTTAAGCTTATTAAATGACTCAAAAAAATATTTTTTGGAATGACGTACTAAAATTTGATGAAAACGCGTGGATGTTTTCCTCTTTCTTCCTCTAGTTTCGATATTTTTTGTATAGTGAATCACTTAAATACTTTATGTTTAGAACACTTCATTTTGTGGGCTATTTTTCCAAGTGATAAGCCATCAGATTTTAGCTTAATGATAACATTTCTTTCAGCATCAGTGGTATGAACACCTCGACCCATTTATAAAAGATTTAAAACATACACTCAACACGAAAATTTTGCAAATTGTCCAAAAGAAAGTTATTTTAACTCAATTTTTACCACTTCTAAATATTTCATGTAAAAAGTTTATTTATTTTAAATTTAAACACGGTTTTAGAAAAACGTTTCTATTAATTTTTCCAGCTAAATTACGTGTTTTCTTACTTTTTCCTGAAAACTAATAAATTAATAAAGAAAGCAAATAATAAAATCCCTTTACATTAGCAAGAATTTGACAGTAATTTCTAACTATAAAAGTTTATAACGAAAAAGTATACAACATTTTAATGATAAACTAGTAATCGTTTCTATTATTTTTTCCAACACTGTATAGGTGCCCCTACATATCGTTCATAAAAACTACTTTTTAATTGATTACGATGCATTGTGTCGAAATATATGTTCCTGTAAAGTTTAAAAAAATATTTAACATTAATTTTTTCTAAACATCGATGTATCGTTTGCTTTCCTTCTACCAGATAGCGTAAATATTTGAACCCATATTACAGTTCACAAATTCATTTAATTTCTATAATATAGAATCTGGTCTACCTTTCGAAATAACAAATATGTACGTGCAGTACCTGTGAAAGTAAAAAAAAAAATAAATTAAAAAAATTCAGATTTGCCGAAACCCGGGATTGAACCGGGGACCTTTAGATCTTCAGTCTAACGCTCTCCCAACTGAGCTATTTCGGCACATGATGTCACTTCGTAAAATATAGAACATCAACTTGAGATTTCCTTTGCCATGCGTAAAGAATTTGTAAGTTCGAATGTGTGTGAACTAAAAGCTTTTTCTGTATATTGTCGCTGTTCGCTAAACAATTGAGGGTTGAAATATTTATTCCGTAGATACAATAAACATATGCAAACTGAAACTAAATTATATACTTACATACATACATACATACATATATATTAGCTTAGTACATATACATGCTTTTGAATTTAAAAATGAAATCTTCTTGGTTTTTATTATTTTGTTCTTTTGCAAATGTCAGAACAAAATGAAATACGAGTCACTTACCTTTTATTTTTATTAACTCATGAGTTGATAAGCTGAAATTATGTGTACCCTTGTACCCTGTGAACCCTGTATTTCATGAGTCAAGTGATTATTTCAGATAAAAGCAAAAAGTTTATTTAGAAAGTAAAAAGTTTAATTCGATATAAAAACTACATAAACTAAAGGAATAAAGCAAACAATTCGATATATTGAAAGTTTGATGAACTCAAAGATTAATTCCTTATCAAAACTGATCTCAGTACTCCTCTTTTTTAAAGTTGCACAACAAAGAATGACATGAAGAAGCTACATTTATGGGTCAAAGTTCGAAAATGACACATTCTTAGCAAAGGGAATGTATGAAAAAGATCGGAAATTGCCAATTAAAAACTACATTGCTATAACTGGAATAATGTACTATAGTCCGTTGAAACGAATATTTAGTTTCCCACCAAAAAAATCCTACGATTCAAAATTCACAAAACACATGATTTCAAGATATTTTCGCTCCTCTCTTGTTGATTAAATTATTTGGTTTCATAGAAAAATTACGGTATCGAAGTATACAACTTTTTGATTCCATATACAGTCAAAGAAAAAAGTCTACATACACCAGAGTAATTATTCACCTTTTTAATTTTTTTCATATTCGATTTGTTCTTCAAACATTCTTAATTGTAAATGCCTTAAAATACTCTTTAACCCTTTCATGCCCGATGTTGCCTATAGGCAACATTGTACATTTTTGTTCATAAATTCCGTAATTTTTAATTTTTTTAAAAGATTTTTTTTTTTGCAAACAAGTTTGGTTAAAAACGTGTAAAACCAGAATACGTACGACTCTGAATTTAAAATCACTTCATATTTAGGTCAATGACTAACAAACACATGTCCTTAAAAAAATTTTAGCTCTGGCTCAAAAAATTCGGGCATGAAAGGGTTAACATCTTTTATAATTTAATAAAAATCACCCGTGTATGTAAACATTTTTCTTTAACTGTATGTTTGTAAGGTAGTATGTTACAATTAAATTTTTTTTGAAGTATTCTTTATTTTATTTGGCTCAACCAATACGTTTGAATAAATAATTTCAATTTTTTTTTTATTAATTTACAAAATTAATTACTTAATCTATAGTAAATTACATCACAATTATTGTGGTAGTTATAATAATTATTACAAACAAATAAATTAAAATCTATTGTATATGAAAAGTAAAGAAACTAAAGAACACACTTACATACAACACGTATGCTCTGTACATATTAAAAGCGACTATTCTATAAAGCATTACCACCACACTGAGGCATTCAGATTCTCATTCTAAAGAGGCACTTCATCAGCCATCATTTTGGATTTCATTGGAATGTCATTTTGGATATTCTAAAATAAAAGAGTTCAATATGATTATTTCTCCTTTGAATAAATCTGTACTTCAAAGAGAAACTAAATATGTAAACAAAAAAATTTAAAAAAAAATCTCGAGTTTAAGTGTGGTTATGTTATGAAATGCTTGAACTTAAATATGAATGTGTTGCAAAGCATTTGAAATCAATTGTAGAAATCTAATTCGAATTTATTATTTGGTAATTTACCTTTATTTTAACATTGTCTCCACTGTAACGAAAGTGTTTTCGTATACATGGTGTCAACAGACTGGGATCAATTTTATGTGGATCATTGCCACCAAAGATAAATGTACATATAATGGCAATGCCAATGGTTAAGACTGCACCCAAACAGGTATACCACATATAAGAAATGCGATACAAAGGAAATATGCCACTGAAAAATGCACAACACAAAGATTTAAACGTTTAAAAAAAATGATAACAAAACAAATAAAGAAGAAAAAAAAGAGACATAAAGTAAACCTACTCTGCGGTTTCGTCAATTGATGTAGCGTTGGCAGCTGACATTAACGACGATTCAAAGCGATAGTCACAATGTTCAACAGTCAAGGGCTTGGTTTGATATTTAACAGCACCAGAAGCAATTGCCCATTGGGAGTTTAAGCTAATCCAAGACATGCCCATAACCCCCATTATGCCACCAATCAGGGAACTCTATAAATTGGAACACAGTGTCACTTCTATAAAAACCTTGAAAATATTCACAGTTACTTACATTGCCATTAATCCAGGGCATGAAGACACCTATGGTGAATATACCAAATAAAGGACCATTTGTAATAGCCTCCAAGCTCATGGTCAGTTGCAGCACCGTGCCCATATGTTCGACCACATAGACAAGGCCCACACATAAAACGCCCACAATAACTACCACAGAGCGCATTATCCAATTAATGGCCGTCTCCGATAAAGGTGTGCGAACAAAAGGTTTTACGAAATCTTCCAATACAACGGCAGACATTGAGTTGAGACAGGTGGATAAGGAACTTAAGGCGGCACTAAATACACCCGCTATAAATAAACCCGTTAAGCCCGGTAAATCCCCCAATGTTTTCATCACAAACAAAGGCAACAATTGATCTCTGGCTTTGGCCAACTGTAAAGAAATGTTTACATTGCTATATGATATGAATACGACTTGCAACAATTGCATATCGCTTACCTTCGTGGTTAAGGGATCACAATCCTTATAGGTGGCATATATCAAGAGACCATTGTAAGTGCAAAGGGCCATCAAAATTAAAACACCGACACAAAAAAACGCCAAAGCCTTACGAGCCGCACTTAAAGTGGGCAAAGCTAAATACCTTTGTATCATATTCTGGGAAACAGCATTAGTCTGAGTCCAATAAAAAACGCCACCAATTAATTGAGACCAAAGGGTATGTCTTATAGTAGGATTAATATTTAAACTGCAATCAAACGCAAACTTTTAAAACTAATCGTTAAATTTCAATTAATATTATTGACCTACTCGGGCAATTCTAGTCGACCAGATTCCCAGGCTTCTTGGAAAACTTTCGATGCTCCACCAACGTCCAGACTTCCCTTGACGGCTACCAGTATTAAAGCGCCCACCATTGATACTGTTTGCACCACATCCGTCCAGACGACAGCTTTAAGGCCACCCTTAAAACAAAATACACAAATTTAAGTTTTTTTATTGTTTTTAAAAGTATTTTCTCTTCTTACCAGGCTTGTATAGAAAACACAAATTACACAAACAATTGGTGTGATGGTATGCACAGCCACTCCAGTTACCTGATTGAAGGCTAATGCCGGCACATAAATAACAATCGGTAAATAGCCAATCTGTCATATTCATTTCATATTACGAATATTAATCAAAATAAAACAAAAAAAACTATAATAATAGTATTCAGTATTCAATTTTGTTTATAATTTAACTCACATTCATTATGGTGAACATAACTGATCCAAACATGCGTAATCTGCGATCGAAACGACTCTCAAGGTACTGCAAAAGAAAAGAAATAATTTTTTTCAATATTTCCCTGTTACTGCTGCTTTATTTAAGATGAATTCATAAATTTATTTATTTAAAATAATTTATTTAACATTATTTCAATAGATTTTAGATTTATGAATGAAAACGAATTTAATTTACACTCTATTGGGTATACTTTATCTCTCACCTTCCATTTTTATATATAGGATGGGCCGTATATCGGTTTAAATATGAACCATCGGGTATTTCGAATCTGGCAATACTTATGTCATTCTATTCCGTCACAAAATTCAGTATATTATCTCCACTGAACGTAGCGAACCGATTTAAGCTTGGACAACGTTGGGAATTATTGGGCCAACGAGAAACTAACATGAACTCATTTTCATCTTAGGAAAATTGCGGTATTTGGTTCTCAGAAAACCCACACATGGTCTTACAGAAATCAATGTACCTCTTACTGGTGATTCTTTGGTGTCGCTTATGGAGCGGAGGCATCATTGGACCATATTTCTTTGAAAATGAGGATGGCCTAATGGAAACTCCTATCGTACCATGATATCCGATTTTTTTTTGTACCCGCACTTCATGGTATTGCTGTGAACGATGCTTGGTTTCAACAGGTTGGTGCAATATGCCACACATCTCATGCCACAATCGATTTATTGCATCAAACTTTTGATGGCCGTTTAATTAGCCGAAATGGTGATGTCAATTGGTCGCCAAGAAGCTGCGATTTAAGACCGCTGGTTTATTTTCTGCGGAACGCCGTTAAAAAAGTGTCATGCCGACAAACCCGATACAATTGAGCATTTGGGGGCCAATATTCGTGATGCCATTGCCGAAATACGACACCATACACTTGAAAAAGTGCACGAAAATTGCTTCGATCGAATGAGGTACAGAGAGGCCAGCCGCAGCAGCCAAACATAACATAATTGGTCCTTACAACCCTTCAGTCAGGATTACGACCTAATTTCTCAGCCGCAGCAGCCATATGAATGAAATAATATTCCATTTTTAATCGAAACAATTGTACTTTACAACAAAAAAATAAATTTAGAAAATTTTCAAACCGTTTTTATTTTATTGTATTTTGAACTGTAAACTTTTAAATGGCCCACCCTTTACAGTTGTTTTAATACAATTATTCTTGTCATATATAAAAATTCCGAAGGAAATCCCATGACAAATTATTTTCGATTTATTCATTATGTCCAATATGATTAACACTATACTATACATACATACATATATACATATGTAGACTAACAAACTGAAAAGCGACGTCATAACTAACACAAGCATTTAGTTTATAAAGAAATGTATGCATGTGTATTGAAGAGCGATAGATTTGTTCGAATAAGATTAAATTCTCAATATTTTTGGGAGAAAAGTATAAAAAAAAATTGGTGCATGTATTAGTGAGAAAAAGAGTACATTTTAAAATTCAACAATAATATGGTTTTTGTGTTTCAAAATGTAAACAAAAATATTGAGGCAGGCCAAAAAAAATCGCTCTCACATATAGTATATGATTAGCACTCTCTTCTTCACATGTGCTTACATTTACAATACATGTACATGCAGATGTATGTACATATGAATGTATGTGTATGTATATGAAACCAATTGCTCGTGTTGATCGAAAACAACCATTTACTTGACAAGTGGCGCTGTGATTATTTTTTTCTAATTTTCTCGATTTTTTTTCATTCATAAAATCAAATGTGACAATCGTTTTGAACAAAAATAAATCGTATTTGAACAAAAATAATTTAAAACAAATTCACTTTAGCTAATTATAACAGTTTGTTTGAATAGAAACACAATAACAATAAAGAGGAAACAAATAAGTGAGGCAAATAAAAAGGAAACAGAAATTGTCGTAAATTAAAAAGGCGGCATAGTGTACGAACGATAGATAACTCGTGTCGTTAATTCATTCGTCTTGCATTGTTATTGTTATCGTTTCTGCTGATTTAATATACATTTTACGGTTTTGGTGTTGTTGTTGTTGTTGTTGTTTATCATAGACCTAATGAATGGTATGGCAGGCAAATCATTGCCAAAGTCAATGCCAATTTAAGGATCAGACAAATTAATAAAAATATTAAAATTATTATTCATCGCATTCTTTAAATTACAATTACAGTGGAACAGCAGCAATACTCAAATAAAATCATAAATAAAAAGGTAATTAAACAATAAAATATGATTTTAATTGCTTTCGGAATTGTAAAGAAAAATAAAAATTTCTACAAAAAATAAAAATAATTAAAATGAAGAACTTTTGAAAGTGTTAAACTATTTAGAATTTAGAGAAAATAAATGTTATGGTGAAATTCAGAGCAAATAATTTTATTTTTCATATTAAGGTAGTGCAGGCAGGTGTAAATACTTTTTAGTAAGTCTATGTAAGTAATCATTTTATAAACAGACTTGTCATTTATGACAAATCTAAGTGTCCCACATGGCTTACCATGATAAAACCTAATGGCTCAAATTTCATACCGCAAATCTCAACAATTTTTAACCAATTTTGAAGCGAATGGTGGCAGTTGATAAAAAGTAGATCTCTTCCCCTAAGAGAAGACAAACGGAGATGTATGCCATCGTGAGCTGAGTTGCAAAGAATCATCTAATACAAATGATGCCTCAACCATCAATATACATATTACCATGGAGGCCACACACTTTAACAGGTTCTCAGCTGAAGTTTTGAAATCTTTGTTGAGAGTTTCTAATGCGTCAACCTCCTTATGCATTGCGTTTAATTTTATTGCGAAAATCTATTATCCTAGTTTTTTACCATCAGGTATACATGGAATTACTTTAAATATGAATATATGGAACTACTTTAAATATGAAAATTACTTGCATTTGACTTGAGCGGGATTCTAACTTAAATCCTCTAAATACTAAATTTTTCCATAAAAAATAATGGATTTCTTTTTACTCCCCTTTATAAAAAAACTCGCCATGCAAATGTATGAAAATATAAAAACGAAAGGAGGGAGGAGAAGAAAAAGAAAATTTACGAATGCCATTATTTAGTTATGTAGTTACACAATACTCACCTCATAAGTCGATGTAATACTTAAATTGTGAAAAACAGGCAAATAAAAAATGCCCATTACAAAGCCCATTGATATGACGCCCAACGATACATAAATATACTGGATGCCATACGAATACACTTCTGTTGGCAAGCCCAACAACGTAATGCCCGATATGAAACTGGCCACTAATGATAAAGCTATAGGCAACACCAACATATTACGACCACCCATCAGATAGTCCGATTCGCCCATAGATTTCTTCATAAAACCAAAGTAGATGCCAATAAGTATGCACAGCACAAACATGGCAATAAACACCAAATAATCGGGCCATGTAAAACGCTGTAAATTGGAAATAATGTTATCTATATCCGACATATTGACCGGCTATATTGAACGGTGTTTGAAGAGAAAAGTTCCGCCTTAAGAGACGGTTAAATAAACTCAAATCGAGGTGTTCCGTTGTAGGAAACTGTTGTACTTTTAGATTTTAGATTTATTTTTCGGGTTTTATTTTATTCGTATTTTTTTTTTTGATTTTTTTAATAACTTGTTACCGTATATTTCATTTGCTAAAGTACACGTCGTAAAATTCTCACATCAACTAAATCCAAATTGAACAAATTTAATTTTATCACCAAAATCTTGCAGTGTCTTCAATAAATGTATTGTAGTAACCCAAATGTTTCTGTTTCTGTTGTTGTTTTCTGTTAATTTATGTCAATTGTAGAGATGATCACTGGCTTGGGTGGTTATAAATGATGTTTTGTTTAAAGCTTTAATATGAAATTATGTTAATGATCAGTCACTCTCTCTCTCTCGCTCTCTCGTTCTAGCTCTATTGCTCTCTAAGCTGATGGATACATGCATGTATGTATGTATTTGTGATGAGTTGGCGATTGTAATTGCAATTTACTAAATTAGGCGCTGTATCCACGGTCATAAACTTTCTATCAAATTTATCATAAAAAATGTTCTAAAACAATCAACTGATGATCCTCCAGCCATGTCATGATTAATAATACAACAAAAATAAATTTGAACATTAATGGAGGGGAATATTAAAACTGGCGGCACTTAAAAATAACTGTCAATAATCCTTTGCATACGTAAGTGTGTTTGTATTGTAAGTTCTCTGCAACAATTTATTTGTCATGACGTAAGAACACAAAGAAGAGAAAATCGCTTAAAATCTCAGCTTTTTTATTGTTTGTAGTAGTATAGTGTCTGCTAGTGACACAAAGAGATTTCCGAGTACAGTACATACATACATACACATGTATACATGTAGGTGCATGCAAATGATTATTATTTGCATGTGTTTGAGAAACATGCTTTTAATGACTGAAATTGCTAAATTGCTTTCCAAGATTTTTATTTTCATACAATACAATACGAATACGAATACAACGTATGTTAATCAAATAAATAACGTTGATTTGTAATGTTTATATTTAGCAAATATAAGACTTTTTTTGATACAATGGTTGAGATTCATATGTACTATTTGATTGCTACATATATCTTGCAATAAATAATATAAGGTGTAGAAAAAAGAAAACCATTATTTTTGCAATAGATTACTTTTGTAACCTTAAAAGGCATCGTATAAGTAAGAATGGACCACGCAAGTTAGCCTTGGAAAGTCAAACTCCGTTCTTTAAAAAAGTTAACACTTTTGTTTGTGAACTGAAATGCTTAATCTGTGTATGACGAAATATTTCGTCATGCACGAAGTACTCCTGCAAAGAGGATGACGATGTTTTTCGTCATGGAAATTTCTTTTTATTACTTAAGGTGTGATGATAATTCTCGTGAAGCAAGTAGAACAAAATTTTATTTCCCAGTTAACAGACTAAATAAGGCAAGCGAAAAGCCTCTAGAACAGAAAGAATGTGTGAGCACAGACCAGACTTACCACCAGGAATATTTTTTTTCCCTTTATCTTTAACAATAGGAAAGCAGTTACATTTCAATAGAACTACACCACAATTTTTAGTCCACGAATAGCTCTTGTTATACATACATACATACACAATTGGTTATTACAACCCTTTCAGTCAGGATTACGACCTAGCTTCTCACACCACCTATGTTGTGTGCATTAATTTTATACATGAGTGGCGGGACATACAGTTTAAAGTCGATTCCGAACGACAGACTTTTGAGGAACTTTTCATGGCAATTTTATTTGCTTTCAGAGTTTTTGCCAGAAATCTGCTGAGAGGAAGTCGCCTAAGAAATATTTTCATACTTTCGTTTTGATGTGGAGACTATCGAACACCTCCTCTGTAACTGCCCAGCCCTTGGTAGGTTGAGGTTGAAGAATCTTGGCAGGGCCTTCTTTGAGAGTTTGAATTCTGTGTCTATAGCCGACATCAAGGATCTCCACAGATTCATTAGAGGCTTGGCCTGGTTGAGAGATGTTAGGGCTTCATCAGTGTAGTCGCGCTCTTCCTTTTTGTTGTGTCTGATCTGTGTAATTCTCCCGCTTCCCATTCTCCCCTTTCCTACATCCTCTCCTTTATTCCCTCTATTATCCTTCCCTCTTTAACCGTGACAAGTAACCTAACCTTCGTTTTTATGGCTGAGAGCTGGGGTTTGAACCATGGCCTTACGTCTAATAAGCCAACACACTACCAATTATAACACTCTTGTTATAATTACCTTCAAATTGGCAACTAATTTTTCAACAAAATATTTCACAATTTAAAGAGAATGCGATCGATCATATTGGGGAAATTAAATAAAGCCTTCAATTTAGCATCATAGTACATCCATTAAAGTAAACCACAATTTCCCGTATTCTGTGCTGCCGGAAAACCCTATTAGAAAATGGAAAAATCGAATTGGATTTGCTGTAGTGTTCAAATGACGTGTGAGAACGTAAATAAATATTCCGACACATCAGTTAACAGACCTTAAATTAGAAATTCTATAATCCAGTTTGATATTTTCTAAATACGTATTGTATAAATCGTACAACAAATTAGTTTTCTTTTATAGAATATTTCTTTAAAATAACTATGTACACTATAAACGAGCATACATACATACATGCATATGCATACATGCATTTATATGCATTATTATATTTATGCATGAGAATCTATTATAATATGAAATTTAAAAAATTTTTATTGTTGGGAAATCGACAACAAATCTTAGCACCTTTTAGAAAGACTTTCACTTGTTTTCACATTTTATTAAAACAAAAGCAAGAACAGAAGAAACAAATACCGCAATCGCTTAGTATAATTATTTAATAAGTTTTTATGTTTTATTATAAAAATGATTTTAAGAATGACGAAAACATTTAAAATAATTAATAATCTCTACCACCAGAAATAAGAAAAGTGATAGTCGAGAGTGAGAGAGATTGGCTAAATGCGGGAGCATTATAAGGTACAAGTGATATACAATAGATTGAATTAAATAGGACGTAGTAATTATGTCACTATTTCTTAAATTTTTCTGCTTTACAATGTAATTTTAAATTTTTATATAATAAAAGCCAAAAAAAAACACTTTCAAATTGTTCCATTCAAAACAAAGGAGATAAAACAAAAAAACAGATCTTTTAAACACTTTAATTAATGGAAAACAACTGTTGCAAACACAATACACGTATGTAATCCACTTGTTTATTAACTTTTTCTTTTCGATTTCATATTCGATTTTTTATCAATCACTGTCTGAACGTGATGCATACGTTGGAAATTACATGGTATTTATTTATTTTTTCTTTTTATTTTTTTTTTGTTATTTTCTACAATATATTAATTATTACTACCGATCATAACGATGAAAGTCTAATGCACAACTGAGGGTGGCCATGAATGCAGCCGAAAGCACAACCCTCAACCACTTTAATGATCAATTGTAAGCAATTTTTTGTTCTAGTTCTTTTACTTTATCTCCTTAGGCAAACGTACATATATTTAAAAAAGAGAAACAACAAATGCTTATATGTATGTGCATATATTGGCTAATGAAAAACTAATGAAAATAAATAAAAAGATTTAATATAAACCCAAGAGACTAAAAAGAAATTCTCAAGACTGTATACGAGTTAGTGGTGATGGCTTGCATGATAATGATGGATATCCGAATGCATGGTTCCCCATTATTTATTATTATTTTTGTGCTTTACGATCTTTCTCTTTCAATGTCAAGTTCAAAATCGTTTAAATACCCTCTACCGGCATTAATTGTTTGTGGGTGTTTTTGTTTGTACACCTCCCATAGAGATAAATTGTACTTTACATATGCAAATACTTTTCATATGCTTTTGCAAGTGCAGTGAGACATAAAAATCTCTTTAAAATGCACTCAAACTATCACAGTTTTATCATTGTGAGACATGTTTTAAAAATACAATCCACAATAATTGGTTTGCAACTTGATTATGATGGTAAGTAATGATGATATTATATCACTGGCAACAAGGTTTGTAAAGAGTAACGGCTGCCACTTTTTAAAACCTGTGTATGCAATTAAATATGAATTGAATATTTAGATTTAAAGTTTAAGTTGCAAGCTTTAAAATTATAATCCAAAATCTTATTTGTTTTTATTCTTATTAAAAATATATTCTCCTATAAATAATAATCATCAACATTTATATAAATATACATTTATGTACAGCAAATAAATTCGATCGTTAAACATTTGTTCTTTCGATATTAAAAATATTTGAAATACCTATTTCACACACTCCCTCGTCCCTAGAAGCTAAAGGAACCAAATGAATGTTCCACGTTTCTCGTTATTGAAAAAGCCATAATAAATTCTCATCATAAATATTTCCCAAAAATGTAAATAAAATTTTTTCCATTCCAATTACTAATAATTTATAAGAAGAAATGTAAATACATACATATGTACGTATTTGACCATTCGAATATGCAAGAGTACATACATGCATTCATATATATATATATATATATATATATATATATACACATTTATATGTATGCAAATTAATTGGAAAATTGGGGGCAAAATTATATTTAAGAAATAAAAGCACTTAAGCTAGGTCTGTCTCTCTTGCTAAAAGATTTAGTGACACATTAAACACTGACTGACTTTTGAATAGGTGACGGCGCTATATGAGATACGTTCATCACATAACGAAGTTGTATGAAAAGTGCATTAATTCTCATTGAATTATATTTCTCATATTGTATACCATGGTAGTATATTCATTAAATGTAATATAAAAATCGTTTATTTAGATTTTAAATGCCTATTTATCGGCTTATAAGCATTTAAAATCAATGTTTATATACGAATCATAAACAATTCGAAATTAAACTATGGTTTTATGAATACATCATCATCATTTAAGAGATTTTTTATAATCTTTTAATATCATTGTAGCGCCTCTTGTAGCCATGCCTACTATAGCAGAGTTGGGATTACAAGACAGTGGGGTTGGCAAAACGCTGGCATCTATCACTCGTAAATTATCAATACCATGTACCCTGCAAAGGAGAATGAAACATACGTTTTTTGTACATACATACATACATACATACATACATACATACATATGTATGCATATTAATAAAATATTTAAATAGAAATGAAAAAGTCAAAGTCTAACCTCAATTGAGAATCGACCACACTAGTTGCTGCATTAATGCCCATAGCACAAGTACCAGCCGGATGATGTGATCCTAAGGCCACATGACGTAAAACACACTCCAGGTAATGATCACTGGGTTTATTGAATAAAAAATCTCTTTCAAATGGACCAAAATTTGCGCATTCTTTAATACGAGGCCAATGGATTTTCGGACCAAGTTCAGCAAATGATATGGAAGTTATCACCTTAAATTTAAACAAAAACAAATATTTTATACAAGATCTTTCAAATATCTTACAGGTATAGGGGTTCATGTAATGTATTGCATATTTTAAGTTTCCTACATACCTCTACAGCTGCTCTAATCGCTTTTATAGTACACTCCACATCCTGTTGCTCAGCGAAATAATTTGGATCGATTATTGGATTCTTCCGCATATTGGGACTGTGTATTGTAACACTTCCTCTCGATATGGGCTTAAGACAACTTGAGATTACCACAAAACCTTCCTGCGTTGTATTATAATATCGTGGAAATAAGGCACGAAACTGATGTTTTTTGAAATTCGATATCGACATTAAGGCCACTTCGTCTATAGCCCCAGCTCCAAAAAATGTTAAACCAAACGATTTACCAACTTTGTCTAACACGTTATCAATATGGCCTAAAACGCCAAAATTACCCAAATGACCAGAGCCTGTGGTTAAATAGTTAAACAAGGAAACAGGATCCAATAGAGCACGTTGATTTAAGGTGGGGCCAACAACTTGTATGGAACTATACAAAGGTAAGTTTATATGATCATGTAATTGTCGGCCTACCATTGGCAATTCTGGTAAAAAATCTGGCACAAAAACATTCAATTTTCTCAGTTCATCTTGATGTCCTAAGCCCGATACCATTAGTAGTTGTGGCGACTGATATGTGCCCGCACATACAATCAATTCTCTTTCTACGTCTACTTCAAAAATCTGCTCCTTTCGCGTGTGTTCATCTTTGATGGCAATTTTTAAACCTCTTACTTTCACTTTGTCTGCTTGGTCCATTCGGAACTCGATTCGTTTAGCCATTGTTTTTGTCATTATCTTTAGATTTCTATATTTAAAGGCATTGTGTAAAAATCTCTGAAAAACACTGTATCGTAGGCCGTTTTTAATATTATAACGCGCTTTGCGAAAGTTCCACGGTTTGTGCATAAATTCATTTTGTGCTTTCTGTATGGCTAAAGTGATTTTCGAATAATCGTGCGGTAGTTCAAGACGTTCGTAAGGTTTAGCATTGCCGGCTTCTAGAAATGGTTTTACGGAATTCCAATTCCAATAGCTAAGATTTAAATCATTCGACCAACTTTCAAAATCTCTCTCGTAGTCATCACAGTGTAGCATATAATTTAATTGTGCCGAACCGCCTAGTCCTTTGCCACGCGGAAGACATTGACGCTGTAACATATACAAAATTATTTAAATCATGCGTAATATAATCCGTTTACAAACTTACTTGATCTTCCAAACCCTTGGATGAGTGTTTCTGAGGTGTTGATAGGAATGCCCAATCATTTAAACCTTTCTGCTGAAATGTTGTAAGTAAAGGAATCTTGCTAAGTAACCCAAAACGGTCACCAGCCTCTATTAACAACACTGTAGCATTGCTGTGTTTAGAAAGCAATGAGGCCACTACCGAACCAGCTGTGCCAGCTCCCACTTATGCCAAAGAACACAAAGATAAACAATATACAACAAAAAAAATATACATTTCATTACAAGTTATTTTGTCGTTTTGCTTACCCACCACATAATCAAATACATAATCTTCTTGGGCTACCAAAGTATTAGGAACATGTTCTTCCAATAAGGCGGCAATAACAAACCATAGCATGGACAGAAGACCAATTACAAGGCCAGCCAATATAAAAATCTCTATTCAAGACGAAACAAATTATAAGATTTTATGGATAAAACGATATCTCGAAAACCCACTATTAAAATGCATGCTTTTTCGTAGAATTAATATGAATTTCACCAAATTTGAACTGAAACTAAAGCAAATTTCAAATTTCGTTTTTGTTTCTCTTTTCTTTCTAATCCAATTATAGTTTGTGCAGCGGACTGCTACACTACAAAAGAAATTTCAATTTGTGATTGGTCATCAAATAATATGAGAAAAGCTTAAGCATTCGCAGGGAGCACCCCTCTAAAGACGGCCGGTTAAAGTGGAATACATACTTGGATATTATTTTTTAATTAGTCTCAAATCACATTTTATTCAAACTCGTAATGTTGTTGTTATTGTTAAAAGAAAAAGTCATCATTTTGTAATACAATGAATGACTCCTTCCTATTGTATTTGGATTCACCATAAGAATAGAACAGCGTATTCTAATTTACTAAAGTGTAAAACTTAAAGATACATCTTAAACCTAAAGAACATTCCCTCTGCCTTTCACAAGCTGTTTTAGGCTTTCATCATCTCCATTTCCTCATCCATGAGTCCGGCCTCGAGTTTCTTTTCCAATTCGCGGGCATCGACATAAGTGATTTCTTCCTCGGGCAAATCTTCATCCATAAGTGCTGCCTGTTCGGCATCTTCCTTAGCTCGTCTCTCCTTTAGACCAGCAGCCGGAGAACGTATGAGGGAGATATTACGCTGTACATCCTTAACATCCATTTGAATTTCAACTTCACGGCCTTTACGCAAACGCTCCAAAATGAATTGTCCTTGACGGCGCTCCTTAATCTCATTGACTTTCTTAATGGCGCCCAGTGTCTTTTGCCACATTTCGCGATTGTATTTGATGGGACAGTTGCGACGCTTTTCAAATTCGAAGCTGGGGTCAATGGCCAATTCTTTGCCAGATGCCTTACGGTAAGCCTTTGTCCATTTAACCTTACGAGGATTCTTCTTGCGTTTAAAGGCCTTATGGCATTTACCACGGCAAAATTTAAATATCTAAAAAGAAAACACAGGCAAAATTAATAAATAAAACGACATTATATTCGCAAACTTAACAAGTGACGTCATAAGGAGACTATATTGCTTACCTTGCAGTCGTTTCTTACAAAATCCACTCCATGTCCTGGATAGACTTTGCTGGAGCAAAAGTAACACGTTTCAATACGCATTTTTGCTGAATTTTTTATAAAATTTGGAAAAATTCAACAAATTTTTATGCGTTTAATGCACGTGTGTTTTTATTTTTGCCACTTGACACTTGAGAAAGAAAGAATGAAGGAAAATTGCAAAATTAATTGTAATTAACCAAGAAAAACAAACACAGGGTTGCGTTATTATGTACTAAAGATAATTACTGCCACTCAGCATTGCCATATTGAAAGAGGTGTTGTTATTTATTCACTTTCGAAATACCCTGTTGTATCGAAAATGACAACAACCGTTTGAGGAAATTAGTTTTCTCTCAGTGTTGCAAAATTGAAATTATAAAATAGTACTGAACTATAACTGAAAAAGTACCTTTTTCATCAAATTGTAGTTTTATAAAAATATGTATATTTTATACTTATACGTCCGGAATGGAATAGAAAAACTAACTTAAGACCACATGTTTCCCATATACAAAACAAAAAAGTTGATTCAAAAATGTCGACGTAATCTAAAAGCGAACATATATACGTTAGCCCATGGCTAACCGCGGCTGAAGACCTATAGCATTAACTTAAACCCATTTATAGTTGAAAACCGCAAACTATAAAATCTGTAATAACAAAAAAAATACTGAAATGGTTTGAAATTGAAATGTTGCCAGGAAACTAAAAATCTGTAACCAACTTCTGAAAAAGAGGAAAAAAATGAATGAATTTTTAATAATTTTTCCTGATATTCTAGTATATCCGATACAAATTTTACAAAATTTAGATCCGAACAAAGCATAAAAATTATAAATATTTCGGCAAAGAATTTCCAATTTGGAAAAGCATTTTGGGAATAAAACATAAAAGAAAGAAATTATTCAAAAATTCATTTATAAAATAATTTAAATTTAATTAATTTTAAATAGAATGACACATGGCAACATTGTTTTAATGCAGTAACCATACATATCGGTGAATGCCACTAACAGATGTGAAAATTACTTATTCTAGACACACACCGCCCAAATCACGATATACAGTACATGTATTTATGGGAATACAATACCATTTCAAATAACGGTACTTTGGTGAGTTTCGATTTTATTCACTACGCTGCATAAATTCACCACATTTTGCAAGAACTCACCACACTAGAAACTCACCATACTTCACTTTTATTCACCACATTTTGTTAAAAACTCACCACACTACAAACTCACCACAACTACTAAATTCACCACAACACTTCAAAAAAAAATTAAAAAAATTACATTTTTTGCTTTTCTTTCCAACAAGCAGCGAGCAAACAAACAAACACACAACAATCAAATTATGTTTTTGTTTTCGTTTTGTACGAACCTGGGGTTGAACCGGGCCTTTGGGCGTCTAATAAGGCTACTTTAACTTGTAACTACCTATTAGACAGACTGACTATATAGACGGGGCTTAATTTTTACTTAATAAACTCGGAAATTGTGAATTATTTATTAAATTATATATAATATATATATTTTTGAACGAACAAAAACGATTTTGATGAAAAAAGTACTGAGAGCTTGGTGGTGGAACTGCGGTATTTTTGAAATGAAAAAGTACTGAAAAATAAAATACAAAAGTACTGAATTTTTCAACACTGTTTTCTCTGCTCTGTGGACTTCACGGAAATTTTCATTCGTGTTACAATAAACAATATTTAATTTATAAAAAATAATTTGCTTTTATAAGAGACATGTTAAAAAGTTAATAAACTTTTTGTATTACGGATAAGTGTTAAACAGAATATAATTAAATTTGCAAGAACATGGATAACTACGGCAATGAAATTGGTCAAAAAATGCGAGTGAGTAAAAGAAATGCAGCAAAAAAAAAGAGAAGGAAAAATCAATTCGTAGTGTTAAAAATTACAAAAATAAAAAAATTAAAGAAAACGGGTCAATTGTGCATATCATTGGTTCTTATTATCTTACTAGAGCAATTTATATAATTTATTTTAATTGAATGGTTTCATGAACAAATTTTAGAGTGCCGTCAAGGCAAAATTGGTTGAACTGGGAACAGGAGGCTCTGCCGGTTACATAGACGATGAGTTGCCAGATTATGTGATGATTATGGTGGCCAATAAGAGAAGTAAACAGCAAATGATATCCGACCTAAATTTATTTTTAGGCAACCAAACCGAACTATTTGTAACCTGGTTGCATGAGGTATTACAAAAGCTACAAGAAGTAACACTGCCAGCCGCCAGTGGTAAGTTACCTTATATGCTGCATTCATATAATATAATTAATTATTGATTCCCGTAAATCACATTAAATCGATTTTTTTTAACCTCTAAATCAATGAATACTTGCAGCCTCATCGAAAAAACGTAAATCATCTTTGAAAGAGGAAGCCACTTCTGTTTCTGCAGCTACAGCAGCTAAGAAGGATAAAAAGGTAGCAAAAAAAGAAAAGGTTGCGGCCTCAAAGAAGCCAAAAGAAAGTAACACTTCTACAACGCCCGACAAATCTTCAAGCAGTAAAGTTGTGAGCTCAATTACGGATCTTGTGGCAGGCGAACTTTTAGAGAAGGCCAAACAGACAATCAGCGCTACAGCGGATGCCACACAAAACATTAAAAAGTCTAAACATAAACGGTCTTCAGAGGAACTAAATAGTTCCGCGGCACAAACCACGGAAGAACAAAAGGAATTTGATATACCGACTATATCGGAAATATCTTCGACCACAGGTGTAAACAGCCAGACAGAAGCCAACAAAGCAGCATCGTTAGTATCGGGAAATAGAGAGAAAGATTTGGCCGAATTGGCTGAGATCCAAAAGAAAATCTATGCTGCTAAAAAGCAACTGAGGCAAATTGGTGAATTGGAGGACGACGATGAAGACTTTCTCAATTTACGTGATGAAGACAGTCGGGAGGAATTTAATGAGGCTGGCGATTTAGTAAGAAAATCATCAATCTCACCGTGTGATAATGTGTTGAAGCAGAAGGAAAAAAGTCCCATTGTTTTCGACAGGGAGAAGACCAAGCATTACGAGAATGATGATGAAAACGAAAAAGATAATGATACCGTATTAGCTCCAAAGCGTAAAAGATTTACACCGCCTCCTTTAACGTCGACCAGTGCAAGTGCTAGTAATAATTTAATTAATAAAGAAGATACTGCAGAAACTCGTAGTGACAAAAGATCAGTGCATGAACGATTGGGATCAAAGTCAGCATCATCAACTGCCCGAGAAGTCACTCGCTCTTCCCAGCCTTTGGCTCGAGAACGTAGAAAAAATTTGCAAGAACAAGAATTATATGTGCCAGCTTATCGGCGTAAAGAAATGGAAAAAGATCGTGAAAAGGGCCAAGATCGTAGTAGGGAACGCGACAGAGATCGGGAAAGATATCAACATCGTGACCGAGAGAGGGAACGAGACCGTGAACGTGAAAGAGACACAGAGAAGCAAAGAGAATCGGATGGTAATAGTAACACAACTAGAGGACGACCTCGAGTTCGACGCCCTTACGAAGAGCGTGACAAAAGGCGTTCTAACTCGGAAAATCACCATGAGGAACGAAACTCCAGCCAAGTGGGTAAAATTAGTACGACTACTCCTTCCACCACAAATAGAACGCATAATAGTAGTAGCAAAGAAGCATCCCCCGAAGTGTCTGCTAGCCGTAAGCGCATTGTTTCTCGGGTAATAGTGGCGCCAGTAAAACCCGTAGAAATGTCCGATGAGGAAGACATTAATGATAAGCCTGTTAATTCGGTTATCAAGATTAAACCTCGGCCTCCTGTTTCACCAAGCAAGCAGGCGCCGAAAAATCTACTTTTGCGTGCTGTAGCTGAAGCACAAAGATCGACAATTCTCAAGAAACCCTCAGCATCTACAAAACCAAAGGTATCTTTACGGTTGGGTAATAAGGTCAGCAGTCAACGCAATACAAAACTCTATACGAAATCATACAGGGATCGTCTTAAAACTTCTTCCGGCGTTGGTGCTCTTTTCGCCCGATCCACTAAAAACATAATAGTTGAAGTAAATGGCAACGCATTATCAGAAAAAAGCAAGTATAAGTCTTCCTCAACAGCATTTGTGCATGAGGATGAGGAATACATACCCGAATCTGTATCAGATAAAGGGGAGTCCGATCAAGATTATGTGTATGTGCCACAAGCCATTCACTCTCATCAACAAACCAGTGACGATGAAATGAATGATAATCTCGTGGAACAATCGGATGATGAAGATGATAACCTGGACTCTTTACAAAAAACCCAATTTGTTGTGACTTTAAACGGTATGTACTTGGGGTTTTAGTTTGTTTAAATTTCATTTCAATATAATTTCTTTGCAGATGATAAAGGTTTGCCGATACTTAAGCGTCACGGTGTAACACGATATTCGCGTTCGCTATCGCCACCACCTCAAGTGTCATCTTCCAGTAATTCAAAGGATCGTGAAAGATATCCTGAACCCACATCAACCTCAAATCCTTCTTCAATGTCTCGTAAATCTAGCGTTAAAGGACGACTTTCTCTCAAATCATCCTCCTCATCTAATGAGCGGAGATCTTCTTCATTAATGCGACAAGAAGCGAGCACAACGCCTCCACCTAGGCGCTCCGAGCTAATAGAAATCTATCGCAAACCAAAAGAAATTAAGAAGATTATCATTAAAAATGATTCAGAAGACGATGAATTGAGTCCTACGAAAAAGCATTCTCCCGAGAAAGAACGCAAGTTTAAAAGGCGTGGTAAAGAATTGTCACCTCCTCCGGCACAAACATCGCATGAGAGAGACCGCAAACCGATTGAGAATCGTTCAACCACGCCACCTTTAAAGGACCATTATAAAGAGCGTAATAAAGAAGCATTGACTCCCTCAAAACGCAAGCATGTACCCATAAAGTTTGATTTGAAAGATACAAAAGACTCTCGAAATTCAAGAGATAGTCCGGTGCCCAGCAAAAAACGACGTTCGCTGAGCCGGGACAATATTAGCCGTAGCAGAGAAAATGACTCACGGGATCATAGTCGTGATAGAGAAAGGGAGAGAGATAGAGAACGGGATAGGGACAGGGATAGAGAACGTCATACGTCGCATGAGAGGAGGGAAGAGAAACATAAAATTTCCATAAGGAATACTGAGGCCAAAAAATATGATAATATTCCATCATCATGTAAGTATATAGGAGAAGCTCTTAAATATTTCAATTTAAATTATTCGGTAATGTGTGTGTTTTATGTATTTTTAGTGAATTCTGTACCGGTGGAATCTGCAAGCTCTTTCCGCAATAAGCCCAAGGAACGTTGCAAATATCATCCGAACTGTACAAAATCATTTTGTGAATATTATCATCCGACATCTGCATGCAAATCCTTTCCTAATTGCAAGTTTGCCGATAAATGCTTGTATTCGCATCCCAGATGCAAATACGATTTGGCTTGTGTTAATCTAGATTGTAATTTCTCACACAGTGGACCTAGAAGTGCTAGTCTCTTGGAGCCAACAGCGCCTCCTCTTTGTAAGTAACATACAATATATATATTACATTCTAATACTAATACTATATGGGAAATGTTAATGTTAATTCTAATTTACAGCGTCCTCTGTAGTGCCAGTACAAAATTACAAATCAATATCCTCAACAACGATAACCGGCCCTGTCTCGTCGACTACTTGCAAATTTTTCCCCAACTGCACAAAGACCAGTTGTCCATTTTATCATCCCAAACCATGTCGTTATGGTAAAAATTGTATAAATAAATTGGAATGCTTGTTCTACCATCATGAAATACCGAGCAGCAGTAAATTTAAATGGATTGCTTCGACCAATTGATCCTTTTCTGCTAGACTGGCTAAAAAATATTTAAATTTTAATTGTTCTTCTCCTACTTCACACAACAGCAACAGTAGAACTCGTTTACCTTGTACAAAAGAAAAGGTATAAATAATTTATTAATTTATTGAAATTAATGCTAAATCTGCGCTATTTATGAAAAGAGTATACTTTAGATATTAGGCAACTACTTTCTTCTGCATAACGTTTATACTGGCAACCCGTTAAACTTGGAAGAAAATTAAAATTAAAATGAAAAAAAACACCCACACACACTCCCAGACTTATATAAGAGATCGAATTAATAATAAAATAAATAAAATAAAGAGTTAAAAGCATTTTAAAAATAATGGTTTAATTAATTAACATTTTTTTTATTTATTTATTTATTTTCAAAAGTATATATATTTTACAGTCTTCTTATATATTAATAATACGTAATAAACTATATTATAATAGAATAATAGGTATTCATTTAAATAAATTTAGTATTTCGACAAAATTACAAAAATAAAGAAACAGAAAAAAATATTTATTTAACATCGAATCACACGAAACATGTTGCAAAACTTTAAAATCAATGAAATAAAAGTGTAGTTGAACTTAAATAATATGAAGTGAAAAATAATTTATTTTTATCATTAGATTTTCTTAATTATCATAGATTTGATCCACTTATATATATATGTATACAAAACACGTTCATATATATTACAACAGAATAGCTAAAATAACAACACGAGGGGGGTCATATGAATGCTAAGTATTCATTTAAGTTTTTCTAAACATGATTTAAATATTTTAAAATTTGAAATTAAACAAAAAAAAAATAAATAATTTTATTATTAATTATTATATGTTTTGATTACTATTTTTTGATTTATAAAAAGAAAATTATGTTTGCAAGAAACGTTCAGTAACAAAACAACTCATTTCTCTTTCTCTTTTTTTTTGTTTTTTTTTTTTTTTTTTTTTAAACACAAATGAAATTAATTTGGCCCTCGAAATGGATATTCTTTTCTTGCATTATGCCATTGCATAAGTATTTCTATTTGTAAACATCATAATTTCTTTTTTTTTCATAAAATTAAATCATCCGATAGTTATTATTGTTAATGGTTCGTATTGGCACCTAACTTAGCTATTACATTAGATTAAAGATTAATAATGATAATCATAATAATAATAATGTTTTTATTCTATTTATAAAATTAAAATCCAAATGAAACTTCCTTTAATACAAAAGAAGAGGAAAGAGAAAAGATACAATATGAAGAGGAGTTAGAAGAAGAATTCATTACATTCAATATATTTCAGTTTTCATTAAAATTATTCATTTCATTATACTAAGTATGTCGTTATTAAGCGTTAGTTAAACTAATTAGTTTCTATTTTCATATAGAAAATTGGGCGGAATGTTTTTCAAGAATATTTTCGTTTTTCTTTTTGTTAAATTTAAATTTGTATTTAGAAAAAACAAAAAAGAAAGCAAGGAAATCATAATAAACACTTAAATTTTAATTTAGAATAATAATGTAAAATAAATAACATTAGAGACACTTTGTTGTAGTTGTTTTTGTAGCGAGTTCAACTAAATGAGTCTCTCTTCCGGTGGTGGTTTCAATACATTATCCATTTCAAGCCTTGGATTACAATATTCTTGAGCACTAGGACTATAAGTGCCCCTAGTGGCACGTTTATTACGAGCCATAACCAAAAATGTTATCAATAAACCGGCACACACTAAAAGTAATACCACTATAACTGGTATTACAATAATTGCAATATCAGCGGTGCTGGGTTCTTCCCTTGAAGTTATCTACAAACACAATAAATCATTAAAGCACAAGATTTCCTTTAGCCTTTTACCAAACTTACCAATACTGTACAGTTTTTGCCCGTATAACCCTCTGTACAATTACAGAAATAGTCAGCCTCATCCCCGCAAGCTTCTATACATGTGCCGCCATTCATACATAATTGTTGGCCCTCTTGTTTGCAGGGATCGGTGAAGTTACAATATGCGCCACAGAAAGAATCTTGGCAAATGCATTTAAAGGAACCCGGTTGATTTATACATCTACCCAAACCGCCACAATACTCAACGCTCATCGCACATTCGTCAATATCGATTTCACAATTGTCACCCTCGAAACCCGTATCGGTGCAATTGCATTTATAACCTCCCACCAAATCAGTACATTTGCCATCGTTCAGGCAAGGATTCGATTCGCATTCATTTATGTCCGTTTCGCACAAACGACCGCTGTAGCCTAAACTACACTGGCACATGGGAGTCTAAATAGAAATAAAGCTTCACTAGTAGCGAAGGAGATTTGCTTTGAATAATTTCAATAAACCTACCATAACCTCTGCTCTAATACATAGCCCTCTATGTTCACAAGGCGTTAATTCACAATAGGCCATATCACATAAGGCACCCTCGTAGCCAGGCATGCAACTGCACGTGAAATTGTTGCTCGTTTGAGGATCTAAGCGGAGCATAAAAAATAAAAATAAAATTAAATTGACTATGTTGAGTTCATTGCAAGCACATCTGAAACTTACTGAAACCGTCTTGACATGTGGAATTATTTTTACACGGCATATTCTCGCAAGTAACCTGTTTTAGAACATCACATTGGGGTCCAGCATAGTCATCCGTACAATCACATTGGAAGGCCGCTATGAGATCTGTACAGTTGCCACCGTTATGACAGGGCTGCGAAGCGCACTCATCGATGTTGTTTTCACATAAACGACCATCGTAGCCCGGCAGGCAGTCACACAGGAAATCGGCCACCTTATCGATGCAAGTCGAATTGTTTTCACACATGGCCGTGGCACATTCGTCAATATCATTGGAGCAGTCATCGCCATCGTAACCGGGCAAACAAGTACATGCGTAATCTTCGGTAGGCGAACTACAGGTGCCGCCATTCTTACAATCCGATTTAAAGCACAAAATGCAACCCTCATCCGGTCGGGTAGAATTCAAACGGAATTGTATACCAGGTTGTACTGACACATTTTCAGTTCTTGGATACATTTCTTCGTTGGTGAAATACGGCAATAACAAGTCACCAACCCTGGCTTCGCCTAAGCATCCCTTGAATTGTGAACCTTGTTGGGATGATACTGTGACACGAGCCTGTTGATTTTGACTAACAACTGGCATTCCACCTAAATAGACTTGGGCTCCTGAGGATATCAAATCCTGAAAGGCATTCATGTCAATATCGGCTGAGAACGCTGGAGAGGGATCCACCATACTCTCCCAGCCCTTCCAACCGCCTTCCAATTTACCATTGTGGGCTCTCAAATAAATTCTGCTCCATTCTATGCCATCCGAATTATCTCTGCTGAATCTCTTGGTGTCGCCCAATGAATCCTGATTGAATTTCCAAGTAACTGTAACCTGACCCTGATTAACGCCAATCTCAAAGAAACTCTGCTGATTTTCGACATACAACAACGTGCCACCAGCTCGTGTACGATAAGCAATCTCTATAACCGGTTTGAGTTTGGGTTTCAACTCCTCAACTTGATGTTCTTTGAAGAAGGAGAAGGCCAAGGGTGCTTTTTCATTACCTCGGAAGGTAATATTCGTCAGGCATTCATAGCCATCATCCAAATTTTGGCAGACGCTGCTGCCTGGGCAAGTAACCAACTGACAGAATTCAATTTCCTGACAATCTTTACCTTTATAACCGTTTGGACATTTGCAAATGTAATCATTCCAAGTGTTACGACACTCAGCATTGTGTCTGCATGGGTTTTTGCGACACAAGTCATCAGAAACTTCACCCTTCAAAACCGAGGATCGATCAATGGTTATAGCGCCAAAAGATGGTGGCAAAGCGAGATTCTCCTGTTCCAAGGGATACAGTTCAACGATCATAGTGTGTGATCCATTGCTTACTTTAACATCCTGGATTATACCTTTGAAGTAATCTTCAGGCTTTATTGTGGAATATTCAGTGCCTGCTTCACTGCCCGGAACTACAGTAGCTGTAGTCTCACCATTGGCCGGAGTAGGAGCAGGCCCACCTAAATAGAGTACCTGTGCATCCAATAAACCTGTCGACGACAGTGTTTTGCGGAAGTACTCGGTCCCATTTAGTTTCACCTGCACTAAAGTCTGATTACGTACCACTTCGATTAAGTGATTATAGCCATTATCTAGTTTATTGCCGCCTACTGTATAGGCCTCTGGTGTACCATTAAACTGCATTCTAACCAACAATTCTCCACCTTGTAATTTCGCTGCCACATAAGAACTGCCGGAATCTGTAAAAGTTAAGTTTTTTTTTTAGTCGCAATTATCAAACGAAAGTTCATTTTGAATACACTTACCCGCTCCCTTAGATGCTGCCTTACGCGGATCACTGCCCAAATAGAAGACCTGTCCTGTAGGCTGTCTGGTACGTATGAACATGGAAATGTCCAACACCGATCGTATAGCTCTTCGAGCCGAATCATTGGTTTCAACAATTACAGCCGTATGCGTGGTGTTCTCATGACCGAATGTAGCCGCCGTTATATCTATTCGAAATGAAAATGAAAAATCATTCAGTTTACCGACTGGTCTGTGATATTAATGGGTATTGTTTTCGAATTATGTACTTACTGTATTTACAGGTGTAGCCAAAGTGTGGACGTTGACAGGTACAAGAGAAAGTATGCCAAAGATCAGTACATTTGCCATTCGAATGGCAAGGATTGGGACTACATTGCTCGGTGCGGGGACAACCGCTTTGTATGTGTGTTAATGTGGTATTGTCATCTAAGCCCTGCTCTTCGGGGAAAATCCATTTATTATTCACCACAATGTCTTGCATGCAACCAACAAAACTTGATGGTCTGTGTGTCAAATGCCTTAAATAGGATTTTAAATTGGGAATTGTGCCACCCAAATAGGTGAGAGGGAACGAAGGCTGCTGGCTACCATTGGATGTTTCATAAGAGCCCACGGGGAATATGGCTTGTTCATCGTTAGCCGATAATACCAAATGTGATGTGTTAATGGCCACAAAGACCTTATGCCAATTGCTATCATTCAAATTGGAGCCTATGAAAACGCCTTCCCATTTATTCAGCAGGGAGGAGTGTAGATTCAAGCGTCCATTTATTAATTCCAAAATATAACTAACGGGCTCATTTTGACCGCCCGAAGTACCGAAAGCCAGTACGCCATTTGGTAATGTGGTACGAAATTGCAAATTGATATCATAGCCCTCCTCCCTTTGGGTCTTAACCGTTATCAAACTGCTGACTACCATTGATATGGTGGTTGTCTTCTCACAAGTTTTACCCTGAAAACCATGCTGGCAGGAACAATTGAAACGATGTTCAGTTTCACTTTCCAAGTAGGGTTTGCAAATACCGCCGTTCAAACAAGGAGCGCTAACACAGCCAATTAAGGGTACCGAGCAGTTTTTGCCGCCATACATGGCATCACAATCACATTCATAACCATTCGTTTGGTCTATGCAAGTGCCATGGGCACCACAAGGATTGTAACGTTCACATTCATCGATATTGATTTCGCAATGCGTGCCTTCAAAGCCAGCTTCACATTCACAAGTATAGGAACCAATCTAAAAGGAAAAACCAAATTGTATTACTCTCAGATAGAGATCTCTAGTACAAGTACATTATTTTACAAATACTTACACCATCAATGCAGGTGCCATGTTTGCAGGGATTACTTTCACATTCGTTTATATTGATTTCACAATTCTTGCCCATTATGCCCGGCACACAAACGCATTCATAGCCACTGGCATTTTCAAAACTAAATGGTTGACTGAAAACACTTGGCAAATCCATGCTATGCGCCAGACTGTACAAAGTTGTGTTAGATCTCTCCAAACAAGTGCTGTTGTACTGGCAAGGATTACTCTCACACTCATTGATGTCCACATCGCAATTCTTTCCCCTGAAACCCGGATAACATTTACAGAAATAGTCATTAACCTGGTCAATACACTCGGCACCATTCACACACTGGTTAGTGGCGCACTCGTCAATATTCGATTCACAATAACGTCCCTCATAACCGGTAGAATTACAATTACAATGGAAGCCACCTAATTCATCGATACATTGGCCGTTATGCTGGCAAGGACCCGATATGCAATCGTCAATATCAATATCACAGAAACGACCCGTCATACCAGGTATACACGAACAGGTGAAGTTGTTAATTAAATCGATGCAAGTGGAACCCTTGAAGCAAGGGTTGCTGGCGCATTCGTCTATGTCGATTTCACAATTCAGACCCATATAACCGGGTGGACATACACATTCATAAGCATTGATCTGCAGAAGAGAAAAACAAATGAAATGATTTTTAGCTGATACTGTAGGAGATCCTACCACTAGGAATTAAAGCTTATAAGTAGGCTGACTAAGGGTTAACAAAAGGATTATACGACTAGCGTTTTACATACACGACATGTATAGGCAGGTACCTACATACAAATATGATTTACCAACTCACTTGTCGTAATATCCGATGCTTTCCAAATTTAAAGAAAAACAACTAGAAAATGTTTTAAGCGTTAGTGACCGCCTCTTTATAACCCGCCCTTGTTAGAATTTTTTTAGTTTCTCAAGTCTAAACAACTTACCTTATTATGACACGTTGCTCCATTCTGACAGGGATGACTGAGACATTCATCAACATCGGAATCACAGTGTATACCCGTAAAGCCAGGTGTACAGTAACACTTATACGAGCCCTCCTCATTCTTGCAGATACCATTTCCACAGATCTTTGGCGATATTTGACATTCATCAACATCCTTCATGCAATTACGGCCCGTCCAAGCAGCCGGACACTTGCACTCATAATCACCGTTGGACAGATCGGAACAAACGCCACCATTGCGGCACGGCTGTGCCGCACAAGCCGTGCAAGCTTTATTTTCTGGGCATATGCATTTATTTTGAGCACAAACCATAGGCTCTTGGCAATTCAACGCCGAACATGGTTCGAATTTTTCACATCTCTCACCCGAATAACCCGTGGGACAATAACAGTGGGTGCCATTCAAAGAACAGGTACCGCCATTTAAGCACTTACAACCCGATAAGGGTATACTCGATGGCAACACATCATTTTGCGGCAATTCGCAATTGAAGCCTAAATTTAAAAACAACATTTTTAGTTTAAATAGTATGAATGTTAAGTGTGTATGTATATACACATTGAACACTAGTCAACTAGTCAAAAACATTTAGCTATGTTGACTAGCGTTACTTGTATTAGTTGTATACGAATACTACAAAAAACGATATCGTATTTTACTTTAAATGTTAAATTTTAATTCAATTTTTACATTAAATTTGTTTATAATTTTAAATATCTTGTTTTTAATTAAAAACTACATTTCAAGTGTATTTTAATTGAGACTACATTTTAATTTTATTTTTTTTTTTCATATCCAAACCTTTATATCCACTAGCACAAATACAAGTGTAATTGGTGGCAAAGCCTTGACATGTGCCACCATTTAGACACTTATCAGAGGAGCATGCATTCAACTGAGCCGATCGGGATTGTTGCTGATTGCTTACGAGGGCTGTAATAGCACTACTACTGGCAGATATGATTGGCATACTTGTAGTGGTAGTCGTTATCGGAATACAATGGCCAATTGGGCCTACACATCATCATCGACATCATCAATAATTTTAAAAAATTTCCAAAATTTTTACGTTAAAATTTCAGTTTTTTTTTTGTTTTTTATTTTTAATTTTTTTATTCAAAATTTGCAAACGAATAACACGCAAGATGAGAAAAAAAAACAGGAAGTAAGAGGAGCAACAAATATATGAAAAAGGAAATGTTGAGCAATTAGTAAATGAGGGGAGAATTAATAGTGTATGCAGCTTAAGCAGAGTGAAATAATAAATCATCAGCCCTGTTCTAGAAAATGGTGTTTAAAGCTGTTCTTGAAAGCAGCATGAAAATGATGGTACAGCTTAATATACAATTGATATGCCTATACTTATGTATGTACTTATATACATACACTGAGCGCCAAAAGTGAGTAAACACCACTGAAATAATTCATTTTCTTAGGATAGCGAGAAAAGTAAATGAGAATATTCGAATAAATTTCCAAAAATAAAAACATTTATTTATTATTTATAAAATGTTAAAACAAAAATAACAATTCATGATAAAGGAACTTTTTTTTATACTTAAGAACAAAACTGTTTTATACTTAAGAACAAAAGTGTTGACTCACTTATGGCGCTCAGTGTATATTCATTTATAAATTGAATTTAAGATATACTTTTGTTTTCCGTGTATTATAGTTACAATTTTATGTTTAAAAAGTATCAAAGCTTCTTCGCCGATATCTCGAATGCTAACTAATGCCCGACCATAACGAAAACTGTTTTGTAGTCCAGGTCACTAGGCCAGTTTCCTAGTGACCATACCGTTTTGTAGTCCTTGATACCATGGCTATCCAGGTCACTAGGTCAGTTTCCTAGTGACCATTCTGTTTTGTATCCTATTATGCCTGATTTATGAAGGGTGTATTTGGTTAAGTCGCCGTTGTCTAGTAGATAGTGTGTTGGCTTATTAGACGTAAGCCCACGGTTCAAACCCCAGGTCAGACATCCCGAGCATAACGAAATATGAAACAAATTTTCAGCGACTACCTCTCAACAGATTTCTGGCAAAAACTCTGTATGAGTAAATAAAATTGCCATGAAAAAGTTACTCAAAAATCTATCGTACAGAGTCGACCTTAAACTGTAGGTCCCGCTACTCATATATGAAATTGACACACACAAAATAAGTGGGTGTGAGAAGCTAGGTTCTAATCCTGACTGAAGGGTTGTAATGACTAACTATGTATGTATGTATGTATGTATGTATGAATGTACAGTGAGCGCCAAAAGTGAGTAAACACCACTGAAATAATTAATTTTCTTAGGATAGCGAGAAAAGTAAATGAGAATAGTCGAATAAATTTCCAAAAATCAAAACGTTTATTTATTACTTATAAAATGTTAAAACAAAAACAACAATTCATGATAAAGGAACTTTTTTTTGTACTTAAGAACAAAAGTGTTGACTCACTTATGGCGTTCAGTGTACATGTGGTGAAAAAATCCTGATCTTTCAACTTGTCTAACTCTGAAGAGGAAACAGATTTTTTCACATTTCTTTGTTTTGTTGTAAAATTCAAAGATTTTCCTTCGTCTTTCTTCAAATTTTCTCCAAGTTTTTTTCTATTTTGTGATTTTTAATCGATTTTCTTTTTATATTTTTCCAAACTATTTGGACTGTTAACTTAACAGTCTCTGTGAACTTAACATTCAGTGTAAAAAAGAATATAACTTTCGTAGCTAACTTCTCACACATGTCAGACCTTTTATTGGGTTGTTCGGAAAGTAATTTCGTTTTTTCCCAACAGAGGAGGATTTAATTGTATTTTGTTTTGCATCCAACTTCACACTTAAGCCGTATAATTTTTATATGCTTTCGAGAGCTCATATAGCAAGGTTTTTGTGTGAAAAATTCCAATTAATTCTACGCCGGAGTTTTTGGTTAATGCCCTTTTAAATATGGAGAGCGATAAGCAGCATTTTCAACATATCTTACTGTTTTACTACAGAACGGGTAAAAATGCTGTTCAAGCTAGAAAGAAATTGGCCGATGTGCATGCAGAAGGTGCGTTGACAGTACCTCAGTGCCAGAACTGGTTCGCAATTTTGATGTCGAAGATGCATTACGTTCGGGAAGGCCGGTTGAAGCTGATAAAGACCCAAAAAAAGGCATTAGTTGATGCGAACCGGCGAATAACAACACGTGATATCGGATTGAGGTTAAATTTACCAAATTCAACAGTTTACGACCACTTGATTGGTATTGTACGAAAACTGTCTTTCATTTCCACAAAAAATGAGGTCTGAGAATCGGACAACATCTATTTTTCATATCCCTAAATGTTAAGGGGGCGTGGCAAATCGTTAGAATTGAATATTTTGGTACATTTTGATCTTAGACGAATCAAATTTGGTGGGTACGTTCGTAGAATCGATATCGACAATCCCACCAAAAATGGACGTGACAACCCTCCCCCTTCGTGTGATACCTATAACTCTTAAACTACTGAACCGATTTTAATCATCCTTTTTTTGTTCGAAAGCTTATCAGGTTTAGATGGTTTAAAAATGGGCGTGGCAAACTTTTTAAATTGAATATTTAGGGACATAGTGATCGTAGACGAATGCAATTTGGTGGGTAAGTTCATAGAGTCGATATTGACAAACTCACCAAAATTGGGCGTGGCCATCCTCCCCCGTTAAGAGATACCTATAAGTCGGCTAATTCGATGGCTTATAACTACATATGTACATATATAACATGTATGTCTGTTAGATTTTGTTTTGGAATACTACAACACATATGGCTTACGTTTTTCTTTTTAAGAAGTATTTAGAGGGGGTGGTACAGAAGCTATTTCTCCCTATTCCCCATTATCAAACTGATTTTGATTAATTTTGTTGGCGTCTTTGATTATTATTACACTTACCTTTCACAATAATAAATAAATATATAATGTGACCTGTTTTGGGCAATAAAAAAATCAATTTTGGGCGGGACGAAGTTCACCGGGTCAGCTTGTAAAATATATAAAATCTGTTCTAAAAACGTTTCAAAATGATGTTTTATTGATAACGCGAAATATTTTTCAAATGTGAAGAATACGCTGTTACACTAAAAAAATTCAAAATTGATTTTCTTAATACATGCACTAAATTCCGTGTCTTAATTTATCTACCTTTTGGCAAAGCCCAATTAAAAAAACAAAATTAAATTGAAATAAAATCCTTTTAAAGATTCTTTTTCTTTTTTTGTATTTTCCAGATTAGGGCTGATTTCTCTTGAACGTGAAAGGGGATGATATTTTATTATTCGAAGTTCTTGTACTTGTTTCTTTAGAAAAGTGAAATGATAACACAACTACATATCTATCAATGTATGTATGTATTACTACGTATGTATGCATGTGTATTTAATGATTTACTTCTAACATTTAGAACGTTTTTGTAAAAAGGATTTGATTTATTATTTAAACATACTCAATTTAAGCTCACATCTCTTCTTCTTTAGCCACTCTGGTGGTATATAACGTTTACTTTTGCCTCCTTCACAATTAGTGGCACGCGTAAGCTCATAGTCTTTGCATTGTTGCCAGTTATTTATTGATTTAATATATTTTTTTGTTTATAAATTATTTAAATAATAATAATAATAAAAGAAATGAAATATAAAATACACCATAATCCAAAAACAAAACAAAAAGAAAATTAAAATAAACCACCATAAACCACATGCATTTAATACAAATGAAATATCGTCGTTTATGATATGAGAAAAAACCAACTGATACTGACAAACGGATTTAAAACAGTTGTTTTTTTTTCATTATGAGAACTGCATTAATTTATAAAGAAATAATCATGCCATGTTACTGCAAATATGATTATTTTGCAAATTGTAGACTTACCTGACGTTCCTGGTTTGCATATACATTTTCCATCTATGCATTCCGAATCAATGGGACATTGGGGACAAGATGGTGGACCTTGCTGGCATAGTTCTCCGGAAAAACCTTGTGGACACAAACATTGAAAACCTATGGGCTTATCTAAACAAGTGCCTCCATTGAGACATTGTTGCGTTTGACAACTTATGGGCTTTTCACACAATTCACCACCCCAACCATCCGAGCACTGGCATATAAACCAGCCATTAGTATCAAAACAATCGCCAGTATGACAGGGTTTAGTTTCACATTCATCGATGTTCGTTTGACACAAGGGGCCCATGAAACCGGTATTGGCACAATCGCATATGAAGCCGTTAACCAAATCCATACATTTGCCATTGTTCTGGCAAGGCTGGGAGGCACAATCGTCCATATCAATTTCACAATGGGTGCCAGCGTAACCCTTGGGGCACTCACATTCAATATTCGAACTGCCTGGCGCCACAACACAGGCACCATTATTCGCACATGGATTCACTTGGCACAAGGGATTTATATTGATTTCCGTTTCGCAGTGTTTGCCTGTATGATTGGGCGTACAAATGCACTGATAATCGCCACGGCTGTCTTCAATGCAGGTACCACTATTTGAGCAGGGATTACGATCACAAGGCGAGCCATTGTCCATTTGACAGTTTTTACCCGAATAGCGAGACGTACAGCGGCATTCGTAGCCATCGTTGTGTGAAATGCATAAACCATGACCCATACAGGGATCATTTGCACAAAAGTCTTGATTTCTCAAAGGCACATCATGATCTGAGCAGGGACCATTGCCCAAAGGACAAGGACCAAAAACAGCATTTTGCACTCTCATAGAATCGTTAATGAACTGTAAGCCGGGCCCATCCTGTAGGCAGCCGGTAAATGAATTACCCAAAATTAAAATGGCTGATTCGTTGCCTATATCCTGATTCGTTAAAAATTGACTATTATATGTTGAATTTGCTGTAATAATAATAACAGACAATAAAAAACGATTACAATTGAATTCAAATTCCAATTCCAAATGCCAAACTTACCAAATATTCTCGATTCCCTATCGATGTACAAATACAAATTGCCATATTCATATTTGAATTGTAACGTATGCCATCTATTGTCCAACAAATGATACGCATACTTCACATCTACACGATTATTCGGTCCTATAACCGCAGGACCGGCCAATGATATTTGCAAAACGTCATTGAGCACAGAGATTACAATTGAGTTCTTATTATATTGTTGAGCTAAAATTTCACCACCTAAACCCAACAAAAGGGTAAGAGAGACAGACATAGAGAGAGAGAGAGAGAAGATAAATATTTAAATATAATCGGGCAGTAGTGCTAATGAATAACTTACCACGACATGAACGAAAACTTATGGCCGAATGATTCCATATGGGCATGGGTGTCAACAAACGCAAATAGGCCGAACCATTAAAATAGGCTTCTTTGGATGTAGCTGCAACACCAGACGGATCTAAAAACAAAAACAAAAATAAAATGGGTAGGTGATACAGATAAAAGAAAAAGAAAAGTTTACTTTGTTAACCTTATTGACCATTTTGCCACTTTCAGTCATATTTCTTGAACTGTAACATAAAATCTCAACAACTAATAATATTAAGGGGTAGTAAATATGTACCTCCGACTAAATAAGCGTTTTACCAGGTCAAGCCGACAACTACATTGTACGTACATACGTATGGTAAGTACGGCTATGTTGAAGGTAGTTTCAGTTAATATGTACAGGGTATCGTCTAAAATATGGTGCTTTTGTTCATGTTTTAAGTACTTCCTCATTTTTTTATTTTTTTTATTTTAATGTTCGATGTCAGGAGGTACATTTTTTTTAAATCTTTTTTTAGTTTTTTGTAATTTTTTTTTCTAATGGCAATAGCAGCAGATTCAGCGCTATTTGTACCGGTCATTAACTGAAAATGTTTTGCTATTTAATGTGTTTTTTGTTAATTTTGTTTTTTTTTCATTTTTTTTATGTGGAAATACCTCAAGATTCATGTTACATTAAATGGACAAATAAGTCGTCTATACACGTGAACTTAATGGAACCAATTTAAAATTAAAGTTGGACAGGAAGTAAGTAACACAACATTTTATGTGATTTAAGAGAATTGATAAAGAGATGTGTGTTTTTTATTGGCGATGAGGGGAAATTTCTGAAAGTTCATAAAAATAACACAACCCTGCATGGGTTTTGCAAATAAGATGGCTCCAGGTGTTTCCGAAGACATTTTGCGCGCTGAACACGAATCTGGTTTCAAAAACTTTCCATCCCGACAGGTTTTCGAGAGTGGCGTTTTATACATGAGTGGCGGGACCTACAGTTTAAAGTCGACTCCGAACGACTTCATGGCAATTTTATTTACTCTCAGAGTAAGTAAATTTGATTAATTTTTATAAACCTCGACCGCCATATTGGATCCGCCATTTTAAATTTTTTAAATCTGAATGAAGATCTGTAATCAGCGTCCCCAAAAACGCCTGAGTAACAATTTTCAAGTAAATCTGATTAATTTTTAAGGACCTCCGTAATGTGTTTCTTTTTCTCTTGCACCCCTTGACATAAACCCACCCCGTACTTTAAGGGTGCATGTAAACCCTGCATGCAAAGATCAATTGTCAATTTCTGACAATAGCGATGGTTCTGGTACGTCAGATTTTAGCTTTACAATGTTTCAAAAATGGCCAAAAACGCTATTTTTAGGGGTTTCAACCCCCTTTTTCTCGAAAACCTTACGTGATGGAAAGTTTGAAACCAGATTCGTGTTCAGCACGAAAAATGCCTTCGGAAACTCCTGGAGCCATCTTATTTGCACAAAAAAGTCCAAATTTGCAGGGCTGTGTAATTCATTGGCAATTTCGTTGCGAAACCCTTACAGACTGACTTTCCATTCTTTGAAAGAAAAATTTTTGATGTTTCAATTCTACGAGGTCTTTTAAGGCTACAGATTATATTTTCTATGCTGTTGAATAGAATTTTTTAAATTTTTTCAGAACAAATTGATTTTAGGCAATCAACACAACACTTTTAATTTTGTCTATGGGAAAGGTAAGCGTATATGAGTAAAAATATCGGGTGGACCATCTATCGGTTTAAATTTGTATCATCGGGTGCCTAGAATCTGGCAATACTCATGTCATTCTATTCTCAGAAATTTCAGTATATTATCTCCACTGAGCATAATGAATCGATTTACGTTAAGATTTATTGGAAATTTATTTCCAAAACGAAGAAAATTGGTCGGAAATTGCACGAAAATATCGTATAAAATTTGGTCGCAGAGAAGGACCAACAGTGCCCGGTATACGCAAGTTTTATTTTATTTATTTATAGACGTGAGTGTGCTCGTACAGTGTCTACACCCGAAAATATCGCAGCTGTGGCTTATAGTGTGCGTGGGAACCCCATCAACATCAATTCATCATAGTTCTCAAGAATTGAACATTTCACACACCTGTTTCCGTCGAATTTTGAGAAAAGATCTCGGTATGACGTCTTACAAAGTTCAAAAAGTTTAAGAGTTACAGCTTCATGACCATCCGCTTCCTTTTCGCTAGATGGGCCAACGAGAAACTGCACGATGATGTCGGTTTTGCAAAAAAAATCATCTTTTCGGAAGAAGCTCATTTTTATTTTGGTGGCTACGTTAATAAGCAAAATTGCCATATTTGGGGCTCAGAAAGCCCACACGTGGTCTTACAGAAGCCAATGTACCCATTACGAGTGACCGTTTGGTGCGAATTGTGGTCATATGGAGACACCTATCGCACAATGAAAACCGATTTTTTGGTATCCGCTCTTTATGGTATTTATGTGAACGGTGTTTGGTTTCAACAGGATGTTGCAACTTGCCACACATCTCATGCCACAAACGACTTATTGCGTCAAACGTTTGATGACCATTTAATTAGCCGCCAAGAAGCTGCGATTTGACACCGTTAGCCTATTTTATGTGGGGCGCCGTTAAAGAAAAGCCTTATGCCGACAAACCAGAAACAATTGAGCATTTAAAAGGCTAATATTCGTGATGCCATTGCCGATATACGACCCAATATACTCAAAAAAGTACACAAAAATTGGTCCGATCGAATGAGGTACTGTGAGGAAAGCCGTGGCAGCCATTTCTAATCGGAACAATTGTACTTCAGATGACTTTCGACAATTGCACAATCACTCTGCTGAAGAACTAAAAAAGAAAAATTACAACAGGTTTTGCTTAATGGGGCAGCAATTTGTTACAAATTATGGTACATCGCAGCACAGGGAGAGGTTTTGTCTTATAATTATTACAGAAAACTTCTTTGAACATATTAAAATCTTATATTAGAGGACAGCTTGTGTATCGAACTTTATCAAATTATAAGCTACGATACGATTTGAACATCTCTAGATAGGCGGGTAGAAGTGGCTGTCCCCTCGATGGAGTCATGAGCGGACACACTTAGGCCGCACACAGGGCCCATTGTGATATCTATTCCAGGAACCACTTGGAGCTTCCGATAAAGCGACTTAGACTGCCAATATCCTTGCATGATAGTTTGTCTAGGTCCACCATGTAGTAGGCACCCTTTCTCCTCCGACCAAATGCCGGGCATGTGCACAGTTGGTGAAGAAAAGTCTCATCCTCCTCCTCATCTCCACAGCTTCTACAAAAATCATTCGCAAGGTGTCCAAGACCAATAAGCCTCGCATGCGTTGCTATAATTCAATGCCCCGTAATAACCCCGGTAACAGTGCTGAGCCTACTTCTTTGGAGTTTAAGCAGAGTCCAGTCTTGGCCAGATTTTTTGCGCCGTTCTGCCCTTATCCGAAGCTAAACATCTCTATAAAAATATAGATGTTGCCGTTGTCTAGGAGGTAATGTTTTGGCTTATTAGACGTGAGGCCACGGTTCAAACCCCAGGTCAGACATCTTCAAAACAACGAAATATGAGAACATATTTCTTCGGTGCCTGCCTCTTAGCAGATTTCTGGCAAAATCTCTGAGAGTAAATAAAATTGCCATGAAAAAGTTTCTCAAAAAGTTTGGCGTTCGCTTATTGGACAAACTTTATCAGATTTTAAGCTACGATGCGATTTGAACTTCCCTATAAAAAAATTTAGATTTAAAATTATACGTTTAGCAATAATTCTTAAATAACTTTCAATTGTTGAGAATATTATTTTATTACAAATGTTTGAAAATCATAGACTATGAGTTCAAGTTAGTAGTTGGTCACATTATTCATACGATACCATCATCATTACTGTTACAAACGGCAATTACAGAAAAAAAACAAAAAAAAAATTAACAACAACTATAAAAACACCAAATGAACAAAATACATAAAAACTAATGGAAAAAAGTAAGACAAGTGTACGTATATATTATGTACGTATGTATGTATATACTCGAACAATACAGTGTAGTGATTCTTTAAGTACTTTAGACCTTTTGACCAAGTAATATACGTTTTATTTTGTTTTATTTTATATTTTTTACGTCTACGGTATACCCACACATCATACACAGTTTGTATGAGGGAACCATCATCGTTTTTTTTTTTTTTTTTTTGTAGCAGCAACAGCAAAAGGTGTTGTCGGTTTTCAGGCCATCGATCAGAAGAAGCATTTAAAGCTGTTGCCCAGATACAGCAAACAATGCGTTCTGAAGGTGGTGTGGTGGCTACTCCGAAAGTAGACCAATGTTTGTAGCCTCTATAAAGCAAAACTTGTACGTATTTCCATACATTTAGTTGGTAATTATTTAACTAATGCCGATTTATCTAATAGTCCATGTTAACAAAATGATTTTATTTTACTTTTTTGAATTTTTTTTGTTTGATTTTTGTTTTGGTTTTCTTTTGTTAACTTGTCATTTTTTCTATGTATGTGGGTATGTGTATATTTGGACATTTTTCCCTACATTTACTGTCTGTAGAACATAGGGGTGAAACTTAGTTAATGATTTATATTTGAACTCAATTATTATTTGAGTAGATTTACACTGTTGAGGATGGTTCAGTACAAAAGCTAAATGTTGATAATTTTAAATAAAAAAGTGCTAAGTATTATACATTGTTTTAAAGCTTATTTAATTATCTACAAATCTTCATCAAAATTTTTTCGAAATAATTTTATTGAACTGGAAAAATCGGCTTTTGATTAACCGATTCGCTGCCAAGGACGATTATACTCGTCTTGATAATATATGTGCTCTTACCAAGAAATAACAGGGTTTTGGTAAACAATAACACTCAAAATATAAATGGCAATGGGAATAACTTCATATAATTTAGGTTTGGCAGCGACATACATATGTACATAATTGGTCATTACAACCCTTCAGCCAGGATTACGGCCTAGTTTCTCCCACCACTCATGTTGTGTGTGTTAATTTTATACATGAGTGGAGGGACCTACAGTTTAAAGTTGACTCCGAATGACAGATTTTTGAGAAAACTTTTCATGGCAATGTTAATTATTCTCAGGGCCATTATTACAACTTGCCATTAACTAAAGGGAGGATTTTAACGGGCAGATAAATTGTTTTTCATTATTATAAGCGGGCGATAAGGTAGAAGTGAGCGTTAAGCTAAAGGTAAAATGATCCTACTGGTAACTTTTAAAGTTAAGTTTATGTTTGATTTTGCCATATTATATATTATTTTCAATATGGCAACTTCAAATATAAACAAAATGAGCAATTACAACAAAAAAAAAGCCCGTCGTTGCCACTACATTTAAATAAAACTTGTTTAATTGGAGCAGTGTTATCGACATTGCTCCGCCACTGCCATATTTTTGAAAAAGTTAACTTTATTTTATCTGTAGGTTGTAATAACGAAAATAAGTTAAAGGCAACTTTACAGTTCCCTTTAGCTAAAGGTACCTTTAACTAAACCCAAGTTTAACAGCAAGTTGTAATAATGGCCCTCAGAGCTTTTGCCAGAAATCTGCTGAGAGGCAGGCGCCGAAGAAATATTATTTCATATTTCATTATGTTCGAGAGGTCTGACCTGGGGTTTGAACCGAGGCCTTACGTCTAATAAGCCAACATACTACCTACTAGACTACGGCTACTTCTAATCTCATACCCAGTGTCCAATTATATGTTTGAGCCACTGTACATACATGTAAGAATTGAAATGACTTCTTTAGTAGTAAATAAATGTAAATTTTTTTTGGAGAAATCATTTTATGCCAATCATAAGAAGTTATTCACCTTATTAGACTTTAATTTCACTTTCTTTTTTGAAATTTCTTTCACTTTAATTGGAGATTTGCTTCAGAGATTGTCATTTAAAAATCTCACCTTTAACGATATTGTGCATGTTTGCTTAGTGTAAACGCTTTCTATGTTTATAACAGTGTTTTATTAAATCTAATTAATTTAATAAATAATTCGTTAAAGTGATTTAAAATGTGTGTAACAATTAAAAAAAAATCCTCCTTTTTTACGGATTAAAGCGCAATATTTTTTCGTTGTTTTTAATTTTTTTTATATACTTTCGTTATTCATAATTTAATTTATAGAAGATTGTTTTTAATTCCATTTAAATGTATGATTATATAGGGTGGGTGATTTAAAGGTTTAAATTTAAAAATGCAATAAAACAAAAACGATTTGAATTTTCCGAAATTTATTTTTTTTATTGTGAAGTACAATTGTTCCGATTAGAAATGGAACTTTATTTCATTCATATGGCTGCCGCGGCTGGCTTTACAGTGCCGCATTCGATCGGACCAATTTTCGTGCACTTTTTCAAGTGTATGGGGTCGTATCTCGGCAATGGCATCACGAATATCGGCCTTCAAATGCTATATTGTTAACGATGTCCCCCAGAAAATAGTCCAACGGTGTCAAAACGCAGCTTTTTGGCGGCCAATTAACATTAACATTTCGACTAATTAAACACAGTCATCTAGCATTTGACGCAATAAATCGATTGTAACATGAGATATGCGCCAAGTTGCACCATCCTGTTCAAACCAAACGTCGTTCACTTCAATACCATGAAGAGCAGGTACAAAAAAGTCGGTTATCATGGTGCGATAGGTGTCTTCATTGACCGTTATGGCTGCACCGTCCTCATTTTCAAAGAAATATGGGCCATTGATGCCTTCACTCCACAGCCGCACCAAACAGTCACTCGTAATGCATGCATTGGCTGCTGTAAGACCACATGTGGTTTTTTCTGAGCTCCAAATACTCCAATTTTACTCTTGCCACCAAGGTGAAAATGAGCTTTATCGAAAAAGGTGATTTTTTTCTGGCAAAATCGACATCATCGCGCAGTTTTTCATTGGCCCAATAAATCCCAACGTTGCTCAAGCGTAAATCGGTTCATTACATTCAGTGGAGAGAATATACTGAATTTTGTGACTGAATAGAATGACACAAGTATTGCCAGATGCGTAAAAAGCGATGATTCAAATTTAAACCGTTAGATGGCTCACCCGATACATTTGTCGCTGTACCAAATTGGTAAACGTTTTGAAAATAATTTAAAGACTACGTAAATGAATACAAATTTTCCAGTATAGTGACATCAGATATACAATTTTATTATTTATGACGATCAGTTACAAAGAAAACTTATTACAAAAGAAACTAATTTTCCATTATCACCCGCCTCCGTCAACAAAATTTATTTAAAAACCGTAAAATTTCTAAAGAAAATTTAAATGAATATTTACGTATTTCAGCTATTATTCATGTGTTCTAAAATAAATTATCATCTTTAGAATATGTAAAACATCCATATTCACTATTTATACTATGTTCTCATACAATCTTTAATTTAAGCTTTAAAAAGGACGTTTGTTTTAACTGCAAAGAGCCTAATATAATCGCCGTCCTTTAAGGAATTACGAACTAGCTTCTCACACCACTTATGTTGTGTGTGTTAATTTTTATACATTAGTGGAGGCACCTACAGTTTAAAGCTGACTCCGAACGATAGTTTTTTGAGAAAACTTTTTCATGGTAATTTTATTTACTCTCAGAGTTGTTGCCAGAAATCTGCTGAGAGGCAGTCGCCGAAGAAATATGTTTTCATATTTGTTCGAGATGTCTGACCTGGGATTTGAGCCATGGCATCACGTCTAATAAGCCACCATATATACACTGAGCGCCCTAACACACTTTTGTTCTTAAGTATAAAACAGTTTTGTTCTTAAGTATAAAAAAGTTCCTTTATGATGAATTGTTGTTTTTGTTTTAACATTTTATAAGTAATAAATAAACGTTTTTATTTTTGGAAATTTATTTGACTTCTTATGCTTATTCTCATTTACTTTTCTCGCTATCCTAATAAAATGAATTATTTCAGTGTGCTTACTCCCTTTTGGCGCTCAGTGTATATATTCAATATATTCACGTATACCATCAATTAATTTCGACCACTCTTTAAAGCAATGTAGAATTCTTATGGGTATATTTTCTTTATTCCTTAATTAAATCTAAAAAAAAATTAATCAATTGAATCTGTAAACGATTTGAAAAATAATTTTTCTAAGAAGCCAACTTTTCTGAACTTTCCACAGTTCAGGGCAATATTTTTACCATAAAGGAAATTATAAAAAATATTTGCACAAAGTTCTGGTTGTTAGTTAAAGTAATAAATAAAAATGTTTTGTTTTTTATAAAAAAAAAACAAACATTTTCAAGAAAAATCTTCTTTTCACTGCAAAACTTGGGAATAATTTCACTTTTTTAATTTCTTAATACAGCAACCATCAAAGTATGAAAATAAAGGGTGATAAATTGCTGCAAAAATTATGTGTAATCTGTGTACATACCAACTTTCTCAATAACATAACTTTTATTTTGTTATTGTTGTTGTTTTCTGTTATAAATTTTTTATAAAAAAAAAAAAATTCAGAAATTGTGAAGGAGTTTCGTGTTAGTTTTACTTCAGTGAATAATATACACTTTTTTAATTTTTTCTTTTATTTTAATTTTTTCGGTTATAAACACCTCAGCTCCGTTGGTGTTTTAAATTAGTAAAGCTCTAAATACGAATCAAACGATGGTATTATTGAAATAATCGAATGAACGTTTCGGTAGCATATGCACTGTATGTACATACCTATGTATGTATGGCAATTGGCTGATGTCTGTTTATTTTTTCAACTGCAATGGAATTTCTTTTGCATCATATTTAACGCTGAAAAAACATGTTAATTTTTCCTTTTGCAGTGATTAGAAATCTACTGGAGAAATATGGTTTGAAATAAATAAAAATAAAGAAAAAAATTATGTTTCATTATTAATTTCTATAAATCTTTTTGCTTTTCACTTAATTACAATTGCTATCAGTACAAGTACATACATACATACATATATGTATGTATATCTATACAATAATTATTAAAAATAAAAAGTGAAATTATTTTATAATTTTTCTTGATTCAGCAACATGAACATTTTGATCTCTAATTGCACCAACGTGCTTTCGTGTCAAATACCATCAAAAAAATGTTCATTCTGAAATAGGAATAGTAGTTGTTCTATCAAAATAAAATGAAAAAGAGATAAAAAATGAAACTATCCCACAGATAACATTATTTACCCTACGATGTATATAGAAAAAATCCATTCGCCTAACTTCATTCATATTGAAATTTTTTAAGCTTGACTTTGTTAAAAAAATATAAAAGAATTTATAATAGAATTTATTTAATTTTGAATATGTACGATTTTATTATTTAAATTTATTTTTCTTTCTGTATTGAGATTATAAATTATAAATTCAATCCAATTTGAATGGCTTTGTCTTTAGGAATATTACATAGAAACAGTTGAACACATGGTTCCAGACATATTCTTTATCTTTGTATGCAATTATAAAGTTAAAACGCTTAGGGCCATTATTACAACTTGCCGTTAACTAAAGGGAAGATTTTAACGGGCAGATAAATTGTTTTTTATTATTATAAGTGAGCAATAAGGTAGAAGTGAGCGCTAAGCTAAAGGTAGGATCATCCTACTTTTAACTTTTAAAGTTCACTTTATGTTTGAACTTGCCATACATACATACATAATTGGCCATTACAACCCTTTAGTCAGGATTACGGCCTAGCTTCTCACACCACTCATGTTGTGTGTGTTAATTTTATACATGAGTGGTGGGATCTACTGTTTAAAGTCGACTCCGAACGACAGATTTTTTGAGAAACTTTGCATGGCAATTTTATTTACTTTCAGAGTTTTTGCCAGAAATCTGCTGAGAGGAAGTCGCCGAAGAAATATTTTTCATACATACAACACACTACCTACTAGGCTACGGCGACTTGAACTTGCCACATTATATCGACGCCTCCATTCTATAACGTTCTAAGTGTACTCAGAACGTTTTTAATGTTCTTGCATTTTTAAATTCTTCGTTCTCTAACTTAAATACTATCAACATTTGGTTAAGATGCACCGATCCGTTCCGAAGTTATAGGGAAAAATCTACTTAGAATACACATATAGTCGTATACATACATAACATACATAATTGGTCATTACAATCCTTCAGTCAGGATTACGACCTAGTTCCTCACGCCACTTATGTTGTGTGTGTTAATTTTATACATGAGTGTGAACCTACAGTTTAAAGTCGACTCCGAACGACAGATTTTTGAGAAACTTTCCATGGCAATTTTATTTACTCTCAGAGTTTTTGCCAGAAATCTGCCTTTAACTCAACCTAAGTTTAACGGCAGGTTGTAATAAAGGCCCTTAAAGTTTTAAAACTCTCAACGAGAATGTGTTAATGGTGCTCAAGAAGAATTAATGTGTGTGAAGATAGCTTACGAAAGATATATTCTCTTTTTAGAACGAATGTTAAGTTAACAGAGACTGTTAAGTTAACATAATTGAAAAGTATGGTAAAGTACTTCTAAGGAAAAACTTTGTGTAAAATTAAAAGAAAGACGAAGCAAAACCTTCAAACTAATATGGAAAAAACTGTTTCCTTATCAGAGGTAATCAAGTTGAAAGATCAGGATTCTTTCACCGAATATAACCGATTACAAGCATTTTTTGCTGATGACTTTCATTTTTTCTAGATGACTTGCAGTTTTTTCTCGATGACTTTAATATTTTGTGTCGATGACTTGCATTTTTTGGTCGATGACTTCCATTTTTTGGTCGATGACTTGCATTTTTTGCTCGATGATTTGCATTTTTTGGCCGATAACTTTCATTTTTTTTCGACTACTTGCATTTTTTGAGCGAAAAGCTCCAAAACAGTGGAAGTAAATTTACATGAACATCCAATTTGTGTGAAGACAACAACTGGACAAGAAGTCTATCCTTTAATAGTTAAAATCAATTCGATTTAATGTCTTTAGAGACATTTAAAGGGAAAGCTTTTTGTATAGAATTCAGTGAATGACGATATCCCTTCAAGGGTTACAAGTACATTGAGGTAACACCATGTCTCTGTAGTTTAAGTATTTACCACAATTTCAGTTTCAATCAAGAGTACTTCTAAGGTACCCCTTACTATAAGTTCTTCAAATTTCCCTCAAATTCTTCAGAAATGGATCAATTTTATGTCGCTTTACCAAAGACATGAACCCTAAAATATTAGATCCATGAATCCAATTCACACACTTAGTTGGCTAGCATATGTTTTTGCCGTTATTAAAAAATCTAGCAAGATTCAATTGCTCTTTAATAACAAGGTTACGAAAAAAAATCGATATTTTTACGTCGTCTTATATATTCAAGAGGTAGCGTGTTATAGTAATCCCAGTAATCACTGTTCAAACTTTGTTTTTCGAAAAAATTAAGACAATAAATAATCTATCTAGTGGTGTTGCTACACTCATTGTAGCCGAATTCTACTGTATATACAGTGCTTTTTTCATAACAATTCTCTTGAGATTAATAATGACTTGAAAAATATAGTTTCTCTTACACTCATTACGCTTGTATTTATATTAAGATTGTGCTGTTAATCGCACCTACAACAGAAATATGTTGATGACTCACACCATTAATATCTCATGCAGAAAATGAGTGTGAAAAATCCGATTACCATATTTTTTTCAATTCAAAGATCAGACATACAAAATATTTTTTTATTTTTATTTTGCATTTAAAATTCAAACGAATCTATGATGATAATACAGCAGCAAAAACAATAGGAATTTGAGTAAATTTTGTAGATCAAAGTAATCGATATCAGGATATAATATCTACAAGATTCTTAGACGTTATATACATACATACGTAGAATTTTTATTACGTTTTTTTATTCGTTTTTCTAAAAAACCTTATTAAAAAAAATATTTTTTATAGAAAAATAAATACATAATATGTACTCGTACATGCATACATACATATGTATGAATATATGAATGCATGTTTAAATGTCTGCATATTCATCTATCATCTAAAAATTTTGTTTCTGTTTCGCAGAATGTGGGTTAACAAAAGTTTTAAGCATGAAAAGAAACAAAAATTATTTCTGTATTTCCGAAATATGTATACATGAGTATGTATAAATGTATGTTTGTAAATATATGTACATGTCGGGTGGGTAAACTAATGGTTTAAATTTGAACTACCGTTATTTCGAATTTGGCAGTACTTATGCCATTCTATTCTGTCACAAAGTTCAGTATATTATCTCCACTGATCGTAATGAATCGATTTATGCTTTAGTAACGTTGGAATTTATTGGGCCAACGAGAAACTACACGATGATATCGATTTTTCCAGAAAAAATCACCTTGTCGGATAAAGCTCATTTACATCTTGGTTGAAAAAGCAAAATTGCCGTATTTGGGCCTCAGAAAAACCAACATGTGGTCTTACAGAAGCCAATGCAACCATTACGAACGACTGTTTGGTACGGCTTGTGGAGTTAAGGCATCAATGGCCCATATTTCTTTGAAAATGAGGACGGTGCAACCGTTATGGTCCATGGAGACACCTATCTCAGCATGATAACCGATTATTTGTACCCGCTCTTCATGGCATTGATGTGTACGATGTTTGGTCTCAACAGGATGGTCCAACTGGTCTCACCTCCCATGTCACAATCGATTTATTGCGTCAAACGTTTCATGGTCGTTTAATTAGCAGAAATGGTAATGTCAATTGGTCGCCAAGTAGCTGCGATATGACACTATTGCAGTATTTTCTGTGGGGTGTCGCTAAAGAAAAGTGTTGTGTCGACAAACCAGATGCAATTAAGGATTTGTAAGCCAATATTAGTGATGCCATTGCCGAGATATGACTCCATACACTCGTAAAAGTAAACGAAAATTGGTTCGATCGAATTAGGTACTAAAAGTCGCCGTGGTCTAGTAGGTAGTGTGTTGGCTTATTAGACGAAAAGCCAGGGTTCGAGCCCCAGGCCAGACATCAAAATAAAATACAAAAAGTATTTTTTCGGCGACTTCCACTCAGCAGATTTCTGGCAAAAACTCTGAGAGTAAATAAAATTGCCATGAAAAGTTTCTCAAAAATCTGTCGTTCGGAGTCAACATTAAACTGTAGGTCCCGCCACTCATGTATCAAAATTAACGCACACCACATAAGTGGTGTGAGAAACTAGGTCGTAATCCTGACTGAAGGGTTGTAATGACCAATTATTGTATGTATGAATGAGGTGCTGTGAGGTCAGCCGCGGCAGCCATATAAATGAAATAATATTACAATTCTAACCGGAGTAATTATACTTCACAAAAATAAAAAAATAAATAAATTTGGCAAAATTTCATTGCATTTTTAAATTTAAACTATTAAATCACCCACCCTATATACATATGTATAAAAGGTGTTTGTTTGCATGTATGATTAATCGTTTTTCGTTCACTATTCTACTTTTTTGTTTTTTTTTTCATTTCCATTTGCTCTGTTACTTTTATTGTATTCTCTGTCTGTATGTTTTACATGATTTTACTCGTTGTTACCACCATCAGTGGGATCTCTTAACAGAAATACAATCATTTCTGGCAACACATTCCCCATCTTTCATCTCTCAATGTTGGTTTCAAAGTGGAACAAAAAAAACAGCAAAAAAATAAAATTTTAAAAAACCCACAAACGATAAGATTTAACCGTATTTCTTATATATTTTTTGTTTAATGTCTGGGCTTATTTTGGATTTTTATTTTATTTACTTTTTTCTTTTGTTTGTTAATGTTTCATGTTAAACTTCAAAAAATTACTTGTTTTTTGTTTTTATTCCTCTTTTAGCTAAAGAACGGTAACAAACAGTGTGTTCAGAAGAAAAATGTTGTATTCTTTTCTGTTTACCTTAAAGATTTTCAGCCAGCACGAGTATGTTTGATTGTAATTTTTTTTTTTTTTGGGAAAATATATTCTCCAAGGGAACCCGTTTCCTATTGTATGTTGTTGCTACAAATGGTCTACCACGATAGATTCCCTTTTTTCGGTTTCGGTTTTTTCTATTTGTTCGTAGAAGCAGAAGAGATTAAGAGGAAATTAACAAACAACAACAACAACAACTATTTTGCTTCGTAACAAAAAAAGGTAAACAATGGCTCAAAAGCTGTAGACAAAAAGCTACAACAGCAACAACAATAAACACGCACGATCAGTTCAGTAACCTTAACAAAAGCAGCAGCAACAACAGCTGCCTAAGACCCTGTAAGTTTGTAAACCCTGTACGATCGTAAAATGTTCATGGCATACAATATGAATATGAATTTTGCCGTACAACAACTGCAGTAATATAAACGAAAACATATAGACATACAGACGGATAGGCATGCCACTTATAATGACGCATTAGAAAAATGTTTAAAAAGCTGCATACGCCCCCCCCCCCTTTTGATTAGCATTTAAGAAAAATTGAAAATTTACAAAAAATTTACAATATTTTTCAAAATTTTCTTTAAATTTCTCTACGAAAATTTTCTGTAGTTTAAGATTATCTTAGGCCAAGAACCGTATTCTAAGTATTACCAAGAGTAACGAAATGCTAGTTCTGCTATGTTTTTTACAAAGCTATGATAGTTTCTCGCCGCTGTCTAATAGGTAATGTGTTGGCTTATTAGACGTGAGGCCTCAGTTCAAACCCCAGGTCCGACATCTTGAGCATAACATAATGTATAAAAATATTTCTTCGTCGACTTACTCTCAGCAGATTTCCGGCAAAAACTCTAGGAGTAAATAAAATTTGCCATGAAAAAGTTTCTCAAAAAAAATCTGTCGTTCGGAGTCGACTTGAAGTAATAGTTTCCGCCACTTGTGGATAAAATTAACACACACAACATAAGTGATGTGAGGTCGTAGGTCGTAATCCTGACTGAAGAATTGTAATGACCAATTATATATGTGTGTATGCAAGTATGATAATTTCACCATTATTTTGGAACATTGCATTTCCATGTAAACAAATGTAAACTATAAACTATTCCACATTATAATTCCCTTACCCGCTACAGTCCGGACTGTAATGTGTACGTGTCCGTACGTAATGGGGATGAGGGTGGGTTAGTGTGAGGCCGGGGACGTTCGAAAAAAAAAATAATGTTGTTATGATGGTGATCACCCCAATGGTTTCGGTGGCGGCTCGAAAATGATCACCAACAATCGTATATGATATGGTAATTAAGTCCATGAAGTCTAGTCTCGACTTTCTTTGGTCTCCATGCTTTGTTACCTTCAACGATGTGATCAATATACATACATAGTTGGACTTTTCAACAAAACTCGACACAATCCCATTAAACGCGAGAAATTTAAAAGTCAAAGTTATCCGCAGGTAAATGTTTACAGATTCGTAAAAATAAGGGCCATTATTACAACTTGCCGTTAAAGTTGGGTTTAGTTAAAGGTAACTTTAGTTAAAGTGAACTTTAATGTCACCTTTAACTTCTTTTCGTTATTAAAACCTACAGATTAAATAAAGTTAACTTTTTCAAAAATATGACTATGCCGGAGAAATGTCGACAACATTGCTCAATTTAAAAAGTTTTTTAAACGCAGTGGCAACGACGGGCTTCTTTGCTCATTTTGTTTATATTTGAAGTTGCCATATTGAAAATAATATATAATATGGCAAGTTCAAACATAAATTGAACTTTAAACGTTAAAGGTAGGATGATCCTCCCTTTATAAAAATATAAATTTTCTTATAAGCACCTAGTAATAGCCATAGCAATTCAATTGCTCTGTATTGCAATTCAATGTTTTTCTTTACCGAAATTCTTTTTAATATTTCCTTGATCCAGAATTTCCTTGAAAATCCTTGATCCTAGATCCAGTCAAATATGGGTAATAACTCATGTATGGCAAATTGGATGATTAAATTCGTTACTTCTTTAAAATGTGTCTCTCTTTAACTAAATGACGTGTGCTGCTTCTGTGATCCAGCATATATCAGTTTGTTTATGTCAAAATTTTAACCAGCTATGTCCATTAGTTTGCGTTTCATACATACATACATAATTGATCATTACAACTGTTCAGCCAAGATTATGACCTAGCTTATAACATTAGTTATTCTGTGTGTATTAATTTCGTACATGAATTTTGAGAAACTTTTTCATGGCAATTTTATTTACCCATAACAGTTTCTTTTTACCAGAAATCGGCTGAGAAGAAGTCATATTTTGCTTTGTTGGAGATATCTGACCTGTGAATTGAATCGAGGCCTAATGTCTAATAAGCCAACACACTACCTACTAGACTACGGCGACTTCACTACGACTTGTGTTTGATAGCCACTCATTATTTGAAGGGAATTTAAAAAAATTATTTTATTTTATTTATTAATTACAATACAATTACAAATTATATTCTAATTATATACGAGCGGAGTAACTTGACCATGTGCTCGGTGTAGTGTCAAAGACCAGAGTCTCTGGTGGGAATCGAACCAACGACCCTCACGCTAATAGTCTAGTACACTACCCATTAGGCTACCAGGGCACCTTTAAAAAAATTAATTTCATGTAAAAATATGGGAATAAATCCTTGTATTAGGCTATAAAGTGATATCTTAATCGCACTTATCTCTTGTTTCATCACTGCATAACTAGGTTTTTTTGTTTGCATACTTGCAGAACTAACTCAGCGTTAAAAGAGTTAACGCCATAGAAGAAATCAACTGATTTTTTTTGGAAAGCAAAACAAAATTAGAGAAATGTTGATAACAAAGGAATTTTAAAGTCACGGATTTATTGACCCAACCCTGTAGTTTCCCAATGGAATTGTTAAAAGTAACGGTAATTTAGTGAAAATTAAATTCCGTTGAAAAACTTCAAATCAAAAGATATACGAGTGCTATTATTGAATAAATATTTTGATTTTTTATATAATTTTCGAAATATTTTTTTTTATTATTTTATAACTTTTAAATCAATACATATTTAATTAAAAACAAATATAATAACGGTACCAGGAAAATAATAAAACGTAAAAAAGAAAAAAGAAAACAATACAATTTGCCGCCATTATTATTAAGATTATTATTGTTGTGGAACAATATTGAAAAATACCAGGGGAAAATAAAACAAAAAGAAAAATGGTAGAAAAAAATAACTGGAAACCTAAACCTGAACTTAAGGTTGTAACATGTTCATTGAGAGATATTGTTAAATATTCTAAAAAAAAACAACAAGAAACATTTACACGATGATACAATAACAATGATGATGATAATGATGATGATGACGTTGAATTATATTCTGGTTATGCTTGTGTTCTGTAATGGTTATGCCTGGTCGATTTCTGTTCTATTCATCACCATCATGGCTATGGGAATTTTATGTTTACTTTAGTTACAGGTACTTTTTAACAGATATTTATTAACATTTATTATCTATTATAAGTATGTATGTTTATACCATATTTATGGACCTGTATTAGGAGGTGTGTCTGTCTATATTTCTGACATTCAACAGGCTATCAGGGCATATTTCAATTATAAAAACTGTTGTTGTTTCTTTTTTTTTTTCTTTGTCTAGTTGTTATCATTTCCTCAAAAAAAAAAAAAAAATAAAAAACGAATAAACAAAATTTATAGTCTCTGTTTTGTTGAATTTTGAAATTGTAAACCTACAAGTGTTTTAATTTTTGAATTTCAATAATTTTGAAATGAAATAAAATGCCATAATAGGGCTCCTCTCTGACGCGTAAGCTTAAGTTAATAAGTTAGTGTCCGTATTCAAATGTTATGGCGGGTATTTTTCTTCACTTCCATTGAAAGAAATAGACAAACTTTCTTATCTCATGTTATTTATTAAAGTAAATAATTTAAGTTTGTGTTGTTTTTTCTTCTTTTTTTGTTCATATTTTTTTAATAAGGAAGTTAAGAATACCTGTCATGCTATTAAGTTTTAATCAGAGTTTCTGATTTTTATTTCTGTAATTGAGTATTTGTTGTTTGTAATGGATTTTATTATTCTAGATTGGATGACATCTAAACTTGTTTTTCTTCATTTTGTTTTTAAGCGGAAAACCTACGAATTTGATTTATTCGTCATGCTTTACATGGTATGATGCCCGTTAATATGCAGACGTCAAACAATATTCATACATACATATCTACATACATAATTGGTTATTACAGCTCTTCAGTCAGGATTACGACCTAGCTTCCCACATCACTTATGTTGTGTGCGTTAATTTTATACATGAGTGGCGGGACCTGCAGTTTAATGTTTTGACAAACTTTTCATGTCAATTTGATTTACTCTCAGAGGTTTTGCCAGAAATCTGCTGAGAAGTAGACGCCAAAGAAATATTTTTCATATTTCGTTATGTTCGAGATGTTTGACCTGCGGTTTGAACCGTGGTCTTACGTCTAATAAGCCAAGACACTACTTACTAGGCTACGGTGACTTCTAAACAATATTGAATTTTTTTAATTCAGTGCTATTGATTAAACAACCCTTTAAAGTTTGTTTAATAATTTTTCGTCTTCTGAAATCAACTGAAGGCGCCGTAGTCTACTAGGTAGTGTGTTGGCTTATTAGACGTGAGGCCTAGGTTTAAACCCCTGGTCAGACGTCAAAACGAAAACATGAAAAAATATCTCTTTGACTTTTTCCTCTCAACAGATTTCTGGCAAAAACTATGAGAGTAAATAAAATTGCCATGAAAAGTTTCTCAAAAATTTGGCGTTCGAAAACAAATTTTAACTGTAGGTCCCGCCACTTGTGAATTGAAATTAACACACACAACATAAGTGAGCTAGATCGCAATCCTGACTAAAGGATTGTAATGACCAATTATGTACAGTCAAAGAAAAAAAGTTTACATACATCACAATATGTAGACTTTTTCCCGCTATTTTTATATTTTTTCCCAAAAATTTCTACGTGTTTTTTCAAATTCGCTTCTTCTTCAAATATTCTTAACTATAAACGCCTTAACAACGCTATAACATCTTTGTCAATTTGGAAAAACCAGCGGGAACGAAGGCTATATACAGTGGTGTATGTAGACTTTTTTCTTTGACTGTATGTATGTAAAACCAGCTGTAAAAGCTTTTTCAAGTTGTTTTATTAAAATATCGATTGAAACTTCAAACACATTAATGGTTCGATTTTTTCGCTCTGCCAAGCAATTTTTTCTGAATAATACTTTATCGCTATCCTTCCCATTTGAATTCATATTTAGTTAACCCTTAACTGTGAAACTGTTTTTTCTCTTTCCTTTCAAATCTAATAAAAATGCACACATTTCTTTACACCGTTAAGAACAAAAAGAATGAAAAGAGTACGTAAATATAAATATACATACATATGTATGTATGTTCATTTGAGGGTTCTCCACCATAGTGGAGAATCTTAAAACCTACACTCGTGTTTTATAATATAAAACGGAAAAATAACAGAAAAGAAAGACGGCCTTTTATTGTCAACGCATTATGTATGCTTTATGGCCATAAAAGAATAGAAAAAAACTGTATTTTTTTCTATTATTTCTATTTCTATTTCAATTATATTTTTTTTAATGTTTCCATTTTTATTGTTGCTTATTATTAATAGAGAAGAAACATTTCCCTTTAAGCTTATTTGGCTATACAATGACTAGTGTTTGACGGGCTGGGCACTGTTGTTGAATGGCCAAAAAGAGACATAAGAATGGTGGACATAGACATCGACATTATGTAACTTTTTTTTTTGTTTTGTTTGTAATTATTTTTTAAGTTTATTATTAAGCTTTGCTTAATTTTTTTTTGTACCTGTTGAATTAAACCTTGCGTTAAAGCGTTTATATCAGTCATAAGTAAGAATGTGTCTGCTTCTAACCTCACACTAATTAGACAGTTCTTGGTAGTGTTTTTATCAAATACAGTGAACGTCAAAAGAAACTGTATATTACATAAAAAAATATATATTAATAAATTACCGTTATTTTTATTTTAAAATTGTTTCATTGCATGTTTTTTAAATTGAAACAAAAAAAAAAAAATACAAAAAATTGCGAAATATTGAAAAAAAATGTTCGGTGGTAAAAGATGAGTTTGGTGATTGCTAGAAATTTATACTCACTGTACTATATACAGTGGTGGCCTTATAATTAGAAACGATGTTTCTGGAACAGAGTTCTCTATAGTAACGAATCTAAGTTCAATTTGTCCCAATCTGATGGAAAAACGTATGTAAGACATCCTCCAAACAAAGCCTTTGATCCCAGGTACACTGTGAAAACTGTAAAACAAATTAACAAACATACTATGTACATGTTGCTAAGTCGTTTCTAATTATAATGCCACCACTGTATGTACTTCCTTATGGTTTATGGTTTGACACTAGGCACATGTTTTCATTGGAATCCATAAAATATCTGCTTATTATTGACCCTAATAACTGTTGCCTGTCTGTCCGTCTGTCTGTCTATTTGTTTATGGTGTATTTGGGAAAGTACCGCATTTAATACAAAAGATTTAGTTTTTAACTATGTTTTCCACTCTTACAATGTCTGGCCCACTATAAAATCTGCTATTTTACTTGTACAATCTGTGAAAATCTCATCATGTCTAAAGGCTATTAAAACATCGTACACTTTCCAACAATTTTAGAGGCTTATTAGTTACCCTAGTGCTCATGTGAAAATCTTTGACTGACTGACTACCTTCTCTAATTTAATCATCAATTTTAGTGGTTTTTTTTTGCTTTCTGTTTTTCATTTTTGTTCATATTTTTATGAACATTTTATCAATTCTGAGAAACTAAAACTAAAACCAGTTTTAGTTTCTACAATACAAGTATGTATGTATGTAAGTGTATGTATGTATATGGGAAATAAAATGTAATATTTTATTCTATTATTTTTTAAATATTTTTACTACTTTATTATTAATAAAACAAAAACAAAAACAAACAATAAAAAAACTCAGTAATTTAGTGTGGAGCGAGAAACATTAAGAACGTGACTTCATAAGCACTGCTAAACTATGAATAACTGATTTAAAGAATTTTGCCAATGAATGATAAACAGTTTAAACAATATTTTATTTTTATTATTCTATTAAAAAATTCTTTATTTTTTATTTTTTGATTTAAAAACTAAGAGAAACGAAATAACAAAATTACTTTAAGAGTTATTTATTAAATAATAAGAAAAAAAAACTATTAAAAAATGTTTTTGCTACAAAGAAGGTGCATATGCTATTTGATATGTCAGTAGTATCTCTCAGTATTTTCCACCAGTGATCATCATCATTAAAGTTAAATGTTCGTTTGTAATGAAATTAATACTAGAAACCGCAAATAATAACAAGTTACATAACCATTGGAGAAAATTTATAACGCAACACAATTGTTGTTAAATAATTCAAACGTCAATAGCTGTGACAGCTAGGTAAGGTTAAATTGGCAGCTTCAAAAACTGCAGCTAACTTGGATCCTATAAGCTTCTGCTGTTATGTCAAACGCTGGCATTTCTCAATTATCTCGATAGTTTAATAAAGTTGGCGATTCTATTCAAATCCCTGTTTGAAAACACAGAGAACATGTTAAATGGTCTCCTCTTTACTCACCTAACTTGATGGTACAAGCTTTTGCAAGAAAATGTTACGCTGAACGCTCGTAGAATCGATTGATTAGGTTGGAGTGGCAGCTTTGATACCAAAAGCCAGTGTTGCAAAACTGAAATTTTGATATGGTACTGAAAGAGTACTTTTTTTCATCAAATGGTACTTTTGTAAAAAAAAATACAGGCATACATACATACATACATACATACATATTGGTCATTATAACCCTTCAATCAGGATTATGACCTAACTTCTCACACCACTGATTTTGTGTGTGTTAATTTCATACATGAGTGGCGGGACCCACTCTTTAAAGTCGACTTCGAACGACAGGTTTTTGAGAAACTTTGTCAAGGTAATTTTATTTACTCTCAGAGTTTTTCCCAGAAGGAAGTCGCCGAAAAATGTTTTTCGTTTTGGTGGAGAAAGCCTAGTAAGCACGCACACTGCCTACTAGACTATTTATTTATTTATATTTAATACACATACGGCACAAAACAGAAAATCTAGAGACTTATTCGTGTTTCTCACATACAAGACAAAAACAGTTGATTCGAAACGTAACAAAACGTAAAAGCCCCGATTAGTCCAACGTCGATGGAACGTAATGTAACATACGTTCGTTTTTATGAAGAGCAAGGCAATTGCTTACCGAAATTACATTATGGCTCGGCAAGCGTTTTCATTGCTTTTCGTTTTCTAAAAACGAATGTACGTTCCGTGGACGTTCGGCTAAGCGGGGCTAAAGCCTAATTCTACTTTTAGCATTACGTTAATGCATTAATAGTTGAAAACTGCAAGACATAAAATATGTAATAATAAAAAAGTACTGAAAGTGTCGCGGGGGCACTGCGGTATTTTTGGAATGAAAAAATACTGAAAAAAGTACTAAAGTACTGAATTTTTCAACACTGCCAAAAGCTCACTTGAGCACGCATAGCGGCCCGTTATAACGTCACAGGTGAATGCAGTGCCTGTATTGGCCAAGTTTTACCAAACTAGGGAAGAAGAAGTAGTTGATCAACACAAGGGCTGCCCATCGAAAGCATGTTGATAAGCGTAGCTATATCCTTGACACCACTAGATAACAGCCCCGTCAAGCTGACAAGAATTGAAGAGAATCGTTTGACAATTCCAAATAATTTCAAAAACAGATTTACTTCCTACATTGGAGTAAGCGTTGAAACAAGTGAATTATATTTGAGCGTAATTACTTTCATTGCAAATAAATATTTTTCTTTTAATTTTTTTTCGCAAATCTCGTATTATAATTGAATACACAAAAAGCCGTTAAAAATATTATATTTTAATTTATTAAACATTGTATTATTAGCTTAGAGGTAAATGACTTCATTTTTGGCAAATAATTTTTAAATTATATTCAACCAATTAGTAAAAGTATATAAAAAAATTGTGTCAAACGTATTAAAAAAAAGTTAATAAAATTTAAATTATTAAGTGATTAAAATTGTCTTATCGAAAAAATATTGTCACAATCTGATTTAGGTTCAGATTTTTATTGTATTCAAATACAAACATTAATACAATAATATAATCGGTATTGATCGGTATTAACTCGATATTTGAAAGAAAATCGAATCAGAAGAGGATGTGAGATAATTACATTAAAAGAAAGCAAAATTCAAAACAGACCCTTGGCAATGGTTGCTGCTAGTTTAATGAAAACAATATAAGCATTGATCAATTTACAATGAGCTAAGGGTCTAAAGATGATACAATAGAAAAGTTTAGTAATAAATGTATACATACAGTGGACAGTAAAAGTCTTAGTACGGCAATATATTTTGACAACAAAAAAGTCCCCACAGGCTTACTACTCTTGCACTCTTACTACCTCCTATATGACCTCAGGAGAGTATTTAGGAGATCATTTGAAAGAACTGTTACGTAATCGCTAAACCTCAAACAAATGTCAACCGAAAAACTTTCTCATGGTGCCACCAGAAAACATTAAACAAAACTTGTACATTTAATTCCAAATGGGTTAAATGGAGTGCTTGACCTTAAGGGATATTCTACTAAATACAAGGAATAACATTTTCATATATTAGGACTTTGAATTTTAAATTTACTCAGGGTTCTCATTTTCTCTTGTTTTATGAAAAACATTAAAAAATTGTTTGTTTTATAATAAAACAGAAATACAAAACGATGCTACATCTTCTATAATACACCGGTGTATGTAGACTTTGTTCTTTGTCTGTAAATTGGCCACTACATTCGTTTGAACATAAAAAGGTATAGAAATCATCATCAGGAACTTGTGGCTCAAGGAAATAAATGAAAATTTGTAACTGCAATCAATATCTTCTATAATTCAACAGTATTTTAAGGGGCTTTTTAGTTACTTTAGAGCCGTAAAATTAAGGTAGAAATCTTCCTTTCAGTCAAACTATACGAAAAGAAGGAAAAATACGCAAAATTCTACAATGCGTCCGGGTAAACGAAACCTAAAAATGCGTTTTTCCCTAAATCACATTTTTCAGCCTGGCGGCCATGGTTTAGTAAACACTACTTGAACGAATTCCCAAAAATTTTGGGACAGTGTTTCTGAAACAGTCTAGTAGGTAGTGTGTTGGCTTATTAGACGTGATACCACTGTTCAAACCATTGTTCTTCGGCGACTTCCTCTCATCAAATTTCTGGTAAAAAGTCTGAGAGTAAATAAAACTGCCATGAAAAAGTTTTTCAAAAATCTGTCGTTCGGAGTCGACTTTAAACTGTACGCCCCGCCACTCATGTATAAAATTAGCACACACAACGTAAGTGGTGTGAGAAGCTAGGTCGTAATTCTGACTGAAGGTTTGTAATGACCAATTATGTATGTTTCTAAGACAAGTCAATATTTAATCATTTTATTAAATAATTAAGGTATTAAAAATATGCCAAAACCCCGCCATTTTGTTATTTTTTGACCTTTTTAAAATATCCTATTTCAGGTTATAGCCAGTAACATATTATATAAGTATTCATTTCGATTTTTCCTTTCAGACTATCCTAACTTCTAAAATCAAGGTCGCCAGATTTTAGGATGACCCTCTTCAGGGTGCCGTACCACAGCTGGACTTCACCAAAATTGAAAAATTTTTGTGTATAAACAATCATATGCCCTTTTTAACATACAGTCAAGGAAAAAAATATACATACAGCGGTGTGTCAAATTGAAAATAGTGTTATGGCGTTGTTTAAGGCAGTTACAATTAAGAATGTTTGAAGACAATATATATATAATATAATATATAACCTAGAAATAATTAGAAAAATATATTTAGCGGTGTATGTAGATTTTTTTCTTTGAGTGTATAAAAAATTCAATTCCTTAAATAAATTATTTTAAAAAAAAATTGAAATAAGCCCCATAAGAAGTATATTAACCCTTAAAAATTAATTTTTATTTCTGATTTTCTATTACTAAGATGCGATAAATTAACAGAACCTGCAACTACTGTTTCTTGTCAATATTAACAAAGTTTTAATGCTTTTTTTTTGGTTGTTTACTTTTTTAATGGTCTAATAGAGTATATAAATAGTACATATTTTATTTATTTAAATTATTAAATAAATAAAATGTCCAAAATGTATTATTTTAAATGTTAAATTTAACAAAAATAGCCGTTTAACCAAAAAAAATCTTGACCCAATTTTGCCTTAGTTAGTCAATAGCAAAATATAGAAACCAATTTTAATATATGTATGCATGTATGTATCTACATATGTACAATAACAATAATAGCAACAATAATTAAAACAAAAATTTAATAATAAAAAAAAGAATCACAGAAAATAAAGATAAGATTATGAAAATATTTATTTTCAATACTCTGCTAAAATACTTTTAAATCCATAGGCAAAATTGTAAAGTAAACGTTTCAACGCGTTCTTTTATTATCTATTTTTGGTTAATGCTTGGTTTGCTGGTTGGCTAAGTTTTTGGAAAAACTTCCACACATGTTTTGTATTATAAAAGTTATTTACAAAAAGCCAAAAACAAAACAAAATTATTTTCGGTAGGAGATTCAGCAAATTAAAGCAGTATTATGATGTAATTAATCATCACTTAAACTTATTCTCTCACTGTAAACAAGAGAAATGATAGAGAGACAATGTGGGAGTTTCTCAATTAAATTTTTAATTTGATTACATTTTGTGTGAGTGTGCGTGCATACATATTTTTTCCTTTATTTAGAATTGTTAAAATTTCTTTGGTTTTATTTATCTTTTTTTGATATTCAATAAGTATTATTTGTTTACTTACCCATTGTAAAAAATATTAATAAAATTAAAAATATCCATTGAGTAATTTGTTTAGCTGGTTGACCAGAATACGGCGACAGGGACCATGGAAATGATCTGTTGTTACTTGCATACTTGTTGAAAGCAAATATTTTATTGTTGCTCTCATCATATTCGCCATTATTTTTGTTGTTATTATTATACGTAATGGGATTCGTGTTATTATGCCGCCAATTTGTTGAGATTATTGTTGTATTTCTTGCAAATGTCGTTGTGGTTTCTGCTAACGTTGTTCTTGCAGTTTTTATACTTTTACTTTGTTCGTATGCATTGTTGTTGTTATTATTTGTACATAGTTGATGTTGTTGTGGTTGATTATTTGCTGACGCATACTTTAACGATGACATTGTCGCTAACGCTGATGTTGCTGTTGTTGCTGTAATATTTTGTTCTCTTAACGTTATCGTTGCTCTCGCAAGTCTTCGTTTTCCTATTCTATTGTGTGAATGATGTTCATTACAAGCATTGTTGTTATTACCAGTGCATGCACTATATTGTTCAATGGAATTGTGGAATTGTTGCATTTTATGTTTTCCGTTGTTGCTTGTTTCTTCTCGTATTTATTTTGTTTTTCTCAACCAATAAAAAAAAAATAATTGTTTTAACGATTTCTTTATATTTATTTTATTTGTTTTTTATTATTATTATTTAAATCATTAAGACTTTTAAAAGTGTTTATTTTGTATTTTCTTATATTATTTGTTTAATTATTGGGTTTTTATTTATGTATGTACATAAAAACACAGTTGCTTGTGCAAAAATTTAACGATTTTTTGATAATCTACTAAAAAATGAGGTTAATTTTCATTAAAAAATGTTGTTTTAATTTCTTTTAAAATTTCGATTACATTTAACGGCTTGCTTTTACTGGTAATATAATTTCTTTCCTTATTTCTAATCGTGACAATAATAAAATAATAAAAAGAAACATAAGTTACACTTTCTTATTTAGAACTGGTTAATTTGCTTTCGACCAGAGCAGTACATTAAAAGAATGAAAACTTTAATAAATCTGGAGTGAATAAAAATAAACAATTACATGGTAACTTATCGATATATAATAAACAATTTCATTATGCTTTTCTCATTTTGGGGCAAAATATTACGTAAAAGGTTTTTACAAAAATTTATTGTCAGTATTTATGTGTGCGTTGGCTTATAGATATGATCGTTACGATGAAGCACAATTCCTATCTTTCTGGTCGAACAAAGATAACCAGTTGCTTCTTCAGACAGTCTATATTTAGACAAATTATATGTAGCTTATTCATCGCCCACATTAGTCCTGATTTGGCAATCTTTTGCACCGGCTTGACATTTTTAACTACTAGCCTTTTATGTTTTTTAATTTACAGCATATTCAAGAGGGCAATTAGATTCATAAGGCTTAATTTTTGTATTTCTAGGATCTGTATTACTGAACTAAAAGTGCTTCCAAATTATTTTTGTATACAATGTAGAGCTTCTGCGTACGCCAAACACTGCCTTACATGATAATTCCTATTATTTATGCGACATTATCGACAACTGACCTTCCTGACTGAATTTGGTGCAGATTTGGGCATTGATATTATCGTAAAGAAATTTCAAAACAAAAACTACACATGCTTAGCTGTAACCATCTATTGAAGAGAATAATGGATTTCTGTTTTACTACTCCTTATAATTATTCTAATACTGAAAACGTCCATTAGTAGACAATTCCTAAAAGATTTCGAAATGTTTGGAAAAATTTTAGCCAGGAAATAATTTCAATAATTTCCTTCTTCTGTCTTAAGTCTTAAACTTTTTTTGTTTTGTACGTATGTCGACAGTTGTATGTAGTTAGGTGGACACAGCTAGAAGTGAAGAATAAATTCTTTTAATGCTCTTTTTTCTCGCACTTGGCTATAATTTTTAAATTATTGTTGTTGCCGTTGTTGCTGCTGCTCTCAAAAAAGAAAGAAAAAATAATAAAAAAAACTACTTGTTACCACTTTTCTGTTTTTCTATCTGTTATGTTTTCACTCTCTTTCTCTCTTCCTCTTTATAACATTCTCTTTCTCTGCCTCTCTGTCACTCTCTTCTAATTTGTTAATTTTCTCATTACCAATTTCTATTAATGCCAGTTACATTATATTAAATTATGTTGGCTTGCTTGCATATACTATTATTATTATTATTTTTATTATTATTTGTTAACTTTCTTTCATTTCATTTTATTTTCATTGTAGATTTTATTATTATTCACATATTTTAACTCTTATTTTTATTGTATTTAATTTTGTATTCAGATGGTTTGGTTGTACTTGATTTTTACTTTTTTTTTTTTTGGTTTCCTATTCCATTATAAAGGAGAATACATAAAAAAATTGCTTTGTTTGCTAAAGCTCTTGAATTTTTTTGTTTAATGATTGATTTAAACAAATCATTCATTCATGCCAACATTTATTTAAGAAACTTATTAAAAAAAACTTCATTTTATTTATTATTTCACTTTAAAAGACAGAAATTAAAAAAAAAATTATATTCACAGATTTCAATACGATTTGATTTTTTCCAATTATTTTTTTTCTGTTTATTTAACATAAAAAGACAACAAAACAGCCGTAAATTATAATAATTATTTATTTATTCATTGGTACTACAAAAATTTTGTGTAAATTATTCATTAAAAACACAGAATTTGTTGTCTCTGTCTTACACTTGCCCGCAACGTATTTAGCCATTTCAGTTGGCTTAAAATACTATTAAAAAAAACGTCGCGTTCAAATCCCGCTTATGGTACCTTTTTAAAATTTAAACAACAATTACGCTCGAGAACAGATTTTAAACTGAATTTTGCTAACAAAACTCAGTCTATGTGTCAGCCAGTTCAGTTCAGCAATTCCATGCACAGTCACTCTCTACTAACACACTGTCAATGCCCGCCACTAGACTTTAAGTTCCAACAACAACATAACATACACATACTCAGTGTATAATACTACAGTGCACAATGGATGGATAAATAAAGTGTTTGCTAAACACGTTAGCATTTTGACCAATACTCTTGTGCATTTTTAGTATGTGATTTTATATTTGCTGAGATACCAGCGTTTATTGTTTGCTCTCTTGCAAAGAGAATTAGATAACCAGAGTTCAGGTGCATATTTTTCTTCTGATGAGCATTATTTGTTAACCTTAGCGCGTTAAAGTGGTAAGTACAGTGTAACCATAGTTTTTGTTAAGTGGCCTGTTAAAATTACTGGTAGAGTGAGACAACCGGAGTGGTCTGTAGTTAAATACAGGTGTTTGAATATTTGTTATGCAGACCAACGAGGTAAGCAAAAGGCCGGCATCTTTGAAACTTTTTACTTATGAGGTGTGGTGAATCGTGATCGGAATTGTTTCGTATTACTGTTATAAAAACAAGCAAATGGGTTGCAGTCTGAACTAGCTATCACTATACCAGCCAAATTGTATAACAATTTTTATTTTTACAAACCAGACCAGGGATGGACATTATGGATTTTAAAATTGTGCAAATTAGCTTTAAAAAAAATTATGTGGATACTAAATATTTTTTCAATCAAATTGTACTAAAAAGTCATTTATAAAGAAAAATAATTGTACAATTAATTGTACCAAATTTGCCATCCGTGTTTCGCATCCCAGATAAATAATATCCACCACCCTCTATTCCAATTTATGTATGGTGGGTTTTTAACCCAATGGCTCCACTAATGGTAAGGAAAATTACTTATTCTAGACAGATACCCATTAATTCACCACAGATAGTACAGTGAACTGTGGTAATACAATAACTTGTACGAGTAACCGCACTATTGATGAATTTCAATATTATTCACCACACCGGATAAATTCACCACTTATTACAAAAACACACCATAACGGAGATATTCACAACACTTTAATAAATTCACCACGTTAGAAGCATCACACTAAAAAAAGTAAATATTTGCGCGGGTTGTGAAGAGAAAAGGGGGAGTGAATTTCAATATTTTTCAAAACTCAACACGCTAAAAATTGAAGTGCGTTTTTTGTTTACCTTTTTTTCTTGTACATCATACTTGTGCACTGTTTCGAGGGTTAAAATTCATACCCCGAACTTCTTACCGATTGATAAACACTTTATTTATTTACTATTAAAATTACATTTGATTTGCATATAAAATGAATTACGAATTGTGACCTCTTACTATACTATAAGCCCATTTCTAATAATTTATATAAAATTCTAATTTAAAACGATAACAAAGGGAAGTAAATGATAAACGAATTCAATATTAACATAACAAAGAACTTCCGCTCGGGCTGCAATAGAAAACAGCCAATTTCCCTGTTTTGGAAAAGACATTATAAATATCGACTGCGAAAGAATGATACATTTTAAACAATAAAACAAACAGTTACAAACCAATCATGTTTAATAAAGCCAGTCAAAAACTGTATTTATATTTATTTGTTGTAATAAATGTTGTTGCTGTAAGTAAAGCTCAAAACTTAACGGAACAGGAGGAAATGTTTATACAAGATAGTATAGATGACGTGTTTGATAATCCGGAAGAAACAGGAGCATATTTAGAGGGAGATATTAATGGTGAAGCTGTAAAGTTTCGTAATCCTTCACGTAACGGCATATTAACTGGATCCTATAGATGGCCCAAGGCTATAGTACCTTATGAAATTCAGGGTCCATTTGGTACAAATGACTTGGCCATTATCTCGCACGCTTTTAATGAATATCATACAAAAACTTGTGTACGCTTTCGTAAACGTACCAATGAACAGGATTATGTTGTAATTACCAATAAACATGGAGGCTGTTGGTCTAGTGTAGGCCGTATGGGCGGCCGTCAGGAAGTTAATCTGGAGTCACCGAAATGTTTTTCCAACTATGGCACCACCATACATGAACTTATGCATGCTTTGGGCTTTTATCATGAACAAAATCGCTATGAGCGTGATGCGTATGTTAAAGTGCTGACGGAAAACGTTAAACCGAAAATGATGGTGAATTTTGGTAAGTTACCGTTCAATGCTGCCACTGGTTATGGCGTAGCCTATGATTATGCCAGTGTTTTGCACTACAGATCAACCAGCTTTACAAAGAATGGCAAACCAACATTGGAAGCTTTAAAAGCAACACCTGAAGCTCTAAAGATGGGCCAACGTAATGGTTTTTCCAAAGGTGATATTAAAAAAATTAATGCCATGTACAAATGCCAGTCAATCAATGAATGAATAATAACCAACAGTTTTATCGAAAATGTTTCTAGTTTAATAGTGAAAATATATCGATTTTATTTTATTTAACAATTTAAAACTAAAATAATTTTGTTTTGTTAAGAAAATAAATATGTATTCTTTTTGACTACAAAATTACTGTTACTCTACACTACTTTTCAATTTTTTTTTTTACTATACGAGTTTAAAAGTTTATTTATGTTGTTTGTTGTTTAAAAAGGAATAAAATAAAAAAAATTTAAAAATTATAAGAAAATAAAATAATACCAATATAAATACGAAACAATAATAAACTTTTAAAAACATTAGAAAATGTTAATTTAAATGATTAAAAGAAAAATTATATTTAATATGGCACTGGGTGATGGTCATAATGATTTATAAATAAGAAGCAAAATTCTTATTTTGTTTTTAAGCTAAATTTGGTTTTTTTTTAACATAATAATTAAAATTAACAACAACAACAACAATAATGATCTTTTGAATTCAATAATCGTTTTATACCATATCAAGGTAAACAAATGTTAGTTAGCAATTTCTATAAAATTCAAACATAAATGATAAAAATTATTAGTATTTTTTTCTTTGTAAATCACATACTTTATACGATATTTTTAATAAATTATTTCGTTGTCTAGTTTCTTTTTTGTCAAGGGGGGAGGGGGGAAGATGAATTCTTTCAGTATTCAATTCAATGTTGGGTAAGATTTATATTCTTTTCAAAAAATACATTACTCTTAATGGTCAATTCCTTGCACAATGCGGAGAATCTTCTAATAGCTTGATAAGAAGAGGTGGCATCTTAAAAAAATTAAAAATAAAGAAAAAATAAAAATTAAATAAAGCGTCTGTTAAAAAATCTTTACAATTACTTGCAACATTTACAGATTTTGCATTGCAAATGATGAAGAAAAAGAAAACAGAAACAAACAATAGGGATTAGTTGGTGAGTAGATAGTGGGAGATTTTTTTCATTTCATAAACGCTGTTAGGCCAAGTCATGGTTTTTAGATGTTTTCTTAAGTTTTTTCTTAACTGGCGATTGATGGTTGTTTGCATAATAAGCTTTCACACGGCATATATTATCAGTGTGGTCGAGAAAAGGATCCCAGGTTAGCATTAATTGCGTTGTTAGATATGGTTGGACTATTGGTGGGAACAATAGTAGAATTGTTAGCCGTTAATGTACCACTAGAAGTCTTACCTCCCGCATTCAATGTATCTAAATTCATAACCATTTGTATGTTGCTAGTGGAGCCATGGCAAGAACGATTATTTAGAAAGTCCCTTATATGCTGAACAATGAGATCAATTGCAACTGGAAAAAGAATAAAGAAAACAGACAATCTTATTTCCTTTAATCAAGTTAAGTAATAAAAGAAAACTAAGAAAAACGAAAAAAACCACTGGCAGTGAAAATAGTGATTAACATCAACAATAAACACAAAAAGCGCTTACCTATGGTTATGGTTACGTTATTTTTATTATACACAGTTTTTAAAACATTGAAAAAGGAAATCTGGCTTCGGGTTTATTGAGCACAAATTTAAATTGCTGCTGCAATTTAATTCTTAATTAACACTTTCGGCAACTTACCTGTGTGCTTGTAACTAAAATACAATGAAATGTAAGTAATTAAGTGTTATTATACATACATATATACTAGAAGAAAGTGTTTTTAATTACTTAAATAAAAAAATAATAAAATTGTTCGCACTACTTTCTGTTGTGTTCGTTATTAAGTTAAGATTTATTTGGCTTTTTTTTCTCGTTTTGTTGCTGGTTTTTTCACTTTAGTTAAACTTAAGAACTACACCCAAACTATGTATGTACGTATATAAGATTAGTTAAGAAAAATTTGTGAACATTAACTTTAAGAATAAAATGCAATACAATTTTAATTACTGTTACTAAATATATAGAATATATGTATATATGTTAAAGAGAAATAAACTAAAAAATTAACAAAATCCAAGATGCAGTAAATCATGATGATGTCCTTTTTGTTTCCAACGCAAAACAAAGTAAAAAAGGAATGGATATGAAAAGGTTTTAAATGTTCAAAAGGAAATTTTAGACTATTTTAGGCAAATACAAATAAAAAGAATGATCATGTCAAGGCTTCTTTCTGGTTATGAAAACTGCATCAAGAATTTCTGGCAAAACACACAAGTTTCACTTTTCTTCATATGTTTTTTTTTTTTGTTTTGTATAATTAAGCTTATAGCACTAGGCCTTGTAAAATTAAACAAAATCTGACGTTTGCCGTATCCGTTTCATTTCATATGACCCATTACATATGTATAATACAGTTAATGTTCCCTTAACATGGGATTGCTTTTAGAAGAAGTTGTGTTGCTAGCAGTAGTAGTAGTAGTAGTAGTAGATTTATAAACGGTTGTGGTAGTAGAATGTGTACTATTAGCTGCAGAATTGTTGGCCAGATTGGCACCCGTTAAATTAGCACTGCTACCTGGTCTAAGGATTTCACCGATATGATGTACAATGAGATCAATTGCAACTGCAAGAAATATATATAAAATCAAAGAAAAACAAACAAAAAACAAACAACGACAAAAATCAAAATAATATTATAAAGCTCTAACATTATTGTATAATAAATAATATTGTATATATATGTATACATATGTATTTGAATAAATAGTAAAAATAAATCTTCTGACAACTAATTGTGAATGAAATTTACAAAAATTTACTTTGTTCCTCTAATTGTTGTAAGAGTTTGGTAATATAAAAAAAAAATAATTAAAACAATAACACAATAAATCAATAATAATAACAAATTAATCAAAGTGTTAGTTAATTTGCAACACAAAAAAAGAATATTAAATAAAACGGGCAAAAAACTCTACTCACGAAAAAAATACACAAAAAAAGTTGAAAATAAAAAATAAAAAAATTGTGATTATCACTACTAACCTGTGTTATCAGCGCCACGAGGTATAATAACATCAGCGAATTTCTTTGTCTAGCAAAAGAAAAATTTATATTGAACAACATGTTTACATTTCTTTATCAATTGAAAACATAAACATACCGGTGAACAGAACTCTTCAAAAGCCGGTTTAACAAATGTCATGTATTGTGTTAATACTGCATCTAAGTCACGGCCTCTTTCGTTGATGTCACGGGGCACTAAAGAGGAGATATGCATGAAAATATGAAACATTTTTGTTTTCTATTTCAATTACAAACCTCTTCTAGCTAAACGTGTATCTGAATCAGTATCAACAAACAACTTCATATGAAATAAATCCCTTATTTTTGGAAAATAGAAAACAAGTATTCCTTCGAAAAGTACAACATCGGCTGGATAAATTGTTAATTTATTTTCATAATCCCTGCAAAACAAATACAAATTATTTTATGGACAAAAATATTAAAAGAATTAATAAATATAGGTACGATATATTCGTATAAGATATGTATCTCATTATATCATTACAAATCAAGGTTGTTAATAGTGATTGGAGTATAATTTATATTTTCTTTCCATTGATTCGATTAAAAGCAAAAACAATTTCAATGTTTAAAGTCAAATACTTGAAAAACATTTTTACTACAAAACGGCTGTAAAACGGAAACAAACTAAACGTACATAAGATTCCATATAAAAGTCCTGCATTTAATCCGTAATTAGTGCACATTTTGGGATAAAGCTGTACTTCAAGGAACAAGACCAGACACGTCCCGTTACCTCTTTTTTTACAGGAAAAAACAAGAACTGAACTATATAAACAGAGACAAAAATTTTTCTTATTTTTTACAAGAAAATTGAATTAAACCTTGAACACAGGACTGGTTTTCGTTTCTTTTTAACATTGGCTAGTTTTTCTTCATTTAATTTTTTTAAGGGGCCATGTTGGAATCTTTTTCTGTTAGAAACCAATGTCTGCTTTTGTGCGCAGTCAGTTTTCGTTATTATTTTAAAGAAAGGAAGAATTGAACTGGTTTTAAATGAAAATATTTTATGGCTTCATAGATGTGTTACTTGGAGATCCCGAAAGTAAAAATCATTTACTGAAAACATATCTAGTTTTGTTCATCAGTTCCTCATATTATAAGCGTACCATCAATTTACTAAACATAAAGTTCCAACCTTTATCGAAAGGATATCAAGGAGCGAAAGCGGTTACATACATAATACATAATTGGTCATTACAACCCTTCAGTCAGGATTACGACCTAGTTTCTCACACCACTTATGTGGTGTGTGTTAATTTTATACATGAGTGGCGGGGCCTACAGTTTAAAGTCGACTCCGAACGACAGATTTTTGAGAAACTTTTCATGACAATTTTTATTTACTCTCAGCGTTTTTGCCAGAAATCTGCTGAGAGGAAGTCGCCGTAGAAATACTTTTTGTATTTTGTTTTGATGTCTGGTTTGGGGCTCGAACCCTGGCTTTACGTCTAGTAAGCCAACACACTAACTACTAGACTACGACGACTTCTTCTTCGAAAGCGGTTACATATTTCATTTGTTTTTGCGAAAATATAACATTTTTAATCAAAAATTTTAATATCAATGAAAACATTTTTTAACGGTTTCCAAAGGATTAATTTTCTCAAATTTTTTTACTTTAAACTAACGTTTTTCAACTGAATGTATACATACAGTGTAATGTATCAAATGAAATGTAATGAATAAATCACAAAGCGATTATATTGCAACGTATTACGCTAAAGAAAATTCTGTTGCCATAGAGAGTAAATATTCTAGAATCCAAACAAATGCACATATCAACGTACATATATACTGGCTTCAATAAAAATCTAATAATTATAGCTTCACATAATTTTATCTTTATAAACACAAACATTGTAAAAATAAAAGCGTTAACTGACATACACTCAAATCTTCCTTTAAGCGTTTGGAGAAAACAATTTCGTGCAAAAAGAAAAAAAAATATTTGTTGGATTACTGAATATCAAATCATACGATATGTTAATTCAGAGGTCATTAAATTTTATAGTTAACCTACCATATAAAAAGGCGTATTGAGTGTATTTATGTATATGATAATGACGTATGATTCCTTACAATACTTACAATGAATTGGCCCTATAGTCATATGCAGGAATTTCCACTTTAACACCCTTCAAAATGGCTTGCAATGTTTCATACATCAGTTGTTCGTTGAAGGCATCAGGATGATCGAAATTATATAGACCCTGGAATGCTTTAACTTTCTCGGCAGCAGTCAGTTCACGATAGAAACTATCCTGGCTAATGGTTACCACTTGACGTTGATCATGTTCCATATCGGTTTGGCCCAATTCGGTCATAATTTTCTTGCATACTGTCGACTTGCCACTGGCGGTGCCACCAGCCACTCCAATTAGAAATGGTTTCTTAACAATGTCGCCATTCGGTAGACTCAATGTATTGTTGGTATTTTCCACATCCATTTTATTGCGGCATAAAGATTTCGAGTAAATTTTTTTTATTCTTTTTGTTTTAATTACTTTACACTTTTTTTATGAAAAATTACAAAAATTTTTCAAATGTTTTTACGCAAAAAACAATGCTTTTTATAAAACAATTGCAAAAGAAATGAAGAGAAACTAAAATGTAAACAGCTGTTGCTGGAAAGACACACACACACACAGGGGTATAAAAGCAAATGAGAACGAACAAGAATGAACGAGAGCGAGAAATGTCAGGTTAGAGGCATTGCCACATCAACACATACAAAAAGTGATGGAAACAATAACAATAGTTTTCCGTTACATTTGAAATGGCAAAGAACCACAAATACATTAGATGCTTAATGCTTTACTTCTTTTTTTAACAACAACAATAAACACATACAAAAAGTGTTGAAAACAATGACAATAGTTTTCCGTTACATTTAAAATGGCAAAGAACCACATATACATACATCACATGCTTAACGTTTTCCTTCTTTCGCACAGAAAATTTATTTTAATTTCATTCAAAACATGTTCAATTGTTACAATCATTAAAAAGCAGAAACAAAATTCATTCCTTCATTACCTAATTTGTATGTAGTGGCATGTGATCTGTGAGTGTATTGAATAAATAATAATAAAAAAAAAAATAAAAATAAAATAATTTTATCTCTAACATGAAAAGTGTATTTTCATTTCGTCCGATTCAAACAAGAATTCACTGCGTGTAGATATGGCTGCTAAAACAGCTGAACCCACTGCCACAGAGCCTTCTTTAGATTTAATTTCAAAAGTCCGGCTTTCACCCAGTAGTTCTTTGAGTTTTTTTTCAACCAAACCCTTATAGATGCGGCTTTTAAAGTAGAATCCGCCACCCATAGCCACGCCAACATGTGTTTGATTGATCTTCTCCATAAGACTAGCAATGCCACATGCCACCAAATGAGCTGAACGTTGTGTTACAGCATGCATTATATAATGAGCTTTGATGCATTCATTATCTGATGGTTGGGTTACGCCCAATTTGTCGAATATTAAACGCATATGATCATAATTGTCATCTTCTTCAGATATCATAGTGCTGACATGGTGACTCATAAATTTGAAAGGAGTGCTTAAGACTGAACTTGTATTGCCCTCAAAGAGTATACCTTTTTCAATGCAACTTGCAAACACTTGGCGTGCCAATTCTCCCATATAGTAACCCGCCGTCATCTTTACAAACTTGTGTTTCCCTTCATTCGATGATACTGCATCCAATTGCTTATCGAATTCGGTGGTAATTGCATCCAAGTGGCCATTAGATCCAAAGTCACCCCATAAGGTATCGACCACCATACATTTAATACCGTTACTATTTTCCGATTCTAATAATTCAATTTCATCGGCATTCTCCACGTACACAGCATTGCAGGTGGAGCCAATCATGACGCCAATACTACAGACATTTCCAAATCGATTGCTACATAATAATGCTGCTGTACAATCGTTCAGTACGGCTACAACTGTTACACGTAAACCTTTACGACGGTCGATGGCATCTTGTAACAGAGTAACCACGTCCGTATCCAATAAGTTGTTTATATATACATCCTTGGTAAAATCCTTAACTACAGCTTTATTCAAGCTTGTGTTGAACAGCACATAAGTCAAGCAAAGAGTTAAAGCCAACGGCTCCCCCAACAAGTCGATATCCTTAAGAAATTTGTACAAACACTCGGTTATACGATCGAATATATTGTCAACATTTCCACTCTCCAACTGCATGGATAAATCGAAGGTCTCACTATTGGCACTGTAATCACGCGGCCCCTTTAAATGTATGCACGATATGCGAAAATTACTGCCGCCCACTTCCGCAACCAAGAACATGCCGTATTCACAGCCGGTGGGAAATTCGTGGACATAAGTCGGCCAACATTTAATCGAGGATGTTTGGTTGGTTTCCTTCTTTAAACCATTTTGTAGCTCACTGAGAAATGATTCTTTTATCGTCTGTAGCTGTTCATTCGTTAGCAAAAAAGACTGGCATATTTCCTTAACTTTTTCAAATTGCTCCTCATGGCTTAATTTAGATGTGCATCCCATTTTTTTCTCCAAATTTACTTCAAATTTTATTAAGAAAAATAAAAATTAAACCAATATTTTTTTCGATTTTCAAATAAATTGTTTCTTTAACGAAACGTGTCAGAAGAGAAAGAGAAAAAGAAAAAAAAACAAAAAAAAATTCCCAGAATATTTGAAGTAATCGCTACAATTGTATCCGATGACACGATATCTGATGCTGCCTTTAACGATTATTATGATTTCATAGTCCAAGGGGAATTGATTGCGGCGCAATTGATTTGATTAAAAGTGTAGTTAGCTTTATTATTTATTAAAGATATAGTTGGTAAAATATAATACAATCTTATTATCTTCTAATCGATCTAAACTAATAATAATCTAAGTAATCGGTTGTTAAAAATGCAGAATTTAATAATTTTCAACCGACTTTCTGACTACTGGTTTACTATCTGCTTGGTGTTTATCCAATTTTGCCTGAAGCTTATTTGTCCTGGAATATGAAACTGCGGCCACCAAAGCTGCTCCGCGACCTGAACCATCTTCGGATAACATTAAATCGAATTTACATTCCGGACGTGCCAATTCTTTGATTTTCTCCGTTAAGAGATTATGATAATGGGGATGAAAACGGTAGACGCTGCCATCAATGCCCACAACTACGTAGGGATCACCTATGCGATCGATTAGGCAGGCCAAATTAGTGGCCACCAAATGAGCTGAACGTCTCGATACGCATTCACATATGTAGCGTACATTCTCACAATCAGCATCAGAGGGATTCTGGTAGCCCATCTCTTCGAGGATAGTACGGCAATTAGTATAAGTACCACGATTTTCGCTCTCTATATCGGATATATGTTTCGTTTTGAATGAGTGCTCTGTGCGCAGTTGTATGCTATCATTACCCTTGAACAGTGCCCCTTCTTTGCAACATGCGAGCATAAGTTTTCGAGCCAATTCTCCCAGGTACATGCCGGATACCATTTTTTCAAACAGCTGATGACAGCGATTATGAGTGACTTCATCGATTTCCTTATCGTAGTCGGTGCGCAAAAATTCCAAGGTGCCATTATTATCGCCAAAGGCACCCCATTCGGTATTAATAATCATTGTGGGTATTCTATTATCCGGTTCGGGCACGTAGGTGTTTAAGTATTTCAACTGTTCCATATAACATGCATTGCAACCAGTGCCTACTATTAGACCAATTTTGCAATTGCGATTCTTCCACGCACAGGACATTAGAGTGCCGGTCGTATCATTTAGCAGAGCGAACACTTTTATTTTAATATCACCTCTTCGATCAATGGCCTCACGGAGTAGATCGACCACATCACGACCTATTACTCCAGGACAGTTGAAACCCTTCGTCCAGGCTACCAATTCACCATGATCAAGATCCCGCTGATTAACAGGAAATGAAAACGTAAAACCCAACGGAAACTCTTCCGAGTCGGTTAGATTCGCTGACTTTAGAAATTTTGCCAGACATTCGGCTATATGATCGAACAGGTCTTTGCCTGGCCCCACTAGAATATGATCCGGTATTTCAAATGTTTGAGATTCTTGCTCGAATTTGTTTTCTGCTAAATTTATGCAAAGAACGCGAAAATTTGTACCACCCAAATCCAGAGCTAAAAATTTGCCTGTTTCACAACCAGTCGGCAGTGACTGCACATAAGTTATCCAACATTTGACCGCAGCTCTGGCATTCATCGATTTGCAAAGTCCCATTTTGATCTCCTGCAGAAAAAGGTCTTTAACTTTCCTCAGCTTATCATTATCCAGGACAAAAGGTGCGCAAATTTCGTGCACTTTATTTCGACTGACCTCTTCAGGATCTAACTGTGGTTCTATCACCGGATCTGCAGACATAATGGAAATTGGCTTTTATTGCTTTTTTTTTTGATTTTTTTCGGAAATAAAAATAATTTTCAACGTAAAATTTTGATGAAACGAAAAAAAGCCCTCAATTTCAATAGACAAATCAAATTTTCTAAAATATTTGAAAGAGTTGTCGTTCTGTCGTTCTTTTGGGAAAATTCAAAAAAAATGTTTTTTCAAACAGAGTGATCCATTTAATTAAAAAAAAGAGAAGCTTAAGTTTCCAAATGTCTTTCAAATATATCTTGATTTACAACATTAACAGGGTTTACAAGTCTTAAGACAATATTTCCTTTTGCCACAACAGCTGACTTTCAAATTTTTTTCTTATTTTTCAATTTTCTTTTGATATGTTTTTTTTTCTGTACATTGATCGCTTTTAGTGGCTTTCTCAGCTCTGTAGGTATAAGAAATTTTTTGAAATCTGTTTGATGTGCTGCGTATAAGGCCACAAGTGCTGCTCCACAGCCTGAAGTAACTTCCGGTATAATCAAATCGAACTTATGCTCTGGCATGACCAAACTTTTTAGCTTTTTGTTAATGTAAGCCTGGTATGGGGAAAAAGATCGCACCAATATACCATCAAGAACCACAACAAGATAAGGATCTCCCACACGATCTACAAGGCAAGCTAACGTGGCCGCTATTAAATAGGCAGAGCGTTTGCAGACCATTTTACAAATGTAGCGTACATTTAAAAGATCTCTTTGTGAAATATTCCTGTAGCCAAGACGAACGAGAACTTCTCTGGTGCTGAAATGATGGTCTTTAGACTGCGTTAGGATATCCAAAATATATGAAATTTGAAAACTGTTTGGTTCCTTTAACTGTGGCGTAATTACGCCTTGGAGAAGGGAATTCGTTTGTATGGCATCCAACATGATTTCACGCACTAGTGGTCCCAGATATAGACCGGCAGTCATTTTTTCAAAAATGCGCGCATTTAAGGTGGGTGTTTGTTGTCTTACTTTTTCATCCCACTCCGTTTGTATAAAATCCAAGGTGCGGTTGTCACCGAAATATGTCCATTCCGTGCTAATGATCATTCGCGGTAAAGCAGGCTTTATTAGAGATTCACGGAATTTGCTGATGTATTTCATTTGTTCCACATAGCTGGCATTGCAGCCATTGTCCACTATGACACCAATTTTGCAATAATGGTTCTTATAGGCACCACACATTAGTAGAGCTGTCGTATTATTCATCAGCACTATGGTGCTGATGCGAAGCACTTTTTTGCGCTCTATGGCGGACTGCAACAATTTAACTACGTCACTGCCCACTAAGTCGGTAAAGTTGAAATTCTTACCCCAAGACACAAGCTCACCTCTATGTAAATCGTCTTGTTTTACGGGAAGGGCTAGCGAAAATGCCAACGGCAATTCCTCCCAATAAAGATGAAATTCCCTTACAAAGCTACCTAGGCATTCAGCTATGTAAGCGAACAGATTGCGGCCCGTTCCACTTAAGATTTCATTTGGATAATTGAAGTTCTTTTCTTGAAACTTGGGTCTCATGCGTCCCCTTAAATCTATGTGTTTAATACTTATATGATTGGAGTTCACTTCCAAAGTCAGACATCTGCCTCTCTCGCAACCGGTGGGTAAATTTTGTACATATGTTAAGTAGCATTTGACTACGGCTTTACTGTTAGTTTCCCTGTTCAGTCCCATTTTAATGTCGTTCAAGAAGAGCTGTTTGGTTTTCTTTAATTCCTCATCGCTTAGCTGTAGCGGTAGGCACAATTTTTTAATGGCGGCTGAACATGTTTCTTCGATTGCTTGAGTTTGGATCTGTCGTTTCATGTTTGGTTTGCAAAATCAAAATTGAAATTATTTTCTCACGAATAATTTTGAATTTTTCGAAAAAAAACGAAATAAATAATAATAAAAACAAAATAAAAAAAGAATAAATATTGTTATTGTTTTATTTTTTGTTATTGTATTGTGGGTATTTAAAAAAAAAATATGTTTTTAATTTGTAGTGTAGTGGTGGCATATTAATGAAGCTAATCAATATATTCATTGATAGAAAAAGTAGATCTGATGTGGAGTGCAGCTTACTATAACGGTACTGAGTACCCAGGCCAGACATCAAGACAAAATACAAAAAAGTATTTCTTCGGCGACTTCCTCTCAGCAGATTTCTGGCAAAAACTCTGTGAGAGTAAATAAAATTGCCATGAGGAGTTTCTCAAAAATCTGTCGTTCGGAGTTGACTTTAAACTGTAGGTCCCGCCACTCATGTATAAAATTAACACACACAACATAGGTGGTGTGAGAAACTAGGACGTAATCCTGACTGATGGGTTGTAATGACCAATTATGTATGTAACTTACATATGTATACAACAAAATTGTACTTTCAAACTATGTTGTATATTTGTTGTGAAGAACCGTTGTCTGGTAGGTAGCGTGTTGTCGTATTAGACGTAAGGCCACTGTTCAAACCCCGGGTCACACATCAAAACAAAATATGAACAAATATTTCTTTGGCGACTTCCTCTCAGCAGATTTCTGACAAAAATCCGGAGAGTAAACAAAAATTGCAATGAAAAGTTTCTCAAAAATCGGTCGTTTCTCGCCACTCATGTATAAAATTAATACACTCCACATCAGGGGTGTGTGAGGCTAGGCTGTAACCCTGACTAAAGACTTGTAATGGACAATTATGTAGATAGTGAAAATCAAAAGTATTTCGATATTCTTCAAACCACAAAAAAGCTGAGTTTGATCCATTATTTGATGTGTGGCCGGGAGAGCGGTTTTTTAAATACATCTGGCAATCATTTATTCTCCCGCTTAACCCTACAACGTTGTACGCTGAAATTAAAACACATTTTTCTTTTGATTTTTAACGTATAAAAAAATTATATTTAAATATTTATTTAAAAAATAACATGTTCTTAAGTTGTTGTTGTTTTTTCTATATTTTTTTTTAACAATTTATTGATAATTTTTTTGTTTTTAAAAATTTTTTGAAAAAAGTATAGAGAGTATCAGGTGTGAGTAGCCTTCATTTTTTGTAACAAAATTATTAAAACAAATTTTTTTGTCTATTTCTATAGAAATACAAAAAGAAAATTAAAACTAGAATATTTAAAACAAAAAATAAAATTAAAATGAAAAAATTTTTTTTGTTAAAGTCTACAGATGCTAAAATTTACTTAAAAATATAACGAGATTAACTTTTGCTTTTATGACACAAGAGAATTCAGTTTTTCTAAAAGTTTTCTTTAAAAAAAAAAACTTTTATTTTTTAAATAAATAATAACATTTACAAAGAAAAATTATAAACAAAAAACCTTAACTAAAGCATTCTTAAATAATTCACCATTTAAAGAGAAAAGAAGGAGGAAGAAGGGTTTTTAACTTGAAATGTGAAAGAAAGTAAAAACATAATGATGGTTAATGTTTTTAAATAAATTATTAACAAAATAAAAAGTTCAAAACAAAAGCAAGAAATCAACACAAGACAGTGGTGAACAAAACAAAACACGATTAACAATTAATGCCTTAAAGCCTAGCGATAATTTAATACAATTTGAGCATTATTAAGTAATTAAAATGAAAAATTCTTAACACGTACAAAGTTTACAAATAAATAAACAAAATATTTAAAAAAAGCCACTATTATCGTATTTAATGAAATAAAAGAAAAAGAAACAAATTTAAATTAATTTATGGCCAGCAATTAAAAAAAGTTGTTTAATAAACTAAAAATACTTCATAAAACGCCATACTCAAGTACATATAAGATAAACGATCGACAAAAAAAAGAATAAAATTACTTAAGAATTGATTTATACGAGTATGTACGATAACTTGCCCTAGCCTTAAACATAAGCTTAAAGATAGTAATTTACATCAGCAAAGCAAATGTTCGAATTCGAAAGTCATGTGAGAAACAGATCCAAGGCATTGTGTTCATTAAATTCCGTATGAAATAAATCGAAGGCATTGAACGATTCCAAATTCATAAGTGGACTGATACATGCAGAGGTGGGTATAATAGGATCTACGGAAAGACTTAATGCATCATTAGTGGGTTCCATTAAACGTAAACTTAATTCCAAGGGATTCTCCAAAGTTTGCATTTCAGTTGGCGAACATTCAAACGGTTCATTGGATTTTTGTGCCGTTGTCTGTTGCTGTAGCGGACTTAAACAACGTTCCGACAGGTTTAATGATTCGCCATCAGATTCCAGCATTAGATTACTTAAATCTGACATAGAGTTGTGATAGTTCTGATGTTTAGGCTGGTTATAGGTGAAATTATGATTACCCGGCCCTTGTTCAAATATATATGAGGAATTCGAAATAGGTGAGGCTGCAGATTCCGATGCTGACGACAGCGAGGCATAGGCCGAAGAAGCATTTGAGCCTGGAGATTCTTGATAGTTTGAGCATGGAATGATAGAAGAAACATTTTCGTTTTTCAACGATTTTTGTTTTTTCGTTGATCTTTTTGTCGTTGCTACTTTACGTGCAACAGCATTTGATTTCGCAGGTTTTGAATTTTTATTAGATTTGTTCGCTTTCATGGGCTTTTCTTTTGTTTCCTTTAACATAGGCTCCAAATTTTCTATGGCCTGGCTGCTAAAGCTTCTGGGTTGCGTACACTCGTATAGGAAATCATAATCGTCCTCATTTGGATTATCCAAGGCATCTGTTAGAATACCAATATATTTCATAGCCAAACGTAGAGTCGTTATTTTGGTTAATTTCTCATTCGTAGAGGCTGAATCTTCATTCGTTATATTCGGTGGCACACAGGTCCTTAAGGTCTCAAATGCTTGATTGATTTCACGCATACGTGTTCTTTCCCTAGCATTGGCGGTTTTTCGTCGATATTTACTTAAAGGAGCTGCCTTTGATTTGGATTTGGCTGCACTGTTTCCATGGGAACTTTTTGTTAAGCGTGTACTATATTGCGGACTATCTCTGGAGTTATTTAGTGAATCTATTGAATTATCACTAGCATAGCCTTGTGAATCCACACTGCTGTTCGGCAATAAATGCTTACGCTTCTGTCTCTGACGTAATGAATACTTTTCACTGTCCATGATGGTTGGCATTATAAAAATTTTTAACGGTTCTCTCTAAAAAGATACAAAAATAAATGAAATAAAATGAATTATTTTTAATTGAAATAATAATATTTACATTAGCAATAATAACAATAATTTAAATTTTTTAATGCCGTATTTAATTTATGACACAGACAACTGCATTATTTTAATACAATGAAAAGATACTAATAACTGCGACAATATTAACAGGTAAGAACTTTGAAAATATAAAAAAACGTGGGTGTGCAAATTGGTATAAAGTTTTGTTATCGTTCGTTCTAGATTTTTAACGTTCAAGAACATTTGCGTGTAACGTTGACAAACGTACCTAGAAATGAAGTCTATGGTGTCAGACATCTAATCACACCCACAACATTATTAGCAGCGTAGTTCGTCATTCACATGGTATAAATACATACATGGTGTACATAAGTATATCACAAATGGATGAAAGGTAAGGGCTCACAGTGCATTCTAACCTAAAAATGTTGACAAGTATTGTAGAAACTCATAACCCTGCTCCTATTGTATGCGCTAACTCTATTATAATGATTTATTTTCCATTAGAAAATTTCCTTTAAAATATCTTCCAAGATTATGAAACAAATTTAAAACAATATTTTACATACAATGGATATACTAACCACCATTGGCTATAACAAACGCAAACAAAAATCGATTAAGTTCTCTTCCTCTGCCCACATTTCAATTTCCCCAAATGGTTTAAAACTTTTTTCTTTGTCTTTTTTTTCTTTCTAAATTTACTAACCATTTTTAGAAATGTTTATTGTTTGTTATTTTATTTTTATTTTATTTATTTCGTTTCATTTCATTCAAATTTAAACCATGATTAATGAAGCCTAAAATTTATGCTGCTGTCTGCTAAAAATGCCACATACCAACCAACCAACAGAAGAAGAAGTTGTTGTAGAAGTAGATAACATTTTGATAATACCGGAAATATTTATTTTGTATTTGGTTTAGTTTTCTTTAGGGTGCGTTCGTCAGCTGTAATCTCTCATCGTCATAAAAATGTAATATTTGAAATGCTAAAATTCTCAAATCGATCAAAACGGTTACTCAACCGTTAGAATAAGGCATGTCTACTTTAATTCACTTTTTTTTTAAATAAATATAGGGTGGGTCATTTAAAATATTAAATTTAAAAATACAATGCAAACAAAAACGATTTGAAATTTTGCCAAATTTATTTTTAGTTATGAAATACAATTATTCCGGTTAGAAATGAAATATTATTTCATACATATGGCTGCTGGGGCTGGCCTCAAAGTACCTAATTCGATCGGAGCAATTTTGGTGCACTTTTTCGTGTATATGGGGTCGTATATGGGGTCGATATCATCTTGAGTGTTGGCCTTCAAATGTTCAATTGTCTCTGATTTGTCGCATAACACTTTTCTTTAAAGGCGCCCCACAGAAAATACTCCAACGGTGTCAAACCGCAGCTTCTTGGCAGACAATTGACATCACCATTTCGTCTAATTAATTGGCCATCGAACATTTGGTGCCATAAATCGATTGTGGCATGTGACGTGTGGCAAGTTTCACCATCCTATTGCAACATCAATAGCATAAAGAGCGGGTACAAAAAAATCGGTTATCATCGTGCGATAGGGGTCTCTATTTATATAATATAGTTGCGTAATAGTTGCGCCCTCCTCATTTTCAAAGAAATGTAGGCCAGTGATGACTCCCGTACACAAGCCGCACTAAACGGTCACTCGTAAAGGGTGCATTGGCTTCTATAAGACCACGTGTGGGCTTTCTGAACCCCAATACGGCAATTTTGCTCTTGCCACCAAGATGAAAATGAACTTCATGCGAAAAGATGATTAATTTCTGGAAAAATCGACACCATCGTGCAGTTTCTCGTTGGTTTAATAAATCCCAACGCAGCTCAAGCGTAAATCGATTCATTATGTTCAGTGTAGATAATATACTGAACTTTGTGACAGAATAGAATGACATAATTACTGCCAAATTCGAAATAACGGGGGTTCAAATTTATAAACTTTAAAAAATATCTGAATTATTTATAATATTATTCGGTTACGAAAATTGGTTTCTTTTTTTGGTCACATTTATCTCATCACACTGTATAAATCAAAATTTTCATATTTTACAGATTTGAAGTTATTTCCTATTCTTTATAGTCAATTAAATAATTATAATTAATTAATTATAACTTTATTTTTATTTATTTATTAATTTTTTTGTATTAAGTTGTTTTTATTTGAATAAAAAAATATTTTAACTTTATACGAACTTCTATTCCTCTATTTTAAAATTTTTTTATTTAAGTTGAAATGAATCAGTTTAATTTGGACCCACAGACACTATCAATGGGTTAATAGCTAATAAAACCCCTATGAATGCAATTTCCTTTCTATCAAATCAGTCTGGCATCTCTATTTCCTTAAATACTCCATTTCCTCTCTCTCACTGTGGTGTTAAATTCAAAGCTATGAACGTTACAGTGTTGTTGTTGTACGTTTGATCATTTTCCCTTCTGCATTTCTTAATTTGCGCTCTTTAAGCAACAGTCTGACATCTTTTTTTTCTAGCGTTAAGTGTTCGTCTTGTTTGCATTGTAATGTTCGTGTGTGAAAATTATTAATTAATTGATTAAATGTAATAATTTAAGTGTAATAATTCAATTATAAATGAATCCGTAGTTCATTCAATATAAGTTTATTGTTTTAAGTTTGCAAAGGCAATAATAATTCGAAAAAATTAAAGTTCCGTTGTGTGCATTTCAATGTGGCGTCTTTTTCATTTCGTAGAAAAAATTAATGTTCCGGGGTGTTCATTTCAATGTGGCGTCTTTTCGGTATCTTTCTACCTACAATGCAAACGCTCGTCGTGTTCGTTTATGTAAAGCGTTATAATAATACGTGTTCGTTCGTGTATGTGTTAAATGTTAAATTTATTAATCAAAAGTGTAATAAGTTTTGTGTATCATTATAAAATTAATAAGAAAAGAAGGTGTTTTAATTTAAGTAATAAGAAAAGAAAAAAGCAAAGGCAAAGAAAAAAAGAAAAGAAAAGTAAAGAAAAAAAATGAAAAGAAAAACGCAAAGAAAAAAAGCAAAGAAAAGAAAAAGCAAAGAAAAAAGCAAAGAAAAGAAAAGCAAAGAAAAGAAAAAAGTAAGGCAAAGAAAAGAAAAAAAATGTGGCCAAAAGTTCAGAAAAGCAAAAGAAGAAAATGCAAAAAGTTCTTTAATATCAAAATAGTTGTGTGTGTGTGCGTGTTTTTTTTTTGTTTTCGTAAAAAGTTAAGAAAAAGAGTCAGAGGAAGAAGAAGAATTAAAAGTTGCCAAATGAGATTTCAAGTAAGTACATACTACGTTTTGTTGTTGTTGTTTATTTTTTTTCAATTCTTTTCGTTCTGTTTCGTTTGATTGTATTTGTGTTGCAAATGTAATTTCTATTCATTTGTGTTAAGTAGTATCCAGTGCTTTTGCTGTTGCTGCTGCTGCTGCTACTGTTGTTGTTGCTGTTTATTTATAACTATTATTGCTTTTCGCTGTGTCAATAAAGAGACACTTTTCCTTAATCGTAAAATAATAGTGAGTGTTTATTGAAAGCAAGAGAAACAGCAGCACATCGGCAACAGCAAAACAAACTCAATAAAAAGGAAATTAAATTCTAGAAGCAAATAAGAAGAAGCATAAACGTATTTGTTCTTGTTGGTGTTGCTAAAGTATAACACGTTAATGTTTAAAGTTATTTTCTCTCTTAAAGATTTCCTTACTAAAATGAAAAATTAATTATTTATTGGTGTTGTTCTTGGTGCAAAATCACACGGTAATTTCTTTTAAATAAGTTAAGCTTTTAAGTTATGTTTTCTGTTTTTGACCTGTTGAATTAATTTCACAAGAAATTTCTTCAGGCGCTTTATTGCTATAGGAGGGAGAAAGGAAGTTTGAGAAAGAGAGAGTAAAGAGTATGGGTGACTTCTTAATATTTAAAGAAATTATGATTTGCGAACATAAACATTTGTTTTTGTTTTATATATTTATAGTTTGGCGACAACCGAAAGTTTTCAAAGTGGAATATTAAAAATAGTACGAAAGATTTATTGTTGTTCTGACCCGTTCTAAAGTATTTGATTGAAGGCTTTGGAGAAGGAGTTCTATCTCTACATTCTGAAAAACATTGCCACAATGGAAATACAAAACAAGCGTCCTAAACTGGTCTTTGGATATTTAATTAGGAAAACCTCGCGATATATTACAATTAATAGCGGCTAGTTGGACGTTGTATAATGGTCGATGCTACACTGTGAGAAGGATTACAAGGATTACAACTTGTTTCATAAACTTTTCGCAGTAAATTAATGCTGCAGAGATAAATGAATTTCAAGTTCAGCTATTTACAGACATTCTGTCATTTAGATTAGTAAAAGATGTTATGGATACCTTCTCAAGGGATATTGAAGTTCACAAGAATAATTTAAGATTTTAATTGTTACAATATAATGACAGTAATAAATTTACATCCGTGGTTGTGGATGAATGTAGTCGTCGGTGTGAACGATGTTTGGTTTCAACAGGGTGGTGCCACTTGCCACTGCGATTTCGCACTGTTGGACTGTAGTGCCCTGTTAAAGAATTGTGTTATACCGACAGTGTATAGCCGTAGTCTAGTAGGTTGTGTGTTGGCTTATGAGACATCAGGCCACGGTTCAAACTCTAGGACAGACATATCGCCAATAAAACAAAATATAAAAAAAAATATTTCTTCCGCGACTTCCTTTCCACAAATTTCTGGTAAAAGCTCTGAAAGTAAATAAAATTGTTTGGATTACAGTGGCCCTGCTCACAGGTCATTGCAAAGACCACTGCCTAGGCTGTGGGTCGACTGAAGAGGAGGAAACTGTCATCCACTATCTTTATCAATGCCCATCTCTTGCGAGGTGCAGATTTAGGTTATTTGGGTCGCCATTCCTTGTCAGCTTAACAGAGTTATCATACATTGATACCAAGGATATTATTTTGTTCATAAAACTTTCAGGCTGTTTTCCAGTCGTGCTTTTAGTATGCAGCCCCTGCGTTGAACAATTTGTTCTATGAGTTCGGTTGAATTTTGTTAGTATGCGGACTGCGCTTACCCATGGCGTCACAATGGGCAGCTATGCGTGCTCAGGTGGGCGTTTGGTATCAAAGTTACCACTCCTACACAGTTAATTTAATAAATTTAAAATGTTTTGTTAACTAATTCTGAATCACCTAAAAGATTCATAGAAGAGTTAGAAGAAAAAAAATTGAAATCTTCAACTTAATATTGAAACATATGTATGCATACATATGTATGTATAATGAATTTCAAATAAAAATTTGATTTCTTTTCTTCAAATTATAACCAATTAAGGTAAATTTTTGTAATAAAAGTCTAATAAATTTCAATAAAATTAATTAAAAAGGCATGGGCAAAAAACGTAGAGAATTGAAAAAAACAAAAAAACTTTAAACATGTACGAATTATTCATTTTTCGTTGTTTTTTTTTGTGCGTTAATTTTCTGAGCAAAATTTCGCCCTCATTTTCAGGTTTTAATTACAATTTATTTTTTAATGACAGTTTTCAACTTGAATTGGTTTTAATTTTTGAAAAATTGCTCTTTTAATTAAACAGTAATGTTGCCAGTATTTAATGATTTTAATTTGAAAATTTTGAAATTCTTCACAAAAAAAAAACATCACAAGTAAAACAAAAAAATAAAAAAATAATCATAAAATGTCAACATTTAATATATTTTTTTTGAAATTAAATTCTCTGTTGTTGCTCGTGTTGTTGTTTGCTTATCTGTCCGAGTGTCTGGCCAAGTATTTGGAGAAAAATATGTAATTTATTATTAATAATTCAAGTCCTTAAAAGGTGAAAAACGAAACCGAAAACCATAAAATGAAAACAGCAAAGCCAAAGCGGCACAATCTGCTGCTGTTGTATTAAAAATTCGCGAAACAAAAAAAAAAACTGAAACCCAAAATCGAAACGAATAAAAGCTTCGTACTATCATATCAACTGATCATTATGGTTTCATTTTCATTGGGTTATATTGGAAATAATTTTTGCGGGGTTTTTCTTAATGTTTTTTCTCCTCTTTTTTTTCGATTTTCAATACAATTTTAAAGTTTTCTCACGGCACTTTAATACGTTGTAATTAGCTGGCAATATATTGTTTATTTTGTTGTTGTTGTTGTTTTATTTTTTCGATATTTTCTGGAGGTCTCTGTTGTATTTAATAATTTATTGACAACAACAACAGCACCACACACAGAAACCTATTGTTGGCTACTGTTCGTAGGTTGCTTTAAGCCTTAAACGTATCGATTACTTATTGTTTTGTATTCTGGTGTATGATTTCTTTATTAAGGAGAAAAATTACAGAAAAAAAATCATAAAAAAATATGATGCCAAGCAAATGTTTTATATTTCTTCATAATTTTTTTTTGCCAAATGCCCACTAATGGTCTGTGGATGATGGTGATGATCTATGGCTGGTAGTGATGATATTGTTTTTGGTCAATTCCAGTTAGGGGGTGCATGTTGTTGTTCACTTGCCAGCACCATAACTGACAAGTCTTTGCCAGTAGCAACTATGTTTAGTAACCTTTGTTTGAGTGGTGATGGTGGTGGTGCTGGTGTTTGTTGTTGCAAGTTTCTATTTAAGCTTTCATTAGTTAACTTGAATGGAAGTTGTAAACAGCATTTCTGATTTGTGATTTGTAAGACATTTTCTTAAAGGCATTTCATTTCATTTCATTTTACTTTACGTTGTCTATTGGTTTCTACTTGAAAATCTCAATCTTAACATGCTGTGTTATAGCCTTTGTAAAAGTATGTATGTATGCATGTATGTGTGCACGTTGCAAGTATTTATTGGTAAAGTCCAATAGTTATGGTTGGCATGACAGTTATTGTGGTAGTGATAAGTATCCTTGACTTACTTATGCCAAAGATGGCATATAATATGTTACTTGTTACATGTGATTCTTCTATATGGCAGATCTATAATGGGGTATACAACCAACATACATACATACATACATGCGAGTACATACAAATCGAACTTAGTTACTTACTTACTCACTTGCTATACATATACATAAATACATACATTCAGTACACAGTGGTGTGATTCAGTGATTCACAAGATGTTTCAGAACCGGTACAGCATAGTTAGTCAGTTTGAATATATTTCTTATAATGGAGACAATGTTGGCAAAATTTGTAATTAATTCGCCATAAAAAATGTGGCCTAATATGCTGGGTTCAGTACAACAAAGCAGAAATTTTGAAGGGAATCCAACCTACAATTCTCGCAATGACAGATTAGCTTAGAACTCATTAGACTTCCCGCGGCAACTTTTTTGCTCGTAACAGCATACTTCGTTTTAGTGTTTCGTGAATTTCATTATCATTTGTGAAGAGCAACGATCTACCCGATGAACTTGTTAAGCGATAAGATAGTAAATTGTCTGAAAAAGAGCAAGTATTGAGACAGAATCAAGCTAAACTAATACTCCACTGTCTATCAAGGGAATCAACAGTTTATATCATAATGCACTGACCATAAGCAACGAGAACTGAAATTCTACAATGATGAGTCCTGTCCTTATTGCTATTTAATATAGTTTGGACACGAACCTTGGTGTGGCAGAAAGATAATACGAGAGCTGCAAAGCTGGATAAAGGCTCACATACATACGTAATTGGTCATTATAACCCTTCAGTCAGGATAACGACCTAGTTTCTCACACCACTTATGTTGTGTGTGTTAATTTTATACGCGAGTGGCGGGACATACAGTTTAAAGTCGACTCCGAACGACAGATTTTTAAGAAACTTTTCATGGCAATTTTATTTACTCAGAGTTTTTGCCAGAAATCTGCTGAGAGGAAGTCGCCGAAGAAATACTTTCTTGTATTTTGTCTTGATGTCTGGCCTGGGGCTTGAACACTGGCTTTATGTCTAATAAGGCAACACACTACCTACTATACTACGGAGACTTCACTCGTGACATAAAAACGTTGCAGTTTTGGCATCTTCTGAGGATCATGAGCATTTTATCATTAGTAGTGGGCGTGCAGTTTTCAAAATTGGTAGCAAATTTTTAGCGAATGTGGGCCTTCAAATTCTCAATTGTCTCTGGTTTGTTGGCAGAACACTTTTCTTTAACGGCATCCCACTGAAAATAGTCCAACGATGTCAAATTGAGGCTTCTTGGAGGCCACTTGACATCACCATTTCGGCTAATTAAACGGCTATCAAACGTTTGACGCAATAAATCGATTGTGGCATGAGATGTGTGGCAAGTTGCACCATCCTGTTGAAACCAAACGTCGTTCATATCAATACCAAGAAGAGCAGGTACAAAAAAATCGGTTATCTTAGAGCGATAGCTGTCTCCATTCGCAATAATGGTTGCGTCGTCCCCATTTTCAAAGAAATATGGGCCAATGATGCCTCCACTTCACAAGCCGCACCAAACAGTCACTCGTAATGGGTGTATTGGCTTCTGTAACACAACGTGTGGGTTTTCTGAGCCCCTAAAGACGGCAATTTTGCATATTAACGTACTCACCAAGATGAAATTGGGCTTCATTCGAAAAATTGATTTTTTTTGGCAAAATCGACATCATCGTGCAGTTTCTCGTTGGCTCATCTATCGAAGCGGAAAGGAAGCGGATGGGCATGCGATTCATTCAACCAATTGAACTTTGTAAGGCGCCATATCGAGATCTTTTCACAAAATTCGACACAAACAGGCACGTGAAATGTTCAATTTATAACAACGATGACGAGTTGATGTTGATGGATTCTCCTCTCTGCCACAGCTTCGATATTTTCTGGTGTACGCACTGTACGAGCACACTCACGTTTTGGCGCATCAACAATGAAATCAATTTCACGAACTTTGGCAATAAACCTGGTATACTGATGGTTGGTCTTTCTGTGCGACCAACTTTTGAAAGACATATTCATGCAATTTCCGATCAATTGTCTGTATTTTATATAGAAAAACTCATCATATTCTTGGAACTTAACATAACGTAACATAACATAACATAATTGGTCATTACAATCCTTCAGTCAGGATTACGACCTAGTTTCTCACACCACTTTTGTTGTGTGCGCTAATTTTTATGCATGAGTGGTGGGACCTACAGTATAAAGTCGACTCCGACCGACAGATTTTTTATTTGCTCTCAGAGTTTTTACCAAAAATCTGCTGAAAGGAAGTCGCCGAAGAAATACTTTTTTGTATTTTGTTTTGATGTCTGGCCTGGGGCCACGACACTACCTACTAGACTACGACAACTTCTTGGAGCTTAAGTGCAATGGCAATTATATTCAAAAGAAATATAATTTTGCTACAATTATGTAACAAATGAAGTCTTCCCTGTTGATGCAGTTTCTCGAGATTTTAATTAAGAAGCAAAGAACAAAAAGTAAGACTTTCAAGAATAGTTTGAGAAAACATACTCTGGATTCATAGAAAGTAATGCCAATTAACTGATAGCCTGTACAAAATCTTTAAATGAAGGGAATGAAAAACATCCTTTAACCATTTGAGAATCTCTGCAGCAAATGATTGAAGTATTTTTCTAAGATATTCGTTGTTTTTCTTTGGTTGTATGTGCGTTTAATGTGTTGCTGATTTTTTCTTTTTTTTGGTTTAGTTTCGTTATATTTGTGTTGTTGTTTTTGTTATTTAGTTTTTCTTTTGATTTGTTTTTTTTTTTTCATAAATTGTTTTTTAGTGTGTCACATTTGTTGTCAGTCAAACGACACTTAACAGGAAAGTTATATTTCCTATTATAGCCGTTAGTTAATTTAAAGTTTTTCATTTTTAGACATTTGCAATAGGTTTGCTTTTGCTATTGCTGTCTCTCTCTGTCTCTTTCTAAGCATATCTTCACATCAGCACTTAAATATCACCACTAAAGCGGCAGCATTTCGTTGATTGTACAAGAACACTTCATAAGAGATTGGCCGCATACTAAGGTGTCGTATGAAAACCAAAATTACTTCAATTTACACTGACAGTGTATGTATATATGGTTTTAAAAGTTTTCTTCTCATTTTTAAATCAGTTTCAGTGCTTTTTATTATTTTATAGGTACTTAAACAAAGTATTTTCGTGTGAGAAGTAATACTTGATTTTCGTAATATGATATCGGAATAGTTTTCATTCATGAAATTCCTTTACTAACAACCCCTTAGCTGCAACAGTGTCTAAAGGTAGCAATACAACACTCAGGTTTAAAAGTAAATATACAGTAAAAACTATTAAAAGCTTATCTCTTTATGTTCAGATTATAATTCCAATAAAGCCATTATAGTGCCCTCACTTGGGTAATATTGGTTTCAAAAATTCAATTATTTTCGGTTAACTGTGTTGTAAAATTAAAATTGTTTCTCATAAATTTTCTCCTTGCCAGCCATACAAAAACTTTATCCCTTTTTGTAAGTGCTGTTGTTCGTGGTATTCACTGTTTCGAAGTGAATATTTTTGTTTTTTTCGGTTTTTGCTGGGATGCTTTAAACACTTTCATTGGTGCGTGCGTCAGTGCTGTGTGTTGTCATCGAAGCCAACATTCGTTCGTAGCTTTATTAGCAGCGACTATGATCACGACAGTTTGTTGCTGCTGTTTTTTTTTTTTTTTTTTTTTGCTGAAACATGGAAAAATGTGGAAAGTATCTGGCTGGCTGAGCGCTGCATTGGCGAGAAATATATGGAAAAAGTTTAGCGTTTTAATGCCATTATTTGCAATTGTTTAATGCAAGATTTAAGTTACTTGAAACTTTAGAAATTCATATGAATTTTTTACAATACTTTGCGCATTGTTGCAGAGATACTTTTTCTATCTTCCCTATCTTTATCTTTTAACTTTGTAATGTTACTGTGATACAATATAAAATAATATATACGTACGTACATACATGATGCACCACGCTCCCCAAAATACCAAAACATTTACTCGAATTTGTGTGTTGATGCATTGCTTTTATATTTTTTTTTGTTGCTTTTCATTTATTTGCTTTCCGTCTTTATGCCAACAAACAATTCTTTATGTGTGTGAATATAGGAGATTATTCTTCTACTTTGCAATTATTGCCAACTATTGACATACTCGTACATAATTGGTCGTTACAACACTTCAGTCAGGATTACGACCTAGCTTCTCATACCACTTACGTTGTGTGCGTTAATTTTTATACATGAGTGGTTGGACCTACAGTTTAAAGTCGACTTCGAACGGTAGATTTTTGAGAAACTTTTTCATGGCAGTTTTATTTACTCTCAGAGTTTTTGCCAGAAATCTGCTGAAACGTAGTCGCCGAAGAAATATTTTTTCATGCTTCGTTTCTTTGGAGATATCTGACCTGGCGTTTGAATCGTGGCCTAATGTTTAATAAGCCAACACACTACATACTAGACTACGGCGAGTATGAAGTATACCGTATTAACACTGCGGCAACGTAGCATCTGCAGTTTGCAATTGGAAAATCCGATGTGCACAGAGTATTTAATAGTGAAGTTGGTTGCAAAAGACATACAACGTTATTATAAAGCACGGGGTTGTTAAATATATTTTCTTAGTTACCCAGTTTTTAAATTTTTGAGGTAAATTTGCCGCTTTTATTTAGGTATGGCCACAGAAAACGTTCCCTTTGCCACTCTTATTTAGGGGTAAGGCATCACCAGATTTCTTATCCTGTATTGTATTTGTGTCTGTAATTGCCTTGTTTGTGCTACTATGAGTAGCTACGGCCTCTCTCGTACTACAAAACTAATATTCTACAAGACGCTCATCCTTCCCGTGCTTCTTTATGGCGCAGAGGCATGAATCCTATTAAGCATTAATGCAGCAGCCTTGAAAGTATTCGAAAGAAAAGTCCTGCGTAAGATCGTCAGTTCGGTGCAATCCAACAATAAGCTGTATGAGCTCCTCAATGACATGGACGGTTGCACTGGCTTGGCCATGTCGTTCCAGCTCTGTCATCGATTGGGGTGACCAACTACCAAAGGCGCCCAAGAAGCAGAGGCACTTAGAAGAATCTGTTAGGCCGAAATCCGTTAATCGAGTTGTTAATGGCCAATGAAGTAAGTAAGTAAGGATTTGCTTTCTTTCTATAACATTAGGCAGCTTTTGGTGATTGGAGAACAAACCTGGACCTAACCTAGGACACAAACCCAGCACGTGTCTTTTTTATTTTAATACTAAGACGACAGCTTTGACTTGAAGTACAATGTGGTCGCATTTTATGAAAACTGTAAAGTGTAGGAATTTGGAAAGCTTTCTGAATTATTTATGCATAGAAGTGCATCTCGTGCCTTTGGCAACTCTATATTGTTGAGCCATTAATTTAATGTCATCATGACTTGCGTATTTTATTGCCAAAAAGTGTGGATTATTTCTAACCTTTTGACTTCTCGCTTGACAATAGAGTGTCCTGTGTGATATGTCCTGCCGATTGCATGTTTTTGAAACTAAAAGATTTATTTTAGGTTCTACGCTATTCTTATGCATTTCTATTCTTTCAAAAGACTTTGTTTCCATCCCCTGTATTATATATCCTCTCTCTTAAAGGACGTTTTTGTACAATGGGTCAAATTGACCTCCGGGTACTGTACTTGTCAAGTACACGTCCTCTAACCTAAACCTAAAGAGTTTGTAAAAAGTATACGAACAGAAATCTTAATTAAAAAATTCAATAAATCGATATCTGAATTTGGAATTTCTTATTTTGAATCCCTTGGTAGCTGTTTAAATTATTTACACAAAATGCTCGCTGGGTTTTATAAAAACGAGAACCCACGTTGTATGTGTTGGTAAGATCATATAAGTGTGTAAGTGTGTGGTAAAGTTTTTAAAAACTCTTGAAATTGTTTTTTCTCTCTCTAAACGATAATTTTCTCTTCCTTTATTGTGATGCAATATATTGACAAAAATCACAAAATAAAATTGAAAGAAATAAGAACAAAAAATTGTATTTGAAAACAATATCGAAATATAGGTTAACCACACACTATACATACATACATATGTATATTGTATATTATTGGATTTTTTTTATAATAAAAGAAAAAAAGTAGAAAAATAAAATATAAAAAGGAAATTTTTGGTAAAATTGCAAAAGTTTCTTAAATAAATATGAAAAGAAAAAAAAACCATGATGCTATTGACTAGAAAACAAAAACTTTCTTTAAGAGAACTACTGTCAAGTGTTATTTAAAAACAATGAAAACTAAAGTATTATTATTTTAAATTGTTAATTTCTTCAGGGTGGAGAGGCATAAAGAAATTCAAAATATTTTGAAAAAATTAAAAAAAGTTGGGCATTTCCGGCTATCGGATTCGGTTTTCTGATTCAATTATTACCCTATACGAGGACCATTTCGAAACAGAGTACACTACTGGTATGGAAAAAATTTTTTTGTTAATTATTTCAGAATGGAGGGGTATAAATAAATTGAAAATATTTTAAAAAAATTAGAAAACAATTGTGCGTTTCCTCGTATATTATTCTATAATAGGGCCGTTTCAAAACAGAATACACAACTGTTATGGAAAAACTTTTTTCATTTCTCCTTTTATCGTCTTCCTGCTCAGTTTATAGTATAGAACTGTCTGGCTTCTTAAACTACTACAACTGATAGCTGCAAACTCTATCTCTTCACATTATTTACTTACTTATGTGGTCATTACAACACTTTTAGTCAGGATTGCAACCTAGCTTCTTATACCAGTTATGTTGTGTGTGTTAATTTTATACATCATACCTACAGTTTAAAGTCGATTCCGAGCGACAAATTTCTGTTTTTTTTTTTTGAGAAACTTTTCATGGCTATTTTATTTGCTCTCAGAATTTTTGCCACAGGAGTGCTGAGACGAAGCCGCAGAAAGATATAGGTTTTCATATTCAGTTTGTTCCAGATGTCTGGACTGGGGTTTGAACCACCGTCTCATGTCTATTAAGTCAACACAGTACCTACTACGACTTCATTTTGTTTTAAATTAAAAAAAAATATGAGAGAGAGAGTGAGGAAGATGATGTCCAAACTGTGGTTTACTTTCGAGGAAACTAAACTTCCATTTACAAAAAATCTCCCCTTTTTTCCCCTCAATTTTATTCCTTAAACACTGCAATATTCGATTCATCAATAAAATTTAATCCAATATGTCAGATGAAAATCTGTTGGACTTCTTTGTTCACCATTCTCTCTATTCAGTTCATCAGTGCAAAAAGTCGGCTTTGTTCCAGTGAAACTTCGCCAACCTTCGCATTGAAGCAACTTCAAAATGCTACTTTAATGCGCACAGTTTACACGCATTTTGCGTACAGTTTTCTTATTCTCACAGTCTCTGGAACTAATACAAGCATCTCTAGGGTCATAAGCAAATGGTCAAGCGTTTAGAATGCACTGGGATAGAGCTACCGACGGGTATCGGTGCTGCTTACAAAAATAGATTTTCAGATAGTCAAGTTAAATTGAGAATACTGGCTTCCAGTTCGATGAAATCGCTCCTTTTTACGCAGTGCTTTGCTAGGTCCAGCTTTTGGAAGAAGTCAAAACCCAGGTAGATTTGTGGTATTGAACTTTAAAAAGGCGCTGGACAACAGCACTAGGTCAAACGATTAGTAGGGCCTTTATTTCATAGTAAAGCGGAAGGTAAACATTTGTGCGATATTAGGGTTTCTATAGGTACCTTACAATCTGATGCCGTCTCACTAGGCTCTGCCTAAAGGCTGATTTTGTTCTAAGAGCTGATTGGGCCTTGATTGCATCTGTTGAACTGCCATCAATTATATTTGAAGTAAATCACATCCGTTGCTATCAAGGATTTATTAAACTTTATTTCGAGAGTATAGCAGTTGTTGTTTGAATGCTTCTTTCTATATGACGAATAGTTATTCGGAGTGATACCGATAGAAAATTGTTTGTAAAGGCGGCTTCGTAGTAATAGAGGTTTCTCCCCAAATAAAATCCAACTGGAACAGTAAATCGATGTAAAGCGTGGGCCATTTAAAAGTTTAAATTTAAAAATGCAATAAAACAAAAACGATTTGAAATTGCTTTGCTGTGAAGTACAATTTTTCCAATTAGAAATGGACTATTATTTCATTTATATGGCTGCCGAGGCTGGCCCCACAGTACCTCCTTTGATCGGACAAATTTCCATGCAATTTTTCAAGTGTATGGGGTCATATTTCGGTAATGGCATCACGAATCTTGCTTAATTGCCTCTGGTTTGTCGACCTAACGCTTTTTAACGGCGCCCCACAGAAAATAGTCCAACGACGTCGAATCGCAGCTTCCTTGTAAGGCGCCATACTGAGATATTTTCGCAAAAACCCACGTAAACTTGTGAAATTTTCAATTCCTGAGAACGATGACGAGTTGATGTTGATGGATTCTCACGCACACTCTCTGCCACAGCTTCGATATTTTCTGGTGTACGCACTGCACGAGTACGTTCACGTCTTGGCGCATCAACAATGAAACCAGTTTCAGGAACTTTAGCAATAAACTTGCGTATACCGTGCACTGCTGGTCTTTCTCTGGTACCATATTTTGTACGACATTTTCATGCAGTTTCCGACCAATTGCCTTTGTTTTGGAAATAAATTTCCAATAAATTCCACGTTGCTCAAGCGTAAATCGATTCATTACGTTCAGTAGAGATAATATTCGGGATTTTGTAACAGAATAGAATGCCATAAGTATTGCCAGATTCGAAATAACCAATGGTTCAAATTAAAACCGATAGATGGCTCATCTGATATAATTTTCATACTTATTGTTTAAAAATTTTATTTTATTGAAGTTTTCTTTAGTTTTTCTTCACTCACTTTCACTTTGAATACATTTTACGCCACCTAATATTCATCGTTAAAAAGTTTCTTTCTATGCTCCGAAAAATATATTCATTTTCTTTTTATTTGTTATTTAAATTGAAAACTTTTCTTAAAATTTCATCTCCATTTTGGTGGAACAATGCATATTTAATTTGCCACTGCCACACAGTATGATGACTGTTTCGAAGTTGCCCGTAATAGTATGCTGCCACATCAATTTTGATAAGTTTTTTCCGTTTTTTTATTTTCTAAATATTATTTGCATTGAGTATGTTCATCATCCAGAAAATAAAAACTTAAGCGAACGAACACCAAATTCAAAGAGAAAAACTATTTTTCCATTGAGTTTTTCATCTTTTTCATGATGGTTTGTGTTGTTGATACTTTACTTTTACCTTTTGCCGTTGGCGGCACAAGTCTATTAAGGTGAACGAAAGTATCTTCTTGGCGTTCGAAAATATTTCCGTTTGAATCTAAAAGGATAATGAAAGCCAGGGATGGTAATATTCCACATAAAGTTATGCATGCTTTAGAAATGCAATGGAACCGTAGAACTTGTTGCTGTTAACGCTCCCATATTGTCGTATCTGTTGTATCGCTACATTTAATTTCGTACTATGTATTCTAAGCAGACTCAATTGCGTTTTTATGGCATGAGCGCTAGTTTTTGCTTCGTGTTTAAACTACAATGCCAAGGCATAAGCAACTACTGCTCTACTTGTTGTGCCGTCAAACAGTGTCTGGCTAGCTGACTGACTGGCTGGCTGCCTGTTTGTTAATGAATTGGAGGAGTTAGCAAGTTAACCATTGCTGCCTTCGTTAACTCCTCCACAATTTCATAATTTCCGTTATTGTTGGTACATGCACTCGTATGTTTATGAATTAACATTTTGTTGTTGCCGTTAACGTGGCTTTGTATTAAAAGTGGCTGGCAAATTTGCACTTGTTCTGGCTTTAGTAAATTGCTTGTGATTAAAGCCATGCAATATTGCTATGCCGCCAACATTTCTGCCAAAATGTAAATTAAGATAGAATGACTTAGATGAGTACGTACAAAAAGGTAGATTCCGTACCAAGCACTTAGGGTACACCATAGTAGGAATTTCTACTACATTCAATACGTATTTAAAGAATTAGGGCTACAGTAGACCAAGCAATTAAATAGATGGAAAACTTTAATTTATGAAATCGAAACAAAGTTCGGAAATAATAAGAGGCTAGGTATTGCTATGTAAAAGACTTACGTCTACATAGACGTATAATTGGTCATAACAATCTTTCAGTCAGGATTACCACCTAATTTCTCACACCACTTATGTTGTGTGTGTTATTTTTTATACATGAGTGGCGGGACCTACAGTTTAAAGTCGACCCCGAATGACAGATTTTTTTTGGAGAAACTTTTCATGGCAATTTTTTTATTTCAGAGTTTTTGCCAGAAATTCGCTGAGAGGCAGTCGCCGTAGGAATATTTTTGCTTCACGTCTAATAAGCCAACACACTAACTACTAGACTACGGCGACTATGCCGTAGAGCCTTACGTCTCTTAGGGCCAATATTACAGTTCCCTTTAAAGTTGAGTTTAGTTAAAGGTAACTTTAGCTAAAGTGAACTTTAAAGTCACCTTTAACTTCTTTTCGTTATTACAACCTACAGATAGAATAAAGTTAACTCTTTCAAAAATATGGCATTATCCTTAATATCGGGTGGGCCATCTATCGGTTTAAATTTGAATCATCGGTTGTTTCGAATCTGGCAATACCTCTCAGACATTCTATCCTGTCACACAATTCAGTATTTTATCTCCACTAAACGTAATGGATCGATTTATGCTTGAACAACGTTGGGATTTATTGGGCCAAAGTGAAACTGCACGATGATGTCGACTTAAAAAAAATCATCTTTTCGGATGAAGTTCATTTCCATCTTGGTGGGTACGTTAATAAGCAAAATTGCCGTATTTGGACCTCAAAAAATCCACACGTGGCCTTACAGAAGCCAATGCATCCATTACGAGTGACTGCTTGGTGCGGCTTGTAGAGCGAAGGCATCATTGGCCCATATTTCTTTGAAAATGAGGACGGAGCAACCATTACGGTCAATGAAGACACCTATTACATCATGATAAACGATTTTTTTGTACCCGCTCTTCATGGTATTGTTGTGAACGATGTTTGATTTAAACAGAATGGTGCAACTTGCCTCACATCTCATGCCACAATCGATTTATTGCGTCAAACGTTTGATGGTCGTTTAATTAGCCGAAATTGTGATGTCAATTGGCCGCCAAGAAGCTGCGAGACTTAATCAAGACACAAAGCAATTCACCTGTAAGTCCACTGATCCAACCACTAAGTTGTTATTATTCAACAATACATGTTGTTTTCTAATCTAAACATTGTTTTTATTGTGTGGGACAACCTATTTGAATTTGAATGCACTTGCCTGCATATGAAATATCGAAAATTTTAAATGTAATCGACAACACGATGTACGATGATACGTAACTTTGTTTTTAATACAGGGTAAAAGCGGTATTAAGTTATTGATGCAAACATCCGTACAATAAAGACGGGTCTCACTTGCTGTTCTTTATCTTAATGGCACATATTCACACACACACACACTCCCCTCTGCATACAGGCAGGCATCTTTAGTAATTTAACATCCCAGAAAAGCTCGTGTATGCAGCGAAATCTCAACAAACAAACAAACGATAGATAGCATAGAGGGAATAAAAAGTTTGTATGTCCTTTAGTTTGATTCATTTATTTTACAGAATATTGATGTGTTTTGTTTGATATCATTCACGTGAAATTTTACTCGCCCCCCACCTTGTAGGTGAATAACAACCGCGCATATATATTCACTACCCAATAATAGTCCACAACCCGGGAAGTAAACAAGTTGTGAAGTCACTTAGGAAACTGAAAAGGAAGGAAGTTGTGTTGTGGTGTGTGTTTTATTTTTTTTCTTCTTCTCTTGTTTGATTGTTTCTTTGCTTTTCTTTACTTTTCCTCTTTCCCCGGTCACAGGAAGTATTTTGGATTTTATCGTTCATTGTTTAATTTTTCGATAAAAATTGCGAAGAAATTTACACGAAACTTAATTTTCGTTGACGTTGACATGAATGCAGAAGAACAACAACAATAATAACAATAACAATTTGGTGGAAATAATCAACCACAACCACAACGACGGCAACAGTATAGCTAGCTGGCGCTGAGTAAATGAAAATATTTCGATTATAGTCGTGTAAGTATTTGTAAATATTTAAAGAATGACAACCACGAAATGAAGACGAGCTATTTAATGTCAGATTGTGCCTTGTTAAGGTTAAGATAAGATTGTATAGGATAGGATAGGATAGCATAGGAGGAAATGGCAGTCCAATAGAGCCCACCATTGCGACTGTTGTGATACCATATGAAACCGTGCCCCAGAAACTAATTAGCAGATCGTAATTATTTGAAGCTAAGCGGAGTGCCGTAGTCTAGTAGGAAGTGTGTTGTATTATTAGACCCAAGGCCATGGCTCAAATCCCAGGCCAGACATAAAAACGAAAATTTGAAAAAAATTTTTCTTCGGCGTCTACCTCTCAGCACATTTCTGGCAAAAACTCTGAGACTGAATAGAAAATTGCCATGAAAAGTTTCTCAAAAATCTGTCATTCGAAGTGGACTTTAAACTGTAGGTCCCGCCACTCATGTATAAAATTAACACACACAACATGAGTGGTGTAAGAAGCTAGGTCTTAATCCTGACTGAATTATGTACGTATGTAAGCGAAGTCTCTTCGCATGTCTACCCATGACACGGGAGATTAGATACAGAGTGACGGTGTTGACTTCGGGATTTCATAATACTACATAGTTTTGTTTGTATCCCCTGAATTAATCGCATTCTTCCCATCCAACCAAACTCTCGATATAATCTTGTTTGCACATAAGCTATGAATTAAAATCCTTGTAAGTGGGCCAAATCGCCGTAGTCTAGTAGGTAGTGTGTAGGCTTATTAGAATTTTTATTGCATTCCTGTGTGCTTTGACGTCTCACTAAAGGAAAAATGTGCGTGAGAGGATTGGAAATATTAAAAGGCTTTGTAAATATGGCGTAGTCCCCAGGTCGGACATCTCGAATATAACGAAATATGATCAAATATTTCTTCGGCGACTTCCTCTCAGCAGATTTCTGGCAAAAACCCTGAGAATAAATATAATTGCCATGTAAATTTTCGCAAAAAAATTTGTCGTTTGGAGTAGTCTTTAAACTGTAGGTCCCGCCAATCGTGTATAAAATTAACACTCACAACATATGTGGTGTGAGAAACTACGTTATCATCCTGACTAAAGGATTGTAATAACCAATTATGTATGTATGTGGGCCATGGGTCTCTGCTGTGATGGCCGGTTATTCTTTAATAAAATTTCTTGCATGTGAGACGCAAAACTTAAGCAGAATATTTGATTCAGTGCCTCCTCTGGACCCTATCTGCATCAACTAGTTGCGAAATTTTATGCATTTTTTAATGGCTGGCGTACATGAGAGTGGTATAGTTTTGGCAATGAAATTTTCTGAAAAGAATAGCGCAGAACCCCTCCTTATACTGCTGTTCACTTACATCATTCTTACCGTACATTTAAATGCACTTCTACAGGCATCAACGCTTCTATAAAATATGATTATTGCTTTCCAATCGAATAATGCCTCTAAATCCCATCTAACATACATAATTAATCCCCTTCAGAATAGCGACCTAGCTTCTCACACCACCTATGTTGTGTGTGTTAATTTTATCCACAAGTGGCGGGACGTACAGTTTAAAGTCGACTTCGAACGATAGATTTTTGAAAAGCTTTTTAATGGAAATTTTATTTATTCACTCAGAGTTTTTGCCAGAAATCTGTTGATCCCTCATAAATCTTAGAAATTTTCAAATAATGCCCACGTCGCGATCTCTTTGTGCACAGCCTGTATAGCTATCTATGATAAGTTTTTCGTTATTTAACAACAATTTCCAAAAATTTTCGATAAAGGATAATAAACATTTTCTATAGGATTTGGTTTTTGTTGTTGTTGTTGTTGTTTAACTTTCTGCTTTAAGCATGAAAATTTTTAAGTTGTTGCATGCAACAACAGTAGAGCAGTGTGTGAAAATCGTATAGTTTTTCGAAATGCTTTTTGCATATTTAGTCGTTGCTGATAATTGAAAAGGAAATTTGTATTTTAGCGCATGTAACGTGTAATTGAATACTTTGCTAATCCTTACACGAACACTAAATGCGATGAGCATGAAGGCGTTGAACAGTTTTGCCAGCTGAGTAGAGAGAGAGAGAGAGAAAGAGAGAAAGAAAGAATAGAGAGGTTCATTTACAACAGGATGTAATGAATGGCGTGCTAAAGTAAACAGTTTTAGTTCTTTGCAACAACGAACGAAAAAGACGACGACGATATCAGGTGTAAAGTAAGTTTCATATTGAATTGCAATAAGCGTTGGATGGATTTTCGTTTTTAATTTCTCTATTAATTTTTTACCGTTAACATGGCAAGTTTGGAAGTGTAAATATGTACATTTCTACATACAAAATTCAAATTCAAATAGGTGTGTGTGTTATACACATGCATACATAAGCTTATTTACTTATTCATCTATTCATCCATTCATTTGTACATTCCTCATACGCTTGAATTTTGTTCATTCAAGTAATTTGAAATGTTCAGGTTGATTTGTACGAATTTACACACACAAGCCACACACACTACCAACCAAATGAACGGATGAATGTATAACTTTTTCCGTTTCTAGATTTTTTTTAAATTTTTTGGGAAAATTTGTATGCTAAACTCTCACTCCCATAGAGTTGTTGTATGAAAGATTGTAAAAATTTTTAACCTTATGACTTTATATTTCCATTTCCATATACATACATAGTATATATGCAAATGCTAATGTGTCTGCCTGTCTGCCTGCCTGTTCGTCTGTCAGTATGTTTGTCTGTTCGTTGTATAGGTATCCATTTCAACTCGACTTAATTGCATGGATATTATCTGACATGGAAAGTACTTTGCAGAATGGTTTTTAATTAAATTTGTACTGCTAAGAACAACAACAACAACAACAACAACAATGCCAACGGAAAAACAAAAATATTAATCTACAAATTGTAGGTACGAAGGTAGATTACATGTTACATGCCTTGTCCTTCCTTCCTTCCTCTTGCGTACCCCTAAATAAGTATTTCGTTAACGAAAATGAACTGAAATTGATTATAATTACTTGCAGAATATTTTGTAGACATTTTAAGTTACATTTAAATATTAATTTAAGACTGTTTTTGTTTTGTTTTCTTCATGCAAGAAATTCTATAATCGAAATTGTACTACCTGACATATATGAGATTAGGAACTTACGACGGTCACTGTAAGAGGTATTTTTATTTTTGGTTAGTATACATAAATATACATATTATCCTAGAGTTTGTGTCAATCTGAAGTCGCCGTAGTCTAATAAGTAGTATGTTGGCTTATTAAACGTAAAGCCCGGGTTCGTATTCCAGGTCAGGCATCAAAACAAAATATGAAAAAAATATTTCTTCGGCCATTTCCTCTCAGCAGATTTCAGGCAAAAATCCTGAGAGTAAATAAACCTGCCATGAAAAAGTTTCTCAAAAATCTGTCGTTCGGAGTCGACGTTAAACTGTAGGTCCCACCACTCACGTATAAAATTAACGCATACAACATAAGTGTTAAGAGAAGCTAAGTCGTAATCCTGACTGAAGGCTTCTAATGGCCAATTATGTATGTATGTGTGTATGTTTTTGTGTCAATCTTACTTGCTTAGTTAAATTGTCATTACAACACCTTAGTTAGGATTACAACTTAGTTTCTCTCACAGCACTTATGTTGTGTGTGTTAATTTTATACATGACTGTGGGGACCTACAGCCAATTCGGAGCAACAGATTTTTGAGAAACTGTTCATGGTAATTTTTTATTTACTCTCAGAGTTTTTGCCAGAAATATGCTGTGGGGAAGGCGCCTAAGACATTTTTTTCATATTTCGTTTCGGTCAAGATGTCTGACCTGGGGTTTGAACCATGGCCTCTCGTCTAATAAGCGAAAATACAACCTACTAAACTACGGTTACTTTGTAAGGCGATCATCATAGGGCTGTCAACTTCCATGCCTCAAGATATTCAGCCTGGATCACTTATCACTGTTGTGTTTGAAATTTCTATCCACGCGAAGAGGTCTTCCATTTTGTGTTAAAATTTTTCTAGGGGCCAACTATTTCCTTTAATATAGACTAACTAATGTTCCTAACTAGTAGCTGAAGTCGCTTTTTAATGCCTGTTTAGTATATAGAACAGTTTACATAACTAATTGGTCATTACAACCTTTCAGTCAAGATTACGGCCTAGCTTCTCAACACCACTTATGTTGTGTGTGTTAATTTTGTACATGAGTGGCGGAACCTACAGTTTAAAGTCGACTTCGAACGACAGATTTTTGTGAAACTTTTTCATGGCAGTTTTGTATTTACTCTCAAGAGTTTTTGCCAGAAATCTGCTGTGGGGAAGGCGCCTAAGAAATTTTTTTCATATTTCGTTTCGATCAAGATGACTGACCTGGGGTTTGAACCATGGCCTCTCGTCTAATAAGCGAAAATACAACCTACTAAACTACGGTTACTTTGTAAGGCGATCATCATAAGGTTGTCAACTTCCATGCCTAAAGATATTCAGCCTGGACCACTTATCACTGTTGTGTTTGAAATTTCTATCTACGGGCAGACGTCTGCCATTTTGTGTTAAAATTTTTCTAAAGGCCTTCTATTTCCTTATATTAATATAGTCTAGCTATGTTTCTAACTATCTGTAGCTGGAGTCGCTTTTTAACGCCTGTTTAGCATATAGAACAGTTTACATACATAATTGTTCATTACAAACCTTTAGTCAGGATTACAACGTAGATTCTCTCATCACTTATGTTGTGTGTGTTAATTGTTACACATGAGTGGCGGGACCTACAGTTTAAAATCTACTTCGAACGATAGATTTTTGAGAAAATTCTTCATCCCAATTTTGTATTTACTCTCAAGAGTTTTTGCCAAAAATCTGGTGAGAGGAAGGCGCCTAAGAAATTTTTTTTCATATTTCGTTTTGTTGGAGATGTATGACCTGGGGCTTGAATCGAGGCCTCACGTCTAATAAGCCAACACACTACCTACTACACTACGGCGACTACAATATAGTACAGTTTGGGAGACACAATATCCCCAAACGCCAGCACCCGATCTTTGACCTTCATGCAATCACTGAGACATAATTACCCTTGATGTCACAGCAAGCAATTATGTTATGCAAGACTGAATTGATTTGTTATTTTGAATTAATTTGGGGAAATGATTAAAGATTAAATTCCTATACTTATGTGTGTACCCTCGTAGATGTAGCAAGAAATTCTGTTACTCCATTTGCGTATCTCATGTATCATTTTCTAAGGCTTGATTTAAAAATTTATGAAAACATCATTTCCATTTGAGTCATTAGTCAGAAATTACATGTGCATAAGGCATTGAATTTTAATTGAACTTCACTCCAATTGAAGAAGGATGCTGATGTACATTTCCAAGTCACATGATCCTAAATTTCATTTTCGTATAAGTTTTTCATTCATTATAATGACTGGCATAACCAATGTAATCTCTTTCGCATGGAGAAAATCATTTTTAAATGTGTACAACAGCTTCTTTAATGGAATACATATTAAATTTCAAATTAAAATGAAAAGATCCTACGGCAGTCATAGCACTTGTAGCAGTGACAGTGAAAAACAGCTTTCAGTGTTTGGAGAAACTTTGACAATTTGAGAGTAAACGCTCTAAATTGGCAAATAAATTCCACAAAATTCCCAGACTCAATGCTCAATAAAGCTGTTCGTTCTGATGAATAAATTTAATGGGTTTGCAGGACGTAATTCAAAAAGGTAAGGCTTCCCTCTGTATCTATTCTGGCAAAAGAATGATAAGTAGAAATTCTTTCCTTAAAGGTAAGGTTAGCTGGGAAGGATGACGCTTCATTGTAATAATTCCACGCCTTTGCGCCAAAGATGTCTTGGTCCATTGTGACCCGTCAATTAGGGGCAAAGGAAAGGAGAAAAGAAAAAAAACAATAGAGAAAGGATAAGAAGAACGCTCCCCTTCTTTAGAAAGAGAAAGAAGGTATGAAAAAGAAACTCATAGCACTCATGGCTAAAAATTTCCATCCCTAAAGATATCCCCCTAACCAGTCAAACCCTATTAGATCCTCAAGTCTGTAATCTCTTTCAGATCTATCAGAGACTACCTAGCCTGATCCATGATCCTTGATCAATTTTTTTCCGCTTCCCCGTAAAGTCTGTAGAAATCTAAGATATTCCTATTTCATCTACTTGTCCGGTATTTTAAGTATCCATGTCCCTTTAGTACTCCTATAATAGCTCTCATCCCCCGTTCCTCCCATGCTCAGGATACGTTTTGCCCGTGTAGTATTGATCCTTGGCTATAAGCCCTGCGCAACCCTATAGTCCGTTCTACATCCCCATGCAAGTGAATTTAATATTCCTTTCTGTAGTCTGCGGCTCTTTGGTATGATGTTGTTGAAGTTGTGTTACCGAAGAAAGTGCTGAGATTATATGCCTACGGGTATACTTAGGATAATTCCTACCATAACTCTATACTGGTTGGCTATTTTTTTTTAGGTGTTGATTGCTGCTTTTTTTTTATTTCTCCTAATAATGGATTCATCGTTCAGATCCGATTGTTCAGATGAGAGTCGGGCATTAGGGATCGTTTTTCTAATGGCATAATGTCTTCGTTCATGGGCCATATGCTGAGAGATAGTTGCACTGTACTTTAAGATGAAGTAACTGTTTCTTACAGGGATGACAACTGGCTAACGCTTTATTGGACCCTAGGAGATGATGACGAAGAGTAGAACGCAATTAGCTAAGCTGCTTACCATTACACCCAACCTTCATTTGAAGGATTTGCTACAGTAGCAAAGAAATAAAAAGAAGATGGAGGAGATGGCAAGACAGTGATTCCTGTCAGCATACATGAAAATATAGGCAAGGATGGTACTTTAGTCGCTGACTGCATAAAGCCAGATTGTCTGCTTAGAGAATTGATATGTTACACAGGCGACAAAAAGCGATTACAGCTACTGTTTAGGAACCTAGTTAGCCTATATTAATATGAGGAAATAGTTTGCCTCCAGAAAATTTAAACACAAAATGGCAAACGTCTTTCCGTGGGTAGAAATTTGGCATAAAACAGTGATAAGTGGTTCAGGCCAGAGATCAGCAATGAATCGTTTTTTCGCTAATAATAAGCACTCATGCAGAAGTCGCCGTGGTCTAGTAGGTAGTGTGTTGGCTTATTAGACGCAAAAGCCTGGGTTCGAGCCCCAGGCCAGGCATCAAAGACAAAATACAAAAAGTATTTCTTCGGCGACTTCTTCTCAGCAGATTTCTGGCAAAAACTCTGTGGGAGTAAATAAAAATTGCCATGAAAAGTTTCTCAATAAATAAAAATCTGTCGTTCGGAGTCGACTTTAAACTGTAGGTCCCACCACTCATGTATAAAATTAACACACACAACATAAGTGGTGTGAGAAACTAGGACATTGTACAATGGGTCAATTCGACCTCCGGGTACTGTACTTGTCTTCTAACCTAACCTAACCTAACCTAAGCACTCATGCAATTTTGAGTATAAGTGAGTCAACAATATTGAAATTTAACTCTGATTCATTCATACTCACTACAACGTTGATTTATAAGTAAAGGTAGCAATGAGTATGCGTACAACATCAAACTCATACCATTCGAAATATGTTTGATTCATAAGCCTACTCATTTAGATTCATAATTTTAGAAAAAGTACTTATAATACTTTGAATATGAGTAGAGGTTTCATGATATTAAAATAAGTATGAATGCGTATAAGTATCAGAAATTATGAGCACGATTCGATTCTACCCATCTTTTTGAATACTCATTGCTGACTCATTGAATGCTTATTGCCAGACTGAATAAAACAAAGGTAGTAAGAAAGAAAGTAATGTAGTAAGTATGCAGAATGTAACGTGTAGGTAGTGTGTTGACTTATTAGACGCAAGGTCACAGTTCAAACTCCAGTTCAGACATCTCGAACAAAACGAAATATGAACAAATATTTCTTAGGCGCCTTCCCCACAGCATATTTCTGGCAAAAAATCTGAGACTGAATAGAAAATTGTCATGAAAAGTTTCTCAAAAAATCTGTCGTTCGGAGTCGACTTTAAACTGTAGGTCCCACCACTCATGTATAAAATTAGCTCGCACAACATACTAAGTGTATCGACCAATTATGTATGTATCTCATTTAATTCTCTCCTAGTAGAAGAAGAACAACAGTTTGAGATTTAATTTCAGTGCAATAATACAAAAGTTTTAATGATCTTACAGGGCTATATTGCTTTCCATAATGCTGGCCATTTTAATTCACTTCAGAAAATGCCAGGTGAATTACTGAAGGATGAGCAAATAAACAAGTTTTCGTTGTATTCTTAAGAGAAAAACAACAGCACGTGACTTACGGCATATGAGATACTAAATGTTATATTTTTTTGTTCCCCGTCTCCTATTGCTTTTCCTATTTCTATAAATTTTAAATTTTTCCATGCGATTTTCTCGCATTTTTTTTTTCATAAAAAATAAAAATAAACAAAGACAACAACAGCACTATGAGAGAGAGAGAGACTAAATGGTGCTGGTGAATGTAAAAAAAATTGTTTATTTTCATTCAATATTAGCTCCTGTTTCTTTATTTTTTTATTTTTTGCTCCGATTCCAGTGGAATGATGAGTATATTATTGTAGCTGTTGCTGCGCTTTGGTCTTGGCATTATTTTCTCTAAATTTAGTTTTTCTTGTGTTTTTTTATTGTTTTTTTTTTATTAAAATTTGTTTCTTTTTCCTTCTGCTGTTTTTGTTATTGTAGTTTTATTATTAAAAAAATAAGAAAAAATACACTGTCGTTGCTATTGAATTTTGTTTTTTTAATTCCGTAATATTGTTTTCATTAAAATTGTTGTTTTTGTTTGTTTTTTATTAAAAAAAAAATTATATGGGGCCCACTCAGCGACAGAACAGCATAAACCAGCATAGGTGGTGGGAGTAGTACTCATATTGTGTTTGCGTTAACGTTTGGAACACCTTGAAATATTAATCCAAGACCCACTTTAATTTTTGTATCGCGTACACCACTTCCATCTGTCTTTGTAGTCAAAGTCAACATCGATGGAATTCGGAGTAAATTTTTTAACCAAATCTCGATTGTAAAGCTTTATTCACGTATGATTTTATTAGCAAAATTAACAAAAAATTAAAATTAAGTTGTAGGGTATCACATAGTGTGCACTCGAGAGCTTATTATTTTCGGTTTTCCTTTCTTTTTGGCAATCATATTACCGAACATTATTTTTGAAATGACAACAACAAAAACAATTGTTATTTGCTTGAACTACAGATATATTTTAGTTTTTCATATTTAATTCTACAATATTTATTGCATTACTGTGTGCTGTGACGTCTCACTAAAGGAAAAATGTTCGTGAGAGGATTAGATATAATAAAAGGCGTAGTAATAAGGAGTCCAAAATTCGAACAAAGTCTCTACAGCATATGGTTCAGGGATTAGCAATGAGTATTTAAAAATATGAGTAAAATCGAATCATACTCATAATTTCTGATACTTATACGCATTCATACTTATTTTAATATCATGGAACCTCTATTCATATTCAAAGTTTGAAGTACTCATCATATTCATACTTAACAACACGTATGATGTTATTGATTTCGACTCTCCATGACTCAACATATACAAGAAGCACAAAATAAGTATGATCCACGTACGAACACTAAAATACTTTCTAGAACGCTGGGTATTTGCTCTGCTTGCTGCTCTGTCTTTTTTGCTTATGTGTCTTTTTCTTTTTTTTGCAATTACAACAACAACTAAGACAGTAAATTTTGATGAATAATTCGAGTCACTCGATTACAACCTAGTTTCTCACTCCACCCACGTTATATGTGTTAATTTTTATACATGAGTGGCGGGACCTACAGTTTAAAGTCGACTCCGAACGACAGATTTTTTTGAGAAACTTTTCGTAGAAATTTTATTTTATTCTCAGGGTTTTTGTCAGAAGACTGCTGTGAGGAAGTGGACGAAAGAAATATTATTTTCATGTTTTTTTTTGTTCGAGATGTCTAAGCCTGTACTTGAACCACATGGGCTCTTGTCTAATAAGCTAACATACTATCTACTAGACTATGGCCATTTTTGAGTTGTAGTTGTGACTTTCTATCAAATGGGCATAAAATACCCAAGATTTATGAACAAAAAACAGAGCACATCTGACTTGCGTGGGAGTATTTTAAATATGATAAGTTAAGCCAACTTTTTAGAGTATAAGAAAGAATTTTCAAAACATTTGTAACTCTTGGTTTCAGAATTATAAAAATGAAATGAAATTTGTCTCTAATCTATAATGCGCTACTTTGAAGCGTTATGGGAATTTTAATTTTGTTTTTGTTTGATCATCAACTGGTCATTACAACCCTACCTTACGACCTAGTTTTTCACAACACTTACGTTGCGTGTGTTAATTTTATCCATAAGTGGCGAGACCTACAATTTAAAGTCGACTATGCACGACACATTTTGAGAAACTTTTCGTAGAAATTTTATTTTATTCTCAGAGTTTTTATCAGAAGGCTGCTGAGAAGCAGTAGCCGCAGAAATATCTGTTCATATTCCGTTTGGTCGAGATGTCTAACCTTGAGTTAAAACCGTGGCCTCATGTCTAATAAGCCAACGCACATCCTACTAGACTACGTCGACTACGGTTAAAGGTAGGTTAGCACTATTCAAAAGAAGGCGTAAGGCCTAATCGGCCAATGACAAAGTAAAACTCGTAAGTTTAGAGCAAATGTATATGTTTTAGATCAGTAATCTCTCGTAGAGTATTGTTCAATAAAGTACAATTGAAGAAACTGGGCTGTAATACTGATCAAAGGCCAATTAAATACGTATTTGATATTAAGTTGACGCCGAATTAAAGAAAGTTTGTTTTCGATATGTTCTCTGTAATTAAGCTTAATTTGTTAATGCAGGTTGTCACTAAAATTGCTATGTTAGAAACTATGTGTAGATATACAGTGAGCGTTAAAATAAACTGTACACTTAGGATAAAATTCTAACAATCATCAAACTCAACTTTTATCACTTAAGGAGAGTACCAGAGGTCAGTAATGAATCGTTTTTTCGCTACTCATAAGCACTCATGAAATTTTGAATATAAATGAGTCAACAATATTAAAATTTAACTGTATTCTGATTCATTCGTACTCACTACAACGTTGATTTATAAGTACAGGTTGCAATTAGTATGAGTACAACGTTGACATCAAACTCATACCATTCGAAATATGTTTGATTCATAGGCCAACTCATTTAGATTCATAATTTTAGAAAAAATACTTATAATACTTTGAATATGAGTAGAGGTTTCATATGATATTAAAATAAGTATGAATGCGTATAAGTATCAGTAATTATGACAGTGATTCGATTCTACACATCTTTTTGAATACTCATTGCTGATCTCTGGACAGTGCCCCAAAAAATTTGAGAATATTTCGAAATTTTTTTGAATTTTTTTTTTGTTGCAATTTTAAAAACTGGTAATGAAACAATTTTAAAATAAAAGTAACGGTAACTTATTAATGTATATTTTTTTAATATACAGTTTTCTTTTGACGCTCACTGTAGAGTGCACCATGCAACCGGTTCTACATATCTGTTCGACAATTTTAAAGGATTTCAATAAAAATTTCTGAACTTCTTAATTCGTTTTTTTTTTGTTTCCAATTTTTTTCCAATCCTTAATAAAGGTCCTTGGTCCCCAGTTATATGAGTTTATATTTATATTTTATTTTAAAATATTTACTTAAGAAGAGTTTTAAATCTCTCTCAGAAGTTTTCTTTACAATTGGAAAAATTATTTTTCTTTTATGATTTACGATTTCTTTCTTTAAGAGCGTGTATAAATATTTACCTTAAGTTTTCATGAACCATAAAACGTGTTGTATATCCTTCCAATAAGATTTTACGTCGAATGGTAGAAAGCTACCATATACACAGACACATTCAAATACACGGCAAATAGATTGGCATTGGTAGCAGGTAATTTCTTGCTAAATAAATTCACTTTCAAATTCAAGAAAAAAAAAACACGAAACTAAATTTGGAATTTTTTCTAAACTTGTAAATATTTGACACTTTACAGGTAATTTGTCGCATTTATCTTTGGCACCAGATTCAATTACAATTTTTTTTCTCAAGTTTTGCTAGTTGAAGGAATTAAAGTTGAATTTTTCTTTGTGTTTTTTTTTTGTTTTATTTTTTTATACGAGCATAATGATTGAAAACTTTAGATTCTTTTATTAGGTTTCAATAATTTTTCATTTTCCCAGTTTCACATTTTTTAAATGACACATTCAGCGGATTTACTTTTAGGTAAGAGGTATGTACATACATATATCTCTCTCTGGTATGTATATATGCTTTAATAATATGATTTATTTTTGTTTTTGTAATTTTCTTTATGTTTTGTTTCGTTAACATTACTATGTGTGCATTACTTCAGTCGCATCATCATCATCCTCATCACCAGCATCACCATCAGCATTATGATCGTTTTTTGTATCGTATCATCACAATAAAATATTTTAAGTTTAAAAAAAAATTTCATAAAACAAAAAAGGAACAATTTTTTTTAAATTTTATTTCCAATTTTTGTTCTTGTTGTTGTTGTTGTATATTTTAGTAGCTGTTGTTATTTTTATTGTTGATAACTTTGTTGTTTTTTTTTTTGATTTTTTTTCTTATAAAATTTCAAAAACTTTGTTTTTGTTATGTTGACGATGGATGCTGACGAGCGTTCGCATCTAAAAATAAAATTCTTACGCGTCCTCTTCTCTCACTCACATATTCTCACAGATCAGATCGTACGAAATCCGTACGTTGCTGTAGCTGATGATTCTTGCTACCAACATACACACTTTTTTTCTTTCTTCCTTATGTTGTTATTGGCCGATATCTGAGTATAATTCTATACGCACAGAAGCCTTAGTCAGAATTCTTTTGCCTCTTCTTCTGCGATAACATCTATAACTACAGTAACGAGAAGTTCCGAGGAAATAAAAAAAAAACAAAAAAAACTTCACTTTAGCGTCGGCATGCGATTCCTTCGTTTTTGTTTCGATTTTAATTTTCTTCTTTTTTTTTTTTTCGATTTTCAATTGAATTTTTATTTTGATTTTCTAATGCCCCGGCATAAGCATGTGTTTTATTTGGCGGATACCGATTGTCGTAAAGCACGTCCGCTAACGATGTTTGTCAAATTTGCACTGAATCCAATTGTATTTAAAATGATTGTATCGAGTACTTCGATATCAGCAACAGCAACAACCGAACCGAATAACAACAACAAAAAAAGAAAAAAACTAAAAAACAAAAACAACCGTACAATACTCGTACGTTTAATGTATCCAATACGCCACGATCGTATTTATTCCCTCAATATTCGCTGTCGTTCTTCGTGCCTGTATTTGTATCGTATTTTTACTCTTGCTCACAACTATTCGTGGGGATATTGGTTGCGTGTGTGTTGGTGCGCCATGCAGAGGCGCACACAAAATATTTTCTTGTGACTTTTGTTGTTTAGCGCTTACGATCGATGGTTTGTTGGTGTAATTTGTTGCTAATATTGCTGACATTCAAGAAAATTTATTCTCTGCTGCTTGATTGTGTGGCTAATTAAGCGTTTTTTTTATTTTTAAACATTTGAAATGTTGACAGTAACAGATTAGTATGAGTACTGCGTAACATTAAACGTTTATGTTCTCGCAGCAGAGCCGTTTAGCTATGACTTAGCCTTAGTCCATGCGTTACCTTACCTAAACTGAAGACGGTCGATAAAGGGTGGAGATTGTATTGTTGCAAGAGCTGTAGGGAAACGCAATAGTTTTCAAATTTATAAAATTAAGAGGCTTCAATCCCATTTAAATAAACGATCCTTTCCACTATACAATGCTTTCTATGAGCGTGGATTCTAGACAACGACGAAGGGTTCTGATATTATCGTAGAACTTGATACAGAAGGCGAATCATCTGCTTAGCTGGAAAAACCAAACGAATGATATGCGGAAGCCCCCTTATGTCCCTTAAAGGAACGGAAAAACTCTTCATGGCAATTTCATTTACTCTCAGAGCTATTGTCAGAAATATACTGAAAGCAAGTAGCTGAAGAAATATTTTTTCTTATTTCGTTTTGCTCGAGATGTCTAGGCTGGAGTTTGAACTACATCATCACGTCTAATAAGCCAACACGTTATCTATACGACTACACTTTTTGCAATTTGTAGCGTTACTGTTCTCGATGTTGCCAGATTTTTTGTTTTGATATTTTCGATAATGAATGATCATGAGTTGAGCAGAGTGTTAGTGTGATTGTAAACCAGTAAGTGAGTGAGTGAGTGAGTGGTTGGTTGGTTGAATGTTTTCCTTTATTTTGCTAAGGCGTTTTGATCTTGACTTAAGTGAATACCAATCCCAACCCACTCAACTGTGTCCGGTGTTTCAGTTAAATGTTTCATGTTTATATTGTTTCTGCTGTTATTTTTTAGTCTTTATTATTATTGCCGTTGTACACAGACAATTATAAATAAAAAAATATTACAAAAAAATAACAAAAGAAAAGCAACTACAACAACCACATCATCAACAACAACTGGTGTTAAGTGAGTTGAAGTTTTTTTTCTTCGCTTCAAATTTAATGAATGGCATGAATGAATGATTAAAAAATAACAATACGAACAACAACAACAACAACAATGGGGGCAGCAGCCAAGTTGGAAAATTATAGTCGATCAACGACGACTAGACCTAAACCGTAATGCTCGGATTTACAGAGCAATTGCTCTAAACATTTGACAACAATAAAGTGCATAATATTGTTACGTTTTTACCTTTTAAAAACGTTTAAAATATAAGCTCGTAGACTGCAAATAAAATAAAAATAAATTTGTGTTTAGTTTTAATTAAAATTCTTTATTATTCGCACAATTTTGTGTGCCACTGTTCACAACTCTATGTAAACAACAACAATTGCTCTTCTTTGTTATTCTTTTGTTTACACGCTTTGCATAAGCAATAATAATCATTAAGCAATTATACACAGATCTTTGTAACGATTACTCTCTTCAAACGCACCGATTCTTCACACAATACTAACTAAACTTTCCTAACTCACTAGCCTGCTTTGCCTTGCCTTTTATATGGCAAAGTAAACAGTCTGATAAATGTTCTTGAAGGCGAACGTTCATGACTTCGCCTTCTCGCAATCTCTATAAACGTATACACCGTTGTTTACATTTATTACTGTAGTGTTGTTGGTGCATTTTTGTTTACTTGTTTACCATTTTTTTTGCTGGTGTTTGTTATAATAATTTGTAAACAGGTTTGTTTACTGCATTGTAGCTTTTATTTATAATTTGAATGTTAAGCGATGTAAAAGCAAAACACCAGTATCAAGATTTTTCATTTTCGTAACAATACATACATAATTGGTCATTACAACCCTTCAGTTACGATTACGACCTAGCATCTCACACTACTTATGTTGTGTGCGTTAATTTTATACATGAGTGGCGGAACCTATTCCTTTTTCATGGCAATTTTTATTTACTCTCAGAGTTTTTTTTTGCTAGAAATCCGCTGAGAGAAAGTCGCCTAAGAAATATTTTTTCATATTTCGTTTTGTTGAAGATGTCTGACCTGGGATTTGAATCGTGGCCTCACTTCCAATAAGCCAACACACTACCTGCTAGGATACGGAGACGTCAGTGACCTGCTTAAATAAAGACTTTGCACTTTAATCCAAGACCCCAGAAAAAATTCAAGAACTGCGTAGAGATCAATTTATGTCATCATTTCTGATGACAAATTTCAGAAATTCGTGGCAAGGGTACATTGACGTTTACGACCTTGCTCTATAGCACTCTTATCTACTTAGTACTTAGTTGGGTTGTTATGGCCAACTATGTATGTACATATGTATTTAAGCAGGTGGAAACACTTGCTTATTCTCTTAATTGAAGACATTTTTGAAATAATACTCTTCTGAATAACAATGAACTTACATTGTACGTCGCAAAATGTTACAAACATCAGCATGAACACAATATAACTTTAAAACGAACACTTGCTTGCTGTAGCGTATAAAAAGCGTGCCTCTGTTACCTTAACTGAGCATAACAAGCATGGGTAACGTCATCATTATCATGTAAATTGTTGTTCTGCTGCGGGGTTTTTTTTGTTTTCTTCTTCATCTTGTTAATACTGCCGCTACTTATGCTATTGTTGTTGTTGTTGTTGCCATTATTATTTCCACTAGACCAAGAAACCGAGAAACCCACTAACTGCTCGCGACCAACACGAGTTTTAATTTCTAAAAACAAAAAAAAAACTTTTCAATACGTTTTGATTGTTTTCTTTTATTGTTGGCTTGTTGTTGTTTTGATTTTCTTCGTAACATCGTGGTTGTTGTTGTTGTTTTAGTTTTATATTCAATTTGATGTTTGTTGTTGTATTTGAATTTAATTGTTGCTCATTTAGTGTTGCTGTCGTCATCTCTTCATTGTATTTGAATTTTAATGTGTGTATGTATGGGTGTGCGTGTGTGTTTCTCTCACTCTCTCTCAATTAAATATTGACAATGACAACGAGTTGTTGTGATAGGTTGGTTACTAAACTACTGTTATGTGGGTGTTTTTGTTTGATTTCTATTTAAACATGCTTTTGAGTCATTTTCTTTGAGTTTCTAATTCTAGGAATTGAGTTGAGCTGTGTCTGGGCCAGCTATTGAGTGGTGTGTGAGAGCGTACTTATATATGTATTTGTGTTTGAAACAATTTTGTTTTTTATTGTTTAATTTCATTGTAAATTGATAAGAAACATTTGAAGAAATTTACTGTTAAACATGCTGTCAATAAATATTGATCCGGCCACACAATTGGTAATGACAGTAGCAATGAATTGATAAGAATTATAATTTTTTTTTTTTGTGCAGAATGATATTTATCGATTGGAGCTTTTAAGATTGAGTTACGAGGGTCGGTTTAATAACGGCATTTGGGTCACTTAAATAAAAGAACAACATTGTCCTTGTCGACAGCGCTCCTCGCGTTAAGTTTGTGTTTGACAGTCATGAATAGCAGAGTACCGTGTGATTTTAGAGGAAAATACGAAAAAGTATTTGTGAAGGAAAACCATATTCTAAACCAAGGCTAAGCTTAAGAAATACGGTAATAACTCTCCTCCAACAATATCAATGATAGTTTACTGAATTTCATTACAAAAACAGACGATGCTGAACATTTTGGATGTACAGTTGGAGTCGTGGGCTGATCGAAGATTTAAATTGCGAAACATTGTGAGAGTCATAGGCAACTTTTAATGATCAGTTGCGTATACAGTGTCTGCCCACAGTAGAGTACAAACACCAGCTTGTGGCAACTCCACAGCAGTGTTTGGCGTTATTCAACTGCCATATGAATGAGTTTTTATGCCGTAACCGTGCACGAAACGTGGACCCACCACAAAACGTTCGAGAGCAAACACTGATTCTTTACAAGTGGTGCAAGCTTTTCACGGAATGTCAAGAAGATAAGAATGCCAACGTTCGCCCTGGACACCCTAGTACATCAATAAACGATGAAAATGTTGAAAAAGTGATGAAAATTGTTATAGAGAATCCTCGGATCTTAACTAGTGAAATGGCTGAGGTTATCGGCAATTTTTTCGGACGTTTAGACATGACAATCCAAAATTGTTGAATTATGCCAAAAAAAAAAAAAACATTCGTGTGTGCCTCGGAATTTGTTGAATTGTTATTCAATATTATTCTTCATACAAAATTTGATGCAACTTCTTTGATACACTTTTTCTCCGTCTTGCCTATGGCTCTTACGTATTATGCCTCTTCCTACCTATGCCTCTACGAGATGCAAAAAAAAAATAAATAATTTATAGTCGAACGGACACAAGCGCGGATATATCTTATCCGGTAAACGACGGCAAGATTCTTTCGAATACGAAGGATTTCATAATTAGTGTCAAGATTGCCGGCCATATTCAATTGTTTTTTTTTAGCTTGCATTCGTCCGTATTCTGTATCGGAAAGCTTTGCTAAAAGTTGATAGAATTGGTTGCATAAGCATTTGAAGAGAAATTTTTTTGGTACGGGATCATGACATTACTAAGGAGCATAGAAAGCCTGAATCAAGACTCTAAAACGTACCCAAATTTCTCTACTTCGCAATTAAAAAATATATGCCTTAAGCTCAGTGTATCAGAGAGAGTGGGGAGATACCTAAAATCACTTCTGTGGCTTCGGTTATGTCCTCATGGATATTCTATTTGGATACTCTACATAATACATACATAATTGGTCATTACAACTCTTCAGTCAGGATTACGACCTAGCTTCTCACACCACCTATGTTGTGTGTGTCAATTTTATACATGAGTGACGGGACCTATTGTTTGAAGTCGACTCCGAACGACAGATTTTTGAGAAACTTTTCATGCCGATTTTATTTACTCTCATAGAATTTTTGCCAGAAATCTGCTGAGAGGAAGTCGCCAAATAAATATTTATTTGTATTTCGCTTTGTTGGAGATGTCTGATCTGGGGTATGTACCGTGACCTCACGTCTAATAAGCAAATGCACTACCTACTACACTGCGGCGACTTCAAGTTTGTGGATATTCTATGTGTGAAGATAAATTCGAATTTTAAAACCAATGACACAAACCCACATTTTTTGCAGCGCCACTTCTTGCCTTTAACAGAGTAAACTTTGCTATTAAGAGAGCACTGTTAACTGTTTAACAGTGGCAATAGTAGATTAGTCTTTTACTTTGCAATTATTGCAGACTATTGGCATAAAATATAATTCTCATTATGATCATTATTATTTGTGCATAAAAGTGTTGAAATGTAATGGATGGTTGGTGTGGACTCAACTCTCAAAATTATTCCAGCTATCCCACTACCACAGTTCGAAAGAAGATCTTTTGGACTACCATTTGTATATAGTCTTCATGGTGTACTATTTCCTATATGTTCCTAAATGGCCACTGATCTTCTAGATAATTTTCAAGCAAAAAAAATTTATATTTTTAAAAACAATTTTCTTAATACCATATCACTTCATATGGGGTTCTGTTGCTGATTATATTCAGAGGACTTGGAACCTTACTTTGCATATAGTGTGGTACTCATAGACCTTGAGTATTTCCCAAAATTAGTTCCTAAACAAGTGGGCTTGATCAGATGAATGCTGTTAAATAGCTAACAGTTCTCTGTTAAGGGCAAATTTTGTTCTGTTAAGAGGAAATTTTGTTCTGTTAACGCCAAATGTGGCGCTGCTAAAATTTATGGATTGCGTCTAGGATTTTCAAATTCGAATTTATTTTCACTTACATAGATATTCTAGTAAGTGTATATGCGGCCTTTAATTTGTTGTTTTAAGTTTTTTTTTTTGGTTTTATTAATTCAGAGCCTATTTACGATTTAAGGTTGAATTAAATTGTTGGTGTTAGGAACGCTTTTTTTTTGTTTGTTTTTGCTTGGTTTTACAAATCATTTTCTAATGATTTTTATTCTTTATATTTGAAATGAAATGAAATAGTGACTCTAACGCCAACTTAAAGAATTATTAAAAAATAAATCTCGTATGTGGGAAGTATTTACGAATAATAAGGAAATTACGTATTAAAACAATAATTTGATGAAATTAAAAATTAAAAATTAAAAATCAAAATCTCAATTCAAATACAATACAGAGTATTAAAATAGAAACAAATAAGATTTTTATTTAATTTTACTTTGGCATGGAACATGATTTAAAATTCGACATGTTGTGATCGTTTCAAATCAATTGCATGTCAGTGGCTTAAGAATTTATTGTGCACTTGACCTCTCAAAACAGTCTCGTAAATGGAAATTTATAGTTTTAGCCTCTGTTTGTTTGTCAGTTTAAATCTTGAAAAATAATTGCTAAAAATCTTTAAAGCTTAAATTATATACGTACTCTAGAGTCTTTAGATCGTATGAAAACACCAGACAGATACGAGATACGAGGTATTAAAGAAACAAAGCAACAAGGTAAGCCAAGAGAGGGAGGGCAGGCAGGAAAAAAAAAATCGAAAAATTACCTTAACAATGAAATTAATCTGTAGATGAATGCCGGCAAGAATAAGCGAATGAATGAATGGATAGAATGAATGGCCATATTTGACACTTTAATAACTTTAACCTTTGCCAGAGGAACTATGAAATAATATATGAACACACTCGCAACATGTATGGGTTATAAATAAATATATTAAATTAAATTAACACTACACAAAAACAACAACAACCACAAGTAAAATTAATAAAGTTTTAAAGATACAATCACGCAATCAAATAAAATCTATGAATTGTTTTTTATTTTTCTTGTCTATTCGTTCATTCTTAATTGCTTTTCTTGTGTTTTCATACACTTGAAACGATGAAGAAAAACATGCAAATTTTAATAAATACGTACAACAACTACTACAACAATAATAATAAATAATAAAACGTTTACGATCTCAACTTAATAACGTAATTGAGTTTTATTTGAATTATGAATTCTTATAGTAATTCGCCAAAAATTGCTTCGAATTGAACAAGAAAAAAAACAACAAAAAAACAAAAAATAAATAAAAGACAAAAATAAATCAACGAAATTAAATCGATTACACCGAGAAAAATATGCATGTGGATTCGAATAACTCGAATCATTTATAAGTATTTTTCCAAATTTATGAATCTGAGTGAGTAGGCTTATGAATCAAACATATTTTGAATAGTATGAGTTTGATGTCAATGTTGTACTTATACTCATTGCAACCTATACTTATAAATCAACGTTGTACTGAGTACGAATGAATCCGAGTAGTTAAATTTCAATATTGTTGAGTCACTTATGTATATTCAAAATTTCATGAGTGCTTATGAGTAGCGAAAAAACGATTCATTGCTGATTTCTGGTATCCACCATTCCATATATGTTTTGTTCGATCTGAATTGTTATTCTATTCCTTTACGGGTTCCAATTTCAGAAAATTCTAGTGGTATTATTACTTTCATTTTCTAACGGCAATTGCTTCTTCTTATTTCAATCGATATGATTTGTTTCTCTCTTCTTAGCTACAGTACACGATCAGAGATCTGCAATAAATATCCAGATAAGATAAGTAGAATCGAATCATTCTTATAATTTCTGATGCTTATACGCATTCATACTTATTTTAATATCTTATGGAACTTCTACTCATATTAAAAGTTTGAAGTTTATCATATTCATACTTAACAACACGTATGATGTTGTTGATTTCGACTCTACATGACTCAACATTTATAAGAATCACAAAATAAGTATGATTCGAGTACAAACAATAAACTACTCATAAAAAGGTTGTGTGTTTGCTCTGCTTGCTGCACTGTCTTTTTCTTTTTTTGCAAATGCAACAACTAAGCCTAAGACTGTAAATTTTGATGAATGATTCGAAGAGTCACTCGAATCATTTATAAGTATTTTTATAAACTTATTAATCTAAATGAGTAGGCTTATGAATCAAACATATGTATTTCGAATGGTATGAGTTTGATGTCAACGTGGTACTCATACTCATTGCAACCTGTACTTATAAATCAACGTTGTAGTGAGTACGAATCAGAATCAGAACAGTTAAATTTCAATATTGTTGACTCACTTATATTTAAAATTTCATGAGTGCTTATGAGTAGCGAAAAAAAACGATTCAATGCATTGCACACGATTAGAAATGGTTTTCGGCCAGAATGCATGTTCTTGGGCAGATATCGCTTCACGGAGTACATGCATTTCAAGTTTCGCAATCGTACAGAGTAAAGGGTTTTATTTTCGCATTGAAGTCGCCGTAGTCTAGTAGGTACAGTGTTGGCTTATTAGTTGTCAGGCCACGGTTCAAATCAAGGACCAGACATATCCTACAAACTGAAAACCGAAATAATATTTCTTCGGGGTCTGCCTTTCAGCAGATTTCTGGCAAAAACTCTGAGAGGTAAATAAAAATTGCCATGAAATAGCATGAGATTAAACTGTAGATTCCGCTACTCATGTATAAAATTAACACACAGCATTAGTGGTGTGAGAAACTAGGTCGTAATCCTGACGGTAAGCTTGAGGAGGGATACTGCAGGTGGCCAAGTGTTGAAGCTGCTTCTGCAACAGATTAGCCTCACCCTTACTTAATATCCCGTTCGTAGATAACAGAATTGCAAGATATCCTCTATGTCGCCTAAGAATTCCGCTGTGTAGTCGCCAACCAGTAGGTAAATATCGTCTGCTTATTTAAAAGCGTTAGCGTTAGACCCTGAAATACTCACGCTGTCGTTCCTCTGACATTATTCTCGCTTCTTTTATGGTTTGAGCCCAGAATTGATGACAGTACACAACATTGTCGAACACTTAACTCTCAACTCTCACTGTTGCACTCATCATTTTGCCATGTTTTATTTCACAAAAGATGTTACGTGATGTGCTTTTTATGAGACGTGCGAGTTTGAAAGGAATTCTCCCGCAATCAAATGTATTCCAAATCATATCTTGGTTTAGCTTTTCGAAGACCTTTTGTACCATAATAAAACATAGGATGTTTATATGGCTGATGGTGGATTAATGGGGTCATAAATTGGTTTTAACCAATTTTTAAAGTTATATGGCTCTATGGGGTCGACTCTTTTTTAATAAAACGCCATTAGTCGTCAGCTCATTAGTATTATTGTAGGCGGATGGAACTTGATGAGTTTAGCCGTTATATGTTTTCCTTAAGACTACTATTTGAAAGTACGACTATTAACCGAGACCATGAGGCTACTGTGTTCTGTCGATAACTGAACTTGTTACTTCTCAGAGGTCACAAGTTATCGTTTACACGTCTTAAGGCACTTGGCGTTATTGTATGTAAGCATCCCTAATAATCTGTACACATTGCTTGTGCGGTGGCTATCTGTCGTTGTTTGGAGGACCAACGTTAAAAAATGTGTATGAAGATAAATTTGAATTTGAAAATTCAAGACGCAATCCATAAATTTTAGCAGCGCCATATTTGGAGTTAACAAAACAAAATTTGCCTAAACAGAGCACTGTTAGCTGTTTAACAGTATCTATATGAACAAGTCCATTTGTTTAGGAACTAATTTTAGGATATACACTAGGTCTATGAGTACCTTACTATATGCAAAGGAAGGTTCCAAGGCCTTGTAATATAATCAGCATTATTGTCACATATAAAGTGGTATGGTATTGAGTGATATGGCTTTGAAAATATAAATTTTTTGCTTGAACATTTTCTTGAAGATCAGTGGCCATTTTGGAACATATAAGAAATAGTACATCATACAGACGATATGCAAATGGTAGTCCAGAGGATCTTCTTTCGAACCGTGGTAGTGGGATAGCTGGAATAAATTTGAGAGTTGAGGTTTTGAATTTTGAAAATAAATCGATAAATAACTAATAATGATCATAATGAGAATTATATTTTATGCCAATAGTCTGCAAAATAGAAGACAAATCTACTATTGCCACTGTTAAACAGTTAACAGTGCTCTGTTAATAGCAAAGTTTACATTGTTAAAGGCTTAAAGTGGCGCTGCTAAAAGTGTGGGTTTGTGTCATTGGTTTTTAAATTCGAATTTATCTTCACACACATCATAAAAAAGAACTTTTGACGATATTCATACACCATAACTATCTGTGTAATATGAGTGATTAGTAATGAAATAAATTCTTCTTTTACTAAATAAGAAAATTTCTTGTCATTCCATTAGGTATACTATAATGCAACTATATTTCTCTTTCTATAGTATTGATAATATTCTGGTAAAATGTTTTTTAGTTGAATTATTTCTTTAAGTGTAGCTATACAAAGCTTCAAGCTTTACTCATGACACCATCATCATTTTTAACAGGCATACGTCATATTTCTTTACAAAGATTTGTTTCTCTCCTATTGTAGTTTGTGCCATTGTTGTGATTCTTTAATGCAATTGTTGTTGTATACATATGTATGTAGGCATGCATGTATATAAGTATCTGTAAGATACGTGTTAAAATTAAGGCATAAAGACAAGAGAGCTGGCTGGCTGGTATGATTAAATCATTAAATCGCTTTCTGGCGATGCTATTTTTTTGGTTCTTTTTTACTTTCAATTCTTTAAAAATTGTGATGACGATGGTTTGTTAAAAACCTATGAAAAAAATGGCAATTGCTATAATAAAACAATAATAATAACAATAACGATAATAATAAATAAAATAACAACAACAACAACAACGACGACAACAAATAACGTTCACTAATGACAGTTTAACTCTTTAACTTAAGCTTCATAGTACAAGTACAAGTACTGGCTCTGGTATACAATGATGAACACAACGGCATTAACGGTTTGTTTCAGTTTTAAATTGCAACAAATTTACTATTTAAAGTCTCTCTCTATATGTGTATGTATGTAAGTCTATGTAAGTGTATGTATGCAGTATAGTTTTTTTTTTAGAGATTAATTGTAAGCATTTTGTCAAATAAGGCAATAAACAATACAACCTGGTTGAGTTTTCACAACGTTTACACATTGTGACGACGCCAAAAGGAAGGCTGTGCCAATATTAGACTCCATATATGGTGACCTTCCAAAGTTACTACGGTTCTCGTAGTAGTAAATAACAACAACCTCAACAAAAACAACTACTTGCTGGCAGCAATAGCAACAGAAAGAGTATCTAGACGTAGTAGTTCATATTTGTATCAGTAGTACACATAGTAGTTATCGTTATCGTAGTATGGAGACAAGCTAATGCTATCGATTATAGCACGGGTAAAAACGAACTGGTTTTAGTTTGTAGTTCGACTATTTGGCTGTTTGAATGTGTTTGTATTTGCCTTTTTGCAGGGCGTATATGTTACATGAGTTGTCGTCATAGTCGTTGTCATTGTGGTTGTTGTCCACGTTTTTGTTGCCTTTGTGACCGATGTGTGCTGTGTTTAGGCTATAAAATATTTACCAAATAGGGTCAACCGTTTACCGATGCCATTTATTTATCTTTTCATTCACTCTTTCTCTCTCTCTCTCTCTCTGTCTCTCTCTCTACTTCGCCTTCATTTGATGACGATTATTCATAACAATTGCTGTGATGATGCTGATGGCAATGATGATGATGCTGGTACTGAGCTAGTGAAGGCTAAATATGCTGTGGGGAAATATAGAATGCGGTTGTATAATTGATTTTTTTATTGTTTAATTGCAATAGCAATAGCAATAACAATAATAATAACAAATAATATTTATTTAAATAATTATTATTGCCTGAGAGTATTTAAATCATTGCCATACAGTGAATTTCTTTCATTTCGTTTCGTTTCGCTCTTTGCATTTTTAATTTAAATGACATTTATACCTTTATTAATATGGTTTAAATAATCAGGTATTACCATCATACATACATACATGCATAGCATGCATACATACGTTATAATTAATAATTTTTCTTATTGTATTTGTTGTTGTATTTAATCTTAACTGTTGTGAAATTTATCATTAATTTTTATTGTTTGCATCAGCAGCAGCAATAGCAATAGCAATAGCAACAGCAACAGAACACATTGGCAACATTATCAATACATATATCATTTTGTACCTCTTGTTGATGTTGTTGTTGTTGTTGTTGCTGTTATTATTATTATTATTGCTGTTGACAATATTTAATATCGTTGAGAACACAACCGATATTGAAAAATAAAAATAAAAACAAAAAAAAAAGAAAATAAGCATCACACAAGAGAAAAGACTATCAATGTGATAAATATCCATCATATTTTCCATTATATTGCTGATGTCTTGATAAACATATCGACGCCTCCGTTCTATAACATTCTAAGTTGAAAAAGTGTGTTTTGAGTTATGAGCTCTCAAAGTTTTCACGCGATATACGACTATATGTCTATTTTAAGGAGATTTTTCCCTATAACTTCGGAACGGATCGGCGCATCTTAACCAAATTTTGAAAATATTTAAGTTAGAGAACGTAGAATTTTAAATGTAAGAACATTAAAAACGTTAATGAATGGAGGCGTCGATATATATTTGCAACAGTTGTATTCCTATATTGTATGTTTATTCCATTATTTGTTTATTGCCGTGCATTGCATTGCACATACACGGCATACATAAATGTCATTAACGACTTTTAAACATCACTTTTGTTGATATTGAGTTTCACAATTAAAAATTTTCCCATCAGTTTATAACGTTAAAAAAGCAAAGATTTTTCTCATTAATAAAGGAAATTCATTAGTTTTGAAATTAATAACTCTGACGGTGTTTATGCTACATTTTTGGCAACGGGTGCTTATTCAGTTTACATATGTACATAACATACATAATTGGTCATTACAACCCTTTAGTCAGGATTACGACCTAGTTTCTCAAACCACTTATATTGTGTGCATTAATTTTATACATGAGTGGCTGGGGACCTACAGTTTAAAGTCGACTCCGAACGACAGATATTTGAGAAACTTTTCATGGCAATTTAATTTACACCCACAGAGATTTTGCCACAAATCTGCTGAGAGGAAGTCGCCGGGGAAATATTTTTTCATATTTCATTCAGTTGGAAATGCCTGACCTGGGATTTGAACCGGGGCTTATTCAGTTTAAACGTCGAAAACACGATCTGTATGGAATTCAGATGCAACATATTCAACTTGTGCGTAAAATCAGTCCTTTTACGATACTCATGTACTCAATAGTCATTATCTGCGAGGCATATTGAAATCTGAAAGAAATTTTCAAATATTTTATTTAAATATGTGTGAAGATAAATTCGAATTTAAAAACCAAAGACGCAAACCCACACTTTTAGCAGCACCACTACTTGCCTCTAACAGGGTAAACTTTGCTTTTAACAGAGCACTGTTAAGTGTTTGACAGTGGCAATAGTAGATTTGTCTGCTATTTTTCAATTATTGCAGACTATTGGCAAAAAATATAATTCTTATTATGATCATTATTAGTTGTGAACAAAAGTGTTGAAATGTAAAGGGTGATTGGTGTGGAGTCAACTGTAAAAATTATTCCCGATATCCCATTACTACGGTTCGAAAGAGGACCCTCTGCACTACCATTTGCATATAGTCTGTATGGTGTATTATTTCTTATATGTTCCAAAATGGCCACTGATCTTCTAGAGAATTTTCAAGCAAAAAATTGATATTTTCAAAGCCAATTTTCTCAGTAGCATACCACTTCATATGTGTGACTATATTGCTTATTATATTGAGAGGCCTTTGAACCTTCCTGTGCATATAGTATGGTACTCAGCCACCTAGAATATTGCCCAAAATTAGCTCCTAAACAAGTGAGCTTGTTCAGATGGATGCTTTTAAACAGCTAACAGAGCTCTGTTAAGGGGAAAATTTTGTTCTGTTAAGAGAAAATTTTGCTCTAAATGTGGCGTTGCTAAAATTTATGGATTGCGTCTTGGATTTTCAAATATGAATTTATCTTCACACACATCTTATTTAATTGGTTATGACAACCCTTCTGTCAGGATTACCACCTAGCTTCTCTCACCACTTATGTAAAGTGTGTTAATTTTATCCTCAAATTTTTAACAGTTTGAGCTGAGTTTTAGTGTTTGCCAAGAGTAGCTACTAGACGAACTGATTACATACATACATACATATATAATGCTTTAAAAAAAAAAAACTACTGAATACTTTCTCAAATTTCGTTTTTTATTTGAAAGTACAATCCTTCCGGTTAATAACGGAAAATAAATTCATTCAAACGGCTGTCTCGGCTAGCCATGCAGTAGCCTACACGATCGGTCCAATTTTTAAGCACATTATCGATTATGTGCAGCTGTATTTAACCAATGGCTTCACGAATATTGTCCTTTAAAGCGTCAATTGTCTCTGGCTTGTCGACGTAACACTTATCTTTGACGGCACCCCACAAATAATAGTCCAACGGTGTCAAATCGCAGCTCCGAGGTGGCTAAATGACATCAGCTCTGCGGCTGATAATGCGATCTTCAAAAACAGGGCGCAAAACATCGAGTGTAGCTTCGGCTGTGTGGCACGTAGCGCCGTCCTGTTGAAACCAAATGTTGCCAATATCCGCCTCTTCAAGTTTTGTGAACTAGAATTAGTTCAACATGGCCCAATAACGATCGCCATTGACTGTAACGGCCACTCTTTGCTCATTTTCGAAGAAAAATGTCCCAATTATGCCTCTGGACTAAAATCCGCACCAAACAGTGACTCGTTTTGGGTGCGTCGGCTTTTCAATGTATGTGTGCGGGTTTTCTGTGCCCCAAATGCGACAATTTTGCTTGTTTACATACCCTCCAAGATCAAAATGAGCTTCATCTGAAAAGATGATTTTTTATTTCCAAAATCGGCATCTTCTGGTGTAGGCTACTGCATGGCCAGCCGAATTTGAATGAAATTATTTTCCATTATTAACCGGAAGGATTGTACTTCCAAATAAAAAAAGAAATTTGAGAAAATATTCAGTAGTTATTTTTTTAAAGCATTTTCAAAAAAAAGAGTTATTTGGCGGACCCTTTACATCACATAATTGGTCATAACAACCCTCTAGTCAGGATAACTTCTCACAGCCTTTATTTTGTCTGTGTTAATTTTTATACATGAGAGGCGGGACCTACAGTTTCAAGTCAATTCCGAACGACAGATTTCTTTGAGAAACTTTTCATGGGAATTTTATTTCATTCTCAGAGTTTTTGTTAGAAATCTGCTGAGAGGAAGTTGCCAAAGAAATATTTTTTCATTTTGTTGGAGATGTCTGACTTGGGGTTTGAACCTAGGCCTCACGCCTAATAAACCAACACACTATCTACTAGACTACGGCGACTCATAACCAACTGATTAAAACCTATTATGTATATAAGTCTTCTGGACTATTTAGTGAGAAAATATCTCTTGTAGCTGAATTATTTAACATATGCTGTCACAATGTCATCACTATCGTTGACATCTATTGTTCTTTCTCTCATTGTGATGTCCATGGAAGACATGAAATGGCCGTATCTGTATTGGCATTGAAGGCATTTGTTTAAATATTTACACATTCAAACATATTTACGCTTTTATGTTCAGGTTTTTAAATGTAAGTTGGCTTATTACATATAATCAACACAAAAGTTTACATATCTCTCTATGAACTACTGGCTATTTAACAGCGATAACACCAATACCAAAGACAATAAACGAATCCAATAAATTAATCGAATTTAACCAAAGCAAAAGGACCCAGGGATGCAGGAAGCGAGAGAGAGAGAAAGCAGACAAGTGAACCTTGATGCTGTTATCATGTGCAGATGATATTCGTTTATTGAATGCCTGAAGCGTAATTAATCGATGCATTTTAATTACCTTCACTGTACAAACATATTAAACGAATAAATAAAAGAAAAATGAAAACAAAAGCGAAATCAATAATGAAATATTGCATACCACAATTGTTTTTAACATTGTAGTGTTCTTGTTGCAATTTTTGCTGCTGTTGTTGTTGTTAGTGCTGTTGCATATTATGCTGATGTTGTTGGTGTCGTCATCAAGTGATCAATGGATTTATTAACGAAAATTAATCATGCAAACTGTCTGTGCATTATTCCCGACTTAAACACAATAAACTCTTCACTTCACAGTACGTACTCGTACAATAGATGTGATGGGCCAGTTGATTCTGCTCAATTCTGCTTGTATTGTTGATATACAAGCAAACAACAGGCAGACAGACAGACGGACAGACAGACAGTCAGACAGACAGACAGCTAGACCATAAAGAGTCAATCATAAAAAGTGCGCCACGGCAAATTTGTTTAATTAAAATAAAAAAAAATTTTTTAAATCATCCGTAAGAAGTTAATTTTTTTTTCATAAAATTTACAAAAAAAAAAATTTCTTTTTTCTTGTTGTTACTTTAAATGTTGCTGCCGTTGCATTATCTATAATGTTGTTGACTGGCATTATTATCTGCCATATAAAGAGTTGTAATGTGTTGAATTGTTTATTTTTTTATGGGTTTTTTTTAACAATTTTTTTTCTAGATTTTACACTCCATTTAATTTCTTTTGGTCGATGACTTCCGTTGATATGAAATTGAGTGACTGAGTTAGTGAGTGCATGCAGATTGAGTGTACATATCGGAAGGGATTACAGAGCCTTTTAAAAGGCCATGGTAATGATTAGCTATTTTCCATTTTTTAGGGACATAAAGAAATTGAAATGAGAGAATACAACCGCGACAGGAACTCGTATAAAATTGCAATCTTCTTAGTGGGAATTATTCATCTTTGCTTTTAAAATATATTCCGAATAGAAGACTTGTTGTAAGTGATATCAGCTGTTATAGAAAGATGGTGGCTTCGCTTGATAATCCTTTAAACATAAACATCTTTGTTAGGTTAGGTTAGGTCGGAGTGGTAGCTCTGATATCACAAAGCTCACTTGAGTACGCCTAGCGACCCGTTCCATCAAAATCCATCAAGTTCCATCAAAATCAGGGAAGAGGAAGAAGTTGGTCAAAGCAAGGGCTGCACATCAAAAGCACGACTACCCTACACTGGAAAACTAGCCAGAAAGTTTGATAAACGAATTTATATCCTTGATATCAATAGATGTCAGCTCCGTCAAGCTGACAAGGAATGGAGAGCCAAATAACTTATATCTACACCTAGCAAGAGACGGGCACTGACAAAGAAAGCGGATCGGCATCCACGGCAGAAGTCGTTAAATGGGGGCCTCATTCTCTTCGCGTGTCTACCCATAACGCAATGATCTGTAAGCACGGCCACTATGGTTCAGATGACACCACGACCAAGACCAAGTAATTGGTTGGTACGCCTTCTATCCATATACATAAATATTTTATAATAACAACATTGCAAGACCTCCTTTCTTAAGACAGGATGAAAGGATCAATGAAAACCGCAATACAGACGACTACTTTGAGAAATATAGTTCAAGAATTCGCCTTAGTCAAGTAGTTAGGTAGTGTGGACATCTCAATCGCAACGAAGTATAAAAAAAATATTTCAACGGCGTCTTCCTCTCAACAGATTTCTGACAAGAAATCTGAGAATAAATCAAAAGTTTCTCAAAAAATCTGTCGTTCAGAGGCGACTTTATACTGTCAACAGACTTCTAGAAAAATATCTGAGAATATTTCAAATTGTCATGAAAAGTTTCTCGCAAAATCTGTCGTTCGGAGGCGACTTTAAACTGTAGCTCCCCGCTACTCATGAATAGGTGGCATCCAAAATAATGCGTCCTTCCACTCATTGTTACTTGTAGTTGAGAAAATAGACACCCTTACTCAGCTGCTCACAAAAGTAGAGAGGGCCGCGAAAAAATTAAACCAGATTTTCAGATTTCCGGCAAAAACTCTGTGGGAGTAAATTCAATTGCCATGAAAAAGTTTTTCAAAAAACTGTCGTTCAGAGGCGACTTTAAACTCATGTATAAAATCAACACACTGCTTACATAAGTACTTACTTTAAGACATTTTACATAAGTGGTGAAGTCGCCGTAGTCTAGTAGGTAGTGTGTTGGCTTATTAGACGTAAAGCCAGGGTTCGAGCCCCAGGCCAGACATCAAGACAAAATCCAAAAATTATTTCTTCGGCGACTTCCTCTCAGCAGATTTCTGGCAAAAACTCTGAGAGTAAATAAAACTGCCATGAAAAAGTTTTTCAAAAATCTGTCGTTCGGAATCGACTTTAAACTGTAGCTCCCACCACTCATGTATAAAAATTAACACACACAACATAAGTGGTGTGAGAAACTAGGACGTTGTACAATGGGTCAATTCGACCTTCGGGTACTTTACTTGTCTTAATTGTCAAGGTTGTAACCTAACTTAACCTACATAAGTGGCGTGAGAAGCTAGGTTGTAGTCCTGACTGAAGGGTTGTAATAACCAATTATGTATGTATGTATGTATATATCACAGTCATCTTTAAGTAGAAAACCATATTTGTCAGGATTTTATACTTCCCCTTTAAAAAGTAAAACTTACGGGACCTGCAAGCTAAGGGCCTGGTAATTTTTACTGCCAGGTTTTCTTTTTTTCTGTTTTCTTTTTGACGCAATGAATACAATCTGTAACATTTTTATGACTCTTAATAGTCGATTTTATTTTATAAATATTCAACACGGAAACAGTAAAAAAAAGAACTTATTGAACGACAAACTATTTGAACATTTTGACACACACACACATACACTTGAAACCAACAATAATAGAGATACGTACTTATGAAAAGTTAATGGTCCTGTCGTATATATTTAATAGAAAACAAATTGTCAATCAGTTTTTTTTTCCTTTTGTTTTTCTGTTCTGTTTTGATGGTGAAATGAATTTGTTTGAATTTTCCACACATTAACTTCGGTATTTGACATGAAAATGTGATGAAAATGTGGCAGCAAATATAATCATACACACACACACAAACTAATGTACGGGCAGTATTTAAAGTTCTTATAGAAAAAATGGGAGCAGTTTTTTAAAATTCGTTTCTTTTTATTACTACACACACTGTACATGTTAAATGAATATTTTTATCTCGAAATGCTGTAAGCAAAGGAAGAGTAAAATGTTTCAATTTTTTATACAATATTTCTGCATATTTTATGAAAATTGTTTTTCATTGCTTTTTAATGAAAAATATTTTAAAAGTTTAATTCTTTTCTGATTAATTGAATTGCTTTCCTCTGTAATCAGTTCAGTTGGCAATAGCAATGCTAATGTTATAATGTTGGGCCGTTGTAAGGCCTTAAAATTGTTGAAATTACAAAAAATCAAATCAAAACCAAGTTGAAGTAGAGATGTCAATTCAAATCGAATCTTATTTTCTTATTCTTATTAATCGTGTAGTTTTCATGAAGCAGACTTAGGGAATCATACAACTTATTAATGCAAACTTATTTTAATTTTCTTTAACTGAAGCTGTTAGAGTGTTACAGGCACTAATCGCAACTACAATTTTCCTTCAGATTTTCTTTTCCTTATGAAAACAGCCTTCTTTTAACTCAATTTGTGGACGATCTCTTCTCTTATTTAAGGTTTTAAATCGGTGAGAGATAATTGATTTAAAGATTAATGCCATAGAAAATTCTAAGCGGCTCAAACTCCTCTTTATTGGTTCAAACTGGGCACTGGGCACATATCTTGCAATGGCTTTGTCACCTTTCCCGATAATACCTTTAATGAATGATTAAAAAGATCTCAAACGTATCATTTAAATTTTAAATTCAACATTCGCTTCATAGACGGCAAATTTACACTGATTTTCAAAATGTATCAATACAAAGTTTGTATGCAATTCTACTACGGTATATAAATTTTGCAGATATGCAAAGTAACCAAACAATGCATCAACTATAAATCCGATGCCTGTTTGCTTTTTGACTGCGTTAAAAATACACATTGACGATGTTTTGAAATAGTATACATTGTAAAAATTTTGTAAAGCGGCTTTATGAAACACGATACTTTGTTCAAACACAAAGCAACTAACATTTTGGAAGTCAGCCTTAGTGAATGCACTGATGGATTGATCTTCAAGTATCCAAGGAAAACATAGTGTGGGCTGGCCTCACAGTACCTCATTCGATTGGATCAATTTTCGTATCTCGGTAATGGCATTATGAATGTTGATCTTCATATGCTCAATTGTCCCTGATTTGACACTTTTCTTTAACGGCGCCCCACAAAATAGCCCAACGGTGTCAAATCACAGCTTCTTGGTGGCAAATTGACATCACCACTGCGGCTAATTAAATGGCCATCAAACGTTTGACGCAATAAATCGATTGTGGCATGAGATGTGTGGCAAGTTGCACCATCCTGTTGAAACCAAACATCGTTCACAACAATACCATGAAGAGCGGGTACAAAAAAATCGGTTATCATGGTGAATCAGGTGCCTCCATTGACGGTAATGGTTGCGTCGTCCTCATTTCCAAAGAAATATGCGGCCAATGATGCCCCCGCTTCTCTAGCCGCACCAAACCGTCACTCGTAATGGGTGCACTGGCTTCTGTAAGACTACGTGTGGGTTTTCTGAGCCCCAAATACGGCAGTTTTGTTTATTAACGTACTCACCAAGATGAAAATGAAATTTTTCTGAACAGATGATTTTTTTTGGCAAAATCGACATCATGCAGTTTCTTTTTGACCCAATAAATCCCTACGTTGCTCAAGTGTTAATCGATTCATTACGTTCAGTGGAGATATTACACTGAATTTTGTGACAGAATAAAATGTCATATGTATTGTCAGATTCGAAATAACCGATGGTTCAAATTTAAACCGATAGATGGCCCACCCTATATATACCACGATTTATGAATGCAAAGAGTTATTGGATCACAACGATAAAGATATAGTTTATAATAATAATAATAACAAGAAAATAAAGAAACCTTGTTCCCTGAAAATCATTTGTTCTGTTTATCACCTAAATTTTTGCCGCTCCTAATTTCGGGGAATCCGAAGAAATCTGTAAAGACAAAATTGTTCCTTTATTGAATTATTCTAAAGAAATTCTTCTCCAAGTTCATTACTAACCACCCCGGAATTACATACATACATAATTTGTCATTACAACCCTTTAGTCAGGATTACGGCCTAGTTTCTCCCACCACTCATGTTGTGTGTGTTAATTTTTATACATGAGTGGCGGGTCCTACAGTTTAAAGTCGACTCCGAACGACAGATTTTTGAGAAACTTTTCATGGCAATTTTTATTTTCTCTCAGAGTTTTTGCCAGAAATCTGCTGAGAGGAAGTCGCTGAGGAAATATTTTTCATATCTTGTTTTGATGGCTAACCTGGGGTTTGAACTGTGGCTTTACGTTTAATAAATCAATACACTACCTACTAGACTACGGCAACAGTTGGATAACGCCTCTAAAAATCACACTTAAGGCTAATCAAGGGTACATGATACATTAACCAAAATCCGATAGTCGTAGCCGAAAAACCCAAAAAAGTTTCTATAACAGGTGGATCAGGTTTCCAGCTAGAAAACCGATTAAACTTGTGGAAAATAATACATATATGTACGTTACATAGGGCAACTGCCTTCAAATATACTTATACTTTAAAGTATGTCTGGTTTGGAAATTTCAGATGAAACTATTTGAAGTATATTGACCATATTGGCAGAAACTGAGAAAAGCTGTATTGTGTTATAAAGCACAGCTATGGAGAACTGCCTTAGCTTTAAGCATAGAACAAAAACAAGAGCATCTGTAAAGGTAAAATACAGGCTTAAAGATCCAAATTTGTTTAACAAACAAAGAGGTACTGTAGCACATATCACCCTATCTCCACAAATGTCTACAATCATTCAAAATCAAAAAGAATTTGACGTGTTACGTAGTAACTGTATCTTAGTTATGATGATTGGGATTTTTATAATCTTTAAGACGATGACACAGTCTCAAGTGTTCCCATATCAATCACTTTTTTCCATTAATTGCTGTTCCTTTTGAAACTGCGCCCAATGTTTCCAAATTAAGACCATAATTTATTCAATTAAAATTTTCTTAATTGTTTAAGGAAAACTAATGGAAATCAACTAAAAATAGGTGCGTTTTACTTTCTTTACAAAAATAAATTCTTTACATACATATTTTGTGTGTGAATTTCAATTTAAAAATCATTTTTCATTTGAAGCCAATCACTGGCATTTCTTAAATTCCAAATAAAAGTTTATTTTTCTCGAAAAGTTTTCTGTTTTTTGTTTTGTTTTTTCAAAAATCATTGAAGCAAAACCCGGAGACACTCTTAAGAAATGACGCGTAGAAAAGGAAAAGAATTGAAATTGAAAAACGATCTCCGAGTCGCGGATGTCATCATCATTGGTTTGGCGTGGTTTGGTTTGGCTTGGTTTAATCAAAAATTATTAACGAACTTTTTTTATTTTCTTTCAATTTTGTTTTTCAAAAATTTATTTTTTGTGGAGGTTTGTCACAAATCAATAAACAATTTATTTAATTTAATCATTCGTTTAAAAACAATAAAAAAAAAACAGAACGAAAATCGAAGCAAACATGAATGTTGGAAGCGTGGGTCTTGCAGCAATAAAATTTTAAAGAAAAAATAATTTTTTAAATTAATTTCAGTAAAAGAAGTAAAAACATGATAAAACAAACACTCTCACACATTTGAAAAACAATAGAAACAAACAATCTATGCCAATGATTTACAAAAAAAAAAAAACACGACAAAAAAAAGAACAAAGTAATGAAGCGTAATTCCATTACAGTTTTGAACAAATTAATCAACGATAAAATTTTATTTGGAAACGAAAAAGAAAAAACTAAGAAGGTGGACTGGATTTTAATTGAAAACCTCAATAAAACACAATTAAAAAATAAAAATTAAAAAAAATTCATGTCTTTTCTTCTATACAAACAAAAAAAATTCTATAAAGAATGAAATAATTTGTCTGCAGAATACAAGACATATACACTGCTTAACAAAAAACCGTATTTAACTTTATGCCGAATTCTAACACAATAAAAATATCGTCCAAATCAAATTCAAATTGATTTATAAAATGTAAGGCCAAGGTCCAAACCGCAGATCAGACGTCTCCAACAAAAGACGTCTCTCCGCAGATTTCTTGCAAAAACTCTGAGCGGAAATAAAATTGTCATGAAAAAGTTTCTCAAAAAAATCTGTCTTTCGGAGTCGAATTTAAACTGTAGGTCCCCCGCCACTACTATATAAACTTAACTCACACAACATAACTAGTGTGAGGAACTAAGACGTTGTACAATGGGCCAATTCGATCTCCGACTACTGTACTTGTCTTAATTGTCAAGTACACGTCCTCTACCCTAACCTAACCTAAAAAAACAAAATACAATAAGAACATTTCTCGGCGCCTTTTTTGCTACATCAATTGCTATAAAACCATTATGAAAAGTGAAGCAATTTTTGATTTTAATTCTTGTATATACGCCCATATATCTACAAAGTTTTCATAAACACTCATGGAATGGTTTGTTGTTGATAGCATAGTGTGTGATCGTGTTTATGGTATAATTTGGGCTTATCACTTCTGATCGTACCAATCTGTGAAGCATGAACAATAAAGACGTCTGCAGCAAGTCCCATTTTTCCACAATATCCATCATCTGTCATCTTACCCAGGCACTGTTAACATAGGGTATATATGAAGCCCGATATCTCAAGTTCCAAAATTATTTGGGATATACGACTTATTGGGTTTTATTAGGGACACCTTAGGCTACAATTTGTATATAGTGGGATATCTGCAGCACGTCCCTGATATCGTATATTTGGTTGATTTCTTCCTTGACTATTTTTCGTATTTTCTGTTAACCACTTAACATTGCTCTGTTAACTCTAACATTAGCTCTGTTAAAAATTTTGATTTTTTGTCTTTGCTAGTTAAATTTGAATTTAACTTCACACACATGCCACTCATGTATAAAATTAACACACATAACATGAGTGGCGTGAGAAGCTATATCGTAATCCTGACTGAAAGGTTGCAATGACCAATTATGTATGTATGTATGTATGTATGTATCCATCTGTACTTTCTGAATATTAATTATTTTTAAAAATAACTTTATAGATGCCCGAAATTTTCTGTTCCTATCTCAACGTTGGCGTGAGTTGTTAACGTTCTGTGACGTACAGGTTTATATACGTTATGTATCACTTATATTTTACTTTCGTTACTTAGATTAGGCTCTTTGATTCTTTTTTTATATGCGCAAAGGACTGTTCGAATATATAAATACTTATGCGTGCAAAAACTGATTACGAAAGCTGCACGTCATTGTTGCAAAATTGAAATTTTAAAATGGTACTGAACTATAACTGAAAGAGTACTTTTTCGTATCAAATAGTACTTAAAAAAAAAAAAAATACATGCATACATAATAGGTCATTACAACCAATCAATCAGGAAGGTGGGGTGTATTAATTAAATTAATTTGGGTGTGTTAATTTTATACATGAGTGGCGGGACCTATAGTTTAAAATCGACTCCGAACAACAGATTTTTAAGAAATTTTCTCATGGCAATTTTATTCACTCTCAGAGTTTTTGACAGAATGAGGTCGCCGAAGGAATATATTTTTCATTTTTCGTTTTGTTGGCGATGTGTGACATTGGGTTAGAAGCGTGGGCTCACATTTAGTAAGCCAACACACTACCTACTAGACTATTTATTTATTTATATTTAAAACACATACGGAACGGAACCCAACGACTTATATGTGTTCCTCACATACAAAACAAAAGTAACTGATTCAGAACGTAACAAAACGTAAAAGCATCGTTTAGTCAAACGTCGACGGAACGTAATGGAACATACGTTCGTTTTCAGCATATGAAGAGCAATGTAAATGCTCACCGAATTTACATTACGGTTCGGTAAGCGTTCTTATTGCTTTTTGTATTCTAAAAACGAACGTACATTCTGTGGACGTTTGGCTAACCGGGACTAAAGACCAATTCTACATTCAGCATTACGTTGCTAATGCATTAATAGTTGAAAAACGCAAGACATGAAATATGTAATAATAAAAAAGTACTGAAAGCGTCGCGGGGGTACTGCGGTATTTTTGAAATGGAAAAGTACTGAGAAAAGTACCAAAGTACTGAATTTTTCAACACTGCTACACGTATGCGAAAACTACACGTGTGTGAAACTGTAATAAAATATTCGTAACAGAGAGCATCCACCTACATGAGATAAGAAATGCATTTCATTTCTGGTGGTGGAATTTAAAAATCTCACCATTTTTTTAAAACACCTCGCTCCCTCAATGCATTGAATATTTGGGTTAATTCAGTTAGCCAAACTTCTTTCCGCACTTTCAATGAATACATGAAACGAAAGAACAAAAATTCAAATTTCAATTTACATGGCCCGACCACTTTCAGTCTTTTGCGTTACGCTTTTCCATCAAAATATTGATGCACTTTCAAAGTAAATATATTTCAGCATAAATATTGGGTCCCCCCGCCCAAAAAAAAAGAAAATAAAAATTCATAAAGAAATTCATAAAGAAATTGCTTTTTCCGGCCTGCATTCATTTATTTTCTACTGCTGCTCCTCAATTAAAAAAATAGGTTTTAAAGAAATCATTTCTTCTTTATTGTATTCAGTTATAGTTGTTGTTGTTGCTGATTTTTTTTTTTTGGTTGTTTAACAATGGACATGTCACACACTACAGTGTGATATTTGCACCTAAAAATGGTTTTCTTGTCTCGACACGCGTTCCCTTTATCATATGGTCCGCTAAACAAATACACTGGACGACGGACAGACTGCATGCGACACATGCACATCCTTAAATGGATGTGGTGGTGGATAAAAAAAACAAAAACGATTGCAAATGAAAAAAGAGAAGCGCGTGTGAGTGCCCCACAAGTAAGTAAGTGATGCGAGTGTTTTGACTCTTCTTTGGGTGCGTTTTTTTGTTTGTTTTTGTAGCAAGGCGCGCTCGTGTGTTGCTGTTAATTTTTTCGTTGTTCAGGCTGTTGCATTTGAGTGCTGCCGCTTGCCGCTGCCAGTGTTATTGCAAGGTAATACAATAACAACATTGGCGGATGCACACAACACCAACAATTGCAACAGCAACACTAAGGTCCACATTGTTATAAGCAATTAGCGCATATGTTGACGTATAATCAACTATACATACGTAGTAGTGTGTTGGATTTTTGGCCCTCTTTTGTGTTGTTTTGTTTTGTTTTTGCTGGATGTGATTGTTTTGCGTTATATTTTGTGGGGCACACAATAACAATAGCGTTCAGGGAAAAGACACAATAAAAATGAACGAAACGAAACGATGCGCAAACATAAAAGCCAGGATTGTTGGCCCTTTTTTCGCGTTCGGTTTACTTTTCTTTGGTTGATTGTTGTTGTATTTGTTGTTGTTTAACTCCTGTTGTGCAAATTGTAATCCAAACAAATTTTTTGGTTGTTACAACTGCAAATTTGTTGTGGCAATTAAGTGGGCGCATGTTTGTCTTGCCCAAAAAAAAAGAAAAAACTTTGAAAAACAAGCGGCAGATGAAAGGCCAAACGTTTTAAGGATTTATTAAACGCCATTAACACTCTTATCAGAGATGGGTAACGCATTTAAAAATTTCTTTTCTTCGAAGCTGAAAACTAATTCTCACAATTTCCTTAAACTTTGGCAATATTTTATGGCTTGAATGTGTACAGAAAATAAAATGAACATCAGTTTTGTTTTTTCTTAATCGAAATTTAGTTGGTTTTTTGAAAGCTGTTGATTAGTCTCTTAACAACTGATGCCCCTTCCTTATGAAAAGAATTTTTAAAACATATACTCGTACTGCCCTTATGTTTTAGCAGTTGTATGCAGACAAGCATTAAGAAGGTTGTATGAAATGTTTCGTAAACACTTTCCATTACGAGATTTTCCAAAAAAGAGTATTTGTTAGAATACTAGGCTAATTTTAGGTAACGCAAGGCTAATATTAGCCTTGAGTGTAGGGCTGCCCCGAAGGTGCTTCGAAGTCTACTATATTTTAATTGTCTGAACTGCGAAAAGGTTGAATTTGTTTCTTAAAGGCAACAGAAGTCCCCTAAAGCCAATTAAATTAAAGATGTGCTCCATTTAACCTGGACAGAGAGTACAGAGGATGGGATATAGTAAAACATTGGGATAGTCAGACCATTATTCGAACCCTTATTTGTGCAAGTTACTGTGAGCAGGCTACCCTTTGGCTCTCAGGTAATATGAGAAGTCTGGCTAAGGAGCAGGTAGGCCAAGACTGGAGTTTCCAAACTGCTGAAGGCATGGGAACAGGAGTTTAGTAAGTTAATGTGAGCAAGCTGGCAGAGGAAATAAGGCCACCCTTTGACTCCCTGGTCATATGAAAAGTCTGGCCAAGGAGCAGGCAGGCCAATAATGGAGCTTCCAAACTGCTGAAGGCATGGGAAGGGTTTGAAACGATCTAAACTTATGTTAGGCGAAAGGAAATTTGAGTTTTGCATCGGACTATATCGGAGAAACAGCCAAAGGACAGAAATCGTCTTTCTTGTAAGATCAAAACTCATTTCTTCAGGCATCACTTGAAATCCTACACCAGATACTGTGATGAGAAAAATGAATTACCACAACATATTTGCACTTTAAGAAGTCGCCGTGATCTAGTAGGCAGTGTGTTGGCTTATTAGATGAAAGGCCACGGTTCAAAACCCAGGTTAGAAAAAAAAAACATTTCTTCGATGACTTTCTCTCAGCAAATTTCTGGCTCAAACTACTCTCACAGTATCTCACATATGTATAATTGGTCATTACAACCTTCAGTCAGGATTATGAACCTAGTTTCTCACACCGCTCATGTTGTGTGCGTTAATTTTATCCATAAGTGGCGGGACCTACAGTTTAAAGTCGACTCCGAATGATTTTTGGAGAAGCTTTTCATAGCAATTTTTTATTTACTCTCCGATTTTATGCCTGGAAGTCGGCGAAGAAATGTATTTTCGTATTTCATTTTGTTCGAGATGTCTGACCTGGGGTTTGACCCTTGGCCTCACGTCTAATAAGCCTACTAGACTATGGCGATTACGGCAACTTCATTCATTCTATAAAAGTTATCTTTTAACACGATCTACGTACTTGTGATTGCCTATGGCTTCTATTGTTGCCTTAAATCCTTTTCAGTAGAACTCAGTCACCTCCTCGATAGTCCTAAAGGTTTACCACCTTGTCAAGTTGCAACACTAATAGCAACAGCTACAGTAACAACAAAAATAATGTTTTTTTGTGTTCATGCAAAACAAATTGAAAAATCTTTATGATGAGAACATAAAACATGAAAATTTTTTGTTCGTTTTTATTTGTTGTAGCAAGTTGCAGCAGCAATTCCTTAATTTTTAGGTTTTTTGCTACAAAACAAAAAGGACCCAGAGAAAAATGAAATTGAGGTCATTAAATATTAGAAAGTAGGAAGGATATACGAGAACACATACACGAGGGCAATGGAAATTGAAAAATTTGAAAATCTTTACCAAGAGAAAAGGTAAATGATTTGATTGGGATTTTTTTTTTTTTTTTTTGGGAAACAAAAGATTCTTTCCCAATACGTTCTTTAGATTACAGAATATGCTCTTAAAAAGACTTTTCATTAATAATTCATAGGGATTTAATGAGAATTTAGTGAACTAACAGGTGTTATGTAGTCGAGGATATGAATTCATTATTAATGCAGTCGTCTATGATGGTACATGAGTAGCCTGCCTATCTTTAAATAAGATTTTACAAACAATAAATTTTTGATTAAAGTAAAATTAAATTCAAAAAAAGAAAGAAATTAAAATAATTTAATTTAAAAAATAAAATCAGCCAACCATTCAGCCAGCCACCCAGTCAGTCAGCTAACCAACCAACCAACCATACGCCATTAATCAATAGATTTCTGTTCAACGAGAATATAACGACTGGTGTCTACAGAAGCAAATTTTTGTTTAATTTAAATTTTTCTAATGCTATACGACAACAACGGCAACAACAACAATATGTGGCAATAATAACAAGTCTAATAATCTACATTTTAATATGAGTTTTTGATATCAATTTATAAAAATCTCCATTAAAAACCATCAGACAGACATCAGACTCCAACTCTATCTCTGACTCTGTCTCTGTTACACAGTGTTGAAGTTGTGTTTAAAATTTTAAACATTGGCAACGCATATGTCGCATTGTAGCAATGTAGGATATGTCTGTACGTATAGCCATGTGTGTAAAAATGTTTGTTAGATTGTAATTTATTTTTGTTGTTTGTTTGTTTGTTTGTTTGCTATAATAAGCATAACTAATCCGCTGAGCATTATTAGTAAAAGATGCGATCTTAATGAGTAACGTTCGCATGCATGCATTCACGCAATCTGCATGTCCATGTAGTTACATGACAATATTAGGGTGGAACAAAATTTTGCTACACGTATTAAATACGTTTGTAAAGGAATTCATTTTTAACAAACAACATTTAAAAGAGTGAACAGATGGAACAGAGAAATCGCGAAGAGACCACATACATAGCAGAGATCAGTAATGAGTATTCAAAAAGATGAGTAGAATCGTATCATACTCATAATTTCTGATACTTATGCGCATTCATCCTTATTTTAATATCATGGAACTCGTACTCATATTCAAAGTTTCAAGTACTCATCATATTCATACTTAACAACACGTATGATGTTGTTGATTTTGACTCTCCATAACTCAACATATACACGAAGCACAAAATAAGTATGAAGATACGAACACTGAAATACTCACTAAAAGGTTGTGTGTTTGTTTATGACTATAAATGAGTGGGCTTATGAATCAAACATATTTCGAATGGTATGAGTTTGATGTGAACGTTGTACGCATACTCATTGCAACCTGTACTTATAAATCAACGTTGTAGTGAGCATGAATGAATCAGATTAGTAGTTAAATTTCAATATTGTTGACTCACTTATATTCAAAATTTCATGAGTGCTTATGAGTAGCGAAAAAACAATTCATTGCTGATCTCTGATACATGCATACATAATTGGTCATTACAATCTTTCAGTGTGTTGTGTGTGTTAATTTTATACTTGATGGCGGCACCTACAGTGTAAAGTCGACTCCGAACGATAGATTTTTTTGGAGAAACTTTTCATGGAAATTTTATTTACTCCCAAAGTTTTTGCCAGAAATCTGCTGAGCGAATGTCGTCGCCAAAGATATATTTTTAAAATTTTTCGTTTTGTTTCGAGACGTCTGATCCGGTGTTTGAACCGTGGCCGTAAGTCTAATAAGCCAACACACTGCCACATACATAGTCTTACAGCAATAGTAGAGCAATCTGTAGGTAAGCGATTCAGGCTGTGTTTAGTTTTGGATAAGGTGCCGTTGTACTTATATTGTTAGGTTTTTATCTTTTAAAAGCGTTTAAAATATGAGCTCGTATATTGCAAATAAAATAATAATAAATTGCTGTTTAGTTTTAATTAAAATTCGCACAATTCTGTGTGTTGTTATTCCTCTGTTTACACCCTTTGCGTAAACAATAACAATTACTAGACACTTATTCGACAGACCTTTCAAACCAAGATTACTCTCTTCAAACGCACCGCGTCTTCACACGAGACTGATTGAACTTTACTAACTGCGTCGTCTATTTTGCCTTGCCTTTTATATGGAAAGTCAACAGTCTGATGATGTTCTTGAAGGATTCTCCTTCTCGAGATCGTTGTATACATTTATTATTGTAGTGCTTATTGTTGTATTTTTGTTTATTTGTTTATAATTTTTTTATTCTGGTGTTTGTTGTTGTATTACGCAGTGCGATAATTTGACGTTTCTTAACTATCTGGATTTCATTCAAATCAAAGCTAGACAAGTTCTGTCGACAAATACTGGATGCGGAAAAATCTGTCGTGCCAGGTTGATATGTGTTAACTAGTGGCAGCCAAGATGTTCATTCATTAAAGCCTCTACGGAAGATTGTTGTGATGAATTTTCAACTTTTCTTAAGAAGGATTTTTGATAGATTTATGCTCAGTTTAGCCTGCTTAGAACGTTTGCTAAACAATTGTATCACATTCATACATACATAATTGGTCCTGACAACTCTGTAGTGAGGTTTACGACTTATGTTGTGTGTGTTAATTTTATACATGACCGGCGGCATCTACAGTGTAAAGTCGACTCCCAACGACAGATTTTTTTGAGCAACTGTTTCATGGCAATTTTGTTTACACCTACAGAGTTTTTACCAGAAATCTGCTGAGAGAAAGTCGCCGAAGAAATATTTTTTCATATTTCGTTTTTGTTGGAGTTGTCCGACCTGGACTTTGAACCGAGGCCTTAAGTGTAATAAACCAACACATTGCCTACTAGACTACGGCGACTATATTACACTTAATATTATTGTATGACAGGACTTTATTAGCATATGCTTTGGAAAAATCCAGAGAATAAAGTGCCTCATCACACACTTTAATAGCGAATGAAATCAAGGCAAATGCCTATAAGTGCGTCAGTGAGATCAAGAAGATAAAAAGTATAAATCAAACGTGAGATCCCCTTAGGCTTATTATAGCATCGACGAAAGTATTTAAATGGTATACGTGAAGATAAATTCGAATTTAAAACCAAAGACGCACACCCACACTTTTAGCAGCGCCACTTTTCGCCTGTAACAGGGCAAATTGTGCTATTAACAGAGCACTGTTAACTGTTTAACAGTTGCAATAAGTAGGTTAGTCTTCTATTTTGTAGTTATTGTTGGTTATTGACATAAAATTCTCTTTATGATCATTATACCAAGGTTGGAATAAGGACCCTCTGGACTACAATTTGTATATAGTCGGGTAGGTGTACCATTTGTTATATGTTGGCAAATGGCCACTGATCTTATAGAGAATTTTCAATCGAAATATTGATATTTCCAAAGCCAATTTTCTCAATACCATATCACTTTATACATACGTGACTATGTTGCTGATTGTATTAAGAGGCCTTGGAACCTTCCTTTGAGTATGATATGGTTCTCATAAACCTAGTATATGTACTAAAATTAGCTTCTAAATAAGTGGGCTTTTTCGGATGGATACTGTTAAACAGCTAACAGTGCTCTGTTAAGGGGCAAATTTTGTTCTGTTAAGAGAAAATTTTGCTCTAAATGTGGCGTTGCTAAAATTTATGGATTGCGTTTTGGATTTTCAAATTCGAATTTATCTTCACATAGATAATTTAAATGTTGTCTGTCTGCAAAACGTAGAACAATTATTCCTGTAGTAGGAACTTTGATCCACCCTATTGCAAACATCTTCTGGCCATGATGTTATATCTGCCTAAATGTGTATTTGTAAAGTGCACTACTGGCACACAATTTTGGAAGTGATTTTTTTCTTTTATTTGGTTGGTTACACACTCACAGATGCAGATGCAACAACTGCTGTTCCCTGTCTACCTCCCTAATATGAGTTTCAGAAAAAAAACTCCGATTTTTTTTTCTAATTTAAGCTGATGTTGTTGCATTTAATATGATGTCGATTATAGAAAAAGATGTGTGTGTGTGTGTGTTTCAATGAGGTGGTGGTGATGATGGCTGAAAGCTGTTATTGGACTTGGTTGGAGGAGGAACTTTATATTGGCTCGCACACAGCGTTTTGTGGTGTGCTTGCTTTTATACGCTCCAACAAACCATGATGCTATCGCAGAAATTGACTGTGAATTTTTATTATTTATTTAAGTTTTTCCAAAATTACATTTTTCGTATTTCGTTTTTCGTTTTTCGTTTTTTTTTTTGTGCAAAATTGACACTTAACAAGAGTAGCTAAACATTACGACAAACCGATTTTCCAACTCTAACTGTCTGTCCATACTCGTACATACGGTTAGTTGGCGGCTGTCCTAACTGTGTGGAACATGCTTAATTTTCATGGCTTATTGGCTATTTGCTGGGTGTTGGAAGTTGATGGTGGTGCTGGTGCTGGTGTTTGGCCACCAACAGCCTGAAGAAGACAAAGTTAATAATGTTGATGATTACGAGTATATAGTGGGTTGCTGTTGCAGTTGACTTCATTTTTTTTCGATCATTTTCTAAATTTTCGATTGAGTATACAGTTTGCAATTATAGCCATCAAATACATACGATTTGTGTGTTCGTTTTTTTTATTGGAATTTTTTTAAATTGTTTTCCTTTTGACTCAATGACTGACTGACTCAATGAATGAATGAATGAACGACTCTGCATGACTATTCTTGCTTCATTTTGTTTGTAGTTGAATGCATTGGCTCTCTACGTATGTATTTGCCACAAACATTTGACATTTATTTGAGCATGTATGCATGTATGTTTTGGGCTCCTGTTGCAACTATGACTGACTATTATATCAACTTGCACCTGCTACTACATACGGCCATCAACAGTATTATTGCATTACTCTCAGGTAACCATAGCCTAACCAATCTGGTCACATTTTCTGAGTTTTAAGTAGTCAGACTACATTGTGGTTACCAAACTAACAAGCAAAGAAACCCCAAAAAATCGAAAATACAAAGGAACTTCAATCGAAAGAAAAAAAAAAAAAAATAAAAAGAAAAGAAAATTTAGCACCACTTTAATTGATTGGTTGGTTGGCTGGTTAGTTACCTTAACCAAAAAACAAAAAAAAAAAAAAAAAAAAAAAAAAAAAAAAAATCGAAATCCAATGAAATAAAAGAAAAAAAAATAAATTCAGTTCAGTTTCAATTCAATTCAATTGAAACTCCTTTTGTACAGATTTTATAAATTATAGTTTTGACTTTAAAAGGTAATTGGAATTATGGTAAAATGCTTTTCATATCAGATTCGGTGACAATGATTGCTGCTGCTGCTGCAACACTTACAAATTGCATTTGTGTTGCATTTTAATTCTCTTTTCTGGCAAGTGTTTCATTCATAGGATTCCAATCGAAGACATTTAAGGAATTACAAATTAAGGGACTTGATCATAATTTGCATAAGATTTGAATAAATTTAAAACAAAATTTCAATTCGTTTGTGGCAAGACAAAGGTGACATTGTTAATTACACTCACAGTTCACTTGTGTGAAAAGTTGTGTTAAAATTTTAGAAAATTTTTTAAAACTTACTAACTGGGGCTTTGGGAACTTGTGGCAAGCAAGTAGTTCGAAGGTTGCGGTGCCATTTGTCATTATTTAGGGGTCATTTTGAAAGGCGGGAAAGAAGCTCAAGATTTAAGTGTAATATTAATTAAATGAAATAGCCTTAGTCTAGTAGGTAGTGTGTTCGGTTATTAGGCGTAAGGCCACGGTTCAAATCACAGGTCAGACATCTCCAACAAAAAGAAATATGAAATAATATTTTTTCGGCGACTTCCTCTCAGCAGATTTCTGGAAAAAAACTCTGAGAGCAAAAAATAAATTGCCATGAAAAGTTTCCCAACATAAGTGGTGTGTTAGGTCGTAATCTTGACTTAAGGGTTGTAATCACCAATTATGTATGTATATATGTTTGTATGAATTGATGTGAAGCAGGGCAAAGGGCAATGAAAAATATTAAGCCTTACGCAACGGGTGACGCATATATATATACGACAGCTATTTGGTGCATTACAGCATTAGACTGCTTGTAAATACGGCAGTTGCTTACTGGCCCACAGACGCTGTAAAATAAAGGGTAGACCTTTTAAAAGTTTAGATTGAAAAACGCAGTGCAAACAAAAACGTTTCGAAATTTTGCCCAAATTAAATTTTTGTTGTGAAGTACAATTGTTCCGGTTAGAAATGGAAGATAATTTTAGCAATGCGAAAACGAAGCGGATGGTCATACGGCTTCAACTCTTGAATCAATTGAACTTTGTAAGGCGTCATACCGAGATCTTTTTACAAAATTCGACGTAAACTGGTGCTTGAACTGTGCAATTCTTGAGAACGAAAACGAGTTGATGCTGATGGATTCGCACGCGCACTCTCAGCCACAGCTTCAATATTTTCGTGTGTGCGCACTATATGAGCACGCTCACGTCTTGGTGCATCAACAATGAAACCAGTTTCACGAACTTTAGCAATAAACTTGCGTATACCGGGCACTGTTGGTCCTTCTCTGCGACCAAATTTTATACGATATTTTCGTGCAATTTACGACCAATTGCCTGCGTTTTCCAATAAATCCCAATGTTGCTCAAGCATTAATCGATTCATGACGTTCAGCGGAGATAATATACTGAACAGAATAGAATGACAGGTTCAAAATAACCGATGTTTCAAATTTAAACCGATAGATGGCCCACCTAATACATCTCGATTATTAACGAATTACATAAGCTTGTTTGAAGCTGTGTGTTAAATATGTAGAGACTTTAAGCTTCAGTGTATTATTTTATACGTTCAGTTCAAATTCATTTTAATCGTCTTCTCATATTTTTATGCTTATTTAAGCTGAAAAAATAACAACAAAAAACAAAAAAACTGCATTCAATTAAATTTCCATTTGCAACTGATATTCTATCGTAATGCAGTTGTAATGCACTACACACAGGCAGGCAATGTATGTGCGAGAGAGCACAAGTACGAGTACACGAGTACATAATTTGTATGTGTAGTTAATTAATATTTTTAAATCTCTGTTCTTTTGTTATTGCTCGTATGTTGATGTTGTTGTTGTTGTTGTTATTGCAATAAATGTTTAATTAATTATGTTTTGTTGGGGGCATCCATATCTGCATATGCGTGGCTTGGTACGTGTACGATTAAATGCGAATACAAATGTAATGCGCTGCTACACTGTGGTGAATATAAAAGCAGATTAACTCGGGGTATCACGTTTATCAGTGGCAGTGTGGCCACTGCCAGTCAGTTGTATTCGCACTCACAGTAATAGTGAGACACGAGACATCAATATCAACACCAACATGTTGTACATGAACATGACGACGAACATGGAATGGAAAAACAAAAAAAAAATGTACGAGAATGCGTGTCTACTTGCATTTCTGAGCATGTGGTCTGACGTGATGTGGTCGATAAAGGTTGGTGAGATCTTTCTGACAGACATTTAGTAACACACGCTCTCTGTCTCTCTCTCTCTATCTCTCCAATAAGGCTTCAATGAATTGATTCTTTCGTTCGGTGGGGTTTTTTCGCAATTTTTTTCTTTTTGGGTTTCATCATGAATTTTAACCACAAAATCAGTTTAAATACTTACAATGTAAAACAAGATTAACGTTTAACGTTTGAATGCAAGTCTCTCTTTGTGTCCCTATAGTGGCTTATATTAATAGAGGAATGTACATACATATGTACATACAATATAAGCTTTAGACAGTTCCACAAACTCTAAATGGTCAATTATTCATATTTTATAGCACTCGTATACACCCACACACACACGTATATATTTTTGCACATGCTAGCAGTCACGCACTGTACGATAAATTTCATTTAAATGCCCAACATTTACATGTCATTGCTAATGTGACTGTGGATCTGGCTCTGGCGCTGGCAATGGTGCTGGTGCTATTGCTGGTGCTATTGCCTATGACTGAGTGTGTTGCTTTAATAGTGATGACTCAAGTGTAGGTTTTTAATTTTTAAGATTGACAGCCCAGACGTACAGAGATAGGGAGACAGACAGACATACATGCGTTTGGATTTGATTTGACTTGATTTGATTAAAGACCCATTGAATTGAGTTGAGCATCTTCTACTTTTGCTTCTGCCTCTGCTCTGCTTCTCCTTCTATTTTTGTGTTTGTTAGTTATTGGTGTCGTTTAAAATTGTTATTGGACAGCGGTTGTCATCGTTCGTTCGCATTCTAGTTGCTGTGTGCTCTGCTCCAAATCCCCAGAACATGTAATGGATAATGTCACTGATAAACCGATGACAAGTTACGAATTAGAACTGGTGTTTGAAGCAAAATATTCTTACAAACTTCTTAGAAAAGCGTAGATAGTCGTAGACAGTTGCACACAGTCGCACACAGTTTGTATGCTAAACACGACATCAGCCAGCCAGTGTAAGTGAGTGAATGTGAATATAAGCCACAGTGTACACTGTACACATTCGAGAACAAATGAAATAATTACACTAGGGGCAGTCATCGGCTAATAATGGATGATAAATGTGGAAGAGAAGTGGACAGAGAGAAGGCTAGCATTTAAATAGTATTTGAAATGAAGATATTTTACAAAGTGCGTATGGGAATGCATACACTTACAGGCAAAAGTATACGAATGCTTATTAAAGAACATATAATTTTTTGGGGCTATAAAAGGTGTTGTTGTTGGTATTTATTCTTAGTTTACGCTCCCAATGTGAGAGATTTGAGAATTTTTTTATTGACTAGACATCAGTCTCTTATTAAAACGCATACATTTCATTGTCAGTTTCAGAATATCTGGCCCTGGCAGCGTCAACTGAAGATACTATTGAGAAATGCTTTCGCGTAACTTAAAAGCTGAAGCTTTGCAACAAATTTGAACCACAAATTGAATTTGTTAAAACGTTAAAACAACGTATGAATGTCAATAAATAAAATGTTCATTCCCTTTTCCCTCTTCCCTTTTATCCACATTCCTTTGTTGAATTCTGTTGCTGAAAAAGTTTTTACAAAACTATGAAGCATTTTTTCCATCCATGAAGTTATTTTACTTGCTGTTGTTGTTGTTGTTGTTTAACTTATAACGATAATGTCTATGCTTACTGTTTGTTGTTCATCTTAAGGATGTTAATGTTGATGTCAATGTCGTTGTCGTTTTTCGTTATTGTGGCTGCTATTCCAATAATTTGTGGTTACTTGGGTGGTAATATTTTAACAGGGCCTATTTGAAGTGGATGTTGTTGTTGTTGTTGTGTCGAATATTGTTCTCATAGCAGAAAATTTATTGATATTCAAGGCACTGTTGTGGCTATAGATAGCGATGTTTAAAATGATTTGTTATTAACGATTTTCTTTTTCTTTTTCCAGTGATTTTTCTCTTTATTTTGGTTGGTTGGTAGTGTCACTGCAATTGACAAGTTTCTTCGATTATACAAGTAAGTTTTAAAATTTTTAATATTAATACATATATTACTGTACACTTTAGTTTGTTTAAATAAAATTTTTAAGTAGCTTTTTTATTATTCAAATACATTTTCATTGTTTAACCAAAGCTTCATATAGTGAGCGTCAAAAGAAACTGTACATTAAAAAAATAGACATTAACAAATTACCGTTATTTTTATTTTAAAATTGTTGCATTGCCAGTTTTTAAAATTGAAACCAAAGAAAATTATTACAAAAAATTTCCATTTATTTTCAAATTTTTTTCGGGCACTCTCTTTAAGTGGTAAAAGTTGAGTTTGGTGATTGTTAGAATTTTATCCTTAGTGTACAGTTTCTTTTGATGCTCACAGTAAATAATAACATAATTAGTTAGTACAACGCTTCAGTTGGGATTACCACCTAGCTTTTCACACCACTTATGTTGTGTGTGTTAATTTGATATATGACTGCCAGGACCTACAGTTTAAAATCGACTCCGAAAGACAGATTTTTTTTGAGAAACTTATCTTAGAAATTTTATTTACTCTCAAAGTTTTTACTAAAAGAGTAATAAGAGGAAGTTTGTTCATATTTCGTTCGAGATGTCTGAAAGGGGGATTTGAACCATGGCCTCCAGTCTATTAAGCCAACACACTACCTACTAGCCTACGGCGACTTTTCAAATATCAACCTGTATGTTGGTAGTGTTTTGGCTTATTAGACGTGACGCCTCATGTCTATTAAGCCAATACTCTACCTACTATGAATATGAACCTGTATGAATAATAAGTCGCCGTAATCTAGTAAGTAGTGTGCTGGCTTATTAGATGTGAGGCCACATTGGTCAAGCCTCAGCTGAGACATCCCTATCAAATCGAATTATGAAAAATAATTCTTTGACGACTTCCCCTCAGTAGATTTCTGGCAAAAACTCTCAGAGTTAATAAAAAATTGCCATGAAAAAGATTCTTGGCATAAGAAGCTAGGTAGTAATCAGAGATAAACAATGAACCGTTTTTTCGCTACTCATAAGTACTCATGAAATTTGGAGTATGAGTGAGTCAACAGTATTGAAATTCAACTGCTCTGATTCATTCGTACTCATTACAACATTGATTTATAAGTACAGGTTTCAATGAGTATGCGTACAACGTTGACATCAAACTCATAACATTCAAAATATTGTTACGTTTTTACCCTTTTAAAAACGTTTAAATATGAGTTCGTTAATTGCAAACCAAGTAAAAACAAATATGTGTTTAGTTTTTCTTAAACTCTCTTTATTATTCACACTACGTTTGTGCCACTGTTCACACTTAACGATACAACAACAATTTGCTTGTACACTATTCTATTTTACACTTCTGTCCGCGTTAACACTAACAACTGTTCGTTAGATCTTCTCTGCTTACAACCTTTTTGCAGAGCTCTATTGCTAATACATTGTTGTTTGTGTACTTTGCTTATGTTGTCTATCCCCTTTTTGTCACATACATGTTGTTGTTGGTACCAGGCGCAACCAGGTTCGTTGTACATATGTGTGTGTGTGCAGATTTAGATAATCAATACGTTCGTTGTATTCTTAGTCTTACTGTGTATTTGTATCATGTGGCTTTTGTTTATCGCATAAGCCTACTCATTTAGATTCATAACTTTAGAAAAATACTTATAATACTCATAAATGATTCGAGTGATATGAATCATTCATCAAAATTTGCAGTTGTTGTTGCACTTACAAAAAAGAAGAAAGAGAAAGACAAAGGCAGCAAGCAAGGCAAATAGACAACCTTCTTGTGAGTATTTTAGTGTTTTTACGCGATTCATACTTATTTTGTGATTCGTGTACATGTATGTTGAGTTATGGAGAGTCGAAATCAAAAACATCATACATGTTGTTAAGTATGAGTACGATGAGTACTTCAAACTTTGAATATGAGTAGAGGTTCCATGATATTAAAATAAGTATGAATGCGTATAAGTATCAGAAATTATGAGTATGATTCGAATCTACTCATCTTTTTGAATACTCATTGCTGATCTCTGGTCGTAATCCAAAATGAAGGATTGTAATGATCAATTATGTATGTATGTATGTATGTATGAGTAATCAGATAAAGGCCCAAACCACTTGGAAATTGGCTTTCGAAATCCATTTGAAGACAGGCATTACACGGCCTGCATTTTGTTAATATTTGTTGGTTTTATTTATTTATTTATTAATTACAATACAATAACAAATTATATTTTAATTATATACGAGCGGAGTACCTTGACCATATATGCTCGGTGTAGTGTCACAGTCCATAGTCTCTGGTGGGAATCGAACCCATGATCCTCACGCTAATAGTCTAGCACACTACCCACTAGACTACCAGGTTACACAATTTCTTTAAAACTGCCACGCCCCCTAATATTTCAACAATAATATTTTGTTCCCTGCTTTGTGCTTGCCCTAGACGAGTCGCATATAAAATATATGTCGTTTTGTTCCTCATTAATGTGGTGGCCTTTAAGTAATTTAATGATCTGTAAAGAATTTAAATACGCATTAAAATACAATATTTAAACAATTTACCCCCATATATAAATGCTTCTTTCTAATGTCTATGAAGATTTATTTTATCTCTTGGAAATCATGGTTAAAAATAAATTTCAAAAAATTTCTTATTGAAGGCGAACAAAGACTCTGTATTGTGCTCGGCCCATGAATTGTTGTGTAAGCCGTGCATGATATTTGTATGTACATATGTGTACAATTAAAGATAGAAGAAAATGTTAATGTGGTCTAGGCCAAAATCAACAGACAAACAAACAAACAGACAAACAAACAAATAAACGGCCAGAAGAAGAAGAAGAAGTAATTGCATTTGGCTATTCACATTGCATTTAATTTTAACAGCAGCAATAATATCATACAAATGCTACAAGCAATTACAATGAAATATAATGTTGCCATGGATGGCCATAGAGCAACACCATCTTTTAAGGAATTAAATGGTCGGTTGCTCCCTAGAAATGTAGCCTTATTTAGATTATCAGATCTCTTTTGTATATATACAAACACACACACACACACACATGCTCTATCTCTTACTCTGTATCTTTCATGTATGTATTTATGTTTATGTTTTGAAAGAGATTGCAAGTGTTTGTGTGAATCCTGTATGGCAAATACTTACAATGTGTTGTAAAACCACCACAAAATCTATGGGAATATGTGTAAGTGTGTATGTGTATATGTATATTAGAATATCTAATGCCTTAAAGTCGACTTAATAACGTCTCTTATTACTGTAAAAGATTCTGGTTAACTGAACCAAAAGGAAACATTTATCATTAAAACTAGAACAAGGCTTTAATGCACGGCATTGCGATGCAATACAATACCACCGAATATGATGCCATGCAACAATATATTCCACACACACGCACACACACACTACTATTCTAACCATATTGCATTTGTATTAGTATATCAGCGAGGGAGAGGGAGATGGAGATCGAGCATATGAATCACTGTGCCTGTATGTTAGTTATCCTCCTCATTGGTATTAAATATTCATGAAAATGGCATGCATACCAACCAACTATCATAGTCTATAGAGAGAGAGAGGCATAAATGCTTATACCCATGATAATAATTTTAATGCTAAAAGCTTCTTCCTTAATTAAATTTAAATTTCCACAACTTTGTAGAGCATTAAAGGCCCAGCAAATGCATGCAGAATAATTTCTAAACTGACTGCATTGTAGTAAACCTTTTTCGTTAGCGAAAGCCGCTGTTGGCTACTTACTGTACTTATAATTATATCGTGTGGTGTTTGTGTTTTATAGCCTATTTTCAATTTATACACTTGAGGCCTCTCCTACTACTGTATTACGTAGGCAGTTGAAGTGGCAATGGTGCTTGAAAAAAATCTCTTTTAATTTATCAAATTGAGTTCTTGTGCAAAAACTAAAATTTTTCACGAAAATTAAATTCCAATTGAAATGTTTATTGAGCCGAATCGAATATTTGGCCTACAAGCAGGCTTAGGAAAAATGAAAATGTTTGCAACACTGATTCACTCACTCACTACTCTCGGCAACAATCTAAAGCTTTTGGTAATATACTATTATGGTCATTGAAATGAAAGCGAATCTTCCTAAAGACCTTTGGTATGTATGTTAGTGAGTCATCAAGGAAGCGCTATTTGCTTGCATTAGATTCGCTAATAAAGGGTGGGCCATTTAAAAGTTGAAATTAAAAAATGCAAAGCAAAGAAAAACGGTTTGTTTTTTTTGGTTGTGAAGCACAGTTATTCCGTTTAGAAAAGGAACATAATTTCATTCATATGCCTACCGTGGCTGGCCTCACAGTACCTCTTTTGGTCGCAGCAATTTTCGTGCACTTTTTCGAATGTATGGTATCGTATCCCGGCAATGTCATCACGAATGTTGGCCTTTAAATGCTGAACTGTCTCTGGTTTGTCGGCATAACAATTTTCTTTAACGGCGCCCCACAGAAAATAGTCCAACGGTGTCAAATCGCAGCTACTTGGCAGCCAATTGTCGTCACCATTTCGGCTAATTAAACGACCATCAAACGTTTAACACAGTAAATCGATTGCGGCATGAGATGTGTGGCAAGTTGCACCATCTTGTTGAAATCAAACATCGTTAACATCAATACCATCAAGAGTGGGTACAAAAAAATTCGGTTATCATGGTGCGATAGGTGTCTCCATTGACCGTATAGGTTGCGCCGTTCTCATCTTCAAAGAAATGATGCCTCCGCTCCACAAGCTGCACCAAACAGTCCTTCGGAATGGGTGCATTGGCCACGTGTGGGTTTTCTGAGCCCCAAATACGGCAAATTTGCTGATTAACGTACCCACCAACCGGAACATGTAGTTCATCCGAAAAGATGTTTTTTATTTGGGAAAATCCACGTCTTTGTGCAGTTTCTCGTTTGCCCATCTATTCCAATAAATCCCAACGTTGTTCAAGCGTAAATCGTTTCTTTACATTCAGTGGAGATAATATACTGAATGTTGTGACAGAATAGAATGACTCAGAAGTATTGCCAGATACGAAATAGCCAATGATTCAAATTTTAACCGATAGATGGCCCAACCGATATTTGCTTCAGTAAATGAAATGAAAATAAAATGGAGAATATTAGTTGTATTAAGAAACGTATTATTAATGAAACTTTATGATGAAGCCATTGCATCAGTCTATAGTGGAGTAATAATCTCGAATTGGAAATGTTTTTATAGCTAAACGTAAATAAAAATGCCATAAGACTGTAGATTCTACTGTGGATGAGGATATATACGATGCTTGAGAAAAATTTCTATTCGATTTGAAGTGCAAATATATTAGAGGGGACCTCCACGAATTGCCTAGAATGCAAAAACATTTTATTCCATTCATATGCCAAAATCCAGCCAGAGTTAAGAATTTAATAATAAAAAATGGCTGATTGAAGGCAGGTATGTGTTAATTTCATAACAATGCTTAGTGGCTAGAAGAAACAGTGTTTGACTGTACTAAGGCAACTATTGGAGGCGAAAATAGAAAATAAATTTCTTTTAATTTTTACGATATCTTTCAAACACGAATTTATATCAATCTCCGTAGAATCTTAAGTTTGTAGGACAAAGAAAATATGATTGAGTACAGAGTATATTCCATTCGAAGCAATAAAATAATATGTTGAAGCAGAAGTAATGTTTTTTCAATCATCAAACCACTCACTTTTGATAAGAAGTTTGCCAAGCAAACATGATAGGAATGTATCTTCAACTACTACTCAATCAATGCAAATCATTGTTGGCAGATACAAATTGATTACACCATTGAGACTGAATCATAAATGGAGTGTCGTATTAAAAGTCTCCATAGTCTAGTAGGTAGTATGTTGGCTTATTAGAGGTGAGGCCACGGCGTAAATGCCCAGGTCAGACATCTTCAACAAAACGACTTTCTAACAGCAGATTTTTGGCAAAAACTCTGTGCGTAAATAAAATTATTATGAAAGGTTAGGTTAGGTCTGAGTGGTAGCTTTGATTTCACAAGCTCACTTGAGCACGCATAGCGGCCCGTTGTGATGCCACGGTTGAACGCAGTCCCTGTACTGACCAAGTTCCACCAAAATCAGGGAAGAGGAAGAAGTTGGTCAGCGCAAGGGCTGCACATCAAAAGCACGACTACCCCTTACTGGAAAACCAGCCAGAAAGTTTGATGAACGAAGCTATATCCTTGATATCAATAGATGATAGCTCCCTCAAGCTGACAAGAAATGGCGAGCCAACCAACCAACTTGACCGAGGCAAGTGGCATACCCAGTCCAATCGAAGGGGATTCCGGAAGGAGCGCACCAGCTCTGGCGAGCTCGTACGCCCTACAGTTTCCCGGAATGTTACTGTGCCCGGGGACCCACACCAGTGAGACACTGGTGAAGCGATCCTAGAGTTATTCACGAAACACGATAGAGATCTTATCGCGGCCTGACTATCAGAAAATACCGAGACGCGAGTGAAAGGAGCACCGTTGACGAGAATCCATTGAGTGGCCCGGTAAATTGCCGTCACCTCCGCCTTATTATGAAAAGTTGCTCAAAAAATCTGTCGTACAGAGTCGAATTTAAGCTGTTGCTTCCGCCACTCGTAATAAATTTAATATACACAACATAAGCTTATTTTCGAACACACCTCGTATTATTTTTACAAGTGTTTTCCTTATTTTTGGTTCCTTTTGGGTACCAAAAATAATATCGTTGTACTGCCCATAATAAAAAGGTTGTAATCCTGGCTGAGAGGTCGCCGTAGTCTAGTAGGTAGTGTGTTGGCTTATAGACGTAAAGTCAGGGTTCGAGAACCAGGCCAGACATCAAGACAAAATACAAAAAAGTATTTCTTCAGCGACTTCCTCTCAGCAGATTTTTGGCAAAAACTCTGAGAGTAAATAAAATTGTCATGAAAAAGTTTCTCAAAAAAATTTGTCGTTCGGAGTCGACTTTAAACTGTAAGTCCCACCACTCCAGTATAAAATTAACACACACAACATAAGTCTTGTGAGAAACTAGGTTGTAATCCTGACTAAAGGGTTGTAATGACCAATCAAGCAAGTAATAAAGAGTTTCTAAAAGATTTATCGTTCGGAGTCGACTATAAACTGTATGTCCCGCCACTTACGGAAAAAATTAAAAAACACCGCATAAGTGGTGTGAGAAACTAGGTCGTAATCCTGACTGAAGGGTTGTAATGACCAATTATGTTATGTATGTCGTATGTCTCTTTTTGCATACTTTACTTTTCGCACACACCTCGTATTATTTTTACAAATGTTTTCCTTATTTTCAATCTGACAATGTTATCTTTTGCTATACACGCATCATCCAAACGCTTGATCGTTCATAAAAACATCAGTTTCGCAACATTTACACGCAAATATAAAAACCAACCATAGGATTTAACTCTATTGGTTGTTGTTGGTTTCTTTTGGGGTGCCACTCCAGCTTCATTGCCTCAGTCGTTGTCAATATCGTTGTGCCGCCCACATACAAAAAAACCAATGATTTGTTATCAGACACCATCACTGGCACAGAGCTTAGTCGTTCTCAGCCATAAATTGTTTGAATGCGAATGAAATCGAAACTTTAAATCGATTTCAACAGTAGCAGTTTAACCAACAGAAAACAGGCCTTCATATGAGCACTATCAGCCAAATGATATGAAAATATCAAAAAAAAAGGATTTTTTTGGGGTTTCTTGACAGAGATGCTGAAAGAGTTTTATTCATAGAAAAGGAAACCAATTTTATTGCAGTTTCAAAATACAAGAGAAAATACCACTGACAACATAATGACAATTGCAACAAAAAAAAAAAATTCTTCAGTTTAAATGAAACTTTTTATTTTTCATTGAAGCAAATTGTTGCACGTTGCTTTAAGTGTGATAAATTTTCTTCAATTATTGTCTGTAAATCATTTTCACACTTTTGATTTGATGAAATTATACGCGTGAACAGACATTTATTTTGCCATCACTGTTATTATTGGCCCGGAATAATGACTGCACAGAATATGTATGATTTTTTCCTTCTTCGTAACCACAATGTACACAGTTACGGCATCGCCTGATAATAACAATTATTAACAGCTTAAACACACATTTAACAAATTTAAGACGAAGCAACATAACATCATTTAAATGAAAATCGTAAAACAGTACAAACAAACGAATGCGTTATCGTTACAATGGTGGCGCTTACAAATCTCGTATTGCCAGTTTAAATTATTTGCTTTTGCTTTGTCTTTATCGTTGTCATCATCATCATCATCATCATCATCATCATGAGCAGCGTCATACACAACGTCATACCATTATTCCTTGCCTTGCCTGGCTATACACAATAAATGCTGTGTAGTTTTTGCCGCCATGAATCCTTTTCGCCAATTCCAAAAAAAGAAAAAAACAAAGAAAAGTTATCAACATCGTAATGGTAAACGTAAACATTTAGCGAATTTTCTTCATTTTATTTCTCATTTTTATTTGCAATTTTATTTTCATTTATTTCAAATATTTGTATCGTATCGCATCGTATCGTATCGTGTTGTATCTAAAGCTTTAGCTTTTATTTTTATTTCCTTAGCATTTGTAAATATTTTCAATATTTTTTTTTTGCTTTAGGAGCATAGAATTTCGCCAACAAAGAAGGAAATCAGAAAAAAAGTCAAACAAATGCTTAAAAGATTAAATTGAAAAGATTCTTCAAAGTACTGCCATACACTACAACAGTGCTATTAACAAACTGGCTTTGTCTTGTTTTGGAGGAGATGGTATACCAACCAGAGATCAGCAATGATTATTCATAAAGATGAGTAGAATCAAATCATACTCATAATTTCTGATACTTATACGCATTCATACTTACTTTAATATCATGGAACCTCTACTCTTATTCAAAGTTTGAAGTACTCATTATATTCATACTTAAAAACACGTAACTCAAGTCTAGTCGGGTAGTCAGTTACTTAGCTATCCAACGCTAACGTATTTCAATTGATGTAAGTTTCTAACCAGAGATCACCAATGAGTATTCAAAAAGATAAGTAGAATCAAATCATGATACTTATATGCATTTATACTTATTTTAATATCATAGAACCTCTACTCATATTCAAATTTTGAAGTACTCATCATATTCATACTTAACAACACGTACGATGTTGTTGATTTCGACTCTCCATAACTCAACATATGCGTACACGAAGCACAGAATAAGTATGAATCGCGTACGTACACTAAAATACTCACTAGAAGGTTGTGTGATTGCTCTGCTTATTGCTCTGTCTTTTTTGCTTATGTATCTTCTTTGGTTTATTAAATGGAACAACAACTTAGATTGTAAATTTTGATTAATGATTCGAACAGTCACTCGAATCATTTATGAGTATTACAAGTATTTTTCTAAAGTTATGAATCTAAATGAGTAGACTTATGCTAATCAAACATATTTCGAATGGTATGAGTTTGATGTCAACGTTGTATTCATACTCATTGCAACATGTACTTATAAATCAACGTTGTAGTGAGTATGAGAATGAATCAGAGGTAGTGAAATTTCAATATTGTTGACTCACTCATACTCAAAATTTCATGAGTACTTAAGAGTAGCAAACAAACGATTTATTGCTGATCTCTGGTATGAACGTGCGTATGTTAATGTCTGTGTTGTACATAAAGTTCCCAGACACCGTAGTCTAGTAGTTAGTGTATTGTTTTATTTAACGTGAGACGGTTCAAATCCCAGTTCAGACATCTCTAGCAAAACGAATAATAAAAAAATATTTCTTTCAGTGACTGCCTCTCATCAGATTTTTGGCAAAAGCTCTGTGGGAGTAAATAAAATTGCCATGAAACTACACTTTTTAAGATTGCTTGTCTACTTCTAGGTCCATTTGGCAAGCCTTCATTCACAAAAGTTCCAAGTGCACAACAGAAAACTAAGAAAATTTCAAGAACAGCGAAAATACTTGTAAATTTGGGTCCTCATTCTTATTTTCTTTCTGGGAATTCTTAGCTGCATCACGTGAACATATAGAAGCGTGCTAATGAAATACAACAAAACAATACATTTCAGTTAAACTAGAAGGGAACTAAAAACATAGGTTAGGTTAAATTGGCAGCCGCCGTAAACAGCATAGATTACATACATACATGCATAACTGGTCATTACAATCCTTCAGCCAGGATTACAACCTAGCTTCTCGCAACACTTATGTTGTGTGTGTTAATTTTATACATGAGTGGCGGGACATACAGTTTAAAGTGTTGTACGAACGTTAGAATTTTAAGAAACTTTTTCATGGCAATTTTCTGTTTACTTTTAGAGTTTTTGCCAGAAATCTGCTGAGAGGCATTCGCCTTAGAAATATCTGTTCGTATTTCGTTTTGTTTTAAGATGTCTGACCTGGGATTTGAGCCGTGATCTCATGTCTAATAAACCCACATACTACCTACTAGACTATGGCGAGTGGTACAGCATAGACTACTTGATCATATTTTTAATACCGATAGCATTACCTATTCCCCCTTTAACTATAACTGATGGTTTAATGAGGGTATGAAGTTTATTCGAATCAACTTTGGCTAGACACCTTCTTTGAGTAAACTTTGGGTAGCCAAAAATAGTTTCCTAGTGCCGTACAATGGCATAATGGTGTGTCTAATCTTCGTCCTCGTCAATACAGTTTCTGCTGATGTCGTTTGTAGGATATTTCCAAGTGCAAATCTAACTCATGTTCCTTACTGATTTATTCCGGTTAGATTTGATACAAATTTTGTTCCAATTCCCTCTGGTCTCTGTTCCAGTGCGTTCCTCATTGCTCTTCTTGCTTGCCAGTAAGTAAAGTTCGTCTGAGATCTGTTGTTTGCAGGGCAAACACTGATAAACAGCATTAAACTTCAGCCACGGCAATTATGCTTAGGGAACTGTATTTGAAAAGATATCTAAAGCTAGTTTATGTGATTCATCTACGCTTTATCCCTTTTGCGTAATGCATTTGAAGTTGCCGTAGCCTAGTAGGTTACCTTGCTTTTTAGACGTGAGGCCATAGCTCAAACCCTAGGTCAGACATCAAAACGAAATATAAGAAATATTTCTTCGGCTAGTTCTTCCCTGCAGATTTCTGCCATGAAAAGTTTCTCAAAAATTTATCGTTCGGAGTTGACTTTAAACTGTAGGTGGCGCCAATCATGTATAAAATTAAGACACACAGCTCACATATGTGAGAAACTACGTCGTAATCCTGACTGAAGGGTTATAATGAGCTAGAAATTATCAACCCTGAAACATGGCATACTTCCCCCAAAAAAATAACACCAACGTACTACTTTGATAGCGACTTTGCGTGACGAAACACTTGATCCCCCCAAATGAAATTCAATTTTTAATCGACACTTTTATCTTCGCATTGGCAAGAGGAACACCAACGCATGTAAACCCATGAATTGCACGGGATTAACATGTGAAAAGCGAACAGAAAACAAAGAAGAAAAAACCAGGAAAAATTGTCGTATCACCACCAGGAATAACATTTCATTACAATTTCACAGATAAAATGAAAACCGAAAATTTTCTATTCATTTCCAATTGTGGGGAAGGCTTTACAAAAAAAAAAAAACACCATTTTACATCGTAAGTTAAGGCTTATTAAAGCGTCAAAAGAGAAGAAACGCGACAACAACAACAACAAAAAAAGCAAAAAGAATTAAGCCAAGCCATGACAACTCAAGTCAAGTCAAGTCGTTTAAGTCAATTTGGTAAATTTTTTACTTTTTTTTATTTTATTATTTTTTTTGTTGTTTTTGTATTGTATTAATAATAAGATTTTGTTGTTGTTGTTTGTGTTTTATTTGGCGCCATCGGTTTATATTGTTAGTGTTTGTGGCATATTAGTTTTGGTAGTTCGCTGTATTTTTTTTTCTTTTTTTTTTGGTAGACTTGATCTATATTTCGTTGTGTTATTGGCTTTATTAACGCCGTTGTTGTTGCAGTAGTTATTATACAGTTATTTAAACATTAACAAAAACAGAAAAAAGTTAAAACTTTAACATGATAATTTAAAAAATCAATTTTTTTTTATTAAAAAAAAGAACAAAAAAAAATAAAAAAAATAACCACATTATGGTTTATTTTTCTATTTTCAATAAATTTTAACATGTTCATGTGCAACTACAGCTGATAGCAATTAAATAGACATGCGAAAATTATGGGTTCAACTTCTTAGCTTCAATGCAATTTAAATTAAATAACACAACTTTACTAGAGAAATTGTCCATCGTAAGACCATTTCGATTAGTAATGCCTAGGATTAGTAAGCCATGAAAAAATATTTCTTCGGTGACTTCCTCTCAGAAGATTTCTGGCACAAACTCTGATAGCAAGTTAAATTGCCGTCAAAAGTTTCTCAAAAATCTGTCGTTCGGAGTCGACTTCAAACTGTAGGTCCCGCAACTCATGTATAAAATTAACACACACAACTTAAGTGGTGTGAGAAGCTAGGTCGCAATCATGACTGAAGGGTTGTAAAGGCCAATTATGTCTGCCGAAGAAATATATTCTTTTTTCATATTTTCATTTTGATGTCTGACCTGGGATTTGAACCGTGGCCTTACGTCTAATAAGCCGACACACTACCTACTAGAATACGGCGACTACAATGAATTAAGGAATTTTTAGGGAGCCTTAATGTCGACACTCGTTAAAGAATAGAAACCTTAGAAGAAACTTTTGCCCAGGGTCCTCAACCTCAACCTACTAATAGTTGTTCGATACTTTCCAACTCCTCCCCTCCTGCAATACTTCGCCTGAAATCTGTTCCAGATCCTTGTCAGCGATCTAATCTCGCAGTTCCCTGTAACGAAACCCCTGTAACGGCCTTATCTAAGCAGCAACCCTGTTCTATCACTGGCTATAGCAGGCCATAGTTATCTAGACACATAACACTCGATCCATTCCCCTAACGCCTCTGCTCTTTCCCTCTGACCCATACTGTGATGAGGCCGTAGAGGTGGCTATAGAGGTGGCTGATTGGAGTATCAGGACCAACAATCAAATCGCTTTCAGAAAGCGAAAAATGCAATGCAATGTTTATAAACTCATGTATTATTATGTGTGTGTGTAGTTGCTATAGTCTAGTAGGTATTGTATTGGCTTATTAGGCGTAAGGCCACGGTTCAAAACCAATGGTCAGACATCTGCAGCAAAACGATTTCCTCTCAGCAGCAGATTTCTGGCAAAAACTCTGTGAGTAAATGAAAATGCCATGAAAAGTTTTTTAAAAATCTGTCGACTTTAAAATTAGCACACACAACATAAGTGGTATGAGAAATTGAGTTCTAATCTTAACTTAAGGGTTGTAATGACCAATTATGTATGTTGTGTATGTATTATTATGTTTGTTAGAACTCTATCTGATTCTAAGGCATCTTTAGTGTTGAATACTGTAGTCTTATGTGTGCTTAAAGTCGATTGATATGATGACAAACTTTTGAGTCTTATTTTAACTATTTAGCCAGAATAACAACCTAACTTCTCATAACACTCGTGTTGTATGTAGTTGTTTCGCTTTGTATTGCTGCTGCATAATTGTTCATTGGCTTTAAACTAGGAAGGAGGAAAAGGGACCAACTACTGATTTAAGTTTGCTCATCAGAGATCAGCAGCGAATCGTTTTTTTGCTACTCATAAGCACTTATGAAATTTTGAATATAAGTGAGTCAATTATACTGAAATTTAACTACCTCTGATGCATTCATACTCACTACAACGTTGATTTATAAGTACAGGTTGCAATGAGTATGCGTACAACATTGACATCAAACTCATGCCATTCGAAATATGTTTGATTCATAAGCCTACTCATTTAGATTCAAAACTTTAGAAAAATACTTGTAGTACTCATAAATGATTCGAGTGACTCGAATTATTCATCAAAATTTACAGTCGTAGTTGTTGGTGCATTTACAAAAAAAGAAAAAAGACAGAGCAGCAAGCAGAGTAAACATACAACCTTCTAGTGAGTATATTAGGGTTCGTACGCGTTTCATACTTATTTTGTGCTTTGTGCATATGTTGAGTTTTGGTGAGTCGAAATCAACAACATCATATGTGTTGTTAAGTATGAATATTATGAGTACTTCAAACTTTGAATATGATTAGAGGTTCCATATGATATTAAAATAAGTATGAATGCGTAAAAGTATCAGAAATTATGAGCATGATTCGAGTCTACTCATCTTTTTGAATACTCATTGCTGATCTCTGTACATACATATATTGTTACTAATTCCTTTCTTACAGCTGCATTATCAAAGAGTGTATGTGTACGCTTGTATGATATTTTTTTGTCGTTTTCTGTAATTCTATAAACATTTTGTAATTGGCATAAAATGTCAATTGATTATAATGTTATTTTTATATAGCTACACATACATACATATGTATGTATGCATACAGATTCATATACATTTACATGTGTTTCTAAAATACTTACAAAACATATTTATTTTTTGCAAATTGATTATCCAGCCACATGCCATACACAATATACAACACTAGACGTGCAGGGTACCCAAACGGTTGTATTATTCACATCAGATTTCAATGTATAAACGTGCTTAATGTGGGCCTATGCATACGTGAAATAATCGTTGATAACGAAAAGAAAAAAAAAACTGGGATTCGAAAAACAAATTAAGCTTAAATGTGTCTGTTTGCATTAGAAATCATTAAATTTTATTTTGTGATATGATTCGATTCGAGTATTCATTTCAATTTGTTTTTCTATTTTTTTTATTATTAATTTTTCCTTTATGCCTTTACCTCACCGTGTAAGCCATTTGTTCTCATATTTTGTGGTGTTATTTGATTGGGAGGAAAGGAAATTGAATTGAATTGTATAAAGACAATGAAGAAAATAATGTAAAAATAAAGTTTTTTAAACTTTTAAAATTTCAATATTTTCAAATGGCTTAATGAGCTTATAAAGAATGTATAAATCAGGCAAATAATAGAAGTTTATTTTCAAAATATAAAGCTCTCTTGTGTAAGCTAATTAGTTTTACTAAATAAATAACGTTTAAATCCTTTTTTATTAAGTCAAAAGCCTGGGAAATTAAAAAGCGCAGCTATTTAAAAGAATGTATTCACATTTGAATTGATATTTTGAACCATAAAGACACTATTATTAGAAATGAAAGTAATTACTGTTTTTTCAGTTATCGTAATAACTTACCGATTACTAATACAAGCTTTTGTTGCATTAAGAGATCTTCGATGATTCTTACTGCTTCTACTTCTGCCATACACGCTCCGCAGAAGAATAATAGTTCGTCCGATTTTGTAAGTGATTCTAAAAATTAATTGAAAAAAAAGAGAAATATATTGTACGGCCATCAATCGGTTTAAATTTGAACCATTGGTTATTTTGAATCTGACAATACCAAATTCGCATCTGGCAATACTGTCATTGTATTCTGTCACAAAATTCAGTATATCTTCTCCACTGAACGTAATGAATCGATTTAAACTTGAGCAACGTTGGGATTTATTGGAAATTTATTTCTAAAACAAAGGCAATTGGTCGGAAATTGTAAAAATTGCAAAAATAAAAAATTATTATTTCGGATGAAGTTCATTTCATTTTGATGGGTAGCTTAATAAGCAAAATTGCCATGTTTGGGGTTCATAAAACACACACATGTGGCCTGAGTAATTGTTTGGTGTGGCTTGTAAAACGCAGGCATCATTTGCCCACATTTCTCTGAAAATAAGTACGGCCCAACCTGTCGCACCATGATGACCATAATAATACTCTTCTAATTAACCGATATGAGAATGTGAGTCTCAATTCACCCATCAATACTGCTTGAAGTCATTATTCAAATTCCAATGATCTACTGGACTATGCCCACATTCTACATTTTTCTAAATGCAATATTTGTTTTTGAATATGTTGATAATATGTTGATGTTGTTGGCCCAGTACGAGCGCCGTATTGGAAAGAACTTGTTTTTGTATGAAGTTTTATCGCTTTATTGCTCTGTTGAAAACCGGCCACATTTCTTTTTATGAATTTTGAATTTAGAATGCATTTCTTTGACAAATTTTGACTTAATACACGTGTCAATATTATGGCTCAGTTTTGCGTTCAAGAATTGATTCTAATTTGTTAGAACAGACCACTTCATATCGCATCTTGCATCTGCTTTTTCTCCTGGAAGAAACTGCCTCTGGCTTCCTGCGGGTATATTTACTTAACAAGATGGATCTGAACGTATGTCCTAGCGTGAGGAGTGCCAAAGTTGAGGCTATTATAGATGAACTGAAACGAGAACCCGTAAATCGCTTCCTGTTCTGTGGGTAACTAGAATAGGCTACCTTGGAAATACTGTCTCACAAATACTGGTTAAATTCCTGAGTGAGAGCAGTCCCAACGAAATAGTATTTTTATTCTTTCGTTCCTTTTAATCAACACCATGGTCCAATTTTTTTCGTTTGTTTCAATTTTATTAACCAAGTTTTATTCCGACCTCAGCAGAACATATGTATGGTGATCATCTGCCGTAAATAACGGCACAACATCCTCTGTGAACATATAAATATATATATGTTGGCCTTTCTTTTTGCTGCTTGAAAGTTCTACTCTTTTTTAAGAGGTAGGACCTTAACAGACATTTCCAATATTCCTTTCTAAATGGATTATTTGGAATTGTAATGAAATTTATTTGAGTTCCCCGTGCTTTGAACGTAGCTTGTTTATACCACCGTTGAACACTTTAACCTCTAATTCTCAAAATATAATTCCAGAATGAATACTTTCTGATTAAGTGCAGTGAATATTATTTCACTATTACTCTGGACAGAAAATATGGCTTTAACTCGAGGGAATTCGGAACATTATAGCGTTGTGAGAATGCAAAATGTGCAGGGCTATGTGATGTAATTATTCAAGAATTAGTTTTCATACAGCAGCCTGTGATTAAAGCCTGTCCATGAAAATGATTCTTAAGTAACCTATTACATCTCCCAATGGTAATAATAATAAGTTTATGTGTGTGAAGATAAATTTGAATTTAAGAACCAAAGACTCAAATCCACACCTTTAGCAGCAGCACTTTTTGCCTTTAATAAAACAAAATTTGCTATTAACAGAGCACTGTTAACTGTTTAACAGTGCTAGTAGTATATTAGTCTTCCACTTTACAATTATTGCAGACTATTGGCATAAAATTTCATTGTCATTATGGTCAATATTATTATTTGTGAACAAAAGTGTTGAAATGTAAAGGATGGTTGGTGTGGACTCAACTCTCAAAATTATTCCAGCTATCCCACTACCACGGTTCGAAAGAGGACCCTTTGGACTACCATTTGCATATAGTCTGTATGGTGTGCTATTTCTTATGTGTTCCAAAATGGCCATCGATCTTCTAGAGAATTTTCATATATTTTTTGGGCCAAAAATCGACCTCATAAAATTACTCACAAAATTAGAACAGCTATCCAACTACCACGGTTGGAAAGATCACCCTCTGGACTACCATTTGCATATAGTCTGTATGCTGTGCTATTTCTTATTTGTTTCAAAATGGCCACCGCTCTTCTAGAGAATTTTCAATCAAATAATTGTTAGTTTCAAAGCCAATATTCTCAATACCATATCACTTTATATGTGACTATGGTGTTGATTATTTTAAGAGGCCTTGGAACCATCCTTTGAATACGGCATGGTACTCATAAACCTAGAGTGTTTCCCAAAATTAGCTCCTAAACAAGTGGGCTTGTTCAGATGGATGCTGTTAAACAGCTAACAGCTCTGTTAAGAGAAAATTTTGCTCTGTTACTGCCAAATGTAACGCTGCTGAAATTTGTGGTTTGTGTCTTGGATTTTCAAATTCGCATTTATCTTCATATACATTAACTATTCAACCTATTGCCGTCATATTCCATTGTGTTCACCCTTTACTTTTTATTAGCTCCTAAGCAAGTGGGCTTGTTCATAGGGATACTGTTAAATAGCTAACAGTGCTCTGTTAAGAGCAAATTTTGCTCTGTTACTGCCAAATGTGGTGCTGCTAAAATTTATGGATTGCGTTTTGGATTTTTAAATTCGAACTTAACTTCATACACATGATAAGTTTTTAAATAAATTTGTTATTAATTTTAAGTTTAAGCCTGGGTAGTAAGTACATTACTAAACAGGTTGTCAATATGGTTTCATTTTTCCTTCTTTTTTCTTGAATGTTTTAATACTTTTAAGTATCAAACTTAAATTGTTTAATTGTTCTGCACAATATTTAAATATTTATTCAATAAAATTTGATGTCTTCTTCAAACAATTGAAAACTTTTACCTGCATAAACTAGTATTTTCTATTGGCTTTGTATGTGTATCTATTAATCTTGTTGTTGTTGTTTCTATTGTAGTTTAATACTAAGTACTTTAAAAGTTTCTATTTGACTTTAATTTTAGTTTTACGATTGCCTGCTAATCAGAAGTACAATAGTGGGAGGTTGTGACATTTTCTAAGTATCAATTAACTTGTAAGTGTGTTTGAGCCTTTCAATCTTTCAATTTTTACTTTGCCTAACTTCTACTAAAAGTCATGACATCAGTGTGTATAGAAAAAGGTCGAGCATACATACATATGTGTATGTGTCTGTCTCTGTGTTTGTTGTAATTGTTTAAAAGTTTTCCATTTCGCTTTTTCTTTTAGCGATTTAATGCCGTTACGGAAAATAGTTTTTTAGCCGGCTGACTTGTCATCTCATCATTTAGGTGTGTAGTAGGCAACAACAGCAGTGCACAACACTTAAATGACAATCTTCAACGTATTTTTGTGGTTTTCATAAGACTTTTACTTCTACTTTTACTTGTGCTGACACTTTTACTTATGAACGAATGTACCCGCGATGTGGGAGCGTATTTGTGTAAAAGTTTACATAGAATTGATAAAAACCATGGCACATGTAAATACGTATGAGTATGCGTATACGTTTGTGTTTGTGTGTGTTTGTGTGTGTGTGTGTAAAGTGAATTAACAGCGTGTGTTCTTCAAGTCTAATTAGTAAAGTTTTCTATTAAATAAACATGGGAATTTCACTTTCTTTCATATCAGCCAAGCGTTGTTGTCGTCGTTGTTCCAACTAAAAACCTACAACATGTTGAATTTTTCCAACAACTTGTTAAGGTTCTTAACGTTGCTGTTTTAGTAGTAATTTTAGTAGCAAATATAACAATAATAACAACAGCCACAATAGCAATAACATCATCAACATTAGCAAATTGAACTAAAACTTTGAACTTTATTAAGCGAAATTAAGTTTTTGCCTAACTGACTGACTGACTGCTTGGTTGGTTGGCTAATATTCTAAGTCTACTTCCTTTATTTCCAAAGAGAAAAACTGCAAAGCAGAAGAAGATGTAGAATAGAAGTTGATTATTAAATAGTAGAACAAGCAGCAAAAGTCTTAAAAGTAATTATGAAAGTTAATTATTGTGTCATATTGTTCGTAGAAATATTTTTTGTTTGGTGAGCATAAATATTTTTCTTTTAATTTCATTTCAACAAAATAAGAAACAAATAAATCCTTAAAAAGCAAATATTGTTCTGAAAATATTTTCTTAAGTATTTTATTTATTTATTTACTAATTACAATACAATTACAAATTATATTCTAATTATATATGAGCTAAGTAACTTTGATCATATGCTTGGTGTAGCGTCAGAGTCTCTGATAGTAATCGAACCCATACTTATAGTCTAGCGCTCTACCCACTAGACAACACGGTGCCCTGTTAGTGAGTATCAGTATTTTTTCTTCTCTTTTTGTTCTCTTTTAAAGATAATTTAGAAGCATATTTTAGAAGTAAGAAAGTTTATATTGTAAATTAAAGGGTGGACCATTTAAAAGTTTAAATTTAAAAATGTAATAAAGCAAAAACGGTTTACGATCTTGACAAATTTATTTTTTGTTGTGAAGTACAGTTATTTGATTCATATGGCTGCCGCAGCCCGCCTCACAGTACCTCATTCGATCGAAGCAATTTTCGTACATTTTTCGAGTGTATCTTGGCAATGGCATCACAAATGTTGGTCGTCAAATGCTCAATTGTCTCTGGTTTGTCGGCATAATACTTTTCTTTAATGGCGCCCCACAGAAAATTGTTCAACTGTGTCAAATTGCTGCTTCTTGGCAGTCAATTGACATCACCATTTTGCCTAATTAAATGGCCATCAAACGTTTGATGAAATAAATCTATTGTGGCATGAGATATGTGGGAAGTTGCACCATCTTGTTGAAATCAAATATAGTTCACATCAATACAATGAAGTGTGGGTACAAAAAAATCGGTTATTATGGTGCGATAGGTGTCTCCACTAATCGTAATTGTTGAGCCGTCCTTATTTTCAAAGAAATATCGGCCACTGATGCCTGCGCTCTACAAGGCGCACCAAACAGTCACTCGTAATGTATGCATTGGCTTCTGTATGACCACGTGAGGGTTTTCTAAGCTCCAAATACGGCACATTAACATCCCCACCAACAGGAAAATGAGCTTCATGTGAAAAGATGTTTTCTTTTTTTTTGGAGAAATTGCCATCAGCATACAGTTTCTCGAGCAGGTCAGGTATCTCCAACTGAACGAAATATGGAAAAAATATTTCTTCGGCGACTTCCTCTCAGCAGATTTCTGGCAAAAACTCTGAGAGTAACTAAAATTGCCATGAAAAGTTTCTCAAAATTCTGTCGTTCAGAGTCGACTTTAAACTGTAGGTCCCGCCACTCATGTATAAAATTAACACACACAACATAAGTGGTGTGAGAAACTGGGTCGTAATCCTGACTAAAGGCTTGTAATGACCAATTATGTATGTATACAGATTCTCGTTCTAGCGAAGCGGATGGTCATGCGTCTTCAACTCTAGAACCAATTGAACTTTGCAAGGCGTAATAACGACATCTTTCGCAAAATTCGACGTAAACCGGAGAGTGAAATGTTCAATTCTTGAGAGCGATCACGAGTTCGTACACTGGCTCACGCTCACGTCTTGGCGCATCAACAATGAAACCAGTTTCACGAACTTTAGCAATAAACTTGCGTATACCGGGCACTGTTGGTTCTTCCCTGTGACCATATTTTGTACGACATTTTCGTTTAATTTCCGACCAATTGTCTTTGTTTGTTAAACAAATTTCCAATAAATCCCAACGTACATATGTACATACACTCAGCCACAAAAGTATACATAGGGGTAACAAATTGCAGAAATTTTTTAAACAATCCGTTTTCGTTGAAAATCTTTGTAATTGTCTGACATCTTTCTCCGACGGTCTTTTGCATTGGTTCAGAAATTTGTGAAATTTGTAAATCGGATGCATACCTTTGTGGGCCAGTGCAGGGCCACAATTCAGTTAAATTTTAGAATTTTTTTAACCAATGCAAAAGACCGTTTTAAAATCGAGGAAACTATAAAGATTTTCAACGAAAACGGATTGGTAAAAAAATTACTGAAATTTTTTAACCGTATGTCTACTTTAGTAACTGTGTGTAGGTATTTACAACAAAATTATTGTTTTCGTTTCTTTTCATTAAATTGCATTTAAATTTCTGTTTTTTTTCTAATGAAACTTTATTTCGCATTCAATTATAATTTTCCAAACTGTTATAAATACTTCCACGAAATTGATTAAATTGTTTTTATTGTTTTTTTTTTTTGTAATATACAAATACAATACAAATACAAATATTCCCAGAAAAAGAAAATTAATAAACGCGAGCGTTTATCGAAGTATTCCACAGCAGGATCCATCATTTATTTGCATAATTGCCATGATAATGATTTAAATGGAGTGCAATTTAAAATATATACTTTATTAACTGATTTATACGACGTCAATAAATTCTGCTCAATTAAGATTTCTATTTTTTTTAATGCATTGAGCATTGAAAATATGAAATAAAAGAAATTTAAAACTTTTATTTATAAAGTCGCCGTAGTTTAGTAGGTAGTGTGTTATTACACGTAACGCCACTCGGTTTAAACCCCACGTCGAACTCCAAACGAAAATATGAAAAAATATTTCCTTGGTGACTTCCTCTCAGCAGATTTCTGGTAAAAAGTCTGAGAATAAAATAAAATTGCCATCCAAAGTTTCTCAAAAAATAATCTGTCCTTCGGAGTTGACTTAAAACTGTAGGTCCCACCACTCAATTATAAAATTAATACCCAAAAATCTTTCGTTCGGAGTCGACTTTAAGATGTAAGTCCCGCTACTCATGCATAAAATTAACACACACAACAGAGAAACTAGATCGTAATCCTGACTGAAGAGTTGTAAAGACTTACGTACATTACGCCGTAGTCTAGTAGGTAGTGTCTTGGCTTATTAGACGTGAGACCGCAGTTCAAAATTAAATTCTGCGCGTAAAATAAATTTACCACGAAATATAAAGACTTTTTCGTGGCAATCAGTTTTTTTCAAAGCTTGTACTAGGCTAACGTTGAAAGCGTATCGTTGAAAGTAAGAACTGCTCACTAACCTGCAGCGAATGAATTGCTCTTCTATATGCCTAAATAACTGGAAGTCAATTATTGATGATAAAAGAACGTGATAAGCATTCCAGTGAGTCTTTTTTTGAAATTTTGATCAGCAGCCAGCTCTGCCAACTAGGTTTTATGATGAACAATGTCGTCGTTGCGGCATTTTATCACGTTTTGGCGCATACAGCTCACATAACAGCTTTTGATTCTTTTCAATTCAGACGTCATCTTTAACGTGCCTGTAGTAGTGTTGAATACATGAACGCCGCTGTAAAATGTTGTCTGTTAAGAAAGACCAATGTAGCACCAACCCTTGGCAAAAGTTATTCGCCGTTTAATTGTTAAGCTGAGTTTAAAGTCCATATTTGCATAGGCACCAGAGATCAGCAATGAGTACTCAAAAAGATAAGTAGAATCGAATCATACTCATAATTTCTGATACTTATACGCTTTCATACTTAATTTAATATTGTTACGTTTTCATATTTTTAAAAACGTTTAGAATATGAGTTCGTGGATTTAGTTTCAATTAAACTTATTATTGTTCGCACTACTTCTGTGTGCCACCGTATACGACTTGACGATACAACAACAATTTGTTTATTCGCTAATCTCTTTGCTTACAACGCATATCTTTTCAACGGCTATCTTCAAGCCACGACTGTTTACTTCGCACGCAACGTGTCTTCACACAAAACTGACTGAATTATTACTGCTCGTTGTCTGCTTTGTCTTGCCTTTTTATATGTCCCCAAAATCAGTCTGACGAAAATTCTATAGCAACTGCATTGTTGTTTGTGTATTTTATTCACGTTGTTTGTCGTTACGTTCTTTCTTACTTGTCTGTCTCCTTTCCTTTCACACTGTTGTTGTTGGTATATGCAACCAAGTTCGTTGTATTTGTTTGTGTGGCTTTTATTTTTCGTTAACGTTAAACGATGTTTTCATTTTCGTAACAATAACATGAAGCCTCATGTTCAAAGTTTTCAGTACTCATCATATTCATATTTAACAAAACGTATGATGTTGATTTCGACTCTCCATAACTCAACATATACAATAAGCACAAAATAAGTATGATTCGCATACGAACGCTAAAAAATACTCACTAAAAGGTTGTATGTGTGCTCTGCTTGCTGCTCTGTCTTATTTGCTTATGAGTCTTTTTTATTTTTTTTGTAAATGCAACAACAACTAAGATTGTAAATGTTGATGAATGATTCCAGGAGTCACTCGAATTATTTATAAAAATTATAATTATTTTTCTGAAGTTATGAATCTAAATGAGTAGGCTTATGAATCAAACATATTTCGAATGGCATGAGTTTGATGTCAATGTTGTAAGCATACTCATTGCAACCTGTACTTATAAATCAACGTTGTTGTGAGTATGAATGAATCCGAGAACATAGTTAAATTTCAATATTGTTCACTCACTTATATTCAAAATTTCATGGGTGCTTATGAGTAGCGAAAAAACGATTCATTGCTGATCTCTGATAAACACCTAAACTATCGAACAGTTTCACAAACAGGAATTTAAAATTTCTATCGGGGTGCCCTGATAGTCTAGTGGGTAGTGTGCTAGACTATTAGCGTGAGGGTCTTGGATTCGATTCCCACCAGAGACTCTGGCCTGTGACACAACACAGAGCATAAGTTACCCCGCTCGTATATAATTAGAATATAATTTGCAATTGTATTGTAATTAATAAATGAATAAATAAATAAATTTTATATCAGTAAGTGGTAATTCGATATTATATCGACAGAGCGTGCATTATGAACAAAGCTGTCGATATCGCGATTATCAAATCATTTAATTCCATTTTAATTTATCATTCACTGTTCATTTAACGCAGCTCAATATCAAGCTGAAATCTTTTAATTCCGCTCTCATTTCATATTGTCCTAATATATTGCAAAGTATATGTCCCCCAGAACACTTTATATTAATTTTTTAATAAAAATTCTCATAATATTTGATTCTTCAATTACAATTTATGTTCCATGTTAAAATATTCAATAAACATCTTACACGTACAGTACAATACTATCCTGCATACTTAATATTAAGTATTTCCGTTCACTGAAATTGAAATGATGATGAAAAGTTTTCATTGTAATCGACATCTCATCATCTCGTCATCTTATCACAATAATCAGCAATTGTCGTTATTGTCATTTTCATTTTGATTTTGATTTTCGTTTTCATTTTCATTTTCATTCGTACTTATTATGGAACCATAAATATTCAATTATCGAATGTAAAACATATTTTCATGACACTTTATTCACACTTCCGAAAATTAACTTGGAATTCCTTTTTGATACTTTTACGACGACATTCCACGAAATAATGTTTACTTTTCTTTTCTTTTTCTTTCATTTCTTTTTTTCACCACCACCCATTTTGTTTCCTCTAGCCTCGTGTAAATATTGTCATGAGTAAGGAGAGTCAGGTAGAGAGAGTGAGAGAGAGAGATAGAGAGAGGGAAGTTTATGGGATATTTTTTCTTCTTTTGTGTGATGCTTTTGAAAAGACATTTCGTTAAATGGCATGATGCCTGTATAGATGGTTGGATGGATGGATTGGTTTGATGACTGCTCGGATGATTGTTGTCGGATAACAGAAACAACAACAGCACTAGTAGCAGTGGCAGTAGCATCAGCATCAAATATTTGTTAAATTGTACATAAAAAAGTATTTTACGATCAGAAATCATAAAATAAAGAATTTCATGTTCTTCTTCATTTTTATTCAATACTAAAAAATTCAACAGTTTTCAGATGTTTTTTGTTCACATATTTTCTCTTTTTTTTTGCTTGTCTTTCTGTCGTAAAGGTTATTGTCATTGTCATCAACCAACAAACGAACGACATGAACAACAAATTGTTTCACATAAAATTGTAAATGAACGAACCTTTTAAACCGTCTGATAATCAATCTCATCTGATGAATTTTGAAAATATCTTTCAAAAATAAACATCCCAAAGAGGAAATGTGAATGAGGCTTGAGAGATTTGTTTTATTAAAAGTATTTATCCTCGATTATTCATACATATGGATTTTTATCATATAAGACCCTTAAGACCTTAGCTAAACTGTTACGTAACTTTTCTTTGATGCTAAAACCTTTGCTTTTGCAACTGCAATAATACCGGTGAAGTGCTTGACACCTCCGTGTCAGATATAAGACAAATAATGGAGTTGTTTTCCTGGTGTTTCCTTTAGAGCTTCAAAAAGCGAAATATATTTCTTTCTTTCGTAGAACCTGATGATAACATACATTCATACACAGTCAGGATTACGGCCTAGCTTCTCACACCACTTATGTTGTGTGTGTTAATTTTATACATGAGTGGCGGGATCTAAAGTCGATTCCGAACGACAAATTTTAGGGAAACTTTTCATGGCAATATTATTCTCTCTAACAAAGTTTTTGCCAGAAATCTGCTGAGAGGAATTCGCCGAAAAAATATTTTTTCATATTTCGTTTTGATGTCTGACCTGGGGTTTGAACCGTAATAAGCCAACACAATACCTACTAGACTACGGCGACTTCACCCGATGATAACAAATGTACTACATAAGCCACAGCAAAAGGAGTGTGTCCAGATTAGTGCCTATTTTGTCTGGACACTAAAGCAATACAGCATAATACAGAATACTTCAGTTTGTGTTTAGTTGCTCTGCCAACCATAGGGTCTTCTTTAACTGATTTATGCACGACATTGCTTAGATAACGTGTCTCTATCCGGATGGTATTTTTCGATACCTTAAACCGAAAAACTGAATATAAGGGAGACTCAATTACAAGCGATGTGATACTTTTGAAAAAGGGTGTCTGTCGACACTTTGACACTGCTGTTCAAAGGCAGTTTGCTTTAAGTCCACCAGTGTTTAGAGATGAGTTGAACTCAATGATTTTCAACGTTTCTGCAAATGGCCTTCTAAAGCGATAGCGACAAAATCAAAATTCACCGTTATATTGTATCATTATCCGTAAACACTGTTTATATTTTTATCCGCCTTGGCTGTCGCATTAACTGAAGGAAAATTGGCGATTTTCTCTTGACTGATGTCAATCTTCTCCTTCTAAAGCCATCTAGCGTGATACAATTGAACATATACAGAGCAAGATACATTATTATGGCTGTTTATTGAAGAAATTAAGGATTTCTATTTACTACACCTAACAATAAAGTTGCAATTTATAAAATCTTGAGGGTTTAAGATTAAAGCAGATGTTTTAGAAGACGAAGTCGCTCATGTTCAAGTCGCCATAGTCTAGTAGGTAGTGTGTTGGCTTATAAGACGTGAGACCACGGTTCAAACCACATATCAGACATCTCCAACAAAACGAAACATAAAAAATATTTCTTCGGCGACTTCGGAACAGAATTCTGACATAAAGTCTGAGACTATGATAAAATTGTCATGAAAAGTTTCTCAAAAATCTGTCGTTCGGAGTCGACTTTAAAATATAGGTCCGGCCACTCATATATAAAATTTAACACACACAACATGAGTGGTGTGAGAAGCTAGGACGTAATCCTGACTGAAGGGTTGTAATAACCAATTATGTATGTATGTATGTATGTATGTTTTTTTTGTCTTGAGCCGGATGTGGGAATCTTCGGAAGACACTTTTGTTCCAACAAAAGAGTGCACGATTCACCATCACTAGTGCCTACGTATTAAACCCACCCCCGACACACTTCAACCACTCTCCCCCTCGAGACTGCCGTAAGGTATTACTTCGCGGAGGGCTGGTTACCTTTAAAGCTTTATCACATTAAGTCAAATTTCGCCTCCGTTCCTCCAGTCTTCGGAGTTCTATCAGCCATTTTCTGACTATATTGACTCCATAGAATCCTACAATTCAACAGCTCTTCCTCTTGTCTTTGCCAATACCAAAACTGCTTCATCAGACACTGTCCTGAAGCCACTTATCCGTCTAGTCGCGCTTAGACAATACACCGAGGACAGTATCCTGCTCGTTGTCCCCGCTGAGAGTGCCTCCGACCATAATGTATGTATGGATGTATGTATGTATGTATGTATGTATGTATGTATGTATGTATGTATGTATGTATGTATGTATGTATGTATGTATGTATGTATGTATGTATGTATGTATTTATGTATGTAGGTATGTATGTATGTATGTATGCATGTAGGTATGTATGTATGTATGTATGCATGTATGTATGTATGTATGTATGTATGTATGTATGTATGTATGTATGCATGTATATCACATTGTATTCTTTCTCATCATTTGTTGTTGTCATTGAAAATTATTTCTTGTTAAAGATTCAATTCATAATCTTTGCTGTTTTTGACGTCATCTGTTGTACATATGTATGTATAATTATTTCCTTAAGGGCGTAAAGATTTTATGTGACATACATTTCCTACATTTACATCTCCTGTTACAGCTTATTTTTAGCATTTTGGGCCATAAAATTTTATGGAAAAAAATTGACCCTCATATCCAATAGCAAATCACTTGTCGGCCCTAAAGTGTAATACATGCAAAATATTTCGCTTGAAAATAAATTCGAATAAATTGTGTTGCATATTGTTTTAGATTCGCCAGAGGCTATAAGTCAAAATTAGCCTTTCTTTATGAATTAAAATATGTAGTTATTTTAATATGTAGTTATTTGGTTTAGTGCTGACAATTATTAAGACTCTAATGCTTTTTAATGCTGTTTTTAAGGCCATTGAAGTGTCGATTAGCAAAACGACGTTTTTTTTTGTTTCAATATTTCTTTTTTCTTTGTACTTTGATGCTGAAAAAAATTTTTTTATTTTGTTTTTTTTTTTTTTCAAATCATCGAAAATCTCTTGAATCTCACATCAAACAATGGCATGTCAAATAGTACTACCGATAGACAGACCGAAACATACACAGCCAGTGTTAATATTTATTTTTCTAAACAATATTTTGTTGTTGTTCTCTTTTTGCTTTTGTTTTTGGTGTTTAAATTTGAATTATAAGTTGTATGTGCGAGAGAGTGTTGCTATACGAAGAATATCTTGATGATTTTATTTTTTCAATATTTTTAACACAATTTTTTTCCTTCGTTTTGTCTTGATTTTTTTTTCTTCAGATGATTTGGCTGACTGACTAACTGACAAACTGACTCACTGGCTGACTTGATTTAACTGATTGACTACAACTGACTAAAACGGATTTTATGTGAATTTAAAATTAAATCTCTGTTTCGTTTTTTAAGACCATTAAGTGAAAAACGTAATATTTGTCAAATAAAAATTCAAACAAAACAACAAAAAAAAAAAAAACAAAAATAAATATTTGCATTAAACATTATTCCAAAATCAAAGTGAAATCATAAAAATCGTTTCACATTATTTTATATTTTCTGTGTGTTTTCTTTTGTTTTTGTTTTTTAGTTTTCGTTTTTGGGTTGCAGAAAATATTGTTAAAATGTTGAATATTTTTTGTTTTTTTCGCTTCATTTTGAATCATTTTAACTGACAGCACAATAAAATCATGTAAATTTTTAAGTGTGTTTGTCTGTCAGCTTTCAATGGATTCAGTGGGATTGTTTATAATAAAATGTTCCGTTATTCGCTTACAAAGTCTGATTTAAAGATTTCATACAGAAATGAAATCACTTTCATTGCAAACGTTTTTTTGATCTCTGCTCTCTATAACTCAAGTCTTATCACAAGCTATGTGAATTTGGATGCAGAGGACTTTAATCAATGACTTAATTAATTAAATTTAATCAATCACTATTAAAAATAATTGATCTACAGGAATGAGAGAAACCAATAGGTATGCATCTGAAGTATGCATCAATTAAGCCACACACAACATAATTGGTGTGTGAAACTAGGTCGTAATCTTGACTGAAGGATTGTAATGAACAATTATGTATGTCAGTATCAGAGGTCAGCAATGAGTATTCAAAACGATGAGTAGATTCGAATCATACTTATAATTTCTGATACTTATACGCATTCATACTTATTTTAATGTCATACTTATACTACGCATATTCAAAGTTTGAAATACTCATGGTACTCACACTTAACAATACGCATGATGTTATTGGTTTCGACTCTCCATGACTCATCGTATACACGAATCACAAAATAAGTATGATTCGCGTACGAACACTACATACTCACAAGAAGGTTGTGTGTTTGCTCTACTTGCTGTCTTTTTCTTTTTTGTTTATATGTCTTTCTTCTTTCTTTGCAAATGCAACAACAACTCAGACTGTAAATTTTTGCGAATGATTCGAATCACTCGAATCATTTATAAGTATTATTTTTAAAATAAAAATTGTTAGTAATATTTTCAAGTCTACTTATTAAGCCAATCATATGTATGTATATGTGAGCGGAAAATATAGAAAAATTATACTGCGCTAAATCCCTAAAGACACCGTATTCAACTTGGCAAGTATTCTTCTAAAAATCGAAATCATTTCTCATTGATATTAGTGAATCCTACTGTAATATTGCTTTGGGTGTATAATTGAAGTCTGAAAAAAAGCGACATGAACCATCTTCTTTAGAAGCTGACAAGCAACTGAATAGATTTTTACGCTCTTTTTAACGAACATTGTTGACGTTCGTGTCCTATGTGTGTAAAAAGAACATCTTAGTCTTCCATTGCGGGACATTGGTGCCGACGTCTGGCAATGAGTATTCAAAAAGATGAGTAGAATCGAATCATACTCATAATTTCTCATACTTATAAACATTCATACTTATTTTAATATCGTGGAACCTCTACTCATATTCAAAGTTTGAAGTACTCATCATATCATCATATTCATACTTAACAACACGTATGATGACTCATAACGCAACACATACAAGAATCACAAAATAAGTATGAATCGCATACGAACATTAAAATACTCACTAGAAGGTTGGGTGTTTTCTTCTTGCTGTCTTTGTCTTTTTCTTTCTTCTTTTTTGTAAATGCAACAACAACTAAGACTGTAAACTTTTGCTCGAATCATTTATACGTATTTTTCTAAATTTATGAATCTAAATGAGCTGGCTTATGTATCAAACATATTTCGAATGGCATGAGTTTGATGTCAACGTTCTACTCATACTAATTGCAACCTCTACTTATAAATCAACGTTGTAGTGAGTATGAATGAATCAGAGTAGTTCGATTGCAATATTATTGACTCACTTATATTCAAAATTTCATGAGTGCTTATGTGTAGCGAAAAAACGATTCATTGCTGATCTCTGGTATGTATGTACGTATGTTAATGTCTGTGTTGCATATGCAGTTCGAATTCAACATAGTCTAGTTGGTAGTGTGTTGGCTTATTAGACCTGAGGCTTCGATTCAAATTCCACGTCAGACATCTCCAACCAAACGAAATATGAAAAAATATGACTTCCTCTCAGAAGATTTCTGGCAAAAACTCTGAGAGTAACTAAAATTGCCATGAAAATTTTCTCAAAAATCTGTCATTCAGAATCGACTTTAAACTGTAGGTCCTGCCACTCATGTATAAAAATAAACACATACAACATAAGTGGTGTGAGAAACTTGGTCGTAATCTTGACTGAAGGGTTGCAATGACGAATTATGTACGTATGTATGTTAATGTCTGTGTTGCATATAGAGTTCTAAGGCAATGTAGCCTAGTGGTTAGTGTGCTGGCTTATTAGACATGAGGCCACGCTTCAAATTTCAGGTCAGACAACGCAAAAAGAATGAAATCGAATATTATTTTTCTACGGCGACTTCCTTTCAGTGAGAGTAAAAAAATTTCCATGAAAAGGTTTTCAAAAATTTGTTTGTGTAGGCTCCCCCACTCATGTGTGAAAAGTAACACACACAACATACGTGGTGTGAGAAGCTATAGGTCGTGATCCTCTCTAAAAGGTTGTAATCTCCAATTAAGTAAAATTTCGGTAAAATGTTCTTTTCTGGACTCAATTTAAATTTGATTCCAGATTTGTAGAAGATATTGAGATTTAAAATTCAATTCTGCATTGTTGGCGATTAGAATTGCATGCCATTAGGCCACATCATCGTTATATTCTTTCGTTATATTCTTTCAAGACATTGTTGATAGCTTGTTATGTACACGTCTAATTGCATATGCCTGTCTCCAAGTGATTACCACTTATATCTGTCTATGGAAGGTAATATTGTTGTTGGAAGACAGATGTTTTATAATGAGCAGTGCAATGGAGGCATTGTCCTCTACAAATAGTTCTTCAAAGGTTTGGGTGATTGGAAACACATCACAAGGGTATACGGAATGACAGAAGAAAATATGCAAAGTTGTCCACCGTTTTGTAGCAAATGTCACGCCTTATTGAAAACGTATGAATACGACTATTGAGGGACACAAAACTAGTCTTAAGCAAATCAAATACACGGGGAGAAAATAGATTGTAGTGCTGTGAAGGTTCTGAGTTTCGGTTTTTTTAAAATTTCGTACAAAGCCATGGTAATTGAAGGGAGGAATTGACAATTGCATTGAAAACATGGAGATAAAGTTCTTAAAACAAGGAGTCAAACCTCCATAAGGTTTATAAGATGTTTTGTGGATACAAATTTTCTCTGTCCTTTGCAGATTAGTGTGTCCACTCTTTCCAGGATCTTTGACAATTTGAGCAGATTTTATAGCTGTTACACCTAAAGGTCCCGTCATTTCACGAGTTATTGCCTAAAGTGAGCCTTTGCTATGAGCAAATGCTCATAAATGGGCAACAGTCGTTGTAATAAATTCTTAGTGACTCCCTTGTCGTCATCGATTTGAGAATCCCTGTTAAGGTCGCAATTGAAATGTGTCATAACGGCACTTTTCCCTGGCAAATAATCGGCCTCATTAAAGAATCTCTGGCACTTAATAATGCAACGTATGCATGCATGTTGGGAGAGCACACGTTTTATCAATGTTCTGCAGCGATGCAGGCATTGCAATGGTTCATCAACGGCAATTTATGGTCCTTTTAAACGTTACTCTTTGGACTGGAGATGATTCGCGAATGGCCAGAAGGTGGGAGGGATAGGGGGTGAGGTAGAGTGAGACAATTAAATATTGCCTCAAAAAAAAAAAAATACGTGCAGGTGCATAAATCAAAATTTCTCCTCGTTTTCATTTCATGACGATTGTTATTGTTAATGTTGCTTGTTTGTTTGTTGTTGCACAGAATGGAGGCCAAAAAGGTAAATGAATGTCAGTGGCAAGTGCAGTTAAATGTTTTCGGCTTGCGTAATAAAGTAATTGTCAATATTTTTCGGTTAAAAAGCAAAGCCAAAGACAACGACAACGACAACCAATACGAAACGTATTGGTATCGTAAAGGCCGTCGTGGCATTAACGGCCCTTTCTTGTTGTAATGCCTGTTATAGCCTTAAATGGAGTGCGGGTGTATATTGCAGTGGCATTGGCATCGACATCATCTTCCGCCTACTTTATGGCATTTTAAATGTGAATCTTTTTTTGCCGATTTGTTTTGTTTTGTTTTGTTTTCTTTTCTGTTTTTTTTCTTGTTTTATTTTCAACAGAAATAATTTATTACGTTTTGTCTTTCCAAAGGATTTGCAAAATTTGTTACTTTTTTTATTGCATCATGTTTCCCTTTGTCCTCTACTGTGCTGGGGCTACTGTTTGCCAATGGACTGTGGCGTATTGCAGTTAATCAATTTGGTGGACAATTATGAAAAATGTCGAAACATTTTAAATTCATGCCACAATACATGTTTTATAAACGAAAAATAAATGAAAAACTGTTGATTGTTGTCGTTTGTTTTTTTTTGGGGTTTTTTCTCTCTTCGCCATGCCCTGGCCAAAACAGTAGCCGCAATATTGTGTTTGTTTGTTGCAAGTTAAGTCATTATTACGAACCCAATTAAGGGTTTTCTTGCAGCAGGCATACTAAACTACATCTTCTGCTTTAAACAATAAATCCAAGAAGAAAAAAACACCAAACAATTGAATATAAAAAGTCTTGGTTTTGTGTTCGATTCGTTTTCTTTTTCTTTGAAAAATAACAGAAAATAAGCACGAACAACAAGTTGAAAAACACAATGATCGTACGTACACGTACGAACGTAGGTACGTTTATTATTTTTTACTTTGAAGTTTTGGCAATGTATTGTGTGCCTGTTGCCTCGGCCACAGAAAGACGATTTCGTCGTTCGTCCAGTTTTGTTTTGTTCAGTTCAGTTCAGTTCAGTCCTCTTCAGTTCCACTCGATATTAGCATAAAAATGTAATTTCTCATTTTCTCACCAATCAATGGGTATGATTGGTTGGGTATTTTCACAATAACTCACCTTGTTGTTGGTTTAGTTGGTTTTGAATCTTTTCGAAGCCACTTTTTTCTTTTGCTTTGGCCAATACAATAATTTTTTTTTTTGAAACTTTGGCCACAATACACTTAGCTATTGATAACACAATACAATTGTGGAATACACACCAACAACGCCTTTTGCCTTTTGCCTTTTTAACTGCATGCTTTCAACACAAGCACCCTCTCTTGTATGTATTTCATACAGGCATTTAAACAGGCATTCGGGATGATGATGACAGTTCAACATGCCACCACGAGTGTACGATATAAGTATGCTGTGGAATTGCAACAAAATCTAGTTAAACTCTGTACGCTTATGCAGTTACTTTCTCTATGAGATCATGTACGCAGTCACAGGCCAGTATGTGTATGTGTATGTGTGTTCGTGTATTGCATACAGCATAGCCATGTCAACAATGTATTTAGATCAGCATCATGAGAAACGGGAACACAATCGATGATTTTTTTCTTCTTCTTTAACGCTTTCGTATTGTGGAATTGTTTTTTTTTTTGATTTCTGTTTCAATTGGTAGCATTATTGACATGCATTGACGTCTATTGTTTCTGTTTCTCAGTTTGAAATGCTGATACTTTAACACATTTTACACCCCGCTTTGTTCTAGTCATAGAAATTTCATAAGAATAGAAATTCCGATCAGATTGGATATTAAATAATCGGTAAGATGTAAAGATGACTACTTCCTCGATATAAATTTGAAGTTTGAAGTCGTCGTAGTCTAGTAGGTAACGTAATGGCTTATTAGTCGTAAGGCCACAGTTCAATATCCAGGTCAAGCATCTCCAACAAAACGAAATTTGAAAACAAAAATATTTCTTGGGCGACCCCTTATCATATGACCTCTTCAATTTCGTCATGCAGAGTGTTCTGCGAAAGGCGGGAGTGCATTGCAATGGCACTATTTTTCAAAAAAGTGTTCGGTTGCTTGCGTACGCTGACTACATTGACATCATTGGGCATACCAAGCGAGATGTTACTGCTGCCTTTAGTGCTATTCAACGGGAGTCTAGTAAGATGAGTGTGGCAATAAATAAAAGCAAACCAAAGTATATGTTATCGACAAGTAGAGACGTGCGGCCTATTGATTCTCAGATTACAGCCGAGAACTTAACCTTTTGATACAGTCAAGGAATTTATTTCTCTTGTCTCCGCCGTTACCACCAAAAATGATGTCAGCCTGGAGATCAAGCGCAGGATCACTCTTGCCAACAGGTGCTACTATGGTCTCAATAGGCAATTAAGGAGCAGAGACCTATCTCTCGTACGACAAAATTAATACTCTACAAGACGCTCATCCTGCCCGTGCTTCTTTATGGCCTAGAGGCATATGGACACTATTAAGCACCGATGCAGCAGCCTTGAGAGTATTCGAGAGAAAAGTCCTACGTAAGATCTTCGGTCCAGTGCGAGTTGGCGATGATTTCCGCATCCAATCAAACAGTAAGCTGTATGAGCTCCTCAACGACATAGACGTTGTGCAGCGTACTAATATCCAGCGGCTGCGCTGGCTCGGCCATGTCGTTCGAATGGAGGAGGATGCTCCGGCGAGACGGGTATTTGATGCGGGGATCTACGGAAGTCGGCAAAGAGGACGACCTTGTATCCGTTGGAAGGCCCAAATCGAGGAAGCCCTGTCATCGATTGGTGTAATCAACTGACGTAGGCTTGCAAGAAGCCGAGGCGTCTGGAAAGATGTGTTGCGGCAGGCCAAAATCCTTTAATCGGATTGTTATGGCCAATTAAGTAAGTAAGTAAGTATTCCTTGGGCGGCTTCCTCTCAGCAGATTTCTTAGCAAAAAATCTGTGGGAGTGAATAATATTGCCATGAAAAGTTCCCCAAAAAAATCTGTCTTTCGGAGTCGACTTTAAACTGTAGATCCCGCCACTCATGTATGAAATTAACGCACACAACATAATTGGTGTGAGAAACTAGGTCGTAATCCTGACTGAAGGGTTGTAATGATCAATTATGTACATACGTATGTATGTACCATTCATAAAGGTTACTTCGCTTCAACAGATAGGAGCTCAGAAAATTTTCCACGTTTTTAAGCCTGTCCTTAGTTAGGTTACTGTTTGAAATATTTTCCAAGATCAGATTCATTGATATAAGGTAACCAAACAGTGATTGCAATTCCGCAAAACCTATGCCCTCTTGAATCCCTATTCAATTTATTTTCAGTTTTTTAAGTCAAATTGCACGAGACCTTCACTGGATTACAAGCGTCTGTTGCACAAATGCACAAGAGTCTTGCAACGTGTGTCTCTGTGCTATACATACATATCTACATAGATGGTGTACGTTTGTTATTCTTTTCATTTTGTTTGTTTTTGAAATGATTTCATCTTTGTTTTGCTTTATTATTGTCATCGTTGTTACGTACGATAGATATGCCATCAAATCAATGCTTTTTCCAAAGTATTCAATATCTGAACTTTTGTGGAAGTCTCATCAACAATAACAACAACAATAAACTCATGAATCTCATTGAAAATTCAAAAATTGTTATTCACAAACACACACACACACTCGTATGTTGCATAAATAAATTCTCACACTTCTCTTACAAGATACAAACACTGCGATACGTATGCATTTACAGCGTACGAGATTAATTCAGGAATTCAGGAACAGTATGAACGTATGAACAGTACATTGGCATACCATTGCCAATGTGGAGAAGAGTCAACAAATTAGAATTTGGTTTGAATTCACTGCGTTAGAATAGAAAGCTTGGATTTAATAAACCCCTTAATCCTTAAGGTTTCATTCTTCAATAATAAAAATTATTCGATGGAATTTCAAGGCTTCAAATAGTATGGCGTTGTAATCGAATGGGTTTTTCCTTATTTCTTTCACTCCTATTGGGGATGTGGCGTAAAAACTAAATGCTAAATGCTTTAATAAGTCTGTATAGATTCCTTGGAGGGCAAGAAAAGATACAATTACTTCAAAGAGGCTCGACAAATCCTATTTATCGTTAAAAGTTCGAAAAGTCGTCATAGTCTAGTAAGTAGTGTGTTGGCGTATTAGACGTCAGACCACTGTTCAAACCCCAAGATCAAATAAGTCCAAGTAAATGAAATAGAAAAAATATTTCTCTGGCGACTTCCTCTCAGCAGATTTCTCAGCAAAAACTCTGAGCGGAAATAAAATTGCCATAAAAAGTTTCTTAAAAATCTGTCGTTCGGAGTCGACTTTAAGCTGGAGGTCCCGCCATTCATGTATAAAATTAATACACACTGCATAAGTGGTGTGAAAAGCTAGGTCGTAATTCTACCTGAAGGGTTGTATTGACCAATTGTGTATGTAGGTTATAGCGCTAACAAATCCGGATAGAATCATTTGCAAAGTGTCTTTGGAGGGCGAGAATAGATAAAATTACTCTAGAGAGGCGCATAAATCCTATTTAAGGCCAATTGTGTTACACAGTGTGAGGTAAGTCCTCTTGTCGTGATCCGTTAGTGTTGGGTTTAAACCACCCCGAGCTTCGGATTAAACCGGCCAGCTATCTTAGTGGCACATTTGCCACCATGCCACCAGATCTTCAAACGTTCTGTTACCCAAAAACCTGTCTGTTCTGAAGTGCATCTTCGCATAAAAGGTGTTGCACCGTTTCCGTTGCCTCTACATCATGGCAGCTTCAGCAGTAATCCCGGTGGGTTGGACCGAGCTTGTTAATGAAATTGTCAATAGCTTAATGTGCGAACCGTTCTCTTGTCGAACTCAAGTATAGCTTCGGATGAAACCGGCCTGTTGCCTTAGTGTCACGTTGGCAACCATGTCCAGATCTTCAAACGTCTAAAAGCCGATGACGTCTGTTCTGTAGTGCAGGGCTTTCGCATAAAAGGTGTTGCGATGGTTCCATTTCCTCTACATCAAGCCAGATACTGTAGTAATCCTGGTGGTATAGACCGAGCTTGTTAGCGAAATTGTCAATAGCTTACAGTCCCCTTAGAATTCCAGTTAGAATCGTTCTCTTGTTGAACTCTAGTATTTCCCTGGTTTTCCTTCTGTGCACTTCATACGTACATAATTGGTCACTACAAACGCTCTGTTAGGATTACAACCTAGTTTCCCACACCACTTATGTTGTGTTTGTTAATTTTTATACATGAGTGGCGGGAGCTACAGGTTAAAGTGGACTCCAAACGACAGATTTTTGAGAATCTTTTTTATGGCAATTTTTATTTTACTCTTAGAGTTTTTGTTGAAATCTGCTGAGAGGAAGTCGCCGAAAAAATATTTTTTCATATTTCGTTTGGTTGTCTGATCAGGAGTTTGAACCGTGGCCTCACGTCTAATAAGCCAATACACTATCTACTAGACTACGGCAACTACTATGCTGGATATAGCAGTTTCGAAATTCGACACCTAGGTATGTTGAACTACTCACGATTTGGATGCTAAACTGTATAACCTTTTGCAGCTATTGCTGACCCCTAATCAAATCATTGAATGATTTGCCAGCAACAAAATCGCCCCACAAACTATAAAGAAGGGATTAAATTCGGAATGATTAAATGAAAAGAAAATCATGGTGAAAGATCGATTTCCTACTACAAACGATCTCCACGCCTGGCTTCACTGTGAATAAAGCCTTCACAATCTTGCGTAAGAGTTAAGTTAACAGTTAGTTAAGCGCTTCTGTCGAGAAAGTGTGATGTGAATTGTTAGAATCAAGAGTTTTCCATCCATCCAGACCCTATTGTGCCAACCAGTATTAGCTTGGTTGGGTCTCTGTAACACCTGATTGATATTAGTTTTCAATGAACCACATACACTTTTTATACGACACAATAAAATTGATTGTTTCCAGTTTAAACTTTCCCTTCGTTTCGTATACACGATGTGATAAACAGCTCTGCTCGCCCAATTTGTTTGTTTTTTTTCTTTAGGTACCACAGTGGGTGTGTACTGAACACTGATTTCAGTTGCTATTGCATGTTGCACTTGTAAACGAATTTTTTATTGTTGTTGTTGTTAGTGTTGTATTGATATATAATGGCATCGTGTACAGTAAATGAATATGATGCGTAATATCTGTCATATACCCACCACGCATATTTTATATATGTTTGTCGTATAGTTTTTGGAATTTGTTTTCTTATTGTTTTTGATTTATCGTTGTTGTTGTTGTTGTTGTTGTTTTTTAATATCGAAATACAATTTTATTGATATGAGTTTTTCATTATTTTGTTATTGTTGCTGTAACTGTTATTTTCATTATGGTTTCTGTATTGGCAGTAGTTGTTGTTGTTGTTGCTGCTGTTGTCATCGTTATCTTGTCCATTTTGTAGGTGTATGTAGGTCATCTGTGATCAATGTTGTCACACGGCAATAATTTCTTCTGTTTTTTGTTTTTGTTTTGTATTCATTGCTGCTGTTGTATTGCTCTTACTACTGTTGCAATTGTTGTTTTTGTTTCTGTTTCTGTTTTTTTAATAATAAAAGCGCTCAGCCTTGTATCTTTGCGTTGATGAAGTGACATGGATGGCACAATATTTGTATCTCCAAGTGTACATAGCTGGGTATCGATGGTACGTATACCAGTGTACCAGTACATGATGTATTTGTTGTTGTTGTTTTATTTTCACTTATAAAACTAGACTTAAATATAAAATATTTTCTACGATTTACTCGTGCAATAACGAAAATATAATCAAACATTGCCTTTGGGATTCCCAGTTACTCTGACAGTCATGAGGATGACAATCATCATGAGGAGGATGATGATGATGATCTCATGCGTATTGTAGTGAAAAACAAAACACGATAAATAATATTCTCACATTCATTAAATTTTCTCTTCTTGCTGTTCTACTTTAAACTGTACGTACATATAATCCTTTAAATTGTTCTTGTTGTTGTTGCTACTATTCCTGTTACAATTGGAATTTAATAAACAACAGCATACGACAACAACAGCTACAAGAGCACTAGTGTTGTAAAGCAAAAGTATTTCAAGATTCAATACTGTATTGTGGCAATCACTTTATAAACAAAGACAGCCTTCGGAATAGAAATCTCCAGAGAAATTCTTGGCTTTTGAAATTTTTTAAATACTTTACTTACATTTACACTCACAGAAATTTACACTCACACACATAAAGTGAAATTATATTGGTGTTCGGTAACGAATAGGCATTACAGATGCCTTGTCTTCTCAGTGTGTCACTTTAAACATTTGGATACATTCCGTTTTTGTTATTCCAATAGAGATTGAGGAAAGAGATTTAGAAATTTATTGATTTGATTAAAGTTTTTTTAAAGCGTTTGGTTAATCGTTTTATAAATTCTGAGAATTTCAACCATCACACTTGAGCTTATAATTTAAAGTAGTAGCCTAGTAGGTAGTGTGTTGGCTTATTAGATGTGAGGACCTGGTTCAAATCCCTGGTCACACATCTCCAATAAACCGAAAAATATGAAAAAATATTTCTTCGGCAACTTCCTCTCATCAGATCTCAGGCAAAAACTCTGAGAGTGCTGCCATGAAAAAGTTTCTCAAAAATCTGTCGTTCTCATGTATAAAATTAACACACAATCAACATAAGTGGTGCGAGAAACTAGGTCGTATTCCTGACGTATTGGGTTGCAATGACCAATTTTGTCATGTTAAAATGCTCATAGACAGGCAAGTCTAAGTCAAAAGTTTGGCGACTAATTGCTGGAATGTTCATTTGGACCTATACTAACAACAATTGGAATGTCTGAAGAATGACGAACTTTATCCTTTAGCTTCGACTGTAGTAGTATGCTACAGGGGCTAATAATATCAAAAACCACCGGTTCGTAGCCATTTATTTTGAGCTTTCTAAGGCTCGTAGTCGCCGTAGTCTAGTGGGTAGTGGGTTGGCTTATTAGATATGAGGCCACGGTACAAACCTCAGGTCAGGCATTTTCAACAAAAGGAAATACGAAAAAATATACTTCGTGCACTTCCTCTCATAGATTTCAGGCAAAAACTTTGAGAGAAACTTTATTTCTCAAAAATCGTCTTTAAACTGTAGGACCCGCCACTCATGTATAAAATTAACACACACAACATATGTGGTGTAAGAAGCTAGGTTGTAATCCGGACTAAAGGGTTGTAATGACCAATTATGTACTTATGTATGTACAGTGATGGCCTTACAATTAGAAACGATGTTTCTGGAACAGAGTTCTCTGGAGTGACGAATCTAAGTTTAATTTGTCCCAATCTGATGGAAAAACGTATGTAAGACGTCCTCCAAACAAAGCCTTTGATCCCAGGTACACAGTGAAAACTGTAAAACAAATTAACAAACATACATGTTGCTAAGTCGTTTCTAATTATAAGGCCACCACTGTATGTAAGGATAGAAAAATGATTTTATCTTTATTTGTATTTGTAACCCTACTGCCTGCACAAATCTAGTGGCCATAAACAATTTTCGCCCTTTTCGACTTATTTTCATAGCATCAACCCAATGTTTTGTAAGTGTTGGTGTAATCCTTGATAGAAGCCACAAACTCACATGGACTCGTCTGTAGCTCCTGCAATCCGGATGTGGCGATCAAAGATTGCAATCTGCTCTCGGCTATGACTAACAATCTGGTTGAAAAACACTTTTCTACGATGGAAACTTTAAATTGAAAAACTTTCGAAAATAATTCCGAATAAGATTTTTCACATTTTTTTGTTTGCATTGACTTTTGAAGAGGAATTTCTTCTTCTATTCCTAATACTTAGATACATGCCTGAATGAACGCACACATCACAGTTAGAAACCAACAAAACACTTCGTATCTGGCAATTAAATTTTCAGGCCTAAAATAAAATAAGGCCTTAAGTATAGAGGTCATTGAGAGCATCTTTCAGAATAATCTTGCTGTGGATGTTCTATTCGGCTTCTATGTATTCCTTTAGAGTCAATTAAAGTTGAGGAGAAGTTTGCAGTTTCATTTCTGTGCTTTCTACCACTACATTATGCCTACCTTTGTATTCTTTAAGACCTACTAATTGTTATATATTGTGACACAAAGCATTTGATTTTATATTGTCTTTATATTGTTCAAGAATAACCTTTTTATTGTCTTCTGAAAACAATACCCATTCATTTGTAATATGTATTCTTTAAAAATATTCTATCTCCAACTAAACGACACGTTCAATTAAGCATTTGTAAGATTAAAAATATCACTTCTATTCGCCTTTGCTAATATCTCTTTGACTATCAATAATTAAACCAATTATTTGCCATTCCCCACACTCCACACAACAATTGTTTCTTACAAGGACAACAACCACTATCATCAAACAGTGGCTCCTTTGAAAAATTCCAAGAATAAAATTACAAGTTCAGTTACAATTGAATTTCCTTCGTCATTTCATTTTCTAGGTCGTATTTTTTTACACCAGCTTGCTTTCGCAGCAGCAAAACGAAGCGGACGGACTTCATTGCCGCTGTAAAAGTGGCTTTATTTTGTGGATGTAATTCTAAACCAATTAGTGTTTTACAAATTGGCCATGTCTATATAAATAAATACAACAATAAATAAGAAAATAGAAAACAACAAAAACAAAAGAAACAAAAGCAAGAAAAAAGAATTTTCCACTCTCAATTTGTTAAAGGTCATGTGATGAAGAATAAAGACTAAGGCAACGACAACGACAACGACGCGTGCCATTGAAAATTTCTTCCATTTTTGTTGCTTTCTTTACAAATACAACTACAACTAAAAAAGCCAATAAAAAAACACAATTTTAACAAACCACCACATATAAGCATAACAACAACAACAAACATTTGATATCTCTTGTAAGTATAACAGTATTACCACATGAAATACTAGACTTACAAGTGTAACTATAGTATGCTAAGTGTTATAAAGTCATCCATATGTGCGCTTCCGTACGCCCGTCTAGTGTGTGGAGCATGACTAAAACCATAATAAAAATTATACCACCTACATTACAACCACAACAACACCAACAACAGCAACTACAATGGTTAATAATTTATAAAAAGCAGAGCAAAAGAAAACCAAATAAAACCGAATTAAAATAAAATAAACAACCGAATAAAACACCTACGTTAACCGCCACCATTATCATCAAGTTTGTTCGTTTGATTTCAATTGAATTTTTTCATTGTGTGTGTATGGGTGTGTGTGTGGAGAACAACAAGCAATACGCATAACAACGACGACCGATTCAACTCGTTGCGGTAAATTATAATTGAAGCGTTAAGACCGCAAAACGAATCATTGCGAATGAATTTTAAAATGAGTGTCAATCGTTTTAATGGTTTCACTATAATTTTCACCAGATCCGCTGGAAAATATGTCAATTAATTGAAATCAATTTTATATTCCTTCTTCTTCTCTTCTGCTCTTTTTTGTGGTGTTTGTTTTTATAAATAATTTAAAATTAAATTGAGAACAAGATTTTGTTTTAATAAATTTCTTAGAATTTACATGCCATTAGGGAAATATTATCAACGAATTAAGCTGCAAATGGTTTTAAAATTAGAATTAAAGATAAAATTTTATAGGATTTGTTTCTAAGCTGAAAGGAGTAGTAGTATATACTGTTACGTTTTTACCTTTTCGTAGATTGCAAATAAATTAAAAAATAAATCTGTGTTTAGGTTAGGTTAGAGGACGTGTACTTGTCAATTAAGACAAGTACAGTACCCAGAGGTCGAATTGACCCATTGTACAAACGTCCTAGTTTCTCACACCACTTATGTTGTGTGTGTTAATTTTATACATGAGTGGTGGGACCTACAGTTTAAAGTCGACTCCGAACGACAGATTTTTGAGAAACTTTTTCATGGCAATTTTAATTACTCTCAGAGAATTTTTGCCAGAAATTGCTGAGAGGAATTCGCGGAAGAAATACTTTTTTGTATTTTGTCTTGATGTCTGGCCTGGGGCTCGACTCTGGCTTTAAGTCTAATAAGCCAACACACTACCTACTGGACTACGGCGACTTCAAAAATAAATCTGTGTTTAGTTTTAATTAAAATTCTTTATTATTCGCACAATTATGTGTGCCACTGTTCACAACTTGATGTAAACAACAACAATTGCTTTCCTTTGTTATTCTTCTCTTTACACCCTTTGCATACACAATAACAATTACTAGCCAATTATTCGACAGAACGGAGATCTTCAAACAACGATTGCTCTCTTCAAACTCATCGCGTCTTCACACAAGACTGACTGAACGTCACTAATCAGTCGCCGGCTTTGCCTTGCCTTTTATATCGCAAAGTAAACAGTCTGATGAATGTTCTTGAAGGCGAATGTTCGTGACTTTGTCTTCTAGAAAACGTTATAAATGTTAACATCGTTGTTTACATTCATTATTGTTGTTTGTGTATTTTGTTTACATTTATTATTGTAGTATTGTTTGTGGATTTTTGTTTACTTGCTTACCATTTCTTTTTATGCCGGTTGTTTGTTGTTATATTAAGAAGTACAATAATATGTTGACAGCTTTGTTTACTGCATTGTAATGTTTTGTAACTTTTGTTTATAATTTTAATGTTAAGCGATGTAAAAGCAAAACAGCGGTATTTAGATTTTTCATTTTGGAAATAATACGTACATAGAGACATAATTGGTCTTTACAACCCTTCAGTCAGGCTTACGTCCCAGCTTTTCACACCACTTATGTTGTGGGTGATACATACATACATACATAATTGGTCATTACAACCCTTCAGTCAGGATTACGGCCTAGTTTTTTACACCACTTATGTTGTGTGTGTTAATTTTATATATGAGTGGCGGGACCTACAGTTTAAAGTCGACTCCGAAAGACAGATTTTTGAGAAACTTTTCATTGCAATTTTATTTATTCTCCTGGTTTTTGCCAGAAATCTGCTGAGCGGAAGTCGCCGTTGTTGTAACGCTTATATTCTAATTTCTCTTTCCTGTTTTTCTTTTTCTATTCCATTTGTACAATCCAAATCTGTGTGTTTTTTTTTGTTTGTATTTGAAAATTTCTGTGTGGCCGCTTTGGAAAAAAGGCTGGAAACACAGTGACAGGTGAAATTTGTGGGGCGCCATTGAGTTCGGACAACAGTAGCCTGAAGAGTCAACATGCAACTCGAGTCTAATTCAATGTGCGTTAATTTGTTGCGATAATTTCCGCCACCTTCTTTCTGCCTTTCTACCCACATGATTAATGCCCGGGCATTAGACATAAATTTTTCTGTTTAGCCATTCAAACGTTTTACTTTGATTAATTGGCTTAATTGCAGCAGAGAATTTATGGGCTAAATAAGAGAAAAAGAGAAATCAAAGTGTTTAATAAATGTATAATAAAAAGTCCACTAAGCTCAGAGCTGAAATTATTTTCAAATTTTATTACAAAATTTCTAATGTAATCGAAACGATTTCATTTTGTTTTTAATTTCCGCTTTTAAAAAAAAGTCATGAAATTATGACTTCAATGAAATCCATAAATTTTTTATTAAAAGACTTTATGGCCTCCTATAAATTTCCTTTTCCCCCTTCTACGCTGGTGTATTATGTGTGGATCTCAATTTATGTTTCAATTTGTAAAATATTTCATTTAAAATAAATTGCAACAATGGCAACATTTGAATATTAATTTCAACAACAAAAAAACAACAACAAAAAAGCAAAATGTATACAGCTTTTGTATTATATTGTGTTGTAGCTCGCCCTGTATTTTCATAATTCTTAAAAAATATTGTCAGTTCATATGCGAATTTATGGCTTAAATATCCTCATACTCGTACATACATATATTGTCATCAAGTAAAATAGAGGCGAGGGTGTAACCCACTATCCACCCAGAAATGGGTGTACGTGCTATGCTTCTGATAGTAAGACAAGTGTAAAGTCAAACAAAAATATCCAAAGCAGCAGCAACATCACCATCAACCATGTTTGTGTCGTAACAATGACAGCAAACTGCAACGTCATAATGGTCGCAGTTGTAAATGGAATGGAAGCTTGCAATTGCAAGTCAGCAAAACAATGCAAATTTTTGTTGCATCTTGATATAAAGAATTGTTATTTGTTGTTGTTGTTGTTGTTCCATCAATTTACAATATGAGTATTTTATGTGGAAAACAAAAAAAAAGTTCTAAAAACAATAAGAACATGTACTTATAATTACTTGGAGAAATTACTGCAATTACAACAATTACAGGTGGGATAAGGAAAAGGAAACAAGACATCCAACCAGACAACAAGATATTGCAAGTAAAAGACTAAAATACAACCATTTTACCTTTTAAAGCATGCATCCCCCGCATCACCCGGCAACGAGAAACATGCACTGAGAATAATATTTCATTGGAAATATGCAAGAATTTTCAAAGTGCTATCACACACGAGACTATTTTTTAAGCCGCACAATATATCTTTTTTCAGTCACACACGAGACTATTTCATATGGCATAAAATTGTATACAAGTACTCTAAGGCACAACGAAAGACTATATATCGACGCCTCCATTCTATAACGTTCTAAGTGTACTTACAACGTTTTTAATGTTCTTGCATTTTTAAATTCTACGTTTTCTAACTTAAATACTGTCAAAATTTGGTTAAGATGCGCCGATCCGTTCCGAAGTTATAGGGAAAAATCTACTTAGAATACATCTAAATCTACTTAGAATGTTATAGACCCGAGGCGTCGATATATGCTCCATACAAAATTTCTTTCTGAACCTGCTGTTTTATAAATGTATGTGTATTGGTTTTGTGTTGTTTATGTATTGGTTTGTGCGGGGTAGAACCTGGTTGAAAAATTATATCAGAAAAAAACCACTCTCTCCAACTTTCTTGCCAACAAGCTGGCATTTTGTGCCAGCATAATTGTTCTCGTGTGTGATTGCCCAATGGAAATACAAATTTTTCTCCGTAAGACGATATGCAGGAATAAGTTGCCGAATTCAGGAGAAAACTTTCTGTTATTGAAGCGATAAAGAATCAATTGAGTTGTATGCCCTACTATCTTTACATTTTATGTGCCGCAGTAAAAGCTGAGAGTTGATTATCCGGTCTGACAAACCCTGAAGGACCAATGAACTTTTTTAACTTTCTAGCCGTCCGAAGATAGTTTGTTATCGTTTGAAAAAGTTTGGCTAGTTAATGAAGCTACTGGTGTATGTCGAATTGAACTGAAAGAAGTTGATGGTATTGACAAACTGATCAATTCGGCTTTTCTCTGCTGGTCAGAACTCGGCGGTATAAACGTAAAGTAATTGGTCATTACAACCCTTCAGTCAGGATTACTTCCTAGTTTCTCACACCTCTTATGTTGAGTGTGTTAATTGTTACACATGAGTGGCAGGACCTACAGTTTGAAGTCGATTTCGAACGACAAATTGTTGAGAAACTTTTCATGACAGGCCCCACCATTCATGTATAAAATTAACACACACATCATAAGTGGTGTCAGAAGCTAGATTGTAATCCTCACTGAAGGGTTGTAATGACCAATTATGTATGTACTCGTATGTTATATCCGCAGAAGGTAATCTCTCTTGATGAAATATTAAAAAAATTGCTTTGAAAGCAATAATATACCCCGAATATTTTTTTTATTTTTTTTTATAACGGCTTAGGAACATTATGCCCACATTTATGATGCCAGTGGTGTGAATCCAACGCTCGGCTTTAACGAAAAAAATTTTTAAATATTTCTCTTTTCAAAACCTTCCCTTTCGTTAAGTGCACCATGCTGTGTATTCTGCAACTGCTAACACATTCCAGAACTACTTTTATTATGATGATGGTTATTGTTGTTGCTTATTGCTTTTGTTGTTATTAGTATAACAATTCTTAACGACAATATTATTTGTCTGCAACATACAAATCGTTAACAAGAACAACCACAATAACAACAACTAAAAATAACCACAATATGTGCTGGTAAAGAGAGCATCTCAACAACAAAAAAACAATAACAATTGCAATAATAAAATGATAATCATAATCTTAAGCGTAATACATAATAACAACAATGACAACAATAAACATTACAATAAAAGATGCAACAAATAAATGCAACAACAATTGGTAATAAAAAATGAAAAAGGGAAATGCATTTGTATTGTTGCAACATGGAATATTGCACACGCACACACTTATATACATAAAGAGAGCGTTGAAAGAAGATAACAATACAGCGACAACAAAAAGGCAACAGCAACAACAATAACAATAATATCGTATGGTATTGTATTGTATTGTATTGTATTGCATTGCATTGCATTGCATTGCATTTGTGTATATAAAACGATATTTATTGCATTTTATTGTTATTGGCAACTTCTTCCTCTTCTCAAATTTGTAAAACAGTAGCAGTTGCTGTGGCTGTAGCAGCTGCAGTAGCAGCAGCAATAATTTAACCGCCTTTATGCTGTATCAGCAATATTGCCTGCTTAAATGTTTAATACGTCGTTTGTGCTGCTCTTATTGCGACTACCCGTTGATTTTTATTGTCAACACTATTAAATCTGTTACGCATCGACAACACACGCATACACATACACATACCAATACATTTGTATGAAATGTGTAGATGTGTTGTTATACATTTATTGTTAGTGAAACATATTGTTATGTTTAGGTGTACTCGTAAGCTTGCCATTTGGTAACATATATACTCAATACAACTGAGATAAACTATTTAGTAATGTATTCATACGTTATTTACCTTTTAAAAATGTTTAAAATATAAGCTTGTAGATTGCATATAAAATAAAAATAAATTTGTGTTTAGTTTCAATTAAAATTCTTTATTATTCGCACAATTCTGTGTGCCACTGTTCACAACTTGATGTAAACAATAACAATTGCTTTTCTTTGTTATTCCTCTGTTTATACCCTTTGTATAAACCAAAACAATTACTAGACAATTGTTTGACAGATCTTTGTAACGGAGATCTTCAAACCACGATTACTCTTTTCAAATACACTGCGCCTTCATACAAGACTGACTGAACTTCACTAACTCCGTCACCTGATTTGTCTTGCCTTTTATATGGCAACGTAAACAGTCTGATGAATGTTCGTGAAGGCGAACGTTCATGCCTTCGCTTCTCGAAATCTCTATAAATGTAAACATCGTTGTTTACATTTATTATTGTAGTGTTATGAAGTCGTCGTAGTCTAGTAGGTAGTGTGTTGGCTTATTAGACGTAAGGCCAGGGTTCAAACCCCAGGCCAGACATCAAAACAAAATGGAAAAATTATTTCTTTTCAGCAGATTTCTGGCAAAAACTCTGAGAGTAAATAAAATTGCCATGAAGAGTTTCTGAAGGATCTGTCGTTCGGAGTCGACTTTAAACTGTAGGTCCCGCCAGATGGAAGTTGGTGCTCATACACATGCATACATAATGGGTAATTGCAACCCTTCAATCTGGATGACGACCTATCTTCTCACAACACTTATGTTGCGTGTGTAAATTTTCAGACATGAGTGTCGGGAGCTACAGAATTTGAAAGACAAATGTTTGAGAAACTTTTTCATGGCAATTTTCTACTTCCTTTCAGATTTTTTGCCAGAAATCTGCTGAGAGGAAGTAGTCACCGAAGCAATATTTTTCAATATTTCGTTTTGTTGAAGATGTCTGAGCGTGGCTTCACGTCTGACAAGCCAACACCCTTCCTATTAGACTATGGCGACTTCTTAAAGCCTTGTTTATTGACCTTTAATCAGAAACTAAGAACATTTTCATTACATTCAAAGGCAATATGAAAATCTAGGTTTTACGTTAAAAGTTGTCGCGTGTTTTTGTCACTAGATAGAGTTAAAGCTCAAATCCATAATCTTTAAATCTAATTTGATTGGGTTATTTATGTGGAAGAGAGTTCTTTCACCATATCTCTGCAAAAATAAGCCAAACTACTTGTGAAGTCTATGGTATATGTGTTGTAAGTGAACCTTCCTGTTCTAGGAGTAGTTTTCACGATTCGGTTCCGTTTTACAAACTTCGATCACTTTTTTTAATGCTAATACATACATACATACGAGTACATAATTGGTCATTACATCCCTTTAGTCAGGATTACGTCGTAGCTTCTCGAACCACTGATGTTTTGTGTGTGTTAATTTTATACATGAGTGGTGGGACTTATAGTTAAAAATCGATTCCTTATGACAGCTTCTTTGAGCCACTTTTCATGGCAATTTTCTATTTGCTTTCAGAGTTTTTTTTTACCAGAAATCTACTGCGAGGAAGTCGCCAAAGAAATATTTTTTCATATTTTCGTTTTGATGTCTGACCTGGGGTTTGAACGACAGATTGTTTTAAGAAACTATGTCATGGCAATTTTTTTTTACTCTCAGAGTTTTAGCCAGAAATCTGCTGAGAGGAAGTCGCCCAAGAAATAGTTTTTCATATTTCAATTTGATCGGGATGTCTCTAATAAGCTAACACACTACCTACTAGACTAGAATTTCATTAATCGAATTTATTTGATAAAGTGCTACTAATTATTCTATCCTTGCTGCATATACATATGTGTGTAGCAGTACGTATAAGTACTTATAAATCCTTAAGTATTTCAACACATCAGCAATTAAATATTAAAAACTCTATGGAAGAAATGCTGTAAAATCTGTGTGTCCGTCTCCATATATTTCTTTACTTTCTCCTGAAGAAATTTCAACAGATCGCACATCATTTGTCACTTTTAAGCTGAACTAAAAAAAAAAAATAAAAAAAAAAAATAAATAAAGTTGTGGGTTTATTTGTTGGTAGTGTTTTGTCAAAGTCATCACTTAGTTTTGTTGTTATTGTTGTTGATATTGTATTGCTGCCTTGCAATAATGTGTGACTGCTACATCAGCAATGTTGTTACATGGCCCAGTTAATAATATAAAAAATAAATTGTATTCCCTTTTGCTGTTGTTATTGTTGTTATTGTTGTTATTGTTGCTGTTAATGTTTTTAATAACAATTTTATCGTACCCTCGAGAGAGAGAGAGAGAGCGCATAAAGCACTACGAGTGGGTTATGCATGTTGTTGTTTTTGTAATTATTTTTTTTGTATTTACATTTTTCTAACGCCCTTCTTATTACCCTCAGCAATTAAAGTTAAATTGTTTATTTTTGTTTTTTTTTATTCCCAATCTATCCCCCCTCTTCTGTCATTTTACTCTTCATTTTAATTGAAATATTTTTTGTATTGTTTTTGTTGTTTACGTTTTTCATTTTCCTATGCTCATGTACGTACATACATATACACAAACATACATGTATTTTCTAATGTGATTAAATAACATTTTAAGCATTTTTCCCCCTCCTGTTTTGATTACGTTCATTGAAAATATTTTTCTATTGTCTGTCTGTATAATTTGCCAACATTTTTCCGCAGTTTAATTTTCACTATTTTTATACCCTCCATCCACCTCTCCAATCAGCCAGTTATTCAATTAAGTTTTCACCTGTATATGTGTACAACATGCAGAAGGGCAATTCATTTGTAAAGCTGACATTGCTGTTACAGTTGTTGTAGTTGTTGTTGTTAAAAGGTATTTCAAAAATTAAATTAGCAAAATATTTTTGCATTTCGACCCAAAACAGATTAACAAAAGCAAACGAAAAACAGCACAAAAAATTCTACCAATAAGTTCCATACACAAAAGAAACGAGATGAAGCGCAACGTAAAGTGAGAACAAAAATTGTAAAATTCTCTGGGGTTTTGTGATTTGTCGAAATATACGAGGATAATTAACAGCCAATAAACTGAATAATGCTAATGTTAATGTTAAAATGTATACAGGGTGATTAGAAATAAAACAGGGATTTAATTATAATCATTTCAGTCAGGATTACGATCTAGTTTCTCACACCACTTATGTTGTGTGCGTTAATTTTCATACAAGAGTGGCGGAACATACAGTTTACAGTCGACTCCGAATGACAGATTTTTTTGAGAAACTTTTCATGGCAAATTTTTATTTACTCTCTGAGTTTTTGCCAGAAATCTGCTGAGAGGCAGATGCCCAAGAAATATTTTTGCATATTTTCGTTTATTTGGAGATGTCTGACGTAGAATTTGAACCGAGGCCTCACGGCTAATAAGCCAACACACTACCTACTAGACTACGGCGACCGCTTCAGCAACGCATAGTTTGAATAATTTTCTGTCACCGTATGAATTTTGTAGACAATTAAACAGATGGGAGACTGGCGCTGATCTAGTGAACAATATCACCATGGATTTATGATAGTTTAACCATCTCGCCAATAACTGCAAATAACCTTGTTTCCCTTCATTACAGGCTTTAAAAATCTGAATGCATGATATTCACGTGCCCTGTAAATTTTTGAAGAGTCCTTAAAATCATGTGTGGCCTGAGATTGTAATGATAGGCCTCAAAAACTCTACAACTTTACAGTTGAGTTGTGAGTGGCAGAGATCAACATAAAAACTTTTGCCAGGTTATTTCAGTATAACCATCGCATCAATAACTGCAAATACCTTTGTTTGCCTTCATTACAGGCTTCAATAATCTTTTCATGATTGACCAGACAAGGCGAATACTTTCGAAAGTGGTTGGCATGTGCTTTACAGTTTTTCGTTTTTTTATAAAGAAAACCATTTAATCCCCAATATCCTATAGTGTTGTAATATTCTTGATGTAAATCTTGTTGTAATTAAATTATCGAGTCTTTTAGAAACCGCACAGACAGAGAGATTATTTCAAGTACCATGTATCCCGAAGCCTTTGATAGACTGTCTGTTTAATGGAGAAACTATACAGAAAAAAATTTCAAATTCAGGAAGTAGTTTTCTTACAACCTATGATTTCATAGGGTGGGCCATCAAACGGTTTAAATTTGAATCATGGGTTAGTTTGAATTTGGCAAAACTTCTCAGACATTCTATTCTGTCACATAATTCAGTATATTATCTCTACTGAACGTAATGAATCGATTTACGATTGTGCAACGTTGGGATTTATTGGAAATTTATTTACAAATCAAAGACAATTGGTCGGAAACTGCACGAAAATGTCGTCGTAGAAAATTTAGTCGCAGAGAAGAGCCAACAGTGTCCGGTATCTGCTAGTTTATTGCTAAAGTTCGTGAAACTGATTTCACTGTTGATGCGCCAAGACGTGAGCGTGCTCGTACAGTGCATACATTCGAAAATATCAAAGCTGTGGCTTAGAGTGTACGTATCCATCAACAGAAACTCATCATTCAACAAGAATTGAACATTTCACGCAGAAGTTTACGTCGAATTTTATGAAAAGATCTCGGTATGACGCCGTACAAAGTACAATTGGTTCAAGAGTTGAAGCCGCATGACCATCTGCTTCATCTTCGCTTTGCTAGATGAGCCAACGAGATACTACACGGTGATGTCGACTTTGCCGAAGAAATCATCTGTTCGGATGAAGCACATTTTCATGGATACGTTAATACGATAAAATTGCCGAACTTGGGGCTCTGAAATCCAATACATGGTTTTACAGAAGCCAATGCACCCATTACGAGTGACTGTTTTGTGCGGCTTGTGGAACGTAGGCATCATTGGCCGATATTTCTTTGAAAATGAGGTCGGGGTAACCAATAGAGACACCTACCGCACCATGATAACCGATTTTTTTGTATCCGCTCTTCATGGTATTGATGTTGACGATGTTTGGTTTCAAAAGAATAGAGCAACTTGCCCGCACATATCATGCCACAATCGATATATTGCGTCAAACGTTTGACGGCCGTTTACTGTGAAATTATTGGCCAAAAAAACTGTATAATTATTCATGTGTGTGAAGATAAATTTGATTTAAAAACCCAAGACGCAAACCCACACTTTCAGCAGCGCTACTTTTTACCTTTAACAGTGTAAAATTTTCTATTAACAGAGCCCTGTTAAGTGTTTAACAGTTGCAATAAGTAGATTAGTCTTCCACTTTACAATTATTGCCATATTATTGACAAAATTTAATTCTCATTATGGTCATTATTATTTATGACTAATAATGTTTGAAATGTATGGAATAGTTGGTGGGGGATGAAGGGGGTTAATTTTCTGCAATCCAAAATTATTCCAGGTATCCCACTAATACGGTTTGAAAGAGGACCTTCTGGATTATCCTTTGCCTATAGTTGGGTAGGTGTACTATTTATTATATCTTCCAAAATGGTCACTGATCCTCTAGAGAATTTTCAATCAAAACATTGTTAGTTTGAAAGCCAATTTTCTCAGTACCATATCACTTTTTACATACGTGACTATGTTGCTGATTATATTAAGAGGCCTTGGAATCTTCCTTTGAGTATGATATGGTACTCATAGACCTAAAATTAGCTCCTAAACAAGTGGGCTTGTTCAGACGGATGCTGTTAAATAGCTAACAGTGCTCTGTTAAAGGGCGAATTTTGTTCTGTTAACACCAAATGTGGCGATGCTAAAATTTATGGATTGCGTCTTGGATCTTCAAATTCGACTTTATCTTCACACACATTAACTATAAAATCTATTGCCGTCATATTCCTTTGTGTTCACCCTTTATTTTGAGTTAAGTGAATCAAAAAAAAAAAAAAAAAAGGAAAATCCAAAGGATAATAATTAAAATCACACACAACACAACAAAGTCCCCATGCAACAGAACAACAAAAGCATCGCTTAGGTCAAACAATTAACAGAATTTTAGAATTTTGTTGCTGCTGCTATTTGATTTGATTTTTTTTGATTTTTTGTTTTGTTTTTGCTAATGACTATTGCCAGCTCAGTATTAATAATCAAATATCAATTGTGATGAACAAACAAATAAAGGGATTATGCGGCAATAAATTTAAATATTCTGTTATGTAGTAACATTGTCGGATTAACAACCGAACAATAGAATTGAAAGTCAAACATGAAACAAACAAAACATCGACTTAAACATGCAACACTTGGTGGTGAGAAAATCCTTTAAACGTTTTATTGTATTGCTTCAGTGTTACAAACAGCAGCATTGAAACCTCGTTACAACAATAAAATTGTTTTCAGGTTTTTAATCTCCTCAAATACAAAAGAGTTTCAGTTTGTGTTTTGCGTTTGTTATAACTGGGCTAAGCTCAAGAGCCCATGCGAGTGTGGCATTAGAGCCAAACAAAATGCCACACCATTATGCGTATTATCAATGCCAACAAATATGCGATGGTTGTTGTTGTTGTTGTTGTTGCTGTTAGTGGCATAATATCTATGTATGCCATAAATACATGGTTGTTGTTATTGTTTTTATGTTTATGACCAACCATACAATTTATATGTATGCTGCTGGCATATGCATATGCAAGTGGTTGCATTTTAATTAGTTTTTATGCAAAATTTATTGAAATTTATTATCATTTTTTTATTTTATTTTATTTGATTATTTTTTTTGTTTGATTTCTACCTTTTTTTTCGCATTTGATTCAATTGATTTGTTGAGTAAAATATATTACTTATGCCACCTGTGCGTGTGGGTTTTTGGATTTTATTTTAAATGCGATTCCATTATTATTTGGGTGGAATTATTGCAAACACCACGGGTATATTTTATGAAATTCAAAATCAATTTTTCAAATTCTAATGCTTGGGGGGCTGGCAACTTATTTTGTTTGTTGCATTTGCCATGACCTTAAACTTTGTTTTGCCTGTATTGAAGGTCTGGTTTTATAATTTTTATTTTTGGTTTTGCCAGCGGAAATCGAATTTCAGAAATAAATTTTTTTTTTTGCCAAATTGTTTAATTAAAACTAAAAACCATTAATTTTCTAAATTCTAAATGGTCGCCGCAAGCCATTTTGCACTCTATTGTCAAAATTGTGTTAAACAAAAGTTTAGTGTTTCATTTTTATACACACACTGTGTAACAGATTTCACTTCCGTACAGCTTAGTCGTCGTAGCCTAGTAAATAATGTGTTGGCTTATTAGAGATGAGGCAACGGTTGAAATCCCAGGTCAGACATCTCTAACAAAACTTGAATAAACATTTCTTTCTCTTAGCAGTCTTCTGGGCAAAAAGTCTGAGGGTAAATGAAATTGTCATTAAAAGGTTTCCCAAAAATCTGTCGTTTGAAGTCGATTTTAAACTGTAGGTCTCACGCCACTTATGTATAAAATTAACACACATACAACATAAGTGCTGTGAGAAACTAGGTCGTAATCCTGACTAAAGGGTTGTAATGACCAACATTAATTAGGAATGCTTTTATACGTAAATATAAAACTATTTGCTTGATTTAAATTCTAACGTCCACTAAAACTTTTGTGCGTATGAATGCCCCTAAACTGAAATTTTTATCTTTCAGCATATTTAGCTTAAAGCGGTGATATTTCCGATTTAACGATTAGAACCATAATATATTGGGTGGGCCATCTATCGGTTTAAATTAGAACCATCGATTATTTCGAATCTGGCAATACTTCTCAGACATTCTATTCTGTTACAAAATTCAGTATATTATCTCCACTGAACGTAATGAATCGATTTACTCTTGAGTAACCTACTGATTTATTGGAAATTTTTTCCAAAACAAAGGCAATTGGTCGGAAATTGCACGAAAATGTCGTCGTACAAAATTTGGTCGCAGAGAAGGACCAACCGGGCCCGGCATATGCAAGTTTATTGCAAAGGTTCGTGAAACTGGTTTCACTGTTGATGCGCCAAGACGTGAGCGTGCTCGTACAGTGCGTACATCCGAAAATATCGAAGCTGCGGCTGAGAGTGTACGTATCCATCAACATAAACTCATCATTCAACAAGAATTGAACATTTCACGCATAAGTTTACGTCGAATATTGTGTGAAAAGATCTTGGTATGACGTCGTACAAAGTTCAATTGGTTCAAGAGTTGAAGCCGCATGACCATTCTCTTCGTTTTCGCTTTGCTAAATGGGTGATTAGTGAGTACGTTAATAGGCAAGATTGCCATATTTGAGGCTCAGAAAACCCACATGTGGTCTTACAGAAGCCAATGCACCCATTACTAGTGACTGTTGGATGCGGCTTGTGCTGCGGAGGCATCATTGGCCCCATATTTCTTTGAAAATGAGGTCGGCGCAGCCATTACGGTCAATGGAGACACCTATCGCACCATGATAAACGATTTTTTTGTAATCGCTCTTCATGGTGTTGATGTGAACGATGTTTAGTTTCAACAGGATAAAACAACTTCAAACCTTTGATGGCCATTTAATTAGCCGAAATGGTGATGACAATTGGCCGCCAAGAAGCTGCGATTTGATACCGGTGGACTATTTTCTGTGGGGCGCCGTTAAAGAAAAGAGTTACGTTGACAAACCAGAGACAATTGAGCATTTGAAGGCCAACATTCGTGATGCCATTGGCGAAATACTAACCCATACACTCGAAAAAGTGCATGAAAATTAATATGATCGTATGAGGAACTGTGAGGCCAGCCGCGGTAGCCATGTGAATGAACTAATAATCCATTTCAAAACGTTTTTATTTTATTGCATTTTTAAACTTAAACTTCTACATTACCCACCCTATATATTCAATCTGCCATCTTTCCTATTTCAAGCTGAATGGGTCAGTAATAATAATGAAAAATTTTAACAATTTTTTAGATTTCAACTGTTAGATTTAGGGCTATTATTACAACGTACCGTTAACTAAAGGGGGGACTTTAATTGTTCTTCATTATTATAAGTGGACAATAAGGCAAAAGTGAGCACTAAGCTAAAGGGAGGATCATCCTGCCGGTAACTTTAAAGTTTTAAAGTTAAATTTATGGTTGAACTTGCCATATTATATATTATTTTCAAATTTAAACGAAATGAGCATATACAAAAAAAAAAAAAAACGAAGCCCGTCGTAGCCACTGCGTTTAAAGGAACTTGTTTAATGTGGAGCAGTGTTATCGACATTGAAAAACTTAACTTTATTTTATCTGTAGGTTGTAATAACGAAAATAAGTTAAAGGTGACTTTAAAGTTCACTTTAGCTAAAGGTACCTTTAACTAAAGCCAACTTTAGCGGCAAGTTGTAATAATGGCTCTTAAAAAAGTTAATTGTACACATATTGAGTACATAACGTTTTACAAAAATTCTACTCTGCCGTACTGGAGAAAAAAGTCGTAAAAATTTGTTTGCAGAATTTTTCTAAGTTTGTCTTAAACGAAATTTACTTCGGGATAGAATCGTTTCCCTTGTTAAACTGTTAAATTCAAATCTAATTATGTCATGTAATTTTATTGAATTCAGTGTTTTAAAGCTCTGCTTATCTAATTAATAGAGAAATAAATATTTCCGTTAAGATATATAAAAAACAAAGATTTACCAGCAATAATTATTGAAAATATTGTTATTATTTTTCTATTGTTGTTGTTGTTGCTGTTGTTTTGTTGTAGTAAATATGTATGGCTTTGCAAATCTACATTATGGCCAAATGGGTCTGCATTAATTGTTGTCTTTTTATTTTTTTCAATTTGTTTTATTTATTAAAAGTAAAAAAATATTAATAATAATTTAAAAAAACCAAGAGTATTGAAATTAAAAGTGTAAATTATTTTATTCAATAAATTTTTTTTCTTTTAAATTTTGTTTTATTTTGAAATTGAAGGTGAATGAATGATTTTTTCACATTTTTAAAGTTGAGTGGCTGTTATTCATTAAATGCTAATGCTTTTGCAAAGTGTTGTTGTTGTTCTTAAGCTGATAAATTTAACTGGTGTAACAACTACGCCCACCTTTTAACAACTTTGTTTTCGTTGTTCTGTTGAATGAATTTCATAATTAAAGTGTGATTATTTCATACAAAATGCTACACTCATTAACCACAAGACTTAAAGTGACTAATTTTTGTTTACAAACAACAACATACGCAACAGCAATAGCATTAGTATTAGCATTAGCATTTTAAATTAATTCTTAGAACAATACTAAGTGTAAAAAGCGCTCAAAATTTTTATAAATAATTATAAGCCAGTGCTGAAGTTAGGCTATACTTCCCCTATATTTAATACAGTTTCACTCAGTATTTTTATGAATGAAAATTTGCGTTGCTTGTTGCTTGTTGCTGTTGCTGTTGCTGTTGGTGTTGATGTTGTTTCTGTGTGGAAAAGCGTGGGTAGATTTTTTGTTGAATTGTTGTTGTTGTTTTTAGTTCTCTATTTATTTATAGTAGTTTTTGTTATTGTTGTTGTTTGTATGTAGATTTCATTGTGATTAGCAAAATTGTATTGAAGAAAACTGTACATAGTATTTTTGTGTGTGTCGGCGTTTTTGTATTTGAAGTGTAATTTTTGCTTGTCAATTTTGAAAACTTGATTCGTTTTTTCTCGTCATTGCTGCTGCAGTAGTTGTTGTTGTTGTATTTTATAAAAAAATAAAAAACAAAGTAAAATAATTTAAAATATTTGAAAAGTTAAATGCATTAGAATGTCAGTGTGGTTTTCATTTATTTTTCGTTTGTTTTGTTTTTATTTTTCATTTCTTGTCTGCCTAAAAAGGTTAAGAAATTTTGAACAACTTTTTTATTTCACATTTTATTTTATTTAATTTTATTTTTAACTGAAATATTTCTCTTTAAAGTATTTATTACACTTGGCATTTCGTTATGTAATCAGAGTCATTTTGTATTTAATTTTTTTTGTACATTTTTTTGTGTGTTTATTTTAGTTGTTAAAATGCTTTTGTCAATTAATTTTGAAAAGATTTTTCAAATTGTTTCAAGTCGATCTTGGTCAAGCATGTTGCAGACGGGCACAATTTAAAAGGGATTTTTTTATAATTTATTTTATTAGCTAATAGCCCATAGGGATGCGAAAATTGTTTTGAAACCAAACCAAGCCAAGGCTAAATAACGCTTAATCAACTGATTATTGCTTTCTGTATAAGGCGAAATTGTTTTAGGGATGTAAGACGCCGTAGTCTAGTTGATAGTGTGCTGGCTCATTAGTTGTGAGGCTACAGGTCAGACATTTTCAACGAAAAGAAATATGAAGAAATATTTCTTAGGCGACTTCTTTTCAGAAGATTTTTGGCAATAACTCTGGGAGAGTAAATAAGATTGCCATGAAAAGTTTCTCGAAAAATATGTCGTGCGGAGTAGTTTTTAAACTGGAGGTCCCTCCACTCATGTATAAAATCAACACAAACAACACGAGTGGTGTGCGAAGCTAGGCTGTAATCCTGACTGAAGGGTTGTAATGGCCACTTATATACATATGTATGTATGTATGTATGTAATACTTTCGTTCGGAGTCGACTTTAAACAGTAGGTCCCGCCACAAATGTCTAAAATTAACACACGAAACATAAGTGGTGTAAGTAGCTAGATCGTCATCCTGATTGAGGGGTTGTAATGATAGATGTAATAGACTTCTTCTAAAATTAACACACACAACATAAGTGGTGTGAGAAACTAGGTCGTTGTACAATGGGTCAATTCGACCTCCGGGTACTGTACTTGTCTTAATTGACAAGTACACGTCCTCTAACCTAACCTAACCTAACCTAATCTGTCATTCGGAGTCCACATTAAATTGTAAAACCCGCCACTCACTCACGTATAAAAATTAGATCACACAACATAAGTGGTGTGAGAAACTAGACCGTAATCCTGACTAGAGGGTTGTAATGTATGTATGTATGTATGTATGTATATTCCACTTGAGCCAAGCCATACAACGGAGAGCGTTGTTTCTGGTCAATGACAGAGGGAACTGCTTGTAACCTAGCACCAGCTATAGTAGATCTTAGAAAGAAAGCTTTTCTGGCAGCTTTATTATAACAAACTCGACTGTTTCTTTGGAACTGGCTTTGTTTGCATACATACATACATACATACATAATTAGTCATTACAACACTTCAGTCAGGATTACGACCAAAACTTCTCACACTACTTATGATGTGTGCATTAATTTTATACATGAGTGATGGGACCTACAGTTTAAAGTCAACTCCAAACGACAGATTTTTTTAGAAACTTTTTCATGGCAATTTCATTTTACTCTCAGAGTTTGTGCCAGAAATCTGCTGAGAGGAATTCGCCGAAGAAATATTTTTTTAATTTCTTTTTGATGTCTGACCTGGCTTTGTTTGCCAACTTTACATAGAATTTCTTATGAAAATTCATTAAAAAATACATAACGTGAGAAAAATGCCATCCCTATTACAACTCCCATAATAAATATTTCAACAATTAATTCAAGGTAATATCATCTGCCCGCCTTCATTTACTGATGTTCTCTTTCGCTTTATTGAAAAATGATTATTATTTATCGTTATATTCATGAAAATGACAACATTTTCCCATAACTGACTTAATTATGGTATGCGTAACGAAATTAATTAAAAATAATTTTCCTTTTTTTAATAAATACATACGTATGACATCCGTCCGTTGCACAAATTTGATCATCATTGTAAATATATCATCCATCCAATGGATACATTCTGTATCTCTTTTGCTTTTGATTCTTTCAAATTGAACAATTAAATTTTCTTTTATTACCGTTATTTACTGTAAAATGTGTGTTCTCTGTGTGTTTTTTTCCTTTTACTATACATTCATTATAAACCAGTTAATTAAGAGCAGACATGTTGCATGCAACACATTAAAGTATAAGACCATGCGTACGGCTATCATTACCACCCACTCGGGCAACAGAAAAAAAAGAGGAATAAAAATTCCTTAAAGGATTCCACTCATGCAATACAAGTATTTATTAATGGCAACTGATGGCCATTATGATGATGATGATGACGATGATAATGATGATGAAATGCTTATGAAATAAGCAAACGAATGCCTTGGATTGGAATGAACTGTTTGTCCAGGGTATTTTATACGCTCTTGCTTACCAGTCTTGTTGATGGATAATTAGTGCATCAACAGAAAAGCTGGCGAAAGAGAAAATGAAGAGAACAAATTTTTTGTATTTATTCCAGCAAGCACGCAGCATGCATGCATGCACATGGGAGTGTGTGTGTAAATGTATAGCGTACTGCGTAGTTGGCATTAATGACGTAAACGGATAATTATCATTTACAACCAACAACGCTTAAGATAAAAAAAATCGTATCATTTGCATTATTCTCAATGCATTTGAGAGAGAGAGAGAGAGAGAGAGAGAGAGTTCATGTTCAGTTGCATTTTCTTTTGCCTTCTTTATTAATTTTTCTGTAATACTTTTTAACTTAATTTACTTTGTATCATTCTTATTGAAGTACCACGTATGTATATATGTATGTATGTAAGCATGAATTCATGCATGCATGCATGCATTAATTTTATTCTTATCCCTTGACGGTTAATAAAATTACGGCGGCCAATTAACTGGTGAAGTGTCATGTTAAAACAAAATGTTTGCATGTGAAGTAAAAAAACAAAAAAAAAAAAATTGTAAAACTTTTACCCGCTTAAGTATTATTCGAGTAGACTCTTCTACAAACACTTCCACCTGTATGAAATTGATAACGTTGTTACAGCGTTAATTTCATAAACTTTGTATGGTTTCTTGTAAAACATTCAAGCCATTCTCGTAGGTGGCTTTAGTGGTTTTAATAGAGTACCCTACAGGATACAATATGAAGTAGCAGTTATCATCACATCTGAATTGGTTGTTAGGGATGTTTATCAGCAGATATGACTTTATGGATACTGAAATTCAATTCATACCAGCAATCAATCAGCAATAAATCGTTTTTTCGCTACTCATAAGCACTTATGAAATTTTGAATATAAATGAGTCAATAATATTGAAATTTAACTATGTACTCTGATTCATTCATACTCACTACAACGTTGATTTATAAGTACAGGTTGCAATGGGTATGAGTACAACGTTGACATCAAACTCATACCATTCGAAATATGTTTGATTCATAAGCCTACTCATTTAGATTCATAACTTTAGAAAAATGCTCAAGTGACTCGAATCATTCATCAAAATTTACAATCTTGGTCTTAGTTGTTGTTGCATTTACAAAAAAAGAAAAAAGGGACATAAGACATAATACAGAGAAAACACTCAACCTTCTAGAAAGTATTTTAGTATTCGTACGCGATTCATACTTATTTTGTGGTTCGTGTATATATTGAGTAATGGAGAGTCGAAATCAACAACATCATACGTGTTGTTAAGTATCAATATGATGAGTACTTGAAACTTTAAATATGAGTGGAGAGAGGGTCCATGATATTGTTTCCATTCCTTCTATACTATATTATATTCAGTGGTGTTGTGCTAATTTTTTTTTCACCGGAGCGCGTATATATATAGACAGGGCCGATCCTGGGTAGGCGGCCGCTCTGTGCGGTCTCATATCCCAAATTTGACGACGGGCGTAATTTTCCATGATAATCCTAGCGGCGGCGTTTTTTTTTTAGGTCTCATGTCCCAAATTTGACAACGGACAACGGGTTTATAAAAATTCATCAAAAATTAGAACAAAAATCAGAAATTCTTTTTAATTTCTTTTTTCAAAACGTCAGTCAATTCTCGTTATCAGAAATCATCTTTAGTTCCGGAACGCGTTCCTCTCCAAAAAGGAAGTACCGGAACGACGTTCCGGAGCGTTCCGGCTCGACAACACCACTGATTATATTCCTGTAATCTTAAATCTAATTGTTGCTTACGCTTTGACAGAAGTTTTTTCCCATTTGTAGATTTATTCCCTAGTTGAGGTTACGTCACACAATTAAGGGGTGAAAAGACCAACCTTTTCATTGATCATAGACGTTTGGACCATCAAAAGAAGTATGAATGCGTATAAGTAACAGAAATTATGAGTATGATTCGATTCTACTCATCTTTTTGAATACTCATTGCTGATCTCTGATACATACATACATAATTGGTCATTGCAACCCTTCAGTCAGGATTACAACCTAGATTCTCACATCACTTATGTTGTGTGTGTTAAATTTATACATGAGTGGCGGAACCTACGATTTAGCCTGGACTCCGAACGACTGATTTTTGAGAAACTTTTCATGGCAATTTTGTTTATTCTCAGAGTTTTTGCCAGAAATCTGCTGAGTGGAAGTCGCCGAAGAAATATATTGTTTTTGTCATATTTCATTTTGTTGTGGGGTTTCAACCTTGGTCTGACGTCTAAAAAGCCAACACGTTACCTCAAAAATCTCAAAAATCTGTCGTTCGGAGTCGACTTTAAACTGTAGGTCCCCCGCCACTCGCGAATAAATCTAACACACACAACAAACAAAGTGGTGTGAGAACCTAGGGTGTGATCCTGTCTAAAGGGTTGTAATGACCAATTATGTACATATGTATGTATGTATGTAATACCGAAAGAGAGCACACTTAACGGAAATTTGCATCTGCGGTAGATGTGAACAATATATTCCAGTTGGTGCTGATTCATTTGATAGTTGGTGTATATCCCTAAGGCTCTTTTGTTTAGAAATGAAAGAAGCCTGGACTGCACACTGTGGGAAAATACTTCATAGTTCACCACAGAGATTGAAAACATAGGGGGCATTATAGCGTCTGTTAGCCTATCAGCAAACAAATCGCGAGCTCAGGCGAAGGTAGAGTTCTTAGTTAACTTTATAGATGCAACAGAAACCAACTTGAAAAGAGTTACACTTGAAGTTTCAATATTTCCAACAAACCAATGTTGCAATTTAACCAGGTTTAGCTGTTTTTTTTTACAAAATAACATTCCTCCTCCACCCGTACATGCGATTATGTTCGGTGTTTCCAACTTCACGCAACAATTTGTGGCAGATAAGTGGTGTAAAGACAACAAGTCTTTGCTAACTGAGTATCTCTATCTGCAGCCGAATTTTTGTTAAGCAAAGGTATTGCAAAAGCAAAGAAAAACAAAACAAGACTTGCAAACAATTAAATAAAAAAAAAAGTGATTATTTTATCCTGTGCTATCAACTACGAAGACGAAGTCGTCGCCAACGTCGATGACGGGCGTATTCTGTTTATTATCAAGCACTGGGATAAGATAACGAAGAAGTAAAAAAAAGTTCCTTTCCTTCAAGTTTAACAAAAAAAAAAACAAACATCGTTTTCATTATTATTTTTCTGTGTATGTGTGTGTGTGTGTTTTTTTATTTGCCAATTTTACACACGCAGCATTCGAATTCATATGCATGGGAAATCAAGAGAAAATCTTGTATTCCACCACGTAGCATGAATTTGAAATGAAGAACAAATACTCAGCATGTTCGTAAACGAATTCATATTTCAAACTGTTATCGTTGCTGCATTGAGATACTGCTGGATGCAGGTGAAATAAATAATAAAATTAATAAATTTGAATTGCAATACCACCTTACCACTACTAGTGCAACTCAATTCTCCATATGAATTCATTTCATTTCATATTTTTATGTTAACAGACAGCAAAGCGTACACAACATCAAACGAAAACAAACCAAGAGGGCAGCAATTACTTCAGTTTCAAAGATTTCTGTTCAAGGTTGAAAGAAGTTTTATTGAATGCCATTAAAAGTGGAAATAATTTTTGATTATTGATACGGCAACAGGGAAAGAGAGAGAGAGAGGGAGAACTAAATATTATTGCTTTGTAGTCGCCGTAGTCTCTCAGACATCAAAACGAAAATATTTCTTGGGCGAGTGCCTCTTAGCAGATTTCTGGCAAAAACTCTGAGAGTAAATAGAAAATTGCCATGAAAAGCTTCCCAAAAATCTGTCGTTCGGAGTCGACTTTAAACTGTAGGTTCCGCCGCTCTTGTTTAAAAATTAACGTACACAACCTAAGTGGTTTGAGAAGGTCGTAATCCTGACTGAAGGGTCAGTGTTGCCAGAAAATGAATTTCAAAATATGCTAGAACATGAAAAACATAATGCTAAAATGTTCTACGGAATAAAAAAAAATGCTAAATTTTTTAAATGTAACAAAACTATTTATTGCATATACATATTCCGTAAATAAAACTTATTTACATCAGTATATTACAATGAGTTAACAATATGTTCATAAAATTAGTGTTCTTTTTTAATAAATTACAATTTATGTATATATTAATTCATAAAAATTTCTGAAAATTAATGGAAAATAAAAGGTAAATTATATCAAAAAAAAATATAGTTTGAAAGATGTTTTTTTTAATATTTTTTTAATATTTATACATATCGATGGCTTAATATGAAAAAGGCCTAACTCAATTTTTTTCAAAAAAAGGTTTTTTGTTTATTCTGGTAGATAAATGTCAGATGCACAAAAAAAATAAAAATTTTTTAAATGAGAGATTAAATGTGTTGCTGTTTCTTCTTAAAAATTGTATTAAAATTTTCGTTGTATCTAAAATTCTACGAATTTTAATAAGTTTTTTCCTTCTCCTGTAAAGTAACCAAAAATCGAGTTAGGCCTTTTTCATATTAAGCCATCAATATGTATGTATATGAATATTACTGTATACATACATTTTATTATACATTTATATACATTTTATTTTAAAAATTTAAATATTTAATTTGTTAAATAAGATTTTCATTTCAATAAATATAATATAAGAAAATTTTGTAAAAAATTATTCGAAATACATTTTACTAAAATACTGATTATACAAAATGATTAATATAATCTAATATTCCTGATATATCTTCATATTTCTCATCATTTTTATCTTCATTTTGTTATTTTTCAGATAACCTAATTTTGTTAGCAATTTCGTTTGGTATTTTGTAAGTGTAACAGCACGCATTTTCGAATTTTTGTCCTTCTCGAATTAGTATTTTTGAACATAACAAGTCAGTTTTAATTCGATTTCGAATTTTTTTTAATTAAAACCATTAAACTGAAAAGCTTTTCAACTTCGGCGTTAGAAAATGGTAAAACAAGTAATGACAATACAAAAATGGACAAAACTTTAAATGTATTTCCTTGATTAAAAAAATTTTTTGGAGTAAAAAAATTTTTTTTATCAAGCAAATTATGCTAAAAAGCATTTAGCATAATTTTCAAAAACTTAAATGCATTTTCACGAATCATAATGCTAAATCTAGCACTGAAAGTGCTAAAATGGCAACACTGTGAAGGGTTGTAATGGCCAATTACGTACGTATGTATTAATTTGTTACTCGATATTTGGCTTCTATCATACCGATCTTTTCAAAATCATGTTCTCTGTTTTACAAGTTTAACTCTGTGGATTAAAATTTTTAAATTCTCCTGAGAAAAATGGGATAAAATCCGTCACTATATATATATCATTCTTAGGAGATTTGGGTAAAGAAATACGTGGGGGATCGCAAAAATAATGGTTATTGGCTAGTTTCACACCGTTTTTGGATTTCGGACATGAAAAAATAGGTAAATGCTTTTAGCGTAACATAGTAGTCATAATAGGTAGTGTGTTGACTTATTAGACATCAGCCCGTTATTAACTCGCTGGCTCAGACATCTCCTACTTAATGAAAAATTATTTCTTTTGGTTACTTCCTCACTAAGCAGACTTCTGGTAGAAACTCTGGGAATAAAATAAAAATTGCCATGAAAAGTTTGTCAAAAATCTGTCGTTCGGTCCCGCCACTCATAGATAAAGTTAACACACACAATATGGGTTGTAATCCTGGCTAAAGGATTGTAATGGCCAGTTAAGTAAGTGCGCATGACCCAACGATCTTCAAGTGAATTTACAAATTATGGAACTCCCATTAAAACTAGCTTACGTAGAATGATCTTTCCCTACCAGCTCCAGATTTAAAGCTAATGGGGGAAAAGAGAGCGAGAGAGAGCTCTAGGAGAGTTTTACGGATTCTCATGTAAATGTTGGTAAAGTTTATAATCAAGAGGTTTACTAGAACCTAGGAGTACCGTAGCTCTCTATAAGCAGAAATTTCTTTCGTAAGGAAGGATTCAAAGAAATAGTGAACAGGAATGGGGAAGAAAACAACATGAAACAAAAACGTAACTCCTTAGCTGTTTGGACTAGTAGAAATAGAAAACTGTTGCTTGCCATTTAAGTATTTGCCATGCATTAGACAGCAGCAATGTCTTCGTATTTCTGTGATTTTTCAAAGAGGTTTCCTCTTTTTCCTTACTCTCCTGCTTGTTATTTAAGTCAATGATTTTCCAATCACATGTCCTACAACTATACATACATGCGTGCATAATTGGCCATTACAATCCTTCAGTCAGTATTACGACCTAGCTTCTCACACCACTTATGTATGTTGTGTGTTAATTTTATACATGAGTGACGCGACCTACAGTTTAAATTTGACTTCAAACGACAGATTTTTGAGAAACTTTTCAGGGAAATTTTATTTACTTTCACCGATTTTGCAACAAATTCGCTGAGAGAAAGACGCCTAAAGAAATATTTTTTTTTATATTTCGTTTTGTTTGGGGTTAGAATCGTGACCTCATTTCTAATAAGCCGACGCACAACCTACTGAACTACGGCGACTACGGTTGAAGGTAGGATAGCGCTACTGAAAGGCGAAGGCGTAAGGCCTCATCGGTCAATGAGAGAGTAAAACGCATAAATTTATAGAAAATGTGTATATTTTTATTCGGGGTGCCCTGTTAGTCTAGTGGGTAGTGTGCTAGACTATTAGCGTGAGGCTCGTGGGTTCTGTTCCCATCAGAGGCTCTGGTCTGTGACACTACACCGAGCATATGGTTAAGTTACTCCGCTTGTATATAATTAGAATATAATTTGTAATTGTATTGTAATAAATAAATAAATAAATAAATTTTTATTCAAGTTTCGTCTGGGGTTTGAACCAAGGTCTAATAAACCAACACACTATCTACTAGACTTCGGCGACTTCTATAATACTTATCCTGCAATTGTACTTTGTCTTGTTCTCGCTATTTGTTTTATTTCTTCATTATCCTTACTTAGCTTGTAGAATTAAGCCTTACTAAGACAAGTAAGGGCCTAAATGCCACGCCCACTGATATATATTTGTTTTTTGATTTTTACTATAATTGCAGTTTATCTCGTTTTCGGTATTTGTTTAACTTCTTCATTGTTCTTACTTCAATACATAATTGGTCATTACAACCCTTCAGTCAGGATTACGACCTAGTTTCTCACACCACTTATGTTGTGTGTGTTAATTTTATACATGAGTGCTGGGACCTACAGTTTAAAGTCGACTCCGAACGACAGATTTTTGAGAAAATTTTCATGCCAATTTTTTATTTACTCTCAGAGTTTTTGCCAGAAATGTGCTGAGAGGAAGTCGCCGAAGAAATCCTTTTTATATTTTGTCTTGATGTCTGAGAAACTAGGTCGTAATCGTGACTTAAGGGTTGTAACGACCAATTATGTATGTATGTGTTTGATGTCTAGCCTGGAGCTCGAACCCTGGCTTTACGTCTAATAAGCCAACACACTACCTACTAGACTACGGCGACTTCAACCTTACTTAGCTTATAGAATTAAGCCTTACTAAGAAGAGTAAGTGCCAACATGCCACGCCCACTGATATACATTTATTTGGTTTTTGAGGCACTCGCCCCATTCATATTGAAATTTGAAATTTTTTTTTTCAAATTTTTCACATGAAAATGAAAACAAATGACACACATAATCGTCACTCGATTAGTCCTTGTGTTGTCTGAACATAAAACACTCACGATTTGTTTCTAATTTTGGCAAGAAGAACGATACGAACGTGGAGTTGCCAAAAAAGAAAATCAAAAACATGATTGTGTGAGTTGTGTTGCATGATTATACTGGTGGGAGTTGAAAATGGTGTGCCACTTAAGCAAAAAAAAAAATTGTTAATATTTGATCACAGATAGATAACACGATTTAACATAATTAAATTATATAATTAATGAAACAACAATTCTTTGATTTCGATTAACAATAAGCCAATTAAAAATAGAAACTTAAACTGAAACATTAAATTCAAGCGATTGGAAGGAAAAAAAAAAAGAATTTTTCTTATAAAAAAAAAATGAAACGAAAATAAAAATAACATTGTTATTGTTGTAATTGTTATTGATGTTGTTGTTGTTGTTTTTGTTGTTGTAATGAATTTATTTTTTATTTTATTTTTTAATTTAACAACTTTAGACTCTCTTCCATAAATGGTAGTCATGCATATGGATGTGATTGTTGAACGTGTGTTTTGTTGTTGTTGTTGTTGTTGCTATTGTTACAAATGTATGTTTCAATATGTAGTGACAAAAACAAAACACCAACAGGCAACAACCAACAACCAACAACGTTAACATCAAAGACTGTGTGGCAACAATAGTGGTGGCAATATTAGGAGGCTGTTGCAGCCCCAATTTTTATTGACAACAATAAAACGCGACAAATGTCACGATTACGATTTTTGATTGCAACACTTTGGGAGCACCGAACAAGCAGCCAATAGAGTCAATTGCTTTAGAAGTTCTACAACAATACCAACAACAAACAACACAATATCTTGACAATAAGATGTGAAAAAAATCGCGGTAGTTTTTTTAATGTTGCTGTTGCTGCCACCACTATTGCAATTGATTTCATTTCGTTTGTATCTCGGTTGCAAGATAAAGTTTTTTTTTGTTGTTATTTTTCTGTTCATGAATGAGAGATAAAGCAGAAGATCAAGCACAAATGCTATACATCCTGACAGAATTGTATGTTTGGGGATTAATATCGCATATAAAGTTTACGTATGTTAATCGGAATAAATTGATAAAAACAACACTAAAACACCGCAATAAAACAAATCTCCAACAGTGTTTTACCTACAGCATCTTGAGACTTCTACAGACATACATGTACATACACTCATATGTTTACACTCGGCATGCGAAATATATACATACATATGTATATACCTTTACCACGTAGCCATCAGCCACACTTTGGAATTGAGTGTTCCCTAGAGGACTGTGAGGGATTCACATTCGTTTGTTTATTTCATGTTTTTGCGAATTAATTTCGATTTGCGATTTTCGACAAAGCAAAACGAAAAGGGTATATTGACGTTGGTTTTTGGTTTTTGGAGCCGGCAAGATTCAGTCCAACTGGTGGCGGCAATGCTAGTACAATGCAAAAAGTGCCACGATGTGTTAAAGATTGTGTCTGACAATATAAGAAACAAGACACAAAATGTGCTGGCAACGAAATTATCTTGATTTTGCAACAATAAAAACAAAACAAAAAAGATTGCATTTAGCACTCAACGAAATGTTGATTTTCTACGTAGTAAACTGCATAAATTGCCAAAGTCATGCCACCACCAAATGTAAGAAATTTTTGGTTGACAACGTGTCAGGTATTTCTGTAGTATTCCATTCAGAAAACACATTTTGTTTTAACACGTTGCATTGCTCCAGAGTAAAAAAACAGAAAAAGAAAATTTTAAATGATGTTCTGATCCTTTTCGTTTGATAAAGAATTTTTTAAGAAAAAATTTCCTTTCATTCCAAATGAAATTTTTCGAATTTCCTTTTTTCTTCATTTTATTACGGAAAAGATTTTGTTTGTTTAGCAAACAAGTGAATTTATTTGCCTCATCATATGGTAGCACATGTTGGAGTTCAAAAACAATTTTTAACCGTAAATGTTGGCTGATGGTTGCGAGATAGTGTATGGAAGTGTTAAGCGCAACAATTAGTCGCTTTCTAAAATACTAACCATCAGTAGCTGTTCCAAAATCGTTAGAAAGAAAATAGCATTGGTTTGGCTAACCCACTTGCATGAAATGTTATTGAATGGAACCAGAAATGAAGCTGCAGCCACTTATACATGACAAACTTAAATTCAAAATGAAATCAGCAACACGCAAAGTACGTGGTGTGAAATCAAAAATATTTTAATGGATAGGCCTGAATGGAAAGCAGTTGAAGAGGCCAATGGACGGCCATTCGATATGTGGTTGCATAATTTTGTTCCGAAATAGTTTAATAATCCTCGTGAGCATCACCTAAAGACTGAACTAATGACATCAATGATGATCAAAATATGTTTCAAACCTCAGTAACAGCAGTTAACCCTTTATGGGTATATGATCGTAAGGCGAAGACTCAATTCGCTCAATTCGCCCAATGGAAAATGTCTTTGACCTTGATTTTGTAAACCACAGAGTTTAAGATTTTTTTTATTACCATGATGCTACTGCCAATGAGGATGTGGAATAACAATATACATACATATGTACATACATAATTGGCCATTACAACCCTTCAGTCAGGATTACGGCCTAGCTTCTCACACCACTCATGTTGTGTGCGTTAATTTCATATATGAGTGGAGGGACCTACAGTTTAAAGTAGACTTTGAACGACAGATTTTTGAGAAACTTTTCATGGCAACATTTATTTACTCTTCAGAGTTTTTGCCTGAAATCTGCTGAGAGGAAGATGCCGAAGTAATATTTTTTCATATTTCGTTTTGATATCTGACCTGGGGTTTGAACCGTGGCTTTGCGTGAGTGGCGGGATCTACAATTTAACGTCGACTCCGAACGATAGATTTTTGAGAAACTTTTTTATGGCAGGTTTATTTCCGCTCAGAGTTTTTGCCAGAAATCTGCTGAGAGGAAGTCGCCGAAGAAATATTTTTTTTTCATATTTTTCGTTTTGATGTCTGATCTGGGATACGAACCCGGGCTTTACGTCTGCTTAGCCAACACACTACCTACTAGACTATGGTGACTTCAATGGAATAACAATTCATAGGCTTAATTCACCTGTTGGAAACCAAAGGACATCTACTCTGTAACTGTCCGGCCCTTAGTAGGTTGAGCTTGAGGACCCTGGGCAGGGGCTTCTTCGAAGTTTTGGACTCTTTATCGAGAGCAGAAATTAAGGATCTCCATAGATTCATAAATAGGTTTAGCTGGTTGAGAAGAGCTAGTTCTTTACGGTTGCCGTCGGTTATGTTTTTGTGTTTTTCCTCCGTCTCCCTGTCGTTGCTTTCCTATCTCTTCTCCTTTTTCAATATCTCTATATCCTTCACTATCCTCTCTCTCTCTCTCTCTCTGTCTTCTAGAACGTTTTACAATAGCTCATTTTGAATTCAGGGTATTGTCCTTCTCCCAATGACAAGTGCATGTCAAACCTAACCTAACCTTATCCACCTGTTCGCCCTTTGCTATGTTCACTGCAGAGTTTTCTCATTCCACAAACTGAATAAGCTTATGACAGAAATCCAATACTGCTTCACAGAGAGATTTAAATACTAAAAGTGTTGTAGATTAGAAGAGCTAGTTGGTTCGGCAAACGTTCAGAAGAGGTAATTACTTTGAAGATGATAAAATAGATAGCGATGAACAAACTTATCACGTGTTTTTCGAAACAAATCATAGGCATCATTTTCTGAATAACCTGGCAGTATTTATTGCAATTGAGAACAGTATTTATTTCAGCCACTCCTCAAGACAGATCGCATGAAAAACATCATCATCTTGTATGAGTATACATAAGCCACAAAGAACGGGTAATATGTTCAACTAAGTTATGCTTTCAGTCCCCGCAGTCTAGTAGGTAGTGTGTTGGATTATTAGACATGAGGCCTCGCTTCAAACCCAGTCAGATATATGAAAAAAAATTTCTTCGGCGACTTCCTCTCAGCAGATTTCTGGCAAAAACTAGGAGAGTAAAAGAAATTGCCATGCAAAAGTCACTCAAAAATCTGTCGCTCGGGTTGACTTTAAACTGTAAGTACTGCCACTCATGTATTAAATTAACACACACAACATAAGTGTGGTAAGAAGCTGGGTTGTAATATTGATTCAAGGATTTAATGACCAATTATATGTATCAGAGATCAGCAATGAATCGTTTTTTCGCTATCACTAAATTTTGAATATAAGTCAACAATATTGAAATTTAACTACCTCTAATTCATTCATACTCACTACAGTATGAGTATGAGTACAACATCGAACATCAAACGCATACCATTCGAAAAATGTTTGATTCATAAGCCCACTCATTTTGGTTCATAACTTTAGAAAAATACTCATAAATACTCATAAATCATTTGAGTGGATCGATTCATTCATCAAAATTTACAGTCTTAGTTGTTGTTGTTGCAATTTACAAAAACAAAAAACAGACACATAAGCAAAAAAGACAGAGCAGCAAGCAGAGCAAACGCACACCCTTCTAGTAAGTATTTTAGTGTTCGTACGCGTATCATACTTACATATTTGGTGCTTCGTGTAAATGTTGAGTCATTAAGAGTCGAAATAAACAACATTATACGTGTTGTTGAGTATGAATCTGATGAGTACTTCAAACTTTGAATATGAGCAGTACGAGTATAATATTAAAATAAGTATGAATGCGTATAAGTATCAGAAATTATGAGTATGAAGCGATTCTACTCATCTTTTTGAATACTCATTGCTTATCTCTGGTACATATGTATGTAAGTTATACTTTCAAACTTATTGATCCTAGCTTGCTATTGCTCATATTGGATTTGTAAAATTTACAAAAGTCTTCATGTCTTCATTAAACGTTTTTGGGTTCCTATGACAAAATTTTGTTTCCGTATTTTCTACAAGTTTAAAGGAATGCATTGATTGCAAAGCTTTTAACACAATTAGACAAATCCCTGTAGGATTAGGTTTCAATTCCTATGCTTTTCTAATTGCCTTCTATTACAAAACGAACAAACAGTCACACGTTTAACATTTTAATTGCGTTGTCTCCCTCCAAATGCATGTGAGTTTGTAATACTCACACACACATCCTCAGTATTCATACGTTGCGAAGAAAAACTCGCAATTATTGTGTGACAATTTGTGTCCGACAACTGTAAATGGCGTTAATTGAGTATCGCATTGAAATTGAAATTGTTACGGTTACTGTTAGTGTTGCTGTTGCAGTAACTGGATAGAGCGAGCGTTCGTTCGCTCGGTTCGTTGATAATAACTGTAAAATAATTTGTAACTAAAAATGCTGTGGCGAATTAACAAAACAATTCGAAAATGTTGTGTCAGTGTAATTGACAAAATTACCCTGAAAAGAAATATTGTCCCACTGACTGTGATTATTTAGTTTTTCTTTTGCTTCTCTTAAGTGCCTAATGGCCAGAAAACATAACCACTTTTAAAGCCCAGTTAGTTAAATATTGAAGAAAAAAAATAAAGACTTTTTTCTAACTTTTGCACAACAAACAAACAGACAGACAGACGGACAGACGGACATTTGTATGGACACAAACATGTCTATTATTTAGGACAAGAAAAACATGGCAAATCTTTTTTAATAGCCAACTAAGCGTACGTGTATGTACGAGTATGTACTACGTACACGAGTATGTTGTACTATAGACGGACGGGGGTTTATTATTTTAATCACATTTTCACATTATCATTTCAATATGTTTGTTGTTCTTGTCTGTTGTTGCACTGTACTAGTACAGTGTGACGGTGGTGGTGGTGGTGTACGCGTGCGCTTTAATGAACCCGATGACTTTGTTGTGACCAGAGCTGATCTCGGTTGTCAAATGATTTTGTTTTATGTGCTCGAATGCCAGAAATTTTAAAATGTTTTATTGCAATTGGGCTAAAAATGTTCAGTGTTTTGTTCAGTGCTGTTTATATCAGTATTTATACGACGGCAAAGTAGTATGTGCAGGAATGTGTGCGTGTTCATCGTTGTGTATCTTTCAGTGTAGGTTGCCAGCTACAGCTTATGTTGGCTAATTAGTAATTAATGTATGTTAAATAAAGTGAAGTAAAGTGGAAGATACAATTCTTAAACTGAAACTAACTAAAGCAGTATTCAAAGTTTATTCGGAACTGGCATGGTTACAACTTGAGGTCAGCAATGAGCATTCAGATAATATAAGTACAATCGAATCATACTTATAATTTCTGATACTTACGAGCATGCGCATTAATACTTATTTTAATATAATGGAACCTCTATTCATATTCAAAGTTTGAAGTACTCATCATATTCATACTTAACAACACTTATGATATTGTTGATTTCGACTCTTCATGGCTCAACATATACACGAATCACAAAATAAGTATGAATCGTATACGAACACTAAAATACCTACTAGAAGGTTGTATGTTTACTCTGCTTGCTGCTCGGTCATTTCGAGTCACCCGAATCAAATATAAGTATTATTCAGTATTTTTCTAAAGTTATGAATCTAAATGAGTAGACTTATGAATCAAACATATTTCGAATGGTATGAGTTTGATGTGAGCGCTGTACTCATACTCATTGCAACCTGTGCTAATAAATCAACGTTGTAGTGAATACGAATGAATCAGAGGTAGTTAAATTTCAATATTATTGACTCACTTATGTATATTCCAAATTCCATGAGTGCTTATGAGTAGCGAAAAAGCGATTCATTGCTGACCTCTGGTCTTCAGATATCCAATGCTACTTGGTTACATAACCTTAAGAATGCATGTGAAGTATAGAAGCCAGAATAATAAGATTAATTGAGAGCCAGACGTGTTAAATTTAAGTCGTTACAATAAATATTTTTCCGACAAAGGGTGGGCCATTTAAAAGTTTAAATTTTAAAATCGAATGAACAAAATTTGTTTGAAATTTGGCAAATTTATTGTTTTGTTGTGAAGTACACTTTTTCGGATTAGAAATGGAATATTGTTTCATTCATATGGCTGCCGCGGCTGGCCTCACAGCACTTCATTCGATCGTACCAATTTTCATGCACTTTTTCGAGCGTACGAGATCCTATCTCTACAATGGCATGACGAATGTTGACCTTTAAATTATCAATTGTCTCTGGTTTGTCGGCATAATAATTTTCTTTAAGGGCATCCCATAGAAAATAGTCCAACGGTGTCAAATCGCAGTTTCTTAGCGGCCAATTAATATCACCATTTCTGCTAATTAAATGGCCATCAAACGTTTGACACAATAAATCAATTGTGACATGAGATGTGTGGGAAGTTGCACCATCTTGTTGAAATCAAACATTTTTTGCATCAATACCATGAAGAGCGGGTACAAAACAATAGGTTATCATGGTGTGATGGGCGTAATGGTTACACCAATGATGCCTGCGCTCTACAAGCCGTACCAAACAGTCACTCGTAATGGGTGCATTGGCTTCTATAAGGCCACATGTGGGTTTTCTGAACCCAAAAAAAAAACGGCCGAATGAGCTTCATACGATGAAGATAAATTTTTGTTTTGCCAAAAAGTTATAGAAAAATATTCAAGTTCTAATTACTTGATGCCAACTGTACTTATATGATTGTTTTTTGCAGCTTTTTAGAAAAGCAGCCATAAATTGACGTTCAACAAAAAGGAGTTAAAATAGTCTGTTGAAAACAACAGTCAATACTTTATTGTTTGAAATCCCCCCCCCCTTTTTATTGTTTTTTATGAGTCTCTTTATATTGTTGTTGTTTTCATTTTGAAAATTTTTTTTGAAAACCCCCGCCGTGCTGAGCAGTTTGCAGTTGCTACTGTCTGTCTATTTTTATTATGGCGATGACTCTCCAAAAATGTTATCGATTGTTAATAAATAATAAATATTAATCATAAGCGAAAAAAAAAATAATAAAAAAACCAACAACAACAATCAACTCTTTTGAAAAAATCAATTAAAAACCAATATTTATAGCAGCAAACACAACCAACACACAGGACGATAAATGTAGAATGCGGAGGAGCAATAGCAGCAGAAAAAATAAAGAAAAAAAGACATCAGCAAACAACACTTGCCATTTGAACCCCAAAATAACAGAAAAAAAAGAATTTTATTTGTTGTTGTATGCTGGATTTATATCGGTTATACGGTCACTGCGATAGCATCTCTTATTAAGTACCACAACGTAATCATATTTTTCTTTAACATTTCGTTGTTTAGATTTTGTGTGTCATGGCGATAAATGCTGTGAAACAAAAAAAGGAGAAAAAAAACGTAGCAAAACGAAATGAAATTTTATAAATGCCGCCACCACCGCCTGCTGCCACCGACAGAGACTCACTCACCACTTAGGCTTGATGTTCGACTGTTGCACGGTATGGTATGATATGTTGCTGATGCTGCACAATAACCACGCAATCAATAAATTGTTGTTGTTTTTTTGGTTGTTGTTGTTATCCCGATCATATTTGGTTTATTGGCTGTCTAGCTGACTGGGGTGAGTGTATTGGCGGCGTCACTTATCCGAAAATCGTGCTGACCGTGTTGAGTAACAACTGTTGTATGTTTTTGTTGCTTTTTTTTATGAACCCCCAGACATAATGTTTAAGCGCCATCTATGAATAAATCACGTTCACCCGAATACAATATTTTTTTTGTTTTTATTTCATTAATCGTTGTCGTTGTTGTTGTTGTCGGTTTGCATCCAATAGCTGCTGCAGAAAGATGAAAAGATCAATTCATAAAGATATGATTTTCGTTCATTCGCTATCAAGCAGTTAATTTAACTATAAAAGGATAAAAATGCCTGCTCTGTAGTGTGTGTCTGTTTTTTTTTTGTGGCCCCAGACGTGTGTATTATGTTGATCATAACAATGTTGCTGTTGCTATTGTTCAATTGAAGTGTTTTTTTGTTGTTGTCTTCTTTTAATAACCATATTTGTACTGTGTCTTGACATAATATTGAGTCATACGCGCATCATCGCACGTTTTGCCACACGCCAGTTTTTTTTGTTTTCATTCTCTGTTGACTTATGCCAATAGCCATGAATTTAATTGTGTTTATCTGTGTGTGTGTGTGTGTGTCTGTGTACTTACCATTTTTGCATAAAATTAACCCTTGACTGTCTGCCATGACACGTTCGTTTAAATTACACATTAAAACGGTGACAGCAAAGTGCTCAACAGTATGGCTATGTGTTGGCGTCGCCGATGATGTCGCTGCCAATGTAATGTGTGTGGTCGGTCAGCCACGTCTGATTAGCTGCTTAATATTTTCATATTTTGCACAGGTTGAAAGCGGAATCATTGTGAAGAACTGTGGGAAATATTTTCTTTGCCAAAATGGTCAACATTTGAGTACTACTCATAAGGAAATTGAAAATTTGAAAATTTTTTTTGTTCAATTCAGATGATCTAAAGATGAATTAAATTTCTAGTAATTTTTGCAATTAGAATTACAAAGAGGTATGGAGGAACAGAGATGCAATCTCAGCATTTGGTACCGCTTCTCTGCATTTTAAAAGTCCAATTTCCCGTACAATTAATTCAGCTTATCTTGGAGTCCAAGTAGTTGTGGAAAATCATATGTAATGGAAACATATGACGTCGCTGTAGTCTAGTAGGTAGTGTGTTAGCTTATTAGACTTAAGGCCCGTGTTCAAACCACAGGTCAGACATCAAAACGAAAATATGAAAAAAAATATTTCTTCGGTGAATTTCTCACAGCAGATTTCTAGCAAAAATTCTGAGAGTATATAAAATTGCCATGAGATTAAATAAAATTGCCATGAAAAGTTTCTCAAAAATATGTCGTTCGGAGTCGACGTTAAACTGTAGGTTCCGCCACTCATGTATAAAATTAACGCACACTACATGAGTGATGTGAGAAGCTATTTCGTAATCCTGACTAAAGGGTTGTAATGGCCAATTATGTATGTATGTTATGTAATGTAAACATCAGTCTTGATATGGAATCTACTTTAGATATGCTATCCAGAGAATCTGAAATCTGTAGGCAAAGAAAAAAAAGAAAAAAATGGAGCATAAGTCTTTAACCTGGAGCATAAAGCTAAGTCCACTATCATAATTATAATAATAACATGTAGATGAAATCTATTTAACCGGATCATAGCGGGTTAGTAATGAATTCTATACAATGCATTTGTCATCAATTTGTTTATATTTGAGACGTTTTTAAAATTACAAAATTTTCATAAGAATTTCCGAATTACCAGAGAAGCTGTTCCACTCAGGAACTTGTGGGGCATAATTTTTAAGGAATTGAATTATGATTTCATTCTCCGATAGCGACTATTTTTGTATTTTCTGTTAACCACTTAACATTGTTCTGTTAACTTTAACATTAGCTCTATTAAAATTTTTGGTTTTTGTTTTTGCTAGTTAAATACGAAATTATCTTCACACATATCGTGCTTTAAACATTCCGCTATGAAGCAGAGAAAATAGCGATTTACCTCTTTAATCGATCGTGGTGCAAAAAACCACAGTGCAGCCAGATTGCTGAAATAGAGTACAAAATTTGAAGGAAATATGTCGCCGTAGTCTAGTAGATATTGTTTGACTTATTAGACCTGAAGCGGTGGTTCAAACTTTACCCCCCCCCCCCCAAAAAAATTAAAAAAAAAACAAAAAAATATAGGGTGGGTGATTTAAAAGTTTAAATTTCAAAATGCACAACAAGTTTTGTTGTGAAGTACAATTGTTTCGGTTAGAAATGGAATATTATTTCGTTTATAAGGCACCTGCCGCGACTGGCCTCACAGTTCCTCACTCAATCGCACCAATTTTCGTGCCCTTTTTTCTAGTGTATGGGGTCGTATCTCGGCAATGGCATCACAAATGTTAGTCTTCAAATGCTCAATTGTCTCTGGTTTGTCGGCATAACACTCTTCTTTAACGGCGCCCCACAGCAAATAGTCCAACGGTGTCAAATTGAGATCACAATTTCGGCTAATTAAACTGCCATCAAACACTGAACGCAATAAATCGATTGTGGCATGAGATGTGTGGCAAGTTGCACCATCCTGTTGAAACCATACATCGTTTACATCAATACCACGATGAGCGGGTACAAGAACAAATCGGTTATCACCGTGCGATAGGCGTCTCCGTTGACAGACTAATTTTCAAAGAAATATCATCCAATGACGCCTGCGCACTACAAGCCGCACCAAACAGTCACTCGTAATATACTTCATTGCCTTCTGTAAGACCACGTGTGGGGTTTCTGAGCCCCAAATAAGGCAATTTTGCTTATTAATGTACCCACCAAGATGGAAATGAACTTCATCCGAAATGATAAATTTTTGTTGTTGCAATTTTTGTGCAGTTTCCCACCAATAGTATTTGATTTGGAAATAAATTTCCAATAAATCAGAAGGTTACTCAAGAGTAAATCGATTCATTACGTTCAGAGGAGATGATATACTAAATTTTGTTGCAGAATAGAATGTCTGAGAAGTATTGCCTGATTGGAAATAACGAATGCTTCAAATTTAAACCGATAGATGGGTCACCCGATATTTCTTCCGCTAACAAAAAATCTAAGAGTAAATAAAATTGCCATGAGAAGTTGTGGGTCCCACCTCTAATGGATAAAATTTACACACCCAACATGGGTGGTGTGAGAAGCTATGTCGTAATCCTATCTGAGGGGAATGACCAATTAAGTAAGTAGAAAATCAATCGAAAGTGCTAGTTAGTTATTATGAATTTGCCCCCATATTTGCAAATGAAAATTGTATTATAAGGCGAAAGAAATTGTTGCAATTGAATGCTCTATTTAGTGAGATTCTTCAAATTAAGAGTTTGACAGCTCATTGTAAATGATTTCTTGGTAATATTAAAATCTTTTTGACTATCATGGTTTGTATACGGCTTACAGAAATAATGCAGAATTATTTTCTTAGCCTAGTAACACTGTATTGTATTACGGATTCAGACTTCCATTCAGGACCTCTTTTATTTTCAGTATGGTTTGTAGTCATTGTAGCCTAGTAGGTAGTGTGTTGGCTTATTAGACGTAAGGCCATGCACGCTTCAAACCCCAGGTCAGATATCAAAACAAAAATTTGAAAAAATATTTCTTGGGCGACTTCCTCTCAGCAGATTACTGGCAATAACTCTCTGAAAGTAAATAGAAAATTGCCATGAAAAGTTTCTCAAAAATTTGTCGTTCGGAATCGACTTTAAACTGTAGGTCCCACCAATCATGTATAAAATTAACACACACAACATAAGTGGTGTAAGAAGCTAGTTTGTAATGCTGATTGAAGGGTTGTAATGACTAAGTAGGTATGTATAGTATTTAGTGTTAGTTAATGTTCTTTCGTTTTAGCAACGAATCAAGTTACTAAGTGAGTTTTAATTTTAGCAAAGCTGCCATTCCCACTTCGAACGTCCTTCCTATGACTTCCAGTAGATAATTAAAACTTTTAAAATGTTATTTTTGTCTTTTATATTCGTTTAAATTAAAAGAATTGAAAGAATTTTTTTTAAGTGTCTATTTAATGGTTCTATTGATTGTAAATTACGTTGGCAAAGAATAAAAGAAAACGTATACGCACGGTAGATTAAAGTAACTCCAATAAAAATTAATAAATCAATGTCACGACAATATTTGATAGACACACTCCACCTGAATAATTTTCAAATAAAAGTTTAAAATTTCTGCGTCAACAAAAAAAAAGGTGATGAAAAGAAAATTAGTCTTCAGCATGCTGCGAAGGCAGACAACATGTGCTCAATAGAAAGAAAGAAAAACAAAAATTGCTGTTACAAGTAGTAGTGTGGGGGAGTGAGAACATGGGTGGGCAAACTTTTGAGACAATAAATACCCATTAATTTGACAAAAAAGTTTTCTTGCCATTTCATCATTGACAAAATAAACTCGAAGGTATTAAATAATCTACTCAACCTGATGCTCATAAGAGTGTGTGTATGTGTATGTGAGCGCGTGTGTGTATTGTAATTAAATAAAATCCATTTTAAGTACGTTTTCTCTTAGGAGATTTGCAACTACAAGTGATAGAGTCTTATAAGCCAGTTTTTTTATTTTCCGTTGATGTTTTGTTTTGCTTGGCTTTTGTTTGTGTTCTTTACGGTTTTGCCGCATCATAATCGACGCGTGACATTTATTTTGCAAACGTAGATGTTGAACAATACTGCTCATCATAAACACACTCATACACACACACACATACAAAAGCAATCATAGAACCAAGAAAATAGCAAAAAAAATCATTGTTTTGAATTTTTTTTTATTATTTTTTTATTTCATGTCTTGATGGCTTAACATTAATGCTGATGTTGCTGTTAATGTTAATGTTGCCTCATGATACAAGTCATGTGTTTGTTTGTTTGTGTGGTTTCATGAGTATTGAATTCATTCATTCATTTGATTACATGTGTAGCAACAAACATAAAACACGACTGAAATAATCCTCTTTGTCTTTATGTCGATAACCAATGAAAATGAAAATTAAATAATAACTCGTCCCCCCTCCTTCCCTCATCAACATCACGTTCATCATCTCGTTAGGCCACAACTTGCCACAACCAACGAAAGAAGCCCACAGTAAGGCTGTGTAACGAGATTCTTTTGAATTTGCTGGCGCTGCCATTTATGGTTACTTTTTCTGTTCATTTTCGGTTTCTTAACTATTTTTATAAAAAATTTTATTTGCTCTTGTTGTTGTTGTTGTTATTATTATTCTTTTTAGAAACAACAAGCAAGCAAAAGAAAAAATAATTTTTTTTTTGAAAACTAAATGCTGTAAGTAATTGGCGCCAATTGTAGTCACATTAAGGCCAACTAAACATTGATACAAGATAAAGCCCAATAAGGAATTGACGATTTTCTTACTTAATTTCCTAAAAGCTTACTTACCGGTTAACAAAAACAAAAAACCAAAAAAAAAGAAAAGATCCAAACGTAACGTAACGTCAGGCACTGTGGACATCCTGCTACTTAAGCAAACATTCAACCAAAAACAGTTTCGTTTTAAGTCAACTTTAATGAAAACATGAACGTAAATGAATTTATTTATGAACAGTTTGCTTTTCTATGTCTTTGGATTTCATTATATAAACGAATAATTTTCTTTGTTTTTTTGTTTTTGTAAATCTTTAGAGAATCATTTAATTAATCATGGCATTAGCATTTCTGTAACGAATTCGAAATAAAATTGAGAAGAAGAATTGTTTGTCAGGACATAAGAAGGCAAGTGCCAAACAAATTCATTTACAACTGACAGAGTCAGAGTAAATTGAAAAGGAATCGTTAATACACTTGAACACCATTTACGAAAATACAGTCAATACTTGTTAATGAATAAATAAAAAACCAATCACTGTTTGGCTGAATGGCTCAGTGACCGAAAGAAGTGACTGATTGTTTAAGTAAGTCATTGATGGACTGATTGAAGATAAAAAAGCAAACAAAATTTCTTCTCTTTTGCATTGTTTTTTTTTATCGAAAGACAGAATATCATTCTTAAATAATTTATTTTTATAAACTAGAAAGAGGTTTTTGTCAAGCATGCTCAAATAAGTTTTCTTGGGTAATCAAAAAATTAAAGAAAATAAAGGGTCCGCCAAATAACTTTTTTTTGAAAATGCTTTAAAAAAAAACTACTGAATATTTTCTCAAATTTCTGTTTTTATTTGAAAGTACAATCCTTCCGGTTAATAATTGAAAATATTTTCATTCAAATGGCTGCCTCGGCTGGCCATACAGTAGCATACACGATCGGTCTAATTTTTAAGCACATTGTCGATTGTGTGCAGCTGTATTTTACCAATGGTTTCACAAATATTGTCCTTTAAAGCGTCAATTGTCTCTGGATTGTCGGCGTAACACTTATCTTTGACGGCAACCCACAAATAATAGTCCAACGGTGTCAAATCGCAGCTCCGAGGTGGCCAAATGACATCAGCTCTACGGCTGATAATGCGATGTTCAAAAACAGGGCGCAAAAATCGAGTGTAACATCGGCTGTGTGGCACGTAGCGCCGTCCTGTTGAAACTAAATGTTGCCAATATCCTCCTCTTCAATTTTTGTGAACAAAAATTCGTTCAACATGGCCCGATAACGATCGGCATTCCACTCCTTGCTCATTTTCGAAGAAAAATGGACCAATTATGCCTCTGGACCAAAATCCGCACCAAACAGTGACTTGTTTTGGGTGCGTCGGCTTTTCAATGTATGCGAGCGGGTTTTCTGTGCCCCAAATGCGACAATTTTGCTTGTTTACATACCCGCCAAGATCAAAATGAGCTTCATCTGAAAAGATGATTTTTTTTTGCCAAAATCGGCATCTTCTGGTGTAGGCTACTGCATGGCCAGTCGAGGCAGCCATTTGAATGAAATTATTTTCCATTATTAACCGGAATGATTCTACTTTCAAATAAAAAAAGAAATTTGAGAAAATATTCAGTATTTTTTTAAGCATTTTCAAAAAAAAAGTTATTTGGCGGACCCTTTAGTTAACCAGGAAGCATTCAAGCCCAAAATCGCTCAAATCGAATATTGTACGTTTTACTATTTTTATGAAATACTCAGAGTCTTAGCCAGCATTCCCTATGGGTATTATTTAATCGAATCGAATCGAATCGAATATAGCGTGCAGTTGTTTATCTACTTTTATCAGTCACATAAATTCAAATTATCATAATCGTTGTTGAAATAGGCTCGTTACAAACAAAATAAACAAATTTTTCGATCATCAAACCAGTAGTATTTTTTTTGTGTGGCTTTACATTTTGTTTGTTTGTTTTTTTTTTGGCCAACTTAATTGTCTGGGTACGTATAACTTTTTGTGATGCTTGTCTAAATTAATAGGCATAATTTTCGGATAATTCTTCGGCTTCGACTCCACCCGTCGTCTATCAGTCGAAATCAGACAATCAAACTTTGTAAAATGATTTAAACCACATGAACAATACCAACAGCAAAGGCAACGGCAACGGTAACGGCAGCGGTAGTTAAAAGTCAACAAGTCTTAATTATGATTAAACAGCGGCTGTATTTCTTAGCATAAACGGCGGCTTAGAAGTGCTGTGTGTTCCTGGCCATTGGAATGGACTGGCCTGGCTACTGACAATCTTTATTTATTTTCAACATTTCATCTCAACATGTTATCAGTAGTAGTAGTAGCACTGGCCATAATGGTTAAGCAGTAGCTTGGTTCATTGGTTGTTATTTAAGCAGAGAGGCTGCTGTACGTGTGTGTGTGTTTTTGTTATCACAAACCCATGGAGGGGAGGCGAGGAGGGTTGGTTGTTAAGTTGTTGACTATTTTTTTTTTTATTAATTTTTTGTTTCTTTTCCGTCTCCTCTAAACTAACTTGTTAATGACTGACCACTTATATACCCGAGGCGTCAATCTAGTTAGTTGGCGGCAAACGTAGACTTTTAATCATAAAAAAGCGGCTTTAATTTGCAACGCGTGCGCAAGGTTGCTGGCAAGTCTTATGTGTCTTATGACGTTTAAAATCACGCTGCAAATCATTTTTTAATGGTGGTGTTGTGCTAAAAGTTGTTACAAAAATAATATAATTTTTGTTTTCTCAAGGTGTTACACACAAACCTACATACATATGTACATACACACTGCTTTGCACTTAATAAGTTTGAATTGCACCCAATACCGGGTATTTGTATCGGTATTGTTGGTGTGGTTTTGTTTTAGCGATAAACGAAAAAAATTGTTTACTCCGCTGGCTTGTTTGTTTGTTTGTTTTTCAATATTCATAAATTAATATTGTACTGCTGCTGCTGTTGTATCTTACAATTTTTAAGTTTTTTTTCTTATAAAAAATAATGACGCTGTTCGAATTCAAATTATTTGAACAGATTATTATTTTTATTATTATTATTGCATTGAAGTACACTCAAAAAAACAAAATATTCATAAAAACTTTTATAGCCAGAGCTGTAAAACAATGTATTCTTTAAAGATCTTAAAAAGGAAAAAGAAACGTATCAATACGTATGTAAAAATATTGCATACACATGAGATTAGAATGAATTATAACTACCGTAAACTTATTGTTATGTGTCAGTGTAGATCGCAAAATTGTGATAATGGCGTTCACAAAGCTTTACACACATCACCAGGCTTATAAACGTTAAATAAAAATATTCATTGAAATCCAATGTATTTCCAAACATATTTCGAATGGTATGAGTTTGATGTCAACGTTGTACTCATACTCATTGCAACCTATACTTATAAATAAACGTTGTATTCAATACAAATGAATCATAGTAGTTAAATTTCATTATTTTTGACTCACTTGTATTCAAAATCCCCTTTCCTACATCCTCTCCTTTTTATCCCTCTATTATCCCTCCCTCTATAAAGACGTTGTACAATGGGTTAATTCGACCTCCGGGTACTGTACTTGTCTTCATTGATAAGTATACGTCCTTTAACCTAACCTAACCTATATTCAAAATTTCATGAGTGCTTATGAGTAGCGAAAAAAGGACTCATTGCTGATCTCTGATGCATACATACATGAAGTCGCCGTGGTCTAGGAGGTAGTGTATTGGCTCACTAGACGTGAGGCCTCGGTTCAAACCCCAGGTCAGGCATCTCAAACGAAACGAAATCCGAAAAAATATTTCTTCGGCGCTTTTCTATCAGTAGTCTTCTGGCAAAAACTCTGAAAGTAAATAAAATTGCCATGAAAACTTTCTCAAAAATCTGTCGTTAGAAGTCGACTTTAAACTGTAGGTCACGTCACATTTTGGGAAAAATTAACACACACAACATGAGTGATGTGAGAAACTAGGTTGTAATTCTAAGTAAAGGGTTGTAATCACCATTTAAGCAAGCTACCAGAATAAGTAATTTACTTATCTTAATTTGCCATTAACAACCGGATTAACGGATTTAACACATCCTTCCAGGCGACTCACTTCGTGCGCGCCTATGCCAGTTGGTCACAACAATCGATGACAGGGCTTCCTCGATTTGGTCCTTCCAACGCAAACAAGGTCGTCTTCTTCGCTGCACAACGTCCATGTCGTTGAGGAGCTCATACAGCTCACTATTGGATCCGATGCGGAAATCATCGGCAACTCGCGGTGGACTGAAGATCTAACGTAGGACTTTTCTCTCGAATGCTCTCAAGGCTGCTACATCAGTACTTAATAGAGTCCATCCTCTGCGCCATAAAGAAGCACGGGGAGAGTGAGCATCTTGTAGAGTATTAGTTTTGTCGCACGAGATATGTCTCTGCTACATACATACATAGTTGGTCATTACAGCTCTTTAGTCAGGATGATGGACCTAGTTTCTGACACCACTTATGTTGTATGCGTTAGTTTTTATACAAGAGTGGTGGGACCTACAGATGAACATCGATTCCGTACGACAGATTTTTGAGAAACTTTTTCATGGCAATATTATTTACTCTCAGAGTTTTTGCGAGAAATCTGCTGAGAGGAAGTCGGCGAAGAATAATTTTTTCGTTTTTCATTGTTGTTGGAGATGCCTGACTTGGGGTTTGAATAGAGGCCTACCGTCTAATAAGCCAACACACTACCTACTAGACCACGGCGACGGAGGTCTCTGCTACTCAATTGCCTATTGTGACCATAGTAACACCAGTTGTCAAGAGCCAAGATAAATAAATTCCTTGACTATATCGAAAGTAAAGTTATCGGCCGCAATCGGAGATAATATATACTTCTTTTTGTCCTCATTAAGTTGTAATTGGAGACATTAAGTCTGCCTTCCAAAATGTTAGTTGCTTTGTGTTTGAACAAAGTATAGTGTTTTATAATGCCGCTGTACAAAATGTTTACAATGTATTCTATTTCAAAATGTCGTCAATGTGTATTTTTAACGCAGTCAAACTGCAATTAGGCATCGGATTTATACTGGATGCATTGTTTGGTTACTTTGTATATATACATACATAGCGTATATACAGTAGTAGAACTGCATACAAACTTTTTATTGATACATTTAGGAAGGCAGCCTAATTGGCCACCAGGACCTTGCAATTAAATGTCGATAAACTTTTTTTTTAAATTTACCATGTCAAGTACCAAGTCTCCCTAACATTGAAGTACTTGTGTGCCACCTTTTATATTATGATCGAAATTTTATAATATAGAATGAATACTTTTGTAAGTGACTGTAATTTTCTATTGATTTTTAATATTTTTTTTTCGTTATCGAAATTGTTTTTGTTTTAAAATGTTTCTTTTGTTTTTTTTTTATACATTTCAGGTGTTTATTTAATCTCCCTGCGTGGCATGGCGGAAGATTTATTATGAAATGCATTAAAAAGTCATTACTACAGCCAACCATACAACCAACCAATCGCAGTTGGCCGGCTTAATTTACTAAACAGTAGTAAACAAAACTGTATGCGATAATGGATACCTGAAACTGATATTGAGTGGTAAGTAAGTATATACCTTACGTTTATTTGCTAATGCGCGAGTATTTGTTGTTTTGGCCACAATATTTTGTTGGCCATAAGTTTCTTTGTAATATTTTCTCCACCTATTCTGCGTTGCTCTTGCATTTGTACAATGTTTTTATTTTAATTTTTTTTTATTCCAAATTAGAAGATAATCACAATAATTTGCTTGTACTTTATAGTTGTTGTTGTTGTCGTTGGCATCATTTATCATATTTTATTAACATTTGAGGTTCATATTCTAAAGAGGGGAACTTTTTCAAACATCTACTACCCAAGGTTGTTACGAAAATTATTGTATTTTCTTCAGAGGAGGTTTTAAGGGGGCCGCCTTTGTAGGAAAATTCTTCCTTAACGTTGTTGTTGTTATTACAATTGCTGGGTCAGGTATTTGTCTTCAATATGGGTGTATATATACAATGTATGTGTATATAGCCTGTGTATGTGTGTGTTAAAACGCCAATCATTACTCTATTGATTTGCTGTGACATTCATGTCAATAATACTTCTGTGTTGGCCGTCCGTTAAATTGTTTTGAATGACATTTTGACAGTTTTCACAAAAATAATACAAAGCAAAAAAAAATCAAAAATATCTTAAAAAAATAAAATTAAATTGAAAAAAAAGATTGAAAACATATTTCAATGGATATTGAAAGACAAAAAAGAAAAAAAAACCAAAAAAACTTCCTATAAAAATAAATATTTTTGGTGGTCCACCTGATGCAGCCAATACAACAGCAGCCACTCAATCAATAGAAGACAAATGATTGAAAAAAATTTAAAAAAAATAAAGAAAAACAACAAAAAATATTTTCTTTTTTTTAAATAAATTTTCTTAGGTTAACCGTTATTTTTAGGCTGTGATTGGAATTACAGGTGGTGCTAATAAGGGATGAGGTTGTGTGCTTAAATTTAGATTGGAAAAGTTTTGCTTTTTTTGCTTCTTTTTATAGTTCACAGACTTTTATTTTAATTTTCCATAATCAGTTGAATATTTTTTAAAGTATCGTCTGTTTATTATCAGTTCAAGTGCATGTTTTTATAGCAGTTTAATCAGTTGAACTCGCCATGGTCTAGCAGGCAATGTGTTGGCTTATTAGACATGAGTCCTCGGTTCAAACCTCAGGTCAGATATCAAAACGAAAATATGAAAAAATATTTCTTCGGCTACTTCTTCTCAGCAGATTTCTGGCAAAAACTCTATGAGAGTAAATAAAATTGCCATGAAAAGTTTCTCAAATATCTATCGTTCGGAATCGACGTTAAACTATAGATCTCAGCACTCATGTATTAAATTAAAACCCATAACATTAGTGGTGTCAGAAGCTAGGTCATAATCCTGACTAAAGCGTTGTAACGACCAATTATGTATGTAGGTATGCATGATAATCAGTTGGTAATGGTAGAGTAAAATTGTCAAATTTTACGACCAGACCAGAAAATTCGCATGTGATCAATTTTAAAATTGGAGCTGTGTTGTAGTCAAGACAGTCAACTTGCTAAAGTTATGCTAGGGTTTGTGTTTTAGTTATTATAGTTGCCGTTGGCTAGTAGCTGGACAACTACAGTTTAGATTTCAGCTCAGTCGTGACTGAGAAAACGAAATATGAAAAAACTATTTCTTCTTTGACTATCTCGCCGAGAGTATATAAAATTTCTATTGAAAGTTTTTCAAGTCTGTCATTTGATGTCAACATTACCATGTAGGTCTTACCATTCATAGATAACATTACCACACTCAACATTAGTGGGGTGAGAAGCTGGGTTGTAATGCTGACTAAAGGGCCAGTTAAGAAAGTAAGTAAATTATTCTAGGAAAACGGCATTACATCACAACGGCAGCAGTTTTTTAATATTTTATCAAAACCGATTATCTACTTTGGCCCTAACAATGAATCCCCAGTTCTTTCTGAAAAAATTGTTTCGTCTCTTCATGGTTTTTTAAACAAAAACCTACACGTTTTCACCTCAATTTCTCTCAGCTCTTTAATAAAAAAGCGTTTATTGATGCGAAGCCTGAGTCTGATAAGTTTTATGGACATCACAGTTTTCAACAAAATTTAGAAAACTAAAAGAGATTCCTTAACTAGATTGTGTACAGATAGAGATTCTTCAGTATTGCTCTTCAAGACTTGCGCGGACGCCAGTCCATTAAACGAATCTTTTAGGAAACTGAAACTAACGACAGTCAGGTTTATTGTTAAATACAAAGTACGCCATCTATTGGCTTAAATTTGAACCATTGGTTATTTTGAATCTGGCAATACTTCTCAGTCATCCTATTCTGTCACAAAACTCAGTATATTATCTCCACTGAACATAATGAAACGATTTACGCTTGAACAACATTGGGATTTATTGGGCCAACGTGAAACAGCACGATGATGTCGATTTTTGCTAAAAAAAATCATCTTTTCGGATGAAGCTCATTTTCATTTTAGTGGGCACGTTAATAAGCAAAATTGACGTATTTGCAGCTCTGAAAACCCAGACGTATTCTTACAGAAGCCAATGCACTCAGTACGAATGACTGTTTGGTGCGGCTTTTGGAATGAATCGATTTATGCTTGAGCAACGTTGGAAAACTGCATTTTCATCTTGATGGGTACGTTAATAAGCAAAATTGCCGTATTTGGGGCTCAGAAAACCCACACGTGGTGTTGCAGAAGCCAATGTACTTATTACGAGAAAGTGTTTAGTGCGGATTGTGCTCCACAGGAGCATCATTGGCCCATATTTTTTGAAAATGATAACGGTCAATGGATACACCTATAGCACCATGATAACCGATTTTTTTGTACCCGCTCTTCATGGTATTGATGTGAACGATGTTGGGTTTCAACAGGATAGAGCAACTTGCTACACATCTTATGCCACAATCGATTTATTGCATCAAACGTTTGATGGGCGTTTAATTAGCCGAAATGGTGATGACAATAGGCCGCCAAGAAGCTGCGATTTGACACCGTTGAACTCTTTTCTGTTGGGCGCCGCTAAAGAAAAGTGTTATGCCTTGAAACTAGAGGCAATAGGGCATTTGAAGGCCAATATTCGTAATGATATTGCCGATATACGACCCCATATACTCGTAAAAGCGCACGAAAATTGGTACGATCGAATGCAGTACCAGCCGCGGCAGACCATATGAATGAAATAATATTCCATTTCTAACTGAGGAACAATTGTACTTCACAACAAAAATATAAATTTGGCAAACCGTTTCAAACCGTTTTTGTTTGCATTGCATTTTTAAATTTAAATTTTTAAATGGCCCACCATATATCAACCTTAATCACAGTTCATCTTAATAACCCCAGACGGATAAAAATTCATGAGAATATAACGATACTAAATGCCTCATCAGTCTCCAAGTCATATGGGTGTAGTTCAGAGCGCCGTAGCCGATTTTATAAACACCGGCTGTTTAACTCAGTTTAGTTAGATTTGATAATTCTAACTTTTATCCCACACGTTTCTGTAAACCTAATCCCCAAACAACAAGCAATTTTAACGAAGTTTAACCCCAAAGTACTTAAGGACACATATTGGATGTAGCTGGGGCCCAAATTTATGCCCAAAACTAAACGTCATTTCAATAATTTCAAGTTGAGCCGCGTACAATTTTATTTTGTTTTGTTTTATTGCATTTTTAAATTTATACTTTTGCACGGCCCACCCTATATTTAGGTTTTTTGCAAAATCTTGAGTCAATGTTAATAATGTCATGGTTTAGTTGAATATTTAAGAAAAAAAAAATAAAATTTCTGGAGCTCATGCTATAAGGTAAATCACGTTTCATAGCAAAAGGTCAAAGGTCAAGCGGTCAAATTGCATTAAACTGCTTTACACTCATGGACTTCTGCATGCAGTATAGAAATCTCAAAATAAAAAAGGGTAGAATACAGCCAAGAGTATGATGAACATTCCAATGCATTCCAGGAACTGCACACATTTGCTAGTTCCAGCATGTTGGTCGTTAAGAACATGTCTCCTGTATCAGGCGGTATCAGCTTGTGTCTTTGACAATACAAATCGCAAATATTCAATTATTTTTTAAATGCGCAACCCGCAATTAATTATGCAGTTGAAGAAATTTTGAATTCCAAACAAAATAATACGAAAGAAAAAAAGAAAAATTTAAAGAAGAATGAAAAAAGAAAAGACGAAAAGTGGATTTAAATGGGCATTATTTTAATGATTGTGGGTCATTCGGTCGTTGTTGTTGTTGTTGTTGTTGTTGTTGTTATTATTAAAAGGATTCCTTTCAACGCATTAAAAGAAGCCAGAGATTCGGCCATTGAGCCTCTTATCAAAATACAATTTAAATACAATTGAAAAAATGCCACAATGCCTACGTAAGTATGTACGTATGTATGTACTCGTATGTACCATTGAATCGAGGTTTGTGCCTCAACGATCAGCAGTTACAAAGTCTTGAGGTTTTCAAGTAGATGTTGCTGCAAAAACACAGAATATTGATGATGAATTTGTTGTCAGTTGCATTATTATCGGCAGCCACAACATCAATTCTCGAAAACATTTTGAACGAACACAGACACGCAGGTAATTGCAAATAAATTGTGAAGAGATTATTGAACATTTAACCACAATTATTATGAAGATGATGTGTGTGAGTGAGTGCATGAGTGAGTGAGTGAATGAATGTTTTGTTCATGAATTTAATCACCATTTAAATCCTATAATTTATGAAACATTCAAACAGTGGAAACTCTGTGTAAATATTTTCTCGGCTTTTTTTCTTCTTGCAAAAACTTTCATTTTTATTTTGCAATATTTTTTGATTTTTTCTATTTTGTTTAAATAAAGTTCAGAGCGAAATATTAATATTCGAGGGGAGTGTCCATTTGTAGGTGACGTTATTGTATTCAAATATTGTCCCCCTTTGAAAGACATAAATTATTACGCAACTTTTAAGAGCAGAAATAAAACCACAACTCTTCTACATCGATTGTCTCGTTCAAAATATTCATTATTATTATTGCTTCTACTACTTTGGCTGTTGCTGCTGCTGTTGCTATTGTTGTGCCCAAAATCGTTTAATGCCTTCTTAAAAACCAACCCAACTCCTGTATGCTGCACGTACTTATGCTTGTCGAATGTTAAAAGCTTCACAACAAAAACAAAAAAAAAAAGAAAATGGAGAGACACTCACACACAACCACATGATTTAAAATTTGTACGCGGGTCAACTTGAAATTATTGAAGTGACGTTTAATTTTGAGCATTAATTTGGGCCCCAGCTACATCCAGTTACTTTGGGGTTAAACTTCGTTAAAATGAATTGGGCCCTAGCTACACCGCAAATGTATGTATTCTTAATTACTTTGGGTTATTGTCTGGTGGTCAGGTTTATAGGAAAAAGAGCAAAACTTTTCAAATCTGACTAAACTGAGCTAACCAGTCGGTGCTCAAAAAATTAACTACGGCGCTCAAAACTGCGCCCACCAGAATACATCACTTGGAGACTGTGATAAGGCATTTACATACATACAGTGGTGGCCTTATAATTAGAAACGACTTAGCAACATGTATGTTTCGTAATTTGTTTTACAGTTTTCACTGTGTACCTGGGATCAAAGGCTTCGTTTGGAGGACGTCTTACATACGTTTTTCCATTAGATTGGGACAAATTAAACTTAGATTCGTCACTCCAGAGAACTCTATTCCAGAAACATCGCTTCTAATTATAAGGCCACCACTGTACATACATAATTGATTATTACAACCCTTCAGTCAGGATTACAACCTAGCTTCTCACACCACTTATGTTGTGTACGTTAATTTTATACATGAGTGGCTGGACCTATAGTTTTAAGTCGACTCCGAACGACAGATTTTTTAAGAAACTTTTTATGACAACTTTATTTACTCTCACAGATTTTTTGCCATAAATCTGCTGAGGCGAAGTCGCCGAATAAATATTCTTTCGTTTTGTTAAACATGTCTGGGGTTTGAATCGTGGTCTCACGTTTTATAATCCAACACAGCACCTACTAGACTACGGAAACTAAGGCATCCGGCATTTAGTGTCGTTCTCAGCAATTTCCATTTGCTTGGGGTAGTATAAATTTATTTATACTATTTATTTGAAATTTGCCAAATTTATTTTGTTGTTATGAAGTACAATTGTTCCCCAGTTAGAAATAGAATTTATAAATACATAATTGGTCATTACAACCCTTCAAGATTACGACCTAGTTTCTCATACCATTTATGTTGTGTGTGTTAATTTTATAAATGAGTGGCGGGCCCTACAGTTTAAAGTCGACTCCGAACGACAGATTTTTGAGAAACTTTTCTTGGTAATTTTATTTACTCTCAGAGTTTTTGCCAGAAATCTGCTGAGAGGAAGTCGTCGAAGAAATATTTTTTTTCATATTTTCGTTTTGATGTCTGACCTGGGTTTTGAACCGGGGTCTTACGTCTAATAAGCCAACATTCTAGCTACTAGACTACGGTGACTTACAGTCGTTGGAATCCCGTGTATCTAAAAGTTTGTAAAAATCGTTTAAATATCCCTACGTGATGTTATTGATGTTATGAGTTTCAAATGCAGCTGTTAAGTCGATGTCATCCTGCAATTTTATCCAAACTTAATCAATCGGATCGATTCCATATCTTAATAGCCCTAGAATATCCTAGTTATTTTGCCTACTGTTCGGTATTCGATAAAGTTTTATGATTTTATGTCCCCCTTATGTATTGATGTTTATAATGACCCTGGAAACCTTCTGACTTTCCTTTCGTATAACCAGGCACTCCATCATTTCTATTTCGATATAACACTGAAACTATGCTGTTTATATCCTCACTTGAATAAAATTCTATAAGAGCCTTCTCTATTAATCAAGTGACTTACAGGTTAACCCACGTTGTCGGCTCTTAACACATCAGAAGTAAATGTTCTTCATAAAAGCCTGCATTACTTAATGTACCACAAACACTGTAGGGGGCGGCGGTGGTGATGTTGATGATGACTGATTTTAAAGTTTTTTTTTTTGGTTTTTTTCATTGTTGTTAACTCTGTTTGTTGTTGTTGTTATTATTATTTTTGTTAATGTTTAGTTGTTTTGATTCGTATTTTTGTGAACTGAATGCAGCAGCATTTATTGATTGAATTGCCGGTTGATGCTGATGTTTTCACCAATTTTTTTATGATTTTTTTATTTTTGGTGATTTTTTTCTTCCTCCCTCTCTTATCGTTTCACATGTTTTAATGCCATTTTTGTCCATGGCTTACAATGTTTGGATAGTGCATGTGAGTACGTACAGATTTGTGTGCGTATGTTTGAATGATTTTTCTTTTCCTCTTTTTTTTTGTTTTTTTTTTGTTGTTTCTTTTACTTAATGCTGTTTTGTTTTGTTTTGTTTTCTACTCCCTATGCTTTTCCTATGCTGTTGTTGCAAAAGTTGCAAAAAAAAAGAAACAAAGATTGAATATGTCGAAACTGTCAACAGACATCACAACAAATTTAAATTAAAATACATGCAGTTTCATATTAAAAAAAAAAACAAAAAAACTATGAAATACATACAATACATACACATGATGCGTACGTACATAGATACATACATACATATTTAAGTTTTATGCTTGAAATTTTTTGGCGAATGTGGTTGATGCTATTGCTGCTGCTGCACAGTTCGCTAGCAATCCGATTGCAAATCAATGAGCAATAAGTTCTTACATAACATAGCCTAAAAAAACAATGATAATAATGTCTGTCTGTCTGTCTGTATCTGCTGGATGACAAAAGATCATAATGATGAAAACCAAATAATGCGCAAAAAGGAGGTGGAGCTGTATAGTGCCACCACCGCTGTGCCATCACCTCATAACTATCATGACGACTATTAAGATTTTCTTGAGTATGAATGTTGATGAACAGCCATCTATGCCATCATTGTTGGCATTATATTTTGAATTTGAATTTAAAATACGTTTTTGTTTTCATTTTCATGCTGTTTTATTATATTTTACTGCTTATTTTTTTATATATATTTTATGTATGTAAGTCTACTCTCACTACTGCTGTTATTGCTACTGCTGCTGTTGCTTCTGCTGCTGCTTAACATCAATAACATTAAAAAGAAAAAAATTTCCAATTTAAATTTCAAATTTTCCAACAAGAATTTGTCGAAATACTGACATTCCTGCCAAAAACTAAGCAGGCAAAATATGCTGAAAGTAATTCTTCTCTGTTGGATACAAACACACACACACACGCCACACACATATACACACCAATACACACACAAATCCAGTCAGACATTTGTCTGTCTTCTTTCCAAACGTTGGCAATGCATACTGTATGTGCACACAATATGTATGTTCCTCTATATGGTAGCAGGTACATGCGTTCATAAACATACGCTTGCTTGTGCAGAGCATCCATTTTATGGATTTAATATGCAACAATAGTTTGGAACACACTAGACTGGCATATCAAAAATATTTGAAATTTAAATTTAAAAATTCTTCAAAGGATTTGCTTCTCAGGCACCTATTTTAAGTTGTCCTGTAATTCTGGCACAAGTAATTAACAAACGAAATAAACGTGTTGGACAATAACTTTCACACACAGAGAGAGAGAGAGAGAGAGAGTTTCAAACTAAAAACTCAATTCCCTAATAAGTATTCCTGTGTGTCCATTATTTGGAGAGGACCTGAAGTCTCTTTCTTTTTTTAAATTTCGGAAAACATCAGAAAAACTCATGAAGAAAATTATTTACATATATACATACAAAATTGCTCATTACAACCCTTCCATCAGGATTACGCCCTAGTTTCTCACACCACCTACGTTGTGTGTGTTAATTTTATACATGCGTGTAAGGGCCTACAGTTTAAAGTCGATTCCGAACGACAGATTTTTTTGGAAAATTTTTCATGACAATTTTATTTTACTCCCAGAGTTTTTGACAGAAAACTGCTGAGAGGAAGTCGCCGTAGAATTACTTTTTCATATTTCGTTTTGTTGGAGTTGGTCTGACCTGAGGTTTGAACCGTGGCCTCACGCCAATAATAACCCAACACGCTACCTATTAGACTACCGTGACTTTCTTCCTTTCTTCCTTCCTTCGAACATTATTTACATTCTGCTTTATTTCAACCCGAAATACTTGGATTTGTAGCCAATTCGGCTTAAACTATCTTACATGGTGTATAGAAGTCGAAACGTCTTTGGGACTCTACGCCCTGTAAGCCTTCTCTAGTAGGCGATTCGGTTTTGTTTTGAAGCCGAAATTTACTTGCCTTTAAGAGATAGCATTTGACATTAAGCGTTTCAATTGCTATCGCCTGCCTATGATAGTCTAAATCTTCTTATTCAAGGTATTCGCAGTTGATCTTCAAGTCTGAAACCTGTTTCCTATACACACTGTGCGATTCGCCCAATAGCTTACAGACTTATTCGATCTTCATTGTTCACAGCTTCCATTTTGATATGCCACTCGAAAATATTGAACAAAAAAATTTCGAGTGCTTCTCTACAGTTATTGTTATGACGCCAAAGACCGGAATATTTCGACTTTCAGGGGTTTTATTAGGTTACGAGGTAATGATTAATTAAAGCAGTTTGTTGGCATTCATTTAATAAAGTCGAGACATGAAAAACGTCGTTAGACTAACTTAAGTGAGAAGGCCATGCAATGCAAGGCAAGAGCCTCATCTAGACTGATATTGTCTGTCTATGCTAATGAACTTTGAAAATAATTGTAGAGCTGTCCGCAAATCTTAGCATGGTTATATAGGTCTCTAGTTAGACTTGCTCAAAACTAGGCGCAAAGTTCTAATCTCTTTCTACTGCCAAGAGCGGTTTTAAAAGTATATTGTTACGTTTTTACCTTTTAAAAACGTTTAAAATATGAGCTCGTAGATTGCAAATAAAATAAAAATAAATTTGTGTTTAGTTTCAATTAAAATTCTTTATTATTCGCCTAATTCTGTGTGCCACTGTGTACAACTTTATGTAAACAACAACAATTGATTTGTTTTTTATTCCTCTGTTTATAAGCCTTGCATAGACAATAACAATTACTACACAATTGTTTCACAAATCTTTGTAACGGAGATCTTCAAACCACGATTACTCTTTTCAAACACACTGCGTCTTCACACAAGACTGACTGACGCCTGCTTTGTTTTGCCTTTTATAAGGCAGGGTAAACAGTCTGATGAATGTTCTTGAACGCGCATGTTCGTGTATTCGTCTTCTCGAAATCTCTATAAATGTAAACATTGTTGTTTACCTTTATTATTGTAGTGTTGTTGGTATATTTCTGTTTACTTGTATATAATATTTTTATGCTGGTGTTTGTTGTTGTATTTTTGTTTACTTGTTTACCATTTCCATTATGCTGGTGTTTGTTGCCATATTAAGCAGTACGATAATTTGTAAACAGGTTTGTTTATTTGCATTGTTTTGTTTTTGTAGCGTTTGTTTGTAATTTTAATCTAAGTTTTTCATTTTCCTAACAATATGTATACGTCTTAAATCATTAGAGAGGCTTGTTTGTTTGGTTTCAACTACAACCTTCAGGTATTATGTTCAGTTGAACACTCCGGGTCTAGGTTGGTAATTTCAAAATGCGGGATACAGACGTCGTTATTATTATTTGACCCACAGTGAAACTTACATTAAGAATAACGCAACTCAACCTTCTCTTTCAGCGTCAGACTGCTTTCAATACCTATGTATTGATATGCTTTGAGAAAGACAGACATTCTATGCGTAACTAAGTAAGCAAAATGTGTACATCTCCCCAGAATTGTGGAAATATTTTATAGTTTGCGTTACTTTATGAACAATCGAATACTCAATATTTAGTATCTTTGTTTGGTGGTGTTGTTGTTGTTGTTCTTTGTATTTTATTGTTTCATTTTCAAAAATGAAAAGAAACAGAAAAAAACTTTAGAATGCGTTTGTAATTCTACCAACGAAATGCTCGTATACCCTGTTGCACTCTTTGACCATTGATTTTGAACAGTAAACGAAAGGAGATGAGAAGAATTTCGAATTACTAAACAACAACGGTAATGTTTATATGCATGCGTATGTATGCATGTATGTTGGACTGTATAAGAGTTTAAGCATAATCAGAAAACGTCAATTGTTTTGTCTGTCATCTGAGCTAATCTAAGGAATTCTTACAAATCGAACAGAAAAGAAATGGACACTCTGATGAAACAAGGATGGGAAAACGATCTTAAAAAAAAAACAGAAGAAATAAGAGGAGATTGCCATCAATAATACGGAGTGTATAACAACAATGGAATAAAAAAATCAACAGAATTGAGAACGAGAAGGCAGACTGAAAGTAAAATTGTATTGAATAACAAATAAGAGCATGTCTGCAGGTTCAACTGTATACACATACACACACTTATACACTCATATTGCAATATCGGCAATAATATGTAAGTAAGAGTATGAGCCGGAGAGCATTAGTCTGAGTTACAAGTATGATAAATGGCTTCAAGTACTTGTACATGAATGTATGATTTATTGTTAATTTTACCGTTTATTCGTCATGTTTGTGCTGTCAAATGCTTGTCAGTTTTTATGCGCTTTTAACTTGGACTCAACACAGGCAAAAAACCCATGTACAACTACAGCAGTAACTAAAAAAGTTCAAGAACCACAATTGTGTAAAGGACTTCCCCGTTCGCTCGCCCCCACACAATAGGTAAGAAATTTATGAGAACGTGAAATACATTTTTAATACATGAAAAAAGAAAACAGGAACAAAGAAGAGGAAAAAATTGAAGAAATAAACTTATTAAGTCAGGAAATATTGGACAATTGTATGATTTTTGGATTTATTGTGTTAAATGACTCTCATGACCTGACTTGAGTTGTCCTTTCTCTTTTTTTGCCAGCTTTGTGTTGACAAAGAAAGTGAACAAAAAACAAGTAAATTATAAGGACACACATTAAGGATGTCAAATAAAAATAAAAAAACCCATAAAACTAGCTTAGGAAGTCTCTTTATTTCTTTTTAACAACTTGGTATGGATTATGAATTTTAAGTAGATTCCAGTGGATTTTATTTCCATTTTTTGCTTCAAATTAATCTTGCTAAGCTTTTGAAATCTTTAATGATTGCAAATTTGATTTCCACATTTACTCTCTCTCCCACATGCTAAACACATCTGTTGTTTTATATGCAAAAACTGAGAGAGAGAGAGTGAGAGAGAGAGGCAAAGAAATTCTTAAATCCTATCACTAAAACAATTTCCATTTCCTTCCCCTCGCCCATAATGGTTTTGATGTGCTCTTTTTTTTCTAATGCATAAATCTTGTTTTAGCCCGCGGGCAGAAAAAAACAAAACAAAACAAAAATTGTCGAATTAAACGAAAATATATTGATTTCTGATACAAAAAAATCAACCGCTGGCCATGGACAAAAATGAGAAAGAGTGGAAAAAATCTATTTTTCATTAATATTGTATAAACACTCTGTATAAATGGAAAAATATTGCTACTGCTGCTGGTCGATCACATGTTTTTTTTTACAGGGTCAGAGCTAATAAAGAGGATGGGAAATGGAGTAATTTTTCCGTAAACACAATTTGTGGAATCTTTAAAGCCTTAAACTACTGCTGTGAAATTGTTTTCTTTTCGGCGCCCTAAAATATGCTTTACACTTTATGATTTTGATGGCTCAGAAGGCTGTAATGAGGCTTTTTCGAAAATTGTCTGGATTAATTCAAACAAAATTATGTTTCAGAAAACAGCTGTTTGTTTATGACCTTGACTGGATCATTAACTGGGTTTGGGGTAAATTAATTGAAAATTGGGAAAAAATATTTTTTTATTCATAACAGTCGCCAAACTCTGACTGACTCAAACGTCGCTAAATTGAAGAACCGCGATTTTGGCGCATTACCTATTCGTCTCTATAGCGCACTCAAACGCTTAAGAATGTAACGAAAATGTATGAATTTTTGTAAAAGAGATAACCCACTGCTTGTTTTAACTGCTTAAGTAATAGAAGTTCTAAAACCATGGGCTTAACAGGAATTGTTTGCTGTTTGGCTTTAAGAGGACTTAGACAAACATATTTTGGAGATCAGTTCTTCCAAGATGGCCCTGTGGATTAGAATCAGGTGCAATGCAAGCTATATATACATACATATGTACTTACATAATTGGTCATTATAACCCCTCAGTTAGGATTACGACCTCGCTTCTCACACCACTTATGTTGTGTATGTAAATTTTATACATGAGTGGCGGAACCTATAGTTTAAAGTCGACTCCGAAAGACAGATTTTCTGAGAAACTTTTCATGGCAGAAATCTGCTGAGAGGAAGTAGATGATGAAATATTTTTTATTTTTCATTTTTTTTTTCGAGATTTCTGACCTAGTGTTTGAGCCATGTCTTCACATCTAAAAAGCCGACACACTACCTACTAAGCTGCGGCAACTTCAAATGCATTACATAAATGGGATAAAGTGTAGATGAATCACATAAGTTAGCTTTAGAAACTTTTCAAATATAATTCCCTAAGCATAATTGGCATGGGTGACGTTTAACACGTTGACTGCCGCGGCAATTTTCAGAAAACTGGCCATGCAAGCCAACATTATTGACTTTTTGTTCTTTTTTCAGAAGCCATTTATCGATACTAGCACTGATATAATACGATTTTATTCGTAGCTACACAAAAATGGCAGGTTTAGTGAGTACGAGATAACTCGTATTTGTCTCCCTAGAAGGGAACGTAATCTACGAGTTATCTCATAGTCGGCAGTCAACGTGTTAATGCTGTTTCTTTGTGTTGCCATGCATATAACTTTACTTACTTGTAAGCGCAAGGAGCGATGAGGAATGTTCTTGAACAGATACCAGAGGAAATTGGAACAAAATTTGTATCAAATCTAACCGGAACTAACTTGGGAATATCCTACAAACGACTTCTGCAGGAACTGTATTTATGAGTATTGCCGTTGTACGGCACTAGGAAAGGATTTTTGTCTACCCAAAGTTTACTCAAAGAACGTGTCTAGCCAAAGTTGTTTCAAATAAGCTTCACAGCTTCATTAAATCATTCATTCATTCATTATCATCAAATATAGAGGGAATAGGTAATGCTATCGGTATTAAAATTAAGATCAAGTAATCTAGTAGGTAGTGTGTTGGTTGGACCCTAGGTCATCATCTAAAACAAAACGAAATATGAACAAATATTTCTTCGGCGACTTCCACTCAGCAGATCTCTGGCAAAAACTCTGAAATCAAACAGAAGATTCCCATGAAATAGTTTCTTAAAAATCTTACGTTCGTAGACGGCTTTAAACTGTATGTCCCGCCGTTCATGTATAAAATTAACACACACAACATAAGTGGTGTGAAAAGCTAGGTCGTAATCCTAACTGAAGGGTTGTAATGCCCAGTGATGTATGAATGTATGTAATCTATGCTGTTTACGGCTGCTGCTAATTTAACCTAACCTATGTTTTTTAGTTCCCTTCTAGTTTAACTGAAATGTATTGTTTTGTTGTGTCCCATTAGCACGCTTCTATATGTTCACGTGATGCAGTTAAGAATTCCCAGAAAGAAAATAAGAATGAGGACCCAAATTTACAAGCATTTTCGCTGTTCCTGAAAGTGTCTTAATTTTCTTTTGTGCACTTTGAGCTTTTGTGAATGAAGGCTTACCAAATGGTTCTTGAATTGGACATGCAATCTTAAAAAGTGTAGAGTGCTTACATTTAGTATTCATTTTATTTAAATTGATAAGCAAACGAAACAGATTCTTGCGTTTTAATATTATTTTAAATTGATGAAAATAATTGCCAAGAGGCGTAGGTGAACCATTAAAACTCTATTCTTTTTTCATTTTTTTTTTCACCATTTCGCTGATTTAAGGCACGTCATAACAGTCTTGCTAGGAATTTCAATTGTATTGAATATTAAATTCTAAAAATAAAAAAAAACAATGAAATTCTATTGACAAATAGAAGAAGATGATAAAACAATATGTTTTGAATTCAATTTCAATTGAATTGAATGAACCAACTGACGAGATATATGGCATCAATATGGCACACAATAGAATAAAGGCCAGACACTGTGTGGCCCCCTGTTTTCTACACACACAAAAATTTCTAATAAACAGGAGCAGCATAAAACCCATAAAAATCATTGAACTTCGATTTGATTTCGATTTACAGCTGAAATAGCGATTAAAAATTTTCCTAAAAATGCAAATAAAAAAACTTAATACCATCGCCATGAATTATTTGAATGCCAAATACAAAATGCAGATTAACGAAAAACGATAAACGAAATACAGAATACAGAGTACGGAATACGTAGCACTAAAGCATTGGCATCCGTAGGAATCATGGAAGCGAAAACAATCAGCGGTGTTACTAGGAATTGATAAAAATACTGGTGATGACATTTATTCTCACAATTGTCAATTCATCAATTTATCTCTCTCTCTCTCACACACACACACACACACATGTATCCTTGTACACTCATAGCATCCAGTTTTTGGCGATTCACAGGATATTTTATGATTTTAGAGACAAAAAACATTAAAATTTTATCGCCTTTTCTTTTTGGGAGGTGATTGATGATAACAGCCGCCATGATGATGATTGTGGCGATGATATGAAATTATTATGAATTCATAATAAAAAAAAGAGAAGAGAGAAAGAGTTAAACGAAATCACATTTGAAAATAACATTCGTTTAATCCAATTTAAAGATTAATTTTGCATTCAACTTAACACAACACAACACAACTCAACTCTAGAGCCTGTGGTCTACCCGCGCTCCCCCTTTGTCCAGCCAAAAAATAACCTTAAAATATTGCATAAGTATTCGTACCTCTGTGTTAGTATTTGTTTAAAATCTCAAATAGTTTCATACATATGTGCTGTGGCTACCAATGAAAATATCCTCAAATGCATGCCAACCAGTTTGTATTCTGTTGTGTACGTTGCCAGCCAGTTATGCTGCAGGTGCTCAATTGTATTTCCGATAATTAAAATGCATATTACGTACGATAATGATGTTCATGATTATCGCTTCGTGTGATCCTCTTTAACGCCCGTCCACATTTACGCATACAATTGAAAGAGTCTGCGATAATGCAACAGGAAACATAACATTATGCCCAGGCTGTTTTGCATTTCGATTTCTGTTGCATAAACGAATGAACACAAACAGTTTTGCCATGTCATGAAAAAAATTGAAAAAAATTGGAAAAATTTCCCACAGATTTAATAAACGTGTTGCCATTAAAAGGCCTTTTAATAATCACATGTTTACGCGGACATACGCTTTCCTTTAACGGCGGCGGAGTAACGAAAATCATATGCCGGAGTTTTTATTCACTTATTACAGCGTCATGTGTGTAAATTGGGTTAGCAACCGGGTTGCCAAATGCTAAAAACAGTAATTTTAGACAAAAACGAAACGAAAAATTCAATTTCAATTCACCAACTAAAGGCCACTGGAAAAATTCTGTCATAAGTGCACGTATAATTCTTTTTTTGATTCGTATACGATAGACAAAATGTTCATTTGTGTGGAATTATAGTTTCGTACTTTGTTGCCAATTAATTGCATGGCTTCAATGCACTTTGAACTGTATTCTTGAGTAAACACTCAATCTCTAGCCCGACTCAAAGTAAGGCTCATTTATATTAAAAGATCGCTTAAAAGTAAATAAAACTTAAACTTTATAAATAATGTCGCTCAAAGTTGCTCGTAGTCGCCGTAGTCTAGTAGGTAGTGTTTTGGCTTATTGGACGTGAGGCCACGGCTCAAACCCTAGGTCAGACATCAAAACGATAATATGGAAAAATATTTCTTCGGCGACTTTCTCTCAGCAGATTTCTGGCACAAATTCGGAGGGTAAATACAATGGCCCTGAAAAATTTCTCAAAAATCTGTCGTTCGGAATCGATTTTAAACTGTAGGTCCCGCCACGTACGCATAAAATTAACACACACAACACAAGTGGCTTGAGAAGCTAGGTCGTAATCCAGACTAAAGGGTTGTAATGAGCAATTCTGTGTTTATGTGGCACACTAGAGTGCTGAAATGCGTTATGATGGATCGGTGGTAGCGGCTATTTTGCATTGATAGTATGCGGTAGCTTGAAGCGAATGAAAGAGCTATTGATGCTATTAATTCCAATCCGTTAGGTTCCAGTGGTGTTGGTGGTCGCCGTAATCTAATAAGTGAAATGTTAGCTTGCTAGGCTCGATCACTAGTTTAAGTTAGGTTAGGTTTAAGGATGTATACTTGTCATTGGGACAAGTACAATATCCAGAGGCCAAAATGACCCATTGTAATATGTCCTAGAGGAGAGAGAGAGAGAGAGAGAGAGGCTAGTAAAGGAGATGGGAAAATTGGATAAGGTGAAGAGGTAGGATAAGAAGGTGGAGCCAAAAAAAACCAGATGGACCACAAACACACCTTTAAAGACATTGTAAAATGGGTCAATTCGACCTGCGGGTACTGTACTTGTCTCAATTGACATGTACACGTGCTCTAACCTAACCTAACACACCAGAGAGCGCGACTATAGCCTTGAAGCCCTAGCATTTCTTAACCAAATCAACCAATTTATAAATCTACGGAGAGACTTAATGCCGGCTCTCGACAAATAGTTCTAATATTCGAAGAAGCCTCTGCCCAGGGTCCTCAACCTCAACCTACTAAGGGCTGGACAGATGAAGAGATGTTCGATAGTTTCCAACGACTCCTCGTCGTAGTATACCCTACAATAGTCCGACTGGGATCTGTTCCAGATCCTTGTTAGAGATCGAATCACGCAGAGCCCAGTAATGAAACCAATAACTAGCCTTACATTTATACATAATTGGTCATTACAATCCTTCAGACAGGATTACGGCCTAGCTTCTAACTAGCCTTAGACTGGCCTTATCTAAGCCCAGCAGCAAACCTGTTGTATTACTGTCTATAGCAGGCCATAGGCACCTACTAACATAACATACCGATCCATTCCCCCAACGCCTCTGCTCTTCCCCCCTGACCAATCCAGTGATGAGGCCGTTGAGGTGGCAAATTGGGGGATCAGGACCAACTATCAAATCGCCCTTAGAAAGTGAACCTAATCTAGCGAACTCCTAGTTTAAATCAAGAAAAAAAGGCAAATTTTTATCCTCAGCAGTCTTCTGACAAAAGTTCTGAGAGTAAACTACTTGCCTTGAAAAAGCTTTTTAAAATTTTTCGCTGTGGTTCATGCCACTCATGGATAATATTAATGCGTAAAACAAGGCTGGTCATCCTGACTAAAGGGTTGTATCGAGTTCGCCAACAATGTAAAGCATGCATGCTTCAGTTGTGAATGTATTTGTCGTTGTTGAGAGTGGTTTGCCTTATTAGATGATAGGTCTCGGTTCAAATCTCAGCTCAGACATCTCTATAGAAACGAAATATAAAAGAAATATTTCTACGGCGAATTCCTTTCAGTAGATTTCTGGCAAAAATCCTGAGAATAAATAAAATTGCCATGAAACGTTTCTCAAACATCTGTTGTTTGGAGTCGACTTCAAACTGTTGGTCACGCCACGCATTGGAAAAAATTAACACACACAATATAAGTGAAGTGAGAAGCTAGGTTGTAGTCCTGACTGAAGGGTTCTAATGAACAATTGACGTCGCCGTAGTCGAGTAGGTAGAGTGTTGGCTTATTAGACGTGAGCCTAGGGTTCAAGCCCCAAGCGACTTCCTCTCAGAAAAATTCTGGCAAAAACTCTGAGGGTAAATAAAATTCCAATGAAAAGTTTCTCAAAAATCTGTCGTTCGGAATTGACTATAAACTGTAGGTCTTCGCCACTCATGTATAAAATTAAAACACAGAACCTTAGTGGTGTGCGAAGTTAGGTCGTAATCCTGGCTGAAGTTATATAAATCTGTTTATTTTTATGTTTAAAAAATTTTTCACAGACTTTCAATTGAAACTGAAAATTTCAAAATCATGCTACCGATACACGGCTAGCTTCTCAATTTGATTTGAAACAATTGTTTGAAACACTCATTATCTTTAGTTATTTTTCGTGTTATTCTCATATTAAATTAATTGACCTATGACCTATTGTAGCCGAATTCTATTCGCAATAAACGTTTTGGGATGTTCTTACTTGAACTGACAGTTGTGTTAAGTTGATAGCCACTATTTCCCAAGCTTGTAGCCTGTAATTAAGAAGGAATTTTGCAATTTGGCTACCTTGCTTTGGTAAAAATAAAATATTTTACAATAACTGCCCTAGCTTATCTACAATAAAATACAATAAAATGTACAACAACGACAACAACATTAACTCAATATTAATATTTTATTGTACTGTACAGTAGAATAAAACTCTTGTGCCAAGCACTCATTCACCGATACAAACAAACAATGGAACTTCAAATACAACTACAAGCATAACTATACGCCACACACTCATTCGTACGTATTCCTACATACACTGTGTCATACGCAATATTCACGATATACTCACGATATTTGCAATAAATTTTTGGTTTTTTGTTTTTCATAATTTTTTTTTCTCTCGTATATTTTTATTCATTTTTTTTGGGGTTTTTTTAAATTTTTTTTATTTTTGTATTTCGGGCTACCACAACTCCATAGAGAGTGTATGTATGTGACAATGTATGGATATTTTTCAGTTGTTGTTGTTGTTGCTGTTATCGTTACAACAACATGCTGTTGATAACTAATTGTTCAATATGGTAGAAAGATGGTCTTTTATCATAAACAAAAACCAAAAAGCTACAGAAAAAATAAAATAAAAAAAAACCGGGAAAAAAGCGGAAAAAAAGAATACGAATACGTATGAGTGTAAACGAAGGGCAAACGGACCAAAAAGGAAGCGATAAAAATAGTTCTTCCATACAAACATACATATGTATGCATGTATTGCTTGCTCTCTCTCTCTCTCTCTCTTTCACTTACAAATAGAATCACTGTGTAGCACAGCATACAGGAGCTTAACAACCCAATAAATTTGTTGCAATTAATAATGTCAGTCAGTATTTTGTCACCAACTATTATATGCTGTTGGTTGTCGGTTGGCCGGTTGGTCGGTTGGTCGGTTGGTCGGTTGGTCGGTTGGTCGGTTGGTCGGTTGGTCGGTTGGTCGGTTGTTTTGTTGTTGGTAGTTTTATAAATGTTGGGTTTGAACAGAGAGTGGGTTTATCAGTGCGTAAGTGTGCGAGAGTGTAGGTGGGTAGGTGTGTGTGTGTGTAAATGGTATTAAATAATGTGGCTGTTGTAACAATTGTCATTGCTATTGTTGTTGTTGTTGTCTTGTTGGTGGCATTGAACAAGTATCTTTACTTTGCTTCAATTTATTGTTTATAACTGTCCATATCTCTCTCTCTCTGTGTGTGCTCCATAGCATGTATTGATGTATTTGTATTTGTGTATGGATGTGTGTGCATGTGTGTTTGTATCTCATTGCCATTTCTCATTAGAGATTTACTGCCACTGTTACTGCCATTGCCATTGAAAATTATGTTGTTGGCCAAAAGGTTGACTGATGCTCATTCGTATACCTATGTACATACGCTTGAAGGTAAATACATGTTAACACATGTACTACTTTTAACAGCTGGTGATTAACTAATTAGAAAAGAAAAAAAGAAAAATAGATTTTCATTTACTGTAGACGAACATGATCAATATTTTCAAGAGTATTCCTTTGTATTTGCATATAAGAAATAAAAATCTTGTCTCTTTCAAATATCTGTGAATTGCTACTAAGCAAAAACGTACAGAAAAATATTTGTAATGCCTTTGCCTGTAACTGTTTTGTTAAATTATTGCCCGGCTTATCAAAGTATAAGAATTTACATCCTAAAAAGGGGTTTGTTTCCTGTACATCCATTTACTTTGATTTTGTTTTCCTTTTCGGTTTCCGTATTGTGCCAAAAGTAGATTATATACACACATAATTTGTCATTACAACCCTTCAGTCAGGATTACGACCTAGTTTTTCACACAACTTATGTTGTGTGTGTTAATTTTATACATGAGTGGCGGGCGGCCTACAGTTTAAAGTCGACTCAGAACGACAGATTTTTGAGAAACATTTCATGGCAATTTTATTTATTCTCAGAGTTTTTGGCAGAAATCTGCGGAGAGGAAGTCGCCGAAGAAATACTTTTTGTATTTTGTATTGATGTCTGGCCTGGGGCCAGTCTTCTAAAGGGTCCGCCAAATAACTTTTTTTTTTTGAAAATGCTTTAAAAAAAACTACTGAATATTTTCTCAAATTTCTTTTTTATTTGAAAGTACAATCCTTCCGGTTAATAATGGAAAATAATTTCATTCAAATGGCTGCCTCGGCCGGCCATGCAGTAGGTCCAATTTTTAAGCACATTATCGATTCTGTGCAGCGGTATTTCACCAATGGCTTCACGAATATTGTCCTTTAAAGCGTCAATTGTCTCTCGCTTGTCGGTGTAACACTTATCTTTGACTGTACCTCACAAATAATAGTCCAACGGTGTCAAATCGCAGCTCCGAGGTGGCCAAACGACATCAGCTCTGCGGCTGATAATGCGATCTTCAAAAACATCGAGTGTAGCTTCGGCTGGGTGACATGTACCGCCGTCCTGTTGAAACCAAATGTTGCCAATATCCTCCTCTTCAATTTTTGTGAACAACAATTGGTTCAACATGGCCCGATAACGATCGCCATTGACTGTAATGGCCACTCCTTGCTCATTTTCGAAGAAAAATGGCCCAATTATGCCTCTGGACCAAAATCCACATCAAACAGTGACTCGTTTTGGTGCGTCGGCTTTTCAATGTATGCGTGCGGGTTTTCTGTGCCCCAAATGCGACAATTTTGTTTGATTACATAACCGCCAAGATCAATATGAGCTTCAACTGAAAAGATGATTTTTTTTTTGCCAAAATCGGCATCCTGGTGTAGGCTACTGCATGGCCAGCTGAGGCAGCCATTTGAATGAAATTATTTTCCATTATTAACCGGAAGGATTGTACTTCCAAATAAAAAAAGAAATTTGAAAAAATATTCAGTAGTTTTTTTTAAAGCATTGTCAAAAAAAAAGTTATTTGGCGGACCCTTTGCTTTACAATTACTGTAGACTGTGGATATAATTTAATTTAATTCTCATTATGGTCATTATTATTCACAAATAATGTAATTGAAATGTATGCGATGCTTGCTGGTGGATGAAGGAGGCTAATTTTCGCACAACACAAAATTATTCCAGTTATCCCACTAATACCATTTGCATATAGTCGGGTTGGTGTACTATTGCTTATATCTTCCCAAATGTACACTGATCTTCTAGAGAATTTTCAAGCAAATAATTTATAGTTTCAAAGCCAATTTTCTTAATACCAGATTACTTTATATGTGATTATATCGGTGATTCTATTAAGAGACCTTGGCACCTTCCTTTAAGTATGATATGGTACTAGACATAGACCTAAATTCCTAAAATTACCTCCTAAACAAGTGGGCTTGTTCAGATGGATACTGTTAAACAGGCTAACAGTGCTCTGTTAAGCTCAAATTTTTTCTGTTAAGAGGAAATTTTGCTCTGATAATGCCAAATATGGCGCTGCTGAAATTTATGGTTTGCGTCTTGGATTTTCAAATTTATCTTCATATACATTTTGTAGTATTGGTCCTCCAAACAACGGCAGATAGCCACTACACAACCAATGTGTACAGATTATTAAGGATACTTACGAATAGTCATACAATATCGCACAGGCCCTTATTCTTACACCCTAACAAGTTGAGGTATCCGTAATAGCCGTCCTCTCAAATAGATGTCAAACGGAAAACATATGTCCACTAAACTCATGAGGTCCCACCCGCATACAATAATACTAATGAGCTGACGATTAAGGGCCACCATCGGCCATGTAAACAAAAATTCTTCGATAAGCTCTTGGATTTTCAAATTCGAATTTATCCGCACACACATCGCTTTCAAACCATATTTTTTTTGTAGGTAACACTCAGGGGATGACGCCTATTTGTGCAGTGCAGTTGTAGGATAAAGGAAAGAGGGGTAGTGTTGCTAATTACTTAACAGCAACTGTTTATAAAAAGGGGAAAACAATATCTTGAATCTATGTAAAGGAAACAGACAAATCAAGAAAAATGTTCGCAAATATTCTTAAAATATTGCTGATAATAACAACAAATACAATAAATAGCTTGTAACAGATACCAAAGTCATGAAGAAAAATAAAAAGAAGAAACGTTTTTGTTACTTGAAAGTAAATAAAATTGATTTATTTGATTGTGATTTATAGTCATAGCCGTACTCGTACTCGGTTGGATTCATTGTCTCCATTCAAATGACTGACCCTACGCTACATGACTGCTGGTGACTGCTGCTGCTGTTGCTGCTGTATGCCAGCGATTATTGGCTTTATTCCATAATATTTTTACTCACAATAAAATACTTTTTTTTTTTATCGCTTAAACGTGAGCATTAACTTGTGTTTCAATAATCAGATAAACAATCACACTTTTACACACAATCGAACATGGAAAAAAAAGAAAACCAACCATAAATCGGAAACTTTCATTCAAATTCAAACGTACTCGTATATACAAACGTACATATATTGGTAGAAATATTATCCAAAAAAAAAAACATTTTTTTTAATGTGGGAATGACTGACTGACTGAGATTTATATCAGGTACAGCGTTACGTTTTGATTGTGAATACTTACAAGCATAACTTATTGTTACTTTTGTATGTCAGTCACTCAGTCACTCAGCCAGTCATTCATTCATTCATTCATTCATTTCTGCTTTCGAAATATTGAATATTGAGTTGTAAACATTTACGTTTTCTACTGTCTCTTGACTCTTAATTTAATGACTTCAATTCTGTTGTTAAATATGGGGTCAGTAAGGTTATTAAATCATGGCTGTGATTTATTAAATAACCTTTAAGGTGTATTAGGGAGGTTCAGAAAGCAATAAATTGCAAAGAAATTCCTATAAAATATCAGCGAAATTTTTTTTAGAGAAAACAAAAGTAAGAGACAATTTGTAAGGCTTGTGTTTTCGCTTAAATTGGAGACTGTCTTTGCGTAAACCTAAATTTAAAGTCCAGGGGACTGCACGCATTAGGTAACATCTCGTGGGTGCTCCGCTTACGGGGCTTGTTAAATTATTTCCTTTGAAGATTGCAAATAAATCTTTGCATGCCATTCAGCACTGAAGTCGCCATAGTCTAGTGTAGATAGCCTAAATAGTAATCAATCCAGTTTACATACATACATACATAATTGGGCATTACAACCCTTTAGTCACGATTACAACCTAGCTCCTCACACCACTTATGTTGTGTGTGTTAATTTTCATACAAGAGTGGCGGAACCTACACTTTAAAGTCGACTCCGAACAACAGATTTTCGATAAACTTTTCATGGCAATTTTTATTTACTCTCAGGATTTTTTTTTGCCAGAAATCTGCTCAGAGGAAGTCGCCGAAAAAATATTTTTTCATATTTCGATTTTATGTCTGACCTGGGGTTTGAACAGTGGCCTTGCGTCTAATAAACCAACACACTACCTACTAGGCTACTCTCTGAAGTACAGTGCCGTGGTTAAGTAGCCTATCCAAGGTCGAATATTAGAGATTATTCTGTGCAGCTGTAAGACCTTAAGGGCATTGCCGGAAATCACCTACGTGGCAGATTGAAAATTTCTTTTTAAGAGTTTTAAAGTGATTCCATTTAAAATCGATGACTCTATTGCCAAAAAACTGGGGCAAACTGATTATCACAACTTTCAGTAAAATTTGTTTTCGTAGGCAGGAACATGTGATAATCATATACGCGCACTCCAAAACTTTGCAGAAGCTACTATCGATGTGCCATTGGTTGTCCTATTCTTCAAAGCTGGTCGATTTTGGGCAATTGTTGATATTTGGGTAATGCCAATCTCATTTGGACAGTCAACCAAAACCTCCTAATTGTCATGCTGTCTTCATCATCGATTCAGCCGTTCCAAACGAAGTTCTTCATCCGTTTTAGATGTGAATTGATTTTGTAATAACTTTACAGTGATTTACAGTTCTCGCGATGTCAATGCATATTTGGGATGCAAAGTCTTTTTCCATCTATGAAAGCTATTGATTCCTAGTTATACAACGCGAGTTAAAGATTAGATTCAGTTGTTCCGTTTATATCTCTTAAGCCATAGCGAATCCTCCTGTTATATGTCACCGTCGTCTAGTAGATAGTGTGTTGGCTTATTAGACACGAGGCCACGGTTCAAACCCCAGGTCAGACATCTCCAACGAAACGAAATATGAAAAAATATTTTTTCGGCTCCTACCTCTCAGCGGATTTCTGGCAAAAACTCTGAGTTAATAAAAAAAAGCTGGCATGAAAAGTTTCTCAAAATCTGTCGTATGAAAATTGACACACACATCATTAGCAGTGTGAGAAGCTAGGTTGTAATCCTGATTGAAGGATTGATGTATGGAATCTAAACACATTAAAAAACATTTTTTTCTTTATAAAACAGAACTTCAAAGAGTTTTTTATTTCAGCGAAATATTCAAAATAAAATCTATTTTAAATAAGACACACTCTTTTAAATAACACACACTAATTGCCAGTTTTCGATCATTAAAAAACAATTTAAAGAAAAAGAAAATATTCCCGTAAGAAATCACAGCCAAGTGGTAGAGAATAAATAGAAAAACTTCGATAATAAAACCTCAACAAAAGTGTAATTTTGTTTGTGGTTTAAAATGCAATAAAAATCACTTGAAAAAAAAACTGAAACTAATTTGGGTAAGAAAAAAGAACCAAAGTAAAGAAAAAAAAAATAAAAAAAGGCCTGGCAACCCTTTGAAACACACTCCAATAAATACTCCTACTGGCAGGCAAATTTAAGACATTTTTTTGTCTTTATTTTTGAGTTTTCCTCGTCTTTTTCTTCTTCATTTAATTTTGGTTGAGAGAAATAAAGTTTGTTATCTTGCAACAAAAAAAAAATTCTTTTTGCAAAAGTTTCAAATGTATGTGTGTATAACTTGCACATACACATGTGTGAAAACATTTTAAAAAAAAAGTTTCAAAATTTTTTTTAATTTTTTTTAATTTCTTCCTCCTTTTTTTTGTGGGCCAAAGAAGTTTTGAGTAACTACAACAACGACAATAATAACAATAATGCCAAAAACAATGACAATAAAAGAAAAATGATATTCTCGTTGTCGTATTATGTTATAAAAATAAGGAAATTGTAACAAAAGCAATTAAAAACAGCTGTTTATAATCCAACAACATGGCAACATGGCAAATGGCACAACAACAACAACACAAAAAACAAGAGAGAGCGAGAGAGAGACCGTACGCGACACTTGACAAAAATTACATGGAAACTCAATTTTAGATGACAGCTGTTGCAGTAACAGCAGTACGTACAGCAACACACTAAACTAAACAGCCAAACGCCCACAACATAACCATTGCCCTTCCCCTACAATAAATAATTCATCTTATAGGAGAGTGTTGGTGTTGGTGTTAGTGTTAGTGTATGAGTCTGTTTGTCTGTCTGGCAAGTAGAATGAAGAAAACAATGGCAATATTTTAATTTCTTTTTCGTCAGTCGAAATGTTCTGATAATGTTGAACAGTTCATTTTTACCACAAACACACACACCCACTCACACATACATACATACATTCAAAGTAGAAGTAGTTAATACAGCTAAGAAAAACTAATTAGAAGTGTTTACTTTGAAGCACGAATACAAATTCTTAATTTTTTACATCAAAATGACGGATTTGGTGGGGAAATGAGAGAACGGGAACCTCCACCTCTTCATAGTTAGTTGTGGATACTAACACAGAGGCTAAGGATAGTCTCCTACTTAGATTCAAACAACTGGGCAATGGCCTGTAAGTAACGCGTTAGTCAGATAAATGGCCATACGATTCAAAAACGGAAGACAATTGAATTCTCTTCGCACCCAAATCCGTCAGGTGTTAACCACCAATACTGCACGTACTACTGCAGACTTCGTACTCAAATCGGTCAAGTGGTACCCACCAATACTGCACGTGCTACTGCAGACTCAGAGTCGAAAGATAGTCTCCTACTTAAATTCATATAACTGGGCAATGGCCTATAAGTAACGCATTAGTTAAACGATTCAAAAACCGAGGACAAGCTCTCTTCGTACCCAAGGCTGTCATGTAGTATCCACCAATACTGCACGTACCCTCATATGCCAACGAATTTGGCGCTCTTTGTACACCGATAGAGGTAATTGGGATACTTCCGCTTTGCAAGATTAGGGAAATTGCGAGTCGGTCAAGCAGTATCTACTAATACTGGACGTACTACTGCAGACTCAGAGTCGAAAGATAGTCTCCTACTTCGATTCAGATAACTAGGTAATGACCTGTAAGCAAGGCATTAGTTAGATGAATGGCCATACGTTTCCAAAACGGAAAACATTTAAGTTCTCTTCGCATCCAAGTCGGTCAAGTAGAATCTACGAATACTGCACGTACTACTGCAGACTCAGAATTGAAAAATAGTCTCCTACTTCGATTCAGATAACTGGGCAATGGCCTGCAAGCAAGGCATTAGTGAGACGATTCAAAAACCGAGGACAAGTTCTCTTAGTACCCAAGTTGGTCAAGTAGTATCCACCAATACTGCACGTACCCTCATCTGCCAACGAATTTGGCGCTCTTAGTATACCGATAGAGGCAATTGGGATACTTCCGCTTTGCAAGATTATGGAAATTGCGAGTCGGTCAAGCAGTATCTACTAATATTCCACGTTCCCTCAGCTGCCAAAGAATTGAGAAAGAGTGTTTCCGAGACGCTCTGGTCATTCGTTGACTCGCCATGGACTCTCTGAAGTACACTGCCGTGGTTAAGTAGCATATCCAAGGTCTAATATTAGAGCTTATTCTGTGGAGCTGTAAGACCTTAACGGCATTGCCCGAAATTATTGGATTGGCAGATTGAAAATTTCTTTTTAAGAGTTTTAAAGTGATTCCATTTAAAAAAAATCTGGGGCAACTGATTATCACAACTTTCAGCAAAATTTGTATTCGTAGGCAGGAACATGTGATAATCATACAATACGCACTGCAGAACTTTAAAGAAGCCACTAGCGATACCCCATTGGATATTCTATTCTTCAAAGCTGGTCGATATTGGACAATTATTAATATTTGGGCAATGCCAAAACATCTTGATTGTCATGCTATGTTGACCATCGGTTCAGCCGTTCCGAACGATGTTCTTCATCCGTTTTAGATATGAATTGATTTTGTGATAACTTTACAGAGATTTATAGTTCTCGCAATGTCAATGTATATTTGGGATACAAAATCTTTTTTCCTCAATGAAAGTTATTGATTCTTACTTATAGAACGTGAGATAAAGATTAAATTCAGTTGTTCAGTTTATATCTCTTAAGCCATAGCGAATTCTCCTGTTATAAGTCGCCGAAGCCTAATAGGTAGTGTGTTGGCTTATTAGACGTGAGGCCACGGTCAGACATCTCCACCAAAACGAAATATGAAAAAATTTTTTTTCGGCGCTTGCCTCTCAGCAGATTTCTGGCAAAAACTCTGACAGTAAATAAAAAAAAACTGGCATGAAAAGTTTCTCGAAAATTTGTCGTTCGGAGTAGACTTTCAACTGTAGGTCCAGACACTCATGAATAAAATTATCACGCACAACATTAGTGATGTGAGCAACTAGGTCGTCATCATGACTGACGGTTGTAATGAGCAATTATGTATGTACTCGTATGTATAAGTTCTCTGTAGTCTAAGAAAGAGATGTGTTTGAAGTGTTACTACTGACTAAAAAAGTTGTCGTTCATAAATAAGTAAACTTTCCCTACAAAAGGTATGATATCTTTAGTTTTACGATCTTATTTTCTCTTTTCTACACTTTCATTACGATGATCGGTCAATTTTACTATCGAAGTCATATTTATTAACAAATTAGGCCACTTGCAGAAGTTTCTAATATTTATTGACAACTGTATCTAAGCGACTCCTTTATTTCGAAGCAAACTACGCATTGAGTTCATCATCATGTTTCCATGATCTAAAAGCTTGCATGGCGTCATCCAATTATTGAACTTTTGTTGTCATTAAAAACTTACATTCTGCTTCTTTTATTTCCATATCGTCTTTTAATATTCATTTCACATTATCCTGCTTGGAAGTGATAAATCCCTTAAAAAATTGCACATGCCTTGGCTCATGTTACTAACTTTTCGCTGACTGATGCTCAAAAAAGAAACAAAGTCTCTTTAAACTGCAACTGTAGCCCTACAAATATCTCGACCAGCATTTCAAATTTTGTATTCTCTTTCGTTTTAAAACATTTACAAACATTTATTCAAGTAGGCATGTATGTATGTGAGTGATACTTCATCGGTGTTGCTGATGATATTTTTCATACAGAAAACCATACTGAAAACATACTGTTGCTGGCTTAGCGTCATATCCCATCAACCAAGTGCCAGTGTATGTTTGCCTGAGTGTACCACAGTGTGTGTCTGCCTGTGTGTTACGTTTCTCATTGTCATTTTGTCAAAATACAAAAAATAGAAGAAGAAGAAGAAAAAATGAGAAAGACTGAGAGAAAGAAATTATTTAAAAGTATAATACTCTAAATGGGATTTCTTGTGCTGCTGCTGCTGTTGTTGTCGTTGCTGTTGTTACTGCTGTTAAGATTATAACGCTTAAGGCAAGTCGTCGGAAAATTGCACAAAAATAAATTCGTTTTTTTTCTTTCTTCTTATTCTCTTACTTGTGTAAGTGTAAGTGCTTAAATGTAACATATATATGTATGTGTGTAAGTGTGTGTATGTGTGTGTGAGGTTGTTTTTCCTTTTTGGTCCATGCAAAAATAATTCAAATTAAACTTTTTCCTTTTGGCGGATGCCAGAAAATGCGTACATAATTTCAATTGTTATATTGTACTTATACTCTTACACACACATACACACAAACACACGCTTGGCGACATACTTACTTTTACTTAAACACACCAAAACGGAAGTTGCTTTGCATACTCACACCCTCACACGGCATACAAATGTTTACAGGGCACAGCAACAGCATGTTTTATGTGCCAGCGTAAAAGTTATTCTCTCTCTCTCTCCCGCTCTCTCTCTCTCTATTGCTGTTAAATTTTTCATTTATAAGAGTGTGTGTAAAATGTAACACAAAAGTTTTCTTCTTTGCAAGTGCAGGCAGGGTGGTATGCGTTTAATTTTTTATTCCTTCTTACATTTGCTTCTGCATTTCGCCAGTAGAAAATGTTGGCGTATGAGAATTTAACGCTTAAAAAAATTTAATGCTGCTTTAAGTTAAAAACAATTGTTTCTATCTTTCTCTCTCTCTCTCTTTCTTAATTCTTCATTAATAAGTCAAAAAAAATAGAAAAAACCCAAATCCACCGCCATTCATTTGCTTATCTGCTGCTTTCAAAGTTAATGAACAAATATCTTGGCCAGCAAATGCAATGGCCAAAAAAACACGATCCTTTTAAGCCATTTGCCAGCTGTAAGAAACAAAAGAATATTTTCCTTTTATCAGCATATTTTTATGTTTAAAAGAATATGTTCTAAAATAAAACCAAAAGCCAGAATTATTTTTCTAGAATACGTTTTATTTGATAATCTTTTCAAGTGTCATAAATTTATTTGTTATCTTATCACTAATGAAACATTTAAACATGAATTAAATGATAAAATTGTATGCAGGAATGAATTACAGAGGAAAAGTTTCTTAAAACAAATTCTTACGCCCGAATGAGTATCAAATTTAAATCAAAAAGAAATTTAATAAAAATAATTGACGTGCAATAGGAATTATAGGAAATCAATTTGGAATAGGATTCCAAGGGGAGTTTAACGATGTAAACTGTCAAGCTTACTTAATTACTTAATTGACCATTAACAAACCAATTAACGGTTTTCGACCTACCTTAATACATTCTTCCAGGCGCCTCTGCTTCTTAAGCGCCTATGCCAGTTGGTCACAACAATCGATGACAGGGCTTCATCGATTTAGTCCTTCCAACGCCTTGAGAGTATCCGAGAAAAAAGTCCTGTGTAAGATCTGTGATCCAGTGCAAGTAGGCTTTGATTTCCGCATTCGATCCAATACGGAGCTATATGAGCTCCTCAAGGACACGGCTGAGCCAACGCGGTGGCTGGATGTTAAAACGCTGCTTAACAGCGCTTAATAGTGTCCATGCCTCCCTGGTCGCCGTGGTATAGTAGGTTGTGTGTTGGCTTATTAGACGTGCGGCTACGGTTCAAATCCCAGGCAGATTTCTGGCAAAAATTCTGAGAGTAAATATAATTGCCATGAAAATTTTCTCAAAAAATGTGTCGTTCGCAATCGACTTTAAACTGTAGGTCCCCCGCCACTCATTTATAAAAATTAACACACACAACATAAGTGGTATGAGAAACTAGGACGTAATACTGACTAAAGGGTTTGTAATGACCAATTATGTATGTATGTATGTTAATTTATCTAAAGCATTGTCATTGTGTGAAGAGTCTGTATCATTAATTAACATTTCTTTTTAGCGAAAATAGAAGCTCAAACAATGAACCTTTCATAGCTGAGGACATCACAGACTTCTAATGTTTATACATGTGAAGACATATTCAAGTCATGTGTAGCTTCATAAAATAAAGGAAAACAATCTAATTATAGGTTTCATGTATGAGAACACACCTATAACTAACCTAATTCCTAATTCGTTATTACAAGCCTTTAGTCAGGTTTAGAACCTAAGCTTCTCACCTCACCCATGTTGTGTGTGTTAATTTTATTGTCGACTCTGTACTACAGAAAGAAGAAGAAGCTTTTCATGATAATTTTGCTTCCTTTCACAGTTTTTGCCAGGAGACCGCTGAGTGAAACACGCCAAAAGAAATAATGAAATAATGTTCGAGATGTCTGAGCTCGAGGTTTGAACCACGGACTCTCGACTAATAAGCCAACATAATGCCTACTAGACTAAGTTGACTTCAGCGTATATTTTGAATTTAATTGCTTACTAGTATTTAAGTAAAGATATTGAGCAGAGAAGGCAAAGCGGAAATTGAAAAACTTGCAACGTGGCATTCTTCGCATATATTATGGAGTCCTGGAAGATATATTGGACTTTGTCGCCTAACTAATGAATTCAATAGCTGTTGTAGAGACGAAGAAGAGGAGCAGACTGTGTACCACTGGATACATATCAAAAGTTTTGCTGCAGCAGAAACCTAAGTTTCTGGCATATGGTTGAACTCCTGACCTGTAAGGGACAGACAATAGGAAATTCAATGGGTTTTGTGAGGAATGCTAATTCACTTTCCCCTCTACATTGTACTTTATATGGAATAAATCGATAAAATTAATCATGTTTTGCTTTTAATTTTTTCCAATTGTTTTATGTCCCTTAAAATATCGTGTATTTTTTGGTATTTTTTATGAACTGTTGGAATTTGTAATTTGGTTGCCTCATCATCCATGCATATAATGTACAACATCAATGGGAATTCAATTACTTTCTTATGATTTCGTACTTGAGTTCATTTTACATCCTTTGGCCTCCTTTACTAAACGTTCAATGCTTTAATGTTTCCTTTATGTCGTCCATTATGATCAGTTGCTAGAGAACTGCTGATAAAATTGTCCCGCTTTCGTGTATGCAATCAGAAAATATGTTTCGCGTTTACTTTTCTGACCAAAAGAGACAGTGAGAAGAGCGTCACGTAAGAAATAAAATAAAAAATTTTTGCCCAAAAGTTTAACTGCCTTTAAATATGCTGCTCATTGATATGGAGAGCGCAGAGAAATTTTCCACGCCGCTACAAGAGTTTGAGCAGAAAAGTTTTTCGTGGCAAAATGTTTATATTTATGGCGACACCAGAAACTTTTCAAAAACAAACGAAAACTGAATGTAGATAAATGCAATGGCAAACGGCAATTCCAATTGCTTTAAGCTCGCTACACAAGAAACGAATGGGAAAGTAAAGAGAGATTGTAAATATTCTGGAGTGGCAAGACTTTCTTTATTGTTTTTATATTTTGTTTTAAGTTAGTGTGTTGACTTATAAGATGTGAGACCATGGTTCAAACCCCAGGTCAGACATCTCCAATAACAACGAAATATGAAAAAATATTTCCTGGGGATCTGCCTCTCAGCAGATTTCTGGCAAAAACTTGGAGAGTTAAGTAAAATTGCCATGAAAAAGTCTCCCCAAAATTCTGCCCTTTGAACTGCAAGTCCATAGGTGGTGTGAGAAGCTAGGTTGTAATCCAGGATGAAGTGTTGTAATGTCTAATTATGTATGAATGTATGTTTAAGGCTTTTAACTTTTTTAAGGTTAATGTAGGGTTCAAGTCGCCGTGGTCCTAGTAGGTAGTGCGTTGGCTTATTAGACGAAAAGCCAGGTTTCGAGCCCCAAGCCAGACATCAAAACAAAAATACAAAAAGTATTTATTCGGCGACTTCCTCTCAGCAGAAACTCTGTGAATGTATATAAAATTGCCATGAAAACTGTAGGTCCCACCACTCATGTATAAAGTTAACACACACAACATAAGTGGTGTGAGAAACTAGGTCGTAATCCTGGCTAAAGGGTTGTAATGACCAATTACGTATGTATGTATGTAGGGTTCAAATAATTCATCTTTGCTCTAGGTTTTGTTAAATTTCGCCATACGAGTGCGTAAGACTTGTAAGACTGATAAGAAATTCGAGCTGGGTTCACTATAGGTTCACTACGTTAAGGTTTCCTCCTGTATAAGCCTTGGGTGTACTTATTTGCGTTGTGTTTCAAAAGTGAAGTAAAACACATTCTTGAAATATATTCAATTGCACGCACTTACACTTATGCCACATACATACATACATACATACATGAGGGGAAAGTTTCATGGATATGGTCTCTTGCCTTTGCCATCCACCAAAAAAATACTGTCCTTATATAAACCTGTAAACGAAAACCATCGTAATGAGAAAGAGTCCAGGATGTAGAAATTGATATGGAGAACAAACCAAAGGGAAAAGAATTAAACGTGATGGAAGTATAAGGGAAAATAAATATGTACCCAGTAAAATACTTGTATACGCCACAGGCCAAATAATAAATGAAATAAAATACAATGATTGCAGTCGTTACACTTTAAAGTTATTTTAAAATTCCAAAATCTTAAATTAAAAGTCCCCACTTCACAATCATCACAAAACCTAGGCAATTTAAGAACATTTCTTTTAAAATCCAAATTACAAAAAAAAAATTTTTTTTCACAGTGTACAAGTATACAACAACAACAACAGCAACAAAATAAATATATTTTCCAACATTTCGAAATGTTCGTACGCATTATGTCAGTCATATTTACGCACTAAAATCATTCTTTTCTTTGCATTTTCTTTCGTTTTTTTTCGTCCTTTTTTTGCAACAACTTGAGCTCATTGAAAAAAGAAAGCAAAGAAGAGAAAAATGCTTCAATGACAAGCATAGTTTTAGGCTTAATATTCAAAAGTTGTTTGCTAACACACACACACATATATACACATTTACAACTACATAGCCATCTACGCACCGACTAACGCTGAGGCATACATTAAAAGGAAACATGAAAAAGCAAACAAAAACAACAAGTACAAGTTGGACAAGAAAATATTCTTGATGATCGCTTTAAGCCATTTTAAAGTTTTTAATGCTTTTTTCCCTCTCTCTCTTTCTCTCTCCCTTTCGTTACTTCTGCCTTCATTTTTTGTTTAAATAAGAAAAAACCTAAAACTTAAATAAGAATTAAAGAAATAAAGAAGAAAGCATAGATGAAAAAAACCGAACTAGAAAAAAATTGCAGGAAAAAGTTTTGCTGCTTTAACTGGCCAATAATAAAAGTTGTTGCAGGGCAGTAAACACAAAGAATGAATTCTTTAACAAAAAATCAATAAGTAAAGATGATCGTTAGATTTTCACTACCCACAGCAGGCATTTTCGATAAGTTTAGTATGACGGATTAATTCGCCATAGTCTAGTAGGTAGTGAGTTGGCTTATTAGATATAAGGCCACGGTTCAAACCCCAGGTCAGACATCTCCAACAAAACGAAAAATGAAAAAAATATTCCTTCGGTTACGTCATTCTGTCAAAAACTCTGTGAGAGTAAATAAAATTGCCATGAAAAGTTTTCTCAAAAATCTGTTGTTTGGAGTCGAACGAAATATAAAAAAGGTTTCTTCGGCGTCTATCTTTCAGCAGATTTCTGGCAAAAACTCTGAGACTAAATAAAAAATTGCTATGAAAGAGTTTCTCAAAAAATCTGTCGTTCGGAATCGACTTTAACCTGTAGGTCCCGCCACTCATGTTTGAATATTAACGCAGACAATAAATCCCAATGTTGCTCAAGCGTAAATCGATTCATTACGATTCAGTGGAGATAATATACTGAAGTTTGTGACAGAATATAATGACATAAGTAGTGCCAGAATCGAAATAACCGATGGTTCAAATTTAAACCGATAGATGGCTCAGCCTGTACTTTTTGAACAATATCATGAGAGTCGTACAATGACGCTTGCTCGCAATCATCTAACATGCCATGTATTATTAAAATTCGGTGTGATTGTGATATGGCTGTAATAAAACTATTTTCTACGTATCTCGATGTAAGCTTTGACTTAATATTTTATAAGAAAAAAGAGTTTTTCAACTGTATTATGGAACTGTAACTAATCACTACCGATAGATCTTAGTAGCAGCTTTTATTAACATTTGAATAACGTCTTACATACATACATACATAATATAAATTTATGTATATATATATATTAATTTAATAATTAATAAATGATTTAATATTTTGCAATGTTAAAAATTATTGTTTTTATTTTGTTTTTATTTCCCTTATGTTTAATATATAATACTTATTGAATGGTTCAAAGTTTCTTGTTTTTATTAAGATTTACAACCCTTCAGTCAGGATTACGACCTAGCTTCTCACACCACTTAAGTTGTGTGCGTTAATTTTATACATGAGTGGCGGGACCTAGAGTTTAAAGTCGACTCCGAACGACAGATTTTTGAGAAACGTTCAGTGGCAAATTGTATTTATTTTCAGAATATTTTCCCAGAAATCTGCTCAGAGGAAGTCGCCGAAAAAATACTTTTTGTATTTTATTTTGATGTCTGGCCTGGGGCTCGAACCCTGGCTTTTCGTCTAATAAGCCAATACACTACCTACTAGACCACGTCTTACATACGAATTATCGCATACTTTTTTGTTGATAATATTTTTCCTTTGTTTTTTAATTCCTTTAAGGGTCTGCATCTAACATAATGCGTGTATATCTATAGTCTCACATAAATCCACATAATATACGTGTAGATTACAATAATACTATAGTGTTACGTATGTTTGTGTGTGTGTGCGAGAGAGAGAGAGAGAGAGAGTGTTTCTATATATATTGCATGTACAAGAAACATACAACAACTACAAGTATAAGAAAAACAAAAAAGTCCATTGAAGAAGATTAAATAAAATAGCCAAACACTTACTTTTCGCATTGTAAGTAAAAAAGTTTCTCTTTCAAAAGGAATTTTTTTTTTCTTCTTTACTCTACTTTTCCCTCCTTCCTCACTGTCCTGTCTGTCTGTAAACTGCTTCGGCTGGTCTTTGTTGTATGCCCTACAACAGCAATACATTTAAGCTGAGGTTGGCAAAAAATCAATCTTTTAGTTGCATAAAGTTTTATGATTCATGATAAAAATTGACAAAAAATGAGATGAAGAGCAAGAAGAAGAAGAAGAAAAGAAGACAATGTAATTAAAATAATGACAGTTTAACATATGACAAGTAGCGCCTTAAATCATTCGCTTATGACCGCCTGGAAAGTTTTCATTCGTCCCTTTTTTTCATTTTATATTTTTAATTTTTTCCTTTTTAAACCCATAAGAAACAAGAGTTTTTCTACAAAACGAACAAAAAAAAAATAGAAAAATGAGAGAAAAATTGCATTTTCCCATTACACTTACAACTATACTTGCAAATCTAATGCACAAATAAAATATGTGTGTGAAGATAGATTTTAAAATCTATCTCCCCAGACGCAAACCAAGTCAGTTAACAGAGCTTTGTTATGTTACTAACATAACTCTGTAAAACACTTAATTAAAGGCTGGTGAAAGGAAAACAGGAAAAATCAATTAAATTCCTGGGTTAAATGAGAGAAGAAAAAAGGAAAAGTTGATCAAATAAGTCCTATAGTTAAGCGCTATTACAAAATATTGCGAAACTAGACTAAGACTAGGAACTAAAATAAACAGGTAATCACACATTTCCGAACGCTATTGTAATCCGATAAAAAAAATAAATTTTTGCGCCTGTGTCTCACACCACTTTTTTTGCGTGCGTGTTTTCCTTTCCCAGCCTTAAATTAAGTGTTTTACAGAGTTATGTTAGTAACATAACAGAGCTCTGTTAACTGACTTGGTTTGCGTCTGGGGAGATAGATTTTAAAATCTATATTTACACACACAAATAAAAAGAAAGTTTTATTCCTTCAACGAAAAGACAAAAAAAAAAACAAAATAAAAGAGAACCGAATTACGAAAAATACAAAAAGTGGACAAAAAAAGTGTTTAAATGGACTTAAGGAAGAAGAAAAAAAGAATGTGGCAAGAGACAATAGATTAAATGTGTGTGAAAATTGATGTGAGACGTAGCCTTTCTTGTTGTTATAGTTCTACTGACTGATAAATGGCGCAAGTGAAACAAATATTTCAACAACAACAGTACCAATAATGGCTGAAACAGTAGCCACAGCATTAATATTGACTATACAGACCAAGTAGCACTTTAAAAATTCAGGGGAAATTGTTAAGGATATTCTACAAATTGAATTCCAAAAATTCACTACACCACTACGTGTAATAGGATAAGATACTCCATGTAAATTTCCTGTTGATTTAATTTATTAACGCTGTTGCTTATGTATAGTAATTCGAAGAAGTAACACAAGAAGGATTTCAAAACATTATTCTTGCATTTTCTTTTTTTGCTTCTTCTGCTGTTGGTCCGGCGTTGCTTAGAAACCCGTCCATAGAAATAATACAATAAAATTTGTGAACGATGATTGGGTGTAGTAATGAGAAAATCTTTTGTTGATGGTGGTCACCATGTAAGCTTTATTGGTGACATTTTCTAGATAACGAATGAATTGCTGTAGCAGAGCCGTGACAGTTTCGTTATTTTTCAGTGTTTTGAGTTGCTGAGAGTGGCTCTAAGGCTGTTACTTTATTTCAGTGTGGTTTTTCAACTATAATATCTCTCTCGGTAATGATTGCGTTAAATTCAAAAATTTTCAACAATTGAAATAAAAATCTCTGAATGTTTGATTTGAGGGGCAGTGACATTCAAAAAAATTCTTAAAAAGTAATATTGAATTTAAGAGCCTCTACTGTGATAAATTTACTATAGAAAATGTACGTTATCGATAAATTTACTTTAGAAAATGCAAGTTATCGATAATTTTATGTAAATAAGTCATCAATAAATTCACATACATACATAATTGGTCATTACAACCCCTCAGTCAGGTTTACGACCTAGCTTCTCACACCACTTATATTGTGTGTGTTAATTTGTATACATGAGTGCTAGGACCTACAGTTTAACGTCGACTCCGAATGAGAGATTATTTTAAGAAACTTTTCATGGCAATTTTTATTTTCTGTCAGAATTTTTGTCAGAAATCTTTTGAGCGGTAGTCACCAAAGAAATATTTTTTCATATTTCGTTTTGTTCAAGATGTCTGACCTGGGGCTTGAACCATCTAATAAGCCAACACACTACCTACTAGACTACGGCGACTATGGTAGGGTAAGGTAAGGCTACCAGCCAGGCAATGGAGTTTATCAAACACAGTTATGCAATGAGTTGTTTGATGCAAGTTCAAAAGCCTGTTAACGGAGACACAAATGTGGAATGAATTTGCAGTAGTTATCGCTTGTGTGATTGCCAGTAATGAAGGATGAACACCGGCGCAATCCAGAGACCCTCTAAAACTCTCAATCTGAAACCCAATAATAGTTACGCGGCTGTCTATGATAACTAACTCGTTTTAATAAAACTTGCTTGGTAACGGTCGCCGTAGTCTAGTAGGTAGTGTGTTGGCTTATTAGTCGTGAGGCCCCGGTTCAAGACCCATTTCGAACAAAACGAAATATGAAAAAATATTTCCTCGGCGACTAACTCTCAGCAAATTTCTGTCAAAAATTCTGGAAGTAAATAAAATTGTCATGCAAAGTTTCTCTAAAAATCAATCATTCGGAGTCGATTTTAAACTGTAGGTACCGCCACTCATGTATAAAATTAACACACACAACATAAGTGGTGTGAGAAACTAGGTCGTAATCCTGAGTGAAGGCTTGTTATGACCGATTATGTATGTGAGATCAGCAATGAATCGTTTTTTCGCTACTCATAAGCGCTCATGAAATTTTGAATATAAGTGAGTCAACAATATTGAAATTTAACTACCTCTGATTCATTCGTACTCACTACAACGTTGATTTATAAGTACAGGTTGCAATGAGTATGAGTACAACGTTGGCATCAAACTCATACCATTCGAAACATGTTCGAATGTTTACAGTCTTAGTCGTTAGGCGTTTACAATAAAAGAATAAAGACACATAAGCAAAGAAGACAGAGCAGCAAGCAGGGCAAACACACAACCTTCTAGTGAGTATCTTAGTGTTCGTACGCGATTCATACTTATCTTGTGCTTCGTGTAAATGTTGAGTAATGGAGAGTCGAAATCAACAACATCATACGTGTTGTTAAGTATGAATATGATGAGTACTTCAAACTTTGAAATGAGTACAGGTTCCATGATATTAAAATAAGTATTAATGCGTATAAGTATCAGAAATTATGAGCATCATCCTTTTGAATACTCATTACTGATCTTGGCATGTATTTGGTAAAAACAAATCTGCTTTGATTGCTTTATAGAACATTTACAGTCTATTGGTATAGAAAGGTATTACAGAGTTTGTTTGTGGTGTTTAAAGACTTTAAGTTGCAGCAGACCGCTGTAAAACATTTGGTGAACACAACAAGGAGTGTATTTACAGTCTCCTTCGGAACATAATGCTTAATGCTCTTCTTTTTCTTCTTTAGAAAACTCAGGCTACTTAAAAATTCTTTAACCGTCAACATTTCAAGACGATCTAAAACTTTTAGTTGAGATTTCTTTTTTTTTGCTTAAATAATTTATAAATTTTGATTTTTGCAGAAGAAAAAAAAAAACTTTTATTTCAGTTGCATTTAATTTCTGTTTCCATAACAGCACAGAGCAGCGCAGACCAAGCAAGCAGTTCCATTACATTCGGTCTGTATCGATGTCACTATGCTAGTCTGTACTGAAAAGTTTCTCACAAGACAAGCAGGAAAAACAAAATATTGCCAACTTTTTCTATTTTTTTTTATTTTTTTTTAATTTTATTTTCTGATTTTTAGTTTCAGTTTAATGTCCTTTGCCCACACACACAGCCAGTATGCACGTATATTCAGTTACACAAAAATTGTTTTGTTATCCGAGGTGTGAGTTGTGTTTTGAAAATATTTTATGCTCCAATGTTGTGTGGTTTTTGTGTTAAAAAAAACGAACATAAACGAAATAAAAAATGCGAAAAACTTTTCCAACAAACGACCATTTACCACTGGCCAGGCTTCTGCAGCAACTGGATTGCTGCTGTTCCCGTTGTTGCAAGGCACTGCTTCAACTTACAAGTCCCTTTTTAACGATTGCCTCCCACCGCCTGTAGTGTGTGTAGTGAGTGAGCTTTTAAAACTTTTTAATTATTTCTATGGAGGGTGTTAAAGTAATACCAACAATATGTATGGCAATGACTGTCTGTGTGTATGATTTAAAATGAAACTACAACTTACAACAGAAAACAGAAAAAATTAAATTTTTTTTATAATTTTTTATTTTCTTTATGAAATTAAAAAAATAAAAAAAAAACGAGTAGAAATAGGCGTTAAAGAAAAAATATGGTCGAGAAGTTAGTGTTATTAGTTGTGTACGGTAAGCAAGTACTTTAATGCTGCCATTTCTGTAAGAGAGATGTAACATTAGTATCTCTACACTAGGCATGTTACACATTTTAAATAACGCGATATATTTGTTGCTCTTTTAAAGCATCACACTAGTTTTCTTAATTGTACATACACATCAGAGATCAGCAATGAATCGTTTTTTCGCTACTCATAACACTCATGAATTTTTGAATATAAGTGAGTCAACAATATTGAAATTTAACTACATACCTCTGATTCATTCATACTCACTACAACGTTGATTTATAAGTATAGGTTGCAATGAGTATGCGTACAACGTTCACATCAAACTCATATTATTCGAATTTGTTTGATTCATAAGCCTGCTCATTTAGATTCATAAATTTAGAACAATACTTATAATACTCATACATAATTCGAGAGACTCTTCGAATCATTCATCAAAATTTACAGTCTTAGTCTTAGTTGTTGTTGCATTTACAAGAGACAAATGCAAAAAAGACAGAGCAGCAAGCAGAGCAAACAGACAACCTTTTACTGAGTAATTTAGTGTTCGTACGCGAATAATACTTATTTTGTGCTTCGTGTAAATGTTGATTGATGATTGCGTATAAGTAGCAGAAATTATCAGTATGATTCTATTCTACTCACCTTTTTGAATACTCATTGCTGATCTCTGTTACATACATAATTGGTTATTACATCCCTTCAGTCTGGATGACGGCATAGTTTCTCAAAACACTTATGTTTGTGTGTTAAGTTTTATACACGAATGACAGGACCTACAGTTTAAAGTAGAATCCGAATGTCAGATTTTTGAGAAACTTTTCATGGCAATTTTAGAATTTTTGTCAGAAAACTGCTGAGAGGAAGTGGTGGAAGAAATACTTTGTCATATTTCGCTTAGTTGGAGATGACACATGACCTGGTGTTTCAACCGTGTGCCTACTATGCCTATTAAGTCAATACACTACCTACTAGACTACGGCGACTTCTTGTCTTAATTGTTCATCATGTTATTTCAATTTAACTACTAGTAGTCGCCATAGTCTAGTAGGTACTGTGTTGGTTTATTCGACGTGAGGCCACAATGCTATCCCTAGGTCACACATTTCGATAAAAAAATATTTCTTCTGCTGATTTTTTTTACAAAAACCCGGAGAGTAAATAAAATTGCCATGAAAAGTTTCTCAAAAAATCTGTCGGAGTTTACTTCAAATTGCAGATCCAGCCACTTATATGTATATAAAATTAAGGCACACAACATAAGTGGTGTGAGAAGCTAGGTTGTAGTCCTGACTGAACGTTTGTAGTGACCAATTATGTATGTATGTTATGTAAATTTATCGATGTCGTGCATTTTCTAAAGAAAATTTATCGATAACTTGTATTTTCTAAAGAAAATTTATCGATGACGTGCATTTCTATAGTAAATTTATCGATAACTTGCATTTCCTTAAGAAAATTTATCGATAACTTGCACTTTCTAAAGAAAATTTATCGATAACTTGCATTTTCTACAGTAAATTTATCACAATAGCTGCTTTTAAACTAAATACAACTTTTTAAAATATCTTTAAAATGTAACTGCACCTCTAATCAAATCAAATATCAATTGTTCAAAAGTTAATAATTTAGAGCAATTTAGAGAAATTATATATGAAAAACCAAACTGAAATTAAATTTCAAGCAAAAATTTTTAACAGAAATAAATTCTAAATTCAATCCATGTAGATTGATTGATGGCTACAAGCTAGATAGTAATCCTGCCTGGAGGTTTGTAATGATCAAATATGTATGTATTTCTCATATTGGGTTTTTCTGGAGATGGCTGATATGGAGTTTGAGTTGTGGACTTGCGTCTAATAAGCTAACACATTACCTACTAGACTATGGTGATTTTTATACTGTTTCAAGTTTAATTTAAGCAAATGTGAAGAGCATACCTCCACCTAGAGACCAGATAAGTTTCATTACATATGTACATACATAATTAGTCGCTACAACCCAACAGTCAGGATTACGACCTAGAATCTCACAACACTTATGTTGTGTATGTTAATTTTATACATGAGAGGCGGGACCTATAGTTTAAAGTCGATTCCAAACGACAGATTTGTGGGGAACTTTTCATGGGAATTTTTCAATTTATTTTGCCAGAAATCCGTTGAGAGGAAGTCGCCGAATAAATAGTTTTTGATATCTCGTTTTGCATGGATATTTCGGACATAGGATTTGAACCTTGGCTTCAGGTAAGTTTCATTGCTTGAAGAAGAAAATCTTATAGAACCTCATAGAATGCGACCTGAATAAAATTTTAGCTTTCCGTAAAAGCCTGTAGTCGTCTATGAAGAAAGTTTGGCTGTAATATAATATAAATTATTAACTTGTTATTGCTATTGCAACAGTGTTGGGCTGCTGTTGTTGCAGCCGTTATTTTTATTTACAAAAAAACGGGGAAAAAACGATGAAATAATATCGTGACTTTTGTTGTAGCTGTAGAGTTTTACATCCCTTTTTACTGCTTAAATTTTTTTACGAAATAATTTTATAAAATTTTTTACAAAAAAAAAGAAAAAAACAGAACTGAACTTGGCCAAGTTTTAAAATGAACTTGTTTTGCATGTAAAACCAAAAGTGTATGGCAGGAGGACAATAATTGGGTGCAGAATCACAAAATTTCTTTACCTCCCCCCTTCTTCTGCTATGTAATGTTGTAATTGTTGCAAGATGCTATTGCAGTGGCAATAGTTATCCTTGTAAAGTTGTTGTCTTGTATGTATGTATGCATGTTTCTATTTTATATCAGAGGCTACAATTGCCAGCAATTTATTGCTGTATGAGGTGACTTTTCATACGCTTTTGCCATTTATTAACTGATTTAATATGCACAACTGATACAGTGTTTTTTGCCCCACTCTCTCTGTCTCACTGTGTGTTTCAAGTGTTATACGGTAATGCTGTTGCTGCTGCTGCCTTGTTTTTTCGAAAGTTTCAAAACAATGTTATTGCTGTTGTTTTAGTTTCGCCTGGCATGTATTTCACAGATACGGTTGACTTTTTGTTTTTAATTTTTTTTTTATTTTTTTTTTTAATAATTTATGAGATTAATTATGAAAAAAAACAATAAAAAAACGTAATAATGTTTTAAGCTTATCAAACAATATTTCTTTTCTAGGGTGTTGGTTATTTTTTCTAATAAAAATTACTTGTTATTTATAGATGATGACCCGGTTGCAGAAAAAAAATAAAAAAATTTTAAATATGCAATCAAATATTTAAACAGTTCCAGGGTATTTTTTTTTTCTAAATCAAACTCCTAAAAAAAAACTAGGAGATGGTCTTCCCCGAAACACACTTCATTGCAATGAATTTCTTAATAATTTAAGAAGAAAAAAAAAAATACAATTTCTTGTTAATGAACAATTTTATTCCTTTTCACTGATTTTACAAAAGATTTTCAGAATTTATTTCTTTAACTTGTGGACACACTTGTTAATATTCACATTGTATTCAAATTCCGATGGACAGGTGCCATGAATGGGTCTTTCCGTAAGGCAAGAATTGCTTGATTTATCCAATTGTGAATTGCCAGGACATGATTGTGCCGCAACCATTGCAAATAATGCAAAGACAACAGTTAAAAACCAAGTGAATTGCATGTTGTTTGATTGTTGATTAACTATGTGAAGAAATATTTTTATAAAACAAATTCAATTTTTGATCAACTGCTTGACGTACCTTTTCTATTTGATTTTAAAAAACAAACTAAACTCATTGGTTTCATATTGGAAATATTTATAGCAAACACAACTGCTTGTACTAATTAATTAATTGATTAGAAAATATGTTTGTAAACAATGAAATGAAATATTGATTACACCGAATCAAACTGAAGCATGCGATAACGTTTGTAATAACATGGAAAAGATTAGAAAAAATAAATTTAAATCACAGAAAGATTATTCAAAAGCAGGCTTTAGAATAAATTATTTCGTAAATTTTTACACCACGCCACCAATGAATAGGGTAGAGTTTATACTACAATTTATGATGATGCAGGAAAGTAATATTCACATAATATGCCAAATGCTGTTAAGGATCCTGTAATAGCAATTCCTGTGATAACAATTCTTCATTCAGTATAAGCTCGATGGATTCAGAAACATACTCGAAATTAAAGTAGTACTTCATAAATACATTATTGTATATTTTCAAATTTTAGATGGGATTACGGCTTAGCTTTTCATACTAGTCATGCTCAATATATGTCAGAAATTTGGTTAGGGCAGCCAATTACTCTCAGACCTCTTGCCAGGAGACTGTTGGGAACGCGCAGTCAAAGGAAATATCAATTTCTTCGTACTTCTTTATTTTACTACATCAAAGCAAAGGTTTGTCGAAGTCGTCATAGTCTAGTAGGCAGTGTGCTAGCTTATTAGACGTGAGGCCTCAGATCAAACCCCAGGTCAGACTTCAAAACGAAATATGAAAAAATATTTCTTCGGCATCTTCCTCTCAGCAGATTTCTGGCAAAAACTCTTAAAGTAAATAAAAAAATTTGCCATGAAAGGTTTCTCAAAAAAAATGTCGTTTGGAATCGACTTTAAACAAAAGGTCCCGCCACTCATATGTAAAATTAACACACACAACATAAGTGGTGTGAAAAGCATCCTCCTGACTCAAGGGTCGTAATGACCAATTATGTATGTACATATGTAGGTATGTAAAGCAGAGTTTTGTTCACGTGGCTTTCATTTAGTAAACAAAGCGATCAAAAATTGTATAAAATATTACAGAAATTCCAAAGATGATGAAACCAAGCATATTTGCTGGTATCTACGGATAATATCTGATTTGTGTGGGAAAAATGGATTTTTAGAATTTTAAAATTACATCTTTTACCCGTTCACAGTTTATCATTGTTGAGTTCTTCATTACGGCTGATCGATCAATGCTCTGTATTGAACCCAATAAGCAATACTACACTATGTTTACCGCGTTCTTACAACAAAGAGGCTTATATTGCTATCGTGTAGAAACAAGTAGTAGTAAATAACCTGTATTTTCTCTTCGCCATACCGCTCACCTATCCATCAGATAGAAAGTCTAGCCAGAGGGATGAATGTTACTGTCAAACTCTGACTACAATTATAAAAATGTCTAGGCAATCTATTACTCATAGTGCTACGTAGGAGTACAGCTATCTCTATCGGTGAACTATTAAACTCGTTGACTGCAACCCCAATGAATTTAATGAACAATAAGGAAAACATATTTGTTGCTTGCTACCCATTATGATAAGAAAATCAATTCAATTCGGGATGGAATGAAGGATTAAGTTCCAGGTTTCACAAAAGTTTCACACAAAAATCAATCAATCGCAATAGACACATATATACATATCATACATAATTGGTCATTGCAACTCTGCAGTCTGGATTACGACCTAATTTCTCAAACCACTTATATTGTGTGTGTTAGTTTTATCCATGAGTGGCGGGACCTACAGTTTAAAGTCGGCCCCGACAGAGTTTTTTTAAGAAATTTTTAATGGCAAATTTTTATTTTCTCTCCCGATTTATGCCAGAAATCTGCTGAGAGAAAATCGCCGAAGAAATATGTTTTTCATATATTGTTGGAAATGTCTCATGTCTAATAAGTCAACACACTATATACTAGGCTACTTCAACATGTTATGGTTAATTCAAAGTTAATTCAAAATTACAAAAAAAGTTTGAAATTGTTGTTTGAAAATACCTTTGCTTTTAAAAATATTGTTCAAAATTTTAAAACCATTTGAAATGTCTGAAAACTATTGTAACATAAATTTCACTGAATTTACTTTACTGTACATATATTGATTGTATTGAAGTACAATTCAAATTTCTGTTTTTATTTGAAAGACTTTCTTTAAATAATTATTTTCACACGAATTTCACAGGAAACTGATAAGAAATCTGAGGCTGAAAAATAATTTAAAAAAAAGAACAAAAAATGAAAGAAGAAATCAAATTAAATGCACAATTATTATCGTATTATTCGGACGAAAGATTATTTTTGGGAAATTCTTAAGAAATTAATGAAATTCTGGAGTATTCTTCTTCAAATGAAACAATATTATCACGGCCAATGCAAATTGAAAACAAACAAAAAAAAAAGGAATAAATGGTCAAGTGTATCTCTTTAATACCATATCAAGTCACTAAGCAGTCTCATTTTTCTAAAATTTTTAAATCATTTTTGTTTGCTCGAAAAGATTTGTTTATTAAAACTAAAATCCTTACATAGAATCAGAAACAAATGAAATTTTCTTCCAATCCTCAAAATAAATTCATTTTTATTGCATTTGGAAAATGCTTTGAATTCTGAAAACTTGACAGGTGGGTCTTCAATCAAAGGAATACTACGATAATAATTTGCCAATTCCTATGAGTAAAACGATGGATGTGTAGGTTGTGTTCAATATTAATTACAGTCCGATGCGTTAGGGACCATAGTAGCTAATAAGATATGCCTGCTAGCCAACATACTTTCTCTATCCTCCTAAAGCATCGATCTAGAATATGTTCAGTTTTTTCCGTGCCCCATTCCATGAGGGAATAATTGATGAGATGCAGTAGTTGAAGATAGTCATCTTGTCTGGCTGGAGACACAAGATAACAACTGAATAATTACTCGTAATATTTACCCCTACTACAGACTTTAATAGCATTAGTAAAGAATCATGATGAAAAGGATGAAAATATACAGGTTCTGGCTGCTAATACTAATAATTACTTCATAATTTAAAAAAAATCGATTCTTTCACGGTTTAGTTACTTCAGAGCCATAGAATTGAAGTCGCCGTAGTCTAGTAGGCTTATTAGACATGAGTTCTCGTTTCAAACCCCAGGTTAGACATTTCGATCAAAACGAAATATGAAAAAAATATTTCTTCGGCATCATTTTCTCAGCAAATTTCTGGGAAAAACTTTGAATTAATAAAAATTGCCATGAAAAGTTTCTCAAACAATTGTCATTCGGAATCGACCTTAAGCTATAGGCCCCGCCACTCATGTATAAAATTAACACACACAACATGAGTGGCTTGAGAAGTGTGGTAATGACCAATTGTGTACGTATGTATCTTCTTTTCCCTCAAGTGATACGAAAATATCGTCTAATACAACCAGATGCGCTCATCTTTAATGCGTTTTTCTCGAAATCACTTTTTTTTGACCTGGCGACCACGATTTATCAAAAACTACTTGACTGATTTTGCTGAAATTTTAGGACAATGTACCTAAAACGAGTATTTTTAGCCCCATTTTTAATCTGCCAATAATTAATAATTTTATTAAATAATTAAGCGAGAAAAAATAGGCGAAAACCTGAAGAAAAAATACAAAATGCCGCCATTTTGTTAGTTTTTGATGTTTTCAAAATATCCTGGTTCAGCCAGTATGTTACTGGCTAACATATTTCATCGAAATCCAGTAACATATTTCATCGAAATCCATTTCGACTTTTTGCTTGCAGACTCTCCTAACTCTTCAAATCATGGTCGCCAGATTTTGAGATGACCATCTTCAACGCTGGACTTCACCCAAATAGGAAAAATTTTTTTCTAAACAATCGAATGTCCTCTTTAACATATAAAAACATACATACAGACATAATTGGTCATTACAACACTTCAGTCAGGATTACGACCTAGTTTCTCACACCACTTATGTTGTGTGTGATAATTTTTTTTATACGTGAGTGGAGTTTAAAGTCGACTCCGAACGACAGATTTTTGAGAAACTTTTCTTTATTTACTCTCAGAGTTTTTGCCAGAAGGCTGCTAAGAGGAGGTCGCCGCAGTAATGTTTTTTCATGTGTGTGAATATAAATTTGTATTTTAAAACCCAAGATGCAAACCATAAATTTTAGCAGCGCCAAATTTGGCGCTAACAGAGCGAAATTATCTCTTAACACGTTGACTGCCGCGGCAATTTTCAGAAAACTGGCCACGCAAGCCAACATTGACTTTTTGTACTTTTCGCAGAAGCCATTTATCGATACTAGCACTGATATAATACGATTTTATTCGTAGCTACACAAAAATGGCAGGTTTAGTGAGTACGAGATAACTTGTAGTTGGCTCCCTAGAAGGGAACGTAATCTACGAGTTATTTTGCAGTCGGCAGTCAACGTATTAAAGTCGACTCCGAATATCAGATTTTTTGAGAAACTTTTCATGGCAATTTTATTTTACTTACAGAGTTTTTACCAGAAATCTGCTGAGAGGAAGTCATCAACGAAAATTTTTTTTCATATTTTCGTTTTCATATCTGGCCTGGGGTTTGAAACGAGGCCTACTAGACTACGGCAACTTCATAACATAAAAACATTCATTTATTTAAACAAATTTATCTTCAAAAATAAAAGAAATCGTAAAAAGCCACTTATGAAGTATACTGACCCCAAAGAAAGCTGCTATGGGGCTCTGCCAGGGCACATAAGGAGTGCATTTTTAAACTTTTATGTTCGATTATCTCTGAAATTTTTAATTATTTATTTATTTATTAATTAATTACAATATAACTACAAATTATATTCTAATTGTATACAAGCGAAGTAACTTGACCATATGCTGGGTGTAGTGTCACATACTAGAGTCTCTGGTTGGAATCGAATACACCAACTTCACGCTAATAGCACACTACCCACTACCCTGGTAGTCTAGAGCACCCAATTTTTACTTATACTTCTTCTTTAAAATATAAAAATAAATCATATTTTGGGAAATTGTCTAAAAGAATACCTAAGTATGTATGGCTGAAGTGTGGACTTTGAAATATTTTCAAATTTTGATCACGTGATTCAACAGCATTCTGAAACGAACATAATTTTATGAGTTTTAAAGCGAAGTACACTCAAACTTTTCTATGAAGAGATGATAATGCTTTTATTTTAGTTTCAATTGAAATACGATTCTAATGAAATTCGATTATATTTCGTATGGAATGGAAAATATGTTTTCCCCTCTCACTTAATACACGTTGCGTTTGTATGTCAATTTTGATTAGTCGAGAAGCAAATAAAAAAAGAAGAAAGAAAGGAAAGGAAAGGTCATCATATGGGGTTTATGTAGAATTGATAACGTTCTTATTATTTTCAATAGAAATTCAATTCAATTTATTTTATTATCTGTTGTTTTATTTTTTTTTTCATTTAATCTCTTCAAATGCTATAAGTATTTGTAAATTTTTAAAACCAAATTTAGTTGATATTTTCAATTTGAAACAGAAAGAAAGTGAGTGAAAGTTGTTTGGAATCCTGTTTTCATCTTTTAAATACGAATTTCTTTATTTTATTTTTAGTAAAAAAAAAAACACAATGCAATTCACCTGGTTCTTTGCCGTTATTTTCGCTTTATTCGCTTTGGTTTCAGGTCAAAACTGTCCTGCCAACTCGAAATTGGATAAAGACACCAAATTATGTGTAACCGAACGTCCCATTCATGGTGAATGCCCTCCTCTATTCAAATACAAGTTGAATATCAACAAGTGTGTCTATGCCGCGAGATCATGATTTAAAGAAGCAAAAAAACAAATAAAAAATAAATAAATAAAGGAGTTTTTAATTTAATTCAATTTTTTTAAGTGCATTCGCTATTTTTTTTCTGTTCTAATAATTACTGCGTAAAACTGAATTTATGTTGCAGTCTTACATTTGCAAGTAAGGTGTGTGTGTGCTTATGCAGACAAGTTGTTTTATACGTTTGCTTTCAAAAACACTGCGTGTAGTTCTTTTAAATTTAAGCCATCATAGAATTGTATGTCCGTTGCCTGTTTACAGGCCTTAGTTGTGTTAACACATATTAAACCCAGCAAACATTTTTGTAAACTTAAGAAAATGCATACAAGAAGTCAAAGTCATGTGAGATAATTATTTAATTGCAGAAGTTTTCAGAATTTTTACACAAGTTTTTAAGTGAAAAAATATTAGATTTCAACTGAAACTGGTTTCTGATAAATTAAATTTCAATAAAATTTATGTTTAGGGTGCCCTGGTAGTCTAGTGGTTAGTGTACAAGACTATTAGCGTGAGGGTGGTGTGTTCGATTCCCACCAGAGACTCTGGTCTGTGACACTACACCGACCATAGGGTCAAGTTACTCCGCTCGCTAAAACAGTGCGATTTGTATCACCTGAAGTCGCCGTAGTCTAGTAGATAGTGTGTTGACTTATTAGACGTAAGGCCACGGTTCAAACCCCAGGTCAGACATCAAACCGAAAATTTGAAAAAAAAAATGTTTCTTCGGTGACTTCCTCTCAACAGATTTCTGGCAAGAAATCTGAAAGCAAATAAAATTGCCATGAAAAAATTCTCAAAAAAATCTGTCGTACGACATCGACTTTAAACTGTAGGTCCCGCCACTCATGTATGAAAATTAAGGCACACAACATGGGTGGTGTGAGAAGCTAAGTCGTAATCCTGAATGAAGAATTGTAAGGACATACGACCTACTAGACTATGGCGACTTTAATTCGGGCTTTTAAGTGTAACAAATTGCTCTTAGTTAGCTTATGAACAGACATACAGTGAAAGCGAAAAGTCTATATACACCGCTGGTTTTTCCAAAATTGAAGAAGATTTTAAAGCCTTGTTAAAAGCATTTAGAATTAAGCATGTTTGAAGAAAAAAATATAACTTAGAAATTATTGGGAAAAATATATAAAAATTTCAAGGAAAAAAGTCTACATACACTGATGGACTTTTTTGTTTGACTGTATGTTTCTACCTGTCATATGGTTTATGGCCAAGTTTAGATGGTTAAAAAAAGTGAAGAACATTTCGTTGAATGTTGAAGATAGACTTTTGAAAAATACGTAGACACATTTGCTGGGTTATGTTATGTTTTCGTAATACAATATTTCATTAAGCATGTATCATTGCCTCAAGTGTATGTTCATACATGGTGTGGTGCTGTCGCTGTTATTGTTGCTAACATTCTCTTAGTTTCTGTAGTTTTGTTTTTTACACTACCTTTGCTGGAGTTGTTGTTACCGCTGTTGTCTACAAGTGTTAAATAAAGTCATTTGCTTCACAACTACTACTACCACTGGCACCACTGTTTTTTTTACCTTTAAAATTTCGACATGTCATGTCATGATACAACTGTTTGTTGTTGTTGTTTGTAATTGTACTCGTTGGATGCTAATTGTAGCAGCGGCATGTAACAGCATGTTGTAAACAGCCTATGCCACCAAAAACAGCAGCTTGTTGTCTGACTTCTTGTTTTTTGTTGCCCCAATTGAGAGCGTAGCGACATCATTATTTGATTGGAGGCTAATTTTCATTGTGTGGTTTGGATTTTGCTGACACAAAAAAAGGTATTTTGCTGAGAAATTACAAGAAAATTTTAATACAACCGGATTTTTTTAAACATAAAATGATAGAAACTTTACGTTATCCTTTATCCTCATATGTATGTGGCGAAAAGCACACGTTAATTTCATAAAGAAAATTTACAAAATTGTTCAGTGATTTCATTAAATCACAAGCATAAGATTAAAAACGTTTATATTATTACGGATACATGTGTACATACGTTAAATACTTACAATTTATTAAAAAATAATTTCACAATCATTTTATGTCTGAATGGATTTCATCTCTTGAATTAATGCTTAACACATACATAATACAAACAGTCATAGAAAAAAGTTTACATACACCATTAATTTTTATTTTTTCCGCAGTAATTTCTGTCACATCTTGTCATATTCGTTTTGAGCTTCAAACAACGCTATAACATCTGTTTTAATTTGATAAAAATCAACAAACACTGGTGTAGGTAGACTTTTTTCTTGCACTGTATATATATGTGTATACACATAGTAATTCAAACATTCTTGATTGTAAATGCCTTAATCAATCTGTTTTAATTTGATGAAAAATCAGTATTCACCGGTGTATGTAGACTTTTTTCTTGCACTGTATATATATGTATACATATAATAATTCAAACATTCTTGATTGTAAATGCTTTAATCAATGCTCTAACATCTGTTTTAATTTGATAAGAAATCAACATACACCGGTGTATGTAGACTTTTTTCTTGGACTGTATATATATGTGTATACACATGAATGAGAAAAATAATTCTACAATATCTGTAAACAAACAACAATTACCAATGAGGTCACGTATTGTTTGTACTCTTCTTATAACTGTTTCATTACATACACATACCGAGAAGCCGTCACTGAAAGACATCGAAAAAGAAGGAAGAAAAAAATGCGGAAAAATTAGTACAAACCACCGAAGAAAATATTCGAAAGCACAAGCAACAGAATAAAATGAAAAAGACATGAACGTAATGAACGAAACTTTCTAACGACCATTGAGTAAACGGTTTGTGGTCGCTTGATGTTGCAATTTAATTCATGCCACACAAAAATACAACAACTAAAAATCAGTTTAATGACCTGACCCCCCACACCCCTTATATTGTATGTTGGATTATTGGTAGTCGAGTAGTAATTAAGATGACTTAAAATTTGTACGAATACTTAATTTGAACTTAAAAAGAGCGAAAGTTCAACTTACAAACGTACATAATTGGTCCTTCAGTCAGGATTACAACCTAGCTTCCTACACCATTGATTGTTGTTTGAGTTAATTTTCATACGTTAGGGGGCGTGGCCCCTACAGTTTAAACTCTACTTTGAATGACAGATTTTTTAGAGAAACTTTTTCATGGCAATTTTATTTGCTTTCAGAGTTTTTGCCAGAAATTTGCTGAGAGTTAGTCGCCGAAGAAATATTTTTTCATACGTATTTCGTTTTGTTGAAGATGTCTGATCTGGGTTTTTAACCGTAGCCTCACGTCTAGTAAGTCAACACATTAGCTGCTAGACTAAGACTACTTCTTATTTCAAGAATTTTATGAAATCGGCCAATAAAACCTTTCACAACAGCGAGACCACTACACGACTTGGTAAGTAAGTATGGAAATTATTTTAAAAATCAATTGACTTGCAATTTATCTTAAAAAGTCTTCCGTATCTCTTTAGTCTTTGAATAGCTCTCCTTTCAAGACTCCAAACACGTTATACCTATTCCTTGATCAAACCTAATTTCAAGTAGTTTGAACACAATATCAATTATCCCAGGTAGCTTCCAATAATTTTTAAGCGATATTTTAAGGGCGGCTCGTCTGGTCATAAATCGGTATGACCATTCGAAACTCTATTCGAAATCCAAAACAAAAAGTCTTTGTAACTCGTAAATATTTTTTGCAATTAAAATAGACTCCCTAAGTTCTTCTGGCAACATTTTAAGTTTTTAAATAAATCGGAGCGATGTTTTAAAGCAAAATCCGATAAAGACTATGAGCAGAAATGTACCCATCACACTATATTGTCCTGTAATTTGTTTTCCCCCGAGAGACATCATTTTAAAGTCTTAAGTCACTTTAGTAGAAGTCGCCGTAGTCTAAGTAGGTAGTGTGTTGGCTTATTAGACGTACACCATGGTTCAGACCCCAGGTCAGACATCAAGACGAAAATATGAAAAAATATTTCTTCTGCGACTTCCTCTCAGCAGATTTCTGGCAAAAACTCTGAGAATAAAATAAAATTGTCATGAAAACTTTCTCAAAAATCTGTCGTTTTTTTGTACAATGGGTCAATCTGACCTCCGGGTACTGTACCTGTCTTGACTGACAGGTACACGTCCTCTAACCTAATCTGTCGTTCGAACTGTAGGTCCCGCCACTCATATATAAAATTAACACACACTACATCAATGGTGTAGGAAGCTAGGTTGTAATCCTGACTGGAGGGTTGTAATGACCAATTATGTATGTATGTATGCATGTATGTAATTTGTTTTCTCTTTTGGGAAACTTCGAGGTACTCAGAAGTGTCCACAAGATGTCACATTCCATATTCGCTGAAAGATTACTTAGCTGTGCCCTGACCCCACAGGACTCTTGCAAAATCGTTCAGAAATTCCTTTCCCTCGAAAGAATAATAAATTGATAGATCCTTGAGATCTTTACTGAGTTTCAGCTCCATTTTTCGTTCCTATTTCATATAAATTTTCTTAATATTTTCTAACAAACCCGAATTCATTTAATCGATTACTGTCCACAATCACAAACGTCATTTATTACATCACTACTTAGGTATTTGTCCGCTTCAGTGCAGTGTAGAGAGAAAAATGTTGGAATAACAAAAAAAAAAAATTCATTTTTATGAGCATCAAACGAAATTAACATGAATAATTAATGGCTGGTAAAACTTTAGATACTCGCAAGATTATTATGGTTGGATGGCTTGAAATGGCAGCGCTACTAAAATAAATGGCCACAATGGCAAACGAAATGAAACAAAATCTCATTGCAATTGTTGTATTGTAGGTCCTGATTGTAGTTTCTCTCTCACTCTCACTCTCCTTACCTTACATTACGTTACAATCCTTTCTTGATGTCCTTTTCTTTTTGCTTTTTTTCTTCAATTGTTAATGTGGCAACAACAATAACAAAAACTGGCTAAAACCATAAAAAAGATTAAAATGAAAATGTTTAAAAGAACATGACCAGGAAAACAACAATGAAATGGTGGTACAAATAAAGCCAGTAATGTTATCAATGGAACCAGACAAACCCTGGTTACAGCCCACGAAAATAAAGTCTTTATTTTAATGGCCTAAACTAAGCATATTGCAATCTTTAATCAATGTTTTGAAACATAGTCAGGAATGTTTTGGCAAATAATAGCTGCAGTCAGGGTTAGTAATAACTGAGATGAGAATAGAAACTCATGCGAGCGAACAGCACTGATAGTCCAGGTATAAGGCATTCTAATCAAATGTTCAGGCGTTCAAAGTATTTTTTTTTTATAATTACGATTAAAAGTTAATAAACTTCTGCAATTCGCCGTAGTCTAGTAGGTAGTGTGTTGGCTTATTAGACGCAAAGCCAGGGTTCGAGCCCAAAATCTCTGAGAGTAAATAAAATTGCCATGAAAAAGTTTCTCAAAAATCTGTCGTTCGGAAATCTGTAGATCCTACCACTCTTGTATGAAGTTAATACACACAACATAAGTGTTGTGAGAAACTAGGACGTCAATTCGACTTCCGGGTACTGTACTTGTATTAATTGACAAGTACACGTCCTCTAACCTAACCTAACCTAATAAGCCTGTGACCTTATGTTGAGGCATATACCGACCATATGAATAACTTTTGCTTCGCAAATTAGGTCAACTTTTTTGTGGAAGAATAAAACTCAGTCAGCTGGAATTTTGTTAACACTATGCCGAATAGATTTTCATAGATTGTCTTATGTCTAGGCTACGGAAACATTATCATTCTAGAACCTGTTACCAATTGACTGCTTATCTGTAAATTTTTTTAATGAGACTACACACTAAAGCAAAAATAATAAACAAATATATGTGCGAAGATAAATTCGAATTTAAAACCAAAGACGCAAACCCACAAATTTAGCAGCGCCACTTTTTGCCTTGAACTGGTCAAAATTTGTTATTAACAGAACACTGTTAATTGTTTAACAGTGGCAATAAGTAGATTAGTCTTCTATTTTGCAATTGCAGACTATTTTCATAAAATGTCATTCTCATTATGATCATTATTATTTGTGAATAATAATGTTTGAAATGTATGGAATGATTGGTGGGGGTGAAGGGGGTAATTTATTCAAATTCCAAAATTATTTTAACTATCCCACTACCCCAGTTTGAAAGAAGACCCTCTCGGCTACCATTTGCCTATAGTCGGGTAGGTGTACTATTTCTTATATGTTCCAAAATAGCCACTGATCTTCTAGAGAAATATTGCTATTTTCAAAGCCAATTTTCTTAATACCATATCACTTTATATATGACTATGTTGCTTCTTCCTTCCTTTGAATATGGTATGATACTCATAGACCTAGAATATATTCTAAAATTAGCACCTAAGCAAATGGGCTTGTTCAAATCGATACTGTTAAACAGCTTACAGCTTTATTCTGTTAAGAGAATATTTTGCTCTGTTAACATCAACTGTGGCGCTAGTTAAATTTATGGTTTGCGTCTTGGCTTTTCAAATTCGAACTTAACTTCACACACATTTAATTTTTGTAGCGACACTATTTATCAAAATGCTGATTCTATTAAGAGGCCTTGGGGCCGTCCTTGGCATATAGTATGGTACTCATAGACCTAGTGCATGTCCTAAAATTAGTTAAGTTAACAAGTTAACTTGTTTATACGGATACTGTTAAACAGATAACAGTGCTATGTTAAGGGCAAATTTTGTACTGTTAAGAGAAAATTGTGCTATGTTAACGCCACTTGTGGCGTTTCTAAAATTTATGGATTGCGTCTTGGATTATCAAATTGGAATTTATCTTCACACACACATTAAGCAAATGGGGTGCTCTGTGGTAGTAATAGGTTTTATTTTTAATGGAACAAGAAGGAATAAATATACATGTAGTTTTAGGTCCGGACAATAGAAGTATAGCCTGCTGTCCTCCGGATGTAACACGTTTCCTTTCCAATTTCGCAAAGCAGATTGCCTGACAACGATTGCGTTCTTCACACGGTCGATCCAATTGATAGTAAGGCTTCAATTTAAATGGTTGGTCTTTGGAGGGCAGCTTTGTTGTTATACATACATACACACATAATTGGTTATTACAACTCTTTAGTTAGGATTACAACCTAGTTTCTCATGCTACTTATGTCGTGTGCGTTAATTTTATACAAGAGTGGCGGAACCTAAAGTTTAAAATTGACTCCGAACGGTAGATTTTTGAGATGTACTTGAGATTTTGAGATGAGAGAAAGTCGCCGAAGAGATATTTCTTCGTATTTCATTTTGGTGGAGATCTCCGATCTGGGGTTTGAACCAAGGCCTCATGTCTAATAAGCCAACACTTTAACTACTAAACTACGGCGACTTCAATGACTCATATGCTGTTACCCACACAGCAAAACCATAAGCGCGATTCTTTCGGAATTTAAAATTCCTTTCTTTTTTAAACGAGCATGTTTTTTCCTTTTTATGCCATGCCTTAATGAACACTTGACCCATACGAACAGTAGCTTGAAACCTTTTGATATTTACTTTCGTGTTTTAATAAAAATCTTTTCTTTTTTCTTTAAAATTAACTTTGTTTTCTTAGGCAATTTAATGAATATTTAAGAAAAATTTCCCTTTACACTTTGTCATAAAAGCAAATGATGCAGAAGATATACGCTGTAGAGCATACTTATAGCAATGAAGGGTTGTTTTGTTGTCGCCTTAAAGTGCCAATAAAGATTAAAAAGCTTTGCAAAGCAGAGCATATTTTAACTAAAAGCCTGCATATTTAAATTTTTTATAACATTTTAATGCTTTCGTAAATTTAATATTCAACAGCATTGGCTGATGACAGCATGAAGACGTTATTTAACGCCTACACTTGGCTTTGATTTTCCATGGAAAATCAAATCATTTGTTGCTTTAATGAAATTGTTGCCGTCGTTCTTGGCTTTTTTCCATTGCATAATTATTCCATAATCTTAAGGTGAAATAGTAGACAATTTCAATGCCACTTAAAATACTGGCACCCAAGAATAGGCCCAATATGCCACCAATGGTAACCACAACATCCAAACGTGTGCGCAATGCCTGACGCCTATAACGTTCTGTTGCAAATTCTGGCATTGTTACAGAGATTGTTAGATACGGATTAGATTTATTAATTCTGCAGAGAAAAAAGAAAAAACAGAAAACAAGAGAAAAGAGTAAAGAGAATGAAAACGAAAACATGAAAAAGGAATTGCATAAGTAGAAGATTTATAATGTTAATTAGGATGTTGGCAGATGCCATTGTACTTACTTTTCCTGATGATCGAATACCACTTTGAAATCATTTTCTGTGCACGAGGGCAAACACTTGCAGGTATATTTACTATTGGCCCAGGGTAATAAATTCCGGCCGTCTGGCCTCACCAAAATCAATTTCTCTAGACAAAGGAAGCCCTCTAAATCACAATCCGGATACCGGTGATTGGGCTCAGGCATAATGGAGAACACCGAGCAGTTGCATTCACGCATTTGGTGTACACGCAAGCAGTCCACAAAACAAGTGCTAAAACTATAGGCCTTGTACGACGTATCCGGCAGGAGTTCATCGGGAAAACGACACTGGCGAAATTCCGGTGCAATTTCTCGAACATCGGGGTCATTAATCATGTCCTGCATGAACACTTGAAATGTCTTATCCTGGCCAGGCTTGTTGGCTTCGATTTTATTGCCCGGCAAAGCATCATGTGGCACATCTTCGGCACTCATTATGGACACCTAAAAATGGAACACAAGTTTTAAATTTCTTTCTTATTTTCTCTGTAAAAAATTTGTTTTTTTTTTTAAATAATTTACTTGTGTTGGTTTTTTGGTAACAATTTTCAATTTGGCCGTATCTGTCATGGGATCAATTTCATTATTAAACCATGTTGTACTGCCTCTGCAACAAGGAATTTTTTTTTATATTTTAAATAAAAAAAGCAACAACAACAACAATATACACAATATAAACTGACCTTTTATTATTCAATAAGGAATTGAACATAAAACAATTGCCATGCGGTGTTATCAATGGCAAAAAATACTTGCAACAATCAAAAGGTTTCAAGGAGAACTCACAATATTGAAAGAAATCACTGCAGTTGGTTTTAAACTGTCTTCCAAAAATGAATATAAAATGAATGGAATTTAAATTTCATTTTTACATACCCGGTGATATAAATCTCTAAAATTTTTATTCGGACATTCAGTACAGCAATGGCTTTGACACCAGGACTTCATATTACCCTCACGATAAATATATGGATACACAAGGAAACTTATGAAATTTTCAATATCATAACTGTAATCCTTAGCATCGGGACCATCTAATCTGTGTGTGTGTGAGACATCAGTGAAATTAAAATTTAAATCGTTTCAAGGATACTCACTCTTCCACAAACTCAATCAAATTGGGTAGGGCCTCATACTTATTGTACAAATCACATGCCGCTACAGTGGGAAAGAAAACTTTCTGAGTCGAAGGTAAACTCTCATAAACAATGCTAACGGCACGACTATCAAAATCACGCTGATACTGGCTAATTAGCAGATACGAACCAAAAGTTGAAATTACAACGCAAGCAAACCAGAACAAGCGCTCAATCCAATGAAGACTGAAAAATATCAGAATCACAGAATTTTCTGCTTACAAGAACCGTTATTAACTTACTTGGGATTGGCAATATAACTAAAGCCCGCCAAGGTACAGTTGGCACAATAATCCTTTAAGTAGGCAACAAATTTTCTTTCCGGTTTCATGTTGATGAGTTCGTTGCTGCTTGGTTATCTGGTCAATGAATTAAAATGGTTGTCAAATATGTTCATAAATAAGAATGAATAATTATTTACTATAGTCCAGGTGTTATAACACACACACACACTCGCATAAACACACACTTAGAGTGAGAGGGCGATAGCAAAAGTACAGGCGATTTAATTGCAAATGCCCACATGAACACACAAACTACGCTTGTATAGGCTTGTTTAGTGGTAATGGAGGGCTAGCATTATGGCTTACGGTTAAATTTGTGCATGTGCGAGTGGTTGAAAGTGGGTGTTAAGTGTAGAGAGTGTTTATAAGCTTAATTACCAGCAATGTCTGAAATTGTTTACTTCCTTTCAATGTAGTTGTTGCTGTTTTGTTTTGTGCCTTTAAAAACTTAATTTTTACTGAAAAACACAACTTGAGTACTTGAGCACATGAACAACAACTTTACTAAGCAAAAGAATTTTTGAGGAGCAGCAACTAAACTCCAATAGAGTTTCAAAAGAACAACAATTAACTAATGACTCCATTTCATTTAGTTTTATTCCATTTATTTCAATTCTTTCATACTTTTTTTTCTACACTCTCTTTGTCAAAGTTACCACATCACATCACACCACACACAACATTTTACACTAAAACACATGAGCTTAGAGTAAAATATTTTAATTTAATTTTTAATATTGGTGAGGTAAAGAAGTTCTTTCCGTTAGTTAAGGGCATGAAACGTTCTGAAATTCTTGAGAATGCTTACCTAACGCATCTGCCATTGGAATATAATCACTGACACTGATACTGATTCTGGCAAAAACTCTGAGAGTAAATAAAACTGCCATGAAAAGTTTCTGAAACATCTTTACTTCAAAGTCGACTTAAAACTGTAGGTCGCGCCACACATGTATAAAATTAACGCACACAACATAAGTGGTGTGAGAAACTATGTCGTAATTCTGGCTGAAGGGTTGTAATGACCAATTATGTATGTATGTATGTCAAGCACTTAATTTTTTTTTAAACATGAGCTTAGAAGCAACGCAGTCTTTATGTTGTCAAGCATTTGAGTTCACCGACTTTACTAGAAGTGATAGCAGTGGTGCAAACCTGATTAATGTGCTGATAGAAATACAATTGCGATTTAGTTTTGTAATTACGCAATGGTGACTAAGTGGTACGTATCAGTTTGCATGCTTGGGATAACCTCATCGCTTGCCACTTGTAACAATGTCAAGTGTTTTTAAAAAAATTGAAATTTGGAAAAATGCTACGAGGAGATGTCGAGGAGCTGAAAGCTTTTTAGATCAACTGGCCGATTGACGTTTAGGTTTAGGTCTGAGTGGTAGCTCTGATTTCACAAAGCTCACTTGAGCACGCATAGCGGCCCGTTGTAATGCCACGGGTGAACGCAGTCCCTGTACTGACCAAGTTCCACCAAAATCAGGGGAATATGTATATGTCCTTAATTTTGACCAAGGGGTGCTATGGATGTTGATATTTCTTTTAACATTGCAGCGAATTTCATATACTAATGTGTGCGATGAACGCTCTGAAGGTGTATTGACTGTGGGCGTTATAGAAATTTCGAGAGATGTTTCTCATTTAAAATATTGTGGTGATGGTTGGCCATTACAAGTGGACATCCTTATGATAACAAGAGAACGATGACATTATTTAACTGGTGAAAAGAAAATGGATTTACTTTGTTTCTTTCTGCTCTGACGACCATTTGTTGCAACCTGTTTAAGTCGCACCATAAAACAGTTTAAAGCGTGAAGAGATTCTTCTCAATTTTATGTTTCTATTGGAGCTTTGAATGTCTTCTGCGAAATTCTCTGACATAACTTGCAACACACATTTCTTTCTGAGGCATGCATTTCATACACAACATGTTTCATGCGATGTGAAGAACATTTTACACTGGTGCATATTGTTCTATCAATCTTGCGTATAATCATTCTCTCAGACGCCGTAAATACTTGCTTCATGTGCTGGTGCAAGCAACTACGACGCTTCGTCATCATAGAATTGAATTTCCAATATAGGCTTCTGGATGCTTTGCTTTCAATTCTTTTCAGAATGATGTTATTTCGATTTATCCACACTATTTATAGTGTCTCGATAATCTAAAAATATTAAATGTGTGTGAATGGTTAGGTTAGGTTAGAGCTCGTGTACTTGTCAATTAAGACAAGTACATTACCCGGAGGTCGATTTAACCCATTGTAAAAGGTCCTAGTTTCTCACAACACTTATGTTGTGTGTGTTAATTTTATACATGAGTGGTGGGACTTACAGTTTAAAGTCGACTCCGAACGACAGATTTGTTTGAGAAACTTTTTCATAGCAATTTTATATGCTCTCAGAGTTTTTGCCAGAAATCTGCTGAGAGGAAGTCGCCGAAGAAATACTTTTTGTATTTTGTTTTGATGTCTGGCCTGGTGCTCGAACCCTGGCTTTACGTCTAATAAGCCAACACACTACCTGCTAGACTTCAAATGTGTGTGAAGATAAATTCGAATTTGAAAATCCAAAACACAATCCATAAATTTTAGCAGCGCCACATTTGATGTTAACAGAGCAAAATTTTCTCTTAACAGAACAAAATTTGCCCTCAACAGAGCACTGTAAGCTGTTTACCAGCATCCATTTGAACAAGCCCACTTGTTTAAGAGCTAATGTTGTGAAATATTCCAGGTCTATGAGTACCATACTATATGCCAAGGACGGCTCCAAGGCGTCTTAATAGAATCAGCATTTTGATAAATAGTGTCGCTACAAAAATTTAATGTGTGTGAAGTTAAGTTCGAATTTGAAAAGCCAAGACGCAAACCATAAATTTACCAGGCGCCACAATTGATGTTAACAGAGCAAAATTTTCTATTAACAGAATAAAATTTGCCTTAACAGAGCACTGTAAGCTGTTTAACAGTATCGATTTGAACAAGCCCATTTGCTTAGGAGCTAATTTTAGAATATATTCTAGGTCTATGAGTATCATACCATATTCAAAGGAAGGGTCCACGGCCTCTTAATATAATCAGCAACATAGTCACGTATGTATAAAGTGATATGGTATTGAGAAAATTGGCTCTGAAAATATAAATTTTTTGCTTGAAAATTCTCTAGAAGATCAGTGGCCATTTTGTAATATATAAGGAATAGTACACTATATGCAAATGGTAGTTCAGAGGGTCCTCTTTCAAACTGTGGTAGTGGGATAGCTGGTATAATGTTGGGATTTGAGGAAATTCAATCCATATTCCACCAACCATCTCATACATTCACATTTATGAATAATAATGATCATAATGAGAATAAAATTTTATGTCAATAGTCTGCAATAAATGCAAATTAGAAGACTAATCTACTTATTGCCACTGTCAAACAATTAACAGTGCTCTGTTAATAGCATATTTTGCTCTGTTAAAAGCAAAAAGTGGCACTGCTGGGTTTGCATCTTTGGTTTTTAAATTTGAATTTATCTTCACACATATAAAAATTAAAGTCCTTTTTTACTTACCCAATGAACGGATTTAAGGGGAAAATGAGCTACAATTGGTACAAAACTTGAACAAAAAATATGAAAATTTTTTTTGAAAAATTTAAGATAAGGTTGGGGTTTTATTTAATATTTTTTTTTTGTAAAAAAAATTTATTTTTTATTATTTCCCTTTAACTCTGCTTTGCAGCATTGTGGCCCTATTTCTCTTTAATATTCCCCTATAAAAAAATTTTTATACATGAAATGTTTAAAGCATTTAACAAGTTGTAGGTTCGAGTACCCAGCAACTTATATTCATTTGTTTAATTATTGTTATGCCTTAATCAAGGAGTAGGTAATACACCGGGGTGGGCTGTGTTAAAAGTTATACACAATAACTACGGCAACAATAACAACAACAACATTTTTAGTACTATAATCTAATGCAATTATGCAATTAAATCTAAAGAAAAAACAATTGCAACAAAAACAAAAACAGAAACACATTATATTGTTTATAATGGCAAATTGTTTTCATTCTACTCAATGTGAGTGTGAGTGTATGCGTGTGTACATGAATGTGATGTATGAGTTTGTGGCGTAAATACGTACGTATGTATGTATACATATGACAAACGTACTAACACAATATATGCCACATGAAATTATTAGCAGTGTTTGATGTTATAGTTTAATTTAAAATAACGAGGGTAGATTATCAAATTAAGCAGGACCTTATTTAAGAAAACGTAGATTTTCATTTTCAAGGCATTAGAGCATTAAATGAAGTATATTAGAGAGAATGTGAAGCCAACAAGTGCATTTCCTTCGCCAAATTAATTAAATAAGACATTAATAAACGTAAATTGCAATATAAACTGTAATTAAAACCCGAATTATTCAGCGAATTATGGCGACAACTGGAAGACCCATTTAAACATTTCATAGTCCATTTGCATACATACATACATACACTCAGCCACAAAAGTATACATACGGTTAACAAATTTCAGAAATTTTTTAACTGATCCATTTTCGGTGAAAATCTTTATAATTGTCTGACATCTGTCTTCGATTTTAAGACACAGGCCCACAAAAGTTAACAAATTTAAAAAATTTTCAACGAAAACGGATTGTTTAAAAAATTTCTGAAATTTGGTAACCGTATGTATACTTTTGTGGGCCTGCACAGGCCTGCACACTCCCACAAAAGTTAACAAATTTCAGAAATTTTTTAATCAATCCGTTTTCGTTGAAAATCTTTATAATTGTCTGACAACTTTTCCCGATTTTAAGACGGTCTTTTGCATTGGTTTAGAAATTTGTGAAATTTGTTAATCGAATGTATACTTTTGTGGGCCAGTGCAGGGCAACAATTCAGTTCAATTTCAGAAATTTTTTAACCAATGCAAAAGACCGTCTTAACATCAAGGAAACTATAAAGATTTTCAACGAAAACGGATTAGTTAAAAATTTCTGAAATTTGTTAACCGTATGTATACTTTAGTAACTGTGTGTACATAATTGGCCATTACAACCCTTCAGTCTGGATTACGGCCTAGCTTCTCACACCAATTATGGTATGTGTGTTAATTTTATACATGAAAAGCGGGACCTATAGTTTAAACTCAACTCCGAACGACAGATTTTTGAGAAACTTTTCATGGCAATTTTATTTACTCCCACAGAGTTTATACGAGAAATCTGCTGAGAGTTTTTTCAGTTTCGTTTTGTACAAGATGACTGACCTGGGATTTGAACCGTGGCCTCATGTCTATTAAGCCAACACTCTACCTACTACAATACTGTAACTTTTACTCCTTCTCGTAACTCCTTAATACGATTGCTTAATAATGAGGTCCTTAATGTTAAGTTTACGCATAAATAGGCAACACTAACTCTAGTGCTTAATTAAATCAACACTTATCACACAACTCTAGATACGGATTATTTGTTGATCATACAATCCCCATCTCCAAAAAGTGTTTGACTTCATATACAGAAATTGTTGGAGCTCCCTTACTATTTAGTAAAAAATTACGATTGAAATTTGGCATGCAAATCAATTATAGTCGCCGTAGTCTAGTAGGTAGTGTGTAAGGCCACGGTTCAAACCCCAGGTCAGACATCAAAACGAAAATATGAAAAAAATATTTCTTCTGCGACTGCCACTCAGCAGATTTCTGACAAAAACTGTGAAAATAAATAAAATTTGCCATGGAAAGTTTCTTAAAAAATCTGTCGTTTGGAGCTGACTTTAAATAGTAGGTCCCTTTACTTATAACTAAAATTACCACACACATCATTGGTGGTGTGCGAAGCTAGGTCGTAATCCAGACTGAAGGGTTATAATGGTTAATTATGTATGAAGCGGTCTTAAGAGTCTCTTCATTGCTTGGCCTTTTGAAACATACGTCGTATATGTTCTTGTTTTATTTGTTAGTTAATACGCTGTCTATGTGTATAAAACATGTACAACCACTCGAAAACAATTAGAAACTCATTGAAAATTAATTTTTTGTTGACATTTTCCAAGTGCAACAAATATCTCTTCCCCTCACTCTCACTCTCTTTCTCTCTCTCTCTCTCTCTACTCTGTCTATCCGTGGCACATGGTATATCCAACATTCAAAGTATTATGAATTGAAAGTGTTTGCATGTTTAAAAGGTTGCAACATCTGTTTAAGCAGGTGTTTGTATACGTACAAATGCATGTACACGAGTGTATGTGCATATGTTAAGGCTAAGCTCATTAAAACATTTTACATTTAAACACACAATCTCACACACCAACATCATCATCGTCATCATCATCATTCATTTTGTACATCGTTCAAGTTCATACATCATGCATTAAATCAGTGCCAGTTAATGTAATATTTGTGTTCGTTTACTGCAACTCACACACACATCGGCAAGGATTGCAATTGCTTTTGAAATGAAATAAAATATTCCCAAAAAGGGAGAAATACCATATGCAACGCTAATATTGCTGCTGCCACACTTGAGGACGGGAACAACATGTCATTAGTAAAGGGTGCCGCATGGCGCTGGTTTAATAATGCAAAATTTTGTTTTACGAATTACTAACACGTATGCTTACTGTGGCATGCGATTGCATACATACACACTTACAACATCAACTAATCCACCAGCGTTACAACAGTTTCATTTGTTTTAGTTTTGCACCTGCTACCTGTCTGTCAAGTTACCTCATCAGATTGCCACTAATATTATAACATCGGCTTAAATCCAGTAGCTTAGTGGCAAAGTAACCTTTTTACGCATCACAAATACTCCAACACATTATAGTGAATCATTTCATTATAAAACGTATTGGGCTGCTGCATGAAAAAACGTTGCAAAAAGTTGACTTAAAATGACACACCATTTTTAACCACATCATGTGACAGTGTGGCTTTAATTTTGTTTTTATTCCCTTTCATCTTCTCTGCACTAGCAACTAAATAGGGGGTTCTCTAAATCATATTGCGGACAGACCTTTTGCAGGAAGTTGCCATATGTCTGCAACATGATGGCATCACCAGAAATGGAAGCATGTCAACGACAAAATGCAGACTAATCCCATAAATTAGATTTTTTCCCCCATTGTGTGCATGTATGTATGTATGTCTGTATTTGTGCAATAATTTTATTTGCAAATTTTGAAAACGGAGATCTTAAAATGGTTTCCCCCCTGGAAAAGTAACGAATTTTTAATGAAAAGAAAAAGTGAAATAAAAAAAAAGAAAGAAAAAGAAATGAAAACTTCAAAAAAGAAGGATAATCTCTTAGTGGCTGCAAACATTGTCGGGAATAACATCACTCGGCAAACACATCTAAACTTTTTGTAAATACACAGCCAAACTTTGTGAGCAGCATAACAAATGCGTACAGAATAAAAGTATTCATTTGAGAATGCACTATGGCTGGGTAATCTCTACAAAGATATCAAAAATTTTTTTGTATTTAATTTAAATTACCAAAGTTGTGGAACGTACACAGCTTTCTTGACAGATCTTGAATTCGTTTCAGTGGCTATAAAGTTGTTAGGATTTGACAATGGAATAAACATATGAAATATTCGACGCTAATCCAGATTTGAAATGCATAGGGTGGGTGGTTTCAAAGTTTATATTTAAAAATGCAATGTAAACAAAATTAAATTTTGCCAAGTTTAGTTCTTGTGTTGTGAATTACAATTGTTTCGATTAGAAGTGGAATATTATTTCATTCACATGGCTGCTGCGGCTGGCCTCACAGTATCTCTTCATGCACTTTCTCGTGTGCATGGGATCATATCTTGGCCTTCAACTGCTCAATTATTTCTGGTTTGTCGGCATAAGTCGCCGTAGTCTAGTAAGTAGTGTGTCGGCTTATTGGATGTAAAGCCACGGTTCAAACCCCAAGTCAGACATCAAAACGAAAATATGAAAAAATATTTCCTCCGGCGTCTACCTCTCTGCAGATTTCTGGCAAAAACCCTGAGAGTTAATAAAAATTGCCATGAAAAGGTTCTCAAAAAAGTAACGTTCGTAGACGACTTTAAATTGTAGGTCCCGACACTCATGTATAAAATTAACACACTCAACATGAGTGGTGTGAGAAGCTAGGTCGTAATCCTGACTGAAGGGTTGTAATGAGCAATTATGTATGTATGTATGTCATATGGCACCCGCAGGGGCTTGCCTCACAGTACCTCATTCGATCGGACCAATTTTTGTGCACTTTTTTGAGAGTATTAGGGTCGTATCCCGACAATGGCATTACGAATGTTGGCCTTCAAATGCTCAATTGTCTCTGGTTTGTCGGCATAACACTTTTCTTTAACGGTGCCCCACTGAAAATAGTCCATCCATCACCATTTCTGTTAATTAAACGGCCATCAAACGTATGACGCAATAAATCGATTGTGGCATGAGATGTGTGGCAAGTTGCAACAGCCTGTTGAAACCAGACATCGTTCACATTAATACAATGAAGAGCGGGTATAAAAACATCGGTTATTAATGATGCGTTAGGTGTCTCCGGCCCCGATTATGGTTTATAACACATTTATTACTTTCTTGATATGGTTTACAACATCTAGATACTGTGTTTGTCACATGGTTGTTCTTCAATGTTAGTATACTTTCCTTTAAAATACATCTCTGAGTGTATAAAACTGTCAATTGAAAACAAAAGTTATTACATTAAAAAAAAGTTAAGCGCATAGTGTTTAAAAAAGTTAAAATATAAATAATGGATATTCTTTGATGATGATGAGGGTACCAAGAAAGCGCACATGAAATTCGGGACAGTTTCACCCTTTGGAATTACCAGATACTGAGTACGTAAAATTATTTAATTATAAAATTCAGTATTGTTTATGGCATTTCTTCCCTTTTTATAAATACAGATATATCTACATATGTATGTATGTATGCATTTTATGTGTTAATTTGACGCAGGATATTACGGACAGACCTTTTGCAGGAAGTTGCATTATGTCTGCAGCATGATGGCATCACCAGAAATGGAAACATGCTGCCTATTAGACTACGGCGACTACACTGAAAGTGGCTTACCCGTGTGTATATTGGTTTTGTGAAAACTATTTGTGGAGTTTCTCGTCTAAGCTATCTTACTTACACACTTAATCGATCATTACAACCCTTCCGTTAGGATTACGACCTAGTTTCTCACACCTCTTACGTTAAGTGTGTTAATTTTCATACATGAGTGGTGGGAACTATAGTTTAAAGTCGGCTTTTTGACAAACTTTTCATGGCAGTTTTATTTACGCTCACAGTTTTTGCCAGAAATCTGCAACTAAGCTATTCGCATTGTCAATATTGCTATGATTCACCGCTTATGAGACGATGGGATACTTTCCGGCAGTCCAGTATGTTTATGTTGTATTCATTCTTATCGGATATGAATCTCATAATAGAGATGATGTAACTATATTGCACACATTTGAATCATTATACTCCCAGTATGAAAACCGATTCATATCTAATAATGCCCATAGGCCCTGATCTCTGTTTAGCCATTCCCACAACATACATTGCTGGGTGCAGAAAATTACATTGCCCTGGTAAGGGCCTTACCCACATAAACATGCAAGCTAAAGTGATTGACCAGAGTTTACACATACATACATACATAATTGGTTATTACAACCCTTCAGACAGGATTACGACCTAGTTTCACACACCCCTTATATTGTGTGTATTCATTTTTATACATGAGCGGTGGCAACTACAGTTTAAAGTCGACTCCGAAAAAAAGATTTTTCAGAAACATTATCATGGCAATTTTTATTAACTCTCAGGGTTTTTGCTTGAAATCTGCTGAGAGGAAGTCGCCGAAGAAATATTTTTTTTCATGTTTTATTTTGTTGGAAATGTATAACCTTGGGTTTGAACCGTGGCCTCACGTCTAATAAGCCAACACACTGCCTACTAGACAACGGCGACTTCGACCAGAGTTTTTTTATGTCCATTTTCAACTCTAATGTTGCAAACATCGAACCCATTGTGCAGAAGTTACTTCAGTAGTATTGCAAGGATAATATCAATGCGAGGGCATTCATAATAATAACAGCAACAACAACAAGCGAACAATACTACAATATTTAAAAGCAAAAAACATAAAAAAGAATTGAAACGAAAGTTTATTTCTGTTATTATTGTTGTTGCTAATGTCATCTTTAGTTATAAAAACAAATATAAAAAACTACAAAAACAAAAAACTATGAAAAGAAACAAAGTTTATGCTTTTAACTTGACTTACCATTCACAAACACACAAACTTTACACACCGATTGGAGGAAAACTAAGCGCAGAAAATTGTTGAAAACCAAAAAACTTAGCGACTGTAATACATAGAAGAGTTGGTCGTTCTGGAAAAGTTCTGTTCGTTTGGGTTTTGTTTTGTTTTTTTTCATTCTTTCGTTCAGTGGATGAAGGAAAATTATAACGAGTTTGTGTGGCAGAAATCATTTATCAAGATTAAAGCGGAATTCATGCTCAGCTGTCAGGAACCACATTAAGTCATTTTTTGGGAGCCCCTCATGACACATATTTGCCATGTTGTCAACTTTGTTGATGCCACTACCACTCTAGCAGAGCCACCACCACCAATGCCGCCACGTCTATGAACGAATTAAAAAAGAAAAAAATGAAAATTTCGCTAATGTTGCGATGAACTTCTTAATGTTTAAAATGGTGATGCTTTCTCTCGCTCTCTCTCTGTCTGTCTCTCTGTGTGTCTAAGAGCATTTCTATAAATTAGTTTTGAAAAGAAAAAGAAAAACTATTTTTTTTTCTTTTTTGAAGGAATAAAGCACAGTCGAATATTTTTAAGAGAAACAGCAATAATGTTAACGAATGTTTCATGTTCCTGTTTTTAGACATCAGTCCACATTACAAAAATACAAATTCAGATTCATTTGAACACATTGAGTTTTATAGCGGAGTTGTCAAGTGTATAAATGTATGCGGTGAGCGATGACTCGACTGCTGGTTGCTGACAATGTATGTCACTGTGCCAGCTTCTTTAACTCTGTCTCCTTTAGACATACGTACACCTACAGCTCTCTCCGTTTTGTCGCTTGCCTTCCTGCTTTGGCTTCCTCTTGCGAGTTGTGTCATGTTTTTTGTCCCGGCACATTCTTTTGACATTTTGTACGTATGATAAATCCTTAAAGATTCAAACTGTTTCCAAGTAGTTATAATTAAAATCTCCATCCATCTGTTTCTTCAAATACAGCAAAACAGAAATCAAAAAAAAAAATACGTACGAAAATAAATTCATTCATTCGCTTTTACAAAAAGAATGCAAAATTCCATGAGTATCGCTGGCAAACCGTGCAAAAATTCTTTTACGCTTAAGCCACGTATACAGACTCATAGAAAGAGTGTGTGTGTGTATGTGTATGTGTGTCGGTCTCATTCCATTTCAATGTTACAGCGATTCTCTAAAGGATTGCTGAACGTTTGCAAACGGCAACGAGCAAAACATGAAACGTTGGAAAGAGAGAGAGCGTGCAGATGTTGGCAACAACTGGTGAAAGAAAAAAATGCTTAAATTGTTATTAAAAAGGAAAATACGCAGAATGAATTCTATTTGTCTCTGTCTCTTCAAAGAATCACCAACAAAAAAAAGTTAAAAAAAGACGTGAAAAAAGTAGAGCAATTAAGAGGCATTGGTTTGAAATAAAACAATATCTGCTCTACTAATGCGTTTATGTGTTAAAGTCCTTGAGCGTTGTTCTTGTTTCTCTTCTTCTTCTTTTTTTGTTTTATTGAAAAACGAGTCCTTATTATTACATTAAAAAAATGTTCCATTTTAGTTAAATAATTACCACATAAAGTCATCGAATGAAAGATGTTTTCATTTTAAATTCTTTGAATTCGGAGGCAAATAGATTTCCTTACACACAATGGACGTTAATCACAAGCATTGCCCAAATCGTCTCTGAAACTGTTCACTGTTAGAGACTGTTGAATGAGTTCCAACATGATCAGAAGCCATTGATGATTAAAAGTCAATCATTTCAATGGAAGGATCGTAGACGTGGTAGGTCGGTTGAGGTGGTTGGCCATCTAAGAAAAGTTTTTGGATAGACTCACTTAGGCCGCATTGGGCCCATCGTGCTACTATAGTTATCCACTATCCCCTAGTCTCAAAACCATTCGGAGCTCCTAATGAAGCGATTTAGGCTGTCAATGTCAATCCTTGACAGTTCCTCCAGATCATCCATGTAGTAAGTACCCAAGTACTACCTTCTGCTTCGGCAAAGAGCCGGGCATGTAGTGAGGGACAGTCTCCTCTTCTTCCACATCTTCGCAGCTTCTTTGCAGAACTCGTTAGCAAGGTGTCCAAGACCAATGCGCCTCGTATGCGTACCCATAATGCAATGCCCCGTAATTACACCGACCGACAAATGCACTGAGCGCGCCTCTTTGGAGTTTAAGTAGACTCATTGTGCGCCCCTCGTCCAGCCTTGGCCAGATTTTACGAGCCGTTCTACCCGTTCTGCCCGAGGCCGCCCACCAGTAGTTGACGGAATCGACGATCGGAAGGATGCTAAAAAGTTTATCCATTTCAATAAAAAATAAAGATTTCGTATGATCAATAAGTAGAATTACCTGAAAGCTACGAAAACCCTGATGGAATTGCATTTGCATCGCAATAATTCACTCGATCACTTATTGTTACCCATTATGCCACAAATATTATGCTCACCCACTCACTCCTTTTTTCAAAACTCAAAAACTTACGAATGTAGAGAAATTTTCACAGACTTGGAAGATAACAATGCAGTCGTTTAAAGCGGTTAAGGCTATAAAAACAAGAAATATTTTATTATTTATTACGTAATTGGTCATTACAACCCTTTAGTCAGGATAATAAACTATGCTCTCACACCACTCATGTTATGTGTTATTCCTGAGTGGCGTGACCTGCTGCTTAATATCGACCCCGTACGGCAGGTTTGAGAAACTTTTCGTGGCAAGTCGCCGAATGAAATATTTTTTTATTATGTGTGTGAAGATAAATTCGAATTTGAAAAATCCAAGACGCAATCCATAAATTTTAGCAGCGCACCATTTGGCGTTAACAGTGCAAAATTTTCTCTTAACATAACAATATTTGCCCTTAACAGAGCACACTTAGCCTGTTTAACAGTATCCATATAAACAAGTTTACTTGTTTAAGAGCTAATTTTGGGAAATATTCCAGGTCTATGAGTACCATACTATATGCCTCCAAGGCCTCTTGATATAATCAGCATTTTGATAAACATTGCTACAAAAATTAAATGTATGTGAAGTTAAATTCGAATTTGACAAGCCAAGACGCAAACCATAAATTTTGCCAGCTCCACAATTGATGTTAACAGTGCAAACTTTTCTCTTAACAGAACAGAATTTGCCCTCAACAGAGCACTGTTAGCTATTTAACAGTATCCATCTGAACAAGCCCATTTGTTTAGGACTTAATTTTAAGACAAATACTAGGTCTATGAGTACCATACTATATTCAAAAGAAGGTTCCAAGGCCTGTTAATATAATCAGCATATAATCACACATATAAAGTGATGTGGAATTAGGAAAATTGGCTTTGAAACTAACAATGTTTTGCTTGAAAATTCTCTAGAAGATCAATAGTCATTTTGGAACATGTAAGAGATAGTACACCATACAGACTATATGCAAATGGTAGTCCAGAGCGCCCTCTTTCGAACCGTGGTGGTGGTATAGCTGGAATAATTTTTAGAGTTGAGAAAAATTTCTCTCATTCATCCCCACCAACCATCCTTTTCAACACTTTTGTTCACAAAAAATGATGATCACAATGAGAATTAAATTTTATTTCAATAGTCTGCAATAATTGCAAAGTAGAGGACTAATCTTCTTATTGCTACTGTTAAACAGTTAACAGTGCTCTGTTAATAGTATATTTTGCTCTGTTAAAGGCAAAAAGTGGCACTACTCTCAGAGTTTTTGCCAGAGACTGCAGAGTGGAAGTCGCCCAATGCAATGTTTTTTTATATCAATTTGTTTGAGATGTCTGAGTCGAGGGTTGCACCGCGGACTCCTTTCAAACCTACAAATACGGCAATTTTGCTTAATAACGTACCCATCAAGATGGAAGTGGGCTTCATTCGAAGAGATGATTTTTTCATGTTTTTTATCTTTGTTTTGGAAATAAATTTCCAATAAATCCCAACGTTGCTCAAGCGTAAATCGATTCATTACGTTCAGTGGAGATAATATAAGGAATTTAGTGACAGAATATAAATAATATAATATAATATAAATAAATATAAATAAATAAAATAAAATAAATAACGAAATAACCGATGGTTTAAATTTAAATCGATAGATGGTCTACCCGATAGAATTACAGCCCTCTGATTATGAAGCTCTTAAAATCGTTCCGATCTAAACATGAAGGCAATTAAAATTAATTTCTGGAAGTGAACTCTGTGGCCATATTCACTAGAAACAAATCTCTTCAGCAGGTATGCATGCCAACACACTGCCTACTAGACTACTACTCTTATTATTTGAGTTCAATTTAAAAGCATTATGCTGTCACATAGTCTTACATACATAACATAATTTGCTATTACAACTCTTCAGTCAGGATTACGGCCTAGACTTCGTTGTGTGTGTTAATTTTATACATGAGTGGCGGAACCTACAGTTTAAAGTCGACTACCAACGACAGATTTTTCAGAAACTTTTCATGGCAAATTTTTTTACTCTCACAGAGTTTTTGCCAGATATCTGCTGAGAGAAATTCGCCGAAAAAATATTTTTTCATATTTCCTCTTGATGTCTGACCTGTGGTTTGAAGTGTGGCCTTACGTTTACTAAGCCAACACACTACCTACTAGACTACGCGACTTCACATAGTTTTACCATTTTCTAATCTTCATCTTCGTTATCTTTTTTTTTGTTGTCTTGTTTTAGTTTCATTAAACAACATTTTTTTCAGCGAAGCAAGAAATTGGTTTACTTTGGCAGGTTTTGGAATAAAAGGGTTGCCATTTATTATTGTCTAGAAGCGATGTGCATTGCAAAAATGTATTGGCTTTGTTGTATTTTAATTCTACTTTTTCTCAAACAATAACATTACGTTGCCCTGCTAGAGTGATCACTATTGATGTTATCTATTCTAGGAGTTATGAGTAGATAGAATCAGCATCTATTTTACGTATGATAATCTAAAATTTTTAAATTTCTAAAAATCCATTCATGGCCATTAATTAGCTCCTTTATTAGTATACTGGACATCATTTATCAGAGCAAGGAATTTAGAATTTTCTTTTTCGAAATTCTTTTATTTTGTTTTAATAAGCAATCTTGGAATGATTTGCAGTTGAAATAAGTTTGTTTCAACTGTTTTACGTTTTACTTCTCAATTCGTAATTACCTTTAAGGTCAGCCACATAACTACAGGCAACCAGCATCAACATCGTCATACTTTTATGACTTTTTGCCACAAGTGTTAATAAAACTGTTTGTTTTTTCTTTATTTTTTTTTTGTTGTTCTTTCAAGTAATTTTTCAAAAAAAAGAGGAAAAACTCTTGAACTTCTAATGCCCGTTTTATTTACACACAGTAAATCAAAACAAAATCTTATTTTTGTTCATATTTTCTCATGATTTCCTCTTGACCTTTTTTGTGCTCCATAAAGTGCAAAGTTTTAGTGGCAGACAATTTGATGTTTTTTATTTCTGTACTTTTGTTGTAATTGAGTCCGTGGCATAGATGATGCTGATGATGATGGTGTTAAAAAGGTTAAAATGTTCAAATTGTTTTCAGAATATTGCAAAAGTGTTTGAAACACAAACACATACGCATACGTATACGTATACGCACTGGACTACTCATTGCGACGGAATAATAACATTTGTTGTCATGTCGATAATGTCTGCTTGGCTTCTAGTCATTGTCTCATTCTCTGTGAGACTTAAGGACATATTAAATGAAATAAAATATCCTGTTTTTTGTCTTCTTCTTCAACAATTCTCCCTCATTGTTGTTTTAGTGTTATTGTTGTTGTTATCGCATAAAGTTATTGCCTTTAACCTGCCGAGGTTAAGCAATTCATAAACAAAATATTGTTGTTGTTTAACTTTAAAATGAGCTGTTCATGTCAATGTTTATGTTGATGTTGATGTTGATGTTGATGTCGATGTCGATGTCTTTGGCGTTGTAGGTGTCAATGTCAAAGTCTTTAAGTTTCTAAATGCTTGTGAAACGAATAAAGAGAAAACATGTTTATGTTACTCAAATAAAAATTGTTTTATGAAACAATTTAAAATATTCTACGCAATGTGGCCATTTTGTAACACAATATACATATTGTTACGTTTTCATCTTTTAAAAACTTTTGAAAATAAGCTCGTGGATTGCAAATAAAATAAAAAATAAATTTGTATTTAGTTTTAATTAAAATTCTTTATTATTCGCACAATTTTGTGTTCCAATGTTCAGAACTTGATGTAAACAACTACAATTACATTGTTAGTTATTCTTTTGTGTCTACTCTATGCATAAACAGTAACAATTACTAGAAAAAAATTAAGTCGCTTTACGATAAAAAAAATAACTCTTCAATCAGTTTTTTCATGAATTGAAATAAAACATTCACAAGCACTGTTCAAAAGTTCACAAGCTGTTGGCTTTGATACATGGAATTTAGGTTTACCAAGCCTACAGTGTGCGACACATACCGATTCCAGCAGCTTGGCAAGCTAATGTGAAAGATAAAAAATTTATTTACCTTGATGCTGTACTTTGCATACATAATTGGTCATTAAAACCCTTCAGTCAGGATTACGACTTAATTTCTCATACCACTTATGTTGTGTGTGTGTTAATTTTATGTACGAGTGTCGGGACCTAGAGTCTGAAGTCGATTCTGAACGACAGATTTTTTCAGAAACTTTTCATAGCAATTTGTTGCCAGAAATCTGAGATGAAGTCGCCAGAGAAATATTTTTTTAATGTTTCGTTTTGTTGGAAATGTCTGACCTGAGGTTTGAACCGAGGCCTCATGTCTAATAAGCCAACACACTACTTACTAGACTATGGCGACTACAACAAACCCATTGCCGTATTATTTCTTAAATTTCCATGGATAACAGATCTTGGCATGGGATCCACTGAACTTCTCTGTATTAACCAGTAGGCTGTGTGTAGTACAATTGATCTGAAGGAATCGAGTTGCTGAAGCTAGTATCCGGTTAATCATTTTGTTATTGCCAATCTCTTTTGCTTGTATGGTAAGATGAGAAGTTTTTGAACGAAATCGAAAACATGTTTATTCTTATATAAGATAGAGCCTCAAGGAACAGTAAGGAATTGGATGGGGGTACTGGTACCTCTTATGGAAATCTCGGGCTGGAGTTTTCGTATGACAATTGCATTATTTTTCCGTGTATATTTACCATAGTTGTCTGTTTCTTGAAATCACTGTAGTCTTGTGTAGGTAGTGTGTCGTTTTATTAGAGGAAAGGCTGTGGTTCAAACCTCGCAAAATATGAAAAAATATTTCTTAGGCATTTTCCTCTCATCATATTTCTGATAAGAGACTCTGAGAGTAAAAAAAAAATCTGCCGTTCAGAGTGGACTTTAAAGTGTAGGTCCCGCCATTCACGGATAAAATTACTACACACAACTTGAGTAGCGCGAGAAGCTTGGCCGGTAATACTAACTAAAGGGTTGTCCAATGACCAGTTAAGTAGGTAAGTAAGTAAGTCTGGCTTTTGTTAGAAGAAGATTGAGAATACTAGAAAGGGAAGTTTTTGAACATTTGAACACCTTATCGGCAAATGGTTATGGGATTATGCTGTCCGAGGAATGTGTTTCTATGCCCTCTCTCTTTCTCTCTCTCTATCTAACTCTATACCTCTGCTGTATAACTTTTTTCAGTTATCAATACTTTTTAATTTCTGTTGAGGTAGAGGCATTTTTAATAACTGACATGAAGTGTTAGATGAAATAATTGCTCATAAATATGAAAAGAAAATCGTTGTATAATCTTGAATATCTTTTGAATATTCTTACATGAAATGCTAGTTTATACGCTAATTTTTCTTGACACTTTGAAGCAAATGTTTGCTTACTTCTCGCAATTCCACTGCCACACACTTTCGATTCAGTTCTGCATTCTTTCAAGGCTCTTATGTAAACTAAATTGAGAACTTCACTAACTTAGCCGTCTGCTTTGCCTTGCCTTTTATATGGCAACGTAAACAGTCTGATGAATGTTCTTAAAGGCGAATGTTCATGACTTCGCCTTCTCGATATCCCTATAAACGTAAACAACAATGTTTACATTCTTGTAGTGTTTGTTGTTGTATTTTTGTTTACTTGTTTACCACTTTTTTATGCTGGTGTTTGTTGTTGTATTTTTGCAACTTTGGTTTATAACAATTTCGTAACAATTTTATGAAAAAATTTTCCATGAATCTATTTTCCATTGAATAATTGCAATCAAAGAGGAATTTTTTCCTCTTTTCTTTTTCGTTTGTTAGTTTGTCTTCTCAGACTAGAGAAAAATTCGTTAGAAAATGTGTCATACTGACAAATTTCCTTCACATTCATTTTAATGTGAAGTTAAAAAATGTGCTGAACGAATTACATCATAAGAAAAAAAAGTGAGAAAGAGAAAGAAAGCGATAAAATAAAACAAACAATAACAACAATATAAACAGCCAATATTACAGATACGTACTCGTATACATGCTTGCAACAAATATCAACAATAAGAACAACAACAGCAAAAACATTAAACATCAACACTTGCGACACAAACTAATAAAAGCAACTGTCAACTCGTCTAGAATTCATGTTGAGTTTTTTTTGTGTGTTAAACTTGCCACAAGAAAATATGGCACGAAAGTAACAACAAGAAAGAAAAGAAATTTTCCAAAGGAAACTTCAACACTTATGAAGTGTCCTTTCATGTTATAAGAAAACACACATACATGTATGTGTGTGTATGTGTATGTAAGCATTTTTTGTCATCTACTGAGATAGATTTGTTTTTCAGTTCCTTTTCCTTCTTTTTTTTCAGTTTTTTCTTGAGCTATGTTTAGTTATACAAACACCTTAACGGTTCTGCTTGTATCCTTAAGGAAAAATTGCTTAAAAAAAAAATCATTTTATTTTATACCATAAGTTCCTAAGTAAGTGTGTGTGCGTGCATGTGAACTCGTATATGGGTGAACGTTTATGTGTGAACATTAACGAAGAAGCAAATGCATGTCAACATAAATCAAAGTTTACTGACAAGCCAAATAGGATTTTTTGTTGTTGCTGTTGTTGGTGTTGTTGCTCGTCTATTTTTTCTTTGTCGCTACACTTCGTTTCCAAGGATTGTTTGTTGTAAAACATACGTACATATATTTGTAAGTATAAAAAGACAGTTTCGATTCGACAGAACGCCATATAGTTAGAAAATATATATGAACGTATATATTTCGTTTATCGCATGATAGATATAGTTTTTGTTGTTGTAAAGTAAATAATAAACATAAAAATAAATAACGAAATACAAACTATTTTTCACAACCTCGAGTTTTTGGGTCCTTATCAAAAGGTCATTGTACACCGCCAGTGATTGTGTTGTATCTTGTTTTTGTGGCTTTAAAATTTTCTCTTTTCTTCACTTTTCTCTCTCTCTCTCTCTGTCTCTTCTTTTGACTTTGTATTTTGGTTGTATTGGTTGATTTTGTGGTTTCACCCATTGGGCTCATAAATTTTTAAACTAAGATTCTGTGAAAAATGTGTGTTTGCAACTCTTCTTCGACATTGGACATTGTGAATCCCTTTTGTCGCCATCATCTTTAAACAATTACGTTCCACATGCAGCATTCATGTTGGTAGAGATTAAAGTTATGCAACTAATTTTCGTTAGCAATGAAGACAGTAAAAGAAAACAATTTTAAAAACGAAAATAGTTTTTCGCAATAAAATTTCTAATTTGATGGCTTATTTTAATAGGATTTTTATATAAATTGTATGCCGAAAACCACAAATCTATGGGGAACAAAGTGTGTCATCAAATCATCGAAAATCAATCTTCAATTTTATGTCCTTTTGAGTTTAATTGAAAGGAACATTTCGATTAACTGGACACATACAAATGATTCCAATTTATGTCTACTTTTTGTAAGGGTTTGGTAGTTTGTTTCAACATTTCTTTTGGATAAGATAATGCAGAATATAAAAAAGGATTAAAATTTAAAAGGCCTGTATCTGTATTTAGTACATTAGTTTCCACAGGGGTCATTGGGGCCCTATCGAATTCATTTCTTCAGTTCGTTCAGCACGATTTGTAAGACTTAGCATTCACTTTTGGCCTGGGGGTTGTATTTTTTCAGCTCGTTTATGGATACCAAACGATAGCATTCTCTTGCATTTGCAATCCAATGCCATTTTGGGCATTTTATCTCTATATTTAGGCTATAGCCTATCATGGCCTATCTTACGTTTGCAATCCAATACCATATGGGGCGTTTCTACTCTATATTTACCATGTTAAGTCGAACGAAGTGGTAGCTTTGATTACCAAAGCTCACTTGAGCACGCATAGCAGCCCGTTATGATGTCACACGTAAGTGCAGGCCCTGTACTGACTAGGGAAGAAGTCGGACAGCGCAAGGGCTGCAAAACATTTACCATGTTAGGCTATAGCCTGTTGTGGCTTGTATGCCTAACTGGCTTACGATACATAGCACACACACAATTGGCCATTACAACCCTTCAGGATTACGTCCTTGCTTCTAACACCACTCATGTTGAGTGCGAAAATGTTATACGTGAGTGGCGGGACCTACAGTTTAACGTCGACTTTTGAGAAACTTTTTCATGGCAGGTTTATTTACTCTCAGGGTTTTTGCCAGAAATCTGCTGAAGAAGTCACCGAAGAACTATTTTTTTCATATTTCGTTTTGATGTCTGACCCGGACTTTACGTCTAATGAGCCAACACACTACCTACTAGACTACGGCGACTGGCTTATGATATTCAACTAAAAATAAAAATAAAGTTAGGGTTCAGAAATTTACTTTTAACAATGGAGACATTCGAAAGAAGTAATTTTATCAGAATAGCCCCTAGAAGCATACACAAAAGGATTACGATTCCCTTCATGTACAGTGGAATTGTCTCAGAATCACCTACCAACCTGCAACACCATGTATAAAATCTGTACTGCTAACAATTAGAATTTTTGAGGGCTCAAAAGCGACCATCAGATCTACGCCAGTTCACTTATATATACATACATACATACATAATTGGTCATTACAGACCTTCAGTGAGGATTACGACCTAGCTTCTCACATTACGACCTAACTTGTGTGTTAATTTTATACATGAGTGGCGGAATCTGCAGTTTAAAGTCAACTCCGAACGTTGGATTTTTGAAGAAACTTTTCAAGGGAATTTTATTTTATGCTCAGAGTTTTTGCCAGAAATCTGCTGAGAGAAAGTCGCCAAAGAAATATTGTTTTTTATATTTTCGTTTTGTTAAAAATGTCTGAGCTGGAGTTTGAACCGTGACCTTAGATTTAGTAAGACAACACACTACCTAATAGGCTAAGGCGACTACAGTTCACTCATACCGACAATAATTCTTTGGCAGGTTATTTTGGATTCAATTTATAGTTGCCATCTGTCAGGAGGTACTATTATTTGAGTAAATAATAGTTGGGGACATAGGTTAGGTTAGAGGACGTGTACTTGTCAATTAAGACAAGTACAGTACCCGTAGGTCGAATTGACCCATTGTACAACGTCCTAGTTTCTCATACCAGATATGTTGTGTGTGTTAATTTTTATACATGAGTGGTGGGACCTACAGTTTAAAATCGACTCCGAACGACAGATTTTTTTTGAGAAACTTTTTCATGGCAATTTTATTTACTCTCAGATTTTTTGCCAGAAATCTGCTGAGAAGAAGTCGCCGAAGAAATACTTTTTGTATATTGTATTAATGTCTGGCCTGTGGCTCGAACCCTGGCTTTAAGTCTAATAAGCCAACACACTACCTACTAGACTACGGCGACTTCGGGACATAACACCAAGTAATTACTGTTCGCTCTTTTATATGTTCAATTTCCTTAATAGCAGCTCTTTTAATTAGCAATAAAAATTTTAAACAAAATTCTCACTAATATGCCAAGCAAAGTGAATTAATTTCATTAAAAATATTCATGATTGTATGGTTTTATGGTCGTTCGTAAAAAGAAATAATAAAAAAGTTATGGCGGAAAAAAGTGTAGAGACATCAAAAGTTTGCCTCACATTTATGTGTGCTTTTATGCCATTCAATCGCTCAAGTGCTCAAAATACTCACACACAAAACATTTTTTCATGTTTCTTTTCAATTTATAACACTAATGTACGTATACTTTTACGCAAGCACACACACTTTTATTGGCCGTACGTACTTACACACACATGAATATAATCTTTAAGCATAGTGTTGCTAGATGAGTTGAAGATTTTTTTTACGTTTTGTTTTGTTTTCAAAATACATTCGAGCATTAGTTGCATAAATTTATATGAGAAATGCTGGCTTGTGTATGACTGCATGTACGTGGATATGTACGTGGAGATGGATGCGTGTATGCATGTGCCTGTTTATGAGTGCGGGTGTGAGTTTGTGATTTAAATCGTAATACCTATAAAAAACAAACAACTACTACCACTACTAATGCATATTAATGCCAATGCTTGCATCCTCATGTCGTATACATTTATGTGCGTATTTATAGAGTACATATGGGTGCGTGTGTGTGCACATTTATGAAAATTATTTTCGTAGTTCTATTCTGCATACATTTCTTATATAAATAGCTACACCTAGCCATAACTGCACATGCATACATACACATACATTAGCTCTGGCACATTCAATTCATCTCACACATACACACACGCATAGTTTCATATGCATTTTGTATTGTGTTTATAATTCATAGATAAACAGAATGTTTTGCAAAATATTTGTTTTGGAACATAAGAAAAAAAGGAAAAAAAAGCAACAACAAAATTCTAGAAATTATTATGTATTATTGTTGTTGTTGTTTTAGTTTATCATCTCATGTGTTTTTGTATTCATTTTTTTTAAAACTTTTTTATTTTTTTTCAGTTGAAGTTACAGTTGTTGTTTTGCAAGATCTGTGTGTACATTACATAGTAGAAATGCAGCAAGTGTGTGAAGGAATGCTTGTGTTTGTATAGGTAAGTTTCAAAATAGTTTTTGTTCATGCTTCTACAAGTCTATCACAACAAACATACATATATGTACTGTGTTTGCAAATAAACAGAATTTGAAGTGTAATCTAAGGGGAGGCCTTTTAAAAGGCCTTTATTGCTTAAAAGAACCAACAATTTTCAGTTCAATTGTTTTGGATTATTTATCTATGACAGTTGAGTGTTTGTTGGAAGGGTATGCCAAAAAAAGAGGAACAAGAGCTTTTAAAAGAGCCCTTAAGTAGACCTTCTTCATGTTTTCATTTTATTTTCAAATTTTTAAATCAATTTTAAGCATGTGTTTGTGACTATTTTTAAAACGTGTTAGTCTTTAATGCATTAAGAAATATAAAGTTTTTGAATTTTTTTTCTTTTCGTTTTTCATAATGAAACGAAAAATAAACTCAAATGGAAAATACGAAACCTGGAAACATACATACATATATGAGGGTTGCATTAAATAAATAAACGAATAAGTATGGTTTTTAAATCCAAATTATGAGAAAATTCTAAATCTGGATATTAATTTTCCTTTTAAATTTAACAGGAATTTTAGAAATTTAGTATTATACGAAAGGATTGTGTTTCCAAAAACAGACAAATAATGAGAATTTCAAACTACCATTAGAAAGAAAAAATTAGACAAGAATGCAAAAGAATTATTGAACAATTTATAATATAAGCTATAGGGTGGGCCATTTAAAAGTTTAAATTTATAAATGCAATGCAAACAATAACGGTTTGATATTTTGCCAAATTTATTTTTTTACTGTGAAGTACAATTGTTCCTGCCAGAAACTGCAATATTATTTCATACATATGGCTGCCGTGGCAAGCCTCACAGTATCTCATTCGATCGGACTAACTTTCAAGCACTTTTTAGAGTGTATGGGGTCGTATATCGGTGATGGCATCACGAATGTTGCCCATCAAATGCTCAATTGTGTCTGGCTTGTCGGCATAACACTTTTCTTTAACGGCGCCACACAGAAAATAGTCCAACGGTTTCAAATCGCAGCTTCTTGGCGGCCAATTGATATCAACATTTCGACTAATTAAACGGCCTTCAAACTTTTGATGCAATAAATCGATTGTGGCATGAGATGTGCGGCAAGTTGCACCATCTTGTTGCAACCAAATATCATTCTCATCAATACCATTAAGAACGAGTGCAAAAATCAGTTATCATGATGCGATAGATGTCTACGTATGATTGCACTATCCTCATTTCCAAGGAAATATGGAACAATGATGCCTCCGCTTCACAAGTCGCATCAAACAGTCACTCGTAATGGGTGCATTGGTTTCTGTAACACCACGTGTGGACTTTCTGAGCTCCAAATACGGAAATTTTGCTTATTAACGTACCCACCAATATGAAAATGAAATTCATTCGAAAAGATGATTTTCTTTTGGCAAAATCGACATCATCATGCAGCTTCTCGTTGGCCCCATAAATCTCAACGTTGCTCAAACGTAAATCGATTCATTCAGTGGAGATCATACGCTGAATTTTGTAACAGAATACATACATACATAATTGGTCATTACAACCCTTCAGTCAGGATTATGATCTAGTTTCTCACACCATTTATGCTGTGTGTGTTAATTTTATACATGAGTGGTGGGACCTACAGTTTTAAAGTCGACTCCGAACGACAGATTTCTGAGAAACTTTTCATTACTTACTCTCAGAGTTTTTGCCAGAAATCTGCTGAGATGAAGTCGCCGAAGAAATATTTTTTGTATTTTGTTTTGATGTCTGGCCTAGGACTCAAACCCTGGCTTTACGTCTAATATGCCAACGCACTATCTATAAGACTACGGCGACTTCTTTTTTCTTGTAAATCCCAAAGTTGTTCGAGTATAAATCGATTCATTACGTTTAGTGGAGATAATAAACTGAATTTTGTAACAGGATAGATTGACATACGTATTGCCAGATTCGAAATAACCTATGGTTGAAATTGAAACCGTTAGATGGTCCACTCTATATACATAAGTAGATAACAATGATGATCCTATTAATAGAATTTATCGCTGTAGTAGAAAAAGTACAATTGAAATGCAACCAAAACCGAGTGTTTTATCACACATATAAGCCTTATGGGATTTACTAGCTTGTAGTACCAGCTCTCGAGGTATATCACCATAAAAGGGAAGAAGTTAATAAAATTTTGATAATCGTTCGTAATTTGTATGCCATTTCCGGCTTTAGCTATTTCAGACCTTAGTATTGTGGCTATGGAACTTTGATGTCAACGTCATAATCATATACTCCATCGCAGAAGTTTCTTAGATGTTTCCAACAGTTGTTTATTGGCACAGCGTCCACAGGGATGTTTGTTTCAGACATCTTATGATGAGGACTTATACCACATGTACATACGTACATGTTTATTTTGTCTACATAAGCAATCGTATCGAAATTTCTAGTGCTTCTGAGTAAATCATACTCGTACACATATACTTGTTCATTTCAGCCCTTTAATCAGGATTGCGAGCTAATTTCTCACACCATTCACGTTGTGTATGTTAATTTTATATATGAGTGGCGGAAGCTACAGTTTAAAGTCGACTCCGAATGACAGATTCTTTAGACAAACTTTTCAAGGCAACTTTCTCAGAGTTTTTCCCAGAAATCTGCTGAGAGGAAGTCGCCGAAGAAATATTTTTTTTCATGTTTCATTTTGGTGGAGATGTCTGACCTAGAGTTTGAACCATAGCCTGCTAGACTAAGTGGCCCAATACAAATCCTTTTTTCTTGAATTACAGAAATGAAAAATGCTTTGAGAATCGGCTCCGGAGACTTTGAAATTCTTTGGTACACAATACAATATAAATTGTTACAAAACCCTTACCAAAATTCTCAACTGAGCCTCGTTTTAAAAGATATTGTTATACTTTTATGCTTAACAGCAACAAACACGTATTTAATGTGTGTGTATGTGTAGTTTGCATACTGCGTACGTCTATTAGTAACGTCTGTGAACAAATCCTGACATAAAAAATGTATGCTGCCTGCTAGGCAGGGAAGGGTGAGAAGCAGTGAGAAGAGAGTAAAATTTTTTAAACAAATGCAAGTACAAGCAACATAAAAGAGCAAACAAACATAAAAATTTACAATCAGTTTTGTTGTTCTTCTTCTACTTCTTCGTTTATGTTTATTTCAATGTACTCGTATGCATGTGTATGCGAGAGTAAATGTACATATACATGCGATAGAGTAAAATGTTTCTACAAAATTCATGTGTATGTGTTGTTGTATGTAGGTGTAGGTGTGCGAAAGTGTGAAAGGAGTCGTAGTTCTTTATGAGTTTATTTTGTTCTCACCTTTTTTCTTTTTTTTCTGTTTTGTTTTGTTTTTCTTCAAGGTTTTCGTAATAATCTCTACTTTTTAAGTGTGTGTGTGTAAATTTATACGGTAGTTGTGCGTAACAAAAACAATACTTATCTTTTACTAGGTGTTTGTAATTGTAGTTGTTGATGTTGCTTAACCAGTTTTACCATGTAACTCTAAAGAGCTTTTCTCCATCCATTTGCCGGCATTCTATTATTCTTTTTGCGTGTATGAATGTGTATGTGTATGTGTGTGTGTGTTTTTTTTTTGGCAAACAGATTTCCAAGAGATAAAAATCTGAAGTAAACTTTTGCCTACTTTTCTGCAAGTCTATCAGCCTAGTGGATCAACTAAACAACCAAGCATTCATTCATTCATTCATTCATTCATTCCTACATTCAACACCCCAACCACCCACCTGTATGATGAACGAATGAGTTTAACTTGAACTATTTTAGGTTCTCTTACTCCCTCTCGCTTCTCACGTTTTTTTTTTGTTTATTTTCTGTTTTTCTTTTCCAAATCAGTTGCAAGTTCATATATAAACTGTGGCAGTGTTTATATATCTTCTAGTTTTTCTACTTGTTCTCATAGTTTGTTAAACTTTTTGTATAGTTTGTGTATATGTATGCATATGTGTATGTGTGTATGTGTGTTTTGTTTTCCTCTATCATTCTTTCTATTACGCTTGATGATGATGATTATCCATTGAATTGGAAATAAGCATGTGAAACAAGTTAAAATTTAATACCAAGCGAAAGCAAAAGAGTGAGACAGAGAGAGCAGAAAGCAAGAAAGAAAATAGTTTACAAAATAAGCAACCATAACAATAGCAACAATAACTTTATTAAAAAAAAACAAACAAACAGCTCACCTGTAATTCTCAAGCGAGATGAGACCAACGCTGTGGCCTACATTTTTATGAGGCCTCATAGACGTATGAATTGCTATCAAATTTTTTAGTTTGTGTTGCTTTATCTCTCTAAAAAGATTTAAAATTTCAAGTTGAGATCTTATCATACATACACACATACATACGTACACCATTGGTCATTACAACCCTTCAGTCAGGATTACGACCTAGCTTCTTACACTACTTATGTTGTGTGTGTTAATTTTATACATAAGTAGTGGAGGACCTACAGTTTAAAGTCGACTCTGAATGACAGATTTTTGAGAAACTTTTCATGGTAATTTTTATTAACTCTCAGAGTTTTTGCCATAAATTTGCTGAGAGGAAGACGCCGAAGAAATATTTTTTTTCATGTCTCGCTTTGGTGGAGAACCGAGGGCTCATGTCTAGTTTTTCCCACAAATCTGCTGAGAGGCAGTCACCGAAGAAATATTTTTTTTTATATTTTCGTTTTGATGTTTGACCTGGGATTTGAACCCTGGCCTTAGGTCTAATAAGCCGGCACACTACCTACTAGACTAAGGCCTCATCACGTTATTTAATTTTACGATGACACTGGGAATCCTTTGTACAAGAATGTAAGTTATGTACGGAGAGGTACCTTTGCTGGAACATCTTTCTGCTCTTCCTGCTGCACAGTATTGAACACAGAACGAACACCGATTTTAATAAAAAAAATCTGCTGAATTTTTCTGAGGCGCAAATAATAAATGAATGAAAAGTACGCAAGTGATAAATTATAGAAGAAACGAAATGACTTTAAGTACGACATATTTGTTGCCTAGGAAGAACAATTTTCACTTAAAGCTTAGGTTTTATAATGTAAGCATCTGGCAACTCTGTTATGATTAATCGTTAAGTACCTCATATAACAAAACATAGTTTAAGGGGCAGTTTTTAAATTCTGCTTAACCGCGACTTAAGATTGGAAAAAGTTTTTCAATATTCTAAGCCACTGAACCTACATGAATACATACTCGTATGTACACACAGTTACTAAAGTATACATACGGTTAACAAATTTCAGAAATTTTTTATCCAATCCGTTTTCGTTGAAAATTTTTATATCGGATCCGCCATCTAACGTTTTTTTTCAACTAGTGCTTATTTCGTGAATGGTAACACTTAGCTCATGTCTGATTTGACAGATAATTAGTATTATCGTTCCGCTGAATATTGACCATCCAATGCATTTTCGCTTCCCTAAGTGGGCCTGCGATCGACTTACAGAAGATGTCGATTTTGGCAAAAAAAAATCATCTTTTCAGATGAAGCTCATTTTGATCTTGGCGGGTATGTAAACAAGCAAAATTGTCGCATTTGGGGCACAGAAAACCCGCACGCATACATTGAAAAACCGACGCACCCAAAACGAGTCACTGTTTGGTGCGGATTTTGGTCCAGAGGCATAATTGGGCCATTTTTCTTCGAAAATGAGCAAGAAGTGGCCGTTAAAGTCAATGGCGATCGTTATCGGGCCATGTTGAACGAATTTTTGTTCACAAAAATTTAAGAGGAAGATATGGGCAACATTTGGTTTCAGCAGGACGGCTCTACGTGCCACACAGCCGAAGCTACACTCGTTGTTTTGCGCCCTGTTTTTGAAGATCGCATTATCAGCCGCAGAGCTGATGTCGTTTGGTCACCACGGAGCTGCGATTTGACACCGTTGGACTATTATTTGTGGGGTGCCGTCAAAGATAAGTGTTACGCCGACAATTAAAAGGCAATTGACGCTTTAAAGGACAATATTCGTGAAGCCATTGGAGAAATACAGCTGCACACAATCGATAATGTGCTTAAAAATTGGACCGATCGTGTAGACTACTGCATGGCCAGCCGAGGCAGCCATTTGAATGAAATTATTTTCTATTATTAACTGGACGGATTGTACTTTCAAATAAAAAAAGAAATTTGATAAAATATTCGGTAGTTTTTTGTTTAAAGCATTTAAAAAAAAGTTATTTGGCGGACCCTTTAGTTTCCTCGATTTTAAGACGGTCTTTTGCATTGGTTAAAAAATTTCTGAAATTTAACTGAATTGTGGTCCTGCACAGGCCCACAAATGAATACATCCGATTAACAAAATTCACAAATTTCTGAACCAATGCAAATGACCGTCTTAAAATCGAAGAAAGATGTCAGACAATTATAAATATTTTCAATGAAAACGGATTGGTTAAAAAATTTCTGAAATTTGTTAACCGTATGTGTACTTTTGTGGCTGAGTGTATGTAGTTGGTCATCTTGTGGTTGTTAATGCGTGTCGTTAGTTGAGAAAAAGTAGTTGTTAAGGGAAATTATATTACTGTTACTGTTACAGTTTGCTTTTCTTATTTCCTTTGTTATATTCTTCACGTGCTTTTCTCTTTATACTTAAACACACACACACACCCCCTACCCCCTGTATTGTTTCAGTATTTGTACTGAATGCAACGAATGGCAAGCAAGTTAAAGAAATTGTTACTCTTACTGCTACTGTTACTATTACCGTTACCGTTGGCTTTTATGTTGCTCTAGTTGTTGTTGTTGTCGTTTTTGTTGCTGTTGAATTGTTAAATGATTTTATAATAAGATCCTTTAGGCCTCAACAATACAACTTGAAGTGCAGGGAATATGGGTGGTGGGAGTGTGTGGGTAAAACTGTAACAAGTGCCATCATAAGCAGCGAAAGAAAGGGAAAGAAAGTGAAAGAGAGAGGGGAGAGAGAGATTAAGTTGTGTTGCTGCTTAGTGCTGCTTCATTTGTTGCATACAACCATTATAAATTGTTTAAACGTTGCTGACTTAATACCTGTGTGTGTGTGTGTGTGTGTGTGTGAATACGTGTAACATTGAGTGTGTGCATGCTTATAACAATTGCAGTTTTGTTTTCCTGTTAAACACATCCTTCACTGAGTTTTCTTCTCTACTGATCCCCATCATCTTCATCATCATCAGCATTGCCAGTATATCACCGGCACACTCTATTCTTTTGCCAGTTTATTATTAAATTTTTTTTCTTCTTCTTTCCTTTCTTTACGTTTTCTGTATTGTGCTCTCATATAAGATGTACGAGGAAAATTTATTTTATTTTTTCCTATAAGAAAAATATAAAATACGAGCAAAATTCTTTGCCAAAGAATAAAATCCAATTTAAATAGATTTCCGTTTTCAGGAAATTTAAAATAAAAAAAAAATAAAAAAAATTGACGAAAAAATTGTGCCATAAAATAAGTAGTCTTAAGGAATACCTTCACATGTATCTAAGTATCTACATATACAGGCACTAATTCATATACATACATATGTACATATGGTGTACGATGAAGTGTATAAAAAGCACAAAAAATAAGACAACAATTTTAATAACGTTCTAAGACGAGTACGTACGTATGTATGTATGTATATTGTTAGTGTATGTATATTGTTAGTGTATTGGTATTGTCAATATGCAATAATACCGTTAGAAATTGCAATACATTCTTATACTATCATTGCATTACTGTATCCTTCGAGAAAAGACAGCGTGTGAATAAAGACGAATCCTTTGTGAACATGCAACAAGAAACTAAATAATGCTGTACCTCCACTAAGAAAATAGTTAACAACAGTGTTTCCCAACATTTATTTTACAATATCCTTAGCACTCCTCCACACACACACACACACACTTGCATTTAGTACCACAGTAGCCTCTCTATTTAAGCCCTTCTATTGCCATGAAATGAACAAATGAAACGAAATTGAATTAAAAAGCTTTGCTTGAGTGCCAATGCATGCAAGAATTTATTTAAGCGTTGCATTTCATCTGTCTGCCGTTGTTATTGCAGTATTGCTGTGCATGTCCTTTTGTTGTAATGATAATTGAAAGAAAGTTTTCTTTACACTTCTTTTCAATACGATCAATTAAATCTTTTCTCACAATTTTAATTCAATTCCATTTCAATTCAATTCGTGCATTAGATATTCATGATGGCCATTACAATGCAAAATGCTTCATTGAATTGAGAAATACTTAGAGAAGTTAATCGCCAATAGTTTACATAACGACTTTTCAATAGGTTTAGCAAAAAACGAAAAAAAAGGGAAAAAGAAAGTGTTGCAAATGTTTCTTTACAAACTTTATAATTTCCGGTTGAATAAAAGGTATGATTCTTCTTTTTTTTTTTAAATACTTAGAGAAGTAGAGAAGTAAAAATTCTTAAAGAAATAATTTCATTATGGAACATCTTTTCATGGCTTCTCTTGCAAATTGAATTGGTTAAGCAAGGTAAGCTGAGAAGTAATGGTTGGTGGTCATGAGATTTTTTTAAAAGCGAAGGGATTTCATTCAAATCACCTTCGACTAGAAGTGTTTTGTCCATACATTATTGGTGCTTAAGAATTCTTGTTTTTAGGTTCCCAAGAGCCGGACCAGATGCTCTGTAGTATTCTTTTCTTTATCGTCTTTACAGCCTGTGCTGAAGTCATTATGAGATATTCACTGTATTTGTGTGCGAGTACCCAGCGGCAAATGTCTTGTTATAACTGCTGTATGATATCTAGTTAGGTTCTGCATGTATACCTATTGGTCTCTCTGCTTGAGGATTGAACATAAATGAAGTGCTTGTGAAACCATTTTGTTTGCTCTTCTGTATGGGTATGCCAATCAATTGAATTTTCCATTGTGTCAGCTTAGGCAGCTATGGTAGACGTGAGGCCTCGATTCAAACACCAGGTCAGTCATCTCCAACAAAACGGAAAATAAAAAAAATTCTTCAACGATTTCCTCGCAGAAGTTTTCTGGCAAAAGCTTTGAGATTGAATAAAGTTGCTATGAAAAGTTTCTCAAAAATTTGTCATTGGAATCCATTTTAAAGTGTTGGTCCTCACACTTATGTAAAAAATTGACACACACAACATAAGTGGCATAAGAAACTAGGTTGTAATCCTGGCTAAAATGTTGTAATGACCAATTATGCTATGTATGTATGTATTTACATCAGCTGTGGCAAGCAAGGCAAAGTATCAAGGTAACCATCGAATGTCTTGAAATCTCCTCTAGAAATACTCGGTATTCTTGGACACTCTTAGATGTGTGGAAGTGGTACATATTCTCAAGGAATCTACTCGTATATCACCAGGCGATATACTACATACATTCATACATAATTGGTCATTACAACCCTTCAGTTACAATTACGATCTAGCATCTCACATCACTTATGTTGTGTGTGTTAATTTTATACATGAGTGGCGGCACCAACTGTTTAAAGTGGAATCCGTACGACAAATTTTTTAGAAACTCATTCATGGCAATTTTATATTTAAACTCAGAGTTTTTGAAAGATATCTTTTGAGATGTCTGACCTGGGGTTTGAATGAGTCAACAACTTTGAAATATAACTACACTCTGATTCATTCGTACTCACTACAACATTGATTTATAAGTACAGGTTGCAATGGGTATGAGTACAACGTTGACATCAAGCTCATATCATTCGAAATATGTTTGATTCATAAGCCTATTCATTCAGATTTATAACTTTAGAAAAATACTTACAATACTCATGAATGATTCGAGTAATTCGAATCATTAACCAAAATTTACAATCGTAGTTGTTGTTGCATTTACAAAAAAGAAGAAAGAAAAAGCCAAAGACAACAAGCAAAGCAAACACACAACCTTCTAGTGAGAATTGTGGTGTTCGTACGCGAATCATACTTATTTTGTGATTCGTGTATATGTTGAGTGAAGGAGAGTCGAAATCAACAACATCATACGTATTGTTAAGTATGAGTACGATGAGTACTTCAAGCTTTGAGTATGAGTAGTATGAGTATGATATTAAAATAAGTATGAATGCGTAGAAGTATCAGAAATTATGAGTATGATTCGAATCTACTCATCTTTTTGAATACTCATTGCTGATGTCTGGTTTTGATTCGTGGCCTCGCGTCTTATAAGCCAACACACTACCTACTAGACTACGAGGACTATAGGCGATAGACTTTGATAACGAATTCGCACAAAATCAGTCCAAGTTACCATTATTTCAGCCTGAAAGGTATTACAGTAACAGGATTGTGCAATCGACAATTAGTTCTGAAAAGATTTCACGTGTGATTTTGTAGCGTGATCTGGATACGGAAGTAAATAGTTGGATGACGATCTCAGGATGGTGTAAATCTACCCGGTATCGTTGTTTTAAAACCAGAATTAAAAGCGGATTCAGGTGCTGTGTATTTAATAGGAGTATTCATATCAACTTTATATATGATATTGATCACCGTAGCCTAATAGGTAGTGTGCTGGCTTATTAGACGTAAGGCCATGATTTGAACCCCAGGTCAGACATGAATTCGAAAATATGAAAAAATACTTCTTCGACGACTTCCTCTCAGCAGATTTCAGGCAAAAACTCTGTGGGAGTTGAAAAGTTTCTCAAAAATCTGTCGTTCGGAATCGACTTTAAACTGTAAGTACCGCCACTCATGTATACAATTAACGCATACAACATAAGTGGTGTGAGAAGCTAGGTTGTAATCTTGGCCTAAGGGTTGTAATACTCTATTATGTATGTAAATATGTATGTATGTATTGGGTGAGAAGACAGCAATGAGACTAAACAGCACAGGAGACACTATGAATCAATTGTCTTCGGCAGAATTCTCTGTCATACTTACCCATCGAAATTTATTTTATTTTTTTTTTATTCTTAAACTCACATATGCTTGAACTTGACATCATTCTTAAATGCTGTTATTCTACCATATTTAGTAAGACAACAACCAACCATAAATTATTTTTTTTACCGAAAACAAAACAGAACAGAAACAAATATTGTTTCTCTGATTTATGATATGAAATGCAATTTAAAACGTAGCAATTTTAGTTGTTATTCCAGAAAATTTATGAAAATTACAAATTCATGTTCATGAGCATAAATATTTGAAATTTTAATAACTTTCGCAAGATATTGTACCAGAAAAGAAAAAAAAAACAAAGAAAACATGAAGAAAACATGAAGAAAAATCCAAAATAAAAAACGAAAGTTTTGCTTGCGTATTAAGCCTTATGGCTGTTGTTCTTAACGTAGTTTCTGCTTTTACTTCTGTTGATATTGTTTTTGTTGTTGTTGTTGATATTTATGTCATCTTGATTTCATAACAAATTGGTAAATTTTTCTATACACAGAGGGAGAGTATTACTTACGATTCATTTGATGCCATCCATCTTTACGAAAAGCAGATAGAACAACAACATCGACTACTACTACTACCACCACCACTTCATGAAGAAAATGTAATTATTTTTGTTCAAAGCGGAAAGTAATATAAGCATAAGCGTAAGCATATAATATGCGAGTTTTATTTACTGTATGAATATACATATATGTACGTACATATGCATATGTATACTTACACAGATTCCGATAACTAAAGAAATATACAAATAGCAGCAGAAAAAAACAGAAAATCTTTTTAGGTTTTTGCGTTATTTTTCCATGATTATGCCACACAGATGTGCTGTTGTTTGTAACATTCATTGTTTGTTTGTTTTTTTCTTATTTTGTTATTTTTTTATACGCTTGCATATACCGCAAATTTAATATGTATGTTATCGCAGACAGTGACAAAAATTATTAACAAATACACTCACACTCACACACACACACACACACACTAATGCATATACGCACAGCCCTATATTTACTTTCAGTTCATTTACTTGCTCTCACTCACACTCTTTCTCACTCACTCTCTCTCTCTCTCCCTTTGGAATTTTAAGCGAAAAAAATAATAATCATGTCCTTGTGTGTGTGTGTGTGGTATTATTAAAATTCTCTAAGATCTAGTGACAGTAAAAACAACAACAAAATTATGGGTTACAACAACAACTAAAAAAATATTTTACTCTCGTGAATATTAAATTAAATATTGTGAGTGTATGAGTATACATTTACATACGTATATAGTACATGCGTATGTGTGTAGATTATTGCATAAGTATGTACACACACAACCACATACTCATCAAATTAAGCTGTAAGTAACTTTTGACTTTCGGTAATTTGTTAGACTTCCGCTAAAAAAATATTCGCGAGTAATTATTTCCGTTAGAATGGATCTCGAACTTTTGCTGTTTGCCATTTCCATACGTTCTTCTTATTGATCTCAACACAAAGCCAATATGTGCAGCACTTTTACGAGAAATCCCTATGCTGTGGCGGACGTTAATTGAGAAACAGAGGGAAAAAATGCTACAAGCATTTGAGTAAATTTGGAAATTTATTTGAAAGTTTTTGACAAATAATTTCCATCCGTCAAATACTAAATATATACACACATACATACATAATTGGTCATTACAACCCTTCAGTCAGGATTACGACCTCGTTTCTCACGCCACTTATGTTGTGTGCGTTAATTTTATACATAAGTGGGGGGCCTACAGTTGAAAGTCGACTCCGAACGACAAATTTTTGAGAAACTTTTCATGGCAATTTTATATACTCTCACAGAGTTTTTGACTGAGATCTGCTGAGGGGAAGTCGCCGAAGAAATACTTTTTGTATTTTGTTTTGATGTCTGGCCTGGGGCTCGAACACTGGCTTTACGTCTAATAAGCCAACACACTACCTACTAGACTACGGCGACTTCAATATTTAAATAAATATTTGCACTTATTTTCTATGACTATTGACTATTACTCGGCTAGTTTCACACCTTTGTCACAGTAAAACTACTATGGTTTGTTGAAGAATGCAATGACTAAAGTCTTGTCGAAGAGATTTTCAGCAGTTCATCGTTTAAATTTTTTTATTATTGACAGAGTTCTGTAAACCTCCAAACAATTAGTGGTCAGACTATTCAAGAATTCTGCCAATCGATGGACATATCAAAAGTTTCTAGCAGAGCTCAATACAATTTTGAAAAGTCTTCATTTAAAACGATCGAGTTGTGGATAGTGGAGTCCAGAATTAATAGCTTCGTCAGTATGCATCAGCTTATAGTGGGTAAATTCTTCATTGTAACCTATACACCGTAGTCTAGTAAGTAGTGTGTTGGCTTATTAGTCATGAGGCCTTGGTTCCACCAAAACGAGACAAGAAAAAAATATTTCTTCGACGACTTCCGCTCAGCAAATTTCTGGCAAAAACTCTGTGAGAGTATATAAAATTGCCATGAAAATAGTTTCTCATAAAATCTGTCATTTGGAATCGACTTTATACTGTAGGTCCCGCCAATCATGTATAAAATTAACACACACAACATAAGTGGTGTGAGAAACTAGGTCGTAATCCTGACTGAAGGTTCGTAATTACCAAATATGCATGTATGTATGTATCAGAGATCAGCAATGAGTATTCAAAAAGATGAGTAGATTCGAATCATACTCATAATTTCTAATACTTCTACGCATTCGTACTTATTTTAATATCATACTCATATTACTCATATTCAAAGTTTGAAGTACTCATCGTACTCATACTTAACAATACGTATGATGTTGTTGATTTCGACAATCCACGACTCAACATTTACAAGAATCACAAAATAAGTATGATTCTCATACGAACATTACAATACTCACTAGAAGGTTGTGTATTTGATTTGCTTGCTGTCTTTGTCTTTTTCTTTCTTCTTTTTTTGTAAATGCAACAACAACTACGACTGTAAATTTTGATGAATAATTCGAATCACTCGAATCACTTATGAATATTATAAGCACTTTTCTAAGGTTATGAATCTAAATGAGTAGACTTATGAATCAAACATATTTCGAATGTTATGAGTTTGATGTCAACGTTGTACTCATACTCATTGCAATCTGTAATGAGTATGAGTATCTTGTAGTGAGTATGAATGAATCCGTCCGAGTAGTTAAATTTCAATACTGTTGACTTACTCATACTCGAAATTTCATGAGTACTTATGAGTAACGAAAAAACAATTCATTGCTGATCTCTGGTATGTATGTAACCTGAATGAATCTGCAGTCATTTGATTATTATTTTGACCAATAAATGTAGTTGCCTGCCTTCGATTACATTTCATCAATGCTTCACTGATAATAAATCATTTAAGTAGAAAACTTTTTTCATTTTTGTCCTTATTTCATACGGCACTCGATCAAATGCATTATGTTGAATGTATATACTACTCCTTGATAATATGCATGATCATCCTGATCCACAAGTTACGAATTTCCTTTAATGTTTTTTTGTTTCTTAAGAACTCTATTGATTGAACATGTTCTGGAGCTTACATTTACTTACAATGTCGTTCTCATCGTTTCATTCGTTTTCGATGAACTAATGAACTGTTATTACAACACATATAGGGTGGGACATCTATCGGTTTAAATTTGAAGCATCGGTTATTTTGAATCTGGCAAAACTTATGTAATTTTATTCTCTTAAAAAATTCAGTACAATATCTCCACTGAACGTAATGAATCGATGTATGCTTAAGCAACGTTGGGATTTATTGGACCAACGAGGAACTGCAAGATGATGTCGATTTTACCAAAAAAAATCATCCTCTCGGAAGAAGCCCATTTTTATTTCGGTGGCTACGTTAATAAGCAAAATTGCCGTATTGGGGGTTCAGCAGCCCGCATGTGGTCTTACAGAAGCCAATGCACTTATTATGAGTGACTGTTTTTTGTGGCTTGAGGAACGGAGGCATCATTGGCTCATATTTCTTAGAAAATGAGGAAGGCGCAACCATTATCGTACCATGATAACCGATTTTTTTGTACCCGCTCTTCACAATATTGATGTGAACGATGTTTGCTTTCAACAAGATGGTGTAGATTGCCACACATCTAATGACACATTTGATTTATTGAGTCAAACGTTTGATGGCCGTTTATTTAGCCGAAATGGTGATGTCAATTAGCCGCCAAGAAGCTGCGATTTGACACCATTGGACTATTTTCTGTGGGGCGCCGTTAAAGAAAAGTATTATGCCGGTAGTAATATTCGTGATTATATTGCCGAGATACGCCTTCGTATCGACTCGAAAAAGTGCACAAAAATTGGTCCAATCGAATGAGATACTACGAGGCCAGCCGCGGTAGCCATCTGAATGAAATAGCTCTTGATTGCGAACTTTATTATTAAAATTAAATCCCCTTCTATCTAGACTTTTTGAATACGTAAAGTTTACATATGTGTTAAGCAATTATTTTACCGGAAAAAGTATTTCAAATAAAAAAAATCTGTTGAGGTATGCAATACAATAGAAAATCAACATTATTTTGTTTGTTTGTTTTTTTTTTGTTTTCATAAAAAATAATTCGTTTTATTCTATTCTCTCTCGCTCTCCCTCACATTTATAAATGTGTAGATGTGTGTTCGTAATCTAAGGTTATAAACAATAGTACGCGTGACTTCCCTGCGGTACCATTAAAGAGTGGCACATCCGTTTAAATTGCCAATTCGTATGTGTTGTTGATTTTTTTGTTTTTGTGCAGCATCAACGTTATTATCACAACCTGCTGACATTAAATTGAGTTTGTTTTTGTTTGTTTTTTTAGCTAATGTTGTTGTTATTGTTATTTTGGCTGTTGTTATTATCCTACTCCTATTGGATGGATGGATAACTGTATGCCACAACAAGTGTAAACAAAAAAAAAATATTAAAACAACTTGTACAATCAGACAGACACACATACACAGATACAGAACATATTGCCAATAACAAGTGAAACAAGAGAACAAGTGAAATGGCTTTAAAGGTGTTGTTTAGATGGCCTATTAAATTCAATAGGACCACAGCGTTAACAAGAATATCAATATGACCTAAAAACGGTTAAAAACAACAAACAACAGCACTTTTTAAAGTTCAAATATTGATGCACGAAAAAAACAGTTATTTTCTCCTGCTATAGATGAAGCTGATGGTACTGCTGCTGTTTCATTTATTCCAATTTTTTTTTTTTTATTTCTTGTGCAAGTTATTTCAGGGGAAAAAATAATCATTGTAATGACAACAGACAACGCGACAAACAATACCCCAGCAATAATAAATGTTGGTTGATATTACTCAAAATTATACAAAAAAAAAAAAAAAATTTTGCATAAAAATCATAACGTGTCTCATTCACTGTCACGTCATGTCAAATTTATGAAAACTTCACTTAAAAAATTACAAAAAAATGAAAAAAAATACCCAAACAAATAAAAATTTATTAAAAATTTTACGTGAAAAATAATACGTGAAAATTTTATGTTATTAAAACAAAAACAAACAAACAAAAAAAATATGAAGTAACCCGCTCTCTTTAAAACTAAAACTGAATGAATATTTTTAGGTCAGGTAGTTCGAAATTTATTGGTTTAGAAGTACGTTGAACTCTGTGACGCTGTATTGGGAATACATTGGCGTTTAAATATAAAAATAACGAAAAAAGTGGAAATTTATGGAAACGTTTACCATTTTTATTAGATTTCTACAATATGAGACAAACAATGTTGATAATGTAGCGTTTTATCTAAAAGAATCGCTTTAATCGTAAAGGACAAAAAAGCTTATCGTGACTGTAATATGTACTCTTCGAACTTTTATGTTTTTATGCTTCATACCCTTCAATCAGGATTACAACTTAGCTTCTCACACCATCTCCGTTGTGTGTGTTAATTTTATACATGAGTGGCGGCAGCTACAGTTTAAAGGTGACTCCGAATGACAGATTTTTAAGAAACTTTCCATAGAAATTTTATTTACTCTCAGAGTTTTTGCCAAAAATCTGCTGAGAGTAAATAGCCTAAGAAAAATTTTTTCATATTCCGTTTTGTTCAAGAGGGTTTGAATAGCGGTCTCACGTCTAATAAGCCAACGAAATACCTACTAAGAAACTATGGCGACTTCAAATCCCAGTTTAATTCTCGTTGAAGTCAATATATTAGAAAACATTTGAATTTCAATACAAGCGCTGATTTAACTAAATGCAGTGGTTAGTGTGTTAATGTTGATTGTAACCTAATCCCACAATAGCTGGATTATCATCCTCTCAGCAGCAATTATATTATCCATTCATTCTCACATCGATTAATTTAAATTTCTATAGGCCCACAGTCCATGAGAAGAGTTTTCCTAATTTCTTTGTCATTTTGACGTAGATTTTTTTCTGTATTCTGTACATATTATTGTTATTGTAGCGTCCGATTAATTAGAAATAGTTACACAGGTTCACCATTAGAATTTATTCCACTTGAAAGAGATTGATATACGCCAGCTTCAGCCACCTTTGTGATCCTGGTAGGAAATTTTTCGATCAGATACTCAGGGACATTTAAACTCCGCTATAATGCTAGGTTTGGAGACAACACATTCCGTATTTTCTGATGCAGTTTGTATATCCAAGGTATCGATTTGACGTTCGGTATGGCCCGCTAGTTTCAGTAAATTCTCTAAGGCTCTGCAACGAGTGATAAAAAAATTTTCTTTGGCGACTAACTCTCAGCATATTTCCGGCAAAAACTCTGAGAATGAATAAAATTGCAATAAAAAGTTTCTCTGAAAAATCTGTCATTCTGAATGGACTTTAAACTTTAGATCCCCCGCCACTTATGTATAAAATTAACTCACAGAATATAAGTGGTGTGAGAAACTAGGTCGTAATCCTAACTCAAAGTGTTGTAATGACCAATTATATTATGTATATACACTGCGGTTCATCAGGATAGAACCAACATATTTTAAATTCATAAAACTGTATAACTTGCAAATACAGATAGAATAAAAAAATTTTGTTTTGCAGAAAAATAGTTAATACTGTAAATGATAATTTGAACACAAAAAATAGTATAAAAATGAATTATAACGGTACTTTTTCACTCTCCTTTTAGTCAAGTATTAAATTTTTAATTTATTTTTTGGTTCAACAGGATAGAACCACGTGCATTTTTAACTTAAATCAGTAGGCGGTTGTAATAAAGCTTTATAAAAACCAAATAAAATTAAAATCACAGTTTGTGACTGCAGTTAGCTAAACCAATATGTGAAGAAAGAGTTCTTTAAATTCGTCGGAAATGGTAAAAATTGATGTTTACCATTCTGAAAATTATTCTTATCGCGAAATCGATAGACAAATAGGACGAAGTCATAATGTGGTAATGAATTACATAAAACATCATGAAACATGTAATAAAAATTACAAAGGAGGTACTCAGACAGCTCTAACACCACAGGACAAGCGAAAAATTCTTCGAATTGCTTCAAATTCAGCCCACTCAACCTCTAAAATTAAGCATTTAGCAGGAGTTAAAGCAAGTACATCAACAGTTCGTCTCTCTATTTTAAGCTGTGAACATTTACAACTCCGAAAACTAAAGAAAAAACCTCCATTAAATGCAATACGTCAACAACAGCGCCCTCAGTTTGCCAAAGATCATATGGCATGGAATGTTCAATTACATAGGGGGCGTTATACTGTGATGGCGGCTCAGAAATTTTTCGTCCTTACGCATATCGTGAAAATAAAAGTTATAGCCATCTAAATTAAATTTTTTATCAGAAAAAAATTACTTTTCGCCAACCGTTATCGCTTAATTGTCTTTGAACTTCCCATGCCATATGATCTTTGGCAAACAGAGGGCGCTGTTGTTGACGTGTTGTTTCTATCCTGATGAACCGCAGTGTATGATTATGAATAATTAATCAATTGGGGTCATGGAAAACTTCGACAATAATTACGTTTCAAACCGATTTGATACAACTGTGAACTGCTATTCTAACAGTAATTCTTTAAAAATGGATCCATTATGGTAAAAACACTTAATTAAATAATGTTCAACTGTTTGCTTAACTGTTTGCCTAGCAATTATTTAGTATTTTTGGTACTCTGATGAAAATGGAAAAATCTAGATACTGGTTTTTTGCTTTTACATCGTTTAACATTAATATTATAAACAAAAGCTACAAAAACAAAACAATGAAGTTGTTTACAAATTTTCGCACTGCTTAAAATAACACCAGCATGAAAATATGAAAAACAAGTAAACAAAAATACATCAACAAACACCAGCATAAAAAATGGTAAACAAGTAAACAAAAATACAACAACAAACACTACAATAATAAATGTAAACAAAATACACAAACAACAATAATGATACAACGATGTTTACATTTATAGAGATCTCAAGAAGGCGAAGCCGCTAACGTTCGCCTTCAAGAACATTCATCAGACTGTTTACTCCGCCATATAAAAGGCAAGACACAGCAGGTGCGTGAGTAAGTAAAAGTTCAGTCAATCTTGTGTGAAGACGCGGTTTGTTTCAAGAGAGTAATCGTGGTTTGAAGATCTCCGTTACAAAGATCTGTCGAATAATTGTCTAGTAATTGTTATTGTTTATGCAAAGGTTATAAACATAGGAATAACAAACAAAGCAATTGTTGTTGTTTACATCAAGTTGTGAATAGTCGCACATAGAATTGTAAGAATAATTAAGAATTTTAATTAAAACTAAACAGAAATTTATTTTTATTTTATTTGCAATTTAAGAGCTTATATTTTAAACGTTTTTAAAAGGTAAAAATGTAACAATACGAACACGTGTTTAAACGTATCTTGGGTAACACTTTAAGTTTACCTTCCCCATTTGTCCAATATTATGCCACTTCTTTTCTAGTTTTTTTTTTCTTTCTTAACATTCTTGATTTTTCTACAGACAACAACTACAAGGGGAAGAAAAAACGGGAGCATAACTGCAAAACCTAATGGAAAATTTGATGATAATCAGCTTCAAGAAGTGGTAAAATATACGAAAATATGTTGTAAATTGCTAAAAATGAATTATTACCGCCATAAGAAAAAAAAAAAAAGAAAACAGAGATAGCAAGAGTAGGAGAGGAGAGAGAGAGAGGGAGAGAGGGAGAGAGATGTAAAACTGAAGGCATAAAAAATAAGCAATATAATGAAAGAAAAAAGAAAAGAAAAAACTGTATAAATAACTGTATATTTCAAATTCAAACACATATTTAAACTAAAACAGCCAGTCAACCGTTGAGCAGCAAGCAGCCAACAGTCATACAGCCATACAGCCACCTTCCTGCCGTTTTAACATCAACGACTTATTTTTCATCTAAAAAATGTAAAGGAAATAACAGTAGCAACAACAACAACAATACAAACAACAGCAATAATAATATCACGAATATATAGGAATTGTTTAAAAGCAGAAAGGAAGGAAGAGCAGAGTACGCATAAGACAACGAGAAAAAAAAGAAATGAAATATCAAGACAAATTATACATGGTATTGAGTAAATGTAAGTGTCTACGTGCGTGTGTGTATATGTATGCATGTGTATGTGTACGTTTACATTTGACTTTTGCTTATTTATTTTCCTGCCGTTTTTTTTTTTGTTTTGTTAAAAGATCCCCATAAAGAAAATATGTCTACACATCCTTTTTTTGCCTTTCTTTTTATTTCTCTCTTAAAAGTGCGTGTTTGATGGGATTGTTGCTGCTGCTGCTGCTGCTGGTGTTGTTGTTGTTGATATTGTTGCTGTCTTTAAAGGATAAGAATGTGCTTGTTTTCTCATATCTGAGGTTCTCCAGATTTAAACATGTTACCTAAGCCTTTAAATCTTCATTCAAAAAAGTTTTTTTTCGTCTTATTCGTTTTCCTTTTTTTTTGTTGTTTCTATGGAATTATTTAAATGGAGAATATGCTTTAAAGACGAAGAATTCTAGAGAGAAAGAGAGCAGAACAGAACAGAGTAGAGATTTAACAGAATTTGTTAAAGAGTTTCGAGTGTTTCCGTTTTTCTTATGTTAGGAATTTCGCTTTCTCGTTACAAATGTCGATTGTTATCACAGTCATCAATTTAAGTTTGGAAAATTGTTTATACTTGTATGCCTCCTGTACACACACATACACATACACCTACATACATATATTTGTTGATTGATATTAAGATGTTGATTTGTTTGCCTGTTTGTCTGTATCCTTCCTTTCCATTTTCATTTCTTTGCTCCTTTTCAAATGTATACTTTTGATAAACGTAATGCTCATTTGTAAGAGGGGAAAATATTTGAGAATTTTTTTTTTTTTGGGAAATTGATATTAAGGCCGTTAAAGAATTTTGCAGATTTCTTTTGCCATTCATTATAATAGAAGAGAGGCCAATTTCAAAATGACTTCATGTCTTATTTGGGACAAGATAAAATGATTCTTCTCCCCTTCTTCTTTTTTTTTTGGTCTTTGTCTCAACAAATGTAAGCAGTTTGTTCAATGAAAGTTGTTATTAAAAACGTAAACAGCTTCCTTAGTTTTCTTAATGGAAAGTTAAATCAAACTGATCATGTCGAAATGACTATTTCCTTTGAGAATTTCATTTTTTTAATTAAAACTTATAGAGTGGAAAAGTGGCAGTAATTTTAGAATTTTTTCTTATTAAAGTGTGAGTACTTTACTTATTAATTACAAATTTAGACATTAGTTTGTATTTTAATTACAAAACGATCACAAACTACAGTCTAATGGACAATGTCTATGTACTCTAAGTCGCCGTAATCTAGTAGGTAGTGTGTTGGCTTATTAGACGCAAAGCCAGGGTGCGAACCCCCGGCTAGACATCAAAACAAAATACGAAAAATATTTCTTCGGCGACTTCCTCTCAGCAGATTTCTGGGAAAAACTCTGAGAGCAAATAGAAAATTGCCATGAAAATTTTCTCAATAATCTGTCGTTCGGAGTCGACTTTAAACTGTAGGTCCCGCCACTCATGTATAAAATTAACACACACAACATAAGTGTTGTGAGAAACTAGGTCGTAATCCTGGCTGAAGGGTTGTAATGGCCAATTATGTATGTATGTATGTATGTACTCTATGCCGATTTCCATTCTGATAGACTGCTACACTTCCCAGTAGAGTATTGTTACGTTTTTACCTTTTTAAAATGGTTTAAAATATTAGCTCGTAGATTACAAATAAAATAAAAAATTAATCTGTGTTTAGTTTTAATTAAAATTCCTTATTATTCGCACAATTCTGTGTGCCACTGTTCACAACTTTATGTAAACAACAACAATTGCTTTGTTTGTTATTCCTCTGTTTACACTCTTTGCATAACATAACGTTTACATCCTGTTCGACAGCTCTTTGTAACGAAGATCTTCAAAGCACGATTACTTTCTTCAAACACACCGCGTCTTCACACAAGACTGAGTGAACTTTAATAACGCAGTCGCCTGTTTTGCCTTGCCTTTTAGATGACAGAGTAAACAGTCTGATGAATGTTCTTGATGGCGAATGTTCGTGACTTCGCCTTCTCGAAATCTCTATAAATGTAAACATCGTTGTTTGCATTTATTTTTGTAGTGTTGTTTGTGTATTTTTGTTTACTTGTTTGTCATTGTTTTCTATGCTGGTGTTTGTTGTTATATTAAGCAGTACGATAATTTGTAAACAGGTTTGCTTACTTGCATTGTTTTGTTTTTGTAATTTTGTTTATAATTTTAATGTTAAGCGATGTAAAAGAAAAACACCAGTATCTAGATTTTTCATTTCCGTAACAGGATTTTTATTTAACTTCATTTGAATTTAAGTATTTGCGTTATGAGTCGGTTTTTTTTGAAAATTATTGTGGACGAAAATGTTCCCAAAGCGAAAATTCCCATACTTTCCGATAGCCGCCTGGCGTTGGATTCTAATGTAATGAACTTCAAGACGGTATACGACTGTCGCAGATATCTCAACGAGGTAGCGGATTGATATGATGGATACGGCGCATTCCGATAAAGGCATTCCGGCTAACTGCAGAGGAGATGAACTGGTCAGACGGGACATGACCTCTCTTTGATGAATTTTTGACATTGGGGATCCCATTGGGTACCAGCAAGCTTTTAAATGACAATACAATCATGGACTCTGTCATCAGTAGATGGGCACCGTCGGACACGAGCAGAACAACGCAGAAAATCTGGCCAAGGCTGCATAAAAGGCGAGCGGCAGCTCAGCTATAACTCCAGAGAAGTAAGCTCAGCACTGTTGTCAAGGTTATTCCGGGACATTGCATTATATCGAAAACATGCGAGTCGTATTGGTCTTGAACACCTGGCAAATAACTTCTGTGGAAGCTATGGAGATGAGGAGGGGGATAAAACTGTTCTTCATCTACTGTGTACATGCTCGGCACTTGGTCGGAGGAGAAAGAGGCCACTGGGTGCCTACTATAGGCGGACTGTCATGCATTGATATTGGCAGTCTGAGTCGCTTTATCGGAAGCTCCGAGTGCTTCCAGGACTAGGTATCACAATGGTCCTTGTGTGTGACCATAGAGCTCCATTGAGGGCACAGTCACTTTTGCCTACTTACCTAAACTCAAAAGCGAATCTTCAGACTTTCGATAAGAAAAACGATCTTTTTATTTTACATACTGAAATATGTAAACAATGTTGGATGGGGTGGTTAGTTATACGCACTTTTATGAATCCAATTCCCATTTGAAGTTGAGTTTAAAAAAAATGAAACAAGTATTTGAAATTAGTTTTCTTAACTGACAGTTGTAGCCGCCCAAATTGTATTTTTTTCACTGCCTTTGTAATAAATTTCCAAAATGAATTTTTTTGGTTGTTTTTTTATTTTGGATTATTACTACACAATACAATGCATTTGATTTGTTTAACTCGCCTTTGTTTCTGTAATTTTGTGGAGGCTCTTCGCATGAAACGATGGTTGAATATTTTTTTTTTATTTTTCAGATCAGAAATCAGAAACATGTTTTCCATTTTGTTTTTTATTATTTTTTAATTTCCATGTAACAAATTTTAAATTGAAATGAAGGGAAAAACAAACTAAAAAAAAACATTAAACAAGAGAGAAAGAAAAACCCAAATACTGTTGTGGAAGCAAAACTAAAACGTATACGTCAGTGAAAATTGGTTAACAAATCAATTCGTCAAAATTGCAACACAACAACAACAAAAACAAAAAATTTGTTTTGAAATAAAAACAATATTTTGCAATAATTTCCGGTTCTACCCGTTTAAATGTTTCAGCATGATTTTGTTGTTTTTTTGTTTATCCTTGTTTTGCTTAAAACGTAAAAGAGCAATACAAAGCATTTTTTTATATTCTTTCTAACGAATATTTTATTTTTTTTTTTAAAGTTAATAGCGTTTCTCTATTTTCTTTACTTTCCTCTTCTTTTTTTTTGTTTTTTTTTGTATTACAACAGTGTATGACTGTTGTTGTTATTTCATTTTTTTTTATCATTATTTTAAAAGCTTTACTAACAATAGACTTTGTTTTGTTTTCAATTCATTATTTCAGTTGAAATAATGAAAAATAAAAATCAAAGTCATAACCCTACTGCCTTTATTAATTCCTTTTTTTATTTATTTCTTTCCTTTATTTTTTAATTATAAAAGCGAAACAAAAAAAAGGAAAATCACTGCTACCCATTGTAAATATGAAATTGATGATTTGCGGCATACATAAATATAAGAAAAAAATTCTTTTTAAATTTAAATAAATCCTTCATAAAAATATTCAATAGACTCACCATTTTTCCCAATGCATGGCAGTAACATGCCTGTACTCACTGTGTTTCAAAATAAAATTATTTGAAGTTTTCTTTTTTCTCTGTTTTTTGTTCCTTGAATTAAATAAAAACAGTGAATTTGCATTTATTATGGGCCACTGCCAGAGTTACGAAACATTCCGTTGTAAAACGTTTCAGCTTGGGCATATAAATCCAATGCTATCTTCCCTGATTCACGTGAAGTGTCACCTGATCGATCAGCCTTTAAAAGTGTCCTGAGGGAGATCTAACAGGCCGCTCAGTTGCAGGCCCTTCACCACTCCTACCCTTAACAGCTCATCTTCATCTTAATATCTCACATATAATGCCTTGTTTACCTTAGTTTGCAGTCAATAAATTCAAGTCGCCTTAGTCTAGTAGGTAGTCTAATCGCTTATTAAACTTGAGGCCATGGTTCAAACCCCATGTCAGACATTTCCAACAAAACGAAATTTGAACAAATATTTCTTTGGCGACTGCCTCTGCGTAGATTTCTGACAAAAACTCTGAAAGCAAACAGAAAATTACCATGAAAAAGTTTCTTTCTGTAGCTTCCGCCACTCATGTATAAAATTAATACACACAACATAAGTGGTGTGAGAAACTAGGTCGTAATCATGACTGAAGAACTGCAATAACAAATTATGTGTGTATGTATGAATTCAAGTCAGCCTTATTGTACGCGTATATAGACACTGTACCTCGGTATTAATTTTCACTAATAAGTCCACTGCGTAGCAAACAATGAAACCTGGAATACACTGCACGCATAAGGCAATGTATAGTACAACTTAATCCCCCTTGACAGCCTTCAAAGATTGCATGATCGTCAAGTAGACTACATACGAGTATTTGTCTTTCCTAAAACCATGATTTTACCTAGCTTTTCACACCACATATGTTGTGTGTGCTAATTTTATCCATAAGTGGCAGGGGACCTACAGTTTAAAGTCGACTCCGTGCGACAGATTTTGGAGAAACTTTTCATGACAATTTTATTTACTCTCAGAGTTTTTGCTAGAAATCTGCCGAGAGGAAGTCGCCGAAGAAATATTTTTCTCATATTTTCGTTTTGATGTCTGACCTGGGGTTTTTACGTCTAATAAGCCGATACTACCTACTAGACTACGGCGACTTCATTACAGCCACAACACAAGTTGGAATTGCAAGCTAAAAAAGTTTTCATTGCCTTATGTTGGTTGAATTTCTTTCATTTTGTTCTTATTTGATTTCGGTTCTTATGTGATGATCTTGTAATAATTAATCGGCATAAAATAAAAGGTAAAATAGGAAACAAATCCTCTTAATATTTCGATGAGTTTTTTTTTCTTTTCTAAATATACTCAATAATGTGTGTGTTCTTAAATAGGCATAGAAATGTGAAAGAAAACGAAAGGAATCCTTGAAAATCCTACTTTTCTAGTAATTCCATACTTAAATTCTATTATTTCCATTTTATTTGACTTAAATTTTAAACAAATCTAATGGAAATAAAAAATTTAATGACTAAAAACTTAGAAAACAGGGCGTTTCTGTGTCTCTTTTATTTTCGATTAATTTTTGTTCTTTTTAATGATAATGTCTTTCGTCAATTTTTCTCCAAAAAGCTTATTGTAATTGGCGTGAAATAATATTGTTTTACATGATGTTAACTGGAATCACGTTCTTTGTAAGACACTGCATGCATGTGTTGTTTCCTTCCGTACATATGCTGCGTATGAGTAATTTTTAATTTTTAACAGCAAAAAAATAATGCGTATACGCCATGGTGCTTTGCAAATGTTCGTACAAAACGTACGAGAACAATAAACACATTTTCATTTCATTTGGAATACAACAACAATTTGCACAACAAAGCATTAATAAATCCAAGAGTTTCCTTTGAACTTTGGCTGTGTTTGTGTTGTTGCAAATTATTGAATCATTATGGCATAAAAGCATAGAATTTGAAACAGTTTTCAACATCATTATTTTGTAATTTCATTGTTGTTGTTATGGAAAATTACTGTTGTTTGGAAGCAATAGAAATAGAAAACAACGTTAAAGTTGTTTCATTCGCTTATTTTTGCATTAGCAAAATAAGAAGTTTTACTTGTATTTTGCGAAAAAAGTTTTAAGAAAACATTTAACAATTTACAGACTGAGATGGCTTTTAAAGCAAGAGAATTTAAAGATTTCAATATAAATAAATGCCAGAGAAAAATTGGTTTAACGAACTGTCAGCCTTCATAAGATATTTTATTTGTCTTTGAATAATTTTCTCAAATAATATTCGGTAAAATAAAACCTTCATATAGATTCTAGTCTGTAGGTAGTCTAGTAGGTAGACCACGGTTCAAACCCCACGGTTAGACAACTCCAACAAAACGAAAAAATATTTCTTCGGATACCTCCTATCAGCAGATTTCTGATAGAAACTCTGTAAATAAAATTGCAATGAAAAGTTTTTCAAGAATCTGTCGTTCAGAGTCGACTTCAAGCTGTAGGTCATGCCACTCATCTTACATATAAAAATGAATGTGTGTTTATTTGTTTGTGGGTTTGTTTGAAGTCTATAGATGGCTAAACGGCTCGACCGATTTTCTTGAAATTTTTAACAGTACCTTCCTGTATGTCTGGAAGGAACTATAGGCTACTTTTTAAAATTTCAAGTAGGCGAGGTGCCACGCCCCCATACGCAATAAGTATTTAATGTCGCATATCTCATAAACTGCAACAGCTAGAGTCCCCGAATTTTGTATGGACGACTTTGACGTATATATGAACAAAATGGGCGGATTGGCTATAGTGGGCGTGTCACTTCCCATAGTCTACATATATAAAAATGAATGTTTGTTATAGAATGTTTTATAGAATCGTAAACTGTGCATTTGATCATGTTATGATCTTTAGCAAAGTTGTTGCGGATGAGCCGCGGAAGGTTTCTAAGTTGGTATGACCAATATCCGATAGGTGGCGCCACTGAAAATTACTCAAAATTAATTATTCGTAAACTGTGCATTCTTTAACAAAGTTGTTGCGTATAAGTCGAAGGAGGTTGGTGCGATTAATTTCCGATGGATGGCGTCACTGAAAATTATTCAAAATGAATGACAAGCAATTGACCGACCTCTACACCTCAAGCAATGAAGAAAAGAGCATTACGAGCCTCAGAATCAGACGAGCATTGAGACTGGAAAATCTTCGAGTATAAGCCGCTGAGACCCGTTCGCTTGAACCACTTGAACTAAGAGAAGTGAGATTAGAAAGTGATCGAATGCGTACTACTCAGGCCCGTTCATCTGAATCATCAGGACAACGGGAAACAAAATCAATAAAATGATTCAAAATTAATTGGACATTTGTGTCCTTCAAATTGTTGTCTTTCCTTTAAATTTATTTTAATTGGTGGCGCAGCAAAAAAATTAATATACACAATATAAGTGGTGTAAGAAGCTAGGTCGTAAACCTAACTGAATGGTTGTAATGTATGTAACCACACATGTGGATGCTTAGTAAACACCATAAACATCAGGAACAAATATTGTATTGAGCGTATGTTGAGTTCTGAATAAATTTCAATGGAACTTCATATAAAAAACAATGCTTCAATGGTGGATATTTGCACAAATTTTCAAAAAAATTCGATTGTACATGAGTTCATTACAAAAGCGGTAGGTCTGCTAAACACATTTAAGACGATTTGGAGGCGTCGAGCCTAGGACACAGTACATCGTAGCTGTTGATGTTGCAGGGTGTATTATAATAAGCGGTATGAAAAGTTGAGTCCAAAAACGTGCAAGGCACAAATAATGTTATCGGAAGAAGAAACCTTGTATTGTAAATAAATCTAGCAACTGGGAATTAAAATGTATCGGCACTTTGCTTACAATGATTCGCGGTATTGGTCAGCTTTAATTCAATTTCAACACTATTTCAAAGGAATTTTGTATTTTTTTTTATTTTTTTAACAAAAACTTTAATAAGTTCTGTCTTTCTATTATTTTAAGCCGGCCTCAAGTTCATTCATTTATTACTTCAATTGTTATTGAAGAAAAGTTTCTAAAAATCTGCTTAAATTTGTGCCACATTCTGTGTCAACTTAACTAAAAAAAAAAAATTATTTCTCTTAATATTCTTACTCTCCATATTGAGAGTGGAAAATAAAATCTCGTTACTCTGTTATGAGTAAAAATTCCTTTTTGAGTGAGAATATGTTTCTCTCATATTTGAAAAAAATACTGGGAAATTTCAAATGTGCAGAGAATTGAGTGAAAAAAAATATCGGCTGATAGAAAAGCTTTTATTGGTTAAAGGCCTGACCATAAAATCTTATTTAGTTTGTCTGCGGTCAACAAAACGTACAAAACGCAAAATGACACCATGATTTATAGTGTGGCAATGTTCTCCACTACGAGCGAAAGGAAAAACGAAAAAAAAAAATAAATGGAGTTGAATATCTCATTACCGTAGACGTAGTAAAGTTTTGTAACAATTTAATGAAGAATGCTTGTAAATGTGGTAGAGATAATGAAAAGATAAATGAATAAAGGAATCAATGAATAAATGACTGAATGGAGGACTGAATGAATGAACGTTTAAATGGAATTTAATTTGTTGTTTTCCTAATAAGATTTCAAGTAACAAAATGATAATTTTGTTGTCATGGTCACACCTTAATTAGGTAACCAAAGTAACTGGATATCATATACCAATTTCCTTTGACTTATAAGATTATAATTAAACGTAATGAATACTTTAATATGCTATTTTATCTTTTTATTTAAGGTGTATGCGTGTATTTTGATTGAATTTGGATTTCATTTTGGTTAAATGTTCAAATATAATTTCTCACTCGGTAATGATTGCGCTCAATTCAGAACTTTTGAACAATTGATATAAAAATCTCTGATTAATTGATTGGAGGGCCAGTTACACTTAAAACATTTCTTAAAAAGTAATAAAAATACAAAAATTATGAAATTATTTATTAAATTGAAGAGCAGCTTTTGTGACAAATTTACTATAGAAAATGCAAGTTATCGATAAATTTTCTTTAGAAAATGTAAGTTATCGATATTTTTTTTTAGAAAATGCAAGCTAACGATAAATTTACTAAAGAAAAAGCAAATCGTCAATAAATTTGCTATGTAAAATGCAAGTTATCGATAAATTTTCTTTAGAAAATGCAAGTTTTAGAAAATGCAAGTTATCGATAAAATTACTGTAGAAAATAAATATAATTATAAAAATATCGGTAAATTTACTATAGAAAATGCTTTTCATCGACAAATTTAGCACAGCTCATTGAGAATTTTACTACAGAATATGTAAGTCATCGATAAATATACTATACAAAATGTAAGTCATCGATATTCTTTAGAAAATGCAAGTTATTGATAAATTTACTACAGAAAAAGCAAATCATCAATGGACTAACTAAAGAAAAGAAAAATGATCGATATATTTACTAAAGAAAATGCAAGTTATCGATACATTTTCTTTAGAAAATACAAGTTATCGATATTTTTTAGGAAATAAAAATTATCGATAAATTTACTATAGAAAATAAAAGTTATCGATAAATTTTCTTTAGAAAATGCAAATTATCGATAAATTTACAGAGAGATTTTACAGAGCAAACCTGAAACTGAATTGCTTCGCTTTTCTCATCATTTCTATTCGGGTGAATGGACTCCAATTTATATGTCATAATTACATGCACAAGTTTGTTTAATCGAGGTTTCGATAAATCATAACCGATGATCATACTCTTTGGCATTATTCATGACTTAATCACTTGAAAAATAAATGACAAGGACTAACCGATATGATGATGTCACTGTATGATCTATAACTGTAATTAAATACTTCTGCATCACTCAGTCAATAGTGAATTGAAAATGTTTTTTGTTTATCAATTGAATACAGTGGCAATATTTTATAGATTCACGATTTCATTGGGATTAGCATCGTACGATTCTAACTGACTAATATCTTATCGATTGTCAAGATCATATCACGCATAACTGCCATACGATAATACTCACTCTTATGAATTTCTTTCTGGTGTTTGCTTTCTCCAATAAAAAATACGAATGAAACTGTTAAGCTTCTGCTATGCATTCCCCTTCCCCGCTCTATTTCGATATTCTCCGATAGGCGGACATTTTTTTTTAATTTGCTAGGTTGTCCGGACAATGTCAATACGGTTCACTGCTACAAACTGTCGACTGTTGTTTAAAAGTATTTTGCCATCTTTCTGGGCATTTTGTAGAAACTCTAGCCTTTCTAAACTTTATTGCTTCGGCAGATAAATAATTAATGTTATGATCAGATAAATATAAACCATCTTAGATTTAGTGTATATACATACATATACATATAGTGTATGTAAATATAACTTCGAAAAAATTTTCCCCAACATAATGTAACACATAATAATTGGAAAAGACGTCTTTGAATTTCAAAAAACTCTCCTTAGTTTTACATCAAACTCCATATATTCGGTGATGTATGTACATTAGGGTGGCCCCAAAATAAAAGTTGCGAATGTTCCCGACTCAAATGAAAATTTGATTCATTCTAAGACTACGTTTCTCAAAATTTTTGTCCTGGGGTCAATATTTGGTGAGCTGGATCAAAGGATAAAAAGGTCCTTTTTTGAGGTTTTTTGGATTTTTTTCATATTTCTTCCAAAAGAACTATATATAAATTTGGGATCATATGAAAGGTCTTTAAGAGGCGCTTTCAATAGCTTATAAGAAATTTTAAAAAAATTTTGAAAATTCAAAAATTTTGAAAATTTCGGACAAAATTATTGTTTTTTTTAATTTTTTCATAGAATTTACTTAAATAAATTGTTGAAATTTCTTGATTATAAAGACCATGTAATTCAACCAAAATGATTTTTTCCGTTTTTCAAAATTCGATCTAGTTAAATTTTTATTAAGATTTTTTTTAACCTAATTTCTTCTCTATCTGACAACCTCTGTTAACTCAATTCATCAAAATAATAAGATTTTTTGTCAAAAATAAAAAAGAGATTTTTTGGCTTTAAATTTTACTAGTTATCATTGGTTTAATACAATTTCTTCATAACTTTAAATATAAACAACAAAAAACAACAACATTAAACAAATTATTATTATTACGGAATAACAAGAAAATTACATGTTTTGGTTTAAAATGAAATATTCGATGTATAACAAAATAAAAGTATAAGAAATTATACATCAATGGAAAGCTTATAAAATTTGCGTTATTTCGATGCCCATTACATATATGAATTGAGTTAACAGAGGTTGTCAGATAGAGAAGAAATTAGGTCTAAAAAAAATTTTAATAAAAATTGAACTAGATTGAATTTTGAAAAACGGAAAAAACCATTTTGGTTAAATTACATTGTCTTTATAGTCAAAAAATTTCAAATATTTATTTAAGTAAATTCTATGAGAAAATTAAAAATACTAAAATTTTGTCCGAAATTTTCAAAATTTTTGAATTTTCAAAATTTTTTTTTAAATTTCTGATAACCTGTTGAAAGCGCCTCTTAAAGACCTTTCATATGATACCAAATTTATACATAGTTCCTTTGGAAGAAATATGAAAAAAATCCAAAAAACCTCAAAAAAGGACCTTTTTATCCTTTGATTCAGCTCACCAAATATTGACCCCAGGACGAAAAAATTGAGAAACGTAGTCTTAGAATGAATCAAACTTTCATTTTAGTTGGGAACATCTATACCTAATTTTTTCTCCATACAAACGGGGCCACCCTAATGTACATATGTATGTAATGTATTGTATGGTATAAACAACAAGCCTTTTGAAATTAAAAAGCATGCCTCTAAAGTCCAAATGTAAGGGTGGTATGTTCCACCAATTTAAGGTAAATGTTGTAAAAACAAACGTGATACGAATGAATAATTTTCAAACGTATATCTGTTAATACTGCTGAAAAACGGAAATACCTTGGGCTAGCTTCTCAATGATTGAGTGAAGAACAACAGATGCCATACACTTTACACATGCCGTGTATTTAATAATTTGTTTTGTATTGTCAGCATATGGCTTCTATTCTCACTGGCACTTCAAATGTTTTCGTTTCTTTCATGGAAAATGTCGAATTTTGTGCTAGTACAGCAGCCTTTTCTTCTTGAAAACTATCATCCAAGATATCCATTTCAAAACTGATGAATTCGATGCGAAATCAAAGACTGCCCAGAATGGTCGCAATATATGAATTAATTGTATACGTTACTCCCTGTAAATTGTTATCAAGCTGTATTAGAATAAGCAAATTTATTATGAGCCATTAGAGCAGTGAGAAACTAGGTCGTAATCCTAACTGAAGGGTTGTAATGACCAATTATGTTATGTATGCATTAGAGCAGTATTTTTGAAATTATTTATACGCATCCGGATTCATAAAAGAACAAGGAAATGATTTAGCATATGAGTTGAAGTTGAAAGACATTTCCTGATTGAACGCCTTAAAAGAATTTATTTTTACATTGAATCTATGGGTACATACAACCCTTCAATCACGATTACGACCTAGCTTCTCACATCACTTATGTTGTGTGTGTTAATTTAATACATGAGTGGTGGTACCTACAGTTTAAAGCCATCTCCGAACGAAACTTTTCATGGCAATTTTATTTACTCTCAGAGTATTTGCCAAAAATCTGCTGAGAGGGCGTCGCCGTAGTAATATTTTTTTGTCATATTTTGTTTGATGTCGGACCTAGGGTTTCACATCTGAAAAGCCACCGTATTCCCACGTCTAGTAAGCCAACACACTACCTACTTGTCTATGGCGACTTGAGGAATAAAGGCTGTGGACCTTTTCAAAGTTTAAATTTAAAAATGCAATAAAACAAAAACGGTTTCAAATTTTGCCAAATTTATTTCCTTGTTCCGATGAGAAATGGATTATTATTTCAATCATATGGCTGCAGCGTCTGGCCTCACAGTACCTAATTCGATCGAACCAATTTTCTTGCACGTTTTCGAGTGTATGGGGTCGTATCTTGGCACTGGCACCACGAATTCTGGCCTTGAAGTGCTCAATTGTCTGTGGTTTGCCGGCATAAAACTTTTCATTAGCGGCGCCCCACATAAAATAGTCCAACAGGGTCTAATCTTAGCTTCTTGGCGACCAATTAACATCACCATTTCGGCTAATAAAACGGCCATCAAACGTTTGACGAAAATAAATAGATTGTGGCATGAGACAGCATCATTAGATCTCTGAAATAAAGGTTCTACTTTGATTCTGTGTGTATCTATTATCAGAAATAGCTTCTTATACAGATTCTTATGGCAGTTTGCCTTTAATCTCTTTCACATTTTATATTTACATTAATCTTGAAGTATTTTTCATTTCTTTTAATTTTTTCTTTTCTTTTTTTAATTTCAGTTACCAAACCCACACATTAAGTCACCAAAGAATACAAGTAAGTAAGTTTCTTCTTAATATTATAAGTTAAACGTATCATAATCACTTCTAATTAGTAAGTAATGCCTGTAATAAATTTCTATTTAAAGATTTAAATTTTTAATGGGATTTACTAACTGGTTTGTTCATTTTGTTGGCGACTTGTCCCTTTTGAAAGTACAGAATACAAATTCTCAACTTGAATTTGACTTTAAACTGAATAAAATATTGTATGAAAAAAACAAAAACAACAAATAAAATAAAATAAATTCAATGGCACCACATGCACACTTTATATATAAACTTTTACGCATACATATTTATACACACACACACACACTCACACACACAATACATTCATAGATTAAAGTATAGAAAATATATCTTCATTTATTTATAAATATTGTAAATGGTTGAGACTGCATGCATACATACATATGTACATATGTATGTATGTAAGTGTGTGTACTTATGTTTATATAGAAGTGTGCGTGAGTTTAAAAGTTCTTGTATCTTTGATTTTTTTGTTTAAGAAAAAAGCATTTTTTTTTTTGGCAATTGCCTACCAAATGCAAATCTTTAGTACTTTTAGCCACTTTTATAGTAGTTGCTGCTGTTGTTGTTGTTATTTTTCCAGTATATCTTCGTTTGTTTTTTTATTTTTTGTTGAATAGTTTGTTCTCTCTCTCTACTAAATTGTATTTAAAATATTTAAATACAGAGCAAAAATACGAGAAAAACTTTGTTGTGCCCATTGAATGCCAACTTTTTGTTGTGCTTGGTTATTTCATGTTTAAAAAAAAAACATGCGTATGTATGTGTATGCATGTGCATACCAAAGGTCAGCAATGAATCCTTTTTTCGCTACTCATAAGCACTCATGAAATTTTGAATAAAAGTGAGTCAACAGTATTGAAATTTAACTATGAACTCTGATTCATTCTCATATTCACTACAACGTTGATTTATAAGTACATATTGCAATGAGTATGAGTACAACGTCCACATCAAACTCATACTCATACCATTCGAAATATGTTTGATTCATAAGCCTACTCACATAGATTCATGACTCGAATCATTCATCAAAATTTATAGTCTTAGTTGTCATTACAACCCTTCAGTTAGGATTACGACCGAGTTTCTCACACCACTTATGTTGTGTGTGTAAATTTTATACATCAGTGGCGGGACCTACATTTTAAAGTCGACTCCGAACGACAGATTTTTTTTAGAGAAACTTTTTCATGGCAATTTTATTTACTCTCAGAGTTTTTGCCAGAAATCTGCTGAGAGGAAGTCGCCGAAGAAATACTTTTTGTATTTTTGTTTTGATGTCTGGCCTGGGGCTCGAACCCTGGCTTTACGTCTAATAAGCCAACACCCTACCTACTAGACTACGGCGACTTCCTGTATTGCATTTATAAAAAAATAAAAAGACAGAGCAGCACAACCATTTAGTGAGTATTTTAGTGTTCGTACGCAAATCATACTTATTTTGTGCTTCGTGTATATGTTGAGTTATGTAGAGTCGAAATCAATAACATCATACGTGTTGTTAAGTATGAATATGATGAATACTTCAAGCTTTGAATATTGAGTACGGGTTCCTTGATATTAAAGTAAGTATGAATGCCTATACATAAGTATCAGAAATCATGAGTATGATTCGATTCTACACATCCTTTTCAAAACTCATTGCTGATCTCTGCTGCATGCATACTATACAGTGACCGAGAGCGAAACAGAAAGAGTGTATGTGTATGCATTTTTCTGAAAACTATACGCTTTCTTTTCTCTTGCCCTGCACTCGTATGTATATATTTCGTTTAAAGAAATGTACGCTTAAAATAATTCTTTTATAAAATGAAAAACACACACATATACATACACATTTATAGCATCAGTTCAGTTGCACACACACTTATATAAATGCATAAATAAATATTCTTTTATTTTTCTACAACACCATACGTATGTATACGTACATATATATGTGCGTTAGTGTGCGTGTGTGTATATATTTTGTTAATGTATTCAGAATTTCTGTATATTTTTCTGGCTGTTGGGCATATTATTTCGTATTCTTTATATTTATTTTTATATGGTTTGTATGCATTATAAATGTATGCACACACATACATCTCTACATCTGTATGTATGCTTTTACATTTGTATGTATGCTGTGAGAGTGCTTGTGCCCCTAGCGGTGTAACAATAGGATTTTGTAGGCCTTATACGAAGCCTTTTTCGCTTGTTAGAAATACTACTAATACCAATCGTTTATGCCGCAGAGGCATGAAGCCACTGATGCAGCAGCCTTGAAAGTATTCGAGAGGAAAATCTTACGTAAGATCTTCGGTCCAATACGAGTTGGCGATGATTTCCGCATCTGATCCAACAGTGAACTGTATAAGCTCCTCCACGACATGGACGTTGTGCAGCGTATTAATAACCAGCGACAGCGCTGGCTCGTCCATGTCGTTCGAATGGAAGAGAATGCTCCGGCGAGACGCGTATTTGATGCGGGGATCTGTGGAAGTCGGCAAAGAGGACAACCTTGTTTGCATTGGAAGGAGCAAATCTAGGAAGCCCTGTCATCGATTGGTGTGACCAACTGGCGTAAACGCACAAGAAGCAGAGGTGCTTGGCAGGATGTGTTACGACAGGCCGAAATCTGTTAATGGGGTTATTAATGGCCAGTTAAGTAAGTACAAATAGTAGCAGTCATGCGATTATGTTGTCGATCATGGCCTTCTAAAATCCTTCTTGGTAGAGTCTTGCGTAAATGATTTTTTAGAATGCATAGTGCTGCCCAGGTCAGACAACTCCAATACAACAAAAAAATATTTCTTCGGCTACTTCCTCTCAGCAGTTTTCTGGCAAAAGATCTGTGAGTAAATAAAATAAAATTGTCATGCAAAAGTTTCTCAAAAATCTGTCGATCGGAATCGTCACTCATGTATTAAATAAACACACACAGCATAAGTGGTGTGAGAAACTAGGTCGCAATCCAGACAAATGGGATGTAATGACCAATTATATATGATCGCTTGTTGGCCATTGTTTTCCGCAGATGATATAATTATTAACAGTCTATACTCCAGTATATCCTCCTAGTCCCTTCAAGGAAACAGAAAACTATCTCCCACAATATATTCTAACTGAATTACCATTTCCATGCAGCATTTCAGTACTATGACCGCAATCATTTCGGCTTGTCGTTGTCGTATGTACTCTCCATTATCAGTTCAAGTTGGCTTCTGTAATGGATTAAATTCAGTTTATTTCACATTATCCAGCCTTATGCAAGTTATTCTCAATATTTTGCTTCGGTACAGCTAAAGTAAGTACTAAGTCGCCGCAGTCTAGTAGGTAGTGTGTTGGCTTATTAGACGTGAGACCACAGTTCAAACCCTAGATCAGACATCTCAAAAAAAAAAAAAACGAAATATTAAAAAATATTTCCTCGGCTACTTTCTCTCAGAAGATTTCTGTCTTAAACTCTGAGAGTAAATAAAATGTTCATGAAAAGTTTCTCAAAAATCTGTCGTTCGGAATCGACTTTAAACTGTACATCCCGCCACACATGTATAAAAATAGCACACACAACATAAATGGTGTGAGATGTTAGGTCAAAATCCTGACAGAAGTGTTGTAATGAGCAATTATGTACGTACGTATCCGAGGTCAGATATTAATTGTTTTTTCGCTACTCATAAGCACTCATGAAATTTTGAATGTAAGTGAGTCAACAATATTGAAATTTAACTGTACTCTGAGTCATTCGTACTCACTACAACATTGATTTATAAGTACAGGTTCCAATGAGTGTACGTACAACATTGACATCAAACTCATGCCATTCGAAATATGTGTGATTCATAAGCCAACCTTCTTGTGAGTATGTTAGTATTCGTACGCGATTCATACTTATTTTGTGCTTCGTGTAATTGTTGAGTTATGGAGAGTCGAAATCAACAACATCTACGTGTTGTTAAGCATGAATATGATGAGTACTTCAAACTTTGAATATGAGTAGAGGTTCCATGATATTAAAATAAGTATGAATGCGTCTAAGTATCAGAAATTAAGAGTATGGTTGAATTCTACTCATCTTTTTGAATACTCATTGCTGATCTCTGGTACGAATGTATGCAAACAGACCAACCTGTCATAGTATCAAATCTATGACTATATTTCCACCTTTCTGGTGGCCAACTTTTTGGGGAAAAGTAAAAACAAAACTGTCAAGATACAAGATTCTTATCTCTGTCATTAGCTAACGTAGCTACTTAAGTTATCGATTAAAAAATAATCGATTAAAGGATTACCACCTAATATTACGGTATAGTATACATAGTAGGGCCTTCTCTAAACCCTGCTTGAGGATAAAGGCAAAAGTGAGTTGCGACAGTTGTTGTATCATGAAGAGGCCTATTTGAATAGAGCCTTACGCTGTTAACTGCTGCGTATATATTTTCCTAAATTTGTATATGAATACCTCCTAGTTGTGATTGTACATTTTCAATGAAGTATTTCTTCTTTATATTATACATGTGATCATTTTCTCTTTTTTCTTTTATTGTTTATTCTTTCCCACTTTCTTTTTGAAGTTTTTCTTTAATTTTTAAGTTTATTTAATATTCGACAACATATTTCTAAAATTAGGGTGTTGCGTATTGCATACTTTCACAACCAGAGTGTAAGGGAGAGAATATTTTTTGGATTAAAATTTTAAATGTCCCTTAAACATATTTAGTTGCAACCGTTTTCTAACTGTAATAATCTCCTCATAAAATTGTGCCCAAAATTAAATAAGATATTATGAGCCACCCTAATATTACTGAGACTGATTTTCTTTGGGGATTTAAAATAAAAGTTTTTGCATAAAAATTTAATTTAATAAAATTGATTAGTTTGTTTTCTAACCTCAGGAAATATTATTTAAGTCCATAAGATGTATTATAAATTTATTAAAAACTTCATGGCAGTAGGGGGAAATGTTGAGGATACTCAGAAAGAAAACGAGAGAGAAAAAGTTTAAAAAAAGAAGATTTTTATCGCAAAAATATCTCAAGAATTTCTTTTGAAATGCCTTGCTGTGCCAGTAAATCATAATTAAAATATATGTGTGTGGCGTTTATTTTAATCATAATTTATTAAATAAGCCATGAATGCGCTTTTGTTTTGAAAGAAATTTAATCTTTAAACAATTCACTTACATAGGGTGGGCCATTTATCAGTTTAAATTTGAATCATCGATTATTTGGAATCTGTCAATACTTATGTCATTCTATTCTGTCACTAAATTCAGTATATTATCTCCAATGAACGTAATAAATCGATTTAGGCTTGAACAATATTGGGATTTATTGGACAATTTCAATGTCGAAAACAAAGACAATTTTTCGAAAATTTTTTTTACCAAAAATAAAAATATATACTTTCGAATGAAGTCCATTTTCATCTAGGTGGGTGTGTTAATAAGCAAAATTGCCGAATTTGGGGTTGAGAAAACCCACACGTGGTCTTACAGAAGCCAATGTATCCATTTCGAGTAACTGTTTGGTGCGGCTTATGGAGCGAAGGCATCATTGGCTCCATATTTCCTTCAAAATGAGGACGGCGCAACCATTACTGTGAATGGAGACACCAATTGCTCTAAAAAAACTGATTTTTTTGTACCCGCTCTTCATGGTATTAATGAGAACGATGTTTGGTTTCAACAGGATGATACAACTTGCCACACATCTCATGCCACAATCGATTTATTGCGTCAAACGTTTAATGGCCGTTTAATTAGCCGAAATGGTGATGTTAATTGATAGCCAATAAGCTAAGATTTGATACCGTTGGACTGTTTTCTGTAGGGCTTGGTTAAAGAAAACTGTTATGCCTACAAACCAGACACAACAAAGCATGTGAAGGCCAACACTCGTGATGCCATTGTCGAGATACGATCCCATACTCTTGAAAAAGTGCACGAAAATTGGTACGATCCTTATCTCATTCGGCAAGAGTTAATATTTCACTTCAAACGCAACAATTGTACTTCACAACAAGATAAGAAATTTGTCAAAATTTTAAACTGTTTTTGTTTTATTGCATTCTTAAATTTAAGCTTTTAGATGGCCCACCCTATATACATACATAATTGGTCATTACAACCCTTCAGTCAGGATTACGACCTAGTTTCTCACACCACTTATATTGTGTGTGTTAATTTTATACATGAGTGGCGGGACCTACATTTTAAAGTCGACTCCGAACGACAGATTTTTGAGAAACTTTTCATGGCAATTTTATTTACTCTCAGAGTTTTTGCCAGAAATCTGCTGAGAGAAAGTCGCCGAAGAAATACTTTCTGTATTTTGTTTTGATGTCTGGCCTGGGGCTCGAACCCTGGCTTTACGTCTAATAAGCCAACACACTACCTACTAGACTACGGCGAATACCCTATATAAGTAATGTAAATATCAACTCCACTTTTTGTTTTGGAAGGAAAATTAATCTTTAAATCATTCCTTCATTAGAAGCCAGAAGTTTTTGAAAATTTGTTGTGCTTTAAACATTTTCTGTTCACTGACTGTTCAGGCCATTTGCAGACTAAAGTTATGCCAAAAATTTTAATCATAAATAATATGTAACAAATATGTCCAAGACATGACTGGAGGCTTTATTTTATTACATCAAAATACTTCAAATAATTTTGAAATTGTTCTTCAAAAGGACCTCTCCGTCTATGCTTATTGTATAGATTTTTTTATGTCAACAAGTCTACAGTGTATTCCTCTGCAGCAATACTAATCATTCTTTTCAAATGAATTTTTTTATTAATTTTGATTAACTTAAGTATTTGAAGGTATTTTCTTGCCTTCTTATTGTATTAGTGTGCTGCTGTAAACGCTGTGATGCTTGCAAAAGAAAAATTTTAACAAAAAAAAATTTTTTTAAACAATTGCTTTAACAACAACAACAATGATGCAACTAAGCATAGAAACACATTGCCACAGCCATAGCTAAAGCTGTTAACAGCAATGGCAGTATTAGAGAGCCAAAAAGACGAATTGCTGCAGCAGCTTAAAAACCAAACAACAGTAACAAACAACAACAACAACAATACAAATTAAAATATACAAACCAACAGAAACAAGCTGAAATTAAAGCTACACAGGAACAATAGAAACAAAGCTTTTACATCTACAAACACACACACACACACAGAAGCACAAACACATATACAATTTTTTTTTTTTTTTTTTTTTGGTTTATGCCAACATTACCATATTGTGCGGCTTATAACTTTGACTAACAACAGTGCGATGCAAGCCAATGAAACCGCGTCCCTACAGCATTTACAAACCAAGACCAGGTTTATGCACAGAAACACAAACCGGCAAGAGTTGGTGGGGGGAAAACAAAAAAACTGAAATAGAAATATAAACAAACAGCAACAAACAAATCAACAGAAAACAAAACAAAACAAAATAAAAAGAAAATGTTGCAGAAAAACCCAAACAAAAAGCAACACACACACAGACAAACATACAATATCGCAAAAGAAAAATCTGCCTGCCAGAATTCATGGTGGTGGTGGTGATGGTAGCTTATTTTACATGTTTAAACGCCTACCATTCACCCCCAAACGCCTTTAGTCTGTTTTATAGGCAAATGCAATAACAACCACAACGACAATTGTAAAATAGGAGCGGGCGTTTATAGAGAAAGAAGAAATTCCTTGAATTTCTTTCCTTCCCCAGCTTTGAGGTTCTAATTTTGCCAAGTCATTGGCATTCAACATCAATATAAGTGTCTGTGTGTGTGTGTTTTTCTCTCTATTTTTTATCATCAACATTTTGTTTTTAAAACTGTATTCTTCTGTCTCTCTCTCTTGCTTTTGCTTTGTCAATGTAAATGTAATTGTGTGTACGTACGAAATTCTTTTCGACTGTTTTTATTACGCTTTTATACGGTTTTAGTTTTGTTACCAAAACGTGTCTTTGGCTTAAACTTAATTTTAAGTTTACATTGAATTTGAAAGGATGTTGTTTTTCCCATCTTTTTCTCTGTTTTTTTTTATATTTATTTTAACACTTTGTGGTACGTTCGGTTTTACAATTTCTTTAGTTTGCACTGGTTTCTGTAGTACTTTAGTTAAGCATGCATAGAATCGATTTTAGTACAAAACACGTGACAAAAATAATATACAAATTAGGAATATGACATCACGAATATTGATCTTCAAATGCGCAATTGTCTCTGGTTTGCCGACATAAATTTTTCTTTAATGGCGCCCCACAGAAAATAGGCCAACGGTGTCAAATCTCAGCTTCTTGGGGCCAATTGACATCACAAGTTCGGCTAATTAACCGGCCATCAAACGTTTGACGCAATAAATCGTTTGTGGCATTAGATATGTGTCAAGTTGCACCATTCTGTTAAAACCAAACATCGTTCACATCAATATGTACCATAAAGAGCGGGTACAAAATAAATGGTTATCATGGTGCGATAGGAGTCTCCATTGATATCTCCGTCCTCATATTCAAAGCAATATTGGCCAAGTATGCCTCCGCACCACAAGTCGCTCCAAGCAATCACTCATAATGGGTGCATTGGCCTCTGTAAGACCACATGTGGGTTTTCTGATCTCGGAAGACGACAATTTTGCTTATTAACGTTCATCCGAAAAGATGATGTTTTTTTTTTGGCAAAATCAACATCATCGTGCAATTTCTCGTTGACCCAATAAATCCCATCGTCGCTCAAACGTAAATCGATTCATTACAATTCAGTGGAGATAATATACTGAATTTATGTGACAGAATCGAATGACATCAGTATTGCCATATTCGAAATAACCGATGGTTCAAATTTAAACCAATAGACAGTCCACCCTATGCTTCATTTAAATGGAAAAAGAAAACTTCACCACTACTAAGCTCTATCATACCTAAACAATTGGTTCTTGCTGAATTCATAGTAGCCTACGGCTTTTCCGAGTGCTATCCATTGAGGTTTTCTGACATGTAGTCTGCACTACAATGCTGTTGCGGCAAGTCATCTTATGCTCTTAAAGAGGCCACTTTTACCGCAACTAAGTGGTTTATGTCTGAATTTGTGACTGTTGGGAATACACCGCATGGCTTGGCAAGTCTTTCTGCAATATTACGGTCAATTGGAAATGCCGGACATTCTTTAATCAGTAAATATGTCGTATAGACTTTCTTCTTACCATTGAGCTATTTTTTTACAGCCTAAAGCATGATCTTATTGCCTTCCATTCACCGTTATCGTATATTTGGGTGATTTATTGCAGAAATATTTTTTTCTGTTAACCGCTTAAGACCACTTAACTTTAACATTAGCTCTGTTAAAATATTTGGTTGTTGTCTTTGCTAGTTAAATTCGAATTTATCTTCACACACATTATGATCACACTATTGGTTGCAATAATGTCGCAATCAAGCCAAAAATTTTAATTTAATTGGGTTTCCCAAAAATTTAAGGACCTTTTAAAAAATAAGTGATTTGGTATGAACATAAACGTATTAACATTGCAATGTGGAAAGTGTGGTTTTCTGAAATGCTTCAAGGAGTGAGAAGAACGTTGGCATAAATATCGTTTAACATTATAAACAAAAGCAACAAAAACAATGAACTTATTTACAAATTATCTCACTGCGTACAACAACAAACACCAGCATAAAAGAAATGATAAACAAGTAAACAAAAATACAACAACAAACATTGCAAGAATAAATGTAAACGAAATACACAAACAACAATAATGGAACAACGATGTTTACATATATAGAGATCTCGAGAAGGCGAATCCACGAACATACGCCTTCAAGAACATTCACCAGACAGTTTATTCTGCCATATAAAAGGCAAGACAAGGCAGGCTACTGAGTTAGTGAACTACAGTCCGTCTTGTGTGAAGACGCGGTGTGTTTGAAGACCGTAATCGTGGTTTGAAGATCTCCGTTACAAAAATCTGTCGAATAATTGTCTAGTAATTGTTATTGTTTATGCAAAGGGTGTAAACAGAGGAATAGCAAAGGAAAGCAATTATTATCGTTGTGAACAATGGCACACAGAATTGTGCGAATAAAAGAATTTTAATTAAAACTAAACACAAATTTGTTTTTAATTTATTTTCAATCTACCAGTTCATATTTTAAGCGCTTTTAAAAGGTAAAAACGTAACAATATTTTATATTTATTTTTGTTTTAGACGATTTACATAAAGTCTTATAGTCGTGCTTATATTGACGACTTTTACGGGATTCATTTCGCTGCCCGGTCATTAAAGGTTCAATAATTTACTTTGATACTCTAACCCACACATCAGTGTGCAATGGTAGTGTACTATGTATATTTGAATTATAAATGTCAGTGTATGTGTGTGTGTGAGTGTTTATAAAAATATTCTCTGTAAGTTTCACCTTAACCATCTAAACAAACCACCTTGTTAAGAGTGCCAAAACACTAATTTACCGTTTTTTTTATTTCCTATTCTTTCTTCTCTCGTGTTTTTGTTTTTGCAAAATTCTATTTCATTTTTTTTTGTTTGCCTTTTTTCCCTCTCTCTTGGCACAAGTTATTTTTGTTTTCATTTTCATTGCATTGTGTTGTTGTGTTTTAGTTTTTTCTGCTCCCACTCCCACTCTCTCTCTCTCTCTCAGACTTAACTCAACATTTTAGTTTTCAAGATCTAAGGTTTGTTTTTCTTTTTGTTGCTGTTGTTTTATACTTTATTTGAGTACAGATTTGTAAGTGTAGGTGAGAGAGTGTTTATAAGTATTTGTTGTCTCCACTAACTTTTAGATAAAATTAAACATCAAGCATCTGTTTGAAATATTACATACACACACACAAACCCCTACACATACACTCATACAAACGTAAATGCATGGAACTAAACCTGGCATTCAGCACTTAAAATGTCATCTCTACGTAATGTACGAGTACGTTGTACAGAAGGTGTAACAGGCAACAATTTTAACAACTTACAACGCTACCCACACACACACATATTCATACATATATACATACACACATACTTATATATAAAAAATAATTTCATTTTGGTTGTTTGGCTTAGAAATAAAAATATTTTAAACGAACAAATAAACAAAAATTCATTCATTCATTCACTCGTTCACTCGTTCATTCATTCAGTCTTATTCTCATTTGTTCAGTCGTTCTTCGTTTGTGCAAACAAACACGACAACTGCGAATGAAATAAACCAACACAGTACAACACAGTGTGTTAAAGCCAAAACAAAACAAAAATGCCATAAGAATTCCACAGAACAGAACGTTTGTGAATTTTATACTAAAATTGTATATGAAATAAAGACCAACAACAACATCAACAATAAAATTAAAAAAATACAACAAAAAATTATTATAAATTCTGGCAAAGCGTAGGATTTTCTTTTTCACAATTTTTTTTTTGTTTATTTAAAATTTTTTTATTTTTGTAAACATACCGAGTTAAATGGATCCTTTAGTTCTAAAAGCAACAAAACAAAGGCTTACAACAACACAAAATATATTAGAAGACAGAGGGCCCAGTCGTAGCATGCTTAAGGCGACGTCTATTTGCTGGTTTTTATAATTGCAGTGAAAAAATTAAAAAAAAAATAGTAACAAATAGGATATCCAACAGGGTCTTCCGAACTTTGATAGGTGATATCGGCTACATCTGGCAAATTATTTGTCATTTATTCAATCTGTTTTGTCAAATATAAATGGGCGACCATAGACAACGACGTACGAGTGTTCGCTGAATGAGATGTGGAGCAGTTTGTAATCGACCTTAATTTTTAATCGCAAAATCATCTTCAATCATCAAGGCAAGGCTCCCATTTCTATAGGAATACAAAAAATTTGCTGAATTTGGGATACCAATCCCCATGCAATATAGGCGCCATAGTCTAGTAGATAGTGCGTTGGCTTATTGGATGTAAGGTTACGGTTCAAACCTTAGCTCAGACATCTAAAACGAAACGAAAATATAAAAAAAAATATTTCTTTGGCGACTGCCTCTCAACAGATGTTGTGGCAAAAAACTCTGAGAGTAAGGAAACAGAAAGTCGCCACATATGGATAAAATTAAGACACACAGCATATGTGCATAAGTGCTGTGAGAAACTAGGTCGTAATCCTGACTGAAGGGTTGTGATGACCAATTATGTATTAAGGAGCCAAGAGAAGGAATATAAGTCGCTGTTGTCTAACAGTGTTGGTATATTAGACGTGAGGCCACGGTTCAAACCCCAGGTCAGACATCTCAAACGAAACGAAAGTATAAAAAATATTTCTTCGGCGCCATCTTCTTGCTCTGAAAGCAAATAGAAAATTGTCATGAAAAGCTTCTCAAAAACTTGTCGTGCGGAATTGACTTCAAACTGTAGGTCCTGCCACTCATGCTTAAAATTAAAACACGCAACATAAGTGGTGTGAGAATCTAGGTTATAATCCTGGCAGAAGCGTTGTAATGACCAATTATGTATGTATGTAAACCACATGAGATTTGTGCTGGCGACGTCATCGGTTGAAAGCGACGTTTGTTAGGCTATCACTGGGCAAACACTTCTGGACGATCATTATGTACTTCTTATGGCCTGTATCTGGTGCGGTTTTCTTTAGTCGCAGTGGTATACGACCATAGTAGTCCTCCAGGCCAACAAATTTGGCCTGATTTATGCGCCAGAGTAATGGAAAATCATACATTTACGGTGCCCTTCAACCACAGAAGCTGTGGTGGACATTTGAAGGATGTTTCATTGCACAGATAATAACGGCAGTAGACCTTTTATAGGTATAGACAATTTCGATGATATCACACACACATTTTGTTTCATTTTAGTTTAAATACGAGGAGTGTTTAATAACAGACAACATTTAAATGCAATTGCAACATCATGAACAGCGTAAGTTGATATTGTTAATCATTGTAAAACACTATCACGAAAGGCGAACCCAACAATAAATATTGTTACTTTTTTACCTTTTAAAAAACCTTTAGAATATGCGTTCGTTGATTGCAAACAAAATAAAAATAAGTTGGTATTTAGTTTCAATTAAATTCTTTATTGTTCGCACTACTTTTGTGTGCCACTATTTACATCTTGACAAATACAGCAATAATTGCTTATTCGCTAGTATTATTTGCTTAGGACGCAGATCTTTTCAATGGAGATCTTCACACGCAACGCATCTTTACACAAGACTGACTGAATTCTTTCTGACTCGTTGCCTGCTTTGCTTTGCCTTTTTATATGCCCACATAATCAGTCTGATGAATGTTCTTGAAGACGAACGTTCGGCGTTTCGCCCTCTCGAGAAGTCTATCGCGACTTCATTGTTGTGTGTGTATTTTGTTTACATTGCTTGTTATTGCGTTCTCGCTTTCTTTCATACTGTTGTTGTTGGTGTAGATTTTTCTCATTTTAATGTTATACGATGTACACCGTTTCCATTTTCGTAACAATATTAAACAACTAAATGTTGTTAATTATTTTTAAGAAGTCGCCGTAGTCTAGTAGGTTTATTAGACGTAAAGCAAGGGTTCGAGCCCCAGGCCAAACATCAAAACAAAATACAAAAAGTAGTTCTGCGGCTACTTCCTCTCAGCAGATTTCTGGCAAAAACCCTGAGAGTAAATAAAAATTGCCATGAAAAGTTTCTCAATAAATAAAAATCTGTCGTTCGTAGTCGACTTAAAATTGTAGGTCCCCGCCACGAATGTATAAAATTAACAAACACAACATAAGTGGTGTGAGAAACTAGGACGTTGTACAATGGGTCAATTCGACCTCCGGGTACTGTACTTGTCTTAATTGGCAAGTACACGTCGTCTAACCTACCCTAACCCAACCTAATTATTTTGAAAATTTATTTGTGTGGACCTCTATGCCACACCAAAAGGAGCGAAAAAATGCGTCATCCTATAAAGGGTATAAAGGCTGACACTTATCGGTGCCGTAAAAACGAATAGTTTAGGTGTTAAAGCGTATACGACAGGGTATAATGAGAGTTCGGTGGAAGGAAAACCTAGTTTACTTTGCTCTGGCCACGCGCACGTATCTAGCTGCTTGAAAATAAAGGGTGATCCATTTAAAAGTCTAAATTTAAAAGTCCAATGAAACAAAAACGGTTTGAAATTTTGCCAAATTTGTTATTTTGTTGTGAAATACAATTTTTTCGGTTTAGAAATGGAATATTCATTCATATGGCTAACGCGGCTAGCCTCACAATACCTCATTCGATCGGAGCAATTTTCGTGCACTTTTTCCAGTGTATCGGGTCGTATCTCGGCCTTCAAATGCTCAATTGTTACTGGTTTGTCGACATAACACATTTATTTAACGCCACACTGATTCCATCAGTGGATAGTTTGGCCTGACTGTGCTTACTAACTAACATGAAAGTTTTCTTTCCATTCGGTTGTGATACAAATGCTCATGCAAAAGAATTCAGTGCCAGCCTAATATCCACACATAGCATAGCATGTGATAATATTTCGGCATAAAAAGAAAAAATAAATAAAAGAGAATGAACCTTCGAGGCATTCAACAGTCAGTTTAGAATCATTCACTTCTCCTCTTCTGCACTGGTAGTCCCAGTCGACAAGTGGGTCTATGAAAATTTCTGAAAAAAATGGAAATAAACGAACAGAGAAGGAATTGTTTTCATTCACAAAACACGTCTAGTGTTTACCTTGTTTTGTTTCATTTGTTTATGTTGGTTTCGTTGTTGTTGTAGTATTGTATACGATTCAAGTCTATCTTTATAAATTTAGTTATGAATTATGAGGGTTTATTTTATTTTATTTTAGACTCTGGTTTCTGGTATTCTTCTTCTTTAGTTTTTTTCTTCCTTTTCTCTTCTGGCATACTGGAATGGAAAATGCATCGCATATCGCATAATGTACGAACAAACAGTGTAGAAATGATTGTTTTGTACATACTCACGTTTTGTACTCACACACATTCAAAATTGTTAGTTTGAATGGAAAGACAGAGAGATGCGGAGAGAGGGAGAGAGAGTGGCAAAATATGTATGAAAGCGTTTGCTTTTGTTAACATGAAAAGAAGATGAAAAACGTTTACAAAAAAAGAAAAAAAAAGAAAGAAATTTTTAAAATAAATTTCAGTATTTAAATTCAATTTTTCGAATTCATAAGATTCGTTGGTTCTTTCTTTCATTTTCGCTAACTGTCTGTCTGTCTTTGTTTTTAATCCAAATGAGTCTCTAATTTAAATACAAATACACCCACGTCTACACACATTTCTGTTTATATACACCAATGGGCGTATATATTAGTACATGTATTATACATAAGCATGCATATGTGTATGTATACGTGTATGTGTAAGAGGATAAATATTTTATTATGTATGTCCTGGTATGTATATGTTAGCTAAGAATGCAAATACGAATGTTGCTGATGATGATTATGATGATTCCAGTTTCCCTTTAGGCCGTGAAATGAAAACCAAAACAGAACAAGTATATAAGAAACGAAATGAAAAAAGTCCCATGAAATGATGTATGTATGTATGCATGTACATATGTACGTGCTTATGGGTTGCTGTATGAAGTCTAGACGGGTTAATGTTCTTTTTTTAGTGCTATTTTCTTGCATTTATTTTCTTTTTCCTTTTGAAATTCTCTAAATGAAATCTTAATTTTCATACAACAATTATAAGCCTTGAGTTAGGCTACATTATGTTTATACAGTAAAGCGCCCTTAAGTAGGCAACAATAATTTATTCTCCGTTTACCAGGCCAAGCAAAAGTCACATGAAAATCTTGATCTTCAATGTGAAAAAAATAAATAAATGAAGGCCATTAGCAGGATAAACGGCATGTAAAATGCGACTTAAGCCATTGGAATTGGTATTAGAAAGACGGTCTGAAGGGAGACCTTATTAATCAATCACTCTAACGAATCTACAGAGTTGCACTTAGCAGACCTTAATTGCTAAAATATTGAATGCAGATTAGTTTTCCATCAGCATATGCAAGGCATACTGGCTCAATACTTACTTACTTAATTGGTCATTACAATACTTCAGTCTGGGTTAAGACTTAGTTTCACACACCACTTATGTTGTGTGTGTTAATTTTATCCATAAGTGAGGGATTACTGTTCATTTACTCTCCGAGTCTTTTGCCACAACATTTGCTGAGATGAAGTTGCCGAAGAAATATTCTTTTACGATTTCGTTTTGCACGAGATGTCTGATCTGAGGATTTAATCGAGGCCTCACGTCAAGTATGCCAACACTCTACCTATTAGACTTCAGCGACTTTTATTCCTTCTCCTGGCTCCTTAATACATACACACATAATTCGTCAGGATTACGACCTAGTTTCTCACATCGCATATGTTGTGTGTGTTAATTTTACACATGAATGGCGGGACCTGCAATTTAAAGTCGTCTCCGAACGAAAGATTTTTTTTGAGAAACTTTTCATGCCAATTTTTATTTAATTCTCAGAGTTTTTGCTAGCAAACTGCTGAAAGGAAGTTGCAGAAAAAATATTTTTATTTGATCGAGATGTCTAAGCTGGGGTTTAAACCGTGGTCTCACGTCTAATAAGCCAACACACTACCTACTAAACTACGGTGACTTTTATTCCTTCTTCTGGCTCCTTAATACGGTCTCTTAATAACGAAGTCTTTAATGTTAAGCTCTTGTGTTAGTAGGCAACACTAGATTGATTGCTTACTTAAATCGACATTTATCAACACAACTCTGAAAAGTGTTTCAGTTCGTATATAGAAATGAAAACTCACAAAACGCCAATTTAGCAATTTAATATGATCGACAGATATACGTACTTATATATTTTTTATGTTTTTCACAATTTCACGTTCTGTGCAGTGCTTTTGCCCCTTAAGGTATACTTTTTGAAAGGTCCTTTGTTGACTGTAGGCAGTCAATTATTTTTTTAGCCAATCCCCCACGTAAATATTTTTCTTTAAAAGATTCTTCTGTTTTTTAGTTCTTCTTTTTTTTTAATTTTAATTCAATTTTTCATTTCATTTTTTGTTTGTTAATCTTGAATACACGTGGGCCCTTATTGTCTGTAAGTACTACTGTTTCTATGGCAATACTTTTAAAAGGCTTTTGTAAAGAGACACTAAATGAAACCACTTCAAAGTGAATGGACGGATAGTATTTTTTTTGTTGTTTCTTTTTGTTAACAAATGTATTTGCTCATTAAGCGTCTCTGTTCTCTTGCTTCTCATTTTCATTTTTTTTTGCAGCCCCTTAAATTACAATAGACAGGTACTTTTCAGGAAGGCTCTGTGCTTTAACAGAAATTACTTTAACGTTTAGCACTGTCGTTCTTTTTTTTGGGTTTTTTTTTGTGTTTTCACTGTCAGTTCCTGGCCTTTTAAGTGACTCGTCCTGTTGCAAATAAAAGCAACTGCAAGAGGCCTACAAAAGTAGTGGCAGTTGTCGCATCTTTAAACAGCTTGCAATGGGAAATGCTTCTGAATTTTTTTGTGTTTTGGAATGCTTTGCTATTGAAAAGTAACAATTTTCAAAATTTATCTTTTTGATTAAAATATACGAGAGTGTTTAATTTCATGTGGGTGCAGATAAATTCGAATTTGAAAATCCAAGACGCAATCCATAAATTTTAGCAGCGCCACATTTGGCGTTAACAGAATAAAATTTCCTCTTAACTGAACAAAATTTTCCCTTAACAGAGTACTGTTAGCTAATTAACAGTATCCATCTGAACAAGCCCACTTGTTTAGAATCTAATTTTGAGAAATACTCCGGGTCTATGAGTACCATACTATATGCAAAGGAAGGTTCCAAGGCCTCTTAATGTCAGTAACATGGTCACATATGAAGTGATATGGTATTGGGAATATAAATTTTTTGCTTGAAAATTCTCCTGAAGGTCAATGGAAATTTTGGAGCATATAAGATATAGTAAACCATACAGACTATATGCAAATTGTAGTCCAGAGGGTGCTCTTTCCAACCGTGGTAGTAAGTCGAGATTTTCAATTTTTAAAAAATCGATTTTTGGCCCAAAAAATATATGAAAGTTCTCTAGAAGATCAGTTGCCATTTTTGAATATATAAGAAATAGTACACCTACCCGACTATATGCAAATGGTAGAGAATCCTATTTCGAATATCTGGAATAATGAGCTTTGAGAAAATTAGCCTCCTTCTTTCCCCACCAGCCATCCTTTACATTTCAACAGTTTTATTCACAAATAATAATGGTCATAATGAGAATAAAATTTTATGTCAATAGTCTGCAATAATTGCAAAGTAGAAGGCTAATCTACTTGTTGCCACTGTTAAACAGTTAACAGTGCTCTGTTAAAGTTTACCTTGTTAGAGGCAAAAAGTGGCGCTGCTAAAAGTATGGGTTTGCGTCTTTGGTTTCGAATTTATCTTTACACACATTTTAATTTCTCTTGGTTTATTTAGTATGTGTTACTAATGCTGTGATCAAATCAAAAGTATCTCTTGCAGCCTTGACAATGACCATAGCAGAGAGGGCTGCTTTAGGAAGTCCTACAAACCATTAAAAAGAATTACAAAGGCAAACAACAAAATAACTTCAAACAGCAAATAATGATGTCAGCATTAATAAGGCAAAAAAAGGGGGGAGCACTTTCTTTGCCTTTGCCATGCAAAGAAAGAGAATTGACTGACTTTAATAAGGAAACCGAAAAGGAAAACAAAACCAAAGTAAATGGATTTGCTTTAAAGGAAACAAACCCCTTTTTAGGCTTTAAGTTCTTATACTTTGAGAAGTCGGGCAATAATTTAACAAAACAGTTACAGGCAAAGGCATTATAAATACTTTTTTTATTCTACACCTTTTGCTTGGTAGCAATTGTTGCTACTGTTGTCGTTGTTATAGTTGTTGTTGTTGTTGGTTTATTTCTAAAACATCAAAATGAAAAAGTTTTTTAAAAATTCTCTTGTTTAAACGACACTCAAGTGGTGTTTGTTGGTTTGCAATAAAACACTCACGCACAAATAAAAAAAAAAAACAAATATTACACACACACACTCATACAAACAAACATAAAAAATATAAAAGTAAACGTTCGCTTACGTTTCTCATATTTAAACACTTTCTCAACAACAACAAATATGTAGCTGCACTTAAAGCATTATGGGAACCTTTTTTTGGTGGGTTTAAACGTGTAATAAATAGAGTGGGAATAGGGTAAGCGAGTAAGAGAATGTGTGACAGCATGAGAGTGTGTTTATTTGCTAAATACTTAAACACACAGCTGTTGTGTATTGTTGTTGTTTTATTCCATTTTGTCAAAATATCTTCCCCCCTATTGATGTTGTTGGCCACATAATGAGTGTAGAATAACGAAAAACGATAATCAAGGCATACATATGTGTGCCTATGTTTGATTGCGTATATGCATGTATGTGTGAATAATCCCTTGTCTCTCTATTATCCTAAGGGGATGCCATCTCTTCATGCTTTATTGTATTTTTGTTGTTGTTCCTCCAGTCATTATATTAACTGGCCCTAAGCAAAGAGTGAGGGTGTATTAGTGTGCGAGTTATTGCTAGAATGTGGTCGGGTTTTTTTTCGTTTATTTTGCCATAGTAAAGGTTTTTCATTTATCTCTCGTGTAGCAGTGGATGTGTGATTGTGTAACATTGGTTGGCCGCTGTTGGCATTTGTTTGTTTGGCGTTCACGTGTTTTCTACACAGTTTTCTATTGTTGTTGTTGTTCGTTTTTTGGTCTCTTTCTTCTACATTCATCATCTCTCAATGCAAACAAAAAAATGTTCACCAAAAACTTGCCAAATGTTTCGAGAGATTCACGTACATATGTATGTATGTACACGTCATAGCATACAGTGGAGTTTGATTAGAACAAACTCAATGTGAAATAGCCTGAACAGTGTGTTTAAATGGACACCATTTATGTTGTGTGTGTTAATTTTTATACATGAGTTGCAGGACCTACAGTTTAAAGTCGATTACGAACGTGGGTTTTTAGAGAAACTTTCCATGGCAATTTTATTTACTCCCACAGAGCTTTTGCCAGAAGTCTGCTCAGAGGAAGTCGACGAAGAAATATTTTTTCAAATTTTGTTTTGTTGGAGATGTCTGACCTGGGGTTTGAACCCAATACACTACCTACTAGACACCGCGACTACCATTGTGTAATTCATTATAACGACATTCCACTGTATTTTAAGATGCCTATACTTTTAAAACCGTGTGCTGCATTAAATTAACTGGCATTCTAGAATACCGTAAAATGCAACATTTATCAATGCGTAGTGCAATTGTTAAGTTAATAAAAAAAAAAATTTTTTTTTTGGGGATTTTTTTTAAATTTAAGCCGAAATTCTTGAAAATATAAACGACATAAGATTATAAAAAATTTATATACTTTCTTATGTAATTACAATGCTTATAAAATATTCACACATTCAATTATGAAAATTACCAAAAATTTCTCGAGTTTCACCAGGGAGTTGTAAATAAAACCAGGCCTCATGTTTGCCTTAATGGATATGTTGCCAATGACTTAAAACTTTTTCAATTACACAGCGTAAGCCTTTGAGCTGATGTGTGTGTGTATATGAAAGTGAGTTTGAGTATATTGAAGTGAGCATTAAAGTGTGTATGAGGTAAAGTAAACAAGTGAAACATCAAATGAGCACAGCTGTAAAGCAATTGTCCGTTAATATGCACATGTAGACACAGTCTTTTTCTCTCTCTCTCTCTCCATTCGCACAAACTTACACCAAGGTAAGCTTTTGTGTGTGTGGCATACAAAAACATTATGTTTTGAGTTCCCCTAAGAGACTGTCAGTCCACAAAACATTTGTTATAACTCAACACATATACTCTGGTGCACACAAATCCAAACATTCCGTTATACATCTGTTTTCATGTGTTCTATGCATGTATGTATGTGTGTGTGTGTGAGAGAGAGCTTGCCTTTGGTGTGTTTATTTATGTGGTGTGTTTGTGGGGCTCGTTAACAACCGAATTCTTGAATTTTGTTTGTTTCTAAATGTCCGCGTCCTATTTAAACCCATACCAGACTGATAGACTAGCAGGCCTGCTAAACCAAATTCAAGTACCCATGCAGACACACACACACACACATACACATGTTGTGTATGTCGTACGAATAACACACATGTTCCTTAAAATTCGATATCAATGTGAAGCATGTGTGTTTATAACGTAGAACTCTTGTAAGAGTTAAAGGTTGGAAGGGAAAAAATTCCCCACTCTATGTGGCCTGCTTTCTACCGCTAGAAAGCGAGTGAAAGAGGAAATTTTTAACCCAATTAAATTGTTGTTATTATATTTGTTCAATGGTTGTTAAACATTTGCCTGGTTTGTATACGAACAGTTTTTTCTTCTCCTTCTCCTGTTTTTTTTTTTTTTTTTTTTATTTTCACTTAGACAACCTTTTTTCGGTCTCGTTTTCTTTTCTGGTGTATTTAGCTGTAGTTGTGGCCCGGAGCGAATGTACTAAAATGCCAGAAAATAGAAAAAGTGTTAGAAATATTTCATACCTTTTTATCGCCAAAGTTGCTAACACATTTCCGATTTCTATTTTGATAATACCCTACACACAGTAGTAATAGAGACACGGTTAAACAAGAAGTGAATGGAAACAGTGGAAACTAAAAAGCTTGGAATGGATCAGAAACTGTATACAATCTTCTAAATCCAGTTTTACTTTTTATATATGGAAGTCAGAGCAATAATTGACTGCGGGACATCAACAAAAGTTAATGTTAAGCTGGAGTCATTGGAACGTCGTCATTTTCTGTAGTCATAGGCAATTAAATTATACTCGTTAGCAAAGCCGTAAGCACGTTAGGTATAACAAAATTTTCCTTAGCATTGTTTCAGAATGTCGCCGTAGTCTAGTAGGTAGTGTTTTGTCTTATTAGACGTAAGGCCACTGTTCAAACCCCAGGTTAGATATCGAAACGAAAATATGAAAAAATATTTCTTCGGCGGCTACCTCTCAGCAGATTTCTGGCAAAAACTCTGAGAGTGAATAAAATTGGCCATGAAAAGTTTCTCAAAAATGTGTCGTTCACAGTCGAGTTTAAATTGTAGGTCCTTTTACTAATGTATACAATTAACACACAAAATAAAGGTGGTGTGAGAAGCTAGGTCGCAATCCTGACTGAAGGGTTGTAATATGTACGTGTTTCAGAACCCTAGATAAGTCCTAGCACTAGGTTTTGTTTAAATGCCAGGCTTTTACTCACCTCGGTTAAATTGGCCATTAGGCAACAATTCTTTCGGCACGCCAACATATCCTGGTCAAATGAGGAATTTTGCGCAATTGCCAGACTCATTTGGCCCATGATGGATAGGAGACGTAGCAACCAGCTACTCAAACTAGATCGTTAGGTCATCTCGATCACAGTGGCCATGCTCACAGGTCACTGCGTTATGGAAAAACATGCAGAAAGACTCCAGCTCCATTCGAACGATTACTGCTAGGGTTATGGGTCTGCTGAAGAGTAGGAAACTGTTATCCACTTTCTTCGTCAATGCCTATCACTTGCGAGGTGCAGATATAGGTTATTTGGCTCTCCATTCCTTGCCTGCTTAACAGAGCTATCATCCATTGATATCAAGGATATAGTTTCGTGCATAAAACTTTCAGGCTGGTTTCCAGCTTAGGGGAGTCGTGCTTTTAGTGTACAGCTCCCTCGCTGATCAATTTTTTCTATGAGTTCGGTGGAATTTGATCAGTACAAGGACTGCGCTTAACCGTGGCATCAATACAAAGGGGCGCTATGCGTGCTCAAAAGAGCTTTTGCTATCAAAACTACCAGTTTAACCTACTATTTATATCCGACTGACACATTTTGTCTCAAAAGATAATTTGTGTCCTTTAAATCGATCGGCCAAGAGATAGGCGAAGTCTGGAGTCATTTTTTATTTTAGAATTGTACAGTTAAGTAGGGTATCTTATACGTATTATTCGTATAAATCTGTTCAATATTAACATTATAGAGGCCGAACAAGTCTTAGTTACTTAACAATTTTTCAACCAAAAAAATAAAAAAATAAAAATCATGGGAAACAACATCGAATAGAGAAGAGATAATCACACAGGGGAGTTGATAACACGGAAAAGGAGTGTAAAAAATGTAAATCTTGTACTTTAAGTCACTGCCAACGGAAGTTAAGGGAAATATTGCTACACCCTATCAACTGTAGCTCTCAGGAAGGTGGTAGTAACCTTACACACACGCATACAATTCCATACGCCAGTTTGAAAACATTTGTGGAAAAGTTTATTAAAATCACAGAAAGTTTACTTTGATTTTTCTTTCTCTTTTGGTTCTCTTTGTTCAAAAATACTATGATAACCATGAAAAAGGAGGGCCAAGGCAACCGTAACGCACACAGAAAAAATGGGAAATGGGAAAAGCAGTAATAAAATCAAAAAACCATAACCAGGGAACCACAAAAATAAAAGCAAGGCAAGACAGAGAGAGAGAGAGAGAGAGAGAGAGAGACTAAGAGGGCGGTAATACATTTTATAAGCTCGTTGTTTGAACATTAATTTTTCACGCATAAATGCATTGAAAATTTGCTAAAGGAATTTCAAGATTTTCTTTTCTAGGATATAAAAAAATTACAACTGAAATCGTGTAATATTTTCCATAAAATGGTTTGAAGTTTTGGTTTAAATTTGAAAGTTTTTAGAGAAGTTACGCAAAAGGCAACAGAATATTTGCATTTTCAACTTAAACAAAAACAATAATGAATATGCCATTGGTGTTGTTGTTGTTGTTGCTGTTGCTGCATTATGTAAATGCAGTGAGAAAAACAAACAAAAACCTTTAATATCCTGTTGCATATGCAACATCCATAAAACAGATTTCATACTCTAGAATAACTATGTAAACGTACTGCCTGCCATATTGTTAATGTTGCCTGTTGTTGTTGTTGTAATGATTTTCTAGGTGAATAATTTCTCATTCATCTCTCCCCACAGTCTTTCTGTTGTTGTTCAATGTTCATCATTGCTTTTGTTTTGTTTTTTTTTTTTTTTGTTCTAAAAAGAGCGTGGTTGAGGGAGAGAAAGACAGAGAGAGAGGTAGAGAGAGATTGAATCTGGATTTGGATTAAATTTTTAAGAAGTGTAAATACATGTGCAACATGCATGAGTTGCGTTAGTGTTTGATGGAGAGCAGAGACTTTTATTTTCCTTTGAATTGCATTTGTTGACCTACAAAACTATAAAGAAGAGAAATTATGCCACATTTTGTGTGTCACTTTTTAATTTAAACTCAAAAAGGAAAAAAAAAATATTAAAGTTTTTCTGTTATGAAATACGAATCAAAAAAAAGAAAAACCATTTCAAGTATTTAACACATGTTGTGTAGGCTGTATGCGCATGCAGTCTGTAAAGTTAAAAAGATTTTTGTTTTTATAACGATTTCTTAGAAATCAGAGATACAACGGAAAGGTCTCTTAAATGTTTTATTTCTCTTGTTTAATAAGAAATATTTTTCTAAATGTTGAATATTTCTTAATAAACTTTTTATAAAGGGAACTGTTTTAGTTCTGCTGCCATAGTTTGCAGTTGCCATAGTCTAGTGCTTATAATAGGCGTGGCCGTAAGTCAAACCCCAGGTCAGACATCTCGAACGAAAGGAAATATAAAAATATATTTCTTCGGTGACTTCCTCTCTGCAGATTTCTGGCAAAAAATTTACATGAAAAGTTTCTCAAAAATCTATCATTTGCAGTCGACGTTAAACTGTTGGTTTTACCACTCATGTATAAAATTAACACACACGACATAAGTGGTGTGAGAAGCTAGGTTAGGTAATCCTAACTAAAGGTTGACAATGATCAATTTAATAAGTAAGCCACTGAGTCTTAGTTCTTCTGAGAATGGCATGAAAAATTCGAAGACGTGAAAATTCTCGGCTACTGCAAATAATTATAAAGAGCGCAGCTGACAGGTATAATATTGTTACGTTTTTACCTTTTAAAAACGTGTAAAATATAAGCTCATAGATTGCAAATAAAATAAAAATAAATTTGTGTTTAGTTTTAATTAAAATTCTTTATTTTTCGCACAATTCTGTGTGTCACTGTTCACAACTTGATGTAAACAACAACAATTGCTTCGTTTTTAATTCCTCTGTTTACATTCTTTGCATAAACATTACAATTACTAGACAATTTTTCGGCAGATCTTTGGAAGATCTTAAATCACGATACTCTCTTCAAACCCACCGCGTCTTCACACAAGACAGACTGAACTTCTACTTTCATCGCCTACTTTGCCTTGCCTTTTATATAGCAAAGTAAACAGTTTGATGATTGTTCTTGAAGGCAAATGTTCGTGGTTTCGCCTTCTCGAGATCTCCATAATTGCAAACATCGTTGTTTCATTATTGTTGTTTGTGTATTTTGTTTACATTTATTCTTGTAGTGTTTGTTGTTGGGTGTTTGTTTACTTGTTTACTATTTTTATGCTAGTGTTTGTTGTTATATTTTTGCTTACTTGTTTATCATTTTCCTTATGCTGGTGTTTGCTGTTACATTAAGCAGTACGATAATTTGTAAAAAGGGTTGTTTACTGCATTGTTTTTGTTTTTGTAGCTTTTGTTTATACAGTGCACGCTCGCTAATGTGAACTAATTAAAACTGGCTTTGTTCACTTTTGCGAATTGTTCACATTTCCGAATACCAAAAATTTTAAAACAGAATTATACCATCTTTTAAACAAAAATCATTATTTATGAATTTTTTTATTTTTTTAGAATTTTTTTAGAACACATTTTATAATTTAATCTTCACAAACTTTTTTCACAGTATCTAAATAGCAATTGAAAAATTAATATGGAAGCAGATGTATTAACACATACATATATATGTACACCTAAAACAGGGATTCCCGCAACTAATAAACATAGAATTTTAACGTTTCAAATTAAAAAAAAATTCTGTTAAAATAAAAGGCTTTTTACATTTTTTAATCTTTTAGAGTAGTCACTGAAGCAAAAATATTTTTCACATTAAGCGGTGTTCATATTATGCGGTGTTCACATTAGCGCGCGTGCACTGTAATTTTTAACTTAAACGATGCAAAAGCAAAACACCAGTACCTAGATTTCTTTTTATTTTCGTAACATGTTTGAAATTTCTGAAAGTGGTAATTGATTGCTCTAAACAAATTTCTTTGAACACCAAATACATGTTTTGGCCATTTGACTGGGTTTCATGTACATGTTCTTGCATTTCGGGTAGTCCTGTTGTACCTATTTTTATTAACAGATCTGCTTTTACTTTCATTTCTGTATGGCTTTCAAGCAGTACTAGGGATACGCGAAACCCCCTATTAAGCTTTTCGTCTGTTACTCGTGTGTTACCGTATTGCTGCATGAGTGGCTCACAATAATTTTGAAAGTTTTCCTTGAGTTTGATGGCAATCGTAGGGACGTAATGTCGTCAATTCATTATCTTCTAATATTTTCAACTGATCTGGAATGTATTTAACTTCGTAACCTCTGTACCAAGGTAAAACGTATTCCGGATAAACTGACGTACACTCGTGTTATTTGTGAAATAGATTCCGAACCTGCTCAATCATCAGAACTATACGTCTTATCAAATCAGCATAAACATTACTTTCTGGCGGAGGTTATATTGAGATTATAAAGTTTACTGTTCAAAATTGATAACTTTCAGAACTATCTTTGCCGACAGAATTCTCGAGTACAAAATTATTACTCAACTAGGATCATTGACCAATTAAAGATGATTTTAATATTCTTCATTAGGGAGAGCGTTAATCGGTGTATCAATCCCGTATATAATCCATATTAATTGTCAAGACTAGTCGCCGTAGTCTAGTAGGTAGTGTGTTAAGTTATCAGACACGAGGCCACGGTTAAGGCATCTCCAACTGAACGAAATATAAAAACATATTTATCTGGTGACTTCCTCTCCGCAGATTTCTGTCAAAAACTCTGAATGAAAATAAAATTCCCGTGAAAAGTTTCTAAAGAATCAGTCGTTCAGAGTCAACTTTAAACTGTAGATTCCACCATTCATGTATAAAATTAACACACACAACGTAAGTGGTGTGAGAAGCTAGGTCGTAACCCTGGTCGAAGGGTTGTAATGATCAATTATGTATGTATGTATGTATTTTGCAGAATTCAATTAAATTCTTTTTTTCAATAGAATGTTGCAGAGCCTATCCAATTTATTTGCTTTACGAGTATTCGTGATGACCACTGACCTAATAACTGCAGGAATTTTGGAGCATTTTTTCTAAAGGCTGTTCGAAAAGTTACTCTAAGCTTTGCCAGACTGAATATAATACTCGAACCACCTGAATTATGCCACACTTTTCCGTCATTGCAAAGCTAATGTCACATTTTATCATAGCTTTCAGCGTAAGTAGCAATCGAAATTCAATTGATTTCTTATTGATATTTCGAAAATTTGTTTTCCTTTCTTTGAATGCGAAATGTGCGTATGGGAACTTTCCTGTGAACATTTTCTATGCTGCAGTCGATTCATTAACTGATTTTTGATTGATTTTTAATGCAACTTTTCATTGCTTTGGCAATATTTGCTTTTGCCATTTTCCCCATCAGTCAACATTAAACTCATGCAACATTACCAAACCAATACGTTCAGTCATTGCAATGCCGTATGCAGAGACAAACGTACTAAGCCAGTCAGCCAATATGTCAGAACAATTTTCGCATACAAACGTTTAATTTATTGAATTTAAAATTTATGGTGATTTAATAGTGCAAATTGATCAGATCGATTCGTACGTTCGCTCTGACTTGCCTCAGCCGTTTCATAGTCACCACCAATGCCACCAACGCCATCACCGCTAACAATTTGGCATTTTCATCAATTTGACATTCGCCAATCAATGTGAGTGATATTAAATGTGCCAACAATTCGTTCTGTTACGTACGTACATATGTGTGCAGTGTTGTAATATCATTGTGAATGCCTTTTAAATTTAAATTGAAACCAGAAAAAGAGAGAGAGGTAGAGAGAGAGAGAAAAACATTAAAATTTGTTGATTTCTTAATATGAGCATGAGGATGATGCCTTTAAATGAATTCTTATTCTGGTTAATAAAGGTGAAACTATAAAAAAAACATTTTTTTTTTGTAAATGTATGCAATAAATATCACTTGGGTCCCACACACACACACACACACACACCCATACTCACTGAATTGTAAAATGTTTTACATTTAAATGAAGAAATAAGTATTTTGAAGAAATCTTTTGAATTATTTAAATACTCACATACACTCACACCCACACAATACACAGACAGACATACATATATCTACAGCATATGCTTAAATCCTTATATCTTTATAAATTTATGCAAAAATAATATTAAACAACACACTGAAAGAGCTTTAGATTATTACACCAGCCATACACTTGAAGATATTTTCTGATTTAAAAAGTTATTCAATTCATAAGGGATTTATAGGCGTACTTTTAAGGATATGTGTAAAGATAAATTCGAATTTAAAAACCAAAGACGCAAACCCACACTTTTAGCAGCGCCTCTTTTTGCATTTAACAGAACAAAATTTGCTTTTAACAGAGCACTGTTAAGTGTTTTACAGTGGTAATAGTAGATTAGTCTTCTACTTTGCAGACTACTTAATTCTCATTATGATCATTATTGAAGTCGACGTAGTCTAGTAGTTGGTGTGTTGACTTATTAGACATAAGGCCACGGTTCAAACCCCAGACATCAGACATCCAAACGAAAATACAAAAAGTATTTCTTCGGGTGCTTCCTCTCAGCAGATTTCTGGCAGAAACTCTGAGAGCGAATAAAAATTGCAATGAAAAGTTTCTCAAATATCTGTCGTTCGAAGTCGACTTTAAGCTGTAGGTCGCGCCACTCATGTATAAAATTAACGCACACAACATAAATGGTGTGTAAAGTTAAGTCGTAATCCTGACTGAAGGGTTGTAACCAATTATGTATGTGCGTATGCATGTATGTTTTTTTTTGTTTTTTTTTTTTTTGTCTTGAGCCGGAGGTGGGAATCTTCGAAAGACACTTTTGTTCCAACAAAAGAGTGCACGATTCACCATCACTGGTGCCTACGTACTAAACCCACCCCCTACACACTTCAACCACTCTCCCCCCGCGGGACTGCCGTAAGGTATTACTTCGCGGAGGGCTGGTTAGCTTGAAAGCTTTATCACGTTAATTCAAATTTCGCCTCCGTTCCTCCAGTCTTCGGAGTACTATCAAAACTTCAGCCATTCTCTGGCTATATTGACTCCATAGAATCCTACAGTTCAACAGCTCTTCCATTAGCCGGTTTGGTTCCAAATTCGTTTCTCCCGGCCATCTAAATCTGGGACAGCATATTAGAATATGCTCCGCATCTTCCTCCTCGTCTACACAGTTTGGGCATATAGGAGAAGTGTCATGACCAAATCTGTGCAGGTACTTCCTGAAGCACCCATGACCAGTTAGGAACTGGGTCACGTAGTAATTCAACTCGCAATGTTCGTTCTTCATCCAAAGGGTTACATCAGGGACAAGACGAAATGTCCATCTTCCCTTTAGACTGTTCTCCCATCGTGACTGCCATTTGTGCATGGAAGTCCTTCGTTCCTCCGCTTTTATAGCCGATATTTGTCCCGAGTACTCGAGACGGCGAAGGTATATCCTTCTCATCTCATCCGCCAGTATATCTATTGGTATTGTCTTTGCCAATACCAAAACTGCTTCATCAGACACTGTCCTGAAGCCACTTATGCGTCTAATCGCGCTTAGACGATACACCGAGGACAGTATCCTCCTCGTCGTCCCCACTGAGAGTGCCTCCGACCATATTGGGCAAGCATACAGCATTATCGACGTTACTACCGCCGAAATTATTCTCCTTTTAAATGGACCTGGTCCTCCAATATTTGGCATCATCCTCGCCAGTGCTCCCTGTGTTACAGATGCTTTTTCACCGATGTATTTCACGTGCTCCTTGAAGTTCAACCTGTCGTCGATAATCATTCCCAGGTATTTTATCGCCCTCTTCGATTCGATCCTTGTGCCTCCAACGGTCACTTCCATCTTCTCCACTATCTTCCGGCCGCTTATCAAGACGGCCTCCGTTTTATGCGCAGCAAGTGTCAAACCTGCCTCATCCAGCCATGCTCCAACATTTCGAATCGCTGTGTTCGTTTTCTCCTCTATTTCCCTTACCGTCTTAGCTACCGAGACTATGGCTATGTCATCTGCAAAGCCCACAATTGTAGTCCCGTTCGGCAATCGCAATCGAAGTACTCCATCGTACATAATGTTCCATAGTAGTGGCCCAAGTACGGAGCCCTGCGGGACACCCGCCGTCACTACGTATTCCTGCTCTCCTTCATCCGTTAGGTATATTACCTTCCTGTCCTGAAAGTAATTGTTCAGTATCTCCATTAAGTATGGCGGCGTAGCCATGTTAAAAAGGGCTCTCATAATCCACCCCCAATTCGCTGAGTTGAACGCGTTTCTAATGTCAAGTGTGACAACCGCGCAGTATTCCTTGGTGCCAAATCTCCATCTTTCAGCCTCTATTGCATCTCTTGCAATGTCGACCACTCTTCTTCTCGCGTCAATAGTGGACCGTCCTTTCCTAAATCCGTATTGCAGGTCCGAGAGAGCTCCTCCTGTCTCGGCACACGTCAGTAGTCGATTGTATATTCTCCTCTCCAGTATTTTTCCCATCGTGTCAAGTAGACAGATGGGCCGATACGACGATGGCTCCCCTAGTGGTTTGCCATGTTTTGGATTGAGAACCAATTTCTGCTTCTTCCATCTACGTGGAAAAACACCCTCGACGAAGCACTTGTGGAACACCTTGGCGAACATATCCGGTCTGAGTCGGATAGTGTATGTATGTATGTATGTATGTATGTATGTATGTATGTATGTATGTATGTATGTATGTATGTATGTATGTATGTATGTATGTATGTATGTATGTATGTATGTACGTATGTATGTATGTATGTATGTATGTATGTATGTATGATCATTATTATTTCTGAATAATAATCTTGAAATGTATGGGATGGTTGGTAAGGGATAGATTTTTTCAAATCCCAAAATTATTCCAGCTATCCCACTAACTTGGTGCAAAAGAGAATCCTCTGGACTACCATTTGTATATAGTCGGGCTGGTGTATTATTTCCCTTATGTTCCAAAATGGCCACTGATCTTCTAGAGAATTTTTAAGCAAAAAGTTGATATTTCAAAACCAATTTTCACAATACCATGCCACTTTATATGTGACTACATTGCTGATTATATTAAGAAGCCTTGGTACCTTCCTTTGCACATATTATGGTACTCATAGACTTTACATGCAGTCACACAGATAATTATACGTATCCCCCCTAAAAATAATTTTTTTTAAAATGTAATGAACTTCTAATCTAAAATTTCTTTACATTAGCATCTGTAACGACACATTTACTTAAATAATGAAAAAAGATTCCCAAAATCTATGATTTTGTGAGTGCAGTTTGCTTAAAGCCAATATGGCACCACAGAAAATTCTACGTACGACGTATATTTCGTATAAAATTTCTCCAAGGGTAGCCCGGTATATAAAAGGTATTGTGGATAAAAATCCTAGGACTACTGCCGTAGAAATACGAAATACCTCGGAAAGTGATCACAATGTTATTGTGCATTCCGAAACAGTTCGAAGTGTTTTGAGAAAGAACGGTTTCCGCAGCCCAGTGCCGAGAAAAAAGCCACGATTGGAATTTGCCCAATAATTTATGGACAAGTCAACTGATTTTTGGTCGAATGTAATATTTAGTGATGACAACAAATATAATTTGTTCGGCTGTGACGGAAAACACAAAATTTGGCGCAAAAATCAGTTGACTTGTCCATATATTATCATTTTTAAAAAAATGATTTTTAGGGGGGTACGTATAATTATCTGTGTGACTATATATCCTAAAAATAGCTCCTAAACAAGTCGGCTTGTTCAGAGAGATACTGTTATATAGCTGACAGTGCTCTGTTAAAGGCAAATTTTTTTCTGTTAAGAGGAAATTTTGCTGTGTTAACGCCAAATGTGGCGCTGCTTAAATTTATGGATTGCGTCTTGGATTTTCAAATTCGAATTTATCTTCACTCACACATCTTTTAAGGAACAAATCATTTTCAATATTATTTGGTTAAAGAAATTTTATTTAAATGTAATATAAAAAAACGCTTTAGCGTTGCTTTTCATAAAGCTTGTACGGCTCTTTTCTCTTTTTTTCTTTCAATTCTTTTGCTCAGTGTTTAACCAATGAGGTATAATCGCTTGAGTTGTTTAATGAAAAGCTGCTTTTATGAAAATTAAATGTTTTGAAAATAATAACGATGGCTGCTCCTTTATGCCAGTTAATGAAGGATCATTGAAGATAAAGAAGAAGAAGAAAGTCGTATAAAGAGAGTAGAAATTAATTGTGGTATAAAGCAGAGAACAAATATGCCTTTTTTCCAACAATTGAATGATTATTTGCTTTACAACATTATATGCATGTATTGAGATAGATATGTGTGTGTGTGTGTGTGTGTGTATTACTTTTGCTTACAATATAATAATCAATCAATACGATTTATTTAAATTTATAAGCCATTTATACTGTATTTATTATGGTTATCATGGGTGTGTGTGGGAACTTTAAAAGGATTTTCGATTTTGCTTATCTTTTAAAGGGACCAACTGAACCTCTTTTCCAATTGAAAGCATTTGATGTTATAATCTTATGAATTATTTTCTATTTTATGGAATTGTTCAAAATTCAATGGAGTTTAATTTATAGAAAATTCTTTTAATTAAAACAATTTCTTCTTATTTCAAGCATCACAGCAAATAACAAAGAAATTCAAAGAATTCGTAGGTAATTCATAAAGCTTAATATCTATTTATTACATATATACATACATACATAATTGGTCATTACAACCCTTCAGTCAGGATTACGACGTAGTTTCTCACACCACTTATGTTGTGTGCGTTAATTTTATTCAAGAGTGGCGGAAGGTACAATTTAAAGTCGAGTCCGAACGTTAGATTTCTGAGAAACTTTTCATGAGAATTTTATTTTATTCTCAGAATTTTTGCCAGAAATCTTCTGCAAGGAAATAGCCGAAGAAATATTTTTTTTCATATTGACGTTTTGTTGAAGATGTCTGCGCTGGGGTTTGAACCGTGGCCTTGCGTCTAGTATGCCAACGCACTACCTACTAGGCTAAAGCAACTACATATCGACAATAACTCTTTAGGAGGTTAGTTTGGATTCACTTTATAGTTGCCATCTCTCAGGAGGTACTATTATTTGAGTAAATAATAGTTGGGGACATAGGTTAGGTTAGGTTAGAGGACGTGTACTTGTCAATTAAGACAAGTACAGTACGCAGAGGTCGAATTGACCCATTGTACAACGTCCTAGTTTCTCACACCACTTATGTTGTGTGTGTTAATTTTATACATGAGTGGTGGGACCTACAGTTTAAAGTCGACTCCGAACGACGGATTTTTTGAGAAACTTTTTCCTGGAAAATTTATTTACTCTCAGAGTTTTTGCCAGAAATCCTCTGAGAGTTAGACGCCGAAGAAATACTTTTTGTATTTTGTTTTGATGTCTGGTTTGGGGTTCGAACAAAAATGGCAGGTTTAGTGAGTACGAGATAACTCGTAGTTGGCTACGAGTTATCTCGTAGTCGGCAGTCAATGTGTTAAAGTCTAAGAAGCTATGTCGAAATCCTGACTGTAGGGTAATAATACCAAATTATGTATGTATGATGTCGGCAGCTATCTAACATGTCATTCCCTTCTTCTAGGTCATTCCGACGACCACTCATACGTGATTTGCGCATAACAAAGTGTGCTTGGCTATGATTATCTCTACGCTAATGGCTGTTTTCGCTTTAAGTAATGCCTTATGTCTGTTTACCTCCTTCTTTAATCATTCTTCATTGCTGATAGTGCCTTTCTAACCTAGAAAGCATATTGAAAGGATTATTTGTCTCTATCGGGAGAACAATAACTTACGGCTAAGCTTTGCCACACAGGATTTTAATACCTTATGGGCCGTCCTGGCATTCTCTGAGATCTACTTTTCAATTCCGTATAAATCTCTACTATTTTGGATAACAGTAACATTCTGTTCTTCAATAAAGATTTTCGTCTTTCAAGCGCATTTGCGCCGTTTGACCAGGTCATCTAGGTTGACGTATTTGGAAGCTTACTCGCCAAATTACTCGTTCTTGGTCTTAAATGTACTTGAACATTTGGAAACTTTTTTTATTATGTTTACTCCTTTAAATACTTTCTAAAAGTAATTTAAGGACATTAACTTAACATCTTATCACATCGAAAACATCTTATCCTAGTGCAACTTTAAGTAAAACTATGGTATTTATTGTACTAATTGGAGAATAAAAAAAACGAACTCTTTTATGTTAAGTTTAAGTGCCATTAACAAGATTTTTAGAAAAAATATTTGTTTTTTAAACCGAAACCTAAACAAATACTTAAAATCTAGCAAATATTTAAACTTTCGATTCCATTAGAGTACCATTTTCTAACATTTTCTTCCCTAAACTGTGTTACAATTTCTAAGAAGAAAAAAAAAAAGAGGAACAAGAGAGAACTTTTCTTTAATAAGAAATTTAAATATTTGAATTTGAAATCCAACGACTTGTACCTCTGAGCTGATGCTGGCATACAATTTTAATTCAATTTAATTTTATTGTTCCACTAGACAAACAAGCGTGAGAACATGAACCAAAAGTGTTGACATTGTCACGCCAAAAACAAAAAAAAAAAAACAAAAACCAGAAGAGTTACAAACGATAAAGAATGTAAAAGTTGGTCATAGTTGACTCTGTGATACGGTAGACCAAAGCAATGTTTTCCTAGATGTATTCATTTTCACGTATGATTACTCAAATCGTTATGTAGAAAATCTTTGAATTTTTAATACAAATAAACAAGTTTAAGCTTAAGTTTAATACAAATAAACGTTTTAAATTTGAACCATCGGCTATTTTGAATCTGACTATACTTCTCAGTCATTCTATACATACATACATAATTGGTCATTACAACCCTTCAGCCAGGCTTACGATCTAGCTTCTCACACCACTCATGTTGTGTGTGTTAATTTTTATACATGAGTGGTGGGGCCTACAGTTTAAAGTTGATTCCGAACGACAGATTTTTGAGAGACTTTTCATGGCAATTTTTTTTTATTTCTCAGATTTCTTGCCAGAAATCTGCTGAGAGGAAGTCGCCGAAGAAATATTTTTTGTATTTGGTTTTGATGTCTGGCTTGGGGCTCGAACCCTGGCTTTACGTCTAATAAGCTGACACACTACCTACTAGGCTACGGCGACTTATATCCGTCATTCAATTCTGTCACAAAATTCAGCATATTTTCACCACTGAACGTAATGAATGAATCGATTTACGCTTGAGCAACGTTCGGATTTATTGGAAATTTAATTCCAAAACAAAGACAATTTGTCGGAAATTACACGAAAATGTCGTCGTCCAAAATTTAGTAGCAGAGAAGGACTAACAGTGCCTGATATACGTAAGTTTATTACTAAAGTTAGTGAAACTGGTTTCATTATTGATAAGCCAAGACGTGAGCAAGCTCATACAGTGCGTACACCTGAAAACTTCGAAGCTGTTTCTGAGAGTGTATGTAAGAATCCATCAACATCAACTCGTTATCGTTCTCAAGAATTGAACATTTCACGTAGCAGTTTACATCAAATTTTACGAAAAGGTCTCGGTATGACGCCTTACAAATTTCAATTGGTATAAGAGTTGAAGCCGCATGACCATCTGTTTCGTTATCGCTTCGATAGGTGGGTGAACGAGAAACTCCACAATAATGTCGATTTGGACAAAAAAAATTATCTTTTCGAATGAAGCTCATCTTGGTGGGTACGTTAATACGACAAAATGGCCGTATTTCGGGCTGAGAAAACCTAGACGTGGTCTTACAGAAGCCAATACAACCATTACGAGTGACTGTTTGGTGCGGCTTGAGCAGTGAAGGCATCATTGACTCATATCTCTTTGAAAATGAGATATGAGGAATGTCACCATTCCTGTGAATGGAGACACCTATCGCTCTAAGATAACCAATTTTTTTGTAGCCGCTCTTCATGGTATTGACCTGAACGTGGGTTGGTTTCAATAGGATTGTGCAACTTGCCACACATCTCATGCCACAATCGATTTATTGCATCAAACGTTTAATGGCTGTTTAATTAACCGAAATGGTGATGGCAATTAGCCGCCGAGAAGCTGCCATTTGACACCGTTGGACTATTTTCTGTGGGGCTCGGTTAAAGAAAAGTGTTATGAAGACAAACCAGAGACAATTGAGTATTTCAAGGGCAAAATTCGTGATACCATTGCCGAGATACAACCCCATATTGGACAATTTTTTTTACAGAATAAGTTCTAAAAAGTATGGAAACAAACTGTAGTCAGGCGGTATATAATCTGGTTAAACTGTGGTTGCTTTGAAGCTTCGCAGCCCAATATGGCTCTGTCGACAATGGTAGAGTTATGAACCGTACAGGTAGAGAACAAAAATTTAACACACAAAAGAACGATATAATGACGAACATCGGCATGGATATAAAGATGACAAAGACCGATTAGCTGCTCCTACCATTTGATGAAACAAATATGATTCCACGGACATCAGTTATCGTTGAGAACATTATTTGAGTATCTATGATCAGTTTCAAATTATAAAGGAAATGTCACCCGTTTGGTTCGAATTCTATGCGATCGAAAAAACCAATTTAAGAGCAAAACAAACAAAACCTTTATCAGATCCGATATCACGATGGATGGACAACAGAACATAATGAGTCATTTCTAAACACTTCAGTCAGGATTAGGGTCCTGCTTCTCACACCACTCATGGTGTGTGCGTTAATTTTATACATGAGTGGCGGGGCCTACAGTTTAAAGTCTATCCGAACGACAGATTTTTTTGAAAAACTTCTTCATGGTAATTTTATTTTACAGTCAGAATTTTTGCCAGAAATCTGCTGAGAGTAAGTCGCCGAGGAACTATTTGCTCATATTTTCGTTTTGATGTCTGTTCTGGGGCTTGGACCGTGGCCTTACGCCTAATAAGCCGACACACTACCTACTATACTGCGGCGACTTCTGATGGATGGGCAAACCAAACCCAAAACTACCAAAGGTGTTGCCGTATTAACAGAGGCATCTGGCAACGAGCATAAAATCTTTCCAGAAGCCTTCTCGATTCTGTAACAAACGTCAGACCTTCCCTCAATATACCGCCACCGCTGTGTAGCTAGTGTAGGATAGAAAATACAAAAGAAAATGAAAAAATTCAAAAAAAAAACTTCCAAGCAAATGGAAACCAACAAAACCAAACATTTTATGAAGTAAATAATTTCGGTTAACATGTGTTGGTAGTTGGTATGTGCGTGCGAGTGTGTTTGTGTGCGTGGCGGATGGGTGGCTCATTAGTCGGTGTAGAAGTGTTTGGGATGGTAATTTGATTGTGGCCGTATGTGTGTGCGTGTGTGTGTACAAGTGTGAGATTATGAATATCATGGTAATTAAAATAAATTTAAATTAAATTTCACATTAAATATTTACATAAATTTCTATTTGCACACCGAAAAACGGAAAGGGAAAACAAAAAAAAACAAAAAAAACATTTGAAAATAATCCCCACCAAAAAAACCGAGATTTTCGCATGATAACACCCAACGCGCTTGTACACCCGCTAAGTGTAACAAAAAAAAAAGGAGTACAAAAACACACTTTCTCTAAATGTTTCATATTTTTGATTGTGTGTGTATTCCTAGGCATACGTGTATGCATGTGTGTGTATGTATTAGTGTGTATTTAAATAGGATTAAATAAAATAATTTTGGTAAATGTAATTGAATGTATGCGATTTGAAAATTAATAAAATTAATTTCATATCAAATATTTATTTATTACTACTTACATACATATATATGTATACATACTACACCCACACATACACATAGCTAGGCATATTAAGTATACATAAATGCTCGTACATGTTTGTGTTAAATTATTTATTATGTGCGAAAATTCAAATTAATTTTTACATTTAAGTTGCCATTTTAATTAATTACCAGAAAAAAAACAAGTAATGCTGTTGGATTTTTATGCATCTGTTATTAGACAACTAGTAAAGGGAAGGCACTTTTGGCATAGCCACTATACATATGTATGTAAGTCTTAAATATTTAAAAAATATTGTTATTGCAAGGCAAAGCAGGCGACTGAGTTAATGAACTTCAGTCTGACTTGTGCGAAGACATGGTACGTTTGAAGAGAGTAATCGTAGTTTGAAGACCTCCGTTACAAAGATCTGTCGAATAATTGTCTAGTAATTGTTATTGTTTATGCAAAGAGTATAAACAAAGGAATAACAAAGAAAATAAATTGTTGTTGTTTACATCAAGTTGTAAGCAGTGGAACACAGAATTGTGCGAATAATAAAGAATTTTAATTAAAACTAAATACCAATTTATTTTTATTTTATTTGCAATCTACGATCTCATATTTTATTTTTACAATATTGAAGTTTTCTAGCAACAACTCTGAGAATAAATAAAATTGCCATGAAAAAGTTTCTCAAAAAACTGTCGTTCGGAGTTGACTTTAAACGGTAGGTCACGCCACTCATGTATAAAATTAACACACACAACAAAAGTGGTGTGAGAAACTAGGCCGTAATCCTGACTGAAGGCTTGTAATGACCACTTATGTATGGTGCAGCAACTGCTGAATGAGTCCTATGATTGTTAATTTGCTTAAAACACTTAGAACTGGTGACAAATTTTGAACGTGTGATTATCATGTTGCCCGTCAATTGCGCTAATGTAAGTTTTGTACTGTTTTTTATAGAAAAACATTTTTTTAAAAAGTTATATATATATATAAAAGAAATTTGGTCACTGGTGAATAAGGATAGCCAAGAACATAGCCAATAGATAGTAAAGACAATATATACCAATGTAACAGATATGGTATTGAAACGCTATCGAGCCATCGTTATAGGGAACAGAGATCAGCAATTAATCGTTTTTTCGCTACTCATAAGTACTCATGAAATTTTGAATATAAGTGAGTCAACAATATTGCAACATTTAACTACTCGGATTCATTCGTACTCACAACAATGTTGATTTAAAAGTACAGGTTGCAATGAGTATGCATACAACGTTCACATCAAACTCATACCATTCGAAATATGTTTGATTCATAAGCCTGCTCATTCAAATTCATAACTTATACTTATAATGTTGCGAGTGGCTCTTCAAATCATTAATCAAAATTTAAAGTCTTAGGCTTAGTTTTAGGCATTTACAAAAAAAGAAAAAATACACATAAGCAAAAAAGCCAGAGCAGCAAGCAGAGTAAACATACAACCTTCTAGTAGGTATTTTAGTGTTCGTATGCGATTCATACTTATTTTGTGATTCGTGTATATGTTGAGTTATGGAGAGTCGAAATCAAGAACATCATATGTGTTGTTGAGTATGAACATGATGAGTACTTCAAACTTTGAATATGAGTAGAGCTGATACGATTCTACTCATCATTTTGAATATTCATTGCTGATCTCTGATAGGGAATTAAAAGTGCTTTAAATACAAGAGTGCCAAGAAAAAAATTACGGTTAAGGGCCACTGGGCTTCCATAAATGAGTTCAAATTCTAAAGTGTTTGGTGAGGCAGTACAGTACGTGCAATTTAATAATTTATTGTCAATTGTAATCACTGCCATAGCATATCTAAAGGAATGGCGTTAAATCTCTTCAAAATATAGACTACCAATCACATTTTTCTTGAAACAAAAGTAAGAAAAATATGTGTGTGAAGATAAATTCGAATTTAAAAACCAAAGACACAAACCCACACTTTTAGCAGAGCCACTTCTTGCCTCTAATAGGGCTACTAACAGAGCACTGTTAACTGTTTAACAGTGGCAATAAGTAGATTAGTCTTCTACTTTGCAATTATTGCAGAATTTTGATCATTATTATTTGTGATCAAAAGTGTTGAAATATAGGGGATGGATAGTGGGGGTGGAGAGGGAAAATGTTAAAAAAAAGATTTTTTTTAAATTGAAAATCTCATATCTCAAAATTATTAAAGCTATCCTACTACTCAGGTTCGAAAGAGGATCCTTTGGACTACCATTTGCATATAGTCTGTATGGCGTACTATTTCTTATATGTTCCAAAATGGCCACTGATTTTCTAGAGAATTTTCAAGCAATTTATTTGTGTGACTATATTGCTGATTATATCAAGAGGCCTTGGAAGCTTCCTTTGCACATAGTATGATACTCATAAACCTAGAGTATTTCCCAAAATTAGTTCCTAAACAAGTGGACTTGTTTAGATGGGTACTGTTAAACAGGCTAACAGTTCTCTGTTTCCTCTTAACAGAACAAATTTTGCTCTGTTAACGCGAAATGTGGCGCTGCTAAAATTGGATAATCAAACTAGACTTTTAAATTAAATTTCAATTTATTTTCCTATTTTACTTCATGCCACAAATTCGCTATGTGTTCAATTCATAGAAATTCACTTTAAATTTAAATTAAAATTCCCCTTTTAAACAATAATTATGTCCTCTCTGGGAGTGTGTGTGTGTATGTGTGTCCAGTATAATCCCTGTTACTTGAAACCCATTTGCATGACCCAAAGTTAAATTGCTTACACTTGCATACAATACAGATGTACACAGATCTAGCATAAGTCCTGCCATGCTATACTAACGATTACACATTTTACCTTTACCGCTCAAAATTGAACTGAACTTTGCAATTTTTTTTTAAATAATTTTTTTTCCTTCCTCTTCTTCTTCATATTCGTGGTGTTCTTCACGTGCAACTGCAACATTCTGTGACTTTCTGTGACATCATTGACACCAAACGATGATGGGGCCGAGCTATGGCAGCAGCACCAGCAACAGCTATCAACGACAATATTGAAGTTTTATAGGAGAAAAATGGGTGGTGGTAAGTGAGACTTTATTTTTGTTGCAAGCTTTTAGCCGCCTCCAACACAAACTATTTATTTTGTCATCTTTAAAGTTTATAACGATAACATTGTATTGCTATCGTTGGTTGGGGTTATTGCCATTATTGTTAATATAGTTATGGCTGTTGTTGTTGTTGTTTCTGTTGCTGTTGCTGTGGTAAAACAGTCCACTTGTTAGCCAGTTTAACTTCAAAGTACTTTGTGTTGTATTTGTCTTCTTTTCCATCAGTCTGTAAGCAGAGGAAAAGAAATGAAAAAAACGATTTGTAATCCCTGCCTTCATTGGAGATTCAACTTCTCATTCAGTTGTTGTTTTTATTTGTTGTTGTTGTTGATGTTGTTTTTGTTTTTGCTTATGACTCACATACTGTAATAACGGGCCAAGTATTTAATGTGTCGTTTTTATATTCGTTCCCCTCCATTTTAGACCATGTGTAACCGTGTAGCTTCTCTTTAACTTGACTGTGCCTGTATCAAGATATAGAGAGTAGAAGTAATTGTAAGCAAATAGTCTCTACACACACACACTTATGCACTCATACACTTTCATATATTAGAATACTAATATAAATTTATACAAGTGCACAGATATACGGGGAATATAAAACTGGTCATACATATGTATGTACCTATGAAACTCTGTGTGTGTATGGTGCTAAATTAATGTTTAAGAGAGTGTATATACGATATACATACGTATATGTGTGTGTGTGTGTGTGTGTTAAGTTGTCTATGAGTGTGTACAAGTGTAATCACAGTTAAAAAGTTTTTGTTGCTGATACACTCTCATAGTTTCAGTCTATTTGTTTTTGTTTCTCTTTCATATTCCATTCTATAGTTTACCGTTCTGTTCTGTTCTATTTTCTGTTATTTTTCCACTGCACTTTCTATTCCAAGGACATTGACGTTATTATTTGGCTTTCAACTTGGCTTGGCTTAACTCGATGGCTTTGGCCCAATGGCATTGTGTGTGTGTATGTGTGACACAAGCATTTACGCGTTTAAATGCATGTGTCGGCTGTATGCATATAGTATGTGAGAGTGTATGTATTAAATGTCATCCTTTCGTAATCATAATAATCGTCACCGTACAATAGTGAAAAAAAAAACAAAACTGAACTTAATAGAGAAGAAATGAAGTCGAGTCGTTGTCGGTGGCGTTGTCAACATCGTCTCAGTCATCGTTAGAAAACAAAGAGAAAAAAAGAATTGAAATTGTTGCTCTATTTTTAGTTTTTTTTTTAATTTCGATGTTACACTCACAACAGACATATTCCTATGCTCACATTAATACATTCACTCTTATACATATGTACCTATGTATGTATAAGTATGTATATATGTATGTATGATATTCATTATTTTTGTGTTGCAAATTTATTAAAGAACAAAAACTATATACCGTTAGAGGTTTTAAACAGCGGTTTTGTTTTAAGAGAACTTCGCTAAACGGTATATTGTTTGCACAAGAGCCATTTCACTAACATTCTGTTATACGAGTTACAGAACGTATTACAAAATTGAGGTTAGCAAATTAGTGCTGAGGTCTGCAAAGACAGGCTGCTTTAAAGTTAGTGGCTGGCATTTCTCAGCCATCCCAAGAGTTTTATGAAGATGTGAATTTCATTCAAATCGTCTTTGGCTAGACAACTTCTGTTAATAAATTTTGATTGCCTAAGAACTTTTCTTCTTTTATGGTGTTCAGATATGCACCTTTATTGCGTAAATCACAATAAACGCCATTATTTTGCCTAAAATTTCATATGAAGTTTCAATAAATTATTGCGTAATAAATACAAATTTTTTTATAATATTGAGTAAAACTCAAACTGCAGCACTGTTATAAGTGTGTTTTGTAAGTATATTACAATTAACCGAACTCTTTCTGTTGACAAACAAAACAAAAAAAAAACAATGTTATTGAAACAACCAGCTGCTTTGTTTACCAGCTGTCAAATGAATATTGAATAAGCAGCTGAACGGCGTATATTATTATGCCTGAACACGTAAAATATTGTACTCAATAAACTGAATATTGACACAATAAAAGTGCATATCTGAACATAGTATTAGATTCTTAAGTGGCGAACAACGACAGAGAAGATATTCTGTGGTCTCAATTCTTTCTGTTGTTTGTTACAGCTTCTGCAGACGTGGTTATAAGATTTTCCCTGCATCCGGACATAAGTACCCACAGCCCAGTGTCCTGTTATTATTGCCTTTCAGGTTTTTATGATAGAATCTGCCCAGTGCCCAGAGACTTGCCAGAACATGCTTTATCAGTCACAAATTGTAAACCCTCTAGACATACATACCTGCATACATAATTGGTCACTACAACCCTTCAGTCAGGATTACGACCTAGCTTCTCACACCACTTACGTTGTGTGCGTTAATTTTCTACATGAGTGGCGGGACCTATAGTTTAAAGTCAACGCCGAACGACAGATTTTTGAGAAACTTTTCATGGCAATTTTATTTTACTCCCAGAGTTTTTGCCAGAAATCTGTTGAGAGGAAGTCGCCGAAGAAATATTTTTTTTCATATTTTCGTTTTAATGTCTGACCTGTGGTTTGAACTACCCACTAGAATATGGCGACTTCTCAATAACATATTTTAATTCACTTGTTAACGGTAGTAACCAAGTTCCCTGTTAATTGTGGTGGTTGGTGTCTTAGATTATTAGAATGAGTGTTGTGGGTACGATTCCCATCAGAGACTCTGGTCTATTACATCTGGTCATAGGACATAAGATCTAATCTCTCAGCTCTTAATAATCATGTTATAATTTGCAATTGTAATGTAATTAATAAAGTAGGTAGGTCTAGTAGGTAGTGTGATGGCTTATTAGACCTGAGGCCATGGTTCATATCCCAGGTCAGACATTTCCCACGAAACGAAATATGAAAAAATATTTCATCGGCTACTGTCTTTCAACAGATTTCTGTTAAAAACTCTGAATGCAAATAAAATTGTCAAGAAAAGCTTCCCAAAAATCTGTCGTTCGGAGTTGACTTTCGGTTCAAAGTTTTTTCAAATCTGAATGCTTTTAGATTATGCTTCGCTTACGGTGTCAACCCTGCATTAAAAATTCAGAAATTTCGTTCGGAGTTGACTATAAACTGTAGCTACCGCCACTCATGTATAAAATTAACGTACACAACATAAGTGGTGTTAGAAGCTAGGTCGTAATACTGACTGAAGGGTTATAGTTTCGCAATAAACGTAGTGTCCTTTGCTGTTTTTGTTACATTAAAAACTAAAATTTTAAGTCAAACTGCAGAACAGATGACATTACTGCATACAAATGCACAGAAATTAAGCCCGTAAGTTATTAGGGAATGCCTTCGTATGCCTCTAAAGTAGAGACTGTTTACATAAAATCACTCACATGTATGTATAACAGCTACAATGTATATATGTGAGTATATGTGTGTCTTTTTGTTTCCTGTGCATATCAAAAACAAACAAAAAAGTTTTCCACAAACAAGAGAAGAGCAGAAAAACTAGGCATTTTTCTTTTTTCGTTGTGCTTTCTAACAAATAAAATAGAAAAATAGTTTTGTGAGTAGAAATGCCATCAACGCTAATAAAATGTTTGAAGTTAATTAATGTACGGATGATGGAAATATGCATGTGATGATGTTGTTGTTGTTATTGTTGTTGTAGTTGCCGTTTAGTTGTCCTTTTTTTGTGCATTTTATGTTGTCATGTTTGCGTTGTCCTAACGAAAGAAATGGAAGTCGCATTGCGGTTGTGCTATAATTTTAATATTCATGAGTTCTTTGAAATTGGTAGTGAAGTGACACAGAATTTAGATTTGAAAACATGATTAATAAGACGCTATGCTATGCTATGCTTTGAATATAAAATGTTTTCTTGAGATTGAATTATTGCAACACATCAAACTGGTTGTGTATCCATTTTCAGAGAATATTTTGGTTTAAAGACAGAGAGAGAAGGCGAGAGTACCGAATTCGAATTTAAAACCAAAGACTCAAATCCACACTTTTAGCAGGGCCACTTCTTACCGCTAACAGTGTAAACTTTGCTATTAACAGAGCACTGTTAAATGTTTAACAGTGGCAATAAGTAGATTAGTCTTCTAATATGCAATTATTGCAGACTATTGATTTAAACTATAATTCTCATTACGATCATTATTAGTTGTGAACAAAAGTGTTGAAATGTAAAGGATGGTTGGTGGGGATGGACGGCAGAATTATTGCAACTACCACAATTAGAAAGACCACCATTTGCATATAGTCTGTATGGTATACTATTTCTTATAAGCTCCAAAATGGCCACTGATCTTCTAGAGAATATTCCATCAAAAAATTGATATTTTCAAAGCCAATTTTCACAATACCATATCACTTTATATGGGACTATATTGGTCAATGTATTAAGAGGCCTTGGAACACTCCTTTCAGTATGATATCTTACTCATAGACCTAGTATATGCCCTAAAATTATTTTCTAAAGAAGTGACCTTGTTCAGATGGATACTGTTAAACAGTTAACAGTGCTCTGTTAAGGGCAAATTTTGCTCTGTTAAGGGCAAATTTTGCTCTGTTAACGCCAAATGTGCCGCTGCTAAAATTTATGGATTGCGTCTTGGATTTTCAAATTCGAATTTATCTTCACACACATACATACATATTTTAATTGGTACAAGTTTAGTTGGCAATTGCTAGTAAAGTCTTAAGCTGTGTAATACATACGTAATTGGTCATTATAATTGGTCATTTGTCAGGAATCTGCTGTGAGGCAGTAGCCGGAGAAATATTTTCTTTAATTTTTTTTTTTTGGAAAAGCCTGATTGGGATTTAAACCATGGCCTCGCGTCTAATAAGCCAACACAGTACCTATTAAACTACGATGGCTTGGAAAAGCTTAAGCTTACCTTCAAGAATTTTAATTGAATCATGGTATTATCTTCAGGAGGTGCATTATTTATGATAGATAAGTCTCTTGGTATCCAGAACAAAGTTCTTCAAAATAAATTTCCTTAAATTAAGAAAAATTTGAAATTAATTTCTTCAAAGAAATCTTAATTGTTTCCATTACTGTTTAAACTGTGCGACGGAGTCACTGTGTTCCGAAAATTGGCATAGAAATTGGAGCATAGGTAGCCCAAGTTTTCAAAAAAATTCTCGCTCTCAAATTGCAATTTTAGAAGGAAGAGAACGATCCCATTTACTATACTGGCTCACAGCCAGTAGATAATCAACGGAAACTTTACTGATTCCAAGTTATTTGATTTTAAACCATTTTGGACCGAAGAAAATTTGGAATATGCAATCACACTTGCAGCCGTAGTATACCCTTTTAACGACAAAAATACTACACTAGCTTTGATGAATGCAGAACGATCTTCCCCGAATTTGTTCTCTGGAGTATTGTGAGTCTCTATTTTTATCAATAATTGACAGGAACTAAATTTAACCATGGATTTTGAATGGTAGATTTGAGAAATATTTGTTAGATTCTCTCAGAGCTTTTGTCAAGACGCTTCTGAAGGGGCTTCGAGGAGAGAATAGCTGAGAATTGAACCCAGGACTTAAAAAATTTCGAAATAACAGTTTTTAAATTATGATTTTTCAATTAAAATATTTCCATTCACAGTAAACAAAAAAATTTTTTAAATTTTTTTTATATGTAAACTAACACGTTAAAGTATCAAGTATGCTACTTTGTTTATGAATTTATCTAAATCCGTTGAATACTGAACAGAAATACTGCCACTGCAATACACAATTACTCACATAGTAGTCCATTACTTTGTCTGTCTCCCTAGGCTGTATCAATTGCAGCTACTTTGAAATGTATTCAATTCATTCATTCTTTCATTTACTCATGCATTGAAATTGTTTTACGCCAAACCTAACTGAGTTTTCGTTTTTTTTCTTTATGCAGTTACTGCTGTTGGTGTTGCTGTTACTGCTGTTCCCATGGTAAAATGTGCCGCCTGTTGGGTTTCAGATAAATTTTTGAATTATTTCGGTATTATGTTGTTGCATGAATTTGTTCTTGTTGTAGCTGAAGTTTTGACCAACAAACGAATTGAAAACAGCTGGCTTTAAGAGGAAAGAGCTGGCTATTAGGAAATGTTCACCATGTTAAAATACTGTTTGGCAGCCAACAATTTGAGAGTTTGGTTTGTCAAATTGTTGACTTTCTTGTTTTTAAGAGCCTTTTTTGTTTTTTGACCAAATTTATATGAAATTTAAACCTCTCTCTCTCTCTTTCTCTTTGACTTTGTGCACGTGTGTGTGTGTGCTTAGCAGACTCATTCTGTTTCTGCTGTCGTGTTTATTTTTTGATTTTTGGAATTGTTTTAAAAACTGTTATGGCTGCCAGTGTTGCTAGTTTGGCAAATTCCACCAACTATAAGCAATAACAACACAACACAATTATTTAGTTCTTGCTTCATTTTACAGTTACTTTTAACGGTCTATTGCTGCGTTACAATCAGTTAAACTTGCACCATTTCAATTTCAATTTTTTTTATTTTAGCAAAGTGTTGTTTTGTACTGTTTTTATTATTATTGTAGGGTGTTGCTTTGTTATGTTCCATCATAAATTTTTAAGTGCAAAAGTTTTCTATATTTTTTTGATTTACTGCAATAGTTTGCATTCTGTCTCCCTCACTCCTCTCTCTCCTTTTCTCGCTGCTGCTATAAACACATACTTGTGCGAATGTGAGAAACATGGGAATCTAAATTCCTATGCAGGAGTTATGACTTTTTAATATGAATTGTTAATTTATTGTATATAGTTGTATATGTATATGTATGTGTATGTGTGTCTATGTGTGTGTGTAAAAATTCTAACACACTTAAATAATAAATTCTAAAATATGAAATGGTTTTGCTTCACTATTTAAGCAAATAAATCATGGTAAACTTATGACAGTGCAAAGAACACAAACAGAAAGCACATACCAACAGGTTGTGTAAAAGAGAAAAAGAAAGAAAATCAATACCATATCAGGGCCAAACGAACGAACTTATGCACCTTGAGGATGCACCTTGATTAATGCAATAAATAATTGCTTTAGAAAACGTTCAGAAACAGTATGCTGAGCCTGCTAGATCTGCATTTAAATAAATAACATGTCATACGAGTACATGGCTGTTGTTATAAGATCTTAAATACAAGAATAGAACACTTTTAAATGAATTATACTTACATTACATATGTATGTATGTATGTGCATAATTATATAAAAGTAAAAGAAATTTCATTTCATTTTTTATTTAAAAAATAAATACAAAAATAATTATTATTTGTAGTTGTTGCAAACATAACACAAACATACATACATATATTACACAACGATAAACACCATAATCATTATTAATCTGGTAGAATTTAAAATTTATATGAACTGTTCTTTTAATATGCACACATGCGAGGTATGCTGGAAAAAAACCATCGAATAAAGTCATCGAATTACTTCTAAGATAAACTCCTTAGGTTCTTAATGTCATTTAGAGTAGAACTGTGTATTTCACTAATTTTTACATTTTAATGAGCCTTTTCTCCACTGAAAGATGAAAATATGTAAATATTTGAATGCAAAAGTGAAGGTTCATTATACAGATTCAAAAATCACAGATTAATTGCAGCAATTCTGATAAATTTTAAGATGACACACAATTCCCAGGGAAATGTTTTTCATTGTTTTCTAGCTCTATGCCTCGAAAGCAATTAAAAAATAATGACCTAAGTTTTTATATTTTAGAAACAAGACTCTTTCATTCCGACCATAAGTTTTACTTACAGTAGACTACAGGCAAAATAGTCATGCCTTGTCATGAAATAGTAGTCATAAAGCACCAGGTAATCGTCAGACACTTTTGAAAACAAATTAAATGTTGCGGCCATCGTTTGGTTTTTTTTCCTCGTGGCAACATATGACCACCGTTGAAGACACCGTGGTCTAGTAGGTAGTATGTTGGCCTATAAGACGTGAGGGCACGGCCTGTATGTAGAGTTGTATGATAACTGTCGATTTAATTTTGCACTCAATCTAGTATTGCCTATTAACACAAGTGCTTAACATTAAAGACGTTATTAAGAAACCGTATTAAGGAGCCAGGAGAAGGAACAAGAGTTACCGTAGTTTAGTAGGTAGTGTGTCGACTTATTAAACATGAGCACAAGGTTCGAACCCTAGGTCAAACATCTCCAACAAAATGAAATATGAAAAGATATTTCCTCGGCGACTTCCTCTCAGCAGATTTCTGACAAAAAGTCTGACAGTAAAAAGAAAATTGCCATGAAAAATTTCTCAAAAATCGGTCATTCGGAGTCGACTATAAACTGTAGGTTCCTTACCACTCATGTATAAAATTAACACACACAGCATGAGTGGTGTAAGAAGCGAGGACGTAATCCTGACTGAAGGGTTGTAATGACCAATTATGTACTTGTATAGATTCCACACCAGCAGCTTTAGCCAATTTTCTTGATCGTTATCGAAATCGTTTTACATCCATCGAAACAAATGTTAATCGAACAATATATGTAAAAAAATTTTTAATTTTTTTTAACTGATCATGAAATATGTGGTCATGCGTTTGTTGTAATGGCATATTACGTTTACTTCAGGTTGCAAATTCCGCCAGTTTTTCATCTAATACTTATTGTGACCAGATCCCAGGACAGTTCTCAGGAGCCCATAAAACAGAGCATTACCTTGCCGCCATAAATATTTGGTTTCGCTGTTGATCTGGCCAGTTGACTTGAATTTGCATTCGAATTAAAATGATCTAAAGCAGCAATAATTTAATTTAATATGGCATTTGTGCAACATTTAAGTCGTACAAAATTGTTTTTTATTATCTTCTGGATTCAACTCTTGTACTAGCAAACTGCCTTGCTTCAAGATAAATCGCGGCGCTGGCAAAGTTTGATAATAATCTTCGTAGAAAAGTGACTCCAATGCGTGCAATTAAATTTCATACAACTTCGTATCCAAACCACATGCCACATGTCTCACTCGTGAAAATTGATGGGTATGGTTCTGGTAATACCGATCTAATATAAATTAAAATGGCTTTACTAGAAATATTGTTGGCGTATTATTGAATGCCTAGACTGGAAGTCCGACATTCGCAGCCTCAACAACAATAATGATAATCAATTGAGGTACGTCAAATGATGACTTTAAACCTTCTGTAATTAATTGCAACTAACTGTTCGATATGAGATTCTATACAATCATTTCAACAGCCTATTAAGAAACATAACAGAAAGTGATTTTCTTATGTGTGTGAAGAATAATCAAAGACACAAACCCCCACTTTTAGCAGCGCCACTTTTTGCCTTTAACAGAACAAAATTTGCTATTAACAGAGCACTGTTAATTGTTTAACAGTGGCAATAAGCAGATTAGTCTTCCACTTTGCAATTATTGCAGACTATTGGCATACAATTTAATTCTCATTATGATCATTAGTGTTTGTGAATAAAAGTGTTGAAATGTATGGTATGATATGTATGTATTACCACTACCACGGTTCGAAAGAGAACCCTCTGGACTACCATTTGCATATAGCCTGTATGGTGTACTATTTCTTATATGTTCCAAAATGGCCACTGATCTTCTAGAGAATTTTCAAGCAAAAAATTGATATTTTCAACGACAATTTTCTCAATACCATATCACTTTATACATACGTGACTATGTTATATTAAGAGGCCTTGGAACCTTCCTTTGAATATGGCATGGTACTCATAGTCTAGAGTATTTCCAAAATTAGCTCTTAAACATGTGACCTTGTTCAGATGGATACTGTTAAATAGTAACAGTACTCCGTTAAGGGCAAATTTTGTTCTGTTATGAGGAAATTTTGCTCTGTTAACACCAAATGTTGCGCTGCTAAAATTTATGGATTGCGTCTTGGATTTTAAAATTCGAATTTATCTGCAAACACATGACTTTTTTTACATACATACTGTTAAGCATTACGTTAGAGGACGTATACTTGTCAATTAAGACAAGTACAGTACAGGGAGGTCGAATTGACCCATTGTAAGTATTAAATAGGAAGCCAAACTAATCTTTAAGCAACTAACAGCTGCCCGATCAGATATCAAGCAAAACGATGTTGTCAGTCCAAAAGGAAATGTTTAAGTTTAGTCACCTCCCTTCTATACCGCACCTCGTACATAATAGAAAATATTATATTTAAGAGTACAGTGTCACAGATTTAAAAAATCTCATATCCACATGCTTTTTATATGCGGAATATTTACAAATACAAAAAAATTATTTTTTTGCATTTACAAACAAACACATGCTCATTATATTCGTATTTATATCTGTATTTAAATTATAATGAATAATGATGTGTTCGTTGTGCAAACTGTTAAATAATTTACAGAAATTTACAAAAAAAAAATGAAGTAAAATGCTGAAAATAAAATAAATATGACCAGTTATGCCAGAGCAAATGTAATATGTAACCACCGGCAAACCCTTTCCCTTTTCATTTTCTCTTGGCACCCACAATATGTACGTACGTATGTCCAACCCGAGATTTCTTTATGAATATTCATATTTAATGTGAGAAAAATTATTCATATTTTAAGTCTTCAAAAATAAAGAAAAAAAACAACACAAGTGAAAAATGAAAGATTTTTGTGTTCCAAAGGGAGGGTGAAGGTTTAAAGCAACACTTTTACACCCACTTATAAAAGTAAGGCAACGGCCGTTAAAGAAAATGATAGATTTGTTGGTTAAATTTTTCGGTTAAATGGGTTGGCTGTTTGGTCTCCTTACTTTTCATTTTTTCTTTGCAGAAAATTTATAAATTACGAGAGAATTTTTTTTTTTTAATAAAACTTCTGTACTTCGGTTCGCCTTTTCATTTCCGTTTTCTTGGTTTTGTGGCATAAAATGTTTAAAGATGATTAATAAAATGAAATTTATTTGAAATGTTTGCGTGTTTATAACAAATATTTTCACAGAATTTTAAATATTAGTTTCACGAAATAAACTTTTCAAACCAAAGAAAGCAAGAAAGAAAAAAAAACATAATTTTTTAAAATATGTTTGTCTGTATCATATTTTTTTTTTATTATAATTTTTCTTTATGTGAAAACACTATTTTATATTACAATATGTATGTGTGTGTGGGGGAGTATGAATATGATTTTTTTATGATACAAACATTTCTAAACTAATGGATTTGAATAAAATTTTTGACTTAGAGACTGGCTGGCACCTCTATATGATTTATGCGAATGCATGATTCAATGGAAATCTTTGCTTATGTAAAATATTTTAAATTTTCTTATAAGATCATCTGTAAATATTTACGAATTCTTTTGAAACTTAATAAAAAAAATGTATTTTACTCTAAAAACTTAGTTCTCAAACGTAGTGCCTTATCAAACATCTTCTCATTCTTGCTTATTATCATACCATCTTTAGGTATGCAGATCACATGCTGTGGTCTTTAGACATTGCATTTGCAAGCTTAAAAACAGTTGTAGCCAAAACTCAGGAGTATTTTTTACTACAGAGGCTACGTACATACATACAAACATAATTGGTCATTACTACACTTTAGTTAGGATTACGACCTAGCTTCTCACATCACTTATGTTGTGTGTGTTAAGTTTATACAAGATGGGCGGGCCATACAGTTTAAAGACGACTCCGAACGACATATTTTTGAGAAACTTTTCATGACAATTTTATTTTCTCTCAGAGTTTTAACCAGAAATCTACTGAGAGGGAGTCCCCGAAGAAATATTTTTTCATATTTCCTTTAGTTCGAGATGTTTGGCCTGGGGCTTGAACCATGGCCTCACGTCTAATAAGCCAACGCACTAACTACAAGACTACGGCGACTTCATATCCCAATTTAGTGTAGAAACACAACAACGTCGGCACCGTAGTTCCCATACAAATTTGACAATTAGTAACAGTCGAACGGCATGCCGTTGGTATGAAATTAATTTTATTTTCTCGTCGGTTTGTATTGTTCTCTCACATTTGTCTCAATAATATTGCCACACTTTTTCAAAAATAAATGTATTTTGTAATAGATTAATAAACATATCAATTCAAAATATTTATTAATAAATGGCAAAAGAAAAAAGTATTAAATTTGTTTAAAACTTTTTTAAAAAAAATGGATACAAATGAAAAAATAATCGAGGAAGTAAAAAAATTTGAGCCTTTATATAATTTGCAATCTGCAAATTACAAAAATTTCAGGCTTAAAGAAATGCGTTATCAGCAACAAAGTAATATGGAAATATGATATTGGATTCGGGCAAGGCATCTGGTGCTGGAACATCTAGATCATTGTTTATTAATTGTTTCCCAAAATGTGTTTTTTAAATATTCCTCCATCGCTTTGACTTCCATATGAGCCCACATCAATAAATGTGCCCACATCAATAAATTTGCATCGCAGGCAGTCATCAAAACAATGTTAAAATATTTTTTATAATTAAAGTAAAGCGATCCACTGTAATTCTGATGTGCTTGCCATCTATGGCACCTAGACAGTGTGGAAGCCCAGTTTGGTGGTAAAAAGATGTAAAGGGTGTTTTTTATAGAGGTATAGAACTTTAAGTTGGCATTACTTTTCAAGATGGCGACCGATTTAACAGTTGTCAAGTGATTTATTCTCAGTTTGGTTTGGCAATTCATCATGAATAGACTCACGCCTGAACAACGCTTCCAAATAGTGCAATTTTATTTCGAAAATAATGGTTCTGTGCGGAAAACGTATCGCGCACTACGTCCATTTTATCGTCGACAAAATCGTCCATCAGAGCAGTTAGTTCGATTAACCATGGAACGTTTTCGCACCACGTTTACTCTTATTGATAACTCTCATCCCCACAGACGCTGTACGGTGCGTACAGAAGAAGCTATTGCTGCTGTAGAGCGTAGCATTGAGGAAGACTCGAATGAGTCCATCCGCCATCGAGCACAGGAATTGGATCTGTGTCCATCCACTTTATGGAAGATTTTGCGGAACGATCTTGGTCTGTGTGCTTACAAAATCCAACTCGTGCAAGATTTGAAGCCAAACGATTATCAAGTAAGGCGTAGATTCGTCGAATGGGCCCAAAACGAGATTACCGTTGTTCCCGATTTTCATAAGCGAATTTTGTTTAGCGATGAAGCGCACTTCTGGTTGAATGGCTACGTCAACAAACAAATCTGCCGCATTTGGATTGAAGGTAATCCTCAAGTGTATGTGGAAACACCGTTACATCGAGAAAAACTGACTGTTTGGTGCGCTTTATGGGCTGGTGGAATCATTGGTCCGTACTTTTTCAAAAACGATGGTGGCCAGAACGTTACAGTCAATGGTGATCGGTATAGAGCTATGATTACTAACTTTTTCATTCCTGAATTGAATAACCATGATGTCCAGGAGATGTGGTTTCAACAAGACGGCGCAACATGTCACACAGCTCGTGCCACAATAGATTTATTGAAAGACACGTTTGGTGATCGCCTAATTTCACGTTTTGGACTTGTGAATTGGCCTCCAAGACTTTGTGATTTAACACCGCTAGACTACTTTCTGTGGGGCTATGTAAAGTCATTGGTCTATGCGGTAAAGCCACAAACGCTTGACCATTTGGAAGACAACATTCGCCGTATTATTGCCGATATACGGCCACAAATGTTGGAAAAAGTCATCGAAAATTTGACGTCCAGATTGGACTACATCCGCGCCAGCCGTGGCGGTCATAAATCATATTTAAAATGTAATGCCACAAGATTATCTATCGGATAAGTAAAATTCATGTCAATCGAATAATCCATCGTTGTTTTATTGCAACTTAAAGTTCTATACCTCTATAAAAAACACCCTTTAGATAATTCTTTCCAGTCAGCCTTACTTGGTTTGGAAATATAAAACTCATGAAGCTCATACCATAACACTTCGCAAGTTTCATATATAACTTTCCTCACGGTGGATATACCAATTTTATAAGCCCATGCTAAAACGTGGATACTACAGCCATGAGCGAGATACCTTCAATTAAGCAATTTATTAAATTTAAAACGCCTTTAATATATAATACATACTTACAGCAAAGTAAGTGTTAACCTGCTTTCAGGGTCAATGGGTTTCCTGTGTGAAAATTTTTCCAATTTGTATTTTATTAAATTTAGCAACAACTTGTAACGGGAGACACTCATCCTGGTTGCTAGATGAAAGTGTTCTTCGTCCATCTCCTCAATTTGTTCCAACGTGTATGGAAAATCCCATTTGTATCCCGTGAAAGGTTAACAGGTCTTAACCACCATCTTCTAGTATTTTCTTCCAAAGATTCTAAACTCAGGAAGATATCAAAAGTTCCTTTTACTATACATATTATATTTTCTATATTTTGAAGTCTTTTATTTAGCGACATTATAATAATTGTTCGTGTTTTGAAAAAAATTCATAAAATTGTTCAAAAAAAAAAAAAAATTGAACAAAAATAAACAATGACAATGCCGTCGTTATTATCTTTGTATTTTTATGAAGAACGGCAAACCGTACCAGTGCCCACGTTGTTGTGTTTCCACACTTAATTCTAACTGAAAGCAATATATGAAAGTATATTTGAATTTCAATACAAGCGGTATTTAAATTAAAAGCAGTGGTTAAACAAACTCATCAAAACTGACCAACTTACAGTAATTCTGTTATCCATTCATTTTCACATCGATTAATTTAAATTACTATAGCCCCACTGTCCATGAAAAGAGTTTTTCTAATTCCTTGTTCATCTTAACGTAGATATTTCTTGGTATTCTGTACGTATTATTTTTATTATAGCTTCCAACTAGTCAGAAATAAGTACATGGGACCACCATTTTACTTGAAATAGATTGACATACCCCAGCTTTAGCAGCATTTGCGATTCTATTTGCAATTTTTTCGATCATTGACATTTAAACTCCGCCACAATGCGAATATTTTGGAGACAACAAATTTCGCAGATTTCGATGTAGTTTGTATGCCCTACTAGCTACAGTATATTCTCTATGGCTCTGCAAAAAGTTACACCCGTCTAGTAGTATGAAAGCCTAAATACGAAATTTTACCCAAACAATCTGTATATGAAAACAGATATAATTTTTGAATCGTCAATCCGTTTAAAATATATTTTTCATTTACATAAAAATGAAATTTTAATTTTAAATTTAATTTGAAAAGACTTTGTATTATAAAATCAAATCAAAATTGTTGTTGTTGCCGTTTAGTTGATATGACGTAGAGCTCTTTAGTTTACAGTCTTCTGTCGTCATCTATTTTAACATTCTATATTGCGATTGAACAGCTCTTAACGTTACAAATATTCTCTAAAGTCTATTACGAATTCCAAAGAAAACAAAAATAACGATTCCGGTAAAAATTGTTTCCTACAGGTGTGGTGCTGTTAAATAATTCAACGTATCGGAATATGAAATAAATGTCGGCTGTTGTCCAATGCGGTATGTCTTGTTTTCTTCTCCTTAAGGAGTCCCTTTTGGTGTCACTGCAGAAAACTGTCATGAGAAGTTTTTCAAATTTTTTTCTTTTTTTTTTTTTTTGTTTCTTTTGATTTTATTTCATTATTTCTTATATTTTTACTTCCTTATGGTCTATTTATTTATTTATGGTCCTGGAGACCATACAAACAGATGCACATTGTTCGTATACGTACTATTTTGCAATTCAACTGAAACTTTTAAGGCCATTCACATGCCATGTAACAGCAGAAATATCTCGTAAGGAAAACTACTTCAGAAATAGATTTCTTAACAATACAATACAATTTCATTTATTTTCCTTTTTGATTTTTTTATTTCCCTTTCCTCTTGCCGTACATGGTTTTCTGTTTTATTTTATATGAAAATTTCCATTTTTTGTATTCGTTTTGTTTCATTTCATTTCTTTGTTGATATTCTTTTGTGAATTTGATTTTGATTATATTGACAAATGATTGACAGTCTTTTTATTTTCAAAACATTTATGCATACAAAGGCCCTCGTACATATATACATGAATTTGTTAAAAAAAAAACAAAGAATTTAAAAATTGTTGTGTAAGAATAATGCGTATACAAGAGAAAGTGTATGCGTGAGCCCATTTCCGTTTGAATAAAGCACATGTACATACATATGTAAATAAAGGGTCCGCCAAATAACTTTTTTTTTGAAAATGCTTTAAAAAAACTACTGAAAATTTTCTCAAATTTCTTTTCTTATTTGAAAGTACAATCCTTCTGGTTAATAATGGCCTCGGCTTGTCATGCAGTAGCCTACACCAGAAGATGCCGATTTTGGCAAAAAAAATCATCTTTTCAGATGAAGCTCATTTTGAACTTGGCGGGTATGTAAACAAGCAAAATTGTCGCATTTGGGGCACAGAAAACCCGCACGCATACATTGAAAAGCCGACGCACCCAAAACGAGTCACTGTTTGGTGCGGATTTTGGGCCAGAGGCATAATTGGGCCATTTTTCTTCGAAAATGAGCAAGGAGTGGCCGTTATAGTCAATGGCGATCGTTATCGGGCCATGTTGAACAAATTTTTGTTCACAGAAATTGAAGAGGAGGATATTGGCAACATTTGGTTTCAACAGAACGGCGCTATGTGCCACACAGCCGAAGCTACACTCGATGTTTTGCGCTCTGTTTTTGAAGATCGCTTTATCAGCCGCAGAGCTGATCTCGTTTGGCCACCTCGGAGCTGCGATTTGAAACCGTTCGACTATTATTTGTGGGGTACCGTCAAAGATACGTGTTACGCCGACAAGCCAGAGACAATTGACGCTTTAAAGGACAATATTCGTGAAGCCATTGGTGAAATACAGCTGCACACAATCGATAATGTGCTTAAAAATTGGACAGATCGTGTAGGCTACTGCATGGCCAGCCGAGGCAGCCATTTGAATGAAATTATTTTCCATTATTAACCGGAAGGATTGTACTTTCAAATAAAAAAAGAAATTTGAGAAAATATTCAGTAGGTTTTTTTTAAAGCATTTTCAAAAAAAAAGTTATTTGGCGGACCCTTTACATAAGCGTATGTGCGTGTGTCCATGTATATATTTGTGGCAGCTTTATTACAATTCTTTTATTTTCAGTTTCATTTTTATTTTTTTCATTCAATTCTTTATTTTTCATGTTCGATTGTCAATTGCTGTTTGTGTTTTCATTTCTTTTCATCTCTTTTGTGTGCCTTTATCTTTTATTTGCGAGAGAGAGAGAGAGAGCGGGAGAAGAGAAAATTTTTATTTTGGCACACAATTTAAATGATGATAAATTTTATTTTATGGTTTTGCATTGTCTGATCATGAGATAAATGCTAAATGGAGATTTTATTTAGGTTTTGCACACAGCACAAACACATTTCTTTTAAGTGTGTATGTGTGTGTGTTTGTGTTTCCTTATTCTTACATTTCTGCGGTTACGGTTAAGTGTGTGTGTGTAAGATGAAACCAATAAAATTTATTTGAAAACGTGACTAATAGATTTATAGTTTACGTGTCGTATGATTAATTTGAAATTTATGATAAACATTTATCATACGCCACAATGTCTGCTACAACTTATCTTTTAAAATACTACCAGAACGAAGGTAGAGAACGCATTTCAAGGCTTTCATCCTAAGCATGAGGCAGTAGGCCTTAATTTTAGCCTGGAGTGTACGAAATTCGTAAAAACCATGATTAGATTTTATAATAATTGTAGAGAACAAACAAATATTTTTCAAATTGTAGAACGAAAAGTTAACAGGAAAAAAAATTGAATTGACAAACAAAACATTTTCTTACAATTTAAATGATTTGTTTCATTTTAAAACCTGAAACATTTGATATAATTTTAAGGCAGAAGACAGCCGTAGTCGTAGGTAGTGTGTTGGCTTATTAGACGTAAAGCCAGGGTTCGAGCCCCAGGTCAGGCATCAAAACGAAAATATTTCTCTGAGAGTAAATAAAAATTGGCATGAAAAGTTTCTCAAAAATCTATCATTCGGAGTCGACTTTAAACTGTAGGTACCGCCACTCACAGATAAAATTAACACGCACAACATAAGTGGTTTGAGAAACTAGGTCGTAATCCTGGCTGAAGGGTTGTAATAACCAGTTATTTATGTAGAAGATGGCCGATAATCGTTGATAACTTAATCACAGAATGGCATGTACTTCATTTTCTTGCAACAGTCACAGTTGAGAACAAATTGTAAGCGAAACAGTATCACATATTTGATGATATCAAGTGTATTATATCGTTGTAAATATAGGGTGGTTGATTTAAAAGTTTAAATTTAAAAACGCAGGAAAACAAAATCTGTTTGAAATTTTGCCAAATAAAATTTTTTGTTGCGAAGTACATTTGTTCCCGTTGGAAATGAAATATTATTTCATTCATATGGCCGTCTCGGCTAGCCTGACAGTATCTCTTTCGATTTGGACTAACTTTCAAGCACATTTTCGCATCTCGGCAATGGCATCCCAAATGTTGGCCTTCAAATGCTCAATTGTCTCTGGTTTGTCGGCATAACAATTTTCTTTAACGACGCCCCACAGAAAATAGTACAACGGTATCAAATCGCAGCTTCTTGGCGGCCAATTGACATCACCATTTCGGCTAACTGAACTGCCATCTAAAGTTTGACGCAATAAATCGTTTGCGGCATGAGATGTGTGGCAAGTTGCACCATCCTGTTGAAACCAACCTCAGTTCACATAAATACCATGAAAAGCGGTTACAAAAAAATACCGTTATCATGGTGCAATAGGTGCCTTCGTATGAACGTAATGGTTGTGTCGTCCTCATTTTCAAAGAAATATGTGCCAATGATGCCTCCGCTCCACAAGCCGCACAAACAGTCGCTTGTAATGGGGGAGCATGGGCTTCGTGGATTTTTCGAGCCCCAAATACAACAATTTTACTTGTTAACGTACCCACCAAGATGAAAATGAGCTTCATTTGAAAAGATATTTTTTTTTTTTTGCAGTTTCTCGTCGACCCATCTAGCGAAGTGGATGGTCATGCGGCTTCAACTCTTGAACCACTTGAACTTTGTAAGCTGTCATACAGATATCTTTTCGTAAAATTTGATATAAACTGCTGCGTGAAATGTTCAATCCTTGAGAACGCAGTAGAGTTGATGTTGATGGATTGACACACACAGTCTTAGCCACAGCTTCGATATTTTCGGGTGCACGCACTGTATGAGCAAGCTCACGGTTTGGCACATCAACAGTGAAACCAGTTTCAAGAATTTTAACAATAAACCTGCGTACACCGGGCACTGTTGATCCTTCCCGGCGACCAAATTTTGTATGCCATTTTCGTGCACTGTTGACTGTGTTAATATTCTTAAGCAATAGAAAAATAATGAAATCAAAATCAATTTTAAAAAGCTTATGTTTTCCATTAATTACAGACATTTCCACATATTAAGTCTGCCATACAATTTATTTATTTTTCTTTTGTGAAAATCATTTCAATTCAATACCTATAATTATCGGCTACATCAGGGGCAAGTAAATTAAGAAAACAGGATACAGGAAGGAAACCGGAAGGATATATTATTTAATAAAATAATTAAAAGCCTATTTTAATGCATTAATCTATCAATTTCCTTTTATTTTGCTTTTTTAAACAATTTCTTTGTTTGTTTTGTTTTCTTTTTTGTGCTATTTTTTTGCTATTGAAAGCCAAGCATTTCTAATTTTATTTTCATTGAACCTTCGCTGCGATAATGTTCGTTGAATACTTTGTTTTCTCTGTTTTTTAATACAACTGGCAGGTGTGTATTTAAGTATTTATAGTCACTTGAAAACAATTAATAAATTAATTAATTTTTACGCTCATTTAACTCAATTAACTCAATTAATTATTTCAATGAATTGATCTTCTAACAAAAGCAAATGGTTTCACTTAAGACCATAACAAAAGGAAAGAGATGGCGCAGCATGTAACATTGGGGGTTAGTGAGGCAGGCAGGTAAAGATGCTTTAAGTTGATCAAACTTTGATTTGAGAATAAGAACTCAATACTCAAATTTAAAGTGCATAATCTCGGTCTGATAAGGTCTGTTGATTTTTTAGACATAAGGCCACTCTTCAAACCCCAGGTCAGATATGTCCAACAAAATGAAGTACGAAAAAAAATATTTCATCGGCGTCTACCTTTCAGCAGATATCTGGCAAAAACTCTGAGCGTTAAATAAAAATTTTCATGAAAAAAGTTGCACAAAAATCTGTCGTTCGAAATTGATTTTTTTTTCCACATTTCCGCTCGTGCAGGAACCAATCGAAGCTTCCGATGAAGCTGCTGCTGCTGCAGGCTGCCAATATCAACCCATGACAGTTCATCCAGATACACCCAGCAGCCCCTTTGTTCTCTGACGAAGTGCCGGGCATGTACACACTAGATAAAGAACAGTCTCATCCTTCTCCTCATCTCCGCAGCTTCTACAGAAATCATTTACAAGGTATCCAAGACCAATACGCCAACAACAGTGGAGAGCTTACTTCTCTGGAGTTTAAGCAGAGGCTACCGCGCGCCTTCTATTCATCTTTGGCCAGATTTTCTGCGACTTTCTGTCCGTGTTCGAAGCTGCCCATCTACTGTTGACAAGTGTCACGATTGCATTCCAAATTAGAAGTCCGCAAAGGGATCCCGAATGTCGAGAATTCATCAGAGAGTTCGATGGTCGCGCCCTTCTGGCTAGTTCCTCCGAACTGTTGGAACCCGGAACGTCCATGTGATACTCTTGATAAATCCGATGATTGCATTGTCAATTAGAAGCCCAAAGGGATCCCCAATGTCGAGAATTCATCAGAGAGTTCGATGGTTGTACCCCTTCTGGCCAGTACATCCGATCTGCGGGAATCCGGAACGTCCATATGATACTGTTGACAAAGCCCATGATTGTATTGTCAACTAGAAACCCAAAGCGATCCCCAATGTCGAGAATTAACCAGATAGTTCGATGGTTGTGCCCCTTCTGGACAGTTCATCCAATCTGCAGGAATCCGGAACGTCCATGTGATACAAACCTCATTGGATCCGCTACCTCCTTAAGATATTTGCGACAGTTCTATACCGTCTTCGAGTTTATTACATACAAACGTAACATAATTGGACATTACAACCCTACAGTCAGGATTACGACCTACCTTCTCACACCACTTATGTTGTGTGTGTTAATTTTATACATGAGTGGTGGGACCTACAGTTTAAAGTCGACTCCGAACAACAGATTTTTAAGAAACTTTTCGTGGCAATTATATTTACTCTGCGAGTTTGTGCCAGAAATCTGCTGAGAGGAAGTCGCCGAAGAAATAATTTTTGTATTTTGTTTTGATGTCTGGCCTGGGACTCGAACCCTGTCTTTACGTCTAATAAGCCAACACACTACCTACTGGACTACGGCGAGTTTATTACATTAGAAGTTTAAGCACCTTCTGTGACTTACGTGACATGATGCTGGTCGACTTAAGTAATCGATCTCTTTAATAACCACATCGGGTTTCATTTTCTTGTACAGGATGTGGTAACGTAATGACGGAGATTGGGTGTTGAGCACTGTTACGGTTGTATTGCTGCTGTAGTTTAATCTTTTAAGGATGAGGTGGTAGAATTATTTGTAGGAAGTTCGTGTTGGCCGTTGTACTTTAAATGTTTTGTTTAACAAGGGGCCCAATACTGGCACAACTTTGTGTTCTTCTTCTTAAATTTGTGTCTTTCATTATAAATTTATTTGAGAACTTTTTTCCAATCACAGACTGTTCACATGTTGCAAAGAGAGAGAGAGAGAGAGAAGGAGTATGCTCTTGTGTCACTACTCTTGTGGTTGTAGTTAACAGTGACAGTTTTAGTTTTTTAAACGTATTCGTTTGTTCCTTCCTTCCTTCCTGTGGCGTTTTAAGTGAATGACAGCCATTTGGCTATTGACGCTGTCATTTTTTGACTGTTAAGGTGGTGAAGATATGCCACAATTTATTTCAACACACACTCACCAGCTGATTTTATTGATTCACTTACACACACGTACATATAGTCATTCACTCATTCCAATAGTAACATATGTAACTGTGTGTGTATGTGTGTGTGTCTAACATAGACACAATCAAACTTTTATTATTACAAGAGTTTCTAAGTGGGCGCCATATGTTGCCATAAGTATGACTGAAAGCCACAACTACAACCACTTGTGTGTTTGAAGACGAAAGAATTTTCTTTTCCTTCTGACGTTTATTTTGTGATTTTTTTTTGGTGAATTATTTAACAGGAAGTGTAACGGTTGTTGATACATGTGTCCACTTTCCACTTACGTAAGCTTTATGTGCCCTAGTGCTCTGTTTAGTTTTCCAATGCAAGAAAATCCCCAAATTTTATGGTGGATTTGTTGCTTTAGGCTAAGGTTTATCCGTTTGAATGAAAATGAAAATCTTAACGATTTTGATTGAAATTGTATTGACTGTGGTTTATTTGTTTCAGGCTTTTGATTGACTAGATTTCTTTTTCTTCTTCTTCTTCTGTTGCTTTTCTTTTTGTCTTGTATCACGCTTTAATGCGCTGCCTTATTCTGTTTTAAGATTTTGGCTATTGTAAGCATTTGGAGGAGTACAAGAGTTTCTTCAGGCTGTTTTGTTTCCTTTTTTTTTAAATATATTCCGTGGTAAGCGCATGTTTCCGTTTTTAATTGATTTTTGCCACAAAATGTGTAAAATATGTGCAAAAACTGAACTGAAATGAAAATATCCCAAAGAATATTGAATGAGTTGTAGCAGAGCTTACATTATGGCACCCCTTAAGAGGTTAGTTTAAAACAGCAGAGTAACAGTGCAGTGCAGTGCAGTGCAGCATAAAATAGTAAGCAACTGTGCTAAGCTGCATGCAACATATTTTGAACTCTGCCATCACAGCATATGTTGTGCTTATGGAATTAAGAAAAAAACAAACGAAAAAAAATTAAAGTCAAGTAAAAAGATCAAAATTCCCTCCGAAAAAAAAACATGAGCGTTTGTGCTTTTAATAACACGTTGGTTCGAAAAGGCATGTGTTTGTTTGCGTTCTGGAGCTGTTAGTTTTAATGAAACTTTTGCTTGTGGTTATCAGCAAAAATTCACACACACACACAGATACTTAAACATAAAATGTAACGGTTTAGTATGTACATACATACATGCATAAAGTACCACACTAGTAGAGTATTTACATGAAACTTTATTTTTTATGGAGTTTTTCTTTTTTATTTTCTTTCCTTTCATTATTAGTGTTACACCATTACAAACAACTGTATGTTGTTCTAAATGCATACATACACACATTTGCGTGTATATCTATATACATATACATATATTCATGTTAACATCACAAATACAAATACTTTTAAGTACAGTTTGTGTTAAGAAATTAGACTCAACCACACCTAAATGCGGTTTTTAGTAAAGCGATGTATAGTCGAAGTCGCCGTAGTCTAGTAGATAGTGTGCTGGCTTGGGTTCAAACTCCAGGTCAGAAATCAAAACGAAATATGAAAAAATATTTTTTAGGCAACTTCCTCTCAGCAGTCTTCTGACAAAACATAGGAGAGTAAATAAAATTTCCATGAAAAAGTTTCTCAAAAATCTATCGTTCGGAGTCGACTTTAAGCCTACACGATCGGTCTAATTTTAAGCACATTATCGATTGTGTGCAGCTGTATTTCACCAATGGCTTCACGAATATTGTCCTTTAAAGCGTCAATTGTCTCTGGCTTGTCGGCGTAACACTTATCTTTGACGGCACCCTACAAATAATAGTCCAACGGTGTCAAACGATGTCCGTGGTGACCAAACGACATCAGCACTGCGGCTGATAATGCAATCTTCAAAAACAGGGCGCAAAACATCGAGTGTAGCTTCGGCTGTGTGGCACGTAGTGCCGTCCTGTTGAAACCAAATGTTGCCAATATCCTCCTCTTCAATTATTGTGAACAAAAATTCGTTCAACATGGTCCGATAACGATCGCCATTGACTGTAACGGCCACTCCTTGCTCATTTTCGAAGAAAAATGGACCAATTATGCTTCTGGACCAAAATCCGCACCAAACAGTGACTCGTTTTGGGTGCGTCGGCTTTTCATGCGTGTATGCCTGCGGGTTTTCTGTGCCCCAAATGCAACAATTTTGCTTGTTTACATACCCGCCAAGATCAAAATGAGCTTCATCTGAAAAGATAATTTTTTTTTGCCAAAATCGGCATCCTGGTGTAGGCTACTGCATGGCCAGCAGAGGCAGCCATTTGAATGAAATTATTTTCCATTATTAACTTTCCATTATTAACTTGTACTTTCAAATAAAAAAAGAAATTTGTGAAAATATTCAGAAGTTTTTTTTTATAGCATTTTCAAAAAAAAAATTATTTGGCGGACCCTTTATATTGCATTACGGATTATTAGTAAAAATACATTGTATTTTACACAGAATATTACAGATTTAATAACAAAACTTGGAACGAAAGTAATACGAACAACAAAATCGGTATTTATGTTAAATAGCCTACCAATTTTTTTTGCTGTTGCTGTTTTCTAAGTGGTTTTTTCACTTTCAAGTTTTATTGGAATTCTTTCATAGAAATTCTTGTATTGCTTAATTGCTTAACAAACTTGTTGTTTTGTTAATAACTGGATTACACACGTAATCCACACACAGTCAATTTAACCTAATCACGCAACACCAACTGTAAAGTGTAAAGTGCTGGTGTATATTTAATGATAAAGAGCATGAGAGACTGATAGAGCGAGAGAGCGCGCAGCAAGAAAAGGAGAGGACAAAAATTGTGAAAAATTTATACAAACGCATACAAGTGTTTGTGTCAAGTACAGTGTGAAGAGCGGAAAAATATTGCCGACACTTTGTTCAGTTAAAAGTGTTTTATATTTGAACATTAAACAACAACAACAACAACAAACACCAACAACTGCAGTTACAACAACAATAATATATCGGCAACTATTTTGCAATGACAACATCTATATCACTAGCAGCAACAACAACAGCAGCAACAACAACAAAAATATTGTATAATAAAAGTATACTCTGTGCTAACCGGAAATGTTTGCATAAAATGAACACATACATTTGCCCTCTCTCTCTCTGTCCTCTAACCGGGTATACTTTGATCCATATTAACCCGCTCAAAGCCAAAATCAATAAAATACTATGGCTTGGCTGGACCTCTTTTTCCCGCGTTTATTTATTCATTTCTTTGGTTCCTGTTATTCTGTGCATTTTTGTTGTTGTTGTTTAAAGAGGTTCGCCTTTAACGATTTCCCTGTTTGGTTGCAATTTTCATACGAAAAGCAACACACTCGACAGAGAAATCAAAAGATTTGTATGTGTTCTGTAGTTAAATTGATATTTTGTCATGGAGTTGCATGTATTCTTTCCTTTTGTTTTCCTTGTTTTCATTGAATTTATTTGTTCAAAACAAATATCAATATGGAGGTCGAAAAACGAATACAGGCTTATTGTTTTCGATTAATTTTTGGAAAAAACTGTGCAGAGCTGTGCTGAGTTGATATTGCCACATGGGATTTCCCTTGAATTAAAAAAAAAAAAAAAAAAAAAAAAAAATTGTTCAGAGAACTTTCTTTTATACGCCAATTATTAAAAAGAAAAATGTTTTTAATATTTTTACAAAGGGCAGAGGAAAATAATTCCTTTTTCTTTTGCTAAATTTGCTTCAAAGTTCAGTTTGTAAAAAGAAAAATACACAAAAAACACTTAAGCACAGTGTTCCCTCTCCTATATATTTTTAAAAACATAATCTCTTCTCTGAATCTGTATCCGTCACAAAACATTGTCTAAGTAAAGTTTGTATAAGTCTAATACATACATAAGTTGTCAATACAACAATTCAATCACGATTATGACCTAGCCTCTCACACCACTTACAATAAGATCCCGCTTAACGCTGTTTCAGTATTACGCAGTAGTATTGGGATTCCCCTAAACCGCACACTGAATTGATACTTGTTGTATATGTGTGCAAATGAAACGGCCATGCACCAACCAAAAGCGGTGTACTATATAGCGACGGTGTATACTATGTATCTTTTTCAACGCTCTTATGTTAGTCTATTCAGAATAAAGATTCCAACTGTATTTTCCGAAGTCGCAATCACAGTACGAACGCATCTTTCTTGCGTCACAGTTGATTTATTAGTTGCCTCGCTTAACGCTGTTTCGTTTACCGCTGGAACTTATTGGAACGTATCCCCCGCGTTAAGCGGTGTCTTACTGTATATTGTGTGTGTTAATTTTATACATGAGTGCCGGGACCTACAGTTTAAAGTCGACTCCGAATAACCGAGTGTTCTAAGAAACTTTTTCGTGGCAATTTCATTTACTCTTAGAATTTTTGCCAGAATTCTGCTGAGCGGAAGTCGCCGAAGAAATATTTTTTCATATTTCATTTTGTTGGAGATGTCTCATCTGGGGTTTGAACCGTGGCCTCACGTCTAATAAGCCAACACAATACCTACTAAACTACGGCACATACTACCTACTCGTTTATCTAGGGAGAATTAATTAAGTTCGCGCTCTTCACCGCTTCTTTTGCTGTCAGATTATTTACTGTAACATTACCCGATACCTCAGAATTCTCCAGAACTGGAAACCCAGTTCCTGTCAAGAAGCAAAGTGAGGTCTTCTTGTTGACTGCAATCAGTCGGACGGGATTCGTTTCCCACAATTTCTGATTTTTTGTGCAAAATCGTTTTTACTCGGTAAAGACTCGGTGTCTTCTAATTAAAACTTATCCAATATTTTGATACATAAACACTGAAATGATTCTTTTTCTCTTATCATTATTATATTGACCTATATCCTGGATCGACGCCGTAGTCTAGTAGGTAGTGTGTAGGCTTATTAGACGAAAAGTCAGGGCTCGAGCCCCAGGCCAGACATCAAAATAAAATACAAAAAGTATTTCTTCGGCGACTTCCTCTCAGCAGATTTCTGGCAAAAACTCTGAGAAAGAAAAGTTTCTCAAAAATCTGTCGTTCGGAGTCGACTTTAAACTGTAGGTCCCGCCACTGATGTATGAAATTAACACACACAACATAAGTGGTGTGAGAAACTAGGTCGTAATCCTGACTGAAGGATTGTAATGACCAATCATGTATGTCATGCATGTATATCCTGGATTAAATAGGAATCCTGCTAGACTCATTTGGCCTTTGATGGATGGAAGGCCCACCAACCCGTTACTCGAACTTGAACGTAACGTCATCTCGATCACAGTGGCCATGCTTACAGGTCATTGTGTTATGGGAAGACACGCGAAAAGAATGCAACTCCCATCTTACCACTTCTGCTGGGGTTTAGATCTGCTGAGAAAGAGGAGACTGTTGTCCACTTTCCTTGTCAATGCCCATCTCTTGCGAAAAGCAGATATACATAGATTATTTACCTCTCCAATCCTTGTCAAGTTGACGGAGCTATCATCCGTCAAGGATATTATTATATAATTGGTCATTACAACCCTTCAGTCAGGAGTACGACCTACTTTCTCACCCCACTCATGTTAAGTGTGTTAATTTGTTATACATGAGTGGCGGTACGTACAGTTTTAAAGTCGACTCCGAACGACAGATTTTTTTGAGCAATTTTTCATGGCATTTTATTTTCTCTCCAAGTTTTTGCCAGAAATCTGCTGAGAGGAAGTCGCCGAAAAAATATTTTTCATATTTTCGTTTTGTTGGACATATCTGGTCCGAGGTTTAAGCCGTGGCCAACACACTATCTACTAAACATCCATAAATTTATCTCAGCAGAGATATAATTTAAAATTTTCCACACCATTTTCGCAAATCCGAAATTTGTAGTTAAAATCTTGCCGTTAGAGGTTTAACAACAAATTCGAGATTTGTTTCTTATTCACAAATCACAATTACAATACAAGTGTGCGAAAATAATTTTGAGTGGCTGTATATAAAAGGTTGCAGCGTTAATGCCACATTTATATGCCGAGCAAACAAACGCTGTGAAATGAGAGAAAAACCAGCAGCAAATCAAGTGAAAACATTTCATGGCAAATATTCAAAACGCTAAATAAATAGAAGCGACAAAAACGGCGACGTTTAACAGTCAGCCAGCCAGCCAGCCAGTCAGCTAACAAACTGCAACAGTAGAATGTAGTCTACAACAGCAGAAGCAACAGAAGCAGCAGCAGCAGTCAATATAAAACTAAAAACCGCTTAAGAAAAGCAAACATTTAACTGTATGTCTGACATACAAATACAAATGTATGAATCTGATTTACTGTAAATAATTGTATATATGTGTGTGTGCGTGTATGTGTGTATTTGTTTAGGTAACGTGCAAATATTTAAGTATTTCGCACTACTTCCTCTATAAATTCAGGTGATGTAATGCTGTACTGCTCACAGATAGCATCACTCAACACCAATGCCATTGCCACAGCGGTAAATTGTAAATGTTATGCATGAATGTGTTTTATATTTGAATTAATTTACCGTTACAAAAATTTCATATTCATACATGATGTCATTTTGTTCCATTTTTTCAATGTTTTTTTTTGAGTTTTTTATGTTTTTTTTCTGATTTTTTTGCCTTCGTTTATTTGCTTTTAAGAATTTATTTGCATTCATTCGTATTGTCGCCGTTGTTTGTCGAGTGAATAAAACGAAATTAAAATTTATATTCGCACCAATGAAACTGCGATTATATTTGCAATCCAGCCGGTATTAAGAGCCCTCCAACACTTCATTTTTAAGACATCTCGAGAAACCATAACAGCGTAGTTAAATACAGGTGTAAGGGGTATACGAGTGAGTACTTAAGGAATTCGTTTAATTTATTTCTTATGCTCAAATTGATTGCATGTTATTGTGTGCCCATACAATTTCATACACGAAAATGAACATGAACATGAACATGAACATTTCCATTCCATTCCATTTTAACCTCATGTAGTATTTTCAATTTGTTCTTTTCAATTTTTATTTGCTGGCTGAAGCCTTAATGCACTCATCATAATCATCAACTTTATCGCCCAACGTCACCACTGCCATCGTAATCATTGTCGACTTCATAGGAGAGCAACAGACATCGAAGTGGAAGTGGATAAGGCAGTGAAAGCGTATAAGTGGATAAAGTAAAGCACACACGGAAATTGTTTAAAGCCATAAAATATATTTAAAGTACTTTCACTCGCCCATAAACTTATTGAATAAAAGCTACACCGCTTCTATGAATTACTGATTATTTAAAGGAGTGAAATCTTTTGCCGCAAAATGACCCACAGAAATTCAATATAAAAATTACATTAGCCTATGTAAACTCAAAGTAACTAAATTAAACTAATTGAAACTGTTCGGCCGTGAGGCAGTTTTTTTTTCTTTTAGTTAGCATATAAGAAAGTACTCTTACTCCCTTGGTTAGCATAGCTAAGAGTATTAGGAAGAGTACACCGGTTTCAGAGAGTGAAGACAGCCGAGAATAAAGTTTAGTAAAGTGTTGCTATTTCCATCCATAATAAGTCTGGGGTGTAACACAACTCATCTGAGATTCTATAACCAATCAAACCTAAAATAATATTGAAAATTATTTTCAAGATGACGTTTAAGTAACTGACGCCTCTCAAAAGCCAGGCGAATGTTTACGGAATTGTTGTAGACGCAGTATATGTGTTCGCAAAGTGAGGGGCTTTTGCTTAAACCTGTAGCCACAATAATCAACATTCCCGTCATTAACTTATGACAACAATTTCGTTTTAACAACCATTTCAGCTTTCTCTGGTTTCTATCAGAAAGTCAAAGTTCATGCCAACATTTAGTCTGCTCACCGATTGTTCCTTAAGATTTATTTTGCGGACAAGCACAGTATCATTGATACATTTCAGGCTTTTTGAATTTATTCCCCTTACATACACATACCTATAGCGTTGGTCATTACAACCCTTCACTCAGGACTACGAGCTACATTCTCACACCACTCATGTTAAGTGTGTTGAGTTTTTATACATGGGCGACGGGACAGTTTTAAAGTCGACTCCGAACGACAGATTTTTTTGATAAACTTTCTCATGGCAATTTTATTTACACTCCGAGTTTTTGCCAGAATTCTGCTGAGAGGAAGTCGCCGAAGGAATACTTTTTTATATTTCATTTTGGTTGGAGATGTCTGAGCTGGGCTTTGAACACTGCCTACTAGACTACGGCGACTACATCTTTTATTTATTTATTTTCCTTGTTACCTCTAAAAATAATGGACATACGAAGACAAAGTAGAAAAGATGTGCCACACTTAAGGGGCTCCACATAATTCCAAGCAATGATTACCAGAAGTACACACAGTTACTAACGTATACATACGGTTAGAAAATTTCAGAAATTTGTTAACCACCCCGTTTTCGTTGAAAATCTTTATAGTTTCCTTGATGTTAAGACGATCTTTTGCATTGGTTAAAAAATTTCTGAAATTGAACTGAATTATTTCCCACAAAAGTATACATCCGATTAACAAATTTCACAAATTTCTGAACCAATGCAAAAGACCGTCTTAAAATCGAAGAAAGATGTCAGACAATTATAAAGATTTTCAACGAAAACGAAAAAATTTCTGAAATTTGTTAACCGTATGTATACTTTTGTGGCTGAGTGTACTTCAAAATATAGGAAGAACAAGAACAAGATTATTTCGTTTAACTCTCAAGTGCCTACAGTAATATCTCAACATTACTTACTTAATTGGTCATTTCAAACCTTCGGTCAGAATTACCACCTAGCTTCTCACAACACCCATGTCCTGTGTGTTAGTTTGTCCATGACGGGTGACACCCACAGTTTAAAGTTGACTTCGAACAAAAGATTTTTTTTTTAAACTTTTCATGATAATTTTATTTGCTCTCAGATATTTTGCTAGAAATCTACTGAGAAGATGTTACAGGAGAAATATTTCTTTGATATTTCGTTTTGTTCGAAATGTCTAGACATGTTTGAATCACAGCCTAATGACTTGTGGAGCAGGGGCATCATTGGCCCCGTATTTCTCTGAAAATGAGGACGTGGCAACCATTACGGTCAAGAGGCACCTAACGCACCATGATAACCGAATTTTTGTACCCGCTCTTCATGGTATTGATGTGAACGATGTGTTTGGTTTCAACAAGATGGTGCAACTTGCCACACATCTCATGCCACAATCGATTTATTGTCTCAAACGTTTGATGGCCGTTTAATTAGAGGAAATGGTGATGTCAATTGGCCGTCAAGAGGCTGTAACTTGACACCGTTAGACTATTTTCTGTGGAGCGAGGTTAAAGAAAAGTGTTATGCCGACAAATTGAGCATTTGAAGGTTAACATTCGTGATGTCGTACAATCGGAAAAGTGCAAGACAATTGGTCCGATGGAAGGATGTACTGTGAGGCCAGCCGCGGCTGTCATATGAATGCAATAATATTCCATTCCTAACCGGAACAATTGTACTTCACAACAAAAATTAAAAAAATTTGGCAAAATTTCAACTCGTTTTTGTTTTATTGCATTTTTAAATCTAAACTTCAAAATGGCCCACCCTTTATGTACAACGTTATAATACACTTTATATCATCAAATATGTGATACTCTTTTGCTTTCAATTTGCTCTCAACTGTGATTGTTTCAATAAAATGAAGAACATGCCATTCTGTGATTATGTTATCAACGATTATCAGATGCCTTTTGCCTTAATATTATATCGAATGGTTAGGTTCAAAATTATACAGATCAGCCGATATTATGAAAGTATTTTGTTTGTCAATTTAAAATTTCATCCCACATTAATTTGTAATTGTATTTGTTAGATCACGTGGACTTTTCCCAGCCCTGTATCTTTCATCTAAAGATGTACTATATCGCTACTAACTACCTTTACGACTCCCTAATAGCATTTTTTAACCATTGTTGAGGTACAAGCAAATAAAAGAATTCATGGAATATTGATACAGACTAAGAGGAGAGAAGTCGACGTAGTCTAGTTCAAACCCCTGGTCATACATCTTCAACAAAACGAAATATGGGAATAATTTCTACGGCGACTATCTCTCAGCAGATTTCTGGCAAAACTCTGAGAATAAAAAAATGCAATGAAAACTTTTCCTAAACATGTCTTTCGGAGTCGTCTGTAAACTGTACGTCCCGCCACTCATGTATTAAATTAACACACACAACATGGTGATGAGTAGTGACCAATTATGTATGTAAGAGAGAGTGCAATGATGAGCAATTAGTACTTTTTCCTGCATTTTTTTTTCATTTTCTTCTCCGTAAATCACTTAATTTACTGATTAATTTTTATGAATTTTATTTTAATTTTACTTTAAAGATTTAAGATTTAAAATGTTTTAAATGACTTTTTTTTCAAACGTATTTGCGCCAGTTATTACGTTAATAACCTGAAGCATTTTCATTTTTGTCTTCTCCTCCTTCTTCTTCTTCTACTTAAATGGATGTCTTTAATTTAATTTTTTAATTTACAAACCCTATGTTGTATATACACAGCCAACATTAATAATTTAAAAACAAAAAAACAACGAATATTTTACGAATACCTTAAAGGCTCTGCTATTTACACATGCATTCACACACATAGACTGAAACTCCATTTATTTCACTTACTTACACACACACAAATATTCGCTTTTTGTTTTAAACAGTGTGTGTGTGTGTTCCTGTGTATACATGCGTGTATGGTATGTGTATGCGCATAGAGAGAGAGAGAACTGTGCGTATGTGTGAAAATTTTCACAATTGAAATGCCAATCAATTTTTCACGATTACCTTCACACAGTAAAAGTGTTTGAACGTAAATTTCACGCTGAGTTCTTTACGTTTTCCATGATACGGCGATAGAATTTTGTTGTTGTTGCTTTTGTTTTATTTCTATACTTCATCTGAAATTTGTATTGACTGCCAAAAAAGCGTTCTTAGTGAGCTGCTGTGGAGAAAAAAAATTTTTTTGTTTCTTCTTCTAAAAGTACTGTCATCTGCAGAGTATTTCTGCTGTGTTAACTGACTGTCAGTTACGATGACTGTATGGTGGCTATTGCTCTGGCTTGTATGTACTCGTATATTGACATGTGAGTGTCTTATTTTATTTTATCATCATTCGCATTCATTTCATATAATTTTTGGCTTTTGTCTCTTTTCCCATAATTCTAGCACCAAACAATTCACTTTCGTTTACATTTTTTTAAAATTCCTTTTTCTGTGTGTTGTTTCTTTACAGGTTATTTGACGTGCTGCTGATTGCTGCTGTATACGTAACACTTTGGTGAGTTTTGCATTTAATGTTAAAATATTTTTAAGAGATGTTCTTTTTTCATATTCTCTTGTTTTTTTTTCATTTTTTTCTTTTTGAAAAATAATACGATGATGAAGTGTTGAAAATAAATTTTCATTTTCCCAAAAATTCATGTGTAATAGTGCATAACGGGATTAAAAAAAAACAAACAATCCATGGTCGTATTTCAAGGGGGTTAATATTTCGTGTGTTCGCCGTAGTCTAGTTGGTAGTGTGTTGTCTTATTAGACGTAAAGCCAGGGTTCGAGCTCCAGGCCAGACATCAAAACAAAATACAAAAAGTATTTCTTCGGCGACTTCCTCTCAGCAGATTTCTGGCAAAAACTCTGAGAGTACATACAAAATTGCCATGAAAAGTTTCTCAAAAGTCAGTCGCTCGGAGTCGACTTTAATCTGTAGGTCCCACCACTCATGTATAAAATTAACACACACAACATAAGTGGTGTGAGAAACTAGGTCGTAATCCTGACTGAAGGGTTGACCAATGACCAATTATGTACGTATGTAATATTTAGTTTATAAATCTCACGAGATAAACGCTTAAAGAAAGAATGTGTGTGAAGATAAATTCGAATTTAAAAACCAAAGACGCAAACCCATATTTTTACCCGCGCCACTTCTTGCCTCTAACAGGATAAACTTTGCTATTAACAGAGCACTGTTAACTGTTTAACAGTGGCAATAGTAGATTAGTCTTCCACTTTGCAATTATTGGAGACTATCGACATACAATTTTATTCTCGTTATGATCATTGTTATATGTGACTAATAATGTAATGAAATGTATGGGATGGTAGGTGGAGGGGATAAATTTTCTCAACTCTACAAATTATTCCAGCTATTCCACTACGAAGGTTGGAAATAGGACCCTCTGTACTACCATTTGCATATAGTCTGTATGGTGTACTATTTCTTAAATATTTCAAAATGGCCACTGATTTTCTAGAGAACTTTCAAGCAAAAAATTTATATTTTCAAAGCCAATTTTCTCAATACCATATCACTTTATATGTGACTATGTTACTGCTTATATTAACAGCCCTTGGAAAATTTCTTTACATATAGTATAGTACTCATAGACCCGGAGTATTTCCCAAAATGAGCTCCTAAACAAGTGGGCTTTTTCAGATGGATACTGTTAAATAACTGACAGTGCTCTGTTAACAGGAAATTTTGCTCTGTTAATGCCAAATGTGGCGCTGCTAAAATTTATTGATTGCGTCTTGGATTTTCAAATTCAAATTTATCTTCACTTTATCTTGTGAATAATAGTGATGAAATGTGAAGAATGGCTGATGGAAGTGGCAAATTTTCTCAACTCTCAAAATTATTCCAGTTATGCCACTACCATGGTTCCAAAGAGGACCGTCTGGACTATCATTTGCATATAGTCTGTATTTTTTATGTGTTCCAAAATGGCCACTGATCTTCTAGAGAATTTTCAAGCAAAAAATTGATATTTTCAAAGCCAATTTTCTTAATACCATATCACTTTATACATACGTGACTATGTTGCTGATTATATTAACAGGCCTTGGAACCTTTCTTTGCATATGGTATGGTACTCATGGACCTAGACTATTTCACAAAATTAGCTATTAAACAAGTGATCTCGTTCAGATGGATACTGTTAAATAGCTAACAGCGCTCTGTTAAGGGCAAATTTTGTTTTGTTAAGAGGAAATTATGCTCTGTTAATGTTAAATGTGGCGCTGCTAAAATTTATGGATTGCGTCTTGGATTTACAAATTCGAATTTATCTTCAAATACATAAAGAAAAAATTTAAATTTGTTATTGAATTTTTAAATTTTTTTTTTTTTTTTTACAAAATCTAAGTTTGAGAGGGTAAATATTATTAAAATATTAAAATCTGTTTTTAATATAAAATTGAAGAAATAACATGAAAAACAAACATAAAAATTTGCATGCAGTGCTGCTGTAAACACTTTAGTTGGCACCCTTAAGTAGGCCCATATAAGCGGCTTATCTAATGCCTATTTATATACCAGCTTACCTTTTTTTTTCTTTGCTCGTCCTTATGATTATCTAAACATCTTGAAAATCATTCAACAAGTTGTTGCTTTAGTTAAAAAAATGGTTTTTTTTTTGTAAAATTTCTTGCCTTTTTTTGCCTCTTATGCTAACGCCAACATTATCTGAAGTATTGAAAAGTGGGAGTAGCAAAAACGATAACAACTTCAATATGTGGCTGCAATGTTGTTGCCATCAACACTAACGATTTTTATCATCTTCAACATCATCGCCATCATCATTATAGTTATCGTCGTCGTCATATTAGTTGTACAAGCATGAAAAAGTATTACCTTTTACATGTACTGTGTATTTGTGTGTGTGTATGTGTGTGTGTATTTGTGAAAGTGTATTTTTTCAATTTTTATGATTTTTAAGGATGCCATAAAATATTTAGAAAAACGAAAAAAAAAAAATTAAATAAAAAATTAAATCCAATATATTTATGAAATTATAAAAGCTTTTTTGCCAAGTGTGGAGTAAGAGAGAGTGAATGAGAGAGAAAAGAACATATTTTCCATTTAAATATTAAATATGTTGTCAATATATTAAAACGGAAGTAAAATTATTAAGGAAAATAAATTGGCAACTAAGCAAATGTTTTAAAAATTGATTATTTAAATAAAATTCATTGAAAATGAATCATATTACGTGGGCCTTATCAAAATTTAACAATCTTGATAGAAAAAAAAATAACAAAAAATTTTCTTTATTTTCATTTTTTATCATCAGCCACAGCTTCGATATTTTCGGGTGTATGCCCTGGGTGTACGAGCATGCATGGCTCTCAACAATGAATCCAGTTTCACGAACTTTAGCAATGAACTTGCGTATACCGGGCACTGTTGGTTCTTCTCTGCGACCGAATTCTGTACGACATTTTCGTTCAATTTCCGACCAATTGTCTTTGCTTTGGAAATAAATTTCCAATAAATCCCAACGTTGCTCAAGCGTAAATCGGTTCATTACGTTCATTGAAGATGATTTCCTGAAATTTGTGACAGAATAGAATGTCTGAGAAACATTGCCAGATTCGAAATAACCAATGGTTCAAATTTATACCGATAGATGGCCCACCCGACATTAAATTTCTTTAAAATGCCCACTGATTTTATTTATTTGTGATGGATCGCAATAGAAAAGATGTACGTAGTGTGACGAAAGCCTACTTTTGGAACTGCCCTCGCAATATTTGTTAAATATAAACAAAGATAATCTACAAAAAGGTTAAATAAGCTGATAAATATTTAATATTGTACAGCATTTACTTGTTCAAATATTATTTTTATGATGATGATGACTTACTTCTTCAAAAATTGATTTAAATAAACATTTTTAAAACCTACAAACTCAAAGTCAATCAATAATTCCATTTAAACTTCCATCATAAATACAATTTGAGTAAATTAAATCACTTTAAAATGTTAAAATGTTCTTTAAAGTTCTTCAGCAATTTGAATTATTAATGCCACAGAATGGTAGAAAGACATTTAAAAGAGTGTGAAAGAGACAGACAGGGGAAGGAAAATAAATACTTACTTACTCGTATACTATGCTCAATCTGTCAGTCGTTCATTGTCTCTGGTATAATACAATAATAAATATACAGTTAAATTTGTTTACATGTCATAACTTTAACACTCACTATTCAAATATTTGCCATACTTTGGAATGTATGTACATACGTATGTATGTCTGTCTGCCTATGAATGTGGTATATGTATGTTTGTGTTAGTGAGTGTGTGTGTGTGTATGATGGAAAGAAGCAGATATGATTGCATACTTTTGTGATCCTTCTTTTTTTTATTATTTTTATTTTTATATTGTGTGCGTATAAATGTATCATTGTCATCATTATCATTATTATTATTATTCTCTGTCTATGTATGTATGTGTATGCGAGTGTTGCCTGTGTGTGTGTGCCTTATATGTATGTATGTGTTTATGTCTGTGCGTGCAATCACAACAAATTGTTATTATCTGTATGTAAATAGATACAACAACAACACCAACAACAACAGAATACACAAGTATACACGAGTACATATACCCACCCATTAATTTATTACTGCTTACAATTCATACGAGGGTTGAAATTTAATGCCAATCTATAACGAAATACTTTATAAATTCTCTTTTAAGTAACCACAAAAAAAAGGACGTTGTCAAGTAGGTATGTAAACTACAAGAATTATTGAGTTATGCTGTATGAATTATCCTCTTGATTCAGTTTAACATTTTATTTCAGGGGAGGAAAATAATCGGTTTTTAATTAACGCTGGTAAAAGGTTAAAAACATGAACTTATATTTACTTTTAAAAGTAAGTTTCATAGCTTAAATGTTGTTCTTTTAAAAAACTTTTATCCTCAAATTACATAAAAGTAGAAATATAAGGCGTAGTTTACTAATCAAGATCAATAACTTTTGCATGAAAGCAAGATTTTTTCAATTACGTTCAACTAGTATACAGATGTTTAATGTCATCGAATAATAATTTTTGGCTTTTGTATATTAGTATTCTGTGCCATTTGCTCTAGGCCCCAGGGGTGGAGGGTTAGATTTTCAGTGATAATATTCGCTAGTTTTCCTAGCGTAAGGCACATTTTATACTCTCTACATTTCTTTTCTCTGCATTTCTTTTCTACGTCTATTTCTTTGCGCTTTGGAACTCGCCGTAGTCTAGTAGGTAGTGTGTTGGCTTATTAGACGTGAGGCCACCATTCAAACTCCAGCTCAGACATCTTAAACAAAACGAAATACGAAAAAATATTTCTTTCGACGACGACTTTCTCTCAGCAAATTTCTGGCAAAAACTCTGAAAGTAAAATAAAATTTTCATGAAAACGTTTTTCAAAAAAATCTGAAGCTAGCAGTAGAAGCTTAAAAAATGCGATGCCGGTATTCATCCATTTTAGTAAACAATGCAACAAAACAAAGTTTGAACATTTAATGCTTGTGTAAAGTCGGCTTTACAATATGTCGAGTATTCTAGACACAATGAAATGCAAAAATCTTTTAAAGTTTAAAGAAAACAGAAAAAAGATTTTCAAGAACATTTTGCCAAGGCCCCCGCAATTCAAGAAAATTCAAAACAGGATTACAACCTAGCTTCTCGCATCAGTTATACTGTGCGTGTTGATTTTATACATGAATGGCGGCCCCAGCAGTTTAAAGTCGACTCCGAATGGTAGATTTTCTTTGAGAAACTTCTCATGACATTTTTATTTACTCTCAGAGCTTTTGTCAGAAATCTGTTGAGAGGCAGTCGCCGAAGAAATATTTTTTCAAATATTTCACGGCGTTTAAACCGTGGTCACACGTCTAATAAGCAAACACACTACTCACTAAACTGAAGCTGAAGAAATATGTTTTTTATTATTTTCTGCTGGAGATGTCTAACGTGATGTTTGAACCAGAGATCAGCAATGAATCGTGAAATATATATATGAAATATACATGGAATTTTTAATATATATGAGTAAAGAATATTGAAATTTCAATACTCTGATTCATTCGTACTCACTACAATGTTCATTTATAAGTACAGGTTGCAATGAATATGCGTACAACATTGACATCAAACTCATACCATTCGAAATATGTTTGATTCATAAGCCTACTCATTTAGATTCATAACTTTAGAAAAATACTAAAAAATACTTATAAATGATTCAAGTGACTCTTCGCATCAATCATCAAAATTTACAGACTTAGTCTTAGTTGTTGTTGCACTTACAAAAAAAGAAAGAAGACCCATAAGCAAAAAAGACAAGAGCAGCCAGCAGAGCAACATACAACTTTCTAGTGAGCACTTTAGTGTTCGTACTCGAATCATACTTTTTTTGTGCTTCGTATATATGTTGAGTTATGGAGAGTCGAAATCAACAACATTATGCGTATTGTTAAGTATGAGTACTTCAGGCTTTGAATATGAGTAGAGGTTCCATATGATATTAAAATAAGTATGAATGCGTATAAGTATCAGAAATTATGAGTATGGTTCAATGCTACTCATCTTTTTCAATAATCAATGCTGATCTCTAGTTTGAACCATGGCCTCAAGTCCAACAAGCCAACACACTACCTATTAGACTACGGCGACTACTAATTTTAGGCACCTTATTTACCACAATTGTTATGAGACTTTCAGCACTTTTAATACAACATTTTGTAGCACTCCTCGTATCAATTTGTAAAGATCTTAAACAATAGATTGCAAGTTTTATTGTTTTACCAAGAAATTTATTTACCATTGACAATTATAATTGGCGTCATTCTTATTATAATGTGTACTCTTGCATTTGCACTCAAACATAGCTTTCATAGCTTAAGCTGAGCCCTACACTATTATTCCTCCATAAACAAAAATTTACTGTAAATAGTAAAGCATTGTCCGTCCAAATCAAATAAATCAAAACCAAATTAGTACACATACATACACACATAATTGGTCATTACAACACTTCAGTCAGGATTACGATCTAGGATCGTAATTAGTACATGATAAAATATTTTTTTTTTTTTTGGAAATACTACCCTCGTTAGTTCAATTACTTCGAAGAGTATTGGAGCGAGAGAATTTAAAAATAATGCTATTGTATTGCTAGTGTTATATTATCTCATTTTTATTCTTCTGTGAGCAGCAGCAGCAGTGACAGACAGTCAGATTGTGAGTCAAATTTTATTCAAAAATAATAACAATAGACTGTCATATCCCATCAATCCCCACTGTTTGAATGATATCACTGAAGCATCAATCATGAAGTGCTCCACAAACACACACATACACATCGACATGTTAACATCTCTTCGGTAAATACATAGAGTCATACAAATTGTATGTCAAGTTTATAAATGTATAAAAATATTAATAGTGAGTGATCAAAATACAAAAAAAAAATTGCGAATAAACTTACAACAACCACAACAACAATAAAAGCAACAGCAACAAACCACGAAATGTAAATTATACTTACAATATCACAGTACAAGCCGTAAACACTCATAAAAAATGTTGCATAAAAATTATTCCCCCCAGTAATATGGAAGACAGAAAAAAAAAACGCAAAAAAATAAAATCAACTACGATAAGAGCCTAAAGTCACTGTAATAATAATAAAAACATATGGGTGACTACATTCGAATTGTAAAAAAAGAAAAACAGAAAAGGGCAGAAAGAAACATAAGTTATGTTCCCAACATTATGTAGCAATAAATGTAAAATAAATAAAATTAACGGAAACACCCATATACCGCGAATTAAAGTGGGCTACCACCATCCAAACATTTATTTGTGTGGGTACTATATTCACATTGTCAAAAAGAAAAGAAGGACAGAAAGGAACACAAGTTATGTTTCCCAATAATATGTGCCAATAAATAATAAAAAAAATGAAATTTGTGGAAACACCCATATACCGCGAATTAATGTGGCTACCACCATTCTGCCATTTATTTGCGTGTGATGTATGCGAAGATAAATTTGCATATAGTATGGTACTCATAGACCCAGTATTTGTCCTAAAATTAGCTCCTAGACAAGTGGGCTCGTTCAGATGGATACTGTTAAACAGCTAACAGTGCTCTGTTAAGGACAAACTTTTTTCTGTTAAGAGAAAATTTTGATCTGTCATTGCCAAATGTGGCGCTGCTAAAATTTATGGATTGTGTCTTGGATTTTCAAATTCGAATTTATCTTCAGAAACATTTGTGCGTGTACTACATATGTGCCACTAAATGTAAAATAAATAAAATTTGTGGAAACACCCATATAACGCAAATTAAAGTGGGCTACCACCATTCTGCCATTTATTTTGTGTGTGTAAGTTTTGTTTTGTTGTGGTCCTAAGACAAATCCATTTCTGAATTTGACATTTGTCGTCTTTAACGCAAGAATACAAAATGACATGTGTGAACATGTGTGTGTATACACACATACATTTACACACTGTCTTTTACTGTTTTAGTATCATATTACAAGCCGAAGACTGCAAAAAAAACATTAATAAAGAATAGACAACTGCAAAAACAAAAAAAAGACAGTAAACTCAGACAATATTTCTTCATATTGCAATCGAAAGAATGTGATAAACTGACAAAATGACTGTCTATGTGACGGAGTAACTGTTCGAATGTATGAATGTTTGTGAGAGCAAGAATGAATGGTTGAAAGGTATCCTTTTTTTTTGCTTTGTTTTCTTCGTTGTATGCCTAGCTGGCAGTCACTCGTAAATCGTCAAGTAAATTTTAGTTTATCTTCTTCCACCTATTTTTGCTAGAAATCCTTGCTTGTTGTTTTTCATGTTTCTTTCATTTGGTAGCATCTTTATTTTTTTGTTTTCTTTTTCTAAAGGCCTATTCATTTTTTATTTTTATTGCCAGGAACACGGAATAACTGTCAGTTTACAAGCATTGATTGTGACTTGTTACACAAAATATACGATTTTATAGCTGCTGATACTTTTTATAGTCTCCTTCCTCCTCCACCCCGTTGTTTTCAGAAAAGAAATTCTTACTCTTGAAGAAAAGCATACGAGATATGGTTAACAAAAATGTTAAAGAAAAAAATAAAAGGAAACTAAATAAAAAAAAAGAAATATATGAAGTGTTTATAATATAATAGGATACCTTCCCCCCACAGATAGTATTTGAAGTAATAATACTGGAGCGAGTTTAGAAACTTTTTTATTTAAAACCCAAATGAAAGATTTCTTAGCTTCATTATAAAATAAGGTTTCATATGTGAACATAGTTGGAAACCAAGTAAAAAACAAATCTCTTGGAATGAATTTTGAAACTCTTTGCTTCTCGAAAAGATCTCCATTTGGTACAGTTCTTTGTAACCATCTCTTCCACATATTCGGCAATTTTCAGTGCTGTGATCTTCAACGTTTTTTTTTTTTGAGCAATTTCCGCTACGGCATTCATGAAGGTTTTAATCAAGAGCCTGTCCTAAAACTCTGTTGAGTATTTTCGCAGTGTGCGTCTTATGCATCTTCATTTCCTTAATTCCATACGGCTGGATATTGGCCTCAAGTTATAGTTTTTTTAGAGGTTGTCATTGCCGGAAATGCTTACTCAACACACTTTAAGGATACGATGAAGGCATCCTACATTGTGTATGTTAACGGCGACTACGAATAACAAATTTTGAGAAACTTTTCTTGGCAATTTTTATTTTACTCTCAGAGCTTTTTTGCCAGAAGACTGCTGAGAGGAAGTCGCCGCAAGAAATATTTTTTCAGATTTCATTTTGTTAGAGATGTCAGAGCCTACCCCAAAAGGCCATCAGAAATCCATTACGGGAGCCTTCAAATTACTTTGAGATCCGAAAAGTACAAAAAAAAATTTTCAAAGAAAAAAAAAAAGAGCAGAGGAAAGAAATAAACAAACGAAAAACGATTAAGGACAGAGGTAAATAGAAATTTAAAAGAAAAAAGTGAAGCCATCTCACCAGCCAACTGATGACTGAATTGAAATTCTAAAAACTCCAAAGCCATTTAAGAAACTTTGACCGAAAATCTAAAATCTTTGTCTCCAGGACAAAGGTGCAGAATGTGTTCCCCTACAACCGTGTTAAAATATGGTTGATTATGTTCCCCAAAGCGCTATTTGTCTCTCAAACAAAATGCCACCTTAAGAAACCTATCAGGATCCTTATGGATCGCCTAATCAGATTCAATACCCATTCTATCTAGAGCAGTTAAACCTGGGGCATAGTAAACAGGAGATTCTACAATCACTTTATACTGTCAAGGAGCGTACACTTCCTTCCTCAGCATGTAATCGATCAATCCAAAAATGTGACCCAAGGGACATCTACTCGAAAGCTTCTTCAAATCTACACACTTCCTTGCTCCGTCTCCTGGCAGCTGATGTGCAAGCTTTTTGCCAGAATAACCCGGAACCCAGCATATCTTCTCAAGAGCACTGTAGTGGTCTCTCTGCAGGCTGAAACAAATCTCAAGTCCAGCCAGTGCGTTTATTCTTATTAGAATATCCTTTCCTATACTATTATCCGGTTATGTTAAGAACATGCTTTTAGAAATAAAGCTTGGTTTCCAATAACCATCAAGCAGTTATGGATGGCAACTCAGCAACTAGGAAGAGAGAGGATTTGAGTGGGAAATCAAACATCACAAATGGGAATTGATAAAACATTAATAGAAGAATGTCTTGAAGATACAATCGTTGATTGAGGAATCCGGTGCGCACTGTATTACGTGGTGCAAAATTCTCTTCTAATTAACACCACTTCACTTCCAGGTAACACAAGTTTGCGGGCGAAAAGAGCTTCTTGGAGGAACTACTGTGTGAGTGAGGAATTCTCTGCCGAGGCTAGCATACTTCGCAAGATACTAAGTTCCACATACAAATCTCTCGACTACATTCAACAGCCTGATGGCTGCTGGACTGCGTCCAGTTCGGAAACGCTTGAGCTTCTTCTCGATACTAATTTTCCTCGCAGTGTCATCCTTGGGGCACAAGCTCTCTATCATGTTAACGAGCTCTCGTCTAGTTATTACTCTCCCCTAATGCTAACTTCAATTCAAGTACAGTGGGCTGTTAGATCCTTTGAACTATTCAACTTGATCACAGTGGCCGGCCATTCTTACAGGGAATACACGCGGAAAGACTGCAGCTCCTATCGAATGACTACTGCTGAGTTTGTAGGTCTGCTGAAGAGGAGAAAATTGCTATCCACTTTCTTTGCCAATATCCATCTCTTGCGAGGAGTAGATTTACGTTATTTGGCTCTCCATTCCTTGTCAAATTAACGGATTTGGCATCCATTGATATCAAGGATATTACTTCGCTCACAAAACATTAAGGCATCCAGCTTAGGGGAGTCGTGCTTTTAGTGTGCAGCCACAGCGCTTTCGTCTGAGTTTCGTCGGAATGGGGCCTGCGCTTACACGCTATGCATGCACAAGTGAGCTTAGGTTTCATGGCGACCAGTTCAACCTAACCAAACCTAACACAAGTTCAATTACAGAACAGGCTTCGATGTAAGGCTTTTCGGTTTTTGTGTAATCCTGGAATTAAGTTCACCATTTTCCTTTTTTAACAATGTTTCCAGAACAAAAAGTCGCGATTTATTCCTATTTTACTAGAGACTTTATTCAAATGATTTTCGTTGGTTTCCTTTGATATGTACTCAGCTCTAATGCCTAATAAATGTTGTGTAGTTTTTCTCGTATTTTTCTCGAATGCTCTTCTTAGACAGTGTTTTAGTTGTTGCTGCTGCTGCTGTTGTTTTTGCATTTGTAACAATTGAAAAGCGGTTTAAAGGATAATAACAATAAATTTTTTATTGCAGGAGATTCTTTTTCTAGGTTTTCTTTCTCTGCTTTTTTTTTTCTTGTCATTTTTATGGCAATTTCAACTTTTTTTTTGGTGCTTGTAACCGTCTTGTCTTCCTTACTCATGTAAAAAGATGGAAAAGAAAAAAAAACAATTTTTTTAAGGACAGATAGTGTATAATAAAGTACTATTTACATGTATAAGTATAAATATAAGTATAAGTATGTGTATATATATATGTGTGTGTGTTTATTCAACATTTGGTTTTTGGTTTTTTGCTTACCGCAGGACTTTTCCATTTTCTAGTTGCGTTACTATTTACTGACTTGACGGTATAATGGCCCATGGGCCTTAACAGTGGGATGTAACATCTGTATGTACGGCGTTTCTATTTTTCTGTATAGAATCTATTATTCTTGTTTATTTTATTATTGTCATTATAAGTGCGTTGAGTTGTGAAAACAATACAAACAAAAAAAAAAATGAAATGAAACGAATAAAAAATCGTACTTTTTTTTCGCATATAATATCAGCAGACGTTCAATTTTAGCCACGAACAAACCTAAAAGAAGAGAACAGAACAGAAAAAAGAAAAAACAAACGAATTCTCTAAAATGGTTGGCAGCAGTGATATGGCCTTAAACTATTGCGCTGTTTATGACATGCTTTTAGCTTTTACCCAACCAGTTCTGACCACTCTACTCTCTACTCTACTCTCTACTTCATTCATTCTCATTCTCCCTGCCATCCGTTTGCCTAGGCCATCCCATAAATAGTTGTAAGAGCCCGTTTTTTTTTTGGTGCCTTAAACAATCTTTTCTCCGTTATTATTATTATGACTGGATGCTTAACTGCCAGGCAACGCCAAAATATTTAAACACATACACATGCTCTCTACACTCTACACACACTACACACACTTCACACACTTCACACGTCGTAGCAGTAATAGTTTGAAACATAGCAAGTGGTCCTGGCTTTGTTTTAATGGCCGTCCAGCAAATGCACAACTTTATGTGTGTGTGCGATGGGTGTAGCGTAAAATATGAGTCTCTATGCTGAGTGTACTGATGCGAAAATATTTAATCGGCTTCCGGGGATATTAGAATTTTTGGGTGGAAACCTATTTACGTTAAAGAATTACTTCAAATGCTTGTTCGAATAAAGCCTTCTGCTTGCTTTAATGGAATAAAATGAAAATTATTTTCATTCGTTATTGTTTGGGTTAAAAGCAATATTTCGGTTTCAAATTGTTGATAGTACAAGCGGAGGTCCCACAGGTTATGCAATGATACAATCGAGTTGTTTAGACCAAGAACCAAGTGGCGAGATCAGCTCATCTGCGTTCGTTTCTCCACAGACTGTTAATTGCATCCGATGTACATACATACATACATAACTGAGCATTACAACCCTGCAGCCAGGAATACGATCTAGTTCCTCCCACCATTTCTACTGTGCATGCTAATTTTATACATCAGTGGCGGGGAACCTACAGTTTAAAGTCCACTCCGAACGACAGATTTTTGAGAGACTTTTTCATGCCATTTTTTTTTTTTATTTACTCTCAGAGTTTTTGTCGGATATCTACTGAGGAGAAGTCGCCGACGAAATATTTTTTCATATTTCGTTTTATTGGAGATGTCTGACCTGGGGCTTCAAACAAGGCCTCATGTCTAATGAGCCAACACACCACCTACTAGAATAAGGCGACTTGAACTGTTTTGACCTCGCTCGGCTGGAGGGTTCTTCACATCACACAGATTGTAATAAATTTAATTTGATGGTCGCTGCACCCACACCATCAGATTAAATTGCACAATTAGAATTGGAATGTAAAATGGCACAGTGTGCGGCAGACACTCGCTATACTCCGTTAAGTAGATTCCAAGCACATGAGAAACAAATTGCATTCGATGTGCTCCTCTTTAATCTAGATTGCTATGTGACCACGCTTGAGATGGTCGAAGTGGCCTAAGTCACGAACAATCACAATAAAGGTTTGTACAGATTCCAAGCTCTGCGAGTTAAAAACATTGATCGATGCAATGCTGCTTACATAGAGAATGATAACAAACAAAGTTCGGAGATTTATTTCTCGAATAAACCCCAAGGCATTACAGGCATATACAAAAGATAACAGTGCAGTCATCTACCAAACCGAGAGAGATCGAAAGGTCAAGTTCAGCCATCTGTTTATGGCGAAAGTTTATGTAAATTTGATAAGATTTTTGAATGCTTCACTTATATTTCTAATAATAAGCAAGGCCAGGCGATTTAATTGATTTTCTTGGACTCAAAATTGTTAAAATGCTGTTTTTTTAAAAGACTTTAGGACTGGTTTTTGTTAATCGAAGTCTAAAAATTGTTTCTGAGTTCATTGGTCATGGTTTTTATATAGCAAAACCGGAAGAAAAATAAATGAAAGTCTTACAAAGGCTTTGTCCTTCAATTCACCCCTAACCAATACCTATAACTCTACATTGCTTTAAGTCTCATTATGAATTTATGAAATATTTCCTAGTTTACGTATGTGAATATCTCTGTAACAAAGAATGAAAGGAAGTAGTTTTGCTCACAAAAAAATTTTAATTTATTTTAGCTTTTCGTTTAATAGTGGCGCAGTGAATCAAGTCAAGAGTATTAAAACAAAATTCTTCTGATATTGGCTTTGCAATTATTTTTTGATTCTGGTTTTTATAAAATTCTTATTTTCGTTTTTAATCCTATAAAAGTATCCTTATGTATTGATGTCTTGATGTCTTAATTTGCCAAAAAGCCCAGTCGATAAGTAAATAAATTTCCAAGTAAAAAGAATTTATTTATTGTGTATTATTGGCCCTTTTTAGCTGGCATTTGAAGGCTTGTAAGGAATTTGAAATCATTTCAAAAGGCTATTTTCGTTGTTTTTTACTTAAAGGCAGTCATTAAAAAGTATTTTTAAGTTTTACTTTTCCGGCTTTTGTTTGATTGGAAAAAAACGAAGAAATGTTTCTCCAAATTTCTTTCAATCAACAGATGTAAAAGAATGATTTCATGAAATGTAAAATTTTTAAAATTATATGCATGAAGATAAATTCGAATCCAAGACGCAATCCATACATTTTAGCAGCGCCACACTTGGCATTAACAGAGCAAAATTTCCTCTTAACAGAAAAAAATTTGAACATAACAGAGTACTGTTAGCTGCTTAACAGTATCTATATGAACGAGATCACTTGCTTAGGAGCTAATTTTAGGACAAATACTAGGTCTATGAATACCATATCATACTTAAAGGAGGGATCCAAGGCCTCTTAATGTGAGCAGCAGCATAGTTACCTATAAAGTGATATGGTATTGAAAAAATAGGCTTTGAAACTAACAATTTTTGTTTGAAAATTCTCTTGAAGATCAGTGGCCATTTTGGATTATATAAGAAATAGTACATCATACAGACTATATGCAAATGTCCAGAGAGCCCGCTTTCCAACCGTGGTAGTGGAATAGCTGGAATTATTTTGAGAGTTGAGAAAATTAACCCCAGCCACTCTCACCAACCATCCTGAGAATTAAACTTTATGTCAACAGTCTGCAATAATTGCAAAGTGGAAGACTAATCTATTATTACCACTGTTGAACAGTTAACAGTTCTCTGTTAATAGCAAATTTTCTTCTGTTAGAGGTAAAAAGTGGCTCTGCTAATAGTGTGGGTTTGGGTCCTTGGGTTTTTGAATTCGAATTTATCTTGAAACACATTTAAAAATTTCCTTCAGTTTAATTTAAAAATTTCTATTTTTTTTTTAAACAACGATCTTGAGATCTGCAAAGCAATCAATCTTAAGCCAAATTTCAATCAATTCCTTGATACTGCTGCCTTGATTACTACTATACCCTTAGTAGCTGGGTAAAGTGGATATTAGGTTTTACTCTCCAGCCTTTTCCCCCTCTGGCATAAGCATATTTATTATTAATACAACATATTTTAGACGCTGTTCCGAAAGTAAAGCAAAAGAATTGCAAAATAAAACAATATTTTTATACTCTCCTCTGGTCTTTTTTTTTTTGTTTTTCATGAAGATTTCTTATGGCATTTTTGTTATGTTTTTTTTCTTCTAGCAATTTGTCGTAATTTTCTTCCTTTGTAATGGCTTAGCAAAGGGAAAAGAAGAGAAAGGAAAAATAAATCTAAAGGACTGAAATGAAAGTACAGGAAGAATAATAAGAGGAATACATTTTATTTTCCGGACAATCGGTTTGAAAGCAACCGCAGCTAATTTAGCTAAAAGATCCTTAACAACAAATTTTCAGGCCCTTTTCTTAATATTATCACGTAGAATACAAACACACACACACATAAGGACACATTTACACATGCATGCCCGGACATTACTACACACATTTTTACAGTGGCATAGTACAAGTACAAGTACTTTAAAACACTTCTATTTTATGAGAGTATAAGTAAATTCATACAAACCGTACATAACCAACTTCCGCATCCTTTTTTTGCGCTTCATTTCCTAGGTTTGTTTTTGTATTTTTCATTTTCAAAATTGTGTTCGAAATAAAGTGAGAAAAAAGCGGCGCGTGGCGGGGGACAAACAAAATAAGTACGTGTTAATGGCGAAATAAGAATGAGAAAATTACCCGAAATGACATTTTCAACCCTACTTCTGATAAGTGTGTCCTTCGCTACACACTTCTCTGTTCCTTTTCGAAAATATTTCGGGTCATTTTATATGTTATTTGAGTTTCTTTATGGTCAAATTTTATTTCTACTATGAAAAGAGTTTGCCGTAAATGAAACCGGTTATTAGGTTTAATTCAGAGCCAACTCGATAACAGAATCAAAATTGCTACCTTAATGCAGTTGAGATTAGATTTCTAAACGCTGCGGCAATCGTTTCTTCCTTGTGGAAAATTTTGAACTGTAACCATACATACGTAATACATAATTGGTCATTACAACCCTTCAGTCAGAATTACGACCTAGTTTCTCACACCACTTACGTTGTGTGTGTTAATTTTATACATAAGTTGCGGCACATACAGTTTTAAAGTCGATCCCGAATGACAAATTTTTGAGAAACTTTTCATGGCAATTTTTATTTACGCTCAGAGTTTTTGCCAGAAATCTGCTGAGAGGAAGTCGCCAAAGAAATATTTTTTGTATTTTGTTTTGATGTCTGGCCTGGGGCTCGAACCCTGACTTTACGTCTAATAAGCCAACACACTGCCTTCTAGACTAAGGCGACTTCTTTGAACTGTGACCGATTCAGATATTTAATTGCAAATTGTTCGAATACCCTAACTGTGAAGTTACTTTATTTTTTGACAATTACTGTTACGTTGTTGTTGTTTTCTTTTTGGCTTTACTTATGTAAGTGTTCGTTTGTATGTATGAATGTGTGAACATTTTCCATTCAATTTCATTGCGGTCAAAGTCAGTTATTTGTATTACAAACGCTAGACGGTGACCTCTTCACTGTTTGTTGTTTTTCATGAATACCCTACACAAGACAATATGGCTTACAAGAGGCCATTTTGTTTAAATGTCAACGAAATATAATGGCGTTATTCTTGTTCTAAGCAAGGCAGCCATTGCTTTGCACAATGCCAAAGAGTGGAGATTTTCAATAACTCTGCCCTATAAGTGTGCTTGAATTTGTGATAAGGCCTCTTAGAATTTTAGTTTAAAATGATTAGAATTGTTAGGCGTGGCAGAAAGAGTTCAACGGAAGTTAATTGCCAAACAATACATGGACAAAGACCAGGGCGACCACCAATATTCATTTATTCATTAGGAAATTTGTCTTTTTCAAACACTTACATAAAAACGCAGATAATTTTGTGATCCTGACAGATATGAGTTGTTTTCAGAGACAGAATAGGTTTAAGACAGGGAATATTTAAAACCTTCTTGAACTTGAACTGATCTTGAATTAGTACCAATGCCAATATCAAAAGAATTTTTTTTTATTCTCTTGACTTGATTCACTGGGCCTTTATTAAAAGAAAAGCGAAAATAAATTCAATTTTTTTTTGTTAGCAAAACTACTTCCTTTAATCCTTTGTTTCAGAGATATTCACACACGCAAACGAAGAAATATTCCATAAATTCATAATGAGACTTAAAACAATATACAGTTATAGGTATTGGTTAGGGGTGAATTGAAGGACAAAGCCTTAGTAAGACTTTCATTTATTTTTCTCCATGTTTTGCTATATAAAAACTAAGACCTATGAACTCATACACAAGTTTTTGGGTTCGATTAACAAAAACTGAAGTGATAAAGCCTCGTAAAAAAACTGTATTTTATTTCATTTTATTTGAGTCTTAGAAAATCATTTAAATCGCCTGGCCTAGCTTATTATTAGAAATATAAGTGAAGCATTCAAAAATCTTATCAAATTTCTATAAACTTTAGCCATAAACAGATGGCTGAACGTGACCTTTCGATCTCTCTAGGTTTGGTAGATGACTGCACTTTTTTTTGTAAATTCCTGCAATGCCTTGGCATGTATTCGAGAAGTAAATCTCCGAACTTTGTTTGTTATTATTATCTATGTAAGCAGCATTATATCGATCAAGGTTCTTATCTCGTAGAGCCAGGAATCAGTACAAATCTTTATTGTGATTGTTCGAGACTTAGACAACTTCGACCATCTTAAGGATGGTCATTTAGCAATCTAGATTAAAGAGGAGCACATAGAATGCAATTTGTTTCTCATGTACCCTGAATCACCAAATGGAGTATAGTGAGTGTCTGCCGCAAACTGTGACACATTACATTCCAATTTTAATTGTGCAATTTAATCTGATGGTGTGGGTGCAGCGAACATCAAATTAAATTTACCACAATCTGGGGGATGGGAAGAACCCTTCAACCGAGCGATGTCAAGACAGGTGAAGTCGCCTTAGTCTAGGAGGTAGTGTGTTGGCTTATTAGAATTGAGGCCACGAATCAAACACCAGGTCATCTCCAACAAAATGAAATATGAAAAAATATTTCGTCGGCGACTTCCCCTCAACAGATTTCTGTTAAAAACTCTGAGTGGGAATAGAAAATTGCCATGAAAAAGTTTCTCAAAAAAATCTGTCGTTCGGAATCCACTTTAAACTGTAGGTTCCCCGCCACTGATGTATAAAATTTACACACTTAACATAATTGGTGTGAGAAGCTAGTTAGTAATCCTGACTGAAGGCCTGTAAAGACCAATTATGGATGTGCGATCATAGCACAAAAGTTTTCAATTTATATTCACGGTATATTGAAAATTATTTATGATGAGAATGTTATGATTGCATTAAAGTCCATTACATGCCATTGTACGTAGAAAATATGAATATTTTACATTAAAAAATGGCCTGTAATGTGGCCCTGCTTAAAGGCATAACGCCTTTATAATACCCAAAAAATTTCGTTTTTATTTAAATACTTTCATCTCATTAAGTGTAACACAGTAGAAAAAAGGGTAAATTGTTGTTTTTAAAATAATTTAAATGGCCTACAGGGATTCAATAACTTAAACAAAAATTTCAATACGCTTTGTAATGTAATGTAATGGATTTTAAATAAAGTGGCCACTTGGACAATTATAATCTGCCCTCTAAAGGCACAGCAAAAACAAAAAAAAAAGTTTTCAAACTAAACATCCTTTCCATTTACAATATGAATGAGAATAAATTGGCTCTCCTAAGCCAGTTAAACATTTTAAAAACAATTGGAAAACAGCCTTCGTATGGTTTGTTATAAATTGTTTGCGATTATAATGGCTGGCCACTGGAGCGTATGATTAACTGCCACTAAGTACTTAAACATGTATTGTATTGTGTTCAGCTCCCAACAAAATTCCTCTGACGGGGTATATTGTGTTGTTATGCCTTAAATTAAATAGTCCATTATAAGCTCTTTTGGTAGAGCTAATAGCTCCAAACCGTTTCTGTTTTATATTTCAACAATATGGCCGTTATCAGCTGTCAGTGTTGAAAGAGCCTACAATACGAAAATCTCCTGCTTAAAACGAACCGAATTTGATTAGAACTCCTACAAGGCAAACAATTAAAACTATTTTGTGGTGGTAATATGCACGTTTTAGGAGGGTAATAGGGAAATTAAGAAAAGAGAGTATAAATTTTTTTTGGTTTTTTGTGTTCCTGCATTAGAACGATTTGAGTTTAAGTTGAAGCTTCATTACCCCGATTAAACGCCGTAGTGAAGTCGCCGTAGTCTAGTAGGTAGTGTGTTGGCTTATTAGACGTGAGGCAAGGGTTCAAACCCCAGCTAAGATATCTCCAACTGAACGAAATACGAAAAAAAATATTTCTTCTGCGACTTACTCTAAGCAGATTTCTGGCAAAAACCCTGAAAGTAAATAAAAGTTGCCATGAAAAATTTCTCATAAAAAAATCTGTCGCTCGGAGTCGACTATAAATTGTAGGTCCCGCTACTTCTGGCTCAAATATAACACGCACAATATAAGTGGTGTGAGAAGCTATGTCGTAATCCTGACTGAAGGCTTGGAGTGTCATTACAGATGTAATGTAACAGATTGCCCAAATTAAAAAGTTCTCAGATAAAAAAAACTTTGGTGGAAACTTTTTCCACTTATCAAGCAATTACTCCTTCATTTAGCATCATAATGCTAACTCACTACCATTACTACCCATCTACATATTTTGTGCCAATCATTCTATTTTGAGGGCACTTCATATTTGTTTTGTAGAGTGTAAATTGAGTACTACACTCAGGCAGACTGACCGCTTGTGCTTAATTTCTTTATATTCTTGTTTGATATTTGAGCCAACGTGCATATATACATGCCAGAGATCAGCAATGAGTATTCAAAAAGATGAGTAGAATCGAATCATACTCATAATTTCTTATAGTTATACGCATTCATACTTATTTTAATATCATAGAATCTCTACTCATACTCAAAGTTTGAAGTACTCATCATATTCAACTTAAGAACACGTATGATATTGTTGATTTCGACTCTCCATAACTCAACGTATACACGAAGCACAAAATAAATATGGATCGCATATAAACACTAAAATACTCACTAAATTGTTACGTGGTTACTCTCCTTTAGTCTTTTTTTGCTTATGAGTTTTTTTCCTAATGTCTAACAACAACTAAGACTGTAAATTTTGATAATTGATTCGAAGAGACACCCGAGTATTTTTCTAAAGTTATGAATGTGTAGGCTTATGAATCAAACTTATTTCGAATGCTATGAGTTTGATGTCAACGTTGTACGCATACTCATTGCAACCTGTACTTATAAATCAACGTTGTAGTGCGTATGAATGAATCATAGGTAGTTAAATTTCAATATTGTTAACTCACTTATATTAAACAATTTCATGAGTTCTAATGAGTAGCGAAAAAACGATTCATTGCTGATCTGTGATACATACATACATACACAATTTGTCATTACAGGCCTTCAGTCAGGATTATGACCTAGCTTCTTACACCACCCTCGTTGTGTGGCGTGTTAATTTTATCCAGGAATGACAGGACGTACGGTTTAAATTTTTGAGAAACTTTTTCATTTCAATTTTATTTCTTCTGCGAGTTTTTGACAGAAATCTGCTGACAGGAAGTAGCCGAAGAAATATTTTTTTGCAAATTTTGTTTTGTTGGAAATGTCTGACCTGGGGGGTCTAATAAGCCAACACACTCTCTACTAGATTATTACGGCTGTTGAGCAAACAATTGTTTAAAATTTCAATCCAATTTCCAAATTCGTTGCACAAAATAAATCAAATCAAGCTGTGAGGGAAAAATCATTTCTCATAACAATCAATGTTTTTGTCACGTTGAATACAACAATAATGATTACATATATAATAATAAAGAATGTTTTGATTAATTTACTTCCGATTCTACACCATTTGCCATCTTTTTTTCTGTTCAAAGCTGTTAATCTGCTCTAAACAGACGACCTGCTGCTCTGCCTGTGACTATGGCGTTGACACAAACGCTTATTAAAAGAGGTTGAAAAATCAAACGTATAATAAAAGAGAGAGAGAGAGAGAGAACGTTTCCTATTAATGAATAATTCACTATGCCTTCCAACTTTGTTTTTTTTCTTCTCCCTACAATTATAGATTAACTTTGTAGTTGTTGTTGGAAAATTTATAATCATTGGATAAGAAATGAAAGCAATTTTCTTGTAATAGCTTCAAAGGCAGAGACTAAGGAGGGGGGAGAGTGAGCGATATAAATTGAAAATGAAATAATAACGATAATAAAGAGTCATAAAAAAATAACAGAAAAACTACTTGGCATCATCCACTGCTATTCAATATTGCTATCCTTTAATTTATTGCAAAGTTCTTAAAGCTGTCTGTCTATCTGTCTGTCTGTCTGCCTCTTGGTCTTTACAACTGTGGGGCATGTCATTTCCTATAAAAATATATTCCTTTTAAGCTTTTCCTTGCTCTTCTCTCTCTCTCTCTCTCTCTGTCTCTTCATATATTTTCTGTTTGTCAGCATTTTGTTCCTGTGTCTTCGAAATCCTATGCCATTCATAACCTATTTGAGATTCCATGAAAGACTTGATGGTATTTCTCTATATAAACTATACCATGCCATACCATATTTTACTCCCTGTTCCTGTCTTATACAATTGAAAGTTATTTTTGTTATTGTATGTTAAGCTACTAATCTCCCTTTCCTTGGAGTTATTACTTACGTGGATACGTGCAAGTATTAAAAAGAGAAATAAAAAAAATAAAAAAAACTGAATGAGTGAATGAATGAATTCCTTTTTAAGTGAATTTTATGATGCTGAAGTGTATCAAGTTGTGTTGCCGTTTTAACGGAAATAGATAACCGTGGGGCTTTTGAATCCATTTTCATTGCAAGAATTATAATACGCGATCGATTTAGGGTACTCATTAATAGGCCATACCGAGCATTGCGTTTCTTATTGAAAACAACAATTTTACAATGAAAATTTTTGTTCAAAACTTCATCGCCATTGCAAAATCTTTATGGATATGAAGACTTAAGGGTTTCACTAGGCCTACTCGTGCTGGTCTATTGAACCATGGGTTATTTCGAATCTGGCAATACTTTTGTCATTTTATTCTTTCACTAAATTCAGTATGAATCGTAATGAATTGATTTATTCTTGAGCAACGTTGGTATTTTTTGGCCCAACGAAAATCTGCAAGATGATGTCGATTTTGGCAAAAAAAAATCATCTTTTCGGAAGAAGCTCATTTTCATATTGCGTTAGAAAAATTGCCGTATTTGGGGCGCAGAAAAAATACACCTGGCCTTACAGAAGCCAATACACCTATTACGAGTGACTGTTTGGTGAGGCTTGTGGAGTGGAAGTATCATTGGCCCATATTTCTCTGAAAATGAGGACGGCGCAACCATTACGATTAATGCAGACACCTATCGCGCTATAATAACCGACTTTTTGTAGACGCTCTTCATAATATTGATACGATGTTAGAAAAAGATGATATTCCATTGAATACATAACAAATCCCTATGCCTGCGAGTATATCCTGGTTGTAGTTGCTTGACGTCGCTGTAGTCTAGTAGGTAGTGTGTTGGCTTATTAGACGTGAGGCTACGGTTCAAACTCCAGGTCAGACGTCTCCAACGACTGCCTCTGAGCAGATTTCTGGCAAAAACCCTACCATGAAAAGTTTCTCAAAAATCTATCTTCCGAGTCCACTTCAAACTGGGACCTACAAGCATTATATTAACACACACAACATAAATGGTGTGAGAAGCTAGGTCGTAATCCTGACTAAAGTGTTTTAATGACCAATTATGTATATAGTAGTTGCTTGCTGTAGTCATAAGTAACCCGATTTTCAGTACCAGGCATCTGCTGCAAAAATGTGTTGTTTTTATCGGAATTAAACCATGCTCTGAAGATAGTGTTACGTTTTTACCTTTTAGAAACATTTAAAATATGAGCTCGTTGATTGAAAATAAAATAAAAACAAATTTGTGTTTAGTTTTAATTAAAATTCTATATTATTCGCACAATTCTGTGTGCCACTATTCACAACTTTATGTAAACAACAACAATTGCTTTGTTTGTTATTCCTCTGTCTATACCCTTTGCATTAACAATAACAATTACTAGACAATTCTTCGACAGACCTTCGTAACGGAGATCTTCAAACCACGATTACTCTCTTCAAATACACCGCATCTTTACACAAGACTGACTGAACTTTACTAACTCGGTCGCCTACTTTGCCTTGCCTTTTATATGGCAACGTAAACAGTCCGATGAATGTTCTTGAAGGTGAAGGTCTTCTCGAAATCTCTATAAATGTAAACTCGTTGTTCACATATATTATTGTGGTGTTGTTGGTATATTTTTGTTTACTACTTTTTGCAGGTCATTGTTGTTGTATTTTTGTTTACTTGTTTGCCATTTTATTATGCTGGTGTCTGTTGTTATATTAAGTAGTACGATAATTTGTAAACAGGATTGTTTACTTGAATTTGTTTGTTTTTGTAGCTTTTGTTTATAATTGTAATGTTAAGCGATATAATAGCAAAACATTAGCGTTTAAATTTTTCCATTTTCATGACAATAGGAATTTAGTCCATGATGAGATATTTGTCTGTATGTTTATATCCTAAAATGTAATATTTTTGAATACAAAAGCTAAATAATACTGCATGTTTCTAATATAGAATCTAAGAAAACTAGTGAAACATGCTGCATTCTTTCGACTAAGTGTTTCGATTGAAAAAATTTTTAAAAACTTCAAACGCTGGCTTAAATATTGTATAACAAACCCATTGTGCCACAGCTTTTGCTGAATACTATAAAGAATTTTTTTTTGCTATGCCAGCAATATAACAACCTGTGCTGTTAAACTGATTAATACCTGTATACACCAGGGTACATCAGTGCTATTGGGTATATACTTAGTTTCACTCTATGCCCGGCTTGCATTTTTCACTATTTCACTTCTCGAGCAGACAATTTCATTTATTCTCATCTGTTCCGGTTTGCAGCTATTCTCAGCATTTGTTTTTCTTTTCTTCTGCGTTGTTTTTTTTTCTTTTTTCTTTCAACAATATTTTGTTATGAAAAAATACGGAAAGAAAAACAACGCTTGTGTTGTTGTTTCATTTTACGCGTAAACGACAAATACGTGAGTGAGTGCTGTGGATGCAATGCGTGCATGTATTTAAAAAACAAGAGAAAAAAGTACAACAACAATAAAAAAATATTTATACGGTGAGAATAGTTGAATCAGAGCCATAACCACTAATGCTACCTTCACTCTCACTCACACTGGCACACGGGCATAAACACTTTTGAATATAAAATTTGCAGGCACACGACATAAAGGAAGGAAATGAATATATGAGCGTATGAGTGTATGTGTATATGTGTGCATGCAAGAGTATGCTTGTTTGTATTAGTGTTGAACTAAAATTACGTAAACAGCCTGAAGAATGATAATAAAGCTGTACACAATATGTATAGAATGCACAATTACAACTTAGAGAGAAAAAAACCGAAAAGGAAGTCAAAGTGGCTTCAAATAGGAAATCCTTCAAACACAGTTCAAGTCGTGGTTTTGTATGTGCCTGGCCCGTTTGCAAAATATTGTCGAAAGAATTGCGTTTGGAATTCGTAAACTATTCAGCTTAAATTTCTTTTAATTTAATTGGGTTTTTCTGTTTCGTTTTATTCTATTTGCTTTCATACTCTTCAAAAAAAAGAAAGGAAAAACAAGAAGAAAAATATTTTCATCAAAAAAAATTATCACAGATTTTTCTAAAAATTTTTTATGCATGTGAGCATGACTCAATCTCTTTCTCTCTCTCTATCCTATCCATCTCTAGATAATGCCGTAATGGCACTAATTAAAAATTCTTGTAGTTTTTCATTCCGATTTTTTTTATGTCTTCCACTATCGCATACATACACGCATGCACAAGCTTTAAAATAACTCAGCTTCAAAATCATCTTAAACATTAAAAAAATATATGAGTTGAGTGCGTGTGTATTAGTAGAATGTTGTTGTTGGGTTGGTGGCATCGTTATTCTAAATGGCAGCGTAAAACTCGCACAGCCATAATCATTAGTGGCACCACATTCGCCTTTTGTTTGTTTAAAGAAATCTTTAATTTTTATTGCCATTAGTTTGACACTCTACTGTATGAGATTATTTCATGGCAAGCATATTGTTTCCAAAGCAAAAGGGCATCTTCAGAATGAAGCTCTTCAAATTTTATTAGGAATCAGTGGCAGAAAGCGTAATAAATATTTCTTTGGCGACTACCTCTCTCTCACCAGATTGCTAGCAAAAACTCTGTGTGTAAATAAAATTGCCATGAAATGTTTCTGTCGTTCGGACTTCGGCGTCTACCTCTCAATAGATTTCTTATAAAAACTCTGAAAGTAAATAAAATTGCCATGAAATATTTCCGTTCTTCGGAGTCGACATTAAACTGTAGGTCCCGCCACTCATGTATAAAATTAACACACACAACATAAAAGGTGTGAGAAGCTAGGTCGTAATCCTGACTGAGGGTTGCAATGATCAATTATGTATGTATCAGTAGCGGAAACTCTTAGTCTTCTTAACTGTCAGTGTTTAAAGCCATCAAATCTTAAAATTATGCGTTCTTAAGGCTTCAAAATCTGAAGAATATTTATCATTCCTTCTGGTGAATATACTGTTACGAAAATGGAAATGGTGTTTTGCTTTTACATCGTTTAACATTAAAATTATAAACAAAAGCTACAAACCCAAAAACAATAAACTTGTTTACATGATAAACAAGTAAACAAAGATATACCAACAAACACTGCAAGAATAAATGTAAACAAAAATACGTAAACAACAATAATGAAACAACGATGTTTACATTTATAGAGATCTCGAGAAGGCAAAACCACGAAAATTCGACTTCAAGATCAGTCATCAGACTGTTTACGTTGCCACATTCGTGTAATTGCCGCGAAGATGCTAGTCTTTGTTTTTGTTAATTTTTTTAATATTTCTAAAAGTTAAATTAGAAAGAAAAAACTGAAATAAAATATTCACAAGTAAAAATAAATGGAAAATGCCAAAAACGAATCAAAAAAGCAACCATGAAACTCAATCGCCAGAACTAAGCGACGAATCTGTAGGTGACATCTTGTCCTCAGTGGATCAATTTATTGAGAACGTTTACCGTAATTTAGACACGTCTCATGATGCCTCTTCGAGGAATTCTGTTCTATTTCAAACAAGACGTTCTCCCAACGTCAGTATTTATCCAACGGTTTTACAGCCGGGCGCCGCATCATTTTCATTTCCCTCGCCGGATGACAATCGTGAGAGCGTTGTGTCACCATCAAAATGTCTAAATATTGATGCCGAAGTGGAAAGAATCAATCTCATGTGTGACCGCGTCGAAAGGAATCTACGCTCAATTGGTGTTTTTATGAATCATTTTGGTAATCGTAGTAGTTCGGAAGATCGACTGAGCACAAGTTTACATAGTTCGCCAACATCATCAACAACATCTATGTCAGTTTTAAATCTGGACAACTCTGCACCGCGTGCAACGTCATCAACAAGACATAATCGTGCTAGAGAAACGGCGACAATAGAAATGCCAAGACCAATAATCGATTTGTCAGAGTCTCGAACAGATACGCCGCTACGTTTGGATAACACAAACAACAATAATGACGAGGATGAGGACGATGATGTTATTTTAGTATCCTCAAATCTACAACCTATTATTGATTTATGTACACCGCTCAATCAGCGGGAAACATCTAGGCGTCGTCGCAAACCAGGCAACAGAGCTAGTAAAAGTTCAGTCAGTCTTGTATGAAGACTCGCGGTTTTTGAAGAGAGTAATCGTGATTTCAAGATCTCCATTACAAAGATCTGTTGAACAATTGTCTAGTTATTGTTATTGTTTATGCAAGGAGTGTAAACAGAGGAATAACAAACAAAGCAATTGTTGTTGTTTACATCAAGTTGTAAACAGTGAGACACATAATTGTGGGAATAAAGAATTTTAATTAAAATTAAACACAAATATATTTTTTATTTTATTTGCAATCTACGAGCTCATATTCTAGACGTTTTTAAACGTAACAATACATATGCCGACCTTTATTAGGATCGCAGTAACTGTCAGAATGTATGAATAATAATAAGAAAAATTTAATTCATAGAATTTTTGACCCCTATTAGTGGGTTACAATTTCCAACTACACTTGTGTATACGACATTATCAAGTCGTCGCTTGCCATTCTATCAATTTCCTTTTTCCGCATTCAAATCATATCCGTTTCCTTCGTCACATTGCTGAAACTTGTTATTGCTGTTGTTCCTGTGGTGTGGTTCGTGCTTTTGTTTTCTTCATTCGTTCATTTGAATTAAATAATACTGTGCTCCTCTTGTTCTCATTTGTAAGACACGACATCTTTGATGAACTCACAGCCATAGAAGACAATGTTGGAATTTTTATTAGCCACATGAATCTGTATGATGGCTGCCAATGCACTCTTTCCTTCACTCACTACCGCTCAAATACCACTTAAGGAAAATCTCTACATTTTTTTTGCGTGTGAAGTTAAAAAACAGTAAAGCAGTGGAAAAGCCATAAAACAGACGCGAAAATGAAAAGCTAAAATAAAAATATCATGCAAAGTTAGCGTAAAGGGATTACTATTTTTCTTAGCATCGCTCGACGACGCCACAGTTTTAACAACTAATTTCGTAACGTATTAAGAGATCCTTAGGCGAGACTTGACTTTATAAAATGAAAAATAATAAAATGAATGTTAAGGAGGGAGGGAGTATTAGCCCCGTAAAGCCATATCTCTCTGTCTTCTACTTGCTTTTCATTTCTTTAATTTTTGCTTCCTTTTCGTCGCCTTGCAAGCTTCAGCTTGTGGCTGCTGCTGTACTCCATTCGTCGTAGTTATTTGGGGAAACTGCTTTTATAAACAGCTTTCCTTTTGCTATCTTAAGATAGCTGACTGTGTTGTGCTGTTTCGTTACTTGAAATTTTGAAATTTGTTGGTTGTTTGTATGTCAAGTTTAAGTCTCTAGCGGAAACCGGAAGTTGACTGCATTTTTTTCTTCCTTAAGTTCCTTAATTTTAAATGTCAGTTAGTTTTGTCTGCTAAAAAGTTATTCCTTTGCCTTTAACTTTCTCTTTATTTCTCTCTCTCTCTCTCTCTACATTTTATATGTTTTGAATAAAAAAACCTTTCTTTGCTTTGGCACCTCATACCAGAGGAGCCCCTTCACTTTGTCCAGAATGTTTGAAATTCTTTATAGAGATGCTGTTATTAACAACAACAATAATAATAATGTATTGCGATAGATAAAATCTGTTATTTAGTATGTAATTCATGCAACTATTATTAGTTAATTAAAGCTTTAACAAATTACTTAAGTCCTACTCTCCTCTCTCTCCTCGCCACATTACTGCCTTGCTAAGAAATGTGATTGAATTTTTCCAATTTTCATGCATCTTTTCTTTTGTTGCGATAATAATCGTCATAAATTTTTGTGGCTTCTTTTTCGACCACTAGAGAAAGCAGCCCCTTAAGATGTATTGTTTCTGTGGGGGCTTTTATTGCCCCCCCCCCCCAAACACACACACTGGTTGTTTACACAACGAAGAGGAATTTTCTTTTAGTGGGTGTTGTTTGGTCCCTTTTTTATGGCCTTTATTAACTATTAAAGCTTAATTTTAGTGATTTCAATGCGTTTCTTTTTTTCTTGTTTCTCTTATGCCTGTAACTGTAAGGATGACATAAAAATTCAAGTGGAAGAAAATTTTATTTCCACATCCGACCTGCCTCACGAAAACCCCTGTATAAACGACATCCACTTGACATTTCGTACATAAAATAACGTTTTATTGTTTCCTGATATTTTCATTGTTTCACTACAATGCCTGCAATCTAAAGACAGTAGAAGAGAGAGAGAGAGAGAGAGAGAGTGAAGGAGTGAGTGAAGGAGAGCGTAAAGTAGAGACATATATTTGTCAAAGCTAATGAAAAATGTTGTTTAAGTCGCATTAGTGTAGGCTCAAGCCATTAAGGAATGTGTTAAATTTCTTGAAATGCTTTTTTCTGCTCAATTTATGTTGTATGTATGTATGCATGTGTCTGTGTTGATTTTGTGGCTTTTACCGTTTTGTGGTAACATTAACACAAGCAACACAAGTTTGAAATCTTCGTTGAAAATGCTGTCTTAATATTTTCATCACATTTCAAAAGCTGTTTAATCTAATAAAATCTGGTTAAATTCGCATTAAGCCTTAATGCTTATTTATAACTTAGTTTTTTCTTTTCTTTTTTGTGAAGATAAAGTTTGATCTGCAATGTATTTTTAAATACTTTACTGTTTAAATAAATTTTTTTTCGATCGCTTAAATAATCAAAAATCAAGTCTTCGGTCTTCCTATACACATACATACATACGGTTACGTTTTTACCTTCTAAAAACCTTTAAAATTACGTAGAATTTACGTAGAATGTAAATAAAATCAAAATAAATCTCTGTTTAGTTTTTATTAAAAGTCTTTATTATTCGCACAATTCTGTGTGCCACTGTTTAAAACTTTATGTTAACAACAAAAATTGCCGTTTTTGTTATTCCTCTGTTTATATCCTTTGCATAAAGCATGACAATTACTAGACAACTATTTGACAGATTTTTGTAACGGAAATCTTTAAACCATGATTACTCTCTTTAAACACACCGCGTCTTCACACAAGACTGACTGAACTTTACTAACCCAATAGCCTGCTTTGCCTTGCCTTTTATATGGCAGAGTAAACAGTCTGATGAAAGTTCTTGAAGGCGATTAGTCAAGACCTAGTCTTCTCGAAATCTCGATAAATATAAACATCGTTGTTCACATTTATTCTTGTAGTTTTGTTTGTGTATTTTTGTTTATTTGTTTACCATTTTTATTGTTTGTGTTTGTTGTTATATCAAGCAGTACGATAATTTGTAAACAGGTTTGTTTCATGCATTGCTTTGTTTTTGTAGCTTTTGTTTATAATTTTAATGTTAAGCAATGTAAAAGCAAAATACCAGTATTTAGATTTTTCCATTTTCGTAACAATACATACGTAGTTGGCCATTACAATACTTCAGTCAGGTTTACGACCTCGTTTCTCATAGCACTTATGTTGTGAGTGTTAATTTTATTTATGAGTGGCGGGACCTGTAGTTTAAACTCGACTCCAAACGACAGATTTTTTGGGAATTTTTCATGGCAATTTTCTATTTACTCTCAGAGTTTTTGCCAGAAATCTGCTAAGAGGAAGCCGGCGAAGAAATAATTTTTATTTTTTTTATTTCGTTTTGTTGGAGATGTCTGACATGGGGTTTCAATCGTGACGCTACGCCTAATAAGCCAACACACTTCTTACAAGACTACGGCGACTTCGTAAGCAAACTTTAAAACGGCCCTACGGTTGGAGCTGAAATAAGCTAATTTCGAGAGACATTTTAAGCATAACTATTCCTCTCCACTCACGTAAACCAACAAAATTAACACGCTTAACAATATTATTTCCACCTATGGACCCGTCCATAAGTGCTCTATGTTAGATAAGTACTTAATACACCTTACTCAGCATAAGCCTCTGTCTTTTTTAGCATCACAATAGTGTTTTTATACCATATTTCGCTTAAATACACTTGAGTAGTAAATTTCTAAAGCCACAGAAATTTTGTTTTTTTTTTATTATTTTGATTATTAACGTAGGCGCTACAATGGTAAATGCTTATAGTCTTTGCTGTATGTAGCATGGTTAAAGTACTCAAATTTTGTTTTATTACGGTGTTAACGGTGGACTATTTAAAAGCTTAAATTTAAAAATGCAATAAAACAAAAACCTCTCTCGATCGGACTAATTTTCTTTCATTTTTGCGAGTGTATGCGGTCGTATCTGGGTAATGGCATCACGAATTTTTAACCTTCAAATGCTCAATTGTCTCTGATTTGTCGGCATAACATTTTTCTTTAACGGCGCCCCACAGAAAATAGTCCAACGGTTTCAAATTTCAGCTTCTCGGCGGCCAATTGACATTCACATTACATTGTGAATGCAATTTCTCAGACACAACTTCGATATCTTCAGGTGTACGCAATGTAAGAGCACACTCACGTCTTAGCTCATCAACAATGAAACCCGTTTCACAAACTTTACCAATAAACTTGCATATACCGGGTACTGTTGGTCCTTCTCTGCGACAAAATTTTGTACGACATTTTCGTACAATTTCCGTTCAATTGCCTTTGTGTTGGAAATAAATTTCCAATAAAGCCCAACGTTGCTCGAGCGTAAATCGATTCATTACGTTCAGTGGAGATAATATACTGAATTTTGTGAGAGAATAGAATTTCATAAGTATGGTCAGATTCGAATTAACCGATGTTTGAAATTTAAATCGATAGCTGGCCCAGCCGTTATTTCCGTTAATATATAATTTCGTTATTTGTTACGCATTTAATAACAAAATTACCTCTTTTTCTCCTTTCTCCCGCAATTGTCAATTTACAGAAATAAAAGCTGACAAGTAAACCTAAACCGTTTTTGTAATCGAATACAATTCTTTGCATATTTCAGGTTTAATTTTATTTCAATTACAAGTCCATGGCCTTGCGTCTTCTTCTGTTCGTTCATGTGCTTCTACATTCATTTGATTTATATTTTACACATTTTAAGTAATTTTTGAAAAAATTCAAATTAAAACCTTTTATTTTAACATTTTTAATTAAAATTTGAGTTGTTTTCATTACCAAAAACAAAACAAAAAAAACTCGAACTCCCAACAGGAAAAGGATTTTTTTTTTGTTTTGGCAATAAACAAAGGAAAGAGAAGAAGGCAACACAAATTTCTATCTCCCTCCCTTGTAAAATAACAATCAACGGCAAAAATAATTTAAACAAAGTCTTGTTATCAAAACTGTAGTTGTAGTTATAAAATCTACAAACAACAACAGCAATTTACATATATACACATACTACATACATACACACGCACACATTAGCATTGGTAACATGAATGGTGTGTTAATTAATTGCTCAATTAACTTGATGTTTAACATCTGCTACATTCTAAAACTACAACAACAACAACAGTAAAAACTCAAATAAAAAATAAACAACATTTTTTCTCGCTCACACTTGCACTCTCTCTTTCTCTCTCAAGTTTTTAATTGTCTTTAAATAAAATGGAAATTTGAATTATTTTGTGCTCTTTTGCTAAACTTATTATTATTGTTGTTCTTATTGTTGTTGTTGTAGGTTAATTTTATAATATTATTATGAAAAGAAATTACTCAGGAATAACAAAAAAAAAAAAAAAAAAATAAGAAAATTACAAACTTCTCTTCTTCCCCCCTCTCTCTCTTTCTATCGCTTGCTTTCTCTTTGTTCCATTCTCTGTGGCTCTTAAGTAAAATAATAACAATTTTGACAGTTACTCAAATAGCAACAAAACAAGAAAAATATTTAATTTATCAAGAGGGGGCTATTCTCATGCTCAACGTCATTTTTCTTGGCTATAATGTCGCTGTCATAATAATCATAGCAAAAGTAACAACAGCAACAACAACAACAACAACAATGGCAACAGCAACAACTTACTAAACCAATTTGCGAAAGAAATAATAAATTTCATAAGTTATAATCCTTGTTGTTATTGTTGCTGTCCTTATTGTTGTTTGTTGTTTGTTTTACTTTCTGTGTTCCTTTGGCCAACACTGGCCACCAGAAAGAGTTCAAAAAGTCAATTGTTGAGCATTTATTCCTTTAAAAAGAAAATTCAATCCCTTTTGCAAAGTGCTGTTTAAATGGGAAAGAAATTCGAGATCCTTTAAACAACACTTGCACACACACAAAAAGAGAAACAAAAAACCCAAAAGTTGTTGTGCTTTGTTTATAAAGAATTTACCACACTGGAACACACACACACAAACACAAGCAATAAACAAGTGTTAGTGTATGTGTCAATGTTATTGCTGAACGGAGAAACAGAGAGAAAGAGAGAGAGAGAGAGAGAGAGAGAGATGGAGAGAGGATTTTATTTTTGAAATTTATAACTGTTTGAGTGTTTTATTTTTTTAAGGGTCTTTGTTGTGGATACTTAAGATTTGTTACTCTTGTTTCGTTGTTGTTCTCGTCTTTCTCGTCCTTTTTTTTAATTATTTTCTACACAAACATGTATGCATGGGAATGTGTTTTTGTAAATTGCGTATTTATTTATTATCGTATTAAATACATATATATGTACGTATGTACACACAGTTACTAAAGTATACATACGGTTAACAAATTTCAGAAATTTTTTAAACAATCCGTTTTCGTTGAAAATCTTTACAGTTTCCTTGATTTTAAGACGGTCTTTTGCATTGGTTAAAAAATTTCTGAAATTGAACTGAATTGTGGCCCTACACAGGCCCACAAAAGTATACATCCAATTAACAAATTTCACAAATTTCTGAACCAATGCAAAAGACCATCTTAAAATCGAAGACAGATGTCAGACAATTATTAAGATTTACAACGAAAACGGGTTGGTTAAAAAATTTCTGAAATTTGTTAACCGTATGTATAATTTTGTGGCTGAGTGTATGTATATACATATGTATATATGTACATAGCAATACAAGTGTGTGCGTGTGTTATTAAAACGAAAATTAATTGTAATATTTTAGCATTTTTATGAGCAGCTTAATGGTATGGAATTTATTTGCTTCCAAAAAAAAAACAAAAACAGAAAAAACCAACACAAACAAATATTGGCCGAGAATAATTCGTTTAAAGAGCCCCTTCAGCTGGCTGAATAGCAGTTATTTTTTCCACTTAAATAAACAGCCAGTTTGTTAATTCCAAAGGAAATTATAATTAAATTGATTATGAGCCAAAAGAAAATGTAATTTCTTCTTCCATATTTCATGTTAATAAACTAAACTCAAGGAATTTTATTTGGAAAATTAATACGATTCTATGTATGTATGTATGTTTAGGCATTTTTCGTTTTGCGTTGCAAAGCTTAAAATAAATAATTAATGAACTTATATTGGCTAGAATTGCTAACAGGCTAGAATTAATGCCAAAATCATTAACGAATATTTTGTAAAAAAAAAAACAAAAACAAATTATTTTTGTTTTATTTCAAACGTGTAATGATATGTTCGAAATTCAATCGTTTTGATATTTTGGTCCTGATATCATAAAATCTATGGAATTACAAACCATCTGCTTAATTTTCAATATTGTACGGTCTTTTGAAAAAGAGAGAAAAATGTAAAATAACGCATCAGTCCCTATAATATCATTGGTTTCGTTTCACTATCACTGTCAGTAAATGTAAACAATTTATTGAAGTCCCATTGGCGGTCCCCTGTTAATGATATCAGTTATTTTGCGTATAAATTATCTCCAAATTGCGTATATTATCTCCATTGAATGTAACGAAATAATGATTTACAATTGAGCAACGTTGGATTTACTGGAAATTTATTTCCAAAACAAAAACAATTGCTCCGAAATTGCACGAAAATGTCGTACAAGATTTGGTCGCCTAGAAGTGCCAACAGTACCCGAAATACGCAAGTTTATTGCTAAAGTTCGTCAAACTGGTTTCATTGTTGATGAGCCAAGACATGAGTGTGCTTGTACAGTGCGTTCACCCGAAAACATCGAAGCTGTGCCTGAACGTGTGCCTGAGAATCCATCAACATCAAGTCGTTATCGTTCTCAAGAATTGAGCATTTCACGCACCAGTTTACGTCGAATTTTGCAAAAACATTTCGCTATGACGTCGTACGACCCTTGCGCTGACCAACTTCTTTTTCTTCCCTGGTTTGGTAGAACTTGGTCAGTACAGGGACCGCGCTCAAGTGAGCTTTTGGTATCAAAGCTACCACTCCAACCTACCCAACTACTTGACGCCTTACAAAGTTCAATTGGTTCAAGAGTTGAAGCGGCATAATCATGTGCTTCGTTTTCGCTTCGCTAGATGTGCCAACGAGAAACTGCACTATGATGTCGATGATGACCAATTTTTTTGTACCCGCCCTTCATGGTATTGATGTGAACGATGTTCGATTTCAACAGGATGGCGCAACTTACCACACATTTCATACGACAATCGATTTATTGCGTCAAACGTTTGATAGCCATTTAATTATCGGAAACGATGATGTCAATTGGCCGCTAAGAAACAAAATTAATTTTTTTCTTGTGAAGTACAATTGTTTCGGTTAGAAATGGAATATTATTTCATTCGTATGGCTGCCGCGGCTGGTCTCACAGTACCTCATTCAATTTTCATCTACTTTTTCGAGTGTATGGGGTCGTATCTCGACAATGGCATCACGAATGTTGGCCTTCAAATGCTCAATTGTCTCTGGTTTGTCAGCATAACACTTTTATTTAATGGTGCACCACAGAAAATAGTCCACCCATCACCATTTCAGCTAATTAGATGCCTATCAAAGGTTTGACCCAATAAATCGATTGTGGCATGAAAAGTGTGGCAATTTGCGCCATCCTATGGAAATCAAACATCGTTCACATCCATACCATGAAGAGCGAGTACAAAAAATCGGTTATCATGGTGCGATATGTGTCTCCATTGATCGTAATGGCTGAGCCGTCCTCATTTTTAAAGAAATATGGGCCAATGATGCCTTCGCCACACCAAATAAGCACTTCTAGTGGGTGCATTGGCTGCTGTGGGTTTTCTTAGCCCCAAGTACGGCAATTTTGCTTATTAACGTCCCCACCAAGATAAAAAGGAGCCTCGTTAGAAGAGATAATTTTTTTTTTGGCAAAATCGACGTCATCGTGCAGTTTTTCATTGGCCCAATAAATCCCAATGTTGCTCAAGAGTAAATCGATTCATTACATTCGGTGGAGATAATATACTGAATTTTTTGTGACAGAATAGAATGCCAAAAGTATTGAGAGATTCGAAATAACCGATAGATGGCCCACCCGATATAACAAAGTTCTAAAAACTTTAAGTTTATTAAACATTTATAATATACATATATACCAAGTATACCAAAAAACCTTAAGGTTCGGTTGAAGTCACCGTAATCTAGTAGGTAGTGTGTTGGCTTATTAGACGTAAAGCCATGGTTCGAGCCCCAGGCCAGACATCAAGACAAAATACAAAAATTATTTCTTCGGCGACTTCCTCTCAGTAGATTACTGGTAAAAACTCTGAGAGTAAATAAAATTGCCATGAAAAAGTTTCTCAAAAATCTGTCGTTCGGAGTCGACTTTAAACTGTAGGTCCTACCACTCATGTATAAAAAATTAACACACACAACATAAGTGGTGTGAGAAACTAGGACGTTGTACAGTGGGTCAATTCGACCTCCGGGTACTGTACTTGCCTTAATTGTACAAGTACAGTCAACCCTCCTATAACGCGGTGAGTGCGTACCGCTTGGTATATAAACCGCGCTGTAAGAAACACGAATTTAACCGTACAAACCAGTCTAATCCGTAGCGCGTTCTATGGAAACCACGTTCTGAGAGTACCGCGTTATAGGATGGTTGACTGTACACGTCCTCTAACCTAACCTAACCTAAGGTTCGGTTTGAAAAATTTTAAAATTTTAAAATAAGAAAAAACTCATATACTAACCATGAAATGCAAAACAAGGTGACCAGTGTATTTATTTTTTTTTATTGTTTTTTTGTTTTATGAATTAAAACTATTTACCATACATACAAAATGAGTTGAGACTCTATATTAAAACTAGTTTTTCATTTACAAGCTAAAAGTTTGTCCTGTAATAACAAAAAAAAGAAAATAACAGCCATGTAAACAAGTTTTCATTCTGTTCGTATAATTAAAGATAGAGAGAGAGAGAGAAGGTACCCTACCCTAAAAGTAAAAGACAGAACAAGACAAGTGTAATGAAGTAACTTTAATAAATTAATTTTGAGTGTGTGTGTGCAAGTTTATTAATATATTATGCATGTATTTATGCATGTGCAATAACAAAAAGTTAAAAGGAGAAGAGAGAGAGAAAGAAGAGAATAAATTTAAAATTAAATGGAAATTAGAAATTACTTAACATACGCTTATGAATGACTTATCATTCAAATAATTATTGTGATAAAAACTTATAGAAAATTTAACACACACACACACAGACGTACATATATAATACAAAAAAGGCTTACAAAACTTAAACTATTGAAATGAATTTTGAATAGTTACACTGAGAAAAAAAAGAAAAAAAAAACCTACACACCCATTGTGTATCTTAAAATTAGGAAATGACTTCTATCGACTAAAACTTAACCAGTACAGTGATGACCAAAAATACATAAAATATACTTAAACATTTAAAGCTTTAACCTGTATTGTTAATTACTTGTAAATATGATATGAATTTCGTGTTGTTCTTTTCAAAGTAGAAAAACTTAATTATTAAAATAAAAATAAAATTAAATTGCTTAAGACGACTGTATAATTAGCCCTTTTTGAATTTCAATAGTAAGATGGTCAATATTAAGAAGACCAAGACCCAAGATGTAATCGATATGAAGCCATTGTAAACGGAAGGATTTGACATGTCCCAGCCACGTTGCAATATTGAACGCAAAGACTCGGTGGGTTTGGTGAGAGGCAAGAAGGCGGTAACAAATTGAAGCAATGGATACATGCCTTCAATAGGCCAAATAATACCGCACAACATGACTATGGGCAGAAAGGAACCCATGGCAACATAAGTGGCAGTACGTTCCGTATCCACGGCACAGGCTATGACAAAACCAAAGCACATGCCACACAAACCATTCAGTATGCACAGGAACACCACCAACCATATGTTGCCTACAATGGTCAAATCGAAGAAATAGAAGCTGACCAGTAAAACAAAGGCCGTTTGGCTAAACATCACCGTGAATTGTGTCAAAACCTGAGCGAATAATATTTCGGGGCCTGTAATGCCGGCTACCAAGCAACGTTCCAACATGCCTTCATTACGTTCAATTAACATGGCCCCCGATGTAATGGCCACCGATAAAAAGAAAATAATCGTTAGTATAACACCCGGAGCAGCAAAATCAGTGAAATTTGGATTGTTAAAGCCATAAATAGGCTTGTGCCAGTCCACCGGTACACGGCCAAGCTTAGGATTCAAATCACAGTCAATCAACATGCTCTCCACAAAACTAAAGAAAGCATATTGCAGGTCACGGTACAGCAAAGTGGAGATTTGTTGATCTTTAATGAAAAGGAAATGAAGAAAAAAATTTTAAAATAAAAAAGAAAGTCCTATAGCGAAAAAAACAGATTTCTTCAACTTACTTGACATGTCCAGTTTAACATTAAGATCCGAAGCCTCGACAGTGGCATCATCTGTAAAGCGTCCACTTTCTGTGCGTTCCATTAAAGCATCTGTATAGTTGTTGGAGAACACCAAGGAACCCCAGGCCTTACCGCGTCTTACCAATTCATTGGCCTCTTCATCGCTATGGGTAAATGTCTATGTACGAGTATTGAATTGGAAAAAAAGAAAAACAACGAAAATAAATTTTATTGACTTTTCTTATGCTTTCGTTAACAAAATTAATATAAATTTGAGCTGTCAAAAAAATACCTACAAATTCTATATCAAACCTGCGAAAGGCATGAGTATGTACATTCAAGAGGGGCAAATTTCGACAACAAATAAATCGTTTGCAATTAATTGGTATTTCTGCTAAGGAAAAGGCTATTCGCTGATGCTTGAGAACCCAGGTTTTTTTCCTTTTTGTTATAACTTGTGCTAAATGAATACCCCCCTATTGCTAAAGGGTCCGCCAAATAACTTTTTTTTTTGAGTATGCTTTAAAAAAAACTACTGAATATTTTCTCAAATTTCTTTTTTTATTTGAAAGTACAGTCCTTCCGGTTAATAATGGAAAATAATTTCATTCAAATGGCTGCTTTGGCTGGCCATGCAGTAGCCTACACGATCGGTCCAATTTTTAAGCACATTATCGATTGTGTGCAGCTGTATTTCACCAATGGCTTCACGAATATTGTCCTTTAAAGCGTCAATTGTCTCTGGCTTGGCGGCGTAACACTTATCTTTGACGGCGCCCCACAAATTATAGTCCAACGGTGTCAAATCGCAGCTTCGAGGTGGCCAAACGACATCAGCTCTGCGGCTGATAATGCGATCTTCAAAAACAGGGCGCAAAACATCGAGTGTAGCTTCGGCTGTGTGGCACGTAGCGCCGTCCTGTTGAAACCAAATGTTGCCAATATCCTCCTCTTCAATTTTTGTGAACAAAAATTCGTTCAACATGGCCCGATAACGATCGCCATTGACTGTAACGGCCACTCCTTGCTCATTTTCGAAGAAAAATGGCCCAATTATGCCTCTGGACCCAAATTCGCACCAAACAGTGACTCGTTTTGGGTGCGTTGACTTTTCAATGTATGCGTGCGGGTTTTCTGTGCCCCAAATGCGACAATTTTGCTTGTTTACATACCCGCCAAGATCAAAATGAGCTTCATCTGAAAAGATGATTTTTTTTTTGCCAAAATCGGCATCTTCTGGTGTAGGCTACTGCATGGCCAGCCGAGGCAGCCATTTGAATGAAATTATTTTCCATTATTAACCGGAAGGATTGTACTTTCAAATAAAAAAGGAAATTTGAGAAAATATTCTGTATGTTGTTTTTTAAGCATTTTCAAAAAAAAAAAATTATTTTGAGGGACCCTTTAGATTTCTTTGCAATTATTTAATGGCACATCATAAATCCTTAAAATAACAAACATAAGCAAATAAATAGTTTTGTGGTTGCCCAAGTAAAAACACTTGGAAATTAATCTGTAATTGTTATCGATTCCATTCAAGATTTCCTTTTCCTTTATATATGCTTCAAGGACAATAACGAAAGAAAGTACAAGTGTAGTGGGGGCGTACACAAGTGGCTGAGAGTCCCTTTATATTAAAAAAAGCTTTTGCATTAAATAAATGAAATTTTCGTTTCATTTTCCCTTGTGTTTTATGCTGCTGCCCTTCCATAATAATCGACAAAATTCGATTTATTTTTTTTTTTGTTTTTTCGTTCAGAAGTTTCGTTATTCCCACAAGAAATTACCACTCAGGCGTTCAAGTGACACTTGAAGCTGCTGGAAGAGAGTTTTTCCAAAGGAAAATCCATTCTTGTTTGTAATTAATGAAACTTTTTCTCTTTCATTCTGCCTTAAAAAAAACAATCGCTGACTATTTGTCATTGGCGGACAGGATAAAATGAACGGCGATGGAATAGTTTTAAGCAGCGAGCTTTCAAATTAAGTTTCTTCATTAATTCTTTAAAAGGATTTTATTTAAGAAATGTTTTCATTCCCTTTTTCTATAATTTATCAAAAGAATTTCTTATTTGGTTGTATTTTTGTTTGTTTGTTTGTTTCTCTCAAGGTGAGAAAAAAAGATTTCGTTTGATGGTGATTTGTTTAATTTTATTATTATCCTGTCTACTTAAATAAGTTGTTCCTGCTCTACCTCTCTGTTTATTATTCACTTTTCATTCACTTTTGCTTCCTATTTATTTTGTAATTTGTCATGTTTCAAATGAAGACATAAATTTGCCCACAAACAAATAAAAAAAAGCAATTCACCTTGAAAGCAGGAGGGAAACCTTCTTAAAACTTAATATTGTCCTTAACTTTGATGTGATATACAGGCAGACAGGCAGGCAGACATACGGACAGCCAAAACTGTTACCATATAATACACAACAAATAGTTTCCCCGTTGTAAGCATTTACCCCCTAAAAGCAAGAGAACGATTTTTTCATACATACGTGTATGTGGATTACAGCAAAAGGTATCCACACTTAAATGCTCATAAACTGCAGCAAATGATATACTTAAAGATCCCTTTTTTTTCTATTGTATTCCACCTTTATTGTTAGTTTTCTTAGATTTTCAAATAAATTGTCATCATTTGGCTTTTCTGTACTTTATGAATGTGTATGGTTTTTCTCTTTCATTCATGATTTCCTTACATTTTATGGTCCGTAGCAAGGTATTAACATTTTGACAAATTGAATCAAATTACCGGATGTTCTTAGAATTTCTTTTATTTTGTTTTGCTATAAATAGCCTCACACATACAAGTACGCTTAATATGGTTGTGTATGCTTCATACGAATATTCTTGCGGAGTATTGTAGTCTGTAGCATAGTTTAGGAATGAATCGTTTTTTCGCTACTCACAAGCACTCATGAAATTTAGAATATAAGTAAGTCAACAATATTGAAATTTAACTACAGTAAGACCCCGCTTAACGCGGGGGATACGTTCCAAAAAGTTCCAGCGCTAAACGAACCAGCTTTAAAAGAGGCAACTTAACACGTACATATATACATACTGTGATTGCGACTTCGGAAAATACAGTTGGAATCTTTATTCTGGACAGACTAACAAAGAGCGTTGAAAAAGATACATAGTATACACTGTCGCTATATAGTGCACCGCTTTTGGTTGGTGCATGGCCGTTTCATTTGCACACATATGCAACAACTATCAATACAGTGTGCAATTTAGGGGTATTACTATCGCGTAATACTAAAACAGCGTTAAGCGGAGCAGAGTTAAGCGAGGTCTTGCTGTATTCTGATTCATTCGTACTCACTGCAACGTTCCTTTATGAGTACAGGTTGCAATGAGTATGCATACAACATTCACATCGAACTTAGACCATTCGAAATATGTTCGAGTGACTCTTCGAATCATTCATCAAAATTTACAGTCTTAGTCTTAGTTGTTAGCAATTTATAAAACAATAAAAAAAACACATAAGCAAAAAATACAGAGCAGCAAGCAGAGCAAACCCACCATCTTCTAGTAAGTATTTTAGTGTTCGTATGCGATTCATACTTATTATGTGCCTCGTGTATACGTATGTTGAGTTATGGAGAGTCGAAATCGATAACATCGTACGTGTTGTTAAGTATGAATATGATGAGTACTTCAAACTTTGAATATAAGTAGCGGTTCCATAATATTAAAATAAGTATTAATGCGTATAAATTTTAGAAATTATGAGTATGATTCGATTCCACTCATCTTTTTGAATACTCATTGCTGATCTCCGGTCTGTAGCAGAACAACAATTTGAGTATGAAATTAATATTTAAGCACAGGTTATATGCTTTACAGGAAGCAGTCTGACAATCTAACAATGCTAAGAAATCCATGGAACTCATACATTTCAAAAGTTAAACAGAAATGGTTTACAAACAAGGTTGCAACAACAACAACCGTGATCGACAATTATCAATCAATTTGCAGCAGAACTTTAAAAGGACTGGGCTTAAAAGTTTCATATTGTTTCTTATGTTAGATGCGAAGAAACCATAACGCATAACATTACTATACTCGTACATAACGTACATAATACATAATTGGCCATTACAACCCTTCAGGCATAATTACCGTCTAGTTTCTCACATCACTCATGTTGTGTGTTCATTTTAAACATGAGTGGCGGGACCCACAGTTTAAAGTTGACTCCGAGATTTTGCCGAAAATTTTCATGGCAATTTTATTTTCACTCTCAGAATTTTTGCCAAAAATCTGCTGAGAGGCAATATTATCTCATAAACCATTTTGTTGGAGATGTCTGACTTATGGTTTGAACCCTGGTTTTACGTCTAATAAGCCAACACACTATCTACTTAACTAGGACGACTTTAGTCTTTGCAAAGTGATTTCGCTGCAGTGTTCACATGATTCGTAATTAACTAACAACAGAAGTGATTCTGAAGTTGCCGTAGTCTAGTAGGTAGTGTGTTGCCATATTATACGTAGGACCGCGGTTCACACCCTATGTCAAGATATCTCCAACAAAAACGAAATACGAAAAAATATTTCTTAGGTGACTTCCTCTCAGCAGATTTCTGGAAAAAACTCTGAGAGTGAAAATAAAATTGCCATCGAAATGTTTCTCAAAAATCTAACGTTCGTAGACGACTTTAAACTGCAGGTCCCGCCACTCAAGTATAAAATTAACATACACTACATACGTGATGCGGCGTGAGAAAATAGGTCGTAATGCTAACGGATGGGTTGTAATGTGTGTAGAAGTGATTCTAAAGCATTTATAGCTCCCGCTAATCCACAGATTCATCAGACTGGGAGCTATAATAGCTTAATTCATTCAATTTATTTCTACTTAGGCACTCTACTCTCTTTACTGTTTCTAAAGCGATAAAAGATAACTTAAACTGAAGGTCATAACTTGTCACTGGTCCATGTATGAACCTGTCGGTTTGATATTGGCCTCTGCAAACCCATCACCAACCCATGTGCCGCCAAATCGTGCAGACATCGATTCAAAACTAAATTTTTCCGTCATTCTTTGATTAAATAGAACCTACTGTAGACAATCTTGAAAGCAATAATGGTAGCCTGAACCTAACTATTGGTTAAATTTGTTAGTTTTTGACTCTAGGCCCGTTGTAAATCACAGAATTTCACAAGTAATTAAAAAAAAACGCTTCTTCTTAATCAAGCTTCCATAATGTTTTGCTCAATTAAGAGCCCTAAAGAGGCCAAACTTTTGACCTAAGGAATGCTACATTCTCTTTTGTTAACGCATCTAATGTGGAGTCAAGGATCTATGCAATCTATGCCAATGTAAATATAAGCCAAGCTATGGCAAGAGGACCTTTATTAAAAAGAAACAAATCTTTAGCAATTTTGGATATTTTTCTTTGAGAAAGTAAAAAGTGTTGACACTTTAAATCATATTTGACACACAACTCTTGTGTGTGTTTTATAAGCATTTCAATCATAATCATGTTTACTTACCACAACCATACTTTTATTCTTGACCAACATATCAAGATAACGACAGCTTAACATGGTTTGATTGCAGCCTAAACGTACGGGGCAATTTTGTTCGGTAATCATTTCATCGGTCATTTCATGATTGGAAACGGCAATATTCAGACCAGTCGGATCATGGCCAATGGCATAACAGAACAAAAGAATTTGCACCACCGGTAAGCCAACAATGAACAGCATAATACTGCATAAAAAAAAAGAAGGAAAAGAAAATAAAAAAAGAAATTCAAGCTGCAGAAACAGTGGCAACATACCCCACATTACGCATCATCCAAAGGAAATTCTTCCAGATCAAAGCATGCAAATGATGTGAACTCATCACGTGCAGATTGTACAGAAACGAGGTGGGCATTTCGTCGTCGGGTGGTAGAGGTGGTGCTGGCACAATTGACGACGTTATGGGATCTCTTATGGCCGAGGACATTGAAATGTTATCACCAAATTCACCAGATATTTCAGCAGGACTTTGCTCATCGGACAAATCTAAGGCTGGATTAGAAATGGCTGGCACTGTCACTTGTTCGACAATTTCTTGGGCAATCGATGAACGTCTACGTTTGCCCATATTCTGCAAGACGGACAACTTTAAGAAGACCTCCTCCAAGGAAACAGCATTGTATTGTTGCCTCAGGAAAGTGGGCGATTCTTCAGCCAACATACGGCCACCACGTAAGAGGCCAATCTGAAATAAAAAAGCATTTTGAAAAAAATTAAAAACTTTATTTTATTTTATTTTATTTTATTTAATATTGTTGAAGATAAATTGAAATTTAATGCCAGAATTTATTTTTATTTTTTATTTTATTTTTTGTTACTCTTCATAGATTGGTTTGTTTGTCTAACTATCTGTTGGATGATATAAATCACACAACATTGATTAACCCTCCCCTACTTTATTTCTCTTTTCCGTTTATTTTTTTATTGTTTTCTTTGCAAAGAACATGGAAACGATTTTTACATTGAAATATTGCCAAGTTTTATGAACTTTCGCTGAAGTGAACCCCGTTACTTTTTTTTTTGTTTCTATTCTATTCTAATATTCGTAGCCAATATTGACTGCTGTTGCACAACCATGGCTTACTATAGACACACTTAGACGCACTCTCTCTCATACACACACACTTAAAGTATAATCATAGTTTTGCATAACTTTCCAACACTCTTTTGTTCTTTGTTTTGTTATTGCTCTAACACACACACATACATACTCACACACACACACACACACACATTCATACACAGAGTAGATGGTCGATAGTTTTACATTTTCATCTCACGAGTATCAGGGTTTTAATTTCTTTTGTCTTCACCACCCATTAGGTGGTGCTCCCCTCACCCTGGTCCAAACCCTTTCACTCTCTTGTTGTTCGAACTAAAGCCGGAAATTTTAGCCGGTAGCAGGCGGAAATTGAGTTAATTGATTTATGTTCGAACATGACTAGACACATCGTCATGCCATCGCTCTTTGCCATTAAAAACAAGAAAAAAAACAAGAGAAAATTTTCATTCCATTTTTTTTGTTTCTTCCTTCTGTTTTGGCCAAATTAAAACAAGGAAAACAGAGCAAAAACAAGTCAGCAAAAAACAAAACCAAGAAAAACGAAAAACTTTTTTTATATTCATCATCATCTCTCTAGTTTATGGGTATCACCACTACCACGTCGCCTTCACGGTTTACTCTGTTACGTTGATTTATTTAAGTGTGAGTAGAGGATCTAAAGAAGGCTTCACTGTTTTATTACATTTGAAGTGTAATAACAATGAGGAACCTCTTCAGTTATAAAGAGTAAGAAGAGTTAAGTAAAGTTATTTAAGCTGGTAAGAGGAGAACTTCAAACAGCCATTAAGATAATGTTTTTTTTTTGGCAGGGCCATACATTGATCAGAGAACTTATTGTCTGTAGGAAAAATCTCTTGTAGGAACCAATTGAAGATTACTGTACCAGTTATAGTGCTGTTACACTATAGCCCCTTAGCTGTAGTCATTAACAAAGTTAATATACGTAGGCTGACTTCCAAAATGTATCAATATAAAGTTTGTATGCAGTTCTACTACGGTATATAAATTTTGCAGATATGCAAAGTTACCAAACAATGCATCAACTATAAATCCGATGTCTGATTGCTTTTTGACTGCGTTAAAAATATACATTGACGACGTTTTGAAATAGAATACATTGTATATATTTTGTACAGCGGCTTTATGAAACACGATACTTTGTTCAAACACAAAGCAACTATCATTTTGGAAGTCAACCATACTTTGGAAGGAGGCCACCACAGAGCTGTAATCTCCTCTAATTTGCTGTAAGTCTAGCTAGTAATAAAAAGCTTTGCTTGATCTTCTGGTTATACTGGAATTTATCGAAGTGCCCATTAATTTAATTGCCTTCCATTACGGGGCTTAAGCTTCATAACATTTTTCTTTTACGCAAACTAATGTGTGCCAACACAGTCGCCGTAAACGAAGACACCTTAGCCTAGTAGGTAGTATGCTGGCTGATTGGATGTGAGGCCAAGTTTCAATTCCCCGATCAGACATCTCCAAACAAACGAAATTTGAATATTTCTCAGGCAACTTTCTCTCAGCAGTCTGAGAGCAAAATAAAAATTACCAAGAAAAGTTTCTTAAAAATCTGTCGTTCGAAGTCGACTTTAAACTGTAGGTCTCCTCCACTCATATATAAAATTAACACACACAACATAAGTGGTGTGAGAAGCTAGGTCGTAATTCTGATTGTAATGACCAATTATGTGTCATATTTAATAGAGATCAGCAATGAGTATTCAAAAAGAGGAGGAGATTCGAATCATACTCATAATTTCTGATACTTATACATATTCATACTTATTTTAATATCATACTCATACTACTCATATTCAAAGTTTGAAGTACTTATCGTACCCATACTTAACAATGCGTATGATATTGTTGATTTTGACTCTCCATGGCTCAACATTTACAAGAATCACAAAATAAGTGTGATTCGCATGCGAACACCACAATACTCACTAGAAGGTTGTGTGTTTGCTTTGCTTGCTGTCTTTGTCTTTCTTCTTTATTTGCAACAACAACTGTACTGTATGAGTATTATGAGTATTATAATATATATATGAGTATTTATAAGTATTTTTATAAGTATTGTAAGTATTTTTCTAAAGTTATGATTCTAAATGAGTAGGCTTATGAATCAAACATATTTCGAATGTTATGAGTTTGATGTCAATGTTGTAGTCATACTCACTGCAACCTTTACTTATAAATCAATGTTGTAGTGAGTACGAATGAATCAAAAGAGTTAAATTTTAATACTGTTAACTTCCTCGTACTTAAAATTTCATGAGTACTTATGAGTAGCAAAAAAACGATTCATTGCTGATCTCTGGCATGTAATGTGTGCCAACACAGAAAAACATTGTTATCTCATGGCAAATGGAGCCAATGAAATATCGTTTTTCTCTGAGATCCGTTAAGAAATAAAGCACTTAAGTAGAGTAGAAGGAGATGCTCTAATGTCAAGTCTTTTCCAACTCAGCAGGTGTTTAATGTACTGTAGTAAATTCCAACATGATGAGCCTCATATATAGTCGTTTTTCATGTTATTAGGCAGGCATCCTGGATGAATTATTTTGGGGTGCTGAAGCCCCTTAATGATTTAAAATTTAAATCATTTTCGAACAGTCAATATATATTTGATCATGGGACCCTTGAACTTGTGTTTACCCTCTACAACTAAGCTATCTCGGAAATCAGTCCTTGTACAAGGGACAACCAATTATGTGTTGCATACAAGAATGCAGTAATGGCATCTCAACTAAATTTGATTTCATAATTTCAAGCAATGATCTTCAAAGGTTGCCCGCAAAATTAACCAAGCTTAAGTCAGCAAACTAGTGAGTATGAGTGCGAAACGTTAGCCTAACATTGTTCAAGCAAAACTTGCAAATATTTTGCTATCCACCTGGAACCTGGACAGTATAATCATTTGATTTATATGCCGTACTCTAGCATAATTTATTAACACACCTAAAAACATTAACAGGAATATGTAGCATCACTAATAACCATCCATTCCGGCTATCTGTCTGTGTATTCGTCCATTTGCCTGGTCTCTATAAATTTGCGGTAAAAGTTTTTATTTTTTTTTTTTGTTTAATTTCTTCCATTTTTACTTTGACCTCATCTTGGTGGTCAGCTTTATTTAGTACCAGTAATTACATCAAAATTGTGGTTACGTGTTTGGAATTACCGTGAGTTTGATTTGGTTTTTCCACTACACTTTGCTGTAGTCATTCATACCTATTGCTTCTACTCCTTCTGTCTGTTGTCTTTCCAACTCATGTATATTCATCAAAAAAAAAAAACTTTGAAGTAATTAATGAACTTTATTAGAAGATTGATAAACTTGGGAGTTTCCTTTTCCTTTATTTTTCTTTCATTTTTTTAGTTTTTGTAGAGTTTTTGTGTCTTCTTTATGTGCAACTGAGCCTTTTCAGAGATTAAAGTTTTGCGGAAACAGCACAATTAAATCTCAGTGCGGTTGATGTGTAATTAAACAGAAATTAAGACAGAAAGGCAAGATCATCATAAAAAAACAAGTATTTTCGTGGTCAGGTGTAATAAAATTAAGGTATAAGAACTGCTTAAATTGATTAACGTTTTTTTCTAGTGGTGTATTACATACATACATATACACACACATAATTGGTGATTACAATCCTTCAGTCAAGATTACAACCCAGCTTCTCACACCACTTGTATTGTGTGCGTTAATTTTTATACATGAGTGGCGGGACCTACAGTTTATTGTCGACTCCGAGCTACAGATTTTTGAGAAACTTTTCATGGCAATTTAATTTTATTCTCAGTTTTTGCCAGAATTCTGTTGAGAAAACTCACCGAAGAAATATATTTACGTATTTCGTTTTGTTGGAGATATCTGACAGGGGGTTTGAACCGTGACCTCACGTGTAATAAGCCAACACACTACCTACTAGACTACGCTGACTTTATCGTTTGTGTGGTGGACGGTATACAGACGCAAGTGCCGCTGGCGACTGATGGACCGAGCACACAGGCAGTCACATGTTCTTATTAGCAGTGCGCTCTGTTTCACTCCATACACATACATGCCTAATTGGTCATTACAATCCTTGAATCAGTATTACGACCCAGCTTCTCACATCACTCATGTTGTGTGTGTTAATTTTTATACATGAGTGGTGGGACCTACTGTTTTATGCCGACTCCAAAAGGCAGATTTTTTGAAAAACATTACGTACCAATTTGTATTTACTCTCAGAGTTTTTGCCAGAAATCTGCTGAAAGGAAGGAGCCGAAGAAATATTTTTTCATGTTTTCGTTTTGACGTCTGACCAGGGGTTTGAACCTAGGCCTCACGTCTAATAAGCCAACACACTACCTAGTAGACTACGGTGACTTCTCAGGATGTATGAGAGAACAAAAATAAAAACTACATGTTTAAACCCGACTTAAGGCAAAAGTGTTATGTATGTGAAGATAAATTCGAATTTAAAAGCCAAAGACGCATACCCACACTTTTAGGAGATCCACTTCTTGCCTCGAACAGCGTAAACTTTGCTAATAACAGAGCACTGTTAAGTGTTTAACAGTGGCAATAAGTAGATTAGTCTTCTTCTTTGCAATTATTGTAGTCTATTGACATAAAATTTAATTCTCATTATGCGCATTAGTGTTTGTGACTAATTATGTAATGAAATGTATGGAATGGTTGGTGGGGAATGGAAGACGGAAATTTTCTCAACTCTCAAAATTATTTCAGCTATTCCACTTCGAAAGAGGACCCCCCGGACTACCATTTGCATATAGTCTGTATGGTGTAATATTTCTTAAATATTTCAAAATGGCCACTGATTTTCTAGAGAATTTTCAAGCAAAAAATTGATATTTTCAAAGCCAATTTTCTCCATACCATATCACTTTATATGTGACTATGTTGCTGATTATATTAAGCGACCTTGAAAGCTTTCTTTGCATATAGTATGGTACTCATAGACCTTGATCCCAAAATTAGCTTCTAAACAAGTGGGCTTGTTCAGATGGATACTGTTAAATAGCTAACAGTGCTCTGTTAAGGGCAAATTTTGTGCTCTTAAGATGAAATGTGGCGCTGCTAAAATTTATGGATTGCGTCTTGGATTTACAAATTCGAATTTATCTTCACACACATAAAAGTGTTAGACGTCAATATCAATGCTGTGCTTAACAATCGCCTTAAATTTAATCGGTCTGATCATCGAACTCAAAGCGGCAGGGAAAACTTATTTCTGTAAACGATAATAGGATTCGTTTCGAGAAAATCGAATCGTCATACAAGAATTACTCTTCAAAATGTAAAGACAAAAACGGATAATGGCGGCCATCAGTGACACGAATTTTTTCTTCGAGAATCTTAGATGCCAGTGTTAATCTGACACTGTGTGTTATCGTTATTAAATAATATGTTAAATAATTAGTTTTTGTTACAATATTGTATTGCTTTATCCTTCAGAATTCAATTTAATTTAATGAGACAGCATATCAGTTAAGAACCTAAGAGAATGGTGGTCACAAAAACTTGCTAAACATTACTGTCGCCACTGACTTTTCATATTTGATTTCATTTGATTGGAAAGTGATAAAAACAAAACCCTTTTCTTTGAAATGTCAAACTCATTTCAAATTCAAATTCCTTCTTTGTTTCTCTTTTCGATTTCATTTTAACTTTCTAATAAGATTTTAAATAAATTTTCAAATAAAATTTTATGTTTGAAATTCAAATATTTGCACAATTTCGAACTGACTGAACGGAAAACGCAAATACGAATGGAGACATTAAAATCACACATACACAGAAAAACAAGGAACATTTCAAATGTTTAAATAAAAAAAGTATATTTGCAAGTGTGTGTGTGTATAATTTGAAGCCATGTCAACAAACCCTTTTTAAATATTGGGAGTGTTAAGTGACATGGATAAACATCATATTGATTTATATGTATACACGATGGATGCTACAATTTAATCTTTCCTAAGAACACAAATTATTCCCCTGCCATCATTCATCTAAAAGAGTAAGAGGGCCAGAAGAAAGAAAAACCATTTAACACCAATATGAGTTTGAATAAAAATGGCAAAAATCATTGAAAGAAAGAACAAAAAAAGAACTCCTCTAACAACAGCAATAACAAGGATAATAACATCAGCAACAATATTATCAGCAAACTTTGAGTCTTAAATCCAATTGAAGACTCAAAAACTGTCTGGCAAAATAAAAAAACGAGGGGATGGAAAAAATATGCCAAAAAAAAGAAATTGTTTTACCACCATTAAAAACGAAAAAACTTGTAATTTTTCTTTAAAAAGCAAAAGAGAAAAAATTTGGAAATAAGATGTCACAGTGCGAAGATGTCACGAAGAAATCCTCATGACACCACAACCACAGGACTAAATACTTTCCAAACAGGCAAACTATAGCAGGTTTAACGCTGACAATTTTCTGTAGAATGTGAAACTGATTTTAAAGTTTTTGCCTTCCAAAGCTGCTTGTGCATAAACATTTCGAAGAGTGACAGTAAGCACCAGAAAATAATATTGTTACGTTTTTTACCTTTTAAAAACGTTTAAAATATAAGCTTGTAGATTGCAAATAAAAAAAAAAATAAATTGGTGTTCAATTTTATTAAAATTCTTTATCATTTGCACAGTTCTGTTTGCCACTGTTCACAACTTGATGTAAACAACAACACTTGCCTTTTTGTTATTCCTCTGTTTATACCCTTTGCATAAACAATAACAATTACTAAACAATTGTTCGACAGATCTTTGTAACGGAGATCTTCAAACCACGATTACACTCTTCAAACACACCGCGTCTTCACACAAGACTGACTGAACTTTTACTACTCAGTTTGCCGTGCCTTTTATAAGGCAACGTAAACAGTCTGATGAATGTTCTTTATAAATGGGAACATCGTTGTTTCATTATTGTTGTTTGTGTATTTTGTTTACATTTATTCTTGTAGTGTTTGTTGTTGTATTTTTGTTTACTTGTTTACCATTTTTTATGCTGGTGTTTGTTGTTATATTAAGCAATTCGTTTTTGTTTTTGTATGTAAATTTAATCTTAAGCAATGTAAATTCAAAACACCACTTCCATTTCCATAACAATATAAATTTCAAAAGAAAATCTTAAGAAAATTGAAATTATATTTCCTTGGTACTTAGTTGATGAGTGTTTATGATTCCTTTTGAACATTTTTTTTGTTAATTCAACTATTGAAACAAACTTTTGGGGGCCTTTTGTGTTTTTGCTATTGTTTAGTAGACAGTTAGTAAAACCAACAACAACAACAACAACCAGAGCCATAACAATCATAATCCTTTTACTTAACCAGTTAAAACCCTCCCGTAACAGCCATAGAATACAAAAACAAAGCAAGGAAAAGAAAACATGACCCAACCAAACAAAAACTTTTCCTAACTTAACATACATTTTCTTTCTCTTTCTGGTTTTCATTTTCATTTCAGATTTTTTGTTTTGTTTTGTGACATCCACGTCAAAAACCATTTAACCTCTTGGTAAGTTATGCATTAACCTTTTGTTGCATTTTTATACAATATCTTCTTCTTCTTGTTGTACAACTAAATTGTTTATATACATGAGAATACATATATATATATATATATATATTTGGGCGTGTATGTTTGTGTTAATATCAAGCTGCCACTAGCAATACCACAGCCATCCTGCTACCTTTACCAATGCTAGACTTGCCCTTACCATAAGCAGCAGAAGAAGCCCCAGTACAAAAGAACACAACAACAGAAAAACAAACCAACCCACACCGTTTGAAAGACAAACATCAACAAGAGACAATAGAGATGCGCTCCAAACATGACATTGTTTTTCTTTCACTACACCGCCAACTACACTCACAGAAATAGTTCGTCTAAATTTATTCCCATACTTCTCAGAATAAAAAAATTTCACCGTAGTCTAATAGGTAGTGTATTGGCTTATTAGACATGAGGCCACGGTTCAAACCCCAGATCAGACCTCAAAACGAAATTTGAAAAAATATTTCTTCGGTAACTTCCTCTCACCAGATCTCTGGTAAAAACTCTGAAGGGAAATAAAATTGCCACGAAAAAGCTTCTCAAAAATATGTCGAGAAGATAGGCCATAACCAATTATGTACGTATATAACAGAGATCAGCAATGAGTATTCAAAAAGATAAGTAGAATAGAATCATACTCATAATTTCTGAGACTTTTACGCATTCATACTTAATTTAATATCATGGAGCATCTACTCATATTCAAAGTTTGAAGTACACATCGTATTCATACTTAACAACACGTATGATGTTATCGATTTCGACTCTCCACAACTCAACATATACACGAAGCACAAAATAAGTATGATTCGCGTACGAACACTAAAATACTCACTAGAAGATGGTGTGTTTGCTCTGTCTTTTTTGCTTATGTGTGTTTTTCGAGTCACTCGAATCATTTATAAGTATTACAAGTATTTTTCTCAAGCAATGAATCTAAATGAGTAGGCTTATGAATCAAACATATTTCGAATGGTATGAGTTTGATGTCAACATTGTACGCAACATTGTAGTGAGTATGAATGAGTCAGAGTGTAGTTAAATTTCAATTTTGTTGTCTCTCGTATATTCAAAATTTCATAAGTTCTTATGAGTAGCGAAAAAACGATTCATTGTTGATCTCTGGTATGTATGTAAAACTGTTATTAACTTCACTAAAATAAAAAAAATTCTTGAGATAACAGCCTAGATTTGCTTGCAATGAAAATATTAAATCTTTTGCATTGGAATCCAATTTTCGATTTTTTTTTTTTTTTTTTTTATTAAACACCACTCTGCTCTTATTTGTAAGTAGTGATCGAAAGAATTTCAGCATGGCATGTTATCCAGCTTGTATCAGTTTTCAAATTCCATATGTCAGCATTAAGTCGTATGCCTATAGTGAACAACGAGAATTTCAACAGATTTTCAAGAGCTTCCCAATTGCCTTCTTCATAGAGGAAGAATTAGCCGAACGTTCATGTAACGTAAAGCAATGTACGCTCGTTTTTTTTGTATATGTAAAGCAATGAGAAGGATTACCAAGGTTAGGTAAGAGGACGTGTACTTGTCAATTAAGACAAGTACAGTACCCGGAGGTCGAATTGATCCATTGTACAACGTCCTAGTTTCTCAAACCACTTATGTTGTGTATGTTAGTTTTATACATGAGTGGTGGAGCCTACTGTTTTAAAGTCGACTACGAACGACAGTTTTTTGAGAAACTTTTTCATGGTAATTATATTACTCTGAGAGTTTTTGCTTGAAATCTGCTGAGAGGAAGTCGCCGAAGAAATACTTTTCGTATTTTGTCTTGATGTCTGGCCTGGGGCTTGGCTTTACGCCTAATAATATGGCGACTTCAATGATTACCAAACCATAATGAAATTTAAAAATCATTTAAATTGTTTTCATGAAATAAAAATGGACAAACGTACCGTTACGTAACGTAAACGTTCGGCTTATTCTACCTTAGGAGTATAACAACACATTTGCAAGGTTTTAACGATCAGAATATTCGTTTTTTTCTGCTTGAATCAAAATTTCTATCATAAAAGTATTCTTTTAGTTGCTGGAAATCAATCAGCCTCTTACGGTAACCGCACGGGTATCAGTAACAATGCTGAGTATATTCTTTCAAGCACAGGCATTTTAACAGTTTTTAATGGACGTTTATAGAAATAATTCTTCTGAGTGAACACTAGTCTTGATAAATACGTACTTTATTGGTCATTACAACCCCTTTAGTTGGGATTGCAACCTAACTGCTCACACCACCAGCCTTGTTGTATGTGTTAATTTTATCCAGGAGTGGTGAGGGAGCTACTGTTTAATATGGGATGAGAACGGCAGATTTTTTAGTAAGCTTTTCATGGCAAATTTTATCTAAACTAATGAAAGTAAGTCGTTTCGTTTTGTACAAGATGTCTGAGCCAGGTGTTGAACCACTGGCCTATTTATGCCTTGAGATATTCCCATTTAACGTTGAACCTTAACCTTTAGCTAACCTAATTAGAGGCATATATGTTATCTCCTTCCTTTTTTACGGTTAGATTGACTTTCGAACACGAATTCCTAGAAGACCCTTCATCGCATAGTTGCTCGACTTTCATTGTTTTATTCTCATTTCGTTGGTGAACAATTTTTTTCCGGCAAAGTTTTTTCTATTTGAAAGTTGACTGAGAACATCTCTGCACTTTATTTAGCCTGGTATTCTTGTTCAGTGTAAAATAAAAATACAAAGATCCTTGAAGGGATTTCATTGTTGTCTTTGAGTAGCGCCAGTCAAGGTGAAATGTTGAGTATGACACTGCCTTCAGACTGACGCACTAACTGACACTCTGGTAAGAGTGGAAACCACAACAATGTCAAATGGAACAATTGTTGCAAATCCACCTCCCCCCCACAAAAAAAGATATAAAGGAAGAGTGAAAGAGAGGGAGAGAGAGAGCGAACAAAATTTAATATTTTTTTTTTGTTCTGCAAATATATTCCATACGATTGTAGAAATCACTCAGACAATCAGCAGAGCATTTAAAATAAAAAATATTCAAGAGAATATAAAAATAAATTGCCACCGTCAGACACACATACACACAGCATGCATACGAATGCGGGTTCATTTGAAAATATCCTGCAGACAGCATGTTTGTCATTTAGTCAGACAAATATTCATACGAAAATGTTTGCATGTGCATGTAAGGTAAAGGGGATTGGGTATTGAATGCTCCTGCTCCTGCTTCTCCTGCTCATGCATTTATACGAAAATAATCGAACTTGAACGAGCATCTATCAAAGATATGTATCATATGAACAAATATTATCCTACGTAAAGTTTTCTTATCATTTTCTTTATTTCTTTCTCTACTCAATTCCCCATTTGGAAGGGATTTTCAGAATTGTGTTCTCTTTTATGTGCGTGTGACATATTGTGCAAGGGTCCCCTGTATTAAAAACTAACAGCTATTTTACTATTCCTCCCTCTTTCACTCTCTCTCTCTCTCTCTGATAAAGGGAATAAAATAAAAATAAAAACAAGAATTCTTTAATTCTTTTTTTATTTTATTTTGTATGTAGATTTGTAGGTAATTTTTTCTGTTTTTCTTTTTTTCTTCTATTTTTCGGTTTTATATTGTATTATTCAGTTTCTTCTTTCACTTTCTTTTTTATCTAATTTTTCTTTTTTCATTTTTTTTTATTGTTTTTTTTTAGTTTTTCCAACTTTTTCTAGTTGAGCAACTACATTTGTCACAGTATATATGTATGAATGTATTAGTGTTACTATAATGTAATATCGGTTTGTAATATTGTTGTTGTATGGATGGTTGGTGTCAGTAGAATCTGTTTTTGTTTTGCAACATCAGTAGCATTTTTGTTTAAAATTCTTGGCTCGACTGAATGAGAAAAAAGAGAAGAAAATTTTCCCATAGAATTTTAGGCGGTGATGCATATAATTTCAATCATATTAAAAGTCACTCATGTAACAATAACAACAATGAACATATTCTTTACTGTACATATATAAATAGAAAATAAAAAACAAAACCAATAACAACAGCAGCCAGAAAAACCTAAACCACATGAGTACCCAGTTAACCAAAAAAATCTCAAGAAATTTTGAAAAGATATTTAAAATTTTTTAAAAAAATATATAATTTTACTCTCAATTGGAGCTTGTTTGAAGTCTTCTGCGAAAACTAAACAAATTTTACAATTTACATGGCGAATTATAAAATATTTGTAGTTGTTTTCCGGACATAAAGACTCGAAAAAATGAGTTGATTACACGATATATTGCATATTCCACCAGGAAGAATATTTTTTATCTTCCTTTCATCAGTAATTTTGAGATGAAGTTATAGTAGGTTTGATGCAGTACTCGGTTAGGTTAGGTTAGGTTAGAGGACGTGCACTTGTCCAATTAAGACAAGTACAGTACCCGGAGGTCGAATTGACCCATTTCACAACGTCCTAGTTTCTCTGGACGTCCAAGCATGTTCAAGAAAGTCGTCTATATCTATGATATTCCGAGAATTATTCTAAGGTTTCTGTTAGTTGAGCCCCAGTGCCAAATTCTGGATTAGCTCATAATGGCCACAATTACATTGGAATTGGGGATTTATATACATAACTGCCTATAAGGTTCTTACAGGCGTATTGTGTGAACGACTGAAGCCATTCGTTAAAACACTGATTGGACCTTATCAGTGCGCCTTCAGACCTGAAAAGTCCACCACACTACGCCAAATCCTGGAAAAGACCCACGAAAAACAAGTCGACACACACCATCTTTTTCGTCGACTAAAAGGCAGCCTTTGATAGCCCCATAAGGGATCGTATTTTAGCCGCAATGTCTGAGCTCGGTATTCCTGCGAAGCTGATAAGGCTATGCAGAATGACGTTGAGCAACTCCTGTAGCTCCATCAAGGTAGGAATGGACCTTTACGAACCTTTTGATACAGTGTGAGGTTTCAGACAAGGCGATCCCTTATCATGCGACCTCTTCAATTTCGTCATGAAGAGTGTCCTGCGAAAGGCGGGAGTACATCGTAATGGCACTATTTTTCAAAAAAGTGTCCAGTTGCTTGCGTACGCTGACGACATTGACATCATAGGGCGTACCAAGCGAGATGTCACTGCTGCCTTTAGTGCTATTGAACGGGAGTCTACTAAGATGGGTTTGGCAGTAAATGAAGGCAAACCAAAGTATATGTTATCGACAATTAGAGACGTGTGGCGTATTGGTTCTCAGATTACGGCCGATAACTGTACTTTTGATACAGTCAAGGAATTTATTTATTTGTCAAGGAATTTATTTATCTCAGCCGTTACCACCAAAATTGATGTCAGTCTGGAGATCAAGCTTAGGATCACTCTTGCCAACAGATGGTACTATGGTCTCAATAGGCAATTGAGGAGCTGAGACCTCTCTCATACGACAAAACTAATACTCTACAAGACGCTCATCCTACCCGTGCTTCTTCGGACAACCCTTTAGTCAGGATTACGACCTAGCTTCTCACACCACTTATATTGTGTGTGTCAATTTGTTATACATGACTGGCGGGCCTGACATTTTAAACTCAACTCCGAACGACAGATTTTTTGGAGAAACTTTTAATGGCAATTTTATTTACTCTCACAGAGTTTTTGCCAGAATATTGCTGAAAGGAAGTCACGGAAGAAATATTTTTTCAAATTCCGTTTTGGTGGAAATGTCTGACCTGGAGTTTGAACCGTGGCCTTACGTCTAATTAGCCAACACACTACCTACTAGATTACGGCGACTACATTATGGCCCATTATGCCACCAATAAGCCAACACCAGTAGTCCAGTAGGTAGGACTACGGCGAGTATCAGTTTTCAAAAAGTAAAATCTATGATCTCCGAAGAAATAATCGAGTCTCTTAAATTATTATCATTCATTTTTATTTTACTAAATTGACGACCCACTGGGTTTGCAACATATTTTGCCACACTTAAGCATGCATATGTAGAACAAATAAAAAAGTTTATGTCCCCTAAATATTGGTAAAAAAGTGTTTTTTTTTTTCTTTTTTCATTAATGTGGTCTTTTATATATGCAAACAAAAAAAGTAGAAATAAATAGAAAAAAATAAACAGAAAATCAGAAAAAAACCTTTATTGTCGACCATAGTTTAAAGTAAAGTTTGAACCTTTGAATAGAAGAATAATAAATTTTTGGTTTCCATTACTATGACTACGTGTATAGGATAGGAGCTAGAAAATAAATTCTAAACAGAGTTTTTAAACATCCAAGCCTGACAATAATTTGAATTTTTATTCTTTTTTTTTAAATTTTTAAATGAAAGTGTTTGTGTTCGCCTTGAGACAACTTTTTCTATTTCTTTTTCTAATCAAAACTTAGTTTTATTAGCATTTAAGTGTGTTAGAAACAAGTGTGTAATTACAATTTTATTTGCTTTAAGGCAGAAAACTGATTTTTAAATTCAAATATTTTGTACTCAAACTGACTGGACTCTATAATTTAAACGAAAAGAAACAAATGAAAGTAACCACAGAAATATTTTAAGGTAGTCCGTTCCTTTTGTTATACATGGTGTATGCATGAATATTTGCAAACCGGAAGTCATTGTTTAAATACAGGCATTATATGTATGTATGAGAGAGAAGCCATTCCATATTTGTTTTTTTTTTTTGGAAAGTTTCAACTCCAATTTGCCAATTAGTTGCAGAATATTTTAGTTCTCTTAGTTTCTTACTTTTCGTTTTTTGTTTATATAGTATGTATGTATGTATATACCTTCATACATTGTATTTAAGGTAATGTTTGTTACATTTTATTTGCATTTTTCCAAATTTAATATTTCCTGTTAGCCATTTTTTTTTTTTTTTTTTTGGGGCGGAGGTTTAAGAAAATTTTTGTTAAATCAAATGGAAATTTATTCAATCCTCTTTAGAGTTTCGAAAAGGAAGAAATAAATTTTAAAAGTAATTTAAAAGAATTTCCTTTTTAGTGTCACTTAACAAACGAAATTTCATTTTCAGGATGTTGCTTTCGATTACACAAACTTGTGTGTAGAAATTTTTAAATAATTAGTGCAACACGGACAGACATCTTCCATAAATTTCTGAATTTTTAATCAAAAGTTGACACCGTAACTGAAGCAAAATCTAAAAGCATTCAGATTTAAAAAGAAACAGAAACCGTTGAACCCATATTAGGAAAAGTTTGATAGCAAAAAGTATGCAAAGAAAACAATAAAATATCGATTATTTGTAACGTATATACTACGTACTAGACAACAGTCTAATCCACGTAACACATACATGCACACATAATTGGTTATTACAACCCTTTAGTCAGGAATACAACCCCGCTTGTCACATTACCAACAGTGTGTGTGTTATTTTTAAACATGAGTGGCGCAGGACCTACAGTTTAAAGTCGACTCCGAACGACAGATTTTTGAAAAACACTATATGGCAATTTTAATTCTTCTCCGAGTTTTTGCAAGAAGTCTGCTGAAAGGAAGTCGCCTATGAAATATTAATTTTCATATTTTCCGTTTAGTTTGAGATGTCTAATCTAGGGTTTGAACCGTGGCCTCACGTCTAATAAGCCAACACACTACTTACCTACAATACTACGGCGACTACCGTCCACATAAAGAAGAAAACATGTTAGTCTTATTAGGTAACGTCTGCAATAGTTTAACCGCCTCCTTTTTAATTTTAGCAATTGAATCACAATGACGTTTCTTAAAGTTTAAGTAACGTATGATGAAGTTGTATTCAGAAAGCTACTCTTGAAGTAGTAATATGCAACAGTTGCGATGATACATATGGCATGACGAGTGACTACATATCGCCATAGCCTAGTAGGTACTGTGCTGGCTTATTAGACGAAATGTAAAAAAATAGTTCAACGGCAACTTTTTCTCAGCAGAGAATAAAAACTGCCATGAAAAGTTTCTCAAAAATCTGTTGCTCAGAGTTGATTTTAAACTATAGGTCCTACGACTCGTGGATGAAATTAACACATACCACATTTGTGTTGTCAGAAGCTAGGTTGTATTGCTTACTGAAGGATTGTAATGATCAGCTATTTAATTAAAGTATGTTATGGTGTTATAGAAGTCGCCGTAGTCTAGTAGGTAGAGTGTTGTTATTAGACGTGAGGCCACGGCTCAAACCCAAGAGCAGACATCACGAACAAAATGAAATATGAGAGAATATTTCTTCGGCGACTAACTCTCAGCAGTTTGCTGGAAAAAACTCTGTGGGAGAAAATAAAATTGCCATGAAAAAGTTTCTCAAAATTTTGTCGTTCAGAATCGACCTTAAACTGTATGTCCCGCCACTCATGTATAAAATTAACGCACACAACATGAGTAGCGTGAGAAGCTATGTTTTAAGCCTGACTATAGGGTTATAATGACCTATTATGTTTGTACCAGAGATCAGCAATGAGTATTCAAAAAGATGAAGCGTACTCGTAATTTCTGATACTTATACGTATTCATACTTATTTTAAGATCATGAAACCTCTACTCATAATCGACGTTGGAAGTACTCATCACATCCATACTTAACAACACGTATGATATTGTTGATTTCGACTCTCCACAACCCAACATATACACGAATCACAAAATAAGTATGAATCACGTATGAACATTAAAATACTCACTAAAAGGTTGCGTGTTTGCTCTGGTTGCTCTTCTGCCTTTTTTATTATGTAGCTTTTTTCTTTTTTTGTAAAAGCAACAACAACTAGGACTAAGACTGTAAATTTTGATGAATAATTCGAGGAGTCACTCGAATCATTTATAAGTATTAGAAGTATTTTTCTAACGTTATGAATCTAAATGCGAAGGCTTATGAATCAAACATAAGTATTTCGAATGGTATGAGTTTGATGTCAATGTTGTATGCATACTCATTGCAACCTGTACTTATAAATCAAGGTTGTGGTGAGGATAGGAATGAATCAGAGTAGTAGTTAAATTTCAATATTGTTGACTCACTTATATTCAAAATTTCATGAGTGCTTATGAGCAGCGAAAAAACAATTCATTGCTGATCTCTGGTATGTATGCCATAGTCTTATGGAGACAAAATTATGAAAAATATTGAAGAAATCATATACAATTTATTAAAGTTGAGATTATACAAGAGTCTTCATTAAAAGCGACCGAACAATGTTTAAAATGTAAGCCAAATATGAAAGTCAATTTTGAACTACCAAATGCTGTTTTTAAAATGTTCAATTCTCAAGTATAGAATGAGTATACACTCAGCCACAAAAGTCTACATACGGTTAACAAATTTCAAAAAATTTTTAACCAGTCCGTTTTCTTTGAAAATCTTTATAATTGTCTGACATCTTTCTTCGATTTTAAGACGGTCTTTTGCATTGGTTCAGATATTTGTGAAATTTGTTAATCGGATGTATACTTTTGTGGGCCTGTGCAGAGCCACAATTCAGTTCAATTTCAGAAAGTTTTTAACCAATGCAACAGACCGTCTTAAAATCGAGGAAACTATAAAGATATTCAACGAAAACGGATTTTAAAGTATACATACTTTAGTAACTGTGTGTACATAGTAGGCGTACGTAGCAATAAAGTCGAAATTAAACTTTAATAAATGATTTCCAGTTCAAACTTAAAATCACAGAATAAAATAAAGCAAATAAAATAAAGTAAAGAATTCCCCTTCATTGACTATCTAATCTGGCATTTTAGATTTAAAAAACTCTTTTTAAATACTCTTACAAACTCTTTAATTTCGAGTGATTTCGAGTGCCCTTGTAATAAATTCTAACATGTAACACTTTTTTCGTATTGAATAGCAAAAATAAAAACAAAATTTATTTTGCATTCAATATTTTTCCAATCGTTTTCCCGTACGTAGCCTTTACAATTTTCTCATTTAAAATCGTGTTCTTTTTCTCCTGTTTTTTTCCATGTGTTTTTTGTTCATTTGTTTAGATCTGACTCCTGTGGAGGTGTATTGTTTAAATTCAATGGCTTCATTCAATGGTTCATTTCGTATTTTTTTTGCTTTTTTTTGCTTTTCAGCTCTTATATTCAATTTTTCCCTTTTTTTTGTTTGGAATATCTGCCACAACAGTATCAATGACTAGATGACTGGTCTTTAGTAGTGTAGAGGGTGTAGAGTAATTTTCAGTGTTAAATGTTGTAATACAATCTGAAACGAAAATCATTAATAAAATGAATACATGAAGGAGATATGGCCGTCGTATGTGTATAGATATACTCGTATGTATGCTATGGTGTTATCTGTATTGAAAATGATTTTTAAATCCTTGCTACGTTCCATTAAATCGACGGCATGAATGCAAATGGTGTTGTATTTGAATGCACAGTACAAAGGATTTAAAATGAATTTTATAACACCAGCTACATTTGAGACCGCCAGGCTGACGTCCGGGCCGACAGTCTAGCCAAATAATTAAAAGTATCATCATCACCACCATCAACAGGCAACAATGGCCAATAAAATGTTACCGGAGAAAAGCAGAAAATGAAATGTTTTTCAGCATTTATCTGACAACAAAATACAATAATTTCTAGTATGAACCGTCGTCTGTCTGGTACTATGGCAACATCTCGCACACGAAAGTGGAAAGTGAGGTCACAAGCCAGCAACCACAAAAATGTTCATCTCTAAATATGATTTGCTTGCTTTGTAAGGAATTTTATTCTTCTTTAAAATATTTCCAATTTGCAATCATTTAATTGGCCCTCAATTAGTAGCTTAAACACCTGTTCATTAATTCTTTATTGCCATGCTTTACATTGAATGAGTTTCTTGGATTTTTCTCTTCACAATAAAACTTATCTGGAACTACCTTATCGGCTTTGCCATTAATTTTCCAATTAATGTCAAACAACCCCCTTATAAATGTAAAATGAAATTCATTCCTCCTACACAATGTGTTGTATTCTTCTTTTCATCATCATGTCGTTTAACATTCGTCTTCAACATTTTTATTGAGAATTTACTCCACAGAGAGAGAGAGAGAGAGATGGGCAGTATAATGGCACTTAAAATTAGCAGCCATTCTGTCTAATTACCTTCGGTATGGCAAATTATCATAAAAAGCTCATAATCAGAGCAAAGCCAAATTGAATTGAATTGAATGACACATTAAATGGACAAAAAAGAAAAAGCAATAAAAAGATAGTCGTCACATCACATGCTAATTAATGGCACTTTAAGTGAACATTTTAAAGAAGAGAAGAATTTCTTTAAAGCATCAAATTGGATATTCGTCCTTAAGCTATTACAGTTAAGGCAAGCAAGTACTTAGGATTACGACCTAACTTCTCACACCACTAATGTTGTGTGGGTCAATTTTATCCCTTAAGTGGCTGGACCTACAGTTTAAAGTAGATTCTGAACGAAAATATTTGAGGACATTTTTCATTTTAGATACTCTAGAGTTTTTTTTCCAGAAATCTAGTGAGAGGTAGTCGCCAAAGAAATATTTCGTTTTGTTGGAGATGTCTGACCGGGGTTATGAACCGTGGCCTCACGTCTAATAAGCCAATACTCTGCCCACTAGACTACGATGACTTCTATAACACCATATCATATGTCACTTAATTAATTGATCATTACATCCCTTCAGTTAGGATTAAAACCTAGCTTTATACATGAGTCGAGGGCCCGACAGTTTAAAGTCGACTCCGAACGACCGATTTTTGAGAAACTTTTTCATGGCAATTTTGTTTAACTCTCTGAGTTTTTGCCAGAAATCTGCTGACAGGAAGTTGCCGAAGAAATAGTTGAATGAAAATTGATTCAGGGAAATTCGTTAAATAAATCGACCTAAAATACTTGAACCGAAATGTAATGAACTTGAATATGATTTTTTACACCAGAGATCAGCAATGAGTATTCAAAAATATGAGTAGAATCAAATCATACTCATAATTTCTGATACTTATATGCATTCATACTTCTTTTAATATCATATGGAACGTCTACTCATATTCAGAGTTTGAAGTACTCATCATATTGATACTTAACAACAACACGTACGTCTCCATACCTTCACATATACACCTAATTCTGTTTTTACACGGTCTTTTTTACACGGTTTTGATATAACACGGTTTGAAAATAAAATATTTTTAATTTTTGTTAAACGATTTTATTCCATTTAGCACGATTTAAAATTTTTTGTGCTTAAATTTTTTTGTCAAATTTAATTTTTGCAAAGTATGTTCATATCACAAATTTAAGGGAATTCCCTTTTTGCGCGACAAGCAAATTTACTGGTCAAAGCAAATGTGAATGGCACAAATTTAGGGGAATTCCCTTTTGTGCATACAAGCACAAAGGTCAGAGCAATTGAAATGTGTTAATATTTTGTGTTTGGTAAAGAAATTTTTTATTGGCAAATTTGTTTTGCTATCGTTACATTAAATTTAACGCATTAAGATGAAAGGTAAGCCAAAAAATATTTTATATTTATTAAGTTATTTATATTTTTAATTTTGTTAAATATTTTATGAATCCCTAAAAGAAAATGTCAAATACAAAACTTCTTAAAAAATCCTTGTTTTTCACCAATTTTAATAGGTTTTAGAGATTAGGAACCAATCACCTATTTTTGCATACGATCAGTGTCTTTTTTTACACGGTTTTTTTTACACGGTTTTTTCTGGAACCAATCTACCGTGTAAAAACAGAATTAGGTGTACACGAATTACAAAATAAATATGAATAGCATACGAACACTAAAATACTCACTAGAAGATGGTGTGTATGCTCTGCTTGCTGCTCTGTCATTTTTAATTATGTGTCTTTTCTCGTTTTTTGTAAATGCAACAACAACTTAGACTGTAAATTTTGACTCGAATAATTTATAAGTATTGTTACGAAAATGGAAACGGTGTACTATCGTTTAACATTAAAAACAATAAACAAAAGCTACACCAACAAATAAAACGAACTTGCTTGCATATACCAACAACATCAGTACGAACGAAAGCAACAACAAACAACGTAAGCAAACTACACAAACAACAATGTAGTAGCGATAGAGCTCTCGTGAAAGCGAACACACGAACATTCTATTTCAAGAACATTCATCAGACTGAATACGTGCGCATATAAAAAGGCAAGACAAAGCAGGCAACGAGTAGTAATAATTCAGTCAGTCTTGTGTGAAGAAACGTTGAGTGCGAAGTATAGAGACGTGGTTTGAAGATCGCTATTGCGAAGATCTTCCGAAGAGTTGTTAGAGTTTGCGCGGACAGAAGTGTGAAATAGAATAGTGAACAAGCACCTGTTGTTAATGCGCCAAGTTGTATACGGTCGTAAAGTACTCTGAACAATAAAGAGTTTAACTGAAGCTTTGTTTTTACTTTGTTTGTAATCAACGAACTCATATTCTAAACGTTATTAAAAAGGTAAAAACGTAACACTATTATAGGTATTTTTCTAAGGATATGATAAATGAGTAGGCTTATGAATCAAACATATTTCAAATGGTATAAGTTTGATGTGAACGTTGTACTTATACTCATTGCAACCTGTACTCATAAATCAACATTATAGTGAGTACGAATGAATCAGAGTACATAGTTAAATTTCCAGATTGTTGACTCACTTATATTCAAAATTTCATGAGTGTTTGTGAGTAGCGAAAAAACGATACATTGCTGATCTCTGTTTTACAAATTGTTTCAATCTTTAGAACCTTTAGGGGCTCATACATGTATATGAAGTTGATTCCAATAGTTTCAAAAGTGAACGAAATCCTAAGGCACATGTCATGATTCATCAATTAAAGCAAATGATGACAGAGTGGCAGTGATATAGACAATCATAGACAATCTTACCACCAGCTTTTTAAACAATCGATTTGAAATGCTGACTTGAAGTGATGTAAACTTTGCTTTACTTTTGATTGAAACTGCTGGCATCTTTCATTTCATTGCATATTATGGCCGAGTAATTTGTATAAGAATTCTATATTTCACCAACAATAAATCTAATATGCCAGAAAAAACCTCAAATTCAAAACCGAATTTAAATTACATGCCAAAAATGAAGTTCGAAAAAAAAAAACCTGAGAATGTCACAACCAATCCGAAATTTCATTTTGTCGCAGTAATTTAATACGTTTGTAATATGAAAATGTAAAATACAATAATAGTAAGAAACATAGAGAAAGGAAGGAAGAGAGAGAGAGAGAGAGAGAGAGTGATTTGGTAATTGTTGTTTTTCCATTTTTGTTCTTGTCATCTGTCAAGAAAACTTCCATACAAAAGCAAATAAAACAAAAACGAAAATGAAAACAAGAACAAACGATAACAAGGTTTGAGGAAAACAATAGGAAAAGTGTAGAAATAAAAACAAACAAAAACAAAAAATATCCCCAAGGAGAGAACAACAACAACAACAAAAGTACAAACTGTCCTTAGCATCCTTAACAAATGTACGAAAAATCCGGTGGTAATCTGAAAACTTAAACAGGATCACGTTATTATGATTATTGTTAAGAACTGGAAATGAGTGAATGATTGTACACATGAGTGCATGTGTGCACACGTGTGTATATGTTTTGTGTGTGTGTGTATTTTAAATTTTTGTCACATTAAGATGGAAACAAAACATGTTTTATTGTCTCACGTAGCCTGGCCACATGACCATTAGAATCCTTTTCTTCTTTGCCTAGTTAAAATTGTCCTACAGATGTCTCTGTCTCTGTCTCTCCCTCTCTCTCTCTCTATTCTGTCCAAGCAAATAAACCAGTTTTACTATTTATGCTCCTTTTCTCAGGGATTTTTTCTCTTTTCATTTCTTTTCTTTTTGATTTGATTCTCTTTTGTAAGGTTGAATACAATAACTGTTTGTCTTTCCAACACAATCACTCTTCCATGGAAGAGACTCAATGCTGTGTGAACATTTCTCTCTACACATATACGAGTACATATATATGTATGTGTATGTGTCTGCTTTCGTTACATGCATGTATGTAAAGTAATAAAAGCAAGATTTAATGCAATGTGTTGTAAAACATTGTGATAAAAAAAACAGAAAAGAACAGAAATGAGTTCGGAACATTTTAAATTGCTTGGGTATGAGTAAATATAGTGCTAACGAAAGCAAAGTAGATTATGGCCAAAGTGAATAAATAGAGAGAGAGCGAGAAAGATATATTGATTACAATGGTAGTTAGACAGAGTTATTGGAATATGCATGAGAAATGTAAAATCCGCAACCCAGCAAAACATTTTGCTTCAAAGAAATTTGCTTTAATACAGGTAATGGAAAAGCCAAACGAGATTAATGATGAAAAGTGATACTGCCAAAGCGATTTTTCAATTTCAATTCAATTTCAAGGATTTCTTAGCTACGGTACTGTAACAATATAATTTATTTGAATTTATTCTCAATAATTTCTAACTAAACTTGCAATAATTGGACAAGTTTTAGCGATGACAGAAGAAGCGGCTTTGCAACAAGAGACCTATCACGCTCAACTTTTAAGTTTAAGACCTCAAGCTTATTTAAATATTCATTTAATATCAATTGTTATATCGCTACAGATTTCCTGTGATGTTCTAACATGATTTTAGCCGCTTATAATATATACGCTCTTGCCACGGTCGAGGCTAGTCTGGTGTTTAGATGGGATGCAATAGCTTGCTTTAGCCTCCACTTGGGAGGTACACATACATACATAACATTCATAATTGGTCATTACAACACCTTTGTCATGATTACAACCTAGCTTCTCACACCACTTATATTGTGTGTGTTACTTTTATTTATGAGTGGCGGCGGGACCTACAGTTTAAAGTCGACTCCGAACGCCAGATTTTTGAGAAACTTTTCATGGCAATTTATATCTACTCTCAGAATTTTTGCCAGAAATCTATTGAGAGGAAGTCGCCGAAGAAATATTTTTTCAATGTTTCGTTTTATTGGAGATGTTTGACGTGGAGTTTAAACCGATTCCTCACATCCGGTAAGCCAACACACTACCTACTAGACTACGACGAATATTTCTAATATAAACTCTATTGTTACGGTCAAGGCTAACCTGTTGTTTAGGTTGGATCCAATTGCATGCTCTCGACTCCACTTGTGAGGTACTTTATTTCGTTTTTTTGCATGCGTTCTACTGCTTTGAACTGTCTCAGCAACACGTTGTTTGGAAGGAGTAAGACAAATCTGGACACAATTGAAACATAAACGTGTACATACTACATTTTTGAAGCTAAAAAGGAGCATGTGATGTAAGTGCTATTCGTTTCTATTGTACAGATGACATACACAGTCGAAGAAAAAAGTCTTTAAAGGCACTGTTGCCGAAGTCGCCGAAACCCCAGGCCAGACATCAAGACAAAATATAAAAATTATTTCTTAGGCAACTTCCTCTCAGCAGATTTCGTTTCTGTCGTTCGAAGTCGACTTTAAACTGTAGTTTCCGCCACATATGTATAAAATTAACACACACAACATTAGTGGTGTGAGAAACCAGGTCGTAATCCTAACTGAATTTTTATCTCAATTTTTATTTCATTTCAATATTAATTGGTTGGTTGACCAATATTTTATTGCCATTGAAAAAAAAAAAGAAAAGAAAACTTTTTTGTTAAAAAAATTTATTTCGTTTTCGTTTAATTTGTGTTTAAAAACTAAAACAGAAACTGTGAAAATAAATTAAAACTTAAGCCCGCCATTCATTTATTCATTTCCTAACTCCTAATTTAACTCCTTCTTTTTTTAAACATTAATTTTCCAATGCACAAACACAAGAACTTTTGCCAGGATATTCGGAAATATTTCTCTCTTTTTTTCTTTACCTTTTCCTCTCTCTCTTTACACAGTGTTCACATTGAATTTATTCATATAAATTGTTAAACAAATGTATTCTATTAGATTTGTCACCTCCCTTTTATGCTCTACAGCTACTGCTAGAATTGCTTGTACACCCTAAATTGTGTTATTGGAACGCTTTCAGCTATTAAGTCGATTGTTGGAGAAATTAATGCGAGCAATTAATCACAAAAAAATCTTTCTTTCTCTTTTTTTTTAGCTTGTTTTCTCTGCGAAATTCCAATTTTTTTCTCTGGGTTTTCTTCTTCTGTTTTGTAGTTTAAGCTGATAAAAAAAGAGTGGAAAAAAACCAGCAATACTATGAGAGGCAAGAAGATGACGAATACATTGTTAAACTTTAAATTGCTTAAGGTTTGAGCATAAACAACTCGTAGAAGAATATTGCGATGCTAAATGCAACAGCATTTAGCACTGGCAGCAGTGTTAACAGAAAGAAAGAGAGGAAAAGCAAGGAAAAGCAATAAAAATGTGGCTCACATAGTCAGACAGTTAGAAATAACATGGTTTAGAAACTTCAATATAATGGAGTACTCCTCTTGAAAGACTATTTCATAGTTTATCCATTGGCTATATGGTGGCATCTGTATATTCCAATTTATGTACCTTGATTTCAACATACACATACACATACACACACACATGCATAATCACAAACACATATGTATGTATAGCCAAAGAAATATTCTTTGTTAAAGTAGCAGCTAAATTATGTTTGACTGTCAGCATAGCTGCTGCTTCGTTTGTATTTTCTAGTCAGGGTCTTTCATTCATTCGTTCATTCATTCCTTCATTCCTTCATTTAGTCATTGAGTCATTCATTCAGTCATTCATGCATTGAGTCTTTCATTTAGTCATTGTATTTCTTCATTTATTTAGCTTGACATTCTTTAAGCTGCTGCTACTGCTGGTGACTTTGGTTGGTTGTAGTGACAACAAGATTGAATGGCACAAGCCATCACTATGACCACCACATGCCACATTGTCAACCATTGTTTTCTTCTCTGTTCTTTCATTCTTTTCTGTTTTTATTTTATTTTTTGGAGGGAGAAAGAAGAAACATTATTTGGGAGGGGTCAATGTGCCTTAATCTCATAAATTCACAACAAAACGAATCATTTTTCGTTTTTCTTTTATTTTCTTGAATATATTTGGGAGGGGGGGGGGAGTTGGCAATTCATAAAGAAATATTTGTGTTGGCCTGACAATTAAATACAAAATTAATTTGAAAAACATAAAATTTAATTTCCCTTAATAGGCTCATCATCTAAAACCAACAATTGAATACGTAGTTATTTTTGTATGAAACTATTGTACGAAAGTCCAATTACATGGGATTTAGGATTTTAATTCGACGAATTTTTACATGTCCTAACATACATACATACATACATACATAATTTGTCATTACAACCCTTAAGTCAGGATTACGACCTTGCTTCCCACATCACTTATCTTGTGTGTGCTAATTCTTATACATGAGTGGCGGGGTACCTACAGTTTAAAGTCGACTCCGAACGATAAATTTTTTAAGAAACTTTTCCTGGCAATTCGTATTTACTCTCAGAGTTTTGTTTGAGAAAGTCACCGAAAAATATTTCTTTATATTTTCGTTTTGGGTGTTTGAACCGTGACCTTACGTCTAATAAGCCAACACACTACCTAGTGGACTACGGCGACTTCTGTTTGAGCATGTAAATTGAAATGCAGTTCATAGCCCATATATTCAGAAGCCGCCGTAGTCTAGTATATAGTGTGTTGGCTTATTAGACGAAAAACCAGGATTCATATCCTAGGCCAGACATCAAATGAAAACAAAATATAAAAAGTATTTTTTCGGCGACTTCCTCTCGTTCGGAGTCGACTTTAAACTGTAGGCCGTCCGCCACTCATGTATAAAAATTAACACACACAACATAAGTGGTGTGAGAAATTAGGTCGTAATCCTGACAGAAGGGTTGTAATGACCAATTATGTATGTATTATGTAGCCCATATATTCACGACTTCAGGTTTCTTGTATGGCATCGTAGTGACATCAATTAGTTCGTTGATAAAACGGGCCATAGTATAATCTCTTGGGAGAAAAAATGGCTGAAAATGAAGGGCGAAAAGTCTTGTATGGCTCAATGCACTGAGAAGCACTGTAGCTAATGGATTTAGATGCGCCTTTTCACAGATAGCGAGGCCCTTTGTTTTCAATATGTATCACAAGCTTTGCCGGAATAATGTCTTATTGACGACGTAATAAATGGAAACGTTGATAGAAATTGAATTGATGAATTCTAACTTTATTACAGGGCAGCATTATTTTATTTTCACTTTTCTTTAACATTTACTAAGTAGTCTAGGGGTCATTATTACAACTTGCCGTTTTTTTTTTTTTTTTTTTTTGGTAAAACCAGCACTCAGGGCCCTACTCATGCAGTGCATTGTGCAGGTTTAGGAAAATAGGTTATAGGAAGGTGGAGGGAGTAGTGTTTGTGGACGTTTGATTTAAACTCAAGATGCGAACGGCAAGGAAACGAGTTGCTGCTATGACTATATAATGGCCAGTGCTATACCTTCACCATTAGACAGTCTACAGCAATTGTCCCCAAAAAGCCCGCATTTTAAGGCTATTTGAGTTCAAATATTTAAATTTTTACGGTTAAGTGTATGTAATAGATATGTATGTATGTAATAGGTTATTTTAATAACCATTTCGTTTGAAATTGTTATTGTTTTGGTTAACTAAACGGGTAGATAAATTGTTTTTCACTATTATAAGTGGACAATATGGTAGAAGTGAGGGAGGATCATCCTACCGGTAAGTTTTAAAGTTAAGTATATGCTGAACTTGCCATATTATATATTATTTTCAATACGGCAACTTTAAATATAAACAACATGAGCATATACAACAAAAAACAAGACCGTCGTTGCCACTGCGTTAAAAAAAACTTGTTTAATTGAGCAGTGTTATCGACATTGCTCCGGCACTATCATATTTTTGAAAAACTTAACTTTATTTTATCATTAGGTTGCAATAACGAAAAGAAGTTAAAGGTGACTTTAAAGTCTACTTTAGCTAAAGTTACCTTTAACTAACATTGTTCCGGCACTGGCATATTTTTGAAAAACTTAACTTTATTTTATCATTAGGTTGTAGGGTGTCCTGGTAGTCTAGTGGGTAGTGTGCTAGACTATTAGCGTGAGGGTCGTGGATTCGATTCCCACCAGAGACTCTGGTCTGTGACACTACACCGAGCATATGATCAAGTTACTCCGCTCGTATATAATTAGAATATAATTTATAATTGTATTGTAATTAATAAGTAAATAATATCATTAGATTGCAATAACGAAAAGAAGTTAAAGGTGACTTTAAAGTTCACTTTAGCTAAAGTTACCTTTAACTAAACCCAACTTTAACGGGAAGTTGTAATAATGGCCCTAAGACTGTTGCATTTTTGCAAATACAAGGCGAGGAAAAGGTTATCACAGCTTCTGTGAATTAATAGAATCCATATGGCAGTATTACCGAGTGGAATCACTTTAAAAGTCCTATGTTAACTTAACATAGTTATTGATCGATGTCGAGTAGATTGTGTGTTGGCTTATTAGCCATGAGGCTGTGGTTCAAACCCCTGTTTAAACTTCGCCAACAACGTGTCCTAAGCGTATACAAAATTTTCCATTTCCAAAGAGAAAAACTTTTCAATGAAACTTTTAGTTAACAAAAACAAAACTTTTCATATGTAAATACATAAAATTTTTTGTATAATTTTCATTATAAATTCGAAGAAAAAACAAACATTTCTTTGCTCTTTTTTCTTTTTTTTTTTGTTTGCCTATTTGGTATACGATAATATTTAAATTAACGTTTCGTATTCCCATTTGATCATTTATTTGTTTATAAATTTAGTTTATCGCTGTTATAAATCGTGTAACCCTTTGAAATAAAATCGAAAACAATTACCCACTTTTTTTCTGGTCATTTAATTTTTAAGTTTCTCCGAATATAATAAATTCAATAAAAAATATTTCTATTTAGCATTGTTATTGCCATTGTTGTTGTTATTGTTGTAGTAGTTCTGCTTCTTTTTTATTATGGAAATTTTATTCATTGTTTTTAATATTTGACATATTTTAACTTTATATTGGCATAAATTTAAATCGTTCAATTTGAATGTTTATGGCAGCAAGTACACTTAACAAAATTGTGTGCAACAATTTTCAAATTCAATATAGGATTATACGTAAACACATACATATTAAACTCTTTAGTCAGGATTACGACCTAGTTTCTTATACCACGTATGTTGTGTGTGTTAATTTTATACACGATTGGCGGAAGCTACAGTTTAAAGTCGCCTCCGAACGACAGATTTTAATGAGAAACTTTCATGGCAATTTTGTATTTAGACTTTCTGCCAGAAATCTGCTGAGAGGAAGTCGCTGAAGCAATATGTTTTCATATTTTTGTTTCGATGTCTGACCTGGTATTTGAACCGCGGCCTCACATCTAATATGCCAACCAACTACCTTCTAGACTAAGACAACTTCGATTCAATACAGAATCATCCATGTTACAGACGTATCTGAAGCACCCATAGTGAGCGTTCCACAGCATGCGAACTTCATTTGTAAAGTAATTTTTACAGCCAATTTTATGGAAAGATAGAGGGCATATTGAATCCTAATGGCGAGTTAGGAGATCATAACGTTTGATTCACATCAAATCCATGCTGCTGGTCTAACAACACATGCCATACTTGCCGTATTACTTACTTACTGAATTGGTCGTTATAAGCCTTCTGTTAGGATTACGATGTAGCTTTTCACATCATTTATGTTCTGTCTGTTAATTTAATCCCTGAGTGGCAGGATCTACAGTTTAAAGTTGCCTCAGAACGACAGATTTTTAAGAAACTTTTCATGACAATTTCATTTGCTCTCGAGTTTTTAGCAGAAATTTGTTGAGAGGCAGTCGCCGAAGAAATATTTTTTGTATTTCGTTTTTCTGGAGATATCCGTGCTAGAATTTGAACTGTGGCCTCACGTCTAATAAGCCAACACGCTACCTACTAGACTACGGCGACTACATTAATTAATTCGAATGCGTATTGGTGTTGGTCAGGTATAGGTTATTTGGCTCTCCATTTATTTTCAACTTGACGGAGCTATCATCTATTGATGTCAAGGATATAGCTTCGTTTATCAAACTTTCTGTCTGGTTTTCCAGTGTAGCGTAGTCGTGCTTTTGATGTGCAGCCCTTGCGCTAAACAAATTCTTCACCTTCCCTGATTTTTGGTGGAACTTCGTCAGTACAGGGACTGCGTTCACCTCGTTGTATCACAACAAGCCGCTATGCGTACTCAAGTGAGCTTTTTGATATCAGGGCTACCACTCCGATCTAACCTAACCTCTTGGTGTTGGTGAATCTTTACTACTTCCCACTTTGTCTGAAATTGCGGATGAGGCAAATAAAGACAATATGGTGGAAGCTGAACTAGTAAAGCTAGTCAATAGATTGATGTTTACATACAGCAGTTAATTAATTGTCAATTTGTCTTACTTATAATCAGACGTCGGCACCAATGTCCCCCAGGGGAAGAACATCTTCGGCTTTGTACACACATACGGCACGAACATTAACAATGTTCGTTGAAAAGAGCGTAAAAATGCATTCAGTTGCTTGTCAGCTTCTAAAGAAGAATGTTCATGTCGTTTTTTTTTCAGACTTCAATTATACACCCAAAGAAATATTACAGTAGGATTCACTAATATTCAATGAGAAGTGATTTCAATTTTTGGAAGAATACTTGCCAAGTTAAATACAGTGTTTTTAGGGATTTAGCGCAGTACAATTTTGATATATTGTCCGCTTACATATGCATATTATTAATAAGTAGACTTGAAAATTTTACTAACAATTTTCCTCTGGGTTAATACATGCCTTTTACAAATACTGTCACATTTTTATCATGTTTTCTTTGTGCCGACGTCTGCTTATAATCCAATTTAAGTTTGATAAACCAAATGATACAAAATGAATACAACCGTTTTGCCATCTTTAAGGCCTGACGCCTACTTTTCTTATCATCCAAGTTGTGTCGAATAATTTTATACATGGCATGGCGGCACCTACAATTTAACTTGGATTTCTAAAGGACAGATTTGAGAAGCTGTTTCATGGTAGAACTGAATACTTTTTTCGGAAGTCTGCTTAGAAGGAGTTATGTTTTTTACGATATACGAAATGATGCTTAAGCTCTTGAGACCTCGTTTAGTAAGCCAACTCACTAATCACTAGACCACAGCTACGTGGATTAACACACTGTATTGAAGCACTTTAAGTGGACTCTTCATATAAAAAACTGCTTACATTGAGACTTAGGTTCGTTCTTTATGACCATTACAGTTTGATTATGCCTTCTGATATCGAAAAAAGGATTTTAATGGACATTTTTTCTCTGCATGTAATGCTCGCCCTTATCATTTATTGAACATTTTAGTGTTGTTGTATAGTTTTTGTGTGTTTTTTCAATTTCTTTTTTTTAATTTGACTTTAAATTTATTGATTATTGTTGTTTGATTTTGTTGTTTTCTTTTCCCATCGTTTTCTTTTTTTGTTTTGTTTTCTTTTCTGTCCGTTTTTATTGTTCGGTATTTTATTTTTATGGGCAATAATTTTTATCTTTTGTTTTGTTTTGTCTTTCTCTCTCTCTATCTCTATGTTTTTGTAGTTTTTTTACGCATTTTATCATTTATTGATACTAAAGTTGTTGTCATCCTTGTTGCCGCTGTTATGCATAGATAGATGTATTGTTATCAACATGTACATACATACATACATACATATATATGTACATACATACGGAAATAAATAAATGCGTATAAGACATAAGAATACAAGAAAATGTTGCGATTTGTCTCCCCGATGATTTAACCTCAAATTCACACATTTTCTTGAGTTGACTTTTGTCGCCTTCTCTGTAAAACTGAAATGGTTTTGTGATAACTTTTCAAATTCTTATGTTTTCTTTTGTTTTTTTTTAATCTTGTTTTCTTCTTTTTCTCTTAATATTTATCCCTTCGTTTTGTTCTATGCTTGCCAGTGTTGCAAGACTGAAATTTTGAAATGGTGCTGTGAACAATAACTGAAAGGGTACTTTTTTGCATTAAAGGAGTACTTTTGTAAAAAAATACATACATACGTACATATTGGTCATTATAATCCATTAATCAGAATTATGACTTAACTTCTCAAAGCATTTATTTTGTGTGTGTTAATTTTATACACGACTCCCAACGATAGGTTTTTGAGAAACTTTTTATGACAGTTTTCTATTTACTCTTAGAGCTTTTGCCAAAAGGAAGTCGCCGAAGAAATATTTTTTCATATTTCGTTTAGATGGAGATGTCTGACATCGGGTTTGAAACGTGGGCTCACTTCTAGTAAGTTCGCACACTGTTTACTTAATTGTATTGAAAACACTTACAGCACGGAACAGAAAAACTAACGACTTATTCGTGATTTTTTAAGAGCTATAGGAAAATTTTTCAAAAAAAATTCACATAAAATTCAGAAAAATGCATGAAATCTTTATTTGAATCGATAGTACGGTCCATATAATTTAAGGTTTGAAGATTATTTCATGCAAATGTTGACCGCGACCGCTTAGTCCAATTTTGGCATACTCTTTCCAACATTTCGGCCGGTATCTATGAATACATGCTTCAATGTTGTCTTCCAATGCGTCAATTAAAGCGGGCTTGTCTGCATAGACATGAGCTTTAATATAGCCCCACAAAAAATAGTCTAAAGGTGTTAAATCGCACGATCTAGTCGGCCAAATGGCCGGTCCCGAACGTGAAATAAAATATTCACCGAACTCGCCTCTCAATAACTCCATTGTTACGCGTGCTGTGTGGCATGTGGCACCGTCTTGTTGAAACCACATGTCGTGCAAGTCAAGCTCTTGCATTTTGAGCAAAATGCGGTAGCGCTCACCATTCACAGTTAAGTTACGATTCGCAGCATCTTTGAAGAAGTACGGTCCAATGATGCCACAAGCCCATAAACCGCATCAAACTGTGACTTTTTCTGGATGCATTGATAGCTTTTGCTATGCTTCTGGCTGATCTTCACTCCAAAATCGACAATTCTGCTTATTTACTTATCCATTGAGCCAAAAATGAGCTTCGTCGCTGAACACAATTTTTCGATAAAGTAGTGGATCTTCGGCCAACTTTCCAAGAGCCCATTCACCAAAAATTCTGCGTTGCGGTAGGTCGTTCGGCTTCAATTTTTACACCAGCTGTATTTTGAAAGGCTTCACACCTAAATCCTTCCGCAAAATTTTCCACGTTGTTGAGTAACAGAGGCCCAATTGCTGCGAACGACGACGAATCGATAATTGATGGTCATCGTTAACACTGGCCGATACAGCTGCGATATTTTCTTCAGTTCGCACTCTACGTAAGCGTGTTGGTGGTCACAATAGCCCAAATAGCCGCTTCAGTGGATCGATTAAACTGACCATAAAATGGAAGAAGCGCGCGATGAATTTTCTTAACAGAGCACGCATTTTGATAATAAAATTCAATGATTTGCAAGCGTTGTTCGTTTGATTTGAAGACGATTCATGGTTAAATTATAGACCAAACTGAAGATGTTTGACAGTGAAACAAAACACGAAACGTGCGTGAGCTGTTTAAGCCAGTGTTGCCAAAGACATAATAATAAAAATCACCCGTTACAAGACAAAAACCGCTGATTCAGAACGTAACGAAAACCCATTTTCATCAAAAGTCGACGGAACGTAATGTAACATAAGTTCGTTGTTAGCACATGAAGACCAATGCAAATGCTTACCGAAATTACATTACAGTTCGGCAAGCGTTTTCATTGCTTTTCGTGTTCTAAAAACGAGTGTACGTTCCGTTTACGTTTGGAAAAGCGGGGCTAAAGCCTTATTCTACGTTTAGTTCGATTACGTTGAACGTGTTTCTAATGCATTTAATAGTTGAAAAGCTAAAGACATAAAATATGTATGGGGTACTGCCGTATTTTTAAAATGAAAAAGTGCTGAAGAAAAGTATAAAAGTAATGAATTTTTCAACACTGATGCTAGCCATGGCTTCTTTTGTTTTGTTGGTTTTAGTGTTTTACCATTCATTTAACCACTTTTCGCATTAAAAGCTTAAATAAATCTTGTTGTTAAACAAAAAACCAAAAAAAAAAATTTACGTTACTTTTTCCATTGTTTCTCTCTCACTCTGTCTCTATCACTCTATTGTTTTAATGTGGATTACTTTTTTTGTGTGTCCTTTTTCAAACATTAACTCATCTGTTCTCTCCTGCACAATTACATGGAATTTTTGTTGTTTTTTTATTTGTTTTCTTTCCTTCTTTCTAGTAAGTCACGCAATTATATTTTATTGTTGGCATAAGAATAATAAAAAAATATTTATTTCATTTTATTTCGTTGTTTTTGTATAAAAATAAATGTTTTCTTTATATTGTTGTTGTTGTTGCCATTGTAAATAGTTGTAGTCAAAATAGATTTACAATTGCCATAAATCCCTGACATTGTTTTCACAGATTTTTTACACACACCCCCCCCCCCCCTGCTTGTAAGCATTTAGAAATGAAAACTCTTTCAAGTGTTTTTAATGTTGTGGTTATTGTTCTCGTTGTTGTTATTGTTGTTCTAGTTGTATTCGAATTATAATAAGCAAGTGTTAGGAGTATGATAAATGAAGGTTAAACACATAAAAACATAATTTTTTTCAATTTATTTCATTGTGCCCGCATGAGTGAGGTGTGTATGTAAAACAATACCAACAATATGTTCAATTACAGGGTTTCCTCTATTAAAACGTGCGTAAGCAGACGAAAGCAGTGAAGTAAATAACAATTCGACCAAGTTCTTAATTACTGAAATTGACCAAGATTTATAACACATGAACTGTGCAGTTAGGAACTCAGGAATCTTTCTATCTTTCTTTTCTTTAAAAATTTTGCCTTAAGATTTATTGTTATTAGAAATTATGGAAAATGCACGTGTGAGATAACTAAACATTTATGATCTTTGTTTTATGTGGCATATAACGGGTGATTTTTTAAATGTTATCTCTTTGGCAACCCTGGTTTAAACAGCTCACGCACGTTTCGTGTTGTGTTTCACTGTCAAACATCTTCAGTTTGGTCCATAATTTAACCATGAATCGTCTTCAAATCAAACGAACAACGCTTGCAAATCATTGAATTTTATTATCAAAATGCGTGCTCTGTTAAGAAAGTTCATCGCGTGCTTCTTCCATTTTATGGTCAGTTTAATCGACCCACTGAAGCGGCTATTCGGGCTATTGTGACTAAATTTCGCACCAAATTTACATTGTTGGACATTAAACCACCAACACGTTTACGTGGAGTGCGAACTGAAGAAAATATCGCAGCTGTATCGGCCAGTGTTAATGATGACCATCAATTATCGATTCGTCGCCGCTCGCAGCAATTGGGTCTCTGTTACTCAACAACGTGCAAAATTTTGCGGAAAAATTTAGGTGTGAAGCCTTTCAAAATACAGCTGGTGCAAGAATTGAAGCCGAACGACCTAACGCAACGCAGAATTTTTGGTGAATGTGCTCTTGGAAAGTTGGCTGAAGATCAACTTCTTTATCGAAAAATTGTGTTCAGCGATGAAGCTCATTTTTGGCTCAATGGATACGTAAATAAGCAGAATTGTCGATTTTGGAGTGAAGATGAGCCAGAAGCATAGCAAAAGCTACCAATGCATCCAGAAAAAGTCACAGTTTGGTGCGGTTTATGGGCTGGTGGCATCATTGGAACGTACTTCTTTAAAGATGCTGCGAATCGTAACGTAACTGTGAATGGTGAGCGCTACCGTGAAATGATATTCAACTTTTTTTTTGCCCAGTATGCAAGAGCTTGACTTGCATGACATGTGGTTTCAACAAGACGGTGCCACATGCCACACAGCACGCGTAACAATGGACATATTGAGAGGCGAGTTCGGTGAACATTTCATTTCACGTTCGGGACCGGTCAACACCAAAAGTGGTGTCAGAAACTAGATCCGTAATACTGACTATAGGGTTGTAATGACCAGTTATGTGTGTTCCAGTATAATTGTTTATTTTATTTTTATCACTCAGTGTATATTCATTAAGAATTCCTTAATATATGTATGTACCATATTTCTGTTTCATTTCCGCCCAATTTTAGAACTTGTCAGTTAGTCAGTCAGTGTATGTGTGTAATAAATTAAAATGGGTTTCCATTGCTTGCATTGAAATCAAAATAAAAATTAACACGCAATTTTCCACTTAAATTAGTCGGTCAGAAATAATCGAGCAGAAATAATTTGTTGTTGTGGTTTCAAAAGGAAATGAATTATTTTGCATTTCTTTATTCTCTCTCGTCTTTAAGAGATTTAACGGCGTATTTTAGAAACTGTTTGGAATGTATTACTGATAGAAAGGAAATACTCGTTGTGGATTATGTGTGTGGTTATAATCCTAAAGAATGCTTCAAAATTGTTTGGCTTTGTTGGCTAATATGTCGATCAATAAATACTTAATTACCTATAATTGGTCATTGCAAACTTTTAAGTCAGGATTTCAACCTAGCTTCTCACACCACTTATGCTGTGTGTATTAATTTTATGAATGAGTGGAGGGACCGAACAACTTTTCATGGCTATTTTATTACCTCTCCAAGTTTTTCGCCAAAAATCTGCTGAGGGGAAGTGGCCTAAGAAAAATTTGTTTCATATTTCGTTTTGTTGGCGAAGTCTAGACTGGGGTTTGAACCACAGCCTCATGTCTAATAAGCCAACACCTACTCCACTTCGATGACTACATCGATCAATAAGTAAGACGTTTAAAGTGACTCCACCGGGCAATACTGCCATACAGGAGAGAGAGAAGGGTTCATCTCACAGAGGTTTCATATATCAATTCACAGAGACTGTGATAATCTATTCCATGCTTTATATTTGCAAGACGACAACTACCTTAGAATATTTTGTAAATGTTAAAGAAAAACAAAAATAGAATAATATTATGCCGTAATCAAGTTAAAATATAATTTCTATCAATGTTTTCATTTCTTCTGGAATCAACAGCCTATTTTTTTGCCCGCTCTTCATGGTATTGATGTGAACGATGTTTGGTTTCAACAGGTTGACGCAACTTGCCACACATCTCATGCCACAATCGATTTATTGCGTCAAACGTTTGATGGCCGTTTAATTAGCCGAAATGGTAATGTCAATTGGCAGCCAAGAAGCTGCCATTTGACACTGTTGTACCATTTTCTGTGGGGTTCTGTTAAAGAAAAGTGTTATGCCGACAAACCAGAGAAATTGAGCATTCAAAGGCAAACCTTCATGATGCCATTACTCCCAAAAGTACATGAAAATTGCTACGATCGAGTGAGGTACTATGAGGCCAGCCGTGTCTGTCATATGTATAAAATATTATTCCAGTTCTAACCGGAACAATTGTACTTCACAACCACAAAAATATATTTAGGCAAAATTTCAAACCCTTTTTGTTTCATTGCATTTCTAAATTTAAACTTTTAAATGGCACACCCTTTACAATGGCCCTTCTTATAATCGAACTAATTATTGTCACTATGATACGATACAAGAAATCTCAAGTCGTGAATATAAGGGTTATTATGCGCCCTTCAGTTTACACGCTTAAACGGAAAGTATCACATGACCAGTGATTTAAATCGCCAAAACCGTTACAACACCCTTCTATGTAAACGAACTGCATTGAAAACCAAATGAATTCAATACATTATTCAGTGTCGATTGGTTTGCTAATGAGTATTAAATTGCAATTCCGATACAATTAAAATGTTTACGGAAAACAACAGCAACAAAACAAACAAAGAATTAATAAAAATTTAAGATATTTTAGCGAAAAAAAAAACAAAACTGAAAGTATTTTAATTAAAATTATTCATTAAAAGTGGCCATTTAATTAAATAAAAATGTATAAAATATTACAAATGATTTATAAATACTGAAACATTTCCATACAATTACTAATGTAATTATACAATATGATAAATACACATACACACAGACACTCACACACGTTTGTTAAACAATTACATTTACGTATTTAATTGTGTGTGTGTGTGTGTATATGTATTCATATGTATATATGTATATGTGTTTGTATGCATTAGTAATTAATGTAAAATGTTTAAATATTTCCTTGAACTCTATTTTCTGACCCCAATTACAATTGTTCAAAAGTTTAACAAATATACCCAAATATACACATCATAATAACCCAGTAACAGTATCATTTAACATGTTAAATACAAGCACAAACACATTTACTAAAGAACACATTAAATATCTAACTTAACTTGAATACATTTACTTGCACACATTCATAGTGTAAATTTCCTTTTGCACTCTCTTACTTACTATGCTCCACTAATGCTATGACACAAGCAAATAACCCTCTTACATAGTATTTCAAGCAAGATACACACTAAATGAGAGGAACATGGCTGAGTATAAATAAATAAATACTTGGACCACAGAGAGAGAGAGAAAGAGAGCAAGAGAACGCAAAAAAACAAACAATTGTTTTAACATGTGTCCGTCGTTAACATGTGTATGCAAGTGTTGGTATGTGTAAGAGAAAGAAATAAATGTTGTGTTTAAAATAACTGTTTTAATACAACTATATGTACATATGCATACATACATATGTACGTATAGAAATTCTTAACAACATATTTTACTTACCACATGCGCTTGGGCACACTCATCGATATAATGTGTTGTAATTATCACAGTCGTATTACCATTCTTGGTTATATCCACCAGATGATCCCATATGCTGCAATGAAACAAGACAAATCGTGTAAAATGAGTAAACCAAATAACAACAACAACAACAACAACAATACAACAGTAACAGTAACATCAAAAAAAAGAAAACATATCGTCGAAGATAATATATGTACTCGTACATGCATACATGGCAACATACAGCAAAGACTGTATAAATGGACAGAAGAACAACGCGAAACGAAAACGGAAAACGGAATTAAAAACAACTGTAATTAATATGAAAATATACTCATTCCTTTACTCATACATTGCCGACTTCTTAAGGGTCTTTTAATAAACAACAGACCGAATTGAATTGCTGTTAAAGAAGCAATCCAAAATGGCACAAGAGAACGATTTAAGTCGTGTGTTTAAAGAACTTTATTGAAAGAGACTGCAAAACAATGTGGTGGCTCATAAATATTCTTCAGCTCCTTAAAAAAAAAGGATTGGTTCCCATTGGTTCGTTAAAATTAATCAAAATCTTTTCATATGGAATACATTTTTACTACAGATTGTATTCAATTCTGTAAGCATCACTTCAATGTAGTATGTTTTCTTAGGTAACTTGTTTAATGCCTCAAGCATAGTTATGGTGCTCAATTCCATGTATCAATGATTTTGACAAGTTTCTTCAATTTTTAATAATGTTTTCCGCATGGCATTCACATCACTATTGTGCCATGGTAGGGTGACAAATCTATTCCATAAAATCGGTTGCGAATCAGAGATACAATCTTGCTTTGATCGCATCAATTTGGTGGTCTTTCACCATTACATATTTATGCTCTTACCGGACTTTTGTTGGAGTATCGAGTACAAAGTAAAGTAAGGTTTTTGCGATAATAAAATTACCAAGAGATGTGCTATAAGCGGATTGACTATGGGAATATATGAAAAACTTGTCTTGATTGCCACAAAAATTACAACGAAATTACTCAACATTGCTAAACGGAATAGAGCATCATTTGTTCGAATTACAAAAGCTCATAGTGTGCTTGAAGATATTAGTTCGTTGAAGCTGTTTTAATGACGATCAACAACATACATACATACATAATCGGTCATTATAATATTATATATAATATATATATTCAGTCAGGATTATGAACTAGCTTCTTACAACGCTTACATATGGTTTTATCTATAAATGGAGGGACCATTTAAAGTCCCTTCCGAACGACAGACCCTTTTTGAGAACTTTTCATGGACATTTTTTATTTACTCTCAGAGGTTTCGCCAGAAATCTGCTGAGAGGAAATCGCCGAAGAAATATTTTTTCTATATTTCGTTTAGTTGGAGATATCTGACCTTGCCTGACAGCATACATAGCTCCTCTCAATTCCTCCTCCATTTTAAGGGGACGTTAGCGAATTAATTGGTAATTCATTTCTTTTCTGTTGTATGATTCCGATAAAGAAACAATTTCTTTCATAAAGATACACATCAGAGATCAGCTATGAGTATTCAAAAAGATTAGTAGAATCGAATCATACTCATAATTTCTGATACTTATAAGCATTGATTCTCATTTTAATATTATACTCATACTACTCATATTCAAAGTTTGAAGTACTCATCATATTCATACTTAACAATATGCATGATGTTGTTGATTACGACTCTCCTTTACTCAACATATGCACGAAGCACAAATCCGCGTAAGAACACTACAGTACTTACTAGCAGGTTGTGTATTTGTTTTGCTTGCTGTCTTTGTCTTTTTATTTTTTTTTTTTAATGCAACAACAACTAAAACTATAAATTTTGATGAATGATTCGAGTCTAAATGAGTAGGCTTATGAATCAAACATATTTCGAATGGTATGAGTTTGATGTCAACGTTGTACGCATACTCATTGCAACCTGTACTTATAAATCAGCGTTGTGATGAGTATGAATGAATCCGAGTATTGAAATTTCAATTTTGTTGACTCACTTATATTCAAAATTTCATGGGTGCTTATGAGTAGTGAAAAAAACGATACGTTGCTGATCTCTGATACATATATCGCCTATCACTCACCATTTATCCGCTTTATTTTCATGAGTTATGGATGTGCTACTACAGTTTTTTACTAATTCCATGAGTTTATAATTTTTTTTTTAATATTGTTTTGAAAAGCATCTATAATTTTCATCTGTAAGACGAAATTGAAGTCGCCGTAGTCTAGCAGGTAAAGTGTAGACTTATTAGACATGAGATCGTGGTTCAGGAATTTGACTGCTTCTCAGCAGATTTCTGGCAAAAACTCTGAGAGTAAATAAAATTGGCAACGCATACCTTCTTTTTGATACAGATTAAAGGTAATAAATTCTTGTTTATCGAGAGGTTTCTTTCTATAAAGCGGCTGAAACTGTTTTAGAAATATTTTATTTCGAAATATTTTTTTTTTGATTATTTTTGTTTTCTCCTTTTTTAATCTGAAAGTAATGGCATGAGTTTAAATTTGTTGCTGGCCCCCTTCTCTCCCTCTCTTTTTGTTCTCTTTAAATGAAAATTTTCATTTTCAATTCCCTCCCTTCTGTTGCATTTATTTTAATCAACAGAAACAGCAGCAAAAGCGTGAAAAAAATTTTGTGTTTTTTAAACCAAACGGAAGTTTATAAAAACGCCTTCCATTTCCATTTACAATAAGAACAAAAACATAAAGCAACGGAAGTTTATAAATATTGCAAAGCATTTTTGTTCTTTTTTCGAACTGGTGTACATACATAGGCGTAAAAAACCAAAAATGGAAGGCGTTTGGAACAGAGCCACCTTTAATGGTTTCTATGACCATAAAGTAATACATACAACAGCAATACAACTAAACATGAAAGAAAATAAAATGGCAAAAATAATGCAACTCACCTTTGACGCAATACGGGATCGACACCAACTGTCGGCTCATCTAAAATTAACAATTCCGGTTCATGCAATAATGCCACCGCCAAACTCACGCGTCGCTGTTGGCCGCCACTTAAATTCTTAACGAATTTCGAGCCATTTGGTAAATTTAAAAGCTTCAATAAAAATTCCGTTCTATCCTCAATATCGCTGCGGGACAAGGCAGCAATTAAACCAAAGTAGATTAATGTTTCTCTCATTGTAAATTCACCATATAAAGCCACCTCCTGCAAAATGAAAAATCAAAATGAATTCAGATTCTTTTTTTTCTCTATGAATACAAAAGAAAAACATGACCGAAAACAAACCAAAAAATAAGAACAGAAAAATCAAATGGGAAACATACATAATAAAACAGAAAAACTACATCATAAAATTTAAATTTATTTTCTCTTCATTTTCATTTTCCTTTTCAATTTTTTGATTTTGCTTTTCTTTTCTTTTTCCTTTTGTTTTTTTTTAATATTTTCCTCTTTTTTTTTTGCTGGTCCTTCTCTTTTTACAAAGAAGGACCATAAATTATATTTAAAATGCAACTCCATTAGTGGCAAATGAATGGTAGGAAAACAAAGAACAAAAAAAAACGAGAAGGGAAAAATATAATAATAAAAACAACAACAATAACCACAAGGATTACATTTTTTTTTTTTTGATATGCGGGCGGGCGTATGTAATGCTTGAGTTCATCAGTGTATTCAAACGATCGTTACGTTAAAAATACTAATTTTATCTGTATTTATGGAATCTATAGAGACTTTAAAGAGGGTTTAATTTGTGAGACTTAAATTGGATTAACATTTTATGGAGTCTGTTAATAAACAGCTTTAATCATGTAATTCTTATAAAAAATAAACAAAGAAAACATGCCAGGATACTTTTGATATCCACGATGCCTATTAGCAACATTTAAATACTCCAGAGATGCTTAAACATTAAAACAGGACCTTTTAAGTACGTTTTTGAATTTTGAATTCAATTTTAAACACTTCACGAGTTGAAATACATATGTTGCCTATAGAACTTTAAAATTATTTCAGCTTTAAGTATTGTAGTATGGGAAGTAAAAATTTGACTGCAATTTCTCCTCGGTGCTGTTACAGTGACATCGGCTGAATGAAATTGCTTCCGAAGTATTCCATAAAACATTTCCTTTGTAATCGTTCGGCGCTTGGGAACCTAAGATGAAAAATTCTTTGTCAGCCAGTATTTATTGACAGAACGTGTCTAGCCGAAGGTGACTTGAATAAAATTCAAGTCTTCATAACACTCTTGGAATGGCTGAGAGATCCCAATCAGCAGTTGTAATTACTTTGACACGGAGTAAGTAATATTGGTGTTACTTCTATAGGACTTAAGTATTCTATGTCCGTTAAAACGCATACATTCTTAGTTGGTCGTTACAACCCTTCAGTCAGGATTACGACCTAGTTTCACACACCACTTATGATGTATGTATTAATTTTATCCATGAGTGGCAGGACCTACAGTTTAATGACGACTCCGAACGACAGATTTTTTGAGAAACTTTCCACAGCAATTTTATTTATTCTCAGAGTTTTTGCCGGCAATCTGCTAAGAGGATGTCGCCGAAGAAATATTTTTTCATATTTTCGTTTTGTTGGAGATCTCTAGCATGGGGTTTGAACTTAGGCGATATGTCTAATAAGCCAACACACTACTTCCTAGACCACGGCGTCTTCATGAGATGTCAACCAGCAGTAGCAATTACTTTGACACGGAATAGGTAATATTGGTGCTACAACAGATACTCTTAAGATTCAAGTATTCTATGACCATTAAAACGGCTGCCAATTAAAGCTAACCTAACCTAGTCGTATGAAGTCGCAGTAGTCTAATAGTGTGTTAGCTTATTAGACATGACGTCACGGTTCAAATCTCAGCTCAGATAAGTCGAACAAAACGATGTGTGAAAAAAGATTTTTTCGACCATGTCCTCTCAGCAGTTTTCTGGTAAAAAAAAAACCTCAGAATAAATAAAATTATGCCATGAAATGTTTCTCAAAAACCCGTTGTACAGAGTCGACTCTGAACTGTAGTTTCCTTTCCCCACTAAGAGATAATCTTAACAACACAACATGGGTGATGTGGGAAATTAGGTTGTAATCCTAGCTGACGGGTAGTAATTACCAATTAAGAAGAAGAGGAACTTAATCGTATTAAAAAAAACGGTTCGATCAAGTGATGTGTTAGAGTTTTGCTTACACTCTATTATCAGTCATTATAATTGGCCATTGGTCAGGATTACGGCCTAGCTTCGCACACACTCATGTTGTGTGCGTTAATTTTATACGTGAGTGGCGGGGCATACAGTTTAACGACAGATTTTTGAAAAACTTTTTAATGTCAAGTTTATTTACTCTTAGAGTTTTTGCCAGAAATCTGCTGAAGAAGTATTTTTTTCCTATTTCGTTTTGATGTCTGACCTGGGAAACTAACCCGGGCTTTACGTCTAATAAGCCAACACATTACCTACTGGAATACGGCGATTTCGAATAGAAAAACTTTTGAAATATTTCATTCTCAATCGATTAGCATTCGTGGTGTAGACCAGAGATCAGCAATGAGTATTCAAAAAGATGAGTAGAATCGAATCATACTCGTAATTTCTGATACTTTTACGCATTCATACTTATTTTAATATCATATGGAACCTCTACTCATGTTCAAAGTTTGAAGTACTCCTCATATTCATACTTAACAACACGTATGATATTGTTGATTTCGACTCTCCATAACTCAACACATATACACGTATCACGATATAAGTATGAATTGCTTACGAACACTAAAATACACTCAGCCACAAAATTATACATACGGTTAACAAATTTCTGAAATTTTTTAACCAATCCGTTTTCGTTGAAAATCTTTATAATTGTCTGACATCTTTTTTCGATTTGAAGAAGGTCTTTTGCATTGGTTCAGAAATTTGTGAAATTTGTTAATCGGATGTATAATTTTGTGGGCCTGTGCAGGGCCACAATTCAGTTCAATTTCAGAAATTTTTTATCCAATCGAGAAAACTATAAAGATTTTCAACGAAAACGGATTGGTTAAAAAATTTCAGAAATTTGTTAACCGTATGTATAATAACTGTGTAACTGTGTGTATTTGCTAGAAGGTTGTGTGTTAGCTCTGCTTGCTGCTCTGCCTTTTTTGCTTAGGTGTAGTTTTTCTTTTTTTGTAAATGCAACAACAACTAAGACTGTAAATTTTGATGAATGATTCGAAGAGTCACTCGCAACATTTATAAGTATCATAAGTATTTTTCTAAAGTTATTAATCTAAATGACTAGGCTTATGAATCAAACATTTCTCGAATGGTATGAGTTTGATGTCCACGTTGTACTCATAGTCATTGCAACCTGTATTTATAAATCAACGTTATAGTGAGTATGAATGAATGAATCCGAGTAGTTAATTTTCAATATTGTTGACTCACTTTTATTCAAAACTTCATGAGTACTTATGAGTAGCGTAAAAACGATTCATTGCTGATCTGTGGTGTGTACTAAAAAAAAATTAACTAGAAATTCTAATAATTAAATGCAGTGACATTGTTATTTATGTATGTATATGATCACTAACATTATTGTTGTATTTTATTGTTGAAAATTATTTAATTTATTTTCAATTTAGTTCAATTATTATTGACCACTAACATTAGCGTCAACGAATGAATGCCTATCATGTTACATTTATCAATATTTATAAGTACAACAATAATAACAATAACAACAATAGCAAAATAATAATATTAAATTAATAATGGCTTCAAAAACAGTTTGAATTTGAATGTCAAGCCTTGTAATTTATTTAAATAAAAAGGGTACTTATGGGTCGTATTAATCTCCACTATATGGCTGTAGTAGCGAAATTAATGTATTTTTAATTTCATTTAATTTAATTTCAAATTTTTTTTTTCGTATTTATTTATTCATTTCATTCATTGTGTTCATATTTAAATGCTTTAAAGGTGAATAATTAAATCGAATCGAATAAATATTTCATTGTTATGCGGTTTTGTTTGATGTCATTAAATATAATGTTGACAGTTTTGTTTGCAAAATCAAAAAAAGAAAAAAAAATTTAATGAAATAACTTAATGCCATAGGCGGAGTTAAGAACTCCACTAAAATGCACACATTTGTGGTCGTTCAGGCAATTTAATTATGTGGCCTTGCAGTCTACACAAAATGAAAATTGTTTTAAGACTTACCTGCGGCATGTAACCAATTCTAGGGCCTGGCACACCAGAACCCCTTGATCCGGGACGTCCACCCAATACCCAAATTTCGCCAGAATTTAAACGTCTACGGCCCACTATGCAGGATAACAATGTGGTTTTGCCACAGCCAGAGGCACCCAAAAGACCGTAACTGCAAAATATTGAAAGAATATAAAGAAAAGAGAAAAGAAAACAAAGAAAAAAGGATTTCATTAGTTGTTGTACGTTGGCAAACTAATCTGATTTAAGATACAAATAAAGAAATTGGAAAAATTATAGGAGATTAAATCAATTTCAATTAAATTTTCATTTAATACTCATGCATTATTTCATTTCATTTCATTTCATATCATATGTAAAATGCCAGACAATGATAAAAACAGATGGAGAGAAAGAGAGAGAGTGAGAGAGAGAGAGAGAGAAAGAAAGAGAAGCACAGAGAGAGATTAATTATTATTTGTGGTTGAACATTTATTATAATTTATAATTAAATTTTCAACAAAAATTTTATCACAATTCCAAGAACTTGAAGAAACCTAAAGTCTTCGTATTATTTTCAATTTGATTTCAAATTTATTTCGTAATATCTTCAGGTTATTTAATACAGCCACACAAGGATAAAAATAATATGAAATAAAATTGTATAAAATTTATTTAATTTCAATTTATAAACAAATAATTCAAGTAAATTAAAATAAGCAACAGGATAATACTTAGAAATACAGAGTGGAATACCAAGGCAGCCAGGCATACATATTAAATTCTATTCTATTCCATATATTATACGTGTAAGATAAACAGTTTTCAATGGAAATAAGGAAAGAGCTTAAATAAAATGCTATGATTCAGGGATTTGTTAGGATTATGGCCCACCTGCTCACAGCATAGTTAAAAATGGGCTTCAAATGCTCATCTACAATACAGATTTCTAAAAATTTGCAAGAAATTTGTTTTAGATTACAACCTTTCAGTCACAGCCTAGCTTCTCACATAACTTATGTTATTATGCGTGTTAATTTTATCCCATAAGTGGCTGGATATACAATTTAAAGTCGACTCCGAATGACAGTTTTTTTAGAGGAATTTTTCATGACAATTTTATATTTACTTTCAGAGTTTTTACCAGAAATCTGCTGAGAGGAAGTAACCGAACAAATATTTTTGTTTTTAATATTTCGATTCGTTTGAGATCTTTGGCGTGGGGTTTGAACCGTGGCCTTACGCCTAGTAAGCCAATACACTCCCTCATAAGGTGCATAACGCTTATGTTAGCTTAAGTGTTGTACATAATTGTCACGAATTCTTACAGGAAACCTTTCATAAGTGGGTATCAAAGCCACGATCCGGGCAATCGTAGTTTAGCACCCTATCGTCTAGACTATCGTGGGGCCCCAGAGAAACTGCACACAAAGTCAATGATAAAACGCTCTAAAAGCTGCAGCTCTTTAAAAGCTAATCAAAATATCCACCTATAATCATGAAGTTGCCAGTATAGAACAAGCTGATGATGTTCAAACCAGCTTCAAACACGGCTAAGGATTGTTGAGTAACATCCTAAACGATTCCGTTAGTGTACAACACTAACATTATTATGAACTGCTGACAATGATGATCGTTACTTCCCTTATGTTTGAATGAACATGGCACCAGAAATTCGTAGCACGATAAAGTCCTCAGCACTAAATGGGCTGAAATATACCCAATTTTTTTAAACTTTCTTTCATGCTGTCTCACCACGGCAGTGTTTTTCAAGCAGAGAACAAAGCAATTTTGAAAGCCGCGCAATGCTTGCTAAGTGGCGGGATATTCCCTGAAAAATCTCTTGATTTACTCGGACAGCCAAACTGGGATTAAGTCCCTAGAGAACGCACTCTCAATGTCCATCCTTATCCACAAATGTCGTGGATTTTTCAGAGAAATTTCCTATCGTTCAAAGGAAACTCTCATATGGCTTCCGGGCCTCAGTGATATCGTTGAAAATCGCATTGCTGATGAGCTGGCAAGGGCCGGTAGGGAGCTCACAATAGTCCACTGGTTTTTTGTAGTCGCCGTAGTCTAGTAAGTAGTGTGTTGGCTTATTAGACGTGAGGCCACGATTCAAACCCCAGGTCAGACATCTTCAACAAAACGAATTTGAATATTTCTTCGGCGACTTCCTCTCAACAGATTTCTGGCAAAAACACGGAGAGTAAATATAAAATTGCCATGAAAAAGTTTCTCAAAAATCTGTCATTCAGAGTCGACTGTAAACTGTAGCTTGCGTCACTCATGTATAAAATTAACACACACAATATAAGTGGTGTGGGAAGCTAGGTCGTAATCCTGACCTGACTATAAGTTTGTAATGACCTATTATCTATCTATGTATGTATGTATGTCCACTCATTTTACGAGGAGGCTCAACCTCATTGCAGGCAATATTGCTAGATTCTGCTGGACTTGTATGGACAGAAAGAGGACCATGATCGTCAATCGCATAATGACAATTCTTACGGCTAGCATGTGAAAGGACCTGTTATACCGAAGAATGACTTCTGCAGGAGCTTTAGCTTTGAGGAGGAGGAAGAGTTTGGCTTTCTCGTCATGTGCCAGTGCCCTGCTATTGTCATACAAAGACAGAGGTTCGCGCATCTTTGATCGAGCTTTCTAGTATAAGGATTGCTGCAATAGCAAGATTTATTTTGAAGTCGGGATGGTTTCCTTTAGGGAATGTTTGACCTGCGAGTAGAATTGATTGTGGTGCCTGAATGCTGGCCTAAATGGGAACTATTCTTCTTCCTTCGGGGATTGAAAAAATGTTTTTACTTCGCATTGCATAATAGAGACAACGATGTTGAAACCTGAATTTAAAACACTTCAAGCATTGCAGAGAATCCTTTCAAAACTTTCATTTTCAATTCATATTCAAACTAGAATATCTTTTAGGTGTGTGTGTGTGTCGGAATGAATGGATTTCATATGTATGTGTGTACGTGTACTTATGCCACAATATGTAACGAAATATTTAACAATTTCTCTCGTATATCATTTTTTTATTTCGAGAATATTTTGTTGTTTCGTTTTGCAAATGAACACCTACACTAGGGCCTTAAATGGCGCCATAAGAAACAATTCCTTCTTCATTTAGATTTCCCTACATGGTAAAGAGAAATTTTGCAATTCGAAACGAAAACTCACCGTGAGAGAGATGTTTGAAGATAATAAAACTGTTAACAGAGTTTAAAAGTCTCGCAAGTTTTCGAAATGGTGTCTGTTCCGAAATGGTGTTTTATGTGTCATATTTGCAAGGGACGTTGTTGCTGTTGCAACATTTTTCAAATATTTATGCACTTGTTGTTATAGTTGTTGTTGTTGTTTATTCCATAGTATTTCATATGCGTTATTGTTGAATATTTTCTCGTTAAGGAAAGCTTGAAACATTGTTGCTTTACTTGCCTGTTTTTTGGTGCCGTTGTTGTTGTTGATGTTACTGTTGCCATTCGTTTTGTTGTTGTTGTTGTAAAGGCGGTTATTGTTAAGGGTAAATAACGATTGTTTTAATAATTTTTTCTGTTTTTATTGTTGTTTAGTTTTGCTTAGTTTAGCCTCAAAACCAAGCCACAGTGCCATAGTGCCACGGGATGCTATGGCTCACACATAAGCTTGATACTCTTACCAACAGTAAAAACAGAATAAAAACAACAACAACAACAGTATCAGCAATAACCAAAAAAAAAAAACGACAAAAAACCAAGAGTGGAATATGAAAACAAAGTTGGTTTATATTTCGGTTTTTTTTATAGTTTTTCAATTTTGTTTTTCTGTTTTTGGTTTTTTGGTATTTCGTATACGAAATATTAAAGCAAAAAAACTCAATTAGACTCGAGTTCAGGGTCTTTAAGGCAGGGCCTTAAATAGAAAATATTGTCATAACTTGGCATCATATTGAATGTTAAACAGTATTGTGTCAATAGCAATTAGTATTGTGTTGCCACAAAGTTGCAATATCGTATGCTACTCGTGTTGTAACAGAATACAAAAATCTGTTGGCAAGTTTAAAAACTGTATTGGTATAGAAAAACTCTGTATTTGAATTAAAATGTCATCAGTATGTACGTCTAACTCTTTAAAAACCTAATTGTTGAAAGCTATTTACTGACTTATACTTTGGAATTTTATTTTCATAAAACGGAAAACGTTTAATTAAATCACAATTTATTTTATAATGTCTATGAATATGAAAACTATGAAAACACAAACATATGTACATACATAATTGGTTATTACAACCCTTCAGTCAGGATTACGACCTACCTTGTCACATCACTTATCTTATGTGTGTTAATTTTTATACATGAGTGGCGGCTGACCTACAGTTTAAAGTCGATTCCGAACGACAAATTCTTGAGAAACTTTTTCATGGCAATTTTATTTACTCTCAGAGTTTTTGCGAGAAATCTGCTGAGTAATATTTTTTCAAATTTCGTTTTGATGTCTGACCGTAGCCCTACGTCTACTAAGCCAACATACTACCTACCGGACTTGAATTATGAAAACATTACCGACAAATTAAGTGTTGAGCAAATATTCCACCAAAGTTTTATTATCAGTTCTTCCTTGTCACTTCCCAAACAAAACTGTGTATTCCATATACACGCAATAAAGATGGAAATTTTTATAAGATGGAAATTATTTCATAAGATGGAAATGTTGTTTGTCCTGAACTAATACTTTCACAAGCTGTTTAATTTCTGACATATTCAATGAATTACTTTACGATTTTATGCTGCTGGTTATATTGGCCGGGGCATCTATCGGTTTTAAACATGAACCATCGATTGTTTCGAATCTGGCAATACCTATGGCATTCAATTCCGTCACAAAATTCAGTAAACTTTTTCCACTGAACGTAACGAATCGATTTACGCTTATGGAACGTTGGGATTTATTGGGCCAATGAGAAACTGCACGATGATGTCGATTTTGGCAAAAAAATCAAGTTTTCGAATGAAACTCACTTTCATCTTCATAGGTACGTTAATAATCAAAATTGCCGTATTTGAGGCTCAGAAAACCCACAAGTGGTTTTACAAAAGCCAATGCACCCATGTCGAGTGACTGTTTTGTGCGGCTTAGCCCATATTTCTTTGAAAATGTGGACAGCACAACCATTGCAGTTAATGGAGACACCTATCGCACCGTGATAACCGGTTTTTTTGTTCCCGGTCTTTATGGTATTGATGTGAACGATGATGTTTGATGGCCATTTAATTAGCCGAAATAGTGATGGCAATTGGCCGCCAAGAAGCTACGATTTGTATAGTTGGACTATTTTCTGTGGGGCGCTGCTAAAGAAAAGTGTTATGCCGACAAATCAAAAACAAATGAGCCATTACCGAGATACGACGTTGTACACTAGAAAAAGCGCACAAAAATTGGTCCGATCGAATGAGGCACTGTGAGGCCGTATAAAATGAAATCATATTCCATTTCTAACCGGTGGCATTTCTAATTATGACATTATTACAGATCTCGGCATAACCGATCTATCGGCATGAATAGACGCACGGCAAATACATAATATATGCAGCGGCTGTCTTGGACGAAAAAAAGGAATTTGACACATTTTGTGTTCTGTTTAATTCTGAAGGCACATAAATTTGGATGTATTTGGAAGATTAGTTCATTCGATCACTTTAGAACAGAGGTCAGCAATGAATGGTTTTTTCGCTACTCATATGCACTCATGAAATTTTGAATATAAGTGAGTCAACAATATTAAAACATTTAAATGCTCTGATTCATTCATATTCCCCACTATAACGTTGATTTATAAGTACAGGTTGCAATGAGAATGAGTACAATGTTGACATCAGACTCATACCATTCGAAATATGTTTGATTCATAAGCCTACTCATATAGATTCATAACTTTAGAAAAATACTTAAAAAATACTCATAAATGATTCGAATCTCTTCGAATCCTTCATCAAAATAACTTAAAAAAATAAAAAAAGAAGAAGACATATAAGCAAAAAAGACAGAGCAGCAAGCAGAGCAAACACAAAATCTTCTACTGAGTATTTTAGTGTCCGTACATGAATTATACTTATTTTGTGCTTCGTGTATATGTTGAGTTATGGAGAATCGAAATCAATAACATCATACGTGTTGTTAAGTATGAATATGATGAGTACTTGAAACTTTGAATATGAGTAGATGTTCCACAATATTAAAAGAAGTACGAATGCATATAAGTATCAGAAATTATGAGTATGCTTTGATTCTACTCATCTTTTTGATGATATCTGCTTTAAAAGTACAGGCTTATTGCATATAATCATGCAAAATTAGTGAACATAGGAGTCATATGGCAGGCTAACCATAGGTTGTACACTATAATGCCTGGCTTAAGAGGGCATATCCATACTGTTCTCATAGAAAATCATATTTTTAAGGGTTGATTATCAACTAAACTAAGTCATTTCTCCTAAAAATTAAAATTAATAACACGGAAGCTGGTGTTTATTAGTTTGAGGGGCGCCACCGGTAATATGCTTAACACTTTCACGCCGGCGCTTTATTTCATGCCTACTGGCGGGTGCGCTTAGATCTTTTCGTTCCATCGTAACATAGGTTAGGTTAGGTTAGCGTGGTAGCTTTAATTTACCAAAATTACGTGACGTAACTCTCAAAATTTTGTTTTCGGCAGTCGAAGTGTTAAAAATCTAAATATTACGTGTCGTCTAGTAGCATGATCAATTGAGTACCACCGTTGCCCAATGAGACAGTCTAGTTCTGACCACCGGTGGTACTCGCCAGCGTGAACGTGTTAAACTTCTATGCGTGTTAATCTTCCTTTATGTCGCTTTGAAGAGTTTAAAAAACCTGTCTCTATTGATTTCTGTCGGACAACAAGTTTCTGTAACTAATACCATGCCCGAAGTCGCCGTGGTCTAGTAGGTAGTGTGTTGGCTTATTAAACGTAAAGCTAGGGTTCAAACCCCAGGCCAGACATCGCAACAAAATAAAAAAGTATTTTTTCTGCGTCTACCTCTCAGCAGATTTCTGGCAAAAACTCGGAGAGTAAATAAAATTGCCATGAAAAGTTTCTCAAAAAATCTGTCGTTCGGAGTCGACTTTAAACCATAGATCCCGCCACTCATGTATAAAAATTAACGCATACAACATAAGTGGTGTGAGAAACTAGGTCGTAATCCTGATTGAAGGGTTGCAATGACCAATAATGTATGTAATGCCATGCTTAAATACAATGGCATACCGATTGTCTTAGTTATTCCCAAATAGGTTTTCAAAACTCCCAGACTTTAAATAATTATTGGTCCTTCGATATCAAAATGAAATCTTTTTTGTTGTTATTTTCCTATTTTTGTGTTCCCCGTTAATTAATGCTCTTGTTTACCTACTTAATTTCTCCTTTGATGGCTTATTTTACGGCCAGTTCTTAATAGCCTTACCTACAGACCAGTTACAAGCTTGTATGGCCTTTTGTAAGTACATTTTCCATTTGAATGAGGCGAGTGAGTCTTTTAGTATTAAAAAGGTTTTGAAAATTCTTTTCTGCATATTTTTGTTTGCTGTTGCTGTTGTTGCTTTTGGGTTTTTCTCTTTATTTTTTGCATGAGGAGTTTTTTCGTTTGTTTGTTTGAAACAACTTTGAGTTGTTGTTGGCTTTTATAAAGTGAAATACTTGGGATTTGTACTCCATAAAAACAAGCATCGCGTATGTGTATGCATGTGAGTACGAGTATGTAAGTATTGTTTTTGTAGCACAGAGTTCCCACAAGTCCACATAGAAATATTTTGCATCAAATAGATTTATGAACCGTACCCAGACAGACAGTGGCAACAAAGTTATGTGAGGTATTTCATAACGGAATGCAGCAGAGGAATTGTCGTATGTTTGAGATTTCATTGTGCAACATTTCTACAGCGTTTGTTTAGAAAAGTAAATAAAAAAAGAGGTAGGAAACCTAATATTTTAGGTAACTATGCCAACAATTTCACCATTTGATGTCCCCCAAAAAGAAACAAAAACACAAAAAACATGAAAATGAAACAGAAAACAATTTTCTGTCAATGATAAAAAGGAAAATCATTGGAATACCAAGAGTACAACCACCTGGTTGTTTAAATTTCTTTTAGCTGAGGGAATTATAATCAAAATTCGACCACAAATTTTGTTTACAGAAATGATGTTGCAAGGGAACGATGCGCTGTTGCTGCCATAAATGCTTAAAGAGGTCTTCCTTTTTGTCTTTTTGTATAATAATGAGTAAAAAAGTTCTTCTGGAGAGTGTACATAAAAGAAAGAGAAAATTAAAAAGTATGTTTCGTTTGCCTTTCTGGCTTTCATAACGTTTTTGGTTTGATTTCAAAATGAATTTTTGCTGTATGTGGTGCTGTTCAGCTTGTTTCTTACCTCAAATGTGCGTTTTGCTATTTTAATTAACTTTTGTGGCCATTCTTTTACTCTCTCCTTTACCGAAAAATAAAACAAAACCAGGCTTTGAGTTTCTTTATAAAAAAAAAAAAAAAAAAAAAAAAAAAAATACGGAAGGCTAAATGGAAGGAAAAATGTTCACATAGAATACTTTTAATTGCATGTGTATGCCTGCATGTGTCTAGGTATACAAATTTACTTCGAACAGAGAGAGAGAGAGAGAGCAAATGAGAGAGTATTTCTTGTTTTCAAAACAATATTTCATTCGCTACACATTCGTTCCTTCACTACACAATTCTATTGCCAAGTATTTGCCTTGAAATATCCTTTTTCGAATATCCTTGTTTATGTGTATGTGTATATGTTTTCATTTTACTGTACGGAAATGATTTTATTTCTATGTATGATTTTGCCTGTTTGTTTGTGTATGTGTGTGTGTGTGTGTAATTGTGGTTTATTTAAACAAATTTTTGCTGTTAACTTGTGGCATTTCATTTGTTAAACTTGTGATACTTTTTGGCAAAGCATTATGGTTTGTTGATTTATTTTTTTATTTTGTTTTTTGCTTTCATTTCTTCTTTAAAGGAATTAAAACCAACAAAAAAAAAACAGAAAAACAAAAAAAAAGAAATAATAAAACAGAAAAGCATTAGTAGATGAAAAATTAAATAAAAAATGTTGAATGCAAAATTAAAACAACGATAAATCTCTTCTAAGCAGAGGATTTGCTTTTTTATCTCATTAACAATACAATTCTTGGATGTATTTTGCAATACAAAACCAATAAAAAAGAAAAACTGTTAAGCTCTTAAGAGGATTTCTTCCTCTAAAAACAAGTCTTCAAACTAAAACATTTATTTTTTCAATTGGCAAGAAACTTAAGCAGTAATTTGCTTTGTTCTCTCAATTAAATATCTAACTGACGTGTAAGGCTTGATGCTTATGAAAAGCAAAAGTGGAACTTGAACCTAACAACATCAAACTAAACTATAAAAGAACCACATCCTATATATATAATGATAGAGGGATCTTACAAATCATCAGATCAGAACAGCACCGTTCACTACCTAAACTGTTTAGAGCATAGTCGATGTAGCCCAGCATGTAGCATGTTGGCTTACTAAACGTGAGGCCATGTTTCAAACCCCAGGTCAGATATCTCCAAACAAAACGAAATAAAAAAAATATTTCTTCGGCTACTTCATCTCAGCAGATTTCTGGCAAAAACTCGCAGAGTAAATAAAATTGCCATGAAAAGTTTCTTAAAAATCTGTCGTTCGGAGTAGACTTTAAACTGTCATGTATAAAATATAGGTCGAAATCCTGACTGAAGGGTTGTAATAACCAATTATGTATATGTATATGTAGGTACGTCTAGACCATGGACACACAAAGGCATCTTGTAAGCATCGTTTGGTATTTGCTAAATTTATAAGTGCCATCTTTGGAAAAATTTTGTTTTGTAATTGAAGAGGTTCATATGCTGACACAATAAACAGTAACAATGTCCCAACACAAAAATTATTGTCGACTTAAAGTGAGACGTCTGGCTACAATTTTAGTCATCTTGAAGCCACCTTGAACAGGTTTTGTTGATATGAAAATCAATATTAACCGTTTGACTGCTAAGCGATTCTGGTGAGAACGTTCGAAAACTGCTCGAAAACTACAATTAATTATTATAATAAAAAAATCTACAAAATTCTAATAACCTAAGTATAAAGAGAAGACCCTATATCTCGTCTTTTAATTTTATTTTTGCTTTTTGACTAAATTTTTCGCAGCGCAAACGCGATTTTCGTAACAAATGAACGCAGCGCTTTTGCGCCGCGTAGCGGTCAAACGGTTAAAATGGGATTGAATTATTCCCTAATGTTGATATCCGAGACACATTTGACGTCAGGCTATACATTATGTAATTGCAGGTAAACATAATGTTCAGGTTTTCCAATCGAGTCAAGACTAAGCATTATCCGGGTAAAGATTAACATCTACTTTGAAATCATAAATTTGTAATATCGTCAGTTTATTCGCATTTTAAATATTCGATTATTACTTACTTAATTGGTCGTTACAACCCAGAATTACAACCTCAATTCTCACAAGACTTATGTTGTGTATGTTAATTTTTATACATAAGTGGTGGACCCTACAGTTTTAAAGTCGGCTCCGAATGATAAAGTTTTTAGAGAAACATTTTTTCAGAGTTTTTGCCAAAAGACGACTGAGGGGAAGTCGCCGAAATATAATATTTTTTCCTATTCCGTCTAGTTTGAGATGTTTGAGCCATGGGGTTGAATCTCAGTCTAGCGCCTAAGTAGTCGACACACTACCTACTAGACTACAGCGACTTTTAGATTATAAAGAACCAGTATAGACCAGTAGTTTCTATAAATCTCAAAAAGTTCAAATGCTGGCAACTGGCGACGACAATGTCAAATCTAACTTCTGGGAATCTCAACCCTAGACAACGCGTGTTTTTTCTTGTTTTATATTTACTATGGATGTGGACGTTATGTCGCCTGAACAACCAACTTATTGGCCCTCGTATAGACATATAATTCCCGATATTATAAACATGAGTGTGCCGAAAAATATGTGCAGTAACTGATTTAAAGTTGATATTTCTTTGGATTTGCCTGCGAACCATACAAGTATTACAATTTCAAATCCTTATGCTTTTAAAGTCGCCATAGCCTAGTTGGTAGAGTGTTCCCTTTTTAGGCGTGAGGCCTTGGTTCAAACCCTAGTATAAAGAAAATATTTCAACTGCGACTTCCTCTCCGCAGATTTCTGGCAAATACTCGCAGGCTAAATAAAATTACCATGAAAAACTTTCTCAAGAAACTGCCATTCGGAATCGATTTTAAACTGTAGGTATTGCCATTCATGTATAAAATTAACACACACAACATAAGGTAGTGTGAGAAGTTAGGTCGTAATCTTGACTGAAGGGTTGTAGTGACCAATTATGTATGTATATATGTATGTATATTGGCTACAATTGCTAACAGGCTAGAATTAATGCCAGAATCATAGGAATAGGAAGTGTGCTGGTTTTATAGGCGTGAGACTCCGATTGAAACAACAGGTCAGCGTATCCAACAAAACGAAATACGAAAAAAATACTTCTTCAGCGACTTCCTTTCAGTAGATTTCTGGCAAAAAATCTAAAAGGAAATAAAAAATTGCCATGAAAGTTTCTTAAAAATCTATCGTTCGGAATCGATTTTAAACCGTACATCCTGCCACTCCTGGATAAAATTAACACACCTAACATAAATGGTGTGAGAAACTAGGACATAATCCTGACTGAAGGCTTGTAATAGCCTATAATGTATGTACATATGTGTGTATAATTTTACAGCATGACTGTCCCAAACTAAAAGCATAAGTAAACAGATCATATTGTCTGTTTTCAATTTCTAACCTGAAATCCTAAATCGACTATTACAGTTAGAATCTGAATCATGTGTCTACAAATTTAAAGTTTTTAAGTTTGCATGTTTTATTCAAACCCTGTGTGTTGTTAGTTTTCAAAATTAAATTTATCAGTTTACTTAATGAAAATTGCCAGAATTGCCGAAAAAACAAAAGTGAAAAAAGGCAAATCCATTCATTTCATTTATATTTCATAAGACCTGGGACAAATGCATGCAGATTAATGCAATGCCTGGCTTATGCTATAAAAAAGAAAAGAAAAAGAAAGAAAGCAAATGTTTCAATAAAACATAAGCAGTTTTTCTTATTTTTTTGTTTTTATACAATTTCCACTGTGCAATACAACAGCAATTAATTATTTAAAATCCTTAATGGTGCTGTACAACTTTTCTTTTGTTTTTTTTTTGTTTTTTTTGTTATTGTGTGTGTGTGTTGTTGTGTTTTTTGTAAATGAATTTATATTAAATATTATTATTTATGTTTTGTTGTTGTTGTCATTCTTAATATTCATAATTATTCATAATGTCATCAAATGCAAATTGGAAAAGAGCTAGAAAATCCTTAGACACTCAGGCAGGCAGGTGCTGCAGTTTCTAGTTGTCCTTCATGGCAACTTATTTTCAAGTGAACAACAATAATAAAGAGTTTTTACAACATTGTTGCTGTTGTTGTTGTCGTTGCTGTTGTTTTTAGTAATTCTTAGTTTAAAAAAGTTTTAATTTTTTTTTTTTTTTTTTTGCTTGTCTATTCTACTCCTACTATTGCATTCAGGCTAGTCGGTCTGTATTTTTTTTTGTGGGAATAAATTTTTTTGGGAAAAGTTTTCACAAAATCTTACAACAGTTTTACAAGCCATTGTTGTTCGTTTTTTTTTTTCTGGTACAATAACAACAACTGATTAAACAAAATATTCAACTATTTTGCACGTACTTTAGTTTAACAATGTCTAAAGTTTGTATTTTTTTTTGCCATTTTCCCATTAACAAGGGAATAAAATGTTTAAAGAATACATTTGAATAATTCCCAAGAAGCACTTAATTAGGGAGCTTCTACTAAAGTGGCATAAGTTTTATAAAGAATATGAATTTATTAAAATTCTGTACCTGATGGTTTTAAAATTTGAATTCTTGTTTGCTAAGCTGCACGATAAAATCGCAACTTTTTTTTTCTTTTAAGTCCAGATTAAGATCTCAAGTTTAACTTATAATTCCCATATAATTTCTATGCTTACCAGATTAAATTCTTTATTTTTTTGGTTTCTATTTTGAAATAAAATTTTTACAATAAAGTTTTAATACGGCAAACAAAAACCAACCCCCACCAAAAAAAAATAAAGAAAAAATTCGTTTTTAAAACTAAACTTTGTTTTATTTTTTATAAATAAAACCAAACAAAGCTACAAAATTATAAAAAAAAAAATAGAAGACAAGAAAAGGAAGGAAGTCAAGAGCAGACTACCTAAGAACCACCAGCCACAATGAAATAAAGCTGTTGCAGTCTAAGCTTCGTTACTTCTTTTAATTTTCTTCTTAGCTTTTCTTTTTTTCTCTCTTTGTTTGCATATTTTGTATTCTTATTAAAACAAAAGAAACTAAAACTATTCGAAAGAGAGATAAAGAGAGAGAGAGAGAAGTGTTGTATTAACAGGGTAAAGAAATTAAATGAAAACGAAAAGGAAGGTAAAGGAAAGCAACACTGAAGGCAAAGAACAGAATCCATAATTAAAAATGCGATGTTTTTTGCTGAACTACAACAACAACAACATGAGTCAGCAATTACATTGAAAACAAAAAAAAAAACTCCTCTACTGAACACCATCATGTTGTTCATGTTGAAAAACGAGTGAGAGCAGCAAGAGAAGTAAAGAAGCAGCACAAAAAACAAAATAACTTAAAGCCGTAGGACATCTAGATTTCCTGGTCATACACGTTCCGTTACACTTCTATTGAGAAAATCGTGACACACTATGATGGAGAGAGCCCAGCATACAATTCATATTTATTTGTTATTCCAGCAACGAAATGAAATTGCGGCAGTAATTACGTTGCAATAACTTCCTGTTGTAAGCTGTGTAAACGCAAACAGAAACATGCACATTTGTTATATCCACACTACTACGTTAGTTTTGTTACTTTCAATACAATGGCCAACTGATTGGTAGTGAATTTCCACTAATTAACGCTTCCAATTGAATATATTGGCTTACACGCCCACCTACTGAGTGCTTTCATACTCAGCATCACGGTTTTCTCATTCATTGATTTATTTTTCCACCCTTCCCCCTTTACTTTCTTTTTCAATGACCTCTCTCAGGTCTTTCTTCATCTGTTTTTGTTCACCTTAATCCCTTTGCCTTTTTCTTGCAGAAAACAAAAAACAAAAAAAGAAGGAAATTCAATAAGAAAATTAAAAATAACATTGTAAGTCCTTTTTCTAGATACCCTCACTTACTTTTTACTTGTGTTGGTGGTGGTAGTGATTGAAATGCAAACATACTTGCATACATACATATGTACGTGTGAGATTGTATGTGTATTTTGTCTTTGCAACACAATAATAGAAAATGAAGTTAATTGAACTGTTTTGCTTGATTGCTTAATTTGAATGGAATTTAATAAGAAAGAAAGAAAGAAAAAAAGCCAAATTCAAAGAGAAATACGGAGAGAGATAATTAGGTAATCACTCTCTCTCTTCTATCTCTCTATCGTAATGAATTATTTGAATTGTTTATAATGAGTGGTGGTGGGTGGTCAAAACAAATAAAATGAAAATTAAAATTTTTATTCTCAAATAGTAATTGTAGTTGATGTTCAAGTAGTTTTTTTTTCTCTCTTTTTTTTTAAAATTAAATCAAGAAATAATATCATTAAGGTAAGGTTTGCAATTGTTTTTAGCAACAAAGCTTTAGAAACTTACAATCTTAATTATACTAAAAATTGTTGTAGAAATTTGAGTTCAAAATTTGCATTATTTGCTCTTTGAAGCGAGGGTTGGAATTTAAAAACCAAAGACGCAAACCCTTACTTTTAGCAGAGCCACTTCTTGCCTCTAACAATGTAAACTTTGCTATTCACAGAGCACTGTTAACTGTTTAACAGTAGCAATAAGTAGATTAGTCTTCTACTTTGCAATTATTGCAGACTACAGTAATCCCTCGATTTACGTCGCAGTTGGTTCTAAAAGAAGGCGACGTAAACCGAATTTCATATTGCTCATACGACAAAATAGTATGTTTTTAACAAGGAACTTAAAAAAGTTCCAGTAATCCCTCGATTTACGTCGCAGTTGGTTCCAAAAAAATTCGAATGACGACGCAAATTGAAGTAAGAGGGAACAAAAAATTTGACGACGTAAATCGAAGGATTACTGTATAGACTTAAAATTTAATTCTCATTATGATCATTGAAAAGAGCACCCTATGGACTACCATTTGCATACAGTCTGTATAGTGTACTATTTCTAATATGTTCCTAAATAGCCACTGATTTTCTAGAGAATTTTCAAGCAAAAAATTTAGATTTTCAAAGCCAGTTTTCTCAATACCATATCACTATATACGTGTGACTATGTCACTGATTATATTAAGAGGCCTTAGAACCTTCCTTTGAATATAGTATGGTACTTAGAGACCTTGAGTATTTCCCAAAATTAGCTCCTAAACAAGTGGGCTTGTTCAGACGGAAAATTTCGTTCTGTTAAGAGGAAATTTTGCTCTGTTAATGCCAAATGTGGCGTTGCTAAAATCTATGGATTGCGACTTGGATTTTCAAATTCGAATTTATCTTCACAGACATGGTTTTAAAACGTAAAATCCAACCGACTTCCCATATAACCATAGAAATGGTTCCACCAGAAGATTTAAAAATACTTGATACTTCCTTTATCAAGAAATTGTCATACTGAGGCATTGTAATGTGCTGTAATATTATATGTATGGAGTGGTAGAAGACAAATTCATACCATGCGATAGGATTTAAAATATGGCCGTTTCGGTCTCGGCTGCTTAAGTCATATAGGCGCTACTGCGTTTGTTTAATAAGAAGTGTTAAACATGCAAATAGAAATACTGTCATCAAATAAATTTCATTTATAATTAAAAATTATGAATTCCACAAAAATTATGACATCCATACATAACATACATTTAAATGGTCATTACAACCCTTCAGTCAGGATTACGACCTAGTTTCTCACACCACTTATGTTGTGTGTGTGTTAATTTTATACATGAGTGGCGGGACCTACAGTTTAAAGTCGACTCCGAATGACAGATTATTTTGAGAAACTTTTCATGGCAATTTTATTTACCCTCAGAGTTTTTGCCAGAAATCTGCTGAGAGGAAGTTGCCGAAGAAATATTTTTGTATTTTGTTCTGATGTCTGCCGAATCCTAGCTTTTCGTCTAATAAGCCAACACACTACCTACTAGACCACGGCGACTTCAATTATGACATCCAAAGCATTCAAAACAAACACGGTCAAGTATTTTATCACTGAAGTTTCTAAAAGTACTCCATTGCAAGTAAATTCTCTTTCTAATCCCTGAAATTTCATTACTGTTTTGATTCTGAAAACCATACAAGGGATTATTACTGAGAGGACCCCAAACCATACGACTACAAACTACTGAAATGCCCGGGGTATACAGCATTTCTTCGCTTTTGCACTTAGCGGATAATTTTTTTTTTTTTCAGAACAACGTCTTTGTCTTACTACCCACTTCCTAAGTACTCGTATATGTAAACTTGCTCTACGTCACGATCATGTAGATATTGGAAATTAGTTTCAATCTCCGATCTTAGATTAAGTCTGATTTGTTTTTGCGTTCTTCTATTCGAAGATAAACTCAAGTTTCATAAAGGATGTACTGTTATATTCATGATTAGGCCACCAGATGTGGATCATAACACCCGCAGTAAATCAGCAGTTACTTTGCTTTCTTGAAATAAACTACACTACAACCCTTTAGTCAGGATTACGACCTAGTTTCTCACACCACTTATGTTGTGTGTTGTAATTTTTATACATGAGTGGTGGGACCTAGAGTTTTAAGTTGACTCTGAACGACAGATTTTTCAAGAAACTTTGCATGACAATTTTTACTTACGTTCAGAGTTTTTGCCAGAAATCTGCTGAGAGGAAGTTGCCGAATAAATATTTTTTTTCCGCCAGGAAAGACGGGTAGTAAGCGACAAATTTTATCTTCGAAATATTGTGTCGTTTTTTTTTCTTTTTTCAATAGCCCATGTAAACCTGCGGCACTTTTTTTTCGAGCATTGCCTTGTAATTCTCTTTGTAAATCGATTAGAGGACGTCGGAAATGCACACGATTATTATGTGCTCCATTAAGTAAGGGAAATAAGCAGAAGGGATAATATTTCATACACTAAAGTAGTCGTCGTAGTCTAGTATTTAGAGCGTTGATTAATTAGATGGACGTGAGTCCCCGATTCAAACGCCAGATCCAACATCTCGAACCAAACGAAATATGAAAAATATTTCTTTGCGACTTTCTGGCAAATTTCCGGTATATTCCTGACAAAAACCGTGAGAGTTAATCAAAATTGCCATGAAAAGTTTCTCAAAAATTTGTCGTTCAAAGTCGACTTTAAATAGTAGGGCGCGCCACGTAGGGATAAAATTAACACACACAACATAAGTGTCGCGAGAAGCTAGGTCGTAAGCCTGACTGAAGGGTTGTAATGCTCAAACTATGTATGTAAAGTAGTTGTGGATTTTGCACTTCTCATGTATTTTTTTTTTCTAAATTATATTTTAAACTTATTGTGCACACTGCTATTGAACAAGCAATTATTCTAAGAATTCATTAATAATAGTTTCTCTTATAAAATTTCAAAAAAAAAAAAAACGAAAATCATTTTAAAAATTAATTGAACACTTAATTGCCATTAATTGCTGATAATTATTGAAATAATTGTGTGCGTTGTGATATCGACGCGTCTATTGAAATTACTTGAACCATAAAGAGAGAATAAATTAAGAAAATAATTTTGAATTATGAAATGATGAGGCAGGCAGCAAGTTGATTGGGGCGGAAGGCAGGAAGGCATGCAGTCAGTCGAAGTATTTAATAATAACGATGAGAATTTTGTAAATAATGAAAAGAAATTCTTGGTAGAGCAAGTCAGAAATCAGATTTTATTACTTCACACTTAAATGGCTACACTAATGAGTATTACTGTCCTAAATAGACGTAATCAAATAAGGATATTATTTTGTACTGTCACTGAATATTCCAATAAATTTCTATAACAACGATAACAACAACACCAACAACAACAACGGCCACACTACAATTCCAACACAATAAATGGCTGTTGCTGCTAACGACAATGACTACGAAATTTTTGTAATGAAAAGCAAAAATTTAATAGAAAAAATGAAAAACAAGAAAATTTAAAGAAAATTCCTATGAGATGAGGAGAATATTTAGATTTCTATCTAAATTAGTCACAAATGATTATACTGTTGGGCTATAGAGGCTATTTAATGATGTTTTTTTTTTTTTTTTTCGTTTACAGTGGACAGCAAAAGTCTTAGTACGGCAATATATTTTAGCAATTTCATAGATTTTAGCCAAAAGTTTGTATAAAACTTTATAGTTTATATGTTTATTTTATTAACTTATTTCTGTTTTATTATAAAATAAACAATTTTTTAATATTTTTCATAAAACAAAAGAAAAATAAGAAAAAGTTTCAGGTGACTTCATAGATACCACCAAGGAGAACCCTGAGTAAATTTAAAACTCAAAGGCTTAATATATGAAAATGTTATTCCCTTGTATTTAGTAGAATATCCCTTAAGGTCAAGCTTTCCATTTAACCCATTTGGAATTGAAGGTACAAGTGTTGTTTAGTGTTTTCTGGTGGCACCATAAGCAAGTTTTTCGGTTGACTTTTGTTTAAGGTTTAGCGATTACGTAACCGTTCTTTCAAATGATCTCCTAAATACTCTCTTGAAGTCATATCGGGCCTATGTGTAAGAGTATTAAGCCTGTAGGGCCTGTTTTTTTTCGTCAAAATATATTGCCGTACCTTGACTTTTGCTGTCCACTGTATATTTTGCCTTGGCCTGGTGTATAGTCTGTCTTTGGGGTAATTGTAATAATATCAGCCAATTTAGAGAGAAGTAAAGTGTATAGAGAGTGTTGCTGTTGTTGCCTTTTAATAGCGGAAATTAAATTTGTTTATGGCCAATGATTAACCAATAATTACTCCCTCCTTTTAAGATATTTTTCTTCCTCCATTTAGACCATTTTGAAATTGTCTAAAGAAGCAGATGAAATTTGTTTTTCTCTTCTTTTATTTCCTTTTTTACTGGTTGTTTTAAAAATGATGATGATGATGACGATAATGTTGATGATGCTTTCTATTCTATTGTTTTATTAGCTTTTTTTACACGTATTTTTTTATTTGTTTTTTGTTTATCTATATTGGCTTTAAAGCGAAACAGTCTGTGCATATAAATTTAATTATTCTTAGTCAAATACCAAATGGGAATAAGCAAGCCATCATACAATCATAAAACCAGTAACGAGCAACAACAAGTGAAGCCATTCGTCCATTCGCCTTGGCAGTGTCTTTATTTAGTCAGATAACCAGCCACCAACTAGTCAGTCAAATACCAATTCATAGCCAGCAAACAGTCAGTTAAAGAACTTTTAAGACTCTTAAGCGTTAATCACTCAAAGCAAAATGTTGGTAAAAATTAATAAAAATGTTTCAAATTTTTTTCAATTTCATTTGAAAAAGTAAGAAAAAGAGTTCAGCCGTCATTTTAGGCCCCTATGGGTCAATATGTAAGGAAACTTTCTCAAATCTAACACGTCAAAAACAATTCATTTTTAAATACCATGAGTTAGGCTGGGAAATTCTTACGTTTTCAATTTACAGTGAAGAGCTGACTATCTGCTCCCTGGTAGAATGAATAATTAGGTATGTAGGTACAGGTCGCTGCCCTACCAAGGAAGTCGAATGGACACACATAGGCCACTTGAAGCCCATTGTGATGCCACTGTTTTCCAAATTATCCCCTAGCCCTCGAACCACTTAGAGTTTCAGAGTTTAGATTGCTTATACGTTCCTTCTCATCTGTTCAGCTGCTAAAGAAATCATTTACTAGGTGCCTCATACCAATGCGCTTCACATGCGTGTCCACAATGCAATACCCTGATATGACACCAACAACCACATTATCATGTTTCTTTGGAGTTTGAGCAGCCTTGCCGAGGCCAGTGTCCCAAGCTGCACACCTGCAGTTTGCCAATTAAAAGCGTTTTGCTTCAGCGGGTCCATAACACAAGGCCCTGGTATGATACCGACAACCACATTAGTATGTCTCTTTAGAATTGAAGCAGCCTTGCAGTACGCCCTCCATTTAGCCGTGACCAGATTTTCTGTGTTGTTGATATTCTGCTGTTGACGCAATCAGTGACCGCTTTATCAACTATAAGCTTACACCTCCCCAGATGGAATCCAATAGTGGAGAATTCCTCGGAGAGTTCGATGGTTATGTTTAGCTGATGTTTTAGCTGATAGGGTCCCAGTACCCATATGATATGGACATCATAGCATTAAGCTATCTTGTTTAGATATTAGCAATAGCTGTAAACTGCTCTGGAGTACATCACGTTGCAGCTCAGTGTCCAACTGTGATATTTCACTTCGGGATATTTGCGTCCACAATAATTTGCAATGCAGCCTGTATTGCGGACACTTCCACCTTAAAAATTATTTCGATTTCACCTGGCATATGTACAATAATCGTTCTTACTCTGTTATTAATTAAGTTGCTCAATTATTTCAGTCTCCTTGCGTCTACGGCAGAGATCAGCAATGTATCGTTTTTTTGCTACTCATAAGCACTCATGAAATTTTGAATATAAGTGAGTCAACAATATTGAAATTTAACTGTACTCTGATTCATTCGTACTCACTACAACGTTGATCTATAAGTACAGGTTGCAATGAAAACGCGTACAAAGTTGACATCAAACTCATACCATTCGAAATATGTTTGATTCATACGTACATACATAATTGGCCATTACAACCCTTCAGTCAGGATTACGGCCTAGCTTCTCACACCACTCATGTTGTGTGCGTTAATTTTATATGTGAGTGGCGGGACCTACAGTTTAACGCCGACTCCGAACGACAGATTTTTGAGAAACTTTTTCATGGCAGGTTTTTTTTACTCTCAGAGTTTTTGTCAGAAATATGGTGAGAGGAAGTATCCGCAGAAATGATTTTTTTCATATTTTGTTTTGATGACTGACCTGGGATACGAATCCGGTCTTTACGTCCAATAAGACAACACCCTACTTACTACACTACGACCACAGGTTGCAATGGGTATGTGTACAACGTTGACATCAAACTCATACCATTCGAAATAGGTTTGATTCCTAAGCCTAATCATTTAGATTCATAACTTTAGAAAAATACTTATCAATGATTCGAGTGACTCGATTGTGTATTTTAGCGTTCGTACGCGATTCATATTTATTTTGTGATTCGTGTATATGTTGAGTTATGGAGAGGCGAAATCAACAACATCATACGTGTTGTTAAGTATGAACATGATGAGTACTTCAAACTTTGAATATGAGTAGAAGTTCCATGATATTAAAATAACTATGAATGCGTATAAGTATCAGAAATTATGAGTATGATACGATTCTAATTATCATTTAAAATACCCATTGCTGATCTCTGGTCTACATAATCAAAAGAATTTGACTGAATTTTTAACTGAATTTTTCTAATTTTTTTTTACCAGTGTATGGTGAAAAACTTGCCTAGTTAAGGCCAACTGAGTAAATTGATGCTGGCTTAATGAAAATGAATAAAAAGCAAGAGTTTCTTTGAAGGACCCTTTAGCTATTCTTTAGTCTACTTCTTGGCGTCTTTTATTTTTTTTCTTTTTCATTCATTTTCTTTATTTCTTGTCTACACAAATATTCAATCTTAATAATTGTAACAGAAACAGCAACACCAACACAATTACAATCAACAACGCCAAATTCATTGATGCCACTGACAATGTTGTGACGCTATGATGAATGCCACTACTACCGCCTTAAAGTTAACGCCATTGCTTGTGTATCATCTTATCATTTAGTCAAGAAAGGATTCGTTTTCTATTCATTCGTTTCGTCTTCTTTACAATTCTCTCTGTATTCTTAATGTTGTATGCTTATGACAGCCTTTTATGTGTGGACCAACAAGTTGCAAAGATAAAAATGAAAGAATGATAAGAAGCAGAAAGGGAGAAAAGAAAAAAAAACAGAAGAACTTGGGAATAAAAAAAAGAGGGAAACGTTTAGACCCAGCGATAGACAAGTGAAAGGAAATTGTCTGCAAAATTGTGTGTGTGAGTTTGGTTATCACTCACATACATTAATACGGGCGCATACATACTACATTGAAGAGAGAGGGAGAGAGATTCAAAAAGAAAGGGGGCCAGTAAGTGATTTAGTTATTTAGCAGTTGATGTGATAAAGAAAAATTCGTCCATTAAACAACTACAAACGCAATGAGCACCAACCATCGCAACCATCTTGACCAGAGCCCCAGAGCCACTACTACAGTTATATTTAAAACTGTTTTTATGCATGTATACATACTACACATATAGTACATGTATGTATGTCTGTCCCTGTTTCCGTTCAAATGGTTGTCTGTTGTGTGTGGTATTTGTGTTGGTGTTTGTTGAAGAGTTTTTCATTTTTTTTCCAGTTCATTTCAGTTCTATTCAAACATGAATGCTTAATGCATGAGTTTTACAACTTGAAACAAATTATGTCCTTTACAGTTGTATTCAAATTTAAACAACTCATGGCTGTTAGTAAAGAGGAGGGGGAAAAATGAAAAAAAATTAAAAAAATAATTTAAGTGTGTCCCTTGGTTTGCTTGTCAATGTTCTTTTTATTTAACATTTTGTGGTCTATTCATTTAACATGTTTGTTTTTATCATATTCTCTCTCTCTCTATGCATATATTTCTCTTTACAATATTAAACAGGATAATAAAGAACAAGAAAAAACCATTCGTTTAAAACAAACATACATATATATACTTAAGCTTTCTATGTTTACAGAGACCATTTACTTGAAAAGGAAAGCTGCTTATGGTAATTATGGTTGCCAAATACATTTCTTTGAGGACTGGCTCTCTTATTTTACAAACAAAATTAAATTTTATCTGTTAATTTTGTTATCAGCAAATAGACACCCTTATGGAAGAGGGAAAAAAATGAAAATAAAAACATATCCTAGCGAAACCATTTCCTTCTGCCATTTAATTGACAATCTGCTTATAAAATAGCCTTTTGACCGCCGCACTATGTGGCATTTTGCCTGAAAACCTGGCCAAAATTAATAGAAGTGTTTTATGAGTTAATGGCTGGAATTTTTTGATAGTGCTAGTGATAATTAGGGCCAAGGATGAACCCAACTGATTTTGGTTCAAATCGGTCGGTGATTTCGCCTAGCCCCTATACAAATTCCCCTCGAAATTGCACTTATTTACACATAATTATAGCAATTATGCAACAAACATGATAAAATTTAGCATGGATCAGTTCTGTGTACTAAGAAATCATGGTGTAATGTTTGGTGAAAATCGGATCACAGTTGGCCCTAGTCCCCATATAAAGTCCGATTTAGAAATTCACGTTTGCGCTTATAAATGGCTTAAAAACATCGGTATCGTGATGAAATTCGGTATGAACGTGTATTTTGTAAATCTAAATCATATTACCAAATTTTGTTATGGTCGGTCCATAATTGCCCCTAGGTCCAAAATAGGGCCCCTTAAGAAAATATGTTTAGCAATTATAATTGGCTTAAAAATGTTATTACCTCGAAGAAGTTCGACATGAACATGTTTAATATGAATGTGAATCATTTATGATCACATTTTATTATGATCGGATCATAAGTGCCCCTGCGTACCACATACGGTCCATTAAGAAAATCAAACATACATCTCATATTGTTATAATAGTCGATATACATACATATGTAATTAAGTTTTTAAAGTTCTATGATAATTAATATTTATTCACAATATTTATTTTACATTATTTAATACTTAACTTAAAAATACTTAAAAAGTGAAACTAAATACAATCGTTAAAATCCTTATCATTTTCATCATCAATGTCAGGAAGGAGTAATTTAATAATATCTGAATTCCTTCGCAATTTTTGTGTACCGCAGCTTATAAAAGGGTCACTGCTTAAAAGTAACCTATTCAGGACATCTTGATTGGTATCGCTTCTACTGAATTTCCTCTCATAATTCGTACACCATATGGCTTTATTGCCTACGGCTTTATTACGCTACGTCTAATTTTTTTAATTTTTCAAAAAAAAGTAAAATTTAAAAAAATCTCCAAAAATAATTGCGCAAATTTGCGCAAACTTTTCTTTTTGTTCCTGAATGTAGGGAGTTCATATTTTCTTGTGATATATAACATTAAACTACTAAAAACTACTTTCACCTTTAAAATCCTTATCTTTTTTTAGGAAGGGTAAAAAAATGTGAAATTTTTATTATTTTTAAATTTTGAACGAATAATTTTAACATTAATATATGAGATATACAATATATATAAAAACTGAAAGTAGCAGTTGCTCATACCTTTCAAATAAAACAAAAATCAATATAAAACCTCTATTCGTTTAGCCACAAAAAAATATCATATAAACCTATTAACATTTCAAAAAAACACCAAAAACGCATTTAATTTTCTTCACTTTCCTGACTTTGACATCGTCTCAAATCTACAAATCTCAACATAAAGTCGTGAAAATTCACTATATAAAGCAGAATTTTGTTGTCTATCGAACTGCATACTCAGTTTTACTCAAATTTCTTTAAATTCATTCGTCCAGCATCCAGAATTCGTTCATTGGCCAGCTTTTCAGGGTAAATGCCACATAGTGCGCCGTTTAAAACGATAAAATAAAATGAAATGAAATAAAAATTATACGAGTACTCATTAACAACAACAATAAAAAAATTTGGATAAAGAAAGAAATAAAATGTCCATCCATTTCAATGCATATCCATCCATTTATGTATACAGCTGTCATGATCTCTGTGTGTCTGATGTCTGATGTCTTTACCTTGTGTATCTCGCTTGCTGCATTTGCATTTTCAACAATATTCAGTGAATTTAAGCCAGAGTTTAATGACACGCATATATTCATTTATTCATTCTGTCTTTCTGTCTTTCTTTCTTTCATTCTTCCATTAAATGGCATTTAAATAAAACATTTATTTTTTAATTAAACAATAGCTTATGGTTTCTCTCTCTCTCTCGCTTTTCTTTTCTCAAGTAGTCTTTAATTGCTGTGTATAATTCGGTAATAAGGTATTAAAAGGTGAAGCCCTTTAAATTAGCTTCACATTAAAGGTGCATATTTTAAAGTTACACTTAAACTGTTTAAAGAAATATAGTTTATACAGGGTTGTTACTGAATTAACCCTGAACGGTTACTCTTCATTTTTGTACATTAAGGTTACTCTTCATTGAATCGACGAACACTTTAACCCTGAATGGTTACTCGACGATGCTCATTTACTCTTTATTATATAATTATTTTATGTTTGATCAAATTTCGCTCTTTTTATCAACAATACTGGTTGATAACGAAAGCTTGTAGTGAGTAAACATACCCTGGCCACTCATTTTTTTAATCCTGGATGGTCATTTTTGTACAGTAAGGTTACTCTTCGTTGAATCAACGAACAAAAAAAAATTTTTTCGTCTACTGACTGCAAGCTTTCATTATCAGCTAACGTTGTTGATTCGACGAACAGTAACCGTCCAGGTTTAAAGAGAAATATGCGCTAAGCTCAGAGTAAATCTTTATTAGAATAGATAAGGGCATCGCAATCGTAGCCAAGTATCTTTCCATATTTTGTTTCCCTAATGAAGGAAATAAAAAGTTATTGGTTTATGTATGGGTTTGAGTATAAGTCGCCCTAGTCTAGTAGGTAGTGTCTAGGCTTATAAGACGTAAGGCCACGCTTCAAACACCAGGTCAGACATTTCCAACAAAATGAAATACGAAAAAATATTTCTTCGGCGACTTTGTCTCAGAAGATTTCTGGCAAAAATTCGGAGAGTAAATACAAAATTGCCATGAAAAAGTCTCTCAAAAAAAATCTGTCGTTCGAAGTCGACTTTAAAAATGTAGGTCCCGTCACTCATATATATACAGTGGACAGCAAAAGTCTTAATACGTTAATATATTTTGACAACAAAAAAGTCCCCACAGGCTTAATACTCTTACACACAGGCCCGATGTGACTTCAAGAGAGTATTTATGAGATCATTTGAAAGAACGATTACGTAATCGCTAAACCTTAAACAAAAGTCAACCGAAAAACTTGCTCATGGTGTCACCAGCAAACACTAAACAAAACTTGTACATTCAATTCGAAATGGGTTAAATGGCTGGTGCTTGACCTTAAGGGATATTCTACTAAATACAAGGGAATAACATTTTCATATATTAGTCATTTGAGTTTTAAATTTACTCACGGTTCTCCTTGGGGGTACCTATGGAGTCATCTGAAACTTTTTCTTATTTTTCTTTTGTTTTATGAAAAACATTAAAAATTTATTTGTTTTATAATAAAACAGAAATAAATTAATAAAATAAATATAAAGAAACTATAAAGTTTTACACAAACTTTTGGCTAAAATCCATGAAATTGCTACAAATATATTGCCGTACTAAGACTTTTGCTGTCCACTGTATGTAAGTGGTGTGAGAAGCTAGGTCGTCATTTCAACTGAAGGATTGTAATGAGCAATTATATATGTATGAATGTGTGTACACAACAGCTGCCTATCTGATGTGTCTAGAGTATTGGTACAAGAATTATACCAAGAGTATTTATCTGCAGATACCGACATACAGTCAAAGGAATAAGTCTACATACACCGGAGTATGTAGACTTTTTTTAAAAAACAAAATTTTTTTGAAAATTAAATGCTACTTTATTAAAACAAAAAAAATTCTTTAACTTTTTTTTTGGGGATTTCCTAAATCCAACCCCTATTTTGTATTCATTTCTTTGTATATAAAAATCATATTCATATATGTACAGTGATGTGCACAAGTGAGTACATATTTGTATTTTGGACGCTTTTTATTGAATAAAACTAAAAGTAATAAAGAAAACTTCAAAAGTTTTTTGTCATTTATTTAGCATTTAGTAATTAACAAAATAAAATAAAATTTAAAACAGAAATCATCAAGTCCTAAAAAAAAAACAAATAAAGCAAAATCAACTCGCACGTACTCAATTTTGCTCGTCTCCATTTTATGATATGTTTGCAAAAACGAAATCAAATGCTTATCGTTATTTTTTCATGTTTTTCCTCTACTTTGACTTTTTTAAGAAAATATTAGTTTAATATTAATTACTTAATCTCATTGAGCGAATATTTTTTTGCAACTTATCGAACAAAACTCAATTTCTATTAAAAAATGAAGAAACTCTCGAAATCAACTGAAGATAGTATTGTAGCCTTGATTGGAAGTGGCTATTCTACCAGGGAAATTTGTAAACAACTTGGAGTTAGTCAGCCAGTAGTCATCAGAGTGCAAAAACGGTCTGTTGTTCCCTAGCTTCAAGACCGAGGTCGTAAAAATCTAGTAACTAATACAGAAATGAAAAGGAACAAATTTTTAACGCCCAAAGGAGCTTTTTTGGCAATCGGGAAAACCGTTAGTCGATGGACGGTAAGTAGAGCTCTTAAAGATATTGGCTATACCCCAGCAGTCAAAAAGAAAAAACCTGCACTTTCGGCTAAAAATCTAAAGGCACTGTTAAAATTTGCCAGAGAACACAGAAATTGGACAGTGGATGACTGGAAACATGTGATTTGGACAGACGAATCAAAATTCAACCGCTTTCAGTCCAATAGTAAGCAATATTGCTGGCGCCGCCATGGGGAAAGAATTGAAAGACATGGTGTTAAGCAAACGGTGAAATACGGTGGAGGAAATGTCTTGGTATGGGGTTGCTTTACATGGTGGCACCTCAGACCACTGCAAAGAATCAATAGCATTATGAAAAAAGAAGATTATTTGAGAATTTTTCAGACCCATCTTCCCGATTTTGTCGACAAGAGCTCCTATCCTGCGCAAGAAGTACTTTTCCAGCTGGATGGTGACCCCAAACACACCTTCAAAATCGTTAAAGAATGGCTTGGTGAGCAAAATTTTTAATTAGTGCAGTGGCCAGCACAAAGTTCCGACCTCTATCCGATTGAGAATTTGTGGCCAATCGCGAACAGACAGTTGGGACAGTACTGATCAGCCCTAACCAATTTAGATAAGCTTTGGCAACGAATTCATCAGGAATGGACAAATATCCCGAAAGAAATTATAGAGAATTTGGTGGAGAGCATGCCAAGTCGCGTAAATGAGGTTTTACATAACAAGGGCCTTTGGACTATATATTAAAAATACTCGTATTCCCTAAAATTTTGGAATGGTGCAAAATTGAGTACATCCAAGTTATTTTCCTCTTGATTGTTTTTTCTTAAAATTTGATCATTTTAGTTTTGAAATTTACATTATTTTGTTAAGTACTAAATACTAAATTAAAAACAAAAACATTTTTGAATTGCCTTAACACTTTTATTTTTATGCAATTAAAATTGCTCAGAATACAAACATATACTCATTTGTGCACCCCACTGTATATGTACGCCCATATCCGCTTATAATATTGTGGTTAATTAAGAATCATTTTTAAATTTCATTGAAAATCGTATTTTCAACGTACAACGGAATATAGGAAAAATTAAAACGTTAAACTGTACACTTTGACATCGAAGAGAGCAAAACACAAAAAAAAAAATGTCCTTATTTAAGGCTAAAAAATTATAAAATTTTATTTAAAAAATAAGCCTGGTTTTTTAATTTTTTTTACGACGTATTCAAACAGTAAATCTGTTAAGAGAGAAAAAAAACTGCTTTTTTCATTTCATTTCCATTTCTTTCTCTCTCTTACTTATTTATTGTCATTTTTCTGTATTTTTGTGTGCTTTTTTGTTTTTTTGCTGTAATGCATGTGTTAAATTGTTAATAACGGTATTTTTACAGTTTACTAAACATCATTAAAGAAAAAAAGGGCTGATTTTATAAACAATTTCGTTTCGGTTTCGGGATTTCGTTTTTCTCTTATCGCCATCTAACAATCGGTGTAAAACCAACCTCCGCGAGTACGTATGTGTGTGTGTGTGTGTGTGTGTGTGATATTTTTTGATAAAATAAAAAACTGTTATTATGGGTTGGTCTGTAAAAACATTAACACAAACGAGAACAACAAAGCATAATATTTTGTTTATGAGAATTTAAAAAAATAACAAAAAAAAAACGGAAAGAACGGAAAGAACTTAAAAAAAATTAATTTTTTTGTTTTGTTCTACACAGTCACAGAGATTGTGTGTTGTTTGTTGTGTGGTGTGGTGATTTTTATTCCAGATTTTTCAGATTTTTTTTTGTTTTTTTGAAATGTTATATATGAGATGTGACACGCGATACATTTTAATAAATTTGTTAAACGTTCAACATTACAAATTTGCCAGATTAGCATGTTTATGAATAAGCAGCTTATAAATGTGTGCAACAACAGCAACAACAATAATTACAAACGTACATATCATAAATATACGCGTGTGGTGTTGTTTTTTTTCTCTTTTTGAAAAATATATCACAACACTAACATCAAAAGAAAAACCATTATTCAGTCATTTCACTTCACTTTACTTCAGTGAAAACTAACAATTTAGTCATCAGGCTTTACTAATTTACCTACTGTTGCTATTTCCTTCACTATTTACTATTGTTGTTATTGTTGTTGTTGTATTTTTTTATTATCGACCAACAACATCAATATTGCATGTTGCTCCCATAGAACGTTGATAACGATGATTACCCTGTGTGTAGTACAACAACTACCACAACAACAACATCAACAATTTCTTTCCAGTTCTCACTTTCTCACAATTGCACGTCTTCATACATATGTATGTATGCACACTCAATAATTGCGTGTTGTGCGTAAATGTATGGGTGTTTCGTGAGAATCAAAGTGAATGAAAGTTCAGAGGGTGTTTGTGGACTCAAACAATCACTGCCATAGATTTCGATATACAATCATTCTAATCATTTTTATTGGTTAAATTATTATTTCTATTTCTATTTTTATTTCTATTCTATTCTATTCTATTATTGCCATTATTGTGCTTGTACTGCTGTTATTTGCTGTTGATGTTGCTGTTGATGTCGGTGTCGATGGTGTTGGTTTGTACATTGAATTCTGATTTAAAAAAATCTATGCCGGGTCACGTTCCACTATTATTATGGAAATATATTTAGTCGAATAGTGTAATTATTATTTACTTTATACTAATTTAACAACTACATACAATACATTCATGCCCATACATATATACACATACACAAACACATAGAAATATTGAAAATAGACGAGATTCATAAAATATTCATTAAAATACGTATTAGGGAAGTAACAATTCAGTTAAAAGAGTAAATATTATTTGCATTTAAGAAGTAGAACACTTTTTTGGTTTGATTTTAGATTCACATACTCGTACATACATAATTGGTCATTACAACCCTTTAGTCAGAATTACAACCTAGTTTCTTACACCACTTATGTTGTGTGTGTTAATTTTTATGCATGAGTAGTGGGATCTATAGTTTAATGACGATTCCGAATGAAAAATGTCTTGAGGAACTTTTTATGGCAATTTTATTTAAATCTTAGAGTGTTTGCCAGAAATCTGTTGAGAAGAAGTCGCCGAAGAAATATTTTTTCATATTTCGTTTAGTTGGAGATGCCTGTCCTGGAGTTTGAAACCGAGTTCTTACGTCTAATAAGCCAACACACTACCTAATAGACAACGGCGACTTCAATTTATGATTTTAAATTCATTTATTTATATGAACACAATTTTATTTGCTATGAGAAACGTTTGTGTACCAATGTGGGCTGTAAGTTGGTAAAGTACGGTTACTTAAATTTACTACGATCTTTGGCTAAAGCTGTAGTAGATAATGTGTTGGCTTGTTAGATGTGAGACCACAGTTCAAACCCCAGCCAAGACATCTCTAACAAAACGAAATATGAAAATCTCACCATATTTCTGACAGAAACTCTGAGAATAAAAAAAAATTGACATGAAAAATTTCGCAAAAATCGGTCGTTCTTAATCGACTTTAAACTGTGGGTAGTATTGCAACGATTAATGCTCTCAACTCCAATGTACTTTAATTCGATGTGCCTTTCAACGGCATCCTTTCATTCGAACATCTGAAGGCATAATATCACCACTAAGCAGACAATCCTTAGATTGGCTGTTGTCCAGTGAGACACACATGCTTTAGTTACGTAGTTAAACTTAATAGATGAAGGAATGTTGAGGAAAATAATATTCAGATGGACTTTCCTTAACACAGCATCCAGAAATTTCTTGGCTTTTCTTGTAATGAAAAGTATTCGAATCGAAACATACATGATTGATCATTACAAGTCTTCAGTTAAGATTACGCCCTAGTATCTCACACCACTTATATTGTGTGTGTTAATTTTATACATGAGTGGGAAACTTTTCATGGGAATTTTTTATTTATTCTCAGAGTTTATACCAGAAATATGCTGAAAGGAAGTTGCCGAAGAAATATTTTTTAAATTCCTTTTTTTGGAGATGCCTGACCGAGCGTTTGAACCGAGGCCTCATGTCTAATAAGCCAACACACTACCTACCAGACTATGGCGACTTCTAGCCTTAGTTGCGTAATTAAACTTTGTACATTTGATGGGTGTTGAGGAAGATAAAATTCAGATGGACTTTCGTCAGCACTTGCAGAACAAGTGTCAACACTTCTTGGCTGCTCTTATAATGAAAAGAGTAAGAATCGAGGCAACACTTTATTTGTGATTATATATCTCGCTCTGCTGGCGCCTTATTTTTGTAGCTTTGATTCATGACTCTTCTATGATCTGGGTCAGTGGATATCTCCAGGAAATATCACCAATATATTTAGAATAATCTGGTTTTAGCCGAAGAATTTATTTGTGTTTTCCGAGAAAGTGGAAAGCAGGGAAGTGGAAAATATAGTTACCGCCACTCATGTATAAAATTAGCTCATACAACATAGGTGGTGTGAGAAGCTAGGCTAGTTAATACTGGCTGAAGGTTTCTAATGACCAATTATGTATGTAGCTAAAGAGCTTTGTTCCATTTCAAAATAAGTACGGTGCATTAGTTTTTATCTCCTTATTATTAATCATATAAACTAAACAAATATTGTATTTTATTTGAATATTAAATACGAATGGAAATGGAATTGACAAAAAAAAACAACAAGAATTAGTTTTTCTATTTATTTTTAGCAGACACAAGTTTTTATTTCAAATACAAATTTAACTAACAAATACAAACAAATCATGGTAATTTGTACAAATCCAAATAGACAGATAGTCACATAAACACATACACACAACCAGATGTACACATATGTATGTATGTCTATGCATAACGGTATAAATGGATAGTTATTAAGGACATTCAAATAAACACACATGTACACCATAATGGCATACATTAAAAAATAATTTTCAATATTATTCTGGTGTATAGCAAAGCGAGAGAGGTAGAGTGACAGTGAGACAGAAAGAGAGAGAGAGAGTATTTGTTTTTCTCCTCCCCTCCCTTTGCCGCTAATATTCTAAATCATTTTCATTCATTTATTTAGGTTCTGCTATTTTTATATTTACATCGTACACATATGCATATGCTTAGTTTAAATTGCTATAAACAAATAGAGAAACACACACACCCACACCCACACATACACTTTATACAAATACAAATACAAATAAACAAATATTTTTTATTATGTCTGCTTATATAGTAATTTATTTAACTACACAAATACATATAAATGTACTGTACTGTACTATACTGTACTATATTTATAACAATTTCAGCGAGAAACAGAGTGAGAGATAGAGAGAGACCGTTAGAAAGCGAAATAGAGTTGTATGTGAGTGTATATCACTTTGTGTGTCCATTGTGGTTGGGAACATAAAAATCACTTTTCCTGTAATCGTGGTTATTCGATTGTAAATGCAAAAACAAGAAATTATTTCTAGTACGTGGCATTTATTTGTTTGTTTGTGTGTGTTGCTATGTACGTGTGTTTTTGTAAGAGAATTAAAAATAAAGTCAACATAATGACCAAACCAACCAACAACCTTCGTTACTCGAAAATTTTAGTGGTTTTCCAATGGCATGTTAATACATGAGTGAGTGTAGGTGTAAACAACTCTTTTAATGTGCGTACTTGTATGTGTATAAGTGTTCAATTGTCTCCTGCTGTGTAGATTGCACTTGACCAACAGGAAAACACTTAATTTAGTTAAATTTACCAAATTTCCATTGAAATTTAAATCGAAAATTACAATTTCCATATGAAAAGTTTTTTTTTTCTTTTTTTTTGTGTTTCCACATTTTATAGTTTCAATTTTTATTTAAAAATATTTTTTTTGTTTGTATCTCCCTTCCCTTTCTCTTTTTATCTTTAAATGAAAATAAAATATTCGATATTGAAAGCAAATAATAAACTTTATTAGTAGAAATCAAAAATAAAATAAAAAAATTTCCTAAAAACTATTAAAACTTTTGATTTCCAGTTTCAATAACATTTTAATTCTAGTCCTACTTTTTTTGTTTGCTTTCTTTGCAGGTGTAACCAAACCTGGTAAGTTCAATAAATTTCTAGTCTAGTGGTTATATGGACTTTGGCCAACACTTCAAATGCTTTAATGAAATTATAAAATTTCCTTTTAAACAATTTCAACAATTATTTACCATATGCACACAGTAAGTATAGTTTTACAGGGTCATTTACATCTAAGTCTGTCTTGTGAAATGCAACGTAAATATATACATACATACATACATAACATAATTTGTCATTACAACCCTAGAGTCAGGATTACGACCTAGTTTTTCACACAACTTATGTGGTGTGTTTTAATTTTATACATGATTGGCAACAAATTTTTGAAAAACTTTTTCATCGCAATTTTATTTAAACCTCAAAGTTTTTGCCAAGAATCTGTTTAGAGGAGGTCGCCGAAGAAATATTTTTTTCGTTTTCGTTTTGTTCGAGATGTCTGACGTATGGTTTCAACCATGGTCTCACGTCTTATATGCCAACACACTACGTACTAGTCTACGGCAAACAATTTGAAATATAATCTTATGATATTCATTCTACGAAGTCGAAGTACTGAGACATGGCGACACAGGTGGACAGGTTCCGGATTTAATATTTATTTTGATGAACTTGTCCTTTCGATTTGCCTCTATTTGCCAGACGTCTACACTGTTTATCAAGCAGACGTTTATACCATTATGTGGGTATCGATTAATATTCCATAAATAATCCTGAAATAACTTGTCTATGTGGACAGTATTGCAGCGATTAATGCTCTCAACTCCAATGTACTGTCATTCGATGTGTCTATCAGCTGTATCCACTCATTCGATCATCTGAAGGCATAACATCACCACTAAGTAGACTGTATTGTATTGGCTGTTGTGCAGAGAGACACACATCCTTTAGTTTCATGGTTAAACTTAATAGTTTTGATGGATGTTGAGGAAAATGAAATTCAGATGGACTTTCTTTAACACTTGCACAACATTCAGAAACTGCTTAAATTTTCTTTTAATGAAAAGAATTAGAGTCGAAACATACATGATTGATCATTACAAGCCTTCAGTCAGTATTACGGCCTAGCTTCTCACAGCACTTATGTTGTAAGCGTTAATTTATACATGAGTGGCGGGACCTACTGTTTAAAGTCGACTCCGAATGACTGATTTTTGAGAAAACTTTTCATGGCAATTTTATTTACTTTTCAGAGTTTATGCCAGAAATCTGCTGAAAGGAAGTTGCCGAAGAAATATTTTTTCAAATTCCTTTTTTTTGGAGATCTCTGACCGAGCGTTTAAACCGAGGCCTCGTGTCTAATAAACCAACACACTACCTACTAGACTACGGCGATCTTCTAAAATCAGGTCCCGGATTTCATTTTTATTGTGATGAACTTGACCTTTCTCTCTGCCCCTATTTTTCACTGATGTCTACACTGTTTAGGTGTTTAGATAAACTTTTATCAATATAAACTAGATCGTAATCCTGACTGAAGGGTTGTAATGACCTATTATGTATGTATGTACGTATGTTCATCAATACTTGCAGAACATTCAGATAGTTCTTGGCCTTTCTTTTAATGAAAAGAACAAGAATAAATGCAACACTTTATTTGTGATTACATATACCTTACTTTGATGTATATCTCTTCTATGATCTGGGTTAGGGGATATTTTCCAGGAAATGTCACCAACATATCTGCTTTAATTTGGTTTTGCCCAAGAATTTTTTTGTATTTTCTAAGAAAGCGGAATGCAGGTCACCAATTGCAGAGAATAGCCAAAATATCCCTCTGTTCAATTGGACTCGGCATTAGATATGATTTCTTAAAAGAAAAATAACTCTGGGACCAATATTGTTTGGGACCATAATCCAATGAGAATACGACAGAAAACCGGAAACTTTCTAGACTGAATAAAGCCGTATCAAATCCGATCACCGAAAGTTTTTCTCCACTCGGCAGTAAATTAATCAACCACCTTGAGAGAATTATTGCTGGACAACTGTGCGATTGAAGGTATATCTAAGCGAATGGACTGTCCTTGTAATGTAGAAACTGTTTTTGTTTAGTGAGGAGAATGTAGAATCGGTACAGCACTTTCTGTATGATCGCCCGTTTGGCTTCATTACACCCAGTATCGCTGTCGTGAATATTAATTAAGTATTCTTAGCGTATCTGCAGATAAGAGTCCACTTCTGACTTTATAACCGGCAAAGGAAAATACAACCTACAGACATAAGAAATAAAAGCCTATTGAAAAATGGAACCCCAAACCTAAAGGAGTCTGTATTTAATATTTTTATTTATTCTTCTTCTTCTTATAATGCCAAGTAAATACCAATGCTAGTGTATACCTTAATGCATACGTACATAATATAATTGCTTAATTTTATTGCTGTTGTTGTTCTTGTTGTTGTTGTGTACACTGGAATTGATTTTAAGTAAGAAAAAATAAAAATACAAAAACAAGTAAAGTGTACTGTCATATGATCAATATGTTTGATTTGCCAGTTGTTGTTGTTGCTGCTGTTGTCCTTTTTTTTATACAATTTTTATTCATAAACAAATATTGCAAATATGTACACAATTATTATTAAAAACCTACACACACGATTCTTTATTGTGGGCCACAGTGTGTATGTAAGAGAGAGAGAGAGAGAGAGAGAGAAAGAAAATATTGTTTTATGCCCAGTATTTTTTTCTTCTTTAGAATACAAATGCTTTTATATATTGGATATATAAATAAGTGTGTGTGTGTGTGTGTGTGTGTGTATGGGTATGATAATACAAATAAACCTTTACTCTGGCATTTATAACAAACCTGTTCAGACTCATGTTTATTTAAATTGTTTATCCTTTTAGTCCAGCTACACTTTCGGTGTGTGTATATTCACGTATATTTTAAAACTTTTTTCCATTTTTTGTTGGAAATCAAATGAGTTTGTATTCGTTTTTATTTTTTCTTCTTCATTGTTTGTGCATGTATTATTTGTCGCATGTAAATATATTTATTCATACACAAACAGTATCGTATTTATTTGTTAAGGCATTTACATTAGGGGCATACGATTGCAACATGTCATCTTTTGAATAAATAAACTCTCTTCCATGGATAATATGGCAACAGAGGCTTCAAAATATTATTTGTTCTGCTGGTGACATAAATTATGCAGATGTGTGTGAAGATAAATTCGAATTTAAAAACCAAAGACGCAAATCCACACTTTTAGCAGAGTCACTTATTGCCTCTAACAGGGTAAACTTTGTTATTAACAGAGCACTGTTAACTATTTAACAGTGGCAATAGTAGATTAGTCTTCTACTTAGCAATTATTGCAGACTGTTGACATTAAAATTTAATGATCATTATGATCATCATTATTTGTGAACAAAAGTGTTGAAATGTAAAGGATGGTTGGTAAGGATGGAGGAGGGAAATTTTTCTTAACTCTCAAAATTATTCTAGCTATCCCACTAACACGGTTCGAAAAAAGACCCTCTGGACTACCTTTTTCATATATTCTATATGGTGTACTATTTCTTATATGTTCCAAAATGGCCACTAATCTTCTAGAGAATATTCATATATTTTTGGTAAAAATTCGAAATCTCAACTCTCAAATTTATTCCAGCTATTCTACTACCACAGTTCGAAAGAGGCTCTTCTGGACTACCATTTACATATAGTCTGTATGGTGTACTATTTCTTATATGTTCCAAAATTGAAACTGATCCTCTAGAGAATTTTCAAGCAAAAAATTTATATTTTCAAAACCAATTTTCTCAATACCATACCACTTTATATATGTGACTATGTTGCCGATTATATTAAGAAGCCTTAGAGCCTTCATTTGAATATGGTATGGTGCTATTGAAGTCGCCGTAGTCTAGTTGGTAGTGTGTTGGCTTATTAGACGTAAAGCCAGGGTTCGACCCACAGGCCAGACATCAAAATAAAATACAATAAGTATTCCTTCGGCGACTTTCTCTCAGCAGATATCTGGCAAAAACTCTGAGAGTAAATAAAATTGCCATGAAAACTTTTCAAAAATCTGTCGTTCGGAGTCGACTTTAAACTGTAGGTTCCACTACTCATGTATAAAATTACCACACACTATATAAATGGTCGTAATCCTGACTGAAGGGTTGTAATAACCAATTATGTATGTATGTATGTATGGTGCTCATAGACCTAGAGTATTTCCCAAAATTAGCTCCTAAACAAGTCGGCTTGTTCAGATGGATACTGTTAAGTAGCTAACAGTTCTCTGTTAAGAGGAGATTTTGTTCTGTTAAGAGGATATTATGCTCTGTTAACGCCAAATGTGGCGTTGCAAATTTATCTTCACACACATATTATGAAGACTTCCAGTTGGGAAATTGCACAAGAAATTAAGGTTACAGTAAACCATTTTAAGGTCTGCAAAATATTCAAACTATTTGGATTAGGAAAGTGTAACCATCACTTCAACGTTTCAACCGTCACTTCAATATTAATTACCACACTAATGTCCACGTATAAAATGAAATTTAGGAATTGATTTCATTAAATGTGACCAACTAGAAATAGAAAATGAAAAAAAGATACCTTGTAAAGCATATGTTCCCATTGGTCTGTTCATGGAGTCATTAAAAATTAAAAATTTCTGGCGGTTCTCGGCGACTTTGTATTGTTCAAAAATATGAATTAAAAAATTTGCCTCCAAATCCATTTTTTCCTAGTTGGTGTCATTTTCCAGTAAATTTTGATTGTTCAATTGAATTATTTTGTTTTTTATACTTCTTGGTTATACTTGGATATTCTTGATATCCAAATAAAGTAATTTTTTTAATGTGACTTTTTGGAATGTGTTGGCAAACTGAACAAAAAAAAAAAAAGTTTATTTCCACAATCAACAAAAAAAATAGAAAAAAATATCCCCCAAACGCATAAACTTGAAAACAAATACTCATACACCTAGTCCACCTACGCTCGATATAAATAGAAAAAGAAAACTTCATTAAAAATAAAACAAAAATAAAAATGAAAATGAAAATGAAAAAACGTGCCAATAAACATTATATTGTTCTGGTTCTGGCCCAACTACACTCGGAATCAATTTACCTTTCCTAGGAAGGCGTTATAAAAACATTAAAAAATAAAACTTTTACATTTACTATGTGTAAGTGTATGTGTGTGTGTGTGCTCATAAAGTAATTATTTATGGTTGGGTGTTATAAGTACTTGAGTAATTTTTTTTATTCAGTTTTTTTTACTGTTGACGTCGTAAAGTAACACAAACAAAAGCAATAAAAAAAATGCAAACGTTTCTTATCCTTTACTTTTACAGTTTTGTTCTTACGAAGTATTCTCTCATATCTATGGGGTCTTACAATAAGGCCATCGTGTTAAATTTACATCTGTCAAATTAGTTGTCATTTATTCAGTACGATTAGCCAAGCCACCATTGACGACACATAGACAACGATGGGCCATTTGAATGGCCTCTGAAGCAGTTTAGCAAAGGTCCGTTATTTTCATCGCAAAATCATCATTTCCTACATTGTGCCCCATTTCTGGGTAATTGAGTACATGATATAAGATGATACCAATCCATATGCGATTGAAGGGTGTCTAATGCATACCAAAAAAGTCTCTATTTGGTGTTTAATTTTGGGCTGGCGGTGTCATCAGTCCCTACGGTAGCCACCAGAGATCAGCAATGAATCGTTTTTTCGCTACTCATAACATAATTGGTCATTGCAACACTTCAGACAGGATTACGACCTAGCTTCTCACACCACTTATGTTGTAAGCGTTAATTTATACATGAGTGGCGGGACCTACAGTTTAAAGTCAACTCCGAACGACTGATTTTTAAAAAACTTTTCATGTTAATTTTATTCACTGATAGGAAGTCGCCGAAGAAATATTTTCATATTTTCGATTTGATGTCCGGGGTTTGTACTGGTGGCCTTACGTCTAATAAGCCAACTCACTACCTACTCGACTACGACGTCTTCTTTACTCATAAGCACTCATGAAATTTTGAACAAAAGTGAGTCAGCAATATTGAAATTTAACTACCTCTGTTTCATTCATACTTACTGCAACGTTGATTTTTACGTACAGGTTGCAATGAGTATGGGTACAACGTTGACATCAAACTCATACCATTCGAAATATGTTTGATTCATAAGCCTACTCACATAGATTCATGACTCGAATCATTCACAAAAATTTACAGTCTTAGGCTTATTTGCTGTTGCATTTTTAAAACAAGAAAACAGATACATAAGCAAAAAAAAAAGAAACAGAGTAGCGAGCAGAGCAAACACACAACCTTCTAGTGAGTATTTTAGTATTCGTACGCGAATCATATTTATTTTGTGCTTCGTGTATATGTTGAGTTATGAAGAGTCGAAATCAACAACATCATACGTGTTGTTAAGTATGAATATGATGAGTACTTCAAACTCTGAAACTCATGATATTAAAATAAGTCTGAATGCGTAGAAGTATCAGAAATTATGAGTATGATTCGATTCTACTCATTGCTGATCTCTGGTAGTCACAATAGATCGATGATTACCAATTTCATTGGCCCTGAATTATATAACCTGGATATTGGATATTCTGCATGAAGAATTTGAAGGCATGGTGGCATAGATCGTGCAACTTTATTACGTAAGACTTTTTCTTGTGGGGTGTATGCGAATAAGCCACAAAAAAAAAATACGCCTCAAAGCAAACATAGCCTATGCCAGCACTAAAGCTCAACTTAATTTATATGCCACAGAGTCATGGAAACTTGCATCAGTAGCATACGAAAAATTTATCAAAAAGTACGAAAATTGAACATTTCAGATGAGTTAAACACAGGGAAACTGATGTGGACATTTGAGCGAAGTTATATTCCACATATATAACATCGAAGTTGCCGTAGTCTAGTTGGTAGTGTGTCAACTTATTAGACGCAAGGCCACGGTTCAAACCCCAGATCAGACATAAAAACGAAAATATGAAAAATATTTCTTCGGCGACTTCCTCGCAGCAAATTTCTGCCAAAAACTCTGTAGGAGTAAATAAAATTGTCATGAAAAGTTTCTCAAAAATCTGTTGTTTGGAGTCGACTTTAAACTGTAGGTCCCGCCACTCATGTATAAAAATTAACACACACAACATAAGTGGTATGAGAAGCTAGGTTGTAATCCTCACTAAATTATGTATGGTTTTAGTAGGTCTTTCAAAGGAATAAAAAATTTGTTCGGAAGCGTTTAAGGAAAGACCCTTTTTGAATACATAAAAAATTGAATTAATTTTCATACATATCAATAAAATAATTGGTACACACTATACGAGTACAATTATATGTTTATGGCTGTTGTTGCAAAAAAACTGCAACAATTTATGGTCACCGTGTAAGTAATTGCCACACACACAGCAGCATCAATGATATTATCATGCTTAAGAAACAATAAGTTTCCAAACGGAATTAAATTCAGCCACATAAAGTAGGAAAGAAGTTCATATACGGGCAGACAGACATGGCATACAAAAAAAAAAACGAACCAAAAAGTAATAGATTTCAGTCGTCTGAGAGGCAAACAAAGAGCTCTTCATTGCCATCAGGAGAATTTTAAATTTATACACATACATACACCCTGCATTGTAATGACACTGTAATGTAGGCATACTTACTCGTACATACATATGTATATATGTATGTAACATACATATGTATATGCATAGAAATTGTATGAATATTACAATGTTTTGTTGATAGTTCTCTGGTTTCAGCTTCTGTGTGTTATTTTAAAGCTTATTTACTTAATGAAAATGTGCATATGTACATATATACGTATATGTATTTTGTGTATATGTATTGTACGGTGTGGTATGTTGTATACATTTTGACATTTTGATTAATTGTTATCGTGTCATTAAAGTTCACTACAATATTGTGTATTGCATTACAAACAGGAAATCGATAAATAGGTTTTTACAAGCATGGGTACACACACACACTCTACCATTTATTTGCTTACACATAGACACAAAACGATAACGATAACAGTAGAATGTAGAAAATGTTTTTGTGTTTATTTGAATTGTATTTGTATGGGTATAATATGGTTTGAAATTATCCCTCTTAACATATAATTAAAGTGGCATTAGTTTGTTTATACCTTAATTGTTTGTTGTCTATACCAACATATACATACACATACATATACGGTCTCTGATATATGTACTTAGGTATGCCTACATTTAGCCATATTTATAAACGGCTATTTAAATACAAAAAATACAGAAATTCTTCAGAATTAAACTACGCCCGTATGGCGATTTATTGTTCAGGTGTCCAGAAGAGTAGAATTTTCCTCCCGTTAAAAGTTGAAAGGCCTTTAGGTTAGGTTAGGTTAGAGGACGTGTACTTGTCAATTAAGACGAGTACAGTACCCGGAGGTCGAGTTGACCCACTGTACAACGTCCTAGTTTCTCACACCACTTATGTTGTGTGTGTTAATTTCATACATGAGTAGTGGGCACCTACAGTTTAAAGTCGACTCCGAACGACAGATTTTTTTTGAGAAACTTTTTCATGGCAATTTGTTTTACTCTCAGAGTTTTTGCCAGGAATCTGCAGAGAGGAAGTCGTCGAAGAAATATTTTTTGTATTTTGTCTTGATGTCTGGCCAGGGCTCGAACCCTGGCTTTGACGTCTAATAAGTCAACACACTACCTATTAGACTACGGCGATTTCTGAGAGTCCTTTAGGCTTCAGCTTTTCTGAAGGGCCATCAATTTTTGAGTGTCTTAGAAATACAAATACAACCTTAATACACCATATTGCTAAGCAAACCTTAAGAAGAGCGGAAAAACATTTGCAAACGTATACAGCCTCATAGAAAACTGCATGCATCTTGTATGTAAGGCCTATTAAAAGGCCTTTCTACTGTGTTCTTTGCTTCTCAGATTTATTCACATACCTTTAATACTATAAATTAGTGCTTGTGTAAGTTAGTTCTTAAAAGGCATTATTGGTTAAGATCGAATGTCATTTCCTTACCCACCATCCATCACATACACACAAACATAACATACATAATTGAGCATTACAACCCTGTAGTTAGGATTACAATCTAGTTTCTCACACCAACGATATTGTGTATGTAGCTTTTATACATGAGTGGCAGGACCTACAGTTGAAAGTCGATTTCGAACGACAGATTTCTTTGAGAAACTTTTCATGGCAATTTTTTATGTACTTACAGAGTTTTTGTCAAAAATCTGCTGAGAGGAAGTCGCCGTTTTTCTTTTTTGCCTGATCTGAGGTTTGGACCGAGGCCTCATGCGTAATAACCTAACACACTACCTACCAGAGATTAGCAATGAGTATTCAAAAAGATGAGTAGATTCGAATCATACTCATTATTTCCGGTACTTATACGCATTCATACTTATTTTAATATCATACTCATACTACTCATATTCTAAGTTTGAAGTACTCATCGTACTTATACTTAACAGTACGCATGATTTTGTTGATTTCGACTTTTCTTTACTCAATATTTACAAGAATCAAAAAATAAGTATGATTCGCGTACGAACACTACTACTACTACTCACTAGAAGGTTGTGTGTTTGCTTTTATTTGTCTTTATTCTTTGTTTGTAAATGCAACAACAACTTAGACTGTAAATTTTAATGAATGATTCGAATCACTCGAATCATTTATGAGTATTATTAGTATTTTTCTAAATTTATGAATCTAAATGTGTCGGCTTATGAATTAAACAAATTTCAAATGTTATGAGTTTGATGTCAATGTTGTACTCATACTCATTGCAACCCAAACTTATAAATCAATTTTGTAGGGAGTATGAATGAATCAGAGTGTAGTTGAATTTCAATACTGTTGAGTCACTCATACTCAAAATTTCATGAGTACTTATGAGTAACGAAAAAACCATTCATTGCTGATCTCTGCTACCTATCAGACTACGGCGACTTCACCATCCATCACTGTTAGGCTTAACAAATCGGTTAAGAGGATAGGTTGGATTAGGTAAATAGGCGGCCTCCTTTAAAAGAAATAGCCCCTCTTTGAACAGCACTTAGGCCTATTGTGATGCCAATCAAAACTGTTTTAATATTCAACTCAAAATCAACAAAACTTAAGGTGCACACAAGCAAGGATGACCATAGGATTCCTTGGAAACTTATTATTTTTTTGCGAGACAATAGCATCATTTAACGAACTTTAAAACATTGTGCCAAAAAGGAAAAAAATGGTCGTAATTGAATGATAACCAAAATGTATACGATACACCTCTGTTTTAAAGTTTTTGGGAAAATTACTTTTTTCCCAATCCAATAGTTTTATTATTAGCAAGTGTTTATGATTGCAACTACAACCACAATTTAAGGGATTACTTAGAATAAATTGTGTGTGCATGGCTTTATCAATATATTTAATTGTGTGTGTGTGTGCATGTCTGCATGTGTATGTGTATTGTTCATTTTAGCAATTACAACAATTAACACAATTTTGTGGCCAGAATTCTCTCGATTTTATTTGCAATAAACAATTTCGACAAGCTAAAGTACTCAGTTGCCCAATGTCTGTCCATATTGTACTTGTCTGTCCATTTAGAATAGTTACAGAGTCCATCTTTTAACTTATTTATGCTTATGTTCATCTGTCCAATATTATAAAATTAGCCATACAAGTGCAAGTCACAAAAAAGAATGCCTAGATTACAGGTAGTATTTGTGACTGTCTGTATCGATGTCATCGATATATTTATGCTTGAGCCTAATTCTTGGTTAATTTAATGAGGCTTTTTGCTGAATCCATATTTTATTGTTTATTTATCTTCTATTGAATTGGAAAATATTTATTTTAAATGCCATTGACATGTTCAGTACATTAATTGTAGCAAATTAACGAATTATTGAATGAGAGACTGATGGTTAAATGCTTAATAAATAAATATGTTTACAATCAATGTAACAACAAAATTCTCGAGAAGACATTCAATAACAATTTGTTGAAATTAACTTTTTTAAAAGAAGCACAATATGAGGTCAAACGACAAAAGGCCATTGGCTGGTACAGGCATTTTGTGGGACAACAATTGCTAGTAAACCTACTATTCTACTGGATCCATTTCCATTTCCAATTAATAGATATTTTATCAAATTTAAATTACAATTTAAATTTTATAAGCAAATATCGGGTGGGCCATCTATCGGTTTAAATTTAAAACATCGGTTATTCCGAATCTGGCAATACTTCTCAGACATTCTATTCTGTCACAAGATTCCGAATATTATCTCCACTGAACGTAATGAATCGATTTACGTTTAAGCAAATTTGGAATTTATTGCGAATTTATTTCCAAAACAAAGACAATTGAGCGTTAATTGCACAAAAATGTCGTATAAAATTTTGTTGCAGAGAAGGACCAACAGTGTCCGGTATACGCAAGTTCGGAAAACTGGTTTCATTGAAGAAGCGCCCAAGACGTGAACCAGCTCGTACAGTACATAAAACCAAAAATATCGAAGCTGTGGCTGACAATGTCTCATCATCGTCCTGAAGTATTGAGCATTTCACACACCATTTTACGTCAAATTTTGTGAAAAGATCTCGGTATGAAGCCTTACAAAGTTCAATTGGCTTAGAGTTGAAGCCGCATGACCATTCGCTTCCCTAGATGGGCGAACGAGAAACGGCACGGTGATGTTGATTTTGCCGATTTTTCGGCTGAAGCTCATTTTCATCTTGGTGGGTATGTTAATACGAAAAAATTGCCGTATTTGAGGCTTAGAAAACCCACACGTGGTTGTACAGAAGCCAATGCACCCATTACGAGTGACTGTTTGGTGCGGCTTGTGCAGCGGAGGCCCACATTTCTTTCAAAGTGAGGACGGCGCAACAATTATGGTCAATGGAGGCATCTATCGCACCATGATAACCATTGTTTTGTACCCGCTCTTCATGGTATTGATGTAAACGAGGTTTGGTATCAATAGCATGGTGCAACTTGCTAAACATCTCATGTCACAATGGATTTATTGCATCAAACGTTTGATGACCGTTTAATCAGCCGAAATGGTGATGTCAATTGGCAGCCAAAAAGCTGCGATTTGACGCCGTTGAACTATTTTCTGTGGAGCTCGGTTAAAGAAAAGTGTTTTGCAGACAAACCAGAGATAATTGAGCATTTAAAGGCCAAGATTTGTGAAGCCATTTAAGCGATGCGACCTCATACACTCGAAGTCGCCGTAGTCTAATAGGTAGTGTGTTGGCTTATTAGACGTAAATGCAGGGTTCAAACCCCATGCCAGACAAAATTCAAAAAATATTTCTTCGCCAACTTCCTCTCAGCAGATTTCTGGCAAAAACTCTGAGAGTAAATAAAATTGCTGTGAAATGTTTCTCAAAAATCTGCCTTTCGGAGTCGACTTTAAACTGTAGGTCCCGCCACTCAAGTATAAAAATTTAACACACACAACATAAATGGTGTAAGAAACTAGGTCCATAATCCTGACTGAAGGGTTGTAATAAGCAATTATGTATGTATGTATGTTTTTGGGGCTCAGAAAACCCACACGTAGTCTTACAGAAGCCAATGCACCCATTACGAGTGAATGTTTGGTGGGGCTTGTGAAGGGGAGGCATCATTGGTCCACATTTCTTTCAAAGTGAGGACGGCGCAACCATTACGCACCATGATAACCGATTTTTTTCTACCCGCTCTTCATGGTATTGATGTGAACGATGTTTGGTTTCAACAGAATGCTGCAACTTGCCACACATCTCAAGTCACAATAGATTTATTGCATCTATTGACTCCATTGACTTATTTTCTGTGGGACACCGTTAAAGAAAAGTATTCTGCTGACAAACCAGAGCATTTGAAGGCTAACATTCGTAATGCCATTCCCGCGATACGATCCCATACAAGAAAATTGGTGCGATTGAAAGAGGTACTGTGAGGCCTGCCGCGGCAGCCATATGTATGAAATAATATTCCATTTCTAACCGAAACAATTGTACTTCACAGCAAAAAAATAAATAAATTTGGCAAAATTTCAAACCGTTTTTGTTTTATTGCATTTTTAAATTTAAACTTTTAAATGGACCACCCTATATATTGCGAAATTTTAATTCGGAAAAGCAAAATATTTTTTCATTATGAAGTGAACTGCCATACACGAGATATTTAAATTGCCTGAATTTCCATCGGCGTAAAGGAAATGTGACCTTTAGTTTAATTTATTGAATTCGACTAATTATAATTAAAACTCATTAACAATTATAAAACAATAAATTTCATTTACAATTCTTTTTTTCTCATACCCCTCTCCCTTGCTTTAAGGTATTAGAATAATAATTGAATAATTACTGAGGAAATATCGGTCGTAAGAGCTGCAAAGAGAATTGTTATCAAAGTATAGCTACTCTCATCGATTTAACACTGGAGATTATTTAAATAAAAATGAACGAACACTGTGCCTAGTCTAATAATTAAAAATTTCAAAGTTCACTTCTATCGACAGTTTTTTGTTTTTAGTTTTTCTACTGATTTTTGAAAACGTTTTTGTAAAATCTTTTAAAAAAATTCCAATAATTTTTAAAATAATTACCGAATGAAAAAAAAAATAATAATAAATGATTAAGTGATATTTGCAACACATTCTAAACAATTCAAAATAATTATTTATTGTATTATAATGAATGATTTGTTTAACAATACTATACCATATTATCGTATATCGTATTTGATTTTCTATATTTTGTTTCCATTTATTTTGTTTGTTTTGTTTTTTTTTTAATTATTTATTATTGTTTGTTTTTATCAAATAATATTCTCTTCTTTTTTTACACTCCGCTATTATCAAACAAAGGCAAGATATTGTAGCCAACCAAGAGTTATTGAACGTTGAATACCCAAAGCTAGACAGTGATCAGCAAATCTGACTACCAAGCCGATTTTTTTAAGCGTTAAATTCGTACATTTATACTCAATAATTGCAATTCTATAAGCAACGCGTAACTGAAGTATAGAACACCGAAATAAGTTAGCAAATGTCTCAGGGTTTCCAAGTCAGAAATCGCCATCAATACGAAATATGAGAGAATATTTCTTCGGCAACTTCCTCTCAGCAGATTTCTGGCAAAAACTCTGCGAGTAAATAAAATTGCCATGAAAAGTTTCTCAAAAATCTGTCGTTCGGAGTCGACTTTAAACTTTAGGTCCCACCATTACATCCTAGCTTCTCCCATCAATTATGTTGTGTGTGTTAATTTTACATGTGAATGACGGGACCTACAGTTTAAAGTCGACTCCGAACGACAGATTTTTGAGAAACTTTTTCAGCATAATCTTCGATTTTATTGTTTTGCGTAAGAGTTATGTTAAGGAAATCGTTCTGATAGAGTTTTTGGCACGATCCCCGTAAGAGTCCTCGTTAACGGTAGAGGGATGGTGTGGGGACAACAGAATAGCGTAAGCAACTTGAATTACGCCCGCGACATCTGACTACTAGCACACAGCTATTCAAATCTAGCGGCAAACTTGAGAAGTATGTAACGCTGCCGGCGGCATCAGCAGGTTTGAAGATTAATGTCTTAGAAACATAGACTCTACGTGTAAATGCAACATTCCGAGATCTATTTGTAATTGATTTCAAACGAGGTGGAACATGTCAGCCAATTCTACTATCTTACGACCATTATAACTACGAAACGGAGAATCAGGAGAGAATATCGATAATCGCTTGCAGAAGGCATGATAAATCACGCTCTCTATCTCTACGTAAAAAAAATTTAATCTTCTCTGTGAATCTGACATGAAGTCGCCGTGGTCTAATAGGTAGTGTGTTGGCTTATTAGACGAAAAGCCAGGATTCGAGCCCCAGGCCAGACATCAAAACATAATACAGAAATTATTTCTTCGGCAATTTCCTCTAACCATATTTCTGGCAAAAACTCTGAGATTATATAAAATTGCCATGAAAAGTTTCTCAAAAATCTGTTGTTCGGAGTCGACTTTAAACTGTAAGTTCCGCCACTCATGTATGAAATTAGCACACACAACATAAGTGGTATGAGAAGCTAGGACGTAATCCTGACTGAAGGGTTGTAATGACCAATTATGTATGTATGTATGAATCTGACATCTATCCTTTTGTACAGATGCGACAGCGACTGAAATAAGAAGACGAAAATGCTGCTGGCTTGCCCACATACTCAGAAAGAAGTCCAACGAGTTCTTGCCTCAGAGTTTTTTCCACAAAGCTGCTGAGAGGAAGTCACTGAAGAAATATTTTTTTCATATTTCGTTTTGTTGGAGATGGCTTACCTGTGGTTTGAACAAGTCAACACTCTACCTACTAGACTATGACCAAAAAAAGTCGCTAATACTCTTATTCATTAAATGGAGTAGAATACATGACTACAATCATTAATCATCACTTTCGTTATCACGGCGGATGTGCAAAAGTTTAATACCATTATCGGTTGGATATATGTACCAGAGATCAGCAATGAATTGTTTTTTCGCTACTCATAAGCACTCATGAAATTTAACTACATACTCTGATTCATTCGTACTCGCTACAACATTGATTTATAAGTACAGGTTGCAATGAGTATGCGTACAACGTTCACATCAAACTCATACCAATCGAAATATGTTTGATTCATAAGCCTACTCATTTAGATTCATAACTTTAGAAGAAATACTCATAAATGATTCGAGTGACTCGAGTGTGTATTTTAGCGTTCGTATGCGATTCATGATTATTTTGTGCTTCGTGTATATGTTGAGTTATGTAGAGTCGAAATCTATAACATAATACGTGTTGTTAAGTATGAATATGAGGAGTACTTGAAACTTTAAATATGAGTAGAGGTTGCATGATATTAAAATAAGTATGAATGGGTATAAGAATCAGAAATTATGAGCATGATTCGATTCTACTCATCTTTTTGAATAATCATTGCTGATCTCTGGAAAGAGACCCAGGAAATAGACAGAGTAATCGATAAACAAGTGTTTTGTATCACAACATATTCGACTCATACAAGTAATACGTTGTATTCAAATGTGACACAGTGTTTAGATTTCTGTGCTTTTGTGTCTCTGTCACTATATTTTCCCGCTCTCTCTCTCTCTCTCGATTTCTGTAATGGTTACTGTGTTTATTTTTCCGCCTAGTTTGTTAAGGTCTTTTGCAATACAGAGTCAGTTGCAGATCTCAAATCAATAGCCAACCAACAAATGGCCACACAGATGTTAACAATTTATAATAAATAAATTTATACCCAATCATATACACATGTATACATATGTGTATATGTATGTACATATATTTGTTATTGTGTTTTTATTTTTATTTCAGTTCTAATGAGAAATTATTTTAGATTTTCAAATATTTTTATAGAATTTATATCCTATGCAGCCATCGATAATATCTTTTTTTTTTTCTATCTTTTTCTTTTTTTGCAAATTATAAAATTTTGTTTTTATAAATTTTTGATAAATAATTGACTTATTTTTGTATTGCATTGTTGTTTGCATTGTTTTGAGTGGCGAATCCAGTTTTGTTGTTGGCAAATAATTTGTAAAAACCTCATCAATAAATATGAATGATTGAAAATTAAATTGAAACATGTTGTGTGGCATTCAAACCGCTGGAAATATTTTAATTGTTGACATATTTTTCACTGGCAAAGGTTATGGTTTGCTCATACACCGTATCATACACATTCAAAGGCAAGATTGAATATGTAAAATTCATAAAAAAAAATATTTAAAAATTTAAAAATCAACTCCGTTTTATTTAAATAAAAATTAAAAACAATTTCTATTGCTTACTTTACACCAGGGGGAATTTCGTTTTTAAATTATTTTTTTTTCATTAGAAATTAAAGGTCAAGTTTAAAGCATTTGTAATCATTGGATCACGTTTTATATTCAAAAAAAAAAAAACAAAAATTCAAATTAACTTGCCTTTAAATATTATAATTTAACTTCATTTATAATGGCTTTCTATCATTTGTATGCATGAATAATATTCGTAAACGTTTTCATAATAAAATAATGAATGTAATGAATTCAACGAAATTTATGCGAAACAAAAACTCAAAAGAAATCAAAAAGTCAAAATCTTTACAGTCTGATAAATCTTATTAAAAAAAATTATTCATCATATTTTTTAAGGCAAATTTGCATTTTTATGTATCATTTTAAACGATTTTTTCATGTGCTCTCAAGATAAAAATAAAGTCGTGCAGAAATTTAAATAAAAAAAATATATTAAAAAATGTATTAAATTTTATACAGTTTGTAGAAGAAGAAGAGATTCATTTATAAAATTAAAAGTTATTTTTAAGAAAAATTGTGCTTTTTTTCTAAAGCTTCTTGGCATCGATAGGTATATGTACGTCTAAACCAATCGCTAAGGCTTCCAATCTTATCCAGCTGTAATCATTATATTAAAGCAGTTGCCGTATAGATATTAGCATACAACATGTCTACTAGGCTGTCACATTACTACTTATTTACTTAAGGAGACTATAGCGCCTTGTAAACCTCTGGTCATACTCAGATAGTCTGTTGCTTAAGATTGATCAGCTGTTGAGCATGTTTTTGCAAGTACCTAGCCCCACTACACAAAAGGGTTTCGGGCCCATAAACGGCGTGGAAGACCGAGATGACTGAGCAGTACAACATGAAGATCATATTGTTACCAGAATACCATGGCAAAAGATGAACTGGCCAAAAGTGGCAGAACCACCGTACTTCTGTTCCAATTTTGAACATAAATATTCCCGTAAAGAACCCAAGATCTAAGAATTAATACTGTGGCATGACGTACATAATTGGTCGTTACAACCCTTTAGTCAGAATTACATCGTAGTTTCTCACACCACTTATGTTGTGTGTGTTGATTTTTATACATAAGAGGTGGAACCTACAGTCTAGAGTCGATGCCCAAAAACAGATTTTTTTGAGAAATTTTTTCATGGCAATTTTATATTTACTCTCACGGTTTTTGCCAGAAATCTCTTAAGAGGAAGTCGCCGAAGAAATATTTTTTCTTATTTCGTTTTAGTTAGAGAAGTTTGACCTGGTGTTTGAAGCGAGGTCTCATGTCTAATAAGCCAACACACTACCGACTAGACTATGACAGCATAAAAAATGTGGAACGCTTCACGATTTTGCGTGTCATCTTTGTGTAGGGGCCATGCTGTGGTATTAGTTTCCACCAAAGCTGTGTGGACTATTTCAGGTACGGGCAAAAACATTTTAGAAGAAGGAGAAAGGAACGGTTCTCCGCATACATGACATCATTAAGACGTAGGATAACGAAGCACATTGGCTTTTGCCCCGTTGAAGATGAGCTCACTGAATTCATTAAACAACGCATAGGCTTTATTCCTGAGAGAAGGCACCACAATATTGGCCGCACTGATCTACGATTCCTTACTGTTTTCGGTTGATAGCCAAGTTTACCTATCAAACCAACTTTTCGGAAAAGCGAAAGAAGACAAAATCGCTATTGACAACTTCGTCATTAGAAACGTATAAAAATAGTTCAATTCGTGCATGTATATGTGTTTAGTTTGCGGTTAAAGTGAAGAAGTTTTTATCAGTATCAAGTATAGTTTATTACTGAAGTCGCCATTGTCTAGTAGGTAGTGTTTTGGCTTAGTAAACGTAAATCCAAGTTTCAAACCCAGGTCAGACATCAAAACGAAATATGAAAAATATTCCTTCAGCGACTTCCTCTCAGCAGATTTCTGGCACAAGCTCTGAGAGTAAATAAAAATTGCCATTAAAAGTTTCTCAAAAATCTGTCGTTCGGAGTCGACGTTAAACTGTAGGTCCCGCCACTCATGTATAAAAATTAACACACACAACATGAGTGGTGTGAGAAGCTAGGCCGTAATTCTGACTGAAGGGTTGTAATGGCCAATTATCTATGTATGTACGTAGTTTAGTATTGTTTATCTAATTCACTCAGCTACACAACTATCGGAAACAGTCGTTAGTCAACGCATCGGCTTTATTATGTGGCCCCATTCTGGTATGATTGAATCTGTAACTGTTTCGACAAATTTATGCTCGTAAAGTTTACGTATATGGTCATTACAACCCTTCAGTTAGGATTACGACCTAGCTTCTCACATCACTTATGTAGCACTTATGTTATGTGTGTTAATTTTTATACATGAGTGGCGGGCCTTACAATTTAAAGTCGACTCCGAACGACAAATTTTTTTGAGCAACTTTTTCATGGCAATTTTATTTACTCTCACGGTCTTTGCCAGAAATCTACTGAGAGGCAGTCGCAGAAGAAATATTTTTTAATATTTTCGTTAATATTTTTCATATGTCATGTCTAATAAGCCAGCACACTAGCTACTAGCCTACGGCGACACCAACTAATAACAACATTTGACTTCCTTTAACCCTGGACGGTTACTCTTCATTTTTGTACATTAAGGTTACTCTTCATTGAATCGACGAACACTCTAATCCTAATTGGTTACTGTTCGTAGAATCTACGAATTCTTTTATGTTTCACCAAATTTCACTCTTTTTATCAACAATGTTGGTTGATAACGAAAGCTTGTAGTGAGTAAACGTACCCGGGCCACCCATTTTTTTAATCCTGGATGGCCATTTTTGTACAGTAAGGTTACTCTTCGTTGAATCGAAAATTTTTTTCGTCTACTGACTGCAAGCTTTCATTATCAACTAACGTTGTTGAAATACAGAGCGAAATTTGGTCAAACATAAAAAAGTTATATCGATAAAGACTAAATGAGCTTCGTCGATTCTAGTAACAGTAACCGTCCAGGGTTAAATTCTTGAAAAAAAATTTTATTTTTTTATAATTTTTTTTTTAACAAATTGCGTATAGAAAACGCCGCATATAAAATCTGTTTCGAATTGTTCAAAACAAAACAACGAAAAAAGTTTTAACGCAATCATATTGTGACATTAAACGAAACACTTGAATATTTTTATTGCCAAACGAACATAAATTGCTGGCCCCCACCCCAGAACGCACATAATGTGGCTAAGTCTTCTTCGACAGAAAAAAAAAAAACAATAGGAAAACTACCACAACAACAATAACAAGAACAACTCAATAAATATTATAAATAAACCAATCGCCGCACACAAGCCAATAAATAAAACTTTCCGCAACATAAATATACCCACGGAGCACTTTAAGTTTAGTTTAGTTTCTCTAGTATTTTTGTATTGTTTTTGTGTTTTGTTTTTTTTGTTTTTATTTGGCATTTGAAATGTTTCTGCTGGAAAAAGTTTAGCTTATGAAGTGAATTTTGTTTAAAAACAAGAGACAATGTTTGAGAGATTCTAACGAGAAATTAAACAAACGCCATAGAGACAGACAGCCAGCATGAACACCAACACCAACACCAACGCCACAATTGAAAAGCCGTCTCAATTATGGTATTTCGAATAAACGGCGGGGGAACGGAAAAATAACGGCGAACAAAAACAAAAAATTCAGCCGACTAAACTCTAAAGATGACATAAAAAAATGTGAGAAAACTCGCGTGTTGCTAATGTCAACTACAGATACGAAATGAAACAACAACAACAACAAGAACGAAAATTACACTACAAAACACACAAACATGCTTGAACAACAACAAAATTTTCATGGTCAAGTTAATAAGACATTAGAGTCAGCACATTTTTTTTGTATTTTTTTGTATTTTTTTGTTTTTTTTTTCAGAATAAAAACAAACAAGTTAAAAACAAAAATTTTTAAACAACAGCAACAACAACAACAATAAAAACAACAAAAATTCATTAAATTTACTTTGAATTTGCTGCTTGTCTTCCTAGTCTCAGATGTTGTTGGCTTAGAAGCAAATGTTGATTAAATTTTCAATTCTCAATTGAGTTTTAAAGTTCAATATTCAACATTCAATTTATTTAAACTGTTGTTTATTGTTGTTGTTCTTGTTGCTGTTGTTGTCGTTTTTGTTTTTGTTTTCATAAGTGTTTCAAACTGACATTTCAGGTGGTAATGAATGAGGTAAACTACTAACAAACAACAACAGCAACAACAACAATGTTAACATTAACAGTGTGCATTTAAACCGGTCATAGAAATACAAAAACAACAACAACAAAAAAATTTGCAATTACACTGTAATAAGAACCAATCCACCATCACACACCAGTGAGTGGGGCATAGAACATGGCTGATACCACTTCAGTAGTGTGTTTAGAAAACCAACCAACAATATACCGTTTTGTCCAGTTGTTAGTCATTTTAGAAGTTTGTTGTTGTTGTTGTATTTTTTTTTAGTTCAAGTGCAATAATTTGCAAAGTGCATGTTTCACAAATTTGTAGATTTTTTTTGTTCTCGTTTCTCTCTCTCTTTCTCTCTTTTTTTTTTTTGAAATTATGTGTGGCATGCAACTTTGCTTAAATACAACCTCATCATGTTGTTTCATGTATGTAAGTTGTGCTGCTCTATGCAGTCATAACAGTAGCTGCCACTTTAACACACATATTGTCGTGCAGTAACAGTAAAAAAAAAATAAACATTAAACAAACTGCTACTACTGCCAGCCACTATTACTTCCCTCAGTAATATTTTTATTAACGTTTTAATGTTTCCTCTAATGGCCATCTGCTCGAAATCAGATGTTATTTCACAAAACATAAACAGTGAACTACAAAAAGATGTGAAGTAAACATCAGAAACGGTTGCATGCACTGCAAATACTTTAGAAAATTTAAGAAAAGCAATAAATAAATACACACAGTTACTAAAGTATGCATACGGTTAATAAATTTCGGAAAAGCTTTATAATTGTCTGACAACTTTCCTTTATTTTAAGACGGTCTTTTGCATTGGTTAAAAAAATTCTGAAATTCGTTAAATTTTGTGGGCTGTGCAGGGTCACAAAAATATACATACGATTAACAAATTTCACAAATTTCTGAACCAATGCAAAAAGACCGTCTTAAAATCGAAGAACGTTGTCAGACAATTATAAAGATTTTCAACGAAAACGGATTAATTAAAAAAATTCAGAAATTTTTTATCCGCATGTATACTTTTGTCGCTGAGTGTAGGTTTGGAACCCTAGATAAAGTTTGACTTGAAGACTTATGCTATATTCTAGTAAATGAAGCCACATATTGGGTATGTGCATTAGTTTTTATTGCTGCAAACTAATTAAGTATTCTACTTATTTACTGCAACAATCATACCGGCGGTTAAAATAGAATTTCTACTTAACTGGTCTTTACAATCCTTCAGTCAGGATTACGAGCTGACTTCTCACACCACTAATGCTGTGTGTATTAATTTTATACATGAGTACAGCGTTATTGAAGGTCTCTTTGCGTTAAAAATATTATCTTTCTGAACATTGTTGGGTAAATTCCGCCAGTTATCCGTATTGTGTACGTTGAACCTATTGTTACCCAGTAAGAAAAAAAAAATTGAATGCTCGACACACTCTTGTGTGAAAACTCAAATGATCATGCGACCATACAATTATAGCCAGATATTGAAAACTTGTCTTAACTTGTTGTCGTAGTCTATTAGGTAGTGTGTGCTGGCTTATTAGCCGCAAGGCCACGGTTCAAACCCCATGTCAGACATCAAAATGAAAATATGAAAAACAATATTTGCGGCGACTTCCTCTCAGCAGATTTCTGGCAAAAACTCTGAGAATGAAATAAAAATCTGTCGTTCGGAGTCGACTTTAAATTGTAGGTCCCACCATTCACGTATAAAAATTAACGGACACACAACATAAGTGGTGTGGGAAGCTAGGTCGTATTCCTGATCGAAGGGTAGTAATGACCATTTATGTATGTATTTATATATCTTAACTTGTTAAAGAGAATAACAACTAACAAAATAATTGATTCTCAGGAGCAATATAAATGCCAGCAAGATAAAGCTCTTGATGGAATCACATATTTTGTTCTCTATTTTGATCTTTTAGAGCACAATTCATGGGAGCCGCCGTAGTCTAGTATGTGGCTTATTAGACGTGAGACCGAGATATTTTTCGGCGACTTCCTCTCAGTAGATTTCTGGCAAAAACTCTGAGATTAAATAAAATTGCCATGAAAAGTTTCTCAAAAATCTTCGTTCACAGTCGAGGTCCCTTTGCTCATGTATAAAATTAAAGCGCACAACATAAGTAATGTGAGAAGCTAAGTCGTAATCCTGACTAAAGGATTGTAATATCCCATTATGTATGTACTCGTATGTACATATGTATTCAAAAAATATATTTAAATAAGCACTTTATGTTATCACTGCATTAGCCGTGGTAGTTGATTAGATTACCGTTTTATGAAATTGTTTATTAATCGTGTTTCCATTTCTCATAATTTTATTTCACAATAATTTGCTTCTTATAAATCATAAAAAAACATCAATTTAATCGAAGCTGTAATCGATTATAAAAATTTTATTAAAAAACAGAAAGAAAAAAAAATAAAATAAAAAACATATAAAGTCTTGGAACAAAGAAAGAACATTTTTATGGCAAAGAACAGCCATGCGAGTAACATTAAAATAAAATCGTAAATTTCGCTGTAAACTTGAATTGAATAATAAAAAATGAAAAATAAAAAAAAAATATCATAATCAATGCCAAAGGAAAATACCTCCTTTTAATAGCATTTTCTATTAGCAAGCCTGTTAAACAATCACAAGCCTGTTAAGATTATAAATTCTTTTAAAAAGGAAATGTTTCCTCAAGCTTCTCATACATGTTACAAATTAATTTAAGGAATTGGATAGGAATTCAGTAAGCACAAGTTCTTAATGGTGTTTTTATAACTAAAATTACATTCGAAAATTATTTTTAATAACAAACAGACATATTGTTGGCTGTCTGTTCCAAAAGATCAAAGCATAATGCAAAAAAAAAAGTCAGAAGGTATAGGTTGGGCCATTTAAAAGTTTCAATTTAAAAATGCAATAAAACAAACACGTTTGAAATTTTATACAATTGTTCCGCTTACAAATGGAATATTATTTCATTCTTATGGCTGCCGCGGCTGGCCTCACAGTACCTCATTCCAAACGACCAGTTTTCGTGCACTTTTTTTCTAATAAGCCAACACCCTACATACTAGACTAGGGCGACTTTAATAACCTTTTTATATTAAAAATTAATTTCTTCAATAAATTTTTTTTTAAATATTCAGTAACAATATTGAAATTTAACTACACTCTGATTCATTCATACTCACTACAACGTTGATTTATAAGTACAGATTGCAATGAGTATGCGTACAACGTTGACATCAAACTCATACCATTCGAAATATGTTTGATTCATAAGCCTACTCATTTAGATTCATACATAGTTGGTTATTACAACCCTTCAGTCAGAATTCCAACCTAGTTTGTCACACCACTTATGTTGTGTGTGTTAATTTTATACATGAGTGGCGGGACCTACAGCTTAAAGTCGACTCCGAACGACAGATTTTTTGAGAAACTTTTCATGGCAATTTTTATTTACTCTCAGAGTTTTTGCCAGAAATCTGCTGACATTTTTTGTATTTTGTTGTGATATCTGGCCTGGGGTTTGAACCCTGGTTTTATGTCTAATAAGCCAACATACTATCTACTAGACCACGTCGACTTCATGAGTGCTTATGAGTAGCGAAAAAAGCGATTCATTGCTGATCTCTGCTCTAGACCATATCGCCAATGCGGTAGTACATAAAAACTATATTCATTTATGGCCATTACATCCATCATGAGTTAATAACCGAAAACACAATGAGAAACACTTAAAAAATGCTCCACCACAGACAACCGCATGCAATCACGCGACATCAGCTGTGTTTGCAGCATTTGCACACAGATGATGCTGCTGTCTTTGCCTTGGTTTTTGGTTTTTCGTTTTTATTTCTTCTCTTTTTGTTTGGCCTTCTTTCACTTTTTTTCTTTCATCTACGCTGTCTGTTTTGTTACATCAAAAAACTTATTTAAACCATTAACTGCTGCTGCTGACATTGACCTACATTGCATACACAGACAGTTTGTTACTGCTGCTGCTGCTATTGCTGCTTTCAGTTCCAGCTGATGATGATGATGCTGCTGGCAAGCTGGCTGGCACTTGTTTCTTTCGTGTTTTACTGTTGTTGGAGTGTTTGTTGTTATTTTCATGTTTGCTAGCAAAGTTGTTGCTACTGCTTGCTTGTCTTCAACTAATTTTACTTAAAGTGTAAGGGGGATTAAATTACTCTTCATTTCGTTTTTTTTTATTTTTCTTTCCGCATTGTTTCTAGTCTCCATGTGATGATACAGAGCATGGCGTGTTTTAGTTTAATTTTGATTAAAATCAAATTGTTTGTATTTAATTTGATCTTCTTCTTCTTCATTATTTAATCTACTTTTCTTTTTTGGTTGGCATATCTTGTAGTGTGTGTGGGTTAAACGTGTTAATTGATGGTCATTTATTCATTCATTAAGTTTTAGTGTTGTATGTAGGGGAGTTAGGTAGTAGCATCACTGCTATTTAATTTGTCACACACATATTTGTTAAAAATATTGTGCAAAATTTGTTTGACTAATAAATTATTTTTTTTTGGGAAAATTAATCTTCATGACCTAAAATTTGAAATTTTAATACAACCCGGTGGCATTCATATTTTGTTTGTAGGCCAAGCAAATGCGTTCATAAAAATCTTTTAAAATTTGTTTGTTGTTCGTATATATTTACAAACCATTTCAAGGTTTTATGTTAATAATTATGGGGGAATACATACATTATTGATGTATTTTTCCTTTTTATCACTCTATTGCATGTCATTCACCTACTCTCTACTATTTTTAATTCAATTTGTTTGCCTAATTGGAACACAAACACGTTTTCTATATTGTGGATTTAAAGTCATGCTAACAACCTAGTTTTTAATTGAAATTATAAAATATAATAAAAAAAAATTTCACAAACAATTCTATAAGTAAGGTCCACCTGAAACCAGCTAAAGTGGAGCACTTTAGAGCAGAGATATCCATACATACATACAGAATTGGTCATTACAACCCTTCAGTCAGGATTACGACCTAGCTTCTCACACCACTTATGTTATGTGTGTGTTAATTTTATACATGAGTGGCGGGGACCTCCAATTTAAAGTCGACTCAGCATGATTTTTGAGAAGCTTTTTCATTGCAATTTTTTTTATTCTCAGAGTTTTTTCCAGAAATCTGCTGAGAGGAAGAAGCCGAAAGAATACTTTTTGTATTTTGTGAACAAGAAAGTGCACGATGTTGTAGATTTTGCAAAAAAAATCATATTTTTCGGTTGAAATTAATTTTCATCTTGATGGGTACGTTAATAAGCAAAATTAACGTATTTGGGGCTCAGAAAACCCACATGGGGTCTTACAGAAGCCAATGTACCCATTACGAGTGACTATTTGTTGCGGCTTGAGGAGCGGAGGCATCATTTGCCCATATTCCTTTGAAAGTTAGGACGGCGCAACCATACGGTCAATGGAGACATCTATCGCATCATGATAACCGGTTTTTTGTACCCACTCTTCATGATGTAGATGTGAACGATGTTTGGTTTCAACAGGATGGTGCAAATTCCCACGCTTTTCATTGCACACGCGATTTATTGCTTCAAACCTTTGATGGCCGTTTAATTAGCTGAAATGGTGATGTCAACTGGTCGTCAAGAAGTTAAGATTTGACACCGTTGGGCTATTTTCTGCGGGGCTCGGTTAAAGAGAAATGTTATGCCGACAAACCAGAGACAATTAAGCATTTTAAGGCCAACATTCGTGATGCCATTGTCGAGATACGGATCCCATACACTAGAAAAAATGCACGGAAATTTGTCCTTAGGTATGAGAAACTGTGAGGCCAGCCGCAGCTGCCATATGAATGAAATAATATTCTATTTGTAAACGGAACAATTATACTTCACAGCAAAGGGAAGAATTTGTCAAGATTTCAAATCGTTTTTGTTTTGTTGTATTTTTAAATTTAAACTTTTAAATGGCAAACTAGTTAAAAAGCCTGAATCGATGCAAGAACTCAAGATTTCAATTTTATTGAACCCTCTGCACAACGTTTTGCCTAATAGGTGGTCGTTTATTTTTTTTTTTTCATTTTTTGAATACTTGTCTGCTATCTGGACAAGTAAAACCGCCAGTGTCAACGATACCATAAATCTATTTCCTGATTACTTTTACTTTGTAAATGTCCAAACAAATTAATGTGAAATAATTACACGATACTGAAAATCAAAACAGATAATCATCATTAACTGACAGGGGTTTTGCATCATGACCTTTTAACATAAAGCTCTGCCACAGCGGCAATTAAATTCTTATAAATTCAAATAAAAATAATTGAGAAAAAAAAATTCAATTTGATTGTCATGACTATCTATACGTCTACAACAATATAATATTTTTTTATCAACAACATGGTTATTTAACCTTTTCATCTGTAAAGGAATTCAATATCAATTAAATGAACAATTTACCAGTTTTAGATGGAAACTATTTTTAAAAGTATTTTGCAAACTGAGAGAAAATTGTAAAATAATTGTAGCATATCAGATGCAATTATTGTTTACTTTAATGTAAGACCGATAAAAATGAATTCAAATAAAAATAATAAACTTGAAAACGTTTAAATACTACAAACTTAAGGAATTTATTCAAAGATTCCAATACGAATTCAAAGAACAATTAACAAAACTGTGCTGTTTTTCAGGAAACATTCTGTTATCGTGTTTAAACAATCCAATTAGTCAGGTTCAAGTTCAAAAGGTCAATCATTAACTTGTGGGAATGTAAATACCAACAACATTTGAAACAATTTTTTTCTTCCTCTCAATACTCTCAAGACGCAATTAAATTTTAAACTTTTCTTTCGTATTTCAAGCAAAACATTTGAAAGCGATTCAGACTGAATTCCATTGTTTTTAAAGGTTTCACTCGAGTTCGTTTGAAATCCTTTATAATTTATGACAATAAATTTAATTGTCAGAACAGAAGAGATAATTGAAACCAGAAATTATTGAAAGTACATATCTGTGATGGAGACAATTTCCAATTGCAATAATTGCCCGATAAAGTTCTGTAGAATAAATTAAAATGCAATCAATTACGTTACAGGGGATTAAAACATATCGATTTACAAGCTTGTAACTTGAAAACATGCATTGAAATTAAAATTAACGGAATAAAGGAACAATAACAACAACAAGAAAACTATTTATTATTGAGAATATGTTTCGAAGCAATGCAATTAAGACATATGAATCCAGAACTTTGTATCGGCACATGGTTGTAAAACAATTTGTTTGTTTTTAATTTTTTTTATTTCTTTTATTTTACTGTTGTTTTGTAATTAATAAATTAATCAACAACAATTTTGATTAATAACACAAACAATAGTTATACAAAATTCTCTAGGCAATTGTAGATTTACCTCAAATAGTATTTTAAAAAAATTAAACCAACAACAATACTAATTAACAACAGACTTGGAATTATTATTTCTAATTTGTAATTTGTTCCATGTAAATTTTTTTAATAAATATTTCTATTCTATATTAACGTATTACATACATAGTTGGTCATTACAGCCCTTCAGTTAGGATTACGACCTAGCTTCTCACACCACTTATGTTGTGTGTGTTAATTTTATGCATGAGTGGCGGGACTTACACTTTAAAGTCGACTCCGAACGAAAGATTTTTGAGGAACTTTTCATGGCAATTTTATCTACTCTCAGAGTATTTGAATAAAACATTAAAAGCTGACGTATGTGTATGATTTTCAACGGTCGCCGAAATAGATTATAGACAGGTGTATGTCAAGTACATTTTAATATCTACTTGATGACCAGAACTAAAATATCGGCCAGGACACCCAGCATATATATCGGGTGAGCCATCTATCGCCTTATATTTGAACCATCCATTGCTTCGCTAGATAGGCCAACTAGAAACTGCATGATGAAGTCGATTTTGCAAAAAAAAAAAAAAATAATTTTTTCGGATAAAGCCCATTTTCATCTTGGTGGTTACGTTAATATGATAAAATTGCCGTATTTGGGGCTGAGAAAACTCACACGTGGTTTTACAGAAGCCAATGCAGCCATTACGAGTGACTGTTTGGTGTGGCTTGTGGAGCGGAAGCATCATTGGCCCATATTCCTTTGAAAATGTGGACAGCGCAACTATTACGGTCAATGGAGACACCTATCGCAGCATGATAACCGAATTTTTTGTATCCACTCCTCATGGTAAAACAAACAGGGGGGAACGTATATAAAGTTGTATTTCCAAAGCAAAGGAAAATCGCATGAAAATCTGTTAGAAAATCAGATTTTGGATTCAATAAATTAGAGGGGCATTAAATGTGTCAACCAATATATGGGTCTGTGGTATCTAACAGAGACCGGCATTAAGTATTCAAAAAGATGGGTAGAATTGAATCATACTCATAATTTCTAATATTTATAAGCATTCATACTTATTTTAATATCATGGAACCTCTACTCATATTCAAAGTTTGAAGTACTCATCATATTCGTACTTAACAACAGCACATATGATGTTGTTGATTTCGACTCTCCATAACTCAACATTTACACGAAGCACAAAATGAGTATGATTCGAGTACGAACATTAAACTACTTCCTAGAAGGTTGTGTGTTTGCTCTGCTTGACGCTCTTGACCACTCCTCATGGTATTGCTGTGAACGATGCAACTTGCCACACATTTCAGGTCACAATCGATTTATTGCATCAAACCATTGATGGCCGTTTAATTAGGTGAAATGGTGATTTCTATGAAGCTGCGATTTGTCACCGTTGGACTATTATCTGTCGGGCGCCGTTAAAGAAAAGTTTGAAGGCCAGCATCCATGATGCCGTTGTCCAGATACGACCCCATACACTCGAAAAATTGCACGATAATTTTCCGATCGAATAAGGTATGGTAAGGCCAGCTGCAGCAGGCATATGAATGAAATAATATTCCATTTCTAGATGAAACAATTTGTACTTCACAGCAAAACTTTCAATTTGTCTTTGTTTTATTGGATTTTTAAATTTTAAACTTTTAAATGGCCCACCCTATATATATAACGAGCAATTGTATCATATAAATTGCATCTGACACAATTGCCCTTCAGCTTAATTGCTACAGATATAGCTTTATACGTAGGGATACGTCTGGACTGGTTGTCGATATAGTGCTTCCGCTGCGTCCCGTTTTTCCAAGAAATCGTAGAGATTGTTTGTGATGGTAAGGGTTGTGACTTACATTACACACTCGAATAAAGTTAATAGAATGTTTACTTCAAGTAGCTTCTAATATGCATTTTAAAAAATGCAGTCGATGCAAAGTATCGGTAGGCGTGGCTGATTTTGATGAAATTTAATACGGAAAGCATTTGTATTAAATTTGAAGACTTTTGCTTGAATAGAATAAAATTTTATGCGAAAAATTCAATTTGAATTGAATTATTTTTTCTTAATTTAAACAATAGAATTCATAACACCTGATGTATGTAACAACACTATTTCTATTTTTTGCAGAAAAAAAATGTCTGAAGTGGTAACACTGTGCCCAGCCTGCTAAACTGTTAAGTGATTATCCAGCTGGGTAAATCGATCTTCCACTAGCATTATTTGGTTTAAACTCTAAGTTCTATTGTTTGTTATCCTAACACCCTCCCTATTAAATTTCCTTCTAACCATTGAGTAATACAGTTGTGTTGAGGTTTTCTCCCCCTGTAACATTATATTTAAATATCGAATTTATTATTGTTCCCCCCTGCTTGTCCATTGCTCTTTTGCTCATACAAAAGAGCACTCGACCTTCCCATTTTTCTCCATTTTATCTAAAACTTTTAAACATAGTAAAACAAAATAGAAAAAAGGGAATAAAAAAACAACATTCTAAAGAGCAATAAGCAGTAATATGCTGCTTAAAAAAGAAGAAAATACTTGAAGTTGTTAGTTTTATTTCCTATTTTTTTTGCTCTCTTTCTCTACTTATGCTTTTGTGTGAGTAGTAAAAGCCCTACAAAAGCATTTTCAACTTCGGCCAGCCACCCCTTCCAAAAAAAAAAGAGAAACATTAGGGTCCCCTATTAAATTACCATACAAAATAAACTGATGGCCATTTGATAGGGAAAACTTATAACAACCCCTCCCCTTTATAAATTGGCATTTATATATGTGTCACACGCACACACACACACGCGCGTACGCACTCAATCGATTATGGCCATACCACCAACATGACCACACAATACTTATCTTGGCTTTAAGCTTTATTTCCCTTGCCATGCTTCTGGTTTCTGTTAAATACTCGTATAGCATAACTTGGAGTAAAAAAAAACAGGGAAAGAAAGAAAGAAAAACGAAAGGGAAAAACTTATCTGTTTTACCCCCATTATTTTCATCACTAAGGCTTCACGTTCTCTTTCTCTGACTATTTTTGTTGTTTAAAATATTTTAAAACTCATTTAAATTGTTTAAATACTTGCATGGAGCAGGGGGGAAAGAGATAAAATTGAAAATCTTTACTTACATGGAGCCCTTCTGCACAGTCATATTGAGGCCATCGAGCACAACATTTGGATTCTTGGAACTGCCATACATTTTATGGGCACGACGTACACAAACGGCCTGTTGACGCCTGGTGGCCAATGTCGATGGCTGTGACATAAATTGGCGGCGACGTGCAGCCAAATCATTTTCTGGATTTGAGGCAGCGCTTGCTGGCTGAACGGGTTGAACTCCTTCGGTTTCAGCATCCATGTTTGTAACAGAGGAAGGGAAACCTTTTTTTTGCAAGTTTAAGAAGAAAAGTTTTCCTGGTTTTTTTTTTCTTTCTTTCCTTTTTGTGTTGATTTGTAACAATGCCGAGGACTTGTATTTATATGAAGTATATCCTTAGGCGTTTTTCTCTCAGTTGATATCCTTTTCTACTAAAAATGTACTTGAATTCCGGTTGTTTGTTGCTATTGTCCTTGTTACTATTTGGACTATAAATCACACAGTATTGCGTATGAAAAATTATACTCTTGTAGGAAGTGTGTAACAAAAGTATGCTTTTCTTTGTTATTTACAATGTAAATATGTATGACAATTGTGGCAGAATTGAATGAATGTTTTCTATGTTACTCTATGCAACTCCACTTGATGTTCGTGATCTCGTTGGCATACGCTTATTTGGCTGCTACTGCTGGTGCTGGTGCTGTTGCTGTTGCTGTTGCTCTCTCCGAAGCCTGTGTTTCTATTAGTTTTTCTATGCCCCAAAATGTTTTTCAGCCGTTGTTCATTTATGTTGTCTTGTCAAGTGTTGAAGTTATTGCTGTTATGGCTGCTGTTAAGCAGGACAATTCAATCATCAGTGGTGTTGTTGTTACAACAATATCAACACATGTACGAAACGTACTGTAGCTATGCAATGCCAGGACTTTTGTTTTTTTGATAGCCTGAAACGAAAAATATTATTATTAAAGTGCATGAAGAATATGAAATGTAATCAAAATGAGCAAAAAAAAAATTGTTTGAGTTTCAGTTCTGCTGTTACTTTCTCCTTTTTTCTTCTGTTTTTTGTATTTGTATTGGAAAAAAGTTCTTTTCTTTGCCTTTTCCATTTCAATTTTTGGCTTGTTTTTATATTTTCTTTCTCTCTCTCTCTCTCTCTCTCTTTCATTATTTTTCTTGCAAAAATGTTTCCATTCGATACGAATGTTTATGTTACGAAAACAACATATGCATGTAAATACTTTATGAATGCTTAACTTCTGCAATGGACAGTGCAGAGCATAGATTTACAGGCAATGGCTAGAGTACAAATCAGAGATCAGCATTAAGGAGTATTCAAAAAGATGAATAGAATTGAATCATACTCATAATTTCTAATATTTATAAGCATTCATACTTATTTTAATATCATGGAACCTCTACTCATATTCAAAGTTTGAAGTATTCCTCATATTCATACTTAACAACAACACGTATGATGTTGTTGATTTCAACTCTCCATAACTCAACATTTACGCGAAGCACCAAAGAAGTATGAATCGCATGCGAACACTAAAATACTCACTAGAAGATGGTGTGTTTGCTCTGCTTGCTGCTCGGTATTTTTCTTCTTTTTTTTTTTGTAAATGCCTAACGACTAAGACTAAGACTGTAAATTTTGTTGAATGATTCGAGAAGTCACTCGAACTATTTATAAGTATTTTTCTAAAGTTATGAATCTAAATGTGTACGACCTGCAAGCATGGCCACTGTGATCGAGATGATGTTACGACCTAGTCCAAGTTACTGGTTGGTGGGCCTTCTATCGATTGAGGACTCCTCATTGATACTGGATAGGTTGGAGTCTCGGAAGAATTTCCGCGCGATGGTCAGTTTGAACCAGGTAAGTGGCATTCCTATATTAATTGAAGAGGATTCCGGAAGTAGTGCGCCAGCTCTGCAGTTTCCCGTAATGTCACAGTGTCCGGGGGCCCAGGTAAGTCTGACACTGAAGCATCCAGAAAGAAGGTTGAGGCAGTGGTGACATTCCCTGACGATCCTGGAGTTATTCACAACGTTCGACAGAGACTTTATGGCAGCCTGGCTATCAGAAAAGATCGAGATGCGGATGAAAGGAAGACCGTATGCGAGGATCCATTGTGCGGCTCGGTAGATGGCCATTACTTCCACCTGGAACACATTGCAATAGTCCGGCAACCGGAGTGAAATGTCAAAGTCCAATTTCCCAGTGTAGACTCCGCTACCCACCCCGCCATCGAGTTCGGAGCCGTTGGTATATACATCCAGGAGTTCCGAGGAGACGTGCATGTCAGGGGTAAAATCGCTCCTGCTCGGAATCTGTCATCAAAACACTATTTCACAGGGAGATAATCGATATCCAGTGGGGCCACACTATCAATCTCGAAAATAGAGGAGTGACCAGAGGGGACTACAAGCCAACGAGACAGGGTATTGAGTCTTATCGCAGTGAACGTAGCCATCTGCTTAGCGTGGAGTTCAGTAGGAAGTCAGTTAAGTATTGCGAACAAGACCTTTGAGTAGGCTTATGAATCAAACATATTTCGAATGGTATGAGTTTGATGTGAATGTTGTACTCATACTCATTGCAACTTATACTTCTAAATCAACGTTGTAGTGAGTATGAATGCATCAGAGTACAGTTAAATTTCAATATTGTTGACTCATTTAATTATTAAAAATTTCATGAGTGCTTATGAGTAGCGAAAAAACGATTCATTGCCTATCTCTGGTACAAATCTGCTTTTAATTATATGTTTACAATTGTTGGAAAACCTACACACTGGCACACACTTATACAAATACGGTTATTGTAAAGTATTTTCCCCTATATTTGGTCCATCTTTACATTTCAGTTCCCTTTTCACATACAAGTTTGCTATGGAAAAGCAAAAAGAGAGAAAGAAAAGAAAACCCATATAAAGGGGTTAAAAATTGTAATGAAATATGCAACAATATGTTGCATTAAAGAGTGTGTTTATAACTCGTTTTATGCTTACAAAGATGTCAATATGTCTGTGTCAGATGCATTTGTTGTGCACACAAAACCATTTTATTATGAAAAATTTATGTCATCACTAACATCTTGCAACAGCAATGGCAATTGCAACAGCAATAACAGAAACCATAAACCATAAACTAAACAAATGCTCTTCTACATCACTTTAGCAATTTTTTTTTTTTCCAAGATTTTCCTCTTCTTCTTCTTCTCAATATTTCAATATGAAAATACAATTGAAGTGTTTTTCCAATTGATTCCAATGATACAAAATTTTATTGGTAAACTGTTAAGTTTTCTCTGGCAAGGTTAATAAGACAAAGCGGAAGTGAGCTGCAAGTCATTTGCAAATACGAGAAACAACTTTAGTTAATGGCAACGCCAGCTTAATACTTAGCTCAAAGGGAATATTCGATTTGTGGCAATTTGACTTTGGCTTAAAGGCAAAATATTTTTAATGCACAACAACAGCAACAAAAACAACAACAACATCGTATGGTTTTATGCCATTCATATGAAATATAATTCTGATTGGCATCTATAATGTTGTACGTTATTTATGGAAATTGAAAATATTTCATGAATAATTTTCATTTTAATTTTCGTTTTTCTTCTTCTTTACGTTTTAATTAAAAAATTTTATGGAAAAATATTTCAGGTTTTTTTTTATTTTTTATTCAACTTTCAGCTTGGAATCCTACTCACTACAGGCTCATGTACTTAAGAAATTTAAATTTATTTTGGGTTCGTAAATATTTTTCAATTAAATATTTAACAAGAGTGTGGTGACTGTGCTGGTTTTTTTTATTACAAACGAATATAAAAATAAATTTTATTACATGTTCTAGTCATTACGTATCCTAATAAGCAAGCTAAATACAGACATCGAGGTAAATAATTAGTCAACATTCATACATACGTGAATGTAGGTACACATGCATACATTTATAGATAGTTTGTAAGCTTTTAATATTTACAAACATACACAGAAAGAAATAAAATTTTAAATGTGTAGAGCACTACAGCCATTGTTTCGAAGATTCTAATTCAGAACATTGGCGTATATTGAATATATTTCTTCCGACAATCTGTTCGGTGTCTCAGATTTGAAAATCGTGATGATTTTGATTTGTTTGTACATAAATACATACATAATTGGCAATTACAACCCTTTAATCAGGATAACGACCTAAATTCTCACACCACTTATATAATTTGAGTGTGTTAATCTTTATACATGAGTGGCAGAACCTGCAGTTTAAACTCCATTTCGAACGAAAGATTTTTGAGAAACTGTTCATGGCAATATTTATTTACCATCAGAGTTTTTGCCAGAAATCTGTTAAGGGGAAGTCGCCGATATTTTTTCATATTTCGTTTTGATGTCTGGCCAGGGGTTTAAACCATGGCCCCACGTATAATAAGCCAACACACTGCCTACTAGGTTATGACGACTTCAAACCTTCAATATTGAATATAAAAGAGTTATTCTACGCCTAAATTGTTAATCTTTATACTGTTCCGATCGTCTATAACGGTTTGATTATTTTGTAAAGAAACTCCCACAATTTTATAGGAATAGTATAGGCGTAGTAGTAGTACAGTACTGGCTCAGTATCATTCAACTTTATTTCAGTTTTTCTTTAACATGGTTTTGCGATTGAAGTCGCCGTGGTCCAATAGGTAGTGTGTTAGCTTATTAGACATGAGGCCTCGGTTCAAACCCCAGGTCAGACATCTCCAACTGAACGAAATATGAAAAAATATTTCTTCGGCGACTTCTTCTCAGCAGATTTCTGGCAAAAACTGGGAGAGTAAATAAAATTGTCATAAAACCATTTCTCAAAAAAATCTGTCGTTCGGAATCGACTGTAACCTGTGGGTCCCGCCACTCATGTATAAAAATTAACACTCACAACATATGTGGTCCTGACAAAGAAGGTTGTAATGACCAATTATGTATGTATGGTTGTGCAACGACTAATAATTTTCAATAAATTTATTCACTTCCTTCAATTTAACCACGTCCAATCCAATGTACATACACACAGTTACTAAATTATACGTACGGTTAAAAAATTTCAGAAAATTTTTAAGTAATCCGTTTTCGTTGAAAATCTTTATAGTTTCCTTGATTTTAAGATTGTCTTTTGCATTGGTTAAAAAATTTCTGAAATTGAATTGAATTGTGGCCCTGCACAGGCCCACAAAGATATGCATCCGATTTAAAAATTTCACAAATTTCTGAACCAATGCAAAGGACAGTCTTAAAATCGAAGAAAGTTGTCAGACAATTATAAAGATTTAAAAAAAAAAAAACGGATTGGTTAAAAAATTTCAGAAATTTGTTAACCGTATGTATACTTTTGTGGCTATGTGTACATGTGTATGTACATATCAACCAATTTGCAAATTAAATTTTATTACAAAATGTTACTTTTTATTACTCAAACGCTTATGTTGTTTGGTCACAAACTGACCAAATTTTAATTACTGCTACTGACACTAACTAGCACAACTTTATGTGGTTCACTGTGAATGTGTAATTAGAAGCTTTATCAGGTTTTTCTTTTATAAGGATAAGAAGAAACATCTGAAAGGACAAATGAGCTGAGATAAGATTTAGAAAATAAATACATTTTTGTGGTTGTTGTTTTTTGTTTTTTTTTCGCAATTAAGGTGTGTTTTATGCAAAAAAGAAAAAAAATTACAAATTTTTTCTGTTTATTTAAACGAAATATGGTTATGACTTGATTGTTATTGTTATTGTAATTGTAATTGTTGTTATTTATATAGTGATTTAAAACATTTACAAAGAAAAACACCAATACAAATACAAAAATGAAAAGAAAAACTTTTGGTAATTGTAAGAAGAAACAAAAATTGTTCATTAGTTGAGTCATACATTCATTCATTCGTTCATTCATTTGCTTATTCATTTAAACTTAAGTTGGTCAAGTCAAATATTGGCTAAATAAATACACAACACTTAAGTACACATAATCCAACAAAAAAAAAACAACAACAACATTTGCAAATACAACACTAACTTTGACACTGACATGTGAAAATTACTAACAAGGTTATTTGCCTTTATAAACAGCAATAGCAACTAAAACAACAATAGCACTAATAACCAACGTTAACCACAACTAGAGAAATAAAAAATAAAAACAAAAAAAAATAAAAATAATTCTTAAAGTTAAGCTTAAGCAAATAAAATAACATGAAAACAGAATAACGAACGCTTCACACTTTAAAAGGAAAATATTTTTGAATTCTAAACGCAATGTTATCCAATGCACTACAACAGTTAGTTGTTAGACAACACAAGATGAGTTGTGCCAAAAGTAAGGCTCTTCCAAGGCACTTTTGTTGGTTTTTTTTTTATCAATTTCTTCTTGATGTTTTTAAAGTGAATTTTGTCCGAAACTGCATTGTTTTGGCTATGAAAACATTAGGTTTAAGTGAGCTGATTCAATTCGATATATTTAGGCCTGCAGGTCCATTAGGATCCAATTAAATAGAAAAAAAAACAGACAAATGCCGTACGTGAGGCCACAGTTCAAATCCTTCGTCAGACATCTCCAGCAATAAAATATGAAAAAAATATATTTCTCCGGCGACTTGCTCTCATCAGATTTCTGGCAAAAATTCTGGGAGTAAATTAAAAGTTAACATGAAAAACTTTCTCAAAAAAATCTAACATTCGAAGTCGACTTTAAACTGTAGCTCCCCGCCCCTGATGTATAAAATTAACGCACGCAACATGAGTGGTGTGAGAGGATAAATTGTAATCCTGACTATAGGGTTGCAATGACCAAATTATATCTGTTATGTACATATGTATAGTCTGTTTGAACACCTTCAAAAAAGACTAGCGAATAATGACTTGAAGGAGGATCAATGAATTTTTTTTTTCATTTTAAATGCTTCTTTACTTTATTAAAAAAATTCATAAAATAATTTAGTACCAAAGCTGTATTAAAAATGTAGTATTTCTCCTTCGGGGAATGTTTGTATATCTAGTCGAGATTCTTTGTTGACCTCAATTGCAATAACTTTTGCTGGCCATCATTGCCTAAATGTTTGTGTTGATATTATTAAACTACTCACTCAGGTAGTGGTGTGCAATTTATGCAATTTATTATAAATTGTTGTTGCAACAAAAACCCACTAAAAATAAAAGCAGAAGGAGTAGGATAAACACAAAACATAAAAAAGAGAAAAAATAACAACAACTAAAAGTATTGATACATTTTTATCGGCAACATATTCTCAAATGTCCAATTCATTTACAACTCTTATGCACAAAATATGCACACAAATAGCCAGAAACATACATAAACTGGCTGATAGTTTAATTCTCTTTCTCTCTGCCTCTGTATTTCTCACTGTCTCTTTTTGTTAGCATAGGCCACCATATGCATGGTGATAAAAGAGAGTGAGAGAGTTAGTGAGAGAGACACACAGAGAGGGATTTGGTAATACAAGTTCACTTGCATTCATAAAAATAAACAAAACTATCGAAAGTTACTAAATTTCCTCGGAATCTCTCCACCTCTTGGCCGCGTTTTTCCAAATATTTTCCTCGCAATAACACATGCTGCTACACAAATATTAACATGTAAACAAACAATACAACACACTCATACTCATACACAATATAGCGCATGCATACATACATGCATACAATAATTGCAACAACATATAATAATAATACAATAACAATAATGTTACCAAAGGCTGGTTGGATGTTTGTTTGGGGCTTTTTAGGTTTTGTGTGCTTGTATGCAGCAACAATACATACCTATACTACGGTAAATTTTGTGTTAAAAAATATTTGAAAATTTTCTCAACCATAAAATAATTGGCGAATATAGTTTCGATTTTTTTTCGGTTTCGGTTTTTGTGAGAGATAGAAAAAAACAAAATCAAAATATAACAGCAACAACAAGAACAACAACAACAAAATACACAATACAAGCCAGAGAATAAAACAATACAAATAAACCATGAGTTTATTTCAATATGTATTCATTACAGTAACAAATATAATAACAAGAGAAACTGTATTGTGAAAAGCAAAAATAAAAAACAAAAAACGTAGAAAAATTATTCACAAATTCAATATTTTTAACATGAAGAAAAGCAACAAAAAAAAGAAAAACAACACAAACCAATTGCTTTAAGTAATAAATAGTAAAACAAAAAAGGGGGAACGTATACAAAGTTTAACTTTCAAAGCAAAGGAAAATCGAGTGAAAATCTGTCAAAAAATCAGATTTTGGATTCGATAATTTGGATCTGCAATGAGTATTCCAAAAGATGAGTAGAATCGAATCATACTCATAATTCTAATATTTATAAGCATTCATACTTCTTTTAATATCATGGAAACTCTACTCATAATCAAAGTATGAAGTACTCATCATATTCATACTTAACAACATGTAACTCAAGTCTAGTCGTGTAGTCAGGTCTTAGCTGTGCTAACCAACATTAAAGTATTTCAATTGATGTAGGTTTCTAATCAGAGATCAGCAATGAGTATTCAAAAAGAGAAGTAGAATCGAATCATACTCATAATTTCTGATACTTATACGCATTCATACATATTTTAATAACATGGAACGGTTCCAGTGGTGTTGTCGAGCCGGAACGCTCCGAAACGTCGTTCCGGTACTTCCTTCAACGAACCGGCTTGTTTTTCCGCACCGTGAACCAGATTCCGGTAAAAAAAAATTAGCACAGCACCACTGATGGAACCTGTACTTATATTCAAAGTTTGAAATAGTCATCATATTCATACCTAACAACAGTTGTTGATTTCGACTCTCCATAACCCATCGTAGAAGTCGTCGTAGTCTCGTAGGTAGTGTGTTGGCTTATTAGACGTAAAGCCAGGGTTCGAGCCCCAGGCTAGACATCAAAACAAAAATAGAAAAAGTATTTCTTAGGCGACTTCGTCTCAGCAGATTTCTGGCAAAAACTCTGAGAGTAAATAAACCTGCAATGAAAGTTTCTCAAAAATCTGGAGTTCGGAGTCGACTTTAAACTGTAGATCCCGTCACTCATGCATAAAATTAACGCACACAACATAAGGGGTGTGAGAAACAAGGTCGTAATGCTGACTGAAGGGTTGTAATGAGCAATTATGTATGTGATTCGAAGAGTCAATCGTATCCTTTATGAGTATTATAAGTATTTTTCTTATGAATATAATGAGTATATAAATGAGTAGGCTTATGAATCAAACATATTGCGAATGGTATGAGTTTGATGTCAACGTTGTACGCATACTCATTGTAACTTGTACTTATAAATCAACGTTATAGTGAGTATGAGAATGATTCAGAGTGTAGTTAAATTTCAATATTGTTGGCTCGCTTTTATTCCAAATTTCATGAGTGCTTATGAGTAGCGAAAAAGTGATTCATTGCTGATCTCTGGTATATAACCTAATTTCGATTTTGTGCTCAAAACCGAATTAAACCAATTTCAGAAACCCTTTCCCAGGCGTATAAAGCGTAGGCCTCTAAGACCCTTCAGCTTGGTTGAATTCTCGATTCAAGCAAATTATTTGTGTTCGGCATACAAACATATTGGTCATTATAACCCTTCAGTCAGGATTACAACCTAGCTTCCCTAATTTTATATACGCGTGAAGGGACCTACTGTTTAAAGTCAGATTTTTTTGAGAATCTTTTTCATGGCAATTTTATTTACTCTTCAGAGTTTTGTGCCAGAAATCTGCTGAGAGGGAGTCGCCGACGAAATATATTTTTTCATATTTCGTTTTGTTGGAGATGTCCGACGTAGGGTTTGAATACGAGCAATAATTAGCCAACACATTACCTACTAGACTATGGCGTATGGCATATGAAGATCCACAGCATATGGATAAAAATACAAGAAACGAGTCATAGCAACACTATCTGAGAGCCAGGCTGCCATTCAAGCAGTCGGGTTTTATCATTGCTTTTGTGTGTGAGTTCAATACGGGGAATTTTTGATACATTCATGAAAAGTATCCTGGAAATTATGCAAACTTCTTCGTGGACTGACTTTATTTATTTTCTATCAAATAAATCCTCTAGGAATACACGCACATGTAGGTGTTGCACATTGAAATTCGTTTGAATTTTATGTTGCATGTGTGATAGAAAAAAAAATGAAATAAAATAAAATCCAGATGGTTTTACTCTACGTTTCCAAATGATATCGATAGTGATGATGAAAAAATCAAAAGTTACATTTATTTTAAGCTAAAAAAACTAAAAAAACTTGGTAAAGGGGGTGTGAATAGCATATTTGCCACAATTTAGTTGTGGCAACAAAATTCCGATGAGAGCTTAGAGAGCAAAGGATATAAATTAGTTTTTGCTGCTGATAGATAAAATGAATCAAAACAAGGATACAAAAACTTTCTAATGGTCTTAGTAGAATTATTAAACACCCTAAAGGCATAAAAAAGAGTAGAAAATAATTTCAATAAAACAAATTGATAAGAAGCATTCAATGCAAACAAGACAATACGGGTACAAACCAAATATCCGGAGGGCCATCTATCGATTTAAATTTAAACCATCGGTTATTTCGAATCTGGCAATACTTCTCAGACATTCGTTTCTGTCACAAAATTCTGAATATTATCTCGACTGATCGTAATGAATCGATTTACGCTTGAGTAACGTTGGGGTTTATTGGAATAGATGGACCGAAAAAACAATCTTTTCGGATGAAGCTCATTTTCATCTTGATGGGTACGTTAATAAGCAAAATTGCCGTAATTGGGGCTTAGAAAACCCACACGTGGTCTTAAAGCAGCCAATGCATACATTACGAGTGACTGCTTGAAGCGGCTTGTGAAGCGGAGGCAGCATTGGCCCATATTTCTTTGAAAATGGGGACGACGCAACCATTATAGCCAATGGAGACAACTATTGCACCATGATAACCCATTTTTTTGTACTCGCTCTTCATGGTATTGATGTGAACGATGTTTGGTTTCAACAGGATGGTGCAACTTGCCACACGTCTCATACTACAATCGATTTATTGCGTCAAACGTTTGATGGGCGTTGAATTAGCTGAAATGGTGATGTCAATTGGCCGCCAAGGATCTGCCATTTAACACCGTTGCAATATTTTCTGTGGGTCTCAGCTAAAGAAAAGTGTTATGCCGACAAACCAGACACAACTAAGCATTTGAAGACCAACATTCGTGATGCCATTGCGAAGATACATACACATACATACAGGTCACTCCAACCCTTCAGTCAGGATTACGATCTAGTTTCTCACACCACTTATGTTGTTTGTGTTACTTTTTATGCATGAGTGGCGGGACCTACAGTTTAAAGTCGACTCCGAACGACAAATTTTTGAGAAACTTTTTCATGGCAATTTAATGTACTCTCAGAGTTTTTGCCAGAAATCTGCTGAGAGGAAGTCGCCGAAGAAATAATTTTCGTATTTTGTTTTGATGTCTGTCATGGGGTTCGAAATCCGGCTTTACGTATAATAAGCAAACACACTACCTACTAGACCACGGCCGTATTTGGAGCTCAGAAAACCCACACATGGTCTTACAGAAGCCAATACACCCATTACGAGTGACTGTCTGGTGCGGCTTGTGGAGCAAAGGCATTATTATCCCCATATTTCTGTAAAAATGAGGGCGATGCAACCATTACGCTCAATGGAGACACCTATCGCACAATGATAAGCGATTTTTTGTACCCGATCTTCATGATATTTATTTGAACGAAGTTTGATTTCAACAGAATGGTGCAACTTGCCACACATCTCATGCCACAATTGATTTATTGCGTCGAACGTTTGAAGGGCGTTGAATTAGTCGAAATGGTGATGTCATAGGCCACCTACAGGCTGCGATTTGACACCATTGGACTATTTTCTGTGGGGCGCTGTTAAAGAAAAGTGTTATGCCCATAAACCAGAGACAATTGTGTATTTCAAGGCCAAAATTCGAGATGCCATTGCCGAGATACAAACCCAAAATTTCGAAAAAGTGCACGAAAATTGATAAGATTGAATGAAGTACTGCGAGGCCAGCCGCGGTAGCCTTATGAAGGAAATAATATTCCATTTCTAAACGGAACAATTGTATTAATTTGGCAAAATTTCTAACCATTTTTGTTTGCATTGCATTTTTAAATTTAAACTTTTAAATCAATCACCCTTTATTTTTGCGTGAACAAAATTTGTTGTTACAAACTGTTCATTGTACTTGATATGCCACTTCATTTATGACAAGACTTAAGTACCGCATTTTTAAAAATGTGAACATCGATGATGTATTGGAACTAAAAAAAAAATTGAGCAAAATCATGTTGTTTTCTTTTTTCTTAATATTTATTACAGGTCAAACTATATATATTGATTAACAGACATTATTTAGAATTTTCCACAACATAAATGTTGCATTAAATAAGTCAATTTTATTTGGAAATTGCCAAAAAGAAAAAATACATTTAAATTTAATACCTTTTAAAGTACTAGTTTCTGCTTTATTCATCAATGCTAAGCTAAGATTATAACGAATTTGGTTTGCTTGTAAGGCAAAGAAAATTAGAAAAAACAATTTTAATTTTTCATTTTTCTTTTGAATGCAATTTAATACCTGTATTGTTAGTTTGTTAAGAAATTTCTTAGAAACTACAAACAAATAATAACAACAACAACAACAACAACTACAAGAACAAATCAAAATCTCTTATCATCTTCATTATTTAGAAAGTTTTCAAGGGAAGATGGCTTGGTTGGCTGTTCTGATTTTCTGTTTTGCTTTCTGTTACTGTTTGCTAGAGGAAGTGGTTTAAAAACCGTATTAGTTGATGCTAAGTACTATAAAATCGTTACTTAAGCTGAATGCTTACCTACACATGTACACGTACACGTACATGTACATATGTATGCAGACAGGCCTTTACATTCTGTTTTACTGCAAGAAAAACTCTTTCATTCATTCACTCAATCGTACATGCATACAACATAAACACTTCTTAGCCATGGTTTCGGAAGGATATTGATTTTGGGTAAATTGTTGTTATTGTAAGCATGTCCTAAGAATGTAGTTTTTGTTTTCTTTCTTTCTATTTGTAAGTACAAATGAATGCAAAAGAATTTTATTGTCGTCCCTTTTTTTTTCTAAGTAAAACGAATTTGTAAAGCTGCAGCAAGCAACACTTACTCTAAGCTGCCATACAGAGTCTCTGCTTCATGCTTTTACTATTTTCTTAATGCATTTATTCCAACATTTTGTTGGATTTTTACACTTCTCCATGGGATTTTCAGTTAGAAAAAAAAAGAAAAACATCGTCAGCAGTTTCTTTATTCAATTCCCTTTACTGATTTCAATTCATTGTTGCTGTCGGTTTTAAATTCATTTTTTCGTTTTTTTTCGTCTTAAAATATTCTCCTCCGCCTTTTCTTTTTGTTTGGTTCCAGTTTCCTTACTTGACACGGATTTTTCGGAAAAGATATTTTCATTGGTTGTAATTGAAAATAAGAGCAGACAGCAGCCAAATACATTAAAAATCCGTTCAAGAGTAAAAGAAAAAAAAAACAGAGCCAACAGCTCCAATGTAAAGAGAAGCACATAAAATACTACAACATTATGAATTTGAAGAAGTAAAGAAAATACAGCAAAAAAAAAAACAAAAAATGAGAGTGAAAAACCTTTTCGCAACAAAAATATAATGTGACTCTATGTGTGTGTTTGTGTTTGTATGTGTTTTATTGCAATTGTTGCCGTTGTCTACAGCAACAGAATTATTGCTTGTGCTGATTTAAAGGCTAAACTGTTTGTATTTGCACACACACACACATAGCCTCTAACACTAACAACAACCACTACAACAACAAAGTAACACTAAAGTACTATGAAATGTTAAGAGCCAGTATCGAAAAGCTTTAGAGTTGTGCTCTAAAAACCGACATATTGTTGCCTTTGTTCGTTTTTTTTAATTTTTTTTTTTGTTTGCAGCTTAAACTGTTGCAAAAATCTCGATTATAATGGCATTAGCAACAGTTGCTAATGAAGGAATGTGGCGATCAAAACCGTTAGTTTGAATTTTAACAGTAATTTTAAGAGAAAATCGCATAGGATTTTATTGAATTCAGTCGTTTAAAGGATTGAAATGTAGAGGTAAAATGGAAATGAAAATTTCGTTTATATGAGACGTACTGAAGTACTTAACTTACTTAATTGGTCTCGTAGAGTATTAGTTTTATCGTACGAGAGAGGTCTCTGCTAAATACATACATAATTGGTCATTACAACCCCTTTAGTTAGGTATACAACCTAGCATCTGACAGCACTTCTGTTGTGTGTGTTAATTTTGATTCATGAGAGGCGTTACCTACAATTTAAAGTCGACTCTGAACGACAGATTTTTGAGAAACTTTTCAAGACAATTTTATTAACTCTCAGAGTTTTTGCCAGAAGTCTGCCGAGAGGCAGATTTCCTTTTGATGTCTGACCTGGGGTTTGATCCATGGCCTTACGTCTAATAAGTCAAAACACTACCTACTAGACCACGGCGACTTCAATATACTTACATAACTTACTTAATTAGTCATTAAAATGTTAGATGCTTGAAAAGACATGCTCAGCAGCAGATCAGTCTCATGCACCAGACTATCCGGGGATAACCTAAGGTTTGATAGCCGGTCGTTTGTCAAGGCGCTGTAGACTCACTATGTATATACCTCTGCTACATATTCGCAAGTGTGCTAATATCCAATTGGCAATTGGTGTTCTATAATGATTAGCGATTGGTTTATACTTATACCAACATACGTACATAATTGGTCATTACAACTCTTCAGTCAGGAATACGACTTAGCTTCTCACACCACTTATGTTTGATGTGTTAATTTTATACATGAGTGCCGGGACCTACAGTTTAAAGTCGACTTTGGAGGATAGATTTTTGAGAAACTTTTTCATGGCAATTTCATTTAACTCTCAGAGTTTTTTTTTCCAGAAATCAGTTGAGAAGAAGTCGCCGAAGACATGTTTTTTAATGTTTCGTTTAGTTGGAGATTGCTTGACCTAGGATTTGAATCGTGGCCTCATGTCTAATTAGCCGACACACTACCTACTAGAGTACGGCGACTTCACTCTTAACTTCGTCTGTTAATTTGATGTTAGTCCAGATGTCAGACTAGAACAAATGCTTATGTTTGCTCGTAGTCCTCTAGTTATTTGTCATAGAATTTTGCATTATTGTGCTGCAGTAAAATAAATTACTGAAGTATTTGCAAAGCCTTTAAACTGATATTTAATTAAGCTATGTACTCTTATGAAATATTTCCATTTCCAACTAAAAGGAATCTAATTGAATTGATTTCTTTTCTTAAGTCATGGAATGCCTTGAAGAAGAGCATTTATTTGGTATATTGTAGGTTTTTTTATACAATCAGGATACTTATATAATTTGTCATTACAACCCTTTTGTCAGGATTATGGACCTAGTTTCTTACACCTCTTCTGTTTGGTGTGTTACTTTTATAAATGAGTGGCGTGACCTACGGTTGAAAGTCGACTTCGGACGATAGATTTTTGAGGAACTTTTTCATGGCAATATTATTTAACTTTCAGAGTTTTTTTTTCCAAAAATCTGCTGAGAGGAAGTCGCCGAAGAAATATTTTTTAATCCTTCGTTTAGTTGGAAATGCCTAACCTGGGATTTGAACCGAGGACTCACGTCTAATAAGCCAACCAACTACCTACTAGACCACGCCGAATTAATCATGATCATGTTTACTAGAATTCTGCTGGAGAGGAAGTCGCCTTAGAAATATTTTGTTTCATATTTCGAGATGTCTGACGTGGGGTTTGAGCTGTGGACTTACGTGTAATAAGCCAACACATTCTTCATGAGAAGATAAACCATTTCTTTGGTAATATTTTGGTCGATTAGTATATTCTTGGAGTAAATTGTTTCTTTTTCTATATTATTGGCATTGGAACACAAATTTTGAACAAAATTCCCGGCTATCTATTTAGCAAATGATCGTAAAATTTCATTTTTTTCCAATTTGTGGTTGAATTTATATTTTTTGTTAAAGGCTTCTGTTTTTTATTCTTCATTTATATTTTTTTCGATTTTTAGGCAATTATTTTTGCAATCGATTGCAGTTTTTGGTTTTCCAGTTGTTTTCATTGTCGTGACAACCATTCAGTCGAACAACCAGCCAACCATAGAACGAACGACTGCTTACAACAGAGAGAATAAGTTTTTCTTTCATTTTTTTTATTATTTGGTTTGTTAATAAAAATAAAAAAAGAAAATAAAAAAAATTTATGTTGTAATCGTACTGCAATACTAAACTATGGTTCTGGTTTCGTTGGCATTCTTTTTTTATGGGAAATTTCATTACTTTTGGGTTACTCAACTAACTAACAACAATTAGTGTCGTTTAGCAGTTACAAATGACTTTTGTAATTACAAGTTTAAGGGTTTCTGTTACTTGTTTTCCAATTTTTTTTCTTTTTATTTTCTATTTCATATGAAGTTAGTGTCTCTTGACATTTGACAGCCTTAGAAGACACAGAATTTTTTTCCTTTAAAAATCAATGTAAGAATAAGTTTTTCTTTTATTAACACTTACTGTGACTCAGCTTTATTAACGAGCGTTAAACACGTAAATATTTTTGAAAAAAGTAGAATAAATATTCAATAACAAATTGAAATCAACTTTAAAATCAGTTTATCACGTACACAATACAGTTTATTTTGATCATTTGTATGGAATTTTTTTAAAGGGGGATTTTCTCTTTTTTTTTTTGTTAAAAACATGACTCAACGTGTGCTCAGACATGTCTTATGGTTGCCAGCGTTAAAGTGACAACTTAATTTATGTACAAATCAGAGATCAGCAATGAGTATTCAAAAAGATAAGTAGAAACGAATCATACTTATAATTTCTGAATTATACGAATTCATACTTATTTTAATATCATACTCGTACTACTCATATTCAAAGTTTGAAGTGCTCATCATATTCATACTTAATATCATGTATGATGTTGTTGATTTCGACTCTCCATAACTCAACATATACCCGAAGAACAAAATAAGTAAGATTCGCATACGAACGCTAAAATACTCACTAGAAGGTTGTGCGTTTGCTCTGCTTGCTGCTCTGTCGTTTTTGCTTATGTGTCTTTTTACTTTTTTTGTAAATGCAACAACAAATAAGACCAAGACTGTAAATTTTGTTGAATGATTCAATTCAGAGATGGGCATTGGCAAAGAAAGTGGATAACAGTCTCCTCTCCTCAGCGGATCTACACCCACGGCAGAAATTGTTAAATAGGAGCCGCATTCTTTCCGCGTGTCTACCCATAACACAAAGACCTGTAAGCAGGAAGTCGCCGTAGTCTAGTAGGTAGTGTAGTGGCAGGGTTCGCGCCCCAGGCCAGACATCAAAACAAAATATGAAAAAATATTTCTTCGGCGACTTCCTCTCAGCAGATTTCTGGTAAAAACCCTGAGAGTAAATAAAAATTGGCATGAAAAGTTTCTCAAAAATCTGTCGTTCGGAGTCGACTTTAAGCTCTAGGTCCCGCCAATCATGTATAAAATTAACACACACAACATAAGTGGTGTAAGAAACTAGGTCGTAACCCTGACTGAAGGGTTGTAATGATCAATTATGTACGTATAAGCATGGCCACTGTGATAGAGATGATGTTACCACCAAGTCCAAGTAGCTGTTTGGTGCGCCTTCTATCCATTGAGGGCCAAGTGAGCCTAGCGGTGGAGCAAGACTCCTCATTCATCCTAAATAGGTTGGCGTCTCGGAAGAAATTCCGCGCGATGGCCTGTTTGATCGAGGTAATTGACATTCCTAAATTGATTGAAGATGATTCCGGAAGGACTGCGCCAGCTCTGCAGTTTCCCGGAATGTCACAGTGTCCAGGGACCCAGGTAGATGTGACACTGAAGCGCCCAAAAAGAAGGTTGGGAGAGCGAGAAGGTGACGATCCTGGAATTATTCGCAACGTTCGTCAGAGACTTTATGGCAACCTGGCTATCAGAAAAGATCGAGATGCGGATGAAAGGAACACCGTATGCGAGGATCCATTGTGCGGCCCGGTAGATGGCCAGTACTTCCGCCTAGAACACGCTGCAATAGTCCGGCAGCCGGAGTGAAATGTCTAAGTCCAATTCCACAGAGTAGACTCCGCTACTTCCACCTGGAATACGCTGCAATAGTCCGGTTGCCGGAGTGAAATGTCAAAGTCCAATTTCCCAGAGTAGACTCCGCTACCCACCCCGCCATCGAGTTTGGACCCGTAGGTATATACATCCAGGAGTTCCGAGGGGACGTTCATGTCAGGGGCCCAATCGATCTTGCTCGGGATGAAAAAAGTATTCCACAGTGATATAATCGATTTCCACTGGGACCACAGGATCAATATCCAAAATAGAAGAGTGGCCAGAGGGGACGATGCGCCAACGAGACAGGTTATTGAGTCTTGTCGCAATGAACTTAGCCACCTGCTTAGCGAGGAGCTCAGTAGGAAGTCATTTAAGTATTGCGAACAAGACCTTTAAGTAGGCTTATGAATCAAACATATTTCGAATAGTATGAGTTTGATGTCAACGTTGTATGCATACTCATTGCAACCTGTACTTATAAATCAACATTGTAGTGAGCAGAAATGAATCAGAGTACATAGTTAAATTTCAATATTGTTGACTCACTTTTATTCAAAATTTCATGAGTACTTATGAGTAACGAAAAACCGATTCATTGCTAATCTCTGGCACTGTTCGAATATAATTCCATCAGGATTTCTTTTCACGGAATTTTCCTCCACGAATGTTATTTTTACTGTGATTATAAGAGAATTTTATTTAAGTCACGATATTAAATATTAATTTAATTAACAACAATGACAATGTATAAGAAATACTAGAAAATAATAATAGTAACAATAACAACAACAACAACAACAACAATCAAAACCGGTTATTTATTTAATAAAAAAACTTCATTGAAATTTCCGATAAAATAAAAACCTATTTAACCTGAGAGAGGTTAATTAAGTGCCTATGAAATCTAGGCAGGTATGCTAATATATAAACACATACATATGTACACTATAAATATGTATATATAAGTGTATAAGTACGTATAGTAATTATTAATGAATGTTAAAATATTTCCACTGTAATGCCATGAATATGGTTTTTAATTTTATTTTTTTTTATAAAATGCTAATACAATAGAATAGAAATAAGGCAACTACTATGAGTGTGTATGATAATACGTTATTATATTATCGTATATTACCTTAGCTCTTAATGAATAATTTAAAAAATAGAATGATTTTTCAAATCTCCCCCCATTAGTTTTTCAATGCTCTAAAGTATACGTTTTTTTTTTTAGTATTGAAAATTTCAGTCAAATCATGCTTCAGGGGTGGCAAATCGGAAATGACACACTTACACTTATACTGGCATATATGTATGTATACCACACATACATATGCATATGTACATACATATGTGTATAATAACTCGTAGTTAACAGTTAACAAATTGCTCTTAGTAACTGTATACTAACAGGGAACATGTGTCAAGGTTAAAAGCAAACCAAAATTAGCTGAAGAAATATAGTTCCCTTCGTTTAATAAAATAATTTAAAATATTCGTAGTCCGCGTAGCTTAAACTTTCCTAAATAAACTGCCTGATAATAACTTCTCGTAATCTAGTAGGTAGTACATAACATAACATACATAATTGGTCATTACCACCCTTCGGTCAGGATTACGACCTAGCTTCTCACACCAATTATGCTGTGTGTGTTAGTTTTATACATAAGTGGCGGGAACTACAGTTTAAAGTTGACTCCGAACGACAGATTTTTTTGATAAACTTTTCAATGTAATTTTCTATTTACTCTGAGAGTTTTTTGCTAGTAATCTGCTGAGAGGAAGTCGCCGATAAAATATTTTTTTCATTATGATGTCTGACCAGGGGTTTGATTAAACGTGAGGGCTTATTAAACGTGAGGACACTTCGACTTTCTCTCAGCAGAGAAATGATGTCTGACCTGGGGTTTGAACCGCGGCCTTACGTCTAATAAACCAACACACCACCTACTAGACTACGGAGAAGTCCTAGTAGGTAGTATGTTGGCATATTAAACATGAGGAAACGGCGACTTTCTCTCAGCAGATTTCTGGCAAAAACTCTGTGTGTAAATAAAATTGCCATGAAGAGTTTCTCGAAAAAATCAGTTGTTTTGAAACGACTATAAACTGTAGGTCCTACCATTTATAGATGAAATTAACACACACAAGCTAAGTCCTTATGTGAGAAATTAGGTTGTAATCCTGACTAAACGGTTGTAAGAACCAGTTATGTAAGTATGTATGCAGGTCGTAGTCTAGTAGGTAGTGTGTGGCTTATTAGCTCTAAGGCCAGCGTTCAAATCCCAGGTCAGGCAACTCCAACTAAATGAAATATGAAAAAAATATTTCTTCGGCGACTTTCTCTCAGCAGATTTCTGGCAAAAAAATCTGAGAGTAAATAAAAAGTTTCTCAAAAAATAATCTTCCGTTCTGATTCGAGTTAAAACTGTAGGACTCACCGCTCATGTCTAAAATTAAAACACACAAGCTAGGCCGTAATGTGAGAAGTTAGGTCGTAATGCTGGCTAAACTGTTGTAATATGTATGTTCATATGATATGAATTTCCCTAAAAAAGTTGTGATTTACTCAGACGTGAAGCGCTTGATGTTTGCGCTTGAATGCCGAGAGTTCTTCAGAGAAATTGTTTACCCTTTACCCTCTTTACATGAAGTCGACGTAGTCTAGTAGGTAGTGTGTTGGCTTATTAGATGTAAAGCCAGGGTTCGAGCCCCAGGCCAGACATCAAGACAAAATACAAAAGGTATTTCTTCGGCGACTTCCTCTCAGCAGCAAAAACTCTGATAGTAAACAAAAATTGCCATGAAAAGTTTCTCAAAAAATCTGTCGTTCGGAGTCGACTTTAAACTGTAGGTCCCATCACTCATGTATAAAATTAACACACACAACATAAGTGGTGTGAGAAACTAGGACGTTGTACAATGGGTCAATTTGACCTCCGGGTACTGTACTTGTCTTAATTGACAAGTACACGTCCTCTAACCTAACCTAATCTACCCTCTTTACATTGTTCTTATACAGATTCGGCAACATTATTGGATAGACTAGCTACAGAATAAGTAATGTGCTTAGCCAGAAAAGTAAATCAAATTCATTATAATTTTTCTATCGCGGCTCCACTGTATGCAAACATATTTGTTTTAGTTTTTTTGTAATTTGTAGAATTTTCCACTTTTTTCTATCCGGCGTATTTGACAGTTAATTATGACAGTTAATCACTGGCATATTAATTAGAGTTGCAAACAAGCAGGCTAATATGATTCATTATTTAAAACAAACACAAATTCAGTTACAAATTCCATATTTAAGTTGAATGTTGAAAAATATTTAAAATATGTTTTTAATCTCATTTAAAATCAAAAAAAAAAACTAAAAACCAGCATAATCTTTACGCTTAATTAATGCGAAAATAATTAGTGTGATAATACATACATATGTATGTATGTATGTACAATAAATAGGCTTTATTTTTTAACCTTAAATTTGTAAAAAAAAATTTTAATCGTGTTTTTTATTAAAAAATATTCTCCTAATAGTTGTTGTTGTTTTATAAAATACAAATAAATTGTTGTTTAACAGAATGATTTACTAAGAATGCAACGAAGTCAAGAAAATCTTGTTGTTTAAAGGCAAGCTGCAAAGGCAATATGATGACTAAAGATACGGATTAAAGTTTCTTGCTGCTAAATAATAAGAAAATCATATTAAATGCAATTAACCTCCATGACTTTTTCATACTTTAACAAGGGCCCAACTACAGGTTAATTAGTTATCCGGCATTTTGAGTAAATTTATCAGGCTTGATGTGTGATTGACTGAATGACTAAGTGATTCAATAAATAAATGAATGAATGAATATTTAATTACCTTTCGATTAAGTTATCCGTATGTTTGTGTATGTGTACCTACCATATTCGTTTCTATTTCAATAGCAATATTGGAAAATTTTCAACAACAATTACAAAATTCTCTTACTCTCTGCTACTACTACTACTACTATGCATGCTTAAGTGAGAATGTATATGGTTTTGTCGTAACAAATATTATTAATTAATTAAGAATTTCTATAAAGTATTGGTTAGTTACACCATTTCCTATGAATTAACGGAAGTAGAATTTTTTATTGTTAATTTTCATCATAATATTATTTAATTTTGTTTTGTTTATTTATTTATAAATTATATCATTTGCCCGGTGTAGTGTAGAGGCTCTGATGAGAATCAAACCCACAGTCCTTACGCTAATAGTCTAGCACAATAGCCACTAGAATACCAGAGATCAGCAATGAATCGTTTTTTCACTATTCATAAGTACTTATGAAATTTTGAAGATATTGTTACGCAAATGGAAACGACCTAATATCATTTCACATTAACGGTAATGAAAAGCTATACGCACATATCGCCGCCTCCATTCTATAACGTTCTAAGTACACTTAATGTTCTTCCATTTTTAAATTCTACGTTCTCTAACTTAAATACTGTAAAAATTTGGTTAAGATGCGCCGATCCGTTCCGAAGTTATAAGGAAAAATCTTCTTAGAATACACATACAGTCGTATGTCGAGTGAAAACTTTGAGAGCTCATAACTCAAAACACACATTTTCGACTTAGAATGTTATAGAACGGAGGCTTCGATATGTACAGCAAACTTGGTTGCATATACCAACAACAACATGAAAGGAAAAGACACCGACAAGTATGAAAGAAAACCAACAACAACAAGCATGAGAGAAAAATGGACAAGTGTGCAGAATGCAAAAACAATGTGGTCGCGGTTGAACCTTCTATTTCAAGAACGTTCGTTAGACTGTTGTGTTGGACTATAAAAGGGCAAGACGAAGCCGGCAACAGTCAGTAAGAATTCAGTCAGCCTTGTGTGAAGACGCGTTGCGATTTGAACGTACAAATGGTATTGCTTGCAAAAATGTTGTAAGCAGAGAAGATCTAACGAACAGCTGTTAGTATTTGCGCGGACAAAAGTGTGAAATAGAATAGTGAACAAGCAATTATTGTTCGATCCATTCAGTGGTATACGGTGGCACACAAAAGTAGTGTGAACAATAAAGAGTTTAACTGAAACAAAACACACATATTTGTTTTTGCTTTGTTTGCTTTCAATGAACTCATATTTAAACGTTTTTAAAAAGGTAAAAACGTAACAATATGTAAGTGAGTCAACAGTATTGAAATTAAACTACTCATTCGATTTATTCGTACGCACTACAACGTCGATTTATAAGTACAGACTGCAATGAGTATGCGTACAACATTGACATCAAACTCATACCATTCGAAATATGTTTGACTCATAAGCCTACCCATTCAGATTCATAACAGAAAAAAGAAAAATACTCGACACTAAACTTACAGTTTTAGTCCTAGTTGTTGTTGCATTCACAACAAAGTAAAAAAGTCCCATAAGCAAAAACAGACAGAGCAGCAAGCAGAGGAAACGCAAAACCATTTAGTAAGTATTTTAGTGTACTTACGGTATTCATACTTATTTTGTGCTTCGTGTATATGTTGAGTTATGGAGAGTCGAAATCAATAACATCATGCGTGTTGTTAAGCATGAATATGGTGAGTACTTCAAACTTTAAATATGAGTAGAGGTTCCATATGATATTAAAATAAGTATGAATTCTTAAAAGTATCAGAAATTATGAGTACAATACGATTCTACTTATATTTTGGAATACTTATTGCTGATCTCTGTAGAATGCCAGGGCACGTTATTATAATTTCAATTCATCAAAATGTTGTGTGTTTAAAATATTTTCAATTTCTCTAGCTTATGAAAATTGTGTATTTAAACAATATAGTTTATGGCTACAACATATTGTATTAAATAGATATACGGACTTACATACATACATATCTATCGATATTTAATTACTTGCAACAGAATATTGTGTGAGTACGTATGTATATGATCATTTAGGTGTTAAGCATCAATATTTTCAGTTCAAATAGTAAATGCTATGAAATTAATTTCAATATTAATTAGAAAATACGTTATGTAGACAATTTAATTCTATTTTGCAAATATAATCTCTACCTCTCTAACCCACTTCAAAGCAATACGAGAACAAAAGTTAACAATCGGTGCGATCAATTGATTGATGTTTAAAGCCTGTAAATGAACACATTATGAGTTAAATAAAATTAAATAATTTTGAGGTCTTTTTTTATTTAATTAAATAATAATTAAAATCTATTTACACTTTATCATTTGCTAAGCAAGCCTCTTACAAGCGTTAGAGCCGAAATTTTATGTTCAAAAAATATACAAAAAAATATTTTAATTGTTTATTTAATGAATTTGATTGTGTTTTATTGTTATTTTATTTTATAATAAAATAAATAATGAGTTGCTAATTTAAAAAAAAAACTAAAAAAAAATATAATGTAAACAGCGAAAACAGAAACTATAATGAAATTTAATTCATTAGTGGGCTTTAGAAATAACCTTAAAGAAGAATTTTTAACAAAAAAAAACAACAAAACAAAACAAAAATTATTAAAAATTTAATGCCATTAAACAAGACTCGTAAATAAAAACTAACAACTCAATAGCTACAGCTACCACCACAGCAACCGCTTACACTGTGAGAAAAAAACCAATTTACCATCAACATTTTCAGACATTTGCCTGTATTTCGTTAATTTTTCTTTTTAACCGTTTGACTGCTACGCGGCGCAAAAGCGCTGGGTTCATTTGTTACGAAAATCGCATTTGCGCTGCGAATTTCAGTGTAAAAATTTAGTCAAAAAGCAAAAATAAAATTAAAAGACGAGATATAGGGTCTTCTCTTTATACATAGGTTATTAGAATTTTGTAGCTTTTTTTATTATAATAATTAATTGTAGTTTTCGAGCAGTTTTCGAACGTTCTCACCAGAATCGCTTAGCAGTCAAACGGTTAAATTTAAAAATAACTTTTATATTCAAATTTATTCAAACTATTTCTCGCCTAGTCACTTACAAAAACGTTGCCAACGCGAAATTTTATATCAATGTTTACCTGGAAAGATAGAAATTGCAAAAAAATATGTTAATTTTCTCTGAAAATAATACAAAAATAAACAAAAAACATGGAAAAAATTGTATTTAAAATCTCAGAAAAATACTTTAGAAAACGAAAATAATCTCTTGTAAGATAAGCCAGCTCAACTCCTTAGTACTCTGCACAATAAACTGTTTCTGTAAAATTAATAAAATTTCCGGTATTATTTTAAGGGAATACTAAAGTGCATGAAATGGCTTTTGCAAGTAAAATACATGTCATGTGGATTGATTTCCCATTAAACGACTTTATTTTTACTCATATGTACACTTAGAGCCACAGTCAAACAGTCGGCATTCACTTATTTCACTATAGCGTTTAATAATGGAATTTTTTCGATTGGACTTTGTCTATCGAGAAGCCACTTTAAACAGCAGGAGCATTTTAAACCACCTCGCTAGGTGAAATAAGTGACTTTAGCTCAGACAAAAGTATCACTATCAGCTACTGATACAGTATCAGTAACTCCATCAGGTTATCCATTCGTTCTGGCAAGGCTGTCAGCTATTTCTTTCATTTTTCACCGGAAGTGTTATTTAATTAGTGAAAGATTTCTCATTGACAAATATGGATATCGTCTAGCAAACGAAGAACGTGTAAATTTAGTCAAATCTTACTTCAAATTTGGTATTTAAAAGTGGTTTTCATAATTGATCGATCTTATATGCAAGGAATTTTTTAAAATCTTAAAGAAATTTTAAAAAGATTGCATGTATCATAGATTTAATCATTATTGGCATGTACACACAGTGGAAAGTATTGCTTCTTTTCGAGGATGTATGGCAAATAATGTAAATTTGTCGAATTAAATATGTTTTCTGCCACTGGGCCTTTCTTGTGGCTTATTAAACCTTATATTGCAGATTTGTTTGCATTTAAATTCCACATAAAGGGCAACAATCACATCCAACTGATCATTAAAAAATTTCGATTATTAAAACAAACTTTTCTACAGCCTTAAAATACATTTCCCAAGGGGTGCCACCATCAATAAGCAAAATTGTCGCTGAGAAACTAGAAAATATTGTGGAAAAACCATTGCATTCAGAAAAAGCTGGCTGTTTGGTGTGCATTAGAGTCTGGAGATGTATATTTTGGTAAGTGGTCGTACATGAAGCATGACCATCAATCCAGAGAACTATGGCTGGCAGGTAAATGTTATATGTTGTGATATTATGTGTCACGAGGCTCATAACACTGCCGATTTTAGCGTCATTGCTCAAGATGTTTCCAAACTGTGCAATTTCACATTTTTAACGACGTTAATTGTATACGAATTTCATGCAATTTAAGGCCATAAGACTTTTTTGTAGCGTTACTTCAATGACTACGTCACGCTAATGATCCCTCGATGTTGGAACATTGCAAAATGAATATATTTGCCAGATACTGCCAGCAACGTGTTGTGAATAGGTGATCGAAAACTATCTCTAAAGAATCGACTATTTTAACAAAACTGAAGATGATCATATGGCGGCTAATAAATCGCCCCAAAATTTATTTGATTACGAATTAAAACCCAAAAAAGTTGATAATTTCTGACGTTATTTGGTTGATTTAACTTTTTGTAGCCTGCAGAAGATAATTTTAACAAATTTCCTTGCAAATCAACAAAAGCGAATGAAAAAAAATTCGAATACATTTTTGCCTTAAACCTATCCAACGTGGCTAATTATTGGAAAATATTTATGAATTCACAAAGTTTTTCAATCAGTATGGTTGGTATGAAGTCGCTGCAGTCTAGGAGGTAATGTACACTGTTCTAAACCCAGTCCTGCCAGATCTTCGACAACTTCGCCTCAGCGGTCTTCTGACAAAAACTCTGACAGTAAATAAAATCGCACTGAAAAGTTTACCAAAGAAAAATCTGTCGTTTGAAGTCGATTTTAAAATGGAGGTCCCGCCACTTATGGATACAAGAACGCTTACAACATAAGTGATATGAAAGGCTGGATAGTAATCCTGACTGAATGGTTGTAACAATCAATTTTATATGCATGTATGTATGATGAGATGAATTGGGTAGTTCTTTCTCATAAAAATAAAAATCTTCTTCTTCTTCTTCTTCTATTATCATTGAATTCAACCATCGTCTTATATCAGACTCTATTGAAACATCAATCATCGTTTGCAACATTCTCCCAGATATACCAACATGCCAGGCTCTTCCTTGTGAATTTTACCCTAATTCTAGTTGAGCTTTGATGTATGTATTCACCGCCATTTCCATTAACATACATTCAACATACATTCGAGTCACTCGAATCATTTATAAGTATTATAAGTATTTTTCTAAAGTTATGAGTCTAAATGCGTAGGCTTATGAATCAAACCTATTTCGAATGGTATGAGTTTCATGTGAACGTTGTACGAATATCCATATATTATTGGGCAAATTCCAATCGTGGCTTTTTTCTCGGCACTCGGCTGCGGAAACCGTTCTTTCTCAAAACACTTCGAACTGTTTAGGAATGCACAATAACATTGTGATCACTTTCCGAGGTATTTCGTATTTCTACGGCTGTAGTCCTAGGATTTTTATCCACAATACCTTTTATATGCCTATGGCTACCCTTGGAGAAATTTTATACGAAATATACGTCGTACGTATAATTTTCTGTGGTGCCATATTGGTTTTAAGCAAACTGCACTCACAAATTCGTAGATTTTGGAAATCTTCTTTCTTTATTTAAGTAAATGTGTCGTTACAGACGCTAATGTAAAGAAATTTTAGATTAGAAATTCATTACTTTTTAAAAAAATTATTTTTAGGGGGGGAGGGGTACGTATAATTATCTGTGTGACTGTATATTCAAAATATCATGAGTGCTTTTGATTAGCAAAAAACGATGCATCACTGATCTCTTGTGTCTAGCCACTAGGCATTATCATTTTATCGTCTTGTAAACATTGAACTCCAGTTGAATTTATTTCTGTTAAATTTTAGGGAGTCCAGTACAAATTTTTCTCCCTGTGTAACATCTGCAAATTACTGACCAACCAAAAAAAAAAAACGTAGCACAACCAACCACTAGTGGCAGTGACGACAACACTACAATGAGTACAAATTGCCATGAAATAGTTTCACTAGGTATTGCGCTCACATCCGACTGACTACTACTACCACTGCAGTAAGTAATGAAATCAACGATGTTAGTTGATGGTGGAAATGGTCGCAAAAGAAGATTCAGTTTTTTATGTTTTTGTTGTTTTGCTATTGTTGTTGTTGTTGTTGTTGGTTTGCTTTAGTAATATTTAATTACTCTGCACTTTTAAGGTAATTGCTGTGTGTTGTTGCTCTTGTAGTGTTGTTACATATAAAAATATTTATTTTTTGTTTTTTTTTTTATTTTGTGCTGATTTTAATTCAATTTTACACTCTACTACTTCAGCTTAGTGTCGTTGTTGTAATACTTTGTCGGTTCTTTTTTTTTTGATTTTTTTTTCTTTTGAAAAACAAGATTTTTTTGCTGATTATTAATGTTGTTGTTGTTATTGTTGTTGTTATTGTCGTTGGTTATGGTTTCTATTTAAAGAAAAGCAGATTTTTTTGCTTAGAAAAAAAAGAAGAATAAGATGGAAAAAACCTAAGTAAACATAAGCAAGATCTGCTTAAATTGTTCACTTTAGTTTCGGGCTATTATTGGTCGGTCGATTGCTCTTCTTTTTGGGTGCAAAGTTCATTGAAAGCATTTTAATTTGCTTCGAAAGCATTTTAATAAGAACTTTTTAAATGCTTAATGGCAGACTCACTTGTTTAACTTCATTTTACTTTTTCTCTTGGCCATCGTCATCACCATCATCTCATTGGATGGCTCATCATTTTTAATTTTCAATTTAAAGTCGGGAGAGAGAATCTTTTTGTTCACATTCTGTTTTTTTTTATTTCTATTTTATGTTCCTTTTTTCTTTTTTGTTTTTTTTTTTTGTTTCTTTATGCACATGTTTTCAATGTCTTTGTGGTAAATTTAGTCTGGTTTTTTTATTTCTTTTTTCTTTTATTTTTCTTGACTATTTTTATATCTTTTCGGTTTTACCCATAATGACTTGTTGTTTTTTTCTTCTTTTCTTTTAGTTTGTGAATCTTTTTTGCTGCTTCTGCTGCTGCTTCTGATGCTGCTGTTTTTGGTAAGTGGCAATTCACGTATAGTTTAATGAATTTTAAAAGTTAATACTTAAGAGTCAGTAAAATTTTTTTGTCGTTGCTCTTTTCTTTATTTTGACTTTAAGTGCTTGAATTGGTTTTTCGTTCTACTGTGCAAGCAAAACCTTAATGAGCATTTTTCTTTTGCATTAAAATATGCTATTCGATGCGGTCGTTAAAAGCAGAGCACAGAGAGAGCAGAGCGAGTGAGAGAGAGAGAGCGAAATTTGCAATTTAAGCATGTGTTACATTAAGTAATTTTAATGGCGTGGAAACTAAACATTTCAGTTATAATTCTCTTTTACTGGTTTTCGTTTTTCTTTCATTTTTTTTCATTTATCTCTCATTGAATTCGTATACGAATATAAAAAGCAGGTTATTAACATTTAGTTCAAGACAATCTTTAATACTCAATGTTCACCTCAGAATATTCGAAAGCATTTCATTAAATGTGGTTTTGTAATGAGCTTCAATGTGCCTATGAAGCTTTAAATTAAATTAAAAATTTTTGGTAGTTTATAGACATATTTATTGTGTTACAGACACATTAAACTCCTTTCACTTGTTCAATTATATGTACTTAGCTTTAATCGTAGATAAATATCATCTTAAGTGACAGAAGAGGTCTGTTATTATTGCACATTTAGTGTGAAATTTCTTTCTACTGCAGTTTGATTCATCATTTTCTCGTTTTTTTTTATCGTTTCCTCATGGGCAATATTTTTCAATACGCCAACGAAACAGTGTTTAAATGCATCGTATTTTAATCTGCGTCATACCCAACACACTGATTAAAGCGATGAGATTTCTATTAACCCTAGGGAATGTTTTCGAAATCACTATAGCATGTCGTGTGTTGACTTATTTGACGTGGAGGCGACGGTTCAAACCCCAGATCAGACATCACCAACAAAACCAAATATGAAAAAATATTTCTTCGGCGATTTTCTGAAAAATTTCTGATATTCTGGGAGTAAATAAAATTACCATGAAAAGCTTCTCAAAAAATCTATCACCACCACCACCACACATGTATAAAACTAACACACACAACATAATTGACATGGGAATCTAGGTCGTAATCCAGACTCAAGGGTTTTAGTGACCAATTCTATTTAATGTTCTGTAATGTTTTTCTCTCAAACACTTCATGTGAACAGTAGGGCTGCCTTCCAAAATGTTAGTTGCTTTGTATTTGAACTAAGCATCGTGTTTCATAATACCGCTGTACAAAATATATACAATGTATTCTATTTCAAAACGTCGTCAATGTGTATTTTTAACGCAGTCAAAAAGCAATCAGGCATCGGATTTATAGTTGATGCATTGTTTGGTTGCTTTGCATATCTACATTGCTTATATACAGTAGTAGAACTGCATACAAACTTTGTAGTGATACATTTTGGAAGGCAGCCTAGAGCACCTAAGATCAGAATTGATCTGCAATTTAATGGATTGTCCATTTTTAGGCTTAGTAAAGTCAAATAAAACACCCATAAAACCATTATGCACGAGGTACAATGTCATTCAAATAACTGTCTTTGGATTTGTTGCAATAGCCAATCCTTTAGAGGTAGTTTTCGATCACCTTTTCACACGTTGCGGGCAGCATGTGGGTGATATCTTGATTTTTCAATGCCCCAACATTGAGGGAACATTAGCGTGACATAGTCATTGAAGTAACACCACAAAAGGGTCTTACGGCCTTAAATTGCATGAAATTGGTATACAATTAACGTCGTTAAAAACGTGAAATTGCACAGTTTGGAAAGATCTTGTGCAATGAGCCTCGTGACACATAATAACATAATATAACATTTACCTGCCAGCCATAGTTCTCTGCATTGATGGTAATGCTTCATGCACTACCACTTACCAAAATATACATCTCCAGGCTCCAATGTCCACAAAACAGTTAGCTTTTCTGAATGCAATGGTTTTTCCACAATATTTTCTAGGTTCTCCGTGACAATTTTGCTTGTTGATGGTGGCACCCCTTGAGAAATGTATTTTAAGGCTGTAGAAAAGTTTGTTTTAAAAATCAGCATTTTTAATGGTCATTTGGATGTGATTGTTGGTATATATGTGGAATTTAAATGCAAACAAATCTGTAAAATAAGGCTTAATAAGCTACAAGAAAGGCCCAGTGTCAGAAAACATATTTAATTCGACAAATTTACATTATTTGCCACACATCCGGTAATAGAAGCAATATTTTCGACAGTAAGTACATGACGATAATGATTAAATCTATAAGACATGCAGTCCTTTTAAAATTTCTTAAAGATTTTACAAATTCCTTGCATATCAGATCCATCAATTATGACAATCATGTTTGAACATCGATTTTGAAGTAAGTTTTGACTATATTTACACGTTCTTCTTTTGCTAGACGATATCCATATTCGTAAATGAGAAATCTTTCACTAAATAAATGACACATCCGGTGAAAGATGAAAGAAATAGCTGACAGCCTTGCCAGAACGAATAGATAGCCTGATGGAGATACTGATACTGTATCAGTATCTGATACTGATACTTTTGTCTGAGCTAAAGTCACTTATTTCACCTAGCGAGATGGTTTAAAATGCTCCTGCTGTTTAAAGTGCCTTCTCGATAGACAAAGTCCAATCGAAAATGTTCCATTATTAAGCGTTATAGTGAAATAAGTGAATGCCGAATGTTTGGCTGCAGCTCTAAGCGTACATAGGAGTAAAAATAAAGTCGTTTAATGGGAAATCAATCCACATGTCATGTATTTTACTTGCAAAAGCCATTTCATTCACTTTAGTATTCCCTTAAAATAATACCGGAAATGTTATTAATTTTACAGAAACAGTTTATTGTGCACAGTACTAGGGAGTTAAGCTTGCTTATTATTATTTTCGGGTTTTAAAGTACTTTTCTGAGATTTTAAATACAATTTTTTCCATGTGCATGTTAATGTTAATGTTGCTATTCATAAGAAAAATCAGCATAATTTTATGAAGCTATTATATAGAAAAATACATCTACACAAACATACTTACACGCCTATACGCATGGGGATTTCTGAAATGCTTTTAACAAATCCTTACTAAAATTTATGAATTTTTGAAAAGCAATGAAAAAAAAACAAAAAAAAAGGGAAAGGGATAGGAATTCTGAATACAAGTTGATGAGGATGACGTTGTTGCTGAAACCACATTGAAAACAAAATAAACAGGCAATCAAGCTGATATGGGCAGATTTAGAGAGAAGGCCAACTGGATTAAGACCTTGTATGTTAAGGTCTTTTTTTTTTTTGAATGTTTCCATGCCAAGAACTTAATACAGAGTAACAGGTTTATTTTTAAGCATACCAACAACATACAACAAGTGATGTTAGAGGACATTTTTCACATCTTGTCGGTTTATTATTAAATAAACCACCACAAATATTTTTAATTTTTGATTTTGTTGTATGCAAAAACACACATACATAAAACATGAGCGGTATTGTATTAATTTTAAAACATGTTATTATTATTGTTCATTGTGTTTATTTTCTGTTTCCCATTTTAGTTGAAAAAATTCTTTCTTTACTTGATTTTTTTTTTTTTGGTATACAAAGCATGCGGATATTTCAGTTGGTACCCGCAGCATTTTGCTGGACTTTTATTTTGATGTTGTTGTTGTTGTAAATATGTTACAAATATTTTTGCAAACACAATTTCCGAATAATCCTTTCTATCCTTTTTCTTTTCCTTCTTTTTTTGTAAAAAAAATCTCTTGAATATCCGTTCGGATTTAAGCATAAACACTCAACCGTATTTACTCAATAAAAAAAGAGAAAGAAAAAAGAGAGGACAACCGGATAAAAAACATTTATAACCTCAGCATGAATCCTTTAACAAATTTGTTTTTTATTAATACTTAATCAATAATAATAATAATAAAGAAATAAAATAAAAAAACGAAAGAAATTTTTATATAAAAATTCACTGTCCCTAACAAAGGGTGCAAGTGCGGACGGCTGTCATGCAGAGACTTTGTGGGAAAAAATTCAGATTAAAATTGAAATCCATTTTATTGAACAAAAATATGAAAAAAAAACAGAATGAATATTTTATTTATACAATGACTATAAGTAATAAAATATAGTATATTTATAATACACAGATATAAAACAGTAGGGCTTGGCTATAATGAACTTGGGCCAAAAAAATTTTTTTTTTAATTTTAAATTTTGTTATACAGTGAGCATCAAAAGAAACTGTACATTAAAAAAATATACATTAATAAATTACCGTTATTTTTTTTTTAATTTGTTTCATTATCAGTTTTTAAAATTGAAGCAAAAAAAATACAAAATATTTCGAAATATCGACGCCTCCATTCTATAACGTTCTAAGTGCACTTAGACCGTTTTTAATGTTCTTGCATTTTTAAATTCTACGTTCTCTAACTTAAATACTGTCAAAATAATATGCGCCAATCCGTCTTGAAATTATAGTAAAAAATCTACTAAGAATATACATATAGTCGTATATCGCGTGAAAACTTTGAGAGCTCATAACTCAAAACACACTTTTTCGACTTAGAATGTTATAGAACGGAGGCGTCGATATGTCCAATTTTTTCCGGACACTCTCCTTAATTGGTAAGATTTGAGTTTTGGTGTTTGTTAGAATTTTATCCTTAGTGTACAGTTTCTTTTGGCGCTCACTGTACCTATACATAGAGCTCAAAAGTGTGGCCATAAGAATCAAAAACCTTTTTAACGAACGAATTTAAATTGCAGGAGAAGTTTGTTACAAGTAGGTTATAAAAAATAAAGGTCGCCGTAGTCGAGTAGGTAGTGTGTTGGCTTATTAGACGTAAGGCCACGGTTCAAACACCACGTCAGACATCAAAACGAAAATATGAAAAAACATTTCTTCGGCTAGATCCTATCAGCAGATTTCTGGTAAAAACTCTGAGATAACCATTGAAAGTTTCTCAAAAATCTGTCGTTCGGAGTCGACTTAAACTGTAGGCCCCCGCCATTCATGTATAAAATTATCACACACAACATACATAAGTGGTGTGAGAAACCAGATCGTGATACTGACTGCAGTATGTATTAAGGAGCCAGAAGAAGGAATAAAAGCCGCAGTAGTCTAGTAAGTAGTGTGTTGGCTTATTAGACGTGAGGTCACGGTTAAAACCCTAGGTCAGACATCTAAACGAAAATATGAAAAATATTTCTTTGGCGAATTCCTCTCAGCAGATTTCTGGCTAAAATTCCGAGAGTAAATAAAATCGCCATGGAAAGTTTCTCAAAAATCTGGCTACTACTCAAAATTAACGCTCGCTATATAGTGTAACAGACAAGAGTCTCTGGGTAGAATTGAAACCACAACCCTTACAGTAATTGTCTGGTAAATAGTGTGCCAGGGCACCCAATCACTGTTTTATTGGTGCCAGCAAATATGTAGTTCGTTATAACCTTACGTTACTGTATTAAATACATTTTATGTATGTATACGTGTACAGTATACGTATTTTTAGGATATTGTATATTCTATTAAAAAGAAAATTTATTCAAAGTGAATATTTATTTTTCAATATGCGTTAATGAATAAAAAGTGAAAATCATTTGAATAAAAAAATATGAATAAAAACTCATCACTGTCTCAATAACAATTTATTATTGAAAAATATACAAAACTTTGCCGTTGGGAATCGCCTTCAAACAACATGAGTGATGTGAGAAGCTAGGTCGTAATCCTGACGGAAGGGTTGTAATGACCAATTATGTATGTATGTGTGTATTAAACTGTCTATGATACAAACGCATGAATATATTAACAAATTACATGTCAGCGTTCAGATTAAGAAAGAGTTCTTTTAAAGTGTGTGTTTTTTTAATTTTCCGTCAAACAAAGTGATACTTTAACAAAATGCTTAATGATATTGCTACCGAAATTAAACAATTTTATAGAATTTTTAAAATAGTTTTAATATTGATTAGAGATCAACTTGCCAAGTTTAAATTAAATTTAAAATTTTAAAAAATTATTAAATTTAAAAAATTTATGTTTAGACCGACCAAAGTCATCTTGTGATTATTTCACACAAATCAAAATAATTATTTAAAAATCATTTAATATTTAAAGATTTGTTTACAGAATGTGTAAAACTTTTAAATTTTAAACATAAATTTTCCAAGCCCCAATTACCTGCAAAGAAAGCTCAAAAAAAAAGGAAAAGAAATCGAATCCTTATTTATGTACTGAATTCGTTTACAGGGTATATTTTTTTATTTCATTTGCTTTCATCTTTTTTTGTTGAGCACACATTGTGACCTTGAAATGTATTGTTTGCACTTTATATTGTATTTGTATTTGTATTTGCTTCGGTTTATTAAAATTTCGAAATACGAAAACGAAAAATTATGGAGATGCCAATAATATTGAGAATAAATTTCCATTTTTATTTGAAGCCCTTTGGCAATGACAATCAAACCCAACATATTTTTATACACAACGTTTGAGTCTATGTGAGTGTGTGAGAGAGTGAAAATTTGAAAATATTTTTTCAACGAATGCAAGCGATGGAGAGTATTGTGTGGGTGTTAGTGATATTGGACTTGAGAAAGTAAAACACGGCTACACATTTCCGTCGTACAAATAAACAAGTCGAGAGTTATTGCTGAAAATCAACAATTTTTTTTTTGTTTTACCAAAATGACAAAACTACGTACAAAAAATCGTGGCCAGAATAGAAATGGGGGGCAAACGGGAAATATAGTGTCGAATAAAGTTATTGCACAAAAGAATTGTAAATTTTCATCACCCATTTGTACACTGGCAGCCTGTAACAAATAAAATTGAAGGCAGAGGCGTAGTATATTTTAAAAGAAAAGCAATGTATGACTATTATTGCTTCTCTGTTACGTTCCTTGACAAATATTTGCAACATCTGTGGCATGAAATCACTGGCAATGCTTGTATGCTTGCGGATATTAAAACTGCATTTTGACAATAAAAAAAAAAGAAACAATGTATGGACCTTTAGATGAACTTTTAAACGATTGATTTATTCTTTAGGATTTTAAATAAATTTCACAATAAATTTTTATGCAATTACTTTTACGACAACATCTTATCTGAGTGGATACGGAATTGATTTTTATTTTTACAATTTCATTAAAAAACAAAATACAGAAGAAATAAGAATACAGTGTGTCCATTTGAAAACAAAAAAAAGGAATATTCTTCCAACATAACGAATTTAAAAATTAATTAAAAAACAATCAAATTTAAACGACAATTTTTCTAAATTGCAAAGTACAGTGAGCGCCAAAAGAAACTGTACACTATGAACAAAATTCTAACAATCACTAAACTCAACTTTTTCCACTTAAGAAGAGTGCCCAAAAATTTTGGCAAAATATCGAAATTTTTAAAAAAAAATTTTCTTTTGTTACAATTTTAAAAACTGGCAATGAAACAATTTTAAAATAAAAATAACGGTAATTTACTAATGTACATTTTTTATAATATACAGTTATTTTTTGATGCTCACTGTACATACATACATACGTAAATACATAATTGGTCATTACAACCCTGGCTTCTCACACCACTTAAGTAGCGGGACCTGCAGTTTATAGTCAACTCCGAACGACAGATTTTTTGAGAAACTTTCCATGGGAATTTTTGGGATTTTTTGCCAGAAATCTTGCTGATTAAAAAATTTAATTTAAAAGAAAAACAAACAAATTTAGTGGAAAAATTAAACGACAATTTTTCTAAATCGTAATGTACATACATACATACATATATAATTGGTCGTTACAACTCTTCAGTGAGGATTACGATCTAGCTTCTCACACCACTTATATTGTGTGCCTTAATTTTATCCATAAGTAGCGGAACCTACAGTTTAAAGCCAACTCCGAACGACTGATTTTTTTAAGAAACTTTTCATGGCAATTTTTATTTACTCTCGGAATTTTTGCCAGAAATCTACTGAGAGGCAGAAGCCGAAGAAATATTTTTTTCTTATTTCGATTTGTTGGAGATATATGACCTGGGATTTGAACCATGGGCTCATGTCTAATAAGCCAACACACTACATACTAGACTACGGCGAATCGTAGTGTAAATCGCAAGGGAAAGTTGCATTAACCGCATTAAACTAATGTCATCTATTTCCAGTAGTTCAGCTCATGATTAACAAGATCATTCTTCAAAGAAGAAATCAACGCAAACAACAGATCATATCCACTAAACTAAGAAAAAAGAATTATTGATTTAGAACTGCAATCTTTCTCTTGTTGATTCCTTAAAAATATTCTTTCTTAACACCATGCCAAGTAGACCATTTCATGCTTGCCGTATACTTCATTCATCATTTTATTTTATTACAGAACTTGCTGTCTCGTCGCTCCCAAGCAACAACTTTTTTTCTTCCTAGTAATCGCCAATTATACACTATTTATGCTGGTCATTCTTTGGGTTGGGGGGAGAAAAAACCCCATAAATTCTACCACAATTATTTACAATATTTCACAGCACAAATTCAAATAATTCTTATTGATGACAGTCCCATTTTTATCCTTCTTTTCCTACCATTTTTTTATTTTATTTCTTTTAAAAAAATTCTTGAGTTAAGTTGGATGTTGTTGGTGTTTTTCTCTCACCCCCCCAGGTTATTTGCATTAAAAATATTGTATAAAAAACCAAATTACAACAACAGTAATGGCGTAAATAAATTCCAACAATTGTTTAACAATGTTTTTCAACTCCTCCGCCTCCCTCTGGGAAAATTATTAGTGTTAAGCAGATATTCTCCCTGGACGCTATGCTACTATGTATGTAATGGCAACAACTGCAACAGCAAAGTCTCGTTTATAGTTGAATAGCGAGTGTATAAATAAAATTATACTTTAGATTTCTGTATATACATACGTATGTATATTTAATTTTATTTTATTTTATTTACTGTGCAATACCGTACAACAATCAATGCTCTAATGACACGCAATAGTTTAGTGGAGTTTTTTTTTCCGTTGAAATCATTTTATTCGTTTCCAAGTTTTCCATTTTTTGTTTTGCTTCAAATGCAGTGGTTCTTAAACAGTGTGTCTGTAATTTTCCTTTTCCAAACTCTCCAAAAACTGGATTCGTTATATAGGGTGCTCCACTGAAAAGTTTTAATTTAAAAATGCAATCAAACAAAAAAGGTTTGAAATTCTGTCAAATTTGTGATTTTGTTGTGAAGTACAGTTGTTTCGGGTTATAAATGGAATATTATTTCATGCATATGGCTGCCACGGCTGGCCTCTCAGTACCTCATTCGATCGAACCAAGTATGGGGTCGTATCTCGGCAATGGCATCACGAATGTTGACCTACAAATGCTCAATTGTCTCTGGTTTATGGGCATAACACTTTTCTTTAGCGGCGCCCCTCAGAAAATGGTTCAACGGTGTCAAATGTTAGCTTCTTGGCAGCCAATTGACATTTCGACTAATTAAACGGCCATCAAACGTTTGATGCAATAAATCGTTTGTGGCCTGAGCTGTGTAGCAAGTTGCATCATCCTATTGAAACCAAACATCGTTCACATTAATACCATGAAGAGAGTGTACAAAGAAATCGTTTATCATGCTGCGAGAGGTGTCACCATTGATCATAATGTTGGGCCGTCCTCATTTTCAAAGAAATATGGGTTAATGATACTCCTGTGGAGTACAAGCCGAACCAAACAGTCACTCGTAATTGGTACAGTGACTTCTGTAAGACCGTGTGTGGTTTTTCTGAGCCAGAAATACGGCAATTTTGCTTATTAACGTACCCACCAGTATGAAAATAAGCTTTACCCAAAAAGATGATGTTTTTGGCAAAATCGACATCAGCGTGCAGTTTCTCGTTAGCCCATCTAGCGAAGCGAATACGAAGTGGATGGCCATGCAACTTCAACTCCTGATCTAATTGAACTTTGTATCGCTTCATACCGAGATATTTTCGTAAAATTCGACGTAAACTGGTGCGTGGAATCTTCCATTGTTGAGAACGATGACTATGACTCTTAGCCACGCCTTCGATATTTTCGAGTGTACGCACTGTAAGAGCACGTTCACGTCTTGGGCGCATCAACAATGAAACCAGTTTCATGAACTTTAGCAATAAACTTGCGTATAACGGGCACTGTTGCTCCTTCTCTCCTACCGAGTTTTGTATGACATTTTCGTACGATTTCTGACCAATTGCCAATTGTTTTAAAAATAAATTTCCAATAAATCCCAATGTTGCTCAAGCATAAATCGATTCATTACATGCAGTGGAGATAATATTCTGAATTTTGTGACAGAAAGGAATGTCTGAGAAGTATTGCCAGCTTCAAAACAACCGATGGTTCAAATTTAAATCGATAGATGACCCACCCGATATTTTTTTATTTTATTAGCGCGGGGCAAAATTGTTTTATTAGTACGGCTAACTCCTTAAGAACATACATAAATAACATACATAATTGGTCATTGCAACTCTTTAGTTAGGATTACGCCCTAGCTTCTCACGCCACTCATGTTCAGTGTGTGTTAATTTTATACATGCGAGGCGAGATCTACAATTTAAAGTCGACTCCGAACGAAAGATTTTTGAGAGATTTTTATCCATAAGTAGTGGGACCTACAATTTAAAGTCGCTTCCGAATGATTGTTGTTTGAGAAACTTTTCATGGCAATTTTTATTAACTCTTTAAGAGTTTTTGTTTGCCAAAAATCCGCTCAGAGGAAGTCGCCGCTTTGTTAGAGAGCTCTGACCTGGTGCTTGAACAGTGGCCTCATGTCTAATAAGCCAACACACTGCCTACTATACTACGGCTTTTTTCGAGGCCGTTAAGAACATTTAAGAATTCCTGCTGTAGAGGTGATCCAAGACAGCGAAATGCTAAAATTCCTTTGAAAAAAAAAATAAACTGAAATCTAAACTTTTGTTAAATAAAACATCAGCACAACTTTTGAGAATGAGTCCTGCTCCATTAGAATTTACGTTTAAAATGTTATTAAAAAATATGTTTTTTTTTTGTAAAAAATTTCTGAATTATTTTGCTTAGTAATGCTTAATAGACCTCTATTCACTTTATTAGTAACAAAAAGAGAAATGAAAACAACAACAACAACAACTGAATAATAAATACAATGTTAAATATGCTGTTTTATTTGTACTTTTTTTTGTTTTGCATTTATTATCGGTTGCACTCAACAAATATGGACGTCTGTCCGTGTGTCCGTCCATAAAATATTTCCATAGTCATCATCAAAATACAATCGTCATCATCATCAACATGAACATTTTCGCTGCTTGAAAATTCTATTTCAAATAAATTTATTTCTAATGTCTTTTGCATTTTTTTTCTCCTTTATTTCATGGCGTTTTTTTTTTTAACAAGAAGAACTAGAACTGGAATTAATGTTTATTTTATATCTCATTCTTGTTGGTTTTTTCTTCTCTTCCCCCTCCCTTTTTTTTGTTTTTGTTTCCATAAGAGAAACGCAGTACATTAAAGTGTTAGCGCCTGGCCAGTGTATAGGAATGACAACGAACAGAACAGAGTTCAAATAAAATAATTCCGAGTGTTTCTTTTTTTTCTTCTACAATTTGTCAGTTTAAAATGCTAATGAAGTTGATTCTTTCTTTGCTCCCTCTCCCCCTTACCCCCTTTCTCCCGCACACATTCTCTCTTGTTCTCTTTCTTACTGTTTCTTATCCACATTGTTTGTGTTTTATGTCTTCATTTTATTTCTTTATTTCTCTATTCTGGTACTCTTTTGTGAAACACTGAATTGAAGCCATGGCTAACCCTAAATGCCTGTAGTATGTGTATCACTCTCCCACTCTCTCTTGCAGTCACTGTGTCTGTGTGTGTTTGTATTTGTAGTTTAATTCGATTGTTAAAGCATATAAATGTATATGTGGGTGTGTGCATGTAACTGTATTTGCCGAATAGTTAAAAAGATTATGTAAATTCATGCTGCATGAATAATTGTCCTTTTTTATAGCGGCATTTGCCCAGCAGTTGTAGCAGTGTTGGTGGTAGCAGTGAGTGAGTGGCTCAAGTATAAGTTTTAAGTGGCTTTTTTTCACACTTTCCTTGTTGCTGTTGCTCATCTTGACTTAAAATTTTATGCTGCTACTCTTTGAAAAATTTAAATACAAAACAAATTTGCTCTTTTTTTCTCTCAACAGCATAAAAAAATAGTAAAAAAAGAAATATTCAGAAAAAAAAATAATTTTTATGAAAAAATTTTCAATTAAAAAACCAAGAATTTTTATTTAATTATGGTCACAGAATGTCATTCGTTTCTTGTTTCTTTTTTTAAATTTAATTTGTTTGAACATTTTCGTTTGAATCGGTTTTGGTTTGCCAAAATGTACAATTCTATGGTAAATGTACACTCAAAATTAAAATTGAAACATCAACTTAAGTTTATCAGGCAAATAGAAATTGAAGTTTTAAAATTGTTTCAAAACTTGAATTGAAATTGAAAGTTATCAACCACATTTAGAAGAGGATTTTAAAATTAAAAAATTTCATTAAATAATACAAGTAAGCAGGGAATATGAAAAAAACAGCTCAGAAGTAAATAAAAGGTGGGCCATCTATCGGTTCAAATACGAACCATCATTTATTTCGAATATGGCAATACTTCTCAGACATTCTATTCTGTCACAAAAATTCCGTATATTATCTCTATTGAACGTAATGAATCAATTTATGCTTCAGCAACTTTGGGATTTATTGGAAATTTATTTCCAAAACCAAGACAATTTGTCAGAAATTGCACGAAAATGTCGTACAAAATTTGGTCACAGAGAAGGACCAACAATGCCCGTTATACGCAAGTTTATTGCTAAAGTTCGTAAAACTGGTTTCATTGTTGATGTGCCAAGATGTGAGCGTAATCGTACAGCGCGTACACCCGAAAATATCGAAGCTGTGATTGACAATATGTGTGAGACTCCATTAACATAAACTCGTCATCGTTTTCAAGAATTTAACATTTCACTCAGCATTTTAAATCAAATTTTGTAAGAAGACCTCGGTATGAAGGCTTACAAAGTTCAATTTGGTTCAAGAGTTGAAGCCGCATGACCATCTGCTTCGTTTTCGCTTCGTTAGATGGGCCAACGAGAAACAGCACGATGATGTCGATTTTGCCAAAAAAAAATGAAACTTCATTTTGGTGAGTACGTCAGTAAGCAGAATTTGTCGTATTTGGGGCTTAGAAAACCTACATGTGGTTTCACAGAAGCCAATGTACCCTCATTACGAGTGACTCTTAGGTGTGGCTTGTGGAGCGGAAGCATCATTAGCCCATATTTCTTTGAAAATAAGGACGGCGCAACCATTACGATCAATGGAGACACCTATCGTACTATGATAAGCGATTTTGTTTTGTACTCGCTCTTCATGGTATTGATGTGAACGATGTTTGGTTTCAAGAGGATGATGCAACTTGCCACACATCTCATGCCATATTCGATTTATTGTGTCAAACGTTTAATGGCCGCTTAATTATTCGAAATGGTGATTTCAATTGGTCGCCAAGAAGCTGCTATTTGACACCGTTCGACCATTTTCTATGGGATTCGGTTAAAGAAAAGTGTTATGCCCATAAATCAGAGACAATTGAGCATTTTAAGGCCAACATTCATGATAACAATGCCACGATACGACCCCATATACGAGAAAAAGTGCACAAAAATTGTTCCGATCGAGTAAGGTACTGTGAGGCCAGCCTTGGCAGACCATATGAATGAAATAATATTCCATATCTAAACCGGAACAATTGTATTTCACAACAAAATAATAAATTTGGCAAAAGTTCAAAACGTTTTTGTTTCATAATATTTTTAAATTTAAACTTTTAAATGGTTCACCCTTTATTAAAGAATTTAATGTTGCACGTGAAGTCACCGTAGTCTAGTTGGTAGTGTGTTGGATTATTAGAAGTGAGGCCTCGGTCTAAAACCTTGGTCAGACATCAAAACGAAAATATGAAACAAAATTCCACGGCGATTTCCTCTGAACAGATCTCTGCCAAAAACTCTGAGAGTAAATTTAATTGCCTTGAAAAGTTTCTCAAAAATTTGTCGTCCGGAATAGACTTTAAACTGTAGGTCCCACCCTTCTAGGTTGTAATCCTGAGTAAAGGGTTGTAATGACCAATTATATGTATATAAATGCACGTGAAATTTATTTGCCGATTTCACTAAGCTTTGACAACTTGTGTATGAAATGAATACCACGTAAACCTTTGAAAAATATTCATTATTGAGGCAAAATATCACCCTTTACCACAGCATTTGTCATTTTTAATTGAATAGCGATTTTGGCGTAATTGCAACATTGGATTGTAATTTTATTTTTTTTTTTTTGGTCAGAAATCGATATGGAAACACATTTAAAGCTTTTAATTGTTGTTGTTTAAAATAGAACGTATTTATAGATGTCACCTGGTTTATGTTTGGCGTAAAAGGTTTTCGATTTATATGAGCCGGCAATGCCAAAGGACTTTGCAGCTGTTATTTAGAGTCGTTGTAGCTGCATTAAATTTTATTTTTTGATTTTTTTCTTTTTTTTTTTTTTGTTTCATTAATTTATTATTAAAAATCAATTGAAGTGTTGAAAATAACTGAGTTAATTTTCATTTTCATGTACGCCAATATGGTTAAACGGTTGTACATGTGCGACTACAGAGTTAGTTCAACGCCAGACCAACAATGCATAGGCAAAGGAAAGCAAATGAAACCATTTATGCTTGAATGCATACATAAATGCATACGTATATGTATGTCCTTTAAAATATATTTATTAAGGTTGGGAGTATTGTTGTTGTTTTTGTTGGTTTTTTTTTTATTGCAAATAGTTTCGCAAAATGAAAATGAAATGTTTTATGAAATCTGAAATGCTATGGCGGCTGTGGTAACACCAAAATGTTCTGTAAAGGCAAACACAAGTGAACATCGCATAGCATAGCATAGCATAACATTGCATACATATGTATTCATAGTTTTACAAAAACAAAAAATATTTTTATTTGTTGGTATATGTCCGTATGTAATGTTGTATTAGCAATAATAGCCAGAAAGACCGCGTTATGGTAGCGGCATGTTGTAATCATGGTTGAAAATTTTGTGGTAATTTAATTATTTTAATACAATCTATAAAAACACACATACATACATGCATTTTCATTATAATTATTATTATTTTTATATACATACATTCGTACAATATTTTTCTTTTGAATGCCAACACTGTGCGGACCAATGTGACATCCAATTATAAATTTCATGCAACCTTGTTACATATAGCCTAGCCCTGCATACATACATGCTTGTATTTCATTATGGCCTGGTTTATTTTGTTTTTCTTATTTTAAAAAGTTTTTTTCACTTTTTTTTTAAGTCAAAATTAACCCCGTGGCCAAAAACCATCATAAAGTTTTCATTTACGCATACATGTACCAATACATACATGTAAATGTAGCAACAGGAACACATTGACATACTGACATACATATGTATGTAAAGGAACAAATTGACATATGCAAAGAATGTATAAAATACTCCTATAAAGGCATGTCCTTTCTATTGGTCACCAGTAGGGTTCTTCAGAATACAATACTAATATCCTTGCAGCCTGACAGATTGCATTAACTAGAAATATATTAAAGCCGCTTATACCCGTACATAAATTTAATATACGTAGTGCAGTGTGTCTACTTACTTGACATAAGCCCAAAGTGCAAACCCCAGGTCAAACATTTCCCACGAAACGAAACATGAACAAATATTTCTTCTACAACTTCCTCTCCAGCAGATTTCTCATAAAAATTGCGATGATTATATAAAAAGCCTACAATATGCCAAATAAATGCTCTTCTTCAGGGCATTCCACTACTTAAGAAAATCAAAAAAAAAAAATCAATTCAATTGGATTCCTTTTAGTTGGAAATGGAAATATGTCATAAGAGTACTTAGCTTAATTGAGTATCAGTTTAAAGTCTTTGCATACCCTTCAGTAATTTATTTTACTGCAGCACAATAAAGCAAATTCTATGACAAATAACTGGAGGACTATGACCAAACATAAGCATTTGTTCTATTCTGACATCTGGACTAAGATCAAATTAACAGACAAAGTGAAGAATAGAGAACTCGCCGTACTCTAGTAGCTAGAGTGGCCACGATTCAAATCCCAAGTCAGGCAATCTCCAGCAAAACGAAATATGAAGACATATTTCTTCGGCAACTGCCACTCAGCAGATTTCTGGCAAAAACTCTGGGAGTAAAATAAAAGTTGCCATGAAAAAGTTTCTCAAAAATCTGTTGTTCGAAGTCGACTTTAAACCTTAGGTCATGTGTAAAATTAAGGAACACAGTTTAGGTGGTGCAAGAAGCTAGGTTGTAATCCAAACTGAAGGGTTGTAATGACCAATTATGTTTGTAAGATGTCCCTTTTAAGGGTTAAGGGCGTTAAACACAGGACACAAGTGGCCATATTAAGAACCATGATGGTAAAACCATAAAATATGCGACACAACGTCATAGGAAATGTATTTACACGCCACATTACATACAAGAACTCTGCTTATTAAAAAATCTTAAAACGAAGTTGAAGTTGCCGTAGTCTAGTAGGTAGTGTGTTGGCTTATTAGACGTAAAGCCAGCGTTCGAGCCCCAGGCCAGACATCAAAATAAAATACAAAAAGTATTTCTTAGGCGACTTCCTCTCAGCAGATTTCTGGCAAAAACTCTGAATAGTAAATAAAATTGCCATGAAAAGTTTCTTAAAAAAATCAGTCGTTCGGAGTTGGCTTTAAACAGTAGGTCCCACCACTCATGTATAAAATTAACACACACAACATAAGTGGTGTGAGAAAGTTGGTCGTAATCCTGACTGAAGGGTTGTAATGACAAATTATGTATGTATGTAAAACGACAAATTTTTTTCAAAAAAATATTTTTTATTCCTTTAAAGATTTCTTTGTTTTGTTAAAAAAATTACGTGTTTATGAACAATTAAAAAAATATTTCGTATTCATTTTGACTAATTTATGGCAAACAAACAAATGACTTTGTCAGCATTCTTGCTTAAAATATTTGATTTCAAATTGTTTATTCCATTCCATTCCACACAAAAAACTGGTTAAAGAATAAAAAATGCAAAAATATGATGCATTTTTTAATGTTTTTGGTTTTTTGCTTTTTTGCTTAAACAATTAAACAATCAAAAATTAAAATGCATTTAAACTTGAATTTTAAGCTCAATTGCCTGATAAACAAGGGATTGTATAGCTTTGTAAATAATTTTTGTGAATAATTTTTTTTGGAAGAAATTATTTCGTTTTTTTATTCACACACCAAATAAATGCAAATAAATGCAGACAAACAAAAATATTGTAATAATTCAGCAAAATATAATTGGGTTTTAATTGTATTTTTGAATGTATTATTATACTGAATATAAATGTGTATGTGTGTGTATGTGTTTGTGGGTGTTTCATTAAGGACGTGTTAAGGGTGTTTAAATGTATCGACATGATTATGAATAAATTGTCTGAGAAATACATTAAATGGCCATCAAATTGATGAATGCTTTTTAAAGACAAAAAAAAAACGAAATTTTAATGCCAGTTAGGGAATAAAAAAATTAAAATTTTTTTTCTTGTAAAGTAAACTTAATTGAATATTTATTATGAAATGGAATAAAAAAATTTTTAAATTTTAAGTTAAAACCTAGTAAAGATGACAATTTACAATATTCAAGTGGTGTTGTTTTGTATTTAATTCACTCTCTTACAGAATGTTATGCCTGTGCTATATGCATACATAATTGAACATAAGAACCCTCCAGTCAGGATTACAACCTAGCTTCTCACACCACTTATGTTGTGTGTGTTAATTTTATACATTAGTGGCGGAACCTACAGTTTAAAGCCGACTCTGAACGACAGATTTTGGAGAAACTTTTCTATTTACTCTCAGAGCTTTTACCAGAAATCTGCTGAGAGGTAGACGCCAAAAGAATATTTTTCATATTTCGTTTTATTGGAGATGTCTGACCTGGGGTTTGAACCCTGGCCTGATGTATAATAAGCCAACACACTACCTACTACGGCGACTAACTTCGAAAGTTAAATATGTTGTGTTAACTTTTAGGTTCATTGACAAGTCTTCTCTAGAATCTACGCCCGAAGTAAGCAAATCCACTGATATATAAATATGAAGCTAAATATTGATCCACATAGACTTGCTTGCAACCCATTAGATTTTGTATTTCATTTCTCTTCAGTAGAATTATTACACTTTAAACCAAATAGGAAATTACAATAAGAGGAGGTTTGGTTTATGCATTAGATTATCCAGGAATAACCTGGGCGAGTAGTCACAGAGCTTTGTAAACTCAAACTGGACTTGTTCAGAATAAAGGTTATCTCGAATCTATCATGAAAATTCTATGACGATGATAATGAATTCTCGAAATTAATGCTTGAAGTCTGGAGGCAATAATGCATTCCAGAAAGAAACACCAGGTTGCATATCAGATGCAAGACAGAGAAATGTAATGCGAGCAGTATTCGTAGGCTTAGAGGAGACATTATTGAACGATATCCTATAGTACGAGTATATTGAGGGAAGTAAAATAAATCGTAAGGTCATTGTCCTGTAACATCGCTTCATGGCAATTACATGCAGTGTCCAACAGGTAAATAAACATTGAAATTATATGGCCAAGAAGTGGATAATAAAACTTTAAATTGCGAACCTTCAAGCCGTAGTCTAGTACGTAGTGTGTTAGCTTTCTAGACGTAAGGTCACAAAATTGAAACCTCAACTATGACATGTTGAAAGAAAAAATATAAAAAAGCGATCAAATTCGACATTAAACTATAAGTTCCGCCAATTACAGTCGTAGTCGGGAGACTTCTTTCAGCTAGCATAACTATTTATCAACTATTTTAGCTCATCCGAGCGCAATGCTACTGATTCAATGCAAAAACAAAGTAATTGTCAACAGAGGTTGATTTGAAAACAGTTCACAAGTAATTGAAAAATGGGTTCTAACAATATAACTAAGCGGCTGAGAGCTGTATTATCTACAATACATACAAAATTCAGTTAGGATTATGACCTAGCTTTTCACACCACTTATGTTGTGAGTGTTAATTTTATCCATAAGTGGCGGGATCTACAGTTTAAAGACGACTGCGAACGACATTTTTTTTTTTTTTTTGAGAAACTTTTCATGGCAATATTTATTTCCTCTTTGGGCCATTATTATAAATTCCCGTTAATGTTGGGTTTAGTTAAAGGTAACTTTAGCTAAAGTGAACTTTAAAGTCAGCTTTAACTTATTTTTGTTATTACAACCTAATGATAAAATAAAGTAAACTTTTTCAAAAATATGGCAGTGCCGGAGCTATGTCGATAACACTGCTCAATTGAACAAGGTTTTTTTAATGCAGTGGCAACGACCGACTTCGTATTTTGTTGTATATGCTCATTTTGCTTATATTTGAAGTTGCTATATCGAAACTAATATATAATACGGCAAGTTCAAGCATAAACTTTACTTTAAGAGTTACCGGTAGGATATCCTACATTTAGCTTAACGAACACTTCTACCTTATCGTCCACTTATAATAATGAAAAACAATTTATCTGCCCGTTAAAATCTTCGCTATCTGTTGTAATAATGGCCCTTAAAGTTTTTACCAGAAATCTGCTGAGAGGCAGTCGCCGAAAAAATAATTTTTTATACTTCGCTTTGTTGGATGTGCCTTAACCTGGGGTTTGAATTGAGGCCTTATGGTTAATAAACCAACACTCTACATACTAGGGTACGGCGACTTCCACGCCTATGTGCTTACAATTCTATGATCAAACGTAAGGCATGAACAATGGTTTTCGGTCTCTTGAATTTCGTTGAGTGGAGGTATTTAAATTTTTTTATCAGGACTTTAACGGGTATTAGGTATCACAAAGCCAAAAAAAAAATTAAAATAATTTTAAAACGATTGTGTATAATTTTCAAAGCACACTTTGAGTTCAATTATTTCATTAAAGCAAATTGCTTTTGTTTTTTTTAAGATAAAAGATCAAAGCAGCAGATAGCTGATGCAGTAATTAACTGCAAAATATTTAATCCGGTTGCAGTACAGAAATATCGAATGATTTAGAAAAGTTAACACTGAAAACAACTGCAACTGTAATTAATGTCATTAAGTTGCAAATTGCAAATTAATTAAACAATGAAATGATAAAGAAAATTTAGAATTAAAAAAAAAATATGAAATTAAGCCCCGTCTGGCCATTACAAAGGCCCAAGTAAGGCTTCTAAAGACAATATTTTAAATAAAAAAAAATTTACATGAATTTACATTTATGACGTCACAGCAGACATGCAATTTGAAATTATAATACAACTTAAAGGTAATAATTTTTATTGTAATAAAAACAAAAAATTCCAAAAATTATGGAAATTTTAAAAAAATTTTATTTTTTTTATTTTTTTGCAAAAAGTAATAAAGGCAACTTAGTTGTTGTAGCTGAGGTTGTTTTCTTATTACTTGTTGACGTGACGTCAAAAAATGCATGCAAAGTTTTGTCAATATTACGACTACATTAGGCAGGGAATCCAAAAGGAATGGAAAAAAGGGAATAAATTTTCTGGAAAATAACAGTTCTGTTGTTGTCTCTGTTAAACACCGTTGTTGTTGTTTTGCTCTGTTTAATAATTCTATGTAATCGTCTACACCAACACTATGGCGTTTTTGTAAATGTGATTAGTATTCTTAAATCAAAAATTTATTGTGTTTTAATGATAATGAAATGAAACAAGTGTTTCACGTTTAGAAGTGCTAATACATGAGTTTTATTGTTTAAATCGAAAAGTATTTAATTGCCTTTAAACAAGTGTTAGTAGCAGTAATTAAGACTTTTATAAAGGTACAACGATTAAATACATAGCTTGTGTAGTACAAATAAACAGGTTAATTTTGTATTAAAAAACAAAACAAAAAATGGTATTTTATTCTGGTTAAAATCATTTACAGATTTAACAGAGAGAGATTTCAAATAAGCAGTTTATAAAATATTCTATTACAGTATATAAAGTCATATGAACAAATCTCCTTCAAAGCTTTTATTAAAGGAAATCTGTTGTATTCGATAAAAATGTTACAAAAAAACTTAAAAACAATAAATTTTTAGTATTGAATTTCATAGAAGATATACTACAATAACATCGATTGAAGTTAAGTAAACAATTTATAGGGTAAGCCATCTATCGGTTTAAATTTCAATCATCTTCTTAAGTCATTCTATTCTGCCACAAAATTCCGAATATTATCTCCACTGAACGTAATGAATTGATTTACGTTCCAGCAACGTTCGGTTTTATTGCGCCAACGAGAAACTGTACGATGATAACGATTTTGCCAAAAAAAAAATCATCTTTTCGAATAAAGCCCATAATCATCTTGGTGAGTACGTTAATAAGCAAAATTACCGTATTTATGGCTCAGAAAACCCACACGTAGTCTTAAACAAGCCAATGCACCCATTACGAGTGACTGTTTGGTGCTGCTTTTGGAGCGAAGGCATCATTGGCCCATATTTCTTTGAAAACGAGGATGACGAAACCATTACGGTCAATGGGGACACCTATTGTACCATGATAAGCGATTTTTCTGCACCCGCTCTTCATCATATTGATATGAACGATGTTTGATTTCAACAGGATGGTGCAAATTGCCACAAATTTTATGCCACAATCGATTTATTGTGTCAAATATTTGATGACCGTTTAATTAGCCGAAATGGTGATGTCAATTGGACGCCAAGAAGCTGCGATTTGACATTTTCTGTGGATCACCTTTAAAGAAAAGTGTTATGCTGACAAACCATTGCCAGGATACGACCTCATATGCTCGAAAAAGTACATGAAAATTGGTCCGATCGGAAATGAATTTCTATAAAGCAAAGTCTAGTGATCTTCCCAACCGCCATGAGAGCAGATGCCGGTCAAAGCAGATGAGTTTTTGTAATTACAAAGGGAACAAATCTGAATTTCTAAAAGATAAAAAGGTTTCCCGATCTATCTGGCTAACGATATCGTACGTAGCATGCATTCATCATTGACTTTAGTTTTTCTAAGATGATGAATGGCACATCATTTCATGTAGAGATGCATACAATTTTCTAATCAAATCATTCAAGGCCTTTCAAGCTACTTGAAGAGTTTAAATTTATACAGAAACGCATAAGCTACTGGCAATTGAAGAGGAAATGGTTTAGGCAGGTTTTACATAAAAATCGATATTGCATACATCCGTTCACATAGCTAAGTAAGTGAGAGGATTTTGTATGAAATATAACATACATACATTCATACATACATACATAATTGCTGATTTCAAACCTTCAGTCAGGATTACAACCTGGCTTCTCATACCACTTATGAGTGGCGGGAGCTACAATTTAAAGTTGACTTTGAACGACAGTTTCTTTGAGAAATTTTTCTCTCGGCAATTATTTTTTACTGTCAGAGCTTGTGCCAAAAATCTGTTGTTGGAGATGTCTGATCTGGAGTTTGAACCATGGCCTCACGTCGAATAAGCCAACATACTACCTACTAGACTCGGGCGACTTCAATCCAATGTTTCACTCTCACCAAGACCTTATTTGATATTCTTAACTGGCTCCCCTCCAGGTTTGAGTTGGTGGCGGTCAAATCCTGGCCCAATCTGAACTTTGGACATGATATTCTGGGAAAACCTAGACGTACTAGGGTCGATTATATGATTCCCTATAATTTTCTAAATAGAACATTCGATTTTAGAATTCCGATTAGGGAATGTTGGTTGAGAAACCTGGAGGTTCCCAATCGGACTCTTGAAGTTCATGGCCCAAAGACGAATCACAGGGTGGATTGTGGTAGCTTTATTAAGGGTCCTGTGTTAAACTTTCTTATAGGCTGCCTAATATCTGCAGTGTTTTGAAGACGGCCCAATGCTTGTTGAGTGTTAGAATTTTCTCTGAAAATCTCCAGATTTACTTGGATAATCAGACTGCAATTAAGTCCCTAGCGAAACGTAGCCTCAACGTCCGTCCTTGTCCATGTATGATGAGGATTTCTTCAAGAAATTTCATATCATTCAAAGGTAACTCTTATAAGGGTATCGGGCTACAAGGATATCGTTAAAAATTACATTTCTGTTGAGCTGGCCAGGGTCGGTACGAAACAGGGCCTAGGTATTTCCATTGCTTCGGTTAATTTGGAGATTGTCCACTCGTTCTCGTAGGCAGCGGGGGGGGGGGTACATTCAATATTGCCAGACTCTGCTGGACACATATGGACCAGAAGAGGACTGACACAGTTCTGCCCTTAAATGAAGATCCTTACGGGGGCCATTGCCGTTTTGGTATGCATGCCGAAAGTCTTGTCCATCTATGGTGAGGATTTCTTCGAGAAATTTCGTATCATTCAAAGGTAACTCTTAAGGAACTTTTCTCAGAGTTTTTGCAGGAATTTGCTGTGACTAAATTGCCGTAGAAATATTTCTTCATATTCCGTTTTGCTGGTCTAATAAGCCAACACACTGCCTAGTAGACTACGGCTACTAAATATAAACACAGGCTTAAGTGATGAAATATTAATGTTGATAACAACAATTTCTTAACTGTTAAATTCACAACAAAGTTAAAAATTTTAATTATAAATATTAAGTTTGACTTTCCATTAAAAGCGCCATACTTTCATATGAAATTTGCAAATTTTTTCGACTGCACTTGATTAACCGAATTTGCATGAAGTGTTGCCTACGAGTTGTTATACATTACATGTACAGAAGTGTGAAAAAAAAAAAATTAAAGCATTTTATCGAAATTTCAATTAAGAACTGTTCTGTTTCTTGTTTTAAACTTAAAGCAATTAATTTCCTACGCTTTGAATTGTTTTTCGTGTTTTAAAGCATTTTTTTCTCTTAAATTGAATTGAAAAAAACAATGAAAACCAAAAAATAAAAATAAAAAAGTTTTTTTACGTTCCGGATTTATTATTTTTAACTGCGATTTAATTGGAGTCTTCAACAAGTTCAACTTTAAAATTGTATGTAATTGTGTGCATACGGGGCGTTTAGAAAACCTTTGACATTCGAAGACACACAGCAAGTAGTACAATGGCAATGCTTTAAACAAAATTTAACGCTTTAAATGGAATGAGTGTGTGGAGTAACAAACACTAACAGCTTAGTTTTGTTGTTGTTGTTTTGTTTTCTGTTTTTTCCTTTTTGTGAGGCCATTAACATTTAAAGAAGATTTTTTATTATATTCGTTGTTATTGTTGCTGGTGTTTTAATTTAATTTTTGGTTTTTTTTTTTACAGTCAATCATACATTCATACATTCATTCATTTATTCAGTCATATATATCAGTATCATATGAGGTCTACAAGTGTTTGTTTGCTTGTGCATGTATTTATGGAAGTAGGTTTTTGGTTAAGAGTGTGTATAACAAGTATGCAACCATGACCTTGAGCTCCATTTCAATGGAAGTGTAATACAATATAATACAATACACATAAGCAAAAACAAAGGAAAGAGGGAAACAGAAGGAGAGAGAGAAAGAAAGAAAAAACAACCAGAGATTCAAGCCATTGAAGCAGTAAATAAAGCAATTTTTTTGCCCATCTTTTTACGTTTTTAATATTTTTTCATTGTAGCTTTTGATATCAAAACGAGAAGCATTGTGAAATAAAATAAAACATGTATTAAGGCATACCAGAAAATAATGCTTAAAGACCAAAATATCATATATTGTAGGCAGAGTACGTACATATATACGTATGTTTATATATACATGCACATGTATATCGTTCCTTGTGCTCTGCTTTTTCTATTTTTTTCCGAATCATTTTTGTATGACACTCGAGAAATGAAAACTTATAGTCCCAAAGCATTCCCTCAGCACAAAAAAAAAGAAATGAAAATAAAAATCTCGTATTGCGTACTCTGGCCATAAAGTATGGCAAAAAAAACCCAACATTTAACAGAAACTAGAATAATAATGACAACGAAATACAATAACAGAGCGCATTGCAATAACAAAATCCATAATCATAATCGATAAATACTTTTATCAGCCTACACTGATACACATACATACGCACACGCACACACTCTCTCTCTCTTCCAACAATAAAACTGCACTTACGCACGCCTTCAAAAAAGAGAAACAACAAAAAAAAAACTTGTCATCGCATGCAATTTTTCAAAAATAACGCATACAACCGCACAATTTTCGCTCTCGAATACAGTTGTGGGAATAGCGTCGGCATCACAAGAGTATTCAATATGCATATGCAAATTAATTGAGGTGCGTATGTGTGTGTCATTGTTGCAAAATTAAAAAATTCTATTCAAAATGGAAGAAAAATTGGAATATGTTTACCGCCATTTTCCACAAAGTTAAACAAGAAAAAAAAAATAGAAAATCTCATAATATTGTATTGCTTAGGCTCGAGCATAATTTCAAATGTTTATTGTAATTTTAGTGTCAATAATTATGTAACAAAACAGCAATAGCAACAACCACACCTAAATGTTGGCCCCATTTATAACCAGGCCTTATTTCCAAACGTATTAACGTGTTTTTGAATGCAATTTTTTTTTTCTTTAAAGAAAAGCATTTTACAGGAGATTTCTCTATCGGCGCAATGTAACGCAATGCAACGAAATTTATTCTGTTAATTTCTTTCAAAAACTTAACAACAAAAGCAAATTAATTTTATGACACATTTTTTATTAGGCTTTCAAAAATGATACAAAGCTGTGTTCATTCATTCATTCATTCATTCATTGTTTGTTATAAAATGAAATAAAAATTAATTTGAATGAAACGTCTTCATTTTTTAGGTGAGCCATTGTAAGCCTATTTCGTCTATTTATAGGGGAATTCCAGTTGGTTAAAATATAAAGTGTAAATAAAATATAAAGTGATAAAAAAAAACTCTTTACGATCAAAATTATCGTATGAGCTTACTCGATAGGTTAGGTTAGGTTAGGTGGCGGACCCCTCGCATGAAGAGGTCCCAATTAGGCAAGCGTTTAGGTCCATTGTGTTACTTGGTGTCAACCATTCCCTAGAGAAAACCGTGCCGAATCCAAAATAAATCTTGCTATTGCAGCAACATTTATATTAGAAAACTCAGTCAACGATATTAGAAGATAAGAGGTTAGAAACCTCCGCGTCTTCATGGCAAGAGCAATGCACTCACAAACGAGGTGAACGACAGTCTCTTCCTTCTCCTCATACCCACAGATCCTGCAGAAGTCATTGGGCAAGCCTGCCAAAAGGACAATGGCCCGTAAGGATCGCCATTGTGCGATGCATGGCCATACGATTTAAGGACAGAAGTGTGTCATTCAACCCATGTGCCGAGACTGGCAATATTGCATGTACCCTCCCGCTGCCTACGAGAACGGGTGGACAATCTCCAAATTAACAGAAGCAATGGAAATACCTACGCCCTGTTTCGTACCGACCCTGGCCAGCTCAACAGCAATGCAATTTCCAACGATATCCTTGTAGCCCGATACCCATATAAGAGTTACCCTTGAATGATACGAAATTTCTCGAAGAAACCCTCATCATACATGGACAAGGACGGCCGTTGAGGCTACGTACGCTAGGGACTTAATCGCAGCATGACTATCCTAGTCGCCGTAGTCTAGTGTATCGGCTTATTAGACGTAAGGCCACGGTTCAAATCCCAGATCAGACATCAAAACGAAATATAAAAAATATTTCTTCGACGACTTCTTCTCAGCAGATTTATGGCACAAGCTCTGATAGTAAATAAAATTGTTATGAAAAGCTTCTCAAAAAGCTTTCGTTGGGAGTTGACTTTAAACTGTAGGTCCCGCCACTCATGTATAAAAAATTAACGCACACAACATAAGTCGTGTGAGAAGCCTTCAAAAAAGAGAAACAAAAAAAAAATCCTGACTGAAGGGTTGTAATAACCAATTATGTATGTATGTATGCAATGGAAATACCTACGCCCCTGTTTCGTACCGACCCTGGCCAGCTCAAAAGCAATGTAATTTCCAACGATATCCTTGTAGCCCGATACACATACAAGAGTTGCCTTTGAATGATACGAAATTTCTCGAAGAAATCCTCACCATACATGGACAAGGACGGATATTTAGGCTACGTTCGCTAGGAACTTAATCGCAGCCTGTCTATCCAAGTAAATCTGGAGATTTTCAGAGAAAATCTTGCCACTCAAGAAGCATTGGGCCGCCTTCAAAACGCTGCAGAGATTAGGCAGCCTATAAAACAGTTTAACATCAGGATCCTTAATAAGGTTACCGCAATCCACCCTGTGATTCGTCTTTGGGCCATGAACTTCAATAGTCCGATTGGGAACCTCCAGGTTTCTCAACCAACATTCCCTAATCGGAATTCTAAAATCGAATGTTCTATTTAGAAAATTATAGGGAATCATGTAATCGACCCTAGTATGTTTATGTTTTCTCAGAATATCATGTCCAAAGTACAGATTGGGCCAGGATTTGACCGCCACATCTGTCTCAATTGGAAGTTGAAGGGGAGCCTATTAAAAATATCAAATAAAGCCTTAGTTGGAGTGGAACACAGCACACTGGTACACTGTCCATCAGTGGGCAGTGGCACTCATGTCCACTCAACATGAACCCCGTACAGTAAGGTTGCCTCTGTATTAAACTGAATATAAACGATGAAGTCGTCGTAGTCTAGTAGGTAGTGTGTTGGCTTATTAGATATGAGGCCCCAGATCAGACATCTCCAACCAAACGAAATATGAAAAAATATTTCTTCGGTGACTTTTTTTCAAGAGATCTCTGACAAATATCTCTGAGCGTAAAATAAAATTGCCATGAAAAAGTATCTCAAAAAAACGGTCGTTTGGAATTGACTTTAAACTGTAGGTCCCGCCACGCATGTATAAAAATTAACACACGCAACATAAGTGGTGTGAGAAGCTAGGTCGTAATCCAGATTGAAGGGTTGTAATGACCGATTATGTGTGTAGTATATGTATGGAGTGAAACAGAGCGCACTGGTAATTAGAACAGCTGACTGGCCAAGTACTCTGTACGAGTACATCAGTCGGTAATGGCACTTGTGTCTCTGTGTACCGTCCACCTAACATGTACCCCGTAAAAGAAGGTAGTCTCTGTACTAAACTGAATGTAGATAATGACTATTGAAGACCTAAAAGATAAACTAGGCATATTTCTTCCAGTGTAACTATAATGATTTGGATTGTTCAAGAACAAAAACGAGAAAAACGAGATAAAGACTTCACAGTCTTGGCATTTGCCATTTGTGCAAGCCCATTGCAATTTTTATTCATAATTTTATTGTTTTCGTTTTCATTTCATTTCTTTGCTTATTTTTTTATTTTTTTTTATACGCACCTTGAATTTGATGCTTCCTTAGCTGCGTTGGTGTAGGTGCACGTATAAAATGTTGTTATCCTTGAATTAAATTGAAGAAGGGATTTTTCTTCTTCTTCTTCTGATATATTTTTAATTTCCAAGTATTTTTCCGTATTTTTTTTTTTTCTTTTTAATATCAAACCAGACTTTAAAAGATAGGTTTTCCAATATTTTTTTTTGCTTTTTTTTACACGTCTAACCAGTTTCAGAATTTTATGCGCGATTCTTTGTTTCCATTGACGGATTTATATATTTTTCTTCTGCTTATACTTCTTCTTTTTCTACTTAGCAATTCTTGTTTAAAGATTTGATTTTTATTTCTTTTCCTTCTTTGATTATCACACCACTTAAAGCAGGTTAAGAAACAAAACAAAAGAAAAAAATTTATTCTAAGCACGACTTTGATTTAAAAAATCTCACAGCACCGTGTACACACAACTTTAAATTTGCTAAACGATTTTATTTGTTTGTTTGTGTGTGTTTTTTTAAACTAATTCTTCTTTAGTTAATAATAGGCCACTAACTTTAGATTAGAAAAAACGAATTTGAATTCAGTTGGTATTATTTAAACGATTTTAAGTGTTCTTCCCGCATTGACAGTATATCAGTAGACTGTCTAAGGCAACGTTTGGCTGTAGACTGATTTAAAATTCGAAAAAAATCTAAAAACTATGAGGGGTCAGCTTCTCATATCTACTACCACTAATAATAACAACAAAGCATGTTTATGTAGTGGTTGTACGTACTTGATCGCAGCCTCTCAGTTAAACTAACTTGTAAAATAGTAACTACAACAACAGAAAACTAAAACTTACTAGAAACTTATTAACCAACCAACTTAACACGAGCATGTATACTGTATGTATGTATGTATGTACATATGTATTGGTGTGGAAAAAAACATGCCAGTCACTTAGTCAGTATGGTGAGTATTAAGATGGTCTATAACTTCTGCCTGTCTGTCTGTCTGTCCGTCTGTCAGTCTAGATGATTTTCTGCTTGTTTTAAGCTAGGTTTTCATTCATTGCAAATATTCCAACACGTTAATATTATGTTGTTGTTGTTGTAATTGTTGTTGTTGTTGCCGTGTATTCAAACGTTAACAGATTCTCTTACAAAAAAAAAAAATCCAAAAAAACAACAATTTTTGTTTAACCTGCTTGAGAAGTTGCAGTAAACACCAGACGTCAGCAGACCTTTTTAACCAGTTTCTTTGCTTTGAACGTTTCTTAGCTTGTTTATAAGCTTCATTGTTTTGTTGTTGTTGTAGTTGTTATTGTTGCTATTTCGTATTACATTTTGTTTACGTTCTCTGCACTGATTTAAAGGTATTACTTCACATGTTTTTTTCATTCTCATTGTCGTTGTAGTTATTGTTGTTGCATTTTGTTTATATTTTTCCAATCAATAGCCATCAACCAACGGTCTCAAATGAGTTTAAAATCGCCATCGAAGCTAAGCTTTTAAAAACTTTTTCCCATGTGTGTGTGAGAATTTAAATGTTTCTGAAATTTGTGAGTCATGAAATGTTTTTTTTTTTTTTAATAATTTGATCCAATTAAACGCTTTCAATTTAAGAGCGAGTTCAGAGAAGAGAGTCTTCATTTGAAAGAGAAAATTACAAGCAGTTGTCTCAAAAAAACTATTGTGAATGATTTTAAATGGTTTTAAGCCAAGTTAAGTATGTAATTCATTCACAATTATAAGCGTTTGCCATACTTTGTTTTTAAGTTCAACTGAATATTGCCAACATTTCATTGATTAAACTTTTCTTAAATACGGAAACGTTAAATAAAATAAAACGACGATTTGCAGTTCGAGTTGCCAAGTTATTAAGAAAGAATAATTAATGTGAACTTACACATATGAAAACTTCATGCAATTGATGAGCATCGTCCGAATGTAGAATTTAACTCAGTTCGTGTATGCGTATGTTTTAACAATCAAGTTCAATTTTTTATATTCAGGGTCACCATCTCTCCAGTTGTTTTTTACTTACTTTGTTAGACGTGCTTTAAACATTTGACAACAAAAGATTTACTTATTTGGCTTTTCAAAGCCACGCTTTACTTGGAAAAATTACATACAATTACGGGCTCTGTGGTACTTTTAATGGAAAAAATATTGTTACGTTTCTACCGTTTTAAAAACGTTTAAATTATGAGCTCATAAATTGCAAATAAAATACAAAAAAAATTTATTTTTAGTTTCAATTAAAAGTCTTTATTATTCGCACAATTGTGTGTGCCATTTTTCACAACTTGATGTAAACAACAACAATTGTTCGACAGATCTTTATACGATTATCCTCTTCAAGCACCGCGCGTCTTCACACAAGACTGATTGAATTTTTACTGACTCCGTTGCCTGCTTTGATTTGCCTTTTATATGGCAACGTAAACAGTCTGATGAATGTTCTTAAAGGCGAATGTTCATGTCTTCGTCTTCTGGAGATCTCTATTAATGTAAACATCGTTGTCTCATTATTGTTGTTTGTGTATTTTTGCTTACATTTATTCTTGCAGTGTTTGTTGACGCATTTTTGTTTACTTGTTTATCACTTTTTCTTATACTGGTGTGTTGTTGGTATATTTTTGTTTACTTGTTTATCATGTAAACAAGTTCATTGTTTTTTTTAGTTTTTTTTGTTTAAAATTTAACGATGTGAAAGCAAAACACCACTTCCATTTTCGTAACAATATTTATGAGCGGAATAAACTCTTCATGCAACTTTTTTGTGAACATTGTGGGCATGAGACATCTGTCATTAAAGTTTGTATTCACACTCTGAATTGGATCTGCCTAGTAGTTCGTAACGTGTTGGCTTACTAGACGAGTACCCTCAAACCTCAGCTTTGATATTACAAAAACAAACAAAAATATATTGAAAACTGATACGTAGAAATTTTCTTCAACGAACTAATCTCCGAAAAAGAAAGCTTTTCAAACGATAGTATGAAGTCGAAATAAAATTTTAGATTCACTTGTGGACATAATTCTCACACAACAAAATATGAAAGGTGGCTGAAGATAGGTTGTAATATGTACTGATTAAAGAGTTGTAAGAATTTAATAAGTCCAGTGAAAACTTCCAGTATAACCAAGCCACCAGCATCGTTGGATAGATAGAATATGTAAAAAAAAATTATTTTTCAGCATAACTCATGTAACAAAAGTCTTGTGATAAAAATGTACTACTGGCGGATGTGTATGCACTGCTCCTTAATCTTTACTTCTAGAATTGATCTATCAGGTGAGTCATCTATTGGTTTTAATTTGAACCATCGGTTATTTTGAATCTAGCAATACTTCTCAGACATTCTATTCTGTCACAAAATTTAGTAAATTATCTCCACTGCATGTAATGAATCGATTTATGCTTGAGCAACAATGGGATTTATTGGAAATTTATTTCCAAAACCAAGGCAATTGTTCGGAAATTGAACGCAAATGTGATACAAAATTTGGTGGCAGAGAAGGACCAACAGTGCCGTTGAGTGTGCTTGCACACCTGAAAATATAGAAGTTGTGGCTGAGTGTGTGCTTGAAATTCCATCAACTCGTCATCGTTCTCAATAATTGAACATTTCATTCACCAGTTTACTTCGAATTTTGCGAACAAATCTCAGTATGACGACTTAAAAAGTTCAATTGGTTCCAGAGTTTTCGCTTCGATAGATGGGCCAACGACAAACTGCATGATGACGTCAATTTTGGCAAAATAAAAATTATAATATCCGATGAAGCTCATTTTCATATTGGTGGGTACGTTAATAAGCAAAATTGCCGTAATTGGATCTCAGAGAACCAACACGTGGTCTTACAGAAGCCAATGCATCCATTACGAGTTAGTGTTTGTAGAGCGGGGGTATCAATGGCCCACATTTCTTTGAAAATGAGGACGGCGCAACCATTACGGTCAATGGATATACCTAACGCACCGCGATAACCGGTATTGATGTAAACAATGTCTATTTTCAACAGGATGGTGGAACTTGCCACGTATCTCATACCACAATCAATTTATTGCGTCAAACGTTTGATGGGCGTCTAATTAGCTCGACTGGTGATGTGAATCGGTAGCCAAGAAGCTGCAATTTGATACCGTTGAACTATTTTCTGTGAGTCGCCATCAAAGAACAGTGTTATGCCGACAAACCAGAGACAATTTAGCATTTAAAGGCTAACTAACATACGTAATGCCATTGCACATGAGGTACTGTGAGCATAGCTGCCATATTTGACGATTTATCGTCATTTTGACGATTTTGTGCTCCAATAATATCGTATTGACGTTATGAGGATTTATACCCTTATTTTGACGATTTTTGGAAATTAAAAATTTACAATTTACATTCAGGTTAGTAATAACGAGGAGTAAAGTATTATATTTCATCCCTTAAAATCCAAAAAATTACAACCTCTTCACGAAGGGAGCTCCACATACGAATTACAACCTCTTCACGAAGGGAGCTCCACACACAAATTTTGTCTGTAATGCAGTGTGCGATCCACTAGCCAATCGACCACATACGAATGTGCTCGCAGAGAAAGGCTAGTGTTTACGTAGGAATATATAATTCTCGGGATCAAGTCCCCTTAATTCGCTCGAGCAATAGCGATAGATCAGTGAAACACAAGTTACATTGCAACGATGCTTCAATGAATCAATAGAGTTCGAAACCCTATCATCATTAACGAGCTACTTCGTCTTCTCCTGTACGCTGTAGAAGTATCAAAATAAGCGTTGAGGCACCGGCCTATACATGAGAGTTGAATTACATTATCTTTCGGATATAGTAAGATCAGATGGAGTGAAGTATTTCTTGCACCGTCTTAAGAAGCTAAAGGCACTGAAAAAAATCATGGTTCCAGCGAAGATCACACTGAATTTTCATGCTCAGAACGTCAAGAACTACTGACTCCCTAATATCTACTCCGCCCATAGATATAGATGACGCAATATTATAGCTGCTCTTATTTATCAATAAACAACACTGAGGTAGACTGTTTAATATACATATATTCTAGGAAAATAATGGTTTTCATTCAAAATTATTGTCTCTTGATGCTTGAATTGAATAAAGACTAAAATTGACTTGATTATGCAAATCTTATGGTGGCAGAGCAAATTTAAATTTAATCGGAAAATGTTATTTAATTTTAATTTAATTTCCTTTAGGAAATAATGAATACAGCAGCATTATTGTGAAAAACTTTAAAAATATTTGAAAATTTTAATTTAAAATGTTTATCTTTAAATCTAAATTATAAATGAATTCATAATTATAGTACATTAACATGATTTACCCTCACCAAAAAAGCCACAATGACCCTGATGCCTTGTGTCTGTAATATTTTGTGTTAAAAGTGTTTTTCGATTTGTATGAATAATTTAAATATAATATTTGATATTGAATTGCTAATAGAAGAGATTTTATTGTGTGTTTATGTACTGCTTGGCTAAGTGAGTGAGTGAGTGAGTTGGTTGTGTCTTAGTAGACCGCAAAAAGTTTTTCGTTTGGCATTATAAATTATCAATGAACACATTAATTTCCTTAACATTCCTACTGCCACAGTATGCGGTGGCAAACAGAATGTTATACAGAGCCATTATAACTCGTAAATTCCCTCGACCCAACTCAATTTACACGCACCACCACCCGGATTTTGTTTGCCCATTACTTACATGCGATGAGAGCGTAAAACATTTGTAAGGCTTTCAATGAATGTAAACCAGACACAATTTAAAATTCGTATGCTTTTAGTGCTCTGCTCTTGTGTAACCACAAAAACCAATATTTAATAAAGAAAAAAAAGGAAAAAAAAACAAAGGACTACAACAACAACAACAATGAAATTTAAAATCAAAAATAATTCATAATTATTTTAATTCAAGAGAAAAACGAAAAACCACTGAACCTATGGAAAACAATTTTAAGGGTGTGGCATTCGTTCAGAAGGATACTCATGTGAGGAGTGAAAACAGGCAGATATTTACGTTTTAATCTTTAGTTAACATATCAATTTATTTCTCATGGCATTCATTGCTAAGGCCTTAACATTTTCAATTGCTTTAGAATAACAATTCATTTTATGTCCTCGTAATTATTCATCTTTAAAGACCGTGTCAATTTAAGAGATTTTTTTCCTTCGATAAATTAATTCAGTCTTGATTGGTTTTCCATTTTAGGACTGTCATTCATGTAATGGTAAAGTAACAATAGTATTAAATACCGTTATAATATGGCATGACTTGTCATGTGACAATACAAAATCGATTCGGCAACAATCATCTTCAGTATCTTTATCTTCAATAACAGCGGCAGCAATAATTATTATACGATAATAACGATGATCATAATAATTGCTAAAGTTCACGATGATGATGATAATGGCCACACTACTATCGGGTGAGCCATCTATCGGTTTAAATTTCATCATCGGTTATATCGAATCTGGCAATACTTCTCAGATATTCTATTCTGTTACAAAATGCAGTATATTATCTCCACTGAACGTAATGAAACGATTTATGCTTGAGCAACGTTGAGATTTATTGGAAATTTATTTCCGACAATTGCTCCGAAATTGCACGAAAATGCCGCACAAAATTTGGTTGCAGAGAAGGACTAATAGTGCCCGGTATACTCAATTCTATTTCGAAAGTTCGTGAAATAGGTTTCATTGTTGATGAGCCAAGACGAGAACGTGCTCGTACAGTTTGTACAACCGAAAATATCGAAGCTGTGGCTGAGAGCGTGCGACTCATCGTCATCGTTCTCAATAATTGAACATTTCACCCCCCAGTTTACTTCGAATTTTGTGAAAAGAATTCGGTATGACGCCTTAAAAAGTTCAACTGATTCAAGAATTGAAGCCATATGACCAATCGCTCTGTTTTCGCTTCGCTTCGATGGGCCAACGAGAAACTGCACGATGATAACGATTTTGCCAAAACAAAAATTATCTTTTCGAATGAAGCTCATCTTTATCATGGTATGTACGTTAATAAACAAAATTGCCATATTTGGGTCTCAGAAAACCCACACGTGACCTTACAGAAGCCAATACACCCATACCGAATGACTGTTTGGTGCTGCTTTAGGAGGGAAGGCATAGAAGTCACCGTAGCCTAGTAGGTAGTGTGTTGGCTTATTAGACGTAAAGCCAGGGTTCGAGCCCCAGGCCAGACATCAAGACAAAATACAAAAAGGATTTCTTCGGCGACTTCCTCTCAGCAGATTTCTATGAAAAACTCTGATAGTAAATCAAAATTGCCATGAAAAGTTTCTCAAAAATCTGTCGTTCGGAGTCGACTTTAAACTGTAGGTCCCACCACTCATGTATAAAATTAACACACACAACATAAGTGGTGTGAGAAACTAGGACGTTGTACAATGGGTCAATTCGCACTCCGGGTACTGTACTTGTCTTAATTGACAAGTACACGTCCTCTAACCTAACCTAACCTTGGAGCGAAGGCATCATTGGCCAATATATCTTTGAAAATGAGGACGGCGCCACCATTACGGTCAATGGAGACACCTATCGCACCATGATAACTGATTTTTTGTATACGCTTTTCATGGTATTGATGTGAACGATGTTTGTTTCCAACAGGATGGTACAACTTGCCACCTATCTCATGCTACAATCGATTTATTGCGTCAAACGTTTGATGGCCGTTCAATTAGCCGAAATGGAGATGTCCATTGGCCGCCAAGAAGCTGGGATTTGGTACCGTTGGACTATTTTCTGTGAGGGGCCGTTAAAGGAAAGTGTTATGCCGATAAACCAAAGACAATTGAGCATTTAAAGTCCAATATTCGTGATGCCATTGCTGAGACACGAAACCATACACTCAGAAAAGTGCACGAAAATTGATAAGATTGAATGAAGTACTGTGAGGCCAGCCGCGGCAGCCATACGAATGAAATAAAATTCCATTTCTAATCGGAAAAATTATACTTCACAACAAAATAATACAATTTTCAAAATTTCAAACCGTTTTTGTCGTCGTGGTCTAGTAGGTAGTGTGTTGGCTTATTAGACGTGAGGCGTCGGTTCTCGCCAACTGAAAGAAATATGACAAAACATTGCTTCCTCCAGCAGATTTCTGGCAAAAGCTTTGAGAGTAAATCAAAATTGCCATGAAAAATTTCTAAAAAAATCTGTCGTTCGGAGTCGACTTTAAACTGTAGGCCCCACCTCTCAAATATAAAAATTAATGCACACAACATAAGTGGTGTGAGAAACTAGGTCGTAATACCAACCAAAGGCTTGTAATGACCAATTATGTATGTAAATGTATGTATGTATGTTTAGTTTTATTGAATTTTTAAATTCAAACTTTTAAATGGCTCACCCTTTACAATAATTATATGAGTACGTATTTCTTCTCTTCATATTATTCGTATTGATTTTTAGAAAACTAATGAGATTTTTTTTTGCCATAATACATCAGCATAATACACAACAATAATTCATCATCATCATCATCATAATCATCATCATCAGCATCGTTAACATAATCTTTATCAACAACATTTTTGTCATCATCCACATTATTATTGAAGACAGCATTTTGATGATCTCAAGTGTTGCTGTCGAAAGGGGAGGTAAGTTTTCGAAATTCACTTCATCTTCTTCTCCAGAATCTTCATCTGTGACGTAGTTGTTCGCACCTTGAGTGGGCACAATTGAAATGTCGTAAACATTTTGCGAAAACTCTTCATCACTTTCCTCTAAGGCATTTATTATTTCATTTAATGTTAAAATTCTAGAAAAAAAAAAAGTTTTCGTTTTCACCATTTTTACACACTAGTGCCGAACGTACTACATGTAGTACGTCATCAAATAAATCAACTAAAATCATATACATATATTTTTTTCACATATAATTTTGATACGTATTTGTTTTTACATATATTCTAATTAAAAAAACAATGAAACACGACAACAATTAAATATTTATATACAACTTTTTCTTACCGATTACGTGACATCTTCAGATTTTTGCCAATTTCACAAAACTGAAATCTCTGATTCAAAAAAATACATATAAGCATTTACCCTGGACAAAATTTATCAAGGCATGCTTTGTTGACCGTTATATTTTGTAGCAGAACAACAAGTAAATTTGAAAATTTAAAGCATAGTAAACGCAGAAACCTGAACATAACAGGTGTACTACATGTAGTACGGTCGGCATATCTGGGTTAAGCTGGTGAATTATAAAAGCAACAACAAAATATTCTTTATTGATATTTATTTGTGTTGCTCACTGTTATTGTTCATCTTCTTCTTCTTCTTGTTCTGTTGCTTTAAATTCAATCTAATAAATCCACTCTTTAATGGACATGCTCTTCTGTCTGTTTACACTGACTGTACATAAATATGTATGTATGTATGTAAGTGCGTGTGCCTAAGAATTCTTGTTTTCGTATATGTTTGTATGTATATTTTATTGCCAACAATAATATCGATAACAATAGCAATAATAACAACAACGACAACAACAATCAATGCTTATACTCATATAACAATAATAATTTCAAAATTGCGTGTCATAAGAAAATGATTCATAATTAATTATGTTGAGCAAGTCTCCAAAAATAGTCCCGTTATTAGATGGATAATCTATGCGTGCGTGTATGTGTGTGTGTTTCTGTGTATATGGATGCCTAGATATGTAGCTGTGATTCGCTAAATAGAAGAGACTCAAGTTAGCTTCTATAAAAAATTTGTTTTGTGATGCAAAAATAACTCCTTAAGATAGAAAAAGGAAGTAAAATAATAGAGAATTTATTGTAAAGGGTGGGCCATTTAAAAGTTTAAATTTAAAAATGCAATAAAACAAAAACGATTTGCAGTTTTATCAAATTTATTTATTTTTATTTTATTTTTTTTTTTGATGGGTAGTATAATTGTTCCGCTTAGAAATGGAATATTATTTCATACATATGGCTGCCGCAGCTGGCCTCAGAGCACCACATTCGATCGGACCAATTTTTGGGCACTTCTTCGAGTGGGGTCGTATCTCGGCAATGGCATCACGAATGTTGGCCTTCAAATGCTCAATTGTCTCTGGTTTGTCGGCATAACACTTTTCTTTAACGGCTCCCTACAGAAAATAGTCCAACGGTATCAAATTGCAGCTTCTTGGTGGCCAATTGATGTCACCATTTCGGCTAATTAAACGGCTATCAAACGTTTGACGCAATAAATCAATTGTGGCATGAGATGTGTTGCAAGTTATACCGTCCTATTGAAACCAAACATCGTTCACATCAATACCATGAAGAGCGGATACAAAGAAATCGTTTATCATGCTGCGAGAGGTGTCTTCATTGATCGTAATATTTGCGGTGTCCTTGTTTTCAAAAAAATGTGAGTGAATGATGCCTCCGCTCCACAAGCCGTACCTAACAGTTACTCGTAATGGGTGCATTGGCTTCTGTAAGAACACGTGTGGGTTTTCTGAGCCCCAAATACGGCAATTTTGCTTATTGACGTACCCATCAAAATGAAAATGACTTCATTCGAAAAGATGACTTTTTTTTGCAATTTCCGGCCAGTTTTCTTTGTGTTGAAAATAAATTTTGAATAAATCCCAGGGTTGCGCAAGCGTAAATCGATTCATTGCGTTCAGTCAAGATAATATATTGAATTTCGGACAGAATAGAATGTCTGAGAAGTATTGCCGGATTCAAAATAACCGATGTTTCAAACTGAAAGCGATAGATGGCTCACCCGAAAATAAATATGAATATAAATGCAGTAATCTGTGACAAAACTTTTCTAAGAGCGAACAGATTTTATTTGTCTTACATTTTCGCCATCCCTGCAGTACTGAGGCTTGAAAGTGTAAGATTCCCAGAGATTTTTAATACATTTTGTGAATCCCTTTTTTTTAAATCTCAAAAACATTTCACCAAAATATTTTCTTTCTGAATTTGAAGAATTTGTAGGTGTATCTGTATTTCTCTTTTGTTAAGAAATATTTTTCAAATTTCTTTTTGATTAAATTATCTGAAGACAATCCATTTAAATAAATATGGTAGTAAACCAGATTCTATTTAATTGCCAACAACTGTTTCAATGTGCGACAGTATTGGTAGTGTTTGTAGTAGTGGTAGTGGTAATACTATATGCTTGATACTTGCCTTCGTGTGTATGTGTGTTCATAATAAATGTCAATTGCTTGTTTGTATTACGGATCTAGACCATAACACATTTTCAACAATACTTAGACGAACACACACACTCTGTTAGGCATATAAATAAACACAAATACACACTTTTACAAACATATATGCATGTATGTATACACACACACACACTAAAAGCTAATAACAATAAACCATAATTGATTTGGCGGTTAAAAGACAAAGAGCGCGTTTTTGTTGATTACAGTGTATTTAGTTCAAAATACATAAACACATACACATACATACACATATACATACATATGTACACACGTACGCATTCACATACATACAGATGGTTACTAAAAATATATACAATATGTATGCGTTTGAGAGATAGTAAAGGAATATTTAATGTTATGTGCGTGTGTGTGTGTGAGCACATATTATAATGAAAAATTCCAAAACAATTTTATACTCAACTCAGTGTGTAAGGACTAAAAGGACAAACATAATAATGATGTTAATTACGCTGACGTTTATAATGTTGGCGGTTTTATTTTTTATAAAATATTTCATAATTTTTTCTTTGTTGTTCTCTCTCTCTCTATTACTTTCCTTAATTTTTTTCTATATTTGGGTGTGTTGAAATGCAAAAAAAAATTAACTTTTTTAACAGGGTTCGAGCACCAGGCCAGACAGCAAGACAAAATACAAAAAGTATTTCTTCTGCGACTTCCTCTCAGTAGCTTTCTGGCAAAAACTCTGAGAGTAAATCAAAATTGCCATGAAAAGTTTCTCAAAAACTCTGTCGTTCGGAGTCGACTTTAAACTGCAGGTCCTACCACTCATGTATAAAATTAACAAACACAACATAAGTAGTGTGAGAAACTAGGACGTTGTACAATGGGTCAATTCAAAATCCGTTTACTGTACTTGTCTTAATTGACAAGTACACGTCCTCTAACCTAACCTAACCTAACCTAAGTATAAAATACAAAGTTCCTAAGTAGTACTAATAAAAGCAAACGTTTGTATATATGTATGTATGTATGTATGTATGTATGTACCAGAGATCAGCAATGAATCGTATTTCGCTACTCATAACAACTCATGAAATTTTGAATATAAGTGAGTCAACAATATTGATATTTCACTACCTCTGATTCATTCGTATCCCCACTACAACATTGATATATAAGTACAGGTTGCAATGAGTATGAGTACAACGTTAACATCAAACTCATACCATTCGAAAGGTGTTTGATTCATAAGCCAACTCATTTAGATTCATAACTTTAGAAAAATATTTACAATACTTACATATAAATGATGCGAGTGACTCCCCGAAAGATCATCTTTTCAAGCAAAATTGTCGCATTTGGGGCACAGAAAACCCGCACGCATTGAGGACGCACCCAAAACGGTGCAGATTTTGGTCCAGAGGCATAATTGGGCCATTTTTCTTCGTAAATGAGCAAGGAGTGGCCGTTACAGTCAATGGCGATCGTTATCGGACAATGTTGCACGAATTTTTGTTCGCAAAAATTGAAGACGAGGATATTGGCAACATTTGGTTTTAACAGGACGGCGCTACGTGCCACACAGCCGAAGCTACACTCGATGTTTTGCGCCCTGTTTTTGAAAATCGCATTATCAGCCGCAGAGCTGATGTCGTTTGGCCACCTCGTAGCTGCGATTTGATACCGTTGGACTATTATTTGTGGGGTGCCGTCAAAGATAAGTGTTACGCCGGCAAGCCAGAGACAATTGACGCTTTAAAGGACAATATTCGTGAAGCCATTGGTGAAATAGAGCTGCACACAATCGATAATGTGCTTAAAATCTGGACCGATAGTGTAGGCTACTGCATGGCCAGCCGAGGCCGCCATTTGAATGAAATTATTTTCCATTATTAACCGGAAGGATTGTACTTTCAAATAAGAAAAGAAATTTGAGAAAATATTGTGTAGGTTCTTTTTAAAGCATTTTCAAAAAAAAAGTTATTTGGCGGACCCGATAGTAAATATTTTAGTGCTCGTACGCAAATCAAACTTATTTTGTGCTTCGTGTGTATGTTGAGTTATGGAGAGTCGAAATCAACAAAATCATACGTGTTGTTGTTAAGTAAGACTGTGATGAGTACTTGAAACTTTGAATATGAGTAGTATGAGTATGATATTAAAATAAGTATGAATGCGTATAATTCAGAAATTATAAATATGATTCGTTTCTACTCATTTTTTGTAATACTCATTGTTGATCTCTGGTATGTACATATCTATGTATGTACCACTGTACATAGATAGCAGAATTCTTAATACGGCAAGAAATTTTAGCAATTTCATGAATTTTAGCCAAAAGTTTTTATAAAACTTTATAGTTTATATGATTATTTTATTAATTTATTTCTGTTTTATTATAAAACAAACAAATTTTTTAATGTTTTTCATAAAACAAGAGAAAAATAAGGAAAAGTTTCAAACGACTCCATAGGTAGCCCCAAGGAGAACTCTGAATAAATTTAAAATTCAAAGGCTTAATATATGAAAATGTTATTCCCTGGTATTTAGTAGAATATCCCTCTAAGCCAAGCATTCCATTTAACCCATTTGGAATTGAATGTCCAAGTTTTGTTTAATGTTTTCTGGTGGCACCATGAGCACTTTTCGGTTGACTTTTGTTTGAGGTTTAGCGATTACGTAACCGTTCTTTCAAATGATCTCCTAAATACTGTCATATTGGGACTTTGTGCAAGAATATTAAGCCTGTGGCGACTTTTTTCTGTCAAAATATATTGCCGTACTAAGACTTTTGCTGTCCACTGTATATATGTGTGCGTAGCTCTTATCTTATGTAGAGAATAGGGAAAATGAAATTCCTGAGCTGCCATTTTTCATATAAAAATTATTGTTGCAAATATAAAAACCACGAGAATGTAAAGTTAAATGCAAAAGAAACTCAGTTTTTTCTCCCTTTCGTCTTTCTTCGCAAGAGTAGAGGGTTAAAAGTAACAAATGAAATATTTTAATTATGGGTGTTATACTCTCTCTGGCGCTCCTCTCTACCTCTGTCTCTCTCTAGCACCTCTCTCAGTTGGTTTTAAATAATAAATGTTTTAATTCATTTCTTTCTTTCTATTTTTAATTATTTTTTTTAGTTTTTTTTTTTGGTTTTATTTCAGTCGTAATAAAGCTTAAATGAAAACTGAATAAATGGGAAAATAATGCAAAGGGTTGAATGGAAAATGCTTTGCAATTAAGCATTAAATATGATGCAAGGCAATCGTGGATACGGTTTTATGCAAACACAATGTAATTAAACAAACTTATTTCATTTCAAAACAAAAAAACCAAAAAATATTCCATTTGAATATCATCATCAAAAACTACATTAGCAAATATCATAAAACTTTTCTAATGTATTTCATTTTCATAAGTTGAATAATTATGAAACTAATAACAATACTGTGCTGCTTTCATCTTTTCATTTAAAATCTCTAATAATTTTTGTACTTTAATAGGATATAAACATACCCGACTATCTTCTGTTGTATGATATAAAATGCAATCGAGTCCTCTAATAAATAACATTGAAATGATACAGAAGACGCAATGATATTAGAAGTTATTGTTGTTGTTTAGAAAATATATTTGAACTGTATTACGAACATTAAATGTGTGTGACTTGTGAGCTCATTAAGAGTGGTAATAAAACTGAAATAGATTTTCCGTTTTGTTAAAAGCAATCATTTGAAATGAGCAGAAAAATACATTTTTTACATATCCCAGTTTTATATACAATAAAACATAACCAATTTTTTATCGCTTCTTTTACTATTTTAGGAAACTGAAAGCCCTCAATCCCCTTTTAAATAATCTAGCAAGGAACATAAGGGGTGGTTGATTTAAAAGTTTCAATGTTAAAAATACAACAAAACAAAAAGGGTTAAAGCTTTGCCAAATTTATTAGTTTGTTCCGACCTTCTCCCTTCCTAGCATATGCGGGATCAGACTAACGTTGAGTCCCGAGGTTAAACATCTGGGCCTGACCCTTGATTCCAAGCTCAACTGGAGGGTGAATCTGGCTGCTAGGGCACGTAAGGCGGCGTGTGCTGCTTACTGCTGTAGTAGAGCGGGCGGAACCAGATGGGGTCTTCTCCCAAGGATCATGCGTTGGACATATTCTGCGGTCATCGAACCCAACCTCTTATACGGTGTTGCTTTCTGGTGGACTGCTCTGGACAGACAACACAACGTCAGACTTATTGACAAGGTCATTTATATAACTGGCGCTCTGCGCACCATCCCCACGAAAGCCTTCTTCGCAATGCTCAACTGGCTTCCTACTGTGCTTCTCGCTAAGCAGGCGGCTAAGTTTGCTGCGACTAGACTTAATGCCTGTCTCGTTGGCACATTGTACCTTCTGGTTACTCCACTATTCTGAAGGTTGATCCAGTGGCCCCCGTGAACATCGACTATCTCCCTGCTGAATATTGTCTCGATAGGGATTTCCACTTTCTGATTCCGAGTAGGGACGACTGGAATCCTAATACGGTTGTCCCCCCGGAAGTCCTGGATATATATACCGACGGCTCTAAACTCGATATTAGGGTTGGAAGCGGTGTCTACTCTGGGAAACTGGACCTGAACATTTCTCTCTGTCTGCCGGACTACTGCAGCGTGTTTCAGGCGGAGGTGATGGCAATTTACCGGGCCGCTCAATGGATCCTCGTCAACGGTGCTCCTTTCAATCGCGTCTCGGTCTTTTCTGATAGTCAGGCCGCGATAAAATCTCTATCGTGTTTCGTGAATAACTCTAGGATCGTTAGGGAATGTCGCCGCTGTCTCGACCTGCTTTCTGGGTGCTTCACCAGTGTCCCACTCGTGTGGGTCCCCGGGCACAGTAACATTCCGGGAAACTGTAGGGCCGACGAGCTCGCTAGAGCTGGTGCGATCCTTCCGGAATGCTTTTCAATTGAACTGGGTATGCCACTTGCCTCGGTAAGTTGGACATTGCGCGGAAATTCTCTCGGGACGCCAACCTTTCCTGGGTCAATGAGGAGTCCTGCTCCACCGCTAGACTCACCTGGCCCTTGATGGATAGAAGGCGTACCAACCAATTACTTGGTCCTCGTAGTTATGTCATCTCAACCACAGTGGCCGTGCTTACAGGTCATTGCGTTATGGGTAGACACGCGGAGAGAATGAGGTTCCCATTTAACGACTTCTGCCGTGGATGCTGAGGAAGAGAAGACTGTAATCCACTTTTTTTGTCAGTGCCCGTCTCTTGCTAGGTGTAGATATAGGTTATTTGGCTCTCCATTTTTTGTCAGCTTGACGGAGATATCATCTATTGATATCAAGGATATAGTAGCTTCGTTTATCAAACTTTCTGGCTAGTTTCCCAGTATAGGGTAGTAGTGCTTTTGATGTGCAGCCCTTGCGCTGACCAACTTCTTCCTCTTCCCTGAGTTTGGTGGAACTTGGTCAGTACACGGACTGCGTTCACCCGTGGCATCACAACGGGCCGTTATGCATGCTCAAGTGAGCTTTGTGATATCAGAGCTACCACTCCGACCTAAACCTATTAGTTTGTTGTAAAGAACAATTGTTCCAGTTGGAAACTGCAATATTACTTTATTCATATGGCTGCCGCGGCTGCCCGCACAGTACCTTAATCTATCGGAACAATTTTCGTTCACTTTATCGAGTGCATGAGCTCGTATCTCGGCAATGGCATCACGAATGTTGGCCTTCAAATGCTTTGTTGTCTTTGGTTTGTAGGCATAAGATTTTGCTTTAACCGAGCCCCACAGAAAATAGTCCCATGTTGGCAAATCGCATTGCGTTATTTGCTCTTAACAGAGCAAAATTTGACCTTAACAGAGCACTGTTAACTGTTTAACAGTATTAATCTGCACAAGATCATTTGTTTAGGAGGTAATTTTAGGGCATATATTAGGTCTATGAGTACCATATCATACTCAAGGGAATGTCAAGGCCTTTTAATACGATCAGCAATAGACTCCCATATCAAATGGTATGGTACGACAAGATTGGCTTAGAAAATTGTCAATTTTTTTAATTAAAATTTGGGTACATATAAGAAATAGTACACCATACAAACTATATGCAAATGGTAGTCCACAGGGTCCTCTTTCGAACCGTGGTATTGGGGTAGCTGGAATAATTTTGAAAGTTGGAGATATTTCTGTCCTCCATTGCCACCAACCATCCTTTACATTTCAACACTTTTGTTCACAAATAATGATGATCTTAATGAGAATTTAATTTTTATGTCAATAGTCTGTAATAATTGCAAAGTAGAAGACCAATATACTTATTGTCACTGTTAAACAGTTAACAGTGCTCTGTTAATAGCAAAGTTTACACTGTTAAAGGCAATAAGTGGCGCTGCTAAACGTATGGGTTTACGTCTTTGATTTTTAAATTCGAATTTATTTTCACACACATCATATCAATCGATTGATATTTATGTTGTATAAAATCTTAGCTTTCTTTAACATATCACGATTGGATATCAGCAACAATGTCATTAATTATCGCTCGAAACAATCATTTTATTCAACTTTTTTCAGTTCTCCAGTTTATTTTATTAATTTTTTTGTTTGCTTCTTTTTAATTCTTCCTCGTCCTTGGTTTATATTAAAACTTGAATTTAAGTGTTCATTAATACTTTCCTGTTCTCTGTTGCCACTCTTTTAGCACACTCCTTCTACACATACAATAGGATATTAAGTTTGCCTGCTGACGCACTGCTTACAAACGGCGCTTAATAATGACTTAGAACTTGAATCTGTGACTTTGTACTTTTATACGGTAATATTTGTTGTTGTATCTTCTCTTTAATACATACATACTTACATATGCAAGTAATAAGTTCCATTTGTACCACTTGTACTTGACTTTATGTCTTCGGATATCATAAAACTCTCTGGTAATTTTTTGTTCTTGTTTTTTGTTTTTTTTTATCTTTCAAGTAATATTTATGAACTATGTATGTAAGCATGGAGAGAAGAGCTACTAGAATAAGAGCCACTTGTTGTTGTTGTATATATACGTATGTATGTATTCAGAGTTGACATTTAACATAAAACTTTATGACATTCACTACTGTATTTACAACCATCTTTGGATTTCTACACTCGCACTCTCTAACACATTTATGAACTTTACGAACATTTATACAACCCGAGAGATCTTAATGAGATTTTCTTTCTGCTTTTTTTTTCCACCCGTTTTTCTTACATTCGCTAGACAGGATACAAGAAAAAAAACGGAAAAATAATATAAAAATTAACTGAAAACAAACGTGTTTATTAGTGTACAACAACAGTAACAAAAAAAGGAGAAAAAAAAACCATAAAAATAAGCGCCAACATAAAATTATAAAATAAAATTAAATACGACAGAGAAGAAGAAAAAACACAGTCACATGAATGTTAAAGAGTTTTCAAAGAAAAAAGGGTTGGGGAAGTTATGCCACACACAAGTAAGGTCTTAGAAATCAATTGATATTCTAGTCGTATAGGCCGTAGTCTACTAGGTAGTCTGTTGGCTGATTAGACATGAGGCCACGGTTCAAACCTCAGATCAAATATCTCCAGGCCAGACATCAAGAAAAAAATATAAAAAGTATTTCTTCGACGACTTCCTCTCAGCAGATTTCTGGCAAAAACTCTGAGAGTAAATAAAAACTGCCATGAACAAGTTTCTCAAAAATCTGTCGTTCGGAGTCGACTTTAAACTGTAGGTGCCACCACTCATGTTTAAAATTAACACACACAACATAAGTGGTGTGAGAAACTACGACGTTGTACAATGGGTCAATTCGACCTCCGGGTACTGTACTTGTCTTAACTGACAAGTAACTACACGTCCTCTAACCTAACTTAACCTAGATACTGGTGTATTGCTTTTACATCACTTAACATTAAAATGGTAAACAAGCCACGAAAATTCGCCTTCAAGAACTTTCATCAGACTGTTTACCCTGTCATATAAAAGGCAAGACCAAGCAGGCAACAGAGTTAGTAAAAATTCAGTCAGTCTTGTGTAAAGACGCAATGTGTTCGAAGACAGTAATCATGGTTTGAACATCTCCGTTACAAAGATCTGTCGAACAATTGTCTAGTAATTGTTATTGTTTATGCAAAAGAGTGCAAAGAGGAATAACAAAAAGGCAATTGTTGTTGTTTACATCAAGTTGTGAACAGTGGCACACAGAATTGTGCAAATAACAAAGAATTCTGGTTAAAACTAAACACAAATTTATTTTTATTTTACTGGCAATCTACAAGCGCATATTTTACACATTTTTAAAAGGTAAAAACCTTCAACCAATCTTCGGCGACTTCCTCTCACCGGATGTCTGGCAAAAACTCTGAGAGTAAATAAATTTGCTAAGAAATGTTTTTCAAAAAATCTGTCGCTCGGTGTAGACTTTAAACTGTAGGTCACACCACTCAAGTATAAAATCAACACACACAATACAATCAAAGCTGCCAGATATGACGATTTATCGTCATTTTGACGATTTTGAGCACCAAAAATATCATATTGACGATTTGACGATTTATGCCCTTATTTTGACGATTTTTAACATCATATTCCTAACTTTAGTACATTTAAAGCCACTTTAAGTATTAAATTTTTAAGTTACTTTCGAATACCTGTAATGATTTTTCTGTATTTTATTCCTTTTTAATCCCATAAAAGCCAAAAAATTATAATTCCTAAACAAACTCGTAGTAGAGCATAATCTACCATTTGCCGTTGCAGAAAATTTTAAAGATTCGAGTATAGCTTCTAATATAACCATCGGAAGAACAAAGGCAAGCGCCGTTATTTTGTTTCGTACGACCAACACTCAGGGGATCGATGGCATGCATTGTGCTTGAAACTATGAAAATATGTTGTTATGGGAAGAAGGAAAGAGAGAACAGTGTTTATGGACCCTAGGCTTGTATATTTTTATACCATAAGCAACAGGAAAGACCTTTGCAGGAATTGAGTTCCACAAACGAATAGTCTGTCTAAAAAAACATACTTTTTCTGTAATACAGTGTGCGATCCACTGGCCAATCGACCACATACGGATGTCCTGGCCGAGAAAGACGATCGTTACGTAGGAATATACGATTTTCGGGAACAAGTCCCCTTATTTCGTTCAAGCAAAATCCTTTTGTAGTAGTGATAGAACAGTGAAACACAAACCACATTGCAACGATGCACCAATGATTCAATGGAGTTGGATACACTACCGTCAGTAATGAGCTACTACTACGGTCGAGAAACATCAAAATAGACGTTGAGGCATCGACCTCATAAATAGTATAAATAAATAGTGTAAATAGTAAGATAAGATGATAAGGTCTTAAGAAGGAACTGAAGGAACTGAAAAATGTGTTGGTTGCAGCCAACATTATAATGAATTTTCTTGCTTAGATTGTCAAGAGGTTCTGACTCCTTAATATTTATACCACGCATAGATTGAGATGATGAAATATTATTGCTGCCCTTATGTGTCAATAAACAACACTGAGATAGACTGTTTAAACCTTAAACAATTTTTTCCTAAAAATGATATAAGATTTCTCCATTTTTGGAAAAAAAATTAATAAATGAAGATGAAGGACGCCAGCTTAAATTTCTAACAAATTTTTTTTAAATGTTTTGTACATACATTCACTTTATATGTTTTACTACAATAGAAATAATTTTGGTTTTTAAAAACTTTTAATTTGTTTTTAAATTTTTTCGGACGATTTTTTTACGATTTCAATAAACGCCTTTGGCGATTTTGACGATTTCTTCTTAAATATTTGACGATTTGGAACCTCATTGATCGGGCAGCTATGAACATAATCCTGACTGAAGGGTTATAATGACCAATCAAGCAAGTAATAAAGAGTTTCTAAAAGATTTATCGTTCGGAGTCGACTATAAACTGTATGTCCCGCCAATTATGGAAAAAATTAAAAAACACAGCATAAGTGGTGTGAGAAGCTAGGTCGTAATTCTGACTAAAGGGTTGGAATATCCCATTAAGTAAGTAAACTTGGTTTCACTTCCACTTTTTTTTTTTTTTTTTTTGTTGGTATTGAATATTGAGATTTTAAATTTGGGGATCCTTCTCTTTCTCTTCAAAAGCGTATAAAAAAAATTTAATTTTCGTTACTTTTTTTTGTCATTTATAATTATGGTGAGGTCTGTATAATTTTTCTATGTGACTTTGAAGTTTTTTTTTCTACAGCAAAGAAGGAGTAGGAGAATATAAATTTGAGGATATTCAAGAATTTATATGGACTTTCAGCTTTTCCTTTTAACCTTGGGGCCATAAAAACTAATTACGACTTTATTTTTAGCTTTTTTTATTTTTAATTTATTTTTTCTTTTTTTCTATAACAGTTTGTAACAACTGTTAGCTGGTACAAGACATAAAAGAAAATAAATCTAGATTTCTGGCCGAAAGCATTGAAAACTAGAGAATTTAGAAATTCTTGGAATTTATTCGCTTTTGAAAACATTATTCGATTGAAATTTCCATCACTTTTGGAAATAACACGTTAATAAATAATAATTAATGCAGAAAATTAATTTAAATTTAAAAAAAATCCATATAAATAGGACATCTAATTGAATGCATCATTATCTGCTCATTTTTTAACCCGTTCACTGCATAACATGCATAACTTTTGCTGGGTTAATTTCCGTTCAATGCTAAAACTTTACACATTTTCTTTAATTTACCGTTATTCATTTCAACATGGCTTGTATTACAATTCCGTTAGCGAAATAACAGAAAAAAAAAACGAACACAAACAACTGAAAAGAAAGAAATCATTTCCAGAGAATGTTATTTAATGATAAACGTTGTCGACTACTTTGAAGAAAGACAAGATAAGATGAGAAAAGTTAAACACATAATTTGCTGAGATTTTAATGACACTTTGCTGTCTCTTTGACAGCAGCAAATGTGGCCAAGGGACCAGAAACTGAATGAAACACAAGAAAAGAAAAAAGGAAAACCAAACGAAAGAAGGATGAAATAAAAACACCTTGACATTGCTTCATTAGCATTAGAGAGAGAGAGAGAGAGAGTGCAAAAAACCCACTCATAATAATATCCTTCACACCAAGTCAGGGTTTTTGAAGGGTCCTTTTCAGGTACAACACAAAAAAAAACACGAGACACATATCAACTCTTACACACACACACACACACATTCTAACCTTTATGTCAGCCCATAACGTTTCTTCTTTCTTTTAATTCTTTTTCCTTACTTGTCTCTCATTATATTTTATTATGTTTCATAAAAATGGTAGAAGATGAGAAAGAAAAAAAAACTGTTTTAAAATTGCCTTTTTTTTTTCTTTCTTCTTTCATTATTAAATGGAATAAGTTTCGTTACGTTTTGGTTTTGTTTCTATTTTTTGTTTTTTAATTTTTTTTTTATTTTCTTCATTGTATTTATTTAACCAAGTATTTCTTTTGTCTTGTTCTCTTCTTTTTACTTGTCTTTTTTCCACCACTTAAGCTTTTAGGCAGGTGTTTGAAAGAGTGGGTTCTACATAATATAAATGATTTATTTATCTGTATGGCATTCATGCGTATAAAAGCAGTGAAAACATTTTTGTTATTATTTCTAAATCGTATGCATTATTGAGAATTTAAATGGCTACATGTAGATGGCTAACAGAGCCAGTATATATATTGTAATGTTCTAGCTCATCCAATAAGATTAAGAAAACGCCTTCGACTGCACTGTTAAAATGATTGGATAAACAAAGAATGTGGTTATCCGGAATCGTCGCCTTGTCGTATTTGGTGAGGACATTGGCATCAGAGATCAGCAATGAGTATTCAAAAAGATGAGTAGGATTGAATCATACTCATAATTTCTGATACTTATAAGCATTCATACTTATTTTAATATCATATGGGACCTCTACTCATATTCAAAGTTTAAAGTACTCATCACATTCATACTTAACAACACGTATGATGTTATTGATTTCGACTCACCATAACTCAACATATACAAAAATAATTGGTCACTACAACCCTTCAGTCAGGATTACGACCTAGTTTCTCACACCACTTATGTTGTGTGTGCTAATTTTAGAAATGAGTGGCGGGGACCTACAGTTTAAAGTCGACTCCGAACGACAGATTTTTGAGAAACTTTTCATGGCAATTTTGATTTACTCTTAGAGATTTTGCCAGAAATCTGCTGAGAGGAAGTCGTCAAAGAAATACTTTTTGTATTTTTTTTATGTCTGGCCTGGGTCTCGAACCCTGGCTTTACGTCTAATAAGCCAACACACTATCTACTAGACTACACCGACTTCTCAACATATACGTACACGAATCACATGAAATCGCATACGAACACTAAAATACTTACTAGAAGGTTGTGTATTTGCTCTGGTTGCTGCTCTGTCTTTTTTGCTTATGTGTCTTTTTTCCTTTGCTGGAAATGCAACAACAACTAAGACTGTAAATTTTGATGAATGATTCGAGAGAGTCACCCGAAGTATTTTTCTAAAGTCATGAACCTTAATGAGTAGACTTATGCTAATCAAACATATTTCGAATGGTATGAGTTTGATGTGAACGTTGTACGTATACTCATTGCAACCTGTACTTATAAATCAACATTGTAGTGAGTATTAATGAATCAGAGTGTAGTTAAATTTCAATATTGTTGACCCATTTATATTCAAAATTTCATGAGTGCTTATTAAAAAACGATTCATTGCTGATCTCTGATTGGCATCAAAGTGTGCTGGTACCTTTTGAATGTTTTAGGTAAGAGAAAAGTGAAGTACACACCCACAGAAAATGTAGTGTGTTGGCTTATTAGAACTGAGGCCACGGTTCAAGCTACAGGTCAGACCAACAAAATGAAAAATGGACAGAATATATCTCCGATGACTTCCTCACACTAGATTGCTGGCAAAAACTCGGAGGGTATTTAAAAAAGTCTCCATGAAAAGTTTCTCAAAAAAATAAAAAAAAGTCTATTGTTCGCAGTCGACTTTAAACTGTAGGTTCCTCCACTTAGGGATACTATTAACTTTGCCATATAAAAGGCAATGCAAAGCAGGCGACTGAGATAGTTAAGTTCAGTCAGACTGACGCGGTGAAGACGCGTGTGTATATGAAGAGAGTAATCATGGTTTGAAGATCTCTGTTACAAAGATCTGTCGAATAGTTGTCTAGTAATTGTTATTGTTTATGTAAAGGGTATAAACAGAGAAGTAACGAACAAGGCAATTGTTGTTGTTTACATCAAGTTGTGAACAGTGGTACACAGAATTGTGCGAATAATAAAGAATTTTAATTAAAACTAAACACAAATTTATTTTTATTTTATTTACAATCTACAAGCTCATATTTTAAACTTTTTTAAAAGGTAAAAACGTAACGTAACGTTTTCAGTTCTATAAAGCAATAAACAATTTTAAAAATTATTGAATGAATTCATTTATTTAAATGACTGCTTTATGTTCCTCATGTATATCAGAATGTATTACACATCCCTTGCATTTACATAAATTGTTAATGTAGTTGTTGCTGTTGCTGTTGCTGTAGCTGTTTACGAGCAGTAGCATCAATTGAAGTACAGATGTGTGTCCGTCTGATGAGTGTAAGCTTAATAAGTGTGTTTGTAAGTGTTTTACTGTAATGCTGAAGTGTCATTGCATGTAGTTGTCATTTGTTATTGTTCTTGTATCAAATTTAATTTCTTCTCATCAACTAAAGCATCTTCTTTCACTCTTTCTCTCTCTTTCTCTCTTTATAACAATGGTTACTTTATTCTCTCTTGTTTTGTTTTTCTTTTTCTCTTTCATTAAATGCATGCTGTTGGTTGTTGCAAAAGTATGTGTTGCTGGTTGGAGCTCATTCTTCAACTCATTTAATATCGTTTTTTTTTTTTTTTTTTTTTAGAAAAAGACACTACTGGGTGTCATCTTATTGTATTAGGTGCGGGTGAGTTTAAGCATTTAAAGTGTTTAAACATTGCTGTTGTTAGTGTTGTTGTTGTTGTTGTTGTACTTGAATGTACGTTTGGGGGTAAATTGTTGAAACATTTGTTGTATTATAAATAACGGTCATTATTCAAAATGTCAATGTCATTTTGCGTTGTTTTCTTTTCTGTTTTTCTTGTTGTTGTTGTTGTTGTTGTGTGTTGTTATCATTCAGTTTTTTTTTGTTTTCTGTCTTTCAGTAACATTTTCAATGGGATACTTAAATACTTACACTTATGCTTTTGTTGTTATTGTGTGTTGTTGTTGTCGTTGTATACTTAAGTTGGCAGTTTAAAACAAATGCCAGCAGTTAATAAAATAAATATTTCATATACAAAAAAAATGAAAAAAAGAAAATCCATGTATTAGATAAGGTACGTTTAATCCCCCCTTTTTTGTTGTTGTAATAGCCAGCAGAAGCAATTTCAAATAAATTAATGCAATAAAGTGTGTAGTGACAGGTGTGGTCATTACTGGCGAGGTGAGTGATTTAATAAAAGATTTATTGTATGCAAGAAAGCCTTTAAAGTGTCAAATTCTCAGTCTCCCTCTCTCTTGGAAATTTATTAAAAAATAATTTTTACTAATCAATCATACAATACATAAGTCCATAATCAATCGCAATCAATCAATCATGTTAATGCTGATTCTCCTTAAAACTTGAATGCAATTGTTGTTGTTTTTTTAGTTTAAAGAAGTCTAAAGTTACATGTAAAAAAAGAGAAGTTCCGTGGCTTTAATTTGTTTTATTGTTTCAGTTCTGAAGACATGTTCTCTTCATTCCGAAGTCCTATATATGGAGCTTCAGTCGATTCCTAGTCTAAAACTACTATTCTTGTAGCTTACGATACATGCATAATAGTGTATCCTTTAGTCAGGACTACGACCTGAATGTGTTAATATTTTATACAAGCGTTCTGGGATTTAACGTGGTGGCGTTTTTAACTTGGATGCTTGGAGGCATTGAATAAAAATTACCGATGTTTCATCGCTATTGACCAACAAAAAAAAAAAAAAAAATTCAAATTGTTTCGATGTATCGTGTAGTTACCATATCGTCTAATTACCATATCATATCGTAGTTACCATATCACATAGTCTTATATCGTCCCCCACAATTCCACAATAATGCTACCAAGTATCGTATAGCATTTGATACATTTATAGGGCGATTTAAAAGTTTAAATACAAAAATGCAATAAAACAAAAAAAATTAATACAAATGTTCCATTTAGAAATGGAATATTATTTCATTCATATGGCTGCCGCGGCTGGCCTTACATTACTCAATCGATCGCAACAATTTTCTTGTACTTTTTCGAGTATAAAGGCTCGTATCTCGGCAATGTCATCACTAATGTTGGCCTTCAAATGCTCAATTACCTTTGATTTGTCGGCATAACATTTTTCTTTAATGGCTCCTCACAAAAATCAGGCCAACGGTGTCAAATCGCAACTTGTAGGCTGCCAATTGGCATCACGATTTCGGCTAATTAAACGGTCAGCAAACGTTGACGCAATAATTTGCACCATGCTGTTGAAACCAATAATCGTTCACATTAATACCATGAAGAACGGATACAAAAAAATTCGGTTATCATGCTGCGATAGGTGTCTCCATTGACCGTAATGGTTGTGCCGTGCCCATTTTCAAAGGAATATGGGCCAATGATGCCTTTGCTCCATAAGCCGCACCAAACAGTTACTCGTAATGGGTGCATTGGTTTCTGTAAGACCATGTGTGGATTTTCTGAGCCTTAAATATGGCAATTTTGCTTATTAACATACCCACCGAGATGAAAATGAGCTTCATTCGAAAACATGATTTTTGTTTTGCAATTTCCGACTAATTGTCTCATAAGCTCGTCTATTCCAATAATTCTCAACGTTGCTCAAGCATAAATCTCTTCATTACGTTATAGATAATATGTTCGTATACATATCAGAGATCAGCAATGAATCATTTGTCCTCCACTCATGAAATTTTGAATATAAGTGAATCAACTATATTGAAATTTAACTACCTCTGATTCATTCATACTCACTACAACTTTGATTTATAAGTACAGGTTGCAATGAGAATGCGTACAACGTTCATATCAAACTCATACCATTCGAAATATGTTTGATTCATAAGTATACACATTTAGATTCATAACTTTAGAAAAATATTTATAATACTTATAAATGATTCGAGTGACTCAAATTATTCATCAAAATTTACAGTCTTAGTCTTAGTTGTTGTTGCATTTACAAAAAAAAAAGAAAAACGACGTATAAGCAAAAAAGACAGAGCAGCAAGCAGAGTAAACATACAACCTTCTAGGAAGTATTCTAGTGTCCGTATGCGAATCATACTTATTTTGTGCAGCGTGTATATGTTGAGTTATGGAGATTCGAAATCAATAACATCATACGTGTTGTTGTTAAGTATGAGTACGATAAGTACTTCAAACTTTGAATATCAGTAGAGATTCTATGTGATATTAAAATAAGTATGAATGCGTATAAGTGTCAGAAATTATGAGTATGATTCTATTCTATTCATTTTTTTGAATACTCATTGCTGATCTCTGATACATATGTATGTACCTACAAGTTATTCATTCGATTTTAATTAAAAAGTTTCCAAAGATAATTAATTCTTAATGAAATTTTTCAGACATTAATCATATTTCTTAATAGTTCTACACTCATTAAGATTTGCATTTAAATTGTATGTCAAGTTTCTGGTATTTTCTGCAAATAAATGAATGAATAAATGAACGAACGAATGAATAATTGAAAGAGAATGAATGTCGCATTGAATACCTCATTTGCTAAATGCATCACACACACACACACAATTTTCGGTATGAACAATAAAATATTTTAAGACAATATAAATTAATTTGATAAAATACCTTCTCTCCTTCTCTCGTTCTCTAGTTCTCGCTCCTCAAAAACACACACACACACCCAGGCATGCATGCTTATGGCTTTCACTTGTGCATTTAACAATAAATGAAGAGAACACACACACACACACACGAACAAAACATAATAATTTGATTGCATTTATAAACAAAACACGCGGCCATACAAAATGCAAACTGCGTAGGTATGCATATATGTATGTATGTATGTGTGAGACGAGTATGCTCGACACTAACTAGTACAAGGATATTTGATTATTTGTTGTTTTTGTATTATTGTTGTTGATGTTGTTATTGTTTTTTGTTTTTTTTTCTTATTTTATTTACAAATCAAGCTGTGAGCGAAATGTTATACTAGCACTCATACAAATATTACTGTGAAGGTACGTATAGCTATAGGTGTAGGTGTGGGTGTGTATGTGTAGGTGTAGGGAGCATAAGTGTTGGTATAATAAAATGTAATAACACTTAAGATTAAAAGTATTAAAGCAGAAAATGTTTCAAGAGGAAATACATGAATAGGAACACATGAAATTAAAATGCAAGTGTACGAACGAGCATGTTAACTGTCGTACATACATGTCTTTCCAACAAGATGCACACGATCGCATGACTACAAACAAAGAACACAGATACACAACAGATACATACATCAGCACAGTTATTCACTTGCTTTCTTTTTTTCATTATCACTGGCGCACACACACAACTACATTCCTACAAACATAAATTGTGATAATGATACAATGAAAGTGAAAAAAAAGAAACATTTTCATCACATGTATGTACTTTCCAAAAAAATTTCCAAAGACATCGTTGCACGTACTTCATTACTTAAGATTTTTGTAGAAGAACAAAAAAAAGGAAAGAAATGAAAAAGAAAAAAGAAAAACACTTTCATTTAATAATTATTATTACCATGTCGTGTAAAACATCCGTAATGTGGAAGGATAACTATGCTAAAAGGAAAAGATGAACAAATTATTATTATGAACACTTTAAAAATATTTGCTGCCTTCTTTTACGTGAAATTGAAAAACAAAATAAATATTGAAAACAACCAGTTTAAGTAAGAAATGTAAAGAGAAAATATTCCAAAGGATATTGTAATGTACTTGTCGTTGATGGTTATTATCACCACAGCAGCAACAAACACAATAAGAACAGCTATTGCTGTCATCATTCTCGCTGTCATAAAACATTCGCAATTTACACGCACTTTACATTGAAGCAACACCTAAAAAACTCTTCTTCTACGCACTTGGTGAATAACCCAGCAAACATTGTTACTGTATTTCGAAATATTTGCAGCAAAAATTTTATTTTTTAAATCATATTTTGCTACGCATTTATCATGCATACATACATAATTGGTCATTACTAGCCTTTAGTCAGGATTACAACCTAGGTTCTCATCTTATAAAGGGTCCGCCAAATAACTTTTTTTTTTTAAATGCTTTAAAAAAAAACTACTGAATATTTTCTGAAATTTCTTTTTTTTATTTGAAAGTACAATCCTTCCGGTTAATAATTGAAAATAATTTCATTCAAATGGCTGCCTCGGCTGGCCATGCAGTACCCTACACGATCGGTCCAATTTTTAAGCACATTATCGGTTGTGTGCAGCTTTATTTCACCAATGGCTTCACGAATATTGTCCTTTAAAACGTCAATTGTCTCTGGCTTGTCGGCGTAACACTTATCTTTGACGGCAATCCACAAACAATAGCCGAACGGTGTCAAATCGCAGCCCCGAGGTGGCCAAATGACATCAACTCTGCGGCTGATAATGCGATCTTCAAAAACAGGGCGCAAAACATCGAGTGTAGCTTCGCCTGTGTGGCACGTAGCGCCATCCTGTTGAAAGCAAATGTTGCCAATATCCTCCTCTTCAATTTTTGTGAACAAATATTCGTTAAACATGACCCGATAACGGCCACTCCTTGATCATTTTCGAAGAAAAATGGCCCAATTATGCCTCTGGACCAAAATCCGCACCAAACAGTGACTCGTTTTGGGTGCGTCGGCTTTTCAATGTAAAAGTGCGGGTTTTCTGTGCCCCAAATATGACCATTTTGCTTGTTTATACATCCGCCAAGATCAAAATGAGCTTCATCTGAAAAAATGATTTTTTTTTGCCAAAATCGGCATCTTCTGGTGTATGCTACTGCATGACCAGCCGAGGCAGCCATTTGAATAAAATTATTTTCCATTATTAAACGGAAGGATTACACTTTCAAATAAAAAAAGAAATTTGGGAAAATATTCAGTATTTTTTTTTTAAAGTACTTTCAAAACAAAAGTTATTTGGCGGACCCTTTACATGAGTGGCGGAACCTACAGTTTAAAGTCAACTCCGAACGAGAGATTTTTGACAAACTTTTCATGTCAATTTTATTTTACTCTCAGAGTTTTTGTCAGAACTATGGTTAGAAATAATATATATAGTTGGGCAGTCAAAATTAGAAAGGAAGCTAAGACTTCCTCTTTTTCATTAAAAAAAAATGGAATAGAAAATAATTATTGGTGATGTAATGTCCTTTGCATTTGTCTCAATATGACTTTAAATATCGGTTGGGCCACCTATCGATTTCAATTTGAACCACCGGATATTTCGAATCTGGCATTACTTCTCAGACAGTCTATTCTGTCACAAAATTCAGTATATTATCTCCACTGAACACAATAAAACGATTTACGTTTGAACAACGTTGAGATATATTGGGCCAACGAGAAACTGCACGATGATGTTGATTTTGCCACAAAAAAAATCATCTTTTCCGATGAAGCTCATTGTCATCTTGGTGGGTACATTAATAAGTAAAATTGCCTTGGCTAAGGCTCAGAAGACCCAAACCTGGTTTTACGGATACACCCATTCCGATTGATTGTTTGCTGCGGCTTGTGAAGCGGAGGCATTATTCGTCCATATTTTTTTGAAAATGATGACGGCGCAACCTTTTACGGTCAATGGAGCTACCTATCGCACCATGATAACCGAATTTTTTTGCACCCGCTCTTCATGGTATTGATGTGAACGATGCTTGGTTTCAACAGGATGTTGCAAATTGCCAGACATCTCATGCCGCAATCGATTTATTGCGTCAATTTAATTAGTCGAAATGGTGATATCAATTGGTCGCCAAGAAGCTAAGATTTGACACTAAATTTGATTATTTTCTGTAGGGCTCGGTTAAAGAAAAATGTCATGCCGACAAACCAGTCACAACAAATCATTTTAAGGCCAACATTTGTGATGCCATTGCCGAGATACGACTCCATACACTCAAAAAAGTGCACGAAAATTGTTGTGATCGAATGAGGTACTGTGAGGCCGCGTTAGCCATATGAATGAAATAATATTCCATTCCTAAGCGGAACAATTGTACTTCACAACAAAATAATTATTTTGGCAAAATTTCAAACCATATTTGTTTTGTTGCATTATTGAATTTAAACTTTTAAATGGCCTACCCTTTATTTACACACAACGTTCCAATGTTTACCCAAACCGTGTTTGTTTGTTTGATTCCCTTCTATGAAGACAGTCTAGGCTTAGTGTTACAGTAACTGAAGCTTTCGAATTGATTGTTTTATGATCGCAGCTTTTATACTCTGATAATCGATAGTCGACTAGAAATGTTCACTCTTGTGTAAGTCCCCAGTGTTTCCATTATGAATAAAAAACTCGAATGATTGTAGCACCCATCAAAATATATGCTGGTTTATTTAGACGCCATTTTAGACAATTTTGTGGCTGTATACTATGTGTATGTATGTATGTGTGTGTGGATTAATGTGATAAGCTTATTGGGCACTTCCAATATCTATTTGGCACTTGTAGTGTAAGACATAAACATTCAAAATATTTTTTTTTGCTTTCTTTCCTTCTGGCTTTCTTCTTTTATCACATCGTTTTTAAGGTTTTCTTTTCTTTCCTTTTTTTGTAAAATAATGCTTGGAGTCCTAAAAATTGATTGAAGTTGTTGGTTGTAGTTGGTTGTTGTTTTTTGTATTGTAGTTATCGATAATATAAGTTTTTATTTTATGTTGTTGTTATTGTTATTGCTGTCATTGCCTTCGTTATTATCTCGTTCGTTTAGCTATTTTAAACATGCAGACTGAGAGAGAAGTCTTTTGTACATAATTTTTAGCTTTTGTGTTGAATAATGTGGCCAGATTTTATTGGAAATTATTACCATATTTTCAAAGCAAAAATCTACAAGTTTTGTATGTATGTAAGTGTCACAAAAAGACTCTGTATGGTAACCAGATACACAGATTTAGACAGCATTGGGAAGAGATAAACGACAGTTCAGTGATTACTTGTTTCAGAATGGTTTGAGCGAAATAAGAAAAATACATACATACGTACATAATTGGTCATTGCAACCCTTTAGTCAGGATTACCACCTAGTTTCTCACACCACTTATGTTGTGTGTGTTAATTTTATACATGAGCGGCGGGACCTATAGTTTAAAGCCGACTCAGAACGACAGATTCTTGAGAAACTTGAGATTTTTTTACAGAAATCTGCTGAGTGGAAGACGCTGAAGAAATATTTTCGTTTTGAGATGTCTGACCAGAGCTTTGAACTTAGGCCTCACGTCTTATAAGCCAACATACTGCCTAATAGGCTACGGCTCGTACATATGAAAAATAACCACCTACAAATAGAAAAATCAGCATATAATGGCGAAATCATAAGACAAATTTGTGAACAAGTTTTGAACCCTGTATTCAATAGTTATGGTCTATTGACTGAACGTGATTGTGCAGTAGGTGGCTTGACATTCATATCAACCAGTTAAGGAGTATATGAAGGTCGTATATATTATTTGATCTGCTTTTCAATAGAAAGACTTTCTAGAAGTGTAATTAGGTTAGATCTAGAAGCCTCCTCGTTTGTTGGCCTAATGTCGAGTATTAGTAGACCCTATTGATTCATTTTGCTATCTGTGATGCATATTAGACGTAGTCTAGTAGGTAGTGTGTTGGCTTATTAGACGTAAGGCCACGGTTAAGACCCCCAGGCCAGACATCAAAACGAAAAAATGAGAGAATATTTCTACGGCTACCCCTCTTAGCAGATTTCTGACAAAAACCGTGAGAATAAATCAAAATTGCCATGAAAATGTTTTCAAAAATCTGTCGTTCGGAGTCGACTTTAAACTGTAGGTCCCGCTACTCATATATAAAATTAACACACACAACATAAGTGGTGTGAGAAAGTAGGTCGTAATCCTGACTAAAGGGTTGTAATGACCAAATTATGTATGTATGTATGTATGAATGTATGATGCATATTAGACATCTAAGGCAGACATCTTCAGTTCTTTAAACAAGGTTCGGAAAGATTTCGTTGGATTGAATACATCAGCGTAGGTGTGAAGACGAAGCCAAAATCAAAATATACAATGCGAATGAAAAATCTACATTACTACGGCGCACGAAAACCTGCGTATATTTTGAACATACATTTCGCAAAGAACTGGTGAACATACTGTCAAAGAAAAAAGTCTACATACAATGCTGTATGATATTTATCAAATTGAAAAAGGTGTTATAGCGTTGTTTAAGACAATTACAATTCAGAATGTTTGAAGACGAAAAAATATATAAGAAAATATGATCTAAAAATTATTGGGAAAAAAACAAAAAAATAACCGGGTGTATATACACTTCTTTCTGTGACTGTAGGGTCCTACAAGGCAATAGAGGTTGAAGTCAACATACAGAACTTACATCTGAGATGGAGGGAACTATTTCTACCGAAAACAATTTCACTAAACTTGATATCGTTGCCCCCTGTAAAATTGTTACGGCAGGTGGCAACACTCAACTCAGTGATTTTTATGTACACCCTTAAAGTATGGTTGTAAAATCTAACAGCCATTGAAATTGTTTAACACCCGTTATTTATTTATAGCCAAGCAACCACACAGTGTTGATGATGTTCTAATAGCCGTAGGTTTTCAATTCAATTTTTCAAACAGATTTTTGCAACGTAAAACAAAAAAAAAACAAAGAAATTTTGCATTACATGGTAACGAAAATACTTTTAAGACTGAGAACAACTCTTTTAGCAGTTGAGTGTAGTTTGTATGGGCTTTTCGATTTGAATTTTCTTCACTTTTTTTTGTATGATTTATATTGCCATTGTTGTTGTTGTTTTTGTAAGAGGATAGCAAAAAAAAGAAACGAATATTTTATTATGTTTTCTTTATAAGCAAATGAGGCCATTAGGTAGGGCTGAGTAGAGTACTTAAATCAAATTGATGTGCTTGCAAACGAAAGACAAAGACAATCAATCATATTTATGCTATGATAAGTACTTAACAGAAAAAAAAGATATGCCAACATTTAAAACGATACACGACACAATATTAATATTGTTTGTCGATTTGTTTGCTTGGCTCTTGTTTCGCATTTAATCATCATCATCTGATGATAATGATGATGATCATCATCATCATCACCATTTATCTGCGTAAATATCTGTCCTTCTATTTTGTTTTCTTGATTTCTGCGTACGTTTGATTGTTTGTTTGTTTTAACAACAATTGAGAACGAAGGATATTCAAACATACATATTTGTGTTGTTGTTGTTGCTTCTTTCTTTGTTAACATTGCTGTAATTTGTTTACTTGTGTTGTAACAACTTGACATCGCAATACAAGAAAATATTTTGTTTTCTCTTTCCATCTCGCTCACTTTCTCCCTCTCTCTCTCTCTATCTGTATGTGTAACCTTAATGTCCTTAAAGTGTGTTTGCTGTAGTTGTAGTTGTCATCATCTCTGAACTCATACATGCCTCCATCATTTCCATCATCATCATCATCATCATTATTATTATTATTAGTGAGTGTGTTGTATTATTAATCTACAGCTTAAACTATATGTTTTTATTTGTATGTATGTATGTATGTATGTGTCTGTGTGTAAGTGTATATTCATTTAGTGTAGGTATCGACAAATCCCTGAAGGTATTTATTCGTCTAATGAATTCAACTTAACGAGAAATCTGAAAGATTTCTCACCTTCAGGGTAATTAATATCAAAGCAGTGTCATGAAAGGGATTTTATGTTTAGCATCACAATCCTAAATTTTTTTTTGTTTGTACATTAAACAAGGATGCTGTTGACGTCTGGTGACTTAACAAATTCGACATAATGTGTTTCAAACTTAAATAGAAATTGACAGTAAATATGTCCTGCCTACAACAAGGTCATGTCAAATTTCCTTTCCATTTCACAAAACTCTTGAGATAATTGAAAATACTTCGGAGTTCAACCTTTTCAATGCTATCTTCTACATACGTACATACCAGAGATCAGCAATGAATCGTTTTTTTCTTTACTCATAAGCACTCATGAAATTTTGAATATAATTGAGTCAACAATATTGAAATTTAACTGTACACTGATTCATTCATACTCACTACAACGTTGATTTATAAGTACAGGTTGCAATGAGTATCAGTACAACGTTGACATCGAACTCATACCATTCAAAATATGTTTGATTCATAAGCCTACTCATTTAGATTCATAATTTTAGAAAAAAAAAATAACAATACTTAGAAAAGATACGAGTGAGTCCTCGAATCATTCATCAAAATTTACAGTCTTAGTCTTAATTGTTAGGCATTTACAACAAAAGAAAAAAACACATAAGCAGAAAAGACAGACCAGCAAGTAGATTAACCACACAACATTCTAGTAAGTATTTTAGACACAAATATGTGTGTTTAGTTTCAGTTAAGCTCTTTATTGTTCGCACTACTTTTGTGTATCACCGTATACAACTTGACCGATTCAACAATAATTACTTGTTCACTATTCTACTTTATACTTCTGTTCGCGCAAACACTAACAACTATTCGGTAGATCTTCACAACAGCGATCGTCAAACCATGACTGTTTAGTTCGCACGCAACGTTTCTTCACACAAGACTGACTGAATTCTTACTAGTCCTTCCCTGCTGTCTTACCTTTTTATATGCGCACGCAATCGGTCTGATGAACGTTCTTGAAGTAGAACGTTCGCGGTTTTGCATTCTCGAGAACTCTATAGCGACTTCATTGTTTCACATTGCTTGTTGTTACGTTCTAGCTTATTTGTCTGGCACTCTTTTGTTTCATACCGATGTTGATGCCTTACTTGTAACATGATGTTAAACGATGTTTCCATTTTCGTAACAATACTTATTTTGTGTTTCGTGTATATGTTGAGTTATGGAGAGTCGAAATCAACAACATACGTGTTGTTAAGCATGAATATGATGAGTACTTCAAACTTTCAATATGAGTAGAAGTTCGATGATATTAAAATAAGTATGAATAAGTATAAGTATCATGTATGTATCATTATGAGTCTGATTCGATTCTACTCATCTTTTTGAATACTCATTGCTGATCTCTGGTTAGAAACTTACATCAATTGAAATACTTTATCGTTGGATAGCTAAGCTAAGTAACTGACTACACGACTAGATATTAAAAGAAGTATGAATGCGTGTAAGTATCAGATATTATGAGTATGATTCGATCCTACTCATCCTTTTGAATACTCATTAATGATCTCTGATACATACATACATAATTGGTCATTGCAAACCTTTAATTAGGTTTACGACCTAACTTCTCACACCACTTATGTTGCGTGCATTAATTTCATACATGAGTGACCTACAGTTTTAAAGTCGATTCCGAACGACAAATTTTTAAGAAACTTTTCTTGGCAATTTTATTTACTCTCAGAGAGTTTTTTTTGCCAGAAATCTGCTGAGAGGTAGTGGCCCAAGAAATATTTTTTTAAATTTCGTTTTGATGTCTGACCAGAGACCTGGACCGTTTCCTTATGTCTAATAAGCCAACACACTATCTGCTAGACTACGGATACTAGTCTAAATACTAAATAGTTCTAGCATATTTTAATTACTTTTGCTTATGAATTTATTCCTTTAAAAACTGTTATCATCACCGTTCATATCCAATGTCATCACTGTGTATGTGTATTTTCTAATTCTCTTCCCATTTTCGTTATTTTTTTGTTTAAATAAACAATCACGTCTCTTTATATCCTCTAAGCACTGGCTGGTTAAAACTGTAGTTGTAGTTGTAGTTGTCGTTCCTTTAGCCACTTGTGCAGCAGTAACAACAGCAAATGATTTCCAATAGCAGATGAGATGAGTTGAGCTGAAGTACAATACGATACGATACGATACGATACGATACGTTACGATGCTCTTCTGTCATGCGATACGCTTTAGTTTCTAATGGAGTTTCGGTGTGAATGTGAATGGGAACGTGAATATGAGTACGGGTATGAGTGTAAGTGTGCGAATTCATTCACTGGATGCAGAGTCGTTGTGTCGTGTGTCATGATTGGAATTTTTAATATTTTTATAACGTTGTAATCATTCCGATAATTCCTTCACTCTTTTATTCATTCAATCATTTTTTGCCATCTATCCTTAGTAAATATTGGACACACACACACACAGACACGTGTATAATTATACATTAGAGCACTCAGTTTCAAGATGTTACTGTTAGTGTTGTACAGCTTGACATTGGCGTGTCATAAACAATGTTTAATGGCATGTTGTTATTGTAAAACAACAATATTTCTACAGCCTTTCGTATTTACTATATTTAAGAGTATGAGTGAGTGATATATAGTCTGTCTGTCTGTTTGCCGTAAAAAAATAAAGAAATTAATGACTTTTGTTTAATGAAGTTTCTAAAATGTTCCTTTAAAAAGACACAGAGAGAGAGAGAGAGAGATAGGGAGAGAGGAATTATTATGGAAATTAAGATGCCCGTTGTTTGCAGGAAATCACATATTTTTTAAATACATTTCCGTTTCTCTTGCTTTAATTAATGCAACAAATCAAAGGATATGTACTTTCATCACGCACATACGCCTACAATTAATTATTTTTATTTCTCTGAAGTTAAATATGCTCGTTCGTACAGCCGTTTAACTTAATTAACCATAATTCGGTGTTAAATGCAAACAAAAAAAAAATGATTTTAATTGTTGCACATGATGTGAGTACATGAGTATGTGAGTATGAGTTTTAAGCCTTCTTAACAAATAAAATTAAGTTTTACATGTGTAGTTACAATATTTTCCAACAATTACTTGTTGTAATTGTTGTTGTTGTTGTTGTAGTTCAACTTCAAACAGAACAGTGCAACGTTTCACTACGTGGCTACAGCAATTGCATCTCCGGCAACAACACGTAGTTCAACTTTACTACAACAACTGCCACTTGCTTAAATTGCTTAAATTAAACATCTTTTGTTATGACCTGAGTACTTTTGTACTTTTACCACACACACATACACACTTGCAACAACTTGTAACTTGGCAAAGAAGAGAACAAAAAAAGGAAGAAGGAAAGAAAGAAAGCATGTAACATGTTACACAAAATATGTATTTATTTAAAGAAAGAAACAACAAAGCATAGAAAAAAGCGAAAAAAAACAAAATTGTTTTAGTGTGGGTGGTGGTGGTGGTAGTAGGGGAGAGAATATATGGTTTTACTCACGTATGACACAAACAAATTGTTTAGTGCGTTATAAATTGGAATATTATACTCTTATTCACACACACACACACTCTCATTGCTATATGCATTTGTGTATGTGCATATAGTTCCAGTCGAATAATTAGAAACACCAGCCTACAAATAAATTTCGAATTTCAGAATCGGAATGTGATATGATCTTCGTTGCTAGTAAGACTGCCCTAAGTGGCATTGTGTGCGTCTGGTGTAAATCATGACTTGTACGTAAGTGTAAAGAGCGTTTAAAAACCTATGAACCAGTTCGAATCCGGCTATGCTGGGTTCCACAGCGTAGAGGTATACCTGGTAATGAGACGGCAGTTCCACAACGTAGAGGTATACCTGGTAATGAGAAGGCGGTTGCTTTCGCTAGGCTATATTCACTTTTTGAGAGGGATTTGATAGTTGGTCCTGATCTCCAAACTGTCAATTCTATGGCCTTATCACTAGATGCGAAATTAGTTGGCTAACAAGAATCTGCCGGAGATCCAAACTGGACTATTGCAGTGTATGCTGCGATCAGAGATCAGCAATGATTATTCAAAAAGATGAGTAGAATGGAATCATACTCATAATTTCTGATACTTATAGGCATTCATACTTATTTTAATATCATGGAACCTCTACTCATATTCATAGTTTGAAGTACTCATCATACTCAAACTTAACAACACGTATGATGTTGTTGATTTCGACTCTCCAATACTCAACATATACGAAGATCACAAAATAAGTATGAATCGCGTACGAACACTCAAATACTTACTAAAAGGTTGTGTATTTGCTCTGCTTGCTACTCTGTCGTTTTGCTTATGAGTCTTTTTTCTTTTGTTTTAATGCCTAATGACTAAGACTGTAAATTTTGATGAATGATTCGGATCACTCGAATCGTTTATGAGCATTATAAGTATTTTTCTAAAGTTATGAATCTAAATGAGTAAACTTATGAATCAAACATATTTTGAATGGTATGAGTTTGATGTCAACGTTGTACGCATACTCATTGCAACCTGTTTGATGTCAATGTTGTACGCATACTCATTGAAACCTGCTCTTATAAACCAAGGTTATAGTGAGCGTGAATGAATCAATATTGTTGACTCACTTATAATCAAAATTTCATGAGTGCGTATGAGTAGCGAAAAACGATTCATTTCAGATATCGGTTTGCAATGAGGAGGAGTTTGAGACTATCGAATACGTGAACAATTGTAAAGTAGTAGGTTGAGTTTGAGAGCTCTGGGCAAGGCATTTCCTTGATGGTTGAGACGCTCTGTCAAGAGCTGACATTAGGGCTAGGGTATCAAAACCATAATCGCACTCTCTTGTATGTTTCTGGTTCATCTTTTTTCTTCAGTTTCTATATCCTCCGTCTTTTCTCCTTTTCCCATTACCCTACCTCCTTCACTATCGTCTCTCTCATATACATACATACATACATAATTGGTCGTTACAACCCTTCAGTCTGGATTACGATCTAGCTCCTCACACTACTTGTGTTGTGTGTCTTAAATTTATACATGAGTGTCGCGGTAACTACAGTTTAAAGTCGACTCCGAACGGCAGATTTTTGAGAAACTTTTTCATGGCAATTTTATTTACTCCCAGAGTTTTTGCCAGCTCAGAGGAAGTCTTCGAAAAAATATTATTTCAGATTTCGTTTTGTATGAGATATCTGACCTGGGGTTGGAACCGTGGCCTTACGCCAACACACTACCTACTAGACTACGTCTATCTCTCTCTCTCTCTCTTTTTAGGACATACGCACAACGGGTCATTTAGACCGCACTGGCTATTGTATTTATCCTAATGACAACCTAACCTACAAATATTTATAGAGAGGAAACTCCAAGAAGACAAACTTCTATTATTTTAAGTCTCCGTGGGAAAATCTGCGAGATTTTTTTATTCCTCATAACGATCTTTACGGGCTTTACATAAAATTAGTTTCTAAAAGAGTCTGAGTGTCCTATTTAGTCTTGCAACCGATTGTCAGAAATACTAGAACTTACAAAGGGCCTGTGTACTAAGGCTTTATTTGTACAACAAATCCTGATGCATTTTTATTTGACTTTACTGACAAATGTTCACATATTTCTTTATGAAAAGAGTACCAATATCCTTATGTCATTCATCCTTAAATTGAATTGTACTTCTGTGACTAATTAGCACACCACAGCTGTCCTTAAGGCTTTATATACATAGATTGGTTAGGCGAAAAACGAAAAGGAAAACAATAAAGATGAACTGCACGTTCGCTTTCGTCAGCATCATTTCGTCATCATCATCATCGTTTTTTAGCTGTGCCATGATAGGAGGAACAGTGGTAGATAGCATCAGCAGAAGTGCAGTGCAACCATAATATTATGCACACATTGCCAGCATCATCACTGCCACTAATATAAACCAGGCATACATGGCAAGCATGTATGCATATGGCAGCATTAAGAGAGAGAGAGAGAAAGGCATTTTACTTATAAAATATACATACACTGGGCACACAATGAAATTTCAACAAAATCTTTCATCTTCGGAATGGCCCACATGTATGAAAGTGTGAAGAGAGTGAAGAGTGTGTATGTGTGTGAGTTAACATAATTGTTTGCATACATTTTTAAGATAAACTTTCAAAATAAAGACGCGCGAAGAGTTGTTGTTTGTATTCTTTTCCTTATAAAAGTTTTTCAGCATCCACCAGCCTTTACCCACTTACACTTACTCACACCCCTATGAGTAGGTCTCATGTCAAGTTAAAAAACTATCGACTCAAAATTGGAAAAGAAAACATGGAGTAAAGAAAAGTTTTGTACAATAACGTAGAATCCTTATATGCGATAACAAGAGTGACGACAAGTTGAGGAAGACGAACAAAAAAAAAGAACGTTTTCTACTTCAAAACTACAAATGAAGTGATTCTTAGGAAATGAATGTTAAAAACTTCTCTTTACGAATATTCAATACATTCTTGAGAAAACGTTCACACGTTCGTTTATTTAGTTAAACTAATCATGACTCGTAAATTTTTAAATGTAACAGCAACAGCATTAGACGTCATTTAATAAAAATGAAGAAACTGAAGACATTTTTTTTACAAATTGTTCGTAATTCTTGCCAAAAAAAAGTGGTACAAAAAAGAATTTTAGAACTCCAGAAATTTCTATTTATAAAATAATTAAAAAATTAAACAATGTTGTGTACAGGATACAGAAAGCTAACAGGCCCTGAGCAAAAATGAAGGTTATACACATAGATCGACTGGCGAAATATGGGAGAAGAGATAATGAGCCTATTCGGAACGAACAGGCTTAAGTGGGCGGCAATGTTACGGAAATGGAAAAATCTAGATACTGGTGTTTTGTTTTTAAATCGTTTAAAATTAAAAGTATAAACAAAAGCTAAAAACAATGAACTTGTTTACAAATTATCGCACACACCCCAGCATAAAAACATGGCAAACAAGTAAACAAAAATATACCAACAAACACTACAGGAATAAATGTAAACAAAATACACAAACAACAATAATGAAACAATGATGTTTACAATAATATAGATCTCCAGAAGATGAAGCCATAAACATTCGCCTTCAAGAACATTCATAAGATTGTTTAGGTTAGGTTAGGTTAGAGGAGGTGTACTTGTCAATTAAGAAGATCGAATTAACCCATTGTACAACGTCCTAGTTTCTCACACCACTTACATTGTGTGTGTTAATTTTTTACATGAGTGGTGGGACCTACAATTTAAAGTCGACTCCGAACGACAGATTTTTGAGAAACTTTTTCAAGGCAATTTTATTTACTCTCCGACTTTTTGCGTGAAATCTGCTGAGAGGAAGTCGCCGAAGAAAATACTTTTTGTATTTTGTCTTGATGTCTGGCCTGAGGCTCGAACCCTGGCTTTACGTCTAATAAGCCAACACACTACCTATTAGACTACGACAAGTTCATCAGATTGTTTGCGTTGCCATATTAAAGTTTAGGCAGAGCAGACAACTGAGTTAGAAAGAATTCAGTCAGTCTTGTATGCAGACGCGGTGTGTTTGAAGAGAGTAATCATGGTCTGAAGATCTCCGTCACAAAGATCTGTCGAATAATTGTCTAGTAATTGTCATAACGGGTGATTTTTAACTATTATCTTATTGGCAACACTGTTTTAAACAGCTCACGCACGTTTCGTGTTTTGTTTCACTGTCAAACATCTTCAGTTTGGTTTATAATTTAACCATGAATCGTCTTATAAACGAACAACGCTTGCAAATCATTGAATTTTATTATCAAAAAGCGTGCTCTGTTAAGAAAGTTCATTGCGCGCTTCTTCCATTTTATGGTCAGTTTAATCGACCCACTGAAGCGGCTATTCGGGCTATTGTGACTAAATTTCGCTCCAAATTTACATTGTAGGACATTAAACCACCAACACGCTTACGTAGAGTACGAACTGAAGAAAATATCGCAGCTGTATCGGCCAGTGTTAATGATGACCATCAAATATCGATTCGTAGCCGTTCGCAGCAATTGGGCCTCTCAATAACGTCTAGATCGTGCGATTTAACGCCTTTAGACTATTTTTGTGGGGCTATTTTAAAGCTCATGTCTATACAGACAAGCCCGCTTCAATTGACGCATTGGAAGACAACATTGAAGCATTTATTCGTGAGATACCGGCCGAAATGTTGGAAAGACTATGCCAAAATTGGAATAAGCGGATGGACCATTTGAGGCACAGTCACGGTCAACATTTGCATGAAATAATCTTCAAACATTAAATTATATGGACCGTACTATCGATTCAAATAACGATTTCATGCATTTTTCTGAATTGTATGTGTTTTTTTTTTTGAAAAATTTTCCTTCAGGTCTTAAAAAATCACCCTTTAGCTTATGCAAAGGGTATGAACAGAGCAATTGTTGTTGTTTACATAAAGTTGTGAACAGTGGCACACAGAATTGGGTGAATAATAAAGAGTTTTAATTAAAACTAAACAGAAATTTATTTTTTATTTTATTTGCAATCTATGAGCTCATATGTTAAACGTTTTTAAAAGCTAAAAAAAACGTAACAATATGAAGTAATGAACTCAAGAAATTCATTGATTTTTTATGGAGTTTTAAGCACATTTTAGTTTAGAAGTTTAGTAGAGTATTTGGCGTAATTAAATTTTGTTTTTTTTTAATTCTAATTCACAACAAGTGTTCAAGTGTTTTGCTGATTCCTTTTTCTTATTTAATATACAACAAACAATACAACGGATGGTGTGTTATTGATTTAATCTAAAAGAAATGCAAAAATAATAGTTATTCTTTCAATTTTCTGCTTACACAAGCATTCTTTAAGAAAATAAACCAGAATACATGCAGGAAAAATGGTATAAATCGTAAGCGAAAACAGTGCAAAAAGAAAAAGAAAAGAAAACATTATTAACATATCGATGTCATGTAAACTGCTCACGTTTCCAAAGCAAATACTACTGCTACTGACTTTATTGAAAAACACTCAAACCAAAAATATACATTAACATGCACGTACACTCATACAATACACACACACACACACTCGTACACATACAAAGAAGAAGTAAATTGATATCTCTATACTCATAGACAATACAATTATGTTTGTCTACATTTCAAAAGCTAAAGCGTGTCAAGTTGGATAGTGTGACAGCCACGGAGCAACAACATAAACTACGAATATCACTCCATCATCGTCAGCCATCCAACAGCCAACAACAGCAGCAACAACACTTAGTCTTTTCATAAAATGAGAAACACTATTAGGACATATAGAACAGTGGAAATAGTAGAAGCAATAGCAACAACAAAATAATAAAAACATTAGCACTACGAACAATTGCAATAACAACAATAACAATAACATATAAAAGGCACGATTATAATGCCATCATCTATAACCACATATGTACGCACAAACACATACAAAACAAATATACTCGTATGTACATATACACACACACAGGCACTAAAACAAACCACAAACTTAATAGCCGTTTAAGGAAATTTAAACTTAAATTATCCTAATGCGACTACAGCCTAAACACATACATATGCACACTTGCTTCCATACTCTCTCTTGCTCTCTCTCGCTATATAACAGAACGTAGCCAACAAGCATGTGAACATGCTTGCCAAAATAGCAACAAAACATTGTTGAAAAATAAAAGCGAAACAATAACTGAAGCAAAAATAATAAAAATTTTCTCTCCTTTCGTTTCGTTTCGTTTTTTTGTTCCTGATCTGTTCTGTATGTGTAAGTGCGTATGTATGTGGGTGTATGTATTATTACTACATACTTGGAAACGTTTTGTGCAACAATGCACCATAAAATAATGTCATGTACAAGAGACACAAAGTTCGTAAAGTAAAACAAGAAATAGCGTAAGCCAGAGGGGGTGATATGCAAAAGGCCAAGAGATGCTGTGAGATGCTCACAGAGATGTGCAGAGAACGTGATAGAGAAATCATTTGAATATGTGCCATCATCTGATGGGCCAAATTCAACGACATTATTGTAAAATTTTCTTTCTCTCTCTCTCTCTCCTTGATAATCTTTCATTTTTATTGCTCATACTATTGCTTACAGTAATAACTAATGGCATTGGAACCAATAGTGATTACATTTTAAACGTTTTACTTCGTCACACACAGTATAAAGGTTAAAGACTCTTTGGAGTCTTTAGATAAACCTTCTCCAGCCATTTATTAAGAGCGTTTGGATAAACAAGGAGTAACTAATTACAAAAGCTTTTCTCCCCTCAGAAAAAAGTTCGTTCTTTTTCGGTATAGTGATGAGTAATGACAAAGCTGAGACATCAATAAATCGGTTCATCCATAAACCATTTGTGTATCGATGTCGTAAATACATAGAATTATAAAAGAACGGTTGAAAGAATAATACGCAGTGTGTTTTAGGATTATTAGACATGAGGCCGTGGTTCAAAACCCTGTCCAGACATCGTAAACAAAACGAACCATGAAAAAAATATTTCTTGGGCGACTTCCTCTGAACAGTATTCAGGCAAAGACTCTGATGCTATAAACGCAATAAACGCAACACAGCAATCTCTCAAAAATAGAATACATGGGTGTATATAGAAATGATTATTTGAAAGGCAACGCTTCAACAATCAATATGTTGTTACAAAATTGCTGAATTTACTGCATTGCGTTTATTGTATTTATAGCATGAGAGATGTATGTCCACGTTTCAAACCCCAGGTCAGACATCTCCAACTCAACTGGGCAACTTAATCTCAACCGATTTCAGGCAAAAACTCTGAGAGTAAGTAAAATTGCCATTAGAAGTTTTTCAAAAATCTGTCGCAAGCCTGAATAAAAGTGTGGTACTGAACAGAATTCAGCAATGAATCGTTTTATCGCTACTCATAAGTCAATAATATTGAAATTTAACTACACTCTGATTCATTCGTATCCCCACTACAACGTTGATTTATAAGTACAGGTTACAATGAATATGCGTACAACGTTCACATCAAACTCATACCATTCGAAATATGTTTGATTCATAAGCCTACGCATTTAGATTCTTAACTTTAGAAAAATACTGAATAATACTTATAAATGATTCGAGTGACTCTTCGAATCATTCATCAAAATTTACAGTCTTAGTCTTCGTTGTTAGGCATTTACAAAAAAAAGAAAAAAAGCTAGATAATCAAAAAAGACAAAGACAGCAAGCAGAGCAAACACATAACCTTCTAGTGAGTATTTTAGTGTTCGTACGCGATTCATAATTATTTTGTGCTTCGTGTATATGTTGAGTTATGGAGAGTCGAAATCAACACCATCATACGTATTGTTAAGTATGAATATGATGAGTACTTGAAACTTTGAATATGAGTAGAGGTTCCCCGATATTAAAATAAGTATGAATGCGTATAAGTATCGGAAAATTATGAGTATGATTCGATTCTATTCATGTTTTTGAATACTTATTTCTGAGCTCCGGTACTGACCAATGACTGCAAGAAAATCATAATGAAAGATGAAAGAATTACGACGTACACTGAATTAAGTATTCATCTTATTTATAAGTAGCCGTAGTCTAGTAGGTAGTGCGTTGGCTTATAGGAGGCCTCAGTTCAATCCCCAAGTCAGACATTTCGATCAAATCGAAATATGAAAAAATATTTCTTTGGCGTTCTCCTCTCTGCAGATTTCTGGCAAAAATTCTGAGAGTGAATAAAAATTGCCATGAAAAGTTTCTCTCAAAAAATTTGTCGTTCGGAGTCGACTTTAAACTGTAGGTCCCGCCACTCATGTATAAATTTAGCACACACAACATAAGTGGTGTGAGAAGCTAGGCTGTAATTTTGACAGAAGGGTTGTAATGACCAATTATGTACATATGTATGTATGTTTGTATGTCTTATTTAAAACTTTCGACACTCTCGATCAAAATGCATTCTGGAAGGCTCTCCAATACTAGGCGGTACGATTATTGGACTCAATGTAAGCTACAGAATTTTTTCCTGTTTTTTTAAGATAATCTGAGCAAAAGAATTGTCTTAAGTACACAAATTCAAATGGATGTATAACGTCAGCACTATTATTTAACATTCTGCATGCCATTGCTGGAGTATGCAGATCAAATCAACCTTCTGTCCTACGGATAGTCGAATATGACCGTATAGCTACAAGGCCCCAGCAAGGAAGCGAGGAAAATCAATCTTAAGATAAAAGTAAGAAAATCGAAAGTGCTGCATGTAAACTGGGAAAACGTACACAAATCATTGCCAGCAGTTTAGTTCCAGTACTTCGATATCATTACAGAAAAAAAATCTGGCGGATCAAGTGAAAATATACCCGATTACATCAAAAAACAATCCCCAGAAAAGCGTAAAAGCGCTACTAAGAAAACCATGCAGGTCTACAACGGTGTATACACCACAAAGAGTTTGAAATCAAAAGAGAGAAAACAAATGTTCAAAGCACTCCTTTATTTTGGGGAGACTCAGTTGAATATTTTTGATAAATATTTCCATTAACGCTGGTATTCAGTGTAAAAATACTCGATGCATGTGGCTTTGTGAATGAAGTAATATTTTTGGTTGAGTTACACTGTGAGCCTCATTGCAAACTGATTGACATGCAACGTGACTTGTGCAAATGTTGAATACTTACGATACACAAATACGAATGAATGAATGAATGAATAAATGAGTCAATGCATGGCTGTATGTACATATGTATGTATGTAGATGAAGATATAATTTGTATGTATGTTTTCATTTAACCAATGAAATAATTGTGAATGTGTATGGGTGTATATGTATGTATAGAATTCAAGAAAAGGCAATACGAAGGCATGCAAAATGTTTTTTTTTTGTATGAACGAGTTGAAAAAAGTAAAGGAATGTCTCTATGCATATGTATGTATGTATGGACATGCTCCATGAGATATTTTGTTATTGTCAATTACACACTTGCACACACACACACGTACATAATAGAAAAGAAAGTTTAAACTATAAAATATAAAAGAAGAAGAAAAAGAAGAACAAAAAAAAAAACGAAGACAATTCATTACACAACAAATATTAAAAAAAAAACCAGCATAAATATGTATGTATGTGTCATGTGAAAGCATGCGAGTGTATGTATGTTTACACTACATTTACCAAAAACATTCATTTATTCAACCATTCTCCTCCATAAGTACGACAATTTCCAAGCGTACATGTGTGTGTGTTGTATACGAAAGGGTTGTGTAACCAGCAAACAGGATAAGGAGTAGCAGGAGACGGGGGAAGGAGACTGATACCGACTGATAAAATGCAATAGTAATTTTAAACGATACAGATGAATGTCACACAAGTGACTTATGCATGAACAAACTTTTACAAATTTTTTCTTTTCTTCTGTTTTTTTTGTTATTTTCTGCACTGATATGAAAACGACAAACACATTCAAAGAGAGAGAGAGGGAGAAAACACACTCCCTTTTATTCACAAAATAGAAAAACTAAGTGCAGAGGAGAAGAAAAAAAACTCAACACAACCCAGTATAAGTATGACAAACATTCATTCATAGCACAACCAAGCGAACTCCAACAAAAAATACACAAAGAAGTGAATGAACGACTGCGACAGAGACTGCAACTGCAACTGTAACTGTGACTAAACAAAACCGAACTGAACCAAACAGAATATCATACCGCGCCGAACTGAACCAAACTGAACAGAACTGAACTGAGTTGAACTGGCGTAACAAATCCACATTAGGGAATTTGACTTTGAACAGCACATTTCAATTCAATTTTATTCATTCTCCCAAGAAAATTGAATGAAATTGTGCCGAATAAACGCGAACGAATGAGTTTCACAAACTTTGTCTAGAGTTTGATTTAAAATTTCGTATTCGTATTCGTATTAGTGTTGATATGTCCATGTCTGTCTCTAATGCAAACACTTGCATTAGATTGACACTCATTTAGGAAATTTGATTTCATTTCTTGTCTCTTCTCTAAGATTTCCATTTAAGTCCACTTACAAAGTCAATGAGGTTACATTGATTTCTGTCCAAAGGTGAATTTTAAATTTAAACACTTATAGGCCACATGTTGCAAAGATAGAAAAAAAACTGAAAATATTTATCTATTAAGCACTGCGGTAGAAATGAAATCAAAAAAGATATGAAAATTAAATTGCCCCCTGTCTTGCGGCACGTTTTTCTTTCTTTTTTAGTTTTTAAAGAAAAATCAAATCAAATCAATCATTATAAGCACGATAAATGTTGAGGCATGGTGTTGGCTTCTTAGACATAAGGCCACTGTTAAATTCCCAGACGTCTCCAAACGAAACGAAATATGAAAAAATATTTCTTCGACGACTATCTCTCAGCAGATTTCTGGCTAAATGTGAAATTGCCATGAAAAAGTTTCTCAAAAATCTGTCATTCGGAGTCGACGTTAAACTGTAGGTCCCGCCACTCATGTATAAAAATAACGAACACAACATAAGTGGTGTGTCAAGCTAGGTCGTAATCCCGACTAAAGGTTTGTAATGACCCATTGTATGTGGGAACGAATGTATGTATTTCGGCTAATTAAACGGCCATCAAAGATTTGATGCAATAAATCGATTGTGGATGAGATGTCTGGCAAGTTGCATAATCCTCTTGAAACCAAACATCGTTCACACCAGTACCATGAAGAGCGGGGAAAAAATTGGTTTTCATGGTGCGCAAGGTGTCTCCATTGACTGTAGTGGTTGCGCCGTCCTTATTTTCAAAGAAGTATGGGTCAATGATGCCTCCGCTCCACAAGCCGCACCAAACAGTCATTCGTAATGGGTGCACTGGCTTCTGTAAGACCACGTGTGGGTTTTAGGAGCCTTAAATACGGCAATTTTGCTTATTAACATACCCACCACGATGAAAATGAACTTCATTCGAAAAAATGATTTTTTTTTTTTGGCAAAATCGACATCATCGTGCAGTTTCGTGTTTGCCCATCTAGCGAAGCGAAAACAGAGCGCTCAATCCCTCTGCGGCTTCAACTCTTGAACCAATTGAACTTTGTAAGGCGCCGTACCAAGATCTTTTGACAAAATTCGACGTAAACTGGTGCGTGAAATGTTTAATTCTTGAGTACGCTGACGAGTTGATGTTGATGAATTCTTACACAGAATCTCAGCCACAACTTCGATATGTACAGGTACGTAAACGAGCTGTACGAGCACTTTCACTTTTTAGCGCATCAACAATGAAACCAGTTTCGCGAACTTTAGCAGTAAACTTGCATGTACCGGACACTGTTGGTCCTTATCGTCGACCAAATTTTCTACGACATTTTCTTGGAATTTCCGACCAATTGCCTTCGGTTTGAAAATAAATTTCCAATAATTCTTAACGTTGCTCAAGCGTAAATCGATTCATTACGTTCAGTGGAGATAATATTCGGAATTTTGCAACAGAATAGAATGACTGAGAAGTATTGCCATATTCGAAATAACCGATGGTTCAAATTTAAATCAATGGATGGCCCACCCGATATGATAGTAATTAGACGTTCTAATGATTGTATTTAAATACTCTTTGGCAATTCGATGTTTTTATCATCGATTTTAATGTCCTTTAAGAATTTTAAGGGTTAAATTGATTTATTTTATATATTCTACTTTATTCTCCGGTTCTTAAGAATATCGTAATTAGTCAACGAATCCCCAACTAATTTGAGTCACCCTAATGTTAAAGATAAGTTTCTGGTGTTAGTAAGACTTTCAAAATAAAAAACTATTAACGGTATATTTACACAAATGTGTTGGTTGAAGACTTTGGATATTATATTGCAATACAATGACGCATAGATTTATTTAAACACTCGCATACACATCCACATACACAAACACATACATTTAGAACTTGTAAGACATATGGAAATGTATTTAAATACAAATGTTTCGGTTTGTTTAGGTGCAACCACCTTTATTTTATTCATTTTTTATTCTTCAATTCCTTGTTTTTTTCTATCAATGAATTCATGTGCAACTATGTACATACATACATACATTTGTCCTATATGAGTACATATGTATGTATGCCACTATGAAATAATACCAGCAAATCAATGTTTAGTCATTTTCACAATTTATAGAGACGGAGCGAGAGAGAGAGAGAGTGAGAGTGAGAAAAAGCAATAAAACTGTTTTATTTTTTAGCAAAGTTCGATTAGAATAATCCAGAAAACAAACACAATAAAAAATCACATGACAAAAGAGTACGTACAGTGAGCTTTAAAGCAATCTCTACGACAACACTCAAACATAAACACTTTTTCTCACTTACACAAAGACAGAATACTCTAACAAGTATACTAAAAGTGTTGCCTACATATGTAAACGACTACAAAAATGCTATGTACACACATGTAAACGCGTGTATGCACCACAAAGTGTATGCGTGGGGACCATAGTAAAAGTAATGAATTAATATATACACTTAAACGCGGCAGTTAAAGGAATGAGTACCATACCATTGAGTTCTTCATCCAAAAGAAATTTCAAATGTTTGTGGTTCCAGCTAATTCAACAAAAATAAACAGTCAAGTGTAGCAATCAATAAACGTTGCTCAAGTTGAGAATTTCGTTTAATAAATACGGAACAAAATTGTTCCTGAATATGACTGGGGCATTTAATCCAATCGAGGACCATAAAAAATTATCACAATTCAACTATGTATGGGCTGGTTTGAGATCGAGTGATACCATAATATAACCAAGAGGTCATAACACCACCTGTGTTCGTTCGTTAAGAAGAAATAAAATGGGGAGAAAGAGAAAGACTCAACTAAATGATAAGCAGAAATATCAATTGCACCAGGATGTATGTGCATTTCTAAGCCAATGTATTCCTATATTTCCGAAACCATCAAAAAATCCGCTCACTAGAGTGTTCAACCTTCTTGTGGCGAAGGGCTATAAATGATGCAGTTGTTAATTTTACATTGAACTGTGTCCTAACCACATAGCAATTCAATTTATTCTCCCAATATCCCGGCTGATTCTTATGAATACCTATTCTGTTGAGTCCATACATAAATACATACATAATTGGTCATTACAACCATTCACTCAAGATTACGACCTAGTTTCTCACACCACTTAAGTTGTGTATGCTAATTTTATACATGTGCGGCAGGATCTACACTTTTTAAAGTCGATTGCGAACGTTAGATTTTATTACAAACTTTTCACGGCAATTTTTGTTTACACTCAGAGTTTGTGCCAGAAATCTGCTGAGAGAAAGTGACTGTAGAAATATTTTCGTTTTGTTGGAGATGTCTGACTTATGATTTGAACCGTGGCCTCACGTCTAATAAGCCAATACACCGCCTCCTAGACTTCTGATGTAAATAATACAGTTGGCAATTCAATCTACACTCAGACACAAAAGTATGCATATGGTTAACAAATTTCAAAAATTTTTTAACCAATCTGTTTTCGTTTAAAATCTTTATAATTGTCTGAAATTTTTCCTCGATTTTAAGACGGTCTTTTGCATTGGTTCAGAAATTTGTGAAATTTGTTAATCGTATGTATACTTTTGTGGCCCTGCACAGGCCCATAAAATTTAACAAACAGAAATTTCTTAACTAAAGATTTTCAACGAAATCGGATTGGTTAAAAAATTTCTGAAATTTGTTAACCGTATGTATACTTTTGTGGCTGAGTGTATTCTCTTAATACACCTGCTGATTCTTGTGAATACATACTCCGATGAGTTCATAGCTATAGGGCAGACTTAGGACTAGGATTTACAGTCTCCTTATCATTGGAATGATTCTAGCAAAAGCATCAACTTTCTCGTTCCCAGAAATAAAATGTTAATGAAACTATTGCGATCAACTCTGACGACGTCTACAGATTTGTCGCCGTTACAAAACTGATCCAATCGGCATAATCCCCTTCCATTTATACAAACATAACAGAAATGGTCGTTACAAACCTTTTGTCAGGATTACGATCTAGTTTCTCACATCACTTATGTTGTGTGTGTTAATTGTATACATTAGTAAAGGGACCTACAGTTTATAGTCGACTCCGAATGACAGATTTTTTTGAGAAACTTTTTCATGGCAATTTTATTTACTTTCCGTGTTTTTGCTAGGAATCTGCTGAAAAGAAGTCGCCGAAGAGATACTGGAGGTTTGAATCGTGGCCTCACGTCCAACAAGCCAACACATTACCTACTAGACTATGGCGTCTTATCTCTTCTATTTACCCAAATTTATATCAAACTTTAAAACCATTAGTTGTACCAGGGACGGGGTTACAATATTTTTCCAATATTTCTCCCTTAAATAAACCTCCTTTTCGAAAAACTTATCTGTTCAAATGACGAAAATACCTCATTTGCTTTCAAAACTTGAGAATGTTTTCCAACTTAAAAAGGAGTGGACTCAAATGCATACCGAATCAAACAAGATATCAAATAATGCATACAAAAAGCAGAAGGGACGATAAATCAGTTTTAAAACACATCACTTGGGTTCGTTACGATAAAAACATAATTAAAAAAAATTCATCCTGCAATGTATTTGTAAATCCAATCAATTCAGTGTTATTTTTTATTCACCGGACGGACGACTATTTCATTATGGTTACAATAAAAAAAATTTACAAAACTCAGTGAGTAGGGCACTATCTTTACTTCACTGGAGTGGTGGAGGATCATAAGCAAACAAAAAATATACAGGCCAAGTGAGAGTAAGCGAAAGAGAGAGAGAGAGAGTGTGGTCGTATGAATGTGTGACAATTTGTTGGTCTCTGTATGCATTTGTGTTTTGGAGAATCAGTTGATTGTACAAATTTCGAAAATAAATTGTTGCAACTTTGTTACATCAAGTTAAAGAAAGAGTAGAAAAAACACTCACTCACACTCCCTCACTCATATACATAAGAGTTCATACATACAAAATGCACTTACTTTGACTTTAACTTTGTTTTTGCTTTTGTTTTCCATTTCATTCAGTTGCCATTTCAAATACTTTGTTTGTCGGCTGCTGTATTTACATTGTAACTCCAGCATTTCTTTTGTGGGGGGCGGAATTTTTTCTTTTTTTGTGAAATATTTCATTCTTTTGTTGTTTTTGTTTTTTGCCATTTTTTCTGTTTGTTTAGAATGTTGCATTGTGAACATGTTTTTGAACAAAAACAAAAAAGAAAATACAATAAAACAAAAGTATATGTATTCATTCCAGTGTATTTTGTAAAAATGCAATCAAACAAAATACTTTTTTACAATGCACGCGAGATCTGAATGCTATGCATACACACACATACATACACACATCAGATGTGAGTTATTTCACTGTAAAAGGAATTTCAAATTTTATTACGATTTTCAAAACATTATTTGGAATTGAATGAAAATATTGTGGGTGGAAAGAAACAATTTCAAACAAATTTTATATTTTCTTAAGGATTTTTATTGACATTTTCTTTTAAAGATATATTATAATTAACAATTAATTTAAACAAATTTATGCCAGGTCAAACATCTCCAACAAAAATGAGATCAAAAAAAAGATATATTTCTTGGGTGACTTTCCTCTCAGTAGATTTCTGGCAAAAACTCTGAGAAAAAAATAAAATTGTCATTAAAAATTTGTCGTTCGAAAGTCGACTTTAAACTGTAGGTCGCACCACTCATATATAAAATAAACACACAAAACATAAGTGATGTGAGAAACTAGGTCATAATCCAGACAAATAGGTTGTAATTACCATTTATTTTATGTATGCATAAATGGTAGAGAATTACAGATGGATTTTGTCGTTTGTATCAATCTCGTAAAGGCGAAAAATCTGTAATCGTCTTTGGCGCAGACTGAAATAGTTTCAGTTACATTTTATTTTTGAAAAATATGAAGGTAATGCTTTTCCTAAATTCATTCCAATTATAAGGAGGCTGTAAATCCTAATCGTAAGCCTGTCATACCTATGGACTCATCTGAATATGTATTCATAAAAATCAGCCAGTATATTGGGAGATTAGATTGAATTGTCTTGTGGTTAGGACAAAACCCAACATAAAATTACCAACTGCATTACTTACAGCCGTAGTCTAGTAGGTAGTGTGTGGGCTTATTTAACGTGAGGCCACGGTTCAAACCCCAGGTCAGACATCTTCAACAAAAACAAAATGTGAAAAAAATATTTCTGCGGTGACTTCCTCTCAGCAGATTTGTGGCAAAATCTCTGAGAGAAAATAAAAAATCGCTATGAAAAGTTTCTTAAAAATCTGGCGTTCGTAGCAGAGATCAGCAATGAATCGTTTTTTCGCTATTCATAAGCTGTCATAAAATTCTGAATATAAATGAGTCAACAATATTGAAATTTAACTACATATTCTGATTCATTCATACTCACTACAATGTTGATTCATAAGTACAGGTTGCAATGAGTATAAGAACAACGTTGTGATCAAACTCATACCATTCGAAATATGTTTGATTCATAAGCCTACTCATTTCGAATCATAACTTTAGAAAAATACTTATAATACTAACAAATGATTCGAGTGACTCCTCGACTTAATCATCAAAATTTATTGTCTTAGTTATGAAGCATTTACAACAAAAGAAAAAATTATTTTGTGCTTCGTGTAAATGTTGAGTCATGGAGAGTCGAAATCGACAACATCATACGTGCTGTTAAGTATAAATGTGATGACTTTGAATATGAGTAGGGGTTTCATGATATTAAAATAAGAATGAACGCATATAAGTATCAGAAATTATGAGTATAATTCGATTCTACACATCTTTTTGAATACTCATTGCTGATCTCTGGTTCGAAGCCGACTTTAAACTGTAGGTGCCGCCAATCATGTATAAAATTAATACACACAACATAAATGGTGTGAAAAACTAGGTCGTCATTCAGACAAAAGGGTTGTATATATTTTATGTACGTATAAATGGTAGAGAATTTCAGATGGATTATGGCGTTTGAATCAGCCTACTAACAGCGAAAAATTTGTAGACGTCTTTAGCGCAGACCAAAATGGTTTCAGTTACATTTTATTTCTGGAAACGAGGAAGTTAATGCTTTTCTTAGATTCATTCCAATTATAAGGAGTCTGCAAATCCGAGTCCTAAGTCTGTCATACCTATGGACTCATCAGAATATGTATTCATAAAAATCAGCCAGGATATTGGGAGATTAGATTGAATTGCCGTGGTTAAGGCAAAGTCCAACGTAAAATTACCAACTGCATTACTTACAGCCGTAGTCTAGTAGGTAGTATGTCAGCTTATTTAACGTGAGGCCACGGTTCAAACCCCAGGTCAGACATCTTCAACAAAAACAAAATATGAAAAAAATATTTCTGCGGTGACTTCCTCTCAGCAGATTTGTGGCAAAATCTCTGAGACAAAATCAAATTGACATGATAAGTTGCCCAATAATATGTCGTTCGGAGTCGATTTTAAACTGTAGGTTCAGCAACTCACATATACAAATTAAATTTAGGAAGCTAGGTCGTAATTCTGACTGAAGGGACCGAATATGTATGTACGTATGTATCAGAGATCAAAAAGGAATCGTTTTATGGCTACTCATAAACACTCATGAAATTTTTTGGTATAAGTGAGTCAATAATATTGAAATTTAACTACTACTCTGATTCATTCATACTCACTACAACGTTGATTTATAAACTACAGGTTGCAATGAGTATGCGTACAACATTGGCATCACACTCATACCATTCGAAATATGTTTGATTCATAAGCCTACTCATTTAGATTCATAATTTTAGAAAAATACTTACAAATACTTAGAAATGATACGAGTGACTCTTCGAATCATTCATCAAAATTTATAGTCTTAGTTTTAGTTGTTGTTGCATTTACATCAACAGTAAAAAGACCCATAAGCAAAAAAGACAGAGCAGCAAACAGAGCAAACACACAACCTTCGAGATAGTATTTTAGTGTTCGTACGCGATTCATACTTATTTTGTGCTTCATGTATATGTTGAGTTATGGAGAGTCGAAATCAACACCATCATACATATTGTTAAGTATGAATATGATGAGTACTTCAAGCTTTGAATATGAGTAGAAGTTCCATGATATTAAATTAATTATGAATGAAGTTATGAGTATGAATACTCATTGCTGATCTCTGGTATGTATGTATAAATTAACCCCTTAACGTAGAATTACCCATATGGTCATATACGACAATGCAAATACAATTTCCTCTTGTTAAATAAATTCACTTTAAACTGAACCTTTTTTATCCCAGTCAACTTTTACTAACTTCTTTCTATCTCTTACGTTTTTATGCAGCTAAACTCTATTGCACAGAAGGTTTTTTATTTTTCCCCTTTTTATGTGTGTGTATGTGTGTGTCAGAGTGTGTGTTCTGAAGCCACAAAGTATTGAAATGATTACATTTATATTCTCATTCTGCTCTCATGCTCTCAACTCTTTCTCTTTACATTACAGATCTATAAGTTTGTATTATTGTAAGTGCCTTTGGGTGTGTGCGTGGTGGCATTTAGTTTCTTTGTTGTATTTTAGATAGAAAAACTCCAGTAAAAAACAAAGAAAATTCATTTGTTAGGGAAAGAAATTTTCAAATGCCCAACACTACGATGCATACAGCAGGATTAATTAGTTTATAATCTTTTGCTAACAACATACATACAAATTATGATAAATTGTTTGATTTCCATAGGAAAAAACGGAGAAAAAACTTTCCAAATCTTGAACTATTTACAGAAGCATTTTTTGTGAGTGTTGCTTGAAAACCATTTAAGATAACTTGCTTACCATATCATATACCCCCGTTCTGCAACGTTCTATTCTATTCGATTCTATTCAATTCGATTCGATTGAATTGCTTCTTTTTGTAACACTTTACTAACCATACGGAATTTTACTCATATAATGACAATACATGTGTATGTGCGGTTGGTTGGTTGCTTATATTTTATTTCGATTTCTTGTTGCTGCTCGTTTCCTTTTTTTGTGTCAGCATTGTTCATTGCTGAGCATATTATTTGTTCATTGTATTGAATTTGTGCAACAAATTCATGTGGCAACATAGTTTTGAAAATTTATAGAAATTTGCATAAGAGCATAAGAGCAATACAATATAATCGTATGCATGCATGTGGACAATTGAAATTATTATGCGACTAATACTACCTACAACCCCTCAAAAAAAAAGGAATAAAAACACACATACTTTCACATCTTAATAGCTAGGGAAAGTGAATGAAAAGAAAGCATAAGTTTTACAAAATAGTTGTAGATTTTCAAAAGTTGCAAATTGTAGGAAATAAAACATATTGTTGAACAAACGTTATGCTTCTTATTTTTTATATTTTTGATACAAAGATAATAAATTAAATACCATCAACAATTTATAGCCTTTATGTATGTATTTTCATTTTGGGCTGATTAATATTGTAACATTTCTACCAAAACGTTTAAAATATGAGCTCGTAGATTGCAAATAAAATAAAAATAAATTTATGTTTAGTTTTAATTAAAATTCTTTATTATTCGCACAATTCTTTGTGCCACTGTTCACAACTTGATGTAAACAACAACAATTGCTCTGTTTATACCCTTTGTATAAACTAAAGTGTGATTTTTTAAGAGCTATAGGAATATTTTTCAAAAAAAAAACGTAAAATTCAGAAAAATGCATGAAATCTTTATTTGAATCGATAGTACGGTCGATATAATTTAATGTTTGAAGATTATTTCATGCAAATGTTGACCGCGACTGCGCCTCAAATGGTCCATCCGCTTAGTCCAATTTTGGCATAGTCTTTCCAACATTTTGGCCGGTATCTCACGAATAAATGCTTCAATGTTGTCTTCCAATGCGTCAATTGAAGCGGGCTTGTCTGTATAGACATGAGCTTTAACATAGCCGCACAAAAAAAGTCTAAAGGCGTTAAATCGCACGATCTAGACGTTGTTGAGAGGCCCAATTGCTGCGAACGGCGACGAATCGATAATTGATGGTCATCATTAACACTGGCCGATACAGCTGCGATATTTTCTTCAGTTCGTACTCTACGTAAGCGTGTTGGTGGTTTAATGTCCTACAATGTAAATTTGGAGCGAAATTTAGTCACAATAGCCCGAATAGCCGCTTCAGTGGGTCGATTAAACTGACCATAAAATGGAAGAAGCGCGCAATGAACTTTCTTAACAGAGCACGCTTTTTGATAATAAAATTCAATGATTTGCAAGCGTTGTTCGTTTATAAGACGATTCATGGTTAAATTATAAACCAAACTGAAGATGTTTGACAGTGAAACAAAACACGAAACGTGCGTGAGCTGTTTAAAACAGTGTTGCCAAAAAGATCATAGCTAAAAAATCAACCGTAATAACAATTACTAGACAATTATTCGACAGATCTTTGTAACCGAGATCTTCAAACCACGATTACTGTCTTCAAACACGCCGCGTCTTCACACAAGACTGACTAAATTTTTACTAACCCAGTTGCCTGCTTTACCTTGCCTGTATGGCAAAGTAAGCAATCTGATGAATGTTCTTGAAGGCGAATGTTCGTGGTTTCGGCTTCTCGAGATCTTTATAAATGTAAACATCGTTGTTTCATTATTGTTGTTTGTGTATTTTGTTTACATTTATTCTTGTTGTGTTGTTTGTGGATTTTTGTTTACTTGTTTACCATTTTATTTTATGCTGGTATTTGTTTTTGTATTAAGCAGTGCAATAATTTGTAAACAGGTTTGTTTATTGCATTGTTTTGTTTTTGTAGCTTTTGTTTATAATTGTAATGTTAAGCGATGTAAAAGCAAACCAACAGTAACTAAATTTTTCCATTTTCTTAAAAAGAAAATAAATTAAATACCATCAAGTATTTATAGCTTCTGTGTATTTTCTTTTTTGGGCTGATTAATATGAATGGATTACCGGCAATTACTTTTTTGGGCACAAAATTTGTAAATATTTTATCTCTCTCTCTTTCATAGTGGGGGACTATGCATTTACATGAAATACATAAATTTACCGGAGATAAATAATAATGTTAACAGCAGCCAAAAAGAGATATTCAGTATTTCTTCAAATTATTCAAACATTTTGTAATCTGTGCTGCCGAATGGCATGCATCCACCCTCCATCCATTCATTTCTTTATGCCTTTAATATGCAACAACATGGAAAACATTCAACTGAATGTGGCAACATGAAGGCTCTTTTCTTATATTGAAGCACATCATCATCATATAAACAAATGCATAAACAGAACAGACAACCAAAAACTAAATAATCAGGAATGGAATTGCTGCATTACCAGCAAATGCCAATACAGACGATCAACCAACCAAGCCAGCATATAACTAAACGGCTAACTGACTGACTGCCTGACTGACTGACAAAAACAGTGCATTGGCCAACAAAACATCTGTGGTAGCCAAGGCATTATGGCTTTCTATACATTATTTCTCTCTCTATCTATTATTTCTCATCATATCTAAACGTTAATGTTATTATACTTGGTCTGGGTTACTTGCACAATACATAGGTTTTTCTTTACCTCCACAAATAAAATATTGTAATAGCAGCGAAGGCAAGAGATAAACATTTGGAAAATATGCTTAAAAACCATGAAAACTACTCAAAAGTTGCCAATAAAAAAAAAGGCCAAAACATTGTTGCAATATGATATGGAATAGTGCTCCAGCAAAAGATAAGAGAAAGACTATACACTTCACTTCTCAATACAAATAAAAAGTAACGATAAGTAGCAATTACTTTGAGGGCAACCTAAGTAAAAGCAACTGTTAGGCGGTGCCTTTGAAGAGGGTTATATACACTTCAGTGTTTTGTTGATGCTTTGAAAGCAGGAGAATTAAGCCAGTAATCTAGTGATTGATCTTATGGCAATATATTGAAAAACAAGACTAAAACTGTTGAAATTCAAATTCAAAAGTTACTTTGAATGTCTTTTTAAAGTCGGCGTAATCTAGTAGGTAGTATGTTGGCTTATTGGATGCGAGGCCACGGTTCAAATCCCTGGTCAAGACATATCCAACAAAACAAAATTTAAAAAAATATTTCTTCGCCAGCTACCTCTCAGCAGTTTTCTGGCAAAAACTCTTAGAGTAAATAAAATTGCCAGGAATAAGTCTCTCAAAAATCTATCCGTTCAGGGTCGGTTTTAAACTGCAAGTCTCGCCACTCATGTACAAAAATTTAACATACTTAATACAAGTGCTGTAGGAAGCTGGGTTGTAATCCTGACTGAAGGATTACAACCTCCGAATACTTCAAACATACTTTGAGGCTTAATATTCACTTGATTGAACACAATTCATCTACAATTGTCTATATCCTTGAGATGGTCTCATAGTTAGTCGTTCACGTCCTAATTAAGAGCAGTTTACACAACTAAACCTTTTTAGGCATCATCATACTTGATATCATCATGATCGACATCATTATGCTCGTCAACATGCTTGACATCGTTATGCTTGTCATCAACATGCTTGGCATCAACATGCTTGGCATTAAAATGCTTGACATCATCATTCTTGACATCATAATGCTTGACATAGTTATGCTTGAAATCAACATGCTTGGTATCATCATGCTTGACATCATCATGTTTGACATCATTATGCCTGTCAACATGCTTGACATCGTTATGCCTGACATCGTTATGCTTGGCATCATCATTCTTGACATCATTATGCTTGACATCGTCATGCTTGGCATCAACATGCTTGGTATCATCATGCTTGAAATCATAATGCTTGACATCATCATGCTTGACGTCAACAGGATTGGCATAATCATGCTTGACATTATCAGGCTTGGCATTATCATGTTGACATAATGCTTGACATAATCAGGCTTGAAATCCTTATGCATGTCAACATGTTTGACATAATCATGCTTGACATCTACATGCTGGACATCTACATGCCTGGTATCATCATGCTTGACATCATAATGCTTGACATCATCAGGCTTGACATTATCATGTAGACATCATGCTTGGCATAATCAGGCTTGGCATAATCAGGCTTGGCATAATCTGGCTTGACATAATTATGCTTGACATCTACATGATTGACATCATAATGCTTGACATCATCATGCTTCACATCGTCATGCTTGACATCATCATGCTTGTCATCTGCTTAGGAAATGAAAATTCGATTCAAAAGGAGACATCTGGTATCTACACATTGAACTTCTTTTTGTGCCCAGCCCTAAGTAGTTGATACCAAATGGGGATTGCAGGGCTTTCAATCGATTGAGTTTGGTTTGAGATTTCGCTTTTATCACTTTAAAATATCATCAATCAGGTATTGTAAGTCCATTCGGGACTGTAAAAACAGTAAAGAAGATAGTAAAACTATAGAGAAACTATAAAGAAAATTGTATTCTTCCTAGACCACAAAACGTATTGGATTCCTTTTGACTACCCCTTTATTTCAAATAAATTTAAAGTAAACTTTTATGTCTGCACTTAGATTTTCTATTTCTTTTTGCCTTTTTCTCATTTTATTTTTTAACTCAACCGTAAAAGTTTAGCAATAAAGTATCGTTTAAGCGAATGAAAAAAAATCTCGCACTAGTACTTACTTAAACTAAAGAAAAAACTCCTACGATGCTCTCTCCCATGTATTTCTGTTTTTGAAATGAGTGAAAATCAAAGTAAAATATTACTTTCCTTGCCTTTTACTTGCCAGCTTACTTACCATTTTATTTTATAAACCGGGCCAATACAGAAGAAGAAAACTCAACTACAAGTTTATTAGAAATTCTTTCAAAGAGAGCTCTGCTTTATGTAAATAATATTCAGGGAAAAACAAATTAAATTTAATGATTTTAATGGTATTTTAATAGGAATTTAGTTTGAAATTTTGAGAAGAATTGTTGAACGTATTTAAATTAAAATATATTTGAAAAGATAATAAACAACATACACTCACGTATTCTCTATTCTATCTCGCTAACTCTCCTTCTATCTTACTCTCTCCCTTGGCAACTTTCACTTCTAGGCTTCTTTCTCACTTGCTTCATCTGCAGCAACAGGAGAAAATGTGAAAATAAAGTGCTACTCATAAGCACTCATGAAATTTTGAATATAAGTGAGTCAACAATATTGAAACTTAACTACTCTGAATCATGCATACTCACTACAACATTGATTTATAAGTACAGGTTGCAATGACTATGAGTACAACGTTGACATCAAACTCATACCATTCAAAATATGTTTGATTCATAAGCCTACTCATTTAGATTCATAACTTTAGAAAAAACTTGTACGAGTGACTCTTCGAATGATTCATCAAAATTTACAGTCATAGTCTTAGCTGTTGTTGCAATTACAAAAACAAAAAAAACTACATAAGCAGAAAAGACAGAGCAGCAAACAGGGCAAACACACAAACTTCTAGTGAGGATTTTAGTGTTCGTACGCGATTCATACTTATCTTGTGCTTCGTGCCATATATGTTGAGTTATGGAGAGTCGAAATAAATAACATCGTGTTGTTAAGTATGAATATGATGAGTATTTCAAACTTTGAATATGAGTAGAGGTTCCATGACATTAAAATAAGTATGAATAAGTATAAGTTTCAGAAATTATGTGTATGATTCGATTCTACTCATCTTGTTGAATACTCATTGCTGATCTCTGATACACACCTCTATGTATGTCGAATATTTCTCGGAGAAATTTCTAAGGTAACTCTTATATGGGTGCCGGGACACAAAGGTAGATACGAAGCCAACAATCGTCGGCATGTATTATTTTGGATTCGTGATGGTTTTCTGTAGGAAATGGTTGACCAGCGGGTAGGAATTAGAAAACAGAAATAATTAACCACAACGAAATCACAAAAATTGGAAGTCGCCGTAGTCTAGTAGGTAGTGTGTTGGCTTACTATTCGTAAAGCCCGGGTTCGTATCCCAGGTCAGACATCAAAAATGAAATATGAAAAAAAAAAATATTTCTTCGGCGACTTCCTCTCAGCAGATTTCTGGCAAAAACTCTGAGAGTAAAATAAACTGCCATGAAAAAGTTTCTCAAAATTCTGTCGTTCGGAGTCGACGTTAAACTGCTTCTTTAATACCTAATGAAAATAGTTTTTCCAACAAAAAAACAAACGATTTTTCCTTAAGAATTCAGTAGAATATACGCTGTTTTCGTATTATCGTTCTCCAGTATTTAAAATAAGCTCCGTTAACACTTATCTTATCAACAAAGAACACAATTAAATACAAAACCGCTGTCTGTCTCACTGGTGCCGGCAATTTAAAAACCTTTCACATGCTTTTTTCTCTCTCTCTCACTCTCTCGCTCTCTCTCTTTTAAATGTTTTGATTTCTTTTTTTATTTTCATTTTCCTTTTAAATTGCACTCAGGATGATTTACAACCGACTGAGATATTTAATGTTTCCTTCATCTCTCAAGACAAACATCCTCTCTCTAAGTTGCTTGTCTATACAATGTGCAGTATTTTCTTAAAGTGCGTATATTCGTATATGTGCATGTGTCTATGCATGTATATATGTTTGTAACAATGTGCACATTTAAGTACTCGACTGACATTTCCAACATGCAAAAAAAAAGAAAAAAATCAGACGCTGAAGGACGTGCGTTATATAAACACACACACACACAAACACACACTGATGACACATTTTCAATGCATCAACGTAGAAAATGATGAGACAAGTGGCTGTGCATAGCAGTGGCCATAAAAGCTGTCAGCAATTGTTTTTTTATTTTTATGCTTGGAGGGTGTTTCTATTTTCTTACTACTGCTGTGCTCTATAAAATTATGCTCTTAAAGAGCCTTAAGGTTATCAAATGTAATATTGTAAGTAACCTGCCTAACTGCCAGCCGTGGGCCAGATGTCAAGTGTAAGCACAATATGACAGAATAGTTTAAATTGTAACAAATTTTATTAAAGTTGTGTTTGTGTATTTGAAAAAAATATTTAAATTTCTGATTTCTTTTAATCAGAAACAAAGGAAAATACCATAAGTATCACATAATAAAGGGTGGGTGATATAAAGGTTTAAATTTAAAAATGCAATAAAGGAAATTTGTCAAATTTATTTGTTTTGTTGTGAAGTACAATTGTTCCGGTTAGAAATGGAATATTATTTCATTCATATGGTCTGCCAAGGCTGGCCTCACAGTACTTCATGCGATGGCACCAATTTTCTTGGACTTTTTTCAGTGTATGGGCTCGTATCGCGGCAATGTTATCATGAATGTTGGCCTTCAAATGCTCAATTGTCTCTGGTTTATGGGCATAACACTTTTCTTTAACTGAGTCCCACAGAAAATAGTCCAACGGTGTCAAACGAAAACTTCTTGGCGGCCAACTGACATCATCATTTCGGTTAATTAAACGGCCATCACACGTTTGACGCAATAAATCGATAGTGGCATGAGACGTGTGGCAAGTTGCACCATCCCGTTGAAACCAAACATCGTTCACAACCTACAGTTTAAAATCGATTCCGAACGACAGATTTTGAGCAAATTTTTCATGGCAATTTTGTATTTCCTCTTAGAGTTTATGCCAGAAATCTGCTGAGAGCAAATATTTTTTCATATTTCGTTTTGTTATAGTTTGTCTGAGCTGGGGTTTGAACTGAGGCCGCATGTCTAATAGGTCAACACACTGACCACTAGACTACGGCGATGTCTTTGAAAGGGTATAGTCCGACAGATATTATGAAATAGTTTTTTATTGAAAGTCGCCGTGTGTTGGCTTTTAGACGTGAGGCCGTGAAGAGGCCTCACCGTCCTCATTTTCAAAGCAATATGGATCAATGCCCCAGCTCCACAAGTTGCACCAAGCAATCACTCGTAATGGTTGTAAGACTACGTGTGGGTGTTCTGAGCTTATTCTAATGTTGGTGGGCACGTTAATAAGTAAAATTGCCGTACTTGGGGCTCAGAAAACCCTCACGTGGTCTTACAGGTTCCAATGCACCCATAACGAGTGACTGTTTGGTGCGGTTTGTGGACCGATGGCATCATTGGCCCATATTTTTTTGAAAATGAAGACGACGCAACCATTATGATCAATGGAGACATCTATAGCACGATGATAACCATTGTTTTGTACCCGCTCTTCATGGTATTGTTGTGAACAATGTTTGATTTCAACAGAATGATGTAACTTGCCACACATCTTATGCCACAAACGATTTATTGCATCAAATGTTTGATGGCCGTTTAATTATTCCAAATAAAGATGTCAATTGGCCGCCAAGAAGCTGCAATTTGACACCGTTGTAGTATTTTCTATGGGGCTCGGTTAAAGAAAAGTGTTCTGCCGATTAGCCAGACACAACAAAGCATTTGAAGGCCAACATTCGTGATGCCATTGCAGAGATACGATACCATACACTCGAAAGAGTGTACAAAACTTGGTACAATCGAATGAGCTACTGTGAGGCCGCAATTTTCTTTAAAACTTGTATGCAAATCCTTGTTTCAAATAAAAATGCTTTCTATAGAAGCAATCACATACATACATACATACATACATAATTGGTCATTACAACCCTTCAGTCAGGATTACGACCTAGTTTCTCACACCACTTAAGTGGTGTGTTTTAAATTTATACATGAGTGGTGCGACCTACAGTTTAAAGTCGACTCTGAACGACAGATTTTTTGAGAAACTTTTCATTACAATTTTATTTACTGTTAGAGTTTTTGCCAGAAATCTGCTGAGTGGAAATTGCCGAAGATATACTTTTTTTTCTATTTTGTTTTGATGTCTGGCCTGGGGCTCGAACCCTGGCTTTACGTCTAGTAAGCCAACACACTACCTACTATACTACGGCGACTTCGCAATGCAATCACATTGAAGTTTATTCATTTTGTGATATACAAACTTAATATGGAATATTTAAGGTGACCGTATTAAATTCATGAATTTCAAATGAGAGTGAGAACTTTACAAAGCCCGTAAATCGCATTTTAGTCTACACCCATTACAATTGTCACCCACTTTAATATTATGGAATATTTCATAGTCTTTACTGGCCATAAAGAAACCCAAACAACTTGAAATGAAATTTTAAAACCAAAATAAACACGACCTGTTTACGTCTGGCCATATAAGTTCCATGAATTTACTTACTAGACTTACAGAGAAATGGTGTCAACGACTCAATAATATTAAAAATGTAATGGCAATATAACGGTTACTTTATGATCAACACTCATACATGCACACATACCTATGTAGGACCATGCTAAAGAAACAAACAAATGCCAACATGTTGGAAACGATACAAAACCAAACGTAACGAGACTGAAATTCCGTCGTCTTAAGTTCAACTATTAAAGCAGCAGTGAAGGTGTAAATACAAGTTGACTGCAATAGTAAAAGCAACAACAACAACTACACCAATATCAGCAGCAGCAAAAACAAATATTAAGAAACGAAATAAAAATTTCATGAATTTCATGAATTTTATTATTATTTTTCTCCTTCTTCTTCTCCTTCTACTACTACTACTGCTTCTCCGTTGCTTTTGTTGCTTTCTCTCTCTCTCCTGTTTGGAGCGTATAAAACTGTATACATTTGTGTTTGCTTTACATTATAGTACGTAACGAATAAATTGAATCACAATCACACAAACAAGTTCTTCTCTGCTGCCCCTTGTTAGGAATTTAATTTCTTCTGTTTTTCCACTGTTTTGTTTACTGTTTTTCCTTTTATTATTTTTTTCTTTTCTTTTCTTTAATTTCAATATAAAAAGTAAACTTTTTCAATCTCGATAAGCAAATCCATCTCGATATTTTTGGCATTTCATGGGGCGGGGGGATGACAGTGATGCAACAAAATTTTATTGAAAAATTACGCACAGAAATTAAAGATTAAAAGAAAATGCAAATCAAAGCAGATAAAGAAAGAAGCTTATGGCATTTTAATACCGTAATGCTGTAGCAAAACTTATCATCAACGTTAATTATAATTGAAGGAAATGCTTCGTATAATATTTTCAAAAACGGTCACTGGCAAAAGTCCCATTAAAATTCTGTTTAAAAATTTTAAATTTTCTTTTGTTGTTATTTTTTCTTTCTTTGTATTCTGTACCCCCCAAAAAAAAGAAGCAAACAAACTGAAATTATTTTCATTAAAACCAACGTATTTAGAAAAACACATGTTGTTAAGACAATACAAGGCTAACTCGTAAGCGTATACGTAACATTAATTTAACACAAGACAAACAGTACTCATACGTACCTGGCTGAATAAGCCCTTGAACATGGGATTTTACTAGTTCGTGTCAGTCTGCAATGATAACCTGTTTGCATTGAAATAATTTTTATTAACAGAGTTTCAATACAAGTTTCTTAAATTTACAAAGAATATTAATTTTAATGGAAAAAAAATTAAAAGCTTTAGAGCATATTTAAATAAAGCAAATATTTGCTGTAGAGAGTGTAACACTATGTTTTCGATTCCAAACTTACTTACTTACTCACGTATATGGCCATTAAAAACTCGATCAAGTGATTTCCGGCTGCCTTAACACATCCTTCCAGGCGGCCTCTGCTTCTTAAGCGCCTACGCCAGTTGGTCACAACAATCGATGACAGGGCTTCCTCGATTTGGTTCTTCGAACGTAAACAAAGTCGTCCTCTTCGTTGACTTCCACAAATCCCTGCATGAAATATCTTCGTAATAAGATAAAATTAATCGTAATGGATAAAATTAACACACACACAACATAAGTGTTGTGAGAATCTAGGCCGTAATCCTGACTAAAGGGTTGTAATGTGCAATTATGTGTGTATGTTCACTGAGCTTGTCATTGCGTTATTCTATCCTGTGCATATAACCATAATAATGATTCATAACAGACCGGAGGAAAAGATAACAAAGGCTGAGTATTACTTTAAAAATGAAACAAATTAATATTGAAAGGAAATCAATTGATTTATACGAAGCTTCTTTACCGGCTCTGTACAAAAGCCGCAGCTTACATTAGACTTATAAACAAGCAAACTTTACTTATTATCATATTGCAATCATGATAATTATTCTGACATTGTTTTAAAGGTCTTCATCAAAACGGTTAGTGGTCTTGTACAGAGATCAGCAATGAATCGTTTTTTCGATACTTATAAGGTTAGGTTAGGTCGAAGTGGTAGCTCTGATGTCAAAGAGCCCACTTGAGCACGCATAGCGGCACGTTGTGATGCCACGAGTGAACGCAGTCTCTGTACTGACCAAGTTTCACCAAAATCAGGGAAGAGAAGGAAATTGTTCAGCGCAGGGGCTGCACATAAAAGCACGACTACCCCACACTGGAAAACCAGGCAGTTTGATAACCGACGCTATATCCTTGACATCAATAGATGATAGCTCCGTCAAGTTAAAAAGAAATGGAGAGCCAAGCAATCTATATCAGCACCTCGCAAGAGATGGGCACTGACAAAGAAAGTGGATAACAGTCTCCTCTTCCTCAGCAGAACTGCAGCCACAGCAGAAGTCGTAAAATGGTAGCCCATCCTTTCCGCGTGTCTACCCATAACACAGTGACCTGTAAGCATGGCCGCTGTGATTGAGATGATGCCACGTCCAAGTCCAAGTCCAAGTAACTGGTTGGTACGCTTTCTATCCATCAGGGGCTAGGTGAGTCTAGCGGTCGAGTAGTACTGCTCATTGGCCCAGGTTAGGTTTGATGTCTATAAAGAATTTCCGCGCAATGGCCAGTTTGACCGAGGCGAGTAGCATACTCGAGTCTACTGAAGAGGATTCCGAAAGGGGTACCCCAGCTCTGGCGAGCTCATCGGCCCTGCAGTTCCCCGGAATATTACTATGTCCGGGGACCCAGACCAGTGAAACACTAAAGCAACCAGAAAGAAGGTCGAGGCAGTGACGACATTCCCTGACGATCCTGGAGTTATTCACAACACCTGACAGAGATCTTGTGATACTCATAAGCTCTCATGAAACAATATTGAAATTTAACTACTGCTCTGATTCATTCATGCACACTACAACGTTGAGGTTGCAATGAGTATGCGTACAACGTTCACCTCAAACTCATACCATTCGAAATATGTTTGATTCATAAGCCTACTTATTTAGATTCATAAATTTAGAAAAATACTTATAAATGATTCGAGTGCTTCCACGAATCATACAATAAAATTTACAGTCTTGTTGCATTTACCAAAAGAGAAAAAGACACATAAGCAAAAAAAGACAGAGCAGCAAGCAGAGCAAACGCACAACCTTCTAGCAAGTATTTTAGTGTTCGTACACGAATTATACTTATTTAGGGCTTCGTGTATATGTTGAGTTATGAAGAGTCGAAATCATATGTGTTGTCAAGTATGAATGTGATGAGTACTTCAAACTTTGAATATCAGTAGAGGTTCCATGATATTAAAAGAAGTATGAATGCGATAAGTATATGAAATTCTGAGTATGATACGATTCTACTCATCTTTTTGTATACTCATTGCTGATCTCTGGTCTTGTAGAATACATTTCTTTTTTATTTCGGCTTTAACCCTTTCATGCCCGAATTTTTTGGGCCAGAGCTAAAAGTTTTATAAGGACATGTGTTTGTTAGTCATGGCCTAAATATGAAGTGATATTAAATTCAGAGTCAGACGTATTCTGGTTTTACACGTTTTTAACCAAGCTTGTCTGCAAAAAAAAAATCTTTTAAAAAAATTACAAATTACGGAATTTATGAACAAAAATGTACAATGTTGCCTATAGGCAACATCGGGCATGAAAGGGTTAATGAAATTGAAAGTGGCATTATGATCCAGATTACACAAATGAAAAATTCAAATGAATAAACTTGAAATTCTCATTCTTGACATTACATTTCTTTACGAAAATTGTTCATTTTTTCTCTATTTTTAATATAAGATCCCCTAATCTTTTGTTTCATATGCCTGTTAAACTTTTTCGTAATATTTTGTGTATAATAATCGCGAGATCCATTTTAATGTACATAAGTTGTCTTGTATTTACATAAAAATAGAACAGATTTTTTTCTTTCTTTCATCATCTTTCATTGTTGACTTTGGCTCTCGCTATTGCTATTGCTTTTGATATTTATTTGTTCCAGCTCTGTATTCTGGCTTAAACATCAGTTAAAACAGTGTTTGCTTAAGAAATTTTAATAATTTATATGTGATATGAACACACATCACATCAATAAAAGAAATCCAAAGTGTACAAATGCCAAACACAAATACTAAGCAAGGCCGCCAAAAAAAAATAATGGCCACAGTAAGAATAATAAAAAAAAACCAAATAAAATACGCAAAAAATCTGAGAAAATAAGAAAGAAATAACGAAGGGGGAAAAAGAAGAATATGAAGTGAAGAAAAAATATTTTAGCAGACGCTATGGCAGCCATAAGTAAACAACACTTAAGCCAATAATTTATTAAGTTTATATGGGCTTGTGCTGCCTGTTGTCTGCAGTCTGTTTTAGCAACAAGAAGACATACATACTGTGGGATTTACACCACACAGATATCCTTCTTTGTTTTTAAAGCATTTATTTTGTGTGTGTTTCATTATGATTTCCAGTTTTATTGCTCGTCCTTGTTTTTATTTTCATTTTATCAGTTCCATTCATTCGCTGTTCATGTGGCGTTTTTATCTCTGGGGCCGCAACTACAAGGGACGGTAGGCAACCGGTCAGTGTGTGAGTGTGTGTGTATGTATAAGGCATGAATGATTTTTTTTAATATTGTCTGCATAAAGTAATGTTGTTGGTAGCCGCGTTATTTTTTTTACATTTGCTACACTGTGTTTAATTAAAGGCTCTTATGGTAATGGACCATTCATTGGCCATACCAGTTCTGGTTTAGCTTCAAGTAGACTAGAATATGGAATATTTAGAAAAGCAGCACATAAAATGATTTGTTTAATCATTTTCAATCCAAACTAATCTAGGAATTATTAAGCAATGATTACAGTTTTTTATAGCCGCCATATTATAATAGGTAGTGTGTTGGCTTCTACCAGAGATCAGCAACGAATCGTTTTTTACTCATAAGCACTCATGAAATTTTGAATTTAAATGAATCAACAATATTGAAATTTAACTACCTCTGATTCATTCGTATCCCCACTACAATGTTGATTTATAAGTACAGGTTGCAATGAGTATGCGTACAACGTTCACATCAAACTCATACCATTCGAAATATGTTTGATTAATAAGCCTACTAATTTAGATTCATAACTTTAGAAAAATACTTATAAATGATTCGAGTGACTTCTCGAATCATTCATCAAAATTTACAGTTGTATTTACAAAAAAAAGACACATAAGCAAATAAGACAAACGCAGTAAGCAGAGCAACCACAAAACTTTCTAGTGATTATTTTAGTGTTCGTATGCGACTCATACTCATTTTGTGCTTCGTGTATATGTTGAGTTATGGAGAGTCGAAATCAACAACATCATACGTGTTGTTAAGTATGAATATGATGAGTTCCATATGATATTAAAATAAATATGAATGCGTATAAGTATCATGATTCGATTCTATTTATCTTTTTGAATAATCATTGCCGATCTCTGGTTAGAAACTTACATCAATTGAAATACTTTAACGTTGAATAGCTAAGCTAAGTAACTGACTTCACGACTAGACTTTAGTTACGTGTTGTTAAATATGAATATGAGGATTTCTTCAAACTTTGAATATGAGTATAAGTTCCACGATATTAAATTAAGTATGAATGCTTAAAATTATCAGAAATTATGAGTATGATTTGATTCTACACATCTTTTTGAATACTCATTACTGATCTCTGGGTCATAGCCCAGGTCAGACATCTTCATCAAAATGAAACATAAAAGAAAAATATTTCTTCGGCGTCTGCGTCTCAGCAGATTTCTAGCAAAAACTCTGAGAGTAACTAAACCTGCCATGAAAAGTTTCTTATAAAAAAACTGTCATTTGGAGTCGACTTTAAACTGTAGGTCTTGCCACTTATGTATAAAAATTAACACTTACAGCACAAGTGGTGTGAGAAGCTAGGTTGTAATCCTGACGAAAGGATTGTAATGAGCAATTATGCATGTGAATTCACTCTTTCAATGCTCTGTTAAATGTAAGCGTATGCAAGAGTATAATAATAACGGCAATAAACGACAAAATAATACAATGCTTAGTATTATTGTTGTTGTTATAGTTTCCATTTACATTGTATCAGTAGTAGAAAGCATAAACAAACAAGCAAACAAAGATTCTTTTAAGCATTAAACATAGGCAAATCATACTTATTGCTTTGTATTGCGTTTCAATTCAACATGTATGCATGTGTATGCACGTGAGAGCCTATAGAACAAAAAGAACAAGAGAAACAAAGCAAAGTTTTAATATGAAACCAAAAGAAACGGAAAAAAAACGAACATAAAAGAAACAATAACAGAAACAACAACTAATAAACATGAAACAGACAAAAATAATCCAACTTTATTGTCCTCCAACATTGAAACTCTGAATGCAAAGAAGCCCAAGAAAAAAATTTTTTTTTCAGGTTATATGTTACAAGGACTTCCTTTATTTTTACTGGACTTTATATTTTTAAATGTTTTTTTTTAATTAAATTTTAAATTTTTAATTCGGTTTTTGTTATTTTTTTCTCTCAATAACCTTTCGAGTCTAGTATTAAGCTCTACAGTTTTAATTATAAATTAAATAGTGAGCAACAATAAAAAAACACACAAAGTGGTTTTAATACATATTCTGTGATTTAAAATGTTATGTTATTTACATTAAAATATTCTCTTTTGCTTATTAATTAATTCCATTAAATGCTTTCAATTCAATTCAATATGTTTGACATTTGAAGCAATACAATGCAATTATTTTATGCAATTGCAGAGTAGTATTCACTTCACAATAAAGAAAGAGAAAATGTTATCGTATTTAACATAAATTTGCATAATAAATGAGTTTTTTTTTTGAGAGCACTTTTGTAAGCGTTTAATTTAGTTTTAATATGAACAAAAATTGAAATACAATGCTATTGCGAACCCATTGAAGGCCTGAGCCATTAAATGTGCAGTTTTAAATGACCACCAGCAGCAAAAAAAACAAATATTTGGCATACTTCCTTAAAACAATAACAAAGTATTTTTTAATCGAAATCACCAGCATTTTTTAACCCACCATAGAGAACCCCTTTTCACATGCATTTCGATTTTAGAACTTTTGAGTATTTATTGTAAAAACTTGGCTCAAAAAATTTACTAAAATTATTCATTATAATGTCTTAGTCGACTTTAAACTGTAGCTTCCGCCACTCATGTATAAAATAAACACACACAACATATGTAAATGGTGTGAGAAACTAGATGGTAATCCTGACTAAAGGGTTGTAATGACCATTTATGTATGTATGTATGTATTTATGAATTCCCTGCAGCCTCTTCACTTTCACATTCTTCAAAGCCCAATGTACCGCTTATAAAGGTTTTTGAATTTTTGTGAATTTATTGTGAAATCTTGGCTCAGAAAATTTACTCAAATTATACGTTATAATTATCTGCAGCCGCTTCTCTTATTCTCTTCTTTTTTGAGTCACTTTGTATTCCAAAGCAAATGAACTGCTTATGAAGGAATGAAGGAACAAAGCCAATTTTGAATATCTTGTTCTAAAATGAAATATACTTCAATGTAAACAACCTGTATGTATCGAAATAAATGGCCTCACAGTATCTCATAAGATAGGAAAAATTTTCGTGCACTTTTTCGAGTGTATGGAATCGTAGCTCGGCAATGGCATCACGAATGTTGGCCTTCAAATGCTTAATTGTATCTGAATTGTTGGCATAATACTTTTCTTTAACGTCGCCACACAGAAAATAGGCCAACGTTGTCAAATCGCAACTTCTTGGCAGCCAATTGATATCACCATTTCGGCTAATTAAACGGCCATTAAACGTATGACGGTCCCAGGTCAGACATCAAAAACGAAATATGAAAAAATATTTCTTTGGCGACTTCTCCTCAGTAGATTTCTGGCAAAAACTCTGAGAGTAAATACAAATTGCCATGAAAAGTTTCACAAAAATCTGTCATTCGGAGTAGATTTTAAACTGTAGATCCCGCCACTCACGTATAAAAGTAACGCATACAACATGAGTGGTGTGAGAAACTAGGCCGTAATCCTGACTTAAGGCCAATTATGTATGTAAACGTATGACGCAATAAATCAATTGTGGTATGAAATGTGTGGCAAGTTGCACCATTCTATAAAAACCAAATATCTTTCAAATGCCATGAAGACCGGGTACAAGAAATCGGTTATCATGTTGCGATAGATGGCTCCATTGACCGCAATAATTGCGCCGTCCTCATTTTAAAAAAGGAATATGGGTTAATTATACCTCCGCTCCATAAGCTGTACCAACTAGTCACTCGTAATGGGTGCATTGGCCTCTGTAAGAACACGTGCTCTTTTTCTGAACCCAGATATGGCAATTTTGCTTATTAATGTAGCCACCAAGAGGAAAATGAGCTTCACTCGAAAAGATGACTTTTTTTTGCAAAATCGACATCATCGTACAGTTTCTCGTTGTCCCGCCTAGCGTAGCGAAAACAGAGCGATTGGTCACGCGGCTTCAATTCTTGAATCAATTGAACTTTATAAGGCGTCATACCGAGATTTTTTCACAATATGCGACGTAAACTGGTGCGTGAAATGTTCAATTCTTGAGAACGATGACAAGTTGATGTTGATGAATTCTTAAGCACACTCTCAGCTACAACTGCGATATTTGCGGATGTACGGACTGTAAGAGCACGTTCACGTCTTGGCGCATCAACAATGAAACCAGTTTCATGAACTTTAGCAATAAACTTGCGTATACCGGGCACTGTTGGTCCTTCTCGGCGACCAAATTTTGTATGACATTTTCGTGCAATTTCCAAGCAATTGCCCTTCTTTTGAAAATAAATTTCCAATAATTCTTACCGTTGCTCAAGCATAAATCGATTCCTTACGTTTAGTGGAGATAAAATACTGAATTTTGTGATAGAATAGAAGAATGAAATAAAATATTGCCAGATTCGAAATAACCGATATGATTAAAAATTAAACCGATATATATATAAACAGAATAAACCCTGGCTGCCTTCCAAAATCGTATCAATACAAAGTTTGTATGCAGTTCTACTACTGTGTATAGACTATGTAGATATGCAAAGTAACCAAACAATGCATCAACTATAAATCCGATGCCTGATTGCTTTTTGACTGCGTTAAAAATACACATTGACGACATTTTGAAATAGAATACATTGTATATATTTTGTACAGCGGCATTATGAAACACGATACTTTGTTCAAACACAAAGCGACTAACATTTTGGAAGGCAGCCTCTTTTTGAAAACATAAAAATCAACAAAACATGTTCAGAATAAGCCTTTAAATTTGATTAAAATGCAGTTTATTATTAAAATTAAAGTAATGAAGCAAAACTAAACACAAATAAGGCCGATGTTGCTAAAAATTTCGAAAAAAAATATTCTTATTTACACTAGTTCGTGCAATAATGAGGTGAGTATAAATAAATAAAATGCCATGAATGCCATCACCTGTTGTGAATCACAAATTTTGATTCACAAATCCTTTACGAATCCTTAGTGAATATCCATATTACCATGATAATATTGGTGTGGTATTATTGCAACAATTTTCTCATTAACTTCAATACGTTTCTCTCTGTTTTATTATTCACTTGTTTTTTTTGTTTTTCGCTTTTTTTCACTGGCATAAAAGCCTTGCTTTTTGTTTATTCCGGTAACGTTTCATGTTTGACATTTCCGTTAATTTCTTTAATTTCGCTTGGTCTGCGGTTGTATTCGGCCAATTAAGTATTTAAAAAAAACAGCAACAACAACAACAACTACAACAATTAAACAAAAAAAAAAATCAACCATTCATTCCGTTCTTATGGCCAATTATTGTTTTATAAAATTTTTAAAGCGTTTAAGCTTTTCAAATAATGATTAATGCTGCCTGCTGCCTCTCTATTTCACATTGGCACGCGGTTTTGCTTTTTTTCCTTGTCTTGTTTCTCACAAATACGAGTACAAATACAAATAAAATGTTCGAGAATATTTTATTTTAAAATTCTTAGGCTAAAAAGATTTTCAGAGGTTTTGTTTTGTTTCCTTTTTTTCAAATATTTTCATGCCGCTTATACAAGCACACGCATTGGAATGCTCTGTTTGGGGTTTCATTCATTCACTTGGCCACACAATTCTATCGGGATTTTTTTGCTTTGCAAAAGGATATAGAACAGTCATAAGGCATATCCTTTTTGTAGCTGTTGGTGTTGTTGTTTTTATATACACTTTGACCGCCATAAATTATTTGAATGTTTTTAAGCAGCGGTGGGTGTGTTAATTGCTAATTAAAATACTTTGTACGTGACTCTGGCTAAAAATGAAATCAAAAAACAAACAAACAGAAACACAGACAGACAGATAAAACCAAAGAACGACGAGTCTTTATTTAAATATTAACCGAAATAGCTTCTATAACAAGAGATATACAAGCATATTATTAAGCAGAATATAAATAAATAGGCCCCTTTAGCCGTTAAGCAGCTTAATGGTGGCTTAAGTTTTTCCCAAAATTTTAACCCGTTAAGTGCAATGTTTTGTGAGAAGCAATTTTTAAAGCAACTTTAATTGCCTTTCAAAATAAAGGGTCCGCCAAATATTTTTTTTTTTGAAAATGCTTTAAAAAAAAACTACTGAATATTTTCTCAAATTTCTTTTTTTATTTGAAAGTAAAATCCTTCCGGTTAATAATGGAAAATAATTTCATTCAAATGACTGCCTCGACTGGCCATGCAGTAGCCTACACTACATCGGACCAATTTTTAAGCACATTATCGATTGTGTGCAGCTCTATTTCACCAATGGCTTCACGAATATTGTTCTTTAAAGCGTCAATTGTCTCTGGCTTGTCGGCGTAACACTTATCTTTGACGGTACCCCACAAATAATAGTCCAACGGTGTCAAATCGCAGCTCCGAGGTACCAAACAACATCAGCTCTGCGGCTGATAATGCGATCTTCAAAAACAGGGCGGAAAACATCGAGTGTAGCTTCGGCTGTGTGGCACGTAGAGCCGTCCTCCTCTTAAATTTTTGTGAACAAAAATTCGTTCAACATGGCCCGATAACGATCGCCGTTGACTGTAACGGCCACTCCTTGCTCATTTTCGAAGAAAAATGGCCCAATTATGCCTCTGGACTAAAATCCGCACCAAACAGTGACTCGTTTTGGGTGCGTCGGCTTTTTAATGTATGCGTGCGGGTTTTCTGTGCCCCAGCTTGCTTGTTTATATACCCGCCAAGATCAAAATGAGCTTCATCTAAAAAGATGATTTTTTTTGCCAAAATCGGCATCTTCTGGTGTAGGCTACTGCATGGCCAGCCGAGGCAGCCATTTGAATGAAATTATTTTCCATTATTAACCGGAAGGATTGTACTTTCAAATAAAAAAGCTATTTGGCGGACCCTTGACACGTTGAAATAGATTTCTTCTTCTAGATTTCTTCTTCTTGTTACGTTTTTATCTTTTTAAAAACGTTTAAAATATGAGCTCGTATATTACAAATAAAATAAAAATAAATTGGTGCTTAGTTTTAATTAAAATTCTTCATTATTCGCATAATTCTGTGTTCCACTGTTCACAACTTGATGGAAACAACAACAATTGCTTTGTTTGTTATTTATCTGTTTACACCCTGTGCATAAACAATAACAATTACTAGACAATTATTCGACAGATGTTTATAACGGAGATCTTCCAACCACGATTACTCTCTTCAAACACACCACGTCTTCACACAAGACTGACTGAACTTTTACTAACTCACACGCCTGCTTTGCCTTGCCTTTTATATGGCAAAGTAAACAGTCTGCTGAATGTTCTTGAAGGCGAACGTTCATGACTTTGCCGTCTCGAAATCTCTATAAATAATTGATCGGCCTTTAATGGGTTAATATAAATACAAACATAATATCAGTCCTTACAAGCCGGTCCCATCATATTTTAGTAGCCATTTGTGATTTCAACATTCTTTTAATCATGAATTATGGATTGTTTTCTGTTGGTATTGGTATATTACAATGGAATTAAATCAAATGCATTACGATTGTTTTTGCAAATTCAATTTTATTTCAATTTAACAACGTTACTGTTTTATTAAATGTAAATATTTATATGAAATGGTCTTACAAGTTAAAGTTTCTTTTTCAGATTCATAACAAACAGGTGTTATTGTGTGAATTGTTATTAAAAGAGACAGATTGGGGGATATGGACCAACGATCAAATCACCCTCAGAACGTGAACTTAATCTATGTCCCGAAACCCAACATAGACGGATTCGATCTGTTCTAAAGGTCCTTATACGCACTCGCGTATAAGCCGTGATTTACACCAGATTCGACGTAACGGCTTTTAAGACAGCCTGACTGGCAATAAAGATCATATAAGATTCCGAAGCTGATAGCAGTCATCCTTTAACCTCAAGTGAAGACTGAGATCCCCCAGCACCTGTGGCTCCAACTAACTTCGACCCATCTGTGCCCTTGGAGTACCCCAACATTCCATAGTGCCCTATCCGGTATGAGTATCCTTAAACCAGGCAGGAACATAGCCTCAGGCACATTATAGTCGGTGGCTTTTTCCATTCAGGAAAGAAACGTTCAGAATTCCAGAGTGTGTTTCCAGCAGCCCAATTCCCTCAGACGTATGGCACTGCGCGCTGCATACTTTTTGACTTGTTTACATACAAATAAAGCGTAGTCAGGCTGAGCATACTTTCAAGAGCAGCCTGAGGAAATGTGCAACAATCTGCAACAAAATTCCGCCAATCTGATTTTTCCTGGGCCAGCACTTCTGCCTCATCAATCAATTTATAGGTGTTAGGTGGTCTTTTCACCCATCAGTTGCATCGTGAATTCGTGTCCATTTTCTTCTTGCAATTTCTACTCATTTAACAGTTTTATTACACAAGTTTCGCCTGATTGTGCACAGACACCGTTAATCAGTGACCGATTAATAATTGCTTGAAGAGTATAAATATCTGGGTTTTCTGAGCTCCAAATACGGCAATTTTGCTTATTAACGTACCCAACAAGATGAAAATGAACTTCATCCGAAAAGATTTTTTTTTTTTTGCAAAATCGACTTCATCATGCAATTTCTCGTTGTCCCAATAATTATCAACGTTGCTGAAGCGTAAATCGATTCATTAAGTTCAGTGGAGGAAAAATACTGAATTTTGTGACAGAATAGAATGTCTGCGAAGTATTGCCAGATTCGAAATTGTCCTAATTTAAACCGATAAATGGCTCCCCCCGTTACTTACTGTCTTTCTTGGTCATTACAAACAATTCTTCAATCAGGATTACCACTTAGCTACTTAGCACCATTCATGTTGAATGTTTTAATTTTATTTATAAGTGGCGGAACCGGCAGTTAAAATTCGCCTCCGAATTGCAGATTTTTCTTAGGAAACTTTTCACGGTAATTTGATTTATCTCTCAGAGTTTTTGAGCCAGAATACATCCGAGTTGTATGATCTGTGACTTGAACAGTGGCCAACACACTACCTACTGGATTACGGCAACTTTAAATATACACACAGTTACTAAAGTATACATACGGTTAACAAATTTCAGAATTTTTTTAACCAATCCGTTTTCGTTGAAAATCTTTATACTTTCTTCGATTTTAAGACGGTCTTTTGAATTGGTTAAAAAAAATTTGGAATTGAACTGAATTGTAGCCCTGCACAGGCCCACAAAAGTATACATCCGATTAACAAATTTCACAAATTTCTGAACCAATGCAAAAGACCGTCTTAAAATCGAAGAAAGATGTCAGACAATTATAAAGATTTTCAACGAAAACGGATTGGTTATAAAATTTCTGAAATTTGTTAACTGTATGTATACTTTTGTGGCTGAGTGAGAGTATTTATTCGGAATGAATCAAGTTCATCTTCAGCTTTCTCTGCTTATCAGTTCAATCATGAAACTACTGCTACAACTGCCACCTAATCAATGCTACTATAAATATCTTAGTGATCGATATTTACATACATACATAATTGGTCATTACAGTAATCCTTCGATTTACGTCGCCTCGATTAACGTTGTTTCGAATTACGTCGTGAAATTTTTTGTTCGCTCTAATTTCAATTTGCGTCGTAATTCGATTTACGTCGCTTTTTTTGGAACCTACTGCGACTTAAATCGAGGGATTACTGTAACTTTTTAAGTTCCTTGTTAAAAACATTCTACTTTGTAGTATGAGCAATATAAAATTCGATTTAAGTCGTTTCGATTTACGTCGCCTTTTTTTGGAACCAACTGCTACGTAAATCGAGGGATTACTGTATAACCCTTCAGTCAGGATTACGACCTAGCTTCTCACACTACTAATGTTGTGTGTGTTAATTTTATACATGAGTGGCGGAACCTGCAGTTTAAAATCAACTTCGAACGACAGATTTTTGAGAAGCTTTTTCATGGCAATTTATTTTTACTGCCAGAAATCTGCTGAGAAGAAGCCGCCGAGGAAATATTTTTTTTATAATTCGTTTTGATGTTTGACCTGGGGTTTGAAGCGTGGCCTCACGTCTAATAAGCTAACGCACTACCTACTAGACTATATGATCGACATCGATCACCATCAGTTTGGTTTACGGACCAATTTTGCATTTCTTAAGTGAAAGTGAATCCATTTTATTTTGCCTTTACACCAGCCAAAGAATAGAGACGCAATCCGTATAGAAAGACCCTGTCTATTATTATTATTATTTTATTATTATTGTTGCTGTTGTTGTTGTTATTATTATTATTATTGTTGACAGTGTTTATATATTAAAAAAATTATTTTATCTTGTATCTGTTATCGTGTTACTAAGCCAGTCGTGGGAAAATGTTTTCATTTCTCTTTCGAAATAAATACGGAATAATTATTAAAAAAAAAGACAAAATAAATAAAAAAAATACTTGTGTTAATTTGTGTGATTTATCTCTATATAACTTATAATTTAACACTATGGCTGTTGTTGTTGTTGTTGATGATGTTTTTTTTTTTATAATTGTTAATCTTTATGTTTTTCTATTTGAATTAAAATTGTTGTTGTTTTTTGTTATGATTTATATTGTTTTAGTCACAGCAACTATTTAAACAAAAATGTTTATTTCATTAATTTATTAACACGAACGATCTGATCATTTAACAAACAATTAAACAAACAAAAAAATTAAATAAAACTAGAAAAACAAAGACAATTATTATCTTGGCTGCAACGTCAAAGATAATTTAATTCAAATTAAATATAAAAAATTATTTACATTTCTTTACAATTTACACGGTGAAGTCTCAGTCTTGATATGTTTTATTTCGTTAAACGATTTTATCAAAAGAAAATAACAATAAAATACCCTGACACCCATGGCACTTTATATTTATAGAATCGGCTATTAAGAATCGGTTGTCCAAGCACACCCACAAAAAGTTTCAGAAATGTGCCGCATAAAACTGTAGGTGGCGCCATTTATGGATAAAAATTAACATACAAAACAGAGATCAGCAATGAATCGATTTTTCTCTGCTCATAAGCACTCATGAAATTTTGAATATAAATGAGTCAACAATATTGAAATTTAACTACTACTCTGATTCATTCGTATTTCCACTACAACGTTGATTTAGAAGTACAGGTTGCAATGAGTATGCATACAACGTTCACATCAAACTCATACCATTCGAAATATGTTTGATTCATAAGTCTACTCATTTAGATTCATAACTTTAGAAAAATACTTATAATACTTAGAAATGTTGCGAGTGAGTCGACGAATCATTCATCCAAATTTACAGTCTTAGTCTTAGTTGTTGTTGCATATACAAAAAGAAGAAAAAAGACACATAAGCAAAAAAGACAGAAGAGCAACCAGAGCAAACCCACCATCTTCTAGTGAGTATTTTAGTGTCCGTACGTGGCTCATACTCATTTTGTGCTTCGTGTATATGTTGAGTTATGCAGAGTCGAAATCAATAACATTATACGTGTTGTTAAGTATGAATATAATGAGTATTTCAAACTTTGAATATGAGTAGAGGTTCCAATATATTAAAATAAGTATGAATGCGTATAAGTATCATGATTCGATTCTACTTATCTTTTTGAATACCCATTGCTGATCTCTGGTCAAAAACTTACATCAATTGAAATATTTTAACGTTGGATAGCTAAGCTAAGTAACTGACTACACGACTAGACTTGAGTTACGTGTTGTTAAGTATGAATATGATGAGTATTTGAAATTTTGAATATGAGTAGAGGTTCCATATGATATTAAAATAAGTATGAATAAGTATAAGTATCGGAAATTATGAGTATGGTTCGATTCCATTTATCTTTTTGATTACTCATTGCTGATCTCAGATGCAAAGCGTAAGTGGTGTGAGAAGCTAGGTTTTAGTGTTGACTAAATTGTTGTAATGACCAATTAAATAAGCAAGTAAGTAAATAGCTTAGAGGTGGTAACAAAATATATGGACCACGACTTCGTTTTTAACACATTAATATATCATCTTCTCTATTAAGAAGTTCTATTGATCATAAAATATTGAGAACCTTAAGTCTTTACTCACCATCAGCATGCTGTGCAGCTTTAACATGCTCTTCCTGCTTAAACCAGTGACTTAAAATTTTTTTCTGCCATCGGTATCTTGTTTTTTGGAAAAATTTACTTAAAATCGAGTTCATCCTAACATAACATAATTAGTCATTACAACCCTTCAATCAGGATTACAACCTAGTTTCTCCCACCATTCATAGTGTGTGTGTTAATTTTTTATATGTATAAGTGGCGGGACTTACAGTTTAAAGTCAACTCCGAACGACAGATTTTTGAGAAACTTTTCATGGCAATTTTTATTTTCTCTCAGAGTTCTTGCCAGATATCTGTTGAAAGGTAGTCGCCGCAGAAATGTTTTTTATATTTCTTTTTGTTGGAGTTGTCTGACCTGGGTATAGAACAATGGCCACACGTCTCATAAGCCAAAACACTATCTCCTAGACTACGGCTACTTTGGGTTCGTCAACATTGAAAGTCAGTCTACAAACACATTCACTATTCATTTGCATTCTCATTTCTTGAGCTAGAATTAGTCAAACGTTTACGTAACGTAACGGAATATAGGTTCGTTTATAGCTATTAAAATAAGGTAAATGCTTATCGAAGTTATATCACGGTTGGGTAATCGTTCTCATTGCTTTTCACTTGCAAGAAATGAACATAGGTTCCGTGAAAGGTTCGGCTAATTCTAGATTTAATTTCTTAGAGAACAGAATTCGTAATGGTTTGAAAACATTTACAGAACTTAGGTTCATTTATATCTACGAAAATAATGCAAATGCTTATCGACATCATATAAAAACGTACGTGCGTTCTGCTACATTACGGAAAATGTTCGGTTAATTCTAGCTTTCATTTCTTAGAGAAGAGAATTCGCAATTGTTTGAAAACATTTACGTAATGTAACGGAACCTAAGTTCGTTTATAGCTACGAAAGTAAGGCAAATGCTTAACGGCACTATTTTACGGTTCGGTGATCGTTGCCAATGTCTTTAACATGCTAGGAACGAATGTATGTTCTGTTAAGTACTTCTAGCTTTAATTTCTTGTAGAAGAGAATACGGAATGGTTTGTAAACACTTCTAGTAATACAGTTACCGTGAATGTTAAGCTGAAATTTTCTTCGCAAGAAATTAGTTTTCACAAACGCATGTAAATTTCTTGCAGTGCATGGCCTATTGTCTCCAATAAAATGAAATGAAAATCATTTTATTTATCATTCAGTTTCATGAGAATACTTTACTATGAGCAAATATTGTAAATTTTTGTTAATGATGTTTGTTTTAATTTTTTTCCTTTTTTTTAGTTTAATTTGTTGCACAAAAAACCCCTTTTTTGTATACGTTTAAGGGTGTATTATTACAATTTAATAATTTGTAAGGCTTTTATGAAAATAACATTTTTAAGTTAAAAAAGAAAAAAAAATTATAAAATAACATGCACGCGCATTCATTATCATTATTGAGAAAATGTTAAATTTAGTAGAGGAATTCTTAGGCTTTGTTTTGGGGCTTAGAAATCTTTAATACACAACCGGTGATAAAATATAAACTTTAATGAAATTAATAAAAAAAAAATAATATTTTGCTACATTTATATATCATCACCTTTCACATTAGAAGGCAACCTACAAAACAAATCTGAATCCGATAAGCTTTCTAACATCTTGAACTAAAAATATTTTTACGCAAATGAAAAATTTTGTTACTGTTGGTTTGCTATTACATCGCTTAACATTGAAATTATAAAAAAAAGCTACAAAAACAAAACAATGCAAGTAAACAAACCTGTTTACAAATTATCGTACTGCTTAATATAACAACAACAACGCTAGGTTAGGTTCGCTTTCTGGGGGCTATTTCATAGTTGGTCTCCCCAGTTTGTAACCTCTACGGCCTCATCAATGGATGGGTCAGGGAGGAACAGCAGAGGCGTTGGGGGAACAAATTGGTTTGTTTTCTTTGTAGATGCCTATGGCCTGCTGTGGACAGTAGGAGAACAGGTGGCCTGCTGGGCTTGGATAAGGCCAGCTTAAGGTTGTTTGTCGGTTTTATCATGGGGCACTGCGAGATTAGGTCGCTGATGGGGATCTGGAACAAATCCCAGCCGGACTATTGCAGGGCATGTTGCGATGAGGAGGAGTTGGAGACTATCGAACACTTCCTCTGTAACTGCCCAGCCCTTGGTAGGTTGAGGTTGAGGACCGTTGGCAGGGCCTTCTTTGAGAGTTTGCATTCTCCACAGATTCATTACTGGCTTGGGCTGGTTGAGAGGGGCTAGGACTTCATCGCTGTAGCCGCGCTCTCCCATTTTGTTGTGTCTAGTCTGTGTAATTCCTCCGCTTCCCATTCTCCCCTTTCCTACATCCTCTCCTTTTTATCATATTCCCTTCTATTATCCTTCCCTCTTTAAGGCCGTTGCACAATGGGTCAATTCGACCTCCGGGTACTGTACTTGTCTTAATTGACAAGTACACGTCCACTAACCTAACCTAATATAACAACAAATATCAGCATAAAAAAATGGTAAACAAGTAAACAAAAATACAACAACACACACTACAACAATAAATGTAAACAAAATACAAAAACAACGCTACAACAACAACGATGTAAACAACTATATTTACATTTATAGCGATTTCGAGGAGGTGAAGCCACGAACATTGGTCTTCAAGAACATTCATGAGACTGTTTACTTTGCCATATAAAAGACAAGGCAAAGCAGGCGAGTGAGTGAGTGGAGTTCAGTCGGTCTTATGTAAAGACTCGGAGCGTTTGTAGAGAATAATTGTGGTTTGAAGATCTTCGTTACAAAGATCTGCCGAATAATTGTATAGCAAAAACACCAGGAACTAGATTTTTCATATTTTCGTAACAATATAAAGGAAGAACGCCCCAATAGCTTCCATTTGACTTCAGTTTAATCTTTTTTGACTTTTTTTATTGATTTTTGTGCAAATTCTCGTTATTTTTTCACTTTCAAATGCACACAGACAGAGCGTAAAATGTTTATAAACAATTTATACGTGTCATCGCTTTTATTGTTAAGTGTGGATGTATGTTTCATGAGTTCAAAAATCAATTTTTTTTTTGTTATTGTTTTTGTATTGTTTTTTTAATAAACGAATGAAATAAAAATAATAAAAATTACATTTTATTTTATTTTATTTCAGTCATATGGTTTCATTTATATTGTATGTCTGGTGGTGGTGCTGATGATGCTGATGGTGATGATAGTGCTGGTGGTGGTGCTGGTGCTGGTGTTTTGATACGATTTTTATCATTTAAAATAATACCGGCTCAATACAATGTGTGCCATTGTTAACAATTGACATTAATCTTTTTCATATACGTATGTATTAATTGTTTTATTGTTATTTAACGGTTTACAATTTATTTAAATTATACACATAAACATACATACATACAATGCATATGCATATGCATTGCATCCACTGAGAGAAAAAATTGATAATGAATTGTGAAACAAAGTGTTGAAAATTTCATATTCATTGTTTGCAGTTTGTTGCCTCTTGATAGTGAATTTTTTTAGGTGTCTCCCGGGGACAATTGTAAAAATACACAATTTTATGTTGTAAATTAAAAGTTCACAATGAAATGAAAAAAAAACTACAACTAAATGGAAAAAATAGTCGAACAAATCCTTTGAGTGCCATCATTACTGTTGTTATTATTACATGAGTGTAACAGAAGTTTTTTTTTTTATTTCATTTTTTATTTATTTGTGTAGTTTTTTTGAACTGTTTTTACACTTTTTCTACTCGAATTTTTTTTAGCAACCAACATTCACATGCAATATTCGTTTAGTTTTTACAAATAAAAAAAATTAAATTTAGCATAACAAAAATTAAAAACAAAAACAAAAAAAAAATAAACATAATCGAGCATGACAGAAAAATAAGATTTAAGGGGTTAGTATACTTCCTAAAAGTGTTTTTGGTTCAATTTCTATTTTTTTTTAAGATAAATTTATTCAAACACATGAATCTTTTTATACGCTACAGAGGACATTTGATTGTTTTTAATAAAAAAAATATTTTTTTTTCAATCATAATAAAATCCGTCTGTGGTACGACAGCCTAAGAGGTTCACCAGAAAATCTGGCAACCATTATTTGAGCAGTTAAGAGTATCAGAAAGTAAAAAATCGACATGTATTCTTATAAACTCTGTTACTGGCTAAGGCACGAACTAGGATATTTTGAAAAAATAAGAAAACAGCCTTAATTTTTTAATAAAGTTATGAATTATTGGCAGATTGATTTTAAGCTCGTCTTAGGAATATTGTAGCAAAATTTCAGTGAAATCGGCCAAATAGTTTTTTTTTGTTAAATCGTAATCGTCAGTTTGAAAAAAGTGATTTGTCAGATATAGGGTGCGAAATTTAAAAGTTTAAATTTTATGTTGGTATTTGAATTTCTTTTTCAATTGGTTTCAGTTTTCTTGTGATGGATATACCAACACTATTTCCAGACATTAGACATAGCTAAGCCTATGCTGACTTACTTACATATATAGGGTGGGAAATTTAAAAGTTTAAATTTAAAAATTCAATAAAACAAAAACGGTTTGAAATTTTGTCAAATAATATTTCATTCATACTTATGGCTGACGCGGCTGGCCTCACAGTACCTCACTCCATCGGACCAACATTCGCGCACTTTTTCTAGTGTATCTCGGCAATGGCATCACGAATGTTAGCCTTCAAATGCTCAATTGTCTCTGGTTTGTCGGCATAACATTTTTATTTAATGGCGCCCCACAGAAAATAGTCCAATGGTGTTAAATCGCAGCCTCTTGGCGGCCAACTAACATCACCATTTCGGCTAGTTAAACGGCCATCAAACGTTTTATGCAATAAATCGATTGTGGTATAAGATGTGTGGCAAGTGGCATCGTTCACATCAATACCATGAAGAACGGGTACAAAAAATTGGTTATCATGGTGCAATAAGTGTCTCCATTGACCATAATGGTTGCGCCGTCCTCATTTTCGAAGAAATATGGGCGAGTGTTGCCTCCTGCGCTACACAAGCCTCACCAAGAAGACACTCGTGATGGGTGCATTGGCTTCTGTAAGAATACGTGTGCGTTTCTTGAGCCCAAATGTGGAAAATTTGCTTATTAACGTACCAACCAAGATGAAACTGAGCTTCATCTCAAAAGATGTTTTTTTTTTTGGCAAAATCTACGTCATCATGCAGTTTCTCGTTGGCCCGTCTAACGAAGCGAAAACGAAGTATGTGGTCATACGGCTTCAACTCTTGAACCAATTGAACTTTCTAAGGCGTCATACGACATCTTTTCGAAAAATTCGACGTAAACTGGTGCATGAAATGTTCAATTCTAGAGAACGCTGACGAGTTGATGTCGATGAATTGTCACGCACACTCGCAGTCACAGTTTCGATAAATTCTGATGTACGCACTGTAAGAGCATGCACAAGTCTTGGCGGATTAACAATGAAACCAGTTTCACGAACTTTAGCAGTAAACTTGAGTATACCGGGCACTGTTGCTCCTTCTCTGCGACCGAGTTTTGTGCGACACTTTTGTCAAATTTCCGACCAATTGCCTTTGTTTTGGAAATAAATTTCCTATAAATCCCAAGGTTGATCAAGCGTAAATAGATTCATTACGTTCAGTGGAGATAATTTACTAAATTTTGTGACAGAATAGAATGTCTGAGAAGTATTGCCAGATTCGAAATAAGCGATGGCTCAAATTTAAACCGATAGATGGCCGTTTTTCTCTTCGTTTAATGGAATAGAAGATTTCTACCATAATTCTATGGCTCTAAACTAACTAAAAACGTGAAAAAAAAAGAAAACAATTTTATTTTAAATTCAGAAATGTACCAACCCTTTAATGTTAGTGTGCCCTTGATACAGTAAAACCTACTCAAATTTTGGATACAATTAAAAGCTTTCTGGTATTAATGATGGTTGTTCCATTTAATAGAGTTTCACTATTTTAGATTATTATTATTTTTTTAATACAAATATAGTTCAACTATAATTTGTGTGTGTGTGTGCGTGCTGGTCTGTCTGACTGTCATAAACACACGTAAAAGTTTTACGAGTATTTCAAAAATGAAAACTAAACTATTTTATCATGGCATTATTTTCCCTTCTTTTTCTGTTAATTTTTCAGTCTTATTATTTACAGACAAATAAATGTTTATTGTCATGACATTTGTTGTTGTTTTTTTCTATTTTTTTTGATAACTACGATGACGTTACTGATGTTCATTTGAAAGTTTTTTTTTAAATGCTGCCCAGCAATGATACATTTTTAAGGGTCTTGTTTCAAAGCATTAATTTTAGTCGAGTGCAGCCTTAAACTTTTCATGTGAAATGGGTTTGAATTTTAAAACAATTATTGTGTGATATTACTTCTCCTATAAACGCAATATTTTCAATAGCTAGTAGGGATATGAACTGTACTTAGGTCTTTAGAAGAAGTTCTTTACATCATGCATTCATTTTTAATTTAACATTTGAATTTCATATTTATTAACGTAGATTGTCACAATGATTTTACTTCAGTTGCTTTTTTACCTTACAATGCTGCGTTTTCTCTGTGATTTCCTTTAATTTGTTATATTGGTTTAGTGTGCTGCCTTCAGTCCTATTCAACGAGAATCGAACAAGATGGGTCTGACAGTAGATAAGAGCAAAACGAAGTATCGTGTGGGCCATGTATCGTTTCAAATTTAAACCATCGGTTATTTTGAATCTGGCAATACTTCTCACACATTCTATTCTGTCACAAAATTCCGAATATTATCTCCACTGAACATAATGAATCGATTTACTCTTGAGCAATCTTGGCATTGATTGGAAATTTATTTCCAAAACAAAGACAATTAATCGGAAATTGTACGAAAATGTCGTACAAAATTTGGTCGCAGAGAAGGAGCCCAAGTTTATTGTTAAAGTTCATGAAACCGGTTTCATTGTTGAGGCTCCAAGACGTGAGCGTAATTGTAAAGTGCGTACACCCGTAAATATCAAAGCTGTGGCTGTGAGTGTACACAAAAATCCATCAACTCCTCATCAAGAATTGAACATTTCACGCATCAGTTTAAGTCGAATTTTGAGAAAAGATCTCGGTATGACGTCCTACAACGTTCATTTAGTTCAAGAGATGAAGCCTCATGACCATCCGCTTTGTTTTCGCTTCGCCAGATGGCCCAACGAGAAACTGCACGATGATGTCGATTTTCCCAAAAAATAAATCATCTTTTCGAACGAAGCTCATTTTCATCTTGGTGGGTACGTTAATACGATAAAATTGCCGTATTTGAGGCTCAGAAAAGCCACAGGTAGTCTTACAGAAGCTAATACACACAGTACGAATGACTGTTTGGTGCGGATTGTGGAATTGGCCCATATTTCTTTGAAAATGAGGACGACGCAACCATTAAGGTCAGTGAAGGCACCTATCGCACTATGATAACCGATTTTTTTGTAGCCCCTCTTCATGGTATTGCCGGGAAACGATGTTTTCTTTCAATAATGTGCTGCAACTTGCCACACATCTTATGCCACAATCGATTTATTGCATCAAACGTTTGATGGCCGTTTAATTAGCCACAATGGTGATGTCAATTGGCCGCCAAGAAGCTGCGAATAGATATCGTTGGGCTATTTTCTATGGGGAGCCGGTAAAGAAAAGTGTTATGCCGACAAACCAGAGACAATTGAGCATTTGAAAGCCAAATTCCGTGATACCATTGTCGAGATACGATCCTATACACTCGAAAAAGTGCACGAAAATTGGTGCGATCGCATGAGGGACTGTGAGGCTAGCCGCGGAAGCCACGTGAATGATATAATATTCCATTTCTAATTGGAACAATTCTATTAATTTGACAAAATTTCAAACCATTTTTGTTTTATTATATTTTTAACTTTAAACTCTGGCCCACTCTGTATAAGTAAGTAATAATAGGTTTAGCTATGTCTAATGTCTGGTAATAGTGCTGTTATATCTATCACAAGCAAAATGAAACCAATTGAATAAGAAATTTAGAAACTAACATAGAAATTTACTTTTTGTTGTTCAAAAGTAGTCGCCGTAGTCTAATATGTAGAGTATTGGCTTATTGGATGTGAGACCTTCTTTTAAACCGCAGGTCAAATATCAGAATGAAAAGATGGAAAAATATTTCTTCGGCGACTTCCTCTCATCAGATTTCTGACAAAAACGTGAGAGTAAATCAAAATTGCCATGAAAAGTTTCTCCAACATCTGTCGTTCTGAATCGACTTTTAAACTGTAGATCCCGCCACTCATATATAAAAATTAACACACACAATATCAGTGGTTTGAGAAGCTAGGTCCGTAATCCTGACTAAAGGGTTGTCATTAAGAATTTTGTATGTATGTATGTATGTTATTCGAAAGTGAAGTAAGTAAAAGAGATTAGCAATGAATCGTTTTTTCGCTACTCATTAGCACTCATGAAATTTGGAATATAAGTGAGTCAGCAATATTGAAATTTAACTCTCTGATTCATTCATGCTCACTACAACGTTGATCTATAAGTACAGGTTGCAATGAGTATGCGTACACCGTTCACATCAAACTTATACCATTTGAAATATGTTTGATTCATAGGCCTACTCAATTAGATTCATAAATTTAGAAAAATACTTATAACACTTATAAATGATTCGAGTGACTCGAAGCATTCTTCACAATTTGCAGTCTTAATTATTGTTGCATTTACAAAAAGGAAAAAAGACTGAGCAGCAACCAGAGCAAACACACAACCTTCTAGTAGGTATTTTAGTGTTCGTACGCGATTCATACTCATTTTGTGCTTCGTGTATATGTTGAGTTATGGAGAGTCGAAATCAATAACATTATACGTGTTGTTAAGTATGAATATGATGAGAACGTACTTCAAACTTTGAATATGAGTAGAGGTTCCATATGATATTAAAATAAGTATGAATGCGTATAAGTATCATGATTCGATTCTACTTATCTTTTTGAATACTCATTGCTGATCTCTGGTTAGAAACTTACATCAATTGAAATACTTTAACGTTGGGTAGCTAAGCTAAGAACTGACTACACGACTAGACTTAAGTTATGTGTTGTTAAGTTTGAATATGATGAGTATTTAAAACTTTGAATATGAGTAGAGGTTCCATGATGTTAAAAGAAATTATGAGTATAATACAATTCTACTCATCATTTTGAAGACTCATTGCTGATCTCTGATATGTAAGCACACAAGTAGTAAGCAGTTGACTTATCAGTATGTTTGAGACAATCAGGGTTTTACATTAAATTAGTCACAAGATCGCATTGCTACGTTCATATTATTAGAATATAAATTTTATTTTCTCTTTCATTTCATATAATAAAAGAAAAATAAATGAAAATAAATAATTTCTTAAACCGCATCTGCTTTCTTAAGAAAAAAGTGAATTTAAAAACAAGTTTTTTTAATCCAAATAAAATAATAAAAGATCGTGGATTAGTTTATGATGAAATTTCCGTCTCTCAATTCATAAGTGCAAATATTTTATTACAACCGTTTGTTGTAAAGTAATACATATAAAGACTGTTATGGTAACAGTGACGTATTTCACCAGAACAATGAAGTTTTTCAAATTTTCCACCACCACCACCACCCACACTTTGTCTGTTTGACTTTGTAAAGATTAAAAAGCCGTCTCTGATTATTTCAAATTTAAAAAAAGTTATAAACAATATCTGCACATTGTTGAATAAAAAATAAAACTCGACAGAGCGAGTCTATTCTAAGAATTTACATTTCCATGCTGGTGTTTTTTTAATTTCTTTTTTATTGCTGCCTCTAATACAAATGCCTCCACTATTCATCATGCACCAGAATCAGATTAGAGCAGCACAAATTCAAAATCATTTATAAGCTGCTCAAGCAGAAGACTTTCAAGTTTCGAAGCGTTTAAATCGAGCACAGACACAATACACGAGTACTTGTGCGAGAGAGCAACAGGCAAACTCGCATACAAAAAAAAAAAGGATCAAGAAAAAAGTGGAAAGAAAAAAATCAAAATCAAAATCAAAAAGACGAGATAAAAATGTTAATTTTTGTAAATCAAAGATTCAATCAAAATGTTATTGTTGTTGCCTTAATTGGCATTACCATCTACGTAATGGGATGTTGTCCGTTGGGTGTTGGCGGCATCAGCAATGATGTTGAGTTCGACAACAACCTGAACTTAATTGATGCAACTTTTGCAACGGCAACCACAACTAATGAACTTTCGAATCAAATGGATAATGAAGTGTTGGCTCCAACACCAACACCAACACCTACTGCTGCATCTAATCCGATTGTGGCTGCAGAGCCTTATACACTTTACTTGAATGTTTCTCAATATCCTGGTGAACTTTGCAATCGTGTGTGTGTAAAGGGAGTACAACGTGTGTGTTATTTTGAGTTTACATTGGAATACTATCAGGCCATGGGAGTGTAAGTTTTGCGATTTTTTTCTTTCTTTCTTTACTTTTATTTTTTTTATTTTTTTTCTCTTAATTGGCTGCCAAGTAAATTGAAGAAACCATAAAAAAATTATACAATCTTAACGAGTTTAAAACAATTTTTTCTATTTTATGTTTACTGTTGTTGTTGTTGCTGCAAACCCAACTCAATTAGTGCGTGTGGCAAGTGTGCTGATGGCGTTGAAGAGGATTGCAATAATCCGCAATGTATAGTGGGTGATGGTGTGGAAAAGGGTGTCATGAGTATTAATCGCCAAGTGCCCGGACCCGCTATACAGGTGTGTAAAGATGATTTTCTCATAATCGATGTACACAATCAGGCGCATGGTTCAGCGGCTGCTTTGCATTGGCATGGCCTGCACATGCAGCAGACACCTTATATGGATGGTGTGCCATTTGTAACCCAATGCCCGATTCCATTTGCCAATACCTTTCGTTATCAGTTCTATGCCACGGAAAAGGGTACTCAATTCTATCATTCCCATTCAGGTGAGCACAATAATTAAGTACGCATTTCATTTAAACTTTCCTTCATTCATTGAAATATCTGCCTTAAGGTCATCATAAAATAAATGGTCAATATGGCGCCTTAATTGTACGCCAACCAGAAGAATTGGAACCCCATAATCGATTGTACGACTATGATTTGCCCGAACATCATATTTTAATATCGGACTGGATGCATGCCTATGGTGAGCAATATTTTCCAGGCTTGCCTAGTTCCCAGGGTATATTTCCCGATTCAGTGCTTATTAACGGCCGTGGTGTCTACACCAATGTAAGTTTAAATTCAATTTAACTTTTAATTTTCCATTTACATACGTTTTTCCCCGGCAGCCAAAAACAAAACAACAAACAAAAGTGCCACCAACTGTTTATTATGTTACGCCCGGTAAACGTTATCGCTTCCGTTTAATCAATTCCATCAGTCATGCCTGTCCTTTTCAAATGCAGGTTAGTTTTCTTATATTTTTTTTTTGTTCTTCTTCTCCATTTGTTTCGTTTTCAAGATTGAAAAACACAATTTAACGATAATTGCTTCCGATTCGTATGACGTTCTGCCACGACCTTTTGACACTTTGGTTTCGAATTCTGGCGAACGTTACGATTTCATTTTGGATGCCAATCACACGAAGGGTGATTTTTGGATTCGTGTACGTGGTATGGGCGTGTGTGCCATTAATCCCACGGAATCGTTTGCTCTTCTACGTTACGAAACCAATGAGGTATTAGACGAAACAAATTTACATCGTCCCCCCCTACCCAATTACAGCGAACGCTATCCACCCGGCATAGTAAGTTTAACAATGGCAACAGTGTAGGGGATTTCATTCTTATTTTTGTTTGTGAAATTCTAGATTTTAAATCATCCCAATGCTACATGCTGGGGTGGTGAAAACGATCACTGTGTAACCGAACTGTCGGCTGTGGAGGAGGATGACGAATTACGTCATGCTCAACCTGATCACAAATTCTTCTTGGCCTTCAGCAATTATCCTGTACCAAATAAGGAAATTTTTAAACCAGGCCAGTACAAACATTTCTCAAGTAAGCAAGCAAAATAAATGTGTCAGTGTATGCCACCCTTTAATTCCTATTTTTTTGTCTTATTTTTCATCCATAGATCTGAATGGCAATTTAACGATAGTGGGCGCCATTAATAACTTGAGTTTAGTTTTTCCCGATTATCCACCCCTTACACAGCCACGTGATATCGATGAGTCACAATTCTGTGATGATTTGCATTGGCCAGAGCATTGCAAAGGCAATCGCTTGTGTCCCTGTGTGCATCGTTTGCAAGTCAGACGCAACAGTGTCGTGGAATTGATTATTGTCGATGAGAGTGAAAGTAAGTGGCGATTACCTTTACGTAACGCTTGTTTCGTGCTTGAAAATAACAAAAATAATTTCCGTTGCATGTTGCTGCTGTAGATGTTGGTCGTATGCATCATCCATTTCATTTGCATGGTTATCGATTTATGGTCACTGGTTTGGGTCAGCATCCGGCCGGTGTGCCCATGAGTATAGAGAAAGCTAAACAAATGGAACGTAGCCGCATGTTGCCAAGAGATTATTTTAATGCTCGTCCACCATTTAAAGACACCGTATCAATACCCAGTCGCGGTTTTGCCGTCATACGCTTTCGTGCAACGAATCCGGGTAAGCAAAAATGTATACAGACACATATACACTCCCATCTTTATGCCTAGACAGACAGACAGACATGTACATTAAGTTTTTAAATATAAGCATGACTTGTCTATAGTTGTGGTCCTCTACCACGGCCACTGCTACTGCCACTACAGTCATCATTGTCATCGACAACATCAGCATCAGCATCATCGACATTTTGTTCATCATCAGTGCAATTGATTTCCATCCTTTCTTTTGTGTGACATTTTGTTGTTGTTGTTGTTGTTGTTGTTGTTGTTGTTGCTTTTTTAGCATCTATTAATTTGTCTTCAATTTGCATTTTCCTAGGTTACTGGTTAATGCACTGCCACTACGAATGGCATTTGGCCATTGGCATGGGCCTTATTATGCAAGTTGGTACCCCCTTGCAAATGGTTAGAGCACCTTCAGGATTTCCAACCTGTGGCAATTACATACCACGTGTAAGAAGACCTCGTTTCTAACAGGACCACAGCTACGTCTCTATGTGTTCGTTATTTCCCGATCAAAAATATTAAAAAGGAAACGAAAAGCTTCACCCATTATGAACATATATTGTGTGTTGAAAAAAGCAAAGACTCTAAGTCCTTTCCATAATAAAAAATATTAAAACTACAACAACAATAACAAGAAAAATACATATTTTTTTTTGGAAAAATATCAGAAGAAATTGTTGCATATGCAAACAGCAGGCAACAAGCCTACATACATAAAATATGGGATTTTCTTTACATTCCAAGAATTTACTGGAATTAAAAAAAAAATTATTTCTCTTTCCTTTTATTTTCTTTGTGTTCTTTCGTTTGGACTGAAATGTGGACTGGGACAGTCGTTTAAAGGATTTCTTTCTTAAGCGAGATTTGAAGGAACCAACTGCTCTCATTACAACCCTAATCAACAGGTTGTAACCTCACAAACAAATGTTCCCTGTCGATTGAGTTTTCCTAGACACTTCCTCAACATTTTTAAAATATAGAGTGAGAGATAATTGAACATTAAATATCTATCGGTTTAAATTTGAATTATCGGTTATTTTGAATCTGGCAATAATTCTCAAACATTCTATTCTGTTACAAAATTCCGAATATTATCTCCACTGAACGTAATGAATCGATATACACTTGAACAACGTTGGGATTTATTGGAAATTGAATTCCAAAACAAAGACAATCGCGCGGAAATTGGCTGAAAATGTCGTACAAAGTTTTGTCTCAGAAAATTGCCAACGCAAGTTTATTGCTAAAGTTCGTGAAACTGGTTTCATTATTGATACTCCAAGATGTGAGCGTAATCTTACAGTGCTTACACCCGAAAATATCGATGCTGTGGCTAAGAGTGTGTCCATCAGCATCAATTCGTCATTGTTTTCAAGAATTGAACATTTCACGCACCAGTTTACGTCGAATTTTACGAAAAGATCTTGGCATGATGCCTTACGAATTTCAATTCATTCAAGAGTTTAAGCCGCATAACCATCCGCTTTGTTTTCACTTCGCTAGATAGGCCAACGAGAAACTGCACGATGATGTCAATTTTGCCAAAAAAAAAAAAACATCATCTTTCCTGATAAAGCTCATCATATTCATCTTGGTGAGTACGTTAATAAGCAGAATTGCCGTATTAGGGGCTTAGAAAACCCACTCGCGGTCTTACAGAAGCCAATGCACCCAATACGAGTGACTGTTTGATGCCGAAGAGGCATCGTTGGCCCATATTCCTTTGAAAATGAGGACCGAGCAGCCAAAACAGTCAATGGAAACACCTAACGCATCATGATAACCGATTTTTTTGTACCCGGTCTTTATGGTATTAATGTGAACCATGTTTGGTTTCTACAGGATGTTGCAACTTGTCAAACATCTCATGTTACAATCGATTTATTGCAACAAACGTTTGATGCCCGTTTAATTAGCCGAAATGGTGATGTCAATTAGCTGACAAGAAGCTGCGATTTAACATACATACATACATACATAATTGGCCATTACAACCCTTCAGTCAGGATTACGGCCTAGCTTCTCACACCACTCATGTTGTGTGCGTTAATTTTATACGTGAGTGGCGGGACCTACAGTTTAACGTCGACTCCGAACGACATAATTTTGAGAAACTTTTTCATGGCAGTTTATTTTACTCTCAGAGTTTTTGCCAGAAATCTGCTGAGAGGAAGTCGCCGAAGAAATATTTTTTTTTTCATATTTCATTTTTGATGTCTGACCTGGGATACGAACCCGGGCTTTACGAATAGTAAGCCAACACACTACCTACTACACCACGGCGATTTAACAACGTTGGACTATTTTCTACGGGGCGCTGTTAAACAAAAGTGTTATGCCGATAAACCATTATTTAGACTGTCGTTTGAACCCGATATCAATTGAGATATTTTTAATATGGATAGCTGAGCTAACTGACTGACTACACGACTAGACATGAGTTACGTGTACATGGCATATAATTTTTTTATTTGTTGTGCATTATTTTAAGTTGATCTGTTGCTTTAGCCAACTTTTCCTCTATGTTAGTCTCCATTCCGCAGAGCAATCTTGGTCTACTAGTTGGTTATTTTGCATGCTTACACTTGTGCAGAAATTATAGCGATTTCGAGTCCTCTATTAATAATCTACGCGTTAAAGTATCTCAAGTGGTTCTATAGATTTTAGAACGCTACGAAAACTATTTTCTTATTGACAATTAAATTTCACTGCATTACGGCAATATTACATACATACATACATAATTGGGCATTACAACCCTTCAGTCAGGATTCCAATCTAGCTTCTCACATCACTTATGTTGTGTACGTTGATTTTTATACATGAGGTGCGGCACCTACAGTTTAAAATCGACTTCGAACGCAAGTTGTTTAAGAAACTTTTCATGGCAATTTTCGTTTACTCTCAGAGTTTTTGCTTGAACTGCTGAAAGGAAGTCACCGAAGAAATATTAAATTTTCGTTTTGTTGGAGATGTTTTCCCTTACGTCCAATAACCGAACACAATTTTATTTACTCTCAGAGTTTTTACCAGAAATCTGCTTAGAGGAAGTCGCCGAAGAAATATTTTTTCATATTTCGTTTTTATATCTGACCTGGGGTTTGAACAGCGGACTTACGTCTAATAAGCCAACGCACTACCTTCCTAGACTACGGCGGCTTCTTAGGGCAATATTAAGACAATGTAAAACACTGCCATAACTGAGGCTTTCTGTGCGTGAGTGTGTTCTGTGCCTAATACTTAACATACAGTCAAAGAAAAACGTCTACATACACCGCCGATGTATGAACACTTTTTTCCCAGGGATTTTTATCAAATTGAAAAAGTTGTTACAATTAAGAATGTTTTGAAAATAAAAACGAATATAAAAAATATAACCTAGAAATTATTAGAAAACAACAAAAAAAATTACATCGTTGTATGTAGACTTTTTACTGTAACTGTATAACAACTAATGGTACGGCTAGACTGAGTGCATTTGAAGGAAATGTAAAATATTTTATTTTCTGCTGTTAAAAAGCCAGTAATTATTTACGACAGTCTGTTTTTTAAACTTTAAACAGAAGATTTCATTCCTTTAAGGTCTGAATAATGCCGTAATAATTGGTGTTCAAGCATACTTTCACTAACAATGGAATGTAGTGTGTATACATACCTTTTTATTTCTTTCATTCTTTGCTCTCAGCATACATAATCAAACGAATATTCAAACAACCATTCATCCACCCATCTGTACAAGAGCAACCAGCCAGCTAGCCAGCCAGCCATCCGGTCTCACCCAGTCAGCCAGCCATCCATTCAACGTACGCCAATCATTCTCATTTATTCATTCGTTTCGTCTAATTAATTGTGTGGTATTTTAAAACATTGTTTGCTTTAATTATATGAAGCTTTTTCAAAAAACGCTTCCACAAAAAGGAATGACCCAAATATTTCATTCCTTTCCAGCATCTACTAAAGGACAGAGAAATATTAACAACAAAAAAATAAGGTTAGGTCTTGTGAGGGAATTCAAATTGAAAGAAAAATGTTCAAATTTGATTAAATTTAATTGTAATGAAAACATTTTTATAAATGATGTCAATTCTTTAAACAAAAAAAAAAAACTTTAAAAAATTAATTTAAAACAAAAAAAAAAAAAACAAAGGACGCGAGGATTTCAAAAAAGGCGTAGAGAGCATGGTATTAAGAAATAATTGAAGAGCCTTAAAATGTTTTGGGGTTTTTCAAAGGCAATTTACATCAAAAGAAAGAACAAAAAACAACCAAGATAATGATTCCTTTTGTTCTCTAATAACCACTGGTAAAGTCATCAATTTAATTCAATTTCACAAATTTTTTTTGCTCCGTTTTCTTATTAAAAAATATAAAGAATGAATGAAAAAATAACATATTTTGTTATGTATTCTTCTTTTCTTTTTTTCTTTTTTCTGTTTTTGTCGAAGATTTCTCTTGTTTCGTATGAATTTCAAATGACTGTCACATCAATCATCTTTAAAAATCATGAGTTTACTCTGTGTTCCATCTTTTTCTCTCGTTGGCATTTGACTTGTTTTTTTGTTTTTTTTTTTTTTTTTGTTGTTGTCTAATCTGTATACACAATAATAATAAATAGTGTTTGGCAGATAATAGTGGAAAATATTAAAAAAAAAGTAAGAAACATAAGAGGGTGTCCTACAACAAAGTCATTATCATTTTACATTACAAGTGTTTACTTGGTACATACCAGAGATCAACAGTGAATCGTTTATTCGCTACTCATAAGCACTCATGAAATTTTGAATAAAAGTGAGTCAACAATATTGAAATTTAACTCCACTCTGAATCATATGTACCCTCTACAACGTTAATTCATAAGTGCAGGTTGCAATGAGTATGAGTACAACGTTGATATCAAACTCATACCATTCGAAATATGTTGTTTGATTCATAAGTCTACTCATTTAGATTCATAACTTTAGAAAAATACTTAGAAATGTTGAGAGTGACTCTTCGAATCACTCATCAAAATTCACAGTCATAAGTTGCCCGGCCACACATCAAATAATGGATCAAACACGACTTTTTTGGTAATGTGTTGGTAAAACTATACTTATACGTATAGGCTGAGAATAGTTTGAAGAATATCAAAGAAGATAGAGCAGCAAGCAGAGCAAACACACAACGTTCTAGTAAGTATTTTAGTGTTCCTATGCGACTCACACTCATTTTGTGATTCGTGTACACATATGTTGAGTTATGGAGAGTCGAAATCAACAACATCATACGTGTTGTTGTTAACTTTGAATATGAGTAGAGGTTCCATATGATATTAAAATAAGTATGAATGCATATAAGTATCAGAAATTCTGAGTATGATACGATTCTACTCATATTTTTTAAATACTCATTGCTGATCTCTGGTACATAGCAGAGTCTTAAATGAGCGATTGTAATACTTTTGAAAGTGTTTTTTTCTTTTTTTTTCTTTTTTTGAATAATAAAAAGCAAATGAATTATTTATTCATGAGCATGCATTTCATTAATCATAAGTTGAGCGTTTTTTTTTCATTTTCTCTTTCAAAGTAAACAATTTAAAATCGTAGTTTTTGTATGAGGAATTAAATTAAATAAGTAGTGAATCAGCTTAAAATTATAAAAAAAATTGTAGTACGTTTTGAAAATTCAATATATAGGGTGGGTGATTTAACACGTCCATCGCCACGATAATATCAGAAAAATTTTCACATGGGCCACGGTAACTTTATTGGACAATTTAGTTAAAAATGTATCAAGGAAACTTAATGTATCACCGAAATTTTTTTTTTTTTTTTGTCAAAATTCCCGGAAAAACACTATTTTTTATGTCACACATATATGACTGACATGGCTCATGTAAAACGTGTTAAAAGTTTAAATTTAAAAATGCAATAAAATAAAAAGGGTATGAAATTTTTCCAAATTGATAGCTTTTATTGTAAAGTACAATTGTTCTGGTTAGAAATGGAGTATTATTTCACACATATGGCTACCACGACTGGCCTCACAGTACTTCATTCGATCGAATCAAATTTCGTGCACTTTTTCCAGTGTACAGGGTCGTATCTCGACAATGACATCATGAATGTTGGCCTTCAAATGCTTAGCTGTGTCTGGTTTGTCGGCATAACACTTTTCTTTAACGGCGACCCACAGAAACCTATCAAATGGCAGCTTCTTGGCGATCATTTCGGTTAATTAAAGGGCCATCAAATGTTTGACACAATCAATCGATTGAGGCATGAGATGTGTGGCAAGTTGCACTATCCTCTTGAAACCAAACATCATCCACATCCAACAATTTAAAGTCGATTCCGATCTAATGATTTTTTGACAAACTTTTCATAAGTACTCTCAGAGTTTTTGCAAGAAATCTGCTAAGAGGAAGTCGTAGAATTAATATTTCATATTTCATTCTGTTCGAGATGTCTGGACGGATGTTTAAAACACGGCCTCAAGTCTATTGAGCCAACACACTACCTGCCAGACTATATTCCACACTGAATTATATTAACGCACTCACTGTCCACTAAACTGCACGGAGTAACCAAGATTCAAATTAAATTGAATCACAATTATAAGTGAGAAGTATTTTTTGAAGTAACTATTTGCCAGTGCTGACAACATAAAACCACATTGCACTACACACTGGAATTATTTATTGGAGATGTTTTTTAAAACAAAATTGACTCGTTTAGAATAAGAATTGTTGGAAAACAAGTCAGAATATTTGATCATATTCAATACGGGGGCGCAAATTTCAAGATCATTTAAAAATTAATTAGAAAATTGAGGTTAAAAATATTTATTTTATCATTTATATGCAAGGACAGACTCTCCATCCAGCCTTTTACTTCCTTCAAATCAAATTCCAATGTTAAGGATTTTCTAAAAAAAAAACTGTTAACCACACTTAAACAAATATAAGAGTAAAAGAACATTTAGTTGTTGTTGTTGTTACAATCAGTTGATTAATACATACTTGTTCATTACAATCCTTCAGTCAGGGTTACAACCTAGCTTCTCACACCACTTATGTTGTGTGTGTTAATTTTATACATGAGTGGTGGGACCTACAGTTTAAAGTCGACACCGAACGACAGATTTTTTGAGTAACTTTTCATGGCAATTTTTATGTTACTCTCGAGTTTTTGCCAGAAGACTGCTGAGAGGAAGTCGCCTGAGAAAAATTTTTTTATTTAATTTTTTCGTTTTCATGGCGATGTCTGACCAGGGATTTGAACCGTGGCCTTACATCTAATAAGCCACTACTAGACGACGGTGACTACATCGATCAATAAGTATGTTAACATAGGCCGCTTAAAGTACTTCACCCAGCCATACCGCCATTCTGAAGGGACAGAATTCATATATTAAAAGGTCTCATCTATTAACTCACAGAAGCTGTGATGACCTATTCCATGCCCTACATTTGTAATTGGTCAGAAATCTGCTGAGAGGAAGTCGCCGAAAAATATGTTTTCGTTTTGTCGGAGATGTCTGACCGGGGATTTGAGCCGTGGACTCACGTCTAATAAGCCAACACACTATCTACTAGACTGCGGCAACTACAGTAGAATAAAATACTTTATCATGTAAATTTTTTATCTCAATTCCTTAAGGATTTGCAATAAGTCTACACATTACACTCGCAACACCATCAGAACACTCCATTCACTGAGATTCAATTCTATCCATTCCATCTGGAAAAAAGAAAAAAGCTGCTGAATCAGATGAAGCATTCATAATCACATGTTTATGACACCAGTTTTAAATGACTTGATATATTCCGATAATATTTTATATTAAAAACCGATTTTCTTTTTTACAACAAAAAGAAAAGGAAAGAAAAAAAGCAAATTTTTTGTAAACTTAAGTGTGTTGAAGTAATCCTATAATATTCACACACACACACACATATGCATACACAAACATAGAGTTGAATACATCCTTTCAATATGCTTTTAAGCTGTCTGTATTTAAAATTGTATACACACACAATACTAACATACAAGCTATTTATTTATGAAAAAAAAAGATGAAAAAATTATTAAAAATAAAAACAAAAATAACAAGAAACAAGAAACATTTCTCATTCGATATGCAACATATGCTGTAACAACATCATATAACAACATCATCGATTTAATAACATGTGGTAGTGGTGGTGGTGGTGGTGGTGGTGGTGGTGGATGGCACTTGTGGTGGACGCTGGTTACAAAGTTGCATTCTCTGTTTGTCTCTCTCCCTTTCGCTCTCTCTCTCTCTCTCCTCTCTCACTGTGTTACAATTACAAATGAACGATTATTATCAACATAATGAACAAAATGTTGATGATGATGATGATGCCAATGATGACGATGAGTATAAAATTGTTGTTCTGATTATTATTAATAGAGTATACATATATTGTTCGTCCTATTATACTCTTTACTTTACACAGTTTAAGCAACAACAACAACAACAAATCGCAGTTGTTGTAGTAATAGTGGCAATAGTAGTGCTATAAAGTAATGGTCGCCTTCAATAAACCAAAACACTTAAAACGAAACCAAAAAAAAAACATGGACAAGGCTTTCTCACCGAACTACAAAACCAAATGCACCACCACCAATACAGAAATAACATGAACTACAACAGCAACAGTATGTATAGCAGTAGGATAACCAATAGCTACCCACTACCACTTTAACATGTTCGAATGTGTGATGACTGAGAAGAGTTGGTTGGATAAGGGGTTTGAGTATGAGTATGAGTACAAGCATGAGCATGAATACTTGTTTATAACAGAGAATTATTACTTAAAGTGCTAAATGTGTAGGTGTATACCTGAGGTAAAATGTGTGTGTGTGTAATCATGTACTGCTTTTACGGTAACTGTACAAACGGATGCGTAGAACTCTCTGTGTGTGTGCATGTGTAAGACAGGATATGTGCATGACAGTGAAAATTAACATGTCGGAATATAAATTCTCGTATTTATAATGTTTTACTCTTTATTTTGTTTTTTTTTTCTGTTCTGTTCTGTTCTGCTGTACTTTATATTTTTAACAAATTGTTGCCCTTTTCTAAAGGTGTAAAGCAGGTAAGAAAAAGAACAAAATAAAAATCCTTGAAATTGTTTAAATTGTAAATGAATTTTTCATAAATTACATCGAATTGTATGGCTAGGATTTAAGTAAAACGAAAAATATTTCAAATTTATTTCCGCAATTGTTAGATTCAAATTTAATATCATACTTATCGATAGTCATTTAAACAAGTCAAGATGAGAATATTACACAGCTTCTGGTACGCTATGTAGCTCATCATATGCGACTCAATTTAAAGCACAAAATCCATTTAATTTCGCCGTAGTCGTGTAGGTAGAGCGCTGGCTTATTAGCCGTAAGGCCACAGTTCAAACCCCAGGTCAGACATCAATACGATAATAAGAATAAAAATATTTCTTCGGCAACTTCCACTCAGCAGATTTCTGGCAAAAACTCTGAGAGTAATTAAAATTGATATGAAAAGTTTCTCAAAAATCTGTCGTTCGGGATCGACTAAACCGTAGGTCGCACCACTCATGTATAAAATTAAAACACACAACATGAGTGGTGTGAGAAACTAGGTCGTAATCCTTACTTAAGGGTTGTAATGATGTATTTATGTATGATTATGTTTTACGATTCAACATAGAGAAAATATAGGGTGGGTGATTTAAAAGTTTAAATTTAAAAATGCAATAAAAGAGAAACGTATTGAAGGTTTACCTGTTGTGAAGTACAATTTCCTTCAGTACCTCATTTGATCAGACTAATTTTCGTGTATTTTTTTTTTTTGTTGGCCTTCAAATGCTCAATTGCCTCTGGTTTGTCCGTATAACACTTCTCTTTAATAGCGCCCCGCAGGAAGTAGTCTAATGGTGTCAAATTGCAGCTTCATGGCGGCCAATTAACATCACCATTTCGGCTAACTAAACGGCCAACAAACGTTTGACGCAATTGTGGCATGAGATGTTTGGCAAGTTGCACCATCCTGTTGAAACCAAACATCGTTCACATCAATGCCATGAAGAGCGACTACATAAAAATCTGTTATCTTGGTGCGATAGGTGTCTCCATTGACCGTAATGGTTGCACCGTCCTCACTTTCAAAGAAATATGAGCCAATAATGCCTCCGCTCCACAACCGCACAAAACAGTCACTCGTAACGGGGGTACATTGGCTTCTGTAAGACCACGTGTGGGTTTTTTGAGCCACAAATATGAAAATTTTGCTTATCAACATACCCACCAAGATGAAAATGAGCTTCATACGAAAAGATGATTTTTTGTGGCAAATTTAGCGAAGCGAAAACGAAGAGGATGGTCATGAGGCTTCAACTCTTGAATCAATTTAACTTTTTAAGTTTTTTTTTTTTTCTTAAGAACGATGACGAGTTGATGTTGAAGAATTCTCACCCACACTCGCAGCCACAATTTCGAGTGTCCGATTAAGCTCACGTATTGGCGCATTAACAATGAAATCAGTTTCACAAACTTTAGCAATAAAGTTGCGTATACCGGGCTCTGTTGGTGCTTGTGATGGTGTACGACATTTTCTTGCAATTTCCGACCAAATGTTTTTGTTTTGGAAATAAATTTCCAATAAATTCCAACGTTGGTCAAGCGTAAAACGATTCACTACATTTAGTAGAGATAATATACTGGATTTTGTAACAGAATAGAATGTCTGAGAAGTATTGCCAGTCTCTAAAAAAAACGATGCTTCAAATTTAAGCCGATGTATGGCCCAACCGATAGTTTTAAAGAGCGGCATGGGCTGGTATATATGCAAGCAAGGCCTAGTTTCAGATTCTGGTCAACATGGCGACTTTAGCACGATCCTCGCTTTGTTGTATTCTAGTTGATATGCAGCCTCTTTTAAATTAAATTTTCTTTTGAAACAATACAGAAGTGAATATCTAATGTTCATATATAAAATCACTATTAAGATATGAATTTTTAAAAAAATTTTCAAAAAAATATTCTGATATTTTATTCGTAGTTTGGAAACAAAAATTCATTGACTTTGAATTTTCTTTCTCATGTGAATTGTTTATGAACCGCCTTAATGATTTAATCAAGTGCCGTTTGGGTCATTGAATTTTAGTTCTTATCGTTTTTCTCAGTTGTTGTTTTATTACATTCCATTTCATTCCAATTCAATTTTTGTTTACATTTTTTGTTATTTTTCTTCTTCTTGTATTTGTTGTGGTTACAAAAATAGCAACAACAGCAACAACAACTCCATTAACAACAAGAACAATATAATTGTTTTGTTAGTATTATTGTTGTTATTGTTTTTAGTTATTAATAATGCTACCACACCAGAGAGAGCCACACAGTGTATGTATATGACGCAGCATGCATGTTGCTCTGCTAAAGCTGCTATTTATGCTACCGATGTCGTTGACTGTTGTTGTTGTTGTTTTATTGCCAACAGCTCTTTGCATTAAAATTAAATCGTTGTACTTTTATTTGTACATTGTACGATGAAGGAAGGAATGAGCAAAAAAAGAGAAATGAATTAAAAATAATAGGAGGAGTGGGGGGAGGGGGTGTATGGATAAACAATACATATACAATAAAAAAGCAAATCCAATCAGTCATTCTGTTGCAGAAGCTACAAATAAAGTTTTTGATTGGGCTCCGCATGTTGTCGTATTGTTGTGTTTCGTTTCTTTTAGTTTTTATACGATTTACTCTTACAGCATTGCATTGAGCACAATAAACTTCTCAAAACAAAAAATAAAAAATAAAAAAAACCTTACAATTGCTAAATTTTTATTGAATTTAGAGAGAGAGAGAGCGAGAGAGAGGTACAGAAAGTACAAAATCAACAGTAATACGAAATGTATACAGTATTGTGTACGTTGTTGTTGTTTATTCCTTTCGTTCTTTCGTTGCTGCAATCATTTTCATTTCATTTGATTTACTCTTCATGTACGTTTTACTTTTCATTTCATCTCCCTTTTGTTAGCTCCTCGCATTGCTTTTGTTTTGTCGTTACTTTGTTTATTTATTTATTTTTTGCATTACCGTTATTATTTGTTCGCATTTCTTAGTTTTTTTCTTCTTACTTCTAATCAAAACAGCAGCCAAAAGCAATGCAACGAAAATACCATTAAGTTACTAGGGATTGTAGCGCGAGTAGTTGTATTAAAAACAGTTTATCCTTGTGTAGCCAAATCTCTTCCATTCGAATTCAAGCATGACCTAATTCAGCTGAAATGGGAATTTCAAATTCGAAATTTTAAAAGGAAACAACAAATTTTCAGTGGAAAAACAAAAGATCTTAAGCTATTGTATTCGATGCAATGAATCGCTTATAATTTTATCGAAATAAAATCTAAATTGTTAACTCCTTTGAAGGTCATTTCATTAACGAAAATAGCAGATTTTTTTGTGACTTTAGAAGAAGAATGAAGGGACATACATGCATACATAATTGTTCATTACTACCCTTTAGTCAGGATTACTACCTAGTTCCTCACACCACTGATGCTTTAATGTGTGTTAATTTTATACATGAGTTGCGGGCCATACAGTTTAAAATCGACTCCGAACGACAGATTTTTTTTTGAGAAACTTTTCATGGCAATTTTGTATTTCCTATCAGAGTTTTTGCCAGAAATCTTCTTAGAGGATGTTGCCGAAGTAATAGTTTTTCACGTTTCGTTTTGTTGGAGATTGTATGACCTGAAGTTTAAACAGAATGCTCACGTCTAATAAGTCAACACACTACCGGCTAGACTACGGCGAATTCACTCTTAACTTCGTCTTTTAATTTGATGTTAGTCCAGATTGTAGAACAGAAAAAAATGGTTATATTTGGTCGTAGTCCTCTAGTTATTTGACATAGAATTTGGAATATTGTGCTGCAGTAAAATAAATTATTGAAGGATTTGCAAAGCCTTTAAACTGTTACTTAATTAATCGAAGTGGACCTATGATTTATTTCCATGTCCAACTAAAAGGTCCACTTCCAGTTTTAGGTCGACTACGAACGACAGATTTTAAAGACAAGTTTTTGCCAGAAATCTGCTGATAGGTAGACGCCGAAGAAATATTTTTTCGTATTGTTGAAGATGCCTGCCCTAGGGTTTGAAACGTGCCCTCACGTCTAAGAAGCCAACACATTACCCACTAGACTATGGCGGCTTATAGACGACATTATAGGCAATCGCCTAAATCTGCATTTATCAAATCATATCATCAAATCTACTCTTCAGATCTTATATGACCTTAGGTGGTACTTTCTTACTATACAATATTTCATACCTACTGACATTGTATGTATGTACATATGGTTGTGAGGAATTATAGTTTTATTCAATTATCTTTTTTCAAATAAAAAACAACAATATAAATGCATATGTATTAGAGACCAGCAATGAGTATTCAAAAAGATGAGTAGAATTGAATCATACTCATAATTTCTGATATTTATACGCATTCATACTTATTTTAAAATCATGGAACCTCTACTCATATTCAAAGTTTGAAGTACTCATCATATTCATACTTAACAATATGATTTCGACTCTCCATAACTCAACATATACACGAAGCACAAAATAAGTATGAATCGAACACTAAAATACTTACTAACAGGTTGCGTGTTTGCTCTGCTTGCTGCTCGGTCTTTTCGAGTCACTCGCAATATTTCTAAGTATTATGAGTAATTTTGTAAAGTCATGAATCTATGTAAATGAGTAGGCTTATAAATCAAACATACATATATCGAATGGTATGAGTTTGATGTCAACGTTGCACGCATACTCATTGTAACCTGGACTTATAAATCAATGTTGTAGTGAGTACGAATGAGTCAGAGTACTTAGTTAAATTTCAATATTGTTGACTCACTTATATTAAAAATTTCATGAGTGCTTATGAGCATTTTTTTAAAATGTCCCTTATAGGACATTTTGTTTGCATGGTTGGAATGTAAGCACCATAGTTTTAATTCTATTACCACACTTTGATCGTTTTACAGCAGAACTAACATCACCAATTTGGTAATGCATTTCGCTAAGGCTTATAAAATGACTTGTTTTTTGCTTCTGCTTCTGCTGCTGCTGCTGCTGCTGCTGCTGCTGCTACAACTGTTTTATTATCAATTGTAATGAAATTGATCGAAATGCAAATAAAATTCTCATATAATTTTATCTTTTTTTTCAAATCAAGAAACAAAATACTAAAAAGGAAAGACCAAAATTATATGGGAAATTAATGAAAAATATTTGTTTTGTTTAAAACCAAACACAAATTCGTAAATTATTACGACAACAAAGCAAAAGCAAAAAAGAAAAAAAATTAAAAAAAAATGAATTGCATGCAGCAGGCAGTTAAGGGAATGTAGGAAAGGAAATAAAAAAAATCCATAAAATATTCAACATTAAACATTAAATGCCATTGATGTTGATTCGAGTAGCAACACACACACACAAAAAAAGGCCAGGCAGGCATTCAAGCAAATATCCTTTGTAGCATTCATAATATTACACCAGACAACAAAGAATGCTTTTTAAATTTGTAAATAAAATTATGATTTTTTATGTGTGTTAAGGTAAATTCGAATTTAAAAACCAAAGACGCAAACCCGCACTTTTAGCAAAGCCACTTCTTGCTTCTAACAGGGTAAACTTTGCTATTAACAGAGCACTGTTAACTGTTTAACAGTGGCAATAGTAGATCAGTCTTCTACTTTGCAATTATTGCAGACTATTGACATGAAATTTAATTCTCATTGTAATCAATATTTGTGAACAAAAGTGTTGAAATGTAAAGGATGGTTGGTGGGGATGGAGGACAGAAATATCCAAAACTCTCAATTATTTCAGCTACCCCAATATCACGGTCCGAAAGAGGACCCTTTGAGCGATAGCTGTTGATTTCCAACTGTGATATGTTAAAGAAAACTACGATTTTATACAACATAAATTATAATCGATTGATATGATGTGTGAAAATAAATTCGAATTTAAAAACCAAAGACGCAAACCCCTTTAACAGGGTAAACTTTGCTATTAACAGAGCACTGTTAACTGTTTAACAGTGACAATAGTAGATTATTCTTCTACTTTGCAATTATTTCAGACTGTTGACATAAAATTTAATTCTCATTATGATCATCATTATTTGTGAACAAAACTGTTGAAATGTAAAGGATGGTTGGTAGAAATGAAGGGGTTTTCTCAACTCAAAATTATTCCAGCTATCCCACGGTTCGAAAGAGAACCATTTGCATATCGTCTGTATGGTGTACTATTTCTTATATGTTCCAAAATGGCCACTGATCTTCTAAAGAATTTTCAAGCAAAGAATTTATATTTTAAAAGCCAATTTTCTCAATAACATATCACTTTATATGTGTGACTATGTTGCTCTATTATATTAAAAGACCTTGGAACTTCCTCTGAATATGGTATGGTAGTCATAGACCTGGAGTATTTCCCAAAATTAGCTCCTAAACAAGTAGGCTTGTTCAGCTGAAGACTGTTAAATAGCTAACAGTGCTCTGTTAAGGGCAAATTTTGTTCTGTTAACACCAAATATGGCGCTGCTAAAGTTTATGGATTGCGTCTTGGATTTTTAAATTCGAATTTATCTTCACACACATTAATTTTTTGATTTTTGTATGACTTGCCTTTGCTTCATGCATTTCATTTCATTTTCTTTTTGAGTTTTCCCGTATTTCTCGCCTTAAACATGTTGCACGTTGTGTCAATTCTTGATTTTGTTAGATTGTGTTCATTTTTTTTTTCTTCCTGTTTGTTGGTTTTGAGGCGTTTCTCTTATTTATGGGCTTTCACTTTCTGTCCGGCTCAAAAGGAAATATTCTTGGTTGATTTCAAGTAGTGAAAACGCCTTGTAAATTATTTTTTTGCTACACATTGTGTGTTGTTTGCCATTTCGTAACGTAGTACGAGTATGTCTGTCATAAATGTCTCAAGTATATTAAGATTTTTAGATGTTTGTGTTCTATTTTTTTTCTATAATATTTGCTGATAGAAATGTACAATTTATTCTCTCTGGAATATTCATTATGGAAAGAATATTCATTTATAACAGTGCTGCTAATACGATTGCACATGGATGTGTACGTATGTGTGTGTGTGTGTATGTATGTATGTATTAAAATAGTTTCGTTTAAGTCACATGTTCATAATTATTTGATGATGATGATAATGATTATATAAAAAGCCTACAATATGCCAAATAAATACTTTCATACGGGGCATTCCATGACTTAAGAAAAGAGTTCAATTCATTAGGATGGATTCCATTTAGTTTCATAAGAGTACTTAATTTAATTAAGTAACAGTTTAAAAGCTTTGCAAATACTTCAGTAATTTATTTAACTGCAGCACAATATCACAAATTCTAGGAGCAATCCTAACCATTTGTTCTGTTCTAGCAGCTGGACTAACATCGAATTACCAGAGAAAAGTAAGAGTGACAGCGACGTAGTCTAGTAGGTACTGTATTGGCTTATTAGACATGAGGCCACAGTTCAAACCCCAGGTCAGACATCTCCAACAAAACGAAAACGAAAAAATTATTTCTTCGGCAACTTCCTTTCAGCAGATTTCTGGCAAAAACTCTGAGAAAAAATAAAATTGCCATGAAAAGTTTCCCAAAAATCTGTTGTTCAGAGTTGACTTTAAACTGTTGGGCCTTCCACTCATGTATAAAACTACCACACACAACATCAATGCTGTTAGCTAGGCCGTAATCCTGAAGAAAGGGTGGGTTGTAATGACCGATTGTGTATGTATGTAGTTAATAGCGGAAGCGGTTAGTTTAGCGGAAGAAAATGAATTTAGATTAGGTTAGGTTAGGTTTAGAGGACGTGTACTTGTCAATTAAGACAAGTACAGCACCCGGAGGTCGAATTGACCCATTGTACAACGTCCCAGTTTTTCACACCACTTATGTTGTGTGTGTTAATTTTATACATGAGTGGTGGGACCTACAGTTTAAAGTCGACTTCGAACGACAGATTTTTGAGAAACTTTTCATGGCGATTTGTATTTACTCTCAGAGCATTTGCCAGAAATCTGCTGAGATAAAGTCGCCGAAGAAATACTTTTTGTATTTTGTTTTGATGTCTGGCCTGGGGCACGAACCCTGGCGTTACGTCTAATAAGCCAACACACTACCTACTAGACTACGGCGACATCTTGGAAATGAATTTAAGTCACTAATACAATTGGCCACCAGTATCAATAGATTTATCCCAAGGGATCAAGCAGTTTTACATTCACAGTATTTCTGACACTGGCCTTAACGAACATAGCACTGTTATCAAACCATCTTGTTCATCATCTTATAATTTCTACGCTTTTTTATTTTAATTTCATTTTAATCATCGAGTGAGTGAGTGATTAAAATTGCATGCATTAAAATCCAAGCAGATTGCCAGGAAATAATGCCCAATGTGAGCATTTAAGTATGATGGTGGCAGGAAACTTGAGTCTGACTCTTTCTGTAATGAACTGATTGCGCCTCACGTTTCTATGCCGTTCTCTGGGGAATTTAATGGGCATACGTGGACTATTTGGAAGAGATTTTAAGCTTTTATTTCGAAAACTACAATGTGATGTACTTCTTATGTTGTAATGTAAATAAATTTTTATGGACGTTTTACCTTTCTTCAATATCCTGGCGCTTAATGTTTCATGAGCTACACTGGCAAGTAAAACGTTCCCAGTAAATTGGATCAAAGCTTTGAATTACACATCATGTAGACTTTCATGTCGAGTCCCTCAAAAAGTCAACTTAACCTGAAAAGAATCCCGGTGCATAAAGATATTAGGCAGGACATCATTGTTATTCATCGTTGTTCTGGATATATTGATTACTTAGCTTAAGACCTTGGGTTTGATGTAATCTTTATTCGAGACAGGCCGACAAAAGTACTTGTCAAGACGAGATCAAGGTGCAGGATATACGAATCGTTAGACTTTTCGAGTCCAATGTTTGTTGAAATCTTATTTTCCTTTTTTTTGATTTTTCCTTACATATTAATACTGATATATAAACGAGCGTTGAGGTTTTTATTTAAACTGGTAGCTGTTTGCAATAAAAATGCATTTTAACAATAGTTTCTAGACATTGGTTTCGCACAAGGGTCTCATCAAATGGAAAATATTTCCTAATTTTTTCGTTTTGAATATTTAGAAAAAATTTTCTTTTTTGAATTTCTTGCATCTTTTTGCAGAGAATCACCCACAATAATCTCTTGTTATGTGGTAATAATACTTTCTTTAGAGGTCATTGATTACATGCAACATCACATTAATAGTGGATGCCATATAATAAGTAAGTAAGTTCCCAATTGGGGGCATGCATATACACATTTACACATTTACACGTGTACGATTTTGTAGTTTCTCGTAATGCCATTATTCCTACTGCTGCTGTTGCTGTTGCTGTTGCTGTTCTGCTGTTAAGTTGTTATTGTTGTTATTGTAATAATGGTTTTCTGTTGCCAAATTATTATTTTTGCAAAAAATTCAAAAAATTAGAGAAAAAAGAAATAGAATTGAATGAAACCAACTGCAAATGCTGCACACAGTATTGAAAACATAGTTTGCAGCATAGCATCAGTACAAAACGATAAATGAACACACAAACAAATACTCATTGGTTATATACTTTTTAATAAATATAAAATTTTACAGTAGGTGTGAAAAGTAAGCCAATGAATTTCAATTTCAATTTAAAATTAAAATTTTCAAAACTTATGCAACATAAACGAGAATAATTAAGGAAAACAAAAGAAAAAAATTTAATAGAAATATGTTTTTGGGGTTTTCCTTTTATGGCACACTGTATCTATATGTAATTACATGTAATGAAATGAAAAAGCATATACACATGGCTCTCTCGCTCTTCTTATCACTCTTAAATATATAGAAATAAACAATATATGTAAATATGTATTTACCAATACATACATACATACATACATATAAATAAATAAATGAATGCATACATATATACAAATATTTATATGTAAGTAAACATAAACAAACTACAGCTTTTGCCTCATTGATAACAAAATCAACAACAATAAAATACAGCCACAAATAAATTATGTCCTTAAGCGTCTATATAAATGAACCCATGCAATAACAATGGCAAATATCTATAATAACAACGGCAACAACAACAACAACCAGAACAACATCACCAACAATAAAAACTACAACTACAACTACTTTAACAACATATAAAACGGTTGCAATAACAAAGTAAAAAAATATCGAAAAAAAACGAGAGAGGAGAGTAAAACTAAAGTATTTATAAACAAGGTTTCAAACATCAACTGCATGTGTACTTACACACGGCAAGAAAGTTACAGTGAGAGTGAGCGAAAGAGGAGACCGATAATACGAGTATAAAGAAGCCAAAAGGCATTTTCTCTTTATTTGTAACTCGTACGCTGATACTCGTACTTAAATTTATAATAGAACGTTGAAAAAAACAACAGCAACAACAACAGTCGTTAAAATAGATTTTTTTATTGAAAATCGAAGTATACAACACAAGCAAAGAGCAGGGAATGCACTTGGAAGAAAGCAAGAGTGAGTGCAAGTGTGTGTGTGTGTGTTTGTGTGTGTGCTTATGTAGCGATTTGTTAAACCGTTTCTTGTTTTCTTCTGCTTTGTAGTGTTGCATTTGGTATTTTGTAATGGTATTTATATTGAGTCCATACAACTAAAAGTATGTTATTGTTCTCATTGTGGATGCTTTTCATGTTGTTGTTATTGTTATACCTGTAGTTGTTGCTGTTCATTTCATTTTCGATAGTTGATGGCTTTGCTATACTCGATTAATGGCATGTAAGTGATAGACAAAGCAAATGCCAGGGATGAGGGGCGGGGCATAGGGATAGCTATAAGAGAAACTGTGTAATTTAAGATGTTTACAATATCCACTCTACCTGCTGCTGCTGATTATTTAAAGTGTATTTGTATTGTTTAAAGCTACCCTCCATCCTCCAAGTTAGTAACTTTAACGTGCAGGTTTCTATATATGTTTTGTTTTTTGCCTCCTGCTTTTATGTTTATTTTATTCGATTTTGTGCGGAATTATTTTTTATTAAAGTTTTAAGTTGATTTCAATTTCATTTCCGTTCCCTTCTTTTTTTTTTTGCACATCCAATTTAGGGCATTATTTTTAATGCTTCGTAGCAATAAAGGGAGTTATCTTCCCTTCCATATCCTTCCATATTTGTTCGTACACGTACTACCAAGTCTAAAGTACAATAAATTACTTCTGCACACATAAATATAAATTGTGATAACAATCAAAAACACAAATACAATCATAACTAAATGGTTGAATAGCAACAAAAGCAATACCATTTACCATCTATCGTTCCTTCTTCTTTTAGCATTTATGGGGGTCAACACATTTTTTGAAGAAAACTCAAAGAAATAATATTAAGCCGGAATTCAACTATCGAATACCAATTAGGCTTGCTTATAATCATAGTTGTGTTCAAAGACTTGTAATAGAGAACAGAGATCAGCAATGAGTATTCAAAAAGATGAGTAGAATCGTAGAATCAAACATATTTCGAATGGTATGAGTTTGATGTCAACATTGTACGCATACTCATTGCAAACTGTACTTATAAATCAACGTTATAGTGGGGACACGAATGAATCAGAGTAGTAGTTAAATTTTTTTAATTAAAATTGTTGACTCCCTTACATTCAGAATTTCATGAGAGCTTACGAGTAGCGAAAAAACGATTCATTGCTGATCTCTGATAGAGAACATTATCATGTTGCTCAACAAGTTTTTTTTTTTTTTATAAACAGAAACTATAAACTTAACGAAATTACTTTTTCTCTGAATCAATTATCTAAAAGCCATTTATTTTATTTGATATTGGTACTGAAACTACTACATCGTTCTCTCAACCATGCAATGGAACCTCATCCATAACATATAAACAATTATTCTAATGCTAATAAACTTAAACAACCGGCCATACATACATAAATCTACAGTTAAATGCAAAATTATAGCATTCACTTGCAACACTGTTTACTGTTTAAGAGTATCTTTAAGATATAATAGGAGAGTGTTGTATATGATAACCTTAATAGATCAAAGGCTGCCATGGCTAGCCCTATTCCATCGTGCACTTTTTCGAGTGAATGGGGTCGTATCTCGGTAATGGCATAACGAATGTTGGCCTTTAAATGCTCAATTATCTCTGTTTTGTCGGCATAACACCTTTCTTTAATGGCTCCCCACAGAAAATAGTCCAACGGTGTGAAATCACAGCTTCTTGGCAAACAATTGACATCACCATTTCGTTTAATTAAATGGCCATCAAACGTCTGACGCAATAAATTAATTGTGGCATGAGATGTTTGGCAAGTTTCATCATCCTGTTGAAACCAAACATCGTTTACATCAATACCATGAAGAGCGGGTACCAAACAATCGGTTATCATAGTGCAATAAGTGTCTCCATTGACCATAACGGTTGCGCCGTCCTCATTTTCAAAGAAATATGGGCGAGTGATGCCTCTGTTCCACTTGCCGTACCAAACAGTCAGTAGTAATTGGTGTATTGGCTTCTATTAGACCACGTCTAGGTTTTCTGAGCCCCGAATACGGCAATTTTGCTTATTCACGTACCCACCAGGATGAAAATGAGCTTCACCCGATAAAATGATTTTTTTTGTGGCAAAATCGACATCATCGTGCTGTTTCTCGTTGGCCCATCTAGCGAAGCGAAACCAAAGCGGATGTTCATGCGGCTTTAACTCTTGAACTAATTGAAGGCGTCATACCGAATTTGTAAGGCGTCATACCGAGATCTTTTCGCAAAATTTGACGTAAACTGGTGCGTGAAACGTTCAATTATTGAGAACTATGACGAGTTGATGTTGATGGATTCTATTCACGCACACTCTCAGCCACAGATTCGATATTTGCGGGTGTACACACTGTACGATCACACTCACGTATTGGCGCATCAACAAATAAATTTGCGTATACCGGGCTATGTTGGTCCTTCTCTGCGACCAAATTTTGTACGACTTTTTCGTCCAATTTCCGACTAAATGCCAATTGTTTTAAAAATAAATTTCCTGTAAATCCCAAGGTTGCTCAAGGATAAATCGATTCTTTACGTTCAGTGGAAATAATATAATCAATTTTGCGACAGAATAGAATGTTTGAGAATTATTGCCAGATATAAACGATGGTTCACTCGACATTATTAATCTCACATTTTTGAATTATCAAAGAAGCTTTCATTTTATTAATAGAAATCAATAACTTAAAAAAAGGAGTGCTATTATTTTGATCAACAGTGTAAATCAGAATATATTTATAAATGATTCTAAAACTTACAGAATATGCAAGAACAGAGATGTTTTTCTTTTGTACAGTTTCTTTTAGGTTCAGTAGTAATTTTCAAGTTCTTGTTCAGAGTCTACTTAGTAATGCATATACTGGGGGGCAAGTGTCTCGCCACGCATATAGGCTTATAAAAGTTAATTCTTTAGCTGAATAGTATCACTAACATTTCGTTATAACTTGGATTCCAATTTTTATAATTTCATACAAACCATACATACATACATAATTGTTCATTACAACACTCCAATCAGGATTACGACCTAGCTTCCTACACCACTTATGTTGTGTTTGTTAATTTTATACTTGAGTGGCGGTACCTACAGTTTAAAGTCGACTGCGAACTACAGCTTTTTTGAGAAGCTTTTCATATACATTTTATTTTTCTCTCAGAGTTTTTGCCAGAAATCTGCTGAGAGGAAGTCACCGCAGAAATATATTTTCTCATATTTTCATTTTGATGTCTGACTTGACGTTTGAACCGTGGCCTTGCGTCTAATAAGCCATCACATTACCTACTAGACTACGGCGGCCCCATGAATCCCGTCTTTATAATTTGTAATTTTATGCCGAATGATAATATTTAAGTCTGATTGGTTTGTTGGTGAAAATATTTTAAAATTTCACGAAAATCCTTTTTGCTAAATACTTATCCTCATGACGGGACATGGTGGTGATTGTTTTCTTTCAATTTTTAGAAGAATTTTGTGTCCTAAGAGGCAAATTCTTACGTGACATTTGCAAAGTGGCGGTTTCATTTGGTCGAACGAGATGAAATTCTTGCCAAAGATATTAAATATGATTCTAAAAAAGATTTCTTAGAATGCAAAACCCTGTATTTATATATGCCATAAGCATGTATATGCATTTCCTTGCATACAGTACAGAGAGTAGAGTAATAGTAGAGTCTCACTCTCTCTCTTATATTGCTTAAGCAAATACTTATTTTCTTCACTTTAGCAAATTTGTATACGAGCAAATATTGTTTTTGTTTTTTCTCTGCAGTTTTACTTCTTTTTTTTTTTTTTGTTTTTGTTTTTGTTACGGTTCACATCAAAACATCCGACATGGAACTCGCATTATATCCAATACCCAAGAAGAATATCACAAGCAAACAAACAAGCAACAACAACAAAAATTGTACAACATTGTCCAAACCATGTACGAGTGTTGGCTGTACTACTCAATGGCAAAAATTGTAACGAACATTATGCTCGGCATACATCCTCGTACATACATTCAAACCCAGTGCCCAAAGCCAAAGTAAAACTGAAGTACGTTATACTTATATGCCTTTGTTGTTGTTGCTTTCTTTTAGAGAGAGAAAAAAAACAGGAACAACAATTACAGCACGAAGGAAAAAATGGTTACAACGCATACCCGCCATGTAATGGAAAAGAAACAAAAACTTACAAATTGAATTTGATTCATTGAAATTTGATATTTCTTCTGCTTCTTCGTGTTTTTTTTTTCTTCTCCATACATGTGTGTACGACTACATACACTGCTCTTGAGTCTTTTAGTTTTTCGTTTATAGGTTTGTTTTTTTGTTTTTCCTTTTTTCTCTCTCTCTCATTTGTCTTTTTTTTTGTACAAAAGGAGATTGTTTTTATTATTATTTGCTTACAATGATGCTGTTACTCTCAGTTACAACAAAAGCTTTAACAAACGTTATGATGATTGTGATAATGTGAGTAATTCTTCCCTATTTTCTTTCTTTGTTGTTGTTTGTGTTTGTGTTCTTATTATCAAAAATTCTTATTAAATATACATCGTATGCGTATTTGAGTGTGTTTTATATCACTTTTGTTTGTGGCAAACTGTGGTTCATTATAGTCGAATAAAACCCCCACATTGTTGTTATAATATGTTGCTAAATATACCTATACGTATACATGTATGTATGTATGTATGTAGAATATTATTTCTTTTAAATGAAAGGAAAATATTATTAAGAAATATCCTTACTGATATTGTTTTTCTCTTTTTTTCTCTTTCTCTTTCTCTTTTTTTGTTTTTTTTTGTTTTTTTTTTTTGTTGTTCTCGTGGTGATTGCACCATTATGACCACTGTGTGGTATGATGAACATAATAAATGAGTTCTTGATAAATTATACGCCAACGGTCATAAAAAGTAAAACATACATGCGAATAATTTGGAAATAAACATATACACATGCAGATATGTATGTACATACGATATAAATTTATTTCGATTGAATTTTAAATGAAAATAAAAATGATTGAAAATTTTTATGAAATTTTTCCATGACACTAAAGGCAACAAGCATTTATTATTTTTAAATTTAAATAAACCTGGACAATAAAACAATGCAATGGTAAAATATTAATTTTTTATAAAGTTAAAATTGAAATTTATTACATACATACCAGAGACCAGCAATGTTTTTTTGTTTTTTCGCTACTCATAAGCCCGCATGATATTTTGAGTATAAGTGACTCAACAATATTGAAATTTAACTATGTACTCTGATTCATTCATACTCACTACAACGTTGATTTATAAGTACAGGTTACAATGAGTATGCGTACAACTTTAGAAAAAATACTTATAATTCTGATGAATGATTAGAGTGACTCGAAAAGACCGAGCAGCAAGCAGAGCAAACACACAACCTTCTAGTGAGTATTTTAGTGTTCGTACGCGAATCATGCTTATTTAGGCCTTCGTGTATATGTTGAGTTATGGAGAGTCGAAATCAATAACATCACATGTGTTGTTAAGTATGAATATGATGAGAGAGGTGCCATTTTATTGAAATAAGTGTGAATGAGTATAAGTATCAGAAATTATGAGTATAATTCGATTCTACTCATTTTTTTTAAATACTCATTGCTAATCTCTGATGCATACATACGTACCTAATTAGTCAATACAACCCTTCAAGTTAGGATTACAACCTAGCTTCCACACCATTTATGAATTGGGTTTTAATTTTAAACATGAGTGGTGGGACATACAGATTAAAGTCGACTCCGAATGACAAATGTTTGAGAAACTTTTCATGACAATTTTATTTACTCGCAAAGGTTTTGTCAGAAATCCGCTGAGAGGTAGACGCCGAAGAAATATTTTTCATATTTCGTTTTGATCGCGATGTCTGACCTGGGCTTTGAATCGTGACCTCACGTCTAATAAGCCAACACACTACCTAGTAGACTACGGCGACTTAATATGAATGTGAATACCGTGGCAAAATATTGATTTCCGTTAAACTTTAAGTTGAAATTCATTAACTAACGAGAATTCTTGTGTTTCATTTCAATATGCTTACAGTCACAAATAGCGTTCAAGATTTGAAGAAAAAGAAAAAAATTGTTTACCAATGCAAAACACGAAAAATATTACAAAAAAATGTTGACAAACAAAAAGCAAAACTATATGCTGTAGTTTTTTTTTCTAGTCGTAAGCGAAAAATTCTTTCATATGTATTTGGTTGCATTTTCATAAAATGCAACGTCAAACATTGGAGTTGAAATGAAAAATTCCAGCATATGTCGTTTACTTTTTGCCTTACGTTTCTTATTTTTCAAAGCAAATAGAAATGCGTGCTGCAATTTCCTTAACCCTTTTCCTTTGGAAATCAATACAGTAACGTATCGGCTACATTGCACACACATAATACATAAAATGAAAGAGGACACACATCAATATGTTACATGAAGAGATATACAATGTATGTATGTATACATGTACGTAAGTTTGCTTATATTAAAACCTGCTTACATGCACAATTCTTTAAAGATGTGCTTGGCAACACTCTGGCGTTAGTAAAGAAAACGTTATCATGTTTGTAACGACACATTTGATTTGTTTCGTTTTTTATTGCTCCATACGATGTCATAACACCAGCATTGTAAAGTTTTATTCCACCAAAATAAACATTTGAAACTCCTACAAGTTTCGTGTAGAACGCTTCACTTTAAATCACTTCTTAATTCATTCATTGGAAAGAATATCTGAAATTAAATTTTTTAATTCCAAAATTTTAACCCAAATTTTTCAACTCGTTTTATACACTACCATGCCTTTAACTGATTTTCCTTTCTTATCATAAGTTAAGATATACGAGATGCACTGAAAATGTATAGTTTTTGTAATACAGAACGTCTTTACAACATATTGTTACGTTTTTTCCTTTTAAAAACGTATAAAATATGTGCTTAGTCTTAATTAAAATTTTTTTTATTCGCCCTATTATGTGTGCCACTGTTTACAACTTTATGTGAACAACAACAATTGCTTTTCTTTGTTATTCCTCTGTTTACATCCTTTGCGTAAACAATAACAATTACAAGACAATTGTTCGACAGATCTTTGTAACGAAGATCTTCAAACCAAGATTACTCTCTTCAAACACACCGCGTCTTCACACAAGACTGACTGAATTTTTACTAACTCAGTTGCCTGCTTTGCCTTGCCTTTATATGGCAGAGTAAACAGTCTGATGAATGTTCTTGAAGGCGAATTCTCATGACATCACCTTCTCGAAATCTCTATAAATGTTAAACATCATTGTTTACATCATTGTTTACATTTATTCCTGTAGTGTTGTTGGTATATTTTTGTTTACCTGTTTACCATTTTTTATGCTGGTGTTTATTGTTAAAGCAGTACGATAATTTGTAAACAGGTTTGTTTACTGCATTGTTTTGTTTTTGTAGTTTTTGTTTATATTTTTAATGTTAAACGATGTAAAAGCAAAACATCAGTATCTAGTTCTTTCATTTTTGTAACAATATTTTTGGAAAATATCGCTTCTAAATCGTTGAAAAACCTGACTTCTTTATTTTACAGACATCAAAAAGGAATACGAAAAAATATTTCTTCGGCGATTTCCTCACAGCAGATTTCTGGCAAAAACTCTGAGAGTAAATACAAATTGCAATGAAAAGTTTCTCAAAAATCTGTCGTTCGGAGTCGACTCTAAACTGTAGGTCCCGCCACTCATGTATAGAAATTAACACACACAACATAAGTGGTGTGAGAAACAGGGTCGTAATTCTAATTGAAGAGTTGTAATGATCAATTATGTATGTATGTATGTGTGTATTCACATTAGACAGCAACCATACCTTATGGTTTTCCAACAGCAAGACTACTTCAATATGTGTACAGTATGGAATTTAATCAATCGTAATCAATGAGTATACAAACAATGTGTACTAGAGATCAGCAATGAATCGGTTTTTTTTGTTTTGCTACTCATAAAAACTCATGAAATTTTGAATCTAAGTGAGTCAACAATATTGAAATTGAACTACATACCTCTGATTCATCCGTTGATTTATAACTATAGGTTGCAATGAGTACGCGTACAACTTTGACATCAAACTCATACCATTCGACATATGTTTGATTCATAAGCCTACACATTTAGATTCATAACTTTAGAAAAATACTTATAAATAATTCGAGTGACTCTTTAAATCATTCATCAAAATTTACAGACTTTAGAACTTTTTTGATAATGTGTTGGTAAAACTATACTCACACGTATAGACTGAGGATAGTTTGAAGAATATCAAAAAAGACAGAGCAACAAGTAGAGCAAACATACAACTTTTAGTGAATATTTTAGGGTTCGTATGCGACTCATACTTTTTTTGTGCTTCTTGTAGATGTTGAGTTATTGAGAGTCGAAATCATACGTGTTGTTAAGTATTATGAGTACTATATTATGAGTACTTCAATATGAGTAGAGGTTCCATGATATTGAAATAAGTATGAATGCGTATAAGTAACAGAAATTTTGAGTATGAATCGATTTTAGTCATCTTTTTGAATACTCATTGTTGATCTCTGGTGTGTACCTCGTATTTTCTAAAACAAAATACACATGTTATGTTGCTTCCCGTTATTGTGCGATAAAATCTTATTTGTTTTACTTTACAACCAGTACACACAGTGTTTTTTTAAACAGTTTGTTTACTTCCACAGTTCTTGCAACATCTTACACTTTATGGCACACATGTTTACGTACCAGCTGAACAAAATACATCAAAAATTGAAATATGAAAACAACACGAACATGCATACCAAACATAAGTAAAAAAACCAAGAATTATAAAGAACAACATAAACGTTGCATGCAACAACAAAATTGATATTGGATAACGATTTAGGAACTTAAGTTTCCCTTACAACATCAAACAATGAAAGACCAAACATATGTTTTGTGTTGTTTTTTTTTTTTGGAGAATAAAAAAACAAATATTTCTTGCTTCTAAATCTTCCAAAATCTTTGGCCTGACTTTTGAAGCAATTTGTTCACCATTAAAGTTGCAAAAACCATGACAATAATGATACTCCTCTGCAACGTAACTACTTCAACTACATACACTTATCGTTTGCAAGAATGTTCGTGAGAGAAAAAGAGAGAGAGAGAACATGACAATATATGTATGCGAGCAATTTGTTTGCCTGCAACAATTAGTGTAAATGTGGGGGTTTGTTTGCGGCTGTGTGTGTACACAAGACAATAAAAAAATTATTTATTGCCGAATGATAAATTATTTTTCCAAATATTTTACAGAAGAAAAGATTTTCTCTCGATAGAAAAAACAAAAAAAAAACAAAAACAAAAACCAAAACAGTTTTTCTACAAATATTGGCATTCTTTATGGATTTTATTTTTTTTATTTGTTATTAAATTTTGTCAATAAAAATGGTTTTTATAATGCAAACGCTTTTGATTATGCTTTACAGGATAAAGGCTAGAAATTGAAGCGTGCCACATGACATTCGTTTTGTGACACTTTTTTTGGAGGCAAAAGGCTACACCAAGCCTAGTGTTCGTCAGAGATCAGCAATGAGTATACAAAAAGGTGAGTAGAAACGAATCATATCAACACACTACCTTCTAGACTATGGCGACTTCAATCGGTCAAGTAGTTTATACTAAGTTGTGGTCGTCATGTCGAAAAAGGGATTTGGAAAAAAACGTGAAAATGAAAAAACGATTTTTTTAAAAAATTATGAAGTCTACTAATCCCTTAACTCATGTATACCAGTTGATATTACATTTTATTCTCCGATTTCAGCAATTAACAAGGTTTTCTTTTTTTGTTAGGTTAGGTTAAGTTAGCGAGTAACTCGCTGGCTCTTATGGCCCATTCGGCTGCCTAGTACAAGGTAAGCCCCCTTTTTTTCTTGTTAGTTTGTTATTTTTTTCAAAGTTATAATGTCGTAGTAGGTAGTGTGTTAGATTATTAAACGTAAGGCCACGCTTCACACACCAGGTCAGACATTAAAACGAAAATATAAAAAAAATATTTATTCGTTGACTTCCTCTCAGTAGATTTCTGGTAAAAACTCTGAGACTAAATAAATAAAATTGCCATGAAAAGTTTCTCAAATAATTTGTCGTTCGGAGTAGGTCCCGCCCCTTATGTATAAAACTTAACACACACCAAATAAGTGGTGTGAGAAGCTAGGCCGTCATCCTTACTGAAGTGCTATAATGACCAATTATGTATGTTATGTCACAAACTGGGTGTTCTTGTGACACCTCTCTGCCTGTGGTATGTTTTTTTTCTAATTTTATCCTTTTTTCCGCTTCCTTTTCTTCTGTTGTTGATGTTGTATAGAAAAGAGACTAAAAACTTATATCCTTTTCTAAGTACATAATGTTTCTTGCGAGAATTATTTTATTTCTTGTTGTTTTTATTGTAGTTATTGCTTTATATTGCATGTAATCGTAAAAACAATATGTCTTATGCAAACCATACGATTACTTCTGACAGTGGGCCAATATTTAGAAACAGTTTTTACTATTTTTGAAATTGTAAAATACAAATCAAATCCTTGTATTGTATTTAAAATGCTAACGATAATGGATGAAGTGAAAAAAAATCAATTTTTAATGAACTGCGGAAGTAAACATACATATTTTCCTTTTCCAGTTATCTTAGAAGTAATATTGTCGTATCAATGTTCAATCTCGTCAGATTATACAATCCTTTTTTCATAAGAGAAAAGCATTGAACTCGCTGTAGTCTAGTAGGTAGTGTGTTGGCTTATTAGACATGAGGCCATGGTTCAATCCGTAGGACAGAGGGAAAAATATTTCTTCGGCGTCTTATTCTCAGCAGATTGCTGGCAAAAACTCAGACAGTAAATACAAATTGCCATGAACAGTTTCCCAAAAATCTGTCGTTCGGTGTCGACTTTTAACTGTAGCACCCGTCACTCATGTATAAAACAGAGATCAGCAATGAATCGTTTTTTCGCTACTCATTAATACTCATGAAATTTTGAATATAAGTGAGTCAACAATATTGAAATTTAACTACTCTGATTCTGATTCGTACTCACTATAACGTTGATTTATAAGTACAAGTTGCAATAAGTATGCGTACAACCTTGACATCAAACTCATACCATTCGAAATATGTTTGATTCATAAGCCTACTCATTTAGATTCTTGACTTTAGAAAAATACTAAAAAATACTTATAAATGATTCGTGTGACTCTTCGAATCATTCATCAAAATTTATAGTCTTAGTTTTAGTTGTTGTTGCATTTACATCAACAGTAAAAAGACACATAAGCAAAAGAAGACAGAGCAGCAAGCAGAGCAAACACACAACCTTCGAGAGAGTATTTTACTGTTCGCAAGCGATTCATACTTAGTTTGTGATTCGTGTACATGTTGAGTTATGGAGAGTCGAAGTCAACAACATCATACGTGTTGTTAAGTATGAATGTGATGAGTACTTCAAACTTTGAATATGAGTAGTATGAGTACGATATTAAAATATGTATGAATGCGTATAAGTATCAGAAATTATGAGTATGATTCGATTCTACTCATCGTTTTGAATACTCATTGCTGATCTCTGGTATAAAATTAACAAACACACTATAAGTGGTGTTAGAGGCTAGGTCGTAATCCTGACTGAAGGGTTGTAATGACCAATTATGTACGCACAGTTACTAAAGTATACATAAGGTTAAAAATTTCAGAAATTTTTTAACTAATCTGTTTTCGTTGAAAATCTTCAAAGTTTCCTTGATGTTAAGACGGTCTTTTGCATTGGTTAAAAAATTTCTGAAATTGAACTGAATTGTGGCCCTGCACAGGCCCACAAAAGTATACATCCGATTAACAAATTTCGCAAATTTCTGAACCAATGCAAAAAACCGTCTTAAAATCGAGGAAAGTTGTCAGACAATTATAAAGATTCTCAACGAAAACGGATTGGTTAAAAAATTTTTGAAATTTGTTAACCGTATGTATACTTTTGTGGCTGAGTGTATGTGTGTACAATTACAAATTACATTATAACTATTACGAGCTGAATAACATAGTCATTATGATCGGTGTTGTATTGGGAATTGAACCCTCAATCCTCTGGCTAATAGTGGGGCACACAAAATGAAAGGAATTATTGAACAGAAAATTTTCTGTAACATATTCTCTTTTTTTATGAAAATATTCTTCTTTGTTGTTACTGTCACTGAATACTGTGTGGTTACTTTCTTCTTTTTTTTTATTTCGTTTCCTTCTCTAATGCTTCCATAATTCCCAACTACAGTTTTATCCTTCCTATCTTTTTTTCCAGAAGTTTAATGGTTTACAAATTATTTGAATTTTATTCGTTACTAAATACATAAAGATGCTGTTTATCTTGTATCTATGCATACATACGAGTACATACATACATGTAATGTGTTGTAGAGTTTAGATATTTAATAAAATGATTGATAGATTTGCAATTTTCATATAAAAATATCTGCTTTTTTTGTTATTTTTCTTTATTTCTATTCCTATACGAAAACATGACCAGAGGGAGACATAAAAATGTTTTAAATTTTTTACTTGTTCAATAAAATGCTTGACAGAAATATGCTTGACAGAGAAAATTTTTATAAAATCGAATAAAAACAAGGAAAATATTTTGTATTAATTTAAATGGAATGAAAAAGGAAAAAAACAAATCATTGTTTCACCCTACAATTAAACATTTTAAACGATTTCTAGGAATTATTTTGAAATTAAATATTTTAGCATGTCATTTACTTTAATTTGTCATTCCATACGACATTTAATTGATTTTAAAAGGAGGGATACGGATGCCAATCTCTAATTTCGCAAGCTCATTTAATTTGTAGATATTTATTAAAATTTTAATTATGATTTATTATGTACGCATAAATCATTCATTACTAATAACATTCCATTCCATTCAATTTCATTCAATTTATTTCACTCTTCCCTCTTTCTTAGTTTCTTTTTTTTTTTTGTTTTTAATTGCAAAATGCACTTTAGCACTGCAAGGCATATTAATTACAAATTAAATCAGCAAAATTACTCATTTTCATTAATCATAAGCAAACAAAGTGGTGTGCCTTCCAAGTCTTAAATTATTTCAAGTTTTTTTTTATACCTTAAAGCGTAAATGAAGAGATTAAATAATTTCTGTGTTTTTTTTTTATTTAAAAACATATAAAGTCTTTGAAAACTTTGTTTGAAAACTTTCTTCTTTTTTGCTGATTCCAATGCTTAAGACTGATTAGGAATCTATAAATTTTGTTTAAAATAAAAACCTTCAATCTTTTAGCCAAGATTACGACCCAGAGATCAGCATTGAATCATATTTTCACTACTCATCATAAACACTCATGAAATTTTGAATATAAATGAGTCAACAATATTCAAATTTAACTAAGTACTCTGATTCATTCGTATCCCCACTAAAACGTTAATTTATAAGTACAGGTTGCAATGAGTTTGCATACAATGTTCACATCAAACTCATACAATTTGAAATATGTTTGATTCATAAGCCTACTCATTTAGATTCATAACTTTAGAAAAATACTTATAATACTTACAAATGATTCGAGTTATTCTTCGAATCATTCATCAAAATTTACAGTCTTAGTTGTTGCATTTACAACAAAAGAAAAAAGACACATAAGCAAAAAAGACAGGGCAACAAGCAGAGCAAACCTTTTAGTGAGTATTTTAGTAAATGTTGGGTCGTGGAGTCTAACAACATACATGTTGTTAAGTATGAATATGATGAGTACTTCAAACTTTGGATATGAATAGAGGTTCAATGATATTAAAATAAGTATGAATAAGTGCAAGTATCAGAAATTATGAGTATGTTTCAATTCTACTCATCTTTTTGAATACTCATAGCTTATCTCTGGATTGTGACCTAGCTACAGTTTAAAGTCGACTTCGAACGACTTGACAAAGGAACAGTGGATAGCCAAATATATTGACCATCGCCAAGTAGCTACATATATGGATATTTTGGGCCTTTGCTAAGTATCCAACCAAGTCGCCGTGGTCTAGTAGGTAGTGTGTTGCTTATTAGATGAAAATCCAGGGTTCGAGCCCCAGGCCAGACATCAAAATAAAATACAAAAATTATTACTTCGGTGACTTCCTCTCAGCAGATTTCTGGCAAAAGCTCTTAGAGTAAATAAAAATTGCCATGAAAAGTTTCTCAAATAATCTGTCTTTCGGAGTCGACTTTAAACTGTAGGTCCCACCACTCATGTATAAAATTAACACCCACAACATAAGTGGTGTGAGAAACTAGGTAGTAATCCTGACTTAAGGGTTGTAATGACCAATTATGTATCCAACCTTTGAAAATTATTTTTATCATAGAATTACAATCATACGCACAGTTGCCATACTCGACTCTTTGTTACATTTTCCTCCTCATAAAACATAAAAGGCCGATGTAATATGAATTTTAAATTCTTAGCCCTTGTATCGGGTAGGCCATCTATCGGTTTACATATGAATCATCGGTTATTTCGAATCTGGCATTACTTATGTACCAACGAGAAACTGCACGATGATGTCGATGTTGCCAAAAAAAAACATCTTTTCAGATGAAGTTCATTATCATTTTGCTGGGTACGTTAATGCGGCAAAATTGCCGTATTTGAGGCTCAGAATACCTATACATGGTCTTACAGAAGCAAATGCACCCATTACGAGTGACTGTTTGGTGCGGCTTGTGGAGCGTAAGCATCATTGTACATTATTTCTTTGAAAATAAGGACGGCGAAATCATTACGTTCAATGGAGTACCGCTCTTCATGGTATTGTTATGAACGATGTATGGTTTCAATAGGATGGCGCAACTTGCCACGCATCTCATGCCACAATCGATTTATTGCGTCAAACTTTTGATGGCCGTTTAATTAGACGAAATGGTGATGTCAAGAAGCTGCGATTTGACACTGTTGGACTATTTCCTGTGGGCCGCCGTTAAAGAAAACTGTTATGCCGACAAGCCAGGGACAATAGAGCATTTGAAGGCAAACAATCGTGATGCCATTGCCGAGATACGACCCCATACACTCAAAAAAGTGCAAGAAAATTGGTCGAATCGAATGAGATACTGTGAGGACAGCCACGGTAGCCCTATGAATGAAATAAAATTTCATTTCTAATCGGAGCAATTGTACTTTACAACAAAGAAGATAAATTTGGCAAAATTTCAAACCGTTTTTCTTTAATGGATTTTTAAATTTAAACTCTTAAATTAGCCACCCTATATTAGCGAGAAAACAAAACTTCTTTTCTTCCTTATTAGTAGAGAGTAGTAGAGAGAACATAACTTACTTTCTTCCTTAGAAGTAGTTGGCTAGTATAGAAATTTACAAACAATCTTTAAAAAAACTGCTTCGACACAAATTTTAAAACACATCCAGATTGTTTATAGAATTAACATTAATTATGGGTGCTTTAGTAAATGTTGTGTAAGTAAGGTTTTGAGTCTCATTTTTTTAATCTTAAATTCTTATATCAAAGAATTTCTGTAAATTGGGACTTTGCATGTCAAAATAGAAAATATTTTCCACAAAATGTAAAGTATTTATGCACAAAGCCATAAACCCACATACATACATACATATGTACACATGTACGTACATATGTACACATATACATACATATGTACACATGTATGTATGTATGCCATGCATGCCTGAGTGAATGTTGTCTGAAGAAATGCGTATATTTGTTGGCCAACATATTGAATTCTTTTCTTTAGAAAACGTTGTAGAATTATGAATCAACTGAAGCCTATAAAATACTGTTGTACACCCACACACAAAATGTAAACTTCGATTTGTACACAACAACACACATGTCAAGATATTCGGTATTAATTAAGCTATGGATGGATGGATGGATGTGTTAAATTTTGATCTTCCATCGAACATTTGTGTATGATGGATGCTTCCTATACATGCAAACATACTTACAATACACAATACTCTGATCTAATTAAAGTTGACATCATACGACAATTGCCAACTAGAAATGAGAAAACAACAAAAACAAAAAAAAAACGAAGAAGAAAACAAAAAAAAAACATTTTATTGCAAAGGAGAAAAGGATGCTAAAGCATGTATGTTCAGCATACATGTAACATACATGCATGCATGCATATTCTATAATGCAAGAAGAAGACAAAGTAACATTATTGAAGTAAGTAAGTATTGTAAGGCATTGTGTGGTATGATGTGGTGTTGTATGGTGTTGTATTGTGTTGTATTGCCCTTTAAAAATACGGACTACATGAATGTAAAAGAGGATTTTGGGTAATAATGAATATTTATGGCCAACATACATACATACATTCATGCTTTCGATACATTCCAGCAAAAATCTATTTCAATACAAAATGTTCAATACATTGTTGTTGTTGTTGTTGTTGTTGTTGCATGCGTACACATACTATATAAAGGGTCTGCCAAATAACTTTTTTTTTTTGAAAATGCTTTAAAAAAAAAACTACTGAATATTTTCTTAATTTTTTTTTTTATTTGAAAGTACAATCCTTCAGGTTAATAATGGAAAATAATTTCATTCAAATGGCTGCCTCGGCTGGCCATGCAGTAGCCTACAACAGAAGATGCCGATTTTGGCAAAAAAAATCATCTTTCCAGATGAAGCTCATTTTGATCTTGGCGGGTATATAAACAAGCAAAATTGCAGCATTTGGGGCACAGAAAACCCGCACGCATATATTGAAAAGCCGACGCACCCAAAACGAGTCACTGTTTGTTGCGGATTTTGATCCAGAGGCATAATTGGGCCATTTTTCTTCGAAAATGAGCACGGAGTGGCCGTTACAGTCAATGGCGATCGTTATCGTGCCATGTTGAACGAATTTTTGTTCACAAAAATTGAAGAGGAGGATATTGGCAACATTTGGTTTCAACAGGACGGCGCTACGTGCCACACAGCCGAAGCTACACTCGATGTTTTGCGCCCTGTTTTTGAAGATCGCATTATCAGCCGCAGAGCTGATGTCGTTTGGCCACCTCGGAGCTGCGATTTGACACCGTTGTACTATTATTTGTGGGGTGCCGTCAAAGATAATTGTTACGCCGACAAGCCAGAGACAATTGACGCTTTAAAGGACAATATTCGTGAAGCCATTGGTGAAATACAGCTGCACACAATCGATAATGTGCTTAAAAATTGGACCGATCATGTAGGCTACTACATGGCCAGCCGAGGCAGCCATTTGAATGAAATTATTTTCCATTATTAACCGGAAGGATTGTACTTTCAAATAAATAAAGAAATTTGAGAAAATATTCAATAGTTTTTTTTTAAAGCATTTTCAAAAAAAAAGTTATTTGGCGGACCCTTTATATATTCATGTATTTATGTTGTCATCAAAGCATGCACTTTTTTTGTTATTTTTTCACATTCTGTTTCCCTTAAAGCCTTTCAGTGCAAATTTTATTTATTTTTTCTTTTCTTTTTATGTATATACTCATATATTCTCATATACATATATACATATGTATGTATTATGTGTGTATGTGTATGTATGTATGTGAGTACTTCTCTTATTTGTTTATTTGTTAGAGTGTGTGTGTGCGTATGTGTGTTTATATTTGTATGGTTATTACTTTTAGTTATGACAACTGTTAAGTGGTCAAATGTTGCAACTTCTTGCAATTTGTTATTGTATTGTTGTATATGTATGCTATTGCTAGTTATTGTTACTGGTATCATAGTTGTTGTTGCAATGATTTGAACAGTTGTGCATTTAATATTGTTATGAGAGAAGAGTGTTTTGTTCTGTTGTAGTCTAATGTCAAATACAGGCATTTCTATCAATGCTAACATTTGATAAGCAAAATAACAACAACAACTGCTGGCCGTTTTTGTAAATCGACAATAGCCAAGATGCAAAATCCCATACATTTGTCATATAATAACTGACATATTTGGACTATTGTTTGTCGCCGATACAAATCATGTTTTCAAAAAGGCCAACCTTTACCCCCACGCCCTCTGTTCTACTCTGCTCTGCTGTCATAACCCTATGGTTTGATTTCATTTGTCATACCAGATATTGCGTTTATGCAAATGTACGAATGACTGCCTCAATAAGTGGCTAAATTTAAAAGAAAATTTAAAATGACTTGAAATTGAAGTTATTTAAGAAACAGTCTACGATACGATACCATTTTCTTGAAATTATTTTAAACTTGTACGCTTAATTTTATTTTATTTTCATTAAATTGCATTTTAAATGAATTTTAAATGTCCCACGTAGCAGTTGATTTAATCACAATATTATACGCCCTCGTTAATGCATTGATACTGGTACTATACTACTTACTTACTTTGATTGTAGGGTTTCAGATTATTTGTAATTCGCTTATGAACTAAAATTTTGGGGGGAATTATAAATGAAATGGACCGAGGTATAGTAAAAAGAAATCCATTTTTTTATATGAAATTGAAGATATAACTTGATCCGGTTTACATCACAAAACATCGTTTTGTTCGATGACTTGTTTAAATTTGCTTAAGGTAAACCATTATGTCTCATTCTAAGACAAGAGCAAGTTAATATTCCAAGGACATTAAAGGACATTAGAGTATCGAACTTAATGAAATACTTGGGTTTTATCCTCAATAATAAATAAAAATTGAGACAATCTCCAGATGATACGGCAGCAAAAGCCCATCGATGCTGGTACGTGTATAGGAGAGCCTTAGGTTCTAATTGTGGCCTTACTTCAAGAATGACACATTTGTTCTACAGAAGCTCTACAGACCTTATACTAACATATGCTTCAGTAGTATGGTGGATGCCTATGTTGAGGAAATGCTACATTGGAACACTCTAACAGCTTCAAAGCATGCATTATATAGGAATAAATTGTGCGATAAGAATATTACCTACAAGGGCCATGAGATAGAATGCGGTTCATCCAGCCAATAGAGATACGGGTCCATTGAAGCAGCACGAGAAAATGGATTAACAAGAGTCACGTATCCATAGATTATATTGGATTACTGAACGGATACTTGCTTAACCTGGATTTTTCCGACAGGATGTCTAACGTATTACTTGTTTTTAATTGCTTGATACCTTGATACCAGATTGTTTTCTTTTTAGTCAAACGTAGCCATTACGCAGATGCTCCTTAGGCACCTATGGCTACACGGATGACTCTAAACATGAAGATATAGAAGAACCAGAAACGGAAATCTCTATCCAGAGAATAACAATGTCTTCTAGTGCTTTGAAGAGCAAACGTCACATCGACTCTTGTGGAACAATGATTCAATGATAGGATAAATAACAAAGATACATACATACATAATTGGTCATTACAACCCTTCAGTCTGGATTACGGAATAGGTTCTCACAGCACTTATATTGTGTGTGTTAATATTATACAAGAGTGGCGGCACCTACAGTTTAAAGTTGACTCCGAATGACAGAATTTTGAGAAACTTTTCATGGCAATTTTATTTACTCTCAGAGTGTTTGCCAGAAATCTGCTGAGAGGAAGTCGGCGAAGAAATACTTTTTTTTGTATTTTGTTTTGATGTCTGGCCTGGGGCTCGAACCCTGGCTTTACGTCTAATAAGCCAACACACTACCTACTAGACTACGGCGACAAGATAATAAAGATACTGTAACGCTATTCCAATGAGGGGAAAACTGTAAGTATTTTAAAACTTAATAAGGGAGACTTGAGTACACTAATATGAGTACTTACGGCATACTTCGTCTTATTGGTGTGATGAATAGAGGGCTCGTTCCTTCAATGGCTAGTCGCCATATTAGATAAGATGCTTAGATTAGGCTCTCATCTAACAGCGGGTTATAGTTGTAATCATTCTTGCTTTCTTTTTATTTGGGTATGTAATCACTTGAATTCGGCGTAGTCTACTAGGTAGTGCGTTGGCTTATTAAACGTAAGGCCTCCGTTCAAACCTCAGGTCAGACATCTCCAACAAAACAAAATAAGAAAAAATATTTTGTCGGCGACTCTCTCTCTCTGCGACTCTCTCTCTCTAGCCAAAACCGTGAAAGTAAATAAAGGTGCTATGAAAAGTTTCTTAAAAAATCTGTCTTTCGGAGTCGACTTTAAACTGTAGGTCTCCGCCACTCATGTATAAAACGAACACACCCAACATAAAGGGTATGAAAAGCTAGATCGTAATCCAGACTGAAGGGTTGTAATGTCCAATTATGTATGTATATATATGTGTAATTATCCGTTATCTTGATTTGGTGTCTAATTATAGTTAGCTTCGCGTAATGCCTAAAACTAAGGCGACCATTACAGTGTTTATTTTTAATTTTTAATTATTTGTGCACATGTCTTATGGATAATGGCTTCTCTCCAAAATTTCAAAGCAGTTTCAAATAGATTTGTAATAAAGAATGTTGAAAAGATGCGGAGAATCCCTAGCTGAGTTAACAAAAACGAAGCTATGCTTTGAAACTCTATTTTTTAATGGCAAAGAGAGCAGCATTAGCCCACATTGAATATGTTGTGCAGTGTAGTACATGTCCAAATCAAAATATCGTTTTAATAATTATTATTTAGTGACATGCACTAACAAAAGCAAATACAAATACAAATTCATCAATACTACCTATACACTCACATCAAAGGCACACATGACTTGACTACAGAGCAATGACTGCGGAGTATAATATGTGTGTGTGTGTGTGTGTGTGTGTGTGTGTGGTCATCTCTAATTAATATTTATTAACTAACGTTGACAATTCTACTTAGATTTGTCACTTCTGTGACAGTATCATAAAATATGTGGGAAATGTTTACGGAATGCTGACATCCTGCAAGAAACTACCACCACCAGCCAACAAACATTTACTTGCCCCTCTGCAGTATTTGTAAGTAAGATTTCAATTTCAATTATTAATGGCTCTTAAGTAATAAGCAATCTTGATAGAGAAAACTGAAATTTAAGTTACTAAACAAAACGTTTTTATGTCTTACAATTCATTTTATGGCCTCTGCCTTAACAAATTTCATAACGTTTAATTGGTTTGTTTTTGGGCAAAAAATTTTATATACGAAATTATTTATTCACTGATTATTTATCACACCATCACACTGAGTATTTACACAGATAACACTCAGAGAGAGAGAGATAGAGAGAGAGAGACAGGAAAAGAGTGTGTGTGTTTTTCTATTAAATATTCTTACTTTATGACTGCATGGGGAGCCATAAATTATAGAAATTTTCATGAATTTTAGAATGTTTTTCATTTAAGTTTTGTTGATTTCTTCTATCTCTCTCGTATTGCTCTTAACATTCTCTCTGTCCTTTTCAATGGGCAATTTAACCAATACCATCGTCTCGTTGTATACTTCATTTGATTTGTATTGATGCATTGAGAGACCAGATGATGATAACGATGATGAGTTCACCACTTCAAATTATTTATGCAAAGTAAAGTCATATGAGAAATGAATTTAAATTATATGAATTCTACTTATTAAAGTCAACAAAATTATGATACATATACATATACATACATACATGTGGTCGAAAAAATAAGTACACCTGCTTATTTTTGTTTTATGGAAGTAAACATGGCAATTATTTTTTTTTATTTAAATAACTTTGATATGGTAATGCCTTTAAAAGTAAAAAACAACAAACACTAGGGCTTCCCCTTTGCTTTCATAGTGAGTTAGTTTTGTTCGGGTGTGATTTTAGTACATACTTGGTCAAAATAATAAATACATATGTATGTACATACATAATTGGCCATTACAACCCTTCAGTCAGAATATAACGGCCTAGCTGCTCTCATCACTCATGTTGTGTGTGTGTTAATTTTATACATGAGTGGCGGGACCTACAGGTTTAAAGTCGACTCCGAACGACAGATTTTTGAGAAACTTTTCGTGGCAATTTTATTCCACTACCAGAATTTTTGCCAGAAATCTGCTGAGCGGAAGTCATCAAAGAAATATTTTTTCATATTTCGTTTTGATGTCTGGCCAGGGGTTTGAACCGTGGCCTTATGTCTAATAAGCCAACACACTTCCATTGTTCTCCGGAGAAGAGAAAAATTGTTTCAAGACTAAGAGAAAGTGATACAAAGTCTTCGTTCTATAGCAGAAACTATGAAACGCTCACTATTTTTTGAACAGAATGCCGTGGTCTAGTAGGTAGTGTGCTGGCTTATTAGACGAAAAGCCAGGGTTCGAGCCCTAGGCCAGACATCAAAATAAAATACAAAAAGGATTTCTTTGGCGTCTACCTCTCAGCAGATTTCTGGCAAAAACTATGAGAGTAAATAAAATTGTAATGAAAAGTTTCTCAAAAATCTGTCGTTCGGAGTCGACTTTAAACTATAGGTCCCGCCACTCATGTATAAAATTAACATACTTAACGTAAGTAGTATAAGAAACTAGGTCGTAATCCTGACTGAAGGGTTGTAATGACCAATTATGTATGTATGTATGCTTTAAAGCCTAAAAAGCCCGTCGAAACTTGTGAAACATTTGCGAAGAAGGACCCTTTTGTGTCTTCTAGGAGGAATTCAGCACAAATTGGAAATGTAATCTCATTGCGAACAATTCGTCGTAGACTATAAGCCTGAATAGTTCCTTTGTTTATATAAAAAAAAAATTAAAGCCTAGATTGGCGTTTGCAAGAAGTCATTCCAATTGGTTCGGCACAAATGGTGAAAAAATAATGGCGAAACATTTTATGGAGCAATGAAGCAAAAATTATTTTATTTGGGAAGAACTGTGTACCCAGAATGTTCAATGCCCTAAGGGTAAGGAATTCCATGTTAGCTTTACAAAGAATACGGTTAAAGAAGGGGGCGGGCTTCTTGGAGACGATTGCTGTAGACTGTCTAATGGTGAAGGTATAGCACTGGCCATTATATAGTCACCCAGCAGCAACTCGTTTCCTTGCCGTTCGCATCTTGAGTTTAAATCAAATGTCCACAAACACTACTCCCTCTTTCCACCTTCCTATAACCTATTTTCCTAAACCTGCACAATGCACTGCATGAGTAGGGGCCATCCCCTGAGTGCTGGTTTTACCAAAAAAAAATTTATTATAATCTGGGGTTTTTTTCGCGTGGTATAGTGTCGGTCCGATACATCGAATTACCGACACTATGACCAGATTCCACTATAAGGATATCTTGGAAAATACAATGTTGATTTATGCTGAGAGAAGCATGCCTCTTAGATGGACATGATAGTGATCCGAAGCATACTTCTAAGTTGGTAAAGGTTTGGTTCCAAGACAATAATGTTGCTTTTCTTGGCTGGCCAAGTAAACCTTCGCAGTTAAATCCAATCGAAACTCTTTGTGGAGTGTTGAAACAAAGAATTGGAGAAAAGGTTTTTAGAAATAAGCAGCAGTTATGGAATTTTGTTTAGAAAACTCATTATGAAATACCAGTGTCAGGAAGCAGGAAGCTTATTGCCAAAAAGAGCCAACAAAATAATTGAGACGAAACTCAGCCAATTAGCAGAAAAATCATGATTTTTGTTTACTTTTTTGCTTATTTTAACTAAATGTACTTATTATTTTGGCCATATGTGTACACTGTACATACATATGTATATGGGCCAATTGATTATTTATCAACGTTATCATCATCATCATCATCATCATCATCATTGTTCTCATCGTCCTTAATCATTATGGTCATCATAATAATTTCTTGTAGATACTTGACTTGACTTGATTTGCCATATTATTTCTGTTGTTGTTATCATTATAGTTGTTGCATACAAACACACACACACATATTTGAATTCAAAGGTCATTTCATATGGCAAGTCCCAAAGGTTGCCAATAAATATTTACCTTTTTTTGTTGTTGTTATTGGAGTTCATTTTAAGGTTTCTTAGAAATGACCATTAATTTTTGGAGAATATAGAATTACAAAAATTTATTTATGAATGCTAGTTTTGATATGATGATGATAATTTAATAATGATATGGTAAATAGCTTTCTCATGCATACATATGTCAATGCATCTGTGTGTGCGTGTGTTAATAATATTAAAAGTCAGCACAAATAAATTAACTTGTAAATATTAAATTTCTATTCATAATCATAAAATTATGTTTCCTTTACTTTAAGTTTTGAATTAAAATCTACAAGTTATGCACAGATGCATAGAATAGATTACCATGTAATTGGATTTTCTATTCGATTTTCTAATGGAAAGATTATTTATTAAATACATACATACATACACAGAATAATTAATTTATTAATTGAGTTTAATAAATATTATTTAATACAGTTGGTTGGTTGGCTAGTTGTAGTTATTAAACATGATAGGGGGGGCGGTACACAAATAGTTTCATTAACCTACCGCTTGGTAAGTTGCAAACCACACATAGAGTTCATAGTTCATTTAGATTAATACTCGAAGCCAATTACTACTAGAGTATCAAGTGTGGTTAAAAGAAATTTTCTTTGAATTTTGAATTAAATTGAATTGAATTTAATTTAATTTGCCTACGAAATACTTATAAATTTCGTTGGTAATTTGTTGGCATTTTTAATGTGTTTGCAGCGTTTCATTCATACAATAAACTGCTTAAAATTTTTAATTCTTAAAAACTAAATTAAGTGAAGAAAAATAATACATCCCCACAGTATTGTTCTACGGAGGCCATGCATAACTGTTTCACGCAAATTCTATGGTTTGAGTACCTTGTTTTGATGAGATTTGTAATAATGTGTTTCCTTCAAACAAGTCAAAATATATCATTTTAACTCATAACTTTAGTATGGAGGAAAAATAAATGAAGTGCTCGATCTCAAGAAACGGCTAAACATATGGTGGATGTACTATAATGTGTATTGGCACCAGGGGTGGACAGTTTGGAATTTGTTGAGGAAATAATGAATTAGAGAGACTATGTAAATATTCTAAAGAACAAATTCATCAAAAGTTCGGAAGAACTAAGAATTTCTAATGGTCATTACTTCCAAATAGCCAATGGATCCAATCATACGGCTGCTAATGTGAAGATGTGATTTGCCTACCATAATCCCCACAGGCTTATTATTCTTGCATAAAGTTCCGATATGACTCCAAGAGACTGTTTAGAAGATCATATGGAAGAACGATTACGTAGTCGCTAAACCTCAAACGAACATACATACATTATTGGTGATTACAACCCTTCAGTCAGGATTACGACCTAGTTTCTCACACCACTTATGTTGTGTGTGTTAGTTTTATACATGAGTGTCGAGACCTCAAACAAAGGTTAACCGAAATAGGAGCTCATGATTGCAAGGCGGCAAATATCACCAGAAAACACTAAACAAAACTGGTACATTGAATGCCAAATAGGTTAAATGCTATGTCTATCCCCTTTAGGGATATCCTACTAAATACAAGGGAATAACATTTTCATATATTAGTCCTTTGAATTTTAAATTTACCTTCAGTTCTTCTTAGAGGTACCTACACCTTTGCGTTGCTAAAATAAGGAGTCAGCAGAAACTTTTTCTTATTTTTCTCTTGTTCTGTGGAATACATTACAATTTTTTTCGTTTTATAATAAAACAGAAATAAATTATTATAATAAGTATAAAAACTTTAATTATTTATACAAACTTTTGGCTAAAATTCAAGAAAATTGCTAAAATATATTGCCATACTAAGACTTTTGCTATCCACTGTATGCGTTAATTTTTATTCATGAGTGGTGTGACCTACAGTTTAAAGTCGACTCCGATCGACAGATTTTTTAGAAACTTTTCATGGCAATTTTATTTACTCGCACATTTTTTGCCAGATATCTGCATAGAGAAAAACGGCTAAGAAATATTTGTTCATATTTAGTTCGTTTGTTTGAGATCTCTGCACTGTGATTTGAAACGTGGCCTTATGTCTAATAAATCAATACAACCAGACTACGGCAACTTCAATCTAATAAAGCCCCTTACAATTCCAGTCAACTCTTTCTTTTTTTTTTTTTGATAGAAAATTAATTTTTTACCTTGAATATACGATTTAAAATCCAACCTGCCTGTTTCATCATTTTCTTCGTTTTTTTCCTTCCATTAATTTAATGGCAAAAATAAAATTCCAAGGTGAAATGTTTTCCTTTTTTTTAAATCTTTTAAAGGTATCAATAACAGAGAATCTAATGTCATAATAAAAATTAAATAAAATTAGAATTTGAAAGCCCAAAAGTTACAAGGCAATCTAGACTGTACATACATAATAAATTTCTAATAATTTTTAAATTCCAAACTTTAAGCAACCTTTTCTACTACACTGACAACCTACAATATTACCTCCAGTTTTAATGAAACATTATCGTATGCATTGAAAATTTCTTTAAACTTTTGCGTAAAGGCCATAACAAAACTTATGTCATTAATTTTAACAGAAACAAAAGAAAAAAATAACAAAAAAAAAACAAGTGTATGAAAATGTGCAATCTGAAATTTAATTAACTGCGTTCAATATCTACATACATACACGCACACACAAACAGACTATTTTGTGTAGTTAGTGTGCGTAATTTTAATTAAGTATTGTATCGTTGTCTTTGATATGAAAATCTTTTGAATATTTATTACAACCACAACAACAACATCATCATTAAATACAACTAATAACAGGTTCCAAATGGTTAAAGCCAAGGTAAAACAAAGGATTCCTTCGTGTTTATGGCAAGAAACATGAAAAAAATGACACACGCACATAAGAAATACGAATTTTTTTTTAATATTTTATCAAATGATTTTACTCTATCAGTCTGTTGCTATTGTTGGTATTGCTGTTGTTGTTGCTGCTGCTGCTGATGTAATTACTTTGGCATAGTGATGCTTTGTACGTGGCTGGGTAGTATACACAAAGCAAAAACATCTAACGATTCAATTAAAAGATAATGTGTTGGTATTATTATTATTATAACATGTACACACACTATTCTACACATGCACACATACCCACTTGCATAGAGGCATAGAGCTGAAACTATAGAAAGGATTGATTCAACGATTAAAATTATAATTTGAGCTTGCCTGCTACCTACATCCGTCATACAATACATACTTATCAGAGATCAACAGTGAAAATTCAAAAAGATATGTAGAATCGAATCATACTCATAATTTCTGATACTTATATGCATTCATACTTATTTTAATATCATGGAACCCATACTCATATTCAAAGTTTGAAGTACTCATCATATTCATACTTAGCAACACGTATGATATTGTTGATTTCGACTCTCCATAACTCAACATATACACGAATAACAAAATAAGTATAAAGCGCGTACGAATACTCACTAGAAGGCTGTGTGTTTGCTTATGAGTCTTTTTTCTTTTTTTGCAAATGCAACAATAAATTTTGAAGAATGATTTATAAGTATTTTTTTAAAGTAATGAATCTAAATGTGTGGGCTTATGAATCAAACATATTTCGAATGGCATGAGTTTGATGTCAATGTTGTACTCATACTCATTGTGCTCATACTTATTTATTTATTAATTACAATACAATTACAAATTATATTCTAATTATATACGAGCGGAGTAACTTCGACCATATATGCTCGGTGTAGTGTCATAGACAAGAGTCTCTGGTGGGAATCGAACCCACGACCCTCATGCTAATAGTCTAGCACACTACCCACTAGACTACCAGGGCACCCTTCTCATACTTATAAATCATAATTGTAGTGAGTATGAATGAATCAGAGTGGTTAAAATTCAATATTGTTGACTCACTTATATTCAAAATTTCATGAGTGCTTATGAGTAGCGAAAAAACGATTCATTGTTGACCACTGATACTTATTCAGTGTATGTGTGTGTAAGCCAATGTATGTATGTATGCTTAAATATTATCATTATAATCATAATAGTAAGTAATATACGCACACATACACACACACATAAATGTATCTATAAATACACCACCACTGCTAAAGTGATACTAAACGCCTACATTATCACATGTACGCACTTTACTTTGCTTTCCATTTAAAATACTATCTTTCGCATCACAGCAATATATATGTATACGTAGGTGGGTATGTGTGTGTTTGTGTGTCCTGTTATAATAACTATACCAACAACAATAGCGAAAGCAAAATCAAAGTATAAATTGAGATTGAGATTGAGATTGAGAGGAGCATCAAAAAAAAAATAAAAAATAAACCTGATTGCATTGGATTTCTTGTTATTTCTTCTACAATTTATTTATAAAGACACATATGCTTGCTTTGTTGGCTTTGTTGGCGCCCTTTTTACCGTTTCTTTATTACAATATATTTTAAAAAATAATTGCCAACATTAAAGACACACTACTACAGCTATATGTACAAGAAAAAATATATAAATAGAAATAAAAACAAAAAACGAAACGAAACTAAAACGAATAAAGAGAGAGAGAGGAACAGAAGAGAGAAGTAGAATTTATTTAATGCTCACAAAAAAAGAAATCTACTTTAATATTTTGTATTTAATGAAGAGAAAACTTTTAATGAGCAACAATTTCTATTTTAACTCAACTGTTGGGTTACAGAAGACCTTAAGAAAATCGATGTTGTGTGTGTGTGTGGGTAGGAATATTAAAACAGTGGCAGAGAGCGAAAGTGAGAGGGTGAGTGAAGGAGAACTTCATAAAATTAAAAAAAATAAAAGTATATGCGTGTTTGTGTGTGTGTGCGTGTGTTTTTAAATGACGTTATAATCATTAACAATTTCTAATTAATGGTCTGTTCGTTGGCTCCTTCGTTCTTTTACGAGAGTACTGAAATACTTGTGGGTAGAGTGTAAAATCAAGAGTGTTAACGTGCTGGCGTAGATGAATTAAAAATTTAATGAATTGTTATGACATGTAACACATTGTTAGTGTGAATAATTTTTAACAATTTTTACAGGAAATAATGTTTTTAATTTCGAATTTAAAAACCAAAGACGCAAACCCACACTTTAAGCAGCTTCACTTCTTGCCTTTAACAGGGTAAACTTTGCTATTAACAGAGCACTGTTAACTGTTTAACAGTAGCAATAAGTAGGTTAGAGATTCTACTTTGCAATTATTTCAGACTATTGATATGAAACATAATTCTCATAATAATCATTATTATTTGTAAACAAAAGTGTTGAAATGTAAAGGATGGGGGTGCCCTGGTAGTCTAGTGGGTAGTGTGCTAGACTTTAAGCGTGAGGGTCGTGGTCTGTGACACTACACCGAGCATATGGTCAAGTTACTCCGCTCATAAATAATTAGAATATAATTTGTAATTGTATTGTAATTAATAAATAAATAGATATAAAGGATGGGATAGGGATATTCTAGTTACCCCACTACCATGTTTCGAAAGAGGGCCCTCTGGACTACCATTGGCATATAGTCTGTATGGTTTACTATTTCTTATATGTTCCAAAAAGGCCACTGATCTTCTGGAAATTTTTGAAGCATAAAATTGATATTTTCAAAGCCAATTTTCTCAATAACACACCACTTTATTTGTGTGACTATATTGCTGACTATATTAAGAGGCCTTGGAACCTTCCTTTGCATATAGTTTGGTACTCATAGATCTTGAGTATTACCCAAAATTAGCTTCTAAACAAGTGGTCTTGTTCAGATGGATACTGTTAAATAGCTAACAGTGCTCTGATAAGAGCAAATTTTGCTCTTTTAATATCAAATGTGGCTCTGCTAAAATTTGTGGATTGCGTCTTGGATTTTATCTTCACACACATTGTTTTTAAGCAGAATCTGTCATAATGGCGATACTGAAATGTAAACAAAACCGACCAATTCTGCATTGTGTCAAAATTCAAGCCAGATGGCTGATAAGTATCCTTACGTCTAGTAGCTAGGGTGTTGACTTATTTGAAGTGAGGCCATGGTTCAAGCCCCAGCACAGACATCTCGACTAAAACGAGATGAAATGAAAAAATTATTTTTTCGTGGACTCCGCTCAGCAGATTTCTGGCAAAAACTCTGACAGTAAATAAAAAATTGCAATAAAAGTGTCTCTGTCGTACGGAGTCGACTTTAAACTATAGGTCCCGACACTCATAAGTAAAATGAATGCGCACAACATGAAGGGTGTGTGAAGCCAGGTTTTAAACCTGTGACTAACGGATTGTAATAACTAATTACGTACGTATGTATGTATGCACTATAAAAGCCAATCATTTGATATTCGCGATCATGTTAAAATAATTTTAAATTATTGTCGAATAGCCGACCCAATCTCCTAGGCAGTGTTGGCTTATTAGGCGTGTGGCAACGGTTCAAACACCATATCAGACATCTTCAGCAAAACGAAATTAAATGAAAAAATATTTCTTTGGCAACTTCCTCCCTGTAAAATTCTGCCAAAAACTCCGAGACTTAATTAATCAGAGGATTAGGACCTAGTTTCTCACACCACTTATGTTGTGTGTGTTAATTTTTTATACGTTTAGTGGCAGGACCTACAGTTTAAACTCGCCTACGAACGACTGATTTTTGAGAAACTTTTTCATGGCAATTTTTATTTTACTACCAGAGTTTTTGCCAGACAACTGCTGAGATTAAGTCGACGAAGAAATATTTTTCTTTCATGTTTCGTTTTGTTCGGAGATGTCTGACCTGGGGTTTGAACCATGGCCTCACGTCTAATAATCCATTACACTAGCTACTAGACTATGGCTTTATAAATCCAATAAAATCTTGAATAAATATCTGATTTAGGCATTCAAACAACTTAAGAATTTGCCCACTTTCCATCAAGAACTTTCTTTAAATCGAGCGGATATTAAAATCATGTCTTAAATTCAGTTCTGCTATACTGCCCTACCCCATGGTTAGAAAATTACATTAAAATTTGAAAGGTTCATTAGAAATTAACGTAACTCTTAGACCTTAAGTACCACACACAGACACACAGACACACACACATACCATGCTGAGAACTTCTAATATTCTACGTGTTTTCAGCAAGAAAAATAAACCTCATCATCATTGAAAAGGTAAATTGAGTAGAAAAAAAAAATTGTAAAAACCTTTTATTTTATAAAGTAGAAAAATAAATGTAAAAACAAAAAGATTCAATGAAAATAAAAATAAATTTTAGAAAAACAAAATCTTAAGCCACCACCACTACAAAGACCACAACAATTGCCATTAAAGGAAGGATGCATGAATATTAACAAAAAGACTAGAGACTGAAATGGCCAACTGAAAGAAATAAAAATATAAAACAAGAAATTGGAAAATACATTCTTGTCACACACATACACACACGTACTCAGACCCTCATAAACTGAGAATAGCAACGGAATAGGAAGTTAGACAATGTCCTAACGACAGAAATTATGTAATAAAAATGAGAAATTTACGATTCATCAGAAGCAAAAAAACAAAACAAAACAAAACCAGAGAGAAACAATAACAACAGCAACATTACAGAGACAGGCGACTAGAATAACCGGCACAAAGAGAAGGCAAAAAAACCCACTCTAACCCACTAAACAAAATTACGATTATAAGCCAACACATTCAGCCCAAACCCAGCCACGTCCAGCGTTGGTGTGCCACTGCAGTTCACTTCCCATAAGCGAAGGGCAAAATGAAAAAACATCTGGCCAGTTGGTGGAAAACGTGTTATAGAGGCTTAAGGCCACAAAAATGTACACTAGCCAGGAAATATAAAAAAAGCAGGCAATGGAGTACAGGAATTAAAATACAAGAAGAAATATTCTACAGGTGTAACATAGCCTTGTTATTAACAATTGTAGTCCACTCACTAATACTCAGTTTATATGTAGTAGTGCTAGTGCTAGTGGCAGTGGTAGTGGTAGTGTTATTGGTATTGGTGTTAGTGATAGAAATATTGTATTACATGAGTGCCAGGATAACATTGTAAACTGGATATGAAAACAAAACAAAACAAAACAGAGAAAAAACAAGAAAGAAAAATACAATGTGGCCGTAAAGGAAATCAAAGTCAACCTGCTACGTAAATGAGTGTAAAGAGGTATCTAACCCGCTTATAATATCTATAACATGCCCAGCTTAAATTAGAGAAGAAAAATACAACAACAACAACAACAACTTTTAATGGACAATGAAAGACGGGACAGTAAAGCTTTTTTTATTTTTCTCATCCTCTGTCCGGTTGCTTTCTTTTTTTTTTTTTTTTTCATAATCAAGTCGTGTTGTGCCATCTACAGTGTACAACTGAATTTCTGCTTAAAGGAAACGGAAGCAGACATTGTTGTTGCCCTTTTGTAGAACTTAGTTATGGCTTAACACAGCAAGCAGTAGAGTATAAGTAGAGGAAAAAGAAGAAATCAGTACTGAAAAATCAGTACAGAAATCACTAGAGTTTTTACAGGTTCAGCAGAAAGAAAGAAAAACGAAAATGTTAGGGGAAATAAAAAAACAACTACGTTTCAATAAATTTAGAAAATTACAACAACTACAATGTACACACACATACACATACATACATAGATTGCATTGTGCTTTATATATAAATTTTGTTGTATTACACGAACATGACAAAATAAAAAAGAGGACAGACAGACAGACAGATAGAGAGACAGTGCTTATTCAGACAATCCTATTCCTTCACTGTCTGTCTACTTGTTTTATATTCTTCCTGCACGACTACGACTATTGCATGCAGGCAGGCAGGCAGGCAGTCGAACGATATTGCATTACCCACTTCTATATTGTATTGCATGAACAGTTCGTTACTATGAACAACCGTGTTATCATTATTATAAAATGTACTCATACTCATGTGCAAAAACTAAAGCTTCTTTTTGGGGACAGTATTTTCAAATGAGTTTGAGTTTAAAAAAATAAAATTTTGTAACTGAACTAGAGATCAGTAATGAGTATTCAAAAATATGAGTACAATCGAATCATACTCATAATTTCTGATAGTTATACGCATTCATACTTATTTTAATATCATATAGAACCTCTACTCATATTCAAAGTTTGAAGGACTCATCGTACTCATACTTAACAACACGTATGATGTTGTTGATTTCGACTTTCCATAACTCAACATATACAAGAATCACAAAATAAGTATGATTCGCGTACGAACACTGCAATACTCACTAGTACGTTGTGTGTTTGGTTTGCTTTGCTTGCTGTCTTTACCTTTTTCTTTCTGCTTTTTTTGTAAATGCAACAAGAACTAAGACTGTAAATTTTGTTGAATGATCTAAATCACTCGAATCATTTATGAGTATAATAAGAATTTTTCTAGTCAGTTATGAATCTAAATGAGTAGGCTTATGAATCAAACATATTCGGAATGGTATGAGTTTGATGTCAACATTGTGCGCATACTCATTGCAACCTGTACTTATAAATCAACGTTGTAGTGAGTGCGAATCAGAATCAGAGTGTAGTTAAATTTCAACATTGTTGACTCACTCAGACTCAAAATTTCATGAGTACTTATGAGTAGCGAAAAAACGATTCATTGCTGATCTCTGAACTGAACCCAGTAATTGCAGTCATTGTAGTATAGTAAATGTGAATGTGTTGGCTTATTAGACGAAAGACCGTGGTTCAAACCCCAGCTTAGAGGCCTTGAAAAGTTCTTTAAAAATCTGTCATTCGAAGTCGTCTTTAACTTGTTGGGTCCGCCACTCATGAAGAAAATTAGCACACAATAGTAGCCCTGTTATATACCGTCTAAAAGGGTTGTAAAGGCCAGATAAGTAGGTAAATAAGTAACTTCATAAAAAATTTTGAGAATTTTTTTTTTATTTCAAAAGTTTCGACAGTTTTTTGTGTCTCAAAGACTGTTCAAGTGATAACAGGGGCTTCGTAGTTGCCCTAGTCTAGTGGGTAGTGCGTTGGCTTACTGGAAGTGGGGCGTTGGTTCAAAGCCCAGATCAGACGTCTCCAACAAAACGAAATATGAAAAAATATTTCTTCGGCGACTTTCTCCCAGCATAGAACCGTTCGGAATCGACTTTAAACTCCCGCCACTCATGTATAAAAATTAACACACTCTACATAAGTGAAGTGAAAAACTAGATCGTAATCGCGACTAAAGGCTTGCAATGACCAATTATGTGTGGTCGATGCTATTACCATTAAAAAAAAAAATTCTCAAAAATTTGTTGTTCGGAATCGAATTTAAACTGTAGGTCCCGCAACTCGTGTATAAAATTAACAAACACAGCATAAGTGGCATGAGAAGCTAGATCGTAATCCTGACTTAAGGATTGTAATAACTAATTATGTATGTATATAGGGGGCTTTATCATCCATTAAAGCAATAACAAACTATCAATGCCTTGCCAATGGTCTGTTCACCTCAGTATTCCTTTTGGGATTGACGTCACAGACACTAAATATACCGCACACGGAACCTCCGAGCGGATAGGATGGTTCAATGCAAATTGTGTTCTACTCTTATGGGTTTTCTTATGGATCTTCGCTTTCTTTTTGAAATTCGTTCTTCCTTTTTTCAGTCAATGTCTGCCAAATGTAAGTTATTAGTAGTGCTCGACCATTTTAGTTTCTTCCAAAAACACAGGGCTGCCGTAAAGCATTTCCCTCTTCTCTTCTTATATTTCTATGTTTTGTTTCAGTTTTATTAATAAAGTCTTTCCAGGTGTAAGATTGGACAAGTGCAGCAAGTCCTAGTGGCTGTCTCGAAGCATGGGAGTTGAGTAAAAAAAAATTATACAAGTTTCACATACTGTTGACTTCTGTTCTAAGAAAGGTTGTCCGCTGTTGGGTCGGCTTTCATCGTTGGTGCGTAGCGTCCTCCCATTGTGGTCGTTTGTGCGTCTCTTACTTCTTGTGTAACCAAGCACGAACTGTTTGGGGTTCAACTGGTAGCAGACTGGACTGCGAAGTCTAACCAGGGGCTTATTTCAGGTACCGCGGGTATCGAGAGCCCCCAGCTACCGGCTGCCCGGCTACGGCAGGGCCTCTTGTGGTAGCAACGTCGTGGTTGTGGTTTGTACCCAAATCGTGAGGAGAGCGCAAGCTCGTTGTAACATTACACTCTTAATCATTTTGACAAAGAAGTTTACGTAGTCTACGATCCCTCATCAAAAGGGAAGTCATGTTCAAATGAATGGCTTCGAATTGGTACTCATGTATGATGATGCAGTCTATGGTAGTGTTACCATGAGGTAGTCTTACCATGATATGTCTTACCATGGAATGCAGCCTATGGTAGTCTTACCATGAAGCAGCATCATTGTGCGAGGGGGCGTTGGTAGATGCATTGTTTCCACCCGTGTTTAGAGCACCGTGGGGTGTGTTATCATGGCGACACTCACATTTAGTCCTGGACTAATATTCTAAGAAGATCTAGGAGCAGAGAACGCGTAACTTTGTTGTTGAAATCACTTTAAAGACTCGTAGAAAACATTAAAAAGTTACAGTAAATGGAGATGGATAATCGTCATGTAATCCGGATTAAAGATGCTCATTTCGATGATATCATCAAATACTAGACATGGGCTAAGGCCTGGTACAATTCTCATACAAAATTAATTTCAACGAATTAATCTTAAAATTTTAATAATTTTCCTATAGTACGACTTTCCTTTTTAAATTGTTTTTATTTCTAAGCTACAAACTTTATGTGTAAATTATGTTCCAATGAAACAATAATTCCAATATAAATCACTCGCCCAACATCGTGTCTAGTGAAACCAATAAGTCCCACTGTCATGGAACCAATTTTTGCGGTGATTGTCAAAACTGTAATTGTCCTTGGGTGGGGTATACCTACCTTTACGACAATTTTACTTTAATAGAGAGCGTGTGTAGTAGAATGAATGAAAGAAATATTTCCCAAAAAATTACCTTCAGTTGTTGGTGGTGTTTTGGTGTGTGGCCAAATTCTAACAACAATTCTGCTTCTATTGAATGTAAATATTCGACGTTTACATGGTCGTCGATATGTCTTGTCTCTGGCGTCTGTGTTTTGTATCAATTTTAAGGTAACAGTTTTGGTTTGGCAATTGGATTGTTAGATTGGTTGCCGTGTTGTTTTCATTTCTGTTGCAGAAAATGTGTTGGGCAACGTGATTGCAAATTCTAACCGTCAATGGGCCGTAAATTGAAACGTGACTAAGGCTGATAATAAAAATACATAAAATCACAACAACATACACACACACCTACATACATACACCGGCATACTTGAGTAATAACAATTCAGTTGTAAAGGAAAATGTTAAAAAAAAATTTGCCACCATCAGCAGGCTCCAGCTTTAAAAAGAAACTCATCGTAGGCAGTCAGTGTGCCCAGTGAAATATTTCAACAAATGTTTTATACTTACATACAACCGCCGTTATAACGGTTCAATATAAATGCACTTCCATTTAATGTCTTTAAGGGATGGCATATTTGATTTCTTTTTTTGTTTTTTTTTTTGTTGTTTTCGTTGTTGTCCCTTAAATAGTTCATTGGGTATTACTTTGCTTGGAAATTGCTTCCTTTTTGCTATGGCGGCAACAACACAATACATACAATACATAAACATAAATATACCTTTACAACAACCACAACTACATCAAACCAACAACCACTGGTACGTACAATAACTTCAATTGTTTTGGAGTTTCTAAAAACAGCCATCTTACATGCATGAAACGAACCAACAACAACTAATGACACACTGACTTATTTAGTGTGTATGGGGGTGTGTGTGTGTGTATTTATTACGAAAGTAGGTTGGCAGGCTGGTCGGCTCGCCTCACCTCGCCTCGCCACACCACAACACGATTCGGTTCGGTTCGTTTCATTCTTCCCATATTGAGAATTTTTCAAAAACGGAAACTCTAATGTTGCTTATGCTAGAGAGACAATATTTAAGGCACGTTCGTCGTCAGTCATTGTCATCTATTTTTATTTGTCTACGCTATTGGGGCTTATAGGAAACGTAAATGGAACACCATTGAATACCGTAACATTGTGTCTACACTGTATCCCTTAAAGTGGTTGGGGGTAAACAGATTCATTTAGTACTTTAACCATTAAGTTGAACAAAATATAGAGTACATGAACATAAAAAGTGAAAGAGGATGGGGGTGTACACCGCTTATTTATTAGGATGATGTAATAAAGAGTGTAAACATATTAAAGCTTTGATAAAATTAAATTTATTACAGCCCCCCGTACTAAATCGTTACATTGTTACAGTGTAAATAAGGACACAATCTTAGGCTGTAGTCGTAAATAAACACGATGAAAATTTATTTTTACAGGATAATGAGAAACACCAAACAACAACAACAACCACAACAACAAAAGGCAGTAAAAAAAATTATAAAAACGAGAAAAAATTTCAAATTCGAATTTCAATCTCGTTTTCCTTACGTTTTAACATATCAATCTGCCTACAGTTTATTTTACTGGATTTGAAATTTTACTTTGAAAAGAATGGAAATACAGGGTATTTAATTTGAAAGTAGAATGTAAATCTGAAAAAAAACGTCCTGTAAATATTGTCTTATTGACACAACAAGGAAAATGATTATTTTTCAAAAGTTATTGTTTGTTTTTGTTGTTGATTCCTGAAGATAAACTCAAATTTTTAATTAGAAATTCGAAAAAAATATAAATCAAGTTATGGTAAAGCTTTATTTCTCTGCTTCGTTTTTGTGTAAATGATGGGAGTTATTAAAAATATTTACAACAACAAATTCAATTCATTGAAACACAAACTCCTTGCTAAAGAAAGTGTTTCTTGATTGGAGTACATGAAAGGAATTTTTAGTTTTTCTTTTTCCTTTACCTAAAGCCTCCCTACAACTTCTATGACGTACACTAACGACAGTATTAGTTAAGGCTTATGTATGAAAATTTTCTAACCAGTAACAATCAACCTTTGGTCACTCGCTCTTTCTTAATTGGTTCACGCAGACGGTTGTGTTATGAGCAGCTTAGATCAGACTTAGCGCACATTAACTACATTTTCTGCCAATGCAAGCTTTAAACTCAATTATGCTTTTCAACATAACTTTTGTTTTAATAATCTTCGTTCTTCATTGATTACTTAACTAGAAATGGAATATTATTTCATTCATATGACTGTCGCGACTGGCCTCACAGTACCTTATTCGATCGGACCAATTTTCGTGCACTTTTTTGAGTGTATGGGGTCATATATCGGGAGTGACATTACTATTGTTGGGCTTCAAATGCTTCTCTGGTTTGTCGGCATAACACTTTTCTTTAATGGCGTCTTACAGAAAACAGTCCAACTGTGTCAAATCTCAGCTTCTTGGCGGCCAATTAACATCACCATTTCGGCTAATTAAACGGCCATCAAACGTTTAACACAATAAATCAATTGTGGCATGATAAGTGTTGCAAGTTGCACTATATTGTTGAAGCCACACATCGTTCACATCAACATCAAGAGGAAAGCCGTCCTCATTTTCAAAGAAATATGGGCCAATAATGCCTCCGCTCCACAAGCCGCACCAAACAATCACTTGTGGTATCGTGCATGGTGCGATAGGTGTCTCCGCTGACCGTAATGGTAGCGCCGTCGAAATATTCAAAGAAATATGGCTTAATGATGCCTCCGCTTCACAAGCTGCACCAAACAATCACTTGTTATGGGTAAATTGACTCCTGTCTGACCACCTGTGGGTCTTCTGAGCCCCAAATATTGCAATTTTGCTAATTAGCGTATCCACCAAACTGAAACTGAGATTTTCGTGCAATTACCGACCAATTGTGTTTGTTTTGGAAATAAATTCGCAATAAATTCCAACGTTGCTCAAACGTAAAACGATTCATTACTTTCAGTGGAGATAATATTCGGAATTTTGTAACAGAATAGAATGTCTGAGAAGTATTGACAGATTCACAATAAGCGATGGTTAAAATTTAAACCGATAAATGGCCCACCCGAAATTTGAAATATTATTTTTTATTACAAATTTCTTACTGAAGCGTTTTAAAGAACTTTAGTTTATATTTTCAACAAAATGGAAAAGATCGCTGATCTAACATCAAAAAATGAAGAAAATTTAACTCAATTTTCAGTTTAAATAATCACACCAACATTTATGATATCAATGAATCTCATTGCTCACGATACTCGCTTCACATTGACAGCAAATCATTCGTATAAGTAAGCCAGGCTTCGAGTTGTCACCATTCAATGCCACCAGTAAAGCTGTCGAAGTCGGTATTGATAAAAATTAAATTAAAAAGAATTCTGCATTGTAGGTTAGGTTAGGTTAGGTTAGAGGACGTGTACTTGTCAATTAAGACATATACAGTACCCGGAGGTCGAATTGACCCATTGTACAACGTCCTAGTTTCTCACACCATTTATTTTGTGTGTGTTAATTTTATACATGAGTGGTGGGACCTACAGTTTAAAGTCGACTCCGAACGACAGATTTTTATTTTATTGAGAAACTTTTCATGGCAATTTTTATTTACTCTCAGAGTTTTTGGCAGAAAGCTACTGAGAGGAAGCCGCCGAAAAAATATTTTTTGTATTTTGTCTTTGATGCCTGGCCTGGGGCTCGAACCCAGGCTTTTGCGTCTAATAAGCCAACACACTACCTACTAGACTACGGCGACTTCATTCTGCATTGTAACTGGAATAAAATTATTTTTAAAGTCTGCAGTTAATATTGTGTTGTGCAAGATTTTAATTGCCTTTAAAAGGATATAAAAAAAACAAGTTTCGATTACAAAACTTAAGCATTTGAAATATTTCAATAAACTTACAATTTCATTTTTATCTAGAAATGTTTTCAATTAAATTAAAAGATATTAAATAACAATTTCCTTAAATTTTTACTGATTTTTCAATAATAAAAAACAAAAACAAGAGAAAAATAGTAAATAAAATACAGGAATATTTTTGGATAATTTACTTCAGAATATTTCTTTACTGCCTACGCAAGTGTCAGTAGCCTTAAATGAGAGAAAGTAAGAAACAAAGTGTGTAAAAAATTTTAAAAAATTTTTTATTATTTTGTATTGACAAATAAAATTTAAATAAAAACCACATACATATTAAGAAATATTTTTACTTAAAAAAACTTTTAAAAAATGATATAAAAAGTCATCAACAGTTATTTCCAGTACTTTTCCTTTAGAAACACTTCATAAGCAAAAATCTTTTTTTATTGTCTGTTTAGTTTTATTATTAAAAAAAAAATTTAAAAAGAAAAACAATAAACAAAGATTCTTAATTATTTTATGTTTTTATTTATGTCACCCACAAGTAAATTTTATTTACAAAATGCCATCAAGAAAGAAAAATTTTATTGAAAAAAATTGTTATTTTTTTAATTAAGAAAGAAAAAGTAATTTTGACCTGAAGAAAATGGTAAAAAATTCTTTAAAAATTCCCCCTGTTTTTTGTACATTGAATATGTAACTGTATGCTGCAGTATGTCATGTATGTGTGTGTAATTTAATAAATATTTTAAAGGATATTTTTTACAAAAAAATATTGCAGGTGTTTGTATGGTTTTTCGACCAGCACTTGAGCGTATACAATACAAACATGTAGTAAGAAAAACATAAAGAAAAACAAGTTTTAATTAATTCCATGAACCACAACAGTTTCTTGAAAGTTCCATTGAAAAATTTAAACAAATAAATAATGTTACGTTTTTACCTTTTAAAAATATGAGCTCGTAGATTGTAAATAAAATAAAAATAAATTTGTTTTTAGTTTTAATTAAAATTCTTTATTATTCGCTGCACAATTCTGTATGTCAATGTTCACAACTTGATGTAAACAACAACTATTGCTTTGTTTATTATTCCTCTGTTTACACCCTTTGCGTAAACAAGAACAATTACTACACAATTGTTCGACAGATCTTTGTAACGGAGATTTTCAAACACGCCGCGTCTTTACACAACACTGACTGAACTTTTACTAACTTAGTCGCCTGCTTTGCCTTGCCTTCTAATGAGTGATTTTTTAAGAGCTATAGGAAAATTTTACAAAAAAAAAAAACATATAATTCAGAAAAATTCATGAAATCTTTATTTGAATCGATAGTACGGTCCATATAATTTAATGTTTGAAGATTATTTCATGCAAATGTTGACCGTGACTGTGCCTCAAATGGTCCATCCGCTTAGTCCAATTTTCGCATACTCTTTCCAACATTTCGGCCGGTATCTTACGAATAAACGCTTCAATGTTGCCTTCCAATGCGTCAATTGAAGCGGGCTTGTCTGTATAGACATGAGCTTTAACATAGACCCACAAAAAATAGTCTAAAGGCGTTCAATCGCACGGTCTAGGCGGCCAAATGGCCGGTGCCGAACGTGAAATAAAATATTCACCGAACTCGCCTCTCAATATGTCCATTATTACACGTGCTGTGTGGCATGTGGCACGGTCTTGTTGAAACCACATGTCATGCATGTCAAGCTCTTGCATTTTGGGCAAAAAAGAGTTGGATATCATCTCACGGTAGCGCTCACCATTCACAGTTACGTTACGATTCGCAGCATCTTTGAAGAAGTACGATCCAATGATGCCACCAGCCCATAAACCGCACTAAACTGTGAGTTTTTCTGGATGCTATGTTATATGTTGATGTTATATGGCAAAGTAAACAGTCTGATAAATGTTCTTGAAGGCGAACAGTCTTCTTTTCGAAATCTCTATAAATGTAAATATCATTGTTTACATCATTGTTTACATTTATTCCTGTAGTGTTGTTAGTGTATTTTTGTTTACTTGTTTACCATTTTTTATGCAGGTGTTTGTTGTTATACTAAGCAGTACGATAATTTGTAAACAGGTTTGTTTACTGAATTGTTTTGTTTTTGTAGCTTTTGTTTATAATTTTAATGTTAAGCGATGTAAAAGCAATACACCAGCATCTAAATTTATCCATTTTCGTAGCAATACAATAACAAAAATATAATTTCATTTAAAAACCTTGATAATTCATTTTATACAGTTACAAGGCCAAGTAAAACGTATTTTCCTTATAAAATAGGCTTCAGTGATTGTCTTGATAAACAATTGAGATTTTCAATAATTTTGTTTTTTTATTTCATTTGAGTTGAAAACCTAAACAAAAAAAAAACGTAATTATATGAAAAATAATAACAATTTTTATTTTTAATTTAATAAGAAAAAGAAAATTGGTTTTAATTATTACCCTTGTTATATAAAACAATAAAAACGTATTTGTTGTTGCATTGTTTTCTTGTGTTTCATATTTTCAACAATATTTTCATGATTTTTGATTGTATTTTTTATATATTTTTTTTTCTTGAAGTTTATTTAATTTAAACCAACACAAGAGTATAATAAAAATGAAAAAGAGAAAAATTGGAACAAATGCAAAGGGAAAAATAAAACAATCAAATCTAGAATTTCATAATTTATAAGGAATACCGAGTAAGAAACTAAAAAATAAAATAAAACTTCTTCCACTCAACTACACTCACTACATATTGGAAAAAGTGAACAATTGATGAATGCAGCATAGAATAGAATACCTTATGCTAAATAAACATCTCACTAAATAACTTATGTGTCGATCTACAGCATTTGTTAGGTAATTAGAAATACGTATGTATTATTCTTCTTGTTTTTTTCATTAAAATGATTCAGCGTGTGACGCACCGTAAAATTGTACTCACATACATACATTCACAATTGGTTATTACAACCCTTCAGTCAGGCTTATGACCTAGCTTCTCACACCACTTAAGTTGTGTGTATTAATTTTATCCATAAGTCGCGGGACCTCAAGTTAAATTCGACTCCGAACGACAGATTTTTTTTGAGAAACTTTTCATGACAATTTTTATTTACTCTTAGAGTTTTTGCCGGAAATTTGCTGAGAGCAAGTCGCCGAAGAACATTTTTTTTCATATTTCGTTTGGTTGGAGATGTCTGACCTGGGGTTTGAACCGTGGCATAGCGTCATATTAGCCAACAGACTTCTTTTATACAAAATATTGAAAAAGAAAAATATTTATCAGCCAATAAGCCAAACACTTTCGTTGCCACATCTAATTTTCGTGCATTTTTTGGGTGTATTGTGTCGTATCTCGGCAATGACATCATGAATGTTGGCTTTCAAATGCTCAATTGTCTCTGGTTTCTCGGCATAACACTTTTCTTTAACGGTGCCCCATAGAAATTTGTCCAACGTTGTGAAATCGCTGCTTCTTGGCGGCCAATTGACATCATCATTTCGGCTAATTTAACGGCCAACAAACGTTTGACGCAATAAATCGATTGTGGCATGAGATGTGTTCCAAGTTGCGCCATCCTGTTGAAAGCAAATATCGTTCACATCAATACCACGAAGAGCGGGTGCAAAAAATCGGTTATCATGGTGTGATGGATGTCTTCGTTGATCGTAATGGTTGCGTCGTATTCATTTTAAAAGAAAGATGGGCCTCCGCTCTACAAGCCACATCAAAAAGTTACGCGTAATTGGTGCATTGGCTTGTAAAAGACCACGTGTAGGTTTTCTGAACCCCAAATACGGCAATTTTGCTTATTAACGCGCCCACAACGTGAAAATTAACTTCATCCGAAAAGATGATTTTTTTTTTGACAAAATCGTTATCATCGTGCAGCTTCTCGTTGGTGCAATAAAGCCGAACGCTGCTTGAGACTTAATCGATTCAGTGATGAATATATTCTGAATTTTGTGACAGAATAGAATGCCTGAGAAGTATTGTCAGATTCGTAATAATCGATGTAGCAAATTTAAACCGATAGATGGCCCAACCGACATATCCCCCTTGCTCCCATAAGCATCACGAGACTGTTATCCGTTTAATTTCACACAAAATTTTCGTTATTTTGGCAACAGTATTGTCCAGCTGACGTCTCTCTTTTTTAAATTTGCTCACCTTCTGTGCAACCAACTTGTGGAGCTGCAATGTAGCTGCTAAAGAACTTTCACAGTGGATTTCCATCATCTATTATTCGAATAGACTGCCCCAGATAGCATTTGTCGACAACAAGTTTTATGTTTCCATAAGAACACATGCCACTGCAATGTTGATGAAAACAATGACACACAATCCATGATGCAATGACGTTCTTATGAATCAATCAAGCGCTTTTTGGCTTTTGAATACGTTGTGGAATATCCTGTAAGCCTATAAACGTCAAATTACCTAAGCAAACGTAATAGTTCTACTCAAATTTCGCTGGGGCATGCATGCTTTGCGTAAATACTTACTTAATTGACCATTAACAACACGATTAACGGATTTCGGCCTGCCTTAACAGATCCTTCCAGGCGCCTCTGCTTTTTGTTTGACTTCGTCAGTTGATCACACCAATTGATGGCAGGTCTGCCTAGATTTGGTGCTTCCGACACAAACAAAGTTGACCTATTAGCCGACTTTCGTAAGCCCCCACCTCAAATACCCGTCTTGGCGGAGCATCTTATTCCATTTGAACGACATGGCCAACCCAACGCAGCCGCTGGATGTCAATGCACTTCACAACGTCCATGTCGTTAAGGAGCTCATACAGCTCATTGTTGGATCGCATGCGGAAATCAACGTAAATCGCATTGCATTGAAGATCTTACGTAGGGCTTTGTTGTCGAATACTGTCAAGGCTGCTGCATCAGTGCTTTATTAAGCACGTCGATAGTATCAATGCGCCATTAAGAAGCACGAGCATGGAGAATGAGCGTCTTGTAGAGTATTAGTTTTGTCGTACTTGAGAGGTCTCTGCTACTCAATTGCCTACTGAGACTGTTCTACAATTGTGCAATAGTGTTTAGTTAAAGAGAAAATGAAGTTGCAGAGTTTAAACGGAACTCATATTCTGTGTAAAATAATGAATACAATAACATTTCTATTTACCTGCCAACAACTGTATGTTTGCAGTAGAGATTGAGTGTTAATTTATTGGCAAGAATGTTTTTTTTTTTTTTTGGCAAATAAATTTGAAAAATATATTCAAACAAGAAGAAGAATAAGACGGAGAAGAAGGAAAATGCATGCATTTGCAACACACTGCTGCAAAACAAAAACAAACAGACAAACGTTTACAATAGAAAATGGAATTAATACTCAAGCATCCGTACAACCAACCAGTCATCAATCTAGCCATTCATTCAACTCTCTTCACTTCATATTGTTAACAAAAAAACAAAAAAAGCAAAGGAAAAAACCTGAATAAATAAATAATTTTATAAAATGTTTTTGAATTTATTTTTACAACAACAAAAGCAACAACAATTGTTTTATTGTTTGGTTGCTAATGGGTAAGTGTTACTTTTACATTGGCATTGTTGTTATGCTTACTAGTTGTTGTTGTTGTTAGTTTATGTGAAAAATTCATTACAGTTACTCTTCATCAGTGTACGGTTGCATCATCTATTCTATTCCATTCCATTCCATTCTATTCTATTCCATCATAAGGCAACAGCAGCAGCTTTGAATAGAAAATTCTCCAATGAGCACTTAAAAACATGATGAAAAGCATACAAATAATCTGATAAATGAAAAAAGCACACTCACACACGCACACACACATAAACTCATAAAATGTGTGTTTTTTACTTAGAGAAATCTTAACAATTTTTGAAAAGTAACACTCACCAACACAAACTCAAATACATACATATTTTCACACAAATATTTAGCATGTATGGCAGCAAAAAAAAAAAAGAACACAAGTTCTCATATTACTTATACCCGATACCGTTTCCTGTGTTTATTTATTTTTGTTTTTTTTTTTTAGATATTCTTTTTTTCTCTCTCCATTTTCTGCTGAATATGGAAGCTTATGCATATGTGTATGTGTGTGTGTTTATGTGCAAATTTTCTAGAACAAGTATTATGATTGCAACGTTCAGCTCCTGCAAACATAAAAATCAAGCCATAAATGTTATACGACGTACATCTAATAACTTTTCGGTGTATGTGTGTATGTCTGTATGACAGTATGGGTTGTACATCATTTTTCTTAAATCTTTAATTTCATAACTATGAACGAGTATCGGTTTAGGAACATACACACATACACGCATTCGCTTATAAAGGCCTTACATTCTCTTTTCCGGCAAACAAGGCATTATTATTGCATTAAATTTGTCTAAAATAGAGTACAGTAAAGTAATGTAAAAAAATAAGATATAAAATGACAGCCATTGCAATGAATGAGTAATTTCGATCATGAATCCATGAATATGAATCAAATGCAACTTCCCTACATGCAAGCTTTATCCAGGATGCATCTGAAAAATTTTTATAGAGACTTTCCAACTAAAAGGGTATACATGGGAAACGTCTTGTAATAATTTTAAACATTTTACATAATTACCAGAGATCAGCAATGAGTATTCACATGGATGAGTAGAATCGAATCATACTCATAATTTCTGATACGTACATAAACGCATTCAAACTTATTAGAATATTATGGCACCTCTACTCATACTGAATGTTTAAAGTACTCATCATATTCATACTAAACAACAGGTATGATGTTGTTGAGATCGACTCTCCATAACTCAACATATAAACGAAGCACAAAATATGTATGAATCGCGTACGAACACTAAAATATTTACCAGAGCTAAGCAATGAGAATTCAAAAAGATGAGTAGTTTCGAATCATACTCATAATTTCAGATACTTATATGCATTCATACTTATTTTAATATCGTAGTCATATTCCTCGCATTCAAAGTTTGAAGTACCCATCGTACTCATACTTAACAAAACGCATGATGTTGTTGATTTCGACTCCCCTGTACTCAACTTATACACGAATCACAAAATAAGTATGATTCGCGTGCGAACACTTCAATACTCACTAGAAGGTTGTGTGTTTGCTTTTCTTGCTGTCTTTGTCGTTTTCTTTCTTCTTTTTTTGTAAATGCAACAACAACTAAGACTGTAAATTGTGATGAATGATTCGAAGATTCACTCGAATCATTTATGAGTATTATAAGTACTTTTCTAAATTTATGAATCTGAGTGAGTAAGAATCAAAAATATTTCGAATGGTATGAGTTTGATGTGAACGTTCATTGCTACCTGTACTTATAAATCAATGTTGTAGTGAGCATGAATGAATCAGAGGTCGTTGAATTTCAATACTCTTAATCGAAATTTCATGAGTACTTATGAGTAGCGAAAAAACGATTCATTGCTGATCTCAGATACTTACAAGAAGTTTGTGTGTTTTCTCTGCTTGCTGTCTTTGTCTTTTTTGCTTATGTGCCTTTTTTCTAAGACTGTAAGTGACTCCTCGAATCATTTATAAGTATTATTCAGTATTTTTCTAAAGTTATGAATCTAAATGTGTAGGCTTATGAATCAAACATATTTCGAATCTTATGAGTTTGATGTCAACTTTTTACGCATACTCATTGCAACCTGTACTTATAAATCAACGTTGTAGTGAGTATGAATGCATCAGAGTACAGTTAAATTTCAATATTGTTGACTCACTTATATTCAAAATTTCATGAGTGCTTATGATTAACGTAAAAACGATTCATTGCTGATCTCTGATGATTACTTTACTAAGAAATAACTGAATTTAATTTCCTACTGTGTTTAATATTCTTATTTTATATCTTTCTTTCTTGGTTTAGAATTTCCTTTTAAATTTTACAATGTCTTGATTACTTAAGACAATTTTGAAAATTTCTCTAAAACAACTCTTTTTAAGCAAATATGCTGGTTTGCTGTCGCAAATCTTTTGAGCAAAACTGCAAAAAAAGGCAAGTACTGGAATATGGTTATAAAATCATTATGTTTGTAGACAGCATTGAGTGTTGCTGATTTTAACTCAATCACTTGCAATAACTCTTCATATGATACATTTTTTTGTTCGAAATAAACTCTGGGAATTCCCAACAAAGTAATGGAAATTACACAGAATTTCTTATACATTCACGACAATGATATTTAAATGTTTATTTTTCTTAAGAGATTAAATTAAGTAAGAATGGGGAATACATACACTGACCCAAACAATTGTCCGTACACCATGCCATTGAAAATATATTGTATTGCATTTTAAAAACTGTTGCTTTTACAATCTAGCTGGCTTTGAGTGAAATAAAGTTTTATCAAGAGATGATAAAAACACGTAAACAGCGAATAAAACATAAATATTAAACGTTTTTTTACAAAAACAAATTAAACCAAAAGCAACATATTCAACTCCAGTGTAAAATCAGTTCTCTTTTGATATTCATGTACTCATTAGTTATTCTTTTCGAAGCATATTAAACATACATACATACCACATACAGAATTGGTCATCATAACCTTTAAGTCAGGATTACAAACTTGTTTCTCACACCTCTTATGTTGTAGGTGATGAAATGTGGAGAATAACCAATATGCTGTGAGCCGTCCTGTTGTCGTTAATATCCAGATCATTCAATCCACGTAATCATCGATATATAGTGCACGACAGTTACAGTAATAGGCTGGCCAAAGTCGTTTTCAAAGGAATATGTCCACGCCAGGGATCAGCAATGAATCGTTTTTTCGTTACTCATAAGTACTCATAAGATTTTGAATATAAGTGAGTCAACAATATTGAAATTAAACTGCACTCTGATTCTGATTCGTACTCACAACAACGTTGATTTATAAGTACAGGTTGCAATGAGTATGCGTACAACGTTCACATCAAACTCATACCATTCGAAATATTGTTGATTCATAAGCCTACACATTTAGATTCATAACTTTAGAAAAATACTTATTTTTGAATACTCATTGCTGATCTCTTGTTCACACCAAACAGTGCCATTTTCGGTATGTCTTGAATGCTATTGCATCTCATGTGGATTGAGATTGTCTCAAATTTGATAATTTTGTTTGTCACACGTATCTATTCATACTGAAAAGGGGCTCATCGCTAAAGATGATTTTTTTTTGATAAAAATTATGATCAGTTGCCTGTTTCCCCAGAGTCCATTCAACCGAACACTCGTCGTTGGCGATTTGGCAATGTGGCGCAGCCTACAGTTTAAAGTCGATTCTGAACGAAAGATTTGTGAAAAACTTTTTCAAGGCAATTTTTTTTACTCTTAGAGTTTTTGCCAGAAATATTTCGTTTTGTTAGAGATGTCTGACCTATGGTTTGTATCGAATCCTTATGTTTAATAAGCCAACACACTACATACTAGACTACGACGACTTCAATAAACTGAATAAATTACAAATAATTTGACAAATGCAGCTTCAATAACCATTATCATCGTCTTCGTTCGAAAGTCTCAGTTAGAAGCCACCATTTTTAAACTCCACAATTTAAGACTTTGTAATCCAGATCGGAATCATATCATGTAATCGCATGTGTGGATGTTTTTCACATGCAATGTGAATCTTAAAACTAAAATTCAAACAGGACAGACGTTAACATGACTATCGTTTGGTAATTTTGTTCAATAATGTGAACACTAGTTTTTTGTTACTTAAGTCGCCCGGCCATGCATCAAATAATTGATCAAACTCGCCTTTTTTGTTAATGCGTTGGTAAAACTATACTCACACGTATACTATAGACTGAGAAGGGTTTGAAGAATAACAAAATACTTTCGATTTTCGCTACCTGCGTTGCATAAATCATATGTTCTTTTCTTCTTCACGACAGCAATACAATGCAGTTTGAAGATTCAATTTTGATGTGTTGCTGTGCTAAGTAAAACAAATATTAGCAATACATATGCAAATTTGATCAGTTAAATTTGATGAGTCGCCATTATATTTTGAAAAAGAAGAACTCATAAGTAGAGCCGTGTTTGACCATTTAAATTCTCCTTCAATTACTTTTAAAATTACTTCTTAATTACTCACATTATGAAGTAATGTGATCATGTCAAGTCAAGGAATAGAAAAATTTCCATGAAAAAAAGTGTTTTTGATGAATTTTGTTAATTGACTGACTGTTTGCATACGAATTCTTGTATCATTTTTAAAAGAATGCCTGCTAAAACATAAATAACAATCCGTCTTATACATGAATTTATTTAATAAATCCATAGAAATTATTAGAAAGTCGACATTATTTAACAAAAATGGAACACAATCTAATTTAATCACGTCAAGAGCATTGAATATCAAATTTTGTCCTCTTTTTTTTTTGATAGACAATGTAAGAAATAATTAAAATTGTTATCACACATGCGACAAAGAATACACCAAATACACAAGTTTAGAATTAAGGACGTGCTTAATTAAAATGAATACAAATCTAAGGCAACGAATACTTCAAATTATTAACATTTTTCAATTTCTTTGTAAAGGGTCCGCCAAATAACTTTTTTTTTTGAAAATGCTTTAAAAAAAAACTACTGAATATTTTCTCAAATTCCTTTTTTTATTTGAAAGTACAATCCTTCCGGTTAATAATGGAAAATAATTTCATTCAAATCGCTGCCTCGGCTGGCCATGCAGATGCCGATTTTGGCAAAAAAAAATCATCTTTTCAGATGAAGCTCGTTTTGATCTTGGCGGGTATGTAAACAAGCAAAATTGTCGCATTTGGGGCACAGAAAACCCGCACGCAAACGTTGAAAAGCCGACGAACCCAAAACGAGTCACTGTTTGGTGCAGATTTTGGTCCAGAGGCATAATTGGGCCATTTTTCTTCGAAAATGAGCAAATAGTGGCCGTTACAGTCAATGGCGATCGTTATAGGGCCATGTTGAACGAATTTTTGTTCACAAAAATTGAAGAGGAGGATATTGGCAACATTTGGTTTCAACAGGACGGCGCTAGGTGCCACACAGCCGAAGCTACACTCGATGTTTTGCGCCCTGTTTTTGAAGATCGCATTATCAGCCGCAGAGCTGATGTCGGGTGCCGTCAAAGATAAGTGTTACGCCGACAAGCCAGAGACAATTGACGCTTTAAAGGACAATATTCGTGAAGCCATTGGTGAAATACAGCTGCACACAATCGATAATGTGCTTAAAAATTGGACCGATCGTGTAGGCTACTGCATGGCCAGCCGAGGCAGCCATTTGAATGAAATTATTTTCCATTATTAACCGGAAGGATTGTACTTTCAAATAAAAAAAGAAATTTGAGAAAATATTCGGTAGTTTTTTTTAAAGCATTTTCAAAAAAAAATTATTTGGCGGACCCTTTACAATTTTTTGCAACAAATACTTCTATTCTGTAACACAGTGACTTTTTAAATTACCTGAATTTAAAGGTACGTACACACACATACACTCATACATGTAATATAGTACATACAATGAGCGTCAATAGAAACTGTACACTATGGATAAAATTCTAACAAATCACCCAACTCAACTTTTACCACTAAAGGAGAGTGCCCGAAAAAATTTGCAAACATATTGAAATTTTTTATAATTTTTTTTTCAATTTTAAAAACAGGCAATGAAACAATTTTACAATAAAAATAACGTTAATTTATTAATGTGTATTTTATTAATGTACAGTTTCTTTTGACGCTCATTGTATGTTTGGAGGGCATTTGTATTATGTGTCTGAGTGTCTTATTAAATTAATTTTCCCGTTTAATGTTACCTGACATGTGAATGCTTATTTATGTAAAACACGTATGAGTGATATTTAATGACATTATTTATGCAAAAATAAAGAGAGAGAGGAAGGCAAAATAATGATAATGAAAAAGTATTACAGAAATGTAAAAAAAAGAAAAAAATTATCACGTTTTGCCTTCCATTCTAATTTTGTACTGCTTTAGCTTATCAATTTCCTTTTCCTCTGCACAAAATTTAATTAACTAAAGAAAAACGCTGCAATGGTAAGGAAAATTTGTGAAAAATAATACAAGAAAATATCTTATCAAAAGGATTCAAGGAAGAATAATCATAATACGGGTAATAATTTGTAAAAAACATGAAAAACATGAGAAAAACCTTTGACATTCCCTGTAAAGTATACGTACCTCTTCCCAGTGTTATACATTCATTTAACTAACAAGGCCAAATAGTTGTGTTAATCACACTCCTTCCTACACATTATATGGGCTTTGATTACAAAACTAAAGAAGAAAAAAATTACAATAAAAAATAGTTAATTTGCCCTTCAGGCAGGCAGCATAATTTTCTCATTTTAAACGGAAATCATTTAAAAAATTAAACAAAAAAAAAATATTCAGGATTTTTTACTACAAAAAAAAAATTACTTTTTGCGCCACATAGGCTCCAGCCATACTGGGGAGACTGTGTGACTAAGAGAGTGCTAAACTTTAATGGATATGTTTGTTTAAACAAACACAAACAAAAAAATACAAAAACAATAATAATAATAATAGAACAACAACAAGAAAAACTTCACAATACATAAACAATACTACGTACTGCCTTTTTAAAACAATAACTTGGTTTTTCTATCGTTTGTGGTTGTTACTGTTGAGGTTTTTGTTGCTTTTAATGTGCTTACATGTATTATTAAGCCGCTTAGAAGTGACAAATAATCATAAAAATAAAAGAAAGTAAAAGAAAATGAAGAGGAAGAAGAACAACAAGCATAAAAACGATTTTCTATACTCATTATTTTAACCGAAATGTGTGACAAAAATTGCTTTTATAGTCTGAAAGCAATTCCTCTTTCTATGGCACCCTCTTTTACGGCAACAACAGCAACAACAACACGACCAGTAGCATTGAAACATTGAAAACAAACAATTTATATAGCAAAGCGAACACAAGTGAAAGCATAAGTACTATGTTTGTATTTGTGTCAGTTGGAAAGAGAGAGAGAGAGCGCATTTATGAATATGTATGCATGGATAAAGTCTTTATCTACACTTGACACACATACCTACTCATACTCTTTTACTCAGACTCATTTATTTTCCCGTTTCTTTTTTATTTGTTCGCTCTCTCTCTCTCTCTCCGCTTCATATTCAATAAACTTTTACATCAGCACATACATACATATATACAAATGTATGGTATAATGGGTGCGTAAACATCAGCATAAGGTAGACGCGTGTTTGTGTGTGTGTATAAGTGATAAAAAGCAAACACTAACAAAGTTTTTGTTTTGTTGCATGTTTATTTTAACATATTTACGTATAGAATGGATCCAATTAAGTGCTTAATCACCATATAACCCAACTGTCAACGAAAACGTCAAAAGCGGTGCTCATCAGCGTGACACCCAGAGAAGCAGCATCAGCAACAGCATCAAAATACTTAAAAGCTTTCGAAAAAAGAAACAAATTTATTTAATGAAAAATACATTGCAACTGCTTTCAGCACCATAGCGCGATTATAATAAAAATTTAATAAAATTTGTTCAATAAAATTTAATAAACAGGCAAATACAATGGGGACCAGAGATCAGCAATGAATCGTTTTTTCGCTACTCATAAGCACTCGTGGAATTTTTAATATAAGTGAGTTAACAATATTGAAATTTAACTACATACTCTGATTCATTCATACTCACTACAACGTTTATTTGTAAGTACAGGTTGCGTACGACATTGACATCAAACTCATACCATTCGAAATATGTTTGATTCATAAGCCTACTCATTTATATTCATAGAGAAATACTTATAAATGATTCGAGGAGCCACTTACAGCCTTAGAAAAAAGACACATCAGCAAAAAAGACAAAGACAGTAAGCAGAGAAAACACACTCATAAGTACTCATGAAATTTCGAGTATGAGTGAGTCAACAGTATTGATATTTAACTGTACTTTGATTCATTCATACTCACTACCAGGTTGATTTAAAAGTACAGATTGCAAAAAGTATGAGTACAACGACCATTCGAAAAAGTTTAATACATAGGCCTACTCTCTCAGATTCATAAATTTAGAAAAGTACTTATAGTACTCATAAATGATTCGAGTGATTCGAAAAATTCATCAAAATTTACAGTCTTAGTTGTTGTCGTATTTACAAAAAAAGAAGAAAGAAAAATATAAAGACAGCAAGCAGAGCTAACACACAACCTCCTAGTGAGTATTGTAGTGTTCGTACGCGAAGCATACTTATTTTGTGATTCGTAGATAAGTTGAGTTATGGAGAGTCGAAATCAACAACATCATGCATATTGTTAAGTATGAGTACGATGAGTCCTTCAAACTTTGAATATGAATACGGGTTCCTTGATATTAGAATAAGTATGAATGCGTATAAGTGTCAGAAATTATGAGTACGATACGATTCTACTCATATTTTTGAATAATCATTGCTGATCTCTGATTGGCAACAATTAACATGGTATTTGAGTGCATTAGATAAGTAATTTTAAACTTACGACGTAGATTGGAAGACACTTTTGTGGGAATACATTTTAAAAGTAAAACTTCAAATACGTTAGATGTTGTACTCGCTGCTAATTTGATCGTTTTAACCGGTAAGCAGTGAAGTCATCATATTGTAGTAGGTATGGTTAAAACCAAACATCAAAACGAAAATATAAAAAAAAATATTTCTCAAAAATCTGTTGTTTGTAGCTAGAGGTTCGGCCACTCTTGTATAAAATTAATACGCACAACATGAGTGGTGTGTGAAAGTAGGTAGTAATCCTGACTGAAGGGTTCTGATGACCAATTTTTTATGTATGTGATCAGTAAACAGTATATGCTTCAAGTTTTATACTCAACAGATCAATCATTTCACGAGAATCTATTGTCGTATCGCACACATATTTTGCTCTCTAAGCCAGTCGCTTTTTGTTATGTGTTCCCCGCATTTGGAAATGTTATGGAATGTTTATGGTATAGTATGCCCTCATAACTACAATACACTTGATTTGTTAACAATTTCGTCTGAGTTTTTGGCTGTTATAGTTGACGGTGTTGCTGTTCCTGTTGCCGTTGCTATTGTTATTGTTAAATTGCAAAAATTACTCGTTACGGTTTTTAATGTTTTGACATTTTAAATGGTGCGGAACAGCAATACAAAAAAAAATAGAATTTTTTTGAAAACTGCTCAGGCACATCATGAGTACAGAAACCTGTCATACCTTAAATACTCACTAATACCATCACCGTCAACGATGGCATCGTCAAACCTGGCTTTACATGGCAACCAAGAGGAATTTACTTGCGCTCGCACTCACTTGCCATATTCATATTGGTGTGCGTAAGAGTGTTTAACATGTTTACCCACTAATACTTACACACGTACACCTATACGTACATTTTCTCTTGATTTTAATACATTAATTTCAATTAAAATGCGGGTGGCAAATTTAATCCCTTTTTTGAACAGGAAATTATTTTGTTGGTTTTAATATTCTTTCTCTCTTCTCGTTTGTTGGTATATTTTGTTGGTATTTTTGTTGGTTTTTTTTTAATTTTTCATTCTGTTGTTTTTTGGTGGTTTTAAGCATATTTTGCAATATATTTTGTAGGCATTTTTAGTCTAAAATTTAATTTTATAATTCGTTAACAATTTAGTTAAAACACCCAACCCAACCCAATCATCCATTTGCTGAGGTTGACGTTCAGCTGTATGGCACTCTTTCTCTTTTACAGTTCACTCACCTCATCATCTATTCTGTTTATTTTAGTAGTTCGAACGAATAAAACATTTTTAATATTAAATACTTACTGATGCAAAAATTATATTGAAATGTTGCGTTAAACCGATTTGCTGTCCAACATGATTTTTCTCTTTAGAAAATTTTGTAATGAATGGTTGTTTGCATAAATCGTAGAGAGCAGCAATGAGTATTCAAAAAGATGAGTAGAATCGAATCACACTCATAATTTCTGCTGCTTATACGCGTTCATATTTATTTTCATATCAAGGAACCCTTTTTGAAGTCTTCGTAGTCTAGTAGGTGTTGGCTTATTAGACGTAAAGGCCAGACATCAAGACAAAATACAAAAAGTATTTCTTCGGCGACTTCCTCTCAGCAGATTTCTGGCAAAAACTCTGAGAGTAAATAAAATTGCCATGAAAAAGTTTCTCAAAAATCTGTCGTTCGGAGTCGACTTTAAACTGTAGGTCCCACCACTCATGTATAAATTTAACGCACACAACATAAGTGGCGTGAGAAACTAGGACGTTGTACAATGGGTCAATTCGACCTCCGAGTACTGTACTTGTCTTAATTGACAAGTACACGTCCTCTAACCTAACCCGTTCTCATATTCAAAGTTTGAAGTACTCATCATATTCATACTTAACAACACGTATGATGTTGATTTCGAATCTCCAGAACTCAACATATAAACGAATCACAAAATAAGTACGATGCGAACACTATAATATTCACTAGAAGATTGTGTGCTTGCTCTGCTTGCTGATCTGTCTTTTCTGCTTATGTGTTTGTTTTCTTTTTTTTTTTGTAAATGCAACAACTACTAAGACTCATACTCTAAATTATGATGAATAATTCGAGTCGCTCGCAACATTTATAAGTATTATAAGTATTTTTCTAAAGTTATGAATCTAAATGAGTAGACTTATGAATCAAACATATTTCGAATGGTATGAGTTTGATGTCAACGTTGTACTCATACTGATTGCAACCTGTACTTATAAATCAATATATCATATAGTGAGTATGAACCAGAATCAGAGTACATAGTTAAATTTCAATATTATTGACTCACTTATATTCAAAATTTCATGAGTGCTTATGAGTAGCGAAAAAACAATTCATTGCTGATCTCTGGTTTGCATGGCTGTTTCCATTTCATTGTAACAACGTCATCAACAAATTTTTTTTATAAATTTATATGAATTGTTGTTTTCTATTTCAGAAAATGTTGTTTAAGAAAATAAATAACAAGTCCAGTAAATCAATAGTTTTCTGTTCTATTCTTCTTCGCTTATTAAATATTTGAAAATTAATATTTCCACGCTGGTATTTGATTTTTGGGAAATATTAAGAAAATAGCAGCTTAACAAGAATTTAAGAAATATTTTAATAGAAAGAAAAGTTTAATAAACGAAAGTAAAAAACAAATACAAAAAATTTCATCCAATGAAGCAAACATTTCGAAAGCATTTAATAACGCAGCAGAAACTTAAATCGTTAAACATTGCAACAAAAACAATTTCAGCTTAAAAATAAAAAGTGTTCTTTTCATTTTTCAGGCATTTTTTTATAATCAAATTCACTTGATATCTACTTGAGGGTAGGCATTGACAACAACCAGATATACTTCTGAAAAGCGGCTTTTAGGCTTCAAAATATTCACTTATACAGAGTGGGCCATCTATCAGTTTAAATTTGAAGCAAACGTTATTTCGAATCCGGCAATACTTATGTCATTCTGTTCTGTCACAAAATTCCGAATATTATCTCTACTGAACGTAAGCGATAGAAGCTTGAGCAACGTCGGTATTTATTGGGTCAACGAAAAACGATTTTGAAATCATCTTTTCGGATGAAACTCATTTTCATGTTAGGGTACAGTATTGCAGTATTGAGGCTCAAAAAACCCACTCCTGGTCTTACAGAAGCCAATGCACCCATTACGAGTGACTGTTTTGTGCGGCTTGTGAAGCGGAGGTATCATTGGCACATATTTCTTTGAAAATGAGTATTCCGTAATCATTCTTTTGTACTCGCTCTTCATAGTATTGATGTAAACGACATTTGATTTCAACAGGATGGTGCAACTTGCCACACATCTCATGCAACCATCGATTTATCGTGATGAAGTAGCCCAGATGCGACCCCATACACTCGAAAAAGTGCACGGAAATTGGTCCCATCAAATTTTTACATGAGTGGCGGAACCTACAGTATAAAGTCGACATAGAACGACAGATTTTTGGGAAACTTTTCATGGCAATTTTTTATTTACTCTCAGAGTTTTTGCAAGAAACATGCTGAGAGCAAGTTGCCGAAGAAAAAATTTTCATATTTCGTTTTGTTGGTGATGTCCAAGCTGGGATTAGAATCGTGTATACCATGCACAGTTACAGGTCATATGATCAATTAATTTATAAAAGTTTTCTAAATATAATATATATAATATATAGGTGGTCGCCGTGGTGTAGTAGGTAGTGTGTTGGCTTACTATTCGTAAAGCCCGGGTTCGTATCCCAGGTCAGACATCAAAAATGAAATATGAAAAAAAAATATTTCTTCGGCGACTTCCTCTCAGCAGATTTCTGGCAAAAACTCTGAGAGTAAAATAAACTGCCATGAAAAAGTTTCTCAAAATTCTGTCGTTCGGAGTCGACGTTAAACTGTAGGTCCCGCCACTCACGTATAAAATTAACGCACACAACATGAGTGGTGTGAGAAGCTAGGCCGTAATCCTGACTGAAGGGTTGTAATGGCCAATTATGTATATGTGTGTAAATATAAGGTTCTAAACCTTACTTTTTCTAGTACTTGAGTTGTAGAAGCTGCCTAAAGAAATTGTGTACGAACCAGGGATCAGCAATGAGTATTCAAAAAGAAAAGTAAAATCGAATCATACTCATAATTTCTGATACATATACGCATTCATACTTATTTTAATATCATGGAACCCGTACTCATATTCAAAGTTTGAAGTACTCATCATATTCATAGTTAACAACACGTATGATGTTGTTGATTCAACTCTCCATGACTCAACAAATACAAGAATCACAAAATAAGTATGATTCGAACACTATAATACTCACTAGAAGGTTGTGTGTTTGCTCTGATTGCTGCTCTATATTTTTTGCTTATATGTCTTTTTTTTCTTTGTAAATGCAAAAACAACTAAGACTAAGACTGTAAATTTTGATGAATAATTCGAGTCACTCGTAACATTTGTAAGTATTATAAGTATTTTTCTAAAGTTATAAATCTAAATGAGTACGCTTATGAATCAAACATATTTCGAATGATATGAGTTTGATGCGTACAACGTTACGCATACTCATTGCAACATGTACGTATAAATCAACATTGTAGTGAGTACGAATGAATCAGAGGTAGTTCAATTTCAATATTGTTGTTTCACTTATATTCAGATTTTAATGAGAATTATGAGTAGAGAGAAAACGATTCCTTACTGATCTCTGGTATGAATATTTTCGTTTCAGTGCCGTTGATTTCATACTCACTTTCAAATCATTTTACGTGTCAATAAAAATTAATTCTTTAATCAAATCAAAGTCGATTCATAGATTTTTTTGTTAATTTTTTTTATTTATTTGTTTTGGTTTTATTTATTATTTTCTTTTATTTGCTTTCTGTTTTTATAAATATTATTCTTCTTTTTCCACCTCATTTTTCGGTCTACAATTTATAGGTTTTTTTTTTGTTTTAAATTACAATTCTGTTCATTTTTCATACACTGTTTTTTTCATTTCATTTCATTCTTTTATTCATCTTATAATCATTGAATTAATTTTAATAATAATCATAATAATAATAGTTTATATATCTATATAACATTGTTTATTTAGTTTTTATTTTAGTGTTTTTTGTTGTTTTATTAAAAATAAATTATAATAATATTTTTGCAATAATTTTTTCAATTTTTTTGTCTTTTTCGTAATAGAAAAAAACATATTTTACCAAATTTCTTAATAACTTGGTAGTGATTTTAAATAAATTATAAATTACACTAGGCGACAAAATAAAAAAAATGAAATCTATCCAGCTAATAACAGAGTGTATGTTGTGAGTTTTGTTGAGTAGAACTCAAAAATATTTTTTTTTATATTTCTTTAACACTTCAAACTTGTTTTATTTGACAAAAATTGTTTTTTTGATCTTCATAAAGAAATTTATAGACTACACCAGCAATTCTGAACCGAAAACCAAAATTTAAATTTTCTTAGAAAGGGAAGGGATGAGCCTTTTAAGCGGTATACAGACATATATTATTTGACTTAATATGCTATGAGGTTTGATGAGGTAAACTTGAAAAAATGTGAATTTGTTTCATATTTTTTCAAGTTTGTCCATTCCTAGTGGCAAACTTTAATCGAAAAATATAAAATAAGTGATGACGTTCTTAAAGTGCATTATCTTGTGAAGAAATTTACACTTCGTTTGATAAAATCGTACAAAAATTACCGTAGTTACTGTAGGGAAGGGATGGGCCCTTCAAACCGTATACATATGTATATTATTTGACTTAATATTCTATGAGATTTGATGAGATAAACTTGGCAAAGGCGAATTTTTATTCATATTTTCCGTTCATAGTGGCAAACTTTAATTAAAAAATATCAAATAAGTGATGACATTCTGAAAGTGCATTTTCTTGTGAAGAGATTGCCCCTTAGTTTGATCAAATCGAACAATAATTACCGTAGTTATTATTTAAAGAGTCTAACAATCGAGTGATATTTTTCATATACAGTCGTGTTATATTTTTTATATATGTCATCTTATCAAATGAAGTTTTAGTTCAAAAATTTTCAGAATTTTTGATGGATTTTGATTATTTATCGGAAAATGTGTCAAATTCACGTTTGAGCGATCACTAGAAGTTGGCAAATGTTTGCGCAAAGCGAAATAATAATATTTACAAAAAACACAAATATTAGCCGATTTATGGTAGTCACCCAAACGTGAAATTAACACATTTTGCGGTTAACAATCAAGATCCATTAAAAATTTTGAATACTTTTCAACTGAAAGTCCATTTGATAAGGTAACATACATATGTATATAAAAAATATAAAACATAAGTTATACTATTTAAATAATAACTACGGTAATTTTTCTGCGATTTTATCAAACGAAGTGTCAACCTCTTCTCAGGATAATGCACTTTCTGAATGTCATCACATATTTTATATTTTTTTTAATAAATTTTGCAATTAAGAATGGCTAAGCTTGAAAAAATAAGAAAAAAAATTATTTTTTTCCAAGTTTACCCGATCAAACCTCATAACATGTAAGTTTGAAACATATGTTTATGTATACCGTTTCAAAGGCTTATCTCTTACCTCTTTAAAAATCTTTGGATTTTGAATATAAGTTAAAAAATATTTGAATAATCAATAATTTTGTTTGAAAAGATTAAAAATTTGGTTTTTGTCAAATAGCAAAAGTTTGGAGGGTTTGAGAAATTTATAAAAAAAATATTTTTGAGTTCTACTCAACAAAACTCCTAAACCATACTATGTTATTAGTTGGTTTTATTTTGACTGTCGCACTGTGTTATTTAATTTTTTATAAATATTTTCGTTTTGTTTTTTTTTTTTTTAATTTATCATCACACTTTTTGGGAGAATATTTTCAATATAATTTCAGAATTTCTGTTTTTTTTTTGTAATTTTTAACAAAATTCTAAAGAAAATAATTATTAATAAATTTCAATCACCAAGTTTATATACAAATTGGATTTAGTTTTTTTTTTATTTTATTTATTTATTTGGCGGGAATTAATTTGTTTTGTTTTTTTTTTGTTTTAAATTTTATTTTTAGATTCATAAATATTCATGTTTATTTTGTTGGTATTTTTAAATTTTTTTAATTTTTTTTTATTTTATATATTTTTGTTGTTATTTGTATAATAATTTTTATAAATTTACCAGTTCAAAATTGTTTGTTTTACTGTAAGAGAAATAAATTTAAAATAAATAAAAAATAATTGCATATTTATTGCAAAACGATTTTTATTACATTTTCTTTTATTTTTTATTTTAAATTTATTTTCTTTTAAATTTAAATTTATTTAGTTGTGTAATGCTCTGCATTACCTTTTTTGTTTTATTTTTTTTTTGCAATATAGTTTTTGTTGAGTTTATTTAGTATATTATTTGTATGCTTTTTTTATTTTATTTTTATTGTTAGGAATTAATCGTTTAAATTTCGAATATATTTCTTCAATAATATTTAAATAAAAATTTATTCCGTTTTTGTTTTTCTTTTTAATTTGCTTTTGTATTTGTACAACACTAAAACGTGTTAACAAATTAAAAATGAACAAATTAACTAATTTATATGCAATTATTGTTACATTACAATACAATATTTTAATTTGATTAAAAAACATATCCCAACTGACAGTTTCAAGCTAATTTATAGGAAAAAATTTAAATATTTTTTTTTTTTTGGCATTTTAAAAATATTTTAATGTGATCCAATGAAGGTCACATACTTATTCATTTAATTTATTCAATAATTTCAAGGATTTTTTTATTAAAGATACTGCATATAATTCATACTTATCAAGACTATCGTGAAGTTAGCTGTACTTTAAATAGGGCGTATAAATTTGAATTTATTTCTAAGTGACAGTAAAATACACCATGTGGTGTTTGCAGAGTAACACCCAGTGACTCTCGAAAGGAAACAATATGTGAGAGTAGATGCTCAAACAATTATTGTGTTGTTATAATCATAAATACAGCCAAGGAAGAAATTATATGGTACATGTGTTTTTTCTAAAAATCTCTTTGGTTTTAAAGCTAATTTATAAGTTTATGTATTTTTTATATTTATGTTGTCCAGTAATTCCACATAGTTCTCTGAGTTCATTTTATGAGAAATAAAACAGAATGGAGAACGTGCTCTATATTCAAAAGCTACCCAAGTCATTAAAGTTCCTTCCTGAAAATTACGTGCAATTCTGGTTCGCGTATCACATCCTTTTTCCCTACAATAATATTTGAATCCATCAGGTCCATCAAGGTTGAATTTTTTTTTCATCACTGATATAATACTGAACCACTCCTCTTCCCAAAATTTGTATTTTTCAGCGAAAGCCAATCTGGCTGCCTTATGTCTAGGGGTCAATCGTGGTTTGGGTATCATTTTTTGTATAATTTTTTAATTTTGGGTATCATTTTTTGTGGACAATGTTTTCGTTGAATTTGCTGAAGAAAATTATGGAAATAATTTTACTTTTCAGCAAGATAACGTCCCTATACATGTAGCCAAAAGGACCAAAGCATTTTTTGAAGAAAAGGATATAACTGTTTTGAACTGGCCACCACTTAGTCGCGATCTAAATCTTGTTGAAAACCTCTGGGGAATTTTAAGTGCCGAAATATACAAGAGTGAAAGAAGCTTTAATAAAAAATAGGAAGAAATTCCCCAAGATGAGTTACAAAAATTAATAAACTCTATGCCAATTCGCTTAAATGATGTAATTTAAAATCGAGGAGGACACACGCATTATTAAAATTAATATCTTATTTGAATATATTTAATTAGCTTTAAGTTTTGAAATTTTTCTTATTTTGTACCATATAAATATTTCCTTTAAGAATTTGAATTAGCTATAAGAAATATTTAATAAAATAAACAAACTCTGAAATTTTTTTACTTTAATTTTTTGTTTATCTTTACTAAATATAAAAAATACATAAACTTATAAATTAGCTTTAAAACCAAAGAGATTTTTAGAAAAAACACATGTACCATATAATTTCTTCCTTGGCTGTACTACAAATTTTACATTTTAAATTTTACAAATTTTAATAAAAAATAAGCGAACAAAAACAGAATTTAAGGGGTTAGAATACTTCCGAATATCGAATTTTTTTCCACAGTTTTAATTACTCTAAAGCCATAGAATTCATGTAAAAATCTGTTTCTCCCTCAAACGATGCATAAAGCAGGAGAAAAACGCAAACTACTACAACGCGTTCAGGTACGCTCAACTTACATGCATTTTCTCGAAGTCACTGCTTTCGAACTGGTGATCACGATTTAGCAAAAACTACTTGACTGATTTCGCAGAATTTTTGAAATAATGTGCCTAAGACGTGTAATTTTAGTTTCGTTATTAATTAATAATTTTAATTACACAATTAAAATTAAAAAAAATTGGTGAAAACCGGAAAACATATTCAAAATGCCGCCATTTTGTTATTTGTTTGATCTTTTCAAAATATAGCCAGTAACATACTTACATACATTCATAATTGGTCATTATAAACCTTCAGTCAGGAGATTACGACCTAGGTCTCACACCACTTATATTGTATGGCTGCCTTCCAAAATGTATCAATACAGAGTTTGTATGCAGTTCTACTACTGTATATAAGCTATGTAGATATGCAAAGTAACCAAACAATTCATCAACTATAAATCCGATGCCTGATTGCTTTTTGACTGCGTTAAAAATACACATTGACGACATTTTGAAATAGAATACATTGTATATATTGTGTACAGCGGCATTATGAAACACGATACTTTGTTCGAACACAAAGCAACTAACAACTTTTATACATGAGTTAGGAAGCTACAATTTAAAGTCGACTCCAGACGACAGTTTATTTTGAGAATCTCTTCATGGCATTTTTATACTCCTCTCAGAGTTTTTGCCAGAAATCTGCTGAGAGGAAAATGACGAGGAAATATTTTTTCATATTTTCGTTTTGTTGCAGATATCTGACCTGGCGTTGGAACCGTGGCTTCAAGTCTAATAATCCATTGCAGTACCTATTAGACTACGGCGACTAACCAGTAACATGTTTGATAAAAATCCATTTCCATTTTTGCTTTCAAGCACACCTAACTCCTTGAATCATATTCGCCAGATTTAGAGACAAACCTCTTTAGACTGCCGTATCATTTTTGGACTCATCATGATTGGCAAAAAAAATTATTACAAAGAATCATTTTTTTATTTTATTTTCTATGAGTAACTTTGACCATATGCTCGGTGTAGTGACACAGACAACACAGAGTCTCTGGTGGGAATTGAGCCCACAACCCTCATGCTAATAGTCTAACATACTATCCACTATACTACCAGGGCACTCTATTTAACATATCGATGCCTCCGTTCTATAACATTCTAAGTCGAAGAAGTGTGTTTTGAGTCATGAGCTCTTAAAGTTTTCACGCGATATACGACTATATGTCGGCACATCTTAACCAAATTTTGGCTGTATTTAAGTTAGAGAACATAGAATTAAAAAATGCAAGAATATTAAAAACGTTCTAAGTATGTACACAAAGAACGTTATAGAATGGAGGCGTCGATATAAAAAGATTCATTTATTTAAATAAATTTATATCTAAAAAAAGATAAAAAAATACTCTTACAATGTATGTTAACCCCTAAAGTGAAGAATTCCATACAATTGAATTTAAGTCTACTGAGAAAGCCTTGTTCCATTTAAAGTTTATGAAAGGCTGCCATACATTTGCTTTTTTGTTCACTTGCCTTTAACGTTTTATACAAAATGTTTCATTAAGTTTGCTGGGATTTTTAAATGTTTTTAATTAACTTTACTGTACTGTAAAATGCATTTAATTTAATAAGAATAGAGAAACAGAAATAAAAATAAAAATAAGAGCATTTTTGTGTATTTGTATTTGTATCCAAATCCGAATACATTATTATTATACAATTAAAATATTTTTATAGCATATTTTAGGTATTATTAGATCATATTTTTACTTTTAATATGACATTTCATTGACTATCTACAAATCATTTATTCAATTATTATGGATTCAATATATGTAAGTACATACAACATGCATAATCAATAATACAATAATAATAAATATATTGTTTTATTAATGTTTTATTTTTAACATTATTATTATTATTATTATTATTTATTTTTATCGTTATTATTATTATTATTGTTATTATAAATACAAAGACAAAAAAAATGTGAAGATATTGTAAAATTTTATTGGTTCTGTTTAATTTTTATTTTGTTGTAGTTGTTTTTGTATTTTTATTTTTGTATATTTATTTTTTAATTTTAATTTAACATACGATATGGCTTTAAGGGTATTTTTAAATTTGTTTAATTATTTCGAATATGAAATGAAATGAAACGAAAACAAGCGAATTTAAAAACTAAACTGATATTACAAGTTATTTAACATGATGAAACAGTAGCAACAAATAGCAATAATAATAATAAAAACAATAATAATAGTTAATGGATGTACTACATACATATATATACAGTGGTGGCCTTCTAATTAGCATACCCATATAGAACATAACAAACTTGGTAGTCAAGATTACTATCTAGCTTCTCACACAACTTATGTTGTGTGTGTTCATTTTATACATTAGTGGAGGTACCTTCAGCTTAAAGTCTACTCCCAACGACAGATTTCTGAGAGGAAGTCGCCGAAGAAATATTTTTTCATATATCGTTTTGTTGGAAATGTCTGATCTGGGCTTTGAAAAGTGGTCTCACGTCTAATAAGCCAACACACTACCTACTAGACGACGGCGACTTCCGTCGATACCTGTCTACTAAAAACTTTGTGTTGAATGTTTTAAAACCTAGTAAATAAATAAATTTTTTTTCGGCAAATTTATTTAGCACACCGCGTAATTTTTAATGTAACATTTCTAAAATTCCAAGTACTTGTGGCTGTTACCAAATAATTGTACAATCATACTGTCGTATCAGAAATATCACAAAACAACTGCGATCATTAGAGGAAAGCCTTGACCAAGAAACACTATTAGTACCGCATATCGTCTATTAATTACTCACACGAGGAATAATACCTACAGAAATTCAGAAACTCGTTATAGAGGAACATAACATATTAATTTTAATAAAAATCATTCGTACAAGACAAAAGGACATGTAATGGCGCACAACACAAACATATGGCATCAATAAATAATCTTTCGGTTCGTCTCTCTTTCGCTAAAATTGTTCAAGAAAAACGTTTTCACGAGTGGTGAATCTAAGTTCAATCAATTTGATCTTTAATTGAAAGAACACTGTGTGAGGCGTGCACCGAAGAAAGATTTAAGTCCACGCTGTACTTTGAAGGCAATTAAGCATATAGAAGTTGTACATATAATGCAGTGGCCAGTCTCCTCCTTGGTATTGAAGAAAGTATTTATAAAACCAATAAGTCTGTATTCCGTATACTGTCTTCAAAGTTGTTTAAATTTGAAGTCACCGTAATTTAGTTGGCAGTGTGTTAGCTTATTAGACGTGAGGCCGCAGTTTAAACCCCAGGTCAAACAACTCCAACAAAAAGAATTACGAAAACATATTTCTTCGACGACTTCCTGTCAGTAGATTTCTGGTAAAAACTCTGAGAGTAAATAAAATTGCCATTAAAAGTTTCTTAAAAATGTGTCGTTCGTGATCGACTTTAAACTGTAGATTCCGCCAAACATGTATAAAATTAACACACACAACATAAGTGGTGCGAGAAACTAGGTCATAATCCCGACTGAAGAGTTCTAATGACGAATTATGTTTGTATGTAGTAAGTTTGTATTACATAATGGCCAGCATAAAGCTCTGATTGCATTGCAATGCATTTAATGATCTTGAGACATAAGATGAACAAAAAAAAACTAAAACATTTTCAATATCTATGGAAGGCGGTTCTGCCTATATCTTGCATTGTCAGAGACTCCTTCAAAGTCTTCCCTGAAGTTTTTTATAGGTTATTAAAAAGAATTAAGACCAAAGGATGATTTTGTCCACCTTTAAAGGGCGTGTGCTAACTACATGGCCAAGAAAAAAAATTATTTTTTATATTTTTTTAAATAAAGTCTCATCAATTGTTAAATTTATTTATTGGAGGTCCTTTTATTCTTATACATCGCTTTAGTATACGCCAATATTTAATTACAATTAAATAAATTTAGAAAATATATTTCATTTATGTTTGTTACTGGAGAAAGATTGTGCTAATTAGAAGACCACCACTGTATACATGCGATGAAATATTAAAATGTAAAAATGAAAAATATTAAACTAAGAAAACTAAGCCACAAACTTAATAAAAAAAAATGTATTACAATCACTCGAACATGAAAAATGTTATGTTAAAAAGTCTTCTGGTCTTTTTATTTTTATTTTGAAAATTGAAACTTTTCAAGTGTTGAAGTATTTTTTCTGTTCTATCGCTTGCTGGTTTTTCTTTATTTTTTATTTTATTTAAATTTTTTTGTTTTCTTTCTTTCTTTCTTATTTTATATTTTTTATTTTGGTTTTAAATTACTTTAAATCGTTGCTACATTTTTGTGCAATTGGTATTTGTATTGTTTTGTATAGTTTCTGGTTTTTTTCCCCATTTTTTAGGTATTTTTTTTTTCATCATAATTTTGTGCGCTTGTTTTATAAACAAAATTTCATATATTTTTACATACAAAATTTAACTTATAAACTATTTTGTTTTGTTTTTTTTTTATTATTGTTTATCATATTTTTTATTTTTTTTTATTTTTTTTTTTTGCTTTAATAAATTTAGTTTTTTTTCTTTGTACGTTTATTTACATTTGAATAGAATTACAAATTTTGTTTACAAATAATTTCATCTCCAAAATGCTCAGTTTCACTACACAGCTTCACTTCGCCAAACAAATTTAAACAAGTTTAAACTGCAGTTAAATGCAGCTTCAGTTGGTAAACGAAAAAAAAAGTTCTTTCTCTCACAGAACTTTGTCATACACAGCTTAGAACACAGCACAGTTGATATTGAAAATAAATACAATTTAGCATGTATTGGCCAAAAATATAAAAATATATATAAAATATATAATATCAAAATGGGAATAAATTTGAGGAATAAAAACAAGATTTTAGAGAACTCCAAATAACAAATTCATACTGCATTATTTCCTGTTGCAATGCTAGATTAGCTATAATAATCATCACACATTGAAAGATCAACGATAATAAATACATGCATGAGGAATGAGCAACAACTTTACAGCGTTGCAAATGCTATCACTTTAAGCTCTTATTATTATTAGCTCGATAGATTGCGTTCCCTTCTAGGGCGCCAAACTACGAGTTATCTCGTACTCACAAACGCGAAAAAATTGTCGCGGCAGTCAATGTGTTAAGGGGTTAGTATACTTCCTAATTTTTTAAAAAATTGAATTTTTTTTGCTAGATTTTAGTTACTAAGGTAGAAATCTGCTTTTCCCCCAAACGATAAAAAAAGAAGGAGACAAATCCGTTCAGTTCTATGCAACTTAAAGGTATTTTTCTTGAAATCACTTTTTGCACCCTGGTGAGCATGATTTAGCAAAACCACTTGACCTACTTAGTCGCAGTAGTCTAGTAGGTAGTGTGTTGGCTTATTAGCCATGAGGCCGCTGTTCAAACCTCAGATCAGACAACTCCAACAAAATGAAATTTGAAAAAATATTTTCTGGCAAAAACTCTGGGAGTAAAATAAAATTGCCATGAAAAGTTTCTCAAAAATTTGTCGTCTAGTAGTAGTCTATATAGTAGTATAATGGTTGTCTAGTAGTAGTCTGGTAGTAGTAGTCTAGTAGCAGTCTAGTAGTAGTCTAGTAGTAGTCTAGTTGTTGGCTAGTAGTAGTCTAGTGGTTGTCTAGTAGTAGTTTAGTATTAGTCTAGTAGTAGTCTAGAAGAAGTCTAGTAGTAACCTAGTAGTAGTCTAGTAGTAGTCTAGTGGTTGTCTAGTATTGGTCTAGTAGTAGTCTAGTAGTAGCCCAGTAGTACTCTAGTAGTAGTCTAGTAGTAGCCTAGTAGTAGTCTAGTAGTAGTCTAGTGGTTGTCTAGTAGTAGTCTAGTGGTTGTCTAGTAGTGATGTAGTAGTAGTCTAGTAGTAGCCCAGTAGTAGTCTAGTAGTAGCCTAGTAATAGTCTAGTAGTAGTCTAGTGGTTGTCTAGTAGTGCTCTAGTAGTAGTCTAGTAGTAGCCCAGTAGTAGTCTAGTAGTAGTCTAGTAGAAGTCTAGTAATAGCCTTATAGTAGTCTAGTAGTAGTCTAGTAGTGGTCTAGTAGTAGTCTAGTAGCGGTCTAGTAGTAGTCTAGTAGTAGTCTAGTATTAATCTAGTAGTAGTCTAGTGGTCGTCTAGTATTAATCTAGTAGTAGTCTAGTGGTCGTTCTGGCACTTATGTATAAAATTAACACACACAAAATGAGTGGTATTAGAAGCTAGGTAGTAATCTCGACTTCAGGATTGTAATGACCAATTATGTACGTATGTATGTACTGGATCGTTTTTCAGTTCCTAATCATTAATTCATCAATAGTTGATAAATTTTTAAACAATTACGATAGAAAATTAGGCGAAAGCATGAAAAAGAATTTAAAACGCCGCCATTTTGTTAGTTTTTGAGCTTTTCAAAGTATTCCAATTCAGGCTATAGTCAGTAACATACATGTTTTATAAAAACCCATTTCGATTTTTGCTTTCAGAAACACTTAACTCCTTAAATCATGGTAGCCAGATTTCAAGATGTAATCCTTCAGGCCGACGTAGCACCGCCGGACTTGTTTATAAACAATCAAATGTCCTCTTTATGTTATTATTTATTGAAAATATCATTTTATTAGGAATGAAAATCATAAAAAATTCTTTTAAATGTCAAAATGGCCAAAAGAATATCGCTCAGGGCATGACTTAAGCAGGGCACGCTATTGATTTAAATCCACAAAATAATTGTAGAAGAGGCAAATTCCTTCGGATCTATCCTGTCCAAATTGATTGCAAATTAATATGTTAAATTTAGTCATGAACTTAAATATTCGACCACTACTGTGTTCCATTTTTTTTTTTTTGGGTTTTACATCTCTAGTAGTGCTGCTACCTTCAATTCCATGTATATTTTAAATTTTGTTATATTGCCACTGTAAAATGAATCCTTTTTTATTTATTTTCATTGTATTTTAATACATATTTTTTATTATTATTGTTATTGCTTAATGCTGTTATTGTTATTATTTAATAATCGTTAAATAAATTTTTTAATAGAAAAAATATTAAAAATCAGAAAAAAATTGTGCTTTTGCTGCCATAATCATGTACACTTTTAGGTCAATTACATTTATAGCATTTTCTAAACGTGTTAATTGTCATATTTAGGCCAAGTCCTCTAAAGGCTTAAATGCACAATAAACGTTAGTAAATATGTAATAAATTTTTATATTACCAGCATAAAAAAAATGAAAAATTTAAAGTGAAATGCACTTCATGATCAAGAGAAAAAAACAAAAACAAGTAAACAAGTTTATCCATCTCAACTTAATTCTGCTTAATCCTGTGTTTAATTGCTTTTGGAATGTGTATGACTTTGCTTCAAATTTCTTTTTTTTTTTTGGTTGTCAGTCCATACTTAAATAATTTGACAGGCTTAAAGCAGTGATTTACTACGAAACTATTAAAGCCATTTAGCACAATACAAGCTCAGTGAAGATGTCAAAATATGTAATTAATGCTCGTATTTCACAATTAAGGCGCCCTAGTCTAGTAGGTAGTGTGTTGGCTTATTTGACATAGGGCCGTGGTTCAAACCCCAGATCAGACATCTACAACAAAGCGAAATATGAAAAAATATTTCTTCAGCGAGTTATTCTCAGCAGATTTCTGACAAAAACTCTCTGGGAGTAAACAAAACTGCCATGAAAAGTTTCTCAAAAATTTGTCGTTCGGAGTCGACTTTAAATTGTAGGTTACGCCACTCATGTATAAAATTAAAACACACAACATAAGAAGTACGAGAAACTAGGTCGTTAATCTAACTGAAGAATTATAATGACGAATTACGTAAGTAAGTTAGAAGCAACACAAGCAAATAAAATTGCCATGAAAAGTTTCTCAAAAATCTGTCGCCAAACTGTAGGTTCCGCCACTCATGTATAAAATTAACACGCACAACATAGATGGTGCGAGAAACTAGATTGTAATCCGGACTGAAGGGTTGTAATGACCAATTATGACCAATATTTCCCTAGAAACCCACGCTTACTATTCACAATTTTCAATCTCTAAAACGAAATTCGTATTTTTCAATATTTCAACAACATATCGCTTCAAATGTTAATCAATTTTTGTTTCATTACATGCTTACGATTTAAAAACCTAATTTATCTACTTCAGACAATATTCTTTAACACCTCAACACACATGAAAAACTCTATTAATTTACAAGCAAGTTGTTCGATTTAAAATTGTTCCTAAAAAAATTTTTTTTTATAATTGAAAAGGAAGCCAAATCTATAGAAAATGAAATTTGAATATAATGTTAGGTTAAGTGAGTAAAAAAAATTAATCATAACTCTTCCAGAACTAGTAAAGAACGTAGCCAAGTTTCGGATTTCTAATACTTCTATAGGAGGTAGATTTTTTAAAAACATTCAGGATATTTTCAATAAATGATTTCCTAAGTATATCACTTCCTTCATTCATGTCCAGTTCTTTGCAGTTCCATTTTTTCTTTCTTTTTAAGGTAGCTCGTACCTTTAACGGCAGTTTCATATGCTTAGACTACGGTATTAATGCTCATAGATAGCTCTTTAGCGCCCTTACTAACTGAACAATACATACACAATTGGTCATGACAACCCTTTAGTTAGGATTACATACATACATACATAATTGGCCATTACAACCCTTTAGTCAGGATTACGGCCTAGCTTCTCACACCACTCATGTTGTGTGCGTTAATTTTATACGTGAGTGGCGGGACCTACAGTTTAACGTCGACTCCGAACGACAGAATTTTTGAGAAACTTTTTCATGGCAGGTTTATTTTACTCTCAGAGTTTTTGCCAGAAATCTGCTGAGAGGAAGTCGCCGAAGAAATATTTTTTTTCATATTTCATTTTTGATGTCTGACCTGGGATACGAACCCAGGCTTTACGTCTAATAAGCCAACACACTACCTACTAGACTACGGCGACTTCATTGGTCGATAACTCTTTGCCATATGAAAACCGATACCATGCATTATCAGAAAATCATTTAAAAAATCCATCAAAAATTTGTACAATTTAAACTTCATTATTTATTTAACCCTTTCATACCCGAATTTTTTGGGCCAGAGTTAAAATTTTTTTAAGGACATGTGTTTGTTAGTCATGGCCTAAATATGAAGTGATATTAAATTCAGAGTCCTACGTATTCTGGTTTTACACGTTTTTAACCAAGCTTGTTTGCAGAAAAAAATTTTTTTAAAAATTTAAAAATTACGGAATTTATGAACAAAAATGTACAATGTTGCCTATAGGCAACATCGGGCATGAAAGGGTTAAAACACTTGAAAATAACGCATTTACCGAACACTGTCTATTATGTTTTCCAATATTTTTTTAACTTATTAATCTACTCACGTACTTAACTTATAAGGGTTTTTGTTTTTTAATCAATTCATCAGGTTTGTGTATTTATTTGTTGTTGTTGGTGTTGTTGTTTTAAAATAAATCTATTAAAAGATCTGAAAACTTTCATTTCAATTACAAATGAAATTTTTCACTTATCAGTGAAACCATCATCAGACAGACATAAACACAGACATGCATACATACATATGTATACGCACTTAGGCAAATAGTTTTGCATTCATGTACAGAGTGAAGAAGAAGTTTTCTTTTTAAAAAATAAAAAAAACGAACAAAACTTTTCCTTTCAATGATGGTTTATTCATGTTTACATTTCTTTTCTACACAAACAAAGCACAGCACAGCACAGCAGAGCAGAGCACCACAGCTTAGTGTCATGTATAGTAAGGCGCTTGAATTTGGAAAGAAAAAAAATTTAAAATTAAAAAATAATGCTGGTCAATGTAAATTCTGTTCACATTTAAACTCTCTAAACTGTTTCTGTTTCTGTTCTTTTTTTAATCGATAAAATTAATCAGTAGAAGAAAAACCAGGTTATATGATGATTTCCAGAAAATATTTTGAAAAAAAAAGAAAAAAAACTTCTCTACTCCCTATTATACACAAGGATGGAGACACACACAGAATATTATCCTTTAGTTACACATGTAATACATCTTGTTTCAGAATCCCGTTACACATTTATGCACTCGAACATGTATGTTGGTGGATGTATGTCCGTACAAAGGCAAATACTTGTAGAGATGCTTTAATGCTGCTCTGCGTTACCTCATTGTGTTGTTAATACAGTACTTGAATTGAGTGTTTACTCTCGTCTGTCTCTCTCTCTCTGTGATGTTGTTCAAGTGTGTGTAAACACATACATACACATGCATGTGTCTACCCATGCCGTAGTAGAGCTACATACATGTATTGTTTTTGTTTTAAGCCTACATCTGTCAGTTTAGTCATCTCTACTCTGTGTTTAGTTCAGACATTGTTGCTGCCTGCAATGCCTGTAACAGCTACTCGGTTGGGTTTTGTAGCAAGGATGCTATTGCTATTGTTGTTGCTGTTAAACTTTTAAGGTAAACTTTTTACTTTTACTTGTACTTGTGTGTGTAGGCTTGTGTTTTTATTCTGAAATGTTTGTAAATATATATGTATACTTTTCCTTTTTGTTGCTGTTGTTTTGCTTGGCATTTAATGTCTTGCTGGTGGATTTATTTTTACTCAGGTTTATTTTACATTTTTTCTTTTCGGTTTTTTTTTTATTAAATATTGTATAATAAACTTGTATAAACAAAATTACAATCTACAAACACTTACACATACACACATACATATGTACATATACACACAGCTGTATATAAAACAAACTTATAATACAATACACATAAACATGTATGCGAGTACATGTGTTTATGACATAAAATAAAAATATTTTTGGTTGTATGTATTTGTATTGTTTGTTTTGTGTATAGTGTTCGAGTGTGTATTTATTTGTTGTTGTTGGATGGGTGTGTATTTACTGCATGTAATAAATACTTACATGAGTGTTTATCGATATGAATTTATAGTGATGAGATCTTAAGCAACATGTGTAGCTTTGCTTCCTTATACTCCACTCTACATACATGTAGAATCAGGTGTAAAATATATTTTTAAAAAGTTTTCTTTTTGTTTGTATTTTTACAATGTAAATTAAAGCTTAACACATATGTTGTGTAAACACTTTTCTTTTCATTGTTTGTTTGTTTTTTTATTTGATTGAATTTGATTTTGTTTTGTTTTCTTAGTTTAATTAGTTTAAAGGAAATTTTTACTTTTGTCCTTTCCTGCATACATATACATACATATTCCAATAAACATAACTGTAAGAGGACTTTAGGAGAATATTTTTATTTTAAAGCTATGGAAACAGAAAATCTGTACTCAAGTAAAGCTAAAGTAAACTTTTTAAACGAATTTCCTCAAGCTGAAAGAGAATAGTAATAAAAGTAAATAAAATTGCCATGAAAAGTTTGTCAAAAAAATCTGTCGTTCGGAGTCGACTTTAAACTGTAGCTCCCGCCACTCATGTATAAAATTAACACACACAATATGAGTGGTGTGAGAAGCTAGGCCGTAATGCTGACTGAAGGGTTGTAATGGCCAATTATGTTATGTATGTAAGTAATATCAATGATTTCAACAACTATTCAAACTCAATGTACATGACACTCAGGCTGCCCTAAGGGACACTGCGTCGGCCTGGTGTAAATCTTGGCTTGTTCGTGAGTGTCAAGGGTCTTTAAACACTTTTGGAACTGATCGGATCTGTCTATGCTGGGTTCCGTTACATAGTAACGGAAAAAAAGGTAACGAGGCAGCGGATGCTCTCGCTAGATTAGGTTCACTTTCTGAGGACGTCTTGATAGTTAGTCCTAGTCCTTATGAACCTAAACACTTTGTATTCGTTAAAGATTTGTATGAAAATTTAAAATGCGTGATTTAGTTGCCAATTGTCAATAATCGAGTAGACAAGAAATTTCCCTTGCATAAGGGACGAATCTATTTCAGTTAATTGGGAATTCGCTTCTTGTTGTCATTCATATAGAATTAGCCAATGCTCTGAAACAAAAGAAAGAATGTGTTGCAGATAGTGCAACAACTCTACTCTCTTCCAGCTTAACACTTCACGAAATCTTTTAAAAAGTAGTGAGAGAAAGTGCGGTCTTCTCGATGCGTTTATAATTTCTTTCAAAACAAATACCCACTTTTTAATATAAAACCCTTACGGTTTGACAATGTTCAGTAAACTGCCTAATGTCGAATTTGTGTGGAAGCTAGCACATCCATTGTTCTAGAGATTTTAAATTTTGGCTCAACTACATACCAAGTTTTTCAATCCACGTACACATTTATGTTCGATCCTATCGTTTATATACATACATATCTGTTGGCATATAATATTAGTACAAAAATACATACATACATAAACCCTTCAGTCAGGATTACGCCCTAGCCACTTATGTTGAGTGCGTTAGTGTTATACATGAGTGGCGGGGCCCTACAATTTGAAATCGATTGCAAACGATAGATTTTTTTTTAGAAAAGTTTCATGAAACTCGCAGAGTTTTTGCCAAAAATCTGCTGAGAGGAAGTCACCGAAGAAATATTTTTTCGTTTTGTTGGAGATGTCTGACCTGGTGTGTGGAACGCAGCCTTACGTCAAATCAGCCAACACATTACCTACGAGACTACGTCGACTTCTACATACATACAGGGTATCTGAAGACTGCTTTAAAGTAAAACCTATATTTGATTAGCTGAGAAAGCATTAAAGAACAAAAATGAAAACCCGACTTAAGCCAATAGCGTTAGACGGCAATATATTTCACATCGTTACGCTGTGCTTAACAATTATCTTAAATTAAAGCTGTCTGTTCATCGAACGCTCGTGCAGTAGGGCTAACTTATTTTTATAAACGATATTAGGACTCGCTTCGAGAAAATAAAAACTGTGGACATTAAACTGTCATCACTTCTCACGTACTGGAGTATAACCCGATTACAAAAGCAATACAAATGGTAGCCATGCTAAGAATTTTTCGCTTACTTTCATGGATTGCATACTGAATATGGATTGCAAGGGTTTGCAGTCAACAATTGTATCATGCCAGCTCAAAAAAAAAATAAAAAATTAAAAAAAAGTGAACCACACGATAAAATAGGTGACTACATTGCGATGATTTTTTGAAAAAGAGATTCTAGAAGTATATCCATAAACATTATTACAATACAGATAGTACAGTGAGCCTCAAAAGAAACTGTACACTATGGATAAAATTCTAACAAATCACCAAACTCCACTTTTACCACTTAAGGAGAGTGCCCAAAAAAATTTGTTAATATTACGAATTTTTTTTTTAAATTTTTTTTAATTTTTTTCCAATTTTAAATACCGGTAATGAAACAATTTGATAAGAAAAATAACGGTAATTTTTTAATGTATATTTTATTAGTGTACAGTTTCTGTAGACGCCCAACCCGGTGTTATTTTTATTTTTAGAATTTGAAACTGCAAATCTATTATACTTTGGAGATGATTTTATATATTAAATAAAATGTGTTTTTATTTTTCCAAATCAATTTTAAAGAATTTTATTTTATTTTTTTTAAAACCTCAGTAATAAGGCTTAACTAACGTAAGATTTTCTTTGAAAGTAATTAAAACTAATTGAAGAAAAAGAAAGAAAAACAGAATTATAATATAATATGTATTAAAGATATTGTAAATAATAACAATAATAAGAATCCTTTTAAATATAATAAATATTTGAAATTAAAATTTATTTTTTTTTTTTTTTTGTAATATTTGTGTAATTGAGTATACAACTGGTCTTAATTATGAACATTATTTGAATTAAATTTTCAATTTGTTTTTATTTTTTATATTTATTTATATTTGTTAAATTTTTCTGTTTAGTTTTCTGCTTATTTTAGGTTATAGTTTTCCTTGTTTTTTTTATTTTTTTATTTAAATTTTTAATTTTTGTTTAACTTACTTAATTTGTAACTCTATATGTACAATACATATACAAAATTTTTGTTTATTTTTATTTTTATTTATTTTTTTTTTTGGTAATAGTTTTAATTTGTTTTCAATTTGTTTTTCAATATAAATAAATAACACAATGCGACAGTAAAAATACACGCAACTAATAACATAGTATAGTTTAGGAGTTTTATTAACTAAAACTCAAAAATATTTTTTCATATTTCTCAAACTCTCCAAACTTCTGTTATTTGACAAAAACCGAACTTTTAATATTTTAACACAAAATTATTGATTATTCAAATATTTTTTAACTTATTTTTAAAATCCAAAGTTTTTTGAAGAGGTAGGAGATAAGCCTTTGAAACGGTATACATAAATATATGTTTCAAACTTACATGTTATGAGGTTTGATCGGGTAAACTTGGAAAATTTGATTTTTTTGCTTATTTTACAAGTTTAGCCATTCTTAATTGCAATATTTAATTAAAAAATATAAACTAAGTGATGACATTCTGAAAGTGCATTATCTTGTGATCAAATCGGAAAAAAATTATTGTAGTTATTATTTAAATAGTATAACAAATGTGTAATATTTTTTATCAAATGAATTTTCAGTTGAAAAATTGTTAAAAGTTTTGATGGATCTTTATTTTTTATCGCAAAATGTGTAAATTTCTCGTTTGAGCGACCACCAGAAGTAGACTAATATTTGTGTTTTTTGCAAATATTATTATTTCTCTTTGCGCAAACATTGGCCAACTTCTGGTGGTCGCTCAAACGTGAATTTGACACATTTTCCGATAAACAATCAAGATCCATAAAAAATCCAGAAAATATTAGAACTGAAAGTTCATTTGAAAAAAAATATATATGAAAAATATAACTGGATTGTTAGACTCTTTAAATAATAACTACGGTAATTTTTTTCCGATTTGATCAAACCAAGGGGCAATCTCTTCACAATATAATGCACTTACAGAATGTCATCACTTATTTGATATTTTTTAATTAAAGTTTGCCGCTATGAACGGACAAACTTTAAAAAATATGAAAAAAAATTCGCATTAAATCTCATAAATTCCTCATTAAATCTCACAGAAAATTAAGTCAAATAATATACATATGTATACGGTTTTAAAGGCCCATCCCTTCCCTACGGTAACTACGGTAATTTTTGTTAGATTTTATCAAACGAAAAGTCAATCTCTTCACAAGAAAATGCTCTTTGTTTGCCACTAGGAATGTACAAACTTAAGAAATATGAAAAAAATTCGCCTTTGCCAAGTTTACCTCATCAAACCTCATAGAAAATTAAGTCAAATAATATATATATGTATACTGTTTTAAAGGCCCTTCCCTTCCCTTTCTAAGAAAATTTAAATTTTGGTTTTCGGTTCAGAATTGCTGGTGTAGTCTATAAATTTCTTTATGAAGATCAAAAAAACAGTTTTTGTCAAATAAAACAAGTTTGGAGTGTTTAAGAAATATAAAAAAAAATATTTTTAAGTTCTACTCAACAAAACTCACAACATGCAATCTGTTATTAGCTGGATATATTTGATTTTTTTTTGTTTTTTTTTTTATTTTGTCGCACAGTGTAATTTGTAACAATTTTTTTGTAGTAATTTTTTTAGTAGAATTTTTTGTTGTTCAATATAATTACAAAGATATGAAAGTATTACAATGGCCTTAATATTCAATATAAAATACAATGACATATTATGATGATGATGACGATGATGCTGATAATGATCCTGGTTATGAGCATTTTTACCATATGCCTGGTAATAAATTTGATGATGAAATTGATGTTTATTTTTATATTGTTGTTTTTGTTGTAGTTTTTGTATTAGTAGTTGTTGTTGTAATTTTATTACAAATATTGTATAAGTATGTAATCACGTTCTTGGTCCTTGATAACGACAATATGATCTGCCCATAATATCTTCTGGTGGAATTGACTGATCAACAGGTGGTATTTTTAATAATTCCATTTGATCGCGTATCTGTAATATTTAAATAAAATATTTACATTGAGAAACTTTAATTTGTTTAAAATTGGTTTTGCAAAACTTAAATAACAATTCTAACTCTCATCCACTTTTTTTGTTTTGCCAGTTTTCAACTGTTAAACTTGTCTTAAACATACCCAACCAAAAACGAACCGAAAGAAAAAAATGTTAAAAACTTTTTGTATCTTTTTACTGGAGAGTTAACTTTGCTAACAAAAAAAACACAAAAATTTCAAAATATTTTTTGTGTACAAAACAATCGATTCTTATTCATTCATATTCAAGCGAATCCAATGAACTCGAAAGAGTAAATTATTTCGGCTTCTGTTGCAAGTTCTGTTTTTCCTTTTTTTCCCAAAATATTGTTGAAACAAATACTGGAATCTGGTCGAAATGAATTTAAGTTTACAAAACAACAGCTCCGATTTCTTTTTTGTAATATTTACTCTTGGCTTGAATGTGAACAAATTCTGAAAAACACACAAAAAAAATGTATAGAAACTAAATACCAGTCAAAAGCCCTTTACCTTGATAACGCAATGAAGAAGAAAAAAAATACGAGTAAAGTTTCCAACTGAGTTTTCGAACAAATATCGTTGGCTGAAATGTAAAATTTCCAAAACTAAAGATCACAGAAAACTTCCTACGCAGTGAAAATGTTAAATTTCTTATAATATCGACATCATATCATACAATTATGCTATCAACCCCATGTAGTTAGAAAATATTTCATCTTTTCCACAATGAATTTTCATTAAAGAAAATAAATCCAAATTGTCGCATCTTGCTGGCCAATTGACATCATCAAACGTTTGATGCATTAAATCAGTTGAGGCATGAGATGTGTGGCAAGTTGCTTTATCCTGTTGAAGCCAAACATCGTTCATATCAACATCATGAAGAGCGGTTACCAAAAAATCGGTTATCATGGTGCTTTAGGTGTCTCCATTGAGCGTAATGGTTGCGTCGTCCTCATTTTTATATAAATACATACATACATGGATAATTGGCCATTACAACCTACTCTTTAGTCAGGATAACGGCCTAACTTCTCACACCACTCATGTTGTGTGCGTTAATTTTATACGTTAGTGGCGAGACCTGCACGTTTAACGTCGACTCTGAACGACAGATTTTTGAGAAACTTTTTCATGGCAGGTTTATTTACTCCCAGAGTTTTTGCAAGTAATCTGCTGAGAGGAAATCGCCGAAGAGATATTTTTTGATGCCTGACCTGGGATACGAACCCGGGTTTTATGTCTAATAAGCCAACATACTATCTATTAGACCACGGCAACTTTTATATAAATTTGGGCCAATAACGCGCTTGCTCCACAAGCGGCACCAAACAGTCACTCGTAATGGGTTTCTTGGCTTCTATAAGGCCACGTGTGGGTTTTCTGCGACCCAAATACGGCAATTTTGTTTATTAACGTACCCAACAAGATGAAAATGAGCTTCATCCGAAATGATGATTTTTTTGGCCCATCTAGGGAAGCGAATGGTCATGCGACTTAAACTCTTGAGTCAATTGCATTTTGTAAGGCGTCATACCGAGATATTTTCCCAAATTCGACTTAAACTGGTGCGTGAAATGTTTAATCCTAGAGAACGATGACGGGTTAATGTCGATGGATTCTCCTCACGCACACTCTCAGCCACAGCTTCGGTATTTTCGGGTGTACGAACCGAACGCTCACATCTTGGCGCATCAAAAATGAAACCAGTTTCACGAACTTTAGCATAAACTTGCATATACAAGGAACTGTTGGTACTTCTCTGCAATCAAATTTTCTACGACATTTTCGTGTAACTTCCAACCAATTGTCTTCGTTTCGAAAATAAATTTCCAATAAATCTCAACGTTTTCGAGCGTAAATCGATTCATTACTTTCAGTGGAGATAATATTCGGAATTTTGTGACAGAACAGAATGTCTGAGAAGTATGATCCGATCTTAGAAGTCGCCGTAGTCTGGTAGGTAAAAAATACAAAGAGTATTTCTTCGGTGACTTCCTCTCAGTAGATTTCTGGCAAAAACTCTTGCCATGAAAAGTTTCTCAAAAATCTGTCGTTCGGAGTCGACTTTAAACTTTAGGTCCCGTCACTCATGTATAAAATTAACACACACAACATAAGTGGTGTGAGAAACTAGGTCGTAATCCTGACTGAAGGGTTGTAATTACCAATTATGTATGTATGTATGTATGTATACATATGTACGGGGAACTGTTGGTCCTTCTCAGCGACCAAATTTTGTACGACATTTTCATGCAATTTACGACCAATTGTCTTGGTTTTGGAAATAAATTTCAAATAAATCAAATAAATCTCAGTGGAGATAATATAAGGAATTTTGAGACAGAATAGAATGTCTGAGAAACATTGGCAGATTCGAAATAACCGAAGATTCAAATTTATGGCCCACGCGATACAACAGCACAGTTATTAGAATTTAATTAAATCCAATAGAACATGATAAATTCTTGGAAGATATACTTTTGCTTACAATTTAAACGGAAGATTTAATTACACTTAATATTCCATTTAGCTTTGAGCCAACCATATGCTAGTTTTTGAATACAATGCAAATGCAACAATAGCATCAGAATACTCGTACAATAGTTTTTGGTATGTTTTTTGCAGTCTTTTTCCAGCTTTTTTTTAGCATTTTCTCCTTGCAGTGATTTAAATATTTGATTCATTGCTTCGGGTCTAATGTCTCTATAACTTGTTAACGAACTGTACAAAATTTAATTCTTCCATTTTCCGAAAAAAAGAACAAAAAAGAAACGAAAACTAAAATAAAAACCTTGGACAACATTTGAAGCATATTTAAAACGAGTAATTAAAAAACTTTACATTTTTATTCAACAGGAATAAGAATAAAAACAAAACTTAAATCTGTTTTCATAGACAAAATATGGTCTTAAACAGAATTATTAACTTTTAAACACTTGCTAATGGTAAGTATGGAATCCCAAATTGATGGAACACGGGTTATTAAAAAAGGATTTTGAATGCAAAATTTATTTCTTTAGATTTTGAGTAAGCATTTGGATTGAGGGCACACCTTATATACCTTAATTGACACACATTTCAAGTGTCGGGTATCAGAAAACCCATACGTGGTCTTACAGAAGCCAATGCACCCCCATTATGAGTGACTGTTTGATGCGGCTTGTGCACCGCAGGCATTATTGGTCCATATTTCTTTGAAAATGAGGACGGCGCAGCTATTACGTTCAATGGAGACACCTATCGTACCATGATAACCAATTTTTCTGCACCCGCTCTTCATAATATTGATGTGAAGGATATTTGACTTCCATAAGATGATTCAACTTGCCACACATCTCATGCCACATTCGATTTATTGCATCAAACGTTTGATGGCCGTTTAATTAGACGAAATTGTGATGTCAGTTGGCCGCCAAGAAGCTGATATTTAACAACGTTGCGCTATTTTCTGTGGGGTGCCGTTAAAGAAATTTGTTATGCCGACAAACCAGAGACAATTAAGCATTCGTGATGCCATTGCCGAGATACGAAAGTCGCCGTAGTCTAGTAAGTAGTGTGTTGGCTTATTAGACGTAAAGCCACGGTTCAGGTCAGACATCAAAATGAAATATGAAAAAATATTTCTGCGGCGACTTCCTCTCAGCAGATTTCTGGCAAAAACTCTGAGAGTAAATAAAATTGCCCTGAAAAGTTTCTTAAAAACCTGTCGTTCGGAGTCGACTTTAAACTTTAGATCCCGCCATTCATGTATAAAATTAACACTCACAACATAAGTGGTGTGAGAAGTTAGGCCGTAATCCTGACAAAAGGATTGTAATGGCCAATTATGTGTTATGTTATGTATTGTCCAGATACGACACCATTAACTCGAAAAAGTGCAAGAAAATTGGTTCAGCCACGGCAGCCATATGAATGAAATAAAATTGCATTTCTAACCCGAAGCAATTGTACTTCACAACAACAAAAATAAGTTTGCGAAAATATCAAACCGTTTTTGTTTCATGGCAATTTCAAATTTTAACTTTTAAGTGGCCCACCCTATATTTTGTGAATATTCATTTCAACTAGACATACATGCGTTAAATGAAATACTCTAGGCATTGTGTATGCTTTACATTGGTTTTCTTATTATTAAATTGGAAATAATTTTCTTAATTTCCGCCCTTCTTGATCTTAATGCTGCTGATAAGCCGCCAGTATATGTAATGGTAGTCAGAGTAACAGTATATGCCAACTCTCATAAGCCCATTGGCAACAGAGTGAAGATAAATCTTTATTGAAGGCCTTTTGCCAGACATTCTAAGCATCGTTATTTATTGTTCAGGATTATTATTTGTTGTTGCTATTTGACTTGATTTACTGCCGTCGTAAATTGTGCATTTTATTGTACAACAATACATGTACATATGAAAAGATATTTTATTTCCTTTAATTTATCTTATAATGGTCAGACGATTTTCAATAGCTCAAGTATTATAAGATTTTGCCTTAAAATCATACACAAAATAAAAGAAATCAGAAATGACCGGCCACTTGAACTCAACATAATTTTGCCCTTTTAAGAGGTCATTAGATAAACGGCCACATGATCTCTGCAAGAGCATGAATGGTGGTGGCATGAAGGTTCCAGTAACCTTAAGATTTTTTCTTCTCTTCTGTTTAATGATACGAGTGTTGTTTTAAAATAGTTTTTCAACAATTTTTAATAAACTTTCGCGGTAGGAATTTAAAAAATGTCAACAAAACAACGTATTCTTATCGAATGATGTGTGCTAGGACAGCAATGCCAACACTCGATGGTAAACCATTCTGTTCGTGAGCGAGGACGCCCATCTATCGTTGACATAAGCGACAACCGATCGAGAATTCGACAACCGATCGAAAATTCTTCGGAGTGATCGATGGTTGCGCCACGCCTGTTCAGTTCATCCGCTCTACAGTTACACGGGTACCATATCGTTTTGCTATCTCATTGATATAACCGCTAAAGCTGTACACTGTCTTGGAGTTCATCATGTTGGAATTCACAGCTTTGAGAGCCGCCTGTCTATCAGTAAGTGTGGTAATATGCCGATTGAAAATCTTTCCCTTCCCAATAACTCTCACCGCGACCTGTATTGCCAACTCCTTCGCCTGAGAGATGCCACAATGGCCCCGTAGCCCTATAGACTTCGGATCGATTTCACTTCCAACAGTTCCGTTCAAGTTGCTACCAACAGATACAACAGTTCAAAAGCTGTGAGCGTGACGTCAGCTAATAACGAAATTCTGTACGACCTACGAAAGGAGATGTTAATAGAAAGTGGACTCATTAATATATTATGTGGACTACTAAACAGATTCAGGTTTCTGAAACGTCAACTACAGCCTGAACCAAGTCAGAACGAGTGAGACTTCACCCCGAATATAAAAATAAGCAATTCGTAGTACTTGAATGCTCACAATTTCGAAAATATCAAACATTTGTGGCATCCAAGGAGAGATACAACACAAGCAATACAAGTTACAATATCGGGCCGCTCAATGAATTCTCATCAATGGTGCTCCTTTCGGCCACATCTCAATCTTCTCTGATAGTCAGGCTGCTATAAGATCTCTATCGAAAGTTACGATTAACTCTAGGCTTGTTAAGGAGTGTGGCAGCTATCTCAACGTTCCTCTGCGAGCTTCAGTATCTCACTTGTCTGGCTTCCAGGGCAAAGACACATTCCGGCCAATTCCAGTGCCGCCGAGCTCGCCAGAGCCGGTGCACTTCTTCCGGAACCCGCGTCAATCGATTTGCGTATGCCACCCACCTCGCTTAAATTTGCCAATGATTAGAAATTCTTTCTGGACGCCAACCTATCCTGGGTCAATGAAGAATCTTGCCCCACTGCCAGAGTCACTTGGCCCAACTACTCGGTCTTGATCGTAGTGTCATTTCAATCACAGTGACCATGCTTACTGGTCATTGTGTTATGGGAGACACGCAGAAAAACTACAGCTACCACCTATCGACTACCGTCGTGAGTGTAGATCTGTTGAAGAAGAGAAAACCGTTATCCACTTCCTTTGTCAATGGCCATCTCTTGCGAAGTTCAGATATATTTTATTTGGCTCTCCAATCCTTGTCAGCTTAACGGAGTTATCATCCATTGATGTCAAGGCTGTAGCTTCGCTTATTAATCTTTTATACATGTTTTTCAGCGTAGGGTATTCGCGCGTTTAATGTGTAGCCAATTTCTTCCTTAATGTAGTGGAACTCTGTCAGTACAGGGACTATGCTTACCTGTGGCATCACAACAGGCCTTTATGCGTGCTCAAGTGAGTTTTGGCAATCAAAGCTACCACTCCGACCTAACATAATACAAGTTTATTATAGCATTTAACATAGCACTGACAAGTGAGAGAGTAATTCTACATGAATACACCTAAGTAAAGCTGTATGTTAGCTCCCACGGATTCGATATCGATGTCGGTCAAAATCACCAGTACACAACGTTTTCATGTCCACTATAAAAAATAAAAAGCCACAGGTTTAATCACGTTTTATAACCTTGATTCAGCATTATATCGGTGGTCGACTTTATATCACGCGCTGTAAAGCTTGCTCGTATTTCACAATTGAGTCTCCGTAGTCTAGTAGATAGACGCAAGGCAACGGTTCTTCGTCGACTTCCTCTCAGCAGATTTTTGGCAAAAACTCTGTGCGTAAATCAAATTGCCATGAAAGTTTCTCAAAAATCTGTCGTTCGGAGTCGACTTTAAACTGCAGGTCCCACCACTCATGTATAAAAATGAACACACACAACATAAGTGGTGTGAGAAAATAGGTCGTAATCCTGACTGAAGGGTTGTAATGACCAATTATGTATGTACATATGTAAGTAGCAAGAATGGAAGAAGTTTCTCAAAAATCTGTCGTTCGGAGACGACTTTAAACTGCAGGTCCCGCCTCTCTTGTATAAGATTAACATACACAACATGAGTGGTGCGAGAAGCTAGGCCGCAAACCTGACTGAAGGGTTGTAATGGCCAATTATGTATGTATGCATGTATATGTAAAGCTTGCACTGAGCATTGCGTAGAGGTTATGCTGTGTTGTATCATTTGCGACCGATTTAAAACACTGGAAATCGCTTGGGCCAATACATCAGCCGTTCGGCAGCATTCGATATTCGTTTTGCTGTGAGCATTGGTTTTTGAAGTCACCATTCTTGCTACTTACATATGTACATACATAATTGGTCATTACAACCCTTCAGTCAGGATTACGACCTAGTTTCTCACACCACTTATGTTGTGTGTGTTCATTTTTATACATGAGTGGTGGAACCTACAGTTTAAAGTCGACTCCGAACGACAGATTTTTGAGAAACTTTTCATGGCAATTTTATTTACTCTCAGAGTTTTTGCCAGAAATCTGCTGAGAGGAAGACGCCGAAGAAATACTTTTTGTATTTTATTTTGATATCTAGCCTGGGGCTCGAACCCTGGCTTTTCGTATAATAAGCCAACACACTACCTACTAGACCACGGCGACTTGCAACTTACAACACTTAAATTTGAATCGATACTAAGTGAGCAATAACGTAGAGTCTGCGGCCCTATGCTCCCTAGAGAAGTAAGAGGAACACATATATATATAACGTAGAGTCTGATAACACCATCAAAAGAAAAGAAAGAACCCTCCAACCCTCGTTCTTACTAACGAAATGTAAATAAAATGCAACAAGAAATAATGCGAATATATTCCCCTGCTGTTGCTACTGCTACTGCTGCCTGTGCTGGTGCTCTTGTTGCTCCTGAGAATTCTTTCCAGTCATTTATTCAAAAGATTGTTTTCATTTAATGCTTGAAACAATAAAAATGGCAAATAAATATGAAAATCCTCTTCAAATAAACGAACAAAATAAAGATGAAGAGTAAAAGGAAATGAATGGAATAAATAAATACACGTTCATTTAATAAACTTCACTGTAACGAACGCACAGACAGACATACTGGTACTGCAGTGCAGCAACAATACTAAGCAACAACAATGGTTTGCAAAATGAAAAGCCAAACAGTGGAGAGAGTGTGAAAAAAATGAATAAGAAATCTTGAGAATGTAAATTAAACAGAAATGAGACTCAAGTATTTTATTTCATCTCTTTTGATTCATTCTTCAATTTACTTTTCATGTTTTTTTCTTTCTTTTTCTTTTCTTTTCCATACGGAATGTAATTGTTGTCTTCTACTGCCACTACGTCATCTTATTGTTTTTTCAACTGTTTTTTTATTAACTTTAATATGAAAACACTCACTCACTCACTAACATACCATATTTGCTTATATTCCCATGTCCTTTCACATACCCTATGTGTACATATGTATGTACGTATAAGAAATAAAATATGAAACAAAAGAGTTGCCTTGCAAATGGTTTTATTGCATTGCCTTATACTGTACGAGTATGTGTGTCCTACTGCGTGTGTCACTGGATTACAGTACGTGCGATAAACCTTAAGTACAGCATAAAATTTTATTTGCCCCCATAAAAAAAGGATTACAATCAAACTGGCTGCTTGTTGCAGAAGAATTTTTTTCCTTTTTCTTTTTTCCGTACTGTCCGTATAGCAGAGACAGTTATTAAAAACAAGTAAAAGAGAAAAGAGAAAACTGTCAAATGCCATAATTTTCAACAGAACTGTTAATATTATTTTCAATGTTTTTTCAACAGCATAAGCGTGGGAAAAATAAAATAAAATCAAAAAAGACTTTGAAATGTTTGCACAATTGTAAGGATTTCATTTGGTTATGCCCGCGTATTATTATTGTGGAGTTTTTGCATGCTTGTCTTATGGTGAAAAGAAAAAATTTTCAAATTTTCTAACTGTTTTTTTAATATTTTCCTCTGCTTATGTTCCAAAAAGAAAGACGTGTGCTGTCGCTTTCCTTGCAACTGCATTTATGCTCGCTCATCTGGCTTCCTTAACTGTTATTTTGTTTGTTCACTTCTCATCCCCTTTAGAGGGAGATTTATCCTTCACTTCTATGTAGACAGACCCGTAGACTATAAGACTGTACATAAGTGGTCTGAGACACAAAAACAATGGCGATGATGATGCTGATGATGATGCTCTTAAGTGGTTTTCCAACAAACAAGAAGAAAAAGAAAAACTCAAATTGAGCAAAAAGAAAAGTGTAAAGTAGTGGCATTAAATGTATGCAAAAAATGTATTTTTCATACAATTTTACCGAAGTATTTACAATCTTTAAAGTAGACTCTTGTAAATGGTAATTTAAAACGAAACTGTTTTCTGTATTCCAGCATCATGCAAATGCAAACAGAATCTCATGCACATCATTATCATCACCATAATCGCACTTTAAACACCGTTTGCTTAGAAATTGTTTTAGTCAAGGTCTTTAACATTGATGGAAGATTTCTTATGCAAACTGCTTTAAATATGAATTAAAATTCCTTTGAATTTTAAAATCTTTATTTAGAAATCATTGTTTTGTTATCATGTATGCCAAGAGCTTGTGGCATGGCATAAGATATTTGGAAAATATCAATAAAATGCATACAAGGCAACTAGCAATAGAAACAAATACACAAAATGTAGCTTTGTTTGTTTCTTTTAACATATTTTGATATGCTTACTCCGAAGATAACTCGTCAAATAACTCATGCGTTTTGTATGAAAAAGGCAATTGATTTCTCCAAGTCATTCGTCTTATATCTACTCACAGAATCGTTTAAATGCCATTAAATAAACAACAAGTAGAGCTTAGTTTAGGTTAGTTTAGGCAGTGGATCCACTTGAAGGCGGAGATCCCACTTAAGTCAGCATTTAGGCCCATAATGATAGTCTTTCGCGCATGCCTTTTGGCCATTCTAGTGGAAAATATAAAGGGTGTTTTTTATAGAGGTATAGAAATTTAAGTTGGCATTACTTCTCAAGATGGCGACCGATTTAACAGCTGTCAAGTGATTTATTCTCAGTTTGGTTTGGCAATTCATCATGAATAGACTCACGCCTGAATAACGCTTGCAAATAGTGCAATTTTATTTCGAAAATAATGGTTCTGTGCGGAAAACGTATCGCGCACTACGTCCATTTTATGGTCGACAAAATCGTCCATCAGAGCAGTTAATTCGATTAACCATGGAACCTTTTCGCACCACGTTTACTCTTATTGATAACTCGCATCCCCCGGTTACATCCCGAAAAACTGATTGTTTGGTGCGCTTTATTTTTTTTTATTTTTTTTTTTTATTTATTTTTTTATTTTATTTATTTTATTTTATTTATTAATCATAGCACAACAAGATAATAATCTTATAAATGAAAGTGCTATGGGAGGACATCAAATAGGAAAAAGTAATAACAAATTGCTCATTGTATGAGTAATGAATTGTTTGAAGTACAGTATAAATAAAAATGAATAAGAATAAGAACATGTTTTAACCTCAGGAAATAGCAATCGATACAAAAAAATTAGGATAAGAAAATGAGTATTTGTAAAAAACTAAATTAGGAAAGATACAAATATAAAGAAAAATACAAACAAGGAAATATATTCATATAATGAGATACAATGAAACTTAAATAATAAATTAGAAAAATGAAAATAATTAATCACTAATAAAAATGGAGAGTAAAAATGTATAAAACAATCAAAATATATTACAAACTACTTAAACAGATTGTATAACTCCTTTTTGAACTTAGTTGCATTGCCTATGCTCTGAATATAATTAGGTAGTGCATTCCAAAGACTGATGGTGTGTATAAAGAACTGTCGTTTCGACAAAAGAGTCCTATGCCTTAATTGGATAATTTTCCTACCGCGGTTGGATCTAGCAAATCTAATCCTGCTAAATAAGTATACTGGCTGTTCCAAAGTAATAATCTTATGGAGGAGAATTAGGCACTTAATATTCAATAGATTATCAAAATGAATACCACATATCTGGTAAGAAAATTGTGATATATGGTCCCGACGTCCCTTAATAAATACATATCTGGCTATGTTATTATAAGCCAAGTTGAGTTTCCGCCTATCATCCGCATCACAGTTTGCGAAAATTTCCGATCCATATAAAAGAACAGGAATCAAAAACGTTTTTGCCAGTTGCAGGCGTATAGCAAAAGGAGTCGAATCTATAACAGCCCATAAGTTCCTAAGCATACCATAAACTTTACCAACGATGACATTAATGTGGCTAGACCACGTTAGCCGACCATTAAAGATAACACCCAGATTAGATGCCGATTCAACAAAATCAATTTTATTCCCCCTGATAATAATTTCCGGCACATCAAACGCTCTCTTAGACCTGGAGAGCAATAAACATTTCGATTTAGAGGGATTAATACAAAGTCCATTAGCACTAGCCCAGTTGTCAATTTTCCGTAAATCATCGTTAATCATATCTACACATAGTCGGATATTATCAATACAAGCGCTCCTATAGAGCTGAACGTCATCAGCGTACATATGTACGCTACAATTATCCAAAACATCAGGTAGGTCGTTAATGTATATACAGAACAAAAGGGGCCCTAAAATTGATCCCTGAGGAATACCTCTTCCAACGTGTACCGAATTCGAGATGTTGCCGTTTAGGTAAACTCGTTGAGATCTGTTAATGAGATAGGAACGTATAAGGCTGCAAGCTGAATTAGAAAAATGAAAGAGGGTCTGTAGCTTTCTCAATAATATTCTGTGATCAACTGTATCAAAAGCCTTAGTGTGATCCAAAAGAATCAAAAACGCTATGTAATTTTCATCCAGCTTCAACCTAAGGTCATCAACTACTTTGACTAAAGCAGTAGTGCAGCTCCTAGCTTTCATTAATCCCGACTGTTTATCAGATAAAAAATTATTACTCGTGAGATAATCGTTCATTTGTCTAGCTATGAGGTTTTCCATAACTTTGGACAGGAACGGAAGAATGGCAATTGGCCTGAATTCATTGTTAGATTTAGGAATTGGGATGATTTTTGACCGTTTCCATTCATCAGGGAAAGAGGACATAGTTAAGACTGAATTGAATACATGAGTAAAATACGGTAAAAGTCTAGGTGACAAAGCTTTTAAAAACAGAGGATCTAAGTCATCGGAACCAATCGCATTCGATTTCACAGAAGATAAGCATTCCAAAACCTCGAGCTGACTAACACAACGAAAACTAAAGGGGTTTTCTAGCGGAACAAAACAAAGGTCATCATATAGGTTACTGTCAGGTGTAGGAACATTAATATTAACAAATTTGTCATTCAGACCGTTTACATCGACATCAGGAGAAGTATTATGGCATTTATGTCCAATACCAATATCGCGGATTACCTTCCATTTAGCTCTATTATCTAATGCGGAAGCGAACTTCCTGCCGTAAAACAATGTTTTTGCAATTTTAATGTGTTTGGTAACCTCACTACGAGCGGCTTTATGAACGGCTTTCAGATCATCCGTTCTGAACCTCTTCCATCGCCGATAGGCAATGTCGCGCTTATCAATTAATGCTTTAATTTCAGCATTAAACCACGGTTGGTGTTTGGCTTTAACAAGTTTTGTTTTGATAGGAACACAGCTGTCATATAGCAGACTCACATTTTCCTGAATTAGTGCCACCTGGTCGTTTACATTACCCAGTGAGTAGATTTGATCCCAACAGATATCTTCAACACTTCTGTTCAAAACTGTAAAATCGATACTTTTAAAATCACGGTATGTAATATACCTGTCCTCATGACTCGTAGACAGATTATAAGTTAAGAAGAGAAGATCATGATTGGAAAAGCAAGAGGCTGAAATTTGATCATATAACAGTACCTTAGTCATATCATTAACAAATACTAGATCGATTAGACTACTGGAAGAAGAATGGAAGTGAGTTGGCAAGGACACATTCACAGGATTAAGATGGAGAGACAACATTGAATCAGATAGCGCATTATCAAGTAAGAGATTATTATTAAAGTCACCAATAATAATAATGTCATCATATTGAATAGAAATTTCCTCAAGAATAGAAATAAAGGGATCAAAGTTTATATTAGAATTCGGTCTATAGACACTACCTAATAAAACCTTCTTCTTATTGGTGGATGAAATATCAAGAAATAAATATTCTATTTGACTGCAAATTTCTGTTAATAATTTTACCTTGCACGGAATACCGTTTCGAACATAAATTGCAACTCCGCCACCTTTTGCCCTGGTTGCCATATTGTTAACTAAGATCTTCCTGTCTGACCGGAAAAGCCTAAAGCCCTGTAGATTGTACACCGAATCCTGAACTTCCAGAGGAAACCAAGTTTCGGAAACGCAAATAATATCGATTCCTGCTGCCACAAATAAACGCCTAAATTCATCAATTTTATTGTTCAGACTCTGTGCATTTATATGAACAATGTTGAGACCAGTTCTTTGTTTGGCTAAAACTCTAATCATGTTGTACACACAGTCTCTGGAATACGGACTGTTAGAGTTCATCAGATTGTACGTAAGTTGTGGCAATGCAATCAAAAGCTAAGTAAATTGCTATAATTAAGATAACTAAGCGCATAATAAAAAAGGAGTTATACATACAGATAAGGAAGGAAATAAAAATTAAATTAAAATAGAACATTAAATTAACGTTGTACATCATCAGGTTTATCATTATCAGAAAACTAGTTGAGTAGTTAACTATCAAGCCCAGGAAATAACTGGTTCAGGATATTTATGTCTTCAATTAGAATTGTGTCTTCGTTACCTTGTTTCCTGATATATACGCAACCCCTCATAGTAAATGCAGAAGACAAAAGTTTTTTCTTTTTTAGACGAATTGCAGCACGAAGGATGTTAAAGTTGTTTTGAGTCAGGTTCTCGTTTATGGGCTGGTGGAATCATTGGTCCGTACTTTTTCAAAAACGATGGTGGCCAGAAAGTTACAGTCAATGGTGATCGGTATAGAGCCATGATTACTAACTTTTTTATTCCGCTAGGCTACTTTCTGTGGGGCTATGTAAAGTCATTGGTCTATGCGGTAAAGCCACAAACGCTTGACCATTTGGAAGACAATATTCGCTGTATTATTGCCGATATACGGCCACAAATGTTGGAAAAAGTCATCGAAAATTGGACGTCCAGATTGGACTACATCCGCGCCAGCCGTGGCGGTCATATGCCAGAAATCGGATAAATAAAATTCATGTCAATCGAATAATTCATCGTTATTTTATTGCAACTTAAAGTTCTATACCTCTATAAAAAACACCCTTTACAAATTAGCCAAAGAAATTGGAATACCTATGCCCTGTAACATTCCGGTGATTGCTAGTCCCGCACGTGGTCTACAGTTTAAAGTCGATTACGAACGACAGATTTTTTGGGAAACTTTTCATGGCACTTTTATTTACTCCCAGAGTTTTTGCCAGAAATCTGCTGAGATAGACGCCGAATAAATATTTCTTCAGTTTTCGTTTCGTTGAATATGTCTGACCTGGAACTGGAACCATGGCCTTACGTCTAATAAGTCAACACACTATCTACTAGACTACGGCAATATCAAGCAATGCAACTTATCAGCAATGCAATCTCCAACAATATCCCCGTATCCCGGAACTTATTTAAGAGTTACCTTTGATTGATTCGATATTTCTCTGAGATATTCTCGGCATTAATTGACAAGGACGAATGTTGAAACTACGTTCCTTAGCGACTTAATTGCAGTCTGATTATATGCGTGAAGAATGAAGAGATTCGCAGGGAAAATCCTGCCGCTTTCAAAATTTGCCATGACCTCTCCTTGGAAAACACTGCAGTGGTTAGGCAGCCTATGCATACGTACATACATAGCTGGTCATTACAAACCTTCAGACAGGATTAAGACCTAGTTTCTCACACTACTTATATTGTGTCTGTTAATTGTATACATGAGTGGCGGGACCCACATTTTAAAGTCAATTCCAAACGACAGATTGTTGAGAAAATTTTCACGTGACAATTTTATTTACTCTCCGAGTTTTTGCCAGCAATCAGTTGGGGGGAGTCGCCAAAGAAATATTCTTTCAGATTTCGTTTCTGTTGGAGATGTCTGACCTGGGGTTTGAACAACGGCCTTAAGTCTAATAAGTCAACGCACTACCTACTAAACTATGGCAGCCTATAAGAAAGTTTTATATAAGAACGCTTAATAAAAATACCGCAGCCCAACCTGCCACTCTTCTTTGAGCCATCAGGGTAAACTTCAAGGTCCCCATTGGGAACCACTGGTTCTTCTGACCAGAAGTCCTATTAATGTATGGTGAAAACAATTAGTGACGCCCGAATCAAGCGTAAATGGATACGACATCAACAACTTAAGATAAGGACTTCATCATAGTCTAGTAGGTAGTACGTTGGCTTATTAGACGTGAAGCCACGATTCAAGCCTCAGGTCAGATGAAAGAATATTTCTTCGGCGACTTACTCTCAGCAGATTGCTGTTAAAAACCCTGACGGTAAATAAAAATGTCATGAAAAGTATCTCAAAAATCTGTCGTTTGGAATTGACTTTAAACTGTGGGTCCCGCCACTCATGTATACAATTTCTGGCAAAAACTCTGACAGAAAATGAAATTGCCATGAATAGTTTCTTAAAAATCTGACGTTCGAAGTTGACTTTAAACTGTAGGTTCCGCCACTCATGTATAAAATTAACACACACGCAGCGGAAATGGTGCCAGAAGCTAGGTCGTAATCCTGAATGAAAGGTTGTAATGAGCAATTATGCATGTATGTATGTATGTATGTATACACCCACAATTTCTTGAGACAGAATTGGTAAATATTTCCAACAATTGTTGAAAGAAGGACTGTGGCACTAAATAAGTTTGAACATCAACAGATAAGAGCTTTCGGACCATTTCTTCTTTGTTCGTTAATATAAGAGTTTTACTTGGAAGACAATGAAATAAAAGTCGACAATTAAAATAAATTTAAGAATTAAAAACTCATCATATTACATTTCTTTTTCGAAATTTCTTTTTTTAATGAATATGTTTAAACTAAGCTTGTACGTCATATATAACCATAAATTCTATTCATATTTCATATCAACTGTTTTTTTTCTTGATTTTTCTTTTTGAAACAATTATAAACTGCTTCTCATCGCGAGCTGCTGCTATGGAAAATCTTGCCAGAATAATAGTTTGCTAGCAAAAAAAAAACCAAAAACAAAAAACGGGTCACACATTTATTATTTATTATGTAACATTTCTCATCCATAAAACGGTGATAAATAAATACGAGAAAACTAAACTGAAAACATGTAAAAAACGTTCTGCAAACCGTAAAAGGTTCTGAATGTATCTCACTTTGCCATACAGCTTGTGAAATGAATTTCAATTTTCTTCCTTTTCCTTCTTTTTCGTTTTCATTTTAATTCATTACAACGGGTTTAAAATAATAAAAATGCATAAATTTTTCATAAACCCGTGTTTTAATATTTACACTTAAACAAATTTTCGGTACATTTTAACATTTTTATTGCCAACAAAAACAAAAAAACAAAAACAAATAAAAAAAAGTGCTCATATTGCTCATATACCGACCGAAGAGTGGAAAAAGTGCAAACTCAAGGCAAACTTTACGAGGACATAAAGAGAGTCATCATACTGCAGTAGATTTTAATAATGAAGAGCCAAACGTTTTCCTTTTTTATTTATTTTTTTTTTTTTTGTTTCTCATCCTCTGGCTCATACTCGACTCGACTACCAAAAACTTATTGTACAGATGCCCTCCATAGGCAGACAGAGACGAACGGTCATAAAAACCTATGAGTTTACAAGTATAAAGGATGTAAAGAAATACTGCATACAGCTGGCTGTATGATTAAAAAAGAAAAACAAAAACAGAGAAAAAGAGTTGAAATTTAAATGCCAAAAAAAAGATTTTCCTGCCCCACCATCATAATCATCATCATCATCATGCTACAAAAAAATTGAAGACAATCTATGAACAAACTGTGGTAAAATTATTATCTACGATATGATATTTAGAAGTCGCCGTAGCTTAGTAGGTAGTGTGTTGGCTTATTAGACACCAGGCCTCGTTTCAAACCCCCCAGGTCTGACATCTCCAACAAAACGAAATATGAGAAAATATTTCTTCGTCAACTTCCTCTCAGCAGATTTCAGGCAAAAACTCTGAGAGTAAATAAGAAATTGCAATGAAAAGTTTCTCAAAAAACTGTCGGTCGACTTTAAACAGTAGGTCCCACCACTTTTGTATAAAATTAACACACGCAACGTAAGTGCTGTGAGAAACTAGGTCGTCCTGATAGCAGGATTGTCCGACCTGGGTTTTGATGCGAGGCGCCACATATAATAGGCCCACTACCTAAGAGACTACAGCGGCTTCTTTAAACATATCGGTATAATAGTGAAGAACTTTTAACATTTCCTGATCAATACATATGAGATTTATTTGTTCAGACTTATACCGAAAACATGGTTTATAGCCGTAGTCTAATTACCAGGGTATTGTGGCTTACGAGATGAAGGGGTCAATGAGTTCAGTTGCTTCCGTATAATTTTTTGTATCTCCTATGAGTATGGTTCTATTACTGCTTATAAGGCAAAAGAAACTTTAGGTTATGTTCGAAATGAGCATATTAACCAGAGATCAGCAATGAATCATGAAATTTTGAATATATAGGTTCATACCTACGGCAACGTTGATTTATAAGTACAGGTTCCAATGAGTATGCGTACAACGTTGACATCAAACTCATACCATTCGAAATATGTTTGATTCATAAGCATAGTCACTTAGATTCATAAAAATACTTATAAATGTTGCAAGTGACTCGAATCATTCATCAAAATTTACAGCATAAGTTGTTGTTGCATTTACAAAAAAAGAAAAAGGACACCTAAGCAAAAGAAGACAGAGCAGCAAGCAGAGTAAACACACAACCTTCTAGGAAGTATTTTAATGTGCGTAAGCGATTCATACTTATTTTGTGCTTCGTGTATATGTTGAGTTATGGAGATTCGAAATCAATAACATCATATGTGTTGTTAAGTATGAATATGATGAGTACTTCAAACTTTGAATATGAGTAGAAGTTCCAAGATATTAAAATAAGTATGAATAAATATAAGTATTAAAAATTATGAGTATGATTCGATTCTACTCATCTTTTGGAATACTCATTGCTGATCTCTAATTTATATGTAAATTATGTATGTATGTATGCATAAAGTTTCTTTAGATGTTTGTTTTAAATTTAAAATTCAAAATGATTCGTATGAGTATGATTCAATTCTACTCATCTTTTTGAATACTCATTGCTGATCTCTGATATTAACTTACATCGATTTATTCCACTACAGTATTCTTCAAATCCATTTTGTCTTTAACAATTATGGCAGACTATCTGAAGACTATCTCTTCGTCCTTTTCTTTTTTAGCTAAAGTTCTGAACCTAATGAATTTGACTTTCTTCATCTTCGCTTTTCACTAAGGATTTTTTGATCATAAAATGTTTTTTCTAGTTTGACTTTCTCTGCTATTAAATTGAGAAGATGATTTATTCTAAAAATATTTCGTCCGCTCCTTCTCTACCCCTCTCTTCATTTCTTTTTATATCATTACATTACATTTGCATTTTTAATTATGAGTTTATGAGTTAGTAGCTATTTTTTAACCGTTTGGTGTTGGTCTTCTTCCCCCACTACATCACTTATGAACACTTACTCTCTCTGACATGCCATACTTTTGTAGAGCAAGGTGCCTATAAAAACTAAAGATCCGTTTATTATGCAAGCTTTTGTTGGAAATTATATTCTTGTGCAGATGATGAGTTCCAACAAAAAAATTTACAATTTCATGGCTGCTGTTCTTTTTTTTTAATTTATTTCATTTAAAAATTTTTTTTTGGCAAAAAAACATTAAGGCATGGCTGATGCTCATGTTTTCTGTTGATTATAACCGACTTTGCCTTCAACCAAATGAAGGCAACGCAAAAACGAAAGACGATGGGAAGGAAAAAACCAAAAACCAAAAAAAAAAAAAATTTATTGCCTTTATTACTAAAGCAAGTGGTAAAAACTAATTAATGTTCACTGCTCTGGTGACTTTGTAACTTACTCTCACCATTTCACACACACACAGACACACACACAAAGATACACATGCCAAAATGACTAACATTTGCAAAGACATTTTGGGGGGAATTTTTTACGGATTTAAATTTTTAATTTTTCACTCGGCATAGAAGAATGCAATGAATTTCCTTTTCTCTCTATTAAGTTTTAATAAACGAACAGAAAAGCGGGTCTCTCTCTCGCTCTCTCTCTCTCTCTCTCTCTTAATTTTTAGGCTAATTTTAACTCCTTTGCCTGTGTTTTAAAAAATATTTTTTTTTTGCCATAACACGACTTAAGTTTCTTTGGCCTTAGTAACACGATGCTTTCTTGTGTGGCTCTGTTATTTTCTGCTTGGCATACGGCGATACGAATATGAAATTCAAATAAAACAATAATCATTAGGCTGCGTCTGTTATTAATTTCGAACTTTTTCTAGAATCTCTAATGATGCCATTATACGTCCCCCTAACTTTTGCAATTTTTTATAAAAAAGAAAGAAAATTTTAATAAAAAAATTGCAAAGAATTTCGTTTCGCTGTGTTACAATTAAAAATAAAATGCCTTTATGTGAGTGAGCACTGTGTCATTGGCAGCCTTTTTTCAAGAAAAGAAATGAAAAATTCCAAATTAAGGCCTTTAATTAATTTACATTTACTTTCTCCCTTACACAGCCGAAGTTCATAAATTTCTTCAATTTTGAATTTGAAATTCTAATCCAAAGAAAGATGGAAAACAAAGAAGAAAAAAAACTTCAAAAGTTATGAATCAAAAATGGAAATGTTTTGCTATAATTTGACGCGTTATTTCTTAATTAATGGAGGGCATACAGTTTTGGGAGTTGAGGGCGATAAAACAAAACTTGACGTTTTAATTGAATTTCAGAAAAAGTTTGTTTGCCTGTTAAACAATAAACACTTGCAGGCATTCGAATTTAAAACTTGACAGACGTGCGTAATACTGGAGGCCACTTCATAATCGTAGAAAAATTCTGTGTTTGGAGGCTGTATAGAGACTAGAGGCGCATGTGTATTAATTTTATATAAGCGCTACAGTATACAATAAATCCTTGAAAAGCGAATTTTCCACTGAAATCGTTTTGGTTTTGTGATACTAGATTAGGTTAGGTTAGAGGACGTGTACTTGTCAATTAAGACAAGTACAGTACCCGGAGGTCAAATTGACTTGTGATACTAAAGACAGGAATTTTTTTATTCCGGCTGCTGACTACCATATACGGTGTAGTGGTTAGTAACTACCATCCTGTTTGCATTACTGTCCTCTTACATTTATTAAAGATCACATACATAGCCTTAGCCTGTTCGGCGCACATTTACTTTAAGGCATGTGGTTTAAGAACAATTGGAGATCTGATTAGAACAGAAAGAATCGCTTATAGTTTGTCATTGGTCTACTCGTACTGAATATTTGATCACACCAGATTTTTAGCTGTTGAGTATATCATTGGTCTCATGTAGAAAGGCCCTAACTTACATCTTTTTCAAAACTAATTTTTTTTCTGATCCCAATGTGTGTTTGTGTTAAATGCATTTGAAACACAAAAAAATCAATTTCGGAAAGAGTGTGAGTAAGGACTTTTCTACATGAGACCAACGAAATGCAAAAAAAGCTAAAAAGGGTACCCTGCTCTCCAAAGAATGCTGGAAAAACTTTGAACGCACACACCATTGCCTCAAGAATTAATGAAAATATTGAAACAAATAAAGAAAAAGGTGATGAAGTATTACTGCTTTGCCATTATTAAAGCTGTTGAAAGATCTCTTGTACGTGCCATGTGCTATGAAATTTTTTACAATTTTACCACAGTGTTCACTGGACTACCGTGGGCTCTAATTGCCTTAACGCTGTTCGATCTGTAGAAATGACTTGGTTAATAACATGTCTCTGAACAAATCAATAGAATATAAGTCATCTCCTATGTGGTTCTATTATATAGAGTGGGCCATTTAAAGGTTTAAATTTAAAAATCCAATAAAACAAAAACGATTTGAAATTTTGCCAAATGTATCTTCCTTGTTTTAAGGTACAAATGTTCAGGTTAGAAATGGAAAATTATTTCATTCACTTGGCTGCCGCAGCTGGCCTCATAGTACCTCATTCGATCAGATCAATTTTCGTGCACTTTTTTAGTATATGGGGTCGTATCTCGGCAATGGCATCACGAAAGTTTGGACTTCAAATGCTTCAATGTGTCTGGTTTGTCGGCTTAACACTCTTCTTTAACGGTGCCCCACAGAAACTTGTCCAACGGTGTTAAATCGCAGCTTCTTGGCAGCCAATTGATATCACAATTTCGGCTAATTAAACGGCCATTAAACCTATGACGTAATAAATCGATTGTGGCATGAGATGTGAGGCAAATTGCACCACTATGCTGAAGCCAAACACTGTTCTCATCAATATCATGAAGAGCGGCTACGAAAAAAATTGTTGCACTGTCCTCATTTTCAAAGAAATATGGGCCAATGATGCATCCGCTCCACAAGCCTCATCAAACAGTCACTCGTAATGGGTGCATTGGCTTCTGTAAGACCACGTGTGGATTTTCTGAACCCCAAATACGGAAATTGTTCTTATTAACGTACCCACCAAGATGAAAAAGAGCTTCATCCGAAAAGATAATTTTTTCTTGCAAAATCATCGTGCAGTTTCTCGTTGGCCCATCTAGCGAATCGAAAACGAAACGGATGGTCATGCGGCTTTAAGTCTTGAACCAATTGAAATTCATAAGGCATCATACCGAGATCTTTTCGCAAAATTCGACGTAAACTGGTGCGTGAAATGTTCAATTCTTGAGAACGATGAGGAGTTGGTGGATTCTCTCACGCACACTCTCATCCACAGCTTCGATATTTTCGGGCGTACGCACTGTACGATTACGCTCACATCTTGGCTGTGATGCTGTACGACATTTTCGTGTAATTTCCGACCAATTGCCTTTGCTTTGGAAATAAATTTTCAATAAATCCCTACGTTGCTCAAGCGAATGGAATTTTGCGACAGATTAGAATGGCATAAGTATTGCCAGTTTCAAAATAACCGATGGTTCGAATTTAAACCGATAGATGGCCCACCGATGAAGTCGCCGTGGTCTAGTAGGTAGTGTGTTGGCTTATTAGACGAAAAGCCAGCGTTCGAGCCCCAGCCCAGATATCAAAATAAAATACAAAAAGTATTTCTTCGGCGACTTCCTCTCAGCAGATTTCTGGCAAAAACTCTGAGAGTAAATAAAATTGCAATGAAAAGTCTTCCAAAAATCTGTCGTTCGGAGTCGACACTCATGTATAAAATTAGCACACACAACATAAGTGGTGTGAGAAACTAGGTCGTAATCCTGACTGAAGGGTTGTAATGACCAATTATGTATGTATGTATGTGGATGGCCCACCCGATATATAGAGTTCAGCCTGGTGTAACCAGCCAAAAGTTCAGAACAGGTAGCTTGATAATAGCCTGGAGCAGAAAACAAAAGAACCATTTTTATGAGATGGTATTCAGACATTTTCCACTGTTTCAAACTGAAGAAACCAAATAAGAGATGAAAAATTGTATCGAATTTAAGGAGAGAAAAGAGAATCAGTCAGAAACGAAAAATTGTTTATCAGAAATAAATTTTGGAAATTGGGGGAACAGAAAAGTGATACAAATGCTTAACAAAACAGCGCCTAATAAGACTACAGGACAAATATGTCACAAAAATAAGCTAAGTTCCGTTATTGTTAAAAGTATTTCAGAATATTTAAGTGAATTTTTTTTACTCACATTTCACGGGCTCTGCATGGCTATGCATGGCCTAGAAGTTATTGAAAGAAAGGCCAATAATAGTAGTCATGTGTTTTTTTTTATTTTTCTATGAAAATAAAAATTTTTTATTAAATTTTATTTTCTCTTCACTACAATCCATCTGTTACTGCCATTTAACATAAAATTTATTTTCCCATTCCATTCACACATTTTCACAAATTTTTATTGCAAAAACCAAAACGAGAAGGAAAAAAACGTCTTCTTTTCCTAACATTTTAACAGCAAATCAAGACCAACTGTGTCCCTTCTGCGTAATCGTTTCTTTATCAACGTAAAGAATTTTGATGAGTTGAGCCCAGTGTGTTGCTAGGAAATGAAATTATAAATTGTCATTCTGTTGGCTTTTACTAGCTTCTGCTACTCTGTCAGAAAGGCTGTTCTGTTAAATGTCTAAATGCGGTTAAAGGAAAAACTTTTCCTTATTCTTTCTTTTTTCTTCCTTCTTTAGCTACCCTGGATGTGTAGTGTATGTGTAAGTGAATCTTAATGTGATTTGCATATTTACGTAGCGCAAAACGAAAAGGCAACTGCTATGACGGAACATTTTTTCATTTCTTCAAGTCATCCAGTTTAATATTGTAATTTTCATAGAAAAATTTCTATTCTTAATCGTTTTTTTTTTGCTTGCCGTACTTATTTTTAGGCCATTTTAGCATTATTCTATGGGGTTACGCTTCGTTTTCTTGCCGCTCACTTACAAAAAAAGTGTTAAAATTATCGTGGTGATATTGTCATTTTCTTAAATTTGCATCTTAATGCTGGCAATTGTACGTACCTCCCCCACTTTGTCAACTCTTTTTGTTTCCTTGTTTTTTTAGTACAATATACAGTGAGTGTCAAAAGAAATTAAACTTGTCTGCTCGTTATTTTTATTATAAAGGGTGTTTTTTATAGAGGTATAGAACTTTAAGTTGGCATTACTTTTTAAGATGGCGACCGATTTAACAGCTGTCAAGTTATTTATTCTCAGTTTGGTTTGGCAATTCATCATGAATAGACTCACGCCTGAATAACGATTGCAAATAGTGCAATTTAGATTCGTCGAATGGGCCCAAAACGAGATTACCGTTGTTCCCGATTTTCATAAGCGAATTTTGTTTAGCGATGAAGCGCACTTCTGGTTGAATGGCTACGTCAACAAACAAAACTGCCGCATATGGAGTGAAGGTAATCCTCAAGTGTATGTGGAAACACCGTTACATCCAGAACAACTGACTGTTTGGTGCGCTTTATGGACTGGTGGAATCATTGGTCCGTACTTTTTCAAAAACGATGGTGGCCAGAACGTTACAGTCAATGGTGATCGGTATAGAGCCATGATTACTAACTTTTTCATTCCTGAATTGAATAACCATGATGTCCAGGAGATGTGGTTTCAACAAGACGGCGCAACATGTCACACAGCTCGTGCCACAATAGATTTATTGAAAGACACGTTTGGTGACCGCCTAATTTCACGTTTTGGACCTGTGAATTGGCCTCCAAGATCTTGTGATTTAACACCGCTAGACTACTTTCTGTGGGGCTATTCAAAGTCATTGGTCTATGCGGTAAAGCCACAAACGCTTGACCATTTGGAAGACAATATTCGCCGTATTATTGCCGATATACGGCCACAAATGTTGGAAAAAGTCATCGAAAATTTGACGTCCAGATTGGACTACATCCGCGCCAGCGGATGCCAGAAGTCATATTTAAAATGTAATGCCACAAGATTATCTTTCGGATAAATAAAATTCATGTCAATCGAATAATCCATCGTTGTTTTATTGCAACTTAAAGTTCTATACCTCTATAAAAAACACCCTTTATAATTACATAATTGGCCATTACAACCCTTCAGTCAGGATTACGCCCTAGCTTCTCACACCACTTATGTTGTGTGTGTTAATTTTATACATGAGTGGGGGTACCTACAGTTTTAAGTCAACTCCGAACGACAGATTTTTGAAAAACTTTATCATGACAATTTTATTGACTGTGAGAGTATTTGCCAGAAATCTGCTGACAGGAAGTCGCCGAAGAAATATTTTTTCATATTTCGATTTGATGTCTGACCCGGGGTTTGAACCGTGGCCTAGTCTACGATGACTAAAATCGAAAATGAAAAATCCAGACACTGGTGTTTTACTTTACATCGCTTAACATTAAAATTATAAATAAAAGCAGCAAAAACAAAGCAATGCAGTAAACAAACCTGTTTACAAATTATCGTACTGCCTAATATAACTGCAAACGCCAGCATAAAAAATGGTAAACAAGTAAAATCCACAAAAACACTACAAGAATAAATGTAAACAAAATACACAAACGGCATAAATGAATGCAAACAACATGTTTACATTTCGAGAAGGCAAAGTCATGAACGTTCGCCCTCAAGAACATTCGTCAGACTGTTTACTTTGCCATATAAAAGGCAAGACAAAGCAGGCGAGTAAACTAGGGAACTGATTGAACTTTGTGTTAAGACGCTGTGAGTTTGAAGAGAGTGGTTTGAAGATCTCCGTTACAAAGATCTGTCGAACAATTGTCTAGTAATTGTTATTGTTTATGCAAAGCAAAACAGAGGAATAACAAAACAAAAATGCAATTGTTGTTGTTTACATCAAGTTGTAAATAGTGGCACTCAGAATTGTGCGAATAAAAAAGAATTTTAATTAAAACTATGCACAAATTTTAGTTTTATTTTATTTGCAATCTACAAGGTCATATTTTAAAGGTTTTTAAAAGCTAAAAACCTAACAATATTGAACTTGTTTCATTGCAGGTTTTTAAAAATTGAAATAAAAAAAATTTCAAAAAAAAAATCGAAATATTATCAACTCTTTTCGGGCACTCTCCTTAAGTGGTAAAAGTTGAGTTTGGCAGTTTCTCTTGATGCCCACTGTAGAGAGATTTGAAATTATATTAATTTTTTTGCTTTTCTGCATAAAAATAAAATGCAAATGCAGATAATTATGTCAAGATTATTGCCAGTTTCAGTTTCACATTTTTTTTTGGTTTCGCTAGCTATAAAACGAGTAATTTCATTTGCCTTACAAAAGCCAAATGATTTTAATTGCTTTTAACAAAATGTCTGCATTTCGAAAAGTAAATTTTTATATAATTTATATGAAATAAGTTCCTTAAAGTGAAAAAAAAACACAAGCATTATACATTGCCCTGAACTTTTCAATTTAATTTCACATTTCAAATTGATTGTGCCTTTTGGCTTTTAATTTTATTCTCAATACATACACAATCATTCTACTTTAACATCCATAATCATTAAAAAATTTCTTCAATTAAATTAATTTCGAATATTGTTGCGATAATAATTTGATTTTTTTTCTCCTTTTTTTTCAATAAAACTGGGCCTTTAAAAAGGCAAAAAAATAAAAATTAAAAATGTTTTTTTTATTTCATTCTTTGTAACATACACACACACAAAATGATCCATCTAATCCAATAAACTTTTCCTTTTTGCTTTTTATTATTTTGTCTTGTACTTATTGCCTGTTTTTTCTTTTATTTTCAATTCAATAAAAAAAAAATCTGAAATATGTCATGGAAACCGACAACGAAGGAAATGAAAATGGAAACGGCAAATAAAAATAATAATAAAATAGAAAAATGTGTAGGATGGCCTTTTTAAATGCTTTTAAAGTAGACACTTTCATAATGAATAATAATACATACACATCCCACACATGCACACACACAAGATTATAAGATAGGGCCCCGAAAAGCACACAACATTTGCCAACAGGAAAGAGAAAATATTACAACAGAATAGAAATTAAAATGGCAAATCCCTTTTAATACTCACACACACACACAGCCTGGCACTCGTACATATATTGTATGCTTACTCCTACACCTACACCTACACAACACAACAGGCATATATTGGGTCGACAATCTATCGGTTTAAATTTGAATCATCGGTTATTTCGAATCTGACAATACGTATGACATTCCATACTGTCACAAAATTCATCGTATTATCTCCACTGAATCTTAATGAATCGATTTATGCTTGAGCAACGTTGCGATTTATTGGAAATTTATTTCCATAACAGAGACAATTGAACGGATTTGCTCGAATGTCGTACGAAATTTGGTCGCAGAGATTGGACAACAGTTTATTGCTAAAGCTCCTGAAACTGGTTTCATTTGTGATGCGCCAAGAAGTGAGCATACTCGTACAGTGCGTACACCCGAAAACATCGAAGCTGTGGCTGAGAGTATGCGTGAGAGTCCATCAACATCAACTTGCCATCGTTCTCAGTTCAGTTGGTTCAAGAGCTGAAGCCGCATGACCATCCGCTTTGTTTTCATTTCCCCAGATGGGCCAACGAGAAATTGCACGATGATGTCAATTTTACCAGAAAAAATTAATTTTTCGGATGAAGCTCCTATTCATCGTGGTGGGTACGAAAAAGCAAAATTGCCGTATTTGGGGCTCAGGAAATCCACACGTGGTTTTACAGAAGCCAATGCACCCATTGCGAGTGACTATTTGGTGCGGTTTGTGGAGCGGAGGCATCATTGGCCCATATTTCTTTGAAAATGAGGACGGTGCAACCATTACGATCAATGAGGACACCTATAGCATCATGATAACCGATTTTCTTCTACACTCTCTTCATGGTATTGATATGAAGGATATTAGGTTTCCATAGGATGTTGCAACACATCTCATGCAACAATCGATTTATTGCATCAAATATTTGATGGCCGTTTAATTAGCCGAAATGATGATGTCAATTGGCCGTCAAGAAGATGCGATTTGACACCATTGGACTATTTTCTGTGAAGCGCTGTTAAAGAAAAATGTTATGCCGAAAAGCCAGAGACATTGCAACATTTGAAGGCCAACATTCGTGATAACATTGCCGAGATACGAAACACTATACACTCCAAAAAGTGTACGAAAATTGTTTCGATCGAATGAGGCACTGTGAGTGAGGCAGCCGTGGCAGACCATATGAATGAAATAATATTCCATTTTTAACCGGAACAATTGTACTTCACGGCAAAAAAACAAATTTGGCAAAATTTCAAACCGTTTTTCTTTCATGGCATTTTTAAATATAAACTTTTAAATGACCCACCCTTTACACACCATACATATACAAAAATCTAGAAGAGAATACCACCTGTACGTTAGAACGAAAACGAACTGGTCAGAAAAGAAAAAATTTAAATGAATACCGGAGATGAATTCAACAGCACAAGAAAAAAAGGCAGCCATTTAACAACAAACGAACACAAACAAACAAACATACAAAATAATAAGAAGAACAAGAATGTTGTAATATTTTAATAATAAGACAACAACAGCAACAATATTAAGAGTTGTTGGCCATAGCAACCAAAATAATAGCAATGACAACAACAAACTGCAACAAAATTAAAAGGAATTGAAGAAAAGAGCTCTACACTTAGACTGGACAGACAGTCAGCAAAGCAGACCCAACATTTTTTATACAAACAAAACAGTCCTTAAAAGACAAGCAAAAAATATGTTCGTTTTGTTCAACTACTCTGAAGAATTTTCTTAAAGAATTTCCTTGAAAAAACACACAAAAAAGACTGAATTGTGTCTTATTCTTCTTATTCTTCTTGTAGAACAGCTAAGGCTGTGGTTTTATTCTCCTGGTTTTTTTCATAATTTTTGTTGTTTTTATTATATGTGTCTTAGAAAAGAATGAATTCCTACTACTACTGAGGGATTTTTCTTTTTATGAAAATGAAAATTAAAGATTAACGTCAGTTTAACGCATTCAAAAAATCGTTTCATTATTACAGAAAATTTTTTCATTTAATCATCTCGTTTTCATTGTCAATTGTGTAAACTGTTCATAGCTAAAAATTCAAATTCTAATCCAAAAAAAGGGAGGAAATAGATTTGAATTCTACGGGTTTTATAAAAAAAAATTTTTTTAAAAATTAGTGCGACTGTAACAAAAATTCTCCAACCATTTCGCTGTTCATTCTTTGAACACAGAGAGAGAGAGAGAATATGCAGTTATTTGTGCAAATTATTTCAAAGCTTATTCCCAGACGGAGGTGTGACAAATGACGTAACAAATTTGATTTGCATCTATAGTTCATTTGCTTTATGTTTGCTGCAAGCTTTTACGTATCCATAGCGCACCCAAGTAAATAATGATTCGACTTTTTACTCTTCTATTCAGTGTAAACGAATACGACTCAATAAATATTAATTGATTCAATGAATTCCTGAATAATTCTTGATTGCAATTCGTTGGCAATGCATTCTTAGGAAACGGAGTGTTCAAAAAAAAACTGAAGTTTGCTTATAACATATTAACTATCCGGTCTAGTAGGTAGTGTATTGGCTTATTAGACGTAAAGCCACGGTTCAAACCCCAGGTCAGACATCAAAACGAAATTTTAAAAAAAATATTTCTTCGGCGTTTTCCTCTCAGCAGATTTCTGGCAAAAATCTGAGAGTAAATAGAATTGCAATGAAAAGTTTCTCAGAAACGCTCATGTATAAAATTAACACACACAACATAAGTGGTGTGAGAAACTAGGTCGTAATCCTGACTGAAGGGTTGCAATGACCAATTATGTTATGTCTTGCAATAGGGACTTTCGAACTTTGATGACAGCCATCTGGGACGAGCTAAACCTAGCAAATTAGTTGTAATTTATCGCTTTAAATTTGAATCTTGGGTTATTTCGCAACTGGCAATACTTGTATCATTCTATTCTGTCACAAAATTCAGTTTATTACCTCCACTGAACGTAATGAATCAATTTATGCTTGAGCAACGTGGGAAATTAATGGAAATTTATGTTCAAAACAAAGAAAATTGGTCGGTAATTGCACGAAAATGTCGTACAAAATTTGTCCACAGAGAAATATCAACAGATCCCTGTATATGCAAGTTTATTGCTAAAGTTCGTGAATCTGGTTTCATTGTTGATGTGCCAAGACATGAGCGAAGCTGTGAATCCATCAAGATCAACTCATCATCGTTCTCAAGAATTGAACATTTCTCTCACCAGTTTACGTCGTATTTGGGAAAAGATCTCGGCATGACTTACAAAGTTCAATTGGAAGCCGCATTATCATCCGCTTTTTGATTCGCTAGACGGACCAACGAAAAACGGCACGATGATGTCGAATTTGCCAAAAAAAAATCATCTTTTCGGATGAAGCTCATTTTCATCTTGGTGGGTATGTTGATAAGCAAAATTGAAAACGCACACATGGTCCTACAGGAGCCAATGAACCCATTACGAGTGACTATTTGGTGCGGCTTGTAGAGCGAAGGCATTCTTGGCCCATATTTCTTTGAAAATGAGGACAGTGCAACCATTACAGTCAATGGAGACACCTATCGCACCATGATAACCGATTTTTTTTTTTTTGTAACCGCTCTTCACGTTATTGATGTAAACGATGTTTGGCTTTAACAGGATGGTGCAACTTGCCACACATCTCATGCCCCAATCGATTTATTGCATCAAACTTTTGATGACCGTTTAATTAGCCGAAATCGTGATGACAATTGGTTGCCAAAAAGCTGTGATTTGACACCGTTGAACTATTTACTATGGGCCGCCGTTAAAGAAAAGTGTTATGCCGATAAACCAGCGACAATTGAGCCTTTGAAGGCCAACATACATGATACCGCATTGCTCCATAAAGTCGAAAAAGTGCTCGATAATTGGTGCGATCGCTTGAGGTACTGCGATGCTAGCCGCGGCAGCTGCTGAGAGGAAGTCGCCAAAGAAATATTTTTCGATAGTGTATACCGCCGTCAGTCAGTCGCCGTAGTCTAGTAGGTAGTGTGTTGGTTTATTAGACGTAAAGCCAGGGTTCAAATCCCAGGCCAGACATCAAAAAATATTTCTTCGGCGACTCTCAGCAGATTTCTGGCAAAAATTCTGGGAGTAAAATAAAATTACCATGAAAAGTTTCTCAAAAATCTGTCGTTCGGAGTCGACTTTAAACTATAGGTCCCGCCACTCATGTATAAAATTAACACACACAATATAAGTGCTGTGAAAACCAATTCCGTAATCCTGACTGAAGGGTTGCAATGATCAATTGTGTGTGCATGAGTGTGTATGTAATATCTTCTGTATAACCACATAAAATTATTTTCATTTGAGTAGGAAAAAGGAATGAGATAATGAATACATTCTTTAGAACATCTGATCACATTTATGATGTTAAATTGTTAGATAAGTTGGTAAAATAAAAGCTACTCACACATGACTGAATATGAATATACAAGACGGTTATATAAGTTGGCATATCTTAAGATATCTGGGGGTGGGTGTGTGTGTGTGTAGGGTAAGTACCGGTTAACTGTTAGTTTACGATGGAGTAACACAACAAGAGAACTTAAGCTAAAAAGAAACAAATAAAAAAGCAAGGAAAACTATTCATCTTGGCATACAATTGTTTAACTTAACAAGCATTGTCGTATTATTTTACCTTTCTGAGATGGCTTAGGTATTATTATGGGGTTTTTAATTTTGCAATTTATCACACACAAATGTAAAGCATATCTGACGAGAAGGCTGGATGCTTAGATGGCTGGATGACTGTCTATTCGTTTATCTTTATATTGCTACTCTTGCATGAATGTATGCCACATAGTCATATAATCAGACATTTAAAGGAGAATATATTTGTTTGATTGTTTGTCAGGTATGTGGATACAAACACACACATTTTAAAGCGGCCTTCGTAAGAATCGTAAAATAGTTTTTAAGCCTTAACAACGATAACAAAGACCTCTCTTCCCTCTCCCTGTCAGCCTGTCTTTCTGCGCTTAATACTTATTTCAGGCATTTTTACAGACAACAATACATACAAAGAAGAACTGTAGCTGTATGCATAAGTAAACCTTCTGCTTCTTCTTCCTCTGTTCCGAAGATATTTTGCATTGAACAAAATATTTTCTTTAATATTACGAGTATTTTCTTAGAATTTAGTTGAGAAATATCAGCAAAAGATTTCCTTTTTCCGTTTTTTTTACTGTTTTTTTGCATTGTTTTGTAGTGACTTACCGCTTCAACTTCTTTAAATACTCGTATTAAATTTTTGCCTGCCAGCTTAGCAATATCCTCTTCAGACCATTTATCAGACTCTAGTAATGCAGCAAAAAGATGAGGATACTTTGAAACATCCTCCAGTCCTTTGGGTACACTAAAATGAAATTCAAAGAAAATTTATAGCAACACACAACACACAATATTGTAATACATACATACATGCGCATACACATACACATACACATACACATGCAAACAATATAAAGGACTTCCTTCGTACTCCTACAAACATACAATAAAAAGGCGAAGGAAACAAAAAAAACGAAACAAATCTGGACCAACAAACAGAAAACTATGGCTACGAAAATATTTTTATGGAAAATTTTCTTCGTAGTTTTCTTTATGGAAGCAACTCAAGCAAACATATAAAAAAAAAGAAAGAAAGTATATTAAGCAATAGGACTTTAGAATATCTCAACTTGAAATATTGTATTTAAATTGAAAATATTGCCACAAAAAAAAAAAACAAAAAAATAGAAAGAAATCTCTTTACAAGCTGCTAAGAAAATAAAACATAGAGTAAAATAATAAACTTTTTGCAAGCAACTTAAAATAAAAATATTTGCATAAATATTGTAAAATTCAAAATTATAGAGAGAAGAATGAACTCCAAAACGCCCCAAAAAAAATAAAATAAAATGTGAATATGAATATGAAAATATTGTCGTTAAAACAACAACAAACAATACAGTACAGAACACAAAGCAAGCACAGAAAATATAGTCAAACTTACAGATTTACACCATCATAGCCGGCTCCTATGCCCACATGATCCACGCCTGCTACTTCACGTATGTGATTTATATGGGCTGTAGAAAAAAAAAACAGAGAAAAGGAAATAAAAAAAATTGTTATTGTATTATATATGACAAAAATAATCTTTTTCTCTCTCTCCCTCTGCCTCTACAATAAAAGTGTTAAGGAGTTAGTATACTTAATGACTTTGAAAAAAATCGATTTTTTTGCACGATTTTAGTTACTTCAGAGCCATAGAATTATGGTAGAAATCTTCTTTTACTTCAAACGAAAAGAAAAGAAAGAGAAAAACGTGCAAGATAGTACAACGCATTGCTCTCGAAATCACTTTTCCGATCTGGCAACCATGATTCAGCAAAAAGTATTTGACCTATGTAGTCGTCATAGTCTAGTAGGTAGTGTGTTGGCTTATTAGACGCAAGGCCACGGTTCAAACCCCACGTCAGACATGTCGAACATAATGAAATATGAAAAATTATTTCTCCGGCGACTACCTCTCAGCAGATTTCTGACAAAAACCGTCAAAGAAAATAAAGATTGCCATGAAAAAGTTCCTCAAAAATCTGCCGTTCGGATTCGACTTTAAACTGTAGGTCCCGCCACTCATGTATAAAATTAACATACACAGAATAAGTGGCCACACATAAATCCGTATACAATTGATTAAAAATGTAATCAAAAACCCAAAAAGATTTCTGCAGCCAATGTAGAAAGTTCTTCAGAGACAAGTTGGCTTTGGAAGATTTTATCAAAAAGGCTTATAATAATACCATCTTATATTATAAAATCTGACACCTTGTATGCACTCTTCGAGACTCACTTCGCTGACTGTCAAGAACTCACTACAACGACCCTTGTGGGCTTAAACACAGATGGATATAATATATCGAATACACCGATCTCAGAACATCGCATTAAATGGTCGCAGCTTCTATCCTTTTTAGTCTCCAGGTCCTGATATTATCATAACTTCGGTTTTACAAATGAACATAGACATCCTTGTGCCGTGGCTTATGACAATTTTCAGAAGAATTCTTGTGCACACAGAATTTAATGATAAAACCTGCCTAGCCAAAGGCGATGTGAGAAAAATAAACATCTTCATAATAGACTTTCGGCGTGGTTGAGAGATATCAACTAGAAGCTAAATTTACTTGGCGGAATAGGACTAGATTGCCGTGGTCTAGTAGGTAGTGTTGGCTATTATACATGCGTATTTGATTCAAACCCCTGGTCAGACATCTCCAACAAAACGAAATATATAAAAAAAATATTTCTTCGGCGTCTACCTCTCAGCAGATTTCTGGCAAAAGCTCTGAGAGTAAATTAAAAATTACCATGCAAAAGTTTTTCAAACAACTGTCGTTCCCAGTTGACTTTACCCTGTAGATCCCCGCCACTCATGTATAAAATTAACACACACAACATAAGTGGTGTGAAAAGCTAGGTCGTAATATTGACTGAAGGATTGTAATGATATATTATGTATGCATGTATTTGACCGATTTCGAGTAAATTTTGAGACTATCTTAATAAGACAAGTAGTTTAAAGCCCGTGTTAGTACTCTTTTTGATACGTAAATAATTAATAATTTTAAAAATAATATTATAAACATGGCCACTTTGAAATGTTTTTGAATGAAAATTAAAAATGTATAGAGCTGAGTAAGAAAATAACATCTAATCTCACTGTATAATACACTAAAATTTGATTAATGTGCTATATTTTTCAACATTAGTGTACCCATATGGAGTACATATTTTATTTTTAATTTAAATTCTCTTCTTTTGTTTTTTTTTGCTGTAAATAACTTCGTAAGACTTTAATTTCTTTTTTTAGTCAATCCCTACAGTATGTATTCAATTATAAATAGAATTTAAGAAGAGAAATAAAAAAACAAAAAAACAGAAAGTGGAGAAATATAAGATGATTGTGTGTTGAAAGTAATTTACATACCAACGACATCGTGCAGCGTTGCTTGTCCAGAACAGCTAACGAAATGCGGATAGAATGCAACCATCACTAAGCCACCGTTTATAGCCTTGGAATTATTCAAATATGAAATTAAAAAACAAAAACGAAAGAAATGATAGAAGCACAAGACCAAGAAGATTATAACAAAAATGATAAATTTAAACCAAAAAAATGGAAAAATACCACCAAAAAAGAAGAATAAAATGGGATGAGTACACACAAATGGAATAAAAATGATAAAATAAAATGCAATAAAATGAAATCAACATATTCTTTAATTTCTGTTCTCTTTTTCATTTGTTAGCAAAATAATGAAAAAAGAAAACGAAAAAAAAAGAAAAATTCAAAAACTTACAATCCTTTGTAGTACATGGTCGGGTACATTACGCGAACTGTTGCATATGGCATGTGCGGAAGAATGTGAAAATATAACGGGTGCCTTTGAGGAACCCAATGCATCCAACATTGTCGGCACTGAAACATGTGACAAGTCAACAATCATGCCCAAACGATTCATCTCTTGTACGACCAGCTTTTCAATTTTCACCACACAGTAGTTGTACAGTACAGTACAGTACACACGACAGCCAACACGCATCCAGTCAGCACAAATTAATGTGGCATCCACATAAAATCAGCCAGGCAGGCAACAGGCACACAGTAACATAAACGAGAAAAACAGAGAAAGAAAAGAAAAAACATTTATTTCAAGAATTTCTTTTTCAAGAGCTAAAAGGAAAAATTGTGAATGAAAATTTACTGTCAGCTTCTAACTGTTAACCGTTAGAATTTTAACAGAAAAAAATTATTAAATAAAACAGGAATGATAACCGAAACGTAACGAACGTCATTGTAAAGTGCCAGAAATGAAATAAAAAAAAAATATTTTTCATTTAAAAATATGTTGAATTAAAATTTCTCTTTAAATAATTCCCATTTGCTTTTATTTTTCTATACAGACTTTTCATAATGTTATGTTGTTACTGTTGCCAGTGGAGCAAATAAATTTTTACCGGAAATTCCTGTTTGCTACAAGCAACTTAAGTAACAATATTAACAACAACAACAACAACACAAATCAGTACGTAAAGGAATACATTTTTCTACACTTCGAACGTATGGTACACATGTAGTTATTCAAATATTCTTAATGAATCACACAGTATTTCGCCGTGAATACCACCTTATGATGATACTAGCGGAAGCAAAAATAGGACAGAAACGGGCAACAGCATCATTATGCTTCAAAAACAAAGACCAGGAGTGTCTGAAATGTCTGCTCGAGGATTTCGATTATGCGGATATGATTTGTCTACTCTCGCAGCAAGTCTCCAACACGCAGACAAAGTTAGATGACTTAGAAAGACTAGCGCTACGTGTTGAACTTGAGATAAATATCGAGAAAACCTTAAGCCATGAGAATTAACAACGTAAGCACCGACAACATCGTGCTACAATGTCAACCAGTCGAATACGTAGATACAGTGTTGGCCTTATAATTAGAAACGACTTAGCAACATGTATGTTTGTTAATTTGTTTTACAGTTTTCACTGTGTACCTGGGATCAAAGGCTTTGTTTGGAGGACGTTTTACATACGTTTTTCCATCAGATTGGGACAAATTAAACTTAGATTCGTCACTCCAGAGAACTCTGTTCCAGAAACATCATTTCTAATTATAAGGCCACCACTGTAGTTTCTGTTATCTAGGCCATATAGAGGCAACAAATGGCAGCGCAGAAACTGACGGAAATAACAGGCTTAATAAAGCGAGACCGGCATTAGGACGACTACAGTGAATATGCAGAAGCTCACAAATATCGAAACGAACCAAGCTTAGTATATATACAACGCATGTGTAAAATCAACTTTGTTGTACGGAAGGGAAACTTGGTTGGTATCAAACAACATCACGCAAAAACTACAAGTATTCAGCAACAACTGCCTCATAATCATATGCAAGAGCTTCAAACCTAATAACATCAGCAACATGGATTACTGGAAGTTTCCCGCAGTTTAGTAGGTAGTGTGTTGGCTTATTAAATGTGAGGCCACGGTTTAAACCCCAGTTCAGACATCTGAAAAAATAATTCTTTGGCGACTTCCTCTCAGTTAGCAAGAACTCTGAGAGCAAATTCTTTTGAAAAGTTTCTTAAAAATCTGTCGTTCGGAGTCGACTTTAAACTGTAGGTCCCGCCACTCATGTATGAAAATTAACGCACAAAACATAAGTGGTGTGGGAAATTAGGTCGTAATCCTAACTAAAAGGTTGTAATAACCAATTATGTATGTATGTATGTACATGGATTATTGTCACCTTACCAAAGAGCAACCCATAGTAATATAAATAAAACATAAGAAATTGAGAAGGATCGTCCATGCTATCAGACATAATTCTGCTACTATAACAACGTATAACAAGGAGCCCAGGCCTGCTATAGAACACCTGGAGACATTTGATACTCCAAGATCTAAGACAGTGCAATACTATATGGGAAAACTAAAAAATAACGTATAAGAAATGGAAATGCTTTGTGGAAGCCATATGCTTCCAAGAGGGTTAAAGAATGAGAGAGAGGTGTACAGTCTTCTCGAGTTCTAAATGCAGCAAACAATTGTTTTTAATATTTGATTACAACACGCGGCGGCATAAAGATTCAAAAATTATAGCCGCCGGTAGCTATCTTATGCGACTACACATGCATACATACATACATAATTGGTTCAGTCAGGTTTACGACCTAGTTTCTCACACCACTTATGTTTTGTGTGTTAATTTTATACATGAGTGGTGGGATCTACAGTTTAAAGTCAACTCCGAACGACAGATTTTTGAGAAACTTTTTCATGGCAATTTTATTTACTCTCAGAGTTTTTGCCAGAAATCTGCTGAGAGGAAGTCGCCGAAGAAATACTTTTTGCATTTTGTCTTGATGTCTGGCCTGGGGTTCGAACCCTGGATTTACGTCTAATAAGCCAACACACTACCTACTAGACTATGGCGACCTCAACTAACCGATCAATATGCAACTAATGTAAGAATATTAGATGCGATCGTGCAATCTTTAAAAGCGAATCAAGGTGCGCGAGGGTGAAAACAATAAACACACTTCAGTTTTCTATCAACCGATTGCTGTGAAATATTCCATGAAAATAATGGCCATACAACAAAATTTTCAGGCCGCAAGAGATTAACAGAAGATGCGTACAAACCGAGATTGAGGAAAATCACACGTAATTAAGCTCACATTACGAAATCTGATAAACAATATCGTTTTAAATAAAACTTGATTGGCATCCATAAGGAGCACGAAGTAGCGGTCGAACGCGAGAGACGTGGTGTTTATCGTTTTAGACGAGTTAAAATCTAATGGTGGAGTGCTTAGCACAGATCAGCAATGAGAGTTCAAAAAGATGGATAATTATAATCATAATCATACTCATAATTTCTGATACTTATACGCATTCATACTTCTTTTAATATCATATGGAACCTCTACTCATATTCAAAGTTTGAAGTACTCTTCGTATCCATACTTAACAACACATATGATGTTGTTGATTTTGACTCTGCATAACTCAACATATACACGAAGCACAAAATAAGTATGATTCGAACACGATAATACTCACTAGAGGGTATGTATGCTTTGCTTGCTGATCTGTCTTTTTTGCTTATGAGTCTTTTTTCTTTTTTTGGAAATGCCTAACTAAGACTGTAGATTTTGTTTAATGATTCGAAGAGTCACTCGCAAAATTTATAAGTACAATTATAAGTATTTTTCTAATGTTATGAATCTAAATGAGTATGAGTTTAATGTCAACGTTGTACGCATACTCATTGCAACCTGTACTTAGAAATCAACATTGTAGTGAGCATGAATGAATCAAAGGTAGTTAAATTTCAATATTATTAACTGACTTATATATAAAATTTTTGAGTGCTTATGATGAGTAGTGAAAAAACGATTCATTGCTGATCTCTGGCGCTTAGCTTGAAGGATAACAAAAGTCCGACTAAAGATCTCAATAGACACTTGGACCGGCACTAATTGAAATTAGAAAACTAAATTATTTTTGTTGTAAAACTACAACAATTATGCAATATTTTGTTTTTGTATTGTCTTTTAAAGCATCAAAAGTTTTTAAGCCAGTTTACGAAGGAATACTTTTACAACTCATTGTCAAGCGTTAAGTGCGAAGAGAAGGAGAGAAAGAGAAAATAAATTGAAAGGGAAGTTTTATGGAATTTCAAATGAAATGAAGGAATGAATGAATGAAAGAAATTATTAATAAGCTCGTTTGTCAATAAACTAAACTTATACGCCCATACAAACATACCTTATACTATACATATGTATGTATAAGGACACTAAAAGGAACCAAGTAATCATTATGTGTGTGTATGTGTGGGGGGGAAGTATGCATTCAAACACTTATAATAAAACATCATAATTATTGTTATTATTGCTTATTTATGTATGAAAATATTGAAGAAGAAAATTTTATACATTCACTCAGACCTCTTTCCCTCCCTCTCCCTCTCACTCTCTCCATCTGGCTCTCGGAAGGAAATGGAAAAATTTATTTTAATACCAAAAGAGAAACCATTTTCACAGGAATAGAAATGTGAATACGTTTGAGCAGAAGCTCGTTTTAATAAAATTCTAACGAAACTAAAATAAATACAAAATCCACCAGCCATCCAGCCAGCCAGCCAACTAATGCTCTTCGAATAGAGAAAGTTTCTATTAAATTATACCAAATAATATATATGTATATATGTATGCAGCATGGAAAATACAAATAAATTATAAATAAAGTTAAAAAATTGTTACCATTCTCCCTCCCCTCCCCCTCCCCCCTCTCTTATGCAAATTCGCATTTTTCAATGCTGAATTACTGCAACTCGTTTCTTCTTCTTCTCCTCTTTAGTGCAATTTATTCTCTTGTTGTACCTTTGCAAATAGCTGTACAATGAGGTATGGGGAGGAAGGGTAACGTATAATAATAATTGCAATACAAAAGTGCAAAAAAAAATGAAAAAATATACGAAATCCAGAAATTTGCAAACATTTTCTACGTATTTTTTACTTGAATAGGGAATTAGATTTTCAGATAGTTTGGCTATCTAAGAAAGAAAAAAAATACAACTACCGTTACAATTTCTATATAATGAAATAAATAAAGTGTATGTATGTATAAAAATAAAATGCATTCATAAAAATTCTAAAATGTTTCAAACATTATTAATGAATTCTTTGTGATGAATTTGTTTTTTAGAAAAACTTCTGAAAAAAACTGAATTATTTTTTACAAGCAAAAGAAATTGTAACAGAACGAGAACGAAAATGAGAATTTATTTAATTGAATGAACGTCAAAGACATTTTTATTAAAATGACAACATTTTCAGCATTTCCAATAGAAGGGGACGAATATATTTTGTTGAACCCTCCTTTCGTTTCTTTTCATTCCTTTTTTTGGCGTGGGTATTTTCCTATGAAACGTTTAATTTTGTTATGACAGAGGAATTGATTTCAAAGAAAAATTAAAACAAAATAATTACAAATTTACAACAAATTTGACCTGCACTCAGGGGGCAATGGATTAGAGTTAGAAAAAAACCGACCAAAAAAATTTCTGTGAATCAATCGATTTGTAAGAAATAAGAAAGACTTGTTATGAATAAAAAAAATCAATGCAAAAGAATCAATTGTCTATGCAAGACATACATACATACATACATCTATACACACATACATACATACATATATACGTACATACATACGTACATACATACGTACATACATACATACATACATACTTACATACATACTTACATACATACATACATACATACATACATACGTACATACATCCATACATACATACATACATAATTGATCATTACAACCCTTCACTCAGGATTACGGCCTAGCTTCTCAACACCACTCATGTTTTGCGTGTTAATTTTACACATGTGTGGCGGGACCTACAGTTTAAAGTCGACTCCGAACGACAGATTTTTGAGAATCTTTTGCATGACAATTTTATTTACTCCCAGAGTTTTTGTCAGAAATCTGCTTAAAGGAAGTCGCCGAAGAAATATTTTTTCATATTTCTTTTAGATTTCTGACCGGGGATTTGAACCAGGGCTTCGCGTCTAATAAGCCAACACACTACCTACTAGACTATGACGATTGCAGAGTTTATGCCAGAAATCTCTTTAGAAGAAGTCGCCAAAGAAAAAGATTTTGATATTTCGTTTAGTAAGAGAAGTCTGACCTGTCGTTTGAACCGTGACCTTACGTCTAATAAGCCAACATAGTCCATCAAAATGACCAGTTTTCCATGACTCCAGCGCATAAATAAGGCTAAATTTGATCGCGGATTATTCAATGACACACGAGACTTAAGAAAACTGCTCAACAAACAGTCTAAGGGTTAAAATCATAATTGCTAATTGCTAACTGCTCTAATTACATGGTCGATCTCATAGGGAGAATGCCTGCAGTTCAGATATGCCAAGAGACTCATTCATATTCAGCCTTTTGATCTTAATTCGCAAAGAACTTGTAAATGAAAACTGATTCTAGCAACTGACAAAATAAAACATTTAAAGGATAGGAAAGAAAGTGTAATGTAGTAGCCGTAGTCTAGTAGATAGTGTGATGGCGTATTGGACGTGAGGCCACGGTTCAAACCCCAGATCGGACATTTCCAATAAAATGAAATATGTGACAATATTTCCTTGGCAACTTACTCTCAGCAGATTTCTGGCAAAAACCGTGAGAGTAATTAAAAATTGCCATGAAAAGTTTCTCAAAAATCTGTCGTTCGGAGTCGACTTCAAACTGTAGGTCTCGTCACTTATAGATAAAATTAACACACACAACATAGGTGGCGTGAGAAGCTAGATTGTAATACTGACTAAAGGGTTGTAATGAATTATGTATGTATGTATGTGATGATATCTATTTATTTATTTATTTATTTATTAATTATATTTTAATTATATACGAGCTGAGTAGCTTTGACCATTTGTTCGGTGTAGTGTCACAGACCAGAATCTCTGGTGGAAATCGAACCCTCGACCCTCACGCTAATAGTCTAGCACACTACCCACTAGACTACCAGGGATGTGATGTGATGTGATGATAATATTTATTATTTATAGAAAAAACAGTCGGCATAGTCTAGTAGCATGGTCTAGATAGTGTGTTGGTTTTTCCTCTCAGCAGTCTTCTGTTAAAATCTCTGATGATAAACGAAATTGCAATGAAAAGTTGCTCAAAAATTTAATATTGGGACTAGTGCTGCCGCCACTTCTGGATTAAATTAGCACACACAACATAGATGGTGTGGAAAGCTAGGTTGTAAATCTAACAAAGGCTAAGTCATATAGGAAAAAAATTTTATATTTTCAAATTAAGTTCAACAAAAATACGTTTTTTTATGAATTTTTATAAAAATTCTGATTTAAATATAAAATTCCATTGAAATTTGCTTCATATTCCAAAAAAAAAAAAAAAACTAAAAAGCTATGAAATAATTTACAAACACTTACTTAAGAACTATTTCAGAATGTTAGCTTACCTTTCCGAATTTTGATAAACCACCAATATGGGGATATTTGCCAGGTTCGTCAACTTTGCAGCAATCCGCCCTGGAAATATAAAAATTCAATAAAAAAAATAGAATTGAATGAGGAATTTTCTTCACTTTTTTTTGCAAATAAAATAAATTCAAATTAAAAAATAAGAAAAAAAATTTCTACAAAATTGTGTTATTTTCTCATACAAGCAAACGCACTATTCAATATCGTAACAAATTTCCATGCATTGTCGCTGTTACGTTTTAAGGCAAACCCAGAGACACTTGAAAAATGTCAACATTTTCCACGACTACTACAGAATTTTCTTTTTTTTGTGTTTTTTTCTTGTTTGCTTATCGTTATCTTTTGTTTTTTCTTTTTTGATGTTTTCCAACTATCGTTATTTTTGTTTTAATGTCTACTACCCCCCTCCCATAAATTTTTATATGTCAACACTTTAAGTCAGGATATTTCGTTGAACGTTTTTAGATATGCAATCTTAAGACATACACACACGCACACAGTTTTGTTCTTGTACTGAAATCCGTTTTCTGTTGTTTTTCTTTTTCTTTAAATTATTTGTTTCTGTTGTTTTATATTCATTTTAATTTTCATACTTACCAGGGTGTATTGCAGGTGTGTGTTAAAGTCAAATAACGAGCACCGAGCTGATAAAACATACGAAGTACACTTAAACTTGTGCCAATTGCATGACCGCCTTCTACACCAATTAAACTCGCTATTTTTCCACTTTTGTGAGTTTTTTCGATTCCTAAGAGAGAAAAAGAGAGAGAGAGAGCGAGAGAGAGAGATGCCAAGCCAGGCATTAAAAAATAAAAAGGGAACAAAGCAAAGAGAAAAGAAAGAAATTAAAAGAATAACACGTTAATATTGTATTTGTTTTGCTTTCGTTTTTATTTCACTTTTGTTTTACAAGCTTAAGAAAGTATTTTTTAAAAAACATACACCCTAGCACACCCACACTTATACAGTGTTATTGTTTTGTTTTTTTTTTTTTGTCTCAAAGCCATCAGTTAGATATAATGGAGGGTGTTACAGTTATAAATTGCTATGAATTTCCTTTAAATCCATTATTCTACGAAATTTGTTTCCGTTTTTAGCCGTAAACAGAGATACAATTTAATTGCAACACATTTGCCCTGTTCTGTGTTGCATTACGTTTCTATGTACGATCAACTACAAACGCATGGGATTCTCCTCACAAATGAAATTGTTTTAAATACTTTGCTGTAATGACCAACCAATGGCCCTTAGGTATTGTAAACTAATTTGTTTACGTTTCCTTAGTTCTTATGGGTTAGTTTCCAGGAACAATGTAAACCTACTGGATGGCTTAAGTCACTTCATGCAGCTTTAAAAAAAAACATAGAAATCGGAGAGAGAGAGAGAGATAGACACTTGTGATGATTAAATGAAGTTGCCATTTACGGAGTCATGGAAAATTTGTCATATCGATAAACAATGTTATATGTTACACCTATCCTACACCTAACGTCATTAATAGGTCTTTCGAACGGATAAAAAAAATCCATGATTTTCTTCTTCTTTTGTAAAAGTTGCTCTTTTATAGTTTTTGTATTTTTTATTTTGAGGCTTCTTCCCCGCATTTAAGAAAATGCGAGTAAAAGTACGTTATTGATAGTGAAGTAATTCGTTCATCAAACCTATTCATAGCGTATTGATACTACAATCGAATGTGCTCTAAAGATATGATGCAATTTTACAAGGCATGGCATGGAAGTTGTTGTAGTTTAGTAGGTAGAGTATTGGCTTATTAAACGTGAGTCCGTAGTTCAAACCTCATCTCGAACAAAATGAAAACGAAAAACATTATTTTCCGGCAACTTCCTCTCAGCAGTTTTCTGGCAAAAACTCTGAGAGTAAAATAAAACTGCCATTAAAAGTCTCTGAAAAATCTGGCGTTTAGATTAGATCTCAAAATATGGGTCCTGCCACTTACGGATAAAATTAACACACACAACATGGGTGGTGTGTATTGATACTACAATCGAATATGCTCTAAAGATATGATGCAATTTTACAACGCAAGGCATAGGCAATGAAGTTGCCATAGTTAAGTAGTCTTATTAGACATTAATCCGTAGCTCAAGCCCCAACTCAGATATCTCGAACAAAACGAAAACGAAAAAATATTTCCTCAGCAACTTCTTCTCAGCAGATTTCTGGCAAATACTCTGAAGTATGAAAAGTTTTGAGTCCACTTTAAATTGTAGATTCCGCCACTCATGTCTAAAATTAAAACACACAACATAAGTGGTACGAGAAACTAGGTCGTAATCCTGACTGAAGGATTGTAATGACAAATTACGTAAGTAAGTTAGAAGCAACACAAGCCAATAAAATTTCTATGAAAAGTTTCTTAAACATCTGTCGTTTAGAGTCAATTTCAAAATATGGGTCTTGCCACTTACGGATAAAATTAACACACACAACATGATTGGTGTGAGAAACTGCGTCATAATCCTAACTAAAGTTGGGTTCATAATTACCACAGAACGCTTATCCCATAGGAGTGTAATACTATTGTTGTTGTCATCCCTCCTACATTTAAAAATATTCACTAAAGCGTCCCATCTTACCTATTCGTCAGAAATCAGCAATGAGTACTCAAATTGAATCATACTCATAATTTCTGATACTTACTTATAGGCATTCATTTGGAGTCGCCATAGTCTAGTAGGTAGTGTGTTGGCTTATTAGACGTAAAGCCAGGGTTCGAGCTCCATGCCAGACATCGAAACAAAATACAAAAAGTATTTCTTCGGCGTCTTCATCTCAGCAGATTTCTGGCAAAAACTCTGAGCGGAAATAAAAATTGCAATGAAAAGTTTCTCAAAAAATTTGTCGTTCGGAGTCGACTTTAAACTGTAGGTCCTGTCACTCATGTATAAAAATTAACACACACAACATAAGTGGTGTGAGAAACTAGGTCGTAGTTCTGACTAAAGGGTTGTAATGACCAATTATGTATGTATGTATACGCATTCATACTCATTTTAATATCATGGAACCTCTACTCATATTCAATGTTTGAAGTACTCATCGTATTCATACTTAACAACACGTATGATGTTGTTGATTTCGACTCTCCATAACTCAACATATACACGAATCACAAAATAAGTATGATTCGCGTACGAACACTAAAATACTCACTAAAAGGTTGTGTGTTTGCTCTGCTCGCTGCTGTCTCTTTTTTTGCTTGTGTGTCTTTTTTCTTTTTTTGCAAATGCAACAACAACTAAGACTAAGACTGTAAATTTTGATGAATGATTCGAGGAGTCACTTGAATCATTTTTAAGTATTATAAGAATTTTTCTAAGGTTAGGAAATGAGTAGGCTTATGAATCAAACATATTTCGAATGGTATGAGTTTGTTGTCAACGTTGTACGCATACTCATTGCAACCTATAAATCAATGTTGTAGTGAGTACGAATCAGAGTCAAAGTGTAGTTAAATTTCAATATTGTTGACTCACTTATATTTAAAATTTCATAAGTGCTTATGATGAGTAGCGAAAAAACGATTCATTGCTGATCTCTGGTATTCGTATACCTACATATACATATATGTATATGTAAATACATGGTATATGTAGTGATTTCAAAATATTTTATTCAATGGAATTTCCCCAAAAACAGACCTGGTTAAGCCTTTATAACAAAATTTCAATGAAATTGGCATGGCAAAGTTTATGGGGCAATTTTGCATGTTGAAATAAATTAAAACAATGCTGAAATATGGCTTTAGCCCGAATACAAACAAACAGAAAACAAACAGAAAAAAACCATAAATATTTACGTAAAAAAAAACAAGCAAATATGGTCGGTCGTCAGTATTAAGTCCAAACAATAACGAAAATAAATGCACAAACATAAATGCTTAAAAGTGATAAAAATAGCGCCAGCTTAAATACAAAACAGTTTAAATAACTTATTTTATTACAAACATTATTTGATTTGATGATTACTATTCATAGCAGATTTTATATTTTAGGCAACGATATACAGGAGGATAGTGGTGACATCAAAATGATCACAATATTCTTCTTTTTTTTTTGTTTTTTGTTTGTTTTTATTTGCAATACAGCAACAATACAACAAAAAATAATAATAAAATTAAAAACAATATAAAAAATAAAAATAAATAAAGAAAATAATAAAAATAAAAAAACAATTGAATTGAATTGAATTGAATTGAATGGAATTGTATGAATAAATTTATTGCATTGGTTGGTTGGTATTTATTGTGACAACAAATTTTAATTGTTACTGAATTTACTGACACAGAATGCATATCAATCATGTCAGGTGTCAATAAGGTTGGTTAACATGTCAACTTGTTTGTCTCTGGCACTCTACAGCACACCACACCAGCAACAACTCCCCCTATCCCATATTTTAGTCTGTATTGTGAAATATTTCTATGTATATAAACAAACACACACACATCCATACTTACACACATTCACATTGAAATAACAACAACAACCGGTGCAGTTGAAACTACAATTAGGCCATATATGCCGTTATTGTATTTACATTTATATTTAAAGAGAACGAACGAGACTCATTTAAACACATACAATTACAATTTAGCTCAGACATTTCTATACGAACATGTATGTACACATACATACATACATATGTATCGGTGTTGTGCCTGCGACAAGTTAGGTTAAATGTGCACATGTATACCCTCTCATGTAAAGGATTTGTACAGGTATTTTACATTAAACACAAATAAATTTGTCAGCGATTTATTTATTCTCTCAATGAATACATATATGTGTGCCTCTGTGTATATGTAAGTGTGTATAAGCTTTCTATTTGCCCTACAAACATTTATATTTGGGCAATTGTATGTACATATATACACAGTTTTGTAGCATTCAGTTTCACTTGTTCTTCTTTCTTTTTTTCCGTTTTTTCTTGCTGCTTTTTATGTCATCATCATGTGTTGTTAATCAAACGATATTTCATTGACTTACAACAAATGTTTTAATTGTTATAAAAAATTTAACAATCGATACAATTGCTTTCATCATCAACATCATCATCGTCGTCATCAACAACAACAACGACAACATGATCAAACAATTTCTCAGAGTGCATAATGAATACGTTTAATTGCAAACATATTTGCCATGGTTAATGAATTATAAGTGTTTTTTGTTGTTGTTGTTGCTGTTGATGTTATTAAACACAACAATTTGTGTTGCTTCATATGCAAATATTAGGGTACAACTGTTGCAAAGGAATTTACAATCAAGAAAATTGCGTGTTATTAGGAACGGTAAAGATTTTCGATTTGTAGCATAAGAATGGAACTTCTTTTAAATTTTTATAAACAAAAGACCTTTCTAATGCCTTAAACACAATAAACGCAACGCAGCAAAAACCAAACGATTTTGCATGTGTAGCCTAAGATAAGCTACATGCGCATTATTTATAATAAAGCTGACAGCAGTAGCAAAGCATATGCAAAAAAAAAATCTCAACAGTTCATTAATTTCTTATTAATGATGCCACTAAAACGTTCAGTACGTACGTCCAGTTTTTAAAACCTCTAGTTTACGTATGTTATTATATTGATAGCAGCAATCCACTCATTGCTCCTAATAAATACAGAAATTAGCCTAAATGCCAAACAGTTGCCGTAGTCTCGTAGGTAGTGTGAAGCCTTGGTTCGAACCTCAAGTCAGACATATCCAACTAAACGAAATACGAAATAAAATATTTCTTCGGCCGCTTCCTCCCAGCAAATTACTGGCAAAAACTCTGTGAGTAAATAAAATAAAATTGCCATGAAAAAGTTTCTCAAAAGTCTGTCGTTAGCAGTCAACTTTAAACTGTAGGGCGGGCCCGCCACTCATGTAAAAAATTAACACTCACAACATGGGTAGTGTGATGAGAGGTTAGATCGTAAACCTTATTGTAAGGTTGTAATGACCAATTTTGTGTGTATGCAAGCAGCGCATCGTTGCTTGTTGTCGCGTTACTTTTAAAATAATAATTTTCATATTCAGCCATGTATTCTATATTTGACAGATTTCCCTGCTTGCTGTGCAGCGTTAATTGTGTTTATAGCATTATATTCAGAAATAGGTGTACATCACACATACAAAACTTTTCAAATGGAACACGCTTCCATTGGTAATGATCAAATCTGTTTGTGAGCTATCATTCCTTCAGTTAGTCCAACAGTTGACAGCATCGAACGAAATTAAGAGTACGAAATTAAGAGAAGATAGGTATTAATCCTAACTGAAGGGTTATAAAGACCAATTAGGTATGTAAAGGGCTATCCATTTCGTGGTTTCAAAAGTATGGGACTGGAATTCGACATCTGTCAAACTAAGTTGTGAAACCAATTTTTTCTTTTCAATTGAAAGTCTGACATTGACGAAAATGGATCGCTTAACTATCACACAACGCATAAAAATTATCAAAACCTACTACACAAATGGTGATTCTGCCGCAGCCACGTATCGAACAAAATTTTCTTCAGCGATGAAGCACATTTCACACTCGGTGGGTATGTTAATAAACAAAATTGTCGTATTTGGGGTTCTGAGAATCCTCAAGTAATTGAAGAGAGGCCATTACATCCAGAAAAAGTCACTGTTTGGTGCGTTCTTTGGTCCGAAGGTGTGATTGGACCTTACTTCTTCGAAAACGACGATGGAACGTTTCACTGTCACCGTCAATTCGGAGCGTTATGGTCATATGAAAACCGACTTTTTTTGCCTGCTATTGAAGAATACGACTTGGAGAATATGTGGTTGCAACAAGATGGTGCCACATGCCACACAACTCGAGCAAATATGGCTTTATTGCAAGAGACATTTCCTGGCCGCTTAATTTCTCGTAGTGGCGATATCAACTGGCCACCAAGATCATGCGATTTGACACCATTAGACTTTTTTTGTGGGGCTAGGCGAAATACCGTGTTTATGCAGATAAACCTTCAACTCTTAAGCACTTAAAAACCAACATTCGTCAAGTTATGGCTGAGACACCGCCCAATATCTGTCAAAAAGTGGTCGAAAATTACCTCAAAAGAATCAATGCTTGCAACACTTCGCGTGGAGGTCATTTAAATGATGTAGTGTTTCACACATAATGTCCAAACTTTACAATAAAAAAGAAATATCATGAAAAAATATTTTATATGTGTTTTATTTACGTTTTCTTTTGAAACCACAAAATGGATAACCCTATATGTATGTTGTTCAAAAAATCATTTTCTTCTCGAAAAATATATTATCAAGCCAAATTTCATAATCAACCGGAAAGCCTACATCAAATATTGATTTCGTAGAAAACTAAAGGCCACTATGCCTTCCTACTGAGTGAACTAGAACACTAGCGCAACAAAAATAGTCTGTCGGCCCGAATAAATAATCATACATACATACATACATAATTGGTCATTACAACCCATCAGTCTGGATTATAGCCTAGCTTCTCATACCATTTATGTCGTGTGCGTTAATTTTACACATGAGTGGCGGGACCTACAGTTTAAAGTCCACTCCGAACAACAGATTTTTTGAGAAACTTTCCATTTTATTTGCGCTCAGAGTTTTTGCCAGAAATCTGCTGAAAGGAAGACGCCGGAGAAATATTTTTATATTTTCGTTTTGATGTCTGACCTGGGGTTTGAACCGTGGCCTCACGTCTATTAAGCCAACTCACTGCCTGCTAGACTAAATAACCATGGGACGGAGTAAATGCGTTTGACTGAGATGCAAATCAATCGCTGCATCAAATCAATTTCGTTATGAACAATTGTCTTTACCGATAATATTTAGAAGAATATTCATTAAATATATAGCAGTTCCGCTATAAATAAATGCTCTAATTTGCAATCTTCTGTCCTCAGAGAGAACAAACTGCCCTATTATTGAAACTGAGGTACATACACACACACTTCTATGCCTTAATTGCGTTCGAGTATATGAAACAAGGAAAAATCAATATTTAAATGTAATCGTTTGCTACATACATATGTACATGCATATGTATATATGTGTGCGTATGTATCTGTAAGTAAATGCATTTCTTTGAGTATTTGTGTGTTAAGAGGAGATAAAAGACAACAGAAAAGTTGTTGTCGTTCGTACACTGTCGTTCTTATCTCAATATTTTCAAAAGATATGAACAGAAATGTGTCATGTTTTTGTTTTAACAATTAATGTCCGCTTAATTTATCGGCCATCATTGAAAATGGGAAAATTAACAAATCATTGAAAATGGCTTCTAGCCATGAACAAACACACTTACAAAATGGCTTTCAAATTAAACTTAAAAACGAATTCACAAGCATTTGAAATTAATTTTCACAGAGAAAAAGAGAGCATGATTTACAATTGATTTAATAAGTAATTAAAACCGAAAGATGTGCAAAGAATCGAAAATTAAAATCTTATTCCCTGGGATTACTTAAGATTACGTATACCAAACTATACGATGATAATCATCATTAAGGATCTCGAAATGGGGATTGTTAAAGCATTTAAGCTGATTTAAATCCTCATTATTAGGGATTTATTTCATAATTTACTTGATGTTTCGTTTGTTTTCTTTTATTTTTCATTCGTGTTTAATTCTTCTACTTACCTGAGGCAGTTGTTACAAGAGACATATGATGTGGATAGAGATTGACTAAACGTCGTATCAGATCTATTTGCTCTAAAGTCAGTTGTACAGCATCCAGATGCTGTGATGAACAGGGGGCATATGCTGACCAAAACTGTAAATAAAAACCAAGAAATAAAAGAGGAAAAATAAAATTTTAAAAATTTAATTTTTACAACACATTTGTTTGTTTGCTTTTATTTTCTGGTTTCTTTTTGTATTCAGAATTTGAATATTTTCTAAAAGAAAAATATTATCTTTTGGTCACATAAAATCTCTTTGATGTTCGTCTGTTTGCATATGTAAATTTTATGTGACAACTACACCTGTTCCATAAAGAAGAGACAGAGGATATCAAAATGAATACTGATTTATATTTCGAATTTCATTACAAGCCGAACATATTATTGAACATATTATTGAATACAACATGTATTTCAAGAAAATTTAAGAGGTCGCCATGCAATTTGAATAGAATTTAAATGGAAATCAATGAAATTACTAACAAAACCTAGTAAAATTCTTTCTTAAGGGCCCATAATATCGCTTAAAATCTTTAGAAGCTCAATGTTAATCAGTCATTGTGCAATATCTTCTTGGACAGTCGTAATGTTATCATCCGCTGTGGCAGATGGCTTTTATTTTATTCATACATACATACATACATACATACATACATACATACATACATACATACATACATACATACATACATATAAAATATATAAAAGCGGAGGAACGAAGGACTTCCATGCACAAATGGCAGTCACGATGGGAGAGCAGTCAAAAGGGAAGATGGACATTTCGTCTTGTCCCTGATGTAACCCTGTGGATGAAGAACGAACATTGCGAGTTGAACTACTACGTGACCCAGTTCCTAACTGGTCATGGGTGCTTCAGGAAGTACCTGCACAGATTTGGTCATGACACATCTCCTATATGCCCAAACTGTGTAGACGAGGAGGAAGATGCAGAGCATATTCTAACATGCTGTCCCAGATTTAGATGGCCGGGAGAAACGAATTTGGAACCAAACCGGCTAATGGAAGAGCTGTTGAACTGTAGGATTCTATGGAGTCAATATAGTCATAGAATGGCTGAAGTTTTGATAGTACTCCGAAGACTGGAGGAACGGAGGCGAAATTTGAATTAACGTGATAAAGCTTTCAAGCTAACCAGCCCTCCGCGAAGTAATACCTTACGGCAGTCACGCGGGGGAGAGTGGTTGAAGTGTGTAGGGGGTGGATTTAGTACGTAAGCACCAGTGATGGTGAATCGTGCACTCTTTTGTTGGAACAAAAGTGTCTTTCGAAGATTCCCACCTCCGGCTCAAGACAAAAAAAAAAAAAAAAAAAAAAAAAAAAAAAACATACATACATACATACATACATACATAATTGGCCATTACAACCCTTCAGTCTGGATTACGGCCCAGCTTCTCACACTACAAATGTTGAGTGCGTTAATTTTTATACATGAATGGCGGGACCTACAGTTTATAGTCGACTTCGAACGACAGATTTTTGAGAAACTTTTCCATGGCAATTTGTATTTACTCTCACGGTTTTTGCCAGAAATCTGCTGAGGGTAAGTTGGTATTTGATCCGTGTCCTTACGTTTAATAAACCAACACACTACCTGCTAGACTACGGCGACTTCTTTTTTTCAACGCAACGCATCTTATTTTATTCAACGCAATGAAAAGATCATGATAAGTTAATGTATTTGAAATATTTTGTAGTAAAAAAGCACAATGTAAAGAATGCCAAATACCGCCAGAGACATCATTCTATACTCAAAATCTTATTCAATACAAGCGATATCGAAGACAGACTTATGCCATCAAATTTAAGGCGGGCCATTTATCGTTTTAAATTTAAACCATCTGGCAATACTTATATCATTCTGGCTGCCTTCCAAAATGTTATTTGCTTTGTGTTTGAACAAAGTATCGTGTTTCATAATGCCGCTGTACAAAATATATAGAATGTATTCTATTTCAAAACGTCGTCAATGTGAATTTTTAACGCAGTCAAAAAGCAATCAGGCATTGGATTTAAACGAGTAGTTGATGCATTGTTTGGTTACTTTGCATACCTACATAGTTTATATACAGTAGTAGAACTGCATACAAACTTTTTATTGATACATTTTGGAAGGCAGCCTCTATTGTGTCACAAAATTCAATTACATCATTTACACTAACCGTAATGAATCGATTTATGCTTGAGCAACATTGGGATTTATTTTCGACAATTTGTCGGAAATTGCATGAAACTGTCGTACAAAATTTGGCTGCAGAGAAGGCCGTGGCTGAGAGTAGGACGCCTTACATACATACATACATAATTGGTCATTACAACCCTTCAGTCAGGATTACGACCTAGATTCTCACACCACTTATGTTGTGTGTGTTAATTTTATTCATGAGTGGTGGTACCTACAGTTTAAAGTCGACTCCGAACGACAGATTTTTGAAAAACTTTTCATGGCAATTTTATTTACACTCAGAGTTTTTGCCAGAAACCTGCTGAGAGGAAGTCGCCGAAGAAATACTTTTTGTATTTATTTTGATGTCTGGCCTGGGGCTAGAACCCTGACTTTTCGTCTAATAAGCCAACACACTACCTACTAGACCACGGCGACGCCTTACAAAGTTCAATTGATTCAAGAGTAGAAGCCGCATGGCTATCCGCTTCGTTTTCGCCTCGCTAGATGGGCCAACGAGAAACTGCACGATGATGTCGATTTTGCCGAAAAAATGTGATCTTTTCGGGTAAAGCTCATTTTCGTGTTGGTGGGTACGTTAATAAGCAAAATTTGAGGATCAAAAATCCTAAACGTGGTCTTACAGAAGCCAATGCACCCATTATAAGTGACTGTTTGGTGCGGCTTGTGGAGCATAGGCATCAATAGCCCATATTTCCTTGAAAATGAGGAGGGAATAACCATTACGGTCAATGGCGACACCTATCGCACCATGGTAACCGATTTTTTTGTCCTCTGGTATTGATGTGAATTATGTTTGGTTTCAACAGAATGGCTACCTTCCAAAATGTGTCAATACAAAGTTTGTATGCAGTTCTACTACTGTATATAAACTATGTAGATATGCTAAGTAACCAAACACTACATCAACTACATATAAATCCGATGACTGATTGCTTTTTGACTGCGTTAAAAATACACATTGACGACATTTTGAAATAGAATACATTGTATATATTTTGTACAGCGGCATTATGAAACACGATACTTTGTCCAAACACAAAGCAACAAACTTTTTGGAAGGCATCCGATGCTACAACTTGCCACACATCTCATGCCATAATTGATTTATTGTGTCAAACGTTTGATAGCCGTTTAATTAGCCATCAAGAAGCTGCAATTTGACACCGTTAGACTATTTTCTTTCGTTAAAGAAAAGTGTTATGCCGAAAAACTAGAGACAATTTAGCATTTGACGTTCGCAGTGCCATTGCCAAGGTACGACTCTGTGCACTCGAAAAAGTACACGAAAATTGGTTCGATCGAGTGAGGTACTGTAAGGCCAGCCTCGTTAGCCATATGAATGAAATAATATTCCATTTCTAAACGGTAAAATTGTACTTCACAACAAAACAAATAAATTTGACAGAAATATTCAAACCGTTTTTGTTTTTTATTGCATTTTTAAATTTAAACTTTTATATCAAGCACCGTATATAAGGGCATTGGTTCAAATTTCCAAACAAAATGAAATTGAAAATAATATTACTGCAGAGGCCATAATTCTTAATGATTAGCAGCAAAAACCGTATTTTTAAGCACCTTCCAGCTTTAGTTTGTGATATTTTTTTCCTGCTTTTTCATTTAAGTTAAACAAAATCTTTTTTCCAGTGAATAGCATTTATTGTTACAACCTTCGAAGACAAAGTAATTTTATGCTTCAAAGCGTTTGACAAAGAAAATAAATTTTTTTTAAAAAAACTTTTGCAATAAAAATTTAAAAACTTCCGCAAAGTGGATTAAAAAAAAAACGAAAAAAAAGTGGGTAATTACCTGTGCTGAGACCATTCCCTCTTTGAGTCTCCGGAGATCTGTATGGCTCCAGGCACTGTTCGCCCATGGTTGAATTTGTCTTAAGTCTCCGGCAAAATGAAAATCTTTCAATTGATTTTTTAAAAATTTCCGTATATTCCAGGGTAAATCGTTGTGTCTAAACAAATAGGATTAAAAAATTTAATTTTTTTTTTTAGTTTTTTTTCTTTTTGTCTATAAAGTTTATATTAAATTTTCATTATACAACAACAATAAACTATAAAAACAACAAAAAAAATCAAATTAATCCACTTTAAAAAAAAATAATAAAAAAAAAATGTGAAGCGATACACAAAGTAAGGAAAACGTGGAAACCAACCCAACATTAACTACCAAAATGCAGTTTAATTAAGTGGTTTTTAATTTTACGTTACTCTTTGTTTTTTTTTTTGTTTTTATATTTTTCAATCTCCCCCTGTCTTTAATTTAATCTGTTTTGCAAAAGTTTTTCCTTTCGTTTGCTTTTAACAGTTTCCAGTTGTTTTTTTTTCTTTTTGTTTTACGGTTTTTATAAAGCTTCTGGGGTTTTTTGTTTTTCACACTTTGTTGTTTTTAATAGTGGTTGTTGTTGTTGTTGTTGCTTTTTTATATTTGTTAGTTAAACTTACCCGTCTATTAATGGCACTTCCTTTAATACGTTTTTCACTCGCTGCAGACGATAGTCGAAGTCGTTGGCCGAGCATATTACAATCGGTAAAACCAATGGAAAGTAAACAAAAGTTAAGCAATTTAAGCCACAAAGCACGAAGCCTTTGGGAAGCTTCCGCGATTTCATTGCCTTTTTAAAGTGGCGTCGTAATTACTTTGAGATCTGCAAACAAAAACAAACAAACAAATAAATATGAAAACTTTTTCATTAACTGGCTCTGCGTCTGTCTTTCAGCTGTTTGTAGTGTTTAAAGACAGAAATAAAATCAATATTCATTCATCCATCCATCCAAACCTTTCAAACTCATTTCCAAGCCCTTAGCCATAAACAAAATTCTTAACAACCCACTCAATGTAACCCAATTTATGTTAGCCACTGTCGCTTTGCCCTGCTTTGCTTTGCTTGCTTTTTGATGGCATTTAAAATTGCAGCTGCAGTCAATTTAATCCATTTTTCTTCATTATTTTTTTTAATTCGAAATTTTCAAATTAACCGTTTTTTGTTTCCCTTTATGATTCTGCTGTTGCTTACGAAAATGAAAATGAAAATGAAAAAATTGTTTTACTCTAGATTTTCATTGCTGACTTACTTTAGTTTGCAATTTCCCTAAACGAATTATTTTTAATGGATTTTCTCTAACGAATTTTCATAGAATATTTCTTCCCATGGCCGCTCATAGTTGGAAATTTTTCTATACCGACTTACATAAACTCGGCTTAATGGGAAAAATTCGTCGTATATAGTAGAATAAGAAGCTTTCGTTTTGCGGAAAATAATCATTTTGCAGGAAAACTAAACAAAAAAAACAGAACTTATTTTATTTTTGCTTGTTTAACAAAATAATCATAATAATTTAACTTTAAATGTAAATCATAATAATTTTCCATTCTGTTTCTATCCACAGAAGAGAACCGTGAATTGTGTTCTGGAAAGCAAAACTAAATAGTAAGACAGACATAAGGAATCTTTAGAATTTTTCTTATTTTTTCTTAGTTTTTATTTGTTGTCGAAAAATATTTTCTTTAAAAAGTTTTCGCTCTGTTAATTTGCAATTGTCACAAAACAAATACAAAAAATTGCGTTCAAACTTCACTCGAAGGAAAATGTTAGTAAAGGTTGGCGGCTGGCCATGCACTAGCCTACACCAGAAGATGCCGATTTTTGGCAAAAAAAAAATCATCTTTTCAGATGAAGATCATTTTGATCTTGGCGGGTATGTAAACAAGCAAAATTGTGGCATTTGGGGCACAGAAAACCCGCACGCATACATTGAAGAGCCGACGCACCCAAAACTCTGTCACTGTTTGCTGCGGATTTTGGTCCAGAGGCATAATTTGGCCATTTTTCTTCGAAAATGATCAAAAATGGGACATGTTGAACGAATTTTTGTTCACAAAAATTGAAGAGGAGGATATTGGCAACATTTGGTTTCAACAGGACGGCGCTACGTGCCACACAGCCGAAGCTACACTCGATGTTTTGCGCCCTATTTTTGAAGATCGCATTATCAGCCGCAGAGCTGACGTTGTTTGGCTACCTCGGAGCTGCGATTTGACACCGTTGGACTATTATTTGTGGAGGTGCCGTCGAAGATAAGTGTTACGCCGACAAGCCAGAGACAATTGACGCTTCATAGGACAATATTCGTCAAGCCATTGGTGACATACAGCTGCACACAATCGATAATGTGCTTAAAAATTGGACACGATCGTGTAGGCTACTGCATGGCCAGCCGAGACAGCCAATTGAATGAAATTTTCCATTATTAACCGGAAGGATTGTACTTTCAAATAAAAAAAGGAAATTTGAGAAAATATTCAGTAGTTTTCTTTTTAAAGCATTTTCAAAAAAAAGTTATTTGGCGGACCCTTTACAACAGTAGTTTTAAAGTAAAACTTGAATCAAATCGTAAGAAAAAATTGACATTTAACTGAAGTTATCAGTCTCCGTAATCTAGTAGGTAGTGTGTTGGCTTATTAGAAGTGAGGCCACGGTTCAAAACCCATGCCAGACATCAAAACGAAAATATGAAAAAGTATTTCAGCAGATTTCTATCAAAAACTGTGACAGTAAATAAAAATTGCCATGAAAAGTTTCTCAAAAATCTGTCGTCCGGAGTCTACTTTAAACTCTGAGTTCCTCCACTCATGTATAAAATTAACACACACAACATAAGTGGTGTGAGAAACTAGATCGTAATCCTGACTGAAGGGTTGTAATGACCAATTATGTATGTATGTATGTATGTTAATTTTTATACATGAGTGGCGAGACCTACAGTTTAAAGTCGACTCCGAACGACAGATTTTTGAGAAACTTTTCATGACAGTTTTATTTTACTGTCAGAGTTTTTGGCAGAAATCAGCTGATAGGAAATTGTCGAAGAAATATTTTTTCATATTTCATTTCGTTGGAGATGCCTGAGTTGGGTTTTGAACCGTGGTCTCACGTCTAATAACACAAAATTAATTTAACATGTATAAGATTTATACCTTCAAGTACTTGAAGTAATTTTTTGAGAGTGTTTTGGAAAACTTTCAAGCTAAACTATAACATAAATGAGTGCTTAAGTTTTTTTTGTTTTTTTATTTTTCATTTCTATTTAAAATTTTTCTGTACAGTATTTTCTTTTCAACTAGTTTCTCTAAATGTTCAAAAACATACACACAACTTTGCGTTGGAAAATGTGCGTCTAAAATAACCCAATAAACATTTGTATAAAAATTATTTTTTTTAAATAAATTTAAATGTAAATTAAGTTTTACTTAAAAGTCTTGAGAGTCGATCAAAAAAATTAAAAAAATTATTTTTCCTGCATACATTTTGGCTTACTGGGTAAACTCATATTTAAGCAAACAAACACATACTTAAACTTCAATATGATATTCGTACAATGGGAATAAAACTAATTCATGCGCCAATCCATGCGAATGTGTATGAAAGAAATAAACAAACAAAAATTGAATGTTAAGTGAAAAAATTTAGAAAAAATAACTACAACAACAGCAGAATTGAGAAGAAGATAGTGTGAGAATAAAAACTAAATGAAAATAGAGAGAGAGGAAGAGAGAGAGAAAAAGAAATATTCATATAGAATTGGGTCAATCACGTCATACCCATCAATTCCATAATTTTTTAAAAGGAATCTTTTCAAAGTTTAAAGAAAAAATCCAAAAAAAAAAATTGTAAAAATAGAAAGAGAAATAGAAATTGAAATTGAAATGCCCAAAACGAAATGGAAACCAACAATTGAGAAAATGAAAAAAAAAACAAATAAACTGTGATGATACTGTGATAAATTAAACAGAATTTAATAAAATGGAAAAATAATGTGTGAATTAAATATCATCACCATGAATCAATTTAAGATTAAACGCAAATTATAATTTCCCAATGTGGCTGTTGTCTAGAACGGCTCTAAAACAGTCAACAATGCTGGGTTATTTTTAATGTTTATTTTTCGTTTTGTTTTCTATTCACTCACAACACTGTAATAATAGCCTTATAATGGAGTTCGTATTACACACACATGCTTATACTCGTATGTGCAAGGAAAAAAAATTGTATAAAAAATTTCACAATTTTCCTTTCATTTTCTCTCTTTCTGGAATGAGAAGAAACATTTGAAATTCTTTACATTTATTCTGTCATTGTTATTGAGAAGTCTCGATAGAATTACTGGCATACATACGAACAAAGGCAATGACATCAACAGCAGCAATGGCAACAGCAGTGGCAACATCATTAAATTGTTGAAATTAAAAAAGAAATTAAATTCGGGATCTGTTTTCTTTCCAATTTCATTTTAGAAATATAAATTAAACGAATTAAAATCATTGCAAATAAAGCGATTAAATGAAAATCAATTAATTTTTGAATTACGCATACAAAAGTCATAAACTTTGTATATTTTGATGTGAAATTTATGTATGAAAGTTTGAAATTTAATCGTTGGGTGCTAAAAACAACATTTTAATTTTCAAATTATTTCATTCTTTCAACATTTGCACATAATTGCGAACTTTATAGCTTGAAAGAGTTTTCAAAAACAGTTCTCATTTACTCCAATGTTTTTGGAACATTTTTTAAATATTTTCTTAAACAGACGTCGGCACCAATGTCCCCCAGGGGAAGAACATCTTCGGCTTTTTACACACATAGGGCACGAACATCATCAATGTTCGTTAAAAAGAGCGTTAAAATGCATTCAGTTGCTTGTTAGCTCCTTAAGAAGAAGGTTCATGTCGCTTTTTTTCAGACTTCAATTATACACCCAAAGAAATATTACAATAGGATTCAGTAATATTCAATGAGAAGTGATTTCGATTTTTGGAAGAATACTTGCCAAGTTAAATACGGTGTCTTTAGGGATTTAGCGCAGTACAATTTTTCTATATTTTCCGCTCACATATACATATTATTGGGTTAATAAGTAGACTTGAAAATATTACTAACAATTTTCCTCTGGGTTAACACATGCCTCTCACAAATACACTCACACGTTTATCATGTTCTCTTTGTGCCGACGTCTGCTTATAAGACATTTAAATACATACATACATAAACACATAATTGATTACTACAAAGCTTCAGTCAGGATTACGCCCTAGCTTCTCACACTACTTACATACGTTGTATGTGTTAATTTTTGTATATGAGTGGCGGCAGTGTGACTGAGGTTAAAGTCGACTCCAAACGACAGATTTGTGAGAAAGTTTCTCCGGCAATTATATTTTTTGCCAAAAATCTAAATCTGAGAGGCAGTTGCCAAAAGAAATCTTTTTTCATATGTCGTTTCGTTTGGAGATGTCTGAGCTCGGATTTGAATCGTGGCCTCATGTCTAAAAGAGATCAGAAATGAGTATTCCAAAAGATGAGTAGAATCGAATGTTACTCATAATTTTTGATACTTCTATGCATTCATACATACATAATTGGTCATTACAACCCTTCAGTCAGTATTACGACCTAGTTTCTCACACCACTTATGTTGTGTGTGTTAATTTTATACATGAATGGCGGGACCTACAGTTTAAAGTCGACTCTGAACAGATTATTGAAAAAACTTTTCATGGCAATTTTATTTACTCTCAGAGTTTTTGCCAGAAATCTGCTGAGAGAAAGTCGCCGATGAAATACTTTTTGTATTTTGTTTTGATGTCTGGCCTGGGGCTCGAACCCTGGCTTTACGTCTAATAAGCCAACACACTACCTACTACACTACGGCGACTATGCATTCATACTTATTTTAATATCATACTCATACTGCTCATATTCACAGTTTAAAGTACTCATCATATTCATACTTAACAACAACACGTATGATGTTGTCGATTTCAACTCATACATACTCAACATATACACGAAGCACAAAATAAGTATGAATCGCGTACGAACTCTAAAATACTCACTAGAAGGTTGTGTGTTTGCTCTGCTTGCTGCTCTGTCTTCTTTTGCTTATGTGTCTTTTTTCTTTTTTTTTTGTAAATCCAACAACAACTAAGACTAAGACTGTAAGTTTAGTGTCGAGTATTTTTCTAATGTTATAAATCTAAATGAGCAGGCTTATGAATCAAACATATTTTGAATGGTATGAGTTTGATGTCAAAGTTGTACGCATACTCATTGCAGCCTGTACTTATAAATCAACGTTTGTAGTGAGTACGAATGAATCAGAATAGTTAGATTTCAATATTGTTGACTCACTTATATTCAAAATTTCATGAGTGCTTATGAGTAGCGATAAAACGTTTCATTGCTTATTTCTGATGTCTAATAAGTAAGCAATTTACCTTCTAGGCTAGGACGGCTTTATTGGATCCCCTCCCATTACCTTCGTATTATTTGTATTAATTTTGAAGACTAAAACTGCAATATATTATGCCTGGATTTTTAGTTTTTCCAGCCACCTAGTTGCAATGTTACGCCTTTGGCTGTTATTGCTTGGAACCACAGATATCTACATACATACGTACATGTTTTAGATGCTATAACTATCAGCACGTTTATACAGAAAAATTGTCTGACAAGTAACACAAAATACTAATCATAGTAAAACTAGATCGGGCACATACCAAAAGAGTGCTATAATGATGCCAATGGCCCATAAATAGTGACACAGATTGATAGGAAAAAACAAACTGCCGCATAAAGAATTTGTTGAAGGCCTTAGTATTCCATTAAATTTATTTTTTTTTTTTTTTTGCAATAGAAAGAAGACTTATATGCCCACTTATAACGGGGTAGTGCGTAGGAAACTACCTGTGTGCCTGGCGTCTATTAACGACAAGTCGAAATTAGACCGTTCTACTGAGTTACTTATTATTGTATTAGATGAGACAACGGAAGAACGCTGCAGGAAAACTATCGGAAATGGCAAAGCTAAGCTCAGCTGTTGGAATGCTGAAATTTCGAAGCGCTAGGCTTGCAGGAAACTGTTTAATGAGGCCAAAAGGCCAATAAGCCACGTATAAATTCGTATACAATGGAATAAAAAATTTAATCATGAAGCCTAAAAGATTTCTACATCAATGTAGAAAGTTCTTCCGACATAAGTAGGCCTTGGAAGATTTTATCAATACCATCTCATATCATAAAAACTGATGCCTTGAATGCACTCTTCGAGACTTAGTTCCCTGACTGTCAACAGCTCGCTACACCGACTCTTGAAGGCTTAAACAAAGACGCATATGGTATATCGAATACACCGATTTTAGAACATTGCATTAGAAGTGGGCAGTGAAAAGCTTCCATCCCTTTAAATCTGCGGGTCATGATGGTATCATAATTGCGGATTTATAAATGAACATAGACATCCTTATGCCATGGATTTTGACAATTTTCAGAAGAATTTTTGGACACACAGAATTTAATGATAAAATCTGTCTAGCCAAAGGCGATGTGAGAAATATACACACCATAGTAATAGACTCTCGGGGTGGTTGAGAGATACTAAGCAGAAGATACATGGCGGAATAGGGCTAAATTTGCTGTACTCTAGTAGATAGTGTGTTGGCTTATTACAGTTCAAATCCCAGGTCAAACATCTCGAACAAAATGAAAAAATATTTCTTCGGCAACTTTCTCTCAGCAGATTGCTGGCAAAGGCTCTGAGAGTAAAATACAATTGCTATGAAAAAGTTTCTCTAAAAAATCTGTCGTTCGGAATAGCTTCCGCTACTCTTGTATAAAATTAACACACACAACATAAAGTGGTGTGAGAAGCTACGTCATAATCCTGTCTGAAGGGTTGTAATGACCAATTATGTATGTACGTGTTAGAACTTATTGGTGTTACAGCGGGACCTAACAAGAGTAAGCTATGGCCGCTAATATGGCTGTCAATTCAACTTAACCTAACTTACATTAGATTTAAATGGCAGTAATTTATGGTAGACCTATGCTACCAATAGGGTCTAGTGAAAATGATTACAATCTGGTGAATATTAAATAATATAAGAAAAGGATTTTGGGCTACGTATTGGTGAAGTATGTATACATACTTCCCACCCACAAAAGTATACATACGGTTAACAAATTGCAGAAATTTTTTAAACAATTCATTTTCGTTGAAAATATTTATAGTTTCCTCGATTTTAAGACGGTCTTTTACATTGGTTCAGAAATTTGTGAATTTTGTTAATCGGATGTATACTTTTGTGGGCCTGTGCAGGGCCACAATTCAGTTCAATTTCAGAAATTTTTTAACCAACGCAAAAGACCGTCTTAAAATCCAGGAAACTATAAAGATTTTCAACGAAAACGTAATTAGTTAAAAAATTTCTGACATTTTTTAACCGTATGCAGACTTTAGTAACTGTGTGTACATATATGGACATCAGATGAAAGGCAATATGATTATTTAAAAATATATGTGTTCTATTATTTATTTATTTATAATTATTAGAATATGTTAATGAATTGTGTTTTATTAAATCTCTTTGGATTCCAAAAAAGTAAAGCAACATAAGAATTTTCACATGAATTTTATTAAAAACAAATTCTCGATTATTTTGATTTAATTTCACAAGTTTAGCCTTCAACGCTTATTTTGTTAACATTTTCAATTCGACACAAAGTTCATAAGAAAATAAATTAAAGTTCTCTGCAATCATTAGTTTCATAATTCTGATATTTTACATTAAATGAATATGTTTGTATGTATGTATGAATCGTTCACAACAAAATAATTTTTTTATTTCTTTTCTTTACGTAATTATATGGGAAATGCAAACATTTTCAGATTGTTTCAGAAGTCATTATTCAAAGCATTCATCATTCATTATCATCATCATTATCTATTCTATGTATCACAATCTTCATCTTCATATGAAAATATTTATGTTTGCCATTAGCAACAACAATTAAAATAAACAATTAAAATAAACAATTAAAATTGTTTATTTATTCTCTTCAGATACATAGAAGAGAATCGTATAAGCAGAGTTCACTATGAAGACAATGAATGTCGTCTAGAGAGTAGTTTTGTTTCATCACAAATGCATACAAATGTCATCAGAAAGTATGTTGTATTCTAAGATTTTATTTGATTCGATTTAAATTTTGATTTTGATGAACTTTGTTTATGAATATGATTGAAATGTGAGTTGTAGAGCATTTAAAAAAAACGGATTGAGTGTTTGTCAACTTTCGGAATTAAATACCACAGTTATGTTGGCAAAAAAGAAAACTGACATGATAACCAATGTTATTCCAATAACTCAGTATTGTTTTAAGACAACATATCGAAATATTGAAAGTCGCCGTAGTAAATAAGGTAATGTGTGGGCTTATTAGACTTGAAGGCTCGGTTAAAATTGCAGTTCAAACATTTCCAACAAAATAAAATACAAAAAAAATTTGCAAAAATCATTTGCATGCAATTTTATTTACTCTCAGAGCTTTTGCCCGAAATCTGATGAGAGGAAGTCGCATAAGAAATTTTTTTTAATATTTTCGTTTGGTTCGAGATGTTTGACCTGGTTTTTGAACCGAGGCGTCACATCTTATAAGCCAATACACTACCTACTGGACTAGCCTAGACCTAAACCTAGTCCTATTCCTCCATGTAATTATAACTTCTTGTTGATATCTCTCAACCACACCGAGAGTCTATTACGAAGGTGTGGATTTTTCTCATATGACCTTTGGCTAAACAGGTTTTATCATTAAATTTTGTGTGTTCAAGAATTCTTCTGTAAATTGTCATAAGCCAGGGCCAGAGGATGTCTATGTTCATTTATGTATCCACAGGAGATTTAGGGCCATTATTAAAACTTGTCGTTAAACTTGGATTTAGTTAAAGGTACCTTTAGCTAAAGGGAACTGTAAAGTTACCTTTAACTTATTTTCGTTACTACAACTTACAGATACAATTTTTTAAAAAATATGGCAGTGCCGGAGCAATATCGATAAAACTGCTCAATTATACAAGTTTTTTTAACGCAGTGGCAACCGCGGGCTTCGTTTTTTTGTTGTATATGCTCATTTTGTTTAAATTTAAAGTTGCCATAATGAAAATAATATATAATATGGCAAGTTCAGACATAAATTGACCTTTAAATGTTAAAGGTAGGATGATCCTCCCTTTAGCTTAACGATCACTTCTATCTTATTGGGTAATCATAATAATGAAAAACAATTTATCTGCCCGTTAAAATCCTCACTTTTGTTAACGGCAAGTTGTAATAATGGCCCTTAAAGGTATGGAAACATTTCATTGCCCATCTGATGGGATATTCTAAGTTCGGCGCATTCGATATATCATGTGCATCTCTGTTTAAGCCCTCAAGACTCCCACTAGATTACGGTGACTTGCTACCCACTGAGTATTTTTTAATTTTATCAATAGGTGGCGGGACCTATTTTTTAAAGTCGAATTCGAAAAAACAGGTTTAATAAGCATTTTCAAGGCAATTAATTTACTCTTAGATCTTTTCGCAAGAGACTGCTGAGAGGATGTTATTAAAAACAGACTATTTTTGTTTAAACTCAGAGCTCTCTCCTTATAATTCAACACACAACCCCCTACAAAATTATCGTACTTTCTGAGCAAATCTCTTTTGATCTGATTCTTACAAATAACTCATAATTCACATAATTTTTTTAAACAAGAGACGGCTAAAGGACTGCTTAGTTGGAAGTAAAAATTCGAATTAACTTCTGTATGTAACCATCAGCAATAAATCGTTTTTTCGCTACTCATCATAAGTACTCATAAAATTTTAAATATAAGTGAGTCAACAATATTGAAATTGAACTACCACTGTTTCATTCATACTCACCACAACGTTGATTTATAAGTACAGTTTGTTACTCATTACAACATTGATTTATAAGTACAGGTTGTAATGAGTATGCGTACAGCGTTGACATCAAACTTCATTCATAAGCCTTCTCATTTAGATTCATAACCTTAGAAAAATACTTGTAATACTTAGAAATGATTCGAGTAACTCCTCGAATCATTCATCAAAATTTGCAGTCTTAGTGTTGTTGCATTTACAAAAAAAGAAAAAGGCACATAAGCAAAAAAGAGGCTGCCTTCCAAAATGTATCAATACAAAGTTTGTATGCAGTTCTACTACTGTATATAAACTATGTGGATATGCAAAGTAACCAAACAATGCATCAACTACATATAAATCCGATGCCTGATTGCTTTCTGACTTCGTTAAAAATACACATTGACGACGTTATGAAATAGAATACATTGTATATATTTTGTACAGCGGCATTATGAAACACGTTACTTTGTTCAAACACAAAGCAACTAACATTTTTGAAGGCAGGCAGACAGTGCAGCAATCAGAGCAAACACAGAACCTTCTAGTGAGTATTTTAGTGTTCGTATGCGATTCATACTTATTTTGTGATTCGTGTACATGTTGAGTTATGGAGAGGCGAACTCAACAACATCATACGTGTTGTTAAGTATGAATATGATGAGTACATCAAACTTTGAATATGAGTAGAGCTTCCATGATATTAAAATAAGTATGAATGCGTATAAGTATCAGAAATTATGAGTATGATTCGATTCCACTCATCTTTTTGCATACTCATTGTTGATCTCTATGTACCAGCTACTTGAATGAAAAAATTTTGAGTCAATTATTGCAGAGTAGCTGAAGTCGCCGTAGTCTAGTAGGTAGTGCGTTTGCTTATTAGACGTAAAGCCAGGGTTCGAGCCCCAGGTCAGACATCGAAACAAAATAGAAAAAAAAGTATTTCTTCGGCGACTTTCTCTCAGCAGATTTCTGGCAAAAACTCTGAGAGTAAATAAAAACTGCCATGAAAAGTTTCTCAAAAATCTGTCGTTCGAAGTCGACTTTAAACTGTAGATCCCATCACTCATGTATAAAATTAACACACACAAACATAAGTGATGTGAGAAACTAGGTCGTAATCCTGACTGAAGGGTTATAATGACCAATTATGTATGTATGTTATGTATGGCTGAAATATACAATAAGCCATACATACATATGAACACAATTGTTCATTACAAACCTACAGCTAGGATTACGACCTAGCTTCTCATATCACTAATGTTGTGTGCATTAATTTTATACAAGAGCAGCGGGGAGCTGCAGTTTAAATTCAACTCCGAATGGCAGATTTTTTTGAAAAAAATCTTAATTAAGGTAAATTAAATTTAATTAAAATTAAAATGATTTTACCAAATAATTTAGAAAACTCAATTGTTTACATGGGCAGTTAGCTAGAATTTTTTTTAAATACATTGCAAACTTCAACTTTCAATTTGATTTGCATTGGTTTTATTTTGTAAATTTAAAACAAATTCACTGGATTGTGATATAAAATTTCAGGAAAACAAAATAAAACCAATGCAGATCCTAATTGAAAATTGAAAATTTAAAACAAATTCACAGGGTTGTGCTATAAAATTCGTATAAAATTTATGACTTTTCTTAGAAATTATCTTTAAACCTTAAATTATTAGGAATTTATTGCTTGTCTTCTATTCATTCATTCATTCGTTCATTCATACTCTAAGTAAATATTCTACACACGTTATAAATGCTCAAATGCTCGTCGTTTACATTGAATTTATTTGAAAATAAAATTTATTTTCATTTTAATAACATTTTAAACTATTTAATGAATGCTTATTTGAAATGAAAATAATTTCTTTATAAATAGATAAATAGAACACAAACACAAACACAAACATAACACACACATACATATGTATGTACACAACAGCACCAATCATACATGCATGCATACAGCATTATAAATATTTATAAATCTAAGTGTGTATGTGTGTGTGAGTGTATTTGTTTTGTTTTATAGATTCTATAAAACAAAGCCTTGATTATCTCACAAGTAATAATAAAACATTCCATATAGCATTGCCGTGAATGTACGACTATATGTGTGTGTGTGTGTGTTTATTCTATAAACAAGCACGTACATATGTGTATATACGAGTATAAGAGAGATTCCTTTTTAGCTGCATTAAAGTTTTCTATTGAATATACAGGTGTTCGCTTATATACCATGCCATGCAAGTGAGTATCTGCTATAAATAGTAGAGATTGTGCAAAAACAACAAAATTAAATGTGGTTTTAGTTTGAAAACTAAAACTAAAACTAACACGTGATATTGTTCGTATTTATAAAATATTTGAAATACAAACACAGATTTCTATGCATATTTATATCATCAGTTCTGCACATATGTATGTATATTTGAATGAAGGAATGTGTTTAGAGAATGAAAAAGCAGCCAAGGATTGTAATGATTTAGCACTTTAAGAAGTTAAAAGCAAGAAAAACAAAAACAGTTGAATTAAAAGTTAAATAAACAAAAATTATAAAGAAATTATAAAGAAATGAAAATTTGCCAGCAACTCAAGAAATAATTTCACATACAATCAAAGAAAAAAGTCTACATACACCAGTATATGTTTTTTTATCAGTTTAAAAAAGAAGTTAAAGCATTACATTGAGTAGCCGTAGTCTAGTAGGTAGTGTGTTGGCTTATTAGACGTAAGGCCACGATTCATATTCCAGATCAGACTTCAAAACGAAATAAGAAAAAATATTTGGACTTCCTCTCAGCAGATTTCTGGCAAAGACTGGGAGAGTAAATAAAAGAAAAGTTTCTCAAAAATCTATCGACTTTAAACCACCGAGTATACAGAGATGATTCGGAATTTGACAATTACTGGCGAAACTTGAAAAGGACAGAATATATATCAAAAAGTATTTCTGTCCCTGTCTGATTTTCTATCTGCTTTGTTTATGTTTAGTTTTCGGGGTGGTTTTTTTAAATTGGCGAGAGTTAATAAAAAATTAATTTTTTGTCTAAAGCTATTAATCTATACATCTATACATCTATACATATATATAAAAATGAATATTTGTTTGTATGTAATTAATAGAATCGTAAACTATTTGATCATGTTATGATCTTTAGCAAAGTTGTTGCGCATGAGCCGGGGAAGTTTCCTAAGTTGGTATGACCAATTTCCGACAGGTGGCGCCACTGAAAATTACTAGAAATTATTTAAATCGTAAACTGTGTATTTAATCATGTTATGATCTTTAGCAAAATTGTTGCGCATGAGCCAACGAAGGTTTCTAAGTCGGTATGACCAATTTCCGACAGGTGGAGCCACTGAAAATTAATAAAATTGAATTAAATCGTAAACTATTCATTTGATCATGATATGAACTTTAGCAAAGTTATTGCGCACTGGTCGACGGAGGTTTCTCAGTTAGTGCGATTAATTTCCGATAGATAGCGCTACTGAGAATTATTCAAAATGAATTGAATCGTAAACTATGCATTTGATCATGTGTTGATCGGACAAATACCAAACATTTTAGGATTCATCATTTATGATTTTAATAACATTTAGTATAACTCATTCCCGTAAAATGTCTATCACAAGTTTGAAACATTTTAATATTGTAAAATTTTTAAAAATGCTGTTGGGTTCAATTGGATTGGATACATTGTGAGCTTCTAATAAATTTAAACGAATTTTTCACGTCGTTCCCGTGCAATCAGGCCTCCAAAGCGACAAGCAATTGGTCGACCTACACCTCTAGAAGAATTGAGGCTGGAAAATTTTCGAGTACAAGTCGCTAAAACCCATTCGCATGAATCACTTGAACAACGACAAGTGAGATTAGAAACTGATCGCATGCATACTACTCAGGCCCGTTCGTCTGAATCATCTGGACAACGGGAATCAAAATCCATAAAATGATTCAAAATTAATTGGACATTTGTGTAATGTCTTTCCTTCAAATTTATTTTAGTTGGTGACGCAGCAACACACGACACGCAGGATACAGCTAGTAAATAATAAAGACAACTCTAATAACAATAACAATTTTTAAGTTTTTCTTTCAAGAAATTAAAAAATATTGGCAACTTTCAGCAAGAAAAATTATTTATGAGCAGTACGTCTTATTTAGATCTTGTAATATTTAGCTTCTTAATTACCTCTTTCACAAGAAATTATATTCATTGTGATCGAAAATCGCCCACATTTCGATTAATAATTAAATATTTAAGAATCTTTAAACTTTTCATTAAAGAAATTAAAAAATATTACAAATTTTCCCTTTAATGTTTATTTACATTTAATTTTTCTACTTTATCCGCCTTGTTTTCACTCTGTATATCTGTTGCTTCTAACACATTTGCTTCGCAAAACTTATAACATTTTTTTCTCCCTCTAAATTCGTCAGTAATGGTGCTATTACGAGTGTTTTTCAAACGTCATAATTATCGTCTCTGCATACTCGGTGCTTTAAACTGTAGGTCCTACCACTCGTGTATAAAATTAACACATACAACATAAGTGGTGTGAGAAATTAGGCCGTAATCCTTATTGAGATTATGTACACTCAGCCACAAAAGTATATATACGGTTAACAAATTTCAGAAATTTTTTAACCAATCCGTTTTCGTTGAAAATCTTTATAATTGTCTGACAACTTTCCTCGATTTTAAGAGGGTCTTTTGCATTGGTTCAGAAATTTGTGAAATTTGTTAATCGGATGTATACCTTTGTGAGCCTGTGCAGGGCCCCAATTCAGTTCAATTTCCGAAATTTATTAACCAATGCAAAAGACCGTCTTAAAATCGAGGAAACTATAAAGATTTTCAACGAAAACGGATTGGCTAAAAAATTTCGGAAATTTGTGAACCGTATGTATACTTTAGTAACTGTGTGCATGTATGTATGTATTATATAACCTTATTTAATACATTTACAATCAACAAAGCTGGAAAAGCAAAACGAACATGAAAAAAGTTAAAACAGAAATTATTTGGAACAAAAAAAAAATAAAAATATACCAGAAAACCACGGTGTATGTAGACTTTTTTCTTTGATTGTACATCCCATCGTATTACTATTGCAGTGAAGAAAATAACTTTTGAAAATTAATTTCAAATCAAATTTCATTATTAAATAATAATAATAATGTGGGCGGGACAGAAATATAACACAGTAGTTGGGTAGTTTTCTTTTATGGAAGTTTCATATTTGAAGGACACAACATACGCCTCATATATACAATGTACGAGTATGTGATATGAAATCATTGAGTCATTAAATTATCATAATAATAAGGAATATATGTTCTACCAAAAAAAATAATTAAAATTAATTTCATTAAATTAACTCAATGGCCATAAGTTTCCCTTACGTATCTACATACAAAAATAGTTGTATAATATCCTCTCCTCTCATATAGTATCCATGTATCTATGTTTAAAATTTTTATTCTTTTGTATGAATGATTTTGCTTTTTCCACAATAGACTGTTTAGTTTGAATAACAACAAGCATTTGTTTTGCCTAATTCGCTTTCCAAGTAACAAAAGAGAAACTTTAAATTCTATTTTGGAAACTTTTTAAGCCTTTTGTTTCGCTTACAAACGTAATTCATTTACATTTGCAAGAACAACAGAAACAACCAAAAGAATTTTAAAACATTGAAATTCAATTAAATTTACAACTCAAACATTAAACGAAATTGAAAGTAAATGCCAAATAAGGAAAACAAAACTATTAAAGTGCACAAAATAACTACAACAACAACAACAACAACAACAAATAATATGTTTAAGTATTGTAATTAACATGTCTCGCCTGTAGTCACTTGTACACGATTTTAATTAAAAATAAGAAAAAAAAACAAAAACAAAAACAATTTATTTTTGAATGTTGTTGTAGTTGTTATTTCTTCGAGGGCCTTAAACAAACAAGAATAGGAACCAAAAAAAAATTATTTTTCCTCACAAACAAAAACAAATTTCATTTAAATAAATAAATTCCGCCCAACTATTTTAAATGTTCCTTCAATTAATAACAACAAAACAATGGCGGGCACAAAAGAAAAAAAAACAACAACATGAAATAAATTAAATTATCAGGAACTTTCTAAGAGAAACGGAAGAAACAAAAAAAGTGCTTCAAATGACAAAAAAAATTGTGATGTGATATTAAAACTTTGCTATTGTACTTCTACCATAGTTGTTGTTGTAGTTGTTTTAATATTTAAAGTGTTGTTACTCACTGACACAAAACAACAACAGCAACAGCAATAACAAGCGACAACCATAATGAGAAGAAACAGCATAACAAATTGAATTTCCTGTTTCTCTGTGTGTGTGCTTGCGTAAGTGCTGTTTTGTAACGCAGAAAACATGGCACGAGTATGTGAGAATAAAAGCTGAAGAGAATGTCAGTGTAACCTTGAATTTACTTAATATAACTGTACATGTTTATGTTCTCTCTTTTCTCTCAATTACATTTTAAAGTAAACTTTTGTGTATGTGAGTGTGTGTGTTTGTTTAAAACAATAATTGGTGTAGTCAGTTACAGGCAAAGGAAAGTAAGAAAAAACGGAAACTTTATACGAATTATTTTAAGAATTGGGAAAATAAAAAATTCTGAAGGATTTAAAAAGACTATAAATTTAATAAACATTTACAGTTGTTGTAAATTTAATGTTTTCGTTCCTATCTTCTTTTAATTTTTTCTTTTTTGCTTTATTTTTTTCGTTTCATGATTGAAGTGATTTGTCTACTATAAGCAGGCGGATTTATGTTTGCCTAGAAGTAACGCCCTCTGTTATCATTTCTGGATGTTATGTTTTGCTGATTCAAATCCTTGTATTTGGTAGAGTGGTGACGATATGATATACGTCGTTGACGTTATCTCCTCTCTGAATAGAGGGCATCAAAAGTGTTCCTAAATTAATTGATTGAAAGCCTAACATAATTGGTCATTACAACCATTCACGTTGAGTGTGTGTTAGGTTTATACATGAGTTGTGGGACCTACAGTTTAAAATCGACTCTTTTTGAGAAACTTTGCCTCCATTTGCAGTCACAAGTAATTTAACCATGGCATCTATGCCATGAAGCCGCAGTAGTCTAGTAGGTAGTGTGTTGGGTTAAAATGTAGGTCCCACCACTCATGTATAAAATTAACAGCCACAACATAAGTGGTGTGAGAAACTAGGTCGTAATCCTGACTGAAGGGTTGTAATGACCAATTATGTATGTAAAGGGTCCGCAATAACTTTTTTTTAAATGCTTTAAAAAAAACTATTTCAAATTTCTTTTTTTATTTGAAAATACAATCCTTCCGGGGAATAATGGAAAATAATTTCATTCAAATGGCTGCCTCGGCTGGTCATGCAGTAGCCTACACCAGAAGATGCCGATTTTGGCAAAAAAAAAATCATCTTTTCAGATGAAGCTCATTTTGATCTTGGCGGGTATGTAAACAAGCAAAATTGTCGCATTTGGGGCACAGAAAACCCACACGCATACATTGAAAAACCGACGCACTCAAAACGAGTCACTGTTTGGTGCGGATTTTGGTCCAGAGGCATAATTGGACCATTTTTCTTCGAAAATGAGCAAGGAGTGGCCGTTACAGTCAATGGCGATCGTTATCGGGCCATGTTGAACTAATTTTTGTTCACAAAAATTAAAGTATATTGGCAACTTTTGGTTTCAACAGGACGGCACTATGTGCCACACAGCCGAAGCTACACTCGATGTTTTGTGCACTGTTTTTAAGATCGCATTATCAGCCGCAGAGCTGATGTCGTTTGGCCACCTCGGAGCTGCGATTTGACACCGTTGGACTATTATTTTTGGGGTGCCGTCAAAGATAAGTGTTACGCCGACAAGCCAGAGACAATTGACGCTTTAAAGGACAATATTCGTGAAGCCATTGGTGAAATACAGCTGCACACAATCGATAATGTGCTTAAAAATTGGACCGTTTGTGTAGGCTACTGCATGGCCAGCCGAGGCAGCCATTTGAATGAAATTATTTTCCATTTTTAACCGGAAGGGTTGTACTTTCAAATAAAAAAAGAAATTTGAGAAAATATTCAGTAGTTTTTTTTTAAAGCATTTTCAAAAAAAGTTATTTCGCGGACCTTTTATGTGTATTGTCTATGCCATTTCGATTAGTCTTAATTTTTCTTTACTTGCACTTTCCAGTAAAAATTCTTACAAAGCACGGCATTGCTAAACAATTTTTTTGTATGCTTTATGCACGTATGCCTGTTGTAAGCTGTGATAAAAATAAATCAATTCCCATGGTGTTCTGCGAAAACGAAAATGGCCATAATTTTCAGACTTTCTCTAATAATTCTTGTGAATTCAGTAAACCACATTCAAACACTATTTTTTTTCTTTTGGTTTTGCAGATTTCGTTTAAAAACATTTAGTAGACGATTGTTCATAAAACAATGAAAAAAATTTAAGCTTGACCATCATCTTTGCATTATTCAGAATAGCCAGGTATTCTCAGTACCAATATATTAGTTTACCGATACACACAGGAGAGAGAACACAAATTAATTCGTGTAGAACGCTAAAAAAAATACCCCATGAATCGAATTCATTCGAAGCATATAAAAGGCAAGGCAAAGCAAGCGACTGGAGTTAGAGAAGTTCAGTCAGTCTTGTGTGAAGACACGGTATGTTTGAAGAGAGTAATCATGATTTGAAGATCTCCGTTACAAAGATCTGTCATATAATTGCGTAGTAATTGTTATTGTTTGTGCAAAGGGTATAAACAGAGGAATAACAAGCAAAACAATTGTTGTTTACATAAAGTTGTGAACAGTGGTACACAAAATTTTGCGAGCAATAAATAATTTATTTAAAACTAAACACAAATTTATTTTTATTTTATTTACAATCTACGATCTCATATTTTAAATATTTTTAAAAGTTAAAAACCTAAAAATATTTACTTTGTGTACCATAATATTAAACCAATGGGATTATAATGACACTTCGAAAGAAAATTCAATTTAAACAAGTATCTTTAAAATTAAATTTTTTAGTCGTTTCCCTAGGCTTTTAAAGCATTTCAATAGTTTTTAAACTAAGACATGCCTGTCTAGCTTTTTTTGGGTTGTGAAAACTTTTAAGTTGATTATCAAACTTTTTACTCGGCTTGTTTTCAAAGTTTCTGTTGTTAAATTAATTAAATTTTCTTTGAACAAATTGATGCTATTCGAACATAAACGAAATGTTTATGGCTCTTTTAAAGGTTGTCCTCTCTATCCTTCTTAAGTGATGTGTAACTTTAAAAAAAATTTATTATTTTTTTGTTTTTTTTTTTAGTAGAAAAACTAAATTGAGTTGAATAATACTACGTGCTATAAATTTTAAAAAAATTTAATGATAGGGCTTCTTTTAAGGGTCTACGAAATAAAGCCACAAAAAAACGTTTGGAATTTGTTTATCATTTTAGCCATTTTCATCTGAGAGAAAAATGAATTATAGAATGAATGGTATTTAAAGATGATATAACAAGACTGAGGTGGTTTTAAATAACAAGTTTTTCTTTAAAAATAGCCATGCTTTCTGAACTTATAATAGTTTGGCAAAGTCACCAAATAAAGAATTGTCAAACGTAAAAAACTTCAGTCTTAAAAATGAAACAAACTTGAACTTTAGCTACTTTAATCAAATTGCATCAAACAATGCATGAATATAAAGATTGAGCAAAAATATTGAAGTCAAACCCCAGGTCCGACATCTCCAACAAAATGAAATATGAAAAAATATTTCTTCGGCGACTTTCTCTCAGCAGCTTTGTGGCAAAAACTCTGAGAGTTAAATAAAAATTGCCATGATAAAGTTTCTTAAAAAAATTTGTCGTTCGGAGTCGACTTTAAACTGTAGATCCCGCCACTCATCGATAAAATTAACACACCCAACATGGTTGGTGTGAGAAGCTAAGTTGTAAACCTGACTGAAGGGTTATAATGACCAATTATGTACAGTCAAAGAAAAAGTTTACATACAGCTTCGATTTTTTATTTTTATAGCGTTGTTTAAGGCAGTCACAATAAAATTATTTGAAAACAAAATCGAACATAAAAAAATAAAATCTAGAGATTATTAGAAAAAAAAAAATCAAAACAAAATTAGCGATAAAAAAGTCTACAAACACCGCTAATTATTTTTGTTTTCTTCTAATAATTTCTACAAACACCATTGTATGTAGACTTTTTTCTGTGACTGTATGTATTGAAAAATATTTGTTTTTTTTTATAGTCACTAAAGAATTTTTAACTTCCAATATTCTAAACTGCACAAGACTAAACTTATTCGTTTACATATGTACATACATACATAATTGGTCATTCCAATCCTACAGTCAGGATTACGATCTAGCTTCTCATACCATTTATGTGTGTGTTACTTTTACACAAGAGCGGCGGGACCTACAGTTTAAAATCGATTCTGCAAGACAGATTTTTTTTTGAGAAACTTTCCACAGCAATTTTTATTTAAAATCAGAATTTTTGTCAGAAATCTGCTGAGAGACAGACGCCCAAGAAATGTTTTTTATATTTCGGTTACTGATCTGGGGTGTGATGTCTGACCTGAGGTTTGAAACGTGGCCTCACATCTTATAAGCCAATACACTACCTACTAGACTACGGCTACTTATTCGTTTACAGACTTAAAATCTATCATGGGAAGCAGTCTGGACCAATTAGCAATTACTCTGCTTGGTTCCAGCAAAGAAGTTGATCTGCCCATAAAACGATCAGAGAATATCCAGTTCAACTCAGGCAATCACAACACCTATGAATCTGTTTTGGAAAGATTTGAAAAATACAACTATTTGGACTGTCAACTATATGTTGACTTTAAATAATACAAGGAAATAAATAATTTAATTGAGGAAATAGGAAACGTTTTTACAAAGATGAAAAACTTGTTGTGTGACATGATTAATCGCCTAACCAAAGAAAGTGAATGCTTAAGCGTTACGTCCTTTTTTTTTTACTGTGTGTAGGAATTTATTAATGACTTCTATGAATACAATACAGGTATTCAAAGTCTGGTCGTTGTCTAGCAGGTAGTGTGTAGGCAGTGTGTTGGCTTATTAGACGTGAGGCCATGGTTCAAACCCCCAGGTCAGACAGCTCCAACAAATTTTTGTGGGAAAAACTCTGTGAGTAAATAAAAATTTTTCTCGAAAATCTGTCGTTTGAAGTCGGCTTTAAACTGTAGCTGCCACCACAACATATAAATGGGGCATGGAACTATGTCTTTCGTAATCCTCTCTGAAGAGTTGTAATGGCCAATTATGTATGAACATATTCGTATGTATGTATTCAAAGTCTGGTGTTATAGGACAATGGATATAAAAAATCACTTCAGGCTTCATATGAAAATTAAAAGAGCATGAAACTCTTGTCACCAACAAATATCGTGAATTAGAATATTTTGGTCATATCATGCAACACCAATAATAAACTAAAGTTAAATGAACAAAAGGAGGAATGCAAGTAATGAGAAGTCCAGGAAATCAAGGACTTGGAGTCTCATATACTTGGTGAAACACGAGTAGCAGGTCCGTCTTCAGTGCAGCTGGGGATAAAAAAGTGAAAATATCGCCGTGGTCTAGTAGGTAGTGTGTTGGCTTTTTAGACGTAAAGACAGGGTTCAAACCCCAGGCCAGACATCAAAACAAAATACAAAAAGTAGTTCTTCGGCGACTTTCTCTCAGCAGATTTCTGGCAAAAACTGTGAGAGTAAATAAAAATTGCCATGAAAAGTTTGTTTGTAGGTCCCGCCGCTCATGTATAACACACAACATAAGTGGTGTGAGAAACTAGGTCGTAATCCAGACTGAAGGGTTGTAATGACCAATTATGTATTATGTTATGTATGATAACCCATTTCAAAACGGACATTGTATTGACAACCATTTCTTTTAAACTTTATTATACGATAGTAAAGCAGAAAATCTTAGTTGAAGTTTATGAAGCCGATTTAATAATTTCAATACAATATGTATTATTATGATGTCTAATTAACGAAATTTAATTATCTTTAATTGATAAAAATGCATCATTTTTACTCTAATATTTCATTTAAATTTCATTTTATTTGTAATCAAATGCCAATAATGACATAATGACGATACAAATATGAATGGGTAAGCATTTATTATAATCCACCACTGTACGTGCATTATTAAATATTGGAATTATTTTCATAAATCATTTAAAATAATTTAAATTTAATTTCAAAACAATTTAATTCTCATTTACGACGAAAATAGTTGCCATCGATATAAGCATGAGAAAATGTTGTTATTTGCCTGATTAGCCGTATATGTATGTATGTATGTATGTATGTATGTATGTATGTGGTACATATATACACAATAGCTGTTTAGTAGAGGCTATTTATTGATACAAACGAATTAAACACCTCTTTAACGGATTTCATAGCATGAAACTAAACAAGCCCACTGAGACGTATAATTAATATCGTAACATTACATTACGTATACGCATCATATGATTAAAGGCTGGTGGAGAGAGTGGCATTAAATTTTTGTAAAATTAATTTTATGAAGGAATATTAAATATTTAAACAGGATTATTACATCCTCTTCATATGGAATGAAGGTATAAAGGCAAACATTTTAAAGACATTAAAATTAAAATTTTAAACTGATTTTAATTGTCGCAAACATTAACTAACAGCGTTTAATTAAATTAAATTTCGAAACCAAAAATATTAATTGTTTTAAAGGTTTTCTCATGCTGCACTTTATTTATTCAACGCTAAGATAAAATGTGCTTTGTAATGTAATGCGTTACATTGTAAAGAAGACACTCATTACGTTAATGAGTTGCTGTTTTCAAGTTAAACAAAAAAAGAAAAAAACACGAAAACAAAACAAACTTTGTTAACAAAAATATCACACAGACTTGACTCTTACTTATTAGCCTCGTTGGTTGGTTGCTGGCCATCTTGCTGTGTGTGTACAGAATAAAACCAAAAAAAGAAAGGTAGTCGGGTAGTGAGAAAATGTTTAATTAGAAAACAAAGTAGGTGAAGCTAATTAAGAGACCGAAAAACTCAACGACAACAACCAAACAAATAAAATGAATGTTTTAAGGGCCTAATTTGTAACAAAGCATACGATTACAAGTATTTATTAATGCCATTAAAACAGCTCAACCAATGCCATCCCTAGCAGCCATAGCAGCTATTTGCCCAACCATTGTTTGTGTCTAAGCAAAAATTAAATATTTTTTTTTCTTATTTATTCATTCATTAATTCAGTAATTAATTTATTTATTATCCAGACAAGGACTAAATGTTTCAATATTCAGACCTTTGCTGGGCTTGTAATTGAGTGCGAGAGGAGGAAAAAAGGTACTAAAAAATACTTACCAAAACTACAATGGATTGCTAACATCTTTTTGTTATTTGTTTTTATAACCACATTTATTTAATTATTTTTTAAGGCTTTTTTTAAAAAAACTTTTAATTTAATTCACTTGGTTTTTGGTTTTTTTTCTGTGAAAATGTTCTTTTTTTTTTTTGGAATTTAATTTATGTTTTACATTTTATTTATTTTTTTTTATACGCAGACTATATGATTTTAAACTTTTAATTGATTTCTTACACTTTTTCCCGAAAAAAATTTTTTTAATTTATTGTTCACTCAAGCAAAAGTTATGCTGCATCATTGAAAGCAAAAGGGTTAATATTTCTCATAAAATCCATGGCTATTCGTTTCAACAAAAGACTTTCCCGTTAATGTTTAGCATGATTTGAACAATTTTTCAAAGAATATCATCAACATCAAGCATTGAAAGGACTTTCATTGTGCCTATAAATTAAAGCTTAAATAAAAATCTGTCTGTTTTCTTAAATAGCATGAGTCTTCGTTTTACTGAATGTACAACGTTTTATATTCTATGGGATTATGAACTATTACAAGCCAACTGAGGCGTATAATTCATATCCCATATAGAAATATAAAGTATACGCTATCCTGTCTGCAGTATTTATTTCATATCTTTTGATTAAAAAGTCAACAAAGTCAACAAGTAATGACATTTTTAGTGAAAACATCTTAATGCTGGTCTAGAACTGTTCACAAAAGTGTGTTGACAAGTGACCAAGTGAAATGGCAATGACAGTTAATTTCACTTTCAATTTATCATTGAGTTAATAAACTCATGCTTTTTTTTTTTAATATACCTGACTCAATTTCACATGAGACCTTTCAAATGGCCTCAATGATTAATAATGTTAATCATGTAAGTCACTTAAAAAAGGCAATTGCCACGTACGTAATCCTATTAGATTTTGAAAGGATGCAGACATGTACATATACACAGACAGATTTTTTACTTTTTCGTTCTGTATTTATGCAGGACAATAAAAGGAATGTTGCATACTTAAGGGCATACATTACTTTTACATGGTTTTCTTCTGCTTTTGCTGTGTATTTGTTAGGATTTTATATTTTTTTATTTATTATTACGATAAAGAAAATACATGTGCAATAATCCTACAATAATTATGGTAACACAACACAACTTGCTTTATTTATCTGATAAATTATTTTTTTTTTAATAAAATTAAAACACACGCACACTTAATTAATTTTTAGACCCCAAAAACACTTTAAAGAGCCATCACGTTTACTTTACTTTCAATTCATTCACTTGTTTTCACTTTTTTCTTTTTATTTTGTTATTATCGTTGTTGTTGTTGTTGTTTTTGTTTGGGGGGTGTTTTTGAACGCAACATAAACATTGAAAATTTATAGCATTGATCCCCTGGTATTGTGTTGCATTAAACCGTAACAACGAACTGTATCGATAGGATGTGTAAATGTATACAAAACGTACATGTATGTATTATGTATGACTATACGATGTGTATGTGTATTTGAGTGTGAAGGAATTTATGTTGGGACATTACGTGATTTCATTTCATTCGTTTGTTTGGTTTGGCTTTTTATGTTGTGCAATTCTTTTTCTTTTAATTTTTTTTCTTTCTTTAGTTTGGTTGGTACTACTTTCTTGCTACTGTGGTTGTATGTTGTTGTTGATGTTTGTTAATTTTTGTTGTTGTTATATTTATAGTCGTGAAAATGTATACAATAATTTTTTTTTTTGTTTTCTTATTATTCTTATATTTTTTGTTGATACTTTTTTGTTTGTTTCTTATTTTCCGGCGGAGCTTTTTTAACGTATCCAACTTAACCGTTCTGTGTTTGAAATGAAACTGAACTCAAGTGAAATCGTCTGATAGCGACTCAACTCGTTTCTGCCTCATCACAACAAAAATATGTACAAAAACATACACTTACACTCACGTAAACAAGTAGCTATGCGAGCAACAGCAACAACATTGAGAACAAGAACAACAGGCAACACCACTTAGTAATATGGGCCAAATTCAACGAAAGTATGTTTTTCTTCTTCTTCTTCTTCTGCTTCTGCTTCTTCTTTTATTATTATTATTATTTTTGTTGCAATTTTCTTTCTTTCTTGGTTTTTGTTTTTTTTTTGCATTTAAAACATGATGCTAATGGCACAAATAGAGTGAAAAAAAACGAAGGAACGAACAAACGAACAATAACCATTAAGGATGGCAAAAAGGAAATGCAACAACAATGACGAGACGACAATGAAGAACAAATCAACAATCAAAGAAATTCTTTCGTTTGGCAACAACAAACAAACAAATAAAATACAAAACAAAATAAATCACAATGGCCAACCAATATTTAATAACAATACAAAACAAGACAAAAGTAATTGTTTCTAAATTCCTTTTTTTGTAATGTTTTATCAGATATTTCAAAACACACATTCCCTATTTAAATAATTTAAAATGCATTTTTGGCTGAAATATTTCTTATAATTCGTACAATTGTAGAGTCCTGCGCAAATTAAAAGAGTAATATACTCTCTCTCTCTCTCTGATTTAATTAAACTCTTAAAATTTTACTCATTTATAATACACACTCTCTCTCTCTTTCTCTCTCTGTTTCTGTCGGTCCAACATTACTTTCAAATACTGGGAAAATTTTACCGCTTTAAAAGCTGTCCCATTTTTTTGTTATTGCAGTTATTGTTGTTGTTGTTGGCATATCCAGCTGATTTTACGAGTTCGTGTAAAGCATACATTTTGTTGGTATTGGTCGTCTGCCTTAACAAAAATTGCGTTTGAAAAAAAGAAAACAAATTTAAGGTCTTTAATCACGATTGACAGATGAACTCTTATATATACAAACACTCTCTTTACATACACACACACACACTCAAATTCCTTAACATTTTATACATGGTGTTCCTCAAATTCCACTACTGACCAACATTTGAAATGTATCTTCTGGTTGTTTTAAAATAAAAAAAATCATCATTTTTTTTAGTTGTTTGCATGTACAACAAATACATGTACATTGTATTTGTCGCTTAAAATAGTTACACGAATTGAAGAAAACAGAGGAAAAATCAAATCATACGTTGAATGAAGACTCAAAATCTATGATAAATTGGATAACCAAGCTGAATAGCAACACAATTTTACATTTAATCAATTGATTTGCTTGTTATTATGAAAATCCTAACTTTTTTTTGAAAATGCTTTAAAAAAAACTACTGAGTAGTTTCTCAAATTTCTTTTTTTATTTGAAAGTACAGCCCTTCCGGTTAATAATGGAAAATAATTTCATTCAAATGGCTGCCTCGGCTGGCCATGCAGTAGCCTACACAATCGGTCCAATTTTTAAGCACATTATCGATTGTGTGCAGCTGTATTTCACCAATGGCTTCACGAGTGTTGTCCTTTAAAGCGTCAATTGTGTCTGGCTTGTCGGCGTAACACGTATCTTTGACGGCACCCCACAAATAATAGTCCAACGGTGTCAAATCGCAGCTCCGTTGTGGCCAAACGACATCAGCTCTGCAGCTGATAATGCGATCTTCAAAAACAGGGCGCAAAACATCGAGTGTAGCTTCGGCTGTGTGGTACATAGCGCCGTCCTGTTGAAATCAAATGTTGCCAATATCCTCCTCTTCAATTTTTGTAAACAAAAATTCGTTCAACATGGCCCGATAACGATCGCCATTGACAGTAACGGCCACTTCTTGCTCATTTTCGAAGAAAAATGGGCCCAATTATGCCTCTGGACCAAAATCTGCACCAAACAGTGACTCGTTTTGGGTGCGTCGGCTTTTCAATGTATGCGTGCGGGGTTTCTGTGCCCCAAATGCGACAATTTTGCTTGTTTACATACCCGCCAAGATCAAAATGAGCTTCATCTGAAAAGATGATTTTTTGCCAAAATCGGCATCTTCTGGTGGCCAATTGACTTCACCATTTCGGCTAATTTATGTATTTATTTATTTATTTAATTAATTATAGATACAATAACGGTTTTATACAAATAAACAAAAACAAAACTTTACTTATCAATTTAAAAATATGGTTAGGGTTTTCTGTTTAATACATCTTTACTTTCCGAGAAGTCAATTACTTGATAATATTCATTAAAGGTTTTACAGGCTTGTCTAAAGGAATTATTATTAGCATAGTCTGACCTGTAGTATTTTAGTGATAACAATTCACAATTACGTGCAGGTCGCACAGGAAAATTGAATTTCAATCGACTGAGCAGGAACTCTGAATCAACATCGCCTCATATTAAACCCAGAATAAAAAGAGTACTCATCATAGAACGACGACTTTTAAGAGTTGGTAGTTTAATCAGAGCTAGTCTACTCCGATACGACGATAATTCATAGGAGTTCCAACCAAACCCTCGTAAACAGAAAATTAAAAATTGTTTTTGCACTGACTCTATGCTATTTATGTATATGAGCTGCATAACAAGAACCATACTCCATATAATAGAACCATACTCCAGATTAGGTCGGACGAGAGATGTAAATAACATACATACATAATTGGCCATTACAACCCTTCAGTCAGGATTACGGCCTAGCTTCTCACACCACTCATGTTGTGTGCGATAATTTTATATGTGAGTGGCGGGGCCTACAGTTTAACGTCGACTCCGAACGACAGATTTTTGAGAAACTTTTTCATGGCAAGTTTGATTTACTCTCAGAGCTTTTGCCAAAAATCTGCTGAGAGGAAGTCGCCAAAGAAATTGTTTTCATATTTCGTTTTAATGCCTCACCTAGAACACGAACCCGGGCTTTATGTCTAATAAGCCAATATACTACCTATTAGACTACGGCGACTTCCGTAAGGTAGTTATATAAGGATCAACAAATTCCTTAGACCAGCGTTTCATATTTCCGAGTATACCATAAGCTTTATTCACCATCAGTGATATGTTATCCCAAAAGTTGAGCCTATGATCCAATAGTACACCAAAGTCCAAAATAGTATTAACTTTATCCACAACAGCATTCTCAATAAACGCAAAATAGCTGGTATGAGGTCATTGATAAACAAAGTGAATAAGATTGGCCCCAAATGACTGCCCTAAGGTACACCAGATTGCACTTTAATAATTTTAGATGTGACATTTCTAAATTTGACTTGTTGAGTTCTTTGTGACAGCTACAAATTTAACCATTCTACAGCAGAAACACTAAAGTCCATAAGTGATAATTTGCGCAATAAAAGTTGATGATAAACTTTTTCAAATGCTTTGCTAAAATCAGTGTATATCACATCAGTCTGCATTTTATTTGAAATCCTTCATTAGAAATTAAATTAAACGGCCCATCAAACGTTTGACGCAATAAATCGATTGTGACATGAGATGTGTGTCAAGTTGCTCCATCCTGTTGAAAACAAATATCGTTCACATCAATACCATGCCCTCATTTTCAAAGAAATATGAGCCAATGATGTCTCCGCTCCACAAGCCGTACCAAACTGTTACTCGTAATGGGTGCATTGGCCTATGTTACACCAAGTGTGGGTTTTCTGAGCCTCAAATACGGTAATTTTTCTTATTAACGTACCCACCAAGATGAAAATGAGCATCATCCGAAATGTTAATTTTTTGGGAAATTCAACATCATTTCTTGTTGGTCCGATAAATCCCAACGTTGCTCAAGCGTAAATCGATTCATTACGTTCAGTGGGGGAGAAAAGCAAGAGAATGGTGAACACTGACGGACGCGACACCACCTCTCCCCTCTGCGAACAATTTATTTATTGGAATAGTGAGATTTTAAGGTCTCGCGAGCTTAAAAGTGTTGAACATTAATGGAAAATGTATGATGTGGGTGAATCAAATTGAAATTCATCGCAAGTGCCTTTACTTTAAAAAAATGCATTTTGTTAACGATAATGTTCGTATTACTATGGCTGCACTGCATTACCGGTAGTGAAGTATGCTGCTTGTTGCTGAAATAAATAAGTTTTACCTTGGTTAGCGGAGTCATTGCGTTAAAAACTCACCACCAATTCGAATAATGTGTGTGAAGATAAATTCGAATTTAAAAACCAACGACGCAAGCCCACACCCTTAGCAGCGCCACTTCTTGACTCTAACAGAATACACTTTGCTATTAACAGAGCACTGTTAACTGTTTAACAGTGGCAATAAGTAGATTTGTCTCCTAGTTTGCAATCATTGCGAACTATTGACATAAAATTTAATTCTCATTATGATCATTACTATTTGTGAACAAAAGTGTTGAAATGTAAAGGATGGTTGGTGGGAATGGATGAGAGAAATTTCCCCAACTCTCAAAATTATTCCAACTATCCCAATACCTCAAACCACAGTGCTGGTGATGCAGTACATAATATAGCTATACATGGTGGTAAATGCCTCCGCTAACTGAGGTGAAAATTGATTATTCTAGACACACACCGTCTAATTCACAATGTACATTACATTGGTCTATTGTTATAGTACCATTTCGGATAACGGCACTTTGGTGATTTTCGATTTAACGCACCACTATTTGTAAAAATTCACCACATTTCCAAAAAAAATTATTAAAGCTATTTATTTTAATGATTACCTTCTCCCCGTCCGTCGTATATAGGACCCAAACTACAACAACAACGAAGAACAGGTGTAGCACAGCAACACAACCCACAATTACAACAACTACAGCTCCTTTTCCCCTTTTTTTCTCATTTCTCCTACCACCCACCCGCCCCTTTCACGCTACTACTTACTAATTTACTCCTACTACCTACCACCACCCTATCCACACATCCAATCAGCAGCAAGCAGCAACACCAACCAATCACACACACCACACGCCATAAGTTCCTATTAAAACAAACAGTGGCTTTAATTTTTACTTATATAAACCGGAAAAACAAAAAGAATATGCGAATTATTTAAAGAACGTTTATTTTTTTGAACGAACAAAAACAAATTTTTCCATCCACCAGTGTTGCCAAGAACGAAAATATATTCTAAAAAAACTCACTGATAGATGACCAGTGTTGCAAAACCTGAAAGCATAGCAAGGGACTGCGGTATTTTTGAAATGAAAAAGTACTGAAAAAAAGTACATAAGTACTGAAACACTGGTTTGTTGTCTACATGATCAGCAAACAACAATGACTAATTATACAGTGCGTGCACATTGTACCGTTGATAAAAAATAATAAAGTTTTGTTCATGACGTAAGGGAAAAACCATCATGACGAAATACGTTCATGCCCAAGGTCACCTTTAGATGTCATTGGTTTTAGAGTTCAAAAAAAAAACTATAAAAATATACATATGCATTAACAGTTAATTATTTATTTTATAGAATATAAAATTTTTTTAAATTGAAGTATTAATGCATATGGGAAAAGGATTAATTAATTAATTTCATGTCTAATTTTAATTCTCATTTTGTTTATATCATTCAATAACTTTCTCTTTTAACATTTTTTAAATTATTTTATATTTTTGCCATTAAACATATATTTTCTCCTTTTTATAAAAAACAAAAAAAAATAAAAAAAATTTTTTTATTTATTTAATGAAAGAAAAAAAATTAAAAAGAATCAATTATTCTGTTTTCTCTATATTTTCTTTCATTTTCCTAGTTTCTATGAAACATATGTTTATAACAACCCTGTTTTATTTATTCTATGTGCACAGAGTCGTTGTTGTTTTGACATATTGTTTTTACTCGTTGTTGTTCGGTTTAGCTACAACGACCTTCAAACAACCTTTTTGACGTTTGTTTTTTATACTCGTTAACAATTTATTTGGAATATAAGTCGTGTTGTGTCCGCCCTCCAGAAGAGAAGCAGCAGCAAAAACTCCGGGATTACTTTTGAAAAGAAAATTTAAATTTTTTTGTGAATTTTATTATAAATTGCAGGTGAGTCTCTTCTTCCTTTCTTACCCTTTAAGTTCTAGTAGAGAAAGTGTAAAAAAAAAGTGAACAGCAATAGTTTTTAAGAGAAAAAAGTGAATAATTTTTGAACGAAAAAAAAAAACTGCAAGGCAATGAAGTGTTTGTTGTGTGTATTTCGTAATCACCTACATTTTTACTACCAAAGTGCAACAATTGGAATTTTATTGACAAATTTTTAGTTGGTTTTACCAAATGACTTCCTTTTTGTTGTTGGAGTACCACTATCCTACCGGTTGAACTCCAATTGGAGTTTGAACTTAATAGAGCGGGAGCTCTCTTACAAAAAAAATTGCATACTTGCAGTTTGTCATTGTTTCCCAAACATTTATTCTTTTCTTCAATTTCATTCGATCATACACTTTCGAAAACTTTTATCAAAAAGTTCTTTCTGTAATAGAGCTTTTTCATTTTCTTTTTAAAGCTTTTCGTGTTTCTCAATTTTCTTGTGCTTCTTTTTCCCCAATCGTGTATTTCTTTTAGGCAAAAATATTTTATTTTTTTTCAGTTCTTTTATAATTTTATTACAAATTTAGGTTTTCTTGTTTTCGTGAATGAGCGAAGATGACTTTCTATCATGCGAAATTAAAGTGAAAGTGTTTTCGATTAAAAACAAAACGGAAAACAGCATCATTGTGTTGAAATCACGAGCAAAACAGGTGCTTTGCATCCAATTGATAGATGGCGTCAATGGGGGTACCAGAGTTCATTTTCTAATTCAACTAAAACAACATATCAATGATAGGTACATAGACTTTTAAGAGCTCTATGTAATAATTAAAATCTGTACATTGTTTTGTACATAATTTATTCGATCTACGTATAGATTTATCAAGTTTAATTAAATGTAAATGTAGGGATGTAAACATACATTAATTGGTTCTGATGCTTAAAATGTATACCTTTTTATCTACAATTATTAGGGAATTTTATTTTGTACGCAATTATTGTTTTGAATACAATTCTGGGATAGAAAGTTTGGCTAGATTGATATAAAACTCATTGATATAACGATATACAAATACAATATAACAATTGACCTATATATGTACATACATACATACATGTATTAAAATACATACATTCATATGAATATGTCCTTATGTATATGTATATATATATATGTATGTGTTGCTGATGGTTATACATTTTATTCCCACTGTTTAATAATTTCCAATGGAATGTTCCCTATTCCTAATAAGAATCTCCTCTAGGACGATACTATTTAAAAAGGTAGATTTCTTTCGAAATTGACGGCCATAATTTGTCATTAATTGTTAAAATTATTTATTAAGTATTTTATGAATCGATAGGTAGATAGGTTTTGTAAAATTAAAAAAAAAAACGAAACTGTAGTAATGTGTTAAGTCATCTGCTACCAACATTTGAGACTATTTAACTTGTAGCATTTAGATGTTTACATCTGAATGCTACTCCATCTGAATACTACATTTAAGTCATACATTAGTATGACAGTCTCCTGCCGTAATTGAAAAGTTTTTAAAATCGTTTCTGTACGGGAGAATCTTAGAACGAAGCACATTACGATATATTTTTTGTATTTATTATTTTTTATTATTATTTATTAAGTATTCTATGAATCGATAGGTAGATAAGTTTTGTAAAATTAAAAAAAAGAAAACTGTAGTAATGTGTTAAGTCATCTGCTACCAACATTTGAGACTATTTAACTTGTAGTATTTAGATGTTTACATCTGAATGCTACTCCATCTGAATACCACCCTTAAGTCATACATTAGTATGACAGTCTCCTGCCGTAATTCAAAAGTTTTTAAAATCGTTTCTGTACGGTAGTATCTTAGAACGAAGTAAATTAGGATATATTTTTTGTATTTACATATCGAACTTAAACATACTAAATGAGCTTGTATAAGAAATGATACATATATCAGAAGCTTTTTAGATCTGAACTTTAATCTTTTTTGTACCATACAAAGATTCTTAATAACATGAAAAACCAATTTCATTTTTTTTAAATTTAATATTATTTGGTATTCCAATATTGTTGTCAAGTTTAATTTTAATTGACAAAATTTTTTCGTTTTCTTTTGAAATCACAAACAAGAAATTTTGAGAACAAACATATAAACAATTTTATTGTTATAAACCGATCTAGAATATTTTAAACAAATAAGATTAAAAATAACAGATACTCGTGTACATAATAAACAAAATCATTTCAAAAAAGGTACTTATCAACAGGCCTGCTCGACCAAATAGCAAACGTACACTGATAACTGGTATTTAATAGAATATTTAAAAGTTTTTTTTTTAACTTATAAAAATCATTTAGAAGAACTAAATAAAAATGATTAGAAAATTTCACAATTAATATTATGTATGTACATATGTATATAGCATGTTGCATTAGTAGGTTAATTAAAATAAAACCCACAAAATTTTAATCATCTACCACCAAAGTTTAGTTAAACAAATTTGTATTTATGTTGGGTTTTTTTGACGTAGAAACTCATCTGAACTGTACATTTCAAAAACTTCAACCATGTTTGTATAAAATGTTATTCAAATTCAGGTTTGTATGAATATTTATATGAACTGATTATCATATGTGGCTTTGGGGGGCTCGTTTCTAGCTCTAATGCATATGTATATACATATGTATGTATGTATTTATGTATACTCGTTTTCGAAATATCATTGGAGAAAAAATATCATCCTATACAACTAAAAACAAGAACGTGGAACTTTATTAAAACATATGTATGTACATGCATTAATAAAAAGCATATACTTTATCAAACATACATATGTACATACATACATAAAATGTATATGAAATAATTTTTGTTTTTCTTATTTATTGTGTTATTTTTATCAGCACCTATTTTATGTTTTTTTTTTCTCTCTCTGTATGTGTTTCCCACTTTATTTAAAATAAGTATTTATTTTTGTTGTTTGTCTTTTTTCCTGATATCGCTAAATACTCGCTTGTTAATGATAGTGGCTGGCAAATTACGACGACGAAAAAAAAGTCTAAACTTATTTCGTTTTAAAAAAACAGTTTTATTTGGGCCGTTCAACAAGCAAGGTGTGTGTGGGTGAATATTTTTTTAAAATTTTTCTATGAACTAAAGTGCATTTTAGTGAATTAAATAAATATATAAAATATAAATATACATATAATATATCCATTCTATATACTCATTTTAACATGAAAAGATATTGAATATCTTTTTTTATATTTCTACCCTCTAAAGTTATAAATATTTTGGAATTTTCAATGTCAAGGAGAAGTCAAATATTTTTACGTATTCTTTCTCCATGCACTGCCTATGTACCTATAAGAAAGTGTGAAGGGTGTTTCGAATGTGTGTCTATAAGATTGTTTTGAATTATCTATAAAAAAAAAAAAAAACAAAAACAAATCTACGCGTGTGCATGAAAAACACGCGTGAGCCATAGACTTCCATGACCATTCTTAGGACGGTTTTATTATGACACTTCCAGAGTTTCGTAATCTTAACATTCAAATGTTGCGTGATAAGTTAACCCAAAAATGTGTCTGCAACATTTCTATATAATTTCGACCTTTGTCAATGTCAAATACGGAATTTTTTCTTTTTGTTTTTACGTAGTTTCATCGCCTCTCAACAAATTCTACTCTACTCTGCTAATGTGAATCACAAGTGTAAACATGAATAAAAACAAATTTTCTTTTTTTGATGGTTTTCCATTTTATTTGTTTTTTTTTTTTTTTCGTTTTCAATTAATGAATATACTTACACAGGCCACAGACATTGTATATTGTAAGAGACGTAAATATTTTGGGCGCATGTGCCGGTTTTTTGTGTATAATTTAAAACGAAATTTGAATTGAAATAGCCAAAGAGAAAGAAAGAGAGAGAGTGAAAGTAAAAGTTGTTTTGTGGAAAGTAACTTTTATTTCCTAAATACTTGCGCTTCTAGTATATATACACACGGTTACTAAACCACCACCTACGTAGTAATACTACAGGAATTGACTACCACTGCCTTCAACAAAACGGTTAGATTTCCTTTAAAAACCTCACAAATATTTCGGTAGTGCATTCAGTTATTACATCAGTCTGTTAGATTGCCTTCAACTAATAGGTCAACAATCTCAGGAAATTTTTTACAAAAGCATTTCAAGGTATTCAAAATAAAAAAAATGAATTTTTTATTCAAAATGTTTTTTTTTTTAATTTTAAATTAAAGAAAATTCTTGTTTCTTTTAACCATACGTTTTAAAAATACTTTTTAAAAAATTAACAAATCATTGTTATAAAATTTGAAAAAAATATGAATGCTCCTATGCAGGCGATAAAAATAATATAAAATGTTTTAGTTTAGTTAACTAAATTAAATAAAAACAAAATAATAAATCATTATAATTTATAATTATAATGAGAATTTCTGTATAATAAATTGAAATACAGATGTTTCTTGTAACTTTGGCAACATTGTTGCTAGAGATTGTGACAGCAAAAGGTCGCAACATCCGATGCAGTTTAATTTGAAAAAAATTTTAAAATCAAATTGTGGTATTAATTCAGAATGTATGAATTTTATAAGAATTTAGCTTTTTTTATAAGTTCTTCAGAAGACAGCTAAATTAATTTGTTTTTTTTTTTAATAAACTTTTCAGTTAAGCGAATCTCATCAAAATGACTACCTACTTCCACTACCCATCCGCCGAATTGCAAAAGGAACTTACCCGCATTGCCCAGGCTATTGTTGCCCCCGGCAAGGGTATTCTTGCTGCTGATGAATCCGTTTCCACCATGGGCAAGCGCTTGAAGGACATCGGTGTTGAAAACACTGAAGACAACCGTCGCGCCTACCGTCAACTCTTGTTCACCGCCGACCCCAAAATTGGCGAAAACATTTCTGGTGTCATCTTGTTCCACGAAACCTTGTACCAAAAGGCTGATGACGGTACTCCATTCGTTGAATTGTTGAAGAAACGCGGTATCATTCCCGGCATTAAGGTCGACAAGGGTGTTGTCCCATTGATGGGCTCTGAAGATGAATGCACCACCCAAGGTTTGGATGATTTGGCTGCTCGTTGCGCCCAATACAAGAAGGACGGTTGTGACTTTGCCAAGTGGCGTTGTGTCTTGAAGATTGGCAAGAACATCCCCTCTTACCAATCCATCTTGGAGAATGCCAATGTTTTGGCCCGTTATGCCTCCATTTGCCAGTCTCAAGGTATTGTCCCCATTGTTGAACCAGAAGTTTTGCCCGATGGTGAGCACGACTTGGACCGTGCCCAAAAAGTCACAGAAACCGTTTTGGCTGCTGTCTACAAGGCCTTGAACGACCATCACGTCTTCTTGGAAGGTACTTTGTTGAAACCCAACATGGTTACCCCCGGTCAATCATGCGCCAAGAAGGTCAGCCCACAAGAAGTTGCTTTGGCTACTGTTGTTGCTTTGCGCAGAACTGTACCAGCTGCCGTTCCCGGTAAGTTTATTTCAACTAAGATCTTGCAATGTATGAGAAAACTTACAATAATTTTGTTAATTTTTTTTTTTTTTTTTATTAAAGGCATCACCTTCTTGTCTGGCGGCCAATCCGAAGAAGAAGCCTCCGTTCATTTGAATGCCATTAACCAAGTACCTTTGTTGAAACCATGGGCTTTGACCTTCTCATACGGTCGTGCTTTGCAAGCTTCCGTACTCCGCGCCTGGGGTGGCAAGAAGGAAAATGTTGCCGCCGGTCAAAATGAATTGCTTAAACGTGCTAAGGTAAGTTCGAGATTTAAAACTGTACATATACAACAATAAAATAAGGGCTTTATTTTGTGGTTGTCAAAGTGAAAATGAAAATAATGTTTTGGGAGCTTAAAACAGTACTAAAGGGTTTTCTCAATATTAAGATATTTATCATAAGTGTCATGGGAAAAAATTGTAAATATATTCCCGTACTTGAGAATTGAATTCAATTTTCGATTTCAATTTATTGTATAAAGAAGTATGAATTATATTATGACACTTTAACGACCTCCAGGTACTGTACTTGTCTTAATTGACAAGTACACGTCCTCTAACCTAACATCCATATTTATATACTAATTGCACAATAGTTTTAAGATTAATAAGAACATTTATTTTTAGGTTTTTGAATATGTATGTCATTTAATTATAAGTATATTAACATTACATATGTAAAATTGAAAACTCGGGTTTCTTTCAATTTTCTTGATAATTTGAAAGAAAAACTTTTCAGGAAACGATATCTACATATATCACTCACTTACTTTATATTTTTTAAGTATAAGCAATACAAATTTTTGTATATATGTTAGGCTGATGGTTGTGCAGCTCTTGGTGAATACACTGCTGGTTCTGTAACAGGCTATGATGCTGGTGCTAATTTGTTTATTGCGAATCATGCCTACTAAATTTTAACATTTAAATTTAATTCAAGACTAACAAAGTTATTCCATTGATCTAAATCATTTTTCCCATCCACTAAATTGCATAATAATTTATTATTGTTTGATGGCATGTAAGTTCTACTAAAAGTATCATGTTTTTTATTTTTCATTTTTAATTTTGTAAATTTTTTATTTTAAATTTTTTTCATATTTATTTTCTAATTTAGCATTAAGCTTATTAACACAATAATTGGCTTTTTAATTCATAAATTTCTATACATATCTTTATTTATAAATTTTTTTTTTTCTTTTTTTTTTAAACAAAATTTGCTTGCAATACTTATATTGGTTTTGATGATTGGCTTGTTATTAACTTTTCTATTTATTTATTTACAAATTTTTTTTATTTCTTACTTTAACTCACCAAATTTATTATTGTTTTCTAAAACCTTATGCAGGCTAATGCACTTGCATGCCAAGGCAAATACGAAGCTGGCTCTATTCCTTCCTATGCTGCCAATGCCAGTTTATTTGTTGCCTCGCACAAATACTAAAAATGAAATGAAATTTTGCTTAACTTTATTTAAAAAATAATACACACAACACTGCCACTGCATAAGACTTAATTGGATAAAAATCTACTGATAGTAGGAAAAGGAAATTTGCTGTGGGGTTCACAAAACAACGTAAAACAATTGGAATTTTATTAACAAAATTAATTTCCAAAAAAAAAAACAAAAAAAAATCTAACTAAAGAAATGCAGTGCTACATACATGAACATAGACTTCCCGCCCTAGGAACCAGTGCAATTTTAAAATTTAAAAAGTGCCTTTCTTGATGTATACTTTTTTATCTTTAAATATCTTTTATTTTTTTTATTTTATTAATTTTATATAAAATTTTTGTTTTAAAAATATTTTATAAGAGATTTTAAATTTTAAATAATGACCGTAAAATAAATTTTTTTTTAATAAAACCACAAGATATCTATGTACTGTATGTCTAGTTATACTAGTTATAAGATAATTTAAAAACATGTGTAACTAATTGAGAATTGTAGTAAAAGTCTAATTTCACAAGAATACTTTTCATAATTATTGAAAAAAGTTTTGTGAAATTTTACTTTTTTGTTAAAAGACCAGGAGGCTTCTATTGGAAGTATAAAAATTAACTTTATTTTTTTTTAATTTCTTCCTTTTCAGGGTAATGGTGAAGCCGCTGTTGGCAAATACGTTGCCGGTAGTGTTGTAGGTGCTGGTGCCGATGCTACTTTGTTCGTTGCCAACCATGCTTATTAATTTATTTATTCAACCGTTTGAGAATTGTTAGTTGTTTATTGCAATTTATTTATTAAGGACAAATAAAAAAAAAGAAGAAACATACAAATTTAAAGCAGAATTATTGTTATAATGAAGACATTAGCAAAATAAAATACAGCAAAACAAAAAAAGAGAAATTATTAGGAAACATCTGCAACATCATGAAGTATATTGTAATTGTAAATGACAACTCTTCAACATCATTATTACATTATATAATTTATTTATATGTTAATTGTTAAGCACAAAATAAAATAAAAAAGAAAAACTCATTAAAAAAAATCATAGAAAAAAATCTACAAAAAACCCAATTTGTCTTTCATTCAATAACAAAACCGTGTACCTCATGTAAATTTTATATTTTTTATTAAAAAAATATATTTACAAACAAACTACTGTACATTATTTAGAATGCTTTCAATAAATAAATAATAAACGAACAAAAAAAAAACAAATTAATAAAGTAGCACAAGAAAAGGCACATTGTTGAAAAGCTTTGTTACAAGAGAATAAAAAATTAAAAAAAAATTACCAGAAACAATTATGATCTAATATGTATGTGTAGAGTTTATGGACACTATCATATCGATGTCAAGCAGAATAAATCCCATCTTTAAAAATAATATTTGTAACTATTTATTATTATAAATGTTGTTAAATGATAATAAAGCATTCATTTATTAGAAAAATAAAAAAAATACTTAAGTTATCTTTTTTTATATGGATGCCGTAGATGCAAATGTTTAAATGTTTGGTATTATAAAAATTCATATATACATACACTGAGCGCCAAAAGTGATTAAACACCAATGAAATAATTCATTTTCTAAGGATAGCGAGAAAAGTAAATGAGAATAGTCGAATAATTTTGGAAATTTAAAGACGTTTATTAAAGACGTTTACATATTTATTACTTATAAAATGTGAAAACAAAAACAACAATTCATGATAAAGGAACTTTTTTTATACTTAAGAACAAAAGTGTTGATTCACTTATGGCGCTCAGTGTATATGTATGATATGTGTATAGCAATGTGCATATAAGTATGCTCACATAAAATATTTACAGTGAGCGTCAAAAGAAAGTATACATTAATTAATTAACGTTATTTTTATTTTAAAATTGTTTCAACTGTTTTTAAATTTGAAACAAAAAAAAAAATAAAAAATTGGAAATATTGTCCAATTTTTTCGGGCACTCTCCTTAAGTGGTAAAAGTTGAGTTTGGTGATTGTTAGAATTTTATCCATAGTATACAGTTTCTTTTGATGCTCACTGTACATATATGCATGCATGCATATTAATATAGAAATGTGTGGGTAAATAATTCATTTAATGACATGCTGTTTTTTATTTATATTTTTGTAATACTATCCACAATGAACAAGAGTTTTATTTTTAATTTGTAAAAAATATTTTAATTAGTGTGTGTTGTGCTGCACACGAAGTAAATTTAATTCTCAGCATTAAAAGAAAAAAAAATAAGATTTTTTTAAACTTTTTTTCATGTTTTTCATATAAAATGTGGCAAGAATTTTTTTTAGTTTTTATTTATTTAGTCTGAAATATTTTCTTATATGTTAAATTCTTAAAATATCTTCACATTCTATGGATTAAATTAAAATTGAAATTTTATAGAGTCTTAGTATATTTTTTAAGAACGATGTAAGGCTCTATCAAATGTCAAGATATTGAAACGTTTTATTTTATTTCAACAATTTAAAGTTAATTTTCTATTAAAATTTCAAATGTTTTCCTTCTATTTTATAATTTAATTCTGCAAAAATATATAGGGTGGGTGATTTAAAAGCATACAAAAACTCATGCAGCCAATGGATCAAAATGCCATTCGAATTTTAAAACTAAACTATCGTAAAAGTTTTTTGGTCGCTATATTATCAAGTTCAGAAAATCTAATGGATGCTCTTAAAACTTTTTCATTGAAAAACGTCGCGTTTTTAATTGCCAATGCTTGGGATAGAATTGATGCAAATATCCTTAAAAATGTATTAAGAAATTTTGTATGATGAAGAATGGGACTCCGATGATGAAATACCTCTGTCAAGGCTAAGACGCAGCGATTCCACCGAACTAGTTGATTTACTTGTCAACTAAACACCTGATATTTATAATTCTAATGAGGTTACTGAATGGTCGAATGATGAAATTGAAACCACTGACGATGAGACTGATGAAAATGATGAGGTTGAATCATTTAATGAAGAATGTTGCAAAATGTTCCAAAAATACAGCATTCTCAAGCCATATCTGCCCTTAATATTTGTATAAAATATTGCGAAGGACAAAAACTTCCTGTTGCGGATATTTTAAAAGTTTTAAGCCTCAGAGATATTGCGTACAAAAAGCAAAAAGAAACTAAACTTCGTCAGATGAAAATGTCTGACTATTTGTTCAGCAAATAATGAAAATATTTTTTTAAAAATGATTTTAATCTACTGGTATATGAATTTGAATGTAAACATTTCAATTTAAAGTGAATATCTTGTAAATAAATATAAGTTAGCATGTATTTTCTAAATTTTTTCTTTTGTTTCGGAAATTCGAACATTTCGATATTTCGGACACAACATGGTTTTTAATTTTCCGGATTATCGAGATTATACTGTACTACCATTATCGTATAGGGGTTATAATAAAATGAAAAGGACATACATTCGCTTAATGGGCCAAATAAATATTTACTTTGTATACACAAATGGTTAATATGTTCGAAAAAAGAAAAAGCAAAAGAAAACCAAGAATATGTATGCCATTTACAATTTTATTATGCTTGTAAAAATATGTAGGTCTCGGACGGTAATTTATAATGTTTAAATAAATTTTATTGAATATAAAAATGTTAATACCACAATAAATAATAATTAAAATAAAAGAAAGAAAAGCTTTATAAGAAAACTAGCTTTGCCCTTCTTTTTTTTGGTGCGCCACCAACTAAAATAAATTTGAAGGAAAGACATTACACAAATGTCCAATTATTTTTGAATCATTTTATTGATTTTTTCCCCGTTGTCCTGATGATGCAGCTGAACGGGCCTGAGTAGTACGCATTCGATCAGTTTCTAATCTTACTTGTCGTTGTTCAAGTGATTCATGCGAACGGGTCTCAGCGGCATATACTCGAAGATTTTCCTGACTCAATGTTCGTCTGATTCTGAGGCTCGTAATGCTCTTTTCCTCCGTGCTTGAGGTGTAGGTCGACCAATTGCTTGCTATTCATTTTGAATAACTTTCAGTGACGCCATCGATCGGAAATTAATCGCACCAATCTCCGTCGACTCATGCGCAACAATTTTGTTAAATAATGCACAGTTTACGATTTAATTGATTTTAAGTCATTTTCAGTGGCGCCACCTGCGGCAAATTAGTCATACTGACTTAGAAACCTTCTCCGGCTCATGCGCAACAACTTTGCTAAAGCTCATAACATGATCAAATGCAAACAAACATTCATTTTTATATATGTATATAGACTATGGGAGGTGACACGCCCACTATAGCCAATCAGCCCATTTTGTTCATATATACTCAAAGTCGTCCATACAAAATTTGAGGACACTAGCTGGTGCAGTTTATAAGATATGCGACATTAAATACTTATTGGGTATGTGGGCGTGGCATCTCGTCTACTTGAAATTTTAAAATAAAAAGTAGCCTATAGTTCCTTCCAGAGATACAGGAAGGTACTGCAAAAGTATCAAAAAAATCGGTCCAGCCGTTTAGCCGTCTATAGACTTCAAACAAACAAACAAACCCACAATCAAATAAACACACATGCACACACACATTTTTATATATAAGAAAATATTATAACTTTTGTAAATCAAAATTTGAACATTACGTTACAAAAATTAATGTGTGTTGGGTAAAAACTTAAGTGATTTTTATTTGCGCCTTTAAATATGCAATTGAAATATAATTCTGCGTTCTACTATGGAACGTTAAATGTAAAACAAATGAAAACAATTTCATTCAAAGCAATAATAGTCCTGTTGTTATGCACGTAATTCAAAGTATTTTTGTTGTTATTTTAATTTAAATGTTTTTAATTTTGTTCAACTATTTTATTCACATACTGGTTTTATGCTGTTTTATGTAAAATTGTTAAATTTGTTGTTTATTTTGGCATTTGCTATTTGTAGTATTATTGTAATAGCCTGTAGATCGTCACCTAAAATGCAAAAGGGCGCAACAGCAATAACAATTCAAAATTCAGTTTATGATTGATTATGATGCACTACAGTAAATAACTTGTCTCTGTAAAATGTTGAACTTATACATACGTATGTCAACAAATAAGGATTTTACGAACGAAAAAAATCTTTATTTCTAGAACTGTTTGTCTGTTGTTGTTACAAAAAAAAAACGTGTGTACGTGACGATATATGCGTGTATTTACATACATATGTGTATTCACACACACACATCTATTGATTGTATGCCTATGCTATTTTAAGATTTCTATGTAAATTTTATTGTTCATATTGAATGTAATTTTGTGACCATTGTGTGTTTGTGTAGCCCTGTTATTGTGCTGATCCAATCACCCATCATCCATCCATAAACAGTCCATTGAACGTTTATTTATTGATTGTGTATGCATTATTAATCGGTTAACCAGTTTTAAATGCATTCCGCATTCGCATTCGTTCAACAACAAATCATACTGTTTTCGGTCACATTTGGTCACACCGACCGACCGTCCTTTGGACAAATAGCCAATGTTTGTTTGTTTGTTTGTTTGGCTTCGCTTGGTATGCAGTGAATATGGTGGTGGTGGCAGCAGCTGCATCGATCGACTATGGTCGTAGCAGCAAGTTTGCCCTTTACCCAGTTTCGGAAAAAGACAACAGAAACAACTTGAATAGAGCTTTCAATTGGATATCAAAAATACAATGTTTGTAAAGCAGAGACTGCAAAATGGTCAAAACCACTTAAACCAACGTCTTCCAAACCTGGTAGATGGTTATAGAGAAATCACTTTGAAGACAGAGAGAGACACACAACTAGTCGCACAACAGTATATACGAGTGTATACGCAGTTGTGATGCGATGACTGCACAATTAAATTTAACCAATTCGTAACGCCAACAACAACAACAACAACAAACAACAAGTTGACAACTTGAATTTATTACAGCCATGTAGTCCATATAATGACTAAATTATACTCGTACTTGTATTGTGTTGTTTTTTTTTTATTACTTAATATGCCTTATTTCGAGCTCAACTTTAATTTTAAATCATCCATTTCAAATTTATTTCAAACAATTCTATGCTTCTTGTTTCTGTTCTGTTTATTTTATTTTTTTTACAATTTTACTCTTTTAAAAAACTTATAAAAAAAAAGAATTTATTCCCTGAACAGTCTAGAATTTTAAAATTTTATATTTTTATTTTCACATGTGCATATGTATAATGAACTTTAACCTCTTTGGATGGCAAAAAAGCAGGCCAAGCAGCATTATATCGATAAGAGAAAAGATTCATTTACAATAAAAAGAAAACAACAACTCATTCCCTATCATACATACATAATTGGCCATTACAACCCTGTAGTCAGGATTACGACCTAGCCTCTCACATCACTTATGTTGTGTGTGTTAATTTCTATACATGAGTGGCGGCAACTACAGTTTAAAGTCGCGTCCGAACAACAGATTTTCAGAGAAACTTTTCATAGCAATTTTATTTACTCTCAGAGAGTTTTTGGCAGAAACCTGCTGAGAATAAGTTGCCGAAGAAATATTTAAATTTCGTATAAAAGACCTGGAAAAAATAAAACTTTTGACTAGCGACTGAAGTCGCCATAGTCTAGTAGGTAGTGTGTTGCCTTATTAGACTTGAGGCCACGATTCAAACCCCAGGTCAAATATCAAAACGAAATATGAAAGAAAAATATTTCTTCGGCGACTTCCTCTCAGATTTCTGGCAAATAGCTCTGAGAGTAAATAAAAATTATAATGAAAAGTTTCTCTGAAAATCCTGTCGTTCTTCAACGATACCAGCAGCAGCTGCTGGTCAAATGTAACGTACGTAATTGGTCATTACAATCCTTCAGTTAGGATTACGACCTAGCCTCTCACATCACTTATGTTGTGTGTGTTAATTTCTATACATAAGTGGCGGCAACTACAGTTTAAAGTCGCGTTCGAACAACAGATCTTGAGAGAAACTTTTCATGGCAATTTTATTTTACTGTCAGAGTTTTTGAATCGTGGCCTGAGGTCTAATTAGCCAACACACTACCTACTAGACAACGGCAATTTTATGGCTACAAATATCAATCATCTCAAGTGGGCACATATCAGTATCAGAGTTCAGCAATGGATCGTTTTTTTTTCACTACTCATAAGCACTCATGAAATTTTAAATATAAGTGAATCAACAATATTGAAATTTAACTACACTCTGATTCATTCGTACTCACTACAACGTTGATTTATAAGTACAGGTTGCAATGAGTATTCATACAACGTTGACATCAAACTCATACCATTCGAAATATGTTTGATTCATAAGCCTACTCATTTAGATTCATAAATTTAGAAAAATACTTCGAGTAACTCCTCGAATCATTAATCAAAATTTACAGTCTTAGTTGTTGTTGCATTTAAAACAAAATAAAACAGACAGAGCAGCAAGCAGAGCAAACACACAACCTTCTAGTGGGTATTTTAGTGTTCGTACACGATTCATACTTATTTTGTGCTTCGTGTATATATGGAGAGTCGAAATCAACAACATCATACGTGTTGTTAAGTATGAGTATGATAAGCATTTCAAACTTTGAATATGAGTACAGGCTCCATGTGGTATTAAAATAAGTATGAATGCTTATATGGTATCAGATATTATGAGTATGATTCGACTCTGCTCATCTTTTTGAATACTCATTGCTGATCTCTGATCAGTATTGAGAACTACCAATAATGGAGGCACAAGTGTATCGTAGGCATATGACTTTGAAGAGAACACCATAATTATTGCTTGACAAGGAAATACTTTTCAAGAAATCTAAAAAAACAAACTAGCCTCGTTTTTCATTTTCCGCTTTTAGCGGTTAAGGGATATAAAAACAAAAAAAAAATCCAATGAAAACAATGCAGTATAAGTGGCTTAAGGCACATGAAATAAGTGAAAGGGAAATTGTATTTCACGTTCTATTTCTCATTTAAGACTCATCTCGTGCAAGTATGTTCTTTCGCTGGCGTATATTTAAATAAATTACGTACACAACGTACATACTGTTAATGTACGTATGTGCATACATGTATTCATACAACTTGTATTGTATTATGTACATACATACATACATATGTACATACATATGTACATATATATGTGTGTACAAATATAATTGAATTATTATAACAATACAGAAAGACATGCCACTGCGCATATGGATTGCGTTTTGTCAAAGACAAATTACTCATCCATTTCATTTCGCTACCTTAAGGCAATTTCTTAAGTTTCATTTAAAATGTCAATTCATTTTGGCAATTATTTCTTAAACATTACGTTTCGCTATTCGCTATTCGCAGTCGGTTTATCTTCATTTGCGGTTTGTATTTAATTTTGCACCCAAAGAAAATCCTAAAGTTTACGTGCTTGGCGTGTAATTATGCTGGACTAAGTCTTGTTACAGGAATGAGTAATGTGGGGGCGAGTAATGTGAGAGTGTGAGTGCAAGTACTCGTGCGAGTGTTTGGCTTAAGAAAGATTGTATTAAACCAACTGATTTCATAGTTGACTTTATGGCAAAAACAAAAACTCATCACTGTGCACGATTAATTCAATTAATTATGCACGAATGAACGAACGGATTGGTTGGTCATTCTGTTGGTTGTTCATTCTGTCATTCAGTCATACCCGCCAAGTGCTCATCTCAACTTGGCTGACGTTATAATTTTCTGTTATTCACAAGTGGTTAAAATGAGCCAATAAGTGAGGGCGTAGATTGGTGAGAGTTTCAATAAGACTTGTGAGTGAAGTGGCAACTATAATGGGAATTAAAGCACAGCTCATGTTTACTTTATTTACATACTAAATTACACATACATATACACATGCACACATACATATGTACATTTACACATACAATAGCAATAATAGTAGAAGGCGGATATTGTATTTGGTAAGTAAGTTGGCTTGTTAATTTTATTTATGCATGTAGTTTGCATCACAGAGCTTTAAAGTAATGCAAACATTCAAACTGTTGTTTATCTGCATACAATATCAAGCAGAACTCAAAACAGCTCATTTATAGGTACATATCACAGAGATCAGCAATGAATTGTTTTTTTTTCGCTACTCATAAGCAGTCAACAATATTGCAATTTAACTGCACTCTGATTCTGATTCATACTCACTACAACATTGATTTATAAGTACAAGTTGCAATGAGTATGCGTACAACGTTGACATCAAACTCATACCATTCGAAATATGTTTGATTCATAAGCCTGCTCATTTAGATTCATAACTGACTAGAAAAATACTTATAATACTTAGAAATGATTCGATTTAAAATTTACAATCTTAGTTGCATTTACAAAAAAAAAGACAGAGTAGCACAACCATTTAGTGAGTATTTTAGTGTTCATACGCGAATCATACTTATTTTGTAATTCTCGTAAATGTTGAGTAATGGAGAGTCCAAATCAACAACATTATACGTGTTGTTGTTAAGTATGAATATGATGAGTACTTCAAACTTTGAATATGAGTACGGGTTCCATGATATTAAAATAAGTATGAAGGCGTATAAGTATCAGAAATTATGAGTACGATTCGATTCTACTCATCTTTTTGAATGCTCATTGCTAATCTCTGAATACATATGCAAAGGTTTTATTTGAGCAGATGTGCTTAACATTTCATGCAATTTATGTTTACAGCAGAGTGCAATACAGGCACATACAGTCACAGAAAAAAGTCCACATCCACCGCTGTATGTAGAGTTTTTTCTACTAATTTTGTTGTAATTTTCTAATAATTTCTAGGTTATATTTTTTTATAATCGTGTTTGTCTTCAAACCTTCTTAATTGTAACTTCCTCAAATAACATTATAATTTCCACTCCATATAAGCTGAAGTGGCTGTAGTCTAGTAGGTAGTGTGTTGGCTTATTAGACGTAAGACCACGGTTCAAATCCCAGGTCAGACAGCAAAATGTAAAAAAAAAATTTCTTTGGCGACTTTCTCCCAGCAGTTTTCTGGCAAAAACTCTGAGAGCAAAAAAAATTACCATGAAAAGTTTCCCAAAAATCTGTTGTCCGAAGTCGACTTTAAACTGAAGTTGCTGCCACTTATAAATAAAATTAACACACACAACATAAGTGGTGTGAGAAGATAGGTTGTAATACTAACTGAAGCGTTGGAATGACCAATTGTGTATGTACATACATATGTCAGCGCCTCGAACAACGCTATAACACCTTTTTCAATTTGATAAAAATCACCAGAAAAAGTCTATATATGTACAGTGGTACAGTGGTGTATGCAGACTTTTTTCTTGAACTGTATTTAAATGTGTGGATATGTTTGAAATTCATCGTTTTTATGCCATATATTCGATACAATCGAAGTTGCTAATTTTTATTTTTTTCATTAAAATAAACTTCAACTAAAGAATGCATTCCTTTAAGTGCCCCTAACTAATTGGGTGGTTAAATGACGTATTTTGTTCAAAACTATTATTAATGCTTGATTGATTTTTAAATACATTGTACAACAATATTCATTTATACTATTGACAAATTGCTTTTTGTCTTATCAAAGTTTAGGCAATTCATCCCATATAAGCTGAAATTCAATTAAAGCCATGACCAGCAAAAAAACGAAAAATAATAATAAAAGAGTGTAATCTATAATGATGATCTCCTCATAAGTGTTTCGTTTTTTTTTTTGTTGTTTTTTCTTTAAGTGTTATTCAGACAGACCCCCATTATGAAACTCCCACTATTTAAATTCGAACATGAATAAATTAATGAACTTATAATCGAAGTACAAAGTGTGTACAATTAATTAAAAAATTTATGATTACAAACTAATACTATACAACGCTAAAGAGATTGAAAAAAAAACTAAAAGTCATCTAGGTAATCTTAAGAGTCTGGTGAAAACAAGAAAAATCCAAATCCAAAATGCTGTTCAAGTATTTCATAAGAAGACTGTGAAATTAATTTATAGGCTACAAGAACAAGAAGAAAAAAAATGAATGCAAATAGTGGCTGTAAGAAGATAAATTATTTGCCGAAAGTCTATTAGAGAGTCATTTAAATAAATACCAGAAGCATTGCTAAGTTATACGAATGTTGTTGATTTCACAATGTCCCAGTAATAAATAATAAAAAAATAAAAATTTTTATAATCAGCCTTGTCTTTTGCTTCAGGGCATTCTCTGTTGTCAAGCCAACTCTCAAAAATTAAATAAAATTTGGGAAAAATTTATTTTCTGTTTTAATTACAAAAAAATTAAACTGACTGACTTATCACTTATGTACTTGGAAACACACATACATACATACACATTTTTTAAATGACTACAGAACAGATAATTAAAAGACGGGTTTAAATGAAATTCAAAACAAAACAAAATTATTTTTAGAAATAGAAATTCCACCACAGATTATTTATGTGCTGTGACAAGCTTAAAATACATACATGCGAAATCTATTAGAACAGCTGATTGTGACTTTTGACCCCACAAAATATAAAAGTTTCTTATTACAGTATTCCCCCGTATATATAAGTACACTTTTAAAAATGCTTGTAGGACAGTGCATGTAAGCCGGGAAATTCTTGTATTGAAATGCCGCATCTGAAAGCAATTAGCCGAGTGTGATTCAACCCGATAGAATTCTATTTGTTTCATTGCTGTCAATGGCTTCGTATACGATGGAATGCTGGCTGGTTGGAAAGGACCTTAATTATCTCCTACAGCTCGCTGTGAAGAAAAATGTTCGGAATCACTGCAGCAGACTTTATAGACATAGTCAAGCGTCATAGGCTGCCTTCCCAAAATTTTAGTTGCTTTGTGTTGGAACAAAGTATCGTGTTTCATAATGCCGCTGTACAAAATATATAGAATGTATTCTATTTCAAAACATCGTCAATGTGTATTTTTAACGCAGTCAAAAAGCAATCAGGCATTGGATTTATAGTTGATGCATTGTTTGGTTACATAACAAACATAAGTAGGACTGCATACAAACTTTGTATTGATACATTTTGGAAGGCAGCCATATTGTAGCATTAATTGGGCAAAGAATAAGGCCATTAATTCGCCCGAGGCATGTACCACGTCAGATTAGTAGAAGAATAGCTTTACAAATTACAAAATGCAACCACCATTGGTGAAATGTAGGTTTTCTATCAGGAATCAATTATCTGAGATTGCATTGCGTCAAATGGTTCTGTCTTCTGGATGGGACAGATTGCAGCCTCTGCCTTAAGCAGAATGGAAGCATAAGAAACATTCTATGGAATTGCATTATGATGTCCAAATTTGTTCACGACTTTTTCCAATAAAACTGTCGTACGGCGTTAATGGCGTACATTGGTTCTCATTGGCTCAAGAAATTCAGAAACGTTTCAGCGTTTAGCAACTAAAAAGCTAGAGAACAAGATCAATTTTGGAAAGAAAGTTGTCACAGAGAAATAATTTTTTAAAGTAAATTTAAAATATGTGTTAAAATTTTTCACCTTTATAAGCGTATAAATATTTCACGTATATATCGTTACATTTTAAAACAAAAATCAAGATTGCCTAAGTTTCAGTGATATTAAGCGGAGAATTCTTGTTTTTGAATTAACGAAATGAAAATGTCAGTTCGTATCATATGTTCATCCATGGCCTGTGATATATTTAGCTTCCTAGCAAATACAAAAAAAAAATTACTGCCATCGTATACTCTGTAAGTAACATTTAATGACAGTATATTGGGAACTTAACGCAATACCGTCATTTTGATTGCATACTCAATTATTTAAGAAAATAAATGAAAGAAAAGTTTAATGTTTCCCATATCGTTGTGGGCCAGGAGTCGTATTGCATCAGTTCAAATACATGTTTGTTTCTGTACAAATGAGTGGCGGCCAGTGTTTGTAAATAGAAAATAAATTCGCCACAAATACTTAAGGCGGCTATAGACATAGTCAATGTGGCCGATTAATATTGAACCACAATTTAAAACAATTAGAAAAAAGGCCGCACTACGGCAACATAACACAATTGGTCTTACAATTCTTTAGTGAGGATTAGAACCTAGCTTTTCACTCCACCCATGTTGTTTGTGTTAATTTTATCCATGAGCGGTGAACAACAGATTTTTTGAGAAAATTTTTCATGTTAATTTTATTTTACTCCCAGAGTTTTTGATAGAAATATGCTGAGAGGAAGACGCCTAAGAAATATTTTTTCATGTTTTAATTTTCTTGGAGATGTCTGACCGTAACCTCACATTTAATAAGCCAACACACTACCTACTAGACTATGATGACTTCCCCACTAGAACAACAAATTCTCTATTTAATGGCCAACACACGACTGCGCCTGTTAAAAGGGGGGAATATAAACAAATTTCAGTGTTCTTTTAATGATGGTGTGCATAATAATTATTTAATTAAAGCACTTAAACAATATAATAAAAAATTTAAATAAAACGACCCGAAAAAAACTTACTAACCGCAAATGCTAATGGGCATGCGAATAGGAAAATGAAAATTCAGAGGAAATAGAAAAGGAAAACAAGCATTGAGAAGCAGTTGAAAGATGTATTGAAAAACAAAGTTTTCTTTTCTGTTATTGTTTTGGACCGAATTTCTTGAAAGGCAAACGTTTGCTTTTAATTATTCTACTTAAAATGTATAATAAATCACTGGTAAGAAAAACAATCAAAACACGGCATATCAAAACAAAACAAAAGTTTAAACAAAAACAATCTTTTATTGAAAAGCAATACTAGAACGTGGACAGGCGGACAGACAAACAAACATTGGACACAAATTAAAAACGTTAGAAATAAATCGAATCAAAAAGAAGAAACGAAAAGCTTCGTTAGAAGAAACACTCATAAGTTAATTGAAAACTGAACCCTTAAATAATAAAGAAGAAGAAGAAATAATTGAAAAAAATCAAAACTAAGTTTAATGGAAAATTGAATTTAATTTAATTTTTTTATTTATGATTTATTTATAACAAAACAAAAGAAAAAAACAACAATAAAGTTAGCTGTGAGATCGATAATAAAAACATTATTATTAGCAAATAAAATAATTTATGTACGGTTAGTTTTTTTGTTTTGTTTTGTTTTTGCAATAAAACTTTATGAATATTAAATTTAATTTAAAAATTATGCAAAACAAATATCAGCACTATGGGTTGAAAATTATTTTAAAGATCAAAAATATTTCTAAGCAAGACAAGGTTGACATTTCGTATACAGTAAGACCCAGCTTAATGCGCGGGATACGTTCCAATAAGTACCAGCGCTAAACGTACAATTGTGATCTTTATTCTGGACAGATTAACAAAAGAGCATTAAAAAATACTTAGTATACCTACACCGTCGCTATATAGTGCATCGCTTTTGGTTGGTGCATGGCCGTTTCATTTGCACATACAGTAATCCTTCGATTTACGTCGCCTCGATTAACGTTGTTTCGATTTAAGTCGTCAAATTTTTTGTTCCCTCTAACTTCAATTTGCGTCGTCATTCGATTTACGTCGTCTTTTTTGGAACCAACTGCGACGTAAATCGAGGGATTATTGTGACTTTTTTAAGTTTCTTGTTAAAAACATACTATTTTGTCGTATGAGCAATATGAAATTCGATTTACGTCCCCTTTTTTTGGAACCAACTGCGACGTAAATCAAGGGATTACTGTATACATATACATACAACAAGTATCAATACAGTGTGCAATTTAGGGGAATCCCAATACTACAGCGTAATACTGAAACAACGTTAAGCGGAGCAGCGTTAAGCGGGGTCTTACTGTATTCGATTTGATTAGTGGTGTAGACCAGAGATCAACGATGAGTATTCAAAAAGATGAATACAATCGAATCATACTCATAATTTTTGATACATGTACGCATTCATACATACATAATTGGTCATTACACCGCTTTTGTCAGTATTACGACCTAGTTTCTAACACCACTTATGTTGAGGGTGTTAATTTTATACATGAGTGCCAAGAACTTACAGTTTAAAGTCGATTGCGAACGAACTTCTGAGAAACTTTTCATGGCAATATCATTTACTTTCAGAGCTTTTGCCAAAAATCTGCTGAGAGGAAGTCACCGAAGAAATATTTTTTTTTTTATATTTTTGTTTTGATGTCTGACATGAACGCGGGCCTTACGTCTAATAAGCCAACACACTACTTACTAGACTACGGCGACTTCAAAAGTTGCTAAAACGTAGTGAATCGAAAAAAGTGATTTCGAGTGCAACGCGTTGTACTATCTTGCGCGTCGTTTAAAGCAAAAGAAGACTTCATTCTCACTTATAATCATTAAACCATGTGAAACCTAAACATTGAGCTTCTTTGTGTACCACATTGACGAAACTTGGACTCCTTATGCTTTTCTCAATGTTACATATGATTTCAAAGACTTTGATCAAACTTTGATCAAATAGAGCGACAAGATGCATCTTTAACATCAAAATAATGTGATGATAAGCAAGAAAACCACCACTTCTTTGCTATTCTATAATAAAAGATATAAAGAAATATAAAAGAGTTTTTATTTTTAAACGTAGAATAACCTTTCAAACAAACCATATGATTTGATGATGAAGGTTTGCTAACAAAACAAGGCTATCAAACAACCTACAGTTTTGCTTGATGTAAGTCATTTAAACAAATAATATTGCACATATCCATTGTGTCAAATGAATTATTTTAAAAAAAGGTTGACAAAAACCGAAAAATAAAACGCTAAATTGGTTTTTTAATCTGTCAGCTGTTTTGATAAAAAAAAAAAACGGTTAAACGGCTGTGTTATTATGTATGCTCAAACGAGTAAGAAGTCAAAAACACAAAGAAGACGACAACTTAAATATGCGAAATATTGAAAGGCAATAATAACAACAACAACATATAAAACGAAATACTTGTATTTTTAGTTAATAAATGGCTAACTACAGCTTTGGCAATGAATTCAAATGAAACAGTGGCACATCAACAGAATGGACCGAGTGTAGAATGGAAATGTATATGCCAAACATAGAGCAAAGATAAGAAGAGTGCAATGACTTTAAAATGGCATTTTTTTTAGATTGTATAACATATTTTAACATAATTTTTTTTTTATAAAAGAAGGCCTGCCTTTGTTGCTTGAATTTAAATTCGGAATAATGATAACGATTTCACGATTTCATGATGATTTTGAATTTTAATTTATTATAATCAAATGTGAAGTGGTCATGATTTTATATGGTGCCTTAAATAAGTTTATATTTATATAGTACAAGTGGATTAATTGATAATTAACTTAAATGACATTTTAATAGTTGTGCTATGATAAAATGTTTACGTTTTTAGTTAACAACTATTTTTAAAATAATTTCCCCCGGTTCTATGGACAATGACTAACTCACTAATTAAGTAATTATTGGAACGGAAATACCAAAAGATTTTCACAAATTTATGGTCACTTTTTGGTCATACGTTATACGCATACACATATTGAAAAAGATTCAATTTTGATAAGAAAGTTTTGCTTTTTGTGACGCATATTTAAAATAGGTTGAGCTGTGGACATCAAAATAGTGTTCCAAGTGACAGGAAATTGATGAATAAAAATTTTTTTTTTCTCAAATTGTTCTCAATTTGATCAATATTTGAGTGACTGCCAAAATTAGCTATGGGCGTGGCATTTACTTCCTTACTTAATTGGGCGTTATAAACCTTAAGTCACGACTACGACCTAGCTTCCCTAGCTACAGTAAGGTTAGGTGAGGTTAGAGGACGTGTACTTGTCAATTAAGACAAGTACAGTACCCGGAGGTCGAACTGATCCATTGTACAACGTCCTAGTTTCTCACACCACTTATGTTGTGTGTGTTAATTTTATATATGAGTGGCGGAACCTATAGTTTAAAGTCGTCTCGGAATGACAGATTTTTGAGCAACTTTTTCATGGCAATTTTATTTACTTTCAGAGCTTTTTGCCAGAAATCTGCTGAGAGGAAGTCACCGTTTCATTTGTTGGTGTTATGAATTATATTACGGGAGTGAATTTTATTCATAAGTGGAGAGATCTACAGTTTAAAGTCAACCCCGAACGGCAGAATTTTTTGAGAAACTTTTTCATGGTCATTTTTATTTACTCTTAGAGTTTTTGCCAGAAATCTGCTGAGTCCTCTGAGTCTCCGAAGAAATATTTTTTCATATCTCGTTTAGTTGGGGATGTCTGACCTGGTGTTTGAACCGTGGCCTTACGTCTAATAAGCCAACAGACTACCCACTAGACTTGGGTACGTAAAGTTTAAAGTCGACTTTGAACGACAGAGTTATGAGACTGGTTTTTATGGCAATTTTATTTACTCTCACAGCTATTTGCTAGAAATCCGCTCAGAGTAAGTCGCCTAAGAAATATTTTTTCATATTTTCGTTTTGATGTCTAAACTGGCATTTGACCTTTGGCCTTACGTCTAATAAGCCAAGAGACTACCCACTAGACTACGGTGTCTTGAATAGCAAGACCTACAGTTTAAAGTCGACTTTGAACGACCGAGTTATGAGAAACTTTTCATGGCAATTTTGCCAGAAATGTTTGCTCACAAACTGATCGTCAAACCTGCATTTTTAAATATTTATTCTACTGTAGAAATATTCCCTTCATAATCAATTGCATGGCATGAAATATAATTTTTTTTTCGTGCCATATTTGTTAAAGTATGTTGACCTTGTTTCTAACAAAATTATCTTCCACCGAATACTTCTTCATGCAGTTATTTTTAGCATCTGATACAATTGTGATGCTCAGTGAGTTATTAATAGTCCTGATTCAATTCATTTGAAGCTTCATATCTAAAGCGGCTTTCTTAGATCTCTATTCTCTCTATTTTTCTTTATTAAACGCAGAAGTGAAATTTATCTTATTTTTATTTATTTTACTCAAACACACAATAATTTGTACGTACATATTTGTTTTCCAAAGCTATTTTAATTTATAAGACCACACGGCCTAACTAGAGTAAATTAAATAATATGAAGCGTATTCAAGATGTCGGAAACTGAACATACATTTGAATTGTGATGAATATAATGCGTCTTGTCATAGCAGATTTGACTGTATTTGCATAACTACGTGTGTGTGTCCGACTTTGTTTATTTTCACCTCGTTTAAAATTAGTTACAAATTATATTTCTTCTTCTTTTTTTCTTAATTTTTTATTTCTTAATCTTTTGTTGTTATTTTCAAACGCTGGCTATTAATAGAAATCACCTCGTCTTTTTTCAACAGGCATCTACCACAGAGGAGCAGTGTAATTAGTTATTCAGGGCATTTGAGACAAATAAATGTTGAACCGCGGTAAGTCAATCATTAAGTCATACAGTGAGCGTCAAAAGAAATTGTACATTAAAACTAAAAAATATACATTAATAACTTACCGTTATTTTTATTTTAAAATTCTTTCATTGCAAGTTTTTAAAATTTAAACAAAAAAAAAAAATTTTAAAATATTGTCAAATTTTTTCGGGCACTCTCCTTCAGTGGTAAAAGTTGAGTTTGATGATTGCATTTTATCCATAGTGTATAGTTTCTATTGATGTTCACTGTATAATATCGCATGCAAATAATACATTGCTATGTGGAGCTATTTCCAGGACCTATTTCTCAATACAGTATGAAATTTAAAACATTACGCATAGTGGACTTATACATACATACATACGTACATAATTGGTCACTACAGCCCTTTAGCCAGGACTACAACCTAGCTACTCGCACCAATAATGTTATGTGTCTTAATTTTATACATGAATGCAGGGACCTTCAATTTAAAGTCGACTCCGAACGTTGGATTTTTGAAAACTTTTCTTGGCAATTTTTTGTTACACTCAGAGTTTTTGTCAGAAATCTGCTGAGAGGCAGACGCCGAAGAAATAGTTTTTCATATTTTGTTTTTGTTGGAGATGCCTGACCTGGGGTTTGAACGGAGGCCTCACGTCTAAGAAACCAACGCACTACCTACTAGACCACGGCGACTTCATTGGGAAACATATTGCTAAATTGGCAACAGGCAACTATACTCGTCGTGCATCTTCTATACTTTGCTAAGACTGTAGACTGAGTGCTTAGAGACATGTTGTTACTGCTGTCTCTAGCGTTATATAACGGGAGTCTATCAAGATGAGTCTAAATGCGGGCAAAACGAAGTATATGTTGTCGATAAATAGGACGTTCAGATATCACTAGAACGGACAACAAGTACCTCCTCTAAATTTGACGTAAAAACGAGTAGTGTCTAGAATACTGAAGGTTTGAACATCAAATGCTCATACCCCTGCATAGTGTGAAAGCAGAATATATTCTAAGAATATACTGAATTTCTCGAATAACTACATACATACACAATTGGTCATTACAAACCTTTAGTCAGAATTGCAACCTATCTTCTTACACAACTTATGTTGTATACAAGAGTTGTGGGGACCTATAGTTTAAAGTCGATTTTGAACGACAAATTTTTGAGAAACTTTAATTGGCAATTTTATTTTACTCTCAAAGTTTTTGCAAAACCTAAATTTTTTTTCATATTCCATTTTGTTGGAGATGTCTGAAGTAAGCAAGCATATTACTTACTAGACTATGGCGACTACACTCGAATAACTAGGTTCCATAAGGAACCCATGCCACCGTCATATTAACATCTAAGCTAGTCCATGATAAGTTGGTCAATTTCTCACGCAATTATGTGTGCCAAGCCTTGCAATCGAATCTAACCTAAGCCAACCTTAAATTGACAACAACTCGTACAATTTTGACAAAAATTCGTACAATTTTGTTCATTATTACACGCATGCATCTGTTTCCTTTTGACGGTTTTATTGTTAACAGTAGAGCTTCTAAGAACACAGCAAATTCTTGAGGATAGTGAGTTATGACAAATTTATCCTCTGCGATTTGAATTACTTTTATGGGGCATTGATATCATTTTCTTTTAAAATGGAAAGTAAAAAATACTTGATGTATGGTAGACAAATTGTTTAGTGATGTAATATTACTTGTTATCACAATTAAATGGTAATAGCATCGACCACATATAACTGGTCATTACACTCCTTTAGACAGGATCGTAAGATCCAGTTTCTCACTTCACTTATGTTGGGTGTGTTAATTTATATACATGAGTGGCGGGACCTACAGTTTAAAATCAATTCCGAACGATTCTCTGCTTCTCAACAAAACGAAATATAAAAAATTATATTTCTGATGTCTGACCTGTGGCTTGAACCGTGGCCTCACGTCTAATAAGCCAACACACTATCAAATAAACTAAGGCGACTTCCCTTTGCTGCAGATTAATAAAACTGAAAGGTGATTTCAATTCGTTGTATTCACATGCACAATATATACGGATTTCATCTTCGGTAATATCAGCAGATATTGTTTAAATATTTTTAACATTTTTTTCTGTATTTTTTTTTCTGAATTCGTTATGTGTGGTATAAAATTAACCACCAGACACAATCTGAATAAGTCTTGTTGTAAATACGGTACAAAAAAAAATAACACGCACTTGAGTGCTTAATAAGCAAATAAATAATATTTAATGTAGAGTAGCAATGTTTAATTATTTATGCGAAATTTATAACATTTTGGTTTACAGTCACTAGTATTTGTTCTACCATTAACATTGGCTTACAATAATATTTTGAATATGACACAGAATATGTACAACAATAACAACACAAACAATAAATATATAAACAATAATAAGATTTTAAATGATATTGTTAATCTTTTAAGTAAATTGTATCTTCTGTATTTTATTTAATTTAATTTAATTTCATTTAATTTTATTTATTTTATTTTAATTTTATTTTGTATTTTTTTGTTTTCTTTTTGCACATTTTCATGGGTCTCGTTACGTGCGTTCAATGCATTTTTGCCTTGAGCTTGAACGTGTGTGTGAACTTACTTCTTCATTGAATTATTCTTTCTTTCTCTCGTTATCTTTCTCTTTCTCTCTCTCTCTCTATCTCTCTCTAATGCAATTATTTAATGTTATAAACTGAATTTGATTTGAATTGTTTTGGCATTTCACTTTATCCTGTGTTGCTTTCGTTGAAAAAAAAGTTTTTTTTTCCATTCCAAGTGCAACTAAACAAACAAACAAACGTGCAACCGAAAGTCCAACTCTTACATACAAAAACGTCAAATAAATAAATCAGTTCGCAAATACAATATATTTTACCACATACTGCCAGTATTAGCCAAAACGAAAGAAAAAAGAATCAAGAGAAAAAACTTTAAAAAGATAGAGAACTTTGACAATAAACAGAGTGACAGAAACATTAAAATGTGCTTAGTCGATCACACTTGCATACATACATACATACATTTACAAATCTACACAAACACATACAATTCAAGCATTTACACTCAATAGGAATCCAATGTTGGCATTCTCACACGTTTTCCCACATACACTGAGGAAATATTTAAGATGTCTGAAATATTTTGTTTCCGGCAAAGAGTTTTTATGCAGTTTTCTAAATTAAATTCAAAAAAATTAAACACACACACAAATTTAGTTGGGCCTTGTTATAATGAAGAAATGATTTGACAAACGATCTTTTAAACTTAAGCAGCTGACAGAATAATCTTTATCATATTAAAATCTTTAAAATCTAGATGCTGGTGTTTTGTGTTTACATCGCTTAACATTAAAATTATAAACAAAAGCTACAAAAACAAAACAATGCAATAAACAAACCTGTTTACAAATTATCGTACTGCTTAATACAACAACAAACACCAGCGTAATAAAAATGGTAAACAAGTAAACAAAAATACACAAACAACACTACAATAATAAATATAAACAAAGATGTTTACAAAGATGTATTTATAGAGATTTCGAGAAGGCAAAGTCATGAACATTTGCCTTCAAGAACAAGGCAAGGCAAAACATTCGACTGAGTTAGTGAATTTCAGTCAGTTTTGTGTGAAGACGCGTTGCGTTTGAAGAGAGTAATACCAGTTTGAAAATCTCCATTACAATGATCTGTCGAATAATTGTCTAGTAATTGTTATTGCTTATGCAAGGGATATAAACAGAGGAATAACAAAGCAAAAAAGCAATTGTTGTTGTTTACATCAAGTGAACAGTGGCACACAGAATTGTGCAATTAATAAAGAATTTTAATTAAAACTAAACACAAATTTATTTTTATTTTATTTGCAATCAACGAGCTTCTATTTTAAACGTTTTTAAAAGGTAAAAACGTAACTTTATTTTTTTTTTAGGTTAGGTTCGGTTAGGTTAGGTACGCTAACACTTAGATTAGTATTCAGTTCCATTGTGATATCACAATCAATTCTACCTGGTGATCAAATATTCCCCAAAGGAAGTCATCCTAAGTGCAAAAAAAATCTTGCCATTGCAGCAATCTTTATATTAAAGAGCTCGGCACAAGGATATCAGAACATGAGAAGTTAAAAAACCGCCATCTGCTTATGGCAAGAGCAGGGCACTGGCACATGCTGTGAAAGATAGTCTCTTTCTCCTCCCAGAAGTCTCCAGACCCACAGAAGTCCTAAAGAAGTCATTCGTCGGAATGTTTACCAAAAGAACAATGGCTCATAAGAATCGACATTGTGCAATGGATGGCCATGCGATTTAAGGACAGAAATGAGTCAGTTTTCTTCCTGTCCATGCGTGTCTAGCAGAGTTTAGAAATATTGCACGCACTCTCCTGTCGCCAACGAGGTTAAGCGTACTCGTAAAACGAGTGGACAATACATACATAACATAATTGGTCATTACAACCCTTTAATTAGGATTTCAATCTAGTTTCTCACTATTCTCACATTCATACATGAATGGCGCGATCTACAGTTTAAAGTCGGTTCCGAACGATAGATTTTTAGGTAACATTTCATTGCAATTTTATTTACTCTCCAAGTTTATGCCAGAAATCTGCTGAGAGGAAGTTGCCGAAGAAATATTTTTTCACATTTCGTTTTGATGTCTGATCTGGTTTTTGAATCACATTACCTACTAAACTACGTCGGAAAATATCTAAATTAATTGAGGTAATCGGATTACCTATACCCTGCAACATGTCAGAGACTGGGAGCTCTGTACCGGCCCTGACCAGCTCAACAGCCATACAATTTCCAACGATATCCCTTAATCCGAAACCCTCATAAAAGTTAGCATTGAATTATCCGAAATACACCATTTATATTGTGTGTAGTAATTTTATACATGAAAGGCACAATATACAGTTTAAAGTCTATTTCGAACGACAGATTTTTGAGAAACATTTCATAACAATTTTTTTTACTCTTAGAGTTTGTGCCAGAAATCTGCTTACATGGGGTTTGAACTGTGGCCTCATGTGTACTACGACAATACGCTACCTACTAGACTACGGCGACTTCGTTATTTACGGATCAAAAATGGCACTAGTTCGTCTTACAAAGATTATCTCAAAAATTTTCCGGAAAATCGGTAAAATTATTTTCGTTTTTCGTTGGAACCGTGGCCTTACGTCCAATAAGCCAACATACTACCTACTAGACTATGACGAAATATCTCTGACTAATCCTCGCCATTCATTGACAAGGACGGACCCTAAAACTACGTTCGTTTCAATCTTAGTTTTGCTGTTGCATACGTTTAAATATTCAGAATTTTGTTAAATGTAGTGGATCTTAATTATTTAAAGTGATGTTTAGTAAAAATGCTGCATGAAAAATATGTACGCATTCGATTTCTCTCAGTGTTTCAATAAGTAAGCAAAACTTTAATTCTATTTATCTATTGATTTTTAAATTTGCTTTTAAAAAACTACAAGCAACACTTTAGAAATTCTATTAAAAATTTAAAGATACTTTTCACTTTCAATTATTCCTTAATGTTTTTATTGGAAATTAAAATGGAAATTGAAGAAAATGTTTAAATAACTAAAATAATACATTTCATAATTTCAATTAATGCTTTAATGTTCGAAATATTTACTTCTTTCGCATTAAAAAAAATATTAAAACCACTTTGTAAGCGACTTAAAAAGTTAAGACTTCATTGCCATCATATTAAGGCGCAATTAATACTTGCAATTAATTATTTACATATATACACATACATACATATAGTATGTAGTATACGAAAATTAAAATGAATTATTTATTGTATTTAATAATGAATTATTTTGAATTTTAAATTTAATTTTCGCAAAATGAAAGAAAAATATACCAATTATCCATGCATTGGCTAATAGCTGATATTATAAAAACATTCAATGAATTACATTTAAAACTTTACTTAGAAACCAGGGACGTAGCTAATGGAAAAGAGAGGGATCATGGTGTTGTTTTTGAAAGATATAATAAAGCCAACCTTGATCTACCCATCAGTCAGGATTAGAACCTAGCTTCTCCCAACACTTATGCTGTGTATATTAATTTTATACTTAAATGGGGGGGGGGGGTCAACAGTTTAAAGTGGATTGTTTGAGAAACTTTTCATTACAATTCTAGTTATTCGTAGAGTTTTTTTTGCCAGAAATCTGCTGAGTGGAAGTCGCCGAAGAAATATTTTTTCATATTTCGTCTTGTTGGAGATGTCTGACCTGGGGTTTGATCCAAGGGCTCACGTCTAATAAGCCAACACACTGCCTACTAGACTACAGCCCTTCAGTCGGGATTACAACCTAGTTTCTCACAGCACTTATGTTGTGTGTGTTAATTTGTATACATGAGTGGCGGGAGCTACTGTTTAAAGTCGACTCCAAACGACAGATTTTTGAGAAACTTTTCATGGTAATTTTATTGACTCTCAGAGTTTTTGCCAGAAATCTGCTGAGAGGAAGTCGCCGAAGAAATATTTTTTTTCGTTTGATTTCCTTTGATGTCTGAGCTGGGGTTTGAAGCGTGGTCTTAGGTCTAATAAGGCACCACAGTATCTACTAGGCTACGGCGAATAGAATAGTCCGACTAAAGAACGAATTTTGTCTGTAATGCAGTGTTCGATCCACTGGCCAATCGACCATATACGGATATGCTTGCCGAGAAAGGCGTGTGTTGTTGCTTCTGCGTGTGTTGTTTATTCTCAGAGTTTTTGCCTGAAATCAGAAAGCTGAGAGGAAGTCACCGTTCCATTTGTAGCAGATGTCTGACCTGTGGTTTAATCCGTGGCCTTGCGTCTAATAAGGAAACACACTACCTACTAGGCTACGGCAGCTACATACTACAACCATATATACATGATTTCTATGTATTAGACTAAGTCGACTTATCTGATATACGTTTACCCAATAGATTTTTAACAGAATTTGAAAGCTTTTTTCGCCCTAACGAAAATAATAATAATTTTCCGTATAAAATCTTTTCAATCTGGAATGGTCTTTCAAAATTAAAAATAAAATAAAAAAATTATTTCAAATACATTGCCATGATATATGTATGTATTGAAACCAAAATATAATAATTTAAATGCTATGGAAGATTTTATTAATTATTTTTGACTTATTTTTTATTTTTATTTCTTGTGTTGTTTTGATGAATAACCTAACCATGTGGCAGAAACTTTCTAAAATATTTGCAAAAAAAAAAAATCGATTAAATAAATAAATAAACAAATTGAAATATTTACGACTATTTGATGATAAACATTTAAATTAAATAAAAATAAAATAAAAACGAAAAATTTCTATTTCAAATTACGTGAGCAAAGCAATTTGTCTAAATATGCAGGGCAATAAGAGCATAAAGTTCTAAAAGATTAAATACGAAATCATAATGCATTAAAAGAAAAATAAGAAATAAATTTCAGGATAATATCAAAATTCAAAAGATAAAATTGTAAAAATCCTCTTATTAAATAATCACCGTAGTCTAGTAGGTAGTGTGTTGGCTTATAAGACGTAAGGCCTCGGTGCAAACCCCAGATAAGACATCTCCAACCAAACGAGATATATTTCTTCGGCAACTTCCTCTCAGCAGATTTCTGGTAAAAACTCTCAGAGAAAATAAAAAATTGCAATGAAAAGTTTCGCAAAAAAAATCTGTTGTTTGGAGTCGGACTTAAAACCGTAGGTCCCGCCACTTACGTGTAAAATTAACACACTCAAAAGAAGTGTTGTAAGAAACTAGGCCGTAATCCTGACTGAAGGGTTGTAACGATCAATTATGTATTATGTATGCGTATAAAATGGTCGATAAAATCCTATGTGCCATGTCTTTATTCCCTCTTTACAATCTTCAGTCGTCGTAGTGCAGTAGGTAGTGTGTTGGCTTCTCAGACGTAAGACAACGGTTCAAACCCCATGTTGGATAACAAAACGAAGTATGAAAAACTCTGAGAGTAAATAAAATTGCCATAAAAAGTTTCCCTAAAAACCTATCGTTAGGAGTCGACTTTAAAATGCTTAATCTCAATGGCGGCAGGAGGGTGCATGCAATATTGCTAGACTCTGCTGGGCACGTATGGACATGAAAAAAATCGACTCACTTCTGTCCTTAAATATCATGGCCATCCATCGCACAATGGCGATTCTTATGAGCCACTGTTCTTTTGGTAGGCATTTCGATGAATGATTTCTTCAGGAACTGTGACTCTGAGAAGGAGAAAGAGACTGTCTGTATGAATATAAAAAGCGGAGTTTAAATAGTCTCCCACCCCTAACCAAGAGGGAAGTCTTGTCCAAATGCAAGGCTTCGAATTGGTACTCACGTATGGTGATGCAATCAGTGATATGCTTATGCATGTCATGTGGTTGCATCACTGTGCGTGGGGGCGCTGTTAGACGCATTGTTTCCACCCGTGCTTTGAGCAACGTGGGGTATGCCGTTATGGCGAAACTCACGTAAAACCCTGGACTAATGTCTGCATGTATAATCTGAAACTGCACATAATTTTGTTTTATTTTTTTCTTGCAGTGTTATTCTAAATTCTGTGAAGAAAAGAATTGACCAGCATGCTATAACACATTGTAATTTACACTTAATTGCTGTAAAAATAAAAAATGAAAAAAGTTGTAAAAAAAAACGTAAAAATTTCAAACTTGTTTGCATTGATGGTCGTCAAAAGCAATTGTAAAGTCATAAAAATGATTCTTTGATTAGAAGAACAAGAAAAAATAAGCACAGAGAACAAAAAGTATTTAACGATTGAATTTCTTATTGAACAGCAGCAGCAATGAACGATGGGGCAACAAATTATTGCTATACATACAGTCAAAGAAAAAAGTATACATACACCAATGTATGTAGACTTTTTCCCCGGTAATTTTTACTTTATATTGTTTTTAAATTTGCTTCTCCTTCAAACATTCTTAATTGTAAACGCCTTTAGCAGCGCCACAACAGCTTTTTCAATTTGGAAAAAGAACCGGCGGAAACAGATCAGTGGTGTATGTAGACTTTTTCTTTGACTGTACATATTAATAACAACGATAACAACGATATGGTGATAGTGCCGATGATGTTGCTAATGTTGACAACAATCAATAACATTGACGTGCCTGACCCAACATTTGTAGTCTCAATTGCATTTATTTACTAAAGAATTTATTTCTCTATTTACAGTAGCAAGTGTAACATGGAAATAGTTTGTGTGTGTGTGTTGGAGAGAGGGAGAGGGAGAGAGAGAGAGAAATATAATATAAAAACACTGATGTTTGTAAGTCAAGTTAATGAATTAATTGTGAGAAGTCTGGGTAAATAATGAATTTAAATAAATGCAGACCAACAGCAATATTAACAACAGCAACAACAACACCATCAACTATAACTACAGCAATTTTAGTCTGATTTTAATATGAATCAATATTCATACGGTGGCACATTTGAGTTATATTGGAAGGACTATTATGACAAATTAACGTTAAAGTTGGGTTTAGTTAAAAGTAATTTTAACTAAAGTTCGGTTTAGTTAAAGGTAACTTTAACTAAAGTTCACTTTAAAGTCACCTTTAACTCCTTTTCCTTATTTTAAACTACAGATAAAATAAAGTTAACTTTTTCAAAAATATGGCAGTGCTGGAGAAATGTGGAGAACACTGCTCAATTAAAAAAGTTTTTATTAACGCAGTGGCAACGACAAGCTTTTTTTTGTTGTATTTGCTTATTTTATTTATATTTTAAGTTGCCATATTGAAAATAATATATAATATGGCAAGTACAAACATAAACTTAACTTTAAAAGTTAAAGGTAGGATTATCCTTCCTTTAGCTTAACTTTCACTTCTACCTTATTGTCCACTTATAATAAGGAAAAATAAATTTATTTGCCCGTTAAAATCCTCGCTTTAGTTAACGGCAAGTTGTAGTAATAATGGCCCTAAGAGTCCCAAGTAAATATCGTATATATACAGTGCCTCACAGCTTGTTTCGTAAGCACAATTATATATAATTGGTCATTACAACCCTTTAGTCAGGATTACGACTTAGCTTCTCAAAGCATTTATGTTGCATGTGCTAATTTTATACATGAGAGGCGGGATCTCCACATTAAAGTGGACTCCGAATGACAGATTTTTGAGAAACTTTTCGTTGCAATTTCATTTTCTCTCACGGTTTTTGCCAGAAATCTGCTGAGAGGAAGTTGCCGAAGAAATATTTTTTTCATATTTCGTTTTGACATGGGTTTTGAACACAGGTGGCCTCACTTCTAATGAGCCAATACCATACCTACTAGACTACGGCGACTTCTTTTATGTGCTCTTTAGCAAATTTTAAACATGCAGCGTGGTTTTTCTTCACCACAAAACTAGTTTGGAGGAAAATGATTTACCACGAGTAAGTTTTTGCAAATTTTGATTGTTTTACCGTGCAATTGTGACATTCCGGGAAACTACAGAGCCGACGAGCTAGTCAGAGCTAGCGCACTACTTCCGGAATCCTCTTCAATCAACCTGAGAATGCCACTTACCTCGTTCAAGCTGGCCATCGTGCGGAATTTCTTCCGAGTCCCAAACCTATCCTGGATCAATGAGGAGTCCTGCTGCACCGCTAAGCTCACTTGGCCCTCAATGGATAGAAGGCGCACCAACCAGTTACTTGGACTTGGTCGTAACATCATCTCGATCACAGTGGCCATGCTTACAGGTCACTGTGTTATGGTTAGACGCGCGGAAAGAATGTGGAAGAGGAGAATGTTATCCACTTTCAGATACAGGTTATTTGGCTGTCCAATCTTTGTCAGCCTAACCGAGTTATCGTTCATTGATGTCAAGGATATAGCCTCGATTATCAAGCTTTCTGGTTGGTTTCCCAGTGTGGGGTAGTCGTGCTTTGAAATAAGCAGCCCTTGTGCTGACCAACTTTTTCTTCTTCTCTGGTTTGGACGAACTTGGTCGGTACAAAGGCTGCGTTCACGTGTGGCGTCACAACGGGGCGCTATGCGTGCTCTAGTCAGCTTTTTTTATGGAAGCTACCACACTGACCTAACCTAACCTAACCTAACCGTGTAATTTCCGTGCATTTCCTTGCATTAACCCATTAAGATTTGCTAATGTTAACATTTTTACCAAGTGTTGTATGGCAGTAAACAATTATTAAACACTTTGTTTGGTACATATTCCTGTGATTGACAATGTAACGCATTTTACTTTAATGTGAAAATTATTTTGAGCTTCAATCAATCAATCAATCCATCAATCAATTGTTTACTTAACAGATTCCATTAATAATTAGATGCCTGTGCTATATGCATCGCTACATCGCATAGCACTCTGTTTTGTTATAGTTGTGTCGCCATAAATAATTTGTTCGTGTTCATGTTGTGCTGTTAAGTGCATTGCAATTGTCGTAATTTTGTGGCATCTTTGTTCTGCAATTTTTTTTGTACTTTATTTTCATTCAATGTTAATGTCAGTGCCACAGACGTCATTAAGAAACGCCCAAGCGAATGCAATTGCATTTTGAAAGCGAAAGAAAAAGAAAAATAAGAATTGAAAGCGTAAAATAGAATTTAAATTATGACAAGCTGCTGCTTAAATGTACTTTAAGAGTATCGCTAAACTTTGTCAACGACCTTGTTGTACATACATAGTTGCTATGACAAGTCTTTGCCAGTCTGTTTAAAGAATTCCTTTAATTTTAATGTCTACAGCTGTTGCACGATTTGTTTAAATGTTCTTTTGTATAACTTCTCCCCATAGAAATGGAAATATTTTTTTCAGTTTTTTTTCTTCTTCATATTAATTGAAATGCTATCAATCATTTTCACGCATTTTCCAATGGCTTTTCTACATCCATTAAACGTTCCGTTTGAGTGCGTTTCAATTCATAAGTTATCGAAAGTGCAAAAAAGAAAGAAAAAAATGGAAAAATGAAGAGAAGGTCTGGCTGGTTTAGCATTTTATTGCTTTTTTCTTTCTTTTATTTTATTTTTAAACAATCAAAATGAATATTTTTATACATTTGCTATAAAATATTTGAACGAAGCCATTCATTCATTCACTCATTCATTCATCCATCCATTCGGTGTCAGTGTCTCCATCATATGCATGCTTCATGAATACGAGAAAATGTTTTATTGTTATTGAAAGGCAAACATATTTGAAATTGATTTAAAATTAAAGATGACAAATTGCCCTATAAAAGTTAATATATTACAAAAAAGAAACAAATTTTAAAGGATGCTGGAGGTTTTAGAAGGCTTTAGGAGCTTACATGTCATAGGTCAAGCATATAATAACGCTCCACTCGCTTTGGTATTGTAAATAAGGTTTTGTAAACTGAAAGGCATTAGTTTTACATGAAATTCTTTACTTAGAATTGCAATAATGTGATCAGTTAGACATAATATTTGGAAACATACATCCATAATGGGTCATTACAACCCCTTTAGTCTGGATTACAACCTAGTTTCTCATACCACTTATGTTGTGTGAGATCTACAGTTTAAAGTCGACTCTAAACGACAAATTTTTGAGAAACTTTTCATAGCAATTTTATTTATTCTCAGAGTTTTTGCCAGAAATCTGCTGAGAGGAAGTCGACGATGAAATATTTTTTCATATTTCGTTTCTGTTGGAGATGCCTGACCTGGGGTTTGAACCCAGCCCTCACGTCTAATAAACCAGCACACTACCTACTACACCAAGACGACTTCATTGGGAAACATATTGCTAAATTGGCAACTAGCAACTCTACAAGCCTATGCAGTTTCTATATTTTGCTAAGACTGTAGACTAAGTGCTTAGAGACATGGTGTTACTGCTGCCTTTAGCGTTATCGAACGGGAGTCTATCGAGATGGGTCTAAATGCGGGTAAAACGAAGTATATGTTGTCGATAAATAGGACGTCCAGATACCACTAGAACGGACAACAAAAACGTCCTTCAAATTTGATGCAAAAACTAGTTGTGTCTAGAATACTGAAGGTTTAAACATCAGACGTTCATATACACTCTGGGAATATTGATGCCACGGCTGCACTCATAGCGTGAATATATCCTGATTTACTCGAATAACTGCATACATACAAAATTGGTCATTACAACCCTTCAGGCAGGATTACAACCGAGCTTCTCACGCCACTTATGTTTCGTATTTTAATTTGTATACAAGAGTGGTGGGGCCTACAGTTTAAAGTCGATTTCGAACGACAAATTTTTGAGAAACTTTTTTGTGGTAATTTTATTTTACTCCCAAAGTTTTTGCCAGAAATCTGTTGAGAAGAAGTCGTTGAAGAAATATTTTTTGATATTTCGTTTCTGTTGGAGATGCCTGGCCTGGCGTTTGAACCTTGGCCTCACGTCTGATCAGCCAACACACTACCTACTAGCAAAGAATATGGATATAAAGAATACGCATTATGTAGAAGTAAAATTTCTTATGGCGGGTTGTAATATTACGACCCGCTCTCAATACTTGTCAAGTATTCATCCAAAAATCGAAATCATTTCTCATTGATATTAGTGAATACTACTGTGATATTTCTTTGGGTGTATAATTGAAGTCTGAAAAAAGCGACATGAACCTCAACTGAATGCATTTTTACGCTCTTTTTAACGAACATTCTTCATGTTCGTGTCCTATGTGTGTAAAAAGCCGAAGATGTTCTTACCCTGAGGGACATTGGTGCCGACGTCTGTTTTTAACACCAGAAATATAAATAAAAAAGTGGTCAAACAACAAAAACGCACGATGAGAACAACGCATTGTTACGCTCTTGGTTTCTGTATCATTCCGTTCTATCTTTCCCCCCGCGTCTGGAAATATTTTTGAAAAATATTCCAAAATATGTTAAAATGCACATTCTTTATACTTTATTTTCTTTGCTATTAGCCAACGGCGTGTACATGAAGTACCCTTCCGACCGTCTTACTAACATCTAAGCTAGTGCATGATAGGTTGATCTACTCCTCACATAAATACATAGTATGTGTGCTATGCCTTGCAATCGAATCAAACCTAAGTCAACCTTAAACTCACAATGACTCGTACAATTTTGACAAAAATTCGTACAATTTTGTGCATTATTACACGCATGCTTCTATTTCCTTATGACGGTTTTATTGTTAACAGTAGAGCTTCGAAGAACACAGCAAATTCTTGAGGATAGTGAGTTATGACAAAGTTATCCTCTGCGATTTGAATTACTTTTATAGGGAATTGATATCATTTCCTTTTAAAATGGAAAGTGAAAAATGCTTGACGTATGGTAGACAAATTATTTAGCAACGTAATATTACTTGTTATCACAATTATAAGTATATTTTTAAATGGTAATTGCATCGACCACACATAATTGGTCATTACACTCCTTTAGACAGGATTACGCCATAGTTTCTCACTTCACTTATGTTGTGTGAGTTAATTTTTATACATGAGTGGCGAGAACTACGGTTTAAAGTCGATTCCGAGCGATTCTCTGCCGGGAGGAAGTCGTCGAAGAAATATTTTTTCCTACACCGTTTAGTTGCAGATGTTTGACCTGGGGTTTGGACCATAGTCTTACATCTAATAAGCCAACATACTATCTATTAGACTACAGCGACTTCATGCTGCCACTTTGTGTTTAATTGCACAATTTCGGAAAAAGATTGTGCTATTTTTTTGTTTGTTTATTTACATTTTATTTGAAAATGTTCGTCTCTTGATTATTCATAAATGTCAACATTAAAATCGTCAACAATATGAGCAACCGCACCATGAACAGCGGCATCATCAGCATCACTGTTGTTATTATATTTTGAACACGATGCGACAATAATCTATGTATTCATTAAGATAACAAATCCGTATAAAATGGTTTGTGTATCCGCAAGATATAGAAAAATTTGCACCCAACAACAGAGAAGAAAAAATTTTGAAAAAAAAATAAAATAAATAAATAAATATTATAATAAAATATAACAACAATAATAAAGAAGAAATGTACGAATGAATGAATAAATGAATGAATGAATGTTTTTTTTTTTTTTTTTTTGATACACTTTAATACACTTTTATTTATTTTTTTTTTTTGATTTTATTTTCATTTTTTTTAATGAATGGGTTGATTTTGTTTTTAACCCTCAGCTTCTGTGTGGATTTATTTGTTTGTGTTTTTTGTTTCTTTTCTTTTATAAAATCTTAATACATTATTTGAAAATATTTCTCTTTTTTCTGTTTAAATTGTGGTCAAAAAAATTTGATCAACTGGATAGTCTTTTTAGGGTTAATCGTATACAATTTTCTAGAATATCATACAAAAATTTTAAGAACCCATTTTTCTTTTTATATTCCCCTACAACTACCCGTTATTTAATGATACCAATTGAGCCACAAAGAAAAACTTCAATTGTATTTCATTTCATTACACTCGAAGGAATTTTGGCGAGCTTGTAGAGGCCACTGTTTGAGTGATATCGCTTACAAGTGACCGAATATCATAATAAAAGCATAAACGATTCATTAAATTTCTGGGATATTTATGAATGAAATTTATTTGTGTCTGCCAGTGATTAGTAAAACGTTTCCAAAGAAACAATTTCTGTTTATCTGTCACTTGGAAGTGTATTTATTTAGATTTATTTCTTTATAAACACACACTCAACTGCATGCATACATATGTATGTAATGTATTTCAATCAAATATTTCAAATTACAACACAAACAACAAAAATAATGCTTATCAGTTGGATCGTGTAAAAATTCTGATGCAATGTAGATGGAAAACTTGCAACATTAAAATTTTACTTTCGCCAGATCGTGTTAATAGTGAATCATCGAATAATTTGAAACTGTTGCCTATGGATTGTTAAGAGGTTTTTTTGCATTATAAATTTATTTAAACAAATAAATCTTTTTATATGTTAAAGAAGAAATTTGATTGTTTCTCAAAAACAAAATTTATATCAATTACTTTGAAGTGGTGGTACGGCAGCCTGAAGAGGGTCTTCTCAAAATCGGGTGACCATTTGAGCTGTAGAGTGTCTAAAAGCAAAAATCGAAATATATTCTTATAAAATATGTTACTGGCTGCAGCCTTGTTTTCGTCTATTTTTTCTTTTTTTTTTTCGCCGTGTAATAATAATTATTGATGTAACAAAAATATCATAGTTCGAACTAAAACTACTCATCTTAGGAACATTATACCAACATTTCAGCCAAATCGGGCAAGTAATTTTTGTTAAATTCTGGTCTCTTGGTGGAGAAAAACGCGTATAAGTTGCGCGCACCTCCACATACAGGAAGCGTCAAAAGACACTGTACATTAAAAAAATATACATTAATAAATTACCATTATTTTTATTTTTAAAATTTTTTCATTGCAGGTTTTTAAAAGTTTTTAAAATTGAAAAAAAAATAAAAAAAAATTCGAAATATTTTCCAATTTTTTCGGGTACACTCCTTAAGTGGTAAAAGTTGAGTTGAGTGATTGTTAGAATTTTATTCTTAGTGTACAGTTTTTTTTGACGCTAACTGTACATACAAACATAGTACATAATTGACAATTACAAGCCTGCAGTAAGGATTACGATCTAGTTTCTCACACCACTTCTGTTGAGTGTGTTAATTTTATACATGAGCAGTGGGACCTACTGTTTAAAGTCGACTCCGAAGGACAGATTTCTGAGAAACTTTTCATGACAATTTTTATTTATTTCAAGATTTTATGCTAGAAATCTGCTGAGAGGTAATATTTTTTCATATTTTCTTTAGAGATGTCTGGCCTAGGGCATGAACCGTAAACCAATACACTACCTACTATACTAGTAACACAGAGCTGGAAGCATTGTACTATTATGCGCTTTTCTCCTTATTAGCTTATCGTTTGACGGAAAGAAGTTTTCTATTTTAATTCCATGGTTCTAAAGTAACCACAAAAAAAATCGATTTTTTTACAATTAGAAAGTATACTAACCCCTTAATTTGTTAAAAATTTGGAGATATTGTTGTAGTAAAACTAAAATTGTTTGACAGGATATACTTCGACGACTTCCTCTCAGCAGGTTTCTACAGTTGGCTTAAAACCAATATGGCACCACAGAAAATTATATGTACGTCGCGACGTATATTTCGTATAAAATTTCTTCAAGGGTAGCCCGGTATATAAAAGGTATTGTGAATAAAAATACTAGGGCTACAGCCGTAGAAATACGAAATATCTCGGAAAGTGATCACAATGTTATTGTGCATTCCGAAACAGTTCCAAGTGTTTTGAGAAAGAACGGTTTCCGCAGCCGAGTGCCGAGAAAAAAGACACGATTGGAATTTGCCCAATAATATACGGAAAAGTCAACTGATTTTTAGGCGAATGTAGTATTTAGTGATGAGAACAAATATAATTTGTTCGGCTGTGATGGAAAACAAAAAATTTGGCGCAAAAATCAGTTGACTTGTCCATATATTATCATTTAAAAAAAAATGATTTTTAGGGGGGGTACGTATAATTATCTGTGTGACTATATGTCTTATTATTATAGTCCTACTACCACCACAATGCATTGCATTGGATTAATTATTTTGGTTTTAAAGTGGCATTAAAAAGTTTTTCAACATTTTTAATTTGAATTTAATACTACGCAGTACATAGACCCACTAACGGTGGATGAAATTAATCTTCAGTAATTAAGAGTTTTGTTCTTTGTATGATATTTCCTCATAAAATGATTCTCAAACGATAATTTTAAATAATTAATCTTTTAAAATACTTTTTCCTTCATCCTTCTCAAGCCGTTCCTTGCCATTTTTTTTGAAACTCAATTAAAAATTTCAGACTTTACAGTGTGTGAGTGTATTTTGCTTTGTGTGCCACGGAGAGCTTCTATGCTCTATATTTTGTTTAAGTTTTTGCAAAAGTTGGCATAAGAGTCTATAAAGGATTTGATATGGAAACTTTAGCAACAACTTTGGCTGTCAAAACAAACCAACACATTTTATACTGAGGCACTGAGGCAGACACAACAGTCTGTGTGTCTGTGTCGGTGTTCGTTTAAGTGTTGGAAAATGGGGTTCCTTGTATGCCTGCTTACCCGCAATAAGATGCCGGCTGTAGTAATTATTCTTCATGATTTCCTGCAGCAAAAATTTAACGCCTCATAAACACTGCAAGTGTTCAAGCATTTTAATTTTATTCTGGTTTTTGTTTTTTTTGTTGTTCTTTTGCCAAATAAGTAGAACATCAGTTAAGAATTTTTAATTTGCAAAAACAAAAAAAAATAGCACAAGTTTTTCTTTTCAACACTTTTGCGAATTTAAACGGGTTTTCTTTTATTCATTCATTCATTCCTTATGTAAGAAGGAATTATGAAAATATCGTTTAATGCGCAGACACAATACATTATTAAGTGACAGCCTTGAATTGTAATTAGAAAATATTTTCAACTGGTTTACAGGCATTTGACGGCAAATCATTTGAAAATGTTTTAAATGATTTCCCAGGAAAAAGAAAAGGGAGCGAAATTAAAAGGAAACTCAAATACACAGCATTCTGAGTGAGACAATGAAATTTAATTGGATTTAAAATTAAATCATAAAAGTTTTTCATTATAAAATATGATTTCTATGAGATAAACTAAATGAATAGTTTTTTTTAGTCGCCCTTATGACTTATAATAACATTCTCTTAGTAATTTTATTTGCAAACCAAAAAAAAATTAAATTATTTATAATTTTAAAACAAACACCAACTGCATGCAAATAAAGCTCATGTGCTGCATTATTTCTCTGGCGCTATCCTTTAAACAGGCAAATTCATCATAGAAATATATGTATGCATGCCTGCTTGAAGAAGAAAAAGAAGAGGAAGTTTGTCATGTAGATTTATAGAAAATTTTAATATTTTTTCTATCTTTAAATATGTGTTTCTGTAACAGGATGCTAGAAAATGCATGAGTACATCAACATACATGAACAATGTCAGACAAACTTACTTCATAAATAGTTGTTGTCTTTGCAGTTGGATAGAGAAGTTTATGTTTAGAAAAACACATGATTTTTTTATTCCTTCATTCATAATTAACCAAGTTGTCACTGCAGTTAAGGCAAGAAAAACATTAACTTGCATAAACAGACTTAATATAACCAGCTACCAACTGCCAGCTACCAGCTACAACTGAATATCGAAACTTTTTCATAAAAATTCAATTTTAACTTGATGGGTAACTTAAATAAACAGACTTAATATACCCGGCTACCAACTGCCAGCTACCGGCTCCCAGCTACAACTGCATAACAAAACTATTTTGTAAAACTTAAATAAACAGACTTAATATAACCAGCTAGCAACTGCCAGCTACCGGCTACCAGCTACAACTGCATATCGAATCTTTTTTGTAAAACTTAAATAAACAGACTTAATATAACCAGCCGGCTACCGCCTACCAGCTACAATTGCATATCGAAACTTCTTTTATAAAAATTCAATTTAAACTTGATGGTCAACTTAAATTAACAAACTTAATGTAACCAGATACCAACTGCCAGCTACCGGCTACCAGCTACACATGAATAGCGAAACTTTTTTGAAAAACTAAAATAAACAGACTTAATATAACCAGCTACCAACTGCCAGCTACCGGCTAATCTACTAGCTACAACTGCATAACAAAACTGTTTTGTAAAACTTAAATAAACAGACTTAATATAACCAGCTAGCAACTGCCAGCTACCGGCTACCAGCTACAACTGCATATCGAAACTTTTTTTTATAAAAATTCAATTTAAACTTGATAGTCAACTTAAACAAACAGACTTAATGCAACCAACTACCAACTGCCGGGTACTGGCTACCAGCTACAACTGCATATCGAAACTTTTTTATAAAAATTTAATTTAAACTTGATTCTCTTAAACAATTATCAGATATTTGTTTCCAATATAAGAAATATGTATATCACACAGTATTTATTCATTCCTATCGCATTCGTAATTGTTGGATATGTGGGCTTAAATACCACATATGTTGGCACCATTTAGTATTCAGAGTGTAAGAAGCAAAAAAAAAATACTTTTTTACACAGGCAATCATTATTAATCATTTCATAACATACATACATACATACGTACATACATACATACATACATAATAAAAAATTCATCGATTCTATTGTAAGAAAAAAACAACAACACGAGAAAGTTTATATTTAATGTTCGATTTCTTTTGATAGAAAAAAAGTATAGAAATTCATTATTAATCTTACTAGCAAATTAAGTTAAACACGTTCATACATACATGTAGAGCAGCATGTACGAGAGAATATATGATGAATTTTAATATGTTTTTTTTATACAAGAAGCATAAAACACCCGTTGGAATCTATTAAGAAAACTTGAATAGGTTGGAATATAAGTTGGGGAACAAACTCATTTGCCAATTTTCCAATTTGTCAGTTGGTGCTGTATGGCATCAATATCGTGTCATTTCAATAACGGAAGGAGAGTGTTGATGAAAATAGGCTTACCAATGAAAATGGTAATATTAGTATTTAGGTAAGCCAGCCTCAACTGCGGCCAAGTCAGAATTGACAAAAGTCTACTAAAGGGTCCGCCAAATAACTTTTTTTTTTGAAAATGCTTTAAAAAAACTACTATTTTCTCAAATTTCTTTTTTTATTTGAAAATACAATACATACATACATACATAATTGGTCATTACAACCCTTCAGTCAGGATTACGACCTAGTTTCTCACACCACTTATGTTGTGTGTGTTAATTTTATACATGAGTGGCGGGACCTACAGTTTAAAGTTGACTCCGAACGACAGATTTTTGAGAAACTTGTTCATGGCAATTTTTATTTACTCTCAGAGTTTTTGCCAGAAATCTACTGAGAGGAAGTCTCCGAAGAAATACTTTTTGTATTTTATTTTGATGTCTGGCCTGAGGCTCAAACCCAGGCTTTTCGTCTAATAAGCCAACACACTACCTACTAGACTACGGCGACTCCTTGAAAATACAATCCTTCCAGTTAATAATGGAAAATAATTTCATTCAAATGGCTGCCTCGGCTGGCCTTGCTGTAGAAGATGCCGATTTTGGCAAAAAAATCATCTTTTCAGATGAAGCTCATTTTGATCTTGGCGGGTATGTAAACAAGAAAAATTGTCGCATTTGGGGCACAGAAAAGCCGACGCCCCCAAAACGAGTCACTGTTTGGTGCTGATTTTGATCCAGAGGCATAATTGGGCTATTTTTCTTCGAAAATGAGCAAAGAGTGGCCGTTACAGTCAATGGCGATCGTTATCGGGCCATGTTGAACGAATTTTTGTTCACAAAAATTGAAGAGGAGGATATTGGCAACATTTGGTTTCAACAGGACGGCGCTACGTGCCACACAGCTGAAGCTACACTCGATGTTTTGCGCCCTGTTTTTGAAGAATGCATTATCAGCCGCAGAGCTGACGTTGTTTGGCCACCTCGGAGCTCCGATTTGACACCGTTGGATTTTTATTTGTGGGGTGCCGTCAAAGATAAGAGACAATTGACGGTTTAAAGGACAATATTCGTGAAGCCATTGGTGAAATACAGCTGCACACAATCGATAATGTGCTTAAAAATTGGATCGATCGTGTAGGCTACTGCATGGCCAGCCGAGGCAGCCATTTGAATGAAATTATTTTCCATTATTAACCGGAAGGATTGTACTTTCAAATAAAAAAAGAAATTTGAGAAATTTGAGAAATTTCAAAAAAAGAAATTATTTGACGGACCCTTTATATTTGTAGAATCCAGAAATCTGCTGAGAGAATAACGCCGAAGAAATATTTTTTTCATATTTCGTTTAATCGGAGATGTCTGACTTGGGGTTTGAGCCGTGGCCTCACATCTAATAAGCCAACACACTACCTACTAGACTACGGCGAAATTTGAAATTATTTTTTGATTATAAGGATAACATAAATACCTAATTAAACACTACATATGAAATAGGGTATTCAGCTAACAGTATACCCCATTAGCTGTATTGTTGGCATGTGTTAAACGCTTTTACCAAATTTTATTTACACAACGAGTAAAAAAAAAACAAAAAAAATTCTTAAATTGAATTGATTTTTTAAAGCAAAATTAATAGTTTTTGAACTTCATGTTAACCACTCTTGATATCCAATATTTTATTTTTTCGGTTGTTTTTTTTTGTATAAATCAGGCCTACACATGCCAAGTACATAATTTTTATTATTCAATTACACTTTGAAATATGATCTCTACAACTGAATTAAATGCCAGATAAATTAAACGGAGATAAATTGTTTGGTATATTTATTTTTTTCGCATGTCATCCATACTTTTATGGCAATTGCGATGATTAATTAATTGATTTTTGCAACTCTTGCTTGCTACACTACACTCAAATATGGTTTGAGTTTTAACTGGCCATTAAGTTTTTAAATTTATTTATTTTTTTGTGGGATATTCGATCAATAAAACAATTAACTGATAAACTAATAAAGACCGAGCAACAGAATAACAGAAATTGCAAACATATTGTACAAATATAAACAAATTAATCAAATGTATTCTTTATTAAATGCTTCTCGATATTTCTTGTTTGAATTGGCTTTAGTAACACAAGAAAAGAAATTCAAATTATTTAACAAATGAATGACCACATCATGGATGCATGACAAAATTAAATTGTTATCTATCGGTTTAAATTTAAACCATCGGTTATTTAGAATCTGGCAATACTTCTCAGACCTTCTATTCTGTCACAAAATTCAATATATTATCTGCCGTGAACATAATGGAGCGATTTACGCTTGAGAAACGTAGGGATTTATTGGAAATTTATTTCCAAAACAAAGACAATGGCACGGAAATTGCATGAAAATGTCGTACAATATTTGGTGGCAGAGAAGGACGAACAGTGCTTGGTATAAGCAAGTTTATTGCTAAAGTTCGTGAAACTGGTTTCATTGTTGATGTACCAAGACTTGAGCGTGCTCGTACATTGCGTACACCCAAATAGATCAAAGCTGTGGCTGAGAGTATGAGCGAAAATCCATTAACATCAACTCGTCATTGTTCTCAAGAATTGAACATTTCACGCATCAGTTTAAATCGAATTTGGGAAAAGATCTCGGTATGACGCCTTACAAAGTTGAATTGTTTCAAGAGTTGAAGCCGCATGACCATCCGCTTCGTTTTCGTTTCGCTAGATGGACCAACAAGAAACTGCACGATGATTTCGATTTTGCCCAAAAAAAAAATCATCTTTTCAGATAAAGCTAATTTTCATTTGTTGGGTACGGTTATAAAAAAAATTGCCGTATTTAGGGCCCACGTTGTCTTACAGAAGCCAATGCACCCAATACGGCTTATGGAGCGGTACCATGATAACCGATTTTTGTGTACCTGCCCTTCATGATATTTATGTGAACGATGTTTGGTTTCACCAGGATGATACAACTTGCCACACATCTAATGTTACAATCGGTTTATTGCATCAAACGTTTGATGGCGGTTTAATTAGATGCGATTTGACACCGTTGGATTATTTTCTAAGGGGCAACAGCAAATTAAAAAAAAAAAGGAACATGAATAATTCGTACTCTAAACATGTCTCCAGTTTAAAGTCGGCTCCAAATAACCTATTTTTGAGGGACCTCTCAAGACAATTTTATTTACTCTCAGAGCTTTTGTCAGAAATCTGTGGAGAAGTCGCCAAAGAAATATTTTTTTTTTGCAAATTTCGTTTTGTTGGCTATGTGTCTGACTTGGTGTTTTGAAACTTGGCCTCACGTTTTATAAGCCAATACACTACCTACTAAACCACTACCTACTAAACCCATTCATTCACAATCACAGTTGAAAATTTGTCACTGCCATCATAGCGTAACAGTCCAAAGCTTAAATTACTCGCGTGAACTTTAATATCCATTGAGAAGGTATCCATAAACATCTAATCATAATCATCTAAATAACACAGCACCTGTAAATAACTGAACTTGATTGAATTCATTTATCTCTGCAGAATAAATTTACAGCGATAAGTTTATGAAAGAAGTTGTAATCTTTGTAATCCTTGGCACAGTGTAGCATCGACCATTATACAGCTTTCAAGTTGCCGCTCTTAGTGGTAATTTACCGCGAGGTTTTCTTGAATAAATATCCAAAGACTAGTTTACGACGCTTGCTTTTGTACTCCCATTGTGCCAGATAAACAAATCTTTCAGTGTTATTCAGAATGTAGAACTTCTTCTCCACAGCCTTCAATCAAATACGGGTCAGAACAACAATAAATCTTTCGTACTATTTTTAACATCGTACTTTGAAAACTTTCGGTTGTCGCCTAACTATTGTAAGAGCGTTAAATAAATAAAAACAGAAACAAAATGTTTAATTCGTAAAATTATAAGTTCTTAAAATGCCTAGAAAAAGATAGCCACAGACTTTGCTCTCTCTCTTCCTTTCTCTCTCTCTCCATAGCAATGAAGCGCCTTAAGAAATTTCTTGTGAAATTAATTCAACAGGCCAAAAACATAAAACATATCTTAAAAGCTTAACTAATTTAAAAGAAATTACCGAGTAATTTAGAGCGAACAACAACAATAAATAATTAAAGAAAAATTAGAAAAGGAAGAAAGAAAATATGTAACTTAACCATTAACGTGTTTAATTTTAGCAACACCAACAAGAACAAATACATTCATGCTTCTTCTTATTTGCTTCTAGAATTTTAATTCCTTTTTATTTATTGAGTTTCGATGTGCTGCTGTTTTTCTTTATTTTTAATAAACACTCACTATTATTTTACGATTAAAGAAAAGTGTCTCTTTATTGACACTGCGAAAAGCAACAATAGTTATAAATAAACAGCAACAATAACAACAACAGTAGCAGCAACAACAAAAGCACTGGGATGCTACTTAAAATAAACGGATAGAAATTGCATTTGCAACACAAAGGAATTTAAAAAAATAAACAACAACAACAAAAGGTAGTATGTACTCACTTGAATTCTCATTTGGCAACTTTTAATTCTTCTTCTGACTCTCTTGGTTAACTTTTTACGAACACAAAACACACGCACACACAACTATTTTGATAGTTGCCTTCTTTTTTGAACTTTTAGCCACATTTTTTTTCTTTTCTTTTCTTTTCTTTTCTTTTCTTTTCTTTTCTCTTCTTTGCTTTTACTTTTCTTTTCTTTGCTTTTTCTTTTCTTTTTTCTTTGCTTTTCTCTTTTTCTTTGCTTTTTCTTTCCTTTTCCTTTTTCTTTGCTTTTCTTTTTCTTTTCTTTGCTTTTTTATTATTTAAATTAAAATAACTTCTTTTCTTATTAATATTATAATGATACACAAAACTTATTACACTTTTCATTAATAAATTTAACTTTTAATACATACACGAACGAACGCGCATTATTATCACGCTTTACATAAACGAACACGACGATCGCTTGCATTGTAGGTAGAAAGATACTGAAAAGACGCCACATTGAAATGAACACCCCGGAACATTAATATTTTCGTATTATTATTGCCTTTGTAAACTTTAAAACCAATAAACTTATGTTGAATGAACTATGAATTCATTTATGATTGAATTATTACACTTAAATTATTACATTTAATCAATTAATTAATAATTTTTACACACGTATAATACAATGCAAACGAGACGAACAGTTAACGCTAGAAAAAAAGATGTCAGACTGTTGCTTAAAGAGCGCAAATTAAGAAACGTAGAAGGGAGAAATGATCAAAGGCACAACAACAACAATGTAACGTTTATTACTTTAATTTTAACACCACAGAGAGAGAGAGAGAGGAAATGGAGTAATTAGGAAATAGAGATGCCAGATGGATTTGATCGAAAGGAAGTTGTATTCATAGGGTTTCTTATTATTACTATTAACCTATTGATGGTATTGATCGTATTAAAATTAAAATATTTTTTTATTCAAATAAATAAAATATGAAAAACTATTTCTTCGGCGATTTCCTCTCAGCAGATTTCTGGCAAAAATTCTGAGAGTAATAAAATTGCCATGAAAAGTTTCTCAAAAATCTGCTACTTTAAACTGTAGGTCCCGCCACTCATGTATAAAATTAACAACATGAGAGATGTGAGAAGATAGGTCGTAATCCTGACTGATGGGTCGTAATGACCAATTATGTTATGTATGTATGTATGTCATTCTATTCTGTCACATAATTCAATATATTGCCTCCACTGAACGTAATGAACCGATTTACGCTTGAGCAAAGTTGGGTTTTTTGGGCCGAGAAACGGCACTTTGATGTCGATCTTTTTGGATGAACCTCATTTTCATCTTGGTGCGTACGTTAATAAGCAAGTTTGTTTTTTTTTTAAACCAGCACTCAGGGGATGGACCCTACTCATGCAGGTTTAGGGAAATAGGTTATAGGAAGGTGGAAAGAGGGAGTAGTGTTTGTGGACATTTGATTTAAACTCAAGATGTGAACGGCAAGGAAACGAGTTGCTGCTTGCCGCATTTGGGGCTTAGAAACGTGGTCTTGCAGGAGCCAATGCACCTATTACCTGCGAGTCAATCTGTTTCCAGCGCAATGTGAATGTATTTGTACATAAAATTAGAGATTACCACAAATATATCGATTGATGACAAGTTACGTATCTTCTCCCACTTCTGGTTAAACTCTTCCATTTTTTATTTAACAAACAAGAAGAAATACTTTCATTCCTCAATGTTTGAATTTCTATTTTTCGAATTCTCATGAAGAATTTAATTTTTTAAACCCTTTTTTCATTTATTTTGGGGCTGAAAATAAAAATCTATCTGCGACCTATATGCAGCAGAAGGACAGAGGTGTGTTGATGGCGTTTCCTTCTTTTCAGCCATTAACCATAAAATGTCAATAATAATGTAGCATTTACGAAACTATTTTCATTATTTATTTATTCTTCCTTTACATTTCATTCATTTATTCATTAAATGATACACAATATTTCATTCTTATCGTTCCTTAGACTGTAGTGTACACGTATGAGAGTGTAAAATATTATTCCTGTTGCCAGCTGTAGTTTATTAACAATGGCTGTCTGTCTGTTTATTGTTTTATTTTGTGGATATATTTGATATGAAACTATTTTCCATTCATATTCAATATCCTGTTCTATTCGGTTCTGCTGTCAATACCATTCAATTTATTCAATAATACTCTGCTACAAACACTGTGTATCCTTTTAGGCACACTCATGTACAGAGAAGTGTTTGGAATTAAAGACACTTGGATGTGCGCCTGTTTGTGTGTAGGTGTGGGTTTGTTGTTGAGTGTTTCTTTCAAGAAATTCAGATAAGAAATTGAAAAACTGTTATTATTAACAGGTGTTCGGCTTTCTTCAGCCTTTGACGTATTTAGGAATCAACCCAAAAAGAAACAAATATTCTTGGTTGTTAACTAAGGGGGCCAGGGAGGTGACATAAGCAATAAGTGTTGGCCCCCATTACTTATTTCCATTTTCATACAATGCCAGGCTGGCTGGCATTTAACTGCTTCAGTGTGTTTAGAAGAAAACAGTTCTTCAATGAAACAAATGAAAAGCCAAGAAAGGAATTTCAAAGACATCGTTTGATATATGTGTATTTAAATATGTCCCAGAATGCATGGCATGTACACGATGTATGTACCCGAAACGTTTGCCACATTGTGGTGAATCTCTCACATACTCGTTTATCAAGCACACCACACCACACCATACACATTGCCAATAAATGAATGTCTTTAGGCAGGACACACACTCCAGAAATGTGTGTTTGTGTGTGTGCGAATCTGCCTGTGTTGTTCTTCTTATGGTTGCTGTCATCTTCGATTGTAAATAATATTCCAAGAATACCATCACACAATGTGAATGCAATGTGATGCGTGGGTGTTGTTGCTTTTAAGATTGTTGTTTGCATTTGCAAATGCTTGCTTTCTGTGCTCTGTTGGGTTATCGTAACTTAACACCGTTAACCTTGCAATGTATTCTTGTGGTAAAAGTGAACTCAACTGCAGTGTAAGTTTTTCCCTCTATTCTGGTAGTTGTTGTAATTGATATAAACAAACAAACGACAAAAAACTTGTTTATTTTCATCTCCAAAGGATTTTCGTCATTGTTGCTTCGTCTTGTGTAGTGTAAACCATGTTGACCATGTTCTTACCTTATCTTTGCATTGGTCTTTTTGCAATTTGTAAAATTGTGCGATAAACAACTGTTGGTACTTAATTTAAATAAAACATTTACTTTCGTTGTAACTGTGCCAATAATTTTATTTGAGTGTGTGTGTATGTGTATTCCAAAGAATGAAACAATGCTTCATTATAGAAAAAGTGACTGGTGTTTGCCTGGTTGTTAAACCGCTTTTATATCTTAGGAATCTTTGTTAAAAAAGGATTGTGTTTTATTTCGTAGGTGTATATGTAAACAGGATTATCTGTACAAAGCTCCTTTGTCATTATAAAAGGGGTAAATTTTAAATGATTCCGACATTCTTTGAAATGGAAATGACCTGTACGCCCACTTACTAGCAACAGCACAGTACAGCAATTGGCCAGATAAAGTACCATTTAATTGAATTTTAAATTATTTCATGCAACGTATTTATTTATTCTTAATTTGTTTAAATTGTTTATTTTTGTTTGCGTTCTTTCATTTCTATTGAAATGAAATGAAATCATGCCATTAATAACTGTACAGTACTGGACTTGTATTTCACACAACTCAATACGCTAATTAAACGTTTCATTGCCTTTGCCACTCAATAATCAATTGACACCTGCATTTATAGAAATACTTGGCAGCACAGGATATAATTAAGTGAGCGTGGCACATGATATGTTAATCAATTGAAATATTTTATAACCAGCCATTAAGAATTAAGATTGAAACCATTGTCCCTCCACAAAAGAAACTTTTAATGATGCTTTCAGTTAAATTAATTAATTAGTAAACTATGCAGGTAAATCAATACACACACATGCAATGTACACAATGAAAACTGCAAGACAACAAAAAGAGTTCGGTGCACGAAAATCTGTTTTGTCGCGGTTTTAATACAACAAGGCAGAGCATTAAAGATCAATGACCCAACTAAATATTTTAATTGCTGTAATCACTTTAAGTTTTTCACACCAACAACAACAATAGTTCATTGACCCTTTATGGTAGTGTAGACGACAAGTTAAAGGAATTTTAGTTTTACTTAAGCAACTCTACGGAATTCTGGGCAATAATTAACTGCTTGCAATGGCTGGCAAATATTTTCACAATCATTTTTTTACAACTACAGAGTTTGAGTGGGTAGAGAGACATAAAATGTTTTCAATTTACTGTTCGTTAGTGTCCTTACTTTATGAGATTTGCTTAATTTGGCACGATGGCTTAATGAAGCATGAAAGGATGATGATTGCCATTACCAGCTGGTAGCGTATAAGTAATAATATTCATAGCGTTACTACAGGACGTATGATTAATAAGTTAATAATTTTACGGTTTATTTTAAAATCTATAGGGTGGGAAATTTAAAAGTTTTAATTTAAAAATGAAATAAAAAACAAAAACGGTTTGAAATATTGCCAAATTTATTTTTTTGTTGTGCAGTACAATTGTTCCGGTTAGAAATCGAATATTGTTTCATTCATTTGGCTAACGCGGCTGGCCTTACAGTACCTCATTCGATCGCATCAATTTTCATGCACTTTTTCCAGTGTATGGGGTCGTATCTCGGCCATGGCATCACAAAGGTTGGCCTTCAAATGTTTCAAATTGTCTCTGGTTTGTTGGCATAACACTTTTCTTTAACGGCACCTCACAGAAAATAGTCCAACGGTGTCAAATCACAGCTTCTTGGCGGCCAATTGACATCACCTTATTGACTAATTAAACGGCCATCAAACGTTTGACGCAAATAAACCGATTGTGGCATCAGATGTGTGGCAAGTTGCAGCATCCTATTGAAACTAAACATCGTTCACATCAATACCATAAAGAACGGGTATACAAAAATCGATTATCATGGCGCGATAGGACAATATTGGTTGCCTCGTCCTCATTTTCAAAGAAATTTGGGCAAATAATGCCTCCGCTCCAATTTAGTTTATTTATTCATAAGTTTTTTTTATTACTTTAAATTAAGTGGTTCTTATTTGAATAAAAAAAATGTTTTAATTTTAATACGATCAATACCATCAATAGGTTAATAGCTAAAAAAAAGCCTATGAATACAACTTCCTTTCGATCAAATCCATCTGGCATCTCTATTTCCTAATTACTCCATTTCCTCTCTCTCTCTCTCTGTGGTGTTAAAATTAAAGTAATAAACGTTACATTGTTGTTGTTGTGCCTTTGATCATTTCTCCCTTCTACGTTTCTTAATTTGCGCTCTTTAAGCAACAGTCTGACATCTTTTTTTCTAGCGTTAACTGTTCGTCTCGTTTGCATTGTATTATACGTGTGTAAAAATTATTAATTAATTGATTAAATGTAATAATTTAAGTGTAATAATTCAATCATAAATGAATCCGTAGTTTATTGAATATAAGTTTATTGGTTTTAAAGTTTTCGAAGGCAATAATAATACGAAAATATTAATGTTCCGGGGTGTTCATTTCAATGTGGCGTCTTTTCAGTATCTTTCTACCTACAATGCAAGCGCTCGCCGTGCTCGTTTATGTAAAGCGTGATAATAATGCGCGTTCGTTCGTGTATGTGTTAAATGTTAAATTTATTAATGAAAAGTGTAATAAGTTTTGTCTATCATTATAATATTAATAAGAAAAGAAGGTGTTTTAATTTAAATAATAAAAAAGCAAAGAAAGGAAAAAGAAAAAAAGAAAAGAAAAGAAAAAGGAAAGAAAAGAAAAAGAAAATCAAAGAAAAAAGAGAAGGAAAGAAAAAGCAAAGAAAAGAAAAGAAAAGAAAAGAAAAAAAGAAAAGAAAAAGAAAAGCAAAGAAAAAGAAAAGAAAAAGCAAAGAAAAGAAAAAAATGTGGCCAAAAGTTCAAAAAAGAAGACAACTATCAAAATAGTTGTGTGTGTGTGAGTGCGTGTTTTTTTTTGTGTTCGTAAAAAGTTAAAAAAGAGAGTCAGAAGAAGAAGAATTAAAAGTTGCCAAATGAGAATTCAAGTGAGTACATACTATCATTTGTTGTTGTTTATTTTTTTAAATTCCTTTATGTTGCAAATGCAATTTCTATCCGTTTATTTTAAGTAGCATCCCAGTGCTATTGCTGCTACTGTTGTTGTTATTGTTGTTGTTTATTTATAACTATTATTGCTTTTCGCAGTGTCAATAAAGAGACACTTTTCTTTAATCGTAAAATAATAGTGAGTGTTTATTAAAAGTAAAGAGAAACAGCAGCTGATCGAAACTGAATAAATAAAAACTAAATTAAATTCTAGAAGCAAATAAGAAGAAGCATAAACGTATTTGTCCTTGTTGGTGTTGCTAAAATTAAACTCGTTAAGGTTTAAGTTATTTTCTCTCTTTGCTTTAGAATTTTTCTTTAAGGATTTCCTTACTGACACAAAAAAAAATTAATTATTTATTGTTGTTGTTGGTGCAAAATCACATGGTAATTTCTTTTAAATTAATTAAGCTTTTAAGTTATGTTTTATGTTTTCTGTTTTTGACCTGTTGAATTAATTTCACAATAAATTTCTCAAGGCGCTTCATTGCTATGGAGGGAGAGAGAAAGGGAGAGAGAGAGAGAGAGAGAGAGAGCAAAGTCTGTGGCTATCTTTTTCTAAGCATTTTAAGACATTATAATTTTACGAATTAAATATTTTGTTTCTGTTTTTACTTATTTAACTCTCTTACAATAGTTAGGCGATAACCGAAAGTTTTTAAAGTACGATGTTAAAAGTAGTGCGAAAGATTTATTGTTGTTCTGACCCGTTCCGAAGTATTTGAATGAAAGCTTTAAAGAATAAGTTCTATATCTACATTCTGAATAAAATTGAAAGATTTGCTTATCTGGAACAATGGGAATACAAAAGTAAGCGTCCTAAACAGGTCGTTAGGTAATTGATTAAGAAAACCTCGCGGTAAATTACAGCTAAAAGCGGCAACTTGAACGCTGTATAATGGTCGATGCTACACTGTGAGAAGGATTACAAGAACTACAACTTGTTTCATAAACTTTTCTCTGTAAATTTATTCCGCAGAGATAAATGAATTCAATCAAGTTCAGTTATTTACAGGTGTTGTGTTATTTAGATGATTATGATTAGATGTTTATGGATACCTTCTCAATGGATATTAAAGTTCACGCGAGTAATTTAAGCTTTGGACTGTTACGCTATGATGGCAGTGACAAATTTTCAACTGTGATTGTGAATGTGAATGAATGAGATTGTAGTCGCCGTGGTTTAGTTGATAGTGTATTGTCTTATTAAACGTGAGGCTAAGTTTCAAAACACCAAGTCAGACACATCGCCAACAAAACGAAATTTGCAAAAAAAAAATATTTCTTTGGCGACTTCCTCTCCGCAGATTTCTGGCAAAAGCTCTGAGAGTAAATAAAATTGTCCTGAGAGGTTCCTCAAAAATACGTTAGTTGGAGCCGACTTTAAACTGGAGGTCCTGCACATAAATACCATGAAGGGCGAGTACACAAAATCGATTAACATGGCGTGATAGGTGTCTCCATTGACAGTAATGGTTGCGACGTCCTCATTTTCAAAGAAATATGGGCCAATAATGCCTCCGCTCCATAAAGCGTAATGGGTGCATTGGCTTCTGGAAGACAACGTGAGGGTTTTCTGGGCCCCAAATACGGCATTTTGCTTATTAACGTACCCACAAAGATGGAACTGAGCTAAAATACGTTTTTTTTTTGACAAAATTGACATCATCGTGCAGTTTCTCGTTGGTCCATACAGAGAAGCGGAAATAAAGCGGATGGTCAAGCGGACTCTTGAACCAATTCAACTTTGTAAGACCTCATACCGAGATTTTTTAGTAAAATTCGAGATAAACTGGTGCATTAAATGTTCAATTCTTGAGAACGATGACGATTTACATCTTGGCGCATCAACAACCACAACAAACCAGTTTGACGAACTTTAACATTAAACTGATGTATACGGGGCAGTGTTTGTTCTTTTCTGCAACCAAAATTTGTACGACATTTTCGTGTAATTTCCGACCAATTGCCTTTGTTATTGGAAATAAATTTCCAATAAATCCTAACATTGCTCAAGCAATCGATTCATTACATTTAATGGAGATAATATAAAGAATTTTGTAACAGAATTGAATATCTGAGAAGTATTGCCAAATTCGAAATTAACGATGTTTCAAATTTAAACCGAATGATGGCCCAGCCGATACTACTTATTTCCCTAAATTATCTCATTCTGATTTTATACCATGTGATGTATTGAAAAATGAAAATATTTTTACTACGTCTTAGGTCTCCAATCATTGTGATTATGATGTAAAAGATAATCAAAGTATTATCAAGAAAATGTTTTTAAAAAATATTTATTATTATTGCGTTTTATAAAAAAGAATTTAAATAAAGATTATGCCACACTTAAAATGAAATTTAAATTCATTCTTTTTTTTCGTATATTTAATGGGAATTGTGCCCACGAAACTTAATACCCACTTTCTTTTATTTGCAAGCAAATTTTTATTTAAAAATTATTTGAATGCAAATTTAATATCATACATACATACATACGTATACAAAGTACAGCAAAAATAAAAGTTTTCTAAATTCATTTGAAAATTTACATTTTTTATGTTTGTTTTAATTTTTCCAATGAAAATATACAAATATTTGTTTCTTTTATTTAAATTTTTAAATGTATTTAGAAAGAAATAAAAAAATAAGAAATAATATTTAAAAATTTAACCTCACGTGCCCATTTACCTCAATTCAAAAGCCTTAAAAGTCAAGTCAAATGAAAAATTCATTTTAAATGCGGCAACTGCCACTTGAAATTTTCTGTGTGTGTATATTTTATATTCTCCGTTGTTTTTCAAGTCTATGCAATTTGTACATGTGTATGTGTGTATTTGAGAATACATAATAAGGACCTTCGACTTGCATTAAGATGAGACAACAACAATAACAATAACAAACTGCCAGATTTACACATTTACAGAGGCACACACAGTGAAATAAGAAAAGTAGTCTGTTTTTTTTTTTTTCTTTTCATCTGTAATAGACAGTGTAAATGACATGAAAATATTTTCAACAACTACTACAGCAATAACAATAGTTAAGAATTTTAAAGCAAGAAAATAAAGAAAAGAGGCCACTATGCATAAGCAATAGGCATGGCTTTATGCAAATTTTTCATTTTAAATTATAAAATGCCAGAAAATTTTAGGAAATTGGAATTGAAAAAATAAAAACCAAATGTGAACACACAAAAAACCAGAGAACCGGAAATAAAAATTGCAATTAACCCTGTGTATTTGTACTTGGCGAACAAATGGAAATTTTTAAGCAAAAATATAATTTTTAATACGTTTTTTAATTACAATAAAACAAATTTTTTTTTTATTATTTTTCTTGTTTTAATTTGATTTAATTTTCTTTTTTATTTAAGTATTTTCCAATTATTTTCTTTTGGTGTTCAATTTTTTTAGTGTCATTACTAAAGCCTGTAAAGGGTTAAAATGGAAATGAAAAACAACAAGAATGGCATTCATTTTCATTTTCTTTCATATTGAATAAACAATTTAAAACAAACAAATGAAATAAAATATAAAATACTGGATGCAAGCGAATATAAATTACTTTTCAGTTAACTATAAGTGAAACCAGACTATATTTGATATAAAAAAACCGTTCCCTGTTATGCTTTTTAATAAATACCAACAGCAAAACCCATTGAGAAAAATATCTCTTTTCGAAATAATATTTTCCATTTTCCTATTGAAATCCTAAACCTTAAGGATTTTCATTCTTCCGTTTTCTGCGAAAAAAAATGGAAATTTCCTTTTAACTTGAAACATAAAACTTAAGCAAAACTTGTTAAAAATCTTTAAGCGTTTATTTTTATACTATTTTTAGCATAACCTTTAACATAAACAAGTCTCAACATGGCATTCAAATTAAGTTGTAAAAAAAACCACGAAAAACGAAAAACTAAATTCTTTGTTGTTTTAGTTTTTTCCCATAAATAACGTTAAATATTACAGAAATTTTTGGAACATGCTAAAACGTTAGCAGACTGCATCCCTCTATGCATGTGTACTCGTATACAAGTTTTTGTAGTCCACCATCTTTAGAAGCTAAATGAACTTTAGCTTCTGCAGCACTTCCTACAATTATACAACGGCAGATCAAAAAAAACCCGCCACTGTGGTAAGGTTTAGCTTGTAATATCGTGTAGAAAAAGAAAACCAGGTATAAGCATTTGGGGAAAAACAAAAGCCTTAGAAAAGGAAAATTATAAACAGACGAAAATTCTATACAATGAAGCAAGAAGCCTAAATGTAAGGCAAAAACAAAAAAATGCAAAAAATCTCTGCCATAATAACTACTAATAAACAGCTGTATGTAGGCTAATACAGGGTAACAACAAATAAATGATACGCACGTAAATGAATGCTAAAAAAATTTTTATTTTCTTTAAGAAATTTTAAACAATATTTCCTAAATGAATTGAAAACAAAATCAATTCTGTTGCAATTGTATTGTTGCCTATGTAAACAGTGGCTCTATTTGTATGCTTAAATGTAAAGGAAGAGTTTAACTCTAGAAAAATTCTTGCATGCCATTCCTGCTACTAAATGAAACGAAAAACATTTTTGTTTACATTTTTGGTCACAACAGAAAATGTTGGCAACAACAAAGGTTTGATGAAAATATCTACAAGCCATGTTAACGTATGACCATTGCTTGTGTGAAACGGAAAGTTTTTTTTCTACTACCAATACATGTTATCGATATCCGGTCTTGAATAGACATCTATACACATACATATACAAATATACACATTGTATGTACATATATACACACAAAAACTTATAAAGGAACAAAAACAACAGCATTACATATAGCTGAGGTAACACAACAAATATCCTTTGTATGTGTAAGTGTATGTGTATATGACCCATCATGTTGAGACCAAAAAGTTTTATAACATGCCGTCTAGAAAACGAATCGAATTCAGCCTTTGACTCTGACTATGGGAAACACGAAAAACTAAATTCCATTTTAAACAAACAAACGAAACAAAAACAAAATTCGAAAATAATTAGAATATTTTTTCAATTCCTCTTTCCGTAGGTACCAGTCAGTGCAGTTGTATTCTACTAAGGACATGTTCCTTTGCACCCAATAAAATTTTGTATACTATGGGGCAAAAAAAGTATGAACAATTTTTCATTAAACAAGACAGAACACAATTAAACAGGGACACTTTAGCCTTAATTTTAAAGGAAATTAAAAAAGAGATCAGCAATGAGTATTGAAAAATATGAGTAGAATCGAATCATACTTATAATTTTTGATACTTAAACGCATTCATACTTATTTTAATATCATGGAACCCGTACTCAATATTCAAAGTTTAAAGTACTCATCATATTCATACTTAACAACATGTATGATGTTGTTGATTTCGACTCTCCATAACTCAACATATACACGAAGCACAATATAAGTATGAATCGCGTACGAACAGTAAAATACTCACTAGAAGGTTGTGTGTTTGCTAAGCTTGCTACTCTGTCTTCTTTCTTTTGTTGTAAATGCAACAATAACTAAGACTGTAAATTTTGTTGAATGGTTCGAGTAGTCACTTGAAGTATTTTTCTAAAGTCTGAATCTAAATGAGTAGACTTATGAAACAAACATATTTCGAATGGTATGAGTTTGATGTGAACGTTGTACGCATACTCATTGCAACCTGTATTTATAAATCAACGTTGTAGTGAGTACGAATGAATCAGAGTAGTAGTTCAATTTCAATATTGTTGACTCACTTATGTTCAAAATTTCATGAGTGCTTATGAGTAGCGAAAAAACAATTCATTGCTGATCTGGATGTACATACATATATACATAATTGGTTTGTAATGACCCTTCGTTCAGGATTACGACCTAGTTTCTCACACCACTTATATTGTGTGTGTTAATTTTATACATGAGTGGTGGGACCTACAGTTTAATGTCGACTCAGAACGACAGATTTTTGAGAAACTTTTTCATGGCAATTTTATTTACTCAGAGTTTTTGCCAGAAATCTGCTGAGAGGCAGTCGCCGAAGAAATATTTTCGTTTTGATGTCTGACCTGGGGTTTGAACCGTGGCCTTACGTCTAATAAGCCAACACACTACCTACTAGACTACGATGTACAGCGTAGTTAAATAAAATTTTTTTTTATGGAAAATCAATTTGTTTTGTGCAACACTGCATAATATATGTACGTACGTAGGTGGTACATGTACATGTCTATGTGGTTGTATTTAAAAAAAATTAATGGAAGCAAACACATCACACACGAATCCTTTGTCGTTTGTTTGTTTGCCTGTGTGTGTATTCGTTTATTGATGGCAAATACTGTTACGTACAGGAAGAAGGAGCAGACGAATGAAAATTATAATAAAAAAAAAATAAAACGAAAAATGAAAATGAAAACTTAAAAAAGAAAAACTAATTTTTTTATTTTGTACAACTCTCAGATGTCAAGGACACAGTGGCTGCCAAATCAATGAAAAAACAGAAAACAAAAATGAAAAAAACAGCAAAGAATTGTGGAGTAAAATAAAAGGAAACCGGCAGAGATGGTTAGCTGGTCGTAAGAATAAAATAAGAGTTAAGATTCCAATATAAAACTCAACACAGCCTGTATACGGACATAGGTACAGTGACAGAAGAAAGTGTACATACACCCTTGTATAAAGACTTTTTCCCGCTAGTTTTTTTTGTTGTATTTTTCAATTTTTGTTTTCAAAAAATTCAAAAATTTGTAGAAGCCTATAACATCTTCTTCAATTTGAGAAACAGCGGTGTATGTAGACTTTTTTCTTTGACTGTATGTATGTACATATGTATGCATGTAGACTATAAAATAATAGTTTAGTTTCTTTCTCTTCTTTCAGCATTTAAAATAAATTTTATCGTGTTTTTTTCCATTTCCAAGCAATAAACGGCTACAGAAGTTGCTTCAGTGGCAGTTGTGTAGGAATGTTAACATGAGAATATGTTTGTTTGTTTGTTTTTATTCAATAAATAGGCACATGCTTTAAATGTATATCTGTGTTGACCAAATATAATTGCTGTGAACTATCAAGAGGATATGTATGGCCATTTTCAGTGTTACCGCTTTCGACTGGCAAACTACATCGATTGAAGTAAACTGTCCTTTCGTTGTTTTTGTAAATGTAAAGAAAGCAACTTCATTGTGAAAAAACAATTCCAATGCAACATTTATTAGTTTCTTAAGGGTAACACTGGTCGTATCACATACAAAAACATACACGGATGTATACACATCACAGATTTTTCTAACAAGTGAGAGAGAGAATGCCGATTGTTATATCATGCTTGAATGCATGTATTTGTGAGTATGTGTATGTGTATATGTATGTGTATGTGTGTGTTTTATTCTTTTATAAGCCACGTGGGAATGGCTGATGCTTTGTTTGTGTTGTTGTATTTGATGTGGCTGTTGCGATTATACTCTCTTGACTTTTTTTTGTAGAGTTTTGCCTCTATTTTAATTTCGCTGCATGCTTTGCATTCGATACAATAAAAACACGTGCCAACTGCCACCAGTCTAAGCAACATTGGATATTTATTATGGCCATTAAGATTTGGTGTGTTGAAATTTAAATGCAGTTTTTGTTATTGTTTTTGTCTATCTTTCAGATTTTCTATTTGCATATGATTTGAGGTACGTTTTAATGCATTCTTATTAGCAAATTATCAAATACGGGTAATAAAATTTGAATATTTTGCAAATTGGCAACTTTGGTAAATTGGAAAATGAAAATGTTAATGAAATATTAATTAATAAACGTGTTTCTATTCCTTTGTGCCTAATCATGCCAATGAAAACGTAAGGCATTTAAAATTAACAATATTTTCATATTTGATTTCATTCATAAAAATTCGAAAACTATGGAATGCTATTCGAATGCTAATGGAATATTCGAATTGTTTTGTTCGTATATTTGTGATAGTGTAGAGATTTATTACTAAAGATTTATCACTTAAAATAAAATAAACAATTTGGTCAATATGTTGCTGTTCAAAGAGCACAAATGCTGGATCAATGAATATTCAATTTTAATATGAGTTTCAATTCGATTGAAACAATAATGTATTCTCTTTTGATTATGATTTTTTCTTTTGAATTTAGTTTTTATTTAAACTTATGAAAGGCAATTCATTTTGTTGAATATTTCACATTCATTTTAGATTTGAATTTACACACAGTTACTAAAGTATACATACGGTTAACAAATTTTAGAAATTTTTTAACTAATCCGTTGTCGTTGAAAATCTTTATAGTTTCCTTGATGTTAAGACGGTCTTTTGCAGTGGTTAAAAAATTTCTGAAATTGAACTGAAAGGTATACATCCGATTTATAAATTTCACAAATTTCTGAAACAATGCAAAAGACCGTCTTAAAATCGAAGAAAGATATCAGAAAATTATAAATATTTTCAACGAAAACGGATTAGTTAAAAAATTTCTGAAATTTGTTATCCGTATGTATACTTCTGTGGCTGAGAGTAATTTAAGTTTATTGCGTCTATCTAAGCAAGATTTTGTTTTTACTGTTTTTAAATAATTTAATGCATAAGCTGTTATCAAAAATTTTCATAGAGTCTGGCGCACGTTTTTGGACAAAGTTTTGTATAAAAATTATTTACTTTCTTAGGTACCCGAGTATTAAAGGTTACTCTGAAGAAAATATGATTATATAGCGTGGAAAATTTAAAACTTTAGATTTAAAAATGCAATAAAAGACATTACCATTTCAGTTAATTAAATGGCCATCATACGTTTGACACAATAAATCGCTGGTGGCATGAGATGTGTGGCAAGTTACACCATCCCGTTGAAAACAAACACCTTTCATATCAACATCATTAAGAGCGTGTACAAAGAAATCGATTATCATGGTGGGATAGGTGTCTCCATTAACTGTAATGGAATATTTCAAAGAAATATGAGCCAATGATGCCTCCGCTCCACAAACCGCACCAAACAGTCACTCTTAATGGCTTTCGTAAGACCGCGTGTGGGTTTTCTGAACCTCAAATTCGGCTTATTTTGCTTATTAACTTACCCACTTAGATGAAAATGAAATGAGCTTCATCGGAAATGATTTTTTGAACAAAAAAATTTCTGACCAATTGTCTTTGTTTTGGAAATAATATCCAATAAATTCCAACGTTGCTCAAGCGTAAATCGATTCATTACGTTCAGTGGAGATAATTGACTGAATTTGATGGCAGAATAGAATAGCAAAAGTATTTCCAGATTCGATGGTTCAAATTTAAACAGACAGACAGTTAAATAGTTTTTGCTAAATCGTGGCCGCCAGGATGAAAAAAGTGAGTTCGCGAAAAACTCATTTAAGTTGAGAGCACCTGTACGCGTAGTACAATTTTGTATTTTCCTCCTTGTTTTCGTATCGTTTGAGAGAAAAGAAGATTTAGACCTTAATGTTATGACTATAAATTAACTAAAACAGTGAATAAAGAACAAATCGATTTTTTTATAATGAAGAAGTACGAGGTGTGATCAAAAAATAACCGTTATTTTCAAATTTCGTGAGTTACGTATGTTCGATTTTCGCATTTTTTTTCTGTTATGTTGGTACACATGTCTGTTATATATGTTGACAATATCAGCCATTTAGGATTGTCAGTATGTTTTTAACAGATAAAAAGGTCAGTCGTGTTTTGGTGACAATGTTCAATGGGAGTTAGGTCTGGAGACTGAGCCGGGCATTCTAATACCTCAATTTTATTTTCAGTAAACCACTTTTTTGTCATTTTACTGGTATGTTTGGGATCGTTGTCCTGTTGGAACACCCATTTAAGCCGCATATTATATTCTGCATAAGGTAGCATGACAGTTTTTAAAATTTCCACATAAATTGAGGCATCCATGTTGCCTTTAATCCAAAATATGGGTCCTATACCATTATAAGAAAAACAACACCAAACGTTAAATTTTGCACTACCATGCTTTACGGTCCTCATGACAAATTTAGGATCGTATTCCTTGTTTTTTTGTCTTCTTGCATATTTTCTGGTGCCAGGATTACCAAAAAGAACAACTTTGGATTCACACGCACACAGAATATTGCGCCATTTCGTCTGAGGCCAATCAACGTGAAGTCTAGCAAATTCAAGTCGGTTGCGGACATGTCTTGAATTCAGCAATGGTACTTTCCCTGGACTTCTACCATATAAATTGTCTTTAATTAGATGCCAGCGAATAGTTGAGGTATGAACATCAAGCTCCAAGTCCTGTTTTATCTTTGTTGAAGTAACAAATGGGTCTGATGACACAATGCGTTTTATTCTTTCTTCTAAGAAAATTGAGGTATTAGAATGCCCGGCTCAGTCTCCAGACCTAAATCCCATTGAACATCTTTGGGGCGATGTAAAAAAAAGTGTTTTTAAAGATAAGCCGGGAAATATAGAGCAATTGAAGGCGTCAGTGAGGTCAGCTTGGGAAAGTATTCCTATCGAGAGGTGCAGATCTTTAGTTGACTCAATGCCTTGGCGTTGCGCAGCTGTAATAGCCAATAAGGGCTTTTCAACTAAATATTAAGGTCTATCTAATAAAATAATATAAAAAAGTAATCACTTGTGACAACATTTTTTTTGCAGATACGTTTTCTAATGCTACTAATATTTTTTTGCACGCCAAATATTTTGATTTTTTAAAAATTTAGCATCGTTTTCTTTGGAAAATTAATAATTGTCTTGAAGTTTTTTTATTATTCAATAGTTTAGACTGGTGGTAATAAAACGAAATAACAAACTTTTTTTAACTTGAATAAAAATTAATTTTTTTACTTAACTGTAATATTTTTAATACAGCGCTACTATTATATTTCACACAGCTATACGTAACTCACGAAATTTGAAAATAACGGTTATTTTTTGATCACACCTCGTATACTAACCTAATGGAAAAATGTAAATTATTTTCCTTCGCCTAAAGCATTAAACTAAACACTCATACTAAAGATTTCTTTGGAAACTAATTAAAATATATTTGAAAAAGGAAAAAAAACTAAATTTAAATGACATTTATTTCTCTTCCTCTCTCATGTACGTTTTAACGTTTAATTTTTTAATTTCAAATTTCATAAAATACATATGATTGCGTTGGCAATTTGACGTACCAGCATCTTATTTTATATATAATAAAACATGTATTATTTTTAATGTTGTTCAATTTCTAATTTCATATAACTTAATAAATATGCATTTCAGCCTAAACGTACACGGTACAAAATACACCAAAAAAACCGTGACATTTATTCTAAGCGAACATGGTGTTTATCTCCATGTTTTGTTATTGTTTTTTTCGGCTATGGCGTCATTAACATGTTGATTTTAGATAAAAATTAAAAACAAAAAAATAAAAATAAAAACAAATTGTTTTCATTTTCATATTAAATACATCAAAATTGACTTTATCTATGTATGTTTCCTGACAGTTATGGGGATTATGATATGCAAACGAATGTCAAATCGAGCCTCACCATAGATTCATAGAACTGTTTTGCCTACATTTAATCGTTCAACACTTAATATTGCCTTGACTGGGGTAACAGAAGCTAACATCAACACAATTTTTTACCGAGAATAAAAAAAAAATGGTAAAACGAATTAAATATTAAACAAAACTAAAGTGAAAAATTGTAGTTGTTTTGCTGCTAGTGCCTGAAAGGTAAATATTTTGAAGAGTTTTTTTTGTTATTTTGTTATTTTTAATTCCGCCTCAAATGTTGAAATTTAGTGGGAAATACTATGTAGAAGCGAGAGTAGTGAGATAATTATTAAGTAAAATAAATATCACAACACAGAAATGTGAATGCTTTCATGGAAAAATAATACCCTTAAATGGGTTAAATGCGTAAAAAACATGTGTAAATCAGAGATCAGCATTGAGAATTCAAATCGAATCATACTCATAATTTCTGATCATTTACGCATTCATACTTATTTTAATGTCATTGAACCTCTACTCAATATTCAAAGTGTGAAGTACACATCATATTCATGCACTCAACAACACGTATAATGTTATTGATTTCCAATCTCCATAACTCATCACATACACGAAGCACAAAATAAGTATGATTCGCGTACGAACACTAAAATACTCACTAGGAGATTGTGTGTTTGTTCTGCTTGCTGCTCTGTCTTTTTTGCTTATGTGTCTTTTTTTTCTAAATGTCTAATAACTGAGACTAACACTGTAAATTTTGATGAATGATTCGAGTCACTCGCAACATTTATTAGTATTACAAGGGTTTCTTAAAAATCTGTTGTTCGAAGTCGACTTTAAACTGTAGGTCCCGCCACTCATGTATAAATTAACACACACAACATAAGTGGTGTGAGAAACTACGTCATAACCCTGATTGAAGGGTTGTAATGACCAATTATGTATGTATGTATGTATGTGTATAAGTATTTTTCTAAAGTTAGGTCTCTAAATGAGTAGGGCTTATGAATCAAACATATTTCGAATGTTATGAGTTTGATGTCAACGTTGTACTCATACTCATTGCAACCTGTACTTATAAATCAATGTTGTAGTGAGTACGAATCAGAATCAGAGTACAGTTAAATTTCAATATTGTTGACTCATTCATCAAAATTCCAAGAGTGCTTATGAGTAGCGAAAAAACGATTCATTGCTGATCTCTGGTGTAAACATTACAGCTACTAAGACAATAGGGCACGCAATTTTGAATGATTCAACTATGAATGGCAGGTAGTGTGTTGGCTTATTAGATGTGAGACTACGTTTCAAATCCCAGGTCAGACATCTCCAAAAAAAAAACGAAATATTGAAAAACGTTTCTTCGTTGATTTCCTGTCAGCAGATTTCTGGCAAAAACTTTGAGAGTAAAATAAAATTGCCATGAAAAGTTTAAAAAAAACTCTATCGCTCGGTGTAGGCTTTAAACTGTAGATCTCGCAACTCATAGATAAAAATAAAAACCCACACAGCAAATGGTGCTAAAAGCCAAATCGTAATCCTGACTGAATGGTTGTGGTGGTCATTGATGTATAGATTTATATATGGCATGTTGTTTTTGCGTTAGTATTTGTATTAAGTTTTTTATTTCATTGTATCAAAAACAAAAATTGATGTTTACCAATTAAAAAAACATCGAATTGTTTCGATATATCGATAAGTTTTTAAAACATCATTGTATGCATATTGTCCACTGCTAGAACAAGCAATTACAGTTCCATGCCCAAAAGTCATTTAAAATGGAGCATAGAAAAACTATGGAAATCATTTAAATTATTATCGATAATTCTTTATATAAAATGAAGGTGACACTAAAATAATGTTTCTCAATAACTTTTTATCAAGATTCGTTGAAAAGACAGAAAATCTAAAGAAAATGTGAATGATTATGAGATTTTTTAACTACCAGCGTTATTATGACATTATCATTATGGTGCTACTTTTGTGACTTTAATTAGAAGTTTCTTGATTATTTTGTTTCTTTGCTTTTCTTTTCATTGTTTTTTTTATATTTCATGTTTGATTTTCTTTATGGATATGCTAACAAAATTTTTTTATATTGAATTTAAAAATTTTTTTGTTGTATTTTTTTTGTAAGCCGTACGTACACATTATGGAAATTTTTGAAGAAAAATGCCCCAAGATCATAAAAATATTAAATGATCAATACATGATCAAAAAAAGAAAAAAAATTCAGCCGTCCACTTTAGAAATTATTTCAATCTTGAAGACCAGCAAATGTTTTTATGCGTATTTCGGAAAATAAAAATAAATACAAATTGTTTTAAAAACATTTTAAATTTCTTGATTTCAACAAGCCAAGCATTTTTGTATTGAAATAAATTTTACAATATTTACATTTGCTGGGTTATTTTACTTGTTACTGTGTAGCATTTTTAATATCTTTGCCTTTTTAGTTTTGTATTGTATTCTGTCTTAATGTTCTTGTTTTTTTCTTGGCTGTTCCGTTGGAGCCAGTGATAATGGCTCATAATTTTCGGTGGTTTTTTCAATCAAAAGATGTCTGTTAAGCAACACAGGAGAATAGGTTTAATGATGGTTGGTTGGCATATGCATGTATTGCTGACAGCTGCTTACAAGAAATACTCGACTTTTTCTTTCTACTCTGGCCATAATTAGTCGTAAAAATGAAATTAATTTTTAATAAGTTTTTGTCTGATAGCAATGTAAATACATACATACATACATACATACATACATACATACAAGATACAAAATAAATGTTACAAGGGTGATTGATATTTGTCATTGCTTGGCTGTTGTTTCTTTGGAATACTCTGTTGTTTACAAGTGCTGGACGTTAAAGTTTGTTAAACCCGGAATATGAGGCCATAAATCATGAAGAAAATTATTTAAAAAAAACCACTTAAAACCAATCAGAAAAAGAGGGATGTTTTTGCTTTTGTTGTTTTTCATTAAAGGAAATGAAAAAGTAGTAAATATTTAAACACTAAAAGGGTTCCCCAATAGTGATAAATACGGGGAAAACATAAAAATTTAAAAAAAATTTTTTTGATAACATTGTTGTGCAATTTTAAATAAACTTTATATAGAAATTCATTCTCTATATTCAGATCTAGAAAATATTTAAAAATATCCGGAAATCGTAACCATTAGTTAACTCCTATCCCATTAAAATAATTCTACAATTAATGTATTACTATTAAATATTTCATATTAAATTCAGAGATTGTATAACCCTTTCAGTTTTTATTACATTTAAATAATTAAATAAAAAGCATTTAATTTTCTGCTTTTATAATAAAAATAAAAATAAAAATAAATACAAAAGTTGAACACAAGTACTTTTGTGTACACACGTTCAAAATAAATTCCAAAAATAAAAAAAAAATACAAAAAAAATTTTTTTTTCTTTCAACAAAAATAATAAAATGGTTTCGCTCATAAAATGAAAATAAATCTTTATTTTAAATAAAAATAAATCTTTATTTGATATAAAAAATACGTTTTTTTTTAGCTGCTTCCTCTTTTTATAACAATAACAACAACATTAATCACATCATCTTTCGTGAGTGCCAATCACCATATGTTGTTACATACTATAATTTGATCTCCTAATTACTGAATAGATTTGAAATTGATAAAATTATTATTATTTCGTTTTTTTTTTAATATATACAGTGTGCATCAAAAGAAACTACATTATGGATATAATAATCTAATACTCACCGAACTCAACTTTCACCACGTAAGGAGAGTGCTCGAAAAAATTGAACAAAATTTCAAAATTTTTTGTAAATTTTTGTTTGTTTCAATTTTAAAAACTGGTAAAGAAACAATTTTAAAATAGAAATAACGTAATAATAACGTAATAATAATAATAATTACAATACCAAATTAATAAGAAAAATGTATAAGAAGCCACACATGACAGCGCCATTATAGAGTCCAAGTGCAGATAAAAAAGACTATTTAACCAAACTTGGCTTGGTACACACCAGAGATCTAAGGTTAATATTTAGATACAGTGAAAAAGATCAAAAAAATATTTGTTTATAATTAAAAGCTTTAATTTTTTATATTTTTTTTAAGAGATTAGTATACTTTCTAATCAAAAATAAGCAATGAGTATTCAAAAAGATGAGGAGCATCGAATTATACTCATTATTTCTAATACTTATATGCATTCATACTTATTTCAATATCATATAGAATCTCTACTCATATTCAAAGTTTGAAGTACTCATCATATTCATACTTAACAACTCTCATACTTCGACTCTCCATAACTCAACATATACACGAATCATAAAATAAGTATGAATCGCGTAAAAACACTAAAATACTCACTAAATGATTGTGTGTTTGCTCTGATTGCTGCTCTGTCGTTTTTATTTTTTTGTAAATGCAACAACAACTAAGACTAAGACTGTAAATTTTGATGAATGATTCGAGGAGTCACTCGAATCATTTATAAGTATTTTTCTAAAGTTATGAATCTAAATGAGTAGGCTTGTGAATCAAACATATTTCGAATGGTATAAGTTTGATGTCAACGTTGTACGCATACTCATTGCAACATGTGCTTATAAATTGTAGTGAGTATGAATGAATCCGAGTACTTAAATTTCAATATATTTGACTGACTTTTATTTTAAAATTTAATGAGTGCTTATGAGTAGCAAAAAAAATTCTTTGCTGAACTCTGTTTCTAATTTTTAAATTATCCTAGCTCAGGCTATAGCCAGTAACATAATTTATAAGAATCCATAACAATTTTTACTTTCGGACCCGCCTAACACCTTAAATCATGTTCGCCAGATTTTGTCATCACTTTCTTCAGGCGGACTTCAACGTTTTTCCAAAAAAAAATTTTTTGACTATCAATTGGCTTAAATTCAAACCCTCGGTTATTCCCAATCTGGCAATACTTAAGTCATTCTATTCTATTACAAAATTCAGTATATTACCCCCACTAAATGTAACGAATCGATTTACGTTTGAGCCACTTTGGGATTTATTGGGCCAACGAGAAACTGCACGATGATGTCCAGTTTTCAAAAAAAAAACACCTTTTCGGATGAAGCTCAGTCTCATCTTGGTGGGTACGTTAATAAGCAAAATTGCTCTATTTAGAGCTTAGAAAACCCACAAGAGGTCTAACAGAAGCCTATGCACCCATTACGAGTAACTGTTTGGTGCGACTTGTGGAGCGGAGGCACCATATTTCTTTGAAAATGAGGACGGTGCAACCATTACGTTGAATGGAGACACCTATCACACCATGATAACCGATTTTTTTTGTACCCGCTCTTCATGGTATTGATGTAAACGATGTTTGGTTTCAATAGGATGGTGCCACATATCTCATGCCACAGTGGATTTATTGCGTCCAACGTTTGATGGCCGTTTAATTACCCGAAATGGTGGTTGGCCGCCAAGAAGCTGCGATTTGACTCTGTTGGATTATTTTCTGTGGGTCGCCATTAAAGAAAAGTGTTATGCGCGACAAACCAGAGACAATTAAGCAATTGAAGGCCAACATTGTGATGCCATTGCTGTGATATAAACCCATACACACGAAAAAGTGCACGAAAATTGATCCGATCTAATGAGGTTCAGTGAGGCTAGCCGCGGCAGTCATATGGATGAAATAATTAATATTCCATTTCTGAACGGAACAACTGTACTTCACAACAAAAAAAATTAAATTGGCAAGATTTCAAATCGTTATTGTTTTAATATAAAATTTTAAATGGCCCACCCTATTTATAAAATGTATAAATAAATTTATCTTCAAAAAAAGCCGATGGAAGACCCCTAAAATTTTTTTATTTAATTACTAACTAATGTTTCTTTTGTTGAAAATAAATAAGAATTAATATTATTTTTCAAAAAGAGTTTAAATCCGAATTAATCAATAAAAACTTTGATATTTAAAATAAAAATTTTATATTCATTAAGTTTTATATGAAATTTTTTTTAAAACATTCATTCACTCTAAGCACTCATATAATAATCGAGTGGTTTTTCTTTTGATTTCTACAACAGATAAAAAATAAAAACTAATTTGACCTTCAAAATGGCTAGTGGCTTTATTCAAATGCCAATTAAATGAATTTGAGAATTTTTTTTTAAGGCGATAAATAAATTTATGCTGTCATCTATTTGTCAAAGAACATTTAGTTTTTAATTATTCCAGCAAAAACAAAAGAAAAAAAATAATAAATAAACACAGAATACAATCTAATGATTAAAGATTATCTCTGGATTCTGTATAGAAAAAGAACAAAAAAAAAAAGAATTAATTGAGGTCAATAAACGGTTACAGGTGTAGGAGTGAAAAGAAATAAAACATATCTTAAGGTAAACAATAGCATGATTTAAGTCCTTGATAGAAAACAACAAAAACAAATATTTTTTTGTTTATAAAATTTCTTTGGAAAATTTTGCTCTTTTGAAATGATTATGAAATAAAATGTTTATTAGAATGAATTAATTAATCTTTTTTTTTTTAAATTTTAATATAATATTGTTCAATAATTAATTAATGTTTGAGCATTTAAAAAAAATAAAACTTAATTGAATATTCCATTAAAGTTCTTACACACGCATAGCTAAGGTCATCATTCAATCACATTGAACAGCTAAAGGTGGCAAACAATTTTAAATTATTTACTTAAAAGAAATCTATTTTCGTATTTAAAATATTTTGGATAAATAACAAATAGTATATACAGTAGGCATCAAAAGAAACTGTACATTATGGCTAAACAATTCTAACAATAAACAAACTCAACTTTTACCACTTAATCCTGGACGGTTAGTGTTCGTCGAATCGGTGAAGCTCATTTACTCTTTATCACACAACTCTTTTATGTTTGACCAAATTTCGCTCTTTTTTTCAACAACGTTATACTATGTTCAGACAACCACTTATATTGAGTAAATCGCAATAAACGGCATTACTTCATGTAGAATGTCAATTAATTATTGCACAATAAATTCATAAATTGTTATAATATTGATTAAAACTTGAAATACTGCACTGTCATAAGTACGTTCAGTGAGCATATTACAACTTTCCGAACACTTTCTATTGATTTTTTACAACTCAACAAACAAACAAAAAAACAATGTTGTTGAAAGAACCAGCTGTTTTGTTTACCAGCTGTCAAATGAATATTGAATAAGCAGCTGAACTGCGCTTATTGTTATGCCTAAACACTTAAAATATTGTACTCAATAAACCGAATATTGACTCAATAGAAGTGCATGTCTGAACATAGTATAACCTTACTGTACAAAAATGACCATCCAGGATTAAAAAAATATGTGGCCAGGGTACGTTTACTCACTACACGCTTTCGTTATCAACCAACATTGCTGATAAAAAGATCGAAATTTGATCAAACATAAAAGAATTATATGATAAAGAGTAAATGAGCATCGTCGATTCGACGAACAGTAACCAATTAGGGCTAAAGTGTTCGTCGATTCAAATGTACAAAAATGAAGAGTAACCGTTCAGGGTTAAGGAGAATGCCCGAATAAATTTGACAATATTTCGTAATTTTTGTTTGTTTTTGTTTCAATTTTAAAAACCGGCAATGAAACAATTTTAAAATAAAAGTAACGGTAATTTTTTAATGTATATTTTTTAATGTATAGGGTCTCACTTAAGGAGAGTGCAAGAAAAAATTTGACAAAAATTCGTAATTTTTTGTAATTTTGTTTTTTTTGTTTTAATTTTAGAAACTGGCAATGAAACAATTTTAAAATAAAAATAACGGTAATTTATTAAATGTATACTTTTGTTTTTAATGTACAGTTTCTTTTGACACGCACTGTAGTTATGTATGTATGCCTACATTTTCGAAAATCTATTTCATTAATGGAAAAAATCTGGTACTCATTCTAAATAGACAAATCATTTCGGCGTTGACGTCCATATTATTACAAATCAGGAAATTAAAAAAAAAATTGAAAAAAATAATTTTAATTTTTAAAAATTACATGATATTGCTTTCAAAAATATCAAACAAATAATGCCAGTATCCGTCGTTATTCATTGCCAAGCGCTAGTTTATTACTTAATTTTTTGCACTTTTAAATGATTTAAATGTACAAATTATGACACTTATTTCACATCACAAATTTAAATTTTACAAAAACACATCCCTTGTTAAAATACATTTTCCAAGAAAATAAACAACATTTTCTTTTAATAGAAATTCATACTGTCAGCATATGAAATAGAAAATTTCGAAAGTTTGTTATTTACGAAACCATTGAATGAATATTTTTGTATAAAAGAAATGTTTTTGCTCTTCGAATACGAATTCTTAATCTTAAATATCAATTACTATACTTTCTTACACAATCATAGACTGGTAGACATACATATGTATATAGACAGACAGACTGGCCGACAGAGACAGGCCATTGAAGTGCTCGTACGCGGGTAGGAAATTCAAAAAAAAAAATATTTCCGTAATATTTTCCATTCAAATTTATTTTTAAAGTTATTAAGTTGTTGTTGTTTTTGTTACTGTTGTTGTTTTCTCTCAATATTTTTGTTTGCATGATTTTACTTTCCATTTAGTGCTTCCCTATGAAATTATAATAATAACGATGAGGAGGTTATCCTAATGCTGTTTTAAAGTATTTAAAATTTTTTTTTATTTAAATATACTAAAATAGTAAACAAACAATTCTCATTTTATTATTCCATAGTATTCTTTACATACATACATACATACATACAATGCAAAACAAAATTCATTGATTTTCCTTAAGTATTTTTAAGATGCTGACGTAAAAAAAACGCAACTTTTGTTGTATGAAATAAATTCATTCATAAATTACTTTTCAATTACCCTACTAGCCAGTGGGAACAGCGGAAAAATACTAAAGGAATAATTTTTAATAACAACAAAATTATTAATTCATCACAAAGTTTTTATTGAATTTAAATCATACACAATAAAAAAATTCAAGCATACTTAGGGGCTCGTTTATGAAATTATGAATCGAACATTACAATGCTTCAATGTGTGTGAGTTAAATTTATGCATGAGTGTCGGGGGACCTACAGTTTAAAATCGACTCTGTACGACAGATTTTATTTCCTGAGAAATTTTTCATGGCAATTTTAGAGTTTTTGCCAGAAATCTGCTGAGAGAAAGACAACAAAAAAATATTTTTCATATTTCGTTACGTTGAAGATGTCTGACCTAAGGTTTGAACCGTGGTCTCACGTATAATAATCCAACACAGTATCTACTAGACTACAGCGACTTCTCACATCTTCTTATATATAAAAACGAATGTGTGTTTATTTGTTTGTGGTTTTGTTTGTTTGTTTAAAGTCTATAGACGGCTAAGCGGCTGGACCGATTTTCTTGAAATTTTAACAGTACCTTCCTGTATGTCTGGAAGGAACTATAGGCTACTTTTTATTTTAAAATTTCAAGTAGGCAAGGTGCCACGCCCACATTCTGTTATATTCGGTTTTCTTTTTTTGCATTTTTTTTTAACGTAAATCAATCGATGCACAGGAAACATCGATGCATTTTACTATAACATCGTATAGGAAAAGTTTCTTTATCTTGCTTATAAAGGGTCCGCCAAATAACTTTTTTTTGAAAATGCTTTAAAAAAAAACTACTGAATATTTTCTCAAATTTCTTTTGTTATTTGAAAGTACAATCCTTCCGGTTAATAATGGAAAATAATTTCATTCAAATGGCTGCCTCAGCTGGCCATGCAGTAGCCTACACGATCGGTCCAATCTTTAAGCACATTATCGATTGTGTGCAGCTGTATTTCACCAATGGCTTCACGAATATTGGCCTTTAAAGCGTCAATTGTCTCTGGCTTGTCGGCGTAACACTTATCTTTGACGGCACCCCACAAATAATAGTCCAAGGTGGCCAAACGACATCAGCTCTGCTGCTGATTATTCGATCTTCAAAAACAGGGCGCAAAACATCGAGTGTAGCTTCGGCTGTGTGGCACGTAGCACCGTCCTGTTGAAACCAAATGTTGCCAATATCCTTCTCTTCAATTTTTGTGAACAAAAATTCGTTCAACATGGCCCGATAACGACTGACTGTAACGGCCACTCCTTGCTCATTTTCGAAGAAAAATAGCCCAATTATGCCTCTGAATCAAAATCAGCACCAAACAGTGACTCGTTTTGGATGCGTCGGCTTTTCAATATATGCGTGCGTGTTTTCTGTGCCCCAAATGCGACAATTTTGCTTGTTTACATACCCGCCAAGATCAAAATGAGCTTCATCTGAAAAGATGATTTTTTTTGCCAAAATCGGCATCTTCTGGTGTAGGCTACTGCATGAGCAGCCTAGGCAGCCATTTGAATGAAATTATTTTCTATTGTTAACCGGAAGGATTGTACTTTCAAATAAAAAAAGAAATTTGAGAAAATATTCAGTAGTTTTTTTTTAAAGCATTTTCAAAAAAAAAAGTTATCTGGCGGACCCTTTAATTGCAAAGGAAACTGAATATGTAATGAAAATACTTAGTTTAACATTTGGTTACAAAAAGATTTTCCACTCGGAATAGTACCAACGCAATAATAAATTTTCAAATACGATGTTGAGAAAATACATGCATTTTCTCTACATTTAAAAAACGGTTCACCGATTATCTTTCAGATTAAAGGGAAAACCCAGTAAAACATTTCAATGTGAATTTAGTTTCGTGCCACAAAAATGATTTCTGAATTTCTTATGATGCAATTGAAATGAAAATTATTATTTGCGGACATGAAAAGTAAATACACGGGGAATAGAGTATGGATATAGAATTTGAACTTGTTATTGTGTTTGTTGTTGCATTTAATTTGTTGATTACTCCGCCCATTATTATGAACAAAATCGTAATGAAGATTATCATCATCATCATTATCATCATCATCATCAGCATCTACTCAATAATGATTGTAAATCACGTTTTAAACGGTGTGCTTTTTCGGTTTGTTGAAACTTAAAGGTTCGTTTAAATAAACAAATAAAAAAACAATACGTATAATAAGTATTTAATTTAATTTAATTTAAAACAAGTAAAAAGGTATACAATATTTATACGTTTGTTCAGTAATTCATTAATTTAATGGCAGTACTTAAACAAGTACTTGACTTGTTTTATTTAATACGCGCCACTTTTTTCTTTTAATTCCTCTCTTAGGCAATTTGTTTTTTTTTCATTTTTTTTTGTTTAAAAATAACACCGTTTCATATACATATGTGGGGCCCATGAAGCCTCTCCATATCCCCTCATTCCCTTTTTTTACTATATCGAGCAATAAAATAATTGTAAATTTTTAAGCTTAATTAAAGCAAAGTAAAACACAACAAAGCCTAACACAATAAAGTTGTTCTAACGTTATTGTCTTTATTTAAGCAAAACAAATAAAATACAAATACAGAGCTGGATATTGTAATACATTAACAAAAAAAATTTTATATAAGAAAACACATTGAAACACACGATTTGAGCGAATGACTAAGATATAGAAAAAGAGACAAGAAAATTAACGATAATATGAATAAATAATCTTCAGATAAAAGAAAATATTCCATTAAAAAGATATTTTTATATTTAAAATGCAATGAATTAATAAAAAATTAAAAAACATTTACAATGAACACAACCAACAGCCACAAGGGCAATGCATTACAATGATAGCTGCCAGATATACATATAAAGCATCAAATTGTCAAATATTAGAAAAAAAAACGATAAACGCGTTCATGGAAATCGTAAAAAAAAATCGTCACAAAAAATAAATACAGAAATTAAAAGTTAAAAACAAAAAATTTTAGTAAAACATGTGAAGTTAAGTCAATGTACATATTTTAGTTCAAAAATAACTACAAAAAATTTAACAAGTGCTTTTAACACTTTATTTATAAAAAGAAACTTTAAACACAAGTGTTTTATACAATAGTAGCTGTACACTGCGAGTGTTGCTGCGCCACCAACTAAAATAAATTTGATGGAAAGACATTACACAAATGTCCAATTAATTTTGATTATTAATTTTATTGATTTTGTTTCCCGTTGTCCTGATGAGTCAGATGAACGGGTCTGAGTAGTACGCATTCGATCAGTTTCTAATCTCACTTCTCGTTGTTCAAGTGGTTCAAGCGAACGGGTCTCAATGCTCGCCTGATTCTGCTATTTTCTTCCGTGCTTGAGGTGTATGTCGACCAATCGCTTGCTATTCATTTTGAATAATTTTCAGTGACGCCATTCATCGGAAATTAACCGCACCAACCTCCGTCGACTCATGCGCAACAACTTTGTTAAAGAATGCACAGTTTACGATTTAATTCATTTTAAGTAATTTTCAGTGGCGCCACCTGTCGGAAATTGGTCATACCAACTTTTAAACCTTCCCCGGTTCATGCGCAACAACTTTGCTAAAGATCATAACGTGATCATATGCATAGTTTACGATTCTATAAGGTACATACAACCAAACATTCATTTTTATATATGTAGACTATGAAGTCGCCGTGGTCTAGTAGGTAGTGTGTTGGCTTATTAGACGCAAAGCCAGGGTTCGAGCCCCAGGCCAGACATCAAAGTAAATACAAAAATTTATTTCTTCGGCGTTTTCCTCTCAGCAGATTTCTGGCAAAAACTCTGAGAGTAAATAAAAATTGCCATGAAAAAGTTTCTCAAAAATCTGTCGTTCGGAGTCGACGTTAAACTGTAGGTCCCGCCACTCACGTATAAAATTAACACACACAACATAAGTGGTGGGAGAAACTAGGTCGTAATCCTGACTGAAGGGTTGTAATGGCCAATTATGTATGTATGTATGTCTATGTAGACTATGGGAGGTGACACGCCCACTATAGTCAAACCCCCATTTTGTTCATATATACGTCAAAGTCATTCATACAAAATTTGAGGACTCTAGCTGTTGTAGTTTATGAGATATGCGACATTAAATACTTATTGGCTATGTAGGCGTGGCACCTCGCCTACTTGAAATTTTAAAATAAAAATTAGCCTATAGTTCCGTCCAGATATACAGGAAGATACTGTTAAAATTTCAAGAAAATCGGTACAGCCGTTTAGCCGTCTATAGACTTTAAACAAACAAACAAACAAATAAACACACATTCATTTTTATATATAAGATATTTGTATGTTAAAAACGTAGAGATACATAGTTATATACAGTGAAAACACTACTAACGGACACCAATCGTCATCTAAATCTATGGGTGGTATAAATATGAAGAAGTCAGAAGCTCTTGTCGTTCTGAGCATGATAACTCAATTTGATGTTCGCTGCAACCGACACATTTTTCAGTGCCTTAGCTTCTTAAGACAGTGCAATAAATACTTCACTTCATCTAATATTCTTACTATTTACACCACTTATATCCAAAAGAAATTGTCATGAAAAGTTTCTCAATAACACACAGATAATTATATGCACCCCCCTAAAAATCATTTTTTTTAAGTAATGAACTTCTAAACTAAAATGTCTTTACATTAGCGTCTGTAGCGACACATTTCCTTAAATAAAGAAAAAAGATTCCCAAAATCTATGAATTTGTGACTACATTTTGCTTAAAACCAATATGGCACCACAGAAAATTATACGTACGATGTATATTTCGTATAAAATTTCCTCAAGGGTAGCCCGGTATATAAAAGGTATTGTGAATAAAACTACTAGGACTACAGCCGTAGAAATGCGAAATATCTCGGAAAGTGATCACAATGTTATTGTGCATTCCGAAACAGTTCGAAGTGTTTTGAGAAAGAACGGTTTCCGCAGCCGAGTACCGAGAAAAAAGTCACGATTGGAATTTGCCCAATAATATACGGACAAGTCAACTGATTTTTGTGCGAATGTAATATTTAGTGATGAGAACAAATATAGTTTGTTCGGCTGTGACGGAAAGCAAAAAATTTGGCGCAAAAATCAGTTGACTTGTCCATATATTATCATTTTTAAAAAAAATTATTTTTTATTTTTTTTATTTATTTTGTGACTGTATGTATGAGGATAGAATTCAACTCTCATGTATAGCATGGTGTCTCAATGTCTATTTTAAGGCTTCTCGACCGCGTACAGGAGAGGCCGAAGTTGCTCGTTAATGACGTTATGGTATCGAACTCTATTCATTCATTGGAGCATCTTTGTAATATGGCTTGTGTTTCACTGTTCTATCGCTATTACAACGGATTAAGCTCGAGCGAAATAGGAGACTTGTTCCCGAGAATCATGTATTCCTACGTAACACACTTTCTTTCTCGGCGAGCACATCCGTATGTGGTCGATTGGCCAGTAGATCGCACACTGCATTACAGACAAAATTCGTTCTTTAGTCGGAATATTCGTATGTGGAACTCCCTTGGTGTAGAGGTTGTAAATTTTTGCCTTTTAAGGGATCAAAAAGGCATAAGATACAGAAATATCATCACAAATATACGCAAATAACTTAAAAATATAACACTTCACTCGTTATTACTAACCTAAATTTGCAGTAATAACAATTCGAAACTAAATACGAAGCTTAAAATAGCTCTTAATGCACTAAAGTAAAGAATATGATGTAAATTTTTAATTTCTAAAAATCGTCAAAATAAGGGCATAAATCGTCCTATCATGATAAATGATATCTTTGGAGTTCAAAATCGTCAAAATGACGATAAATCATCAAATCTGGCAACTTTGTTTACAATACTTGGCTTTTTTATTTGGGCTAAAATAGCTCTACTAGCTGAAACTCATTCAATTTACGTTAATTACAGTTCGATTGAGAAAGAGTTTGAAGTTATTAAATATTGTTTGACGTTTTCAACCCCAACTTGTTTATCGTTAATTCATTGGAAAAAAAATTTTAAATCTAAAGGAATTTTTTTTTTACTTTACTTCTATTATTTATTATTAATTTGTATGCAAATTACAGATAATTTATAAAGATATTGCAGTACGTTTAAAAAAATAATTTATTAAAATTAAACTCATAATTTTAATAATTATTTTCCAAGTTTTTTTTTAGTCTAGCAAAACGATAACATTTGACATTTAAGGTTGCAATAAAATCCGTTTAAAATTGCCTTCTAAGAAAATATTACAGTTAAGTTTTAAAGGCCAGGCATATTTTTTCATTTAATTTGTCGCAATCAATATCATTAAAAGTTAATTGCGGTTATTTAAGCGTTAAGTGAACTATAATTTGCATATTATGTGTACCTTACAAAGGTTTGAAATCTTATTTAAAAGAAATGGACTTTTGCACTTAAGTTTGTACAGAAAAATTATGATAAAATGTAATACAAAGGAGCAAATTAAGTAATCTTGCTTCGGACTTTGCTCTTGCAAAAACAGAATCTTTGTAGAACCCTTAAACTCAGATATCGGAAATGGATTCATTGCTATCTAACAGCTAACATACCACAAAAATTGTTTCCTATTACCGCAAAAATATCCATGCACCAAAGAATGTCTACCTTATAGATCTAGAAAATCTGTAATAACCTAGTAGATAGTGTGTTGGCTTATTAGAAGTGAAGTCACGGTTCAAACCCCAGGTGAAACATCCAGTTCGAAACGAAATATAAAAAAATATGTCCTCAGTGGCTTCCTCTCAGCATATTGCTGGCAAAAACTCTGAGAGTAAATGAAATAAAATTGCCAAATCAGTCGTTCAGAGTCAACTTTAAACTCTAAGTCCCGCCACTTATGGATACAATTAACACACACAACATAAGTTGTGTTAGAAGATAAGTCGCAATCGTGAAAAACTATGTGTAATCATTTAACACATAATTTTTTAAATAAAATATGCTAAGAGAATACATAAATACATACATAATTAGACCATACAACCCTTCAGTCAGGATTACAACCTAGGTTCTCGCGTCACTTATGTTCTCTGTAATAATTTAATACATGAGTGGCTGAACCTACAGTTTAAAGTCGACTGCGAATCACAGATTTTTGAGAAACTTTTCTTGACAATTTTAATTTACTCTCACGGTTTTTGCCAGAAATCTGCAGAGAGGAAGTCCCGGAAGAAATATTGTTTCATATTTCGTTACGTTCAATAATAAATCTAATAAGCCAATACACTACCTACTAGACTACGGCGACTTCTCACATGCCATATATAATCAAACCATAAATGCGAAGTTGCATGAGATACAGAGACCGGCTTGCGTTGGTATAACCGTGTCAATGAGAATCAATTCTATAAAAGAATTGCAGGCTATGTTTAGATTTAAGAACTAATAAGCCAACGCGCTACCTAGTAGACCACGGGGATGTCATGTTAAACAAATACTCCCTATTTTTTCATAATTACAGTGTATACTTTAGGTGGCCGTTCGTGGTAATGGCCTTACAAAAATAGAAATTAATTTCATTGAGTAAGAAACCAAAGAGGCCACCTTTAAATGTCAAAGAATTTAATTATTTAGACAATAATTAACGCATGACATCGAAATATTGGCCATTGATTTGATTTTTGACATTTAAAAGCTTTTGGATTTAATATTTTTTTTTATTTTTTTTATTTATTTATTTATTTATTTATTTATTTATTTATTAATATTAATCATAGCACAACAAGATAGTAATCTTATAAATGAAAGTGCTATGGGAGTACATCAAAGAGGAAAAAGTAATAACAAATCATTGATTATATGAGTAATGAATTTTTGAAGTACAGTAGAAATAAAAATCAATAAGAACCTTAGAAAATAGCAATCGATACAAAAAAAAATTAGGATAAGAAAATGAGTATATGTATGTAAAAAAATAAATTATGAAAAATACAAATATAAAGAAAAATACAAACAAAGAAAAATATATACATATAATGAGATACAATGAAACTTAAGTAATAAATTAGAAAAATGAAAATTAATCACTAATAAAAATAAAGAATAAAAATGTATAAAACAATCAAAATATATTATAAACTACTTAAACAGAATGTATAGCTCCTTTTTGAGCTTAGTTTCATCGCCTATGTTCTGAATATAATTAGGTAGTGCATTCCAAAGACTGATGGTGTGTATAAAGAACAGTCGTTTCGACAAAAGAGTCCTATGCCTTAATTGGATAATTTTTCTACCGCGGTTGGATCTAGCAAATCTAATCCTGCTAAATAAGTATATTGGCTGTTTCAAAGTATTGTATACCAATTACACATTATTAGTTGCTTCTATTTTTTGTTTATTTTTTTCTTTTTTTTGGTTTTTGTCTTTCATTGTAATATTTTTTTTATTTTTTGACATTATCATTGAAATAAATGTTTTAAAACTGTTTATTACAAACTATTAATACATACATACATGCATATGTATGTACATGTACATAAAAGAAAAATGGTATTAAATTACTAATTTATCATACATTACCCATGTATGTATGACTGTAAATTATGTATGTATGTATATATGTATGTAAATTATTTATGTATGTAACAGTGATCAGCAACGAATCGTTTTTTTGCTACTCATAAGCACTCATGAAATTTTGAATATAAGTGAGTCAACAATATTGAAATTTGACTACCTCTGATTCTGATTCATACTCACGACAACGTTGATTTATAAGTACAGGTTGCAATGAGTATGCTTTCAACGTTCACATCAAACTCATACCGTTTGAAATATGTTTGATTCATAAGCCTACTCATTTCATTCATAACTTAAGAAAAATACTTATAAATGATTCGAGTGACTAGATTCATTTGTCGAAATTTACAGTCATTGTTGTTGTTGCATTTGCTAAAAAAGAAAACAGACACATAAGCAAAAAGACAGAACAGCAAGCAGAGCAAACTCACAACCTCTTAGTGAGTATTTTAGTGTTCGTACGTGAATCATACTTATTTTGTGCTTCGTGTATATGTTGAGTTATGGAGAGTCGAAGTCAACAACATTATACGTGTTGTTGTTAATGTTATGAGTAGAGGTTCCATATGATATTAAAATAAGTATGAATAAGTATAAGTATCAGAAATTATGAGTATGATTCGATTCTACTCATCTCTTTGAATACACATTGCTGATCTCTGGTGTGTATGTAAATTATGTATGTATGTAGATTGAAGTCGCCGTAGTCTAGTAGGTAGTGTGTTTGCTTATTAGACGTAAAGCCAGGGTTCGAGTCCCAGGCATTAAAACTAAATACAGAAAGTATTTCTTCGGCGACTTTCTCTCAGCAGATTTCTGGCAAAAACTCTGAGAGTAAATAAAAATTGCCATGAAAAGTTCCTCAAAAATCTGTCGGTCGGAGTCGACTTTAAACTGTATGTACCGCCACTCATGTATAAAAAATTAACACACACAACATAAGTGGTGTGAGAAACTAGGTCGTAATCCTGACTGAAGGGTTGTAATGACCAATTATGTGTATGTTTGTATGTAGATATGTATGTAAATTATGTATGTATGTAAATTATGTATGTATGTTTGCATAAAGTTTCTTTAGATATTTGTTGTAAATTTAAAATTCAAAATTGAAAAAAATAATCGAAACTGAAACAAAATTGACTTGAGTGTGGCAAATATTAAAAATTTTAAATTTATTTTTTGGCCATTAGCCAAATATAAATTAAAAAAAAACTATATACATACATACATACTATACAACCAAAACACATTAATTATGTATCGTATCGTATTTTTGTGGCTGAGGGAATTCTGCCAGTATGTGGCCGGTATATTGCAATACCTACTACATGTGTCTACTACCTCTATAGGCGTTACAATGGCAAAATAAATTTAAATTTGAAATATTCTGACACACAACACAAAGAATTATAAAATAAATAAATAAAAATATTCTTTCTTTCTTTCTTTTTTTAACGTGTGCCAATGTACTCACCAAATTATGTATTTTTTTATTTTTGGTTTTTGGGTTTAGTAGGTGATGCTTTACAAATTTATGTTAATTTGAGGAAATAAAATTTAAAAAAGAAATAAAATATTAACATTACAAACAGCATAAAATTTATACAATCCAAAGAATTTTTATAACATTTTCTATCTTTTTTTGCTGTTTCAAAAATTCTATTTCTCAAAGAGGAAATGCAATCAGGGGGCACCAATATCGAACAGAAAATTCGTTATTGAATTTTCATTTCTTTATTTACCTAAAAAATACCTTTTAAATGACATGGCACCTGTGTGTATGTAACACTAAAGCTCAACAAATCTATTTACATTGGCAGTGAAATTTATTTGTAAAAGACTTTTCATACGCCAACCGTTAGAGAATATACGAGAGAGCGACATTTGAAAATAAAATATTTTGACTTTCTGGCAAATGTGACGAGATGTGAGGTGCAATCGTATGTTTGTTTTCATTTCTTTTGGACACACGTTTTGTAAAATAAAAAGAAAAACAAACAAAAACAAACACACAAAAAATGTTGAATATTTTAGAAATTTTATCGTTTAAATTACGCAGAAAGAAATTGTAACACAATGTTTCAAACAGAATTAATTACTGACTGTAGTATGTATATTAAATTGTGATTGAATTAGGTTTGCCTATGTTTTTTTTTTTTTGGTTTTGTTTGTTAACCTTGTGCTTAAATTAGGAATTTTCTTAAATTCAGGAATTGAAATGAAAATTCGATGTATGTTTCCAATGCACTAAGTATTGACGTAAAAAAAAATTTAAGTTTCGAATTTCTTTTCTTTTTGTTTAATGCTTCCTAGCAAAAAATTAATGGAAAGCAAATCATATTTAGAAACAGATTTTGTTTTTTGAAATTCTTTCCTGACATTCAAATATTATGACATTTGAAACGATGACGTAGATACGTAAAGGGTAAGCCATTTAAAAGTTTAAATTTAAAAAGTGAAGTACAATTGTCATTCATATGGCTGCCGCGGCTGGTCTCACAGCTCCTCATTCGATCAATTTTCATAACCTTTTTCGAGTGTATGGGGTCGTATCTCGGCAAAAGTGTTACAAATGTTGGCCTTTAAACGCTCAATTGTCTCTGGTTTGTCGGCATAACAATTTTCTTTAACGGAGACCCTACAAATATAGTCCAAGGATTTCAAATCGCAGCTTTTTGGCGGCCAATTGACATCACCATTTCGGCTAATTAAACGACCATCAAATGTTTGACGCAATAAATCGATTGTGGCATGAGATGTATGGCAAGTTGTACCCTCCTTTTGAAACCAAACATTGTTCACATCAAAAACATGAAGAGTGGGTACAAAAAAACCGATTATCATGATGCGATAGTTGTCTCCATTGACCGTAATGGTTGCTTTGATCTCATTTTCAAAGAAATATGGACCAAAGATGCCTCCGCTCCACAATCCGCATCAAACAGTCACTCGTAATGTGCGTATTGGTTTTTCTAAAAGACCACGTGTGGGTTTTCTGAACCTATTAATGTACCCACCAAGATGAATATGAGCTTCATCCGAAAAGATGATTTTTTTTTGGCAAAATCGACATCATCATGCAGTTTCTCGTTGGCCCATGTAGTGAAGCAAAAACAAAGCGAATGGACATGCAGCTTCAACTCTTGAACCAATTCAACTTTGTAAGACGTCATACCGAGATCTTTTCGCAAAATTCGATGTAAACTTGTGCATGAAATGTTCAATTCTTGAGAACAATGACGAGCTGATGTTAATGGACACACACTCAGCTACAGTTTCTATATTTTCGTGTGCACGCCCTGTACGAGCACGCTTACATCTTGGCGCATCAACAATAAAACCAGTTTCACGAACTTTAGCAACAAACTTGAGTATACTGGGCATTGCAACCAAATTTTGTAGGACATTTTCGTGCAATTTCCAACAAATTGTCTTTGTTTTGAAATAAATTTCCAATAATTCTTAAGGTTACATACATACATAATTGGTCATTACAACCCTTCAGTCAGGATTACGACCTAGTTTCTCACACCACTTATGTTGTGTGTGTTAATTTTATACATGAGTGGCGGGACCTACAGTTTAAAGTCGACTCCGAACGACAGAAATTTGAGAAACTTTTCATGGAATTTTATTTACTCTCAGAATTTTTCCCAGAAATCCGCTGAGAGGAAGACGCCGAAAAATACTTTTTGTATTTTATTTTGATGTCTGGCCTGGGGCACGAACCCTGGCTTTTCGTCTAATAAGCCAACACACTACCTACTAGACCATTCTTAAGGTTGCTCAAGCGTAAATCGATTCATTACGTTCAATGGAGATAATATACTGAGTTTTGTGACAGAATAGAATGACAGAGTCGAAATAGCTGATGGTTCAAATTTAAATCGATAGATGATCCACCCTATATAACTAAATCGGCTAAAATAATAACAAAAATTGGGCACATGTTGCTTCACATTTGCAAAACAGGAAAAATTCCATCAATTATAACCAGAAATTCTTCAATTTTAGTGCGAGTGTAAACGTAACAAAAAGTGATATATGTATACTGGGTTTAGCCCACAGTTAGTAAAGCAAAAGAAAACCCGATTATTTTTTTAAAATATTACAACATGTGATCAAACTCATAAAGTTTTATATTTTTATTATTTATTATTAACTTTTTTGTTTACTTTAAAAGAATTTATTATTTTAGCTACCAATTATTTACTACATATTGACCAACCATTCTGTTGTCTTAAAGCTTTAGAAAATTAAAAAAAAAATAAAAAATCAAAGAGACAAAATTCTGTTGACTAATCCACTTATGGTGGCCATTAAGCTATTAAATGATGAACAAATTATAATTATTTGCCATCATTTTGAGCTGATAAATCATATTCAAAATTTAGATTCTTTGCACTGTTTATTCTCACGTTGCATATAGCATCACAGGGGCTTTTGAAAAGGGGCCGTATTGTCATTTTGCCAAAATAATAAACATATGGCTGAGAGCAAATGCTTACAAAATAATTATAGAAACTAAAAGGAAAATAGAATTTCAATAAAAATAAATTAAAAACAAAAAAATAGAAAACATTAATTACAGTTGCAAAATGTTTATGATGACAAAATTTATTTGCCGCGAATTTTAAATATAAAATTAATTTCTTTTGAAAATCTAACAAAATGTCATTAAAAGATATACTCGTACATACATATCTAAGGCAATATAGTATATGTACGTATAGCGTAGTATTTACAAAAATATTGTTTAAACTATCAGGAATGTTTTTATGGATGTTTAGTAAAATTAACATCCATAAAAATTGTAAATTTGGCAAAATATGGACATTTTCGAAATGAATAATTAAGTCTTAAATATGTACGTATTATTTTTGAAATAAATGGAACAACCAATAATTTGTCATTGAAAAAATGTAACGTACACTACATTTTCTATATTGGGTGAGCCATCTATCGTTTTAAATTTGGCAATACTTCTCAGACATTCTATTCTGTCACAAAATTCAGTATATTATCTCCACTGAACGTAATGAATTGATTTACGCTTGAGCCACGTTGAAATTTATTGGAAATTAAATTCCAAAACAAAGACAATTGCACGGAAATTGCATGAAAATGTCTTACAAAATTTGATCGCAGAGAAGGACCAACAGTGCCCGGCATACGCAAGTTTATTGCTAAACTTCGTGGAACCGGTTACATTGTTGATACGCAAAGATGTGAGCGTGCTTGTACAGTGCTTACACACGAAAATATCGAAGCTGTGGCTGAGAGTATGCGTTAGAATCCATCAACATCAACTCGTCATTGTTCTCAAGAATTGAACATTACACGCACCAGTTTACCTCGAATTTTGCGAAAAAATCACTGTATGGCGCCTTATAAAGTTGAATTGGTTCATGAGTTTAAGCCGCATGACCATCCGCTTTATTTTCGCTTCGCTAGATAGGCCAACGAAAAACTGCACGATGTTGTCGATTTTGCCAAAAAAGAATCATCTTTTCGGATGAAGCTCAGTTTTATCTTGGTGGCTACGTTAATAAGCCAAATGCCGTATTTGGGGCTCAGAAACCCCACACGTGGTCTAATAAAAGCCAATGCACCCATTACGAGTGACCGTTTGGTGCGGCTTGTAAATCGGCATTGGCTCATATTACTTTGAAAATGAGGACGACGCAACCATTACGGTCAATGGAGACACCTATCGCACCATGATAATCGATTTTTTTGGACCCACTCTTCACGTTATTGATGTAATGTTTGGATTTCGCAGCATGCTGCAACTTACCACACATCTTACGCCACAATCGATTTATTGCTTCAAACGCTGTTTGGCCGTTTACATACATACATATATAATTGCTCACTACAATCCCTTTAGTCAGGATTACGACTTAGTTTCTCACACCACTTATGTTGTGTGTTTAAATTTTATACATGAGTTGTTGGACCTACAGTTTGAAGTCGACTTCGAATGACATATTTTTGAGAAACTTTTAATGGCAATTTTATTTTACTGTCAGAGTTTTTGCCAGAAATCTGCTGAGAGAAAGTCGCCGAAGAAATACTTTTTGTATTTTGTTTTGATGTCTGGCCTGGGGCACGAACCCTGGCTTTACGTTTAATAAGCCAACACACTACCTACTAGACTACGGCGACTTCATATTGATGGCCGTTCAATTAGCCGAAATGGTGATGTCAATTGGACGTCAAGAAGCTGCAATTTGACAGTGTTGGACTATTTTCTATAGGGCGCCGTTAAAGAAAAGTATTATGCCGACAAACCAGAGACAATTGAGCATTTGAAGGCCAACATTCATAATGCCATTGCTGAGATACGACCCCAAAACACTCGAAAAATTGTACGAAAATTGGTCCGATCGAATCAGGTACTGTAAGGCCAGCCGCAGCAGCCATATGAATAAAATAATAAGCCATTTGTAATCGGAACAATTGCACTTCACAACAAAATTTTGCAAAATTTCAAACCGTTATTGTTTTATTGGATTTTTAACAATTCAGATTAACGAAATGTTCACTAACTTTGTCCGTAATGTGTCGGTAAAATTTCAACAAAAATTGAAATTTTCTTTTGAATACTTTTTTTGTTTTTGGTCAATAGCTTTAAATTTAATTTGAACTAGAAACCAAACGTTTATGATTTCAATTGTTAAGTCATCAGTAAAAAACAAAAATTTGTTTGCCTTTCGAACGTGATTCCAATTAATAAAATTTGAAAATCGACAAAAAGATATAAACTTGTTAGGAGTGTCAATATAATAAAATGCTTAAGCAATTCAAACAAAATTTCTTTGAAATTGTTTTGGAAATATTTGAAATTGGAATTGCAAAGAAATAAAATTAATTGAAATACCAACAATATACATACATATGTATATGTATGTATATGTATTATAAAAAGATGACTAATGCCACCTAACAAATTAATACAGGCTATTTTGATTGTACCAATGCTAATTCAAGGTTTTATGTGAAAGAAATATTTTTTTTTATTCGATTTTAATTTAATTATAAGATTACCATGCCCATTAATTACAATTATTTTTCATTAAATAATGATATTTTTTAATTGAAAAATACAAATTGCCTTTAACATTGGTACTTCACATATGGTTAAAATAATTGAATTTCTCTTTTTTCTGAAATAAAAAACAAAGGCAAGAACAAGAAAAGATCATTAATGTCACTCATCTTCATCTTCATATTTTTTTTTTTTTGGAGGTTACATGTACATGGCGTATGAGTAATAATTTTTCCGTTTCAAACTGCACGCGGCCAAATACAATTTTCATGAACAACATTAAATAAGACGAAAAGAACAAAGGTAATGACAATATGAACAGAATTAAATCAAACAGAAAAATATTATTAACCATTACAGTACTTCGTTCTATAAGTACTTAATGCATGCAAAGCACAGATAAGCAATGAATCGTTTTTTCGCTACTCATAAGCAATTTTTAATATACATACATATGTAAGTGAGTCAACAATATTGAAACTTAACTATGTACTCTGATTCATTCATACTCACTACAATGTTGATTTATAAGTACAGGTTGTAATGAGTATGCGTACAACGTTCACATCAAACTCATACCATTCGAAATATGTTTGATTCATAAACCTACATATTTAGATTCATAACTTCAGAAACATACATATAATACTTATCAATGATTCGAGTGATTCGAATTTACAGTTTTAGTTGTTGATGCATTTACAAAAAAAGAAAAAGACTCATAAGCAAAAAAGACAGAACAGCAAGCAGAGCAAACACACAACCTTTTAGTGAGTATATTAGTGTTCGTACGCAATTCATACTTATTTTGTGATTCGTGTATATGTTGAGTTATGAATAGTCGATTATGCAACATCATACATGTTGTTAAGTATGAATATGATGAGTACTTCAAACTTTGAATATGAGTTGAGGTTCCATGGTATTAAAATAAGTATGAATACGTACAAGTATCAGAAATTATGAGTATGATTCCATTCTCTTCATCTTTTTGAACACTCATTGCTGATCTCTGTACTGCATGCCAAGTATGTCAGTGGAATATTCCAATGTGAGTATAAAAGAAAAATAAAATGAAAAATAAAAATCACTAAAAATAATATCATAATAAATGATATAATAAATGATAAATAGTAGTTAACTTGCTATCCCAGGCAAGCATACACGCAACAGTACCTCGTCGATATCACTTTAGAATAATGGAAAACATGATAGTAATAAACGTCATTAGCAGCATTTTCATCATCACCTTGTCACTTTTGTATAACAATTCCACGATGAATTTATTTTACGAAAAAAATTCTTATTTCTTTTTTTTAATATTCAAGTGAAAAATGTGAAAGAAATGCCAAAAGAAAACAAACGAAAAAAATTTTTGTTTTGTTTTACTCAATGATGACGTTTAAAATGACAATAACGCCAAGACGTTAAAGCATATATGAAAGCATGCAAACATACAATATAGAAACTTATACAATGAATTTAAGAAGATATTGCAAGGCTTTAAATTTTGCAGGCCTTCTCAAATAGTTGCATATTAAAATTCATTCCTCCCCATTAGTAGTAGTAAAATGTTAGTCCATCAGTATAGAGATTGTAAGATCGATTTACAGCTTACAGGCTTTGTTCTATTACACTACACCCAGCATAAAGTCCTAGCTAAAGTTCAGCCATTATAAAGGGTGGGCCACTTAAGAGTTTAAATTTAAAAATGCAATAAAACAAAAACATTTTGAAATGTTTGCCAAATTTATTTTTTTATTGTGAAGTACAATTGTTCCGTTTAGAAATGGAATATTATTTCATTCATATGGCTGCCGCGACTGGCCTCACAGTACCTGATTCGATCGGATCAATTTTTGTGAACTTTTTCGAGTATATGGGGTCGTATCTCGGCAATGGCTTCACGAATGTTGGGCTTCAAATGCTCAATTGTCTATGGTTTGTCGGCATAACACTTTTCTTTAACATCGCTCCGTAGAATTCACAGTTTCTTGGCGGCCAATTGACATCATCATTTCGGCTAATTAGACGGCCATCAAACGTTTGACAAAATAAATCGATTGTGGCTTGAGATGTATGGCAAGGTGCACGATCCTGTTGAAACCAAACATCGTTCATATTAATATCATGAAGAGTGGGTACAAAAAAATTCGGTTATCATAGTGCGATAGGTGTCTCCATTGAACGTAATGGTTTCGCCGTCCTCATTTTCAAAGAAATATGTGACAATGATGCCTCTGCTCCACAAGCCGCACCAAACAGTCTTCCGTAATGGGTGCATTGGCTTCTGTAAGACCTCGTGTGCATTTTCTGAGCTCCAAATACGGCAGTTTTACTTATTAACGGACCCACCAAGTAGAAAATGAGCTTCATCGAAAGAATGTTTTTTTTTCGGCAAAATCGACATCATCGTGCAGTTTCTCGTTGGCCCATCTAACGAAGCGGATGGTCATGCGGCTTCAACTCTTGAACCAATTGCACTTTATAAGGCGTCATACGGTGATCTTTTCGCAAAATTCGACGTTACTGGTGCGTGAAATGTTTAATTCTTGAGAACAATGACGAGTTGATGTTGATGGATTCTAACACATACTCTCAGCCACAGCTTCAATATTTTCGGAAGCACGAGCACGTTCACGTCTTGGCGTATCAGCAATGAACCTGTTTCACAACTTCAGCAATAAACTTGCGTATACCATGCTCTATTGGTCCTTCTCTGAGACCAAATTTTGTACGACATTATCGTGCAATTTCCGACCAATTGTCTTTTTTTTGGAAATAAATTTTCATTAAATGTCAACGTTGCTCAAGCGTAAATCGATTCATTACGTTTTGTGATAGAATAGAATCACATATGTTAGTATTGCCAAATTCGAAATAACCGATGGTTCAAATTTAAACCGATAGATGGTGCACTCTTAACTTGGAATTTCCTATTTGTATAGATTGTTTAAAAAGAAAAAGTTTAAAATACATTATAATTCTCCACTTAATGGTCCCTTGACATGCATTGGTATTAATGATGGGAAAAATACGATATTTTCAGATTGAATGTATAAAATTCGAATGTGTTAGCAAATGATAGAAGGCCTTACAAGAGACCTTTATAAATCTTAGCTTTTATAACTGTCGACTGCTTATCTTGCTGAATATATTGTAACAGAGTTCAGGCATGTAAATCAACGCTCAATGATAAATATTGCCACTTTATCTTTATCTGTCTAATCAAACAAAAACTTTTTTTGTTTAAAAACAAGTTGAACGAATCATTTGCCTTGTTTTTTACTTTAAATTTTTTATAAGAAAAATTTATTGTGTTTTAAATATTACTGCACAGTAAAAGATTTGCCAATTGTATTGTAATTTAATAACTGCAAAGTGATTTTATGTTTTAAAGGTCTGCACTCAATTTCAATTCAAATATGAGATAGAATCTTAAGATATCTTAAGATAAACAGTAGTATTGTTTATGAGAAGATATAGACAAGCGGATGCATAAAAAAGACTAGAGACGAACAAGTGCTTTTATTTTGGCTCAACTTGAATATAAAAAAAATCACCATAAAAATTGCTTCTTTTTTTTCTTCTTCTTCTTTGTTTTGCTATGAACACGCACAATGAATACAAATAAAATGGAATGACAAGTTTAACAACAATAACGATAATAATAACAGAAAAAATAAAATAAAATTAAATTAAATTAAACAAAACCTTACTAAAGTATGTTGATTATAAAAATAGCAACGAACGACAAAAAAAAAATGCCAACTAAAATACCAGTTAATCGGCGTGAGAAAAACGAGATTTTCAACAAAAAAAAAAAAAAAAAAAAAAATAGAAATCCAAGAGTGATACACCAGAGATCAGCAATGAATCGTTTTTTCGCTACTAATAAGCACTCATAAAATTTTAAGTATAAGTGCGTTTACAATATTGAAATTTAACTACTCTGATCCTGATTCCTACTCACTACAAGGTTGACTTATAAGTACAGGTTGCAATGAGCATGCGTACAACTTTGACATCAAACTCATACCATTCGAAATATGTTTGATTCATAGGCCTACTCATTTATAACTTCAGATTCGAGTGACTCCTCGAATCATTCATCAAAATTTACGGTCTTAGTCTTAGCTATTAGGCATTTACAAAAAAAAGACTCATAAGCAAAAAAGACAGAGCAGCCAGCAGAGCAACTACACAACCTTCTAGCAAGTATTTTAGTGTTCGTATGTGCATCACACTTATTTTGTGCTTCGTGTATATGTTGAGTTATGGAGAGTCGAAATCAACAACATCATACGTGTTTTTAAGTATGAATATGATGAGTACTACAAACTTTGAATATGAGTAGAGGTTCCAATATATTAAAATAGGTATGAATGCGCCGTAGTCTAGTAGGTAGTGTGTTGGCTTATTAGACGTAAAGTCATTATTTCTTCGGCGACTTCCTCTCAGCAGATTTCTGGTAAAAACTCTGAGAGTGAATAAAATTGCCATGAAAAGTAGCTCAGAATTCTGTCGTTCGGAGTCGACTTTAAACTGTAGGTCCCGCCACTCATGTATACGATTCAACACCCACAACATAAGTGGTGTGAGAAACTAGGTCGTATCCCGACTAAATATGTATATATGAATGCGTACATGTATCAGAAATTATGAGTATGAGTCGAATCTACTCATCTTTTTGAATACTCATTGTTGATCTCTGGTCTACACCACTAATCAAATCGAATACAGTAAGACCCCGCTTAATGCTGCTCCGCTACGCGGTAGTATTGGGATTACCCTAAATACCTAAATACTCATACTCATTTAGATTCATAACTTTAGAACTTTTAGTGAGTATTTTATACTTATGTTGTGCTTCGTGGATATGTTGAGTTATGGAGAGTCGAAGTCAAGAACATTATACGTGTTGTTAAGTATGAATATGATGAGTACTTCAGACTTTGAATATGAGTAGAGGTTCCATATGATATTAAAATAAGTATGAATGGAAATCAACATCATACGTGTTGTTGTTAAGCATGAATATGATGAGTATTTCAAACTTTGAATATTGAGTATGGGTTCCATAATATTAAAATAAGTATGAATGCATATAAGTATCATAAATTATGAGTATGAATCGATTATATTCATCTTTTTGAATACTCATTGCTGATCTCTAGTTTATATGTAAATTATGTATATATGTATGTATGTATGTAGGTATGCATTAAATTTCTTTAGAGGTTTGTTGTAAATTTAAAATTCAAAATGATTCGTATTTGCATGAGTCGATTCTACTTTTTTTTGAATACTCATTGCTTATCTCTGAAATACACCCTGTAAACTTTTATGCCACATTCATAGTTATTTTGAATGAATTAACAGGGGGAATTTATAAGTGAATTATATTTTTAACGTAAATTGCTTGTTTAAAACTGATGATCTATTTTTAAAATAACATGTTGTGGTTAAAAATACAAAAAAAATGTACAATAAAATCATATTGTTTGTCACACTTTGTATTCATTGTTGTTTCAAATCCAATAAATTTAATTAAAAATTTTAAATAAAAATAGTTGGCGAAACCAACATGCGAAGCAGATTAAATAAATTTGGCTTTTAAGCGTTTTAACGCCCACAAAATGAAACAGCGTTTTTTTCTCTTTTCATTTCTTTTTTGTATTATTTTTGTGGTGATTGTTGTTAATAAATAAATCTCTAATACTGTGTGTGTGTGTACGTGTGTGTTGTTATTCTTAAAAGAATAGCACGATTTAAGAATACAAATGAAAATAAAAAAAAAATAGGATTTCTTTTTATTGTTTCACCAGCATGTGTCATTAGTAAGTAACAACTCAGCAAAAAATCAAAAAAAAAAGAGTCAAAACAAAAAAAAATTCGAAATGTTATTAGAAATGAAAAAGAGATACTAATGAAACCAAATGAAGAGAAAAAAAATTGTGAAAAGAAGTGAAAAAAAATTAAACAAATCTTTGCTTAAATCACTAGTAAAGAGACTTAACCACGGAAATATTTGAAACTCTATTTGGCATGTTGTTTCAACCAAAAACAGAAATTGTCTGTTGCTGTTAAGCAAGTGTACGTACGTACTTACATATGTGTTGCATACGAAAGACAAACATATTAAATGTTATTAGAAAAAAAAAAACATTCATTTGAAATGATTTAAAGACACCCTATATTTGGCTAATAAGGCCAGAGATCAGCAATGAATCGTTTTTTCGAAAAGCAACGAAAAAAAATATTCCAACTAAAATTCAAGTTAAGCGGCGTGAGACTAACAAGATTTTCATAAAAAAAAATAGTAATCCAAGGGAGATACACCAGAGAAAAGCAATGAATCGTTTTTTCGCTACTCATAAGCACTCGTGGAATTTTAAGTATAAGTGCGTCGACAATATTGAAGTTTAACTACACTCTGCTTCATTCGTACTCACTACAACGTTTATTTATAAATACAGGTTGCAATGAGTACGAGTACAACATTGACATCAAACTCATACCATTCGAAATATGTTTGATTCTTAAGCCTACTCATTTAGATTCATGACTTTAGAAAAATACTTATAATACTTATAAATGAATGTTGTTGAGTATGAATATGATGAATACTTCAAACTTTGAATATGAGTACAGGTTCCATGATATTAAAATAAGTATGAATGCATATAAGTATCAGAAATTATGAGTATAATTCAATTCTTCTCATCTTTTTGAATACTCATTGCTTATCTCTGAATAACACTAACACGGACATAACATTTCGTTTAGTTAATGGCATGACCTTCAAAAATTAATTGAAAATTTAAATTATATACCACAGATATTTTAAGTTTAACAATTAAGCGTAGCAAATGCAATTAATAATAGGCATGTATAGCAAGTGTGAAATTAATTGAAAAAAGATTTTACCAGCACCTGTCTAGTTAGATAATAAAAGAATTAGGGCAGCAACCAGCCTATTAAGTTATTTAAACAATGTTTTCTTATTCACAAACACTGTTAGTAATTAGCGGCCTATGGCAGATAAGAACAATTGTTATTGGACAATCCCTATAATTTATATCAGAATCTCTATTCACTGTTTTAGATAAACAAACTTTAAAAAAATATTGTGAAATTAAAAACAGAATTAATGGGGATTTTCTTATGCAATGATGATATAACAACATTAAAATTTACCTTAGCTTTAGCATTGTTTTAGTTAACTTTTCATTTTTTTGCATTTGTCATGAAACTTTAATATCGCGTAAGCCATCTATCGTGTTAAATTTGAAACATCGGTTATTTTGAATCTGGCAATACTTCTCAGACATTCTATTCTGTCACAAAATTCAGTATATTATCTCCACTAAACGTAATGAATCGATTTACGCTTGAGCAACGTTGGGATTCATTGGAAATTTATTTCGAAAACAAAGACAATTGCACGGAAATTGCACAAAAATGTCGTACAAAATTTGGTCGCAAAGAAGGACCAACACTGCCACGTATACACAGGCTTATTGCTAAAGTTCGTGAAACTGGTTTCACTGTTGGTTCGGCAAGAAGTGAGCGTGTTCGTACAATGCGTACACCCGAAAATACCGAAGCTGCTGCTGAGAGAGTGCGTGAGAATCCATCAACATCAACTCGTCATCGTTCTCAAGAATTGAACACTTCACGCATCAGTTTACGTTGAATTTTTGGCTTCAATTAGAAGCCGCTTCGTTTCCGATTCGCCAGATGGACCAACGAGAAACTGCATGATGATGTCGATTTTTCCGAAAAAATCGCCTTTTTCAGATTAAACTCATTTTCACCTTGGTGGATACGTTAATAAGCAAAATGTCCGTATTTGGGGATCAGAAAACCCTCACGTAGTCTTACAGAAGCCAATGCACCCATTAGGAGTGACTGTTTGGTGCGGCTTATGGAGCGTAAGCTTCACTGACCCATATTTCTTTGAAAATGAGGACAGCGCAACCATTACGCTCAACGGAGTCACCTATCGCACCATGATAACCGATTTTTTGGTATTCACTCCTCACGGTATTAATGTGAACGATGTTAGGTTTCAACAAGATGGTGTAACTTACCACACAACTCATGTCACAATCGATTTATTGCGTCAAACGTTTGATGGCCGTTTAATTAGTTGAAATGGTAATGCCAATTGGGCGCCAAGAAGCTGCCATTTGCCACCGTTGGATTATTTCCAGTGAGGCGCTAATAAAGAAAGGTGTTATGCCGACAAACCAGAGGCAATTGAACATTTGAAAGCCAACATTTGTGATGCCATTGCTGAGATACGAACCCATACACTCTTTTTTAATAAATTATTTTGCAAACCTAAATGCAAACGAAAAGCTTGAAGGCAGACTATAAGGTCTGACACAGTATGTGCTATATACAGTGGATAGCATAAGTTGAGGTACACCAATACATTTCAACAATTTTATGAAGTTGAAGAAGAATACATTTGTACAAAAAAATTAAAGTGTTTAATTATTAATCAAGACAACTTTCCGATGATATATACTTTATGGTACCTAGACTTATGCTATCCACTGTATAGTATGTATAGTATAGTATGATGATAACATTCTGATGATATATACTTTGTGGTACCTAAACTAATGCTATCCACTGTATAGTATGTATAGTATAGTATGATGAAATTGTAAATATGTATTTAAAAAATGGCCAAAACGTTTAAACTGGTTTTAAGACCATCGGACAGTTATTTCCTTTAACCAAAAGTTCACTTCATTCAATTTTAAGTTTTTTTTCTTCTTTCTTCTTCGTTTTAATTTAATACCACGTTAGGAATTCATAATGCTAAAATACATGCTATTTTGAAAAAGAAAAAGAAGCAGAAGCAAGCAGGTTTCAATAATTTTTGCAAATTTATTCCGTTAATATTTCCAATAGTCTTTGATGATCATTGAAATGAAAAAAAAAACAAAAAAAAACAGTCAGTATATGACTGGCAATATTGATTCTTCATATTCCAATACATTTCTATATATATATAAAATTTGATTTTCATTAAAGAACTGACATTAGTTACATACCTATTTATTCGAATACAATTAAATATTTCCATTTCATTCAAGAAAATTATGAGAAATTAATTAAATGGCATGGCAATAAAGTGGCATGTGTACTTTAAGATAAATCAAGAATAAATTATTTTTTTATTTTATTCTTTTAAGTTTAAATATTTAACTTAACCATGACATTTTAAAAGAATAATTTAATGAATTAAAAAAAAAACATACAAAAAATAATTACTTGTTGAAGTATACATACATGTGTAACAGAGATCAGCAATGAATCGCTTTTTTTTTGCTACTCATAAGCACTCATGAAATTTTGAATATAGGTGAGTCAACAATATTGAAATTTAACTACCTCTGATTCTGATTCGTACTCACTACAACGTTGTTTTATAAGTACAGGTTGCAATGAGTATGCGTACAACGTTGACATCAAACTCATACCATTCGAAATATGTTTGATTCATAAGCCTACTCATTCAGATTCATAAGTTGTCCTCGTCCTAGTTGTTGTTGCATTTACAAAAAAAGAACAAAAGACAGAGCAGCAAGAAGAGCATAAGCCTTCTCATTTAGATTCATAAGTTGTCCTCGTCCTAGTTGTTGTTGCATTTACAAAAAAAGAACAAAAGACAGAGCAGCAAGAAGAGCAAACAAAATTTTAGTGAGTATTTTAGTGTTCGTACGCGAATCATTGTGATTCGTGTATATGTTGAGTTAAGGAGAGTTGAAATCAACAACATCATACATGTTGTTAAGTATGAATATGATGAGTACTTCAAACTTTGAATATGAGTACGGGTTCCATGATATTAAAATAAGTATGAATGCGTATAAGTATCAGAAATTATGAGTATGATTCGATTCTACTCATCTTTTTGAATACTCATTGCTGATCTCTGATATGTAACCATAATCATACTAACCTAGTAGCTGGTATAAAATAAATTCTATAAATCGTTGCAAAATTGTTAGCAGTTTGAAATTGCATACTTTTTCTATGTGATTTTATTTCGTTTTAATTAAGAAGCCGTACTCCAATACAATCATACCATTACGCTGTGAATTACTCCATCAATTGAGAGTGTAAATTACCCTGTCTACACATTCATAGTGTATTTGACATTCATGTCATGGTTTTAATATTTTTGAATCTTTTTTTATTTTTCTGGTACTTTACATTTTGTTTTTTTTTTATTTATTTAACATAGTTTTTGTTCTTCTCTGCTATACAACAATGATTCTCCAATAGACGCAAGACCGCGGTTCAAACTTCAGGTCTGACATCAAAACGAAATATGAAAAAATATTTCTTCGGCGACTTCCCCTCACCAGATTTCTGGGAAAACCCTAAGGCTAAATAAAATTGCCATGAAAAGTTCCCTAAAAATCTGTCGTTTGGAATCGACTTTAAACTGCAGGTCCCGCCACTCATGTATAAAAATTAACGCACACAACATAAGTGCTGTGAGAAGCTAGGCCGTAAACCTGACTGAAGGGTTGTAATGACCAATTATGTATGCATGTATTGGGATAATGTCGCCGTAGTTTAGTAGGTAGTGTATTGGCTTATTGGACATGAGACTGTCAGACATCCCCAACAAAAGCGAAATATAAAAAAAAATATTTCTTTGGCAAGTAAATAAAATTACCATGAAAAATACCTTCAAAATCTATTGTTTGGAATCGACTTTAAACTGTAGGTCCCGCCACTCATGGTTAAAATAAACACACAATGCATGGTGGTACGACAAACTAGGTCGTAGTGCTAGCTAAAGGCTAGCATAAAGTAATTGATTCAGTTTGTTAAGTGCTATGGAATGTATTTGAAGAATATGAATTATTTTTGTATGAAATTCAGGCGTATTAGGAATACCATTGAGGTCAATAATCCAATTCGTTTGCAAGACTCATACAGCTTAAAAGCTATCAGCTTTTTATTTAATGTAGCAGTGCCACAAATATTCGAGTACTTCCTGTGGCCTGTGTTTTCTCCTTTAACGAAAAGAAAAATGATATGTTTTCTCTTTGATGGTTTCTGACGTTTCCGATGCGGTATAAATGCGAATTTAGACAACCACGAACCTTACATACTTACTTATTTACTTAATTGGCCATTAACAACCCGATTAACGGATTTCGGCCTGCCGCAACACATCTTTCCAGGCGCCTCTGCTTTTGCGCGCCCATGCCAGTTGGTCACATCAATCGATGACAGTGCTTCCTCGATTTGGTCCTTCCAACGCAAACAAGCTCGTTCTCTTCGCCGACTTCCGCAGATCGACGCATTAAATAACCGTCTCGCGGGAGCATCCTCCTCCATTCGAACCGAGCCAGCCCAGCCGCTGGATGTTAATACGCTGAACTACGTCTATGTAGTTGAGGAGCTCATACAGCTCACTATTGGATCGGTTGCGGAAATTATCGCCTACTTGCAATCGACCGAAGATCTTACGTAGGACTTTTCTCTCGAATAATCTCAAGGCTGCTGCATCAGTGCTTAATAAGATCCATGCCTCTGCGACTTGAGACCATAGTAGCACCTGTTGAGTCAAGATAAATAAATTCTTTGACTATATAGAAAGTATAGTTATCGTCCGTAATCTGAGATCCAATACGCACGAACCTAACATAACATATATAATAGGTCATTACAACCCTGCAGTCAGGATTACAACCTAACTTCTCACATCACTTATGCTGTGTGTGTTATTTTTGTACATGAGTGGCGAATCACGAACCTTGTCTACCTAATGTCACTGGGCGTGTCCTATTACAAGACCATAATAGCATTTTAAAAGAAAAATAATCATAATGGGGTTCTTTTTACCACACCTAATGTTTGAATCTGGTGAATAAAAATTTAAATCAATCAATATCACAATATTGCCATTGGATTTGTGTAGTATTTGAACTTATAATTATAATTTACAGAGCTAGACACAAACACAAACATATGAAAATTATACGATCACATTCCATAGGTAGTAGTTTGATTCAAATCAGCTCTTAAAATAGTGACACCAGTTAAGTTAATTAACCGTGTTAATTATGATAATGCCATGTGCCATCATTTTAACAACTAATTTTAAACGTTTGTCGTTCTGTCTAATGAAATGAGGTTCCATATATTCATTTTAATTGTCCTGTCATAACGGTAATAACTTACATACGTGCTCAAATAAATGTCAAATAAAATGAAGAGATAAAAAAATGCTCAATGTTCTCTAACTTTCGCCCACAAATAATTAAAAAATAAATAAAAAAAAACAAAATTTTTGGCAAAAAAAAAAAAATTAAAAATAAAGCTTGACACCCATAATGAACACAGTAATAGTAAAAGTTCTGACTGATAAAAAAAGGGGGACAATTTTATGAGTTTTTATAAAGATAAAGTAGAGCATAATTACATACATACATATGTATGTATGTATATATTTTAATTTTAAGAGTATTTATAACAAAAAAAAATTATACACAGATAGACCACCGGATTTCATCATACTCGATGCTATTTTTTTGTATTTTGTATTACAAATGAAATGAATTTTCATTTTTTCCCCTACACTTTTAATAACCAGTTAACAAGAGTCAACGTTTTTTTTTTTATTACTCATTGTATTGACAGTTGGCCACAAACTGGTTGCAATGGAAAATTTTTGTCAAAGAGAATATTTTACCTTGGGCGGGGTATTTCATAGAAAAACGTTTTTTTTTTTGATATTTTTGTTAAAATGTCATGGAAAACTTAATTTATCGTTTATTCGATGCATTAAAGCATTAAAGTATTTCGCTACCAATCAACAATCATCAATATTTAAAAGAAACGTCACTACATACAGTGAGCATCAAAAGTAACTGTACATTAAAATATATACATTAATAAATAACCGTTATTTTTATTTTAAAATTGTTGCCATTTCCCTTCATTTAAATCAAAAAATTTTTTTTTTCAATTTCGAAATATTGTCAAATTTTTTCGGCCATTCTCCTTAAGTGGTAAAAGTTGAGTTTAGTGATTTTTAGAATTTTGTCCATAGCGTTCAGTTTCTTTTGCCACTCACTGTATGTTAAATGTCTCTATCCTTATAAATTATTTTAAATTTCTAGGGATTAGTATACTTCCTAAGTGCCTCTTTTTCTACTTCTTTTTTAACACGTTCATCGCCACAAAGAAATTTTCAGGTTTTGTTCCTGATAGGCCAAGCTTTCGAAACATAATGCAAATGTATCATTTGCACCGGACATCTGTGATTTACGTAGCCTTCTACCAAATCGCGTACGTCAGACATACATATGTCTGACATGGCTCATGTAGAACTTCTTAGCGTCAGACACATATGACTGTTACAGAGGACATTTGATGGTTTATAAACTAAAATTTTTTTTTCAATTACATTGAAGTTCGTCGGTGGTACGGCAGCAGTCTGAAGAGTGTCATTTCAAAATCTGGCCACCATAATTTAAGAAGCTAGGAGCATCTGGTAACAAAAATCGCAATGGATTCTTATAAAATACATATGGCTATAGCCTGAATTAGGATATTTTGAAAAGAACAAAAAAAAAAAACAAAAAAAAATGCCAGCGTTTTGAATATTCTTTTTATTGTTTTCGCCTTTATTTGACCAATCCAAACTAACCTAATTCGTACTAAATCATTAGAAACATTTTCCCAATACATATCTACCAAAGAAGAGCAAAGAGTATTCAAAATGATGAGTAAAATCGAATCATACTCATCATTTCTGATACTTATACCCCTTCATACTTATTTTAATATCATGGAACCCGTACTCATACACAAAGTTTGAAGTACTCATCATATTCATACCTAACAACATGCATGATGTTGTTGATTTCGACTCTCCATAACTCAACATGTACACGAAGCACAAAATAAATACGAATCGCGAACGAACACTTAAATACTCGCTAAAACACTAAAAATCGCTCGGCTTGCTGCTCTGTCCTTTTTGCTTATGTGTCTGTTTTCTTTTTTGTAAATGCAACAACTTAGACTAAGACTGTAAATAGTGATGAATGATTCGAAGAGTCACTCGAATCATTTATAAGTATTACAAGTATTTTTCTAAAGTTATGAATCTAAATGAGTATAGGCTTATAAATCAAACATATTTCGAATGGTATGAGTTTGATGTCAACGTTGTACTCATACTCATTGCAACCTGTACTTATAAATCAACATTGTAGTGAGTACGAATCAAAATCAGAGGTAGTTAAATTTCAATATTGTTGACTCACTTATATTCAAAATTTCATGAGTGCTTATGAGTAGCGAAAAAACGATTCATTGCTGATCTCTGATACCTACATAATTGGTAATTACAACCCTTCAGTCAAGATTACTCCCTACCTTCTCATACCACTTTAAGTTGTGTGTCTTGTTAATTTTATACATGCGTAGCGGAAGCTACAGTTTAAAGTCAATTCCGAACAACCGAGTTTTAAGAAATTTTCATGGCAATTTTATTTATTTTACTGTCACGGTTTTTGCCAGAATTCTGCTGAAAGGAAATTGCCGAAGAAATATTTTTTAATCTTTCATAAACACCGTGGCCTCACGTGTAATAAGCCAACACACTCTGCCTACTAGACTATGGCGACATTGTCCTAATAGTTCAACGAAATCCGTGAAGTAGTTTTTGCTAAATCGTGGTAAAAAATGTGATTTTGAGAAAAACGCGTTTAAATTGTGTGCACCTGAATGCTTTGTACTATTTTGGGTTTTTCCTCCTTCTTTTCTCATGGTTTAAGGGAAAGCAAATTTCCATCTTAAGCCTGCTGCTCTAAAGTAATTAAAACCTTGAAAAAGATTTGGTTTTTTGAACATTAAGAAGCAAAGGGTCCGCCAAATAACTTTTTTTTTTGAAAATGCTTTAAAAAAAACTACTGAATATTTTCTCAAATTTCTTTTTTTATTTGATTTTATTTTTATTTTTTTATTTTCCGGTTAATAATGGAAAATAATTTCATTCAAATGGCTGCCTCGGCAGGCCATGCAGTAGCCTACACCAGAAGATGCCGATTTTGGCAAAAAAATCATCTTTTCAGATGAAGCTCATTTTGATCTTGGCGGGTATGTAAACAAGCAAAATTGTCGCATTTGGGGCACAGAAAATCGGCACACATACATTAAAAAGCCGACGCACCCAAAACGAGTCACTGTTTGGTGCGGATTTTGGTCCAGAGGCATAATTGGGCTATTTTTCTTCGAAAATGAGCAAATAGTGGCCGTTACAGTCAATGACGATCGTTATAGGGCCATGTTGAACGAATTTTTGTTCACAAAAATTGAAGAGGAGGATATTGGCAACATTTGGTTTAAACAGGACGGCGCTACTTGCCACACAGCCGAAGCTACACTCGATGTTTTGCGCCCTGTTTTTGAAGATCGCATTATCAGCCGCAGAGCTGATGACGTTTGGCCACCTCGGAGCTGCGATTTGTCACCGTTGGACTATTATTTGTGGGGTGCTATCAAAGATAAGCGTTACGCCGACAAGCCAGAGACAATTGACGCTTTAAAGGACAATATTCGTGAAGCCATTGGTGAAATACAGCTGCAGACAATCGATAATGTGCTTAAAAATTGGACCGATCGTGTAGGCTACTGCATGGCCAGCCGAGGCAGCCATTTGAATGAAATTATTTTCCATTATTAACCGGAAGGATTGTACTTTCAAATAAAAAAAGAAATTTGAGAAAATATTCAGGAGAAAAAAAGTTATTTGGCGGACCCTTTACATATGTATAACTGTTAAGCAAACCTAGCTAAGAAGAACAATGACTTTCAAAATCTGTTGGCATTACTTCCCATGTAATTAATTTCAGTTTTAATGCTAATGGAAGGCATACTTACACAAGCAACTAAATACGGTTTCATTAAAACGTCTAAGTTTTTAATTAATTTTCGAATATTTATTTCTCTCTTGTTTTTTTTTTTGTTTTATTTTAAGCCACATTCAATTGTTGTTGTTTAGTATTAATTTAAATTGTTTTATTATTGTTGTTGTATTTTCTAACATGATTTTTCAGTATGTTGTTTTTTTTTTGTTACTAAATTGACTAAAATTAGTAGTGAATCTGGGGTTTTTTTCGATTTTATTTTCTTCTCTAGTATAATGATTTCCTTTGGGATTAGCTATTACACTAATTAAATAATTAATTTATTTATTTAATAATAATAATAAGAATGTTTTTCTTTTTATTTTAAACTATTTATTTAATTAATAAAACAAGAAAAAAAGTAAATTTTTATAGAAAAATAATGTATTTTTTTTTATTTTGTTTTTCAGCAAACATCACATATTTTTGGTAGTTTTACAAGGTATTGTATTTTATAGTTGTTGTTTTATTTGTAATTTTAATTAAGTTTATAATTAAATTAACTACAGGTTTTTTGTTTAAATTATTTTATATATATTTTAAATACATATGTTTGTATGCATGTATACATTTTACATTCTAAGTAATTATACACAGCAACAGAATAAATTCGAGTTTTAGACACAAAGTTATTGGGGAGGGAAGGGGATTTTTTGTTTTGTTTTTGCTTTTGTTTTTGCCAATTAAAGCCACTAAAAACAATGATACTAATTTCTGTTTTCTTTTTAATTTTAAATTTTCTAATAAAAACTACTTTAATTTACAAAGTTTTGTTTTCAATATTTTGTATTGTATTTAAAAGTTTTTGTATTTTTTCCATATCAGAGATCAGCAATGAGTATTAAAAAATGAGTAGAATCGAATTATACTCATAATTTGTGATTTATAAGTATTATAAGTATTTATCTAAAGTTATGTATCCAAATGAGTAGGCTTATGAATCAAACATATTTCGAATGGTATGAGTTTGATGTCAACATTGTACGAATTGTACTCATTGCAACCTGTGCTTATAAATCAATGTTGTAGTGAGTACGAATCAGAATCAGAGTAGTTATTTGACAATCTTGTTGACTTACTTATATTCAAAATTTCATGAGTGCTTATGAGTTGCGAAAAAAAAGATTCGTTGCTGATCTCTGTTCCATATTAGTTTTGATTTTTAGTTTAAATTTTTTTTTTTTTTTTTTTTGAAACGAATTAAAACTTAAAGTTTTACTTCTTCTCAGGTAATTTTCTTCTTTTAAATTTATTTATTTATTTTTTTTAATAATTATAAAGCTTTTTTGTATTTTTAATTTGGTTTTGATTTTTTATTGGAAAATATAGAATATTTATTTAATAAATATTATATAAACAAATACATTGTTTTTGTTTTAAACTAAAAAATAATTGGGATACTTAGATGACCACAATACATATTTTCTGTTACTGTAATATGATTTAAAATTGTATAAAAAGAAATACTGTTTTGTTAATTTGCTATGTATGGATTGTAAATAAATAGAATTTTTTATTATTTTTTCTTTTTCTTTGTAGTTTTCATGTTCTTTGTTTTTGAGGTTTTAATTAAAAGCTAATGAGGTATTTCTCTTAACATTTATTTTTTTTAACATTTTTTTTTAGTTTTAAATAAAATAGATTTTTTTGAATGTAATTTTTTGTTTTTGTTCTGTTAGCACGCAATCATTGAATTCAGTAAATTGACTTTAATTACAAGTAAGTAATCTTTTGTTATTTTTTTTAATTTATTTTTAGTGTCTAAATTCTTTTGTAGGTTAAAGTTTTCAATATGAAAACCTGTTTAATAATAAATTTATACTCATTTGGCTTTTTTCCGTTTTACATTTGTTCTTTGTTGTTTATTAAATAATAATAATGATAAAAAAAATTAAATTTTTTTGAAAGAAAATTAAAAATTTAAAAGAAAAACTTTTAAGGATTAGAAATGTTATAAAAAATACATAAAAAAAGAATTAAATTTAAATTTAAACATAGTCACTTATGTTATAAAAGACTTTCAGTTGATTGAGAATGTTTAGTTTTAAAGCTTTTTTTTTACTTAGAAAGAAAATTTTAATTTCAAACAAAATTAGGCCTTATTGAATTTCAATCAGTATTCAATTAATATTTAAAAAAGGCTATTTTTTTAATGTGTGTACATACTTTTCAATAGTTTAAAGTTAATACTGTTTTATTAAATATTTACATTTTTCTTTAAGTTTTTTTTAAACAAATAATAACAAAAACAAACAGCTATTTTGTCTAACATTGGATGCATAAAAATTTAAAAAACCACTTTTACAGCAATAAAATTTATGTTAAAAATATTACATAATTTTTATGGACTTTACAACAAGAAAAAAAATTTTATTTCGAAACAATAAAAAAATTTTAACAAAAAAATTTTTGATTTTTTTATTTTGTTTTTTTGATAGGATTTTAAGATGTTAAACTATTTGGTGTAAATGTCTGTCTGTTTGTCTGTGTATTACAACAAGTGCATAACATATGTTTAATAATTTAATTTTGTTATTGTTACCGGGCCTTTTTGTTTATATTTTTTAAAAGTATTTTATTTTTATTTTTTTTATTTTTTGTTTAAAACATTTTTATTTTTATATTCATTCCCTTGATTTTTTGTTTTCTTTATTCGTTAAGGTACTTGAGTTGTAATGTAAAATAATACAAAAAAAAAAGAAAACAATAATGAACTATTGTTTATAAAAATTTAATGTAGAAATTGTTAAAAAAAAATTTTTAATTAAGGTAGGAAAATTTTTGAACAATTAAAAAATAAAGTCATGAACATTTCCAGTTTTTTTCTTTCTTTTCTTTTTTAGTTTTTTGAATTAAATTGAATCACAGAATTATATAATTCTGTAGCCATGTTCAAATTAAGCTCATTATTTATTATCACGTTCTAATTCAAATATTTGCACAAAAACAAAAAAAAAATAACATTAAATGGAATGAACAAAAAAAAAAACAAAAACAAAATTGTTTTAAATAAATAAATAATCAATAATTAATTTAAACAAATTGTCTAGCAGACGAAATTATCAATTTTTAATTGTGCCAACTAACAAATACACAAATAGGGGAGGACTTTTGAAATTAATCATGTCATTGGAAACAAACAAAAAAAAAAAAAATAATGAAAAAAAAGAAAGAAAAATTGAAAAAAAATTTTTTGCTTTTTCATTCTCTATTTGAGATTCATATCACTTGGAATTTAATTTAATTCAATTCACTTCTATTTATTTATTTATTTTTTTTTTATTAATTAAATGTAATTATTTTTCTTTCATTTTCTAATGAAAACCTTGACTTTCTAGCTTCTTATTATCATCTTCATATTAATTTTTCTTTTTTTCTTCTTTACTTTTTGTTTTTGTTTTATTTGAAAACCGTTTTTGTCTTGTTTTTGTTGAACAATCAATTGTTATTCAATAATTTAATAATTTATTTTTCTTTGTTTTTCATTTCATTTCGTTTTGGTTTAGTTTTCTTAATAATACTTCATACATCACTATATACGCTATACGCTATACTATATGCTAATAATTTATATACAATATGTACATACAATACTTGTTATTGTTGTTGTTTTTGTTTTTCCTTATTAACTCAGTTAGAAACTTGACTTATAAACACTTATAAACACACTTAAACTCGTATAGACTGGCTTGATTTGACTTAAAATTTAAACTTCCGTTGGCTCAGCTTCTGAAGAGCCCTGTGCACATGATTGTGCTGCTACTGCGGCTGCGGCAGCGGCACAACTAAAATTCTTGGAACTTTTAAACAGCAATTGATACAATTTATATTTGACTGGTAACTTTGCAGGGTTGCTGCTACTGTTATTCGTGTTGCTATGTATGCTGATACTGCTGCCAGCATTAGCACCATCATAACCACCGGCAGCGGCAGCAGCAGTACCATTAGCGTAGCCATTTAGAGGCACTTGTTCAATTATTGTTATGCCTCTCTGTAATACCGGACGTGGTTTTTTATTTGTGTCAGGATGCTGAACATCGCGTTCCCGTTCCCGTTCCCGTTCCCGTTCTCTTTGTTCCTCAGTCTCTATTAAGGATTTCTCATAGTTTTGATGGTTTTTGGTGAGAGTGAAATTAATGATGGTGCTGCAACTGCTGTTCGGTCTTAACGCTACTGAAGAGCAATTGTTATTATTGTTGTTGTTGGTGTTGTTGTAGCCAGTTGTAGTGCCATTACTAACTAGCGAACTTTGTGGCGTAAGATACTTGGCGGAATTGGTTGAGTATGTTGAAACACGGCTGCTGTTTCTTTTCAAGTTCGTATTGCCATATTTGGAGCTACTCATGCGGCAACTAGAACTGCTCTGCCTATGCAACTGTGTGTCTCGACACAAGGCATCTAGACCCAAAAGTCTTTTGACACCCCTTCGCACGCGTTTGTTGCGATAGGCAAATATGAAGGGAGAACTCAGATTAGCCAGCAGGATCATGAAAATGGCCAATTGGCTAGATTCTTCAAAGTTGGCCGCCGGTACTCGACTCTGCAATAATACTAGGAAACCGAAAGGTAAATACGAAACCAGGAACATTATTACCACCAATATGCTTATGCGTGCAGCTCTGGACTCGTCGCGATACTTGAAAAGCGATGAGGCATTGGACAGCCTGTGCCGCAGTGACGACATATAGCTGAGAGCCTTCGGTGAGGCATGTATGGTGGGTATTTGCAGCGACTGATGATGATGCAAATGCTGATGATTTTGATGAGAGGTTCTATTGTTGTTGGGATTCTGTTGAAATGAATGGCGATTCATGTGAATACTGGGCAAATTTTGTGGCAGGTGTCCACCCAAAAGGTGAGGTGAGCAAGTGTTCTCACTTAAAGGCTGAGGCAGTGTAACACTTCTCTGTAGATTTGGCGAAGAATGTACTTGGCGTATGCCCTGTAATCTATTGTTATCACACAGATCTTGTGAAGATGTACCCAAAAGCTCTAATTGGCGGGTGGAGTAATTGCGTTTTATCTCCCCACTTGCCGTTTGCAGTGTGAGAATGATATTTTGCTGCTGTTGCTGCTGCTGTTGCGTTTGAGTATTTGTGGTGTCTTGTGTGGGTATCACGATCAATTGATCGTTTGTACTGCAATTATCAGCCTCATCTGACATGCCATCATCCGAAATGGGTGGCAAGAGCACTTTGGCCGCTGAATCCCGTCTCAAACAGGCGGGAGAGCCTCTCTTCTGGTTACTGTCGATTTGCATTTGTAAACCTCCACATTGCGAGGAGGTCGAAGAAATCGAATTTCTATGCACACATAAACTATTCGAATACTGTTGATTGCCAGCTTGAGAACTGTGCGTAAGATTCAAAGCACTCTGTAGCAAAGGTGATGAACCATTCTGACGCATTCTCAAGCCATTCTCACGAGCCTCACTGAAGATGCGCCAATACATGCCGCACACAAAGCCAAACGGCAGCAGAATAATGAGCAGGAAGTATAAGCAGGAAAACACCACACTAAAGATGTTGTTTACCGAGTTGAGACTGAAGAAGGTAGTGCTGGATTCGGCAAAACGTCTCTGTTTACTGACAATCGTTTCAGATTCAAAATCAATTTCTCTGAAAGCGGACAGGGCACCAAACAATATGCCCATAGACCAGGTAATGGCGATTAGGACCCAGGACTTTACACCCGATATACGGCTGTGATAGCGTAGTGGATCTGTAACAGCACACCAGGTATCACCCACTACCAATAGTACACCCATGGCACCCAAAGCTGCCGCCATGTCGATGGCCCATGATCTCATGGTGAACAAGGGCAATGCCAAGCGTTTGACATCATCCGTGTGCTCTTGAACACTAAGGCCTGGCAACTGGATGCGGCCTTCTTCCTCGATTTCGGTGATGACCAAGGTTTCACTGTTTTCATCGATTGTCAGCTCACGGCAGTATGTGGCATTACACTTGTAAATGGTCTCAATGGTACGTGGACCATTTGCGCCGCCATCATTACTCTCCGATGAAACATTACGCCTGAGTATAATGCCCTCCTGTTCCACCAATTTGCCATTGTGTCTGATAGTCATTTGATGATTGCCAGCCTTTGAATAAAACTCAATGCTGTCATCATTTGCGTTGGTTGTTAAAAAACTTAAGCCAGACTGACTGGAACCGGTTGTAACACTGCTATCGTTATTACCGCTTTCGCTGTCACCATCGCTTACTATATTGCCACTGAGAAACAGAGTGGGCGCTAAAATGAGACAACCAACCAAATTGATGATCAGCAGATTAATGGTGAAACGATTTGCTGTAGTACGGAGACCGGGTGTCACCCAAAATGCAGCCAAAGCCAAAAAGTTTATGATAAACGAGAGCAAAAGTACGGCAAATATTAAAAAGTCTATTGCCATTATTAAGCATAATACTGGATGAGACAGACAGACTAAGCGTGTGCGTGTGTGTATGTATCAGCTTTTAAACACTCATTAAAAATCTTTTTGTTTTTTCTGTTTTTATTTTTAATTGTTTCGTTATAGCTCTACTCGTTTATTGTTGTTGTTTTAATTTAGTTTCCAACTTGTTTTTTTCGTTTTTTTGTTTTCAGGGATTTTAAAGTTTTTCAATATTATTTTGTGGTTTGTTGGGTTATGCTATGCATTGGTTTCTCTTCTCTTTTTCTATTCTTTTGTTTATATTTTGATTTTGAGTTGTGCTGTAAAGTTTTATTTTACAGAACTTTTTTTCATCTTCATATTCTTCTATTTCATTTCATTTTTTTATTGTGTTTGTTTTGTTTTAATATTGTTTGTTAGGTTGTTGTTTTTGTTGTTTGTTGTATGTATTTATGAATTCTTTGTTTTGCTTTGTTTCTTTTCTTTTTTCTTTTTTTTTTTGGAGAATTGGACACAGTTAGTCTCTATGACTGTTTTCACTTCTTTAACAGAAAAAAAAAATAACAATTGTTTGGTTTTTTTTGTATTTTTTTTTTAATACAAACAATTTTAATTAATTGCGCTGTTTTGTATAATTTTTCTTTAACTATTTATTTATTTTTCTTATATTTTTTTTGTTAACAAAATATTTATTTATTTATTTTTAAAACACATTTGTTTTATATCATCATAGTCATGAATATCATTTAAACGCTTATTTATGACACCGAACGCGTAAAGTTTTTAGTAATTTTTATTTTTTTTTGGATTTTGGATTTGTGAAAATCATTTAAAAGAAACATAAAAGTTTTAATATTTTATACTTTTCTTTTCTTTTTAAAATTTCAATTTTAATTTTGTTGCACTTTGTTTTTAATTCTTTTTTGTTGCTTTTGTATTGAATTTATATTTTTTTTGTTTTAGTTTAAAAGCATTTACAACGCGCCAATTATTTCATTTTTCAGATTCAACGTTCTGCACTCTTAAGCGTTTCAAGCACAACTGATCGTTGAGCATTCGCAAATGGCTTTTTGAGTACAACGGAGGTATATAAAGCCAGTCCGCAATGTACACGAATAACCAATGTATGTATGTTTATTTCTGCGTTTGCCTCAAATGGGAGCATACATATGAGCATTTGGGGGGGACTACACAAAACAAAAAAACGAAATAACAACAGAGTGAGTGTAGAAAAAAGCTCTCCCGTTTAACGGCCTTTATGTGGTTTGTTTGGTTTGACTGAGTAGTGTTGATTTGTGTGGCAGCGTGTGTTTTTGCGGTTTTCTGAATTATAATTCTGATCGTGAGCTAAAAGAGAGCATTGAGACTAACCGCAAACAGTTGTTTATGAGAGAAAACAATAACAGAAGAATAAACAATCTCTTCAATCATTTCTTTTTTCATTTATTATTGTTTGTTTGTGTATTAAAGTCTCAGTTGTCGTTGTTGCTGCTGTTGTTGTTGTTGTTGTAAGTCAACAAATTCCCACGATTGTGTTTTGTAAATAAAAGCGGCATTCAAGTACTCATCACAAAAGGCAAACGAAGAAAAGAAGAAGAGCAAAAAGAACAACAACAAATTTAAAAGCAATTACGATGATATAATTTCATGTAAATTATAGTCTCCCTCTCTCTCTCTCTTTCTCTCTCTCTCTCTCTCTGTTGATTAATTTTATGTGTTTGTGTTCTCTTTTAATATTTAAAAATATTGTGCTAATGGCCTATTATTTATGTTGTTGTTGTTTTTCTTCTTTTTTTCACAATTTTGGTTCCGCTTCTCAAACACATGCACACATTGCTAATTCAATTGAGTAACTGTTGGAGTTATGTGGATGCGTATGATAAATGCGAGCAGTTTCTAGCGTCATCACAGGCATCATAACCATTATCATCGGGTGGCCTATAGGGTTTAAGTTTTATTTTTGATATTTTGTTGATTTGGAATTTGTACTATATTTTATGCTGCCTCTTGTTTTTTTTTTGCCAGATTTCTTTATTATCAGTATGTCTAGACGGTTACTCTGTGATATTTTTTTTTTTCAATAATAAAGTGTTGATTTTTATTGGTTTTTTTCGTTTATCTGAAATTGGATACAAGAACATAAAAACAATCAATAATTAGTTGTTAATAATAAGCAAACAAACAAACATAAAAATAAAAATTTCAATAATATTGTGTATATTTTATTCGTAATATTTTTTTATTAAAGCAATATTTTTATGATATTATTCGTTTGATGTGGAATATGTTTATCACACGAGCAGTTTATTCAACTCGAATAGGCAGAGATAAACGCCCCCACACCTACTCTTGATTAACAATCATAGCCTGTAACGGCAGTACATTAATTTTCTTCTAGATTCGTTTCATTAGCTTCACAAAAAACGCGGTTATTGTCAGAAAGTAACAATTGCCAATCCATCCATCTATCCAGTTGCGCCCAAAACAAAAAATTACAAGTTATTGTTTCATTTGCGTACATTTCTCAAACCAAAAGTTAATTACCAACACATTCAATTCATTTCTTTTCCGCCATTTCGCCATTTGCTGGCCATTTAATTATTTTCAACATTTCATTTCATAGTTTTTCTCTATACATTGGCGTTTTGAAATCATTTATCATTTTATGTACGTACATACATATCACTATTATTAATTGTTTAAAACCCAGAATATATGTACGCTCGTACTTAGCCTGTAACAGACTATGTGTGAATCATCATTAGTTAAATACATACTTAAGAAGATAATGGAAAAATTTTCTTAACAGTTAGACTAGAGACTTAAGGCGAAAAGAAAAAAATCCCATCAATCTGACCGCCACAGTTATCTTCCGTTACATGTTCTGTCTTTTATGAGCTTATCTTGACTAGCTGTTATTCTATGTAGCTGTAGCTGTAGCTGTAGCTGTTGATGCTGTTATTACCTACTGTCTTACCAAGAAAGTGTAGAGAACATAAGTGCAAAGTAAAAATATTCCATTCTTGGGTTTTTACACATGTATTCTGGGAAGGCTAAGTAAACACAAATGCTATGTAATAAGATAACAAATCGTTTACCTTTTAAAGCCAAGGCGACAAGGGTTAAATGTTTACAACACACACACACACACACACTCTAATGCCAAATGTAAATATTTTGTTGTAATACGTTAGACAAAAAAAGAAGGAAAATAATAGGAATTATAAAAAATTATTATTAGAAGGTGAGATATGCAAATCTTTCGGCGAATATTTTACGATTTTCCTTATGATATTTATACATACATAATTGGTCATAACAACCCTACAGTTAGGATAACGACCTAGCTACTCACACCACTTATGTTGTGTACGTTAATTTTATACACGAATGCAGGGACCAACAGTTTAAAGTCTACTCTGAAAGACAGGTTTCTGAGAACATTTTCATGGCAATTTTATTTAATCTCAGAGTTTTTACCAGAAATCTGCTGAGAGGAAATTGCCGTATAAATATTTTTTCATATTTCGTTTTTGTTCGAAATGTCCGACATGGTGTTTGAAACCAACATTCATGTCTAATAAGCCTAAACACACTATCTAGTAGACTACGGCGACTTACATGATATTTATAGTCGTCGAAAATATTCGAATTACATATCAGAGATCAGCAATGAATCGATTTTTTGCTACTCATAAGTACTCAGGACATTTTGAATATAAGTGAGTCAACAATATTGGAATTTAACTACTCTGGTTCATTCGTACTCACTACAACGTTGATTTATAAGTACAGATTGCAATGAGTATGCTTGCAACATTGACATCAAACTCATACCATTCGAAATATGTTTGATTCATAAACCTACTCATTTATGTAGATTCATAACTTTAGAAAAATACTTATAATACTTATAAATGATTCGAGTGACTCCTCGAATCATTCATTAAAATTTACATAATTAGTTGTGGTTGCAAAGAAAAAAGACACATAAGCAAATAAGACAGATTAGCAAGCAGAGCAAACACGTAACCTTTTAGTGAGTATTTTAGTGTTCGTACGCGAATCATACTTATTTTGTGATTCGTGTATATGTTGAATTATGGAGAGTCGAAATCAATACCATCATACGTGTTGTTAAGTATGAATATGATGAGTACTTCACACTTTGAATATGAGTAGAGGTTTCATATGATATTAAAATAAGTATGAATACGTATAAGAATCAGAATCGATTCTACTCATATTTTTGAATACTTATTGTGGATCTCCGCTACAGAGATTTTCCTTTTTTTACTTTAAATTAAAAATTATTTCTAAAAATTGTTTGTGATATAAAGAAAAAAGATGTTAAGGTTGTACAACTAACAGTAATGTGTAGGGGCCGGTTTTCATTTCCAGAGAATTTCTAGAGATTTTTAAGTGACATAGATTCTACGCAGGGTCAAGTTTTGAAGAAACTGGACTAATAAAAAAGATGCAATATTCGTATGGAAACTCGTATGATAAACAGTTTTAAATTGATTTATTTTTGTTTTGTTTTCTTATAGAAATTTTCATTGCTATTCATAGAATTTTCTTAATATTGTAATGACATCGATTAATAAACTGAATTTTTAATAATTAAACGATAATAATAACAATTGTATTGAACCTGCTTTAAAGCTTTAATTAACGGTTTATATCTTCAATAATTAATTCACTTTATCAATGTAAATTTGTTGATTCTTATTAATGAAAAATGTGAAAATTGTGATTAGCAACACACTTTCTAAATATTATATTAAGAATTGAAGAAAGAAATAAAAATTTAAATAAATAAAACATAAATAACAGAAGCGTGTCAATAATTGAAAAAAATAAAATAAAAATTATTTAAAATAATCACAATTATTATCACAACTTAACTGGGAAAGCAAATAAATAGCGATAGCGATAGTGGGAAAAAAATTGTTTTCCTTTTAGATTTTAGCGTCAACAATATATGACATATTGAGCATATTTAAACAAGGATTTTTCATGGCACATATTGTAGATTTTAATGTTTGATTATTTCTTTTTTTTTTTTCGTTGACTTAACTGCAAATATTGCAGTGCATTATTACCCATATTTTTTTAAGGTTTGAACATCATATTGATGAAATACTGAAATGTTCCACTTTAAATCTGTAAATACATACGTAACGTAATTGGTCATTACAGCACTTCAGTCAGGATTACGACCTAGCTTCTGTTAATTTTATACACAAGTGGCGAAACCTACCATAGATTTTTGTGAAATATTTCATGGCAATTTTATTTGCTGATAGGAAGTAGCCTAAAAAATATGTTTTTTCATATTTTCATTTTGATGTTTGACCTGGGGGTTTGAACCAGAGATCAGCAATGAATCGTTGTTTTGCTGCTCATAAGCACTCATCAAGTTTTGAATATAAGTGAGTCAACAATATTGAAATTTAACTATGTACTCTGATTCATTCGTACTCACTACAACGTTGATTTATAAGTACAGGTTGTAATGAGTATGCGTACAACGTTGACATCAAACGCATACCATTCGAAATATGTTTGATTCATACACCTACTCATTCAGATACACAACTTTAGAAAACTACTTATAATACTTATAAATGATGCGAATGACTCGAATCATTCATCAAAATTTACAGTCATTGTTGTTGTTGCATTTGCAAAAAAAGAAAACAGACACATAAGCAAAAAAAGACAAAGCAGCAAGCAGAGCAAACACACAACCTTTTAGTGAGTATTTTAGTGTTTGTAAGCGAGTCATACTTATTTTGTGATTCGTGTATATGTCGAGTTATGGGGAGTCGAAATCAACAACATCATACGTGTTGTTAAGTATGAATATGATGAGTACTTCAAACTTTGAATATGAGTACGGGTTCCATGATATTAAAATAAGTATGAATGCTTATAAGTATTAGAAATTATAAGTATGATTCGATTCTACTCATCGTTTTGAATACTCATTGCTGATGTCTGGCGCTTATGTTGGTTTATGAGATGATATTGTGATATTTGGCAAATCTGGTCAACCCAGCTTTCAAATGTATGCACTTGAAGGCGTATAAAATCAAAATATTTTAATTCCCATTGATATTGATTGTGATTGTTAAAGGATGTCAATATTATACGTGGTCTATGTTAACATGTAACAGTTGTTTCCAATTGCTTTTTTTTTCAAAAATTCTTGACCTGTCTAATGCACTGATAGACAGTTCGACTGCTGCGGCAAACCATTAAATTTGTAATCTGAATAAAGTCTAGTAAAGTAAACTGATAGTAGAAAAATTTGTATTTATTTTTATATTTTACATTCAGAGCATGGGAAAGTAAAACAAAAGTAAGAGTGTTAAATACAGAAAAAAAGGTCGTTTGTTTGTCAATATGAAAACAATACAAGTATTATTTTATTATTAAAATATTGTAAATATTTTATATGGACAACAGCAGCAACAATAAACGCAAAACAATAATAATGTGCGTATGGGTACATACATCGAGCTATCGATCATGCTTAAATTATGACCACCCCGGCTATTGCAGGCTTTACGCATACATTCTGTTATCGTTTATTAAAGTCATTCCATACATTCATTCATCGATTTATTCATAAATACGAGTGTGTGTATTTGGAAAATTCAAAACAAATAACATTGAGAAAAACCCCAAAATAAATATGTATGTATGTGGAGATGTGAAAGAAAATAATTTACGAACCCCATACAAACATTTATTCATTCATTTCTTCATTTATTCAAGACACACGTTCTAGATATTAAAGTGTGAATTTTGTTTTTCTATTTTCCTAAGCAAAAACAAACAAAAACTAATCAAGAATAATAAATTAAATAAATATTCAAATTGATACTGATTGCCTTATCGTTACAGGAAAAAATATTTAAAAATTTAAATTTTTATTTGTTTTTTTTTTTGTTTGTATTTTAAAATGATATTTAAATATCACCACTTCTCGTCTATTTGTCTGGGTGTCCAGAGAAAACACAATAAAAAACACATCTTCTGATATGATAATGACAAGTAATTAAATTATGACATTTGTTTTTGCTGTTGTTTGCAATACAAATTATAAAAATTTTATTTATTTCATCGTACAATTTTAATACGAATTTTTTTTTTTTTTTGCTTTTAACACGCTCTTGTTATTGTTTTTCCTGACACTCAAGGTACCAAAAACAAAAAAAAAAATTAAAAAAATTTTTACAAAAACAACTCAATTTCAATTTGATTCACGAGTATGGCACGCTTTTTTCCTTTTTTCTTTAAATTTACGCATGTAAAAATGCAAAAACAAAGCAAAATAAATATGAAAAAAACAAAAACACAAAATTTTAAATGTTATTAACAGAGTTTAAAGTTATAATAATAAAACAATAAATTACAAAAACAACAAATGGAAAAGTTGAAAAAACTTTTAAACAACAATTTATTAAAGTTAGTCAGTCATACGGTCAGCCATAGTTAAAGTGATACAAGTGATACAAAAATGCCAGTTTAAAGCGTAATTAATCATCATTTGGGTGGAAAAATTATAAATTTTTTTTTATTGTTTATTACTAATAATATTGTTATTATTTTTGTTATTGTTATTGTTATTTGTGATTAACATTAACAAAATGCATTGAACTGTAGTATTAAGCTGTAGGGCTTGGCTTACTCATACCCTTAACAATTTTACTACCAATCCATTGAAAAGCATTTTACGAATGCATGTTTTAGTGTTTCTATTAAAAAAAAAAAAAAACAAAACAAAATTAATAACAAAGAGTGTAATAAACTAAGAAAAAAAAACTTCCATATTTTATTCAAAATGTAAAAACATGCAAGATTTTATGGCACTTAATTTAAAAAAAAAATTGATTTTTTTGTTTTAAATAAAACTTTAAATATTTTGTAGAATTCAACGAATTTAAAAGCTGCACTACAGCAACCACGGGCTATTAATTGTTATACAGTAAAATCTCCCGTAGGCGGACACCAGTCCTTGCAGCAGATTTGACCGTTAACGGGAGGTGTCCGTTCACGGGTTAGTTCAATATAAAAATGTCAGGATTTTGTGCTATTAAAGCCTACTTTACACGGTCCCACAAGTAATATGATCGGTCAAAATTTTGTGTAGAAGAGTACGGATGTGATCGTCTAAACGTACTATGTAATGAAACCATCACACATTGAGAGAAAATACGGATGAAAAGTGCGACAGTCGTATGGCTCTCTTCATTTTTTGAAATGATTCAAAAAACAAGCAAGTCGCATTAGATCAGGGATGTATTTTTATGTAAACACATAGAAAAAAAGTGTAACAGCTGTTTTCATTTTACTTTGTTATTGTCTTATACCGATCATGTAAACGCAAAAAATATAAATCATACGACTTTTATTCTCTTTTTTGTCATACGGATGGAATTTAATTTTACTTTTTCATTAGACATTACGTACGTAAAGTATTACCGTGTGAAGTGGGCTTAAGTATGCTATTATGACTGATGTGTAGACAAATTTCAGCACAACTTAAGTATATGTTAACTCCAGATTGCAATACGGCCTTAAGATCTTTCTTATTTTTCAAAATACATGCGCCCTGAGTTTTCCCAGTATTAAAAAAAACATTCCCATTAGCACCTATTTTTCAAAATGTTTTGTTTTATTACCTTTTTGCAGTTTCATGCACTGAAAGTTTTTCTTGTTCTTGCACATTTATTATTTTAATATTTTCTTTTAATTTAAGAGAATTTCGTCCAGCCATCCTACAATAAAAATTCTTCAATAACTAACACTTCACGCAATCGACTCACTGTCTCAAATGAACACATTCAAAAAATATAAAAAAAAAAACTACACAATAATCTGCCAATAATACTAAAAAGGGGAATCACACAATTTTATAAAGGGTCCGCCAAATAACTTTTCTTTTTTGAAAATGCTTTAAAAAAAATCCTACTGAATATTTTCTCAAATTTCTTTTTTATTTGAAAGTACAATCCTTCCGGTTAATAATGGAAAATAATTTCATTCAAATGGCTGCCTCGGCTGGCCATGCAGTAGCCTACACCAGAAGATACCGATTTTTGGCAAAAAAAAATCATCTTTTCAGATGAAGCTCATTTTGATCTTGGCGGGTATGTAAACGAGTAAAACTGCAGCATTTGGGGCACAGAAAACCCGCACGCATACATTGAAAAAGCCGACGCACCCAAAACGAGTCACTGTTTGGTGCGGGTTTTGATCCAGAGGCATAATTGGGCCATTTTTATTCGAAAATGAGCAAGGAGTGGCCGTTACAGTTAATGGTGATCGTTATCGGGCCATGTTGAACGAATTTTTGAAGAGGAGGATATTGTCAACATTTGTTATCAACAGGACGGCGCTACGTGCCACACAGCCGAAGCTACACTCGATGTTTTGCGCCCTGTTTTTGAAGATCTCATTATCAGCCGCAGAGCTGATGTCGTTTGGCCACCTCGGAGCTGCGTTTTGACACCGTTGGACTATTGCTTGTGGGGTGCCGTCAAAGATAAGTGTTACGCCGACAAGCCAGAGACAATTGACGCTTTAAAGGATAATATTCGTGAAGCCATTGGTGAAATACAGCTGCACACAATCGATAATGTGCTTAAAAATTGGACCGATCGTGTAGGCTACTGCATGGCCAGCCGAGGCAGCCATTTGAATGAAATTAAATTCCATTATTAACCGGAAGGATTGTACTTTCAAATAAAAAAAGAAATTTAAGAAAATATTCAGTAGTTTTTTTTTAAAGCATTTTCAAAAAAAAAAGTTATTTGGCGGACCCTTTATATGTATGTACATAAATGTGTTGCTGTGGGGTATGTACATATATTTTTTTATCCATTAACATTTTTGAATTTTGTCCATCTACTGGAGGTATTTTATGGTAAAAAGTGTCCGCGTCCGGCCGTCTAGAAGAGAGTAATCTGTTCTAAAAATTCTTGTAAAATAAAGTGACTAAGAAAATTGTCCATTTAAAAGAGGCGATTGTCTACGGGAAGTGTCCGTTAGTAGAGTTTTCACTGTATTTTGTAAAAAAAATTGCGAATATTTTTTTTTTTATTACAATTTTAATGTTTAACTTTAACAAAATATTTGGTCAACCACAATCAAATCAAAACAAATCAAAAGATCATATCACGTGAAATCTCCAGAGCAACAATTAAACATCATGTGAGTATCAAACGTCTTGCTAAAGGCGTCAAACGTTATGTCGAACATTAACTAATAATCCCCGTTTAAAAACGAAAGCAGAGAAAAATATTTTAAAAATATTTTGGGTTTTATTAAAAGTTAAAAATAATTTTCGAGTTTCAACCAAAAAATTATATAAAAAAAAACGTAAAAAAATTCATTCATGCAATAGTCGAACTGGTTGAAGTGTGCATATACTAACTCAACGATTTGTATATGATGCAGTATTAAAAATGTTAAATGACTCATTTTAACACCACCACCACTAACCATTTGGATGCTGTTAAAATTTTTTTAAAATAATTAAATGAAAGATAAATTTTAATTTTGTTAAAAAAAAGGAATATTTACAGTAAGCATCAAAAAAACTGTACTCAACTTTTACCACTTAAGGAGAGTGCCCGAAAAAATTTGTTAATATTCAGAAATTTTTTTAAAATTTTTTTTTGCAAAGAAACAATTTTAAAATAAAAATAACAGTAATTTATTAAGTCGCCGTAGTCTAATAGGTAGTATGTTGGCTTATTAGATCTAAGGCCACGGTTCTAACGCCAGGTCGGACATAAAAACGAAATATGAAAAAATATTTCTCCGGCGACTTACTCTCAGTAGATTTCTGGCAAAAACTCTGAGAGTAAATAAGATTGCCATGAAAAGTTACTCAAAAATCAGTCGTTCAGAGTCGACTTTAAACAGTAGGTCCCGCCACTCATGTATAAAAATTCACGCACACAACATAAGTGGGGTGAGAAGCTAGGTCGTAATCCTAACTGAAGGGTTGTAATGATCAATTCTGTATGTAGTAGAAAGAAACTGTACACTAAGGACTCAAATTTGCCACTTAAGGAGAGTGCACGAAAAAATTTGTTAATATTTCGAAATTTTATTTGTAATTTTTTTTTGTTTCAATTTTAACAACTTGCAATGACACACAAACAATTTTAAAATAAAAATAACGGTAATTTATTAATGTATATATATTTCTTTAATGTACCATTTCTTTTGATGCCTACTGTAGATTGGAAAACTTTTTACAACAAATAAGGAAATTTTTATTTTATTTTAAATTTAAAATTAAAACGGATATTAATTAATTAAAGTTGCTAGAAACCAATACAAATACTGCGCAATAAGACAAATTCAAAGACTTTATTGGTATCGTCTGAAATAATATTTTTCAATTCCATTCAAAACATAAAAAATTCTATGAAAACGCCAACCTAATGCCATCACATTAACCAGCCAGTCGTTGTTAATTTATGCCATAAGCGATTATGCCATGTTTTGTTTATAACTTATGAATATGTATACATTAAAACAACAATAATTTTGTCAAAATAGGCCTGTAATTCACTTGTTCACCTCTGTCTAGTTTATGAGATTGTTTTTACTGAAGTCTTGCCAACTGCAATTGTAGTTCACTGGAGTAGTTTGCAATGGTCCATGCAGCCACAGCAGCATTCATCATCGACACGATTGTTTGTTTACTTTTGAACTGAACTACAAACAACTTGTTTAGTATTCTTGTTGCTCATGTTGTAGTTGTTGTGGCTGTATTAATTTACTCTGAACTCTGTATCTGTATCGTGTAAGGGAATTCCCCCAGAAAAACAAGTTTTAGTAACAAAAAGCCAGAGAACGAGCAAAAAAATAAACAAAAAAACAAATGATTTTCAAATTAAAAAAAGGAAAAAAAAACAAAAATTTAAACAAAATAAAAATCTTGTAAATCTTTATAAATTATTGACGTCGTATACTAACCAATTACTTTGGCTAGTAAAAACATTTGAAATTCTCTATAAGTTATCGTTAAAATAATATGAAGAGAAGCTAATTTTAAAGGCTTTCATTATGGAAATTTTTTTTGAATGACAAAACAAAACAAATGACCTTTGATTCTATAATTGGTTTTTGGCTGGGATTAAATCCCAAAGTACATACATACATATGTACATATTTATGTACGTATTACTCGTAAATGTTGGAATAAAAGCGTCATATAAGCATGACTTGTTCTTTGCGTTTTTGACTCTTTGAAATTAAAGCCTGACTTTATTTAAACGGTTTTTTTAATGATTTAGTAAACAGTTAGTAAACAAATTTTATTTTTATTTTAAATAAAAAAAAATACATACACAACACATACCTACATATGTAAACAACGTAAACAATGTATGTATGTTTTTTTATTATTTTTTTTAACATTATTTTTAACTTAAAGATTTAAAAATACATACAAGGGAATGTATTTACATTCTTTACGTCACTTAAAGTCATACATTTAAAAACTGGCTATAAAACAACAGTGAGGTATAGCCCCCCCTCTTGTGTGAACGAATTCATCAATAACATCAACACCAACCAACCAGCCAAAGTGAGTTCAAATTGATTTTGTCAAGAAAAATTTTTTGGCATGAAACGCATTTAAAAAGTTAATGATTGTAACAGACTAGTATTAAAAGGCTTTACAAAATGTTAATAAATCATCAACATGTTTTGACGCAATTATTGATTTCTAGCCTGATTTAACATGCGCCTTCAATAAATAATAATTTTGTTTTTGTTCAACAATGAAATATTAAATATTTATAAATACTTAATGAGTTTTTAATAAAGTAAAGGAAATTGAAAATTAAAAAAAAAGTTTTCAAAATTTTTAACATGTTATGCCGTATTACACAACATAGGCTAGAACGTAGAAACCGGGTGAGATTAATAAAGTCAGGAAAAAATATATTTTAGAACACCACTCCATATTTAGAATAGCAAACCTAGTTTTAAATAAGTTTATTAGTATATTTATATATCGATAACACGATTTCTTTCACACACACATGAATTTACATCAAACTCCGTAGGGTCTTAAGTTTATATGAGAAAGAAAAAATTGAGAAAAAAATGGTGCATTCGAAGCAACAATAAAAACGGAAACATTGGAGCACAAATAATGCTTTTTCAATCATCAAAACACTTACATACATACATAAATGATCATTACAACCCTTCAGTCAGGATTACGACCTAGTTTAATTAATTTTTACACATGAGTGGCGTCACCTGCAGTTTAAAGTCGACTCCGAACAACAGATTTTTGAGAAACTTTTTCATGGCAATTTTATTTACTCTCAGAGTTTTTGCCAGAAATCTGCTGAGAGGAAGTCGCCGAAAAAATACTTCTTGTATTTTATTTTGATATCTGGCCTGGGGCTCGAACCCTGGCTTTTCGTCTAAGAAGCCAACACACTACCTACTAGATCACGTCGACATCAAAACACTTACTTTAATAAGAAGTTTTTCAATCATGACCGAAATGTATCTTCAACTTCTCAATTATTATAAAAGTAGCCGTAGTTTAGTAGGGTAAGTTAGTACATGAGACCATGGTTCAGCCTGCAATGCTTTTATAGAATTGGTTCTCATTGACACGGTATACCAATGCAAGCCGGTCTCTGTATCTCATGCAACTTCACATTTATGGTTTGATTATATATGGCATGTGAGAAGTAGCCGTAGTCTAGTAGGCTTATTAGACGCGAGTTCAAACCCCAGGTCAGATTTTCAACGTAACGAAATATGAAAAAATATTTCCTCGGCAACTTCCTCTCAGCAGATTTCAGGCAAAAACCGTGACAATTAATAAAATTGCCATGAAAAGTTGCTCAAAAATCTGTCGTTCAGAATCGACTTAAACTGTAGGTCCCGCCACTTATGGGTAGAATTAACACACACATCATAAATAGTGTGAGAAGCTAGATCGTAATCCTTACCTAAAGGTTTGTAATGATCAATTATGTATGCTAGGCTGCCTTCCCAAATGTATCAATACAAAGTTTGTATATTAACTATGTAGATACGCAAAGTAACCAAACAATGCATCAACTATAAATCCGATGCCCGATTGCTTTTTGACTGCGTTAAAAATTCACATTGACGACGTTTTGAAATAGAATACATTGTATATATATTTTGTACAGCGGCATTATGAAACACGATACTTTGTTCAAACACAAAGCAACTAACATTTTGGAAGGCAGCCTTTACTAACATTCAAGGTAGTAAATTTATGTTTTTTATGGTTTTTCATTCACAAAAAAGAAATAAAGAATAAATTATTATTTTTAAAGCCAAATGTTTTAAATTAATTTTTTTTTTTGAGATTTTTTCCTTTAAAAATTTTTCAATTATTTTAAAGTATTTTTCTTTTTTGCATTTATTATTTGATTTATGAAAAGTTCCAGTCTACTAATATCCAAGAATTCATCAATTCAAATTGAAAATAGTGACCCAATTTTAGTAAAAAAACAGGCACATTTCTCCTATGAGCGTGTCTGCTTAGTGGTATTTCAATGGCCTTAAATGAATTCCGATATTAACATGCCATTGATTATAATGCAATTTTTAATTGTGTATCTAGGCCATATGTTTTAATGAACAGCAGCAAAAATAAAATAAATTTATTTATTATTTTCAATAAATGTTATGACAAAAAATTCAAAGGAATTTCTTTCCTCAAAAACGGAAAATTATGGCGGCACCTCAACTTCCGCAAACAAGGAATAATTTGAAGAAGGGAAATCTCTAAAGAAATCAATTTCCTTTTCACTTGCTTATAATTTTTAATCTTGGCACCCAAATTCAATTTAAAGTTCAATAAACTTTTGAGAAAAAAAATTTGAAATAAATTTCAAATGCACTAGAAAGTATTTAATTTTGAATGTAAACGTAAAAAGTTCAATAACCAGCCAATGCAGTTACAATAGAAATAAACTAAATATGGTATCAATTGATCCAATAACAACAACAACAAAATGTACAAGAAAAACCGATGCATTACAATGATTATTTATTTATTTGAATTACAATTAGAATTACATACAATACATATGTATGTATACAATGAGTATTCAAAAAGATAAGTAGAATCGAATCATATTCATATTTTCCGATACTTATACGCATTCATACTTATGTTAATATCGTATGGAACCTCTACTCATATTCAAAGTTTGAAGTACTCTTCGTATTCATACTTAACAAAACGTACAATATTGTTGCTTTCGACTCTCCATAACGCAACATATACACGAAGCACAAAATAAGTATGATTCGCGCACGAACTTACTGGAAGGTTGTGGGTCTGCTCTGCTTGCTGCTCTGTCTTTTTTCTTTTTTTTTTTAAGTGCAATAACAACTAAGGCTACAGACTTTAATGAATGATTCGATTTACTCAAATCATTTATAAGTATTTTTCTAATTAGCTATGAATCTACATATATGAGTAGGCTTACGAATCAAACATATTTCGAATGGTATGAGTTTGATGTCAACGTTGTACTCATACTCATTGCAACCTGTACTTATAAATCAACGTTGTAGTGAGTACGAATCAGAAGCAATATCAATATTGTTGACTCACTTATAGTCAAAATTTCATGAAAGCTTATGAGTAGCGAAAAAACGATTCATTAATGATCTCTGGTATACAGTAAAAGAAAAATGTCTACATACACTACTGTATATAAACATTTTTGGCGCTAAATTTGGAAATTGAAAAAGATGTCATAGCTTTCTTAAAAACATTTACAATTAAGAATGTTTGAAGAAAAAGGGAATTTAAAAAAAATAACGTAGAAATTATTGGAGAAAAAATATAAAAATTATCGGGAAAATATCTACATACAGTGGCGTATGTAGATTTTTTTCTTTGACTGTATATTGCAGTAATAATACAATAAGAAATTAAGTTAAAATTAAATGAATAGCTCAAGTAAAATTAAAACAAATTAGATTATGTATTCCATTATTAAAGAAAGACAATTTTTTTTTTCTCTTTTTTGGTAGACAATATTATAAACCACATGTTAATTATGATAATTAACACTCATGTTAATAAAGCAAAAAAAAGAAAAAGAAATAATAAAACCAAATAAATTAAACAAGATATGCCACATTCCAGCCTGATAAACGTGTGTCAATATTAATCCCCTCTGGACAATAACGGTTTTTATACCCAGGTGGGTCTCGCTCTATATGTTGACTGTAAATGATATGCAAATACAAACGAAAAAATAGGGTCAAATGTACAATATGCCTGTAAATTATTTATTAACAGCAAAAATAATTCTTTCATTCATTTCTTTTTCTTTTTTTACAAAATATTTAACAAGAATTTATCAATTAATAACAATTGTCTATGGACTCCTAATACCAACCACTACCACCACCAAACTTTCAAAGATAAGAAATCATTGTTTCACTATTTTTTTATTTTAATTTTTTTAATTTTTTGGTCTTTGCTTTTGCAATTTCAATTAGTTTTTTGTTGTTGTTTTTGCTGCTGTTTTATCGATTTGTGCAAAATCATTATCGTCAATTTTATTTACAAAAAAAAAAAAAACAAAAAGATTTATTAAATGACTGCCATGCCATAAACTAAATAAGCCTTCTTACTTTTCCAAAACCATTCTTCTCCCCCACCCACACTACTCTATGCATTTAATAACGGCACTGCTATCGATCAGACACTTTTTGTGGTATTGGTTTCTAGTCTATCTTTATGTGTTTTTCTATACATATGTACTATAAAATCCAATACAATATCAACAATACTCAGTAAACAATAGTTTGATTTAGTTTCTTATACATACGTGTGCCTACTTAAACGTACATACATATACTATGAAATATACAATCCATACGTAAGTATATGAAGTAGTAAGACTCCCATGTCTGAGTTGTCTGAGTGTAAAATAGTACAGTGTTTAAAGTAAGTTATCGTACATCTGCAGCTATTAAACGAAATTGGTTTTGGCTTAACTGTCAAGGTATTTGTTTAAAATTTTTTTTGAATGGTATTTGCATGGAAATACTACATACCAGAGATCAGCAATTAATCGTATTTTTGCTACTCTTAAGCACTCATGAAATTTTGAATATAACTGAGTCAACAATATTGAAATTTAACTACACTCTGATTCATTTATACTCACTGCAACGTTGATTTAAAGTACAAGTTGCAATGAATATGCGTACAACTTTGACATCAAACTCATACCATTCGAAATATGTTTGATTCATAAGCCTATTCATTTAGATTCATAATTTTAGAAAAATACTGAATAATACTTATAAATGACTCGAGTTACATCAAAATTTGCAGTCTTAGTTGTTGTTGTATTTACACGGACGTACGTTACGTACGTAATTGGTCATTACAATCCTTCAGTCAGGATTATGACCAACTTTCTCACACCACTTATGTTGTGTGTGTTAATTTTATACATGAGTGGCGGGACCTACAGTTTAAAGTCGACTCCAAACGACAGATTTTTGAGAAAATTTTCATGGCAATTTTATTTACTCTGAGTTTTTGCCAGAAATCTGCTGAGAGAGAGTCGCCGAAGAAATACTTTTTGTATTTTATTTTGATGTCTGGACTGGGGCTCGAACCCTGGCTTTTCGTCTAATAAGTCAAGACACTACCTTTGTGCATTTACAACAAAAAAAAAGGACACGTAAGCAAAAAAGACAGAGCAGCAAGCAGAGCAAACACAACCATTTTAGTGTTCGTATGCGATTCATATTTATTTTGCGCTTCGTGTATATGTTGAGTTATGAAGAGTCGAAATCAATAACATCATACGTGTTGTTAAGTATAAATATGATGAGTATTTCAAGCTTTGAATATGAGTACAGGTTCCATGCTATTAAAATAAGTGTGAAGTCGCATATGTATCAAAATTTATGAGTACAATTCGATTCTACTCATCTTTTTGAAAACTCATTGCTAATCTCTGAATACATACATACATAATTGGTCATTACAACCCTTTAGTCAGGTTTACAACCTAGCTCCTTATACCACTTATGCTGTGTGTGTTAGTTTTATACATGAGTGGCGGTATCAACAGTTTAAAGTCGATTGCAAACAACAGATTTTTAAGAAACTTTTCATGAGATTTTGTACAATGGGTCAATTCGATCACCGGGTACTGTACTTGTCTTAATTGACAAGTACACGTCCTCTAACCTTTCATGACAATTTCGATTTACTCTCAGAATTTTTGCCAGAAATCTGCTGAGAGGAAGTCAATGAAGTAATATGTTCTATATTTAATCTTGTTGGAGGAACCATGGCCTCCCATCTAATAAACCAATACACTACCTACTAGATTGCGGCAACTACTATTTTAATTATTTATTTTTTTAATTTTGAAACACCATGATTTAATGCATGTGCCACTTTGTTATTTTCTATGAGTGTAGGTTTAATTTTTTCACACGCTGTATTTGCGTGTTGACAACCAAAGGATGTGTCTTTTATATTTTATTACATATTCTTTGTTTGGTTGTGAAAATTCTCAATAGTTTTACGGGCAATATTGATTTTTTTTATTTGTTTTATTCTCTTTCCATCACCCCCCGCTCCTCTCTTAACACATTTGCTTCTTGGCCTTTTAAGGTGGAATAGAAACAATTTCTGTTACACAATGGCCATATTATTAAATTACTTTAAATCAGTTTAAACCGCAAAACAGGAAATTACAAGAAATTAAAACCTAAAGCGGTTGCTAGCAATAAAGGACATTTGGTGGTGAGCAAACGGTATTATGTTGAAATGTTTGTTTCCTTTTGATTTACTTTCAGTGGCTTTGAGGATAGATTAAATTGTAAGTAAGTTCTGATAGAATTTTCCTTTTGAAAATTGAATTCATTGAACGTGCCGCATTTCTAATCATTTTCATTATCTTTCATTGTTGTTATCGAAATTGAAATTGAAAAGATTTCAACCAAGTCCCTTAATTACAGTTTAATTACACACGAATTTCGAATTTCGGACACAAAGCAAATTATTAAAACGATAGATATCAATCAATACATGACTAATAATAATTACAATATGCATTGAAAAGCAATTCTTTAATCAAACACAGATATTTAGTACACTCTGCCCGCAATAAGTTACGTTTTATATTTTTTTGAGATGATTTTTTGTTTTATTTTTTATTATTCTTTTTGAATTAATGAATAAATTATTGTATGATTAAATCTAAAATGAATAAAAGTTTCCCTAGTATAAGAACCTTTAACTATTAACTACTAGTACACTAAGTATAGCTCTTTTAGTGGTTTTATAATACCATAAGTACTATTCTGATAACATTTTTGAATATTCATTTCTTTTTGCAATGCAAACAGGTTTAAGGGCATGCCTTTAAAGGATTATCAGATATTGTATTTAAAATAAAAACTATATTAAATGCATTGTTTTATTTGCCAAACATTTTTCAAAATGTTGTTGTTGTCGTTAGAAAAAACATTTTTTTTTATTTGTATTAGCTTTAAGGGATACCCTAAACTTTCATTTCATTCCTAAGCACATGCACATTAAATCGCATACCACATGACACACACATGACTGGCAAATTTACGAATTGTTAAAATTTTAATCAAAAACGTATTTTGAACGAGTAGCAGTTGTAGACGACATATGTATGTACATACAGTGGGCGTTAAAAGAAACTGTACATTTAAAAAAATATACAAATATATAAATTACCGTTATTTTTATTTCAAAATTGTTTCATTGCCAGCTTTTAAAATTTAAACAAAACAAAAAAAAAATTTCGAAATATTAAGAAATTTTTTCGGGCACTCTCCTTAAGTGATAAAAGTTGAGTTTGGTGAATGTTAGTATTTTATCCTCTGTGTACAGTTAATTTTGACGCTTACTGTATATGTAGGTGAATGTACCGGAGTGTACCAAGTCTTATAGAGATGACTGGTCTAAAACTCATTTAAATATAAATGTTAGCAAAACTGCTTAAATTGTCTGCAATTAACAAGAGTTGTGGCAAGAAAGTGCTCTGCTGTGCTGTGTTTGTGCTGTATTATGCGATATTAAAACACACTCATATTATTCATACTCGCACGAGTAGCACTCATTCAAAAGACAAGAATTGTGTTGATATTGTGTTGGTATTGCACACTGTTATTGTATCATTCTGTGTATATGTATGTATGCTAATTGGACATTATAACTGTATAGGACAAAATTTCCCTTCTTTCATTTTAATAGAGTTTCACTTATTGTTTGTATTTCAAACTAATAATAATAATAATAATAGGAAGGCTTACAACAGTTTGTTTTGTTGTCATACTTGTATTCTAGTACACGAACACAATAAAATACTTCGTAGCTTGTATAAGCCACTACTATCTTAAAGCAAAAATTTTCTAAAGGCACTGCAACAAAATCCATTATAAATATTGTATAGAAAATAAAATTTTTTTTATATACAAAATTTGAAATATGCAGAGCTTAAAGAGAATTTAAAATTTCATATAAAAAAAAGTGAAGAAGAAAAAAATTTAATTTTATTGACACATGATTTACAACACAAGGCAATTTCTGTGGGCTTATATATTTGCCAATTTGAATTTAAAGGCTTAAATAAAAAAAAATATACTCTTTTAGCGGCATAAAGAAACATGCAATTAAAATTTTTTATAAACAAAAAAACAAAAAAAAAACAAATTTCATTAAAAATTTTTTACAATTTCTTTTGTACTGAAAAAAAAATAAAATGTATTCAGGTCTTTATTTCCTAATGTTTTATTAGTTCTTTTAAATATCAAGCTTTATTTTATTATTTTTTGTATGAAGTATACTTAGTAAAACAATATCTTTTTTTTTCTTTTCTAATTAGTTCGCAATTGTAACAACCACAACAAGCTGCCATAGTATTTAGGCATGTTTTATTAGCCTGGTAACAATTCAATAAAATGTTATATTATTTAAATTATATTCTTATTAATTAATAACGTTAACGTTACCATAAACTGATTAAATGTTAAAATTTTGTTTTTATGTTTTTATAACAAATCATATAATTTTTTTACAATCAAATAAAATATGAGTATTTGTGTTGATATTAAAGGAAATCCGATTGATAGAATTATAATGGAAAAATTGAATTACGTTTATGACGTACAAAGTACAATTAAATTAATATGCTTTAATAATGAAAGCATTTTTTAAATTAATATGCCAAAAAAATATGCTTTGATAATAAATGTATTTTTTAAATCAATGTAAAAAAAAGAATAATGAAAAAAGAATAAATAAATAAAGAATATGCTTCAATAAATGCACTTTTTAAATATGCAAAAAAAATTAAAACATATTTAATGGCAGAAGAGTGAAACAGATATGAGAATACTATTGGATATCAGAAGACATTTTAGTATTGATATGCTTCAAACTACAGGATATAACTCACAATTTTGTATTGAATTATAAGAAAGTGTTCTCTAAAACCACAAATTTCTAATCCCTGTAAATGATAGTCTTCCTCTGTATTTCAATAATTTAAAAAATAAACGGTCATAGAAATTTTAATAGAGTCTGTGATACGTTTTTGGGTAAAGTTTTGTGAAGACTGGTAGTTGGTTACAGAAAAATGATTTACTTTCTTAGGTGGCCGAATATCAAAGATTACTTCGAAGAAAATATGATTAAACTACACTATACCTAGCCTACGTCAGGCCACACTGGTTTAATTGAGTATCCTATGCAGATAATAACCCAAAATACATAACATAATTGGTAGTTACAACCCTTCAGTCAGGATTACAATCTACCATCTCACACAACATATGGGCTGACTTTCGAAATGTATCAATACAAAGTTTGTATGCAGTTCTACTACGGTATATAAATTATGTACATATGCAAAGTTACCAAACAATGCATCAACTATAAATCCGATGCCAGACTGCGTTAAAAACACACATTGACGACGTTTTGAAATAGTATAATTTGTAAACATTTTGTATAGTGGCTTTATGAAACACTATACTTTGTCCAAACACAATGCAACTAAGATTTTGGAAGTCAGCCATATTGTGTGTGTTAATTTTATCCACAAGTGGCGGGACCTATAGTTTAAAGTTGATTACAAACGACAGATTTTTTTGAGAAACTTTTCATGGCAATTTTATTTACTCTCACAGTCAGGGGTTGCTAGAAATCTGCTGAGAGGTAGTTGCCGAAGAAATATTTTTTGATATTTGCGTTTTGTTGGAGATATCTGAACTGGGGTTTGAACCGTGAACTCACATCTAGTAAGCCAACACACTTATTATTAGACTACGGCGAATTCAAATAAAGAAAATCCAAGTGAAAGAATTAAAATGAAATGAATTATAATGAAAACATTTAATTTTTCTTATGCTGTACAAAGGACATGTTATCGATTTATTAACCCTCGTTTTACTAGCTAAAAAATATGTGAATAAATTAGGGTTCCACTCAATAGGCGTAATTTTACGACTTCACAAACGTGCCTTAATCTTATTTTATAATTTTATTGTGACTTTATTTTGTCATGAAAAGTCGTCTGTTGTTAGGAGTCGACTTTGAAATATAGATCCCACCACTCATGTATAAAATTAAAGCACACAACATAAGTGGTATGAGAAGATATGTTGCATTCCTGACTGAAGGATTGTAATGATTAATTATGTGTGTATGTATGTTTGTATTATGACTTTATTTTGATTAAAAAATTAAAAATTCAGACAAAAAAATTATAAAATTTACGCTGCCCAAATAAATGTATTCTATATAGTCTCCCTATCGCCATCCCCAATAAAAGTGTAGGCTTTAAAAGTGTATCAAAATTTAAATAAAAAAATAATGATTTTCAAGTATTATTTTTAAATACAAATTTAAACGTTTAATAAAAAGATTAAAGCGAAACTAAAAAGTACTTGGAAACAGATTTTAAACAAATTGCCTGTAACTAGGATGCCAGGGCTAATGGATAATTGTACGTTTACATGAATAGTCATTAGAGGGACTTAATAACTTTCAAAGCTAAAGCAATTAAACGCGCTTAAAACGTTAAAAGTTCAATGAACTTTTCGCTGCTAAGCAACCAATTTAAAAAATTATTAATCGAACATAACTATTTCGTTGCTCTGTTGAAATCAAACACGTTTAGAGAACAATTAAATAATAAAAGTTGCATATAAATATTGATTAATCACTTTGTAATAATGATGATGATGATAATGATGATGATGATGATGATAATGAAAAAAAAGGAAATAAAATTAAAAATAAACTCTGCTGTAATATGCTCCTCTACTAATCAAACGCTGACGTGCATTGAAAGAACTTTAGACGCGGTGTCATGTATGAAATCACATTTAAGCAACAAGTGTATGCAAATTTAATTTTTTTTGTAGAGCTCTCCTGGTGTTCAATGTAATAGCGACAGGTGTCATATACATTTTCATTTCTTTAAAGGTTTTTTTTAATTTTTTTCTTTTTTTTTTTCTTTACATTCTTTGCAATCAAAGTGCATAAAGTATAGCAAACAATGCAAAATATTTTTTTTGTTTGCTTTTCTTTATTCTTTTAAGTCGCTTTGGTTTCTATTACAATTCTGTTGGTCTGCTAGCAGTGGGGCAGTGGGTAAGAAAATATAAACGGAATAGCTGCATTTGTACATCATGTAGTCATTGTAACAACGGCTTGGCAAGTGTAGTTAAATTTTTATTTTTATAACATTGACTGGCTTGTATTGTAATGGATTGCATTGTTAAATATCCGCCATAAAACCATCAATTAAATGCAAAAAAAAAAGTTGGAAAAAACGAACGAATTGTACAAAAGCGGATTGTTAGAAACCATGACCATTGTTATTTACTTTTTTTTTCTTTTTTTCTTTCATATTCATACGTACACTTGTAGCCACACTTGAAAAGCAACTGAATAATCAGCCAGTCATTGTTAATGATTTTCAAGATTTATTCATATTCATAGAGAACCCCTCCTCTACTTGCAAAATGAAAATATAAGAGTATTACTTTTGTTGTTTTATTATAAAATAAATAATATTAATTTGCATTCGAAGTTATTGGGATTTATCGTTGCTGTTGCATATTGTATACATACGTATGCATTAGAATGTATTCTTTGCAATTTTCTCAATAAAAACTTGTATTTCTTGTATTCTTCTTCGTTTTTTAGAATTTCATTTTCCTTCCCTTTTCTTAGTTGTATTAGCAGAACATAAATGTTTTCCCCTTGGCAGTCTTCAAATGCATAATAAATGTCATTACAACGTGTATTATGCATACCTTAGTAGCTAAGGTCTGTCGATTGGGTTCTGTTTTCTTTTCTTTTTTTCTTATAAAAAATTAATTTTTTTTCTTATGATTACACCACTACACGACCTTCAGCATTTATTTTTCAAAAAAAAAAATTATGTAATATTTATTGAACTACAACAGCAAATAAAATGGGACGATAATAATATGAAGTCACCGTCGTCTTATAGGCAGGGCCACGTTTCAAACCCCCAGGTCAAACATCTTCAACAAAAACGAAAGTGTGAAAAAATATCTCCTCGGCGACTGCCTCTCAGCAGATTTCTGACAAAAACCGCAATAGTAAATCACAATTGCCCTGCAAAGTTGCTCAAAAAGATCTGTTGTTCAAAATCGACTTTAAACTGCAGGTCCGGGCTCCAGCCAGTAGACAATGTGTTGCTTTATTAGATGTAAAGCCACGTTTCAAATCCCAGGTCAGACATCTTCAACAAAAATGAAATTATCAAAAATATTTCCTCAGCGACTGTCTCTCAGCAGATTTCTGACAAAAACCGCGAGAGTAAATCACAATTGCCCTGAAAACTTGCTCAAAAAGATCTGTTGTTCAGAGTCGACCTTAAACAGTAGGTCTCGGCACCACCCAGTAGGTAGTGTGTTGGCTTATTAGACCTGATATCACGGTTCAAACCCCAGGTCAGATATATCCAATAAAAACGAAATATGAAAAAATATTTCTTCGTCAACTTCCTCTCAGCAGATTTCTGGCAAAATCTGGCCGTGAGAGTAAATCAAAATTGCCCTGTAAAGTTTCTCAAAAAATTCGTCGTTTAGAATCGACTTTAAACTATATGTCCCGCCACTTGTGGATAAAACTAACACACACAACATGGCTGACTTCCAAAATGTTAGTTGCTTTGTGTTTGAACAAAGTATAGTGTTTCATAAAGCCGCTGTACAAAATGTTTACAATGTATACTATTTCAAAACGTCGTCAATATGTATTTTTAATGCAGTCAAAAAGCAATCAGGCATGGGATTTATAGTTGATGCATTGTTTCGTTACTTTGCATATGTACATAATTTATATACCGTAGTAGAACTGCATACAAACTTTGTATTGATACATTTCGATCGCCCACATGTTGTGTGAGAAGTTAGATCGTAATCCTGACTAAAGGGTTGTAACGACCAATTATGTTATGTACGTTAGGTTACTATCTGCATAGGATACTCAATCAAACCAGTGCGGCCATGTCATGTGTAGTTTAATCATATTTCTCCAAAGTAACCTTTGATATTCGGCCACCTAAGAAAGTAAATCATTTTTCTGTAACCAACTACCAGTCTTCACAAAACTTTACCCAAAAACTTATCACAGACTCTATCAAAATTTCTATGATCGTTTATGTATTAAATTATTGAAATACAGAGGAGGACTATTATTTACAGGGAATCGAAATTTGTGGTTTTAGAGAACACTTTCTTATAATCCAATACGATATTGTGAGTAATTTCCTGTAGTTTGAAGCATATCAATACTACAATATCTTCTGATATTCAGTAGTATTCTCATATTTGCTTACACTCTTCACCCATTAAATACGTTTTAATTTAACTTTTTTTTGCATATTAATTTAAAAAAAAATGCATTTATTATTAAAGCATTTAATTTAAAATTCATTAATTATTTATGCCAGTTAAGGAATTTTCTATTCAATCATTATTATTATTATTATTATTATAATTGAACATCGTCTACTAAAATGCAAATAACGATTATCATCCAAATGATCTGTAAATGATTTACAATCTAAATGCTGTTGAGTAAAATAATGGTACAGGAAAGTTAAATTAAAGTAATTAATTTTGCATTTAAATTTCAAATAATGTCTCAATCACGGCGAACGATTAATCGATTTCAATATTTAAAAATTAACGAGTGCAAATGTGTGTAACGAGTCAAATGCGCATTACGCCTACCTATAGAAGACATTTTAAGCAAAAGTTAAGAGTATAAAAAATAAATAAAAAAAGTTATTTTAAGAAAAGAAAACATATTTGTTTTATATAAATAGTAAAGTAAAGTACAGTAAATGATTAAAAATAGCCGCAGCGTTAATGCATATAGAAATTTTCCAATTTTTCGCACTTCAGAAGGCATTGACCTCATTCGGATTTAATGAAATTTACATAATTATTGGTGAAATTCTCTCTGCTTTCTGTTTTCATTTCATTAGCATAATCGCATGAGTTCCCAGAATAACCCAAGAAATGTTTATGCGGCTAAGGAAACTTTAAATTTATCCGTTGCCTATAAATTCATACACCCACTGAATACATTTACTGGGTTATTTATTGTTTATGCTTCGTTCATATCGTTTTAATTTCAGGCCTATTCACGTGTTTACATTTTCTACGTCATGGTATGTACATACATACATACAATATATTGTTTAAATTTCCAATAAATAAAAGTCAACATTGTTTTTCATCTCCAGCCCCTTGGGTTGGACGAAGCTGACAGCTCAATAACATATTTATTGGGTCAGTGCAAAAAATACTGTTGTAAACATGCCATCATATATAGTAGTGTGGTGGCTATTTAAATAAGCAAATAACACTGCATCTGCTCTACTCGATCTATTGTTTTTCAATTAATTTTGAATTAAAATTTTCAATTGAAATACGCCGTTTTGTTATTAATTCGTGTGGAAAGTTATTGGTTTTTTGTGTTATTTATTTTTCTTTTGGCTGGAAATAAACAAAAATCTCAAACTAAATAACACAACATGGCAACATGGTAGTTGGCTATTATGGTTAAAAATATTTGAGCAATTTAATGGCATTTCTATTCTATGATGAGTTCGGTATACCACGCTTACCCGTGTTGTCTCAACGGGCTGCTATAAGTGCTCAACTAAGCTTTGTTAACCTCCTAACCTAACACTATTCCTTATTCGTATCAGAGATAAGCAATGAATCGTTTTTTCTCTACTCATAAGCACTCATGAAATTTTGAATATAAGTGAGTCAACAATATTGAAATTTAACTGCCTCTGATTCATTCATACTCATTGCAACGTTGATTAATAAGTACAGGTTGCAATGAGTAGGCTTACAACGTTCACATCAAACTCATACCATTCGAAATATGTTTGATTCATAAGCCTTACTCATTTAGAGTCATAACTTTGGAAAAATACTTATAAATGATTCGAGTCACTCGAATCATTTATCAAAATTTAGTCTTAGTCTTAGTTGTTGTTGCATTTATAAAAACCGACACATAAGCAAAAAAGACAGAACAGCAAGCAGAGCAAACACACAACCTTTTTCGAGTATTTTAGTGTTCGTACGCGAATCATACTTATTTTGTGATTCTTGTAAATGCTGAGTTAGGTTAGATTAGGTTAGAGGACGTGTACTTGTAAATTAAGACAAGTACAGTACCCGGAGGCCGAATTGACCTATTGTACAACGTCCTAGTTTCTCACACCACTTATGTTGTGTGTATTAATTTTATACATGGGTGGTGGAACCCATGTTTAGTCGACTCCGAACGACAGATTTATGAGAAACTTTTTCAATGCAATTTTATTTACTCTCAGAGAGGTTTTGCCAGAAATCTGCTGAGAAGAAGTCGCCGAAGAAATACTTTTTGTATTTTGTCGTGATGTCTGACCTGGGGCTCGAACCCTGGCTTTACATCTAATAAGCCAACACACTACCTACTCGACTACGGCGACTTATAATATTATATAATACTTTAAATACTTATGAAGAAGAGAAAACATACAACGATTTAGTGAGTATTTTAGTGTTCGTATGCGAATCATACTTATTTTGTGCTTCGTGCATATGTTGAGTTATGGAGAGTCGAAGTTAACAACATCGTACGTGTTGTTGTTAAGTATGAATATGATGAGTACTTCAAACTTTGAATATGAGTAGAGGTTCCATGATATTAAAATATGTACGAATGGCTATAAATATCAGAAATTATGAGTATGATTCGATTCTACTCATCTTTTTGAATACTCATTGCTGGTCTCTGGTTAGAAACTTACATCAATTGAAATACTTTAACGTTGGATAGCTTAGCTAAGTAACATACAACACGACTAGTCTTGAGTTACGTGTTGTTAAGTATGAGAATGATGAGTATTTCAAACTTTAAATATGAGTCGAGGTTCCTTATGGTATTAAAAGAAATATGAATGGGTATAAGTATCACAAATTATGAGTATGATTCGATCCTTCTCATCTTTTTGAATACTCATTGCTGATCTCGTATTCCTATGTATTTTATTTTTGAATATGTACCCCCTGCAATAATTTAATTTCTTTACTTAGAAAAAGCATACAAATAAAGAAACAAAAGTATAAAGGATCCTAATTTTTGAGATAGAATGGAGCACATTCTTTAGCAAATAAAATCTACACCAAATCGGCGGTAATAACTCAACCTTATTATATTAACACATGATGGGAAAAGTCATGACATTCACTTAATTGATTATGACAACCCTTCAGCCAGGATTACGACCTAGCTTGTCACACAACTGATGTTGTGTGTGTTTTAATTTTATACATGAGTGGCGGGACCTACAGTTTAAAGTCGACTCCGAAAGACAGGTTTTTTTGTGAAACTTTTTCACGATTTTTTTTATTTACTGTCAGAATTTTTGCCAGAAATCTGCTGAGAGAAAGTCGGCGAAGAAATAATTTTCCTCATAATTCGCTTTGTTGGAGATGTCTGACCTGGGATTTTACTACCTACTAGACTATAGCGACTCAAATTTGACAGATCTTTTCAATATGATGTTACAGTTCAAAACTGTATTACGAAATGCCATACAAACGAACCGGGTGCTTTGTAGCTGACCTTTATTTAAAATCTCCTTTTTCTAATACAATATTATTTAAATGGATTTGTGTACTTATGTATATACAAAATATTTTGTTTTCAGTTTGTCAGCAAGACAACTGACACATTTCTGTCATTTCTACCATAAGTTTTGGATATTAAAAACTGAAAATATTTGCCATTTCCATCATTCAAAAGGCAATCGCAAACAATTTCATGTCAAACAATAATCATCACTTTAAGGAAAAGCAATAAAAGGAAAAAGGACAAAATGGCAAAAAGGATTATGATGGCATTGGAATGTTTTAAGAAATTTATTTTTAGTTGAAATGACTCGTTTCAATAATAAATAAATACGGAAAGTTTTATCAATAATTTTGAAATTGTCACGTGTATTGAATTTAATGGCAACATACATAGTTAAACTTGAAATTCTTGTAATTTATTATGAAGTTTTCATAATTCTTTGAATTTATTTTCAATTTTCAATTTTGTGGTATATTTTTAATTGCAATTCTTCGTATCATATTTAATGGAATTTAATAATAATGAAAAAAAAACTGTTAATATGATACGATATTATTTTAAAAACAGCATATTTTTTTCGGATACAAATGTTTTCATAAGAAATTTATGTTTTAGTAATACGATCGCTAACATGAGCGCCACTAACTTGAAACATGTTTTTGGCAACAATTTTATTGTATATGTATACCCTACAGAGTGGCCGTAGTCTAGTAAGCAGTGTGTCGGCTATTTAGATGTAAGGCCACGCTTCAAACCCCAGGTCATGAAGAAAAATATTTCTTAGGCGACTTCCTCTCAGTAGATTTCTAGCAAAACCTGACCGTGAGAGGAAATAAAATTGCCATGAAAACTTTCTCAAAAAATTCTGTCGTTCAGAGTAGACTTTAAACTTTAGGTCCCGGCACCACCGAGTAGGTAGTGTATTGGCTTATTACAAGTGAAGCCACGGTTCAAATCCCAAGTCAGAAAACAACAACTAGAATATGTATGAAAACATTTCTTTGGCGACTTCCTCTCAGTAGATTTCTGGCAAAAACCCTGAGATTATATAAAATTGCCATGAAAAGTTTCTCAAAAAATTCTGTCAGTCAGAGTAGACTTTAAACTGTACATCCCTGGCTTATTACAAGCGAAACCACGGTTCAAATCCCAGGTCAGACATCTCCAACAAAAAGAAATATGAAAAAATATTTCTTCGCAGCAGATTTCTAGCAAAACCTGACCGTGGAAGTAAATAAAATTTGCCATGAAAAGTTTCTCAAAAATTTTTGTCGTTCAGTAGGCAGTTTGTTGGCTTATTAGACGTGAGGCCAGCGTCAAACCCCGGGACAGATATCTCTAACAAAACGAAAGTATGAAAAAATATTTTCCCGGCGACTGCCTCTCATCAGATTTCTAGCAAAACCTGACCGTGGAAGTAAATAAATTTTGCCATGAAAGTTTCTCCAAAAAATTCTGTCTAAGTGGTGTGAGAAATTAGGTCGTAAGCCTGACTAAAGGGTTGTAATGACCAATTGTGTATATGTATACCCTACAGACTTAATAACTCTGTTGTCGTTATTGATGAAAAAGAAGCTGTCTTCTTTACATTACCATCTCTATTCTATTTGTATAAAACTTGGAATTGTTTTTGAAATTTATAGCCCGTTAGCTGTCTTACTTATGCTCCATTAAAATTGAAAATTCCATTTCTTTTTTTGGTGACAGTGTTAAGCTCTCGTAAATTTATTCTAAAATATTTTACAAAAACAAAATAAAAAAATAACAAAAATGTGTTGAAAATTTATATGTTTAAGCAGTTACGAGTATAAAATATTTTTATAGAATAAAAAATAAAAAAGAATGGAAATAAATGGAAAATATTATACGAGGTAATATTAAGTTCAACTGTCTCCCTCTCTGCCTGTGTCTCTATGCCAATGGAATTGCAAAATAACAAATATTTTTTTGCAAAATAATGCATTTTAATGTAGCATTTCATTAGAAGTTGTTGCCAATCATCGTTTTCAGTTGCAATTGAATAACAAGCTAACAGCAAAGAAAATAAAAATAAGAACAACAACACCAGCTTTACTACTGATATTAAAAGATTTTTTAAATTTTTCCCATAAATTAAACTCAGATAAAAAAACAGTGTGGCACAAATAACACAGAAAAAATAAAATAAAAAACAATGAAAAAAATAAAACCCCCCCAGACAACAGAAATAAAATTGAATCAAACTATGTATTGCATCAGCAAATACGAATGTGTTTCTGATACGAATGGAATGAGAAAATTAAATTCTCTGCTTACTTACTGTGTGATATGTAGTGAAACAGGAGCGGTACGTTAAACGTTAAATGGATTTGTAGAATGTACTCATTAATGTCAGTGAAAGTTGTACTCTTTCATTGCTAGTATGAACGTGAATTACGAAAACGTGCGTTCTAAAAACGAATTTTTTTAACCTGATTCATTCTAATTAAGAAATTATTCACTTGCGTTACATCATCATGATCATCTTGATGCTTGACATGCAATACAACACCGATCTAAATCGGTTTACATTTTATTTTTACACATTTTCATTTAGATTTGTATACAATCATGGCAACATAACAGAGGAAGTGTGTAAAAATGTAGCTGGTAATATATTTCTTAAGATGGAATTCTTTGGACTGTCAATTGCGTTTGAACCGTTTACAGCTCATGTTTGAAATGGAACAACAATAGCACATCCTACGCGAATGAAAGTTTCCGCTTCCTTGCGTTTGATTACAGCTTTCAATGCGAAGAAATACAATTGAAGACAACTGATTTAAAAGAATGCATTCTTTATATACAAGAAAGGGAAATAAAATTTTTTTTTCAGAATTGAAAAAAGATTCAATTCCTTTAAGAACCATATTTTAATAGAAAAGGAGACAATATTTCTTTCAACATTTAAGCAAAAAATAAAAATATTTTTTTAAAAAAATATAACTAACGACAGGTCCCTAACGAATTTTAATTTATTTTTTATTACACAGACGGAGATAACATTTTAATAAAATTGTCCAGTTTCTATTCTTTATTTTTCTTATTAATGTTGCTAAATGTCCACAGACTTACAGAATGCATTGTGACAGCACTTGGAAGCAGGCAAACTGATAAAAAAAACCTCCCACCCGCATAAGAAATGAGTTAAAATATTTGAAAACTTCCACTTGTCTGCACATATATGTATGACACAACATGCCACTGTTGTAGTTTCAGTTTGTCTTGTTTATGCCCTCAAAGAAAACATTTCAAAACATAAAACAACATAAAATATAAGAAAAACAAAATAACATGGGAAAAATGAGAAATAATTATGAAAGGGAATACCGCCAGAGAAACCCGACAAAAAGCAAACTGACACAAACCCAATTCCAATTCAAATCCAAATAAATAAAACAAATGTGTCATTCAACTAGAAAGAGAGAGAGTGAGGAGATTGTGTGTGCACTAAATATTATATATTATGTCTTCATGTCGCCCCTTTAATGTACAGTCAAAGAAAGAAGTCTACATACATCTCTTTATGTCTTTTGAACAAATTGAAAAAGATGTTATGGCACACAATTAAGAATGTTTGAAAGAAAAAATACAAAACTTAATGGGAAAAAACAGTAGTGTATGAAGACTTTTTTCTTTGACTGTATGCCAATGAAATAAAATTTCATTAAAAATAAAATATTATTTTATTTCCATATTTTTCTTAGTTTATTTGCTTTTTTCTTTTTTATTTTTTTATGTTGAATACTAAAAGATAAATAGAATATAAAGGAAAAAAAACAACTTATTGTCGCAAACTATTATATAAGCCCCCAAGAAATTCTTCAAACTCAGAGAGAAAGAAAGGGTTTTCAACAAAAGAAAACAAGAAGACATTTCTTAATTTATTGGAATTGTTGAAAAAGAATGATTAAAATATTTCAGAGTTTTTCATTCGTTTCTTTTTTTCTGTTCTTTAATTAAATTTCATCAGAAATAAAAACCAAGAAATAAAAAACAAAAACAAAATTATAATATTTTTTGCAAATTATTCAATATTTGGGTTGATTGTTTTCATATTTCTTCTGAAAATTGATTAAAAAATTCGAAAGAAATAAAATAATAAAAAATTAAAATTTACGATTTCAATCCGAACGAAATTTCTGATGGTGGCTGCTGTTTGCTTTGTTCATTCATATCATTTTCAAATGCCTCTCGTTTGACTCTTTTAGAATCATTTAAACAAAAACGAAAAACAATAAAAACAACAGCAACAAACTATATTAATTGGGTTGTGGCAAAAGTAATTTCTTTATGAAACCAATATAATCATGATTGATCGCAAATGGTAGATAGGTTTGAGTGGTAGTTTTGACACCAAAAGTACACTTGAGCACACATAGCGACCCACAGGTAAACACAGTCCCTGTACTGACCTAGTTCCATCAAACTAAGGAAGAATTTGGCGGCACATTAAAAGCATGACTATCCTACGCTGGAAAACCAGCCCGAAAGTTTTATAAATGAAGCTGCATATATCCTTGACAACAATGGTTGATAGCTCCGTAATACAGACAAGGACAACCTATATATGTATGCACCTTGCAACAGATGGGCATTGACAAAGAAAGTGGATAACAGTCTCCTCTCTCTCAGCAGATCTGCATCCACGACAGAAGTCATTAGATGGGAGCTGCATTCTTTGCGCGTATCTTCCCATAACACAATGAACTGTAAGCATGGCCACTGTGATCGAGATGACGTTGCAATCAAGTCCGAGTAACTGGTTGATGCGCCTTCTATCCATCGAAGGCCAAGTTAGTCTAGTAGTGCGGCAGGACTCCTCATGCCATGTGGTTTTCATGTTTTGATTGAACAAATTAAAGCATACATACATACATCACACATAATTGGTCATTACAATTATTTAGTCAGGATTACGACCTAGCTTCTTACAGCACTGATGCTGTGTGTGTTAATTTTATACATGAGTGGCAGGACCTACAGTTTAATGTCGATTCCGAACGACATATATTTTGAGAAACTTTTCATGGCAATTTTTTATTTACTCTCAGAGTTTTTGCCAGAAATTTGGTGAAAGAAAATCGCCGAAGAAATAATTTTTCATATTTCGTTTTGTTGGAGATTTCAGACCTGCAGTTTGAACCGTGGCCTTACGTCTAATAAGCCTGCATACTACCTACTAGACTACGGCCGCTTTAGAACACTTCAAAAAATTTTAATCTATTTAGAAAGATTTTCATCTCTCTTAATACTAAAATTAAATGAAATTTTAATCACGAAATTGAATGGTTTCGCTCATTTTGTCCTTATTTTTAAGGAAAACAAACAAACTTCTCTATGCCGCATATCAAACATACATACTAGGAGGGCTTAATATTTAAAGAGAAAATATCGAGTTTTTAATCCATCATTATTAATTGATGACACTCATGTCCATCTGTGACCTTTTGAATGACAAATCAACAGCAACAGGGTTATTTTCAATCAAATGAAACGGGATTATAAATGTAAACATGCAGTTGGGGATTTACAAACAACCCAGCCCCAATCCAATTTACGTGTGTTAAGTGTTATGCTCTAAGTAAACCCATAAGATGTTGAATATTAAAGAGATCAATATGCATAAACATTATATGAGGTATGCATGTGTACATATACATATGTGTACATTTAGTATGTATGTATACATATATGTATAGCATTTGCTCTTAAGAACATGTAGTTTGCTGTGTCCTATTGACCCAGTTTCTATATTGTCTGATTTTATTTTTCTTTCATCTCATTCTCTATTTTTGTGTGCACATAAGTAAACTACAAGTACAAGATATTGACAAGATATTGGTAGATTGGGTTAAAAAACTGCAGGACATTAACCCACTTACAAAGTCATCTTGAAAACAGTATTAAAACTAAAATCTTAAAACAAATAAAAGTTTAAATAAAATTTCAATATTTGCCAACTGCTCAAAAGCCATACGTATGGAGCATGATAATATGAAAAAACAATTTTTAAAAGCTTTTTTTTTCACTTTTTCATAAAGATAAAATACTTATTTAAACAACAACAACAACAACAGCAACATTATAGTCCATAAAATAAAATAAAAGAATATTAAAGATATAGAGTTACCATGGCTCTTTGTTAGACCATCGCAATCGTAGAGATTTGGAGGGGTGAAAAGGCAAAACAAAAACTAACTAAAAACAAGAATTAAAGCAAAAACGACATGTACAGTAGGCGTCAAAAGAAACTGTACATTTTAAAAAAAAGTTTGCATTAAAAAAATACCGTTATTTTTATTTTAAAATTGTTTCATTGACAGTTTTTAAAATTGAAACAAAAAAAATTACAAACAATTTTGAAATATTAACAAATTTTTTCAGGCACTCTCCTTTAGGGAGAAACTATACATTAATAAATTACCGTTATTTTTATTATAATATGTTTTCATTGCCTCTTTTTAAAATTGAAATAAAAAAGAAAAAAATTACAAAAAAAATTCAAAATATTGTCAAATTTTTTCGGGCACTCTCCTTAAGTGAGAAACTAGACATTAAAAAATATACGTTAATAAATTACCGTTATTTTTAATTTAAAATTGTTTCATTGCTAGTTTTTAAAATTGAAATAAAAAAAAAAATTTACAAAAAATTTCGAAATATCAATTTTTTTCGGGCACTCTCTCCTTGAATTTGCTGATTGTTAGAATTTTATCCTTAGTATACAGTTTCTTTTGACGCTCACTGTATAAGTAGCAATGATTACCAAATAACCATGAATATTTAGATTTCTAGAATTCACTCAATCATTCATATACGTACACACTCATCGTCTATGTACGTAACTCACTCACACGCCTCTGCGCTTGTATACACACTTTGACCCAGATTGTGGGAAACGGCTCTTTGAATTTATTTGTTTTGTTTTGTTTTTAGAAATGAAATGCCAATACAATATAATATTCAACTATTAATTTCAGTACATATGTATGTATGTATTTATAAGTATACCAAGCTTAACAAACATTAGGCCATTAAAACCTTAACTTTAAGAAACTACAAAAAAAAATTCTTAAATTAAAAAAGAATAAAAAAATCATTTTTTTTTTTTATTGTGCCTTAAGCCTTAATGGTCCATCTTAAGTAACATTTTGAAAAATATTATTAAAGCAGAGAAAATAGGCAGACAGTTTGTGTTTTTTTTTTCCTTTTTCAAACACTCTCACCAGGTTAATGTATGTACATTATGACGTTGCACGTTGATCGAGATGATTATGATGATGATGACGAAAGAGGCAATGATCCTGTCATGTGATCTTGTTTGATTAAATTACTCTTTGCTACAGCAACAGTTTTTGTTCGGTTTTTCGTTTTTTTGTTTTTGCTGTTGTCTTTATATAGCCACGCGCCACATCTTGTGGTTATTTATCTTCGAGATCATTTCAACCATTTTTTTTCTTCATGTGAATTTCAAATAAAAAAAAGAAGAGTATAATTTTTTTATAAAATAAACCTTTTTTATGCATAGTTTGGCCTCCAAAAAAAAAAAAAAAGAAAAAAAGAGTAGAATAAACAATTTCTTTATACAACAAATTTACACTTGATTGTGATTTTATTTAAAAAAAAAAATTTAAAACTCATTCAGCTTTTTATTCAATCAGTCCGTATAAGTTTTAACTGTTATTTAAAGAAATTTTTTTTTAAATTTTTTTACACTTTTTAAGCAGTGATTTAGCACCTTTTCTCATTATGAATTTATTTTTTATCATATTTATGCCTGTATTGTTATTTGTTTGGATGGCTTGACCATTATTACTGATTATTGGGTGTAATGGGGTGGGCAGGTGATTTCTTTCATTTTTCTGTTGAAAAGCTAAGCAAATTTAAAATTTGAAAAAAAAAAATGTTTTCAAAAAAGGTACTAAAAATACATATATGTACAGTCAATGTAAAAAGTCTACATACACTACTGTACGTAGATTTTTTTCCCGGTGATTTTAATAAAGTTTTAAAAGGTGTTATAGCGTTGTTTAAGGCAGTTAGGTTAGGATACATGTCAATTAAGACAAGTACAGTACCCAGAGATTGAATTGACCCATTGTACAACGTCCTAGTTTCTCACACCACTTAGTTGTGTGTTTAAATTTTATACATGAGTGGTGGGACCTACAGTTTAAAGTCGACTCCGAACGATAGATTTTTTGAGAAACTTTTGATGGCAATTTTATTTTTCTCCCAGAGAGAACAGGTTCGAGCCCCAGGCCAGACATCAAAACAAAATACAAAAAAGTATTTCTTCGGCGACTTCCTCTCAGCAGATTTCTGGCAAAAACTCTGAGAGCAAAAATATAATTGCCATGAAAAGTTTCTTAAAAATATGTCATTCGGAGACGACTTCAAACTGTAGGTCCCACAACTCATGTATAAAATTTAACACACACAACACATAAGTGGTGTGAGGAACTAGGTCGTAATCCTGACTGAAGTATTGAATTATGTTATGATTCGAGTCACTCGCAAAATTTATAAGTATTAGAGGAATTTTTCTAACGTTATGAATCAAACATATTTCGAATGGTATGAGTTTGATGTCAAAGTTGTAAGCCTACTCATTGCAACCTGTACTTAATAAATCAATGTTGTAGTGAGCATGAATGAATCCAAGGTAGTTCAATTTCAATATTGTTCACTCACTTATATTCTAAACTTCATGAGTGCTTATGAGTAGCGAAAAAACGATTCTTTGCTGATCTCTGCTGTATATAAAGCTGAAATTCATAACATCTATAAATAGTTTTTCAATTTAAAGAATATCTATCAACATGTCGATTCGTTATTCAGAATCCAATTACAAATTTAAACTAAAACGGAAATGTGAACAATTCGAAACTACACGATAGGCTTAATAGAATTAAAATTATTAAACTTTTATTTTTAAAACAATTCTATTTAATACCATATGAACCTTATAGGAAGCACATATAAAAAACTGAAATATTTTCAGCAGCATACAATGCAACATTTTCTGGCAACAATACAGTTTCGAGGTCTTGTAATTAAGTTAACAAATTATTTATAATTATTAAAAGACAAAAAAAGAATATAAACAATTGAATTAATTAATTATTAAAACAATTTGTTCTCGCTTGTCTTTCTATTTAATTGCGGGACGTGTTAATAATTAAAAATTCATTTCATTTGCACGCAGAAAAACGTGAACGTGAACGTGTACGTCAATGTCAACATGTCTGGATTAAAGAGGGTTTCATTTAAATTGAAAAATTAAATTTTCAATACACCAACATACAACAGATATGTACATATGGGGTAACATTTGGCTGAGGCAGATACTTCCGTACAAGGGAAATTTATTTTAAAAAAAAAAAAAAAAACTTTTATTCCATATTCAAAACAATTGTTGTAAATTAACAATGTAGGCAACAGAGACCATAAATAAAAAAGATTTTATGTTAATAATGCATGTGTGTATATGTGCTTTTAATGAACTATTATTTCAAATTAAACAAGAAAAAAACAAAAAGAAACGATTTTTAATTTTGAAAATATGAACAATTTTGCAGAGTGAAATTTGAAACAAAAAATAAAAATTAATAATAAAAAATAAAAAATAACAGTAATTTATTATAAATAGCAATACAAAATAATAAGAGCAAATGTTGTACAAAAAAACTCAAGTTCATTCAACTTACTTACCTACAGTAGGCGTCAAAAGTAACTGTACGTTGAATAAAAATATATACATTAATAAATTACCGTTATTTTGAATTCTAAAATTGTTTCATTGCCAGTTTTTAAAACTGAAACAAAAAAAATTCCAAAAAAAATTTCGAAATAATGTCAAAATTTTTCGGGCACTCTCCTTCAAGTGGTAAAAGTTGAATTTGAAAATTGTTAGAATTTTATCTATCCTTAGTGTACAATTTCTTTTGTTGCCTACTGTATATATTTTAATTTGTTATAAATGCCAACTTGCACGCATTACTATTACGAAATATCTGGAATCATTTATGCGTTTAAAATTAAAATTAAAAAAAAAACTAAAGTTTTATTTGCAAATTTAAAGGTCAAGCCTTAAACATAAATTTACAAAGTGTTTTTGGCAGTGGTTTCCAAGTCAAATGCTAGTGTTAATATATTGCATTATGTAAACATTTTTAAATTAAATAAACCAGGTTTTTTTAATATTTTAAATGTTAATATTTTATAAAGTCAAACAGAAAATCTTGATATAAAAATAAAATTAAAAAAAAAACAAAGCCAAAGGCAATTTGTTATGCATTTATATACTTAAGTACATAGTTTAAAATATATGTACATATGTACATGCATTATTATTAATGTATTGTTTCAGATCAGTGATATCTTGTATCTTGATTTCATATACTATTAGCTTACAGCTGTACAATAATTTACAAAATTCCTAAGCACATCACTTTTATTTAAAGTGAATAACATGTATGATATTATAGACGCTTACTAAGAATATTTCTTGAGTGTAAAAATCATTGCAAATGTTATTAATAACAGTGAGAATTGTTTTATTATGAGCAGACATCGGCACTAAGAGAACATGATTAAAATACGACTGCAGTTGTGAGAAGCATATGTACAACCCAAAGGACAATTGTTAGTAATATTAAGTGTAACCTAATAAAATATAGAAAAAATGTACAGCCCCAAATCCCTAAAGACAGCATATTTAACTTGACAAATATTCTTCCTAAAATCGAAATCATTTTTCATTGCTATTAGTGAATCTCATTAAATACTTGTGAATCCTAGGTTAGGTTAGGTACCCGGACGTCGAATTGACCCATTGTACAACGTCCTAGTTTCTCACACCACTTATGTTGTGTGTGTTAATTTTATACATGAGTGGCGGGACCTACAGTTTAAAGTCGACTCCGAACAACAGATTTTTGAGAAACTTTTTCATGGCAATTTTTATTTACTTTCAGAGTTTTTGCCAGAAATCTGCTGAGAGGAAGTCGTCGAAGAAAATACTTTTTGTATTTTGTCTTGATGTCTGGCCTGGGGATCGAACCCTGGCTTTTACGTCTAATAAGCCAACACACTACCTACTAGACTACGGCGACTTGTGAATCCTGCTGTAATATTTTTTTTTGATGTAGAAACTGAATGCATTTTTACAGTCGTTCGTGTCCTATGCGTGTAAAAAATGGAAGATGTTCAACCCCCGGGGGCTATTGGGGCCAGTGTTGAAAAATTCAGTACTTTTTTACTTTTTTCATTTGAAAAATACAGCAGTACCCCCGCTACGCTTTCAGTACTTTTTTATTATTACATATTTTATGTGGCTTTACGTGTAATACGCCAACACACTACCTACTAGACTACGGCGACTTGTGAATCCTGCTGTAATATTTTTTTGGATGTATAAACTGAATGCATTTTTACACTCGTTCGTGTACTATGCGTGTAAAAAATGGAAGATGTTCGGCCCCCGGGGACTATTGGTGCCAGTGTTGAAAATTTTCAGTACTTTTGTACTTTTTTCAGTACTTTTGCATTTGAAAAATATCGCAGTACCCTCGCTATGCTTTCAGTACTTTTTTATTATTACATATTTTATGTCTTAAGCTTTTCAACTATTAAATCCATTAGCAACATGTTCAACGTAATATTAAAGGTAGAATCAGGCTTTAGCCCCGGTTAGCCAAACGTCTATGGAACATACGTTCGTTTTTAGAATACGAAAAGCAATGAAAACGCTTACCGAACCGTAATGTAATTTCGGTAAGCATATGCATTGCTCTTCATAGGCTAAAAACGAACGTAAGTTACATTACGTTCCATCTACGTTTGACTAAACGGGGCTTTTACGTTTTGTTACGTTCCGAATCAGATTTTTTTGTCTTATATGTGAGGAACACGAATAAGTCGTTTGTGTTTCTGTTCCGTGCCGTATGTGTATTAAATATAAATAAATAAATAGTCAAGTAGGTAGTGTGCTGACTAACTAGACGTGAGCCCACCGTTCAAACCCCATGACCCCATATTTCTCCGGCAACTTCCTTCTGACAAAAACTCTGAGAGTAAATTAATTAACACATACAAAATATGTGGTGTGAGAAGTTAGGTCATACATACATGCATAATTGGTCGTTACAACCCTTCAGTCAGGATTATGACCCAATTTCTCAACACCACTCATGTTGTGTGTGTTAATTTTATACATGAGTGGCGGGACCTACAGTTTAAAGTCGACTCCGAACGACAGATTTTTGAGAAACTTTTCATGGCAATTTTATTTACTCTCAGAGTTTTTGCTGGAAATCTGCTGAGAGGAAGTCGCCGAAGAAATACATTTGGTATTTTGTTTTGATGTCTGGCCTGGGGTTTGAACCCTGGCTTAACGTCTAATAAGCCAATACACTACCTACTAGACTACGGCGACTTCGAAGTTAGGTCATAATGACCAATTATATATGTATTAATGTATGCATCTTTTACAAAAGTACTGTTTAATGCAAAAAAGTACTCTTTCAGTTATAATTCAGTACCCTTACAAAATTCCAGTTTTGCAACACTGATTGGTGCCGATCTCTGATTATGAGAAACAATTTATCTTCTGGATGCGATAGGATAGGCTATGATTTAATTGTTTTCTCTATCAAATCTATTTTTAGAAATTATGAAATCATAATAATTTGCACGTTTTAACAGTTAACAGTCAAGAAGACAACGATGGCAAAGCATATCGCCTATCGTCTTCTTTGCTTACGAAACTTACCCACGGCGACACAGTGTCTATCACATTTTGTTTCTTCAGTTCAGTTCTTTTTATTTTTATTATTATTGTTACGGGTATATTGTATTGTATTTAAGAAAATGTTGCCATAATTTTGAAACGTCTAATAACTGGAAATGAGAGGAAAGTAATAAAAAAACACAAGCAAACAAGCAAGCAAGCATCTATTCATAGAAAGAAAAAAAAAGCAAACAGTCAACACCAACACCAAAACCAATATCAGCAGCAAACAGTCAACAACATTACCAATACCATTATGAAACATAACAAAAATAGGGGAAATTCAACAAATGTCGGCAGCTGCTGTGGGATGAATGTTCATTTTATACAATATTTTACGATTCATTTGTCTGAAATTCAAAAGTCCATAGAGTATGCATCAGTAGACAGCCTGTCTGTCGGTCTCTAAGTCTTTTGATTGTTTAATATTTTAAGATTTAATTTTTTTTATTATTTTATTCTTTTGTTTTTGTTTTCCATTTTTTTTGTATTCCGTTTCCATATGATTTAATACACGGGATTTTTTTTGTTACATGCCAAGGCATGGCATGGCATGTGTTAGTTTTTGATTTGAAAATTATTCATGTTTTAGGCATAATTTTTTTTTGTATTCTTTTGTGTTTTCTGTTTCATTTTGTTTCGTTGTATGTCTTACTTCTTTCCGTTTTGTGATGTGTCAAGTGGTTAAAAGGCAAATAAAAAAAGCTTTTAAATTTACTACACGTGCTTACAATTTTTTTTTTTGGTATACTTGCCTCTGTTGTCAAGACAGTCAGTTGTTTGTTTTTCATGGTTTGAAAGATTCTTTATTGGTGTTAAATACACACGCAACCAAAAGGCCTAACGACGTAAACATAATAGAAAACAATTTGTTAACAGGCAACTAATTTGTTGGACTCAAATTTCTAGCAATACACCAACAATATTCGGATCAGAGATCAACAATGAGTATTCAAAAAAATGAGTAGATTCCAATCATACTCATAATTTCTGATACTTATACATATTCATACTTATTTTAATATCATACTCATACTACTCATATTCAAAGTTTGAAGTACTCATCGTACTCATACCTAACAATACCCTGATGTTGTTGATTTCGACTCTCCTTTACTCAAAATTTACAAGAATCACCAAATAAGTATGATTTGCGTACGAACACTAAAATACTCACTAGAAGATTGGCTGACTTTCAAAATGTATCACTACAAAGTTTGTATGCAGTTCTACTACTGTATATAAACTATGTAGATATGCAAAGTAACCAAACAATGCATCAACTATAAATCGGATGCCTGATTACTTGTTGACTGCGTTAAAAATACACATTGACGACGTGTTGAAATAGAATACATTGTATATATTTTGTACAGCGGCATTATGAAACACGATACTTTGTTCAAACACAAAGCAACTAACATTTTGGAAGGCAGCCATTGTGTGTTTGCTTTGCTTGCTGCCGTTGTCTTTTTCTTTCTTCTTTTTTTTTTGTAAATGCTACAACAACTTAGACTGTGAATTTTGATGAATGATTCGAATCACTCTAATCATTTATGAGTATTATAAGAATTTTTCCAAATTTATGAATCTGAATAAGTAGGCATATGAATCAAACATATGTATTCGAATGGGTTTGATAACAATATTGTACTCATACTCATTGCAACCTAAAATCAATGTTGTAGGAAGTACGAATGAATCAGAATAGTTGAATTTGTTGACTCACTTATACTCAAAATTTCATGAGTACTTATGAGTAGCGATAAAACGATTCATTGCTGATCTCTGATTTGGATGTCAACAATTATGTCTTTGCCTGTCTTAAATTTAATTTAAAGTCATAAAACTATTGTAAAAGTTTATTCTCTCTTACAAATTTCAAATGAATGTCGCTTGCCTACCACTTAAGACTAATGCTGGCAAACAAGAGAAGAAAAAGAAAAGAAAAAAACAACAGAAAAACCAGTTGATAAGAGACAAGAAAAAGTAAACAGTTTTAATTATAAGTTTTAATTATGCAGAATCACAATTAAACCTTTCTTTTTTTCTTCTTGAATATGTATTCAGTTTCATAAGGCTGCTACATTTCTGCATTCTCTGCTCCTCAACAAAAAAACAAAAACAAACAAATCCTTTAATATGCAATTGAAGTTCTCTTTTTTATGAGAATTATATCTCTATCTTGTAAAAGTTTGTTTTTTTAATGGACTAGAATGTAGAGACAGTATGCCAACAGACGGACCTAGAGAACCGTAAAGGATATTTTATTTCTAAAGGATTGCATTGAACTCTGTATTGGAAATTTATTGAATATTATTACTAAAGACTGTTTATCAGCTGGATTATTGAGGATAACTGTTTAAATTCCTTTTTACTTGGCTATTTTATATACTTTCCTTTGCATTACAAATAGTTGGCAACAATTGTTTTCATGTTCTTTATAGTTGCAGGCCAATAAACTTTACTTTTACGTTTTTATGTTTTTAAGCCTTTTTTCCCCCCTTGTTTCCATTGTTGTATTTGCACTCTCACTGGCAAATAACATTAAATGTTTAATTCCAGGCTATAAAAACTTTTCTATTTTGCAGGCTTAAAGCAATTTCTTCATTTTCTTATAGCAAATGCAATACAGAACGGCATGGTGTTACTCTAACTGGAACTGTAACTGTAACGGTAACTATTTCAATATGGCTGCTGCTTAGTGTTGCTTAGTTGTGCTCGTGTTATTGTTATAGTGGTTGATGATGCCTGCTATCATTATTCAGCAACAGCAACAGCAAGAGCAACTTTGGTTTAAGCTTTTACCACAAATACACGACAGGCACACTCTCAGAACACAAAATTCACAAAACCCAAGGACCAATTAAACACCATACCATTCCTCCATTAGTTTGAAATGAAATGAATATGAAAAGTGATTGTCTTGTTTGTAATATTTTCTGAAAAATGATTTCATTTACTAGAATTCATTACAAACTTTCTGGTGTTCCTTTAAATTGAAATTAAACTGGAAATGGAATTGAAAACAGTATCGTTTTTCAGGATTAAAAAGTTGGCCCTTTGACATGAAAATTCATTGATTACATCATGTAAGGCAACAACAGTATGGGAAAATGGAAACCAAATAAAAGGACACAAAAATAAAACAAACAATAGCAACAAAGCAAATTGACAAAATTGGATTTAAATGGATTTTTTTTTGTAAAAAAAACTAAGGGAAAAAAGAAATTTAAAGCAGTTTCAGCAACTGGCATATTTCTTTAAGCTTTAAAGTGAAAAATCTAGACAATGTAATGACAACAATGCATACATAATTGACGATTACAACCCTGTAGTCAGGATTACAACCTAGCTTCTCACACCACTTATGTTGTGTGTATGTGTTAATTTTATACACAATTGGCGGGAAACTACAGCTTCAAGTCGACTCCAAACGACAGATTTTTTGAGAAAGTTTTCAAGGCAATTTTCTTTTTTTCTCTCAGAGTTTTTGCCAGAAATCAGCCAATTTTTTTCATATTTCCTTTGGCTGTGTATTCTCTGACAATAATGATCAACTTTAATTAACGTTGATTAACTAAATACTTATTAAACCATATTTTATAGCAAAAAAAAAAGTTTAATTTTTTTTAACATTTTAGGCAAATCTAGACCAATGGCTCTTTCTATTCTTTGATATGAAATATAAAAAAAAAATTTTTTTCAATTAAAATTTTATGTAACTCTACTAGACGTATACATTTGTATTTTCCCTAACTGAGAATATGCACGTGTATATGTAATAAATATCATAAAAAAACAATCAATAACAATGAAATTTGCTGGTTTATAAAATATTAAAAACTATACCCCCCACATATCCGCTCATGCATGTGTACATATATAATTTATAACCATCATACGAGTACATATAATAGAACAGTTTTCAAATGTATAATAAATAAATAGCAATACAAACAAGCACCTTTAAACACACTCTAACACACACACACACACATACAAAATGAACTTACATACAAATGTTATAAAAGAGATAAGCTAAGCTCTGTAAAGTAAAGAGCAAAAGGCATCAGCAATAGTCCAACCGGATATGAAAGTGATTTCATTTAATATCTAAAAGAAGAAGAAGAACACATACTTTCTCTTTCTTTCTCATTCTCTCTCTCGCTCTCTCTATACGTGTGCGAGTGTTGTCTCTTCTGTAATACGCATTCATTGTCATTTTTCCTTACGTTAGCATTAAAACAGGAAATAATGGAATTGTATTGTTGTTGGCCATGCCACAAAGTTTATGGGGTTTTGATGTAACCAATCCAATGCACAATATATTGAATGTTTCTGAATCGTTTTATCAATCTGTTAAGACTTAACATCTTACGATATTCGCTGTAGTTTGGTATTCTGGTATAATATACGTACGTACTTATGTAGCTGAATTTCTTTTTTATTTCGAAAATTAAACATTTCACTCACAAATTCCAAATTCTTTTTAAGAGGTTAGTATCAGAGATCAACAATGAGTATTCAAGAAGATGAATAAAATCGAATCATACTCACAATTTTTGGTACGCGTTCATTGATTGGCATGAGACCGAAATCAGCAATGAGTATTCAAAATGATGAGAAGAATCGAATCATACTCATAATTTATGATACTTATACGGCATTCATACTTATTTTAATATCATGGAACCTCTACTCATATTCAAAGTTTGAAGTACTTATCATATTTATACTTAACAACACGTATGATGTTGTTGATTTCGACTCTCCATAACTCAACATATACACGAAGCACAAAATAAGTATGAATCGCGTAGGAATACTAAAATATTTACTAGAAGGTTGTGTGTTTGCTCTCCTTGCTGCTCTGCCTGAGAGACTAAGACTGTAAATTTTGGTGAATGATTCGAATCATTTATGAGTATTATAAGATTTTTTTCAAATTTATGAATCTGAATGAGTAGGCGTATGAATCAAACTTATTTCGAATGTTATGAGTTTGATGTGAACGTAGTACGCATACTCATTGCAACCTGTACTTATAAATCAACGTTGTACTGAGTACGAATGGAGCCGAGTAGTTCAATTTCAATATTGTTGACTCACTTATATTCAAAATTTCATGAGTGCTTATGAGTAGCGAAAAACAATTCATTGCTGATCTCTGATGAGTATACTTCCTAAGAGTGTTTTTTCGACTTCTTTTTTAAACACAAATTTATTCAAACGTTTGAATAATTTTATATGTTAAAGAGAGCATTTGATTGCTAATAAAATAATTTCTTTTTTCGATTCTGGTGAAGTCAGCGGCTTTGTTACGGCAGCCTGAAGATAGTCATCATCTGATGACCATGATTTAAGGAGTTAGAAGTGTCCGAAAGCAAAAATCGACATGGATTCTTATAAAATATGTTACTGACTATAGCGTGAACAAAAATATTTCAAAAAAGAGAAAAAAATGGCGGAATTTTTCTACCTGAACTGGGATATTTTGAAAAGGTCAACAAATAACAAAATAGAGACGTTTTGATTTTTTCTGTTTCTGTTTCGTTAAAACCCTTTATAGTCCGGACTACGACCTAACTTCTCACACCACTTATGTTGTGTGGTTTAATTTTTATACATGAGTAGCAGCACCACAGACAGCTTCAAGTCGATTCTGAACGACAGAATTTTTTTGATAAACTTTTCATGGCAATTTTATTTACTCTCAGAGTTTATGCCAGAAATCTCAGCAGATTTTGTAAGTTGTCAAGGAAATATTATTTCATATTTCGTTTCTTTGGATATGTCTGGGATTTGAACCGTGGCGTTACGTCTAAAAGGCCAACACACTACCTACTACACCATGGCGGCTTCGACTGTTTAATATAATTATTAATTACTGACTACTACTCGTCTTAGGAACATTATAGCTAAATACCATCGAAATCGCTCAAACAGTTTTTGCTAAATCGTGGACGCCAGATCGAAAAAAATGATTTCGAGAAAAGCGAGTTTATCGCGGGCCTGGACGTGATATATTATTTTGAGTTTTTCCCTTTGTTTTCGTATGGTTTGAGGGAATTTCACCTTAATCATATGGCTCTAAAGTATCTAAACCGTGAAAAAATCGTTTTTTATACTAACCCCTCATAAATGAAAAAATTACACGTGAGATTTTTTTAAATATAAAAACCAGTGTTTGAAATTAAAAAAAAAATAAAAAAAAAATATTTTCTATAAAAAATTTGTTACGAAATAATGTTAGAAATCTGTTAACATTTCATATTTTACTGTTATGCAATATAACAGTAAACACGTATGTATATTATGTAAACATATTAAAATTTCCATGAGGTTTTAAGGCTTAAAATGAGACAATAAATACGGCTGTTGATAAGCTTGTACATCTTAGTTACTTATAATTCTGCAAAATTTGTTTTCAATTTTAATTGAAAATGAAAATACTAAGCACAGTTAAGTTAAGATTATCTTCATTACAAAGACAAGAAATGAAGAAAATCATTAGCAATGTAATCCCCTTATGAAACTAAATTTTGAAAACTTTATTCCAAAATAGAAAAAAAGGTGTTCTATTGCAACTGTCCACATTAAAGTGTTTGTATGTCTGCCTAATACATACAGTATGCATCAAAAAGAAACTGTCCACTATGGATAAAATTCTAACAATCACTAAATTCAACTTTTACCACTTAAGGAGAGTGCACGAAAAAATTTGTTAATATTTTGAACTTTTTAAATAAAAAATTTTTGTTTCAATTTTAAAAAACTGGCAGTCAAATAAAATTAAAATCAAAATAACGGTAATTTATTAATGCATATTTTTTGTAAAGGTACAGTTACTTTTGACGCATACTGTATTTACAACAATTTGTGTGTGTTGTGTAATATTTTCATTCTTTCATTCTTTTTTTATATTGAAAAGTCACGCAATAATAATTCTTACATTGGAATCTAATAAAATGTTATATCCTAACTTAGGTACATACATATGTATGTATATGTTTTCATTATTGTCGTTTAGATTTTTTTATATATACATACATATGTATGTATTTATAACAAATGTTTATTAAATAAGAACTTAATTTGTATGACGAGGTTATAAAAGTAATTAATTACCTGGAATGCATGATGAGCAATCCATTCGTTCTATTCTGTCTATAAACGTTAGTAGGGAAGTTGGAGTAACAGATCTTATAAAAGGTGTGTGTGTGTAGTGTGAGTTTAAGGCTGAAACATAACTCTCATGAGTATTTAATGCTATTAAGTTCATTGTCAAATGAAATCCTTCAAGATAACAGTTGTCTTTTTATACAATAACTTGTGCTAATCTTACTTAGTGGCGGACAGACGGAGAGAGAGAGCTACTATCTTGCTCTTTCCATATAAGTACATACATACATATGTATGCCATACCATTCATATATGTATTGATAATGGCTAGTAGCTTTCGTGTTGAATGTTTTCAATCACATTCGTACAGTTAGTTGTGTAATACTTTGCTTGATGGATGTCATAGTTTAATATGTTCTTTTATTTATTTTTATTGTTTTTTTTTTAGTCATTCATTCCTAGTCATTGTCATTTTTGTTTTAATTGTTTTTTTATGGCCTCTATATGGCCTAATTGAGCTGTAATAAAAACAATTAATACATAACCAAACTAAATCCAAAGTAATTAATTAAGCTCTATATCTACTTGAATTAATCGTAATCATACAGCTGCAACAGCCGCATTCTTAAGAAACTGTCAACAGAAATTTACAATTCATTTAATTTTTTTGGCTGTTAGTAGAATACAGTAGAATACATATGTATATACATTGATTTTGGAAATTTTTTTGATTTTCATTTTTATTATAGTCTTGTAAACCACAAATTAAAAAAAAATATTCTAGAGAAACTGTAATTACCTGCATGTTTGCACATAACCTTACTGACTTACTTATGTAGCTTAAAGGCAAAAAATAAAATGTGCCACAGTTTATATAAAAAGAAATGCTATTTCCTCCGGGTGACCTATATTTCAATCATTTTCTTTGTGTCGCTTTAATATCGTTTCTATCTTCATGTTTCTGTATTGCATTTTGAAAATAAATTACTTCTTATATACTAAGTATATATGTATGTATGTATGTATATAGTATAAGAAGCCATTGACAGCCTTGAAGAGTACACCTTAATCATTTTTCAATCGATTTAATTATAAAACTACTCTATTATTACCCACCGGTCGTAACGGTAGACGGCCTTTAACTCCCAAACGCCTTTATTTTCTACCACACAACTATTTCTTATAACTTCCCCCAGGTGACCGACTAATAGCACAAGAAATACGGAAAATTATAGAAAAAATGTAATTATCTAGACTAGACCAACACAACAAGAAATGGTGGTTGTATCTGAACTATTACAACCCCTATGCTACGTCATCGAAATGACGACATCTTGTAAAAATATTGTTTCGTTCATGTGCATTTTTCCCCATGTAGAAAGGGGGGACAAGTACATAAATTACACGTTAATTTATTAAAACAAAGAATAAGAAAATGAACATACAATTGATAGCTGAAATTAAAGACAAGACAGTGAATAGTACGGTCAGAGAGAGAAAGAGAGAAAGGGGGAGTACAAAATTGAATCATTTTCCTGTAACCCCAGTCGCATACAACACACGCCCTTAATACATGACCATCAGTAAAACGGCAAAAATTCAAATCGTAAAGAAAAGAAAAGACACACAGACACAGTCACAGTTACGGACACAGACACAGAGAAAAAGGAAAATTATCATTAAATTTTATTATTCAAATGGAAGAAATAAACAAACGATTACGAATAAATTTAAAATAGTTTTCCTCTTCTTTTTCTTTTTCACACTTGTAGGAGTCAATAAAAGGAGGTACTCAAATCTACACGTATGTGTATATGTATATACATATAAATATAAGAGAGAAAGTGATTGATAGAGATAGCGGGAGTATTAATATATGTATTTACACAACACATGTCACTCTCACCACACACTTGTAGCATAACAACACTAATGACTATGAGAATTGCAAACAATTGGTCAACTTGGTTACTATATTATGGATATGCATGTGTAAGCATGTGTAAACGTGTGTAAGCATGTGTATGAAGTGTGGTGAACATTTCAATAACATTGATTTTGTTATTTTGAAATGTATACATAATGATAAGGTAACGTGATGTCAACATATCTTAGTAGATCCCTTCGATTTCAAACTTTCAATTAACCATCAAAATCAATTCCTACCACTGTATACATACATATGTACATATGTACAGTGAGCGTCAAAAGAAACTGTACACTAAAGATAGATACAATTCTCACAAATCAGCAAATTAAACTTTTACCACTTAAGGAGAGTGCCCGCAAAAAATTTGTTAATATTTTGAAATTTTTTTTGTAATTTTTTTTCTTTTGTTTTGTTTGAATTTTAATAACTGAAACAATTTTAAAATCGAAATAACGATAATTTATTAATGTATATATTTTTTTTAAATTAATAGTTTCTCACTTAAGGAGAGTGCCCGAAAAAAAATTTTTAATATTTCGAAAGTTTTTTTGTAATTTTTTTTTTGTTTCAATTTTAAAAACTTGAAATGAAACAATTTTAAATTAAAAATAACGGTAATTTATTACATATTTTTTTTTTAATGTACAGTTTCTTTTGGTGCCCACTGTACATATATTAAAAACGTTTTTTCTTACGCATAACATACATACCTGCGACATCCTTATCAACTGTGACAATCACATGCTACATTATGTGATATGGACTTACAGGCAACATACCTTCGTTTATGCAATTTTACAAGGTTCTCGTCACATTATTTTTCTAAACATTATTATTTATGTGACACAGAAAAATAACAACAACAACAACCAGAAAATAAATTTAAGAAAAAAATCAATGGAGTCACGTTTTTGTCTGGCGGAAAACTTTAATAAAATTTTTAAAATTTTTTTTTTTGCTTTACTTTACATTCTGTTTTTATTAAAGAACAAGAAAGTAAATGTAATATTTATTTTTATTTCCAACAACAACAACAAAAAAAAACAGGCCCATGTAAAATTTTTACATAAACAGTTGGAAATCTTTTTGTTTTTTCATTTCGGTATGTTGTTAACACATGTTCTTGTTCTTGTACTTGTACTTGTACTTGTACGAGTAGTTGAACCAACATTTGGCAATGACATTCACCATCAGACGTACATACTTGCACGCATGCAAAACCAAAATTCTTTCATGCAAACCGTATTAGGTCTGTTCTTTCTATCCGTGCATGCATACATGCTATTTTTTATAATGAGTATCTAATAAAACATGTTTACAAATACTCTTCTTATACTTTCCTTCAAATTATATTTTCTATAGGGAATGCGTGTACATTTAACTTTGTCTTCATTTAAGCCTATAAAATGAAAGAAATCCTTTTCAACTAACTACCATCAATAGTTACACTGTTTGGTTCAAACTTTAAATAAATATCGTATAACTGAAGCTAGCATTCTCAGTTCAGAAAACCCGCACGCATACATTGAAAAGCCAACGCACACCCAAAACGAGTCACTGTTTGGTGCTGATTTTGATTCAGAGACATAATTGGGCCATTTTTCTTCGAAAATGAGCAAGGAGTGGCCGTTACAGTCAATGGCAATCGTTATCGGGCCATGTTGAACGAATTTTTGTTCACAAATATTTAAGAGGAGGATATTGGCAACATTTGGTTTTAACAGGACGGCGCTACGTGCCACATAGTCAAAGCTACACTCGATGTTTTGCGCCCTGTTTTTGAAGATCGCATTATCAGCCGCAGAGCTGATGTCGTTTGGAAACCTCAAAGCTGCAATTTGACACCGTTGGACTATTATTTGTGGGGTGCCGTCAAAGATAAGTGACACGCAGACAAGCCAGAGACAATTGACGCTTTAAAGGACAATATTCGTGAAGCCATTGGTGAAATACAGCTGCACACAATCGATAATGTGCTTAAAAATTGGACCGATCGTGTAGGCTACTGCATGGCCAGCCGAGGCAGCCATTTGAATGAAATTATTTTCCATTATTAACCGAAAGGGCTGTACTTTCAAATAAAATTTGAAATTTGAGAAAATATTCAGTAGTTTTTTTTTTAAAGCATTTTCAAAAAAAAATTATTTGGCGGACCCTTTACATAATTTGTCATTGCGATCCTTCAGTTAGGATTACAACCTACATATGTTCTCATACCACTTATGTTGGGTGTGTTCATTTTATCCATAAGTGGCATGAGCTACAGTTGAAACTCGATTCCGAACAACAGATTTTTGGAGAAACTTTTCATAGCAATTTTATTTACTTTCACGGATTTTGCCAGAAATCTGCCGTGAGCAAGTCGCCGAGGAATTTTATTTATTACAATACAATTATAAATTATATTTTAATTATGTATATACGAGCGGAGTAACTTGACCATATGCTCGGTGTAGTGTAGCAGACCAGAGTCTCTGGTGGGAATCGAACCCACGACTCTCAAGCTAATAGTCTAGCACACTACCCACTAGACTACCAGGGCAACGTCGCCGAAGAAATATTTTTTCATATTTCTTATTGTTAGAAATGTCTGAACCGGGGTTTGAACCATGGCCTCGCGTCTAATAAGCCAGCACACTTCCTACTAGACAACGCCGAGTTAATAAATACAAGAATTTAGTCATCATCCCTATGCATCGCGCAACAAATTCCCTTTGTTGTATGGCATTATTTTTTAGAATTAATTGTATACAACGTAATTTACATTTAAATCTTGTAGAATGTATACCAAAGAAACCAAACTTTAAGACAAACGAATTCGAATATCGAATACAAATTGTTGTTTGCATTGATTTATAGTGTCTCCATTTCTTAGAAAATTATTGTTTCAATTCAATTTAACAGTTGTTTGCATTGATTTATAGTATTTAAATAAATATGCGTCTCCATTTCTTAGACAATTATTGTTTCAAACAATTCAAAAACTTTCAAAAATATAATCATTTTTCATGCAACTGTTCTTGAATGCAAAAACCATACACAAAGACCTTACCGCCACCACAGATCTGTTGTGGCGTTCAAGTTTCAATATATTTTTCATGAGTGAATGAATAAAAAAAAATAGAAAAAAACAAGTTGCGGCAAAAAGTTTTACAAAGAAGAAATTTATAATTTATAAAGAAATTAAAAAGAGAAGAGAGAAGAGAGAGTCAAGAAAACTAAATTTTGTCTGCTCAGGATTACAGAATCTCTTTCTCAACGTGCTGTTGAAGTCGCCTTAGTTCAATAAATAGTGTGTTGGCTTGTTAAACGTGAGGTCTCGGTTAAAACACTAGGTCAGATATCCCGTACAAAGCGAAATATGAAAAATTCTTTCTTCGGCAACTTCCTCTCATCAGTTCTCTGCAAAAACCGCCATTGAAAGTTTCGCAAAAATCTGTTTTTCGGAATAGAGTTTCAAATGTTGTAGATCCCTTCACTCATGGATAAAATTAACACACCCAACATAAGTGGTATGAGAAGCTAGGTTGTAATCCTGACTCTGAAGGGTTGTAATGACCAGTTAAGTAAATGTCATGTCATTTCCGATCATGTGTTAGTATAATTATTATTATTATATGTTCATTTTACTCCTCTAGGGAGCATAGGACCGCGTTATTATAATTAGGTTGAGTTTTTATTGTGGATTTGATGTGTCTCAATGTTAGGTTAGGTTAGGTAAGAGGACGTGTACTTGTCAATTAAGACAAGTACAGTACCCGGAGCTCGAATTGATCCATTGTACAACGTCCTAGTTTCTCACACCATTTATGTTGTGTGTGTTAATTTTATATATGAATGGTGGGACCTACAGTTTAAAGTCGACTCCGAACGACAGATTTTTGAGAAACTTTTTCATGGCAATTTTTATTTACTCTCAAAGTTTTTACCAGAAATCTGCTGAGAGGAACTCGCCAAAGAAATACTTTTTGTATTTTGTCTTGATGTCTGGCCTGGGGCTCGAACCCTGGCTTTACAACTAATAAGCCAACACACTACCTACTAGACTACGAAGACTTCGTCTCAATGTTTATTTCTTAAAAAAAATTTTTTTTAAAGAAATTTAATATTTTAATAATTTAGTACATACATATGTATGTATGTATGCATTAATATTAAATAGAGTTGACCAATATATTCAATGAATTTTAAAAAATTAAAAATTTTTTTTTTCAGAATTAAAATTTTTCAAACCGTAAGTTTTTCATATTCTTGCAACAACAAAAAAATTAGTTTAATATCATATGAGTTTTGGCGATATTGTATGATATCATAAGCGTATACATATTTAAATAATAAAACTTAAAAAGTATTTTTTTTTTTTAGTTTTTCAATCATTTTTGCTTTATTCAAATTAACTTTTTTCAGAGACGACAAAATGTCAGTTTTATTATCCCTGGGGTCACAAAAATCTTTACGATACGATATGAAACAATATACTGTTTGGATAATGGCACCAATAAATGGTGTAAAATGTGAAATGTATTGCAACATTAGCGTCATGGTGTTCATAAATATTTTATAACCTGATGTACGCTCGTTTTTAGAGATATAATATGTACGTATAAAGAAAAACACATATACATACATATGTATTTATGTTAATATTATGTACATACGTATGTATGTATATAATCTATTAAAGTTAACAAAACATCTAAATGTTTACATCTTGGAAAATAAACAACAGTACCACCGTAAAGTATCAAAAAGTAATGGCACAAAAACAAAACATAAAAAAGAAACTAAAGTTAGTCTTAAAGACAACGCAATTAGTTGTTGTAAACACAATTGCAAAACAACAACAACAACAGCAATATTTAATAGTACAATATAATAATGAGAATAGAAAAAATGTGTACAGATGATAACATCACATGTTTTCTATTTCGCAGGACCTTTGAAGCAATAACAACAACAACAACAATTGTTACTAATTGCAAAATACACAACGTGAAAGACAAACAAAACAAAGAAAACACCTACTCCTACACTAAGAACCAAGGGTTCAGCAACACTAACACATAGAAATGAACCAGTAAACGTAAATAAAATGAAAGGATATGCTATGGAATTGTACTTGGTCGATGACTACGTCTTAGAAAACGATATAATTGCAGGAAATTTACAACAGCAATATTGGTTGTAAATGCCAATGCAAAAACAAACTCAATATGAGCATGAATTACTAGCAATAGAACGGCAATAATGGCCACCAACAGCTAAGAAACTGCTCTTAATTTGGGTGTGTTGTTTTCAGTTGAAAAATCAACATGAATTTATTGTAAATAAAAGGTAAAAAACGAAAGCAAGAAAAAAATTCATTAACTAACATACAATCTAATTGTTTAGTTAATAAATATGTACGAAATTAAATAATAACAAATTGCACACAAACAATACATACATACATGCTTTTATTTTGTTGCAAGTTTAACATACTGGCACAAATCCCAAGTGCACTCTTTTAAAGCTCAACTTCACTCACACACACACACACCCGTTTATACACATTGAATGCAATTTGAAAAGTTTGAAACTCAAAGCAGCAACAACAACAACACACCATCAATAAAAATATCGATTTTATGCGGTAAACTCTATTATTTTCTCATTTTCTTTTAATTTTTTTTATTTATTTTTTATAATAATTTTCTTCTTTTTCTCTCTTTTTATATGTAAATTTAAAAAATTAAATTAATATGTATGTATATACCTTATTTAATTATTGTTGAGTGTTGTAATATTATTTTAATTTCCGTTTCCGTTATTCATTTATTTGTTGTTTAATTTTCACTTTTAACGCTTATAATTTTCACTTTCAATAAATTTCCAATTTATTGTGAATTTAAATTTTTAAGAAAGAACTCTTTTAGTTTCCTTTCTTCTTAGTTTAAAACTGACATAATAAAACTCCGCAAGTTAATAGTTACAGTTTGTTGTTGGTCAAAATGCGTTTAACAACTAACAATCGAACACATTGGAGTTGTTCTCATATATATTAAAATTTCAACACAATTATAAGACCAGCCCGCAACAAACACGAATCGCAGCGAAATGCGACGAGACGAGTCAAAACGATACTATCATGAAAGGAAAATTGTTTCGAATCGAACCTTTTGCATATTTCCGTTGTCCTTTTTGGTCTGAAACCAACATTATTTTCTTTGCAGCAACCTCTACTCTGTATGACATCAAACATAAACACAACCTAACGTATCCACATCCACCATCAACATCATTATCATCATCATTATTGTCATCAGCTTTATCGTCTGTTGTCTTTGGCAACGGAGTGTTACAAAGTGGTAAATGTACTGAAATGTGTTACTATGGGTCGATTAGGTTGCATTTTTGGACAGAACTCAAATACAACGTACATATATACATATGTAGGTATTCTATTCATTTCTTAAATCTCAAAATAACGTACATAAAGGGTGGAACATTTAAAAGTTTAGAATTAAAAGTGCAAAAAAAACAAAAACGGTTTGAAATTATGCCCAATTTTTTTTTCTTATTGTGAAGTACAATTATTGCCATTAGAAATGAAATATGATTTCATTAATATGACTGCCGCGGCTGGCCTCAAAAGTAGCTCATTCGATCGGAACAATTTTCGAGCACTTTTTCGAGTGTACAGGATGGAATCTTCAATGGCCTTCAAATGCTCAATCGTCTCTGGTATGTTGGCATAACATTTTTCTTTAACGGCGCCCCACAGAAAGTAGTTCAATAGTGTCAAATCGCTGCTTCTTGGCGGTCAATTGACATCACCATTTCGGTTAATTGAACAGCAATCAAACGTTTTATGCCTTAAATCGTTTGTGTCATGAGATGTGTGGCAAGTTGCACCTTCCTATTGAAACCAAACATCGTTCGCATCAATATCATGAAGAGCGGGTACAAAAAAATCCAGTAATGGTGGTCAATGGAGACACCTATTGACCGTAATGGTTGCATTAATTGATTCATTACGTTCCGTGGAGATAATATACTGAATTTTGTGGCAGAATAGAATGACATTAATATTAACAGATTCGAAATAACCTATGGTGCAAATTTAAACTAATAGATGGCCCACCCGATATAGCGGTTACAACATGGAAAATAATTTGCAACATATCTTTGACTTGTGCTACATATCATTTGACTTCCAATAATAACAACAAAAACGTATACATTTCGTTATGAAAATAAATGTTTACCTGCTATGTACATATGTATGTATGTATGCCTACCCATAGTGCAGATTTGCTTGTCATTTTTAGATTTTTAAGAAGAAACAAGTCACGTGTTTTAATATCCTATAAACGTTTTCGTCTTCTTCTGCTGCATAATGGTTCATTTTCAAAGCCAACATGTTCGAGTTGCAAGCACAACCAAAACATGACGGCTGCAACAATGACAACCAATAACAAAAAGTTTTTTTTTGTTTTAATCAGCCGGCTTATTTTGTTGTCATTCCATTTGTATGTTTTGTTGCTTTTTCTTCATTAACTTCCGTTTTTCTTATGAAAAGGATGTACACATTGCCGTTGTGTGCGTTGATACAACAACATGAGAGAGTGGCATGTACTTTTCATTTTGCCCTGGATTGCTCTTTTTTGTACATTTTAGATAAAGAGGTTAACATTTTAGTAAAATGGGACAGAAACATATGGGTTTTTGTGTTTTTAGTTTGGTAAAACAGCCAAAGAGGCCAACTTATATTAACGAAACAGAATTTTAACAATAAATTCAGAATTTTTTTTCTTTCTTTCTTTCTTTGTTTAAAACAGAATTTCTGCCACTGAGTTATGTACATATGTGTGTGTATTTAAGTTACATTTAATTTTCATGTTTTAAATAGTACAAGTGCTGGTCGCTGTAGACGTCGTTCTGTTCCGGTTGTAAATTATTTCTTTCTTCAGTTGTTGCAATCCAAGGACTCTTTTCTGTCGTTTCGTTAACAGAAATTGTAGTTTGTCGACACTACTAACGCCTTGGCGTTAATAAATGACAAACAGTAGAATGAATTATGCAAGTGAAGACACACCTCTTGAGATTAAAATATTTAATTATGGTGTTTATTATTAATTCAGTACTCGGTCACTAAATATTGCATTTTTGGCATTTAATTGTGTTTTTAAAACATTAAGTTGAAGAAAAAAATTGTTTTACACAAATTTATTTCAATTACAATCAATTTAAATAAATTTAACTAAAATATAAAGAATTGTGTAATTTTGTGATACTGGCAAAAGACTTTTTGAATGAAAAATTAAAAAAAAGGAAGTGGATTTTTAAAAATTAAAATATTTGGAAAAAAAATAAATTTTATATTGAAAGTGTATGCCATTATACGATTTATGCAACAGCTCCCTGAATTAAAAAAATATTTCACAAATATCGGGTGGTCCATCTATCGGTTTAAATTTAAACCATCGGGTATTTCGAAACTGGCAATACTTCTCAGACGTTCATTCTGTCACTAAATTCAGTATATTGTCTCCGCTGAACGTAATGAATCGATTTACGCTTGAAAAACGTTGGGATTTATGGGAAATTTATTTCCAAAACAAAGACAATTGGTCGGTAATTGCAAAAATTGCCAAAAAAAAAAAAGAACATGTTTTCGAATGCAGCTCATTTTTATCTTGGTTGGTACGTTAATAAGCAAAATTGCCGTATTTGGGGCTCAGAAAACCCGCACGTGGTCTTACAGAAGTGAATGCACCCATTACGAATGACTGCTTGGAGCGGATGGTGAAACGGAAGCATCATTGGCCCATATTCCTTTGAAAATGAGGTCGGCGCAACTATTACGGTCAATGGAGACTCCTATCGCATCATGATTACCGGTTTTCTTTATACCCGCTCTTCATGGCATTGATGTGAACGATGTTTGGTTTCAATAGGATTGTTCAACTTGCTACACATCTCATGCCATCAGCGATTTATTGCGTCAAACGTTTGATGCCCGTTTAATTAGCCGAAATGATGCTGTTAATTGGCCGCCAAGAAGCTGCGATTTGCCACCGTTGGACTATTTTCGGTGGGACGCCGTTAAAGAAAAGTGTTATGCCAACAAACCAGAGGCAATTGAGAATTTGAAGACCAACATTCGTGATGCCATTGCCGAGATACGACCACATACACTTGAAAAAATGTACGAAAATTGATCCGTTCGAATGAGGTACTAAGAGGCCAGCCTAGGCAGTCATATGAATGAAATAATATTCCATTTCTAAACCGGAACAATTATACTTCATAACAAAAAAAAATTAGGCAAAATTTCAAACCGTTTTTGCTTTATTTCATTTTTAAATTTAAACTTCTAAATGGCCCACCCTTTATAACCTTAGTACTAATGTTTACATAAACAGACTATGTAGTCGATTTTTTAAATTACAAATTCTATGAATTAAAACAGAAAAAACTATATTAACTGACCATTAAGGTTAATAAATACTGCATAATTTTTCAGTTTCTTTTTAGTGTGAGTTAATTAAGTTAATTTAAATTAAAAAATTAAATTTAAAAAAAATATTGCCATTCAGAACGATTCAGCACACAACCAAACAGTTGCCTATTTAATGGAAAAATTTTTAAAAATTATTTTGTGCATGAGAAACAATTTTATTTTAATTTTTCTTTTTTTAAATCACAATAAAATCAACACAACAAATAATTCTTAAAATTTGTAAAATTTTATTACATTTTAGTGCCGTCAACTAACCTTAATTATTCATTTTTGTGCAATGGTTTGTTTAATAACAGCTGCAATTAAAATGCCATTTCGGGGACAGCTGTATTATTTTAAATTTAAAATGTAATGACAACTACATGAGTAAAAACTGAAGCAGACTCACATACATACTCATACATACATATTAATACTAAAAAATAAATTTCATTTAAAATTTCGGATGCAGTTAAGAACTAAAAGGTATACGGCAGGGATACGTTTAAACTGAAATTTATTAGTTCGACAGAAAATCCACACTTTGAATCAAGCGTAGAATGCATTTCTAAAGGGTGGGCCACTTAAAAGTTTAAATTTAAAAATGAAATGTTTGCCAAATTTATTTTTTTGTTGTGAAGTACAAATTTGTTCCGGTTAGAAATGGAATATTATTTCATTTATATGACTGCCGTGACTGGCCTCACAGTTTACGTGCACTTTATCGAGTATATGTGGTCGTATCTCGACAATGGCATCATGAATGTTGACCTTCAAATGCTCAATTGTCTCTGGTTTGTCGGCATAACATTTTTCTCCAAAGGCGCCCCACCGAAAACAGTCCAACGGTGTCAAATCGCAGTTTCTTGGCGGCCAATTGACATTACCATTTCGGCTAATTAAAGTCGCCGTAGTCTAATAGGTACTGTGTTGGCTTATTAGACGTAAAGCCCGGGTTCGTAGCCCAGATGAGGCATCAAAACGAAATATGAAAAAAAATATTTCTTCGGCGATTTCCTCTCAGCAGATTTCTGGCAAAAATTTTGAGAGTAAATAAACCTGCAATGAAAAAATTTTTCAAAACTGTGTCGTTCGGAGTCGACGTTAACGCCACTCATGTATAAAATTAACGCACACAACATGAGTGGTGTGAGAAGCTAGGCCGTAATCCTGACTGAAGGGTTGTAATGACCCATTATGTATGTATATATGTATGTATTTCGGCTAATTAAACGGCCAACAAACGTTTGACGCAATAAATCTATTGTGGCATGAGATGTGTGGCAAGTTGCAACATCCTGTTGAAACCGAACATCGTTCACATCAATCATAGTGCGATAGGTGTCTCCATTGACAGTAATGGCTGTGCCGTCCTCATTTTCAAAGAAATATAGAACAATAATGCCTCCGTTCGACAAGCCGCACCAAACAATTCCTCGTAATGATGCATTGGCTTCTGTAAGACAACGTGTGGGTTTTCTGAGCCGCAATTTCGGCAATTTTCATTCGAAAAGATGATTTTTTTTAGCAAAATCAACGTCATCGTGCAGTTTCTTGTTGGCCCATTCAGCAAAGCGAAAACGAAGCGGATGGTCGTGCGACTTCAACTCTTGAACCAATTGAACTTTGTAAGGCTTTATACCGAGATCTTTTCGCAAAATTCGATGTAAACTGGTGCGTAAAAATTTCAATTCTTGAGAACGATGACGAGTTGATGTTGATGAATTCTCACGTACACTCTCAGCCACGCACTGAACGAGTGCGCTCACATATTGGCGCATCAACAATGAAGCCAGTTTCACGGACTTTAGCAATAAACTTGCATATACCGAGCACTGTTGGTCCAACTCTGCGATCAAATTTGGTGCAACATTTTCATGCAATTTCCAATCAATTGTCTTTGTTTTGGAAATAAATTTCCAATAAATCCAAAAGTTGCTCAGGCATAAATCGATTTGACGATACGTTTAGAGGAGATAATATACTGAATTTTGTGACAGAATAGAATGTCTGAGAAGTATTGCCAGATTCGAAATAACCGATATTTTAAATTTAAGCCGATAGATGGTCCACCCGATAGCACTGAGGACATTGGTGATGAACGGAAAAATTGCAACGAAAACAATTTCATGAAGGACGATTGCAAAATGCGAATTGTTGTAAAAATTGTTTGCTGTGATGATGTAAAAGAAAAGTATGCCATTATTTTTAAGCAATTTTAATGAGTTCTTAAGTTAAAAGTACGACCATACGCATGTATAAATTACAAGACAACACTTAACAACGACAGGTCATCCACTATAACACACTTTAACATCTTGCCACACATCGTTGCCAGCCAGCCAAAGGCGTGCAGTGCAACAAAAGAATCAGCTGTTTTTATGTAGAGAGAGTGCAAAAAAAAAGTGAACAGAATTGAAAACGGTCGTCTACCTCCTGACTATATCAGGTTACCAAAATATGTTATTAACCTCTTGAATTCATCATCATTATCATCATCATCGTGATGATGTTATTGTGCCCAAAAAAAATTTAAAAAAAGGTAAATTTCTTTATTGGGTATGGTCAGCACGTCTGTATGTATGTATATGCAAAGTTAAGGCATATTAATCATCATTATTATCGTTTATGGATGGACATTGTATTATAAGATGCAGCCAGACATGAAGTGTTAAATGTGAAAACATGGGATGTTAAGGCAAAGAGACTGGACACACATTGAGTTTTTCAATATGTGATGTGACAAAAGAGATAAATTACCACCAAAGTACTACACAATTATTGCTTTACGATTACGATAAAAAAAAATAATCACAAATGTCTGGCAATATGGATGAATGGCAGGATGGCTGACTGACTGCCTGGTGCAGTATAAAGGACATTTGCAATGTAACATCAGACAATTTTTCTTCTTCAATTATATTTACAAAACAAACAATGATTGCTAACATCTGAACGGATATTGCCTTTAAACTCGAATCTTATCTGGTGTATGTATTCAACTATTGTTGTATACGTTGTTGTCATTTAATAAATGCTTATATTTGACAAGATAATTAATTTGTATCCGTTTTATGACCTCCTACGAGACGATGGCGTTTCATGTATCAAAATGCAAAAAAAAAAACAAAAAAGTCGGAAACTCGGAAGATAATTTCACTGATCACTGAGCATTGTTTGTTGCCCTCTTACGATACGATAAAAGAGAGCAACAGAAGAGCAATGGCTTTGGCTTTGTAGCTGTGAAGAGGATCACATTTTTTGCCGGCAAAAAACGGAAACAATTATATCTTGAGATCACAGCAGATGTTCAAGTATGTCTTGGATATGATACTTCTTCCTTAACATCACAATATCTTATTACATTTTGGCACTTTTTTATCTCAAATTTTTTCAGCACGTATTATCATCTCCAGCATTTTTTTAAGCTTGACCACAACGATGAGAATTTTGAAAAGATAAAAGTTTCAAATTAAAGAAAAACAATAAAAAAATAGAAAAAGGAATTGCAAATAAAAAACCTTGTTTTCTTTTTGTAAAAAATTGTTATTTTTACCGTGTCTATATTTATCAATAATTACATTCGTCTGATAGTTTATATGGTTGCCAGCTTCTATCGTGTCCGCCATCTAGCGTTTTTTTTTTTCAACTAAAGCTTATTTCATGTCTGATTTCACAGACAATTAATTGTATCCTTCCGCTGAACGAATATGGTTGTGTATACGCTTGGACAACGCTGGGAAATATTGCGACATTACTTTGAAAATCATGGTAATGTTGCAGAATGTGTGCGAAAATTGCGTACTGATTTTGGAAGAAGAAAAGCACCACCGTCAGCTCCGTATGTGCGTTATCTTGTGAAAAAAGTGAAGAAAGAAACTGGCATCCTCATCGATAAACCAAAACGTGAAAAGCCAAAAACAGTGCGTACACCCGAGCATATTGCTGCTGTGGCAGAAAGTGTGCGTGAAGCGCCATCAACATCAATTCACCGTCGTCCTCAACAATTGAACATTCCGGAGACATCATTGAGACGAAATTTGCATAAAGAACTTGGTATGACGCCATACAAAGTCCAATTGGTTCAGGAGTTGAAGCCAATTGACCATCCAATGCGTTTTCGCTTCGCTAAGTGGGCCTGCGATCGACTTACATACAGAGGATGCCGATTTAGGCAAAAAAAAATCATCTTTTCAGATGAAGCCCATTTTGATCTTGCCGGGTATGTAAACAAGCAAAATTGTCGCATTTGGGGCACAGAAAACCTGCACGCATACATTGAAAAGCCAACGCACACCCAAAACGAGTCACTGTTTGCTGCTGATTTTGATCCAGAGGCATAATTGGGCCATTTTTCTTCGAAAGTGAGCAAAGAGTGGCTGTTACAGTCAATGGCAATCGTTATCGGGCCATGTTGAACGAATTTTTGTTCACAAAAATTAAAGAGGAGGATATTGGCAACATTTGGTCTCAACAGGACGGCGCTACGTGCCACACAGCCGAAGCTACGCTCGATGTTTTGCGCCCTGTTTTTGAAGATCTCATTATCAGCTGCAGAGCTGATGTCGTTTGGCCACCTCGGAGCAGCGATTTGACACCGTTGGACTATTATTTGTGGGGTGCCGTCAAAGATAAGTGTTACGCCGACAAGCCAGAGACAATTGATGCTTTAAAGGATAATATTCGTGAAGCCATTGGTGAAATACAGCTGCTAACAATCGATAATGTGCTTACAGATTGGACCGATCGTGTAGGCTACTGCATAGCCAGCACGATTGTACTTTCAAATCAAAAAATAAATTTGACAAAATATTCAGTAGTTTTTTTAAAGCATTTTCAAAAAAAAAAGTTATTTGGCGGACTTTTTATTAATTTAAAGAGAATAATACAATATCCTGGAAATACAACATAAAACAATAAATTACTATTAAAAAATAAAAAAAATTAAAATGAGGCCCACATTCTAAATGCAAATTTTGCACATTAACTGGGAAAAAATTCCCCCAAAAAATTGTTTACGCTGCTTATCCTATACCTATGCGCTGTGTTATTCCTGGAAAATAAAACCACAATATTGCGTGCTTATCATAAGACAGTGTTTAGATTCAGGGTTTTTCCATACTACGTTTTGATCACTCACCCAGCTTAACAACGGGATGTTTTTAGACTTTCTAAAAACAAAAAAAAAAAACTTCAACATTAAATTTAAAACGTACGTTGCCTAGTAAAATATGGTAATAAAAACTGACCACCGATAAATTTGTATTCTCAATAATTAAATCACGCAGTTAGTTATACACAAAATTAATATAAAAAAAAATATAAAGAAGAATTGTTATAAAGCGCGCGTCTGTGCACTTAATATTCAGCAACAGGCTTGATTGAGCGAGCGTAAACGAATCGTGGAGCTTAATGCAAATGACGCTTGGCTTGTTTGCTGAAAATACAATAACAACAGTGAAAAAGCGCGTATATATTTAAGCATTAAACGATTATTTAACAACGTATACAATCGTGTGCCAGCTGAATATTAAATTAGTTTAGGATTCTCTTTAACTAACGCCTTAAGAACAAATGAATACGAACAGAAAAAGAACGCGTTTGAAATATTCGAGTACAAGGTACAAATACCTGACTTGATTGGAATAATTATTTATTTAAGGCTAATCTAAGTCTACAAATAAATGCTTTATAAAAGATGAACTTGGGCGCTAAGCCTAAAGTCAATTAATCAGGCTTTGTAAAAGGTTTGACTTTTAAGTTTTCTGGCCCTATAGTTTATTTGTAAAGGGAATATGAACAATTTAAATTGCTTAGTGAAGGAATTCCCGGAAGAACATTGAAGTTAATTGTTTTGTTATATTATTATTACATCATAGTTTTCCATACATCTATACATATTTACATGCATATGTACACACTTATCAATCATTACGTTGACACGTACAGTATTCGTAATGTAAAGATATGTAGATAGGGAGACATAGCGAGCCGGCTGTTAAGAAAGGTAAACAATCCAGCATGTGTAGTATCGTTATGGTTTAATATTTCCTATTTTACACGTTGCCACCAATTTTTGGTAAGCATTGGAATAAAATCTCACTCACATAAATAGTTATTTACGTGTTTAGTGTTATCAAAATGTAATCGGGAAGCAAGTGTTGATGAACATTTAAATCAAATAGAATATGTTCGCTAGCCAACAACCACAAAACATTTATAAAAAAAAAACAATTCTTATTCCCTGATTCATTCATTTTACATACATACGTATAATAATTTGTAAGCCGCTGCCTTATTTATTCACAATCGATTTAATTTTACACTGAGTCTGGTGTGCTTCCCCCTACATGCTTGCCATATATCAACGGAGGAGAGAGACAAAATAATTCCCTTTTTAGAAGATCAAACAAAAATAACAACAAATTTTATTGAATTATATTTATCACACACTAACATGTTACCTTAAAGACCTCAATAAGATATTTTTAACACATGAACCGTTATGAAAATGCTTTAAATAAATTTCAAATGAAATTTTGATAAATACTTGGTGACGTAATTAATTTATTTAGTGGAAGTACTTCAGATTTGCGTGAGTATGTACGCACGTACATATTTGCGTTTTAAATAATTTCCAAAAGCTTATGTGTAACGGTATACTCGTTTTAACTGCTTTACGAATTTCTCTCCAGCGTCACTACCATCCCATATAACCATATAAAGTGAGAGACCAACAACAACAGAAACAAAAATTATTGATGATGCTGTGCTCTCTACCAAATCAAGTAAAAAGTGACTTTGTATTGCACATGCAAGCCAAATATTTCTTATCGAAAAAGGAAAAGAAATTAAAAAACCCATAAAAATTTAACTTAACACAATCATCACATTGATTGACGACTGCTTGGGTTCTTTCTGACCGGTCTTGGGAATTATTTCATTTGTTTGTATGTAAACAATCATAATGTACTCGTTTAATTATTTACATTTTTTAATGCTAATTTTATATTTTTGTGAATGTAACTTCGAAATTTAGTTTGAAAATAAAATTAAAATTAACACATTCAATTTAACGAACAATTTAAATTTTGTTAACGTTAATGAATGAATGAATGAATGTGCGAATGAATGAATAAGTGAGTGTGTAACATTAAAAATATATAAATTAAATAATTAATAAAATTAATTAATTAAAATAAACAAATTAATTTAGGAAACAACTCTGCACTTTGTTGGTATTGGTACAGTGTTGAAAAATTCAGTAGTTTTGTATTTTTTCAGTACTTTTTTCATTTCAAAAATACCGCAGTACCCCCACCAAGCTTACAGTACTTTTTTCCATCAAATTCGTTATTGTTCGTTCAAAAAATAAATATGTACATACATTAATAACATACATACATAATTGGTCATTACAACCCTTCAGTCAGGATTACGACCTAGTTTCTCACACCACTTATATTGTGTGTGTTCATTTTATCCATGAGTGGCGGGACCTACAGTTTTTAAAGTCGACTCCGACAGATTTTTGAGAAACTTTTCATGGTAATTTTATTTACTTTCAGAGTTTTTGCCAGAAATCTGCTGAGAGGAAGTCGCCGAAGAAATACTTTTTGTATTTTATTTTGATGTCTGGCCTGGGGGACTCGAACTCTGGCTTTTCGTCTAATAAGCCAACACACTACCTACTAGACCACTGCGAAAATAAATACATATTTTAATTCGCACATTCTTTTTCCGTTTCCGGGTTTATTAAGTATAAATTAAAAAATAAATTAAATGTTTACTACACTATGGTGGGTGGTCTGTCTGTCTAATAGGTAGTTACAAGTTACATACTACAGTAGCCTTATTAGACTATAGACGCTCAAAAAAGCCACTGGTTCAAACCCCAAGTCAGACAAAGTGAAAACGAAAATAAATTTGTTTGTTAGAAAGAAAAAAAGCCTACCTAGGTAGGTAACTCGCCATTCGGGACAGACGAAAACAAAAAACATGTCGCTGCTGTTTGGATAAAAAAAAATTATTTATTTTTTATTTTTTTTTATTTTTTTTTTTTGCTTTTGAAGTGTGAAATTCACCAGTTGTGGTGAGCTTTTTTACAAAATGTGGTGAATTTTATCCGGTGTGGTAAATAAAATCGAAATTTACAAAAAAAAATGCCGTTATTAGAAATGGGTACTGTGTTACCATAAACCCATGTACTGTATATTCTGATTTGGATGGTGCATGTCTAGAATAAGTAATTTTCACATCTGTTAATGGAGGCATTCACCGATATATCTGGTTACTACTGCATTCAAACAATGTTGCCATTTACTTAAAATTCTAAAAAATTAAAATTACAAAAAATAATTAAATTCTGTAAATGGATTTTTGAATAATTTCTTTCTTTTATGTTCTACTCCCAAAATGCTTTTTTGCAAATTGGAAATTCTTTGTCGGAATATTTATAAATTTGTGTGCTTTTTTGTTTGAATCGGATCTAAAAATCGAATCAGAAAAAATTATTAAAGAATTCATTCATTTTTTCTTTTTCATAAAAAAGCTGGTTACAAACAGATTCCTGATTTTATAATATGCGCTTTTCAATTATAAATGGGGTTAGGGTAGGCAAAGGTATTAATTAAGCCCCGGTTAGCCAGGGGCTAACGTATGTATTTTATATTACGAAATGCAATGAGAATGCTGAATGAACCGTTGCGTCGACATTTTTTACTAAACCTAACGTTTCGAATCAACTGTTTTTGTTTTGTATATGAGAAACATTTGTTAGTTTTTCTATTCCATTCCGTACGGTAAGTTAATAATAATATAAATTATATTTTTATAAAAAAAAAACTACTATTTGATGCAAAAAGGTACTCTTTCAGTTATAGTTCAGTACTATTTCAAAATTTCAATTTTGCAACACTGTATTGGTATATAAATAACTGTACTTACTTTATCTAAAACATCTCTGGTTTTTTATTACTGCGCCATAAACTAAGAAACGGATAATTTTTGAAAGTATAATGGAAACATTCGAAAATACAATGAAATTTTCTGTATAGCATATACACGAACCCATGAATATAATATATTTTATCCATTCGCCTCCATTCAACGGCGAACTAAAAAATTGTCATAAAAAATATTCTGACAATTCTTGATATAGTCATTTGAGGGATAAAAATTTACTTCTATTAAAAATTGTAGATTGTTTAATTAGCTAAGCGTGCTGCAATTTGTTTATTGCAGACACAAACCTCACAATTTCACCAGTGAAAAAAGCATGTAAAAAGTGTAGCGCCTATATGTCGGTAAGGCCGCGTTTTTTGTTTGATTCCAAATAGCAGCACCTGTGGTGAATCTCATTTTATTCAGCACTTCCTCTGAATATTTTCCATATTTTAAAACTCACCATGCTTCTGAAATTCACCACACCGTCAAATACAGCACATGAAAATTTAAAAAATTGCAACCCTCAACGGTCCGCAACCAATGGATACCGCTAACAAATTCCACAAATAAACTAATTCCCAATATCAATGGTGGCATTAGCCAGCACTTACTTACCATTCTAACCGATTACAACCCCGCATTAACAGCATAAAACGAATGAATTCACATTTTTAAAAATCAAACGAATACCTACACTATGCCAAATTAATATTCATCTCGTGCGTTTTTGAAGGAACAAAAATTGTGCAGAGAAAACTTGTTCTTGTTACTCACACAGGAAAATAGCACAAAAAATATATCCAATTGGCATTACTTGTTTCGACTTCTACGTATTGCCACTTGGTTGGGTTGCCATCAACGATTGGGAACCACATGAATAAAAAATAACCATCTGGCATCTCCTTGTTTGTTATTGCACGTGTGGCCAGCAGATCAGCTGTTCAGTTTTTCGTAGTAAACAATAAGACAAGACAGAACACGCATTAAAGCTGTTGTAAAATAATTAATTTGTAGTATTTTTTACATAAAAACGTAAAAATTATGGAAAGCTTAACTGAATTTGTGCAATTTATGCAACCCAATCAGAGGCTAGACTTAAAATCTGTTGCCCTAACGCAGGTTTTAGGTGAGTGAACAATACAATGAATAAGTGACGACTACATATCAAAAAAATGTCGCACATTTTCAAAATGGTGGAAACTACTTACAGTTTTAATTATTTTAAAAAGGTCTCACGGGTTCGCCAGAAGGAAAATCTGTTATTTTATCACTGGATGATATGGTGATAGCCTTGTTTAGTTTAACAAACGATTCAAATCTGAGCATTGCCAAGGACTCGGTGCTATCTTTAATCAATTTAACAGCCGATGAGGACGGCGGTATAAAAATATTTCAAACTGCCAAACAAGTGCACCCGGTATATGATTTTGTATGCAGGTTTGACTAAAATTATACTTAAATCGAGTTTTTTATTTGCCCGTAGAAATATGAAATTGTAGCCGCCGCTGTTAAACACATTACAGATGAAAATTCCGAATTGGCCGATCCCTGGACGATGGTTTTAAGCAATCTCACAAGAGTTGAATCTTTGGCTCATGAAATCTTAGATGAATTGGAAAAGGATCCCAAAACACTTTTGAGTTTAGCAAAAGCTTTTGCCCAATTGGATTACAACAAAAAGAAGTCCAAATTGCATTATTTGGCCCCCATTTTCTGCAATCTAACACAGACCTCAAGGGGACGCGAATTGTTTTGTCATAACAAATACAATCTTTTGGACAAAATTTTACCATTTGCTTCATACGAAGAGTCTTTAGTACGACGTGGTGGTACCATAGGCATATTGAAAAACATTTGTTTTGATCCCGTATACCATGATATTATACTCAGAGAGACTGATGACATTCTATATGCCATCTTATATCCGCTGTGTGGTCCAGAAGAATTTTCAGACGAAGAGAATGAAATGTTGCCATTGGAATTGCAGGTGAGTTAAAAGAAAATTTTGTCACTTTTATTATGAAAGTAAATGGCTTTAGTAGTATGGGTAATAACAAGTGTATGTATGTGCAATCTGTGCATTTCTCCGCCCTCGCAATGCCAAAAAATTGTACTCACAGTCCAAATATTTTCCAATGATTTCTAAAGTATTTATTTAAAGACAATTTTTATGCTGTAGTTGAAGTCAAGAAAATTTCATTAATTAGAATTTTTATTTATTATTTCATAATACATGATAAAAATAAAACGCAGTAGGCATTCTAATTAAAAGATGTAAAATTTATAATGGTGTGATAGGCGTCTCCATTGACCGCAATGTAGGCCAATGATGCCTCCGTTCTCCACAAGCTGCACCAAACACTCATTCGTGATGCGTGCATTGGCTTCTGTAAGACCACGTGTGAGTTCAAATTAACCGATAGATGTCCCAGCCATATTATTTATATGTTTGGTTACATCTGACCCCAACAAATTAATTTTTACTTGGTTTGATCATAGCCACGTTTCCCTATTATTACTCTGTAGGAGATGCTTGACAAAATCTAATCTTTTTCGCATATGTATTTGGTAATTGATTATTGAGGACTCCGACCCATATGTTCCAGCCTTCTTAAGTCTTTCTCTTATTGTGTGACTTGAAACAGGGGTATTGGGTCACTTTTAGTTGCTATTTGAAGCCGCCGCAGTCTAGTATGTATTGTGTTGGCTTATTAGACGTAAGGCCACGGTTCAAACCCCAGGTCAGACATCAGAACGAAATATAAAAAATATTTCTTCGGTGACTTCTTTTCAGCAGATTTCTGGCAAAAACTCTGAAAGTAAGATGAAATTGCCATGAAAAGTTTCCCAAACAATTTGTTGTTTGGAGTCGACTTTAAAAACTGTAGATCCTGCCACTCATGTATAAAATTTACACATACAACATGACTGGTGTGAGAAGCTAGACCGTAATCCTGACTGAAGGGTTGTATTGGCCAATTATGTATGTATGTATGTATGTATTTCGGCTAATTAAACGGCCAACAAACGTTTGATGCAATAAATCGTTTGTGGCATGAGATGTATGGCAAGTTGTAACATCCTGTTGAAACCAAACATCGTTCACATAATACCATTAAGAGCGATCAAATAAATTTCTAATAAGCCCTAATGTTACTGAAGCGTAAATCGATTCATTACGTTTGTTTTTGTATTTTTGATGTAGTCCTTTGACCAGGTCTTGATTAATAATCTCATTAGGTTTAAAATTCATCACAATCGTATGTAATTACGTTTAAATTGACAATGCTCGATCTATTTTTCGCTCGGGTCGTTGTTTTGATAATACCAAAAGGAACCATTTGTAGATAGGTTTAGATGCATCATTTTGCAGTAAACAAAGACTGCCTCTAGTGTCAGTTATGCAATCCCAAACTATCACTCTTCCACTACCATGGCTCTTATCAAGTTTAGGTGTTTCACAAATATTTTTGAATGAATTAATCCTTTATTGTTGTTATGGTTTTGTGGTGAGATTTTAAAGAAAACGCTAAAATACGACATTTAAATGTGCTCAGTGTTGTTCAAATTGGTGTCTTTAACTTGCAAAAAAAATAAAAATTATTTACAAGTAAATGGAATTATTTAAAGCTCAGTGGAAAAGTCATATCGTTATTGTTATAAAATAGTGTTAAGTTCCAAGTGATTTGTTTCTCAGTGTAAAATAAAAGTCGAGTTTAAGTAGTTCTAAAGGAAAGGCTAGGCATGCAACAATGATATGCAGAAGGCTTTTAGGGAGGTCCTGAGAATGTAAACCAATAATTATGCAAATGCCAATAAGAACATGTTTTATTGCAGCGTTAGAAACTGTATTTAAGTCCTCTGCCGCCTGCTAGTAAAAACCAGAGCTTTGGAGACTATTGTTAAGATAAAAGGAAACAGCTTTAACATAAAATTCAATTCCTATAATCCAGCGAAAGATGTGCTCAATTCAACTTGGATTGTAGATACAAAAGACAGGACATAGCAATATTATCAATTCGTCATTTGAGCATAATGCTCTTAATTTCTTAAATCGAAGATAGCGTGGGAGGATATTTTTACCCACTGCTGGGTGCCAGGTCATGTGCTAATTCTCGTCAGTCGAGCTTGCAAGGAGAGGAGTTCGCACGCTGCTGATGGAAAAGGGCACTCAACGAAAGGAAAGATAGAACGAGGAAAAAACTCTTCTCAAACTGAATGCGTTTGAGGCAATCAAAACTTTTTTGAGAGGAGATCTGAGTCATACATCAGATATACAAGAATAACTTGAACTGAGAGTACTCTTATCCAGAATAGGGGTTGTCTCGAATTCAACAAGTAGATTCTGTAATGATGAGAATAAATCATCAGAATACAGTTATCGAACCTGTGCAGCATTATTACATACCAGAGAGAAAGATCTGGGTGTATATCAGACGCTTGGCAGGCAATTGTCATTGTTGACAACGACCAGCATTCTGAAGTTGTTCAAGACAATATGCTTGAAGGAAACATAAAGACAGCCTATAAAGTTTGAGAAGAGTAAGAAGGCACGACAGTAATAATAATTAAGTGTTTCGTAATGAATGATTTTTACCGAATGTTTAATATTTTAAATTTTCAGTACTTGCCGGAAACGAAAAGACGCGAAGAGGATCCCGATTTACGTAAAATGCTATTGGAATCACTGCTACAATTGTGTGCGACGAAAAAGTCCAGAGAACATCTGAGGCAAAAGGGTGTATACGAAATTCTCAGGGAATATCACAAATGGGAGGCTAAAACCGGCAAAGATAAAGACTGTCTTTTGGCCTGTGAAAATGTTGTGGATATTTTAATAAAGTAAACAATTTTTTTTTGTTTTTTTTTTTGCATACCAAACGATAGCCGTTAATAATTTTCTTCTGCAGGAGAGAAGATGAGATTGGCTTAGACGATTACAAACAGGTGGAGGTACCTGTCGATGTGGCCGAAAAGTTTGTCAAAGAAGATCAGGATTACTTAAAGGATCTTCTGTAACCTGAGGAAAATAAAACACTCCATTTTATTTGAAACTGATTTTGGTTTTATTTTTATTTTTTTATTTTTTTTTTTTTATTGTAATAGATTTCATTTCTTAGCGGTAATTTATTGTAATGCCTTTCGTTTTTTGTTTTTTGTTTCTTTGATTTTTGATTTTATTTTTATAAGCAAATGCTTTTAAATGCAAACAATAAATATACATACATGTATAATAAATGTACTTTTAAATATAGTACATACTATTTAATATAATTTCTTTTCGAATTCTTTACATAATGAATTTCAATTACATAATTAAAATTCTTTTTTGTAGCATAAATATTAAAGACATTTTCATTTTTGTATTTTTATTTATAATTTTTTTTTAATAGAAAATTGCAAATTTATTTCTCTTTTGATTTTTGGTCAGTTTTTGTTTTTTTTATTACAATGTGTGTGGTTTGAAGCTTGGTTTTTTATTCACAAAATTAAAACTTAAGCTTGTTTTTGGGAGTATTATTATTATTTTTATTTTTTTATTTGGTTTTTGGTTTTTGATTTTTTTGTTTAACTTTTATTTAGTGAAAGTGTAATTGATTTTGTCCATAATATAATGTAAGCTTTTTCAATTTAATCTAATGTTTATTTAATTTGTTTGCCTGAAGCCCAAGTTTTATAAATTATGTAAAATTGTTTTAAAAATTGTTTGTTTTTTTTTTAAATTTATTTTTATAAAGGAAACCTTAACAACAAGCTCATTTGTATTTAAATGAAGAATGTTAATTTTGTTTGTATTAAATTTATTATAATTTTCTGTTTTTTTTTATATTGTTTGCTGATTTAGCAGGTGTTTTATTTGTTAGAATTAAAAATTCCTTTCATTATCACACCTTTTTTCTTTTGCCTAACCTGTGTGTAATTTTTTTTAATATATTTTTTCTTTTTTTTTTACATATTTATTTTGGTTTTTATGTTTTCTATACATATACACATATATATGTATGTATGTATGTACATAATAGTATATATATATATTAAACTTGGTCCTTTTATATTTACCTTGTTATGTTTTATTAATTTACTTAGGCTGGTTTGCTTTATTTCATAATGCACCATTAAAAATTAACAAAAGAAGAGGGTTGTTGTCATTTTTGAATGAATGAATGAATGAAAAACAAAAATATACATTCTGTTTATGAATATTAAATAATTTTTATCCATATAAATTAAGTAACAGGCTTTAAAGATATGCTAAAATGTGGGTAAAACAAAGATTCAACAAAAATAAATTAAATATAATGTATGATGGATGGATGGATGGTATGTACATATATGTATATGTACCTAAGGGAATTTTCATTAAAAACATTTCGTAAGTGTGTGTGAGCTTAAATGGTGTTTCAATTGATTTAGTCTATTGTGTTACATCCTTGTTGTTTCAAAGAATTTTTTTGTTAAAATTTTTTTTTATCAATTTAATTTGTGGTTGTTGATGTTGGTTGGAAAGTTTACATAATTATGTCAATTTATTTATTTTTTCTATTTAAGTTTGCTCGTTTCATTTTGTATTACTTAACGATGTTAATTCTTTCATTATAACATGCATAACATTAGCAATTATTCCTTTTTTCTTTATTTTTAAATTTATTATACCTTTTTTTTTAAAAGAATTAATGAAAATAAATCTGGAAAATAGTTTTTTTTAATAATATTTACAGAGTTAGTGTTTTTTATGATTGAATAAAAATACCTGAATAAATTTAGTTTACTTTTGTTTGTTTTACTATAAAAAAGAAAAATTTCATAGGCAATCTAACTACGAAACCTAAAAACTCAAGTGTAAAATAAAACAATAACTAGTAACAATAATTAAACGAAATACAGAATTTAATATATTTAATAATATAATATATTTCGATATGTATTTTCAAAGGAAACAAAAAGAAATCGATATTTTTAATTTTATAAAATATTTCAAGTTTCTTAATTGTATTTCAAGTTATATATGGAGAATTTCGTGACAAGTGACCCAATTTTTAAAATCGATGTCTTCCGATTTGGATGAACGAGTAACTCAATTTTATCATAAAATATTCAAATAATATTGAAAAATCTTATTCTTGAGTTAAAAAATAATTTTTTTGATACCCACTCGCATCCCATTAAGCGATTATACAGGTCTTAAAGGAAATTGTATAAGCTTTCTTTTGAGAAAAAAGGGCACATTTTGGAAAAAAATTAAAAAAAAAAAATTAATTTAAAAAAAATAAAAAAAATTTTTATTTTAAATTAAAAAATGTCTTTTTTTGGAAAGATTGAAGAAAAGAAAATTTTTGCTAAGACCAATAGGTGAAAAGTTACACACAATTTAAAAAAAAAAACCCTGTATGTCCAAAGTGTCCAAATTTGGCCCCCTCTAACTCCGGCAGTTCTTGACTGATAGAGCTGAAAATTTGTGTCTGGCCTACTGTCTAATAGTACTAATCTTGGTGCAAATTCATTCATTCAAATCGGAAGACATCGATTTTAAAAATTGGGTCACTTGACTCATTTTAATAAAAATTTCTATATAAATAATTGAATGTTCAATTAAAATCTATTAAACGAACTAACTATTCATTATTAATAATAAGTTAAACCAGTAGAGTTTTTTAGAAACAACTTATACTAGTTAGTCAATTTAGTTGTCAGTTTAATTAAGTTATAGACCTAGTTGTGTGTGTGTGTACCAGAGATCAGCAATTAATGGTTTCTTTTTTTGTACTCATAAGCATTCATGGAATTTTGAATATAACTACACGTTGATTTATAAGTACAGGTTGCAATGGGTATGCTTACAACATTGACGTCAAACTCATACCATTCGAAATATGTTTAATTCATATGCCTACTCATTTAGATTCATAACTTTAGAAAAATAATTATAAATGTTGCCAGTAACACGAATCATTCTTCAAAATTTACAGTCTTAGTCTTAATTGTCGTTGCATTTACAAAAAAAGAAAAAAGACACATAAGCAAAAAAGACAGAGCAGAGCATACACACCACCTTTTAGTGAGTATTTTAGTGTTCGTACACGATTCATACTTATTTTTGGCTTCGTGTGTATGTTGAGTCATGGAGAGTCCAAATCAACAACATCATACATGTTAAGTATGAATATGATGAGTACTTCAAACTATGAAGAATATGAGTAGAGGTTCCATGATATTAAAATAAGTATGAATGCGTATAAGTTTTAGAAATTATGAGTGAATCGATTCTACTCATCTTTTTGAATGCTCATTGCTGATCTCTGGTGTGTACATATGTATTTATTATATACGATTTAGTTTACAGAGTTTACTTAGTATATAAATTGCATTAAATTTAAATCACATTAAAATTGTTTTCTTTATATTTCTACTACTATTTCTTGTACGCTCATATATGCAAAGTTTGAAAGGATTTTAAACAAATTATCGAAAAGAAAAGTAGAACAAATCTATTGATTGGAAGGAAAATCGCCTTTAATATCGTTTCACATTCATTTAAGTGTATAATGACAATGTTACGTGCCATATTTCAGTGGATTTTGCTATCTTCAATCTAATAATATCTAACTAATGTAGTAAAGAACATCTTCATATTTTTCGGATGAATGCTTCAAGTACAGAAAAACAAAAAAAAAAAAAAACATATGCTTTCTAATGGCTTTTTTCCTTAGCTAATGCCTCTGCGTAAAACGTTTTGTTCGTTTTTTGTTCTTTTTTTTTCATATTTTTGAGTGCATGGAATATTAAAATGGTTTTTCTCCAAATACAAACTTTTATAGGTTTTCAATACTTTTTTGTTTTCATTCGTTTTTCGTATGCTGCTATAAATAATGGTTAGAATATAATTTGCAGTAGATTTATGGAGTAGAAGGTGTGAATTTAGTTTTCGTTTTACGATCTATAAAATGTGTTTTCAGCTTTTATTTTATTTTTATTTTTTTTTTTAGATTAAGTACATATGTATGTATGTATGTCTGTATATACATATAATATTTTATGATATTAATTTCGAATTAGATTTTGACTTGACTGTGCTTGCGAAATTTACAACAGATAATAAATAATAAATAACTTCTTATCTTATGATACATATGTATGTACATATGTATCTATGTATGTATGTATATAGTTTAATTTCTTCTTTTTTCTGGGAGATTTTTTTTGTTTAGCTCTCTATATAAAAACTATTTTAGACTGTAACAGTAATTAGAGTATAATATAATGCTACCTGTTATTGAATTGGTAATTATTTATTACAAGTAAAACTAAAGGTATCAGCAAATTTTTCCATCGCGTCATATGTAGCGACTGAGAAGCGGTATTGCAGGCATCGGCATCACTACAACTCTGCAGGCAACCATGCACATATCTTTTGCATCGATGATGTTGATGAAAATTTCAAAATAATCACATTAATTGAGTGTGCTGCTTAATAATTGAGCCATCATTACTTACCTGTCATCATAGTAAAATTTACCACAATGTGACATGCGTATAATTTCCGTGTCTGTGGTTAAAGTACCACTATCTAAAGCACAGCCTCTTACCGTTATTGTTTCGCCAGTATCATCTGCAAATAGTGGGGGAGTGAGGAGAAATTGAATAAATATCAAATTATAGACAATGATACGCTATAATAAATAGACTCGACTCAAGCCTTTCTTAAATTTTTTAATTTTTTAACCTATGGTCAGTGCCAACAAAATTTTAACTGTTATATGTCATTGCAACACGTCAGTCCAAATGCTTTTGTCCTTGTCACCACAAGATTAATGACACTCGAAATGAAACCATATTAGCATGGCTATTTTGTATATTGCAAAAGGGATAAGGGAAGGGAAATATTATATATTTTTTTGCCTAATAACGTAGGCGAACCTTTTACTAATTTCCCTGATAAAAACCATGAACACATCATCATAATCAACCTAATCGCCATAAATCATCGATGTCAGCCTGAACATATAACAGCCCATCTCTACTCTTGACTCTATAAGTTTCCCTCTCTCTGCCTCTCTCCCTTTGTTCACTTTGGAAATAAAAGTAGCGAAGCACAAGTGATGCCAAAGAAAGAAAAAAAAGAACACATCGACCGTAAACTTACCATAGTAACCAGCAATTTTAATGCATGCCGTAGCTGGAAATAGACCATTTCTACCTTTACGTCCACCCATGCACGGTGATTCCAATATACCGGTTGAGTAATTATTGTGAAAAGGATCATCACATGCCCTGTTGCCACCATTATATGAAACACACTTGAAGCAATCGATGGCAGAAACTGTAAAGAACAAGTAACAGAAAAAGAAAAATGAATGGGGAAAGAGAAGATGAAAAAAGCAACAAACAAAGAAGATAACAATCATGAACGACAGCATGAAATTTGTCACAACGAAAGCGAATAATAAAACATACACATACTCTTTCGAATACAGTGGCTTTCAGCTAATTAGAAATGATTCTTTATTAAATGGTAAATGGGACTTAGCTTCTTAACTTCAATAGATTGTTATTATTGTCTGATTACATACATACATATGTACATAATTGGTCATTATAACCCTACAGTCAGGATTAGGACCTAGCTGTTGTGTGTGTTAATTTTATACATGAGAGGCGGGATCTACAGTTTAAAGTCGACTCCGAACGACAGATTTTTGAGAAACTTTTCTTGGCAATTTTTATTTACTCTCAGAGTTTTTGCCAGAAATCTGCTGAGAGTAAGTCGCCGAAGAAATATTTTTTCATATTTCGTTTTGTTGGTAATGTCCTACCTGGGGTTTGAACCGTGGCCTCTAATAAGCTAACACACTACCTTCTACACTTCGGCGACTATTATTGTCCGATTCTAAACTTAAATTAACATACATATGTACATAATTGGTCATTACAAGCCTTCAGTCAGGATTACGACCTAGTTTCTCACACCACTTATGTTGTGTGCGCTAATTTTATACATGAGAGGCGGGACCTACAGTTTAAAGTCGACTCCGAACGACAGATTTTTGAGAAACTTTTCTTGGCAATTTTTATTTACTCTCAGAGTTTTTGCCAGAAATCTGCTGAGAGTAAGTTGCCGAAGAAATATTTTTTCAAATTTCGTTTTGTTGGAAATGCCTGAGCTGGGGTTTGAACCGTGGCCTCATGTCTAATAAGCCAAGACACTACGTTCTACACTTCGGCGACTATTATTGTCCGATTCCAAAGTGATGTCAAAAAGCTTTTTAAGCCTTTAAAAGGCTGTAGAGTTAATTTCTTGCCAAATTAAAAAAAAACAATGTAGAATAATACACCAAATCATTCATTTATTTAAGAAATTCTACTTTGTAAATGCCTTAAACGATTACAATTTATGTATGTTACATCATCTCTAATTAGCTGACAGCAACTGTTTTCAGTCAAACAATTTTAATCGTTTACGAGATTACCGACAAACCGTTTAAACATGCATTCTTATAAGTGTGCTCGTCTCTTTCAATGATTGTGTATGATTGTGTGTTAAACTTACCATTTGTTATTGTTGTCATCACAGTGACACATACAACAAGTACCGTAATGGTTGAAGACCACAAGTTAAAAGGCATAGGCAGCAATGGCAGCAGCATATTGTTGTTAATTTTCTTGCTAAATTTGTGTTTCTCTTTCTTGTTGCTGTTGTTGTTGCTGATGATGACGGTAGACACAATTTACTGTCACAAAATAGTTAAAATTGTTGTTGTTGCAACAGATTTCAAAGTCGTGATTTAGCTTTCCGAAATGGTATGAATTTTTTGTTCCTTTCGAGGTATTTGAATTTTCTTCAATCAACGATTTTACGAACAGAAATAACGGCAATATAATAATGACGATAACGATGATAATGATAACGATAATGATAATGGAATATTAAAACTGTTAAGGATGTTGTATGTGTTGATGTTCTTGATGACGATGATGATTTTGCCCTTTTCTTAGTCTTTATCGGTTTTGTTATTGCTGTCGTCGTTTGAATGTGGTTATGAATGTGTGCGTATGTAAGTTTTCGATTTTTTTTTTGTTTTCTTCTTAATTTTATAGTCTACGGCTGTTATTTTACACGAAAATGTTTCAGTATGGCTGTTACTACAACTACTACTACTACGACGACTAAAACTACTAATAATACAAAAACAATAACTGTTATGTATTTAGATGTTGTTGTGCCTGTGTTTTCAATGTAGAGGCATCGTTTATATTTGTTTTTCCTCGAATAAATTGTGCTCTTTTTGTTGTTGTAGTTGTTGAAATTGTTGTATAAAAACCACTTGAAATTTGAAAATGATTTAACGACGCCGGTAGTAGTAGTGGTAGTGATATAAGTATTGGTATTGGTGAGGGTGCTGTTGTTGCTACTTTATCTAATATTGCGGCGCGCATGGTTTAATGAGTTAAGGAAATCATAATAATCACTTTCTTGCCGCCATATAGTCGGTTTTTAAAGACTGTTTTCTTCGTGTTTCCTTAAAAACAAACACTCTCATACGCATAAACCGCTTGAAAACAGGCAGACAGTGTATAACGCAAGCACAAAGTAGGCTGTTTAAACATTACTGGCATATCTGCAAAGAGAAAATTTAGTGTTATTGGTATACAATAATACATGTATAGCGAATAATAAAAAAAATTAAACACTTACACTAAATCAGTGGTCGGAACAAAGAGCACATGATTAAAATGTGACTGTAGTTGTGAGAAGTATGTGTATAACCCAGAGGAAAATTGTTAGTATGTAATATTTTTAAGTGTAACCTAATAATATATGTGTATGTAGTGGAAAACATAGAAAAAAATGTACAGCTCTAAATCCCTAAAGACTGCGTATTTAACTTCACAAATATTCTTCCAAAAATCGAAATCATTTTTCATTGTTATTAGTGAACCCTACTGTAATATTATTTTGGGCGTATAATTGAAACCTGAAAAAAAGCCACACGAACATTCTTCTTTAGAAGCTGACAAGCAACTGAATGCATTTTTACTCTCATTTTTAGGAACTTGATTGATGTTCGTGTCCTATCTGTGTAAAAAAACTGAAGAAGTTCGGCCCCCGGGGGCTATTGGTGCCGACCATTGCACCAAATAGTATACATATTTGGTAATACGGGTCTTCTAACCTTTAAATTCGTTCTTAGAAGTTAATCTGAAATTTAGAAATTTCTCTAAAGGACCTTAATTGTTGTTTATTTTATTTATTATTGTCATTATTTTTTGTACAAGTTTTCTTTCATTTCACAAATGCCTAACGGAACTGTCAGAATAAGCATGAAAAATAATTCCAGTGACTAATTTCTTTTAGCGTATATTTATGTAGATATGTATGTATGTATGAATGTGTATGTGTTATTATTGTTTTAATGTTCTTGGTATTCAAAGTTATTTTAAATATTTTAAGAGAAAAAAGAACATTAAAGACGAATTCGCGTGACCCTCCTAAATTTTCTTAAGGAGTAGGTATATCAAAAAAGTATAAAAAAAACAGCAAAAACAACAACAACAACAAATATTGTAAACCTTATAAAATTGATGATTATACTTTGAAATAACAACACACACACACACAGAGAGAGAATAAAAACCATGAAAAACAAACGTGCAAAAAGGAATCAAAAGAAAAATTTTTTTTGTTTGCCAAATAAAAATAATATACGAGTGTGCCTGTAATAAATTTAACTTTCAACGACGTTTTATGGTCATGTCTGTCCACAGGCATGTGCTGGCGGGTGAATTTGTTTGTGTGATCTTGTGTGGAGACAGATTTTTCTTTTATGACTAGAGAGATGAGAGAAATAAAGTTTCCTTTCCTTTGTTTTTTATGGCCAAAGTGCAAATAATTGCTTTTTCCATATTAAACTGCTTCAGTGTTAGATTCTTATTGGATTTCCAAAACTGGATTTTTTCGATTTTGCAACCTGCTAATCCCAAGTGTTTACAGACACACAGAACTTATAGCCAAGAATAGGAAAATCTAGTTCATACACACTAATGTCACCAAGTATCAGTGTTTAGTAAATATGGAGAACGCACACAACGACACGTGTATACAACGGATATAATCCCTGGGCCGCCATAAATTGTGCCATTTGGCTGTAAATATGACTGTAAAATCGACAAAAAAAGAGAGAGAGGAAATAATAGACTCTAAAATGTGTAAAGTTTACTTTCTCCTAATTTTATGACAGAAAAATGTTTATTGTCCTGTAAATTAACACAATATGTTGCATTCGATGGGAAAACAAGCCTGAATAAAGTCTTGTTTATAAATCAAAACATTCGCTTTGATAACATTTTATTATTATTTCATCATCTCATTCTCAGTTGATTAAAAACACATTAAAATTCTTTCTTTGCTTATTATTTTTTATTTATTATTTTTTAATACTGACTCAACACTAATAATAATATTAACAATGTTAATTAAAATAATTGACAATAACAAAAATATGTATGTATTGTGGGTGGCGTAACAGAAAACTCGAAAGCAAATCAACTTGAAATCTCATTCATAAGATCCTATTTCAATAAAACAAATAAGATTCTAAAAATGTCATCATAAATAAGTTACAATCGATAGGATTTTAAGTGCACTCGATTATTGAAATATTTTTGAATAATTGGTTATTAAAACCCTTCAGTCAGGATTACAACCTTGCTTCTCACGTCACTTATGTTGTGTGTGTTAATTTTATACATGAATGGCGGAAGCTACAGTTTAAAGTTGACTCCGACAGATTTTTTGATTAACTTTTCATGGCAATTTTATTTACTCTCCCGGTTTTTGCCAGAAAACTGCTGAGAGGAAGTAGCCGAAGAAATATTTTTCGTATTTCATTTTGTTGAAGATGTCTGAACTGGGGCTTGAACCGTGGTCTCACGTCTAATAAGTCAACACTCTACCTACTAGACTACGGCGACTACGGCGACTTGTCGAATTGTTTTACATACAAATTTTTAATAGCCTGAAATGTTTTATGAAGACTAGGTAGTGTGTTGGCTTATTACACGTAAAGCCCGGGTTCCTACCATAGGTCAGGCATCAAAACGAAATATGAAAAAAAATTATTTCTTCGGCGATTTCCTCAGCAGATTTCTGGCAAAAACTCTGAGAGTAAATAAACCTGTCATGACAAGTTCCTCAAAAATGTCTGCAACTCGGAATCAACTTTACTGGGTGGCTGATATATAATGCAACAAAGTAAAGCGCTATATTTTTTTAATTTTTTTAAGTTTTATTGTTCAAAAGCAAAAAATGTTGGAAATAACATCAAATTTTAGAATCAGTTCAGATTTGTTCGAATTGGCCACCTTTGGTACGAATTATGGCCTTCAAACGACCGACAAAGCCATCACAGGCTGCACGAAAGTGGCTCTGCGGTATTTTGGCCCATTCCCGGCGAAGCGCCGTCTTGAGATGATCAACACTTTGGTATTTTTTAGTGAGAATCTTACTCTCCAAAATGCCCCAGGCGCAAAAGTCCAACGGATTGAGATCCGGAGATTTTGGTGGCCATTGTGCGGTAGAAATGAAGCGAGGAACGTCCTTTTTAAGCCATTCTTGGTTGACGCGTGCTGAGTGCGGTGGTGCTAAGTCCTGTTGGAATGTCCATGGTCTGCGGCCGAACTGTTTCTCTGCCCAGGGCTTCAATACTGTCTTTATTTAATATTCTAATATTCGGCATTTATTTTGACCCCACGGTCGATGAATACGAGCGGGGAGCGACCATCGGCCGTTACGGCGGCCCACACCATTACCATCGGCGGCGCTTGAGTTCTGGCGGCCAATCGCAGTTGAAAAATTTTAAGCTGACCTCTTTGGCAAGCAAACCCGAATATTTTGTTTGTTCTCAAACTGCTCAATTTGGAATGGCTTCTCATCGGAGAAAATCAAATTCGGTAACTGGCCACTTTTGTGCAAGCGACGTAACTCCTTCGCTCTTTCCAGTCTAACTTTTTTTGTCCATCGGTGAGCTCTTGCACTTTTTGGAACTTTAATGGCTTTAGTCCAAGCTCATTTTTCAATATGTGTTGCATCCGTTCTCGCGATATGTTCAGCTCACGAGCAATTTTTCTACCACTGCGGCGTGGATTTCGATCAAATCTGGCCTTCACTTTTCGGATCATTTTCGTCCACTTTTTGGACGCGATGCAACACTGCCAGTATCACGTTAACGAACAATGGTACGAGAAACAAAAGATTTATTCACATTTAAATGCTGGAGGGCTCTAACTATAGTCACCTGTGGTTTTCCATCCAAATATAAAGCAATCACACTATCACGCTTGAATTCCATCAGGGAATAACTTTGTTTCTGAATGCAATAGATCAAAATGCTTTTGTAAGCTTGTAAATAATAAAATGAACTGTCACTGGAATAAATCTGTCAGCTGTCAGACGAGCGGTTTACAAATGATAACAACCTGAAGTTGGTTGCAATACATATCAGCCGCCCTGTAAACTGTAGGTCCCGCCACTCACGTATAAAATTAACACACACAACATGAGTGGTGTGGGAAGCTAGGCCGTAATCCTGACTGAAGGGTTGTAATGGCCAATTATGTATGTTAACAGCATCTGTTAGTTCAAATTTTTTACAATTTCCACCCCCGATTATAACAAATTTGTACGAATTTATTTTACAGTAATTGGGCGTTGTGATTTACTTTAAAAGCTAATTAAGGCGATAAGAAATCAAATTTGTCAATGACACAGCACTAGCTACACTATCGTTGCTTTCTAAGGACTTGAGATTAATTCAGGTTGTTTTTTTCTTCATCGGTTAGGCCGAAAATAATATTGCAAATAATCTGTATTAAATTTTATTTATTTTTTTTGGCTTTTAGTTGTTTAATTTCCAATTAAATTATAAAATTAACGCATTTAAAATTCCTTTGTTTTCGTTGCGTGTATACCCAATCGTTTTGCGCCCCTCGACTAAGTGTACCTTTAATTTATTATTTGCATATAAAATTGAATTGTTTTTGTCGTTGAATCACATCGAAATAATAAATGAGTTTAAGAGAGTGTGGTCCAATATAAATGTTTAAATATTAATTATCGAAAGAAGAGATTTAAAGCGTCGTGCCATACTGTGTACATAGATATCAGGTATTCTTTTATTGCGTTCTCCATAAGCAAACACATTTTGACGGCACTTGTTAAAGCCTTTACAAGAACTTTTCATCGTCACGAATGACTGAAACAGAAAACAAAAAAAAAAAGGAAAATTTTCTTTAACGAGTTATCAAATTATCTCTTTCTTGTGTTTGTCAACATCCTTTTTCCTCTTTTTTGTTTTCTTTTTTATTCAATCAATTCATTTTTGTTGTTTTTTTATTCTTTATGCTGAACGGTACTTTTGTTCCTTCAGAATCTCTGGTTAAGGGTGATTGTCCTTGTTGTCATGACTATTGTTTGGTGGGGAGCCATTCAAATAAAATGGTGGCATTATCAGTTAAACAGTTCAATATGTAACACACTGGAAAATACATTTAAAAAAATTTTTTTTTTTTTAAATATACTCAAAATAAGCTCTTGTTTACCCTATTAAATGTGTTTATTTTTTGTTTGTTTTTTGTTTGAAAGAGGAAGTGTGTCTGAAATTCGTTTAAAATTTACTTTCGACCATATTTCTGAGTTCTTCTGATGTTACTTCTATGCTTGCTAATGGTAATTACCTTTAGTGTCCGTAACAATATTACAGAAACAACTGCAACAAAATATCGGGTGGGCCATCTATAGGTTTATGTTTTAATCATCGTTTATTTTGCATCTGGGAATACTTCTCAGACATTCTATTCTGTCACTAAATTCAGTATATCAACACCACTGAACGCTTGAGCAACGTTAGGATTTATAGGGCCAACGAAAAACTGAACGATAATGGCGCTCATCTTTTCGGATGAAACTCAATTTCTTTAATAAGTTAATAAGCAAAATTGCCGTATTTGGGGTATAGAAAACCCATTACGAGTGACTGTTCGGTGTCAAAAAATCATATTTTCAGATGAAGCTCATTTCATCTTGGTGGGTACGTTAATCGAAGTCGCCGTGGTCTAGTAGGTAGTGTGTTGGCTTATTAGACGAAAAGCCAGGGTTCGAGCCCTAGGCCAGACATCAAAATAAAATACAAAAAGTATTTCTTCGACGACTTCCTGTCAGTAGATTACTGGTAAAAACGCTGAGAGTAAATAAAATTGCCATGAAAAGTTTCTCAAAAATCTGTCGTTCGGAGTCGACTTTAAACTGTAGGTCCCGCCACTCATGTATAAAATTAACACACACAACATGAGTGGTGTGAGAAGCTAGACCGTAATCCTGACTGAAGGGTTGTAATGACCAATTATGTATGTATGTATGTATGGGTACGTTAATAAGCAAAATTGCGGTATTTGGGGCTTAGAAAACCCACACGTGGTCTTGCAAAGGCCAATGCACCCATTACGAGTGACTGTTTGGTGCGGCTTGTGGAGCGGGGGCATCATTGGCCCATATTTCTTTGAAAATAAGGACGGCGAAACCATTACTGTCAATGGAGACACCTATCGCACCATGATAACCGATTTTTTTGTACCCACTCTACATGGTATTGATGTGAACAATGTTTGGTTTCAACAGGATTGAGCAACTTGAAACACATATCATGCCACAAACGATTTATTTCGTCAAACGTTTGATGACCGTTTAATTAGCCGAAATGGTGACGTCAATTGGCCAACAAGAAGCTGCGATTTAACATCGTTGGACTATTTTCTGTGGTGTGTTGATAAAGAAAAGTGTTATACCGACAAACCAGATGCAATTGAGCATTTGAGGCCCTACTTTCGTGATGCCATTGTCGAGTTACTACCCCATACACTTGAAAAAATGTACGAAAATTGATGCGATCCAGTGAGATACTGTGAGACCAGCTGTGGCAGCCATAAGAATGAAATCATATTCAGTTTCTAACCAGAATAATTATACTTCACAACAAAAAAAATTAGGTTAGAGGGGTTTACTTGTTAATTAAGCCAAGTGCAGTACCCGGAGGTCGAATTGACCCATTGTACAACGTCCTAGTTTCTCTCACATCACTTATGTTGTGTGTGTTAATTTTATACATGAGTGGCGGGACCTACAGTTTAAAGACAACTCTGAACGACAGATTTTTGAAAAACTTTTCATGGCAATTTTATTTACTCTCAGAGTTTTTGCCAGAAATCTGATGAGAGGAAATCGCCGAAGAAATACTTTTTGTATTTTGTTTTGATGTCTGGCCTGGGGCTCGAACACTGGCTTTGCATCTAATAAGCCAACACACTACCTACTAGACTACGGCGACTTCACAAAATTGCAAAATTTCAAATCGTTTTTGTTTTATTGCATTTTTAAATTTAAACTTTTAAATGGCCTACCCTTTATAATATAAAGAGGAAACGGAAGCGAAACAGCAAAACAATTTTACTTAAAAAAAACGGACAGAATAAAATGTATAAAACAAAAGGCAAATTATTTAAAAACATATTCAAAAACAGTAGTGGGCATAACAGACAGACATAATACTAGAATTCTCGAAAAAAATTAAAATCCAATGTTTTCCAATGAGAGTTTTCTCTGATTTTATTTTAATATTTCAATGCCTGCTATAATTAATTTTTATTTTAATTATAACGACCCAGATGACACTCTACCATAAGCAGGGTAGAGTGTAAAGTGTAGGATGTGGTCCCAGCCTAGCTCATTACTAGTTAGACCAGCCGGGCTCCCTTTTCTACATTTGCATTCAAAACTGTAAGACATTATTTGTATTTATTTCGTTGGTTTTTTAAGTAACTGACTGTTCAGTTCAGTACATTTTAGTTGAAAGGAATTCCTTCTATCTTGTGTCCATTACAACCAACCTCTATTGTGTTTCAACAAAATAATCATAATCATAAACGTAAACATAATCATAATCGTAACCATAATAATAAAGAAAATAAGCGGAAAAAATAATAACAATAATGAAATAAACAAAATGGGAATAAACATTAAGAAAGAAAGAACGAAAGAAAGGAAAAGTATTGTAGTGTGGCTGAAGTAAAAGGACATTATGATAATAATCTCTTGAATAAGGATACGAACTGAATTTCCTTTTTCTCTACAAAAGTTTTACTGGCCGCATTAATGAAATTAGTTTGGTTTAAATATAAAAAATCGTTTATAAAATCATTCTCCAAATGAAATTAGTTTTAAAAGTTTTTAACATCATTTGCATTATACTTTGATAATAGAATTTCAAAGAAGTAATTCTCTCTCGCTCTCTCTCTCTTTCGCTCTTTCTCTGTCTATGTATACCTTTTAAAAAATTGTTATTCATTTTAATTTGTATTTAAAATTTCAAACGTATTATAATTTGACTTAAAAATTGTTTACATTGTGTACAGAAATTAGGTTTTTTCCCCATATTATACGAAAGTACGTCAGTTTTTTCTTAAATGCGTGTGAATTATAAATGAAATCTTTGTAAACTTTTTTTTTACCTGCAGAAATCTAAGCATAAGAATTAAAAAAACTTGTTGATGCTGTCAGAACATTTTTAATTAAAATTCTTTGTATAGAAGAAACAATAAATACAAGAAGCAACTTTAAGCATTCTTAGTGGGTGTTTTCTTCGGTTTCTTCCTTCCCAAAACCATACATACGAGTACATAAAGGGTCCGCCAAATAACTTTTTTTTTTCTGAAAATGCTTTAAAAAAGAAAACTACTGAATATTTTCTCAAATTTCTTTTTTTATTTGGAAGTACAATCCTTCCGGTTAATAATGGAAAATAATTTCATTCAAATGGCTGCCTCGGCTGGCCATGCAGTAGCCTATACGGTCGGTCCAATTTTTAAGCACAATATCGATTGTGTGCAGCTGTATTTCACCAATGGCTTCACGAATATTGTCCTTTAAAGCGTCAATTGTCTCTGGCTTGTCGGCGTAACACTTATCTTTGATGGCACCCCACAAATAATAGTTCAACGGTGTCAAATCACAGCTCCGAGGTGGCGAAACGACATCAGCTCTGCGGCTGATAATGCGATCTTCGAAAACAGGGCGCAAAACATCGAGTGTTGAGACCAAATGTTGCCAATATCCTCCTCTTAAATATTTGTGAACAAAAATTCGTTCAACATGGCCCGATAACGATTGCCATTGACTGTAACGGCCACTCCTTGCTCATTTTCGACGAAAAATGGCCCAATTATGCCGCTGGACCAAAATCCGCACCAAACAATGACTCGTTTTGGGTGCGTCGGATTTTCAATGTATGCGTGCGGGTTTTCTGTGCCCCAAATGCGAAAATTTTGCTTGTTTACATACCCGCCAAGATCAAAATGAGCTTCATCTGAAAAGATGTTTTTTTTTTGCCAAAATCGGCATCCTCTGGTGTAGGCTACTGCATGGCCAGCCGAGGCAGAAATTTTAATGAAATTATTTTCCATTATTAACCGGAAGGATTGTACTTTAAAATAAAAAAAAGAAATTTGACAAAATATTCAGTAGTTTTTTTTAAAGCATTTACAAAAAAAAAAGTTATTTGGCGCGGACCCTTTACTTACATATGTATTCCCTTTTGCTATACATTTTTTGCAAACATAAGAAATGCTTTTGAAGTAAATACCATTTGAAATGAGAGTTCTTCTAATTAAATCAAAAACAAAAAAACAAAGGAATACTTTATAATAAGCATTAAAAGTATTATAAAAACAACAACAACAACAACCCAAATAGCTAAATCCCCCTTCAAATAAAGACAGGAATATTGTCATGTAGTAAGCATTAAACGGGTTGGCAATAAGCCTTTATATTTGTAGGCATTAATTTGCTTTAGCACATGCCGAAAAGAGAGGAAACGTTACCTCAAAATGATTTATTTCTACAAATAAAAATAATTTATAACGATGTGCGTGAAGAAATTTCTTAGATATTCCAAAACCAGCAATCACAGGCAGATACTTAAGCATATTTTGCTATCATTTACACTCACTCACATCATTTTGGAAATTTAAATATTTCACAAGCCACCTCTAATAAAAATCATGTGCTTTTCAACACTGTTCATGTAAATGTGTTCAACGTTTACAAAACACACAATACAATAACGTACATGGTTCCATACACACATACAATTAAAAATAAATACGAATGTATGTGTGTACAAACGCCCAAAAACGCCAACATTATCTTCATTAGTTGGGCAACATTAGAAACAAAGGCTGCGAAATGAACAAGAAAACCCGAAATTGTTTTGTATCTCATATGTATGTATGTATGTTGTTTTCTTGTGTAAATAAAAGTGTCGACGCGTCTGTCAAGAATTTCACCTGTGTTCTTGGGATATTTAGTGGTTAGAACTCAAACATTAGCTTGTTTTCTAAGTCACTCATTAAATTATTTTTATTTATCTTCACTGATAAACTTACACATACACACACACATTAAATCGCCATCATCATCATCATGGTTTCTATGTGACAGAATAGGCATTTGTATATGTATGTATGTGTGTTTTTGTAGCATGGAGAGACGAAGAGAGAGAGAGAGAGATAGAGAGAGAGAGAGAGATAGAGAGAGAGAGAGAGAGAGAGAGCGAATAATAAATTAGGTACACCATCATTTTGCGTGAAATTTTTAATGAATCAACCATTTTTTTCTCTTTGTTGTCTGACAAACAGATTTTTGCATATGCAAATAACATATAGAAATATAGGGTGGACCATTTAAAAGTTTACATTCAAAACTACAATAAAATAACCTCACCTAGTTTCTCACACCACTTATGTTGTGTGTGTTAATTTTATGCATGAGTGGCGGGACCTACAGTTTAAAGTTGACTCCGAACGACAGATTTTTGAGAAACTTTTCATGGCAATTTTATTTTATTTACTCTCAGAGTTATTTGCCAGAAATCTACTGAGAGGAAGTCGCCGAAGAAATTTTGTATTTTGTTTTGATGTATGCCCTGGGGCTCGAACCCTGGCTTACGTCTAATAAGCCAACACACTACCTATTAGACTACGGCGACTTCTAATGAAATATTTCATTCATATGGCTGCAGCAACTGGCCTCACAGTACCTCACTGGATCTTATAAATTTTCTTGCACTTTTTCTAGTGTAAGGAGTAGTATCTCGGCAATGGCATCTCGAATGTTGGCCTTCAAATGATCAATTGTCTGTGGTTTGTCGGCATTAACATTTTTCTTTAACGGCGCTCCATAGAAAATAGTCCAATGGTATCAAATCGCAGCTTTTTGGCAGCCAATGACATCACCATTTCGGCTAATTAAACGGTCATCAAACGTTTGAAGCAATAAATCGATTGTGGCATGAGATGCGTGGTAAGTTGCATTATCCTCTTGACATCAAACATCGTTCACATCAATACCATGAAGAGCTCGTACAAAAAAATCGGTTATCATGGTCCGTTAGGTGTCTCCATTGATGAAATGGTTGCGCCGTCTTCATTTTCACAGAAATATGGGCCAATGACAGCTCCGCTTCACAAATCGCACCAAACAGTCATTCGTAATGGGTGCATTGGCTTTTGTAAGACCACGTGTAGGTTTTCTGAGCCCCAAATACGGCAATTTTGCTATTAACATACCCATCAAGATGAAACTGAGCTTCATCCGGAAAGGTTTTTTTTTTTGGCAAAATCGACATCATCGTGTAGTTTTTGATTAGTGGGGATTTTTGAACCCCAAATACGGCAATTTTGCTTATTAACGTACCGAAAACATGATTTTTTTTTTTCATTTTCGTACAATTTCCGACCAATTGTCTTTGTTTTGGAAATAAATTTCTAATAAATCCCTACGTTACTCAAGCGTAAATCGATTCATACGTTCTGGAGATAACTGACTGAATTGCGGTGGCAGAATAGATGAGAATCTGAGAAGTATTGCCAGATTCAAAATAACCAATGGTTCAAATTTAAACCGATAAATGGCCCACCCTATAGTATTCCTGTTATCTATGTAGTTATTAACAACTAGTTAGTAATGCAAAATATAGGCATTGTTAAGGCTCCATGACACTTTTCTAAATACTTAGCAACTGATGTTTGCACACTTCAAAGTTCTCATACATACATACATATGTATGTATGGTATGTGCAATATTTACTTAGTATCTATACGAGTATATAGTAGATATGAGTACATTTAATCAAATAAATGAATTTTACTGTCTGTACTGGTAACAAATGTCAAGAATTACTGTAATTAGCTTCAAGAAATCTAACAATGGTATAAATGCACTCGAAAAGGCTTTCATTAACGCATACATATTATGTACAGTGAGTGTCAAAAGTAACTGTACACTAAGCATAAAATTTGAACAATTACTAAACTCAACTTTTACCACTTAAGGAATGTGCACGAAAAAATTTTACAAAATTTCGAAATTTTTTTAAAATTTTTTTTGTTTGAATTTTAAAAACTGACAGTGAAACAAGTTTAAAATAAAAATAAGGGTAATTTATTAATGTATATTTTTTTAATGTACAGTTTCGTTTGACGCTCACTGTACACATACACTCAGCCACAAAAGTATACATACTGTTAACAAATTTCAGAAATTTTTTAACCAATCCGTTTCCGTTGAAAATCTTTATAATTGTCTGACATCTCTCTTCGATTTTAAGACGGTATTTTGCATTGATTCAGAAATTTGTGATATTTGTTAATCGGATGTATGCTTTTGTGGGTCTGTGCAGGGCCACAATTCAGTTCAATTTCAGAAATTGTTTAACCAATGCAAAAGACCGTCTTAACATCAAGGAAACTACAAAGATTTTCAACGAAAACGGGTTGGTTAAAAAAATGTCTGAAATTTGTTAACCGTATGTATACTTTTGTGGCTGAGTGTATGTACGTATAGATGCTTATGGATATATTTAAGTAAATAGAGGAGCGACTGTTGGTTTTGTCTTTAACTTGATTCAAAAAGAGGTTTTTTTTTCTCTTCAAAAAATCCTTCAAACCTATCAACACTTGACACGTTTTTTGCGCTATTAATTATGGAGAAAGTGCTCTTCAAATAAAAAAAATAAAAATCATCTTGAAAAATGGCAACAAATATACGAAATTACTGATGTACTGCAATGCAGTAGACAATTACGCAGATTATATAGAGACGTAACTCATCATTATTTATTCACTTATTTATTCATTTATTCGCATACATTGTGGTCCACAAGCTAAATGGTAAAAGATTGTCTATCAATCTAAGTGATAAAAATTGTTTTTATTTTCTAAATGAATGACTGAATAATTGATTATTATTTACCAATCGAAAATCCCCTTAATACCTATTTGAAATAATAAATATTTATAAAAACCATACGCCCAAGTGTTTCTAATAAATTATTGCTTAGCAATCATACGCCATGGGGTACCAAAATTGACTGCGAAAGAAAAACCACACAATCGAAATTGAACGTGGCAAAAAGAGTTCATATTTCTATTTTTATAGGGATTATGCAAAACTTCTTGTTCTTCTTTTGTTCCTTTGCTTACCAACCAATCATCGTATTGTTTCTACTTTTTACGCTTTTCAAATGTATTTTCACATTCACCCTCATCATCCACACACTATTCGTCTCTTGCAACAGCAGGAAATTTTCGGAATTATTTTTAATATTCTTCGTATGGTTTATTTAGCTGTAAGAAAAAATCATTGGATTACAACTATTAAGCGCCAAAAAAAGAACGCAAAACGGAAAAGAGAAAACAAACGAGTCATAGAGAGAGAGAGGGAGAAGAACAGCTTAAGTAACAGCAATAGCAGCAGCGAATTTAAGTTATAAGCCGCTTAAAATGGCATTAAAAGATAAGAGGGGAATAAAAATAAACTGAAGAATATGTGGGGAAAACAGTTACGAACAACAATGAACAAGGGAATGAGAATTTCAATTAAAATTAAATCCCTTTAAATGCAAAACCCTATTAAAGTTCAACTGGCATAAAGAGATTTTAATACAGAATTGGCAATCATTTACTTGTTCATTTCATTCAATCATTCCTTTAATTTCATACATAATATGTATGTAGAGAGTTAAATATAATTCGAAAGTATTATTAACTTTATTCAAAGAGCAATTAAGTGAGTAAAAAACAGGAATTCTTTATTAATCTAATTACATGCATACATATGTACATACATACATATATACATAATTGGTCATTACAACCATTCAGTCAGGATTACGACCTAGCTTCTTACACCACTTACATACAGTCACACAGATAATTATACGTACCCCCCCTAAGAATCATTTTTTTTAAATGATAATATATGGACAAGTCAACTGATTTTTGCGCCAAATTTTTTGTTTTCCGTCATTTAGTTCTCATCACTAAATATTACACTCATCTCTAATAAGCCAACACACTATCTACCAGACTACGACAACTTCACGTTTCTTTTTACTACACCTTAATGAAGTCGTCGTAGTCTAATAGGTAGTGTGCTGGCTTATTAGACGTATGGCTACGGTTCAAACCCCAGGTCAGACATCAAAACGAAATAAAAAAAATATTTCTTCGGCGACTTCCTCTCAGCAAATTACTGGCAAATAGCTCTGAGAGTAAATAAAATTGCCATAAAAAGTTTCTCCAAAATCTGTCATTCAGAGTCGACTTTAAACTGTAGATCCTGCCACTCATGTATTAAATTAACATACACAACATACAGTCACACAGATAATTATACGTACCCCCCTAAAATTTATTTTTTTTAAAAGTAATGACCTTCTAAACTAAAATTTCTTTACATTAGCGTCTGTAACGACACATTTACTTAAATAAAGAAAAAAGATTCCCAAAATCTATGAATTTGTGACTACAGTTTGCTTAAAACCAATATGGCACCACAGAAAATTATACGTACGACGTATATTTCGTATAAAATTTCTCCAAGGGTAGCCCGGTATATAAAAGGTATTGTGGATAAAAATCCCATGACTATAACCGTAGAAATACGAAATACCTCGGAAAGTGAGCACAATGTTATTGTGCATTCCGAAACAGTTCGAAGTCTTTTGAGAAAGAACGGTTTCCGCAGCCGAGTGCCGAGAAAAAAGCCACGATTGGAATTTGCCGAATAATATACGGACAAGTCAACTGATTTTTGGGCGAATGTAATATTTAGTGATTCATTCAAAGAAGTACACCTTTTCGCCTCAATCTCCAAAGGGCTTGGCCTGTGATCGAACGAATATGAATGACAAACATTGCTGTCGTAATATGCAAAAGAGTAGATAGGCTTAGAAGTTAGAGAGAACAGATCGTTAATAAAAATTAGAAACACAGATGGAGATAGAACAGATCCTTGATGTATCCCGGCATTTAATTTGAACTCTTCTGATGGGGGTTCAAAAATCGATTCTCTTTTCAAGGATTATGCCAACCATTTAGTAAACTAATGACTTACAACTGATTCGGATATTATATAACAGAGTGTTTCTTTTTTTTTTTTAAAGCACCTTTAAGTAACAATATACGATACAAGTAATTTAGCATTGTAAACGACTGCCATTTCTTTATTTCTTGATAAATATTTTATTTATGTATACATTTTAACATTGTTCCCATATAAACTAGGTTTTTATTGCATAATTTATTTAATATTTATAAAGCACTTTCTGTTAATTACACACACTTTAATTAAAATCCAATTTATTTTAGCTTGAAACGTTCCAGGGTGTATACAACTTTTACTGTCACACATGCATACATATAAGAAGACTTTCATTATACGAGTACACACGTAAACATTGATAAGAGATTGGCAAGTGAATTGATACTGGAGGTGAGTACATTTATTACGTTTACTTTTAAAAGTTTAATTAAAAAAAAAAAACAAAGCAAAATAACAGCACAGTGTCTTACATGATGAAATGGTTTTGGAAAATTTTCAATTCTTCACTGTTCTTCTTCATTAAATGATGTACTCATAATATACATACACATACAAATATACTTGTAAATGTATGTATAATGTACTCATAACTCACATACATAAAGGGTCCGCCAAATAACTTTTTTTTTAAAATGCTTTAAAAAAACTACTGAATATTTTCTGAAATTTCTTTTTTTATTTGAAAGTACAATCCTTCCGGTCAATAATGGAATTTAATTTCATTCAAATGGCTGCCTCGGCTGGCTATCCGTAGCCTACACGATCGGTCCAATTCTTAAGGACATTATCGATTGAGTACAGCTGTATTTCAGCAATGGCTTCACGAAGATTGTCCTTTAAAGCGTCAATTGTCTCTGGCTTGTCGGCGTAACACTTATCTTTGACGGCACCCCACAAACAATAGTCCAACAGTGTTAAATCGCAGCTCCGAGGTGGCCAAACGACATCAGCTCTGCGGCTGATAATGCGAGCTTCAAAAACAGGGCGCAAAACATCGAGTGTAGCTTCGGCTGTGTGACACGTAGCGCCGTCCTGTTGAAAACAAATGTTGTCAATATATTCCTCTTCAATTTTTGTGAACAAAAATTCTTTCAACATGGCCCGATAACGATCGCCATTGACTGTAACGGCCACTCCTTGCTCATTTTCGAAGAAAAAGGGCCCAATTATGCCTCTGGACCAAAATCAGCACCAAACAGTGACTCGTTTTGGGTGCGTCGGCTTTTTCAATATATGTGTGCGGGTTTTCTGTGTCCCAAATGCGACAACTTTGCCTTTTTACATACCCGTCAATATCAAAATGAGCTTCATCCGAAAAGATGATTTTTTTTCTAGTGTAGGCTACTGCATAGGCAGCCGAGGCAGCCATTTGAATGAAATTATTTCCATTATTAACCGGAAGGATTGTACTTTCAAATAAAAAAAAAAGAAATTTGAGAAAATATTCAGTAGTTTTTTTAAAGCATTTTCAAAAAAAAAGTTATTTGGCGGACCCTTTAGTATGTTAAAAGTATGTATTAAACTCAAAACTATGGAAACAAATCAAGAGACAGACAAGACAAATGCGGTTCTTCATAACATGTATGAACAACAACAATAAGGACTCAGGGATTTTAATTTTAGTTTCGAATTACGACGATTAAAATGAATATTTTATTCGAAAATTAAAGCGTTATTTTATAAATACATACATACTTACATACACTTTAAAAGAAATGCATTTTAGACTTTGTAGTATAAGCGTTACAAATCTCAATGCAATTAAGATAGAGAATAAGTTTCTGAAAATTTCTGCAAATATCTGAAATGTATTGTAACAATCGCAATTACAATGCAATATGTTTTCTTAGTTGTTGTTGCTTTTTTTTCTATATTGGAAAAATTTTTTTTTAAATATTAAATTCATTCGAATAAATAGCAACACTAGAACACATTCTATAGATGTTGTTAACGTGTCTAGGAGTGTATTTTACACATTTTATTTAGTCCTGCTGTCGTTGCCATTGTTCATCCTTTTGTTAAACTTACACCTTTTGGGGTTTTCATTATATTCAACTTGTTTGTGAAACTCACACACACACAAACGCTTACCAACATACACATAGAAATGTTCACAGTTATACATGCATACATACATACATATATTTAAATAGTTTGAAAAAACTTGAGATTTTACTGAAGTAAGAAGGTTATCACATCAGAATCATAAAAGAATCAATTCTTTATTTAAAAGCAAACGATTTTTTTCATTTTTTTCACAAAAATCACAATGATTTGTGGAAATCAATACTTTGTGTTGTACAAGTGTGAAGGTACACATAGCCACAGAAATATACATACGGATAACAAATTTCAGAAATTTTTTAACCAATCCGTTTTCGTTGAAAATCTTTGTAATTATCTGACATCTTTCTTCGATTTTATGACGGTCTTTTGCATTGGTTCAGAAATTTGTGAAATTTGTAATTCAGTTCAATTTCAGAAATTTTTAAGCCAATGCAAAAGACCGTCTTAAAATCAAGGAAACTATAAAGATTTTCAACGAAAACGGATTAGTTACAAAAATTTCGGCAATTTTTTAACCGTATGTATACTTTAGTAAATGTGTGTATAATAGTAAATGTCTTTAGAAATATAAAAACTTACACTTGTAAACCTATTTTATATATCTTTGATTGTTTTTCCTGGATATAGCTTCTTTGTGCCTCTTAAGTAGACTCCAGCTAAAGAAATTTACAGGTTAGTATCAGAGATCAGCAATGAGTGCATATTCAAAAGTTAGTTAGGATTACAACCTAGCTTCTCACATCACTTATGTTGTGCGAGTTAATTTTTATACATGAGGGGTGGGTCATACGGTTTACCGTCGACTCCGAACTACAGATTTTTGAGAAACTTTTTCATGGCAATTTTTTATTTACTCTCAGGGTTTTTGCTAGAAATCTGCTGAAAGAAATATTTTTTTTTCATATTTCGTTATGTTCGAGATGTTTGGCCTGGGGTTTGTACCAGAGATCCGGAATGAGTATACAAAAAGATGAGTAGAATCGAATCATACTCATAATATCTGATACTTATACTTATTCATACATATTTTAATATCATGGAGAAGGCGCCGTAGTCTAGTAGGTAGTGTGTTGGCTTATTAGACGCAAAAGCCTGGGTTCGAGCCCCAGGCGAGGCATCAAACACAAAATACAAAAAGTATTTTTTCGGCGACTTCCTCTCAGTAGATTTCTGACAAAAACTCTGAGAGTAAATAAAAATTGCCATGAAAAGTTTCTCAATGAATAAAAATCTGTCGTTCGGAGTCGACTTTAAACTGTAGGTCCCACCACTCATGTATAAAATTAACACACACAACATAAGTGGCGTGAGAAACTAGGACGTTGTACAATGGGTCAATTCGACCTCCGGGTACTGTACTTGTCTTAATTGACAAGTACACGTCCTCCAACCTAACCTAACCTAACCTAATATCATGGAACCTCTTCAAAGTTGTAAGTACTCATCATATTCATACTTAACAACCACACGTATGATGTTATTGATTTCGACTCTCCATAACTCAACATATACACGAATCACAAAATAAGTATGATTCGCTTATGAACACTAAAATACTCACTAAATGGTTGTGAGTTTGCTCTGCTTGCTGCTCTGTCTTTTTTGCTTATGAGTCTTTTTTCTTTTTTTGTAAATGCAACAACAACTAAGTATTCGAGTGACTCGAATCATTTATAAGTATTATAAGTAGTATTTTTCTAAAGTTATGAATGCGTTGTACACATACTCATTGCAACCTGTACTTATAAATCAACGTTGTAGTAGTGAGTATGAATGAATCAGAGTACATAGTTAAATTTCAATATTGTTGAACTCACTTATATTCAAAATTTCATGAGTGCTTATGAGTAGCGAAAAAACGATTCATTACTGATCTCTGGTTAGAATACAACTTTTTTAAAACGTATTTAAACAAGTGAATCTTTTTATATGTTAAAGAGGAGCGCCGGTGAAGTGCAGCGGTGTTATAGCAGCCTGAATTAGGTCATTTCAAAATCTATCGACCATGATTTGAGAAGTAAGGAGTGTCTGAAATCAAGAAAATCGAAATGTATCCTTATAAATTATATGACTGGCTAAATTAAAATATTTTGAAAATGCCATAAAATAACAAAATGGCGGCGTTTTGAATTTTTTTTTTCGGTTTTCGCCTATTTTTATTTCCTTTATTTATTTATTTGTTTATTTCTTAATTACAATACAATTACAAATTATATTCTAATTATATACGAGCAGAGTAACTTGACCATATGCTCGGTGTAGTGTCACAGAGCAGAGTCTCTGGTGGGAATCGAACAGACAACCCTCCCGCTAATAGTGTAGCACATTATATTACTATTTTTTCTAACTTAATTGTTTAATAAAGTTATTAATTATTGATGCATTAAAAATATCGAGCTAAACCTACTCGGAACATTGTCCCAAAATTTCAGCGAAATCGGTCGAGTATTTTTTGTTAATGCGTCGTCGCAAAAAGTGATTTCGAAAAAAATGCGTTTAAGTTGCTGGTACCTGGACGAGTTGTACTATTTTGCGTTTTTCTCCTTTCATTGGTATCTTGTATCTTTCTTTTCTGAAGCGTATAGTGACTATTGGTGAAGAGTATATCGTTTATGAAATCATCATCAAGTGTAATCGATCATGGACGTATCGTTTCTTCTACGGATTAGGTAGGATTGGCAGGACCGTACAACCTAACCCATCTCTTGATTAGCATTCCATCATTTTCTTAAAATATAGTTTTCCATTGAAAAGTCTATCATCAGATCAATCATTTTTTAAAATCAAGGCCCACACATATAAATAAGAATTAATTCTTAAGAATTACTGTAAACGACTAGAGTAGTCCTGTTTCATACAATATTCCTTATGCTCGCATTAAAGCTGCTGTTGGTGTTTGCTATTTTCGCTGTTGTTGCATTCTTACTTCGAAACTGTTTTGTTATTCATGGAATTCATTAAAATTGTAAAACCTTAAGTAATACCCCCCTTTACAACAACTACCATCGCTTACTTACTTACATAACTTTCCTCTTTTACTCACTTACAACCACTAAATTTACACTTTTTTCCCTCTTTCTTCTTCTTTTGCACACAAACACAACGCACATGTGCGTTGATAAGTAACAATTAAATGGCAAGGCTATCAAAGTGGAGTGGCCTTTTAAGGCAATCATTTATACATACATAATTGAGCATTACAACCCTTTGGGCAGGATTAAAACCTAGCTTCCAACACCACTCAATTCCTGTGTTTGTATTAATTTTATACACGAGTGGCGGGATCTACAGTTTAATTACAGAGTTTTTGCCAGAAAACTGTTGAGAGAATGTCGCCGATGAAATATTTTTTTCCACTTTCGTTTTATTCTAGATGTCTGCGCTGGGGTTTGAACCATGGTCCCATATGTAATAGGCGACTTGCGGCAATAATTGTTTTTGTTTCATTAGGACATAACTTTTAAGAGATGCTTTAAAAATGTTTGGCTTCCGATTTCGTTTTAATATACAAGGGAGTGACTGCCCAGTAATAACTAAACCATCATTGGTGCTATTTAAGTGTTAAGTGCTATCACAACCATATTGTTATGTTTTTACCTTTTTAAAAAAGCATTTAAAATATGAGTTCGTTGATTGCAAACCAAATAAAAAATGAATTTGTGTTTAGTTTGCACAATTTTATGTGCCACTGTTCAAAACTTGATGTAAACAACAACAATTTGCTTAGTTCGTTACTCTTCTTTACACTGCTGCTTGCGTAAGCACTAACAACTGTTCGTTAGAACTTTACAACGGGGATCTTCAAGACACAACTGTTCTTTTCAACGCGTCTTCATACAAGACTGAATTCTTAATACTCGTTGCCTGCTTTGTCTTGCCTTTTTATATGCCCACAAAATCAGTCTGATGAAGGTTCTTGAAGTCCAACGTTCCGGGTTTCGCCTCCCCGAGAACTCTATCGCGACTTCATTTTCATTGTTTGTGTATTTTGTATGTGCACACGTACTCAGTCTGATGAAGGTTCTTAAAGTCCAACGTTCCGGGTTTCGCCTTTCCGCGAACTCTAACGCGACTTCATTGTTGTTTGTGTATTTTGTGCACATTGCTTGTTGTTGCGTTCTCGCTTACTTGTCTATTCCCTTTTCTTTCAAACTGATGTTGTAGGTTTACTTGTAACAAGTTTGTTGTATTTGTTTGTGTAGCTTTTGCACATTTTAATGTTAAACGATGTACACCGTTTCCATTTTTGTTACAATATGTTTGCATTTTCATAAACTATTTTTAAGGGGACTTTAGAGAGTGTGCCTTCATCCTGCGTATACAACCCAAACATTAAGTTGTGCGCGTAAATGTGTATTCGTATACATATAAATGTTATGAACTTTTAAATACATACACACATATGTATGTACATATACATATGTACACATAGTTTATAATACATTTGTTATTGCTTTTCTTTGTTACATCTTGGATGCATTTGCTGAGTGAAGGATATATTACTTGCGTAAAATTTATCTGCAACACATTTGTAATGAAAACATATGGAACTGCTGCACTGGGACTCGTTCCACTAACCTGCAAGAATACTTATTTATGCCCATTGGAATTGCCCAGTAAGTTGTGCCTTGTTGCACACGGGTTACATTCCATGATGATTAAAAATTTGTTAAATTCTGTGTAAAATAAATAGAAAACACTTAAATTAAGGACATTTGCTGGGAAATACTCATACGTATGTACGTTTGATAGTCTATATTTTATAGATTAAAAATTAATGTTTAGGTGACCTTCTTCAAAGATATCTTTTTGATTGTAAAATGTTAAATTTATATGAGGGTTACTTTAATATGTATTCACCTTAAACGTCAATAACATTCTTCATTAAAGTTTAATGCCATAAAGACGGACAATTTTAAAATTACTGTTAAACAACACGTTAAACAATATTTTCTATTTCTTGTTTTTTTTTTCTTTTTTTCATTTAAAGTTGGTGAAAAGTTGAATTTATAAAATGAAACACATGGAGAAAATTCCCAGTGAAATTACATTCATTGGTTTTTCATTTTTCTTTTTATTGAATTGACCCTAGAAACGGCCTATCTTATACTATGTTCAGACATGCACTTATATTCAGTAAATCGCAATAAACGGCATTATTGATATCAATATTTCATATAAAATGTCAATTAATTATTGCTCAATAAATTTATAAATTGTTATAAAGGGTCCGCCAAATAACTTTTATTTTTGAAAATGCTTTATAAAAAAAAAACTACGGAATATTTTCTCAAATTTCTTTTCTTATTTGAAAGTACAATCCATCCGGTTAATAATGGAAAATAATTTCATTCAAATGGCTGTCTCGGCTGGCCATGCAGTAGCCTATACCAGAAGATGCCGATTTTGGCAAAAAAAAAAATCATCTTCTCAGATGAAGCTCATTTTGATATTGGCGGGTATGTAAACAAGAAAAATTGTCGCATTTGGGGCACAGAAAACCGGCACACATACATTGAAAAGCCAACGCACACCTAAAACGAGACACTGTTTGGTGCGGATTTTGTTTCAGAGGCATAATTGGGCCATTTTTCTTCGAAAATGAGCAAGGAGTGGCCGTGACAGTCAATGGCGATCGTTATCGGGCCATGTTGAAGGAATTTTTTTTTTCACAAAAATTAAAGAGGAGGATATTGGCAACATTTGGTTTCAACAGGACGGCACAACGTGCCACACAGCCAAAGCTACACTCGATGTTTTGCGCCCTGTTTTTGAGGATCTCATTATCAGCCGCAGAGCTGATGTCGTTTGGCCACCTCGGAGCTGCGATTTGACACCGTTGAACTATTATTTGTGGGGTGCCGTCAAAGATGAATGTTACGCCGACAAGCCAGAGAGAATTGACGCTTAAAGGACAATATTCGTGAAGTCATTGGTGAAACACAGCTGCACACAATCGATACTGTGCTTAAAAATTGGACCGATCGCGTAGGCTACTACGTGGCCACCCGAGGCAGCCATTTGAATGAAATTATTTTCCATCATTAACCGGAAGGGTTGTACTTTCAAATAAAAAAAGAAATTTGAGAAAATATTCAGTAGTTTTTTTTAAAGCATTTTCAAAAAAAAAGTTATTTGGCGGACCCTTTAATATTGATTAAAACTTGAAATACAGCACTGTCATAAGTACTTTCAGTGAGCATATTACAATTATCCGAACACTTTCTGTTGATATTTGACAACTCAAATGTCAAACGCGACAAACAAAGAAAAAAAACAACGAACAAAACATAAAGAATGTTGTTGAAACAAGCAGGTGTTTTGTTTACCAGCTGTCAAATGAATATTGAATAAGCAGCGGAACTGCGTATATTGTTATGTCTAAACACTTAAAATATTGTAATCAATAAACCGAATATTGAGTCAATAAAAGTGCATGTCTGAACATAGTATAATGAACCTTATTTTTCGAGTCATAAAAATAATTATCAGTCTGTAATTACGGCTTAGTGCTCATTGTTACGCATAACTCAAGGCATATCTTTTTTTATTTTCTCAGTGTACTTAGGTACGTGGGGTTGAATCGTAAAAATTATTTGAAAATGTTGTTTGTTTTACTTATTCATTCATAGCTTCGGTTTAGTTGTGATAGTTTGAAGAGCATTGCTGCCAGTGGTAGCAGTAATAGCGATTGTTGTTGTTGATTGTAAGTTCCATCATCAACATTGTTGTTGTAATATAATCCTCCTACGATGGTTGAAGGCAAAACTTATTTCATTAAATGAATACAGATGATGTCGATTGTGATTATGATGAGGCTGCTGATACTTGTATGTAAATCGGCATGAATTTTTCATTTCTTTATAAAATATTAATGCCCGATATAATGAAATGTCGTGTAGGGTGAATATATTTAAAATAAAATGGGTTTTATTTCTTCCTTTTAAATATTTAAACTATTTCAACCAAGTAATGTCGAAAATATTGTAGCAAACAAATGTTTAAAATTTATCTTTTAAGCACAAGTTTTTATTCCTATTTAATGGTAAAATGTAACCAAAATTCAAATTAAATTAAAATTAACTCTAAGCTTTAATACTTAGCTGGAATTATTCAAATTAGTTGCTACTAATTTGCTTTTCCCCCTCTAAATATACGCTAATATACTAAATAATATGGCTTTTTGTTTTGAATGGACTTGAGTTTCCTTTGGAAAATTTTCGCATGTAAAAAATAAACATTATTTACACGTGCTTTATTTCGTATTTTCCAGCAAATTTCACAAAAAACAAAGAAAAAGAATTCAAAAAGAGAAAAGAAAACTCAACGCTCAACTGTATTTTCTTTTGTCATTTTCATTAAAAAATAGTCAATTAAAGACAATTAAAACGACCCCAAATAACAATGGCTCACTGTAGTATTAAAACAAAGACAAAGGTAAAGTGTCATTCACTCACACAACTACTTAAACAAATACACTTGCTCCTCATACACAAAGCCACACAGACAATAGACTTTGTAAACGCAATGCATTCTATGCTTGAGAAGAATTAACAATAGCACGTACGTAAGTAAAAAATATACGTGGTATAGGTAGTAGCTTAAGTACTGTTATTGTCATCCGTATAGAAAGAAATGTTAAAAATTTAATTGTATAACCCCCACCCCCCTCCACGCATAAAACAAGACTGTGTAGTAAACAAACCAACATCGACTATGGACATGGCAAAAGGAGACAGCATTTCAGTTGCTTCACTGACAATATTGTTGTGTTTTTCAGTTGTCGTTGAACAGTATTACACTCTCCCGCTCTCTACCACTCTCTGTCAATAAGTATTTAATTAAAACAATAGCAAAGCAAAATTAATTTTGTTACTAATTTCTAGCTTCTGGTGTTGGATTTGTAAGTTTGTAAATTGGAAATTTCGAATTTAATCACAGGACATGAAAATTATTTTTGAAATCCCCTGTTGTTTTAGATGTCAAACTGTTAAACGTGGTTAAACCACATGATTGCCGCCAATTAATTCTCCAATGAATTTCTACACAAAACTAATCCAATCGTCATTCTGTAACACTCATTTCGATGAAAGACGGCACATAGATTTGATGATTTTCCTCTAAAAATATATTTCATCAGCATGAGAACAAATGTGTGTGAAGTTATCTACGAAGGTTATATTCTTTTTTTACAGTGAATGTTATGTTAACAGTCTCTGTTAAAACATTTGAAAAAGTAAAGTAAGAAAATCAGAAATAATCACAAAAATACCAATAAATTGAACAGAAAGTGAAAGGAAGACAAAACAAAACTTTGAATTAAAAAGAAAAAAATATGAAAATAACCAAATATGCCCTTCATTCATCACGTAAAATTCAATAAAATTAAAAAGGCTGCAGTTTTCGTACCTAGTGGGCTATATAGCTATTGGACCAAGGATTCCAAAACAGGTTGAGCGCCACTTGGTGCCACAAATATACACAGCGAACCTAATTCTTTTCTTTAAATGAACATAAAAATTCTCTATATTAATCAGGCAAAATTATCGCATTGAAATTTTTATGTCGATGACTTGCTCTTTTTATCGATGAGTTGCAGTTTTATTTGGTGGATGACTTGCATTTTTATGGTCGATGACTCGTATTATTTTAGTCGAAGAATTGCTTTTTTTTTTTGGTCGATAACTTGCATTTTTATGGTCGATGAATTGCATTTTTTTGGTCGAAGACTTTTATTTCTAAGGTCGATGATTTGCTTTTTTTGGTCAAAGACTTGCATTATTTTAGTCGATGAATTGCATTTTTTTTGTCGATGACTTGCATTTTTATGGTCGATGACTCGCATTTTTATGGTCGATGACTTTCATTTCTAAGGTGGATAATTTGCATTTTTTGTCAATGACTTGCATTATTTTAGCCGATGAATTGTTTTTTTTTTTTTGGTCGATGACTTGCATTTTTATGGTCGATGAATTGCATTTTTATGGTCGATCACTTTCATTTCTAAGGTGGATAATTTGCATTTTTTGTCAATGACTTGCATTATTTTAGCCGATGAATTGTTTTATTTTTTTTGGTCGGTGACTTGCTTTGTTTTTGTTTGATGACTTGCATTTTTTAAGTTTTATCGAGCTTTATTACATGCGAGCACTTTAGTTGATCATTTGAAAAAAATCTACACCTCCGGTCCCAAGTAAGTCCCGCCCGTAATATACCTGTTTTGGCTATCCATATCTCTAGGCCCATTTCATCCACAGTTCCATTTTTTCCCCATTTTTCCCTTTTTTTCGGTAATTTGATAAAAAGTTTATATCCCCGTTTTGGAATCCTTGATACCATGGCTATCAAACCACACATTTTTTAATTTTATCAAATTTTATCCGATTTATGGAGGGCAAATTTGATAAAAATTCTTGATTTTTCAACGTCATTATCTCCAAAAGGCAGGTAGCGACTTACTTGCATGTTTTTTTTTATAAAATTCAAGGATTTACTTTCTTTCGTTTTCCGTTCGCTTTATCTTCATAACATAACTTTCGTAGCTAAGTTCACACACATTGAATACAAATAAAAAGATGCTGATCATTATTATTGGATAAGTTCAAAAAAATCTCATTATTGGCTTTAAAGAGATTCTTTTTTGTATTATTTTCGTTGCACAAACAATAATCATCATCACTTTCTTGCCACATTATCGTTTTTCCTCCCCAATTGCTCCCAATTTTCACAATCTTAAGGACTGGAAAAAAGTCACACATATTCACGGAACACAAAAAAAGCAAAAATTAAAAGCCATAAAAAATAAGAGAAATGAAACCACGTTTTACAAGTGTGGCTCATTCGAACCACTCTAAAAATCGCCGAATCTGACCATCTTGTAAATAATGTTTCCATTACGTAGAGCGTTATTTATTTCAAAGAAACAAGTTCTACCATTTGAGTAGATTAGTTAAAGAGAGAAAAACCTCAGTTACAGAAACTCAACTTGTGCTGAAATAGATGACGAATGCTGACGAAGAGTTTGGTATGAAAGACGATCTCTGTTATCTATCAGGGGCACGAGCGAGGTAATAAACTGCAATATAACGGCGGAGACTTCTGTTGATCCCATCCATCTTTATGATACCATTGGCCTCGACTAATTAAAAAAAATTTCTCAATTTTCAATGACCTGAAATAAGCATAAGCATGCTTGGTAGTCGCCGTAGTCTAATAGGTAGTGTGTCGGCGTATTAGACGTAAGGCCTCGTTTCAAATCCCAGGTCAGATATCAAAACGAAAATATTTCTTCGGCGACTGCCTCTCAGCAGATTTCTGGCAAAAACTCTGAGAGTAAATAAAAATTGCCAGGAAAAGTTTTTAAAAAATCTGTCGTTCGGAAACGAGTGAGTGGTTCCGCCACTCATGTATAAAATTAACGCACACAACATAAGTGGTGTGAGGAACTAGTTCGCAATCCTAACTGAAGGGTTGTAATGACCAATTATGTACACTCAGCCACATAAATATACATACGGATAACAAATTTCAGATATTTTTTAACTAGTCCGTTTTTGTTGAAAATATTTATAATTGTCTGACATCTTTCTTCGATTTTAAGACGGTCTTTTGCATTGGTTCTGAAATTTGTGAAATTTGTAAATCGGATGCATACCTTTGTGGGCCTGTGCAGGGCCACAATTCAGTTCAATTTCAGAAATTTTTAGCCAATGACCGTTTTAACATCAAGGAAACTATAAAGATTTTCAACGAAAACGGATTATACTTTAGTAACTGTGTGTATGTTATGTTATGTATGCATGGAATAAAAAATACCTGCAGCTTCCACTGTGGCAAAGAGGTATCAATACGTAGTCTTACTCTGATCAGCCTTGACGAACGAGTGCACATGGATCAACGGTGATCTCAGTAGAAAACGCCGTCTTTGTTTTAACTACACCTTCATTACATTCATTATGTGTTCGAAAGGACCGTATGAAATGGTGTGAAAATGCTTGCAAGACTTCTTGTACCAGCCACCAGATGCAATTGCATGAATATGTGTTTTTGTATGAGTGAATGTGTTGATTTAAAGAAATAGAAAAAAAAATTTGTATTATTTTTTATGAATACAAGAGTATGTATGTGGTGGTGGTGGTGATGGTGGTTTACATAGCATTTGTGAATCCCCAGAGGCAAATGAATTTTTAGCAGCTGAGAGTATAATAATACTATCATCCTACCAAACGCTATCAGCTCAGCATACGTTCCTTATTAGGTTCCTAAAAAGCTTTTCTGCAAGCATTCGTGTGAGTGTAAGTGTGTGTGTGTGTTTAAGAGTGTTGCAACTAACTGACGTTAGTTTCCTAAAAAAAAAATTTCGTTGTTGCTGTTTCAAAATTTGTTTTGTTCTCTCAGGGTGTTAATATGTGTTTGTATGGGTGTATGTGTGTGTGTCTGTGTATGTATGTTTGTTTGTTATATTATAAGCAGAAATATTTTATATTTTATCTCACATACTTTCCTTCTTCCTCTATTTGCTATGTTCTGGCTGTCTCTTTCTACTTCAATTTGTCTACAGGCACTACTCTGCTAGTATGTATGTATGTATGTATACATATAGGTGATTGTGTGGTTGTGTGTGTTTGCATTTTTGTGTGTATATATTAGGGGGTTTACTGCATTAAATCTGACATATTGACACGTAACAGATTTACTTTATGCCACTTGATACCAATATGACTGGCTATGCTGGGATGTTTGTCTTCTGTTGTATGAATGTGGATGCATGTGCATGCGGCTGAGTATGTTTATTACAACATTATACCACCTGTGTGTGGTTATGTGGCTTAAACCTCAGTCATGGGTATGCTGTGGTAATTTCACTGCAGATATAATTTTTTTTGGTTTTATTCTATCAAAAAACCTAGAACTAAAGAAGTATTTTCATATTCCCAGCCATTACACTTACAAAATGCTTGTATACGTACGTACATACGTATGAGAAGTGTATTCAGGTCTTTGTATTGTGTGTACTCATACTCATATCCTTTTAAGTGTTTGTTTGTGTGCAATGTATTACGAGCTGGTGGCAGTCAGTTAAAATGTCTGTGTGTACTGAATATAAATAACATACAATCCATGTGTAAATTGTCACGATTTATGTGACAAACTTTAAAAAGATAAACTCGTTAGTGAAATGTTAAAAAACGTTCTTCGTTTTTTTTCTCTCTTTTCCATAATCACTTAATAAGATTTTGCATATACTTACATGCAGACATAATACCGAAATAAATAAAAAATTGAATTCGATACAGGGGTTTTTTTAAAAAAAAAAAGCTAAGAAAAGCTATCGAAAGAAAGGATTACATTAACTGCCTCATAGAATGGACTACTACGCACATAATACTTGCATAAACATAATTAGTCATTACAATCCTTTAGTTAGAATTACAACCTAGCTTCTCACATCACTTATGTTGTGTGAGTTAATTTTTATACATGAGTAGTGGAACTTACAGTTTAAAGTCGACTCTGAATGCCATTTTTTTGAGAAACTTTTTCATGGCAATTTTTTATTTACTTTCATGGTTTTTGCCAGAAATCTGCTGATAGAAATATTTTTTTCATATTTCATTATGTTCGAGATTTTTGACCTGGGGTTTGAACCACAGATCAGGAATGAGTATTCAAAAAGATGAGTAGAATCGAATCATAGCCATAATTTCTGACACTTATGCGCATTCATACTTATTTTAATATAATGGAACCTTTACTCATATTCAAAGTTTGATGAGTATGATGAGTACATATTCATGAGTATGAGTATGATGAGTACATATTCATATTTAACAACACGTATAATGTTTTTGATTTCGACTCTCCATGACTCAACATACAATATACGAAGAACAAAATAAGGCTGCCTTCCAAAATGTATCAATACAAAGTTTGTATGCAGTTCTACTGCGGTATATAAATTATGTAGATATACAACGTTACTAAACAATGCATCAACTATAAATCCGATGCCCGATTGCTTTTTGACTGCGTTAAAAATACACTTTGACGACGTTTTGAAGTAGAATACATTGTATATATTTTGTACAGCGGCATTATGAAACACGATACTTTGTTCAAACACAAAGCAACTAATATTTTGGAAGGCAGCCTAAGTATGAATTGCGTACGAACACTAAAATACTTACTAGAAGGTTGTGTGTTAGCTCTGCTTGCTGCTCTTGTCTTTGTTTGCTTATGTGTGTGTTCACTTTTTTTGTAAATGCAACAACAATTAAGACCGAAAATTTTGTTGAATGATTTGAGTCTCTCGAATCATTTATAAGTATTATTCAGTATTTTTCTAAAGTTATGAATCTAAATGAATAAGGCTTATGAATCAAACATATTTCGAATGGTATGAGTTTGATGTTAATGTTATACGCATACTCATTGCAACATGTACCTATAAATCAACGTTGTAGTGAGTACGAATCAGAATCAGAGTAGTTAAATGTCAATATTGTTGATTCACTTATATTCAAAATTTCATGAGTGCTTATGAGTAGCGAAAAAACCATTCATTGCTGACCTCTGGTTTGAACCGTGGCCTCATGTCTAATAAGCCAACACACTACGACGAATGGAACAATACTTACGTATTTAAAATTGATCAGCTATTATAAGCCGTCCATTTCTCTGAGAAACTAAGTTTAATTAATGGAGAAATGTAAACAAACATGATTCTTTTCATATGAAAAACTTTTTCAGTAGAAATTATACGTAGAAATGGTTATTTAAAGCTCCATTATTATGCCGCTGGGATTATAATGTACTCCACATGAATTATAATGTACTCCACGAATTGAAAAAATAGGGAATAAAATTCCTGGAGGTTAAAAGACAAAGAAACTCTCATAAAAGTGTGAGTTTACTTTTTCAGTTTTCTTAATTTGCCACTTTAGGAAAGAGATAAAAACGAAATGTGTAGGAATGATTCGATATGCATACGTGTATTCAAATAGTAGGTGGCTTGGTATATGAGAAAGAGAGTTTTTGTTTGTACACATACAAACAAAGAAACAACAGAACAAAGTTTTAAATGAGGTTTCCGTTGTTTTTCTTTGCCGCTGTTTATATGTGTCGATGAGTTAAGTTTGAGTTGAAAACTTATTTTTTCTTAACCTTCTTTTGCTTTTTGATTCATTTCTACATTTGTTTCTCATTCACCACCCACAGAACATTTTCCTGTGATTAAAGTTCATTGAAATCATCTAAACAGGTAGCAGCAGGCAACAGATGGTTGTAAGAATTATAATTATTTTCTTAAGCATTCTATTAAATATCTGTGGCATGGTCTAGTAAGTAGTGTGTTGGCTTATTAGACGTGAGTACTCGGTTCAAACCCCAGGTCAGGCATTTCCAACTAAACGAAATATGAAAAAAATATTCCTTCGGCGACTTCTTTTCAGCAGAGTTCTGGCAAAAATTCTGAGAAATAAAATTGCCATGAAAAGTTTCTCGAAAAACTGTCGTTCGGAGACGACTTTAAACTGTAGGTCCCACCACTCATGTATAAAAATTAAAGCACCCAACATAGGTGGTGTGAGAAACTAAGTCGTAATCCTGACTAAAGGGTTGTAATGATCAATTATGTGATGTACAGTTGTGTTCAAAATAATACGAGCGCCCTTCATTTGAAAGCAAAGTTTAAAATTAAGAAAAATAAAAAAGAAAATATCGAATTTTTTTGACTTAAAATTTATTTCTAATTTATTTTCTAATATTTTAACACTTAATTATTTCATTAAAACTACGAAAACAAAAAATATTTTATTTAAATAAAGCTTACTCTCAAAATTAATTGTTCAAAATAATAGGAGTGTTAGCAAACAACCTAATAATTTTTAAACAAAAGGCACAAAAGTTTGATATTATCTTAAAATAGTATAGTTATTTTAGGATTTGGTTGAATAACCTTTGTTTTTAATGAATTCAGCACATCTACGAGGCATTGAGTCAATAAGATCTTGGCATCTCTTTAAAGAAATTTGATGAAACGCATCGCGCACAGTCATCCATAGTTCTTCTGCATTTGCAGGTTTTTTTCTCTGCAACATAGTTTTAACATCTCCCCATAGATGTTCTATGGGATTAAGGACAGGAGACTGAACTGGCCATGCTTTAACCTTTACCCCATTAACCCGAAATCACTCATTTGCCAATTTACTGGTGTGTTTCAGGTCATTATCTTGTTGGAATATCTATTTTAGAGGCGTGGAGTATGGTAACATCACTTCTTTTAAAATGCCAACATAGACGTTCCTATCCATTATGTCTCTAATTAGGTGTAATGGGCCTACACCATTATATGAAAAGCTTCCCCATATCATTAGTTTTGCACCACAATGTTTAACTGTCTTTTGTGTATACTGAGCTTTATATTTGGTGTTGGGCGGACGTCTAACAGACCCAGTGCCACCAAATAAAACAATTTTGCTTTCGTTGGTCCACAATAAGTTTCTCCATTTTTCTTTCGGCCAATTGACATGTTCCTGGGCAAACTTTAAGCGTGCTGCTACCTGTTTTTTGTCAGCAATGGCACCTTTCATGGACTTCTTGCGAATAAACTGTTGCCCATCAGACGCCTACGAATAGTAGAGCCACTTACAGCAGGATTCAGATCCTTTTGAATTTTTTTTTTTGCATACGCCGAAGGATTTATTTTGTTGTATCGCACAATTCGGCGGTCATCAACAGTAGACGTTTTGCCCTTGCGCCCACGCGGTACGGGCTATTTTTTATATTTTAATGCATTTGTGATCATTTGATCGGAGTAACTTAAGATTTCCTTAGTTACTTTGTAAGTTTTGCCCTTTTTTCGAAGATTTTTAATTAGTTTTCTGTTTTCTTCAGTACAGTGCTTTCCTCGACCCACTATTACAAAAATTTATGTGAATCAGTGTAGAAAAAGTTTTAACTACATTTTTCCGTACTTATTTTTCACTTTTTTCTTTATATTATGTGCTGTTATATTTTTATTTTTTAAAAGAACACTCACACTCCTATTTTTCTGATCAACTGAATTCAGGGGCAAACACAGAAATGAATCAATTTCATCGTAAATATTAAAGTTAATACGAGATTCTTTTTTGTATTTTATTTCTTACATATCGTTGTAATTACTATTAAAATATATCATGTTTTGCAAATTGGTACAATAAAAAATTTTAACTATGAAAATATTACATGGTAGCACTCCTATTATTTTGAACACAGCTGCATGTATGTATGTTGTGAGGATTCATTGGATTTTGTGATTAATTGTTTTCTAATGTTCGATGCCCAGACATCAGGAGAAACATTGTTCACTGGGTTCTTTCAAATGTTTGTAGGTGGTTTGAATGTGTTTTCTAAGTGACTTTAGGGGTATTTACAAGGCGGTATTATTTGCCTTCTAAATTGATGTGTTGTTTGATGTGTGTTTACGTGTTTTAAAGTTTATAAAATAAATGGATTTCTTCTTTTTCCTTGAGTCTTAATTTTTGTTTTCTCCTTTTGTTTTCTCTCTTTGATTTCTTTTCTTTTCTTTTATTGCTTTTGTTTTTTGTTTTTTTTAACGTAAAGTTAAAAGTTTGCTCTAAAAATACAGAAAAAGAAAAACAAAAAGTACTGAAAAGTTTTCATCAAGAACCGCTTAAAAACAACAACAAAAAACAATATAAACAAGAAGCAAAAAATAAAGAAAAATAGGCGCAACTACAAAGTTGAACGTGTATTGTAGATATTTTTTTCTTCTCTTCTCTTCTCTTCAGTTTCGAGGTGTATATGAATTGGTATTGGTATATTAAGCGTAGAGTGAATGTTGTTGAATGTAAATTGCCGTGCCACAAAGTAAAAAGTTTGAAGTCTTCAATAGTTGTAGATGTTCTTTAAATGATTTCTTTCGAAAAAGAAAAACTTTTGTAATCAGTAACACAAAATATAAAATGTTCTCGAAACAATTATATCATGAGTACTCATCAAATTGAATTTAAATTTCTTAAATTCTTAATGTTCTTCTTACTAAACTAGGATATAAAAAGAGAAATTAGTTTCCTCTTATGCCTTTGCAATTTATTATTTTTAAATTCAATAAGGAAAATATAATTGAATCGATTTGTTTAAATTGTTTTTGTTTTTTTTGTTTCATATTCAATAAATTGCTACAAAATTAAACAAACTACTCTGCTCTACTCTAGGATAGACATAAAAGCATGCACTTGTATGTACAGTGAGCATGAAAAGAAACTGTACACCTTTACCACTTAAGGAGAGTGCCCGAAAAAATTTCGAAATTTTTAGGAATTTTTTTATATAATTTTAAAAACTGTTTATAAAACAATTTTAAAATAAAAATAATGTTAATTTTTTAATGTATATTTTTTTCAATTTGTACAGTTTCTTTTGACGCTCACTGTATATGTGATTTTATTACATGTCAGATATATTATCGATTCTACTATAAAAACTACATGTCGATCCTTTTTCCATCAGCGTTTATTTTTCTTTATTCTTAACATTCATGTCTGACATGGTATACATTTAATAAAAGTGTATGTAGAGTATGGTGGTAGGGACATCACATACCGTTCACATACTAACCAACTTTTCGATATAAAGTATGTATTGGATTTTCCAATTGCATGCAGCCTTTATTCTCTCTGTTCTTTGCTTTAAACGCACTTGCACTTGAACACAATACATCACAATATTCATATGGTAAAAACATTTACACAAACGTACATACATACATGCATACATACTTATATACATTTTAAAAACGTAACTTTTCAAAAATACATTTCATAGAGCACATGATTTGACTTGAAGACACCCTATTTGCTCTTGCAATACTAAAGCTGTGTTCACTTGCATGAAAGCAATCTCAACCAAAAGAAATTCTATTCAATCACTGTAGAGTAACACAAATTTCGTTCATACGAATCATTGCATACGAAGGCAATTGTATTGATGTCTCTTTTTTTATTTTTTCGTACAATCATCAAATAAAACTCTCAGAGCATAGAGTAAGAGATTGTAAAATGGCCGCAAGTACTCCAGTAGATAACATAGACACACAATATTTCATGTACGTACGTACTCACGCATACCTAAGCAAGTGTTTATTTAGATTGACAAAAAATGCAGTAGCACTTCTGATATCCTGATCTGATAGATGAAAATAAAAACAAAACACACAAAACTCAATCCGAACGCACACACACATACTCACACACTGTTGTGAAGTGTTGAAGTAATAGAAAACTAAAAAGGTAAACGATTTTGCTCTCTCTTTTGCCACTTGACAACAAAAGAATCAAATAAAATTGAGAAAGAAAAAAATTATGAGAGGGAAAGAGAGCGAGAGAGAGAGAAAGATAAAAATAATATTCGTTGTATAAATACGATTTGGAAATAACGAAAAATAAACAAAGCAAAAATGCAAGTGTATGCGAATAGTTAAAGTTTTCTATGAAAATTAATAGAGAGAAAGTAATGGAAAGTTTCGTTTAAAAGGCTTCGTATTTAATTTAAATTTTTTTTTAAATTTATTTTCTTTTAATTTTTATGCTAAAATAAAGTTTTACTGTGTACTTTTTTAAAACTTCAATAGATTTGCAAAGATTAAGTCTTTTTTATAAACTCAAGTAAATTAAATAAAGGGTCCGCCAAATAACTTTTTTTTTGAAAATGCTTTAAAAACAAAACTACTGAATATTTTCTCAAATTTCTTTTTTTATTTGAAGGAACAATCCTTCCGGTTAATAATGGAAAATAATTTCATTCAAATGGTTCCCTCGGCTGCCCATGCAGCAGTCCAATTTTTAAGCACATTATCGATTGTGTGCAGCTGTATTTCACCAATGGCTTCACGAATATTGTCCTTTAAAGCGCCAATTGTCTCTGGCTTTTCGGCGTAACACTTATCTTTGACGGCACCCCGCAAATAATAGTCCAACGGTGTCAAATCGCAGCTCCGAGGTGGCCAAACGACATCAGCTCTGCGACTGATAATGCGATCTTCAAAAACAGGGCGCAAAACATCGAGTGTAGCTTCGACTGTGTGGCACATAGCGCCGTCCTGTTGAAACCAAATGTTGCCAATATCCTCCTCTTCAATTTTTGTGAACAAAAATTCGTTCAACATGGCCCGATAACGATCGCCATTGACTGTAACGGTCACTGACTCGTTTTGGGTGTGCGTTGGCTTTTCAATGTATGCGTGCGGGTTTTCTGTGCCCCAAATGCGACAATTTTGCTTGTTTACATACCCGCCAAGATCAAAATGAGCTTCAAATGAAAAGATGATTTTTTTTTGCCAAAATCGGCATCTTCTGGTTTAGGCTATTGCATGGTTAGCCGAGGCAGCCATTTGAATGAAATTATTTTCCATTATTAACCGGAAGGATTGTACTTTCAAATAAAAAAAGAAATTTGAGAAAATATTCAGTAATTTTTTTAAAGCATTTTCAGAAAAAAAAGGTTATTTGGCGGACCCTTTAATATTTTAAAGTACAGTAAAGTAAAGTAGAATATTAAGAATATTTTAATTTTTTATAATTTATATTAACAAAATGAAGCAACCAACCAATTCGAAGATAATATGCCACCCTAATATGATTGATTGCCAATGAATTGTAATTTATATTCCTCTTCATCAGAAGTGGTGTGTTCTAACAGGTGCTTTTAATTAACACAATACAATATCATATTAATATGTATACAACAAACAATTTAAACAATTTCTCAATTTTTTTAAGTACTACACACAATTTTAAATTGGCTTTTAAAACAATATATAAAATAAAAATTGTAGTCGCCGTAGTCTAATAAGGAGACTATTGGCTTATTAAACGTGAGGCCACGGTTCAAACCAACAAAATGAAAAAAAAAAATTCTTCGGCGACTTCCTCTTGGTAGATTTCTGGCAGAAACTCTGTGAGTAAACGGAAATAAAATTGTAATGAAAATGTTTCTCAAAAATCTGTCATTTGGAATCAGCTTTAAACTCGAGGTTCCGCCACTCGTGTATAAAATTTACACACACAACCTGAGTGGTATGAGAAGCTAGGTCATAATTCTGACTGAAGGATTGTAATTATCAATTTTGTATGTATGTATGTATGTATTAGATATAAAATTACAATTTCATTAAATATAAGATTTTATTATTCATAAATTGTACTTTGTTTAGTACATACTCTTAGTAAACACGATAGATACACATATTAAGTTTGCTTTAAAAAAAACTAGAAATCGAACTTTTCATGGTGTTACGATTTCACATTTAAAACTTTACCGCATTCAAGCAAAAAAAAAAATTCCTTGGATCTGGAATATTCGCGCACTTTTTCGAGTGTAGGTAATCGTATCTCGGCAATAGCATCACAAATGTTGACCTTCAAATGCTCAATTGTCTTTGATTTCTCGGCATGACACTTTTTTCTAAAGGCACCCCACAAAAAATAGTCCAACGGTGTCAAATCGCAGTTTCATGGCGACCAATTGACATCATCATTTCGTCTAATTAAACGGCCATTAAAAGTTTGACGCAATAAATTGATTGTGACTTGGGATGTATGGCAAATTGCACCATCCTGTTGAAACCAAACATCGTTTACATCAATACCATGAAGATCGGGTACAAAAAATCGGTTATCATGGTGCAATAGGTGTCTCCTTTAACCGTAATGGTTGCCTCGTCCACATTTTCAAAGAAATATGATGCCTCCGCTCCACAAGCTGCACCAAACAGTCACTCGTAATGGGTGCATTGACTTCGGTAAGACCACGTGTGGGTTTTCTGAGCCCCATATACGGCAATTTTTATTATTAACGTACCCACCAAGATGAAAATGAGCTTCATCCGAAAAAATTGGGAAAATCGACGTCATTATGCAGTTTCTCGTTGGCCCAATGAATCCCAATGTTCCTCAAGCGTAAATCGATTCATTACGTACAGTGGAGATAATATAATGAATTTTGTGATAGAATAGAATGTCTGAGAAGTATTGCCAGATTCGAAATAACCGATGCTTCAAATTTAAACCGATAAATGGCCCACCCGATAAATTTTTTTTTATTTTTGACTTATTCTTCGGCATTTAATAAGAACATTCTCATTTCATTCGAAAATTCATTCATTTTATGGAAAAACTTTCTGTTTATAAAGTTAATTAAATGCTATTACGCGTCAGTCTGGCTTCACAATTTCAATTTTAAACATGATTAATTACATACATGTTTTTTTTTTGTGGAAAACTTGTTAAAAACTTGAGATTTTAAGACAGACAAATTAAAGTCATTTAAGACGCTCTTATTCATTCATTCATTCATAGACAGCAACAACAAAAATGGTGGCATGCAATCAAAATGAGTTTTGAAAACTTCTGAGAACTTTATAAATGCAAGAAATAACTACAACTCTATTACCATACCCTTGCCTTGCCTTGCCCTTAACCCTTGCCAGAAATTGTAAAATAATAAATCAAACTGAATTCAAATTTACTCAAAATTATGTAGAAAATATACGAAAAAATTATTTAAACCCCTACCACAGAGTAGAAAGCTAAAGTTTTACAGCGTATGCTGGGCGTATGCAACACATAAGTTTGTTAAAATTGTTTTCATCAAGCAAAACACCTGCTAAACACCACAGAATAAAAATTATTAATTTGGTTGTTTTTCCCAAAAAAATTTCATTAAAAATGTTTCGTTGTGTTGGTTACAAAATAAAGTTTCTTCGAAAAAAATGATTTGCGGCTGAGGGAAATGTAAATGAGGTTGGTTTTTGGGACGTGGATGGTGTACCATTAATAAACAAAGTGTTCCAGAAAAAACAAAAACCACAACAAAGTAATACAATATTTGCAACAACAACATTAATTGAAAATTGTTTATTAAACAATCACAACAACATCATCATCGTCAGCAAAAGCAGTAGCAGCAGCAGCAGCCACATCACTTGTTATTGAACAACAGCATAAAACGAGTATGAAGCGGAATAGTGTCAACGTTCGCATAAAAATTTGCTGACTAACAATAAAACTAAAATCATGGCATTACACATACATGCATACACATATACTTGTATAGAAATTGCCTCCTTTATTGGTCCAGCCATATTGAAAATTTGTTTTATAAAAATGGCCTGAGCTGACCCCCCCCCCATTAAAAGCAGCTTATAACGTTGCGAGAAGCCAGAAAGAAGAAGAAGAGAACCAAACTTATACACACAACAACTGCAATAAAAACAATATTAAAAAAAGCAAAAACGATCTCTCACGAGATTAAGAGGGATTTTTTTGCCTTCTTTTCATTCCTCGCACAATTTAAGAGAAGCAAATGCCGAAGAACTTTATAATTTTGTTGAAACCAAACAAAGAGGGGAGGAGAGAAGAAAGAGAGCACTGTTTACATGGAAATTAAACAGCAATTTAATAAGCCAGTAAACCAGTTTGTGTGCATTTTTAAAGTTCACTTTAAAGGTGAAAAATGAAAAAAAAATTGTGGCATATTGGTCGGTAAAACAGTGCTTTTCAGTTAGTGTAGTGCTTAGATATTATGGAGGAATTTGTTGGACCATTCAGTCATTTTATACCAACGGAGGAGGAAAAAACCTTCAATTCAATTGAAGAACAATTCAAATTTAGCTGAACATGGATGTTGTGTCAATGGGGGGGAGGGTCATTTCATGTTAACAAGAATGGCCACAATGTATTGTGAAGACATTTTAAAGTTAACTTTATTATTCAATTGAAACTCTCTCTCTCTCAATTCACCAAAAAAAGAAGAATGTTCTCAAAGCATACTCCCAATTTGCAACGTAAAATGTCTCTTTTTACCGTTTTTTTGAATTTAAATTGTTTAAAACACTGCATCACGAGTACGAGTACGAGTACGAGTACTGTGTTGTATTGTGCATATAAATCTAACCATTTGTACGTGTACATACATATGCTGTTTTAAGGCAACAAACAAAATTGCATGTGCATTTACAAATGCAATTTAAGCTTTAAGTAAATATAAAACCGCTATGGACCATTGGTCAGCAATTTTAAAATTCACTATGTCTGCGTATTTTCTTTGCTTTGAATGAGTTCAGGCCATTCTATATACATATATACATACATACATATGTATGTACACATGTACATACATACATACGTATGTACATATATGTGAGTATTTAGAAATGAATGAGTTTGTGTTTTCAACACAGAACAACAAAGAAAAAAAGGTCACGTATTCAGTTCTATTGCTTAATGGCATGGCACAAAAGCTATTTAATTGGTAAAACTGGTCATGGAACTAAACCGATGCAAATAGCTGCGCTACGACTCATACATACATATGTAGTAAGTAATTGAAAAGAAAATCCCAGTGAAGGAACAAGAATATTTTCTATATTTTTTCTCTTTTTCACTCTCTCGTTTTCATCATCTTTTCAATCAACTGAAAAAAATAAAAACATTTAATTTTTTAATTTCATAATTTGTTCTGAAAATCTTGTGACATTTTTAGCGATTATTAATTATTATTATGAGAGCACTAACTAAAGACAAATCAAAAATCAATATTAAACATACATAATTGGCCATTACAACCCTTCAGTCAGGATTACGGCCTAGCTTCTCACACCACTCATGTTGTGTGCGTTAATTTTATACGTGAGTGGCGGGACCTACAGTTTAACGTCGACTCCGAACGACAGAATTTTGAGAAAACTTTTCATGGCAGTTTTATTTTACTCTCAGAGTTTTTGCCAGAAATCTGCTGAGAGGAAGTCGCCGAAGAAATATTTTTTTTTTTTTTTCATATTTCATTTTTGATGTCTGACCTGGGATACGAACCCGGGCTTTACGAATAGTAAGCCAACACACTACCTACTACACCATGGCGACCCAATCAATATTAAAACAATATAGAAATATCGGGTGGACCATCTATTGGTTTAAAATATGAATTTTCCAATACTTATGTCATTCTATTCTCTTACAAAATTCAGTACATTATGTCTACTGAACGTAATGAATCGCTTTACATTTGAACAACGTTGGGATTTATTGGAAATTTATTTCCATAACAAAGGCAATTGGTCGGAAATTGTACGAAAATGAAAAAAAAAATCATCTTTTCAGTACGTTAATAGCAAAATTGCCGTATTTGGGGTTCCGAAATACCCACACGTGGCCTTAATGAAGCCAATGCACCCATTACGAGTGACTGTTTGGTGCGGCTAGTGGAGCAGAGGTATCATTGGCCAATATTTCTTTGAAAATGAGGACGAGGCAACCATAACGGTTAAAGGAGACACCTATTGCACCATGAAATGCGATTGTTTTGTACCCGCTCTTCATGGTATTGATCTGAACGGTGTTTGGTTTCAACAGGATGGTGCAACTTGCCATATATCTGATGCTACAATCGGTTTATTGCGTCAAACGTTTGATGACCGTTTAATTAGCCGAAATGATGATGTCAATTGGTCGCCAAGAAACTGGGATTTGACACCTTTGGACTATTTTCTGTGGGGAGCATTTAAAGAAAAGTGTAATGTGGACAAACCAGAAACAATTCAGCATTTGAAAACCAAGATTCGTAATGCCATTGCCGAGATACGACCTCATACACTTGAAAAAGTGCACGAAAATTGGCCCAATCGAAAGAGGTACTGTGAGCCAAGCCGCGAGAACCATATAAATGCAATAATATTCCATTTCTAAACCGGAACGATTGTATTTCACAACAAAAAGAAAACAAAAATTTGGCAAAATTTCAGCCCATTTTGTTTTATTGCCTTTTAAATTTGAACTTTTAAATGACCCACCCTTTAGTACTCAATGAGCAAAGTTCCTCGGCATAATACGCCAACCCCAATACGTTTTTAAATAAGGCGTTGTGTGTTTAGACAATGACAGTCGATAGTGATACGGCCATTTTGGGGTCTGCAAATGCAAAATCACAATATGAAGGACCTGCTTTGTGTTACACATACACTCAGCCACAAAAGTATACATACGGATAACAAATTTCAGAAATTTTTTAACTAATCCGTTTTCGTTGAATATCTTTATAATTGTCTGACAACTTTCCTCGATTTTAAGACGGTCTTTTGCTTTGGTTCAGAAGTTTGTGAAATTTGTAAATCGGATGCATACCTTTGTGGGCCTGTGCAGGGCCACAATTCAGTTCAATTTCAGAAATTTTTTAACCACTGCAAAAGACCGTCTTAACATCAAGGAAACTACAAAGATTTTCAACGAAAACGAATTAGTTAAAAAAATTTCGGCAATTTTTTAACCGTATGTATACTTTAGTAACAGTGTGTATGTCCTTAAGAAATGAAGCGGTACCGAGAAATAACCCAAATTCCTTGGTTTGTACGAACTAGTATTCGATGAATATGCGAACAATAAAAAATTACGATTTCCTTAATTAATCAGCACCAAAAGGGCTGGTCAATAACAGAACAGAGCCAATCAACAGAAGCATTTAAAAACATTTTTCTTTAAATGGTATTTTATATGATATTTAGTTGAGTGCTAAGATAAAAACATATCCTTAAAGACAAAAGGCGATAGTATTCACCATAAAAACCAGTAGTCTGATACTACATAAATGTGAGGCTCATAAATTTATATTTCAAGTGAGTATCTGAATACGTGTTTTTAATTCAAGTACTATTCGGCCCGTATTTTTTATAGCTACTACGTATCTTAAGAATATTTTTTAAATTTATTTCACATCATTATTATTTTTTTTTTGTAAATAATAATCAAAAATTTCTGTGTGTTTATTTATTTAATTGAATATCATGTCTACAATTATTCCTAAACAAACTTTTCCTTCATTCTCTTCAAATTCTTATACTAAATTAAGTTGAATTAAATTTAATTTCAATTGAATTCAATTTAAAGAAATTGATTTTGATTGCGTTGATAGGATATCAAATAAACAAATAAACAATTAATTGCAATGACATTCCCATGCAAATCATACATATGTTGATTAAATAAACAAATCGTTATGCCATGTAGCATATGTAAAATTCAAAATTTTACATACAAATAAACACAGAAACACATGGACATTGCTTGTATTTATTAAAAAAACAAATCTACAGCATGTGATATATATATAGATTTACAGTTATATGCACACAGCTTTAAGGAAATTGAATTGAGTTGACTTGATTACCATGAATTTCCTTTAATACATCCGTCTGTCTCACTTTAAAGGATGAATAGCTGATGATGAACTAGTGATAGAAATTCCTCTCCATGGCATTAAATAAATTGTCAGCAGTTTGTGTGTTGGCATTAAAAGCAGTTGCATTACGACTATCATGTCATGTTTAAAAATAAAGGCAACAACAACAACAGCGTACTATATAATATGATATATTTTAACTTCCCCTTAAGGTGCTCTCTCTCTCTCTCTCACTCTGTCCCTGTTATATCTCTTTTTGAAAAGAAAAAAGCTTACATTTGCAACATCAAATAAATCAAAATTCTCTCCTTTATACCTTTTCTTCTTTTACTTTCGTTTTTTCTTTTTCCTATGTATTGTATATGCCACTAAAACTCTCTGCAACCTTTGTCTCTTGTGACAACAAGTCATCAAATAAAAGAGAAAAAGAAAATGTTTTCTATGAAGTCATAGTAAATGATAATACAGGAGAAAAGTGCAAATAAAACATAATTTACATTGATTTGTAGTACAGAGAGAGAGAGAGAGTAAAAATGTGGCCATAATCTATTTATTATTGATGCAGGTACATTTCCACACAAGTCCCATACGCACACATACACACAGTAGATGTGAATAATATTTTGTATTTATCTCTGCGTATACTCGTATGCTGTAGTTGCATATGAATTATGAAAATACAATACAATAGAGAACACTGGCTTATACTGCAGTACACTAGAATGCTTTTAAAATGTTTATTTGTAAAGAAAAAAACTCAATATTATACAATACAATACATCAGAGATCAGCAATAAGTATTCAAAAATATGAGTAGAATCGAATCATACTCATAATTTCTGATACTTATATGCATTCATACTTATTTTAATATCATGGAGCCTCTACTCATATTCAAATAAATAAATAAATAAATATACTCATCATACTCATACTTAACAACACGTATGATGTTGTGGATTTTGACTCTACATAACTCTCCATTTACAGGAATCACAAAATAAGTATGAATCGCGTACGAACACTAAAATATTCACTAAAAGTTTGTGTGTTTGCTCTGCTAACTGCTAAGTCTTTTTTGCTTATGTGTCTTTTTTCCTTTTTTTTTAAAGGGAGGGTCAGCCTACCTTTAACTTTTAAAGTAAAGTTTATGTTTGAACTTGCCATATTATATATTCTTTTCAATATGGCAACTTCAAATATAAACAAAATGAGCAAGTACAACAAAAAAAAAAGCCCGTCGTTACCACTGCGTTTAAAAACAAAGCGTTTTAATTGAGAAGTGTTATCGACATGGTTGCGGCACTGCCATATTTTTAACAAAAGTTAACTTTATTTTATCTGTAGGTTGTAATAGCGAAAATAAGTTAAAGGTGACTTTAAAGTTCACTTTAGCTAAAGTTACCTTTAACTAAACCCAACTTTAACGGCAAGTTGTAATAATGGTCCTTAAAGTTTGCGGTACTCATCATATTCATACTTAACAACACGTATGATGTTGTTGATTTCCACTCTCCTTAACTCAACATATACACGAATCAGAAAATAAGTATGAATCCCGTACGAACACTAAAATACTCACTAGAATGTTGTGTGTGTGCTTTGCTTGCTGCTCTTGTCTTTTTTGCTTATGTGCCTTTTTTCTTTCTTTTTTTTGTAAATGCCTAGCAAACTAAGACTAAGACTGTAAATTTTGATGACTATTTCGAGTTACTCGAATAATTTATAAGTATTTTTTTAAATATTTTTCTAAATCTATGAATCTAAATAAGTAGTTTTATGAATCAAACATATTTTGAATGGTATGAGTTTGATGTCAAAGTTGTACGTATACTCATTGCAACCTGTACTTATAAATCAACGTTGTAGTGAGTACGAATGAATCAGAGTACATAGTTAAATTTCAATATTGTTGACTTACTTATATTCAAAATTTCATGAGTGCTTATTACTCATAAAGAAAAAAACGATTCATTGCTGACCTCTGGTACTCATACATATTGTGTATGTTTTTTCGAAATGTTGTAACGCAAAAACTGTTATACTACACTTTCGATTAAAAACTAATTTAATTTGTAACAATGCAACGCAATTCATGTATTTTTAACTTATTAGTCCCACTGTTAATTTAGTTTTTAAGTTTTTCTTTTTTCTTTCTTCCGCTTTTATGATGATGATGACGATGATATGACTCTATGACCATACCATACATACATACAATGATGTTGTAATAATGAAATCATAACCATATTATGAGTATAAAATTCTATTATTATTGCCACACAATGAGATGACATTTTATATGTTTTATTATGTCATTCAGTCATTCGTTAGTTCTTTCATTCATGCATTCATTCATTCCTTCTGCCAGCCAGCCAGCCATGTGTGATCACACTATGCTCAGCTACATATGATAGACAAACATAAGAGAGTTTGTGAATAGAGTGGGTGTAGTTGCCATTGTCATCGCCATCATTAACAAAGAGAAAAATAACGACAGGAGTCCAAATGTTTATCTACCAAATGAATAAACCTCACTCAGTACACCTGGTAAAATCTGCTTCTTTGCTCATCATCTCTAATAAAATCTGTACAATTGAATGTTACATTCTTCAAAAATTGAGATAATTTAAGAGAAATGAAGGCCATCAAAGTGAGATAAGAAAGCGGTCAAATGGGGCAATCAGTTCATATGTGTACAAAAAAGTTAGGTTTTAATGTCAGTACAATTCTCCATAGTCATGTAATTTTAGTCATTCATTCATTCATACAATATATGAATGAAATAAATAAATTACATTTCCAATCGTATACAAAAGAATCATTTTTAAAAAGCCTAACCTGTTGCTCTATTCAAGTGGCCTCATTGCCATTTATAGTCTTTAATATGATTTTGTTGAAGGGCAAGAAAAATAGAGCACAAGTAGAGGACACAGAAAACTCAATATTTTTGCATCTGAACTCCTTATTTTAAACTTCCGTAATGTTTTCATATTTTAAACTAAAGAAGTTGAAACTTTCATTCACATACTTCCTTAATTTATTGGTCATTATAACTCTCTAGCCAGCTTCTCGCACCACGTTCTATACTGGTTGTTATAGATGGGACCCCAATAGAGGGAGTTCAGATTAAATTCCGGGATACCTCAAGGCTCTGTTCTATTTCCATCTGTTTTACTAATTTTTATTAACGAACGGTTCTCTCTAACTTCTAATCCTATCCACTCTTTTGCATATTACGACAGCAATGTTTGTCATTCATATTCATTCGATTACAGACCAGGCCCTTTGGAGATTGAGGTGAAAAGGTGTACACCCGACCTACGTTCAATCTTAGAATGAATCTTTAAAGCGAGAAAGAGCGATTGACACACAAGCGCCGCAATAATATCGTCCTAACAGAACTATAAGTGGCTTAAATATTAGGCAGTCAGAAGCTCTTAATGTTCTGGTCATGAAAATTCAATACAATGTTCACTGGAACCAACATATTTTCCAAATGTCGAAAGAAGTATTCAAGTGCCTCGCTTTCTTAAGAGGGTGTAAGAAACACTTCACTCCATCTGATCGCCTTACTATTTACATCACTTATATACGACTGAGAATGGAGTACAACTTTCATACATGGATCGGTGCCTCAAAATCTATTTTGACTCTATTCGACTGGGTGCAGGATAGGGCGAAGGTTCTCAGTGATGAGGGTACGGTATCCAACTCTGTTGATTCATTGGAACACCATCGCAAACTTGTGTTTCACTATTCTAACGTTACTTCAACAGATTCTGCTCTTGCGAAAAAAAGGGTCTTATCCCGAAAATCATATATTTGTCATACGTACCTACGTACTCATCTTTCTAGCAGAGCACTTCCGTTTGTGGTCGTTTGTGAAATGCACAATACATTACTGGGAACATTCGTTCTGCAGTCGTTCTACCCGCTGAATTTTTTTTCTTTTCTTTCTTCCTCTACCTATTTTCCTAGATCCAACACAATGCACTGCATAAGTAGGGACTATCCCCTGAGTGTTAGTTGCTAAAAGTACACACACATTTTGTGGTTATTAATTTTATCCGTGCAACAGATTATAGAAGCTTTTAATGCCAATTTTACTTATTATCGTTGTTTAGTAGGTAGTGTGTTGCCTTAATAGACGTGTGGCCTCAGTTCAAACCCCAAGTCCGGCATCTTCAACCAAACGAAATATAAAGAAATATTTCTTCGGCTACTTGCTCTCAGCAGATTTCTGGCAAAAAAAAGTCTGAGAGTAAATAAAATTGCCATGAAAAGTTTCTCAAAAATTTGTCGTTCCGAATCGGCTTGAAGCTGCAGATCCTGCTACTCATGTATAAAATTAATACACACAACATAAGTGTTGTGAGAAGCTAGTTCGTAATCCTGACTGAACGATTGTAATGACCAATTATGTATGTATGCATGTTATTTACTCTTAGGGCTATTATTACAACTTGCCGTTAAAGTTTTGTTTAGTTAAAGGTGACTTTAAAGTTCACTTTAGCTAAAGTCAACTTTATCTTTGAAGTCACCTTTAAAGGTAACTTCAGCTAAAGTTACCTTTAACTTATTTTCATTATTACAACCTACAGATAAACTTTTTCAAAAATATGGCAGTGCCGGAGCAATGTCGGTAACATTGCTCAATAAAACAAGTTTTTTTAAACGCAGAGTCAACGATGGGCTTCTTTTTTGTTGTATTTGCTCATTTTGTTTATATTTAAAGTTGCCATATTGCAAATAATATATAATATGGCAAGTTCAAACATAAACTTAACTTTAAAAGTTGCCAGTAGGATGATCCTCCCTTTAGCTTAACGCTCACTTCTACCTTATTGTCCACTTATAAAAATTAAAAACAATTTATCTGCCCGTTAAAATCCTCTCTTTAGTTAACGACAAGTTGTAATAATGGCCCTTAGAGTTTTAACTAAAAGTTTGAAGAAAGAGGCAAATCGCCGAAACACAAATTTGCTGAATTTTTTTTTTCGCACTCACAAGCATTTGTCTAGTACGTCCAATGTACGAGCTACCAAAATACGGTTTTAAAGTAAACTTTAGTGGAAATACCTTAATTGCGTTACTGGCTAATAAAACAGTTCATGAAGAAATTTAAATTTATGCGATTCCAAAATTGACCGGAAAAATCATTACGACGGGCAATTAGAAATGAAACTTTTTTGGTTCATATTAAAATTCTCGTCATTTTTTTAATGCTGGAATTGCAAAACAATTAAATAAACAACAAAAACAATAACAATAATTATAAAGGCTAACTTTTAAATAAACAGACGACAGCTGTTACTGTTTATTTGTTTATAATAATATTCACATTCACACATTCAAACAGTCATTACCATTCATTTAATGTTTATGAGTATATGTGTGTGTGGGCGATTCTATTTAATGGCATAGTTGGTGGCATATGTCGGTCCAATAATATTCATCATTATCATCATCATCATTAACAACTTCCAATAATATTGTGAAGCCCTCATCATAATTACCATTTCTAATGGATTTTTATGTGATTTTTTGTTTTTCGTTTTCTTTTGTTTGTTTTACGTTGCTGTTGTTGTTTTTCAGTTGTTCATTATCGAAATGAATGATCTTTTTATTCGTTACAATCGGATGGCATATCAGCAGCAGTCATTAATCATATAAACACACACATACTCACACATCTCTACTCAGCTTTGATATGAAAATATCCCAACTGCAATAACAAACGACAAAACATACATGAAAAAGCCGAAACAAAATTATCATGTTCGTAAAAAACAATTATTTTTACTTGTAGTGGTAATTGTTGTTGAATATTGAAAATGTTATGTTTGTTTCGAACATGTCCCCCGCATACACATACCGCCGATACACATATGCACGAATAAGTTGCTTCTAAGTTCATATGCGTGTGAACGTACGTATGCCTCGTATTTTTAGTTGTTTTCATACGATTTGACATCATCAATTGGAAATTGAGGTCATTTGTTAGGAAATGTGTTGGTTGTTTCAAAAGTTTTTATTTTTTCTTTCTTTTTTTTCTTTAAATAACAATATGACACCAAATCCTGTACAGGAAGATAAATTATTTAAATTAAATAACAAAACATAAAAGGAAAATTATTTAAAAACGATTTATTTATGTTTTACAAGAAAAAGAAAAAAAATAACTTTGTTTTGAAATGTTATTTATCACATCTACTACAACATATTGATAAATGTCAAGTAAATTTATAAAATGAAATGAAAATTAAAATTATTTGACAAGATTGTAAAATATTACAATGAATGAATAACAATGTTTTCATATGTATTTATTAGTTTAAACTAAAAAGCTTTTAAGATATTTTATTTAAAATGCTTAAAACACCGTGTACTTAATAGTTTGGCATAAGCATTGCTAAGGGCATATTGCAAAGTAATCAGTAAACTTTTTTTGACTAGGAACGCACATCAATACGGTGAATAAAAAGAATGGAGGTGATATTTAGAATGTGAATTTACTTTTAAATAAATCCAGAGGATAATTTTCCATGTAATCCAGAATATACAGTGTAGAGATCAAAACCAAAATGTTTAATATTTGTGTCCTAAGCTATGATTCTGAAATCTACAACCTCAAGAAAAAGACTAAAAATGTTTGTCGACAAATATCTTCTTCTCTGTCGGGCCACACATCAAATAATCCATTATTAGTTTTTTGTTATTGTGTTGGCCGAAGTGAGTTTGAAGAATATCAAAATACTTTTGATTTTCACTACCTAAATACACATAACATACATAATTGGTCATTCCAATCCTTCAGTCAGGATTACGACCTAGTTTCTCAGACCACTTATGGTGTGTGTGTTAATTTTATACATGAGTGGCGGGACCTATAGTTTAAAGTCGACTCCGAACGACATATTTTTGAGAAACTTTTAATGGCAATTTTATTTACTCTTAGAGTCTTTGCCAGAAATCTGCTGAGAGGAAGTCGCCGAAGATATACTTTTTGCATTTTGTTTTGATGTCTGGCCTGGAGCTCGAACCCTGGCTTTACGTCTAATAAGCCAACACACTACCTATTAGACTACGGCGACTTGATTTTCACTACCTGCGTTACATAAATCATATGTTCTCTTGATCTTCACAACAACTATAGTTTAAAGGTACAATTTTAATGTGTTTCTGTGCTAAGCCAAATAAATGTTACCAACACATATGCAAATTTGATCAGGAAAATTTGATATGTCATGCGCCATAATAAACAGAAAGTGCCTCTAGATTGAAGACACTCTCCGGAAGAACAATAACTAAGTCTGTTTTAGTGGTCACTGATATAATACTCAGGATTGTAGAAAACGTACAAAACCTCTGACAAGGGATGTGACATAATAGGATCTCAACAGCCTGAGGGACCACACTGATATAAAGTGGGAAATTTCAAAGTTTAAATTTAAAAATGCAATCAAACAGAAACGATTTGAGATTTTGCCAAATTTATTGTTTTGTTGTGAAGTACAATTGTTCTGGTAAGAAATGGAATATTATTTCATTCATATGACTGCCACGGCTGGCCTCACAGTCATTCGGTCAACCCAATTTTCATGCACTTTTTCCAGTGTATGGGGTCGTAATGGCATCATGAATTATTTCTGGTTTGTCCACGTCACACTTTTCTTTAATGGCGCCTCACAGAAAATAATCCAAAGGTGTTAAATCGCAGCTCTTGGCGGCCAATTGTCATCACCATTTCGGCTAATAATACGGTCATCAAACGTTTGACGCAATAAATCGATTGTGGCATGGGATGTGTGGTAAGTTTCACCATCCTGTTGAAACCAAAAATCGTTCACATCAGTACCATGTCTCCATTGATCGTAATGGTTACGCCGTCCTTACTTTCAAAGAAATATGGGCCAATAATGCCTCCACTCCACAAGCCGCACCAAACAGTCACTCATAATGGATGCATTCGGCTTCGGAAAGACTACGTATGGGTTTTCTGAGCCCCAAATATGGCAAATTTGTTTATTAAGGTACCCACCAAGATGAAAATGAGCTTCATCCGAAAAGATAATTTTTTTTGGCAAAATGGACATCAATACTTAGTTTCATTGCCAATATTTCTCTGGGAATCTATTGGTATACAATCAAAACGTTTTTAAGATTTTGTGTTTATAGGCTGCTGCTGAATTGATTCCAATAAATTGTTTAATTCTTTCAAATGTCATTTCTATTATCGAATATCCTTTTGGTGGACAGCATTATGTTAACCGGTCACGGTTGTTGTAATTTCTGTTGTTAATTTTGTTAATTATTTACCAAATGTGTGGCAATATAGAACGTGATTAACAAATTCTTGTAATGCATTTAAAAAATAAGCCATGAAAATCGTTTTGTCTACTTTAATTAATCTCCATGGATGGATGGATGGATGGATGCATTCAATTAATATCCTTGGCTGTACGCGATGCCATTAGAGACGATTTAATATTAAGCTCTCGATGTAATCGTTGACATTATGCCACGCCCCCCTCTGTTTAATGTCACATGAGTGTTACATCCGTTTTAACATGTTGACTCAACAACAACCACAACAAAAGACACCAGCAAAAAGACAGATACCATCAAAGCTTTGAAATACAAACATGAAGCAACAACGATACACACGAACAAACAAATGAATTTTACAAATTCCGTTTAACAAGGCAACACACGTTTATGCAGTAAGCTAAAAGCAAAACAGACAAACCAAATGCTCAACAATTTTATTATGTGGACGCAAAACTAAAACCAAAAACCAAAAAAGAAAAGAAAAAAGAAAGAAAGAACACTGGATAGAAAATCATTAAAAAAACACACACACACGCACATCTGTTAACAGAAACACACACTGAATGGTGGTCGTGACTACATTGTAGATACAGTTGTGTGCAAGCACAAGTGTGTGTGGCTAGGTAAAATTGAAACAACAACAACAATAATAATAATCTAAACAATTTCAAAACGGAAATGAAACTTCTTTTACTGGTGACAACATCATTTCCGTTCTAACCCAACTAACCCAACAAACAGTAAAGGCAACAACGAACGTTTTTCTTTTTTTTTAATTTTCCTTTCTCTTTCTTTGTGTTTTTCGTAATACTGTTTTATTGCGATCTCTCTCTCTCTCTCGCCCTCTCTCTCTCTCTGTTTGTTTTTCTTCATTTGCAGCTGTGTTGTTCTATTCTCGGAGAACGTGTAATAAAGAAGAATGACAGCTTAAATTGCAGTCATTTATTAAACTGAAACTAACACACACACATACACACACACACATTCACACTTTAAGCTGTAAATATGTATAATAAAGAAAGGCAAAGAGTGTATAAGCGAATGAAAGGGAAGGCAGAGAGAGACAGGGAGAGGCGTGAAATAGAAAATAAGGAAAAACTGTGTAAATTTTTAAGGTGTTTTTATCTTAAGGAAGTTGACTAAATGCCAAACAACACCATCCCTTGTTCTGTTTTCTTGTCCTATTTTTTTTGGAAAAACTTTCAATGAATGAAATGAAAAGGATGTCATTTAATTTTTTCTTTTTAAATATTCCCAAATACACACTTACAAAAGAACAACAATAGCAGCAGCTGAATAAGAGACTTCATTAAACTTGTAAAGAATTTCAAAATAAGGAAAGCGAACAACGTACACTTTCTTTACTCAACTAAACATTCTCTTCATGTTGGAAAAGATTTTAAAAACAACCAACAATTTAAAAAGATTTTAGAGAAAATATCAAGTAAAGTTTCCTTTTTTCTTATTACTGAAGAATATAAATTCCTTGGTTAGTGTCTGTATGGCATTGAAATATTTAAAGAAGTCGCCAGCAATTTCATTTAGAATGCAAAGTTAAGCCAAGATTTTTTAAAATGAAGAACTTGTGTTTACTGCTTACTTACTTACTTTGGCCACTAATAACCCGATTAACGATGTTTCGATCTACCTTTGCTTCTTTTTTGCCTTTGCCAGTTGTTCAAACTCCGTTTTTCTCGACTTGGTCCTTCCCATGCAGAGAAGATCGTCCTCTACGCAGACATCCGGTAATCCCCTCATCAAATACCCATCTCATCAGAGTCATAGATCAGCAATGAATCGTTTTTTGAAATTTCGTTATGAAATTTTGAATATAAGTGAGTCACTCTGATTCATTCATACTCACTACAAAGTTGATTTATAAGTACAGGTTGCAATGAGTATGAGTACAACGTTGACATCAAACTCATACCATTCGAAATATGTTTCATTCATAAGCCTACTCATTTAGATTCATAACTTTAGAAAAATACTTATAAAGGATTCGAGTGACTCTTCGAATCATTCATCAAAATTTACAGTCTTATTTGTTGTTGCATTTACAAAAAAAAGAAAAAGCCACATAAGCAAAAAAGACAGCAGTTAGCAGAGCAAACGCTCAACCTTTTAGTGAGTAGTATAGCGTTCGATTCATACTTATTTTGTGATTCTTGTAAATGTTGAGTTATGGAGAGACGAAATCAACAACATCATGCGTATTGTTAAGCATGAGTACGATGAGTACTTCAAACTTTGAATGAATATGAGTACAGGTTCCATGATATTACAATAAGTATGAATGTGTATAAGTATTAGAAATTATGAATATGATTCCATTCTACTCATCTTTTTGAATACTCATTGCTGAACTCTGGTCGGAGCATCCTCATCCATTCGCACGACATGGCCGAACCAGTGCAGATGCTGGTTGCTAATGCTTTGCCCAATGTCCAAGCCGTTGAGGAGCTTATAAAGTTCATTATTGGATCGGAATGCGGAAATCATAGTCAACTCCACGGTTTAGTGTGAATATCTTATCCTTCTCTCAATACTGCTGGATCAGCGCTTAATAGCTTCCATGCTTTTGAGCCGCAAAGAAGCATGATAAAGATAAGCGATTTGTAGAGTATGTGTTTCGTTGTACGAAAGTGAGCTCTGTTACTCAATTGCCTATTAAAACCATAGTAACAGCTGTTGGTAAGAGCAATCCTAGGCTTGACCTCCAGACTGACATCATTTTTTCTGGTAACGGTAGAGACAAGATAACAAAATCACTGACTATATCCAACGTATAGTTATCGGTCGTAATATGAATAGGTAGGTAGTAGGTAGTGTGTTGGCTTATTAGACGAAAAGCCATGGTTCGAGCCCCAGGCCAGATATCATAATAAAATAAAAAAAGTATTTCTTCGGCGACTTCCTCTCAGCAGATTTCTGGCAAAAACTCTGAGAGCAAAAATGAAATTGCCATGAAAAGTTTCTCAAAAATCTGTCGTTCGGAATCGACTTTAAACTGTAGGCCGCCAGCCACTCATGTATAAAAATTAATACACACAACATAAGTGATGTGAGAAACTAGGTCGTAATCCTTACTGAAGGGTTGTAATGACCAATTATGTATGTAATACGCTGCAGGTCCCTACTTGTCGACAACATATACTTCGTTTTGCCTTCATTTACTGTCAGACACATCTTAATAGACTCCCGTTCAAAAAGTTTTGGCTGTAAATGTTTACGTCAATGAATTAACAAAATTATTTCGTTCCACTCCCAGCGACTTCCCCTCAGCAGATTTCCAGCAAAAACTCGAAGAGTAAATAAAATTGCCATGGAAAAGTTTCCCAAAAATCCGTGGTTCGGAATCCAGTTTAAACAGTACGTCCCGCCACTCCTAAATAAAATTAACACACACAACATAAGTGGTGTGAGAAGCTAGATCGTAATCCCGACCAATTATGTACGTACGTATGTAGGTTTAAACGGCAATTTTACTTTAGGATCTCAAAAGTTTTTTTTATCACTCTATATTGTCTATTAAAAAAGAGGCATAACTAAACGACTGCGTGGCCACTGCTGTCATCTTCATCGCCATCAAAATAAAAAGTATGAATAGAAACTGTCTTCTAAACAATCTACTTAATATGGAATATCCCAAAAGCAGCAGTAAATTGTAAATAATTAAAAATATTCAAAAATAAATACAAACAAAAAAAGAAGAAAAATGTATGGCCGCTCTTTATTGTATTGTTTGTTTGAATTCGAGGAGAGGAGAGGAGAAGTAAATAAATCTTAATGTTATTACGTGTGTAAGGATCGTTTAAATACAAGCACTCCCAGTATTTCAATTTCTTTCTTTTCCACCGCATTAAAATGATAAATGATTTCATGTAAATATGGCAGAGGGAGAGTGAAAATGGAATTGTTATCTACGTCAACAATAACAAGAAGAAGAAAAGGCCTTAAGGCCTTTTCTTTTTAAATAATTTTATGTGTTGAAAGAAACGAAAAAAAACTTGAAAATATTTTCTAAGATTTGTAAAGTTTTAAAATTTTTTTCTAAATTTTGTTTTTTCTTTTTTGTTTAGATAACTTCAGATTAAGTCCACAATTCCCTTATCCACTCCCTCCATGCATATTTCTTTTTAAGAAATTATTTATTATGCTCTGCTTGTGTTCTACGTGTAAAGTTTAAAAAACAAAAAAAAACATTTTCATTCTGTGGCCATCTTTTTTTTTTTTTTGCAGACACTTTTATTGTTCTCTTCAACTAACATATAAAATTACAGTTATTTTGTTTCTCTTTTTTTAGAACGATTGTTGTTACGACTATGTACGTTTGTGTGTATATGTATATATGCATACATAAGTGTAATACGCGAGATAATAGTGTTGCCAGTTGTTGTTATTTTTTCATATTAAATCCTCATAAATACTATGAGAGACTACCGCAACATGTCTCATGTTCGTTTGCACGAATGTAGGTGTTGTATTGTCTGTATAAAACATAACAAGGCAGTATTTGACTTTCATATGGTGCCAGTATGAGTGCGTTTGTTTACAATAGGCTTGTTAAGCACTTAGTGCAAATGACTGACTGAATACACACACGCACGCAAACACACACACATACGTACATTTTTTTTAAAGGTTTGCCTTGCGGAAGTACGCTCCACTTGACTTTTGCAATTTGCATTGTGGCAATTGTTTCCGTTGTCCTTTTTTTTTCTTTCTCTTTTTGCCATTACTACTCATTATTTGATTTTTCATATACACCTCGACAATAAATCTCTTTGTATACATACATATGTATATGTACGTATGTTCATTTGTGTTTAACAATGTATGTACATACATATGTACGTTATTATTGAAAATGTATGTAGTATATGTAGTTATTATTGAAATACAAGCGTAGTAAATAATAAAGTAAGCCGCTTTAGCCTAGCAGGTAGTGTGTCGACTGATTAGACGTGAGGCCAGGGTTCAAACCCCAGGTTAGGCATTTTCAAAAAAACGAAATTGGAAAAAATATTTCTTCGGTTACTTCCTCTCAGCAGATTTCTGAGAAAAACTTTGAGAAAACTAGATTGGTGTGAAAACTAGATTGTAATCCTGACTGAAGGGTTGTAATGACCAATTATGTATGTATGTGTGTTATGGACGTAATAAACTAAATAGTATTGAAATAGTAAAATTATGCCTGCAAAGCTATTTAAATGATTGAAATTGGTTCCGTGTTATAAATTAATTCTGACTTAAAGAGTTATTGACTTTTTATTTGTCTCATTTAGTCCACATTGTTTGTAAACTTTACAATTTCTTTCAATAGCCTTTAATCAACTACACTTATAAAAAATTTATTCAATTCAAAGACCATAAGTCGTACATAATTAAAGTACATTATAGGCTGCCTTCCAAAATGTATCACTATAAAGTTTGTATGCAGTTCTACTACTGTATACTTGTAGATATGCAAAGTAACCAAACAATGCATCAACTATAAATCCGATGCCTGATTGCTTTTTGACTGCGTTAAAAATACACATTGACGACGTTTTGAAATAGTTTCCATTGATAATTTTGTACAGCGGCATTATGAAACACGATACTTTGTTCAAACACAAAGCAACTAACATTTTGGAAGGCAGCCATTCATCAGAGAGTAGCAGTGAGTCGTTTTTTCGCTACTCATGAGCACTCATTGAAATTTAACTACTCGGTTTCATTCATACTCACTACAACGTTGATTTATAAGTACAGGTTGCAATGAGTATGCGTACAACATTGGCATCAAACTGATACCATTCGAAAAATGTTTGATTCATAAGTCTACTCATTTAGATTCATAACTTCAGAAAAATAATGAATAATACTTATAAATGATTCGAATGACTCCTCGAATCATTCATCCAAATTTACAGTCTTAGTTGTTTTTACATTTACAAAAAAAGAAAAAAGACACATAAGCAAAAGGGACAGAGCTGCAAGCAAAGCAAACAAGCAACCTTTTAGTGAGTATTTTAGTGTTCGTACGCAAATCATACTTATTTTGTGATTCTTGTAAATGTTGAGTTATGGAAAGTTGAACTCAACAACATCATACGTGTTGTTGTTAAGTATGAATATTATGAGTACTTCAAGCTTTGAATATGAGTACGGGTTCCATGATATTAAAATAAGTATGAATGCGTATAAGTAGCAGAAATTATGAGTATGATACGATTCTACTCATCTTTTTTAAATACTCATTGCTGATCTGTGATATTGAGCCAGTAGCGAACGGATTTTTTCTTTTTGAACATCAATTTTAATGAAATTTTTATTTCCTACTAATAAACGCCCCTGTTTCCTTTAAGTCTCTTTATATGGTTTGAGAAAAAAAAAAACGTATTAAAAGTAAACAAAAAAGCAAAAAAATTGAAACATTTTTAATGGCTTTAAAATGCTAAAGCCCGGCCGGTAATAACAAACAAAAACAAAAAAATGTTATTTTTTATGTGTCATTTATGGATGTGGTTTGTATGGATATACATACATATGTACCTATGTATGTATGTGTATATGTCTATGACTGTTACGTATGTATGTGTATGGCTGGTTAGCATTTCTGTTATAATTTTGTGGTCTGGCATTTATTTTATCGTCGCGCTTGATTTTTATCGTTTAATGAACGAACGAATGAATAAATTTCTTATGAAAATTTGTTGTTGGCATGTCATAAAATAAATGAACGAACGAACGAAACGGACGTACGAATGCATGAGAAAAGCAAAAAAAAAAATTTAATGATTCGTCAGTTATTTTATTATTTATGCAAAGTAATGAATTTTTAATTTCATTTAAACTATTACACATGAATGTTTGTTTTTTTACGCTCTTATTACGCTTTTATGATTTACTTGCTTTACCTGTATGTACATATATAGGCGTTGAAAACGTGCCACTTCACAATGTCCCGATATGACAGAAAAATCCATCATTATTTTTAAGTGTTTATATGTCATAAAAAAAAAATAAACAGTGTGTGCACATACATATCAAACAATTAATTGTATTGTAATTAATTGTAACAAAATTTTTATTATTATTAGAACAAGAAATAAATCCTTAATATAGGGTGCGACATTTAAAAGTTTAAATTTAAAAATGCAATAAAATTAAAACGAATTGAAATATAGAAAAAAATTTCCGCTTAGAAATGGAGTATTATTTCATTCATATGGCTGCCTCAAAGCAACTCATTCGAACGGATCAATTTTCATGCACTTTTTCGACAGTATGGGGTTGTATCTGGGCAATGGCCTCACGAATATTGGCCTTCAAATGCTCAATTGTCTGTAGTTTGTCGGCATAACATATATACGTACATAATTGGTCATTACAACCCTTCAGTCAGTATTACGACCTAGTTTCTCACACCACTTATGTTGTGTGTGTTAATTTTATACATGAGCGGCGGGACCTACAGTTTAAAGTCGACTCCGAACGACATATTTTTGAGAAACTTTTAATGGCAATTTATATTTACTCTCAGAGTTTTTGCCAGAAATCTGCTGAGAGGAAGTCGCCGAAGTATTACTTTTTGTATTTTGTGTTGATGTCTGGCCTGGGGTTTGAACCCTGGCTTTGCGTCATATAAGCCAACACACTACTTTCTAGACTACGGCGACTTCACTTTTCGGCATTACACTTTTCTTTAAATAGTCCAACGGTGTCAAATCGCAGCTTCTTGGCGACCAATTGGCATCACCATTTCGGCTAATTAAACGGCCATCAAACGTTTGACGCAATAAATCGATTGTGGCATAAGTTGTGTGGCAAGTAGCACCATCCTGCTGAAACCATATATCATTCACGTCAATACCATAAAGAGCGAGTACAAATAAATCGGTTATCTTGGTGCGATAGGCGCCGTCCTCATTTTCAAAGAAATATGAGCCAATGCTAGCTCCGTTTTACAAGCCGCACCAAACAGTTACTCATAGTGGATGCATTCGGCTTCTGTAAAATCACGTGTGGGTTTTTTGAACCCCAAATACCGCAGTTTTGCTTATTAACATACCCACCAAGATGAAAATGAGCTTTAACCGAAAAAATGATTTTTTTTTGCAAAATCGACATCATCGTGCAGTTTCTCGTTGGCCGATCTAGCGAAGCGAAAACGAAGCGGATGGTCATACTTGGGCCTTCGTAGTGATGGTCGGCTGCAACTCTTGAACCAATTAAACCTTGAAGTCGCCATACTGAGAACTTTTCCCTCATGTCTGGGCACATTATCAATGAAACCAGTTTCATGAAGTTTAGCAATAAACATACGTATACTGGACACTGTTGGTTCTTCTCTACGACTAAATTTTGTACGACATTTTCGTGCAATTTCCGACCAATCGTCTTTGGTTTTGGAAATAAATTTCCTATAAATCTCAACGTTGCTTAAGCGTAAATCGATTCATTGCGTTCAGTGAAGATAATATACTGGATTTTGTAACGAAATAGAATGACATAACCAATGCTTCAAATTAAAACAGATAGATGACCCACCCGATACAAATTTTTCCATACATTTCCGTTTATTTTTTTTTTAACTTGTATTGTTTACATATGTACATATGTTTTGCCACAATAAATCCCTAAACAATTGCAATAAATGTAAATAATTATTTATTAGTTTTATATTATTGTAAATAAATAACATACGTATGTACATATGTACGTACATAAGTATTTTCATATACAATATAAACAATAGAAAGAAAATAAAATATTTATTTTGTAATTAATTTAAATAAAGTTATTGTTATTGACTCAATTAAAATCAATAAATTATTAACATCGCGCTGACTTTTAAAGTTCATTTATGCACTAATAACTCGAAAAATATAATTTATTTTTATTTTTTGGGTAATAAAATCTATGTGTGTAAAGAAATCAAACATTTGCTTGTTTGTGAGGAGTTTTTTTTTTATTTAATTTAATTTTTTTTTGCCCAAATTAAAATTGAAAATCATTTCTAATCATCCCCCACATATTGTTTCCGAATGAATAATCAGAATTTTTAAAAATCATTGAAATTATTTATTTTTAAAAATTTTCAGTGGAAATGTTTTAAACTATTATTGATATTTCGTATATGATTTATAATTAATTATTAGCAGGAATGCAAAAATAAACAAAAAAAAAGATGAACAATTTTATTTTGTTAAAGAGAATCTAAAGTTGTTGTTGCTAGAAAAGACTTGCATTCATTGTCTAAAATACTTTTGAAATAATTCATTAGAAACATTTTATAAACTTATTAATCAATCCTTGAAAAATGTTTACGTTTTATAATACACAGTCTTGTTAAGGGGTTAGTACATTTCCTAGTTCAAAAAAAAATTATCGTGGTTTTAGTTACTTTCGAGCCAAAGAATTAAAGTAGAAATCGCAAAATAATACAACGCAGAAACAAAAATCTGAAGTCGGTTCGTATCCCAGGTCAGACATCAAATATGAAAAAAAAAGATTTCTTCGGCGACTTCCTCTCAGCAGATTTCTGGCAAAAACTCTGAGAGTAAATAAAATAGCCATGTAAAGTTTATCAAAAATCTGTCGTTCGGAGTTGACTTTAAACTGTAGGTCCTACCACTCATGTATATAATTAACACACACAACATGAGTGGTGTTGAGAAGCTAGGCCGTAATCTTCACTGAAGGATTGTAATGACCAATTATGTATGTATGTAGACCCATAGTCTAGTAGGTAGTAGGTTGGCTTATTAGACGTAAGGCCACCGCTCAAACCCCAGATCAGACCTCTCCAACAAAACGAAATATGAAAAAATATATCTTCGGCGACTGCCTCTCAAAAGATTTCTGGCAAAAACCCTGAGAGTAAATAAAATTGCCATGAAAAGTTTCTCAAAAATCTGTCGTTCGAAATCGACTTCAAACTGTAGATCCCGCCATTCATGTACCAAATGAACACACACAACATAAGTGGTGTGAGAAGTTAGGTCGTAATTCTAACTGAAGGATTGTAATGACCATTTATGTATGTATGTAGAGTACATCCAGCGTTGTCATTTGCCAAGTTTTCACTTTTTTTCCAAGTTTTTGAGATGCGAAAAAGTTTTCATTAAAGTTGTTTTCTTACGAAAAATTCAAAATTTCAATAAATTCAACAATAACACGAGATATTTACATTTTTAAATAAAAAATTTTGTATTTTATTAGTCTCGAGCAAAAGTAACAAAGAAACACCAATAGAGGTCACCGGTCTGCGGTGTTTCCCTTAAAAATGTTGATACTTTTGTGGAAAACAAGTTTTTTTGTAAAAAAAAGTTTTTTTTTTCCAGAAATAAAAAATAAAAAAAAATTACTGGTAACGCTGGGTACAACGCATGCATGTGTTCACAACTTAAACGTGTTTTTCTTGAAATTATAAAATGGAATGTATTTTGGTCAACTAGTGTATGCCAACGATTCTAATTAACTTTTTCAATTTTACAGAAATTATTGCTCGACAAATAAATATTCAATTCAAAATCTCAAAATGATTAAATATTTCATGCATTCATCATTAATTCATTTCATACATATTTATTAAGGGAATAAGATTTTTATTTTTATTCCTTCGTTCATTTCATTCATTCGTTCATTTATTTCAGTCATTTAAGTGTGACCATTTATAACAAACAGTAGAGTATTTCGCAGAAAACATTGCCATTTTTTCCCCATTTAAAGACATTCAAAAAAACATACAAACTTGAACTCGAGAAGCCAACAACATTCCATAGGAAACAAACAAACGAGCAGGTCAGTCAGTCAGTAAAAGAAAATAAATGACCGTTACAAACAGATTTTTCGTATGAATCCATTAACAACAACAAATTTAAAAAGAAAGAAAAGAACATAAAAACCTACGGTATTAAGCTCAAATAGAACATAACAACAGCAACAACAAAAAGGCAAACGAACAAACTAAATACAATGAAGTGAACGAACATGACTGAAAACGAAATTCTTATGCAACTAAACGGCAAATGTTGCTTGAAAATCATCACCAGCAACAACTACTACTACTGGAATACGTACGTAATTTTGAAAGGAAATTTTTTGTTTGAGAGACAGACAGACATGTTCAAAAGTATTTGGAAATTACAAATGTTTGTAATTTGTGTATGAAAACTAACCAACAACAGCAACAATAAATTTGAAAAAATACGAAACAAGTTTATCAAACGAAATGAGAATTTCAATTGCCAAAGATGAAAATCACACACACACACATATATTTTAAACTCAACAACAAGTATGTGAAGAAATTATTCTGAGTCCCTTTAAAAAAACCTTGAAAAAGCATTTGAATTTCTCTTTTCTTCATTTATTTTTGGAAATTTATATTATATGTTACACAAGCTCAAGTATCCCTGTCGTGCTATGTATTTATTACACTGTTCTACACATAAAAGAGTTTAAATTTTTAGGTTTGTATTGTATAAGCCCTTAAGTCTACATGATTACATAGGTAATGCCCAATAATTTTTTGTGAGGCCATTATTGATATTTTTTCGTTTGTCTAAACCCTCGATAACTAGCATAAGCACAACAGTTTATGTCTTGTTTGTCTTGTGACTGTGAAAAGGTCAATAAATTCTTTTTGTTTCAGGCCATTTGTGACCGATTATTGAGAACCCAGGATAACAAAGAACGTAAAACACAGCTTATCGTTTCATTTATTTTGAATCCAATTAAATGGACATCAATGCAAGCATCTTCAAACAAAAACAAAAGCAAGACTATCAATAAATTGCCATTGACGATATTTTCCTACGTTCGTTGTTTCCTCCCTAAAGCACGCCTTTCTAATACTATCCTCTCTGTGTTGGAAAAGAAGGCATAAAGGGAACGAAGAAATATTTTCTAAGCAAAAAATCCTAAACATGTACACAATTTTTATTGGTAATAATGACCTTTCAACTTTTAGTTTTTTTTTTTAGTTTGTTTTGCAATAAAAATCTTATTTTAGAAAATATAAAATGTATTTATTTTCATGGAGATTTCTTTTGTTTTTATAGGATCGAAAAAAACTCAAGCCAACTAAGGCAATCGTTTAGTTTTCTTCCGAAATAAAAACAATAACTTTCGATAGGATTTAATCCAATTTGCCTTTAACCATGAACAAAACGTTTTAGATTCTTCCTTTATATTTTATTTTCTTGTCTTGTCTTCAGCTCCCAAACAAATAATTTTTTGTGAGCCACTTTAAGTCTTTTGTGTATCCAAATTATGGCTGACGAAACGAAATATCGCTTATTTACACACAAAATTTTTATTAAAACACAAACACAAGCAATTTTAACCACAATAACAATAACAATCGTTAGAAAAATAAAACAAAAATTAAAAAGAAAACATCAACAAAAAATTAGAAAGAAAAATAACACAATATTTGCCAGGAAAAAATTTTACGAAGAAATACAAAGCAAATCGGTTTAAATACTTTGACCTTTGAAAAGAGCTTGATATCCTCCTTATCGGTTAATGTTAAGCCTTTTCTTTTCTTTACGATTTATTTTCCATTTTTCGTAATAAATTTGATTGTATGACAAGAAATCAAAATATTCTTAACCAGAACAGAAGTGTATACGCAACGACTTAATTTTGATTTGGAGATGCCTACGGCAATATCATTAACAAACCGAATATACCGGGTATACTCAGTCACTAAAAAGTACATTTTGTAGCACAGTGGCTATAACATTGGTCCACAGTGTAAAATAAATGGCAATAAAATGAATCGATAACATGCAGAACCAAAATACACTCAGCCACAAAAGTATACATACGGTTAACAAATTTCAGAAATTTTTTAACTAATCCGTTTTCGTTGAAAATCTTTGTAATTGTCTGACATTTCTCTTCGATTTTAAGACGGTCTTATGCATTGGTTCAGAAATTTGTGAAATTTGTTAATCGGATGTATACTTTTGTGGGCCTGTGCAGGGCCACAATTCAGTTCAATTTCAAAAATTTTTTAACCAATGCAAAAGACCGTCTTAAAATCGAGGAAACTATAAAAAGTTGCAACGCAAACGGATTTCAGAAATTTTTTAACCGTATGTATACTTTAGTAACTGTGTGTAAAATAAACAAAAGCAAAAAAAAGAAAATTAATTATTGAAAAATTCTCTCGTTGATACCTACATTCCCTTATAGATCAAAGATCAGCAATGAATCGTTTTTTCGCTACTCATAAGCACTCATGAAATTTTTAATATGAGTGAGTCAACAATTTAGAAAAATTTAACTACCTCTGATTCTGATTCATGCTCACTACACATTGATTTATAAGTACAGGTTGCAATGAGTATGCGTACAACGTAGACATCAAACTCATACCATTCGAAATATGTTTGATTTATAAGCCTACTCATTTAGATTCATAACTTTAGAAAAATACTTATAAAGGATTCGAGTGACTCTTCGAATCATTCATCAAAATTTGCAGTCTTAGGCACATAAGCAAAAAAAAGGCAGAGCAGCAAGCAGAGCAAACGCTCATCCTTCTAGTAAATATTTTAGTGTTCCTACGCGATTCATACTTATTTTGTGATTCGTAGATTTATTGAATAATGGAGATCGAAATCAACAACATCATACATGTTGTTAAGTATGAATATAATGAGTATTTCAAACTTTGAATATGAGTAGAGGTTCTATGATATTAAAATAAGTATGAATGCGTATAAGTATAACAATTATTCGTATGATTCGATTCCACTCATCCTTTTTGAATACACATTGCTGATCTCTGATACTGATACACATACATACAGTCAAAGAAAAAAGTTTACATACACCTTTGATTTTTATCAAATTAAAACAGATGTTGTAGCGTTGTTTAAGGCATTTACAATCAAGAATGTTTGAAGAGCAAAACCAATATGAAAAAATATAACAGAAATTATTGGAAAGAGAAATAAAAATTACCATTACATACAACAGTGTATGTAGATTTTTTTCTTTGACTGTACACACATACACAATTGGTCATTACAACCCTTCAGTCAGGATTACGATCTAACTTTTCACACCTTTTATTCTATGGGTGTTAATTTTTGTACATGAGTGGCGGAACCTACAGTTTAAAGTCGAACCCAAACGTCAGATTTTTCAGAAGCTTTTCGTGGCAATTTTATTTTCTCTCACGGTTTTTGCCAGAAATCTGCTGAAAGGAAGTGGCCGAAGAAATATTTTATTTCATATTGTCGTTCTGTTGGAAATGGCCGACCTGGGGTTTGAACCGTGGCTTCACGCTACCTACTACACTACTATTACAGTGACTAATTGATATACGCTCACTTAAATTTACTTAAAATCAAATTAATATATGCTTTTTTGTATTTAAATGCAAAAACTTTGCGTGTGATACATACGCACCTATATACAAAGAAATGTTTGCTTAAAGAAATGTTATTAAATCTGCTTCTGCTAATTGCTTAGATACATGCTTAAAATCCCATTATTTAAGCATAAACAATTTATTTATTATCTCTCTCTCTCTCTCTCTCTCTCTCTACCTTATTTTGTATGTTTTTGTTTCGTAAGTATTTTTATTTGCTACGTTTTCATTTTCTGCTTGAAAAAAAAAAAACAATAACAACAGCAGCAATGTTATATACGTTGAAATATTTAACAGCACATGTGTTAATGACAATAACACTGACTACAGCGATAACAATGATGTGAAGAGATGGTGATGGCAATAATGATCTTTTAATACACACTGTGTGAGAGAGAGAGAGAGGGAGAAGAGAGGAGTAAAAAAGAGAATTTAAGTTATAAAATCTGCCAAAAACCATTAAAATGTAATTAAAATGTATATTACACACATCATTACCAAAATCTACAACAACAATTAGAGTAAAAAAAAAGGAGGAAAAAATAATGTTTTCTTTGCCAATTTCTATGAAAAAAAATTAATTCAATGAAGTTTTCTTTCCACCATTTTCTTTTCATTCATTCTACATTTTTTCTATTGAAGTGTTGATTTGTGTTTGAAATCTCTTTCGTCTGTATTATTCTTGAAGTGTTTTTCTGCCAGACACACACAGAGAGAGAGAGACTGATAGAGCGTTGTACAATATACATACATACGTACGTACACATACACAAATCGTTTTAAGTTCGTTTCGTTTATGTGCCAGATTTAACAGACATTAAGACATTTATTGGATACGTCTTAACGATAAATGGTTTTAGTTTTCCCATCATAATGAAGGAGTATAAAAATTAATGGATTGTATAGAGACTTGGAAAGCTGTTTCCATAATAACAAAAAGGCACACACCAAATGTATGTAAATCAGTTTGAAAAAGTATAATTTTCAAATGGAATTTTATTGTGCACACTAAAAAGCCACAATCAAAGAAAAATTTAGTTTTAAAAGCAGTGAGGGTGCCTGGTAGTCTAGTGGGTAGTGTGCTAGACTATTAGCGTCAGGGTCGTGGGTTCGATTCCCACCAGAGGCTCTGGTCTGTGACACTACACCGAGCATATAGTCAATGTTACTCCGCTCGTATATAATTAGAATATAATTTGTAATTGTATTGTAATTAATAAACAAATAAAATAGAATTTTTTATCGGTTTTAGTTACTTTACATCCATGGAATTAAGGTAGAAATCTTCTTTGTCCTTAAACGATATGAAAAGAAGGAGAAAAGATTGTGTAAGGCATCCAGTTGTATGCAACTTAAACGTGTTTTTCTCAAATTCACTCTTTTCGACCAGAAGGCCACAATTAAACAAAAAACTATTTAAGCGATTTCGCTGAAATTTTGGGTTTTAGCCCGAGCTAGGATATTTTTGATCCGCCAATAATTAATAAATTTATTAAACAATTAAAAAAGAACTAATAGGTGAGAGCTGGAAAAGCAAAAATTCAAAATCCTACCATTTTTTTTCTTTTCAGAATATCCAAGTTCAGACTAACTCTTAAAATCATGGTCCCCAGTTTTATAGATGGCCCTCTTCAGGCTCTCGTACCACCGCTTATTTCACCCTAGTTGAGAAAAAAAATTTGGTAAGCAAGCAAATGTGTTCTTTAGCATCTAAAAAAATTTATGAGTTTAAATAATTTTTCTTTAAAAATGTAAAAAAAAGACTTTAAACGGAATGTATTTCGGTCAACTAGTGTATGCCAACGATTCTAACGAACTTTTTCAATTTTACAGAAATTATTCTTCGACAAATAAATATTCAATTCAAAATTTCAAAATGATTAAATATTTCATGTATTCATCATTAATTCATTTCATACATATTTATTAAGGGAATAATATTTTTATTTTTATCCCTTCGTTCATTTCATTCATTCATTTATTGCAGCATTTAAGTGATAAACAAAATTGTTTTCTATAAAAAATCAAATGTCCTCTTTAACATATAAAAAAATGCTAAATGGTTAAATAAATTTATCTTAAAAAAAATAAACCGAAAAAAGACCAAAGGATCCTTAATTAATTTCGACCATTTATTCTAGTTTGCTTAGAAGTTTCATGATATCCACACTGCGTATGAGCAATATACAATCAAAATGCCCTCAATTAAATATTGCGTATACGCTCAAGTAACAGCAGATGTTGTTTTAACAATGAAGAGAATGTTGGTAGCACAGCAAACCGGTTCTGTATCATACTACAGTTAAATTTAAAGAAATTTTTCTAAAATTCTTTGTTTTCATTTCTAGTTTTTTTTTTATGAAAATTCAAACAGCAAACCGGTTCTGCACCCTACTAGAGTAAAATTTAAAGAAATTTTTATAAAAATTTTAGTTTTTTTTTCTAGTTTTTTTTATGAAAATTCAGTTACTTTTTTATTAACGATTACAATAGCCGCTAAGAGCCTAACATTATTTGAAATGTCGAAAGAAATAGCACAGCCTTATTAAGTTCCATTAAATGTATGGCAAATTAAAGAAAAAATTAAATTAAAATCATTACAATTATTGGAGATGAAATCATTTCCCATTTTGCAAGGAGAAAATACTATAGGGTGGGCCATTTAAAAGTTAAAATTTAAACATGCAATAAAACAAAAATGGTCTTAAATTTTGCCAAAATTTTTTTCTTATTGTGGAGTACAATTATTGCCAATTCGACCTCCGGGTACTATACTTGTCTTACTTGACAAGTACACGTCCTCTAAAATAATGGCATATTATTTCATTCATATGGCTGCCGCAACTAGCCTCTCAGTACCTCATTAGATCGAACCAAGTTTCATACACTTTTCGAGTGTATGGGGTCGTATCTCGGCAATGGCATCACGTATGTTGGTCTTCAAATACTCAATTGTCTCTGGTTTGTCGGTATAACACTTTTCTTTATCAGCGCCCCACAGAAAACAGTCCAACAGTGACAAATCGCAGCTTATTGGCGGCCATTTAACATCACCATTACGGCTAATTAAACGGCCATCAAACGTTTGACGCAATAAATCGATTGTGGCATGAGATGTGTGGCAAGTTGCAACATCCTGTTGAAACCAAACATCGTTCACATCAATACCATGAATAGCGGGTACAAAAAAATCTGTTATCATGATGCGATAGATGTGTCCATTGACCGTAATGGTTGCTTTGACCTCATTTTCAAAGAAATATGGAACAATGATGCCTCCGCTCCACAAGCCTCACCAAACAGTCACTCGCATTGAGTGCATTGGCTTCTGTAGGACCACGTGTGGGTTTTCTGAGTCCCAAATACGGCAATTTTGCTTATTAACGTATCCACCACGATGAAAATGAGTTTAATTCGAAAAAAAAATTTGTTTGACAAAATCGACAATTTCGCGTTGGCCCAATAAATCCTAACGTTGCTCAAGCGTAAATCGATTCATTACTTTCAGTGAAGATAATTGACTGAATTTTGTGGCAGAATAGAATGTCTGAGAAGTATTGCCAGATTCGAAATAACCGATGTTTCAAATTAAAACCGATAGATGGCCCACCCAATACAAGTCTTTATTCAAAGTGTAAGGATTATCTTAAGCACGCTATGCATGCATTTGTTTAAACACTCAAAAACCATTCAACATTCTCTATTCGAATGGAAATGCGGAAAGTAAGATTGACTACATAATTTACTCTTTTTGAATTGAAAGTGAATTACCAGTAATGCATACAATTAAAATTCATTATCATTCCTGTGTTACAAACACACTCAAATATTACTTAAATGCCTAAATGACCCTTTTTGGAATGCCTTCAGTTCAAACTAATGAACCTTGAGGTTAAAGTTGAGAAGAACATGATTACAAAGTGGGTAATAATGCTTAATAATTACAATGTTATGACAACTTGTTGCCTGACAATTTGGGTAGGTTAAATAACTTGATTTTAGGGCTAATAATTATAGAAATTAAAAATTGCCCCGTCTTCTAGCTTATGTTCTCCTTCATTCTCATAATAATTATAAAAGTTTTCTTACACAGAAAGGGAAACAAATTTTTTATTTCTACATACCATTTTGCACTCACCATTATTTTTCTTTTCGCATTTAATATGGGGGAGTTGGGTTTAGTAAAACGACTATTATGATGATGCTTAGATTACTTAAACAAAATCTGAAATTATATAGAGAAACATAGTATGTGTGTTAGTAAGATTATAAAAATTCAAACATGTGCAGAATATATATCTGTATGTATATAAATTTTTTATTAAACATATACAGTGAGCGTCAAAAGAAATTGTACCTTAAAAAAATATACATTAATAAATTACCGTTATATTTATTTTAAAAATGTTTCATAAACAGTTTTTAAAATTGAATTAAAAATAAAATAATTACAAAAAATTTCAAAATATTGTAAAAAAAATTTCGGGCGCTCTCCTTAAGTGGTAAAAGTTGAGTTTGGTGATTGTTAGAATTTTATTCCATAGTGTACAGTTTCTTTTGATGCTCACTGTATGTATGTTAAGTATAAGTAAATACTAAAAATGAAATCGTGACTTATGAAATATAAATTCATCGCCTTAAATATTTGCAATTTTGTGAACCTCAAATAAATCAAAAATTTTGAAATTTCTTGCAATGTGAGAAAACTACAAAGATGTTTCAAAATTTTTTTCTTTTTTTTTTCGTAAAATATATGATTTTACATGGAGTCACAATACGTAAGAATTTAAATACGAATCACGTACGATAAGAAATTTAGATTTTAACGCTCCGAAATATGCACATCATGAGCACACACTGTATAGCAAAAAACATTTCCAAAATGAATTAAAAAAAAACAGAATAAATAAATAAATAAATCCATGTTGTATATATGTATGTATGTATGATTTTTATTAAAGCATTAAACATTTAACACTTCGTGTAAATAGAACATTCCATTCTTCTAATGGCAATAAATGAACACAGCGCATGCATTAGTCCTAATTGGTTATTGTTTTCAAATAATGCGCCAATAAGTGGCATATGGTTTATGGCTGAAATGGTTTAATTAATGTGGCATTAGCAAAACATAGCCAAGGAATTTATTTTGCACAGTATCTTCCATTGAAGAAAGCAAAAAACAAAGCAAAAATATTTCAAGTGTATGTGATTTTGTAAAAGGAAAGAGGTCGCGCCGTAGTCCAAAAGGTAGTGTGTTGGCTTATTAGACGTAAGGCCTCGGTTCAAACCCCAGGTCAGACATCAAAACGAAAATATGGAGAAAATATTTCTTCGGCGATTTCCTTGCAGCAGATTTCTGGCAAACAATTGTGAAAATAAATCAAAATTTCCATGAAAAGTTTCTCAAAAAACTGTCGTTCGGAACTGATTTTAAACTGTAGGTCCCACCACTCATGTATACAAATTAACACACACAACATCAGTGGTGTGAAAAGCTAGGTTGTAATCCTGACTAAAGGTTTGTAAATGGCCAATTATGTGCTATGTTATGTAAGGAAGTCTCTTCGTTTAGCTTTAAAGAATTTCAACGGGTACAACGGGTGCAATTCATATACAATGCCATAGCAAGCAATCTTTCTTGGCCACACTATTTTCTAAATTATTTATTCATTATTGCGTTGGATTCCAAGCTACAGCATAAAACATTCCCCTAAACGTTGGTGTTATTAACTCTTTTATTGCTTTTTTTTATTCAGTTTCTTTTCATGTAGTTTTTGGCTCTGTATACACATGTCTTCCCATGTTTTTTTCTTTTTTTTGTTTCTCAAGAGTATCCCTTAGAGCCCAATTCAATAAAAAAAATTGTTTTTGTGCAAATATTTTTATTATAGTTGTAAATAATACTACTGGTTATGTATACATACATACAGTGAGCGTCAAAAGTAACTATACACTAAGATACATAAAATTCTAACAATCACTAAATTCAACTTTTTACCACTTAAGGAGAGTGTCCGAAAAAAATTGTTAATATTTCGAGATTTTTTGTTTCAATTTTAAAAACTGTTAGGGAAACAATTTTAAAATAAAAATAATGGTAATTTATTAATATATTTATTTATTTATTTATTTATTAATTACAATACAATTATAAATTATATTCCAATTATATACGAGCGAAGTAACTTGACTATTTGCTCGGTGTAGTGTCACAGACCAGAGTCTCTGGTGGGAATCGAACCTCACGCTAATAGTCTAGCACACTACCCACTAGACTACCAGGGCACCCGATTTATTAATATATATTTTTTGTTTTTAATGTACAGTTTCTTTTGACGCTCACTGTATATGTTAAATAAAATTGTAGTATATTTTTATTTATTTATTTTCAACATTTTTATATTTTACACATGCTTGAATTTTTAAAATCTTACTAACATACATACATAATATGTTTCTCTATATAATTTCAGATTTTGTTTAAGTAATCTAAGCATCATCATAATACCCGTTTTACTAAATACAACTCCCACATTAAATGCGAAAAGAAAAATAATGCTGAGTGCAAAATGGTAAGTAGAAACAAAAAAATTTTCCTCTTTCTGTGTAAGAAAACTTTTATAATTATTATGAGAATGAACGAGAACATAAGCTAGAAGACGGGGCAATTTTTAATTTCTATAATTATTAGCCCCAAAATCAAATTGTTTAACCCACCCAAGTTGTCAGGCAACAATTTGTCATAACATTGTAATTATTTAACATTATTAACCAAATTGTGATGATGTTTTTCTCAACTTTAACCTCAAGGTTCATTAGTTTAAGCTGAAGGCATTCCAAAAAGGGGTATTAATGCATGTACGTACGTAATATTTGAGTATGATTGTAACACAGGAATGATAATGAATTTTAATTGTATGCATTACTGCTAACTCACTTTATTATAAAGGGTGTTTTTTATAGAGGTATAGAACTTTAAGTTGGCATTACTTTTTAAGATGGCGACCGATTTAACAGCTGTCAAGTGATTTATTCTCAGTTTGGTTTGGCAATTCATCATGAATAGACTCACGCCTGAACAACGCTTGCAAATAGTGCAATTTTATTTCGAAAATAATGGTTCTGTGCGAAAAACGTATCGCGCACTACGTCCATTTTATCGTCGACAAAATCGTCCATCAGAGCAGTTAATTCGATTAACCATGGAACGTTTTCGCACCACGTTTAACGCCGCTAGACTACTTTCTGTGGGGCTATGTAAAGTCATTGGTCTTTGCGATAAAGCCACAAACGCTTGACCATTTGGAAGACAACATTCGCCGTATTATTGCCGATATACGGCCACAAATGATGGAAAAAGTCATCGAAAATTGGACGTCCAGATTGGACAACATCCGCGCCAGCCGTGGCGGTCATATGCCAGAAATCATATTTAAAATGTAATGCCACAAGATTATCTTTCGGATAAATAAAATTCATGTCAATCGAATAATCCATCGTTGTTTTATTGCAACTTAAAGTTCTATACCTCTATAAAAAAAAACACCCTTTACAATAATAATGAGTTTACATTTCAATTCAAAAAGAGTAAATTATGTAGTCAACCTTTCTTTCATCATTTCCATTCGAATAAAGAATGTTGAATGATTTTGAGTATTTACATTTTAAACAAATGCACGCTTAGGATAATCCTTACACTTTGATTTTTTTTTTCTAACTTTTTTTGTTTCAATTTTAAAAATTGCCAATGAAACAATTTTCAATAAAAATAATGGTTATTTATTAATGTATATTTGTTTGTTTTTAATGTACAGTTTCTTTTGACGCTCACTGTATTATATATACATGTGTACATGCAATATATTGTATGTACGTGCTCTAGACTTTCATCTTTGCCATACACTTTGCTAAGAGCCCCAAACTGATAAAGTAAAGAAATTAAATTTTAGTTAAAGAACATTTCTAATTAGTTGTTGTTGTTCTCTTTATACAAAATGAATACAAATATATTTGTCCCCTGGTGCAGAAATAAAAACCCAAAAAAAAATTCAATTTTTTTTTCTATTACCAGGAGTAAATTGTAATCAATGAGAATTTCTTTTTTTTTTTCTTTGTTTTTATTTATTCATTGTGTTTGATATTTAGTTGAACACATGCGACACATCCATATTCATACATATGCACATATGTATATATGTATGTATAAGCAGATGATTTTGTAAATGTCTTTGTTAATAAGTATGTATTGACTGTGATGTGTTTACTCATTCATAAGGGATTGAAAAAGAAGGCAAAAGACAAAAACAATAAAACAATATTGTAAATCCTATTATTACTGGAAACTGTATACTTTAATTTTCCCTTCCCTTCTTCTCCCTTCGACCTATGGCTGGCAATATTTACGCATTTAGCCATGTGCCTGCCCTAGAGGAATAAAATGGTCTGTCCATTGTCTTAAGGTTTTTCTTAATCAACTTTATTTTTATTTATCATATCATTTAGAACAAAAATACAGACTTTAACACATTGACTGCCGCGGCAATTTGCGGAAAACTGACCACGCAAGCCAACATTGACCTTTTGTTCTTTTCCCAGAAGCCATTTATCGATACTAGCACTGATATAATATGATTTTATTCGTAGCTACACAAAAATGGCAGGTTTAGTGAGTACGAGATAACTCGTAGTTGGCTCCCTAGAAGGGAACGTAATCTACGAGTTATCTTGTAGTCGGCAGTCAATGTGTTAAAGAGTTTTTAAGGCTTGGCCTAGCAAACTTAATTTTTGTTTTATGTTTTAATCCTAATGTTGCTCCTAAAACACTACAGAACTATGATTTGAAATGAATGAAAACAATTTATTTCCTTTGCTTACTAACTCATGGTTCATCTATTTCATATTCTAATTCCAATACGAGATGTATTTGAAAAGAACACGAGATTATTGGCAAAAAAATTAAAAAATTGACTTTTAACCACACGTTTCCAAGCCATTTCATATCAATGCAATGAGAAACTTGTTTGCTCACATACATATGTTTCATATACAACTGAAATACATACATATGTACATTAGGGTGGCCCCGTTTGTATGGAGAAAAAATTAGGTATAGATGTTCCCAACTAAAATGAAGGTTTAATTCATTCTAATACTACGTTTCACAATTTTTTCGTCCTGGGGTCAATATTTGGTGAGCTGGATCAAAGGATAAAAAGGTCCTTTTTTGAGATTTTTTGGATTTTTTTCATATTTCTTCCAAAGGAACTATATATAAATTTGGTATCATATGAAAGGTCTTTAAGAGGCGCTTTCAATAGGTTATCAGAAATTTTAAAAAAATTTTGAAAATTGAAAAATTTTGTACATTTCGGACAAAATTTTTGTTTTTTTAATTTTTTCATAGAATTTTTTTAACTAAATTGTTGAAATTTCTTGACTATAAAGGCAATGTAATTTAACCAAAATGGTTTTTTCCGTTTTTCAAAATTCAATCTAGTTAAATTTTTTTTTAAATTTTTTAAACCTAATTTCTTCTCTATCTGACAACCTCTGTTAACTGAATTCATATAACGGAAAAAACCATTTTGGTTAAATTACATGGTCTTTATAATCAAGAAATTTCAACAATTTAGTTAAGAAAATTCTATGAAAAAATTAAAAAAACAAAAATTTTGTCCGAAATTTTCAAAATTTTTCAATTTTCCAAATTTTTTTTAAAATTTCTGATAACCTATTGAAAGCGCCTCTTAAAGGCCTTTCATATGATACCAAATTTATATATAGTTCCTTTGTAAGAAATATGAAAAAAATCCAAAAAATCTCAAAAAAGGACCTTTTTATCCTTTGATCCAGCTCACCAAATATTGACCCCTGGACAAAAATTTTGAGAAACGTAGTCTTAGAATGAATCAAACTTTCATTTTAGTCGGGAACATTCGCAACTTTTATTTTGGGGCCACCCTAATGTACATATATGTACGTCTTGGTATACAATCAATGGCAAACAAAATATGACATTCATAAAGGCAGACAAAACAACAGTGACAATATACAAAAGAAAAGTTTACAAAGAGATTTCTCTTTCGTCTGGTCTGCCTGTTTATCTGACTGACTGCCTGTTATTCCCTATGAAATCGTTGATATTGAAAAAAAGGTGGCAGTGACAGGTTCTATGATTAATACAACAAATACTGGCATACATGTCTCTTTAAAAGGAATACTAAAACTACTGCAAACATTTCGCCAATCATGCCTTAACGCCTCACTGAGACGTCACTTACTTTATAACTTACTTGCATTAAAATTAGAATTTAGCATTAGTATTGCATTAGTGTTGCCATTGGATTAGTTGTTTCTTTGGGGAAAGTAGAACTACATGCGATAGTTTTTCTCACAAAAAACGCGATAGTAAATGGTGGACCACCTTAAAGTTTAAATTTAAAAATGCAATAAAACAAAAACGGTTTGAAATGTTTGACAAATTTATTTTTTTGATGTGAAGTACAATTATTCCGGTTTTGAAATGGAATTTTATTTCATTCATATGGCTGCCGCGACTGGCCTTTCAGTACCTCATTCTATCATACCAATTTTCATGTACTTTTTCCAGTATATGGGATCGTATCTTGGCAATAGCATCACGAATATTAGCCTTCAAATGTTCAATTGCCTCTTGTTTGTCGGCAGAACACTTTTTTTAACGTCGCCCAACAGAAAATAGTCCAACGGTGTCAAATCTCACCTTCTTGGCGGCCAAAACACATCACCATTTCGGGTAATTAAATGGCCATCAAACGTTCGACGCAATAAATTGATTGTGGCATGAGATATGTGGCAAGTTGCAGCATTCTATTGAAACCAAACATCGTTCACACCAATACCATGAATAGCGGGTACAAAAAATCGGTTATCATGGTGCGATAGATGTGTCAATTGACCGTAATGGTTGTTCCGTCCTCATTTTCAAAGAAATTTGGGCAAATGATGGCTCCCCTCCACAAGCCGCACCAAACAGTCACTCGTAATGGATGCACTGGCTTCTGTAAGATCACGTGTGGGTTTTCTGAGCCACAATTTTGCTTATTAACGTAGCCACCAAGATGACAAATGAGCTTCATCCGAAAAGGTGATTTTTTTGTCAAAATCGACATCATCATTCAATTTCTCGTTGGCCCATCTAGCGAAGCGAAAATGAAGCAGATGGTCATGCGGCTTCAACTCTTGAACTAATTGCACTTTGTAAGGCGTCATCATCATTATCTACATCATTGCGCAGATTCTCGTTGGCCCAACTAGTGAAGCGAAATGCGATGGTTATGTGCCTTTGTAAAGCGTCACACCGAGATCTTTTGGCAAAATTCGACATAAGCTGGTGCGTGAAATGACCAATTCTTGAAAACAATGATAAGTTGATGTTAATGGACACACCATCAGCCACAGCTTCAATATTTTCGCGTGTACGCACAGTACGAGCATGATCACGTCTTGGCACATCAACAATGAAACCAGTTTCACGAACTTTAGCAATAAACTTGCGTATACCAAGCACTGTTGGTCCCTCATTGCGAACAAATTTTGTACGACATTTTCGTGCAATTTCCGACCAATCGTCTTTGGTTTTGGAAATAAATTTCCAATAAATCCCAATGTTGCTCCAGCGTAAATCGATTAATTACGTTCAGTGGAGATAATATACTGAATTTTGGTTATAGAATAGAATGACATAAGTATTGCCAGATTCGAAATATTCGATGATTCAAATTTAAACCGATAGATAGCCTAACCGGTACTTTAATAAACATTTTTTAAGCAGAAATGTTTGTTCATCGGTCTTTATTTGTACCTTATTTTTGGTGCATATGTACATACAGTCACACCGATAATTATACGTACCCTCCTAAAAATCCTTTTTTTAAAAATGATAATATATGGACAAGTCGACTGATTTTTGCGCCAAATTTTTTGTTTTCCGTCACAGCCGAACAAATTATATTTGTTCTCATCACCAAATATTACATTCGCCCAAAAATCAGTTGACTTGTCCATATATTATTCGGCAAATTCCAATCGTGGCTTTTTTCTCGGCACTCGACTGCGGAAACCGTTCTTTCTCAAAACACTTCCAACTGTTTCGGAATGCACAATAACATTGTGATCACTTTCCGTGGTATTTCGTATTTCTACGGTTGTAGTCCTAGGATTTTTATCCACAACACCTTTTATATACCGGGCTACCCTTGGAGAAATTTTATACGAAATATACGTCGTATGTATAATTTTCTGTTGTGCCATATTGGTTTTAAGCAAACTGTAGTCACAAACTCATAGATTTTGGGAATCTTTTTTTTCTTTATTTATGTAAATGTGTCGTTACAGGCGCTAATGTAAAGAAATTTTAGATTAGAAGTTCATTACTTTTAAAAAAAATTAATTTTAGGGGAGGGGGGGAGGTACGTATAATTATTTGTGTGACTGTATGTGTTTAATATATATTGTATTGTATTTTTCCTTTGTCTCTATTTAAGACTGAATAAATAAAACTTAACAAAACAGTCAGACAGTTAGACGTAAGGCCACGGTTCAAGCCACAGGTCAGACATCAAAACGAAATATGAACAAATATTGCTTCGGCGACTCAGCAGATTTCTAGCAAAACCTCTGAGAGTAAATAAAATTACCATAAAAAATTTCTCAAAAAATATGTCGTTTGGATTCGACTTTAAACTGTAGGTCTCGCCACTCATGTATAAAATTAACACACACAACTTGAGTGGTGTGAGAAGCTAGGCCGTAATCCTAACTGAAGGGTTGTATTGGCCAATTGTGTGTGTTTATTGTGTGTGTGTAAAAGTCAAACATAAAATAATTATATGGAAAAGACGATAAAAACTGAACATGTTGGAATGTTTTCTAAATGAATTGAAAATGTTTTAAAAAAAGTACACCACATTTAATAATTTGTTGTTCCTATTAGCTAATCACCACTGTATATACAATATTTCTTTTACTAAAACCTTATTTTAGAATAACATAATCATAGACTGTATGTACGTACATATGTATGTATGTATGCATGTATATTTATGTAAACGTATTTACATACTCAGCTCATACACATCAACTGATGCATGGGTTGAGAGAAAGGATAACAAAGTCAAGTTTTTTTTTTTTTTTTGTATACGTATTGCATGAATAACTAACTACTAAACGTATGTGTGAGAGTGAGTGTTTCGTCTACATTCTTTCGCCGGCCATATGGCAAATGTGTACGACGTAAAAACAGCAAAAAAGTGAAACACAAAAATTAAAAACCGGAAAGTTACTGCACTGCAGCATTAGATCCTAAGTAAAAATGGCAAAAACAAGAAGAAGAAGAGATAAACTAGAGAACATAAAGAAAAAAATGCACCAATAAAAAGGAAAAGTTTTTGCAAAGACAAACAAGAATAAGATTTACACGTACAATATACACAAAATATATGTATGTATGTGTGTGTATATGACATATTTATACAACAACGACAACGGAAAAAAAACAATTTATTTAATTTTCCATGTGGGTCAGCACATGAGGCCCTTAATGTTCTGTTTCGTTCTGTTCTATTCTGTTGTTGGACTAAACCAGAGCCATTCCATATGGTTGCCGTTGTTTAGCTGATATTGTTTGATGTCTAACAGGGAAAGTGTGTGTGTGTGTGTGTGTGTGGTTTCTAACGATTTATGTTTGTGTGTATTGCTCTTTCCGAAGCAACGAACTGTGTATTGTAGTTGTTACTGTTGTTGATGCTGTTTACATTACTTTATACTCTGTTCTGTACTCAGGTAATATTTGTTGTGCTTCACGAATACGTATAATAAATTGAAGAACAACGTAAACAATACCAGTACATGCCACATAAATACTCTCACACATACATATACACATGAATACAATAGTAAGATTGTGCCTTCCTTCGGCGACAAGCACGAAGGCACATACATTTGTCAGTGTTGTTACATACAGCGGACCACTAGTGAGACGATTTTTGTGTGTGTGTATATGAGGATATACAAAATGAAAGTGGAAACAAAACCCCGCTGCAGAGCCCCATTGTTTATAAATAGAATTTCGACGAATATTCCCACATACACGTACGCATTTAATTGGCCAACCGCATACAACTTTTTTTGACGTGACTCAAGTTTTTTTTATTTTTTTTTGGCTAAAAGTAATTGTATTTCAAATACATTGGAAGCAATAAGGAGAGCTCGTTGTAAATAAAATCTTTAGTCAAATTAAAACTGAAATAAAAGTTATTTTGAATTGTGTTTCTTTGTCGTACGGATTGAAATTAAAATTAAATTTTAAGATTCATATGAGAACTGATTAGAATTGATTGAACAAAATTCAAATTCAATGAATTTTAAGCTTTTAAATTGACAGTCAAATGTTTTAGCATATGTCACATGTGTGTATGTATGTGTGTATTTTGCATATTTAAATAAAAGAATTTTCCTTTTCAAAACTGCGAAAAAAATAATTTCTTTAAAAATCTTTCTTATTTGAAGACAATTCATTTAAATTGTAAATTGAATTTTATGCTTCACATAAAATAAAGGAAAGAAAACTTATTTAAAAGTATTCATACTCATTTTTATTTTAAAATATAATATAAATCTTATTTTTATTTTATTTTATATTTTGTTTTTTTTTTGTTTTCTTTTTTATGGCTTTGAGACAAAAAGTAAAACGAAAAATCTACATGAATTTAAATGTGCCACTATTTGTTTGTTGTCACAATATTCTGAAGTCCAAATAAATAATACAAAAAAAGATGCAAAAAATCTGTAAATAAAAACAACAACATCAACAATGTTTAAGGTATTGTTAACAACAAAAATTGTTAAAGAAACACACACACACAGAGAGAGAGAGAGAGAGAGAGAGAGAGAGACCAAAACCGACTTTAAATTCAAACAGTTTTCCTTAACATATTTCACTTTAGCATACCTTTAGGGGTAGAATAGCTGTAAACAGTGACAAATGTCTGCATGTATACAAAAATACACAAATACAGATGAAATAACAAACAGCAAGCAGAACAAGCACCAATAACAACAAAATCAACATCAGCAAGTAAACATGCAAATGAAACAACATCAAAAGCAAATGATTTTTAATTTTTTTTTCTTTTCGTTTTTTTTTACAAAAGAACAAAACAAAAAAAGTTTTGAAATATTTAAAACAAATACATACATACACACACATATATATTATCGTACATATACAGTGGACAGCAAAAGTTTTGATACGGCAATATACGAGTATTTTGACAACAAAAAAGTCCCCACAGGCTTAATACTCTTGCAAAAAGTCCCGATATGACTTCAAGAGATTATTTAGGAGATCATTTGAAAGAACGCTTATGTAATCGCTAAACCTCAAACAAAAGTCAACCGAAAAACTTGGTCATTATGCCACCAGAAAACATTAAACAAAACTTGTACATTCAATTCCAAATGGATTAAATGCAGAACTTGCCCTTAAGGGATATTCTACTAAATACAAGGGAAAACATTTTGATATATTAGGACTTTGAACTTTAAATTTATTCAGGGTTCTCCTTCATCTGAAACTTTTCCTTATTTTTCTCTTGTGTTATGAAAAGCATTAAAAAAATTGTTTGTTTTATAATAAAACAGAAATAAGTTAATAAAGTAAATATAAAAACCTTAATTTTGTATACAAACTTTTGGCTAAAATTCATGAAATTGCTAAAATATATTGCCGTACTAAGAATTTTGCTGTCCACTGTATATTTATGTGTACAAGTGTACATATATAAACGACAATGAGCGTACATATACTGTAAATGAAAACAAAATATTAAAAACTTAAATTTAAAACATCAACAAAGCAACGTTTCTTTTCCCGTTAAGAGTAACCTGCGTATAAAGTAAACAACATTGAGTTGCCTGGTTGCCCTATATATTTTTTTATTTTTCGCAACATGGTAATTCTTTCTTTAATTCTTAATTTCTTTCAATTGAAATAAAGCCATTGCTTTGTTTTTAATGGAAAAAAACTCAACAAAATATTTTCAAAGCTTTATTACAAATAAAAATTGAAAATAAATACAGAATTTAATTCAACATTTTAATATTAAATACATACATATATGTACGTATGTATGTATGTATTTCAAACCATTGGTTTTTATAAATGTGTTGGTAATAAAACTTATTTGCAAGCCAAAACTAAGAACCTAACTAAACACACACAAAGAAAAGTTATTTAAATGACAAAATATTTTTGACATGCAATGTTTCTTTCTCTCTCTCTCTCTCTCTCACTTTAACTAAACTACACATACTTACTAGGGACCCCTGTGTTGTATTGTCAGAAATTCTGCAATTTATTATTATTTTTTAGTATTTTTTTCTCGATATCTCTGTCTCTCTCTTTAAATTGTCACATATGTTTAAGGAAAATATGAAAACGAAGCTTTTTTTCATTATGGCATCCACAAAAAATCAAATGTAATAAAAGAGGCATAAATTAAAATGTTTTCGAAAATTTTTTTTTATCATTCTATCTTGAAATGGCAACACATTTGTTTGTTATAAAACGTAAAACAATTTCTTCTGTCTTTCTCTTTTTTTATTTTATTTTTTTTTTTGTTTTAAAATTATTGAAATAATATTTTAAAGTCTACAAAAATTTCCTTTTACGATTCCCTACTATATTCTTTTCTTTTGTTGCCATCTACTTGGCAGCTCGAAACATTGTTTTGCATTTAAAATAACAAATATGCCCCAAAGCTTTAATATTTTAACAAGACCAACAAAAACAATAACAGCAACAACAACAACAAAAAACTTTTTTAAGTGTTGAAAATATTTTTTTTTGTTTTTCTTTCATTTTGTTTCAATATTTTCTGTTTTATTTTTTGCACTTTGCTTGTGTTATTCGGGAATAAATATTAATGTTTGTATACATGTACACATGTACTTGTGCTTGTATGAGTGAGTATGAGTACTTTAATACTTTTATTTTTGTTTACGGTATTATGAATTGTTTTTATCAAAAATAAAATACGAAAATATAAGAAATAAAAAAAATGAAAAAAAAAACACAATAACTACACAAATATGCAAATGCGTTTGTGTAAACATTTGTAAATGTAGTTGTAATTCCTGTTGTTATACCTTAAAGCAAGGGATCGGCACCAATAGCCCTACGGGGGCCGAACATCTTCGTTTTTTTACACACATAGGACACAAACTTCAACCAGATACGTAAAAAAGAGCGTAAATATGCATTCAGTTGCTTGTTGGCTTCTAAAGAAGAAGGTTTCAATTATATACCCAAAGAAATATTACGGTAGGATTCACTAATATTAATCAAAATTATTCTCGATTTTTGGACGAATATTTGTCAAGTTAAATACGCTGTCTTTAGGGATTTAGCGCTGTACATTTTTTTTATATTTTCCACTATATATACATATCAAAGATAAGCACTCATGAAATTTTGAATATAAGTGAGTCAACAATATTGAAATTTAACTACGTATTCTGATTCATTCTTACTCACTACAATGTTGATTTATAAGTACAGGTTGCAATGAGTATAAGTACAACGTTTACATCAAACTCATACCATTCGAAATATGTTTGATTCATAGGCCATAGAAAAATACTTATAAATGATTCGAGTGACTTGAATTATTCATCAAAATTTATAGTCTTAGTTGTTGTTGCATTTACAAAAAAGAAAAAGACAGAGCAGCAAACAGAGCAAACACACAACCTTTTAGTGAGTATTTTAGTGTTCGTACGCGTATCATACAATGTTAAGTCATGGAGAGTCGAAATCAACAACATCGTACGTGTTGTTAAGTATGAATATGATGAGTGCTTCAAACTTGGAATATGAGTAGATGTTCCATGGTATTAAAAGAAGTATGAATGCGCATAGAAGTCGCCGTGGTCTAGTAGGTAGTGTGTTGGCTTATTAGACGAAAAGCCAGGGTTCGAGCCCCAGGCCGGACATCAAAATAAAATACAAAAAGTATTTCTTCGGCGACTTCCTCTCAGCAGATTTCTGGCAAAAACTCTGAGAGTAAATAAAAATTGCCATGAAAATTGAAACTGTACGCCCCCTGCCACTCATGTACCAAATTAACACACACAACATAACTGGTGTGAGAAGCTAGGTCGTAATCCTGACTGAAGGGTTGTAATGACCAATTATGTATGTATGTATGTATGTATGAATGCGTATAAGTATCAGAAAATATGAGTATGATTCGATTCTACTCATCTTTTTTAATAATCATTGCTGATCCTTGATATATATTATTAGGTTAATAAGTACACTTGAAAATATTACTAATAATTTGCCTCTGTGTTATACACATGCTTCTCACAACTACAGTCACATTTTAATCATGTTCGCTTTGTGCCGACCACTGCCTTAAAGTCACACACAACAAATATTTCGAATTTCAAATAAAACAGCAAGAATAACAAAATAACAGGTTAAGGAAGATGTAAGAGAGCGCAAAAGAAAGAGAGAGGAAGTAGTTTATAAAAATAGCAAAAACAAATTAAGTGTGTCGCATTAAGTTTCAGATTAAAAAAAGAAAATATGATTTATGTATTGTAGTATGCATTAGTAGTTGTAGTTGTAGTTGTAGTACAACAAACTCTCGTGTAAGTGTATTTTTTGCTATTCTCTTATAAACCATTCACTAATACCCAAACATATGTACATATATGCATACATACTTAAATTCTGGCGCTCATCAGCTTATCTCTCTTGGAAAACATTTGTCATTTTGCAGCTGGTGTTGAAGTGTATGTCTGTAACTTTTTATTTCTTTTTTTTTTTTTTTGGTGTAAATTTTCCCATATGCATGGGTGTAAGTTTTTAATTTCCATTACGGAATTATTTCTATTTACATATTTAGCAAATGTTTGCTTAACAACATCGCCAACTCTGCTACTAATTCAACTTTGGCCGCTTCACCTACATTTTGTAGCGCATATCTTTGGCATGGAATTTGTCATTAAAATTATCACAATCCGAGTAGTACTCATTGCAAGACTTTAATGCATATTATAAACATTTATTGCAGTATTTATGAAAGTCAATTAAAATGTACATGAAAATATTTCAATTTAAAAAAACTCACAGATTTTATTCAAAAAAGAAAATCATATACAGTTGATCAGAGAAGATGAGTAGAATCGAATTATACTCATAATTTCTGATAATTACACGCATTCATACTTATTTTAATGATCATGAAACCTCTATTCATATTCAAAGTTTGAAGTACTCATCATATTCATACTTAACAACAACACGTATGATGTTATTGATTACGACTCTCAATAACTCAACTTACTTACTTAATTGGCCCGATTAACGGATTTCGGCCTACTGCAACACATTCTAACTCCACATATATGCGAATCACAAAATAAGTATGAATCGCGTAAGAACACTAAAATACTCACTAGAAGGTCGTGCGTTTCCTCTACTTGCTGCTCTGTCTTTTTTGCTTATGTGTCTTTTTACTTTTGTTGTAAATGCAACAACAACTAAGATTGTAAATCAAGACTAAGACTAGAATCATTTATAAGAATTTTTTAATTATTTTTCTAAAGTTATGAATCTGAATGAGTAGGCTTACGAATCAAACATATTTCGAATGGTATGAGTTTGATGTCAACGTTGTACGCGTACGCATTGCAACCTGTTTTATGTCAACGTTGTACGCATACTCATTGCAACCTGTACTTATAAATCAACGTCGTAGTAAGTGTGAATGAATCAATATTATTGACTCTCACTTATATTCAAAATTTCATGAGTGCTTATGAGTAGCGAAAAACGATTAATTTCTGATCTCTGCTGCTGATGAAGACTAACGGCTCGGAGGCAGTCTGTTATGTTCTTTTACAAGCATACGCTTGAAAGTTTCTGTTAAAAAATATCAAAGTGAACCACAAAATTCACAATTTGTAACTAGTTCAGCAAAAAGAAAGATGCTTACAAGAGAAAGTGATTGAAAAATTATGATTTCGGTAATATATGTATGCAAATCGAAAGATCCATACATACGTACATACATAATTGGTCATTACAACCTTTCAGTCAGGATAATAACATAGCCTCTCACACCACTTATGTTGTGTGTGTATTAATTTTATACATGAGTGGCGAGACCTACCGTTTAAATTCGCGTCCGAACGACAGATTTTTGAGAAACCTTTTCATGGCAATTTTTTTACTCTCAGAATTTTAGTCAAAAATCTGCTGAGATGAAGTCGGCGAAGAAATATGTTTTTATATTTCGTTTTGTTGGAGATTCAAACCCTGTCCTCACGTCTAATAAGCCAACACACTACTTATTAGACTTGCAAATCGAAAGATAGTCTTTACAAATGTATGTATCATGCTGTGAAATAAATCGCCTTTAGTCTTCTCAGTCTTCCCTGTCGACCAAGGAAGTAAAGTAATGACTTTGTCAACTTGAATTGCCTTCATGATATGATATGCTTAAGGCCTGCAGTGTTTTTTTTTTTCTCAAATACTGTAACCATTTTTAAAATGGAATCTAAAGGAAATATAATTTTTATGCATTCAACTGTGATTTCTTAACATTGAATACCTTCTGAGCAACCCGAATAATTTGTATAAAAAATTTGTAACAACGGCTTCTTTCAATTCCATGAATAGCAGCAACCGCTTGAAAAATTAAGGTAACTGGGCATTAACTGGCATTATTTAATTTAAATTCAATTTAAAAAAAAAACCGAAAAAAAAGGACGATGAGCCGTTTTTCACAGTTGGGTCTTTTTGCAGCATTATCAGCGCACTTGACACATTTTATAATGGAATGGAATAAATTCCTTTGAAAATCATTTTGCTTTTCCACAGCCACAGCAGCTGTTGGCATTAAATCTGCGCCACCATATTTTCATTAAAGCAATTATACGGAGTGGGAATTTCATTCATTTTGTTAAAGTTTTTCCTGAAAATTTCCTTTTTTTAGCGTTTATGTTTTAATACATCTTCTGTTTTTCTAGTTCTTTTTTTTCCTTTTCGAAAAACAATTTTAATTTCACTAAACAAAGACCACAAAATGCGCTTTGGAAAGTCCGGCGAGAAAAGTGTAAGTGTGCGGGTAAATGTAATTGTAATAAAAAAGGTGGAAAAATCAACTTTAAATGATTTTCATAAAAAGAAAACAACAAAACATTTTAAGCGGACAAAAGGAAAAAATTTAAAATGAAATATTATCAACGAATTATTTATTGAGGAGTCTGTTTTAAATTTGCATAGAAATCAACAAAAAAAATCCAAGACAAATAAGAGAATTCTCAGTTTGAAGTCGCCGTAGTCTAGTAGGTAGTGTGTTAGCTTATAATCCCAGCCCAGACATCTCCAACAACAATGAAATATGGCAAAATATTTCTTCGACGACTTCTTCTCAGCAGATTTCTGACAAAAACCGTGAGAGTAAATAAAATTATCATGAAAAAGTTTCTCAAAAAATCTGTTGTTCGGAATCGAGTTTAAATTGTAGGTCCCGCCATTTATGGATAAAATTAACACACACAACATAATTGGTGTGAGAAAGTAGGCTGTAATCCAGGGATCAGCAATGAGTATTCAAAAAGAGGAGTAGATTCGAATCATACTCATAATTTCTGATACTTATACGCACTCATACTTATTTTAATATCATACTCATGCTACTCATACCCAAAGTTTGAGGTACTCAACGTACTCATACTTAACAATACGCATGATGTTGTTGATTTCGACTCTCCTTTACTCAACATTTACTACAATCACAAAATAAGTATGAATCGCATATGAACACTAAAATACTCACTAGAAGGTTGTGTGCTTCCTTTGCTTGCTGTCTTTGTCTTTTTCTTTCTTCTTTCTTTTTTTGTAAATGCAACAACAACTAAGACTGTAAATTTTGAAGAATGATTCGAGTGATTCGAATCATTTATGAGTATTACAATTATTTCTCTAAATTTATGAATCTGAATGAGTAGGCGTATGAATCAAACATATTCCGATGTCAATGTTGTACTCATACTAATTGCAACCTGTACTTATAAATCAACGTTGTAGTGAGTACGAATTAATCAGAAGCGTCAAATTTCAATATTGTTGACTTACTTATACTCAAAATTTCATGAGTACTTATGAGTAGCGAAAAAACGATTCATTGCTGATCTCTGCTGTAGTCCTGACTGAAGGTTTGTAACGACCAATTATGTATGTATGTATGTTTGTAAAGCAACAGTCATTAAGTAATGAAACTCAAAAATTCTAAAAATACGATACGATACAATAATCCAATGGCTGTAGGCGTTAATAACTTCAAACATTACTTCTAATTAATCAACGAGAGTTGTGTATGTACAAATCACCTTTTTTAAATTTAAAAAAAAAACATTTTTAGGTTCATTCCACTAAAACCATCATTATATGGAGCTACTGCATATACAGTAAAAAGCAAAAGAAACTGTACACTTAGGATAAAATTCTAACAATCACCAAACTCAACTTTTACAACTTAAGGAGAGTAACCGAAAAAATTTGTTAATATTTCGAATTTTTCTTTTAATTTTTTGTTTTTTTTTTTCAATTTTAAAAACTGGCAATGAAACAAATTTAAAATAAAAATAACGGTAATTTATTAATGTATATATTTTTTTCAATTGTACATTTTCTTTTGTTGCTCACGGTACATCATGGTTTCATGATTATAAAGATCACACCACAAAATATACTGTCGCTGGCTATGTTAAATATACTATGTATACAGTAATAACAAGGGCAAATGTATTATAAACGTTTATTGTATGTGTGTGTGTGTCTGTATACGTATAGCATATGTATCCAGATTGTTTGATCATAATGTTTGGCCTGTTGCTTCTACGTTGCGTGACCAAGTGGAAAATGAAATTCATTTCCATTATTTTTATTATCTTTACTGCTCATTGTTATTATCATTGTTTTTTATCATTCCACTCCTCTCTTTTATGCTTCGAATAATGCATTACCATTTAACATTATTATCGTCGTTATCAATGTGACCCCATTTTTCTTTCGTATTATTTCTGCTCGATTCGATTTGCTTCGTTTCACTTTCATACCATACCAATACCATACCATACCCTTGTTGGTTGGCTCTTCAAGTGTCTGCCATTTGTTAAATCCTGCATTCAATAATTAAGTGTCATTGTGTCTAAATCAATCAATCATCATCCATAGGCTGGTCATTTTTCCAAGTGAAAAATTATCAAGATTTTCTATGTCACTACTTTAATATGAGCAAAAAATAACAACAACAAAAAAATTCTTGTAATATTCTTTACAAGTAGAAACAAACAAACAAACAAACACTTTGATTTGATTGATGGTATTTTCAGTTTGTTAATCGTAATATTTCATTATGAAAATTTGTATCTGCTTGTGTTAAAGACGATCTGCTTGTCCTTCTGTTCTTATAGCCTCCACTATGTTTCCTTTGTTGTTTCTTTCCTTGTATCAAACGTTTGTCAGCTTCCTTCTTCGTTTTTTTTTTTTTTTTTTGAATAAAGTACACCATGCTTCATGCTTCCCGTGTTATTCTTTTTGATAATGTTTGTTTAGGCTTCCAGTGTTTGTTTATCCCGGTAAGAATCACAAAAAATTAATTTGCCTTTGCTTGAGATTTCTAAGAATGCTTATTCATGTGAATAATTTCATTTTTAATCAAATACAATTTATTTAATCCCCTTTAATTATATTGTGTGCAAATTTTTGTGGTATTAAGGAGCCCTTTTTGAGGCATACAAGAATATTACTTTTATGCACGAAGATCAATTTCAGCTTTAATAATCAAGACAATCACATTTGAAGAATTTTTTTATTATTTTATCCCTCAGTCAGGTTTAGGACCTAGCTTCTTAAGCCACTTATTTTGTGTGTGTTTGTTTTATACATGAATGGCAGGAACCTACAGTTTAAAGTCACTTTCGAATGACAGATTTTTGAGAAACTTTTCAAGGCAATTTTATTTACTCACAGAGTTTTTGCCATAAATCTGCTGAGAAGAAGTCGTCGAAGAAACTTTCAACTGCCAACGGCATGTATGCGACATTTGTAAGCTCAACCTTAAAAAGTCTATAAGAAGTGTAACAAATTCTTTTTACAACAATAACGATAATAAGATTTGATAAATATTGGCAAATATTCTTAATAAAATTATTTGTTTTCCTTCTAATTGTATGTATATTCCTACCTTAGTTGATCTTTGTATTCATATAAATTGTAATCAGCTTACGATAAAGAGCGGCTGAATTCAAATAAAGGAGTTTGTGGGAAAAGCACAGAAGAATAAAAATCAAACACAATATTTTTATTTACATAATACACGTACATAATTTGAATATATACATACATTAACTTACGCATTTAAGTTGCTTTGACACTCAAAAGAAAATATCAGCAAAAATTTCAAAAAATTTTTTAACAAAAACTAGAAGCAAAGACAACTAAAAATTGAGAAATAATGAAACGTTAGAAATTTCCTGTTTTCTTCATAGCTTACATAATAATACATGGCATGTAAACTTAATTAGCCATTCACTATTGGACAACCTTTTAGTCAGGATGACAGCCAGACTTCTCACGCCAGCCGTGTTGTGTGTGTTAATTTTATTCATGTTTAACGTCGACTTCAAACGACAGATTTTTGAGAAACTTTTCACGGCAATTTTATTCACTCTCAGATGTCATTTTGCGCAAGATGTCTGGCCAGTGGTTTGAACCGAGGCCTCATTTCTAATAAGCCAACACTTTAGGTACCATAGATCAGCAATGAGTTTTCAAAAAGATGAGTAGAATCGAATTACACGCATAATTTCTGATACTTATACGCATTCATACTTATTTTAATATCATATGGAACCTCTACTCATATTCAAAGATTGAAGTACTCATCATATTTATGCACTTAACAACACTTATGATGTTGCCGATTTCGACTCTCCATAACTCAACATATACACGAAGCCCTAAATGAGTATGAATCGCATACGAACACTCGAATCATTTATAGTTATTTTTCTAAAGTTATGAATCTTAATGAGTAGGCTTATGAATCAAACATATTTCAAATGGTATGAGTTTGATGTCAATGTTGTATGCATACTCATTGCAACCTATACTTATAAATCATTGTTGTAGTGACTACGAATGAATCCCAGTAGATAAATTTCAATATTGTTGACTCACTTGTATTCAAAATTTCATGAGTGCTTATGAGTAGCGAAAAGACGATTCATTACTGATCTCTGGTTAGTATACGACTTTTTTAAATAAACGTATTTAAACAAATGAATCTTTTTATATGTTAAAGAGGACTGCCGGTGAAGTCCAGCGGTGGTATGGCAGTCTGAAGAGGGTCATTTCAAAATCTGTCGACCTTGATTTGAGGAGTTAGGAGTATCTGAAATCAAAAAAATCGATATGTATTCCTATAACATATATGACTGGCTGTAACCTAAATTAAAATATTTTGAAAATGCCATAAAATAACAAAATGGCGGCGTTTTGAGTGTCTTTTTTTCGGTTTTCGCCTATTTTTTCTAACTTAATTGTTTAATAAAGTTATTAATTATAATAAATATATATATATATATATATATAAATATATATAATACTGCGGCGACTTCTATAGAAATAGAAAATATTTGTAATAAACCACAGGTTTTTTTCTTGAATTCTACAAAGAAAAAAAATTTGTAAAATAATTTACAATTATTTTTTGAATTTCATTACAATCATTTATTTTCGAGTGTATTGAGTTAGCTTGCTTGCTTGCTTGTTCTTTTTTTACTTTTTTTATGGTAAATAACTTTGTGGTTTAAACGTATTCAATAATAAAAATACATAATAATGTCAGTAAGAAGTTGGTTTCTGGTTTAACAAAATCGGTTTATTTAATGGGGCTTTTGTATTCAAACGAATTGACTGGCTGTACACTTTTTTCCATTATAATTTATTCCTTTGACTTCAATTCCATTATCACTCATCTGAGACCTTTTTCGAATACGTAGGTAGGTGTTGTTGTTGTTGTCGGGCGCTATTATATTTGTTGTTTGTGCCGGTTTATTGTTGATACGAGTATTTGCTTTATTTAGTTTGCGGTAGAGAATATTTGCTTTTTTTGTGAAATTTGATTTCCATTGAAAAGTCTACAATAAAAATAAATCTGTTGATAGGCTTTGTAAACACACACATACAGCAGCAGCAGCAGCAGCAGCATAACAGCATCAATTCAAATCCAATAACCCTGTCATTTATTATTCATTTTTTTTTAAATTTTTATTTAAAATTTAATTTTCTTTGAAGCAAAATTGAAATGCTTCTGCTGCGTAGAACATCACTTGAAATGTCACTTTTTATTTACAAATTTCAAGATTTCCGTTTGTTTTAGATGTGTTTTTCAAATGTAATGCGATTTATTATAAGATGCTGTCTACAAATTAAATTTTAAACATTTTAAAAATACAACTGATTTCATTTCAAATTTCGTAAGTGATTGTTTATAATTGTACAATAAATTTATGGGATTTCTAATAGAATAATCGACAGAAGAAAAACCACTCATTAAATGAATATAACAAGTGGGGAAAATGCCAGTGCACCAGCCTCTGGACAGAAAATTAATTTAAAATCCAAACTGTCTGTAATAAGGCGGGCAAAAATTACTGCTGAATCTCATAACATTTTAAGGGGTTAGTATATTTTCTAATTTTCAAAATAGAAAAACATTTTTTTTTACACGGTTTTAGTTACTTAAGATTAATAAAATTAACGTAGAAATCCTCTTTATCCTCAAACGATACAAAAAGAAGTCGCCGTAGTCTAGTAGGTAGTATGTTGGCTTATTAGCTGTGAGGCCTGGGTTCAAATCCCAAGTCAAACAACTTCAACAAAATAAAATACGAAATACTCTCAGCAGGTTTCTGGCAAAAACTCTAAGAGTAAATGAAATTGCCATGAAAAAGTTTCTCAAAAATCTGTCGTTCGGAGTCGACTTTAAACTGTAGGTCCTACCACTCATGTATAAAACTAATGCACACAACATAAGTGATGTGAGAAACTAGCTCGTAATCCTAACTAATGGGTTGTAATGACCAATTTACTATCACGGTTTTTTCCGGAAATCGGCTGAGAGGCGGTCACCGAAGAAATATTTTCTTTCATAGGCCTCATGTCTAACAAGTTAACACAATAACACCTAGACCATGGTGACTTTGTAAAAAGCCACTACAATACAGGAGCTATGCACACGCACTTTCAATGCTTGATAAAACTATTACACGACAATTTTGAGGGATTTTTAAACATTTTACGTTATCACTGCATATTTAGATATTTACTTACAATTTTATGAAAAAAAGAGGCACTTATATTAGACAAATTTCCCTCATTTAAATTTGTAATTTTCTCTTGAGACGCCTTTTTAAAAGCAACACTAAAAAGATGGCAGTTGAAAATTTGACAGAACTCTTCCGCCTAAACTTTCAACTGTTAACGGAATTCGAGTGACACTCAACTTCAAAAAGTCTATAAGAAGTGTAACAAATACTTTCTACAACAATAACAATAATAAGATTTGATAAATATTAGCAAATATTCTTAACAAAATTATTTGTTTTCCTTCTAATGGTATGTATATTCCTACCTTAGTTGATCTTTGTATTCATATAAATTGTAATCAGCTTACGATAACCAGGAGTTGAATTCAAATAAAGGTGTTTGTGGGAAAAGTACTGAAGAATAAAAATCAAACACAATATTTTTATTTACTTAATACACGTACATGATTTCAATATATACATACATTAACTTACGCATTTAAGTTTCTTCCACACTCGTAGGAAAATATCATTAAAAATGTAAAAATTTTTTAACAAAAACAAGTAGCAAAGACAACTAAGAAGTGAGAAATAATGAAACGTTAGAAATTTCGTGTTTTCTTCATAGCTTACATAATAATACATGGCATGTAAACTTAATTAGCCGCTCACTATTGGACAACCTTTTAGTCAGGATGACAGCCAGACTTCTCACGCCAACCATGTGGTGTGTGTTAATTTTATACATGAGTGGCGGGAGCTACAGTCTAAAGTCGACTCCGAACGACAGATTTTTGAGAAACTTTTCATGGCAATTTTATTTACTCTTAGAGTTTTTGCCAGAAATCTGCTGAGAAGCAGTCGTCGAAGAAATACTTTTTGTATTTTATTTTGATGTCTGGCCTGGGGCTCGAACCCTGGCTTTTCATCTAATAAGTCAACACACTACCTACTAGATCACGGCGATTTAAAAAAAATGGAATAATTGATAATTTTTACTCATTGCTTTTGCTATGCATATTTACAAGAATATTCAATTTTCTGTTCAATTAGCGTAGCAAAGCAAACTTTCAGTTTTGAACTGCAGCAACAATGCAACTCTAATAGATCGCCTCTATAAAGTAAACAATTGCGAGGAAAACTCAATCACACACACACACACACACACAACATCCATCTATGTATACTGACAGATAGATGCTGCAACAATACAAAATGGCGAGAATGTTCTCCTACGGAAGAGTAGAAGGGTAGGGAAAAAATGCATCACAAATATACAACATGTACACATGTATACATACATCCATTGAAATTGGGAAATTTGTAGAAAATTTTCAAAATTTTATAAACAAAATAACAAATCAGATTCGAGAACAGCCAAAACAATATTAAATCGTATGAACCAAAAAAAAATAGAAAAAAAAAACAATTTTTTTAATTGAAACTGGAAAAACTAAAAATTTAAATTAAAATTTTTTTTTGATTTCTTTTTTCTTTTTCTTTTTGATTATTTATTTATATTGTATGCATAAGCCATTCAATTGTTATTATTTCGTTTTTTTGTGTGTGTGTGCATGTGTGGGTTTGTTAATTTGATAGTTTGTTTAGATAAGTTAGAAATCGTATAAGTAATCAACTTAATTTTACAAAATATAAGAAATATAAACAACAACAATTATAAACTAGAAAACTTTAAAAAAAAAACAAAATTTAGTACAAAAACTGTTACCACATACATACAGTCACACAGATAATTATACGTACCCCCCTAAAAATCATTTTTTTAAAAGTGATATAATATGGACAAGTCAACTGATTTTTGCGCCAAATTTTTTGTTTTCCGTCACAGCCGAACAAATTATATTTGTTCTCATCACTAAATATTACAATCGCCCAAAAATCAGTTGACTTGTCCGTATATTATTGGGCAAATTCCAATCGTGGCTTTTTTCTCGGCACTCGGCTGCGGAAACCATTCTTTCTCAAAACACTTCGAACTGTTTCGGAATGCACAATAACACTGTGATCACTTTCCGAGGTATTTCGTATTTCTACGGTTATAGTCCTAGGATTTTTATTCACAATACCTTTTATATACCGGGCTACCCTTGGAGAAATTTTATACAAAATATACGTCGCGACGTACGTATAATTTTCTGTGGTGCCATATTGGTTTTAAGCAAACTGCAGTCACAAATTCATAGATTTTGGGAATCTTTTTTTTTCTTTATTTAAGTAAATGTGTCGTTACAGACGCTAATGTAATTTTAGATTAGAAGTTCATTACTTTTTAAAGAAATGATTTTTAGGGGGGGTACGTATAATTATCTGTGTGACTGTATATTCATACATACATACATAAATACAATATGTACTCGTATGTATACGTCAGAGTTTCTTAATCGGAATAGTACATACCAGAGATCAGCAATGAGTATTCAAAAAGATGAGTAGAATCGTATCATACTCATAATTTCCGATACTTATACGCATTCATACTTATTTTAATATCATATGGAACCTCTACTCATATTCGAAGTTTGAAGTACTCATCATGCTTATACTTAACAACAACACGTATGATGTTATTGATTTCGACTCTCCATAACTCAACATTTTCAAGAATCACAAAATAAGTATGATTCGCGTACGATCACTAAAATACTTACTAGAAGGTTGTATGTTTGCTCTGCTTGCTGCTCTGTCTTGTTTTGCTTATGTGTTTGTTTTCTTTTTTTTTTGTAAATGCCTAACAATAACTAAGACTGTATTCGCCGTAGTCTAGTAAGTAGTGTATTGGCTTATTAGACGTAAGGCCACGGTTCAAATCCCTGGTCAGACATCAAAACGAAAATATGAAAAAAATATTTCTTCGGCGACTGCCTCTCAGCAGACTTCTGGCAAAAACTCTGAGAGTAACTAAAATTGCCATGAAAAGTTTCTCTAAAATCTGTCGTTCGGAGTCGACTTTAAACTGTAGGTCACACCACTCTTGTATAAACTTAACGCACACAACATAAGTGGTGTGAGAACCTAGGTCGTAATCCTGACTAAAGGGTTGTAATGATCAATTATGTGTGTACATAAGTCTTTTTCTAAAGTTATGAATCTAAATGAGTAGGCCTATGAATCAAACATATTTCGAATATAACGTTGTACTTATACTCATTGCAACCTGTAGTTATAAATCAACGTTTTACTGAGTATGAATGAATCCGAGAAGTTAAATTTCAATATTGTTGACTCAATTACATTCAAAATTTCATGAGTGCTTATGAGTAGCGAAGAAATGATTCATTGCTGATCTCTGATATATACATATGTAAATACAATATATATACGTGAGAGTTTCTTAATCAGAATCGCACATACATACATATGTATATACATACAGGCAAACAATTGTAAACATTAAAATGGAATGGACAGCGAAATAAATTGTTTTTTTTTTAGTTTAGCAGGTTAATTTTGTTTTAATTTTATTTCTGTCTGTCTAATATCCCATGTAGTAAACATAAACATTTTCTTAAAAATTGAGTTTTTTGGCAGCGTATAGAGAGAATACTCGTAAATGCCCTCAAAAAGTCAAAATTGTTTATTTTTTATTTGTTTAAAGAAAAATCACTTTGTGGAAAATAAAAAATTGCAACAAATTATTGTTGACTTTGATAACGTATCAAAAATTTCTTATAATAACATAACATAACATACATACATACATATGTATGTATGTAAAGAGAAAACGTTTGTTTGACTATGTTAGGTAAGATTAGGTTTAAGAACGTGTACTTGTCAAAATCATACACTGTAAAAACGTCCTAGAAAGATAGAGAGAGAGAGAGAGAGAGAGAGAGAGAAAGGAATAGCGTAATAGGAAAAAGGAGTTCAGAATCAACTATCAAATCGCCTTCAGAAAGTGAACATAGCCTAGCGAGATCATCCGCTGTCTTATTAACAGATATACTGCTATGTCCCGTAACCCAGAATAAATGGCTCCAAAGACTCTTTACACTCATGAACAAGTTTCTTTTACACCAGACCAATAATATTAACCTTAGGGCAGCCTGACTCTCAACGAAGGTTAGGTTAGGTTAGGTTAGAGGACGTGTACTTGTCAAGACAAATACAGTACCCGGAGGTCGAATTTACCCATTGTACAATGTCCTAGTTTCTCACACCACTTATGTTGTGTGTGTTAATTTCATGCATGAGTGGTGGGACCTACAGTTTAAAGTCGACTCCGAACGACAGATTTTTGAGAAACTTTTTCATGGCAATTTTATTTACTCTCAGACTTTTTGCAAGAAAAGTCGCCGAAAAATACTTTTTGTATTTTGTCTTTGATGTCTGGCCTGGGGCTCGAACCCGGGCTTTTGCGTCTAATAAGCCAACACACTACCCACTAGACTACGGCGACTTCTGACTCTCAACGAAAACCATATAAGTTTCCGAATATGACCTCAATAGCCATCAAGATAGCAAAAATCTCTGCCCAAAAGACGCTACAATCATCATTTAACCTAAAGTGAAGCTCAAGTCTGAGAGAAACCCCAGCAGCTGTGCCTCCATCTAACTTCGACCCATTTATGGTCTACCGCACCATTCCATAGTGCTCTATACGGTATGAAAGTCCTCAAATGAGGCAGGAACATTGTCGCAGGAACAACATAGTCGCTGGTTTTTTCTAAAAGTCCCATTACTTCCCTCAGGGAAGAAAACGTTCAGAATTCTGGAGTGTCCTATCGGACTGCTGGAAAAAGCAGGCGTATGGAACTGCGCGCTGCGCATAGCTTGACTTACAAATCAAACGGATATAAGGTAGAGCATCGTAACAAGAACATGCCGCGAACGACTCTTTCGCACTCCGGGGATGCTCGCGATTGCAATCCTCTGAAAACCGCTTATCCAAGATCCTCTATTGGAAATTCTTGGCACATAACATAACATAATCGGCAGTTACCAGCCTTCAATCAGGATGACGACCTAGCTTCTCAAAGCATTTATGTTGTATGTGCTAATTTTATACGTGAGAGGCAGGACCAACGACCCCGAACGAAAGATTTTTGAAAATCTTTTCATGGGCAATTTTATTTTAGTCTGAGAGTTTTTACCAAAAATCTGCCGAGAGTAAATCGCCGAAGAAATATTTTTTTATTTTCGTTCTGTTGGAGATGTCTGACCTGGGGTTTGAAATGTGGCCTCACGTCTAATAAGCCAACACACTATCTACTGGGTTACGGCGACTTCACAACCACAAGTAATAACCGGTCTAACAATCGTCAGGTAGTTTCGACGAATGGTCTTAGGAGGAAGCTCTTACCTATGGAGCATTCAGTCCCTTCTTCATTTTCCATTTTCAGCTTGTTGTCTAGAATAATACCGGGATACTTGACCTATTGGTTGCCCAAGTATTAAATGTTAAAATAATCAGCATTGTGCGAATTAATAAGAAAATGTTTATTTGTTAAATAATTTGCAAAACTTTCATTCATCTAATGATCCAAAGTCAAAGTAAAGATATATTTTTTTTCATTTTTTTTCGTTGAAATAAATACGTGTGTATGTATATTTTAATTGAATTCGCAATTAAATCAAAACATTATTATACGATAAAAATAAAATAAATAAGCTTCCCCCAAAATGAATTGACACTCAATGACTTTGTGATTTGCTACAACCACTTATTTTAAATGAGAAAAATTTGCTTTTTAAAGTCAAAAAGCTGAAAAAAAGTGCTCGTATTCAATAGAAATACACATAAAAGCCTACATATAATACATATGTACACATACGATTACATACATACAAACGCAGACATAAAATATATGTATGTACACAAACAAACATGAGAGTATTTGATAATGAATGATGCGAGTGTTTATTTTGCTGTTTATGTGGTGGTTTTTCAAAAAAATTTATTCAAATTTCATGTTGAAGATGTCACTTCAACAAAATATGTATGTATGTAGTATGTATGTACTCTCGCAGATATTATACATAAACAAGCCCAACCCAATCCAATCCAATACAGTTCAGCTCAAGTCAACTCAAGTCATGTCATTCGATGACTGTTTTATATAAAAATCCAGCATACTTTTGAAATAAATTCTTTATTATGTGTGTGCGTGTGTGTGTTTGTGTGTATGTGTGTGTGTGTGTAAAAGGATCATCATTATGAATTGAGTTATAAAATCTAATTGCAAATAAACTTTTATCATAAATTTCTATGAAATTGTCGAATGTCATGAGAAAGTTCAAATAAATACGAGTCTTCGTTTTGTTGACTGTCGAATACATAAAAATTATCAAAAGCAATAAGGGAATAAGATTATTTGTTAATCAGCGACATTGAGATTTAAACAATCAGTTTGGTTTTCAAGGGGGATTGTTTTCCTAAAGGGTCTACCAAATAACTTTTTTTTTTGAAAATGCTTTAAAAAAAAACTACAGAATATTTTCTCAAATTTCTTGTTTTATTTGAAAGTACAATCCTTCCGGTTAATAATGGAAAATAATTTCATTCAAATGGCTGCCTCGGCTGGCCATGCAGTAGCCTACACGATCGGTCCAATTTTTAAGCACATTATCGATTGTGTGCAGCTGTATTTCACCAATGGCTTCACGAATATTGTCCTTTAAAGCGTCAATTGTCTCTGGCTTGTCGGCGTAACACTTATCTTTGACGGCACCCCACAAATAATAGTCCAACGGTATCAAATCGCAGCTCCGAGGTGGCGAAACGACATCAGCTCTGCGGCTGATAAAGCGACCTTCAAAAACAGGGCGTATAATATCGAGTGTAGCTTCGGCTGTGTGGCACGTAGCGCCGTCCTGTTAAAACCAAATGTTGCCAATATCCTTCTCTTCAATTTTTGTGAACAAAAATTCGTTCAACATGGCCCGATAACGATCGCTATTGACTGTAACAGCCACTCCTTGCTCATTTTCCAAGAAAAATGACCCAATTATGCCGCTGGACCAAAATCAGCACCAAACAGTGACTCGTTTTGGATGCGTCGGCTTTTCAATGTATGCGTACGAGTTTTCTGTGCCCCAAATGCGACAATTTTTCTTGTTTACATACCCGCCAAGATCAAAATGATCTTCATCTGAAAAGATGATTTTTTGCCAAAATCGGCATCTTCTGGTGTAGGCTACTACATGGCCAGCCGAGGCAGCCATTTGAATGAAATTATTTTCTATTATTAACCGGAAGGATTGTACTTTCAAATAGAAAAAGAAATTTGAGAAAATATTCCGTAGTTTTTTTTTTAAAGCATTTTCAAAAAAAAAAAAAGTTATTTGGCGGACCCTTAGTTCTAAAAAATTCCAAAAGAAAAACAAATTATTTTTTCTATTTTTAAGTGTAAATATTTGAGAATATTGTTGCATTTTTAATTTAAATTTTGCTAAACGTTTATTTATCGATCCATTGACAGCACTGGACTGAACGTTTCTGTTTTCAATATATATATACATACATACATACATAATTGATCATTACAACACTTCAGTCAGAGTTACGACCAAGCTTCCCACACCACCTATGTTGTGTACGTTAATTTTATACTTATGGCAGGTTTTGCAGTTTAAAGTCGACTACGAACGACAGATTTTAGAAAAACTTTTCATGGCAATTTTATTTACTCTCAGAGGCGTTACCAGAAATCTGTTGAGCGAAAGTCGCACAAGAAATATTTTTTCTTATTCAGAAATGTCTAAGCTGAACCATGGCCTCACATCTATTAACCCAACTCATTACCTACTAGATTACGGCAATTTCTTCTCTTCGTTATTACGCAAAGACTCACAATTCATGATTCACCGAGAACATCGTTCTTCGTGATCTTTCTTTTAAGTGTTATTGTTGGATTGTTTTTTGTTCCCTTTCGTATATTTTACGTAGACTGACTTCCAAAATGTTAGTTGCTTTGTGTTTGAACAAAGTATCGTGTTGCATAATGCCGCTGTACAAAATGTCTACAATGTAAACTATTTTAAAACGTCGTCAATGTGGATTTTTAACGCAGTCAAAAAGCAATCAGGCATCGGATTTATAGTTGATGCATTGATTGGTAACTTTGCATATCTACATAATTTATATACCGCAGTAGAACCGCATACAAACTTTGTATTGATACATTTTGAATGTCAGCCGTACTGTACGTTATGTATGTATGTAGTTGTTTATGCAATTCTGTGTACCATAGCATGTGTATATTTTGTTGTTGCCTGTGTATGTTGTTTGCTAATTTTCGTTTAGGAAAAATTTACCGAAAAATGTGTGGTTTTTCGTTATTAATCAAGTTAAACAATGTTAAGTTATTTATCTACTGTTCAACAATCGTTTACATTTTGGTCAGTCGCAAGCGGTCTTCTTGAATGGTTTATGATGAAAATTATTTCGTCCCTCATTTAAAACTGAATTGCAGTAAACTCTATAGTAAAAATGTTTGGAGTGTGTTGTTCTGCTCTATGTATGTGCATGAGAATTTACTGAAATTTCTACTGAAATAGCAAGAGGCCTAATGGTAAACTTCAAATTGTGTTGAATTTTCTTTGAAATGTTCAATCACTTCATTCAAATATATCAGGAATCAGAGAGAGAGAGAGAGAGCATGTAACTGCTCATACGATAACGATAATAATGGCAACAAATAACAAATAAATCGCCAAGAATAACACAAAATGTCAGACTCTATAGAGCAGTAAAATAAATAAATACGCACAGTATTTATACATAACATTGTAACTCAAGAGTCATATAAAGAATCGCAGAGATTGAATGAGGAAACATCAAGAGTGAAATATTTTCGTGACAATAGAAAGATACATACACTCACATTGAATGAATGATGACAGAGACAGTGCCAACGATTTGTTATGCAAATCTATTTTTCCATAGAATCCATGCAAGACAAGATTTATACATACTCAACGAGAGAGTTTATCACAAAAACAAAACGTATTCTTATGCATTTTGTTATGATTTTTTAGAAATTTACCTGTGCTGAAATACCTGTTTATTCATAAAATCATTCAATCATACAGCCAAATACATCAAACTATTGTTGAACATGAATTTTCTGACACATCTTTCGTCATGTTTGATCATGCTTCCCAGACAAGGGTACATAAAGAAAAAAAAACATTTTTTGTTTTTCATTTAACTTGTGTGAGTAAAATAATGAGAAAAAAAAATAGGTTAGGAATACATGGAATATATGTATGTAAATATGAAAACACATACATATACAAATACTAAGTGCCACGCAATTGGTAGCAGCAATGACATTGTCAAATGGCATTTAAAGTGTCACATACTTAGAAAAATATAAAAGAATAACATGCTTAAGTAAGTACGCATACACATACAATATGTACATATATGTATATACATACATCTTCACATTCATGACAACATTACCGCATTGATAACATGTTTTATTGATTTCTACGGAAAGAAACGATTTTTGCTTTGTTTTTACCACCCAGAATGGAAATTAAAAAATATTTCATTATCATTTTCTTTCAATCATTTGATCATTTTTTGATCATTCATTCATTAATTATAAAATTTTCTAGTTTTTAAAAGTATTTTGGATGAAAAATAAAAATTCAAAATGAAATTTATGAGAAACGAAAAAATGTAAGAAAAAATAGAACGGAAAATAACCGTGATTTAGTAGGTAGTGTGTTGGCTTATTAGATGTAAGGCCCGAATTCAAACCCCAGATCAGACATCAAAACGAAAATATGAAAAAATATTTCTTCGGCGACTTCCTCATTTTTGAAGTCGCCGTAGTCTAGTAGGTAGTGTGTTGGCTTATAAGACGTAAAGCCAGGGTTCGAGCCCCAGGCCAGACATCAATACAAAAAACAAAAAGTATTTCTTCGGCGACTTCCTCTCAGCAGATTTCTGGCAAAAACTCTGAGAGTAAATAAAATTGCCATGAAAAAGTTTCTCAAAAATCTGTCGTTCGGAGTCTACTTTAAACTGTAGGTCCCACCACTCATGCATGAAATTAACACACACAACATAAGTGGTGTGAGAAACTACAATTCGACCTCCGGGTACTGTACTTGTCTTAATTGACAAGTACACGTCCTCTAACCTAACCTAACCTAACCTCCTCTCAGCAGCTTTCTAGCAAAAATTCTGAGAGTAAATAAGATTGCCATGAAGAGTTTTTCAAAAATCTATCGTTTGGAGTCGACTTTAAACTGTAGGTCCCGCCACTCATGTATAAAATTAAAACACAACATGAGTGGTGTGAGAAGCTAGGCTGTAATCCTGACTGAAGGATTGTAATGACAAATTATGTTTTGCATGTATGTATGATAAAAGGCAAGAAAAAAACAAATATAAAACATACACTTATTTATGGGAGAAATTAATTTAATGGAATGCGCTTTATGTTACCATTACGTGAGTATCTTATTTCATTATACGCCCGTAAATGTATACAGTCGCAGAAAAAAATTGTACATGCACCCTTGCATGTAGACTTTTTCCTGCAAATTTTTTTTTTTAGAATAATTTCTAGGTTATAATTATTTTCTTTTTTTTTATTCGTTTTTGTCTTCAAACATTCTTAAGTGTATGTAAACTTTTTTCTTTGACTGTATGTACGTATGCTTACAGAATGAAATGTACAAATATGTATGCTTTTTGTTACAACATAACAATCATATACATATGAATGCTTCTGTGTACCGGTGTGTGTGGGTGTGTTCATTTGTACATTTGTAATTACATCCTTTGGGCCTTTAACTTTGTGACAAACTTCACTTCAATTTGTTACAATTGCCCATTACCGCGACACCCACCGCGACACACACGACAAATATGTAATAACAAAACGAAATGACAATAACAGCAGCAGCGGGAGCAAAGGCAGCAGCAATAATAACAAAACCTGACAGTAACAATAACAATAACAACAAAACAAACAATTGTACATTATGATTTTATGCCTGAACAACACAGTCTTTTGTATCAGTAAACACACAACACACATACACGAACAAATATCATTTAAAATACACTCGAAATAATTTCGTTAATAAAAAAACACTGAAATTCAATTCTCATTAAATCATTACAATTTGGAATTCTACAGAAATTTTTCTAAAGAAAAGAAATCTCATTTAATTTATTTGACGATTTCGATTTCGATTTATATTTTTTTTTTTGCTTTTTTCCCCCCATTTGCGGTTTATGATACTGTCTCTCTCTCTCTCTCTCTCTCTTTTTTTGCTCCCAGTGAATATGTATTTGTTTCCTTTTATGTGTATATGTTTGTTGTTTATTTAACGTAATAATCTAACGTAGTCCCGTTTTATTTGTTTTGTTCGGAGTATTTTATTGTTGTTGCCATTATTATATACAAATGTACGTATGTATGTAGTTAAGGGAATGCCCAGCAAATATGTCAATGATAAATTTGTTTTGCCGCTTTTAAACGTCACTTATTTTACTCTTCTGAACGAGGGGATCTTTAAAAATATAATTGTCTCAGGCAGAGCTCCCCTACGATTGATTAAATAGTTGAGAATATTGTGTAATTGAGTGGTGTCGTGTTAACAACTCTCTTTGATCATACTACGGATATTTATTACTTACTATCTTAATTGGCCATTACAATCCTTCAGTCACGATTACGGCCTAGCTTCTCACAGCCCTTATGTTGAGTGTGTGTAAATATTTTCCATAAGTAGCCGAAGCTACAGTTTAAAGTCGACTTCGATCTACAGATTATTTTTTAAAAAACTTTACATGGCAATTTTTTATTTACTCTCGAGAGTTTTTTCCATAAATCTGCTGCGGGAAAGTAGCCGAAGATATATTTGTTCATATTTTGTTTTGTGGGAAATGTTTGACCTGTGGTTTGAACCGTGGCCTTACGTCTAATAAGCCAATATACTACCTACTAGACCTACGACGACTTCAAATATGATTAAATAGTTGAGAATATTGTTTAATTGAGTGGTATTGCGTAGAGTTGACAACTTTCTCTGATCATACTAAAAATACTTATTAATTACTGACTTAATTAGTCATTACAATCCTTCAGTCAGGATTACGACCTAGCTGCTCACACCACCTATGTTGTGTGTGTTATTTTTGTACCTGAGTGGTGGGACCTATTGTTTAAAGTCAACTCCGATCGACAGAATTATTTTAGAAACTTTTCATGGCAATTTTTTTACTCTCAAGGTTTTTGCCAGAAATCTGCTGAGTGGTAGTCGCCGAAAAAATAGTTTTTTTTATATTTCGCGGTCTCACGTCTAATAGGTCATGACAGTACCCACTAGACTATGGCAGATATCGATGACATTCCCGGAGAGCAACAATAGAGTCCTGTTGGGGAAGAAAACTTTTCGAATTCCGGAGTGTCCCATCGAGCACTAAGACACTGCGCGCTGCAAATTCCTTGACATACAAATCAAACGAATGTAAAGCACAGCATAGTAGCAAGAGCAGCCGGAGGACAAACTCTTCCTCATTCCAGTGATACTCACGGAGGCAATCCGCTGAACCTTACCCAAGATCTTCCGTTGGAAATTCTTGCCACAACTACAAGTAATAATCGATCTAACAATCATCAGGTAGATCCAGAGAAGTTCCCTAGGCTGAGTTTCTACATTGATAAGGAGCATCAAGTCCCTTCTTCCTTCTTAACTCTACCTACTAGACTTCGGCGGATATCGATGACATGAAATTCCGGAGAAGCAACAACAAAGTCCTGAAAGACATCATTTAAGGCAACAAAGATAATCGTGTTCGCAGTAAACAATTCTTTTTCATTCTGGAATTATTGACCGTAAAAACTGTTACGGTTTAAGAAGAACAAATGAAGTGAAGTCTTTCCAATTCTAGTAAACAGTAGTTCTTACATACTTATTAAGCCACAAATAACTGAAGTTATGGTTGTAATATCAAAACCATAACTTAGCTTAGCTGTGCCGTCTGGTGTCATGCGATAACCAGAGTCTAGAAAATAACACTGACCAATAGCTCCCAGAGTCTATACACACATACATACATAATTGGTCATTACAACCCTTCAGTCAGGATTACGACCTAGTTTCTTACACCACTTGCATACATATGTTGTGTGCGATAATTTAATACATGAGTATCGGGACCTACAGTTTAAAGTCGATTCCGAACGACAAATTTTTGTCAAGCTTTACATGACAATTTTATTTACTGTCAGAATTTTTGCCAGATATCTGCTGAGAGAAAGTGGCCGAAGAAATATTTCTTAATATTGGGTTCAAAACCAAGAACCGTGGCCTTACATTTAATAAGCCAACACACTACCTACTAGACTACGTCGATGCCAAAGTAAATAACGTAGATTAAAAGTTGCTCCATTCTATGAGTTAAGCTATCGAATTATCGAATATGAAACAAAGTCCATGTATTAGTTTGACTTCGGTGTCAGTTGTATTGTTTACATCCACTTGGTGTATCGCATCACATTAAAAATAAATTTAATGAGAAATGTTTGCAGGGTATTTAGAAAGAGAGGCAAATGTTTGTGTGTTTGCGAAGCATGAAATGGCGTGAGAGGAGGGGGGGGAGGGGGTGTAGATAAACTTCATGTTTGTATTTACATATATGTATGTATGTAAATATAGAACTCCCTTTTGTATTCAGTTTTTCTGTTTGTTATTGTCATGTCAGTTAAGTGTGAATTAGCCACACGTAACGTAACGTACCGTAGAAAACGTTCTCTTTTTAGCATATGGAGAACAATGTAAACGATTACCGAAACGTTCTCTCTCGTTAGCAAAACGGAACGATCTGTATAAAACAGAATTCTCCCACGTTTTTACGTGACATTTGAACATAAGAGAGAAAACATGAGAGAGCGTGCAGTGTTGCCACGAAAAAAAAATATTGTAACCAACATTTGTGAAAAAATCACCAAATAAGGAAAAATATGATCGAAATTAAATTTGCAGTTTTTTTATTTTATTTTTTTTCAAATTTAAATTATAATTGAGAAAAAGAAACAGAAAATAAGAAAACGAAATTATAGTCTCATAATTAATTAATTTTAACAAACAAAACAAAAGCTATTTTTATAAGACAAATAATAACCAAATCCGGAATAATCTACACATTGAACAAAAAACGGCAACACTGATAATGAGTCCGTATATCAATTTATATGCATTGTGTTGTGTTCGTTTGTGTGTTGCTTTATGTTCTGCTTCGTTTTTATTTACATTCTTCGTTGACATATGTCCCGTTTTAAACGTTTCTATAACTACACAAACGTTTTTAAGGCTACGTACGTTACGATTTTACGTTTCTAACGCTTGGGTAACCAAGCCATTATGGTCTTGGCATGCAAATATGTTTTTACACGTTTTATTCCTCTCTCACTCTCTCTTTCTCTCTCTCTCTGTTTTCATTGCTCGCTATACTAGTACATTTTGTATTTGTATTGTTATATTGTTGTTCCTTCTCGCCATTTATTGTTACACACGGTGTATGTTTGTTCATGTTTGTGGTTGTCTATAGACAATGTTGCCATTATTGTTTATCATGCTTTCTCATGCTTTCTTTTTTTCTTTGCTTTCTATTCTATTCTTTCTCTCTTATTATTGCCTACACTACACCCAAGAGTTAAATTTACGAAGTAAAGTTTTTTGTTTTGTTATAAAACGTTTGTTTATTATTGTAGTTGTTGCTTTATGTGTGCTGGCGTATAACGTGTATAGAATAGCCCGGAACTTGTTCACATTTATTACCAACATTCCTTAACACAATCATGATTTGCCATAGAAATTCATACAAAAAAAAAATACAGCGGCACTCATACCCATACTATCTAAACACATTTGTCAAGTATTTGTTCAGGCTCTTTGTCAAATTTTAAAGTTTAACTTTCAATGAGCAAAAAAAAAATATTTTTTTATAGCGAAACGGAATGACTAGTAATTGAATGCAAGCAAGACTTGGCAAGTGGTATATAATAGAGAATTTATTAACTTTAATTGCATATTCTTGCATTTTGAGTTTTCACATTGAATAAGTTGATTTGAACTTTTCATACAAATCACTTGACAATTTGTATTAAATTAAAAACTTTCTCTTTTTTAGTAATAATAATTTCAATTAACAACAAACAATTCAACTTTCGATCGTACAACATAAAAACTTGTAACTTTTTAAAGTACTTTTATTATATTGTACTTGAGGTCTTGTTGAAACAAATTACTATAATTCCATATAAAAATATTAATTAATATGTACATATGTATCGCATGGGCCATCTATTGGTTTAAATTTGAACCATCAATTATTTCGAATCTGGCAATGCTTATGTCATTCTATTCTGTCACAAAATTCGATTGATTTACACTTGAGCAACGTTGGGATTTATTGGTAATTTATTACCAAACCAAAGACAATTGATCTGAAATTCCACGAAAATGTCGTACAACATTTGGTCGCAGAGAAGTATTAACAGTGCCGGGTATACGCAAGTTTATTGCTAAAGTTCGTGAAACTGGTTTCATTGTTGATGCGATAAGACGTGAGCGTGCTCGTACAGTACGTACACTTGAAGATATCGAAACTGTGGCTAAAAGCGTGCGTGAATCCATTAACATCAACTCGTCATCGTTCTTAATAGTTGAACATTTCACGCACCAGTATACGTCGAATTTTGCGAAAGTATCACGTGTGACGCCTTACAACGTTCTAGAGTTGAAGCCGCATGACAATCCGCTTCGTTTTCGCGTAGTTGAGCCAACGAGAAAATGAACGATGATGCCGATTTTACCAAAAAAAAATTATCATCTTTTCTGATGAAGCTCATCCTGGTGGGTAAGTTAATAATCAAAACTGCGGTATTTAGGGCTCAGAAATTCCACTCGTGGTCTTACAGAAGCCAATGCAGCCAGTGCGAATTACTGTTTGGTGCGGCTTGTGGAGCGGAGGCATCAATGGCCAATATTTCTTTCAAAATGAGGACGGTGCAACCATTATGCCTATCGCACCATGATAATCGATTTTTTTGTACCCACTCTTCATGGTATTAATGTTTGGTTTCAATAGGATGGTCCAACTTGCCACACATCTCATTCCACAATATATTTATTGCGTCAAACGTTCTATGGCCGTTTAATTAGCCGTAATGGTTATGTCATATTTGAAGTCGTCGTAGGTCTAGTAGGTAGTGTGTTGGCTTATGAGGCGTAAATCCAGGGTTCAAACCCCAGGCCTGACAAAAAGTCTTTCTTCGGCGACTTCCCCTCAGCAGATTTCTGGCAAAAACTCTGATATTAAATGAAATTGCCATGAAAAGTTTCTCAAAAATCTGTCGTTCGGAGTCGACTTTAAAATGTAGGTCCCGCCACTCATGTATAAAATTAACACACGCAACATAAGTGGTGTGAGAAACTAGGTCCTAATCCTGACTGAAGCTTTGTGATGACCAATTATGTATGTATGCATGTGGTTATATCAATTGGCTGCCAAGAAGCTGCGATTTGCTATCGTTGGACTGTTTTCTGTGGGGCGCTGTTAAAGAAAAGTGTTATGCCGACAAACCAGCGACAATTGAGCATTCGAAGGCCAACATTCGACCCCATACACTCGAAAAAGTGCACGAAAATTGCTCCGAACGAATGAGGTACTGTGAGGCCAGCTGCGGCAGCCTTATGAATGAAATAATATTCCATTTCTAACCGGAGTTACTGTACTTCACGAGAAAAAAAAATAAATTTTGCAAAATTTCAAACCGTTTTTGTTTTATTGCATTTTTAAATTTAAACTTTTAAATGGCCCACCCTTTAAATATCTTCATAATGTTTCAATTTTATTAATACAACGAGTATATTTTTATTTTTAATACATTTTATACAATATTTTATTAACTAACGGTTGTTATTTATAATTTAAAACGAAAGCAAAAAATCCGTTACAATTAAAATTCACGCTTCATATACTAGAAACGTATTATCGCAAACGAAATGGAAGCAAAATTTTATTTTTACAATAAATTTGTTACGAAAACAATGTCAACGACGTAATAATGACCCATATTTACAAGAAAGAAAACAAAAAAAAAAGAAATTTAAAAACTATTTCAGTGCAAACCTACACACTTACACACCGTCTTCCAATGCTACCAACTCCTAAACATTAATAAAATCCGTAGTAGTGTGTGCGTAGTGCCCTGGCAGTAAGCCCTTTTATACAATTGTAACAACATTTTTCAATTATGACAGAATGTAGTAGTAGTAGTAGTAGAGGTAGTAGTAGTTGTCAACGTATTCTGTTGCTCTTTATTCTTTAGATTCTCATTTCATAATGAAACTTTCAGGCGAAATGAGAAACAAATGTACAAGTTATCGTATGAATTTGTGTTGTAAATATAACTGTAATTAAGTTAATTTAATAACTAACACATATACACACATATACACTCACACTTAGCCACTCACCCACATGAATACTTGTACATTCCAAATAATTATTTCATTTAAAGTAGTGGCTAACCCGTAATGGTTAAAATATGTAAAAATAATCCTACTTTACACGCACAGCGTTTTAAGGGCTTCCGAGAACAGCTGGAAGAGGCAAAGTGATACAATACATACATATGTATGTATATGAAAGCATAAAAAGAGTTTTGAAATTATTGAAATGAATGGTTGCAGTTTTTGGAGGACAAATATTTAAATATAATCACCGTAGTCTTGTGGTAGTGTACGTAGGCATACTAGAGTAGAGCTTGTGAGTTCAAAACTCAACGCTAACAACTCGAACGAAAAGAAATACGAGATTAAATCTGTCATTCGGAGGCAACGTTATATCATAGATCCCACAACGTTCTTGTTGAAGGTACGAACATTATTGTTAGGCTCTTCATACCAGAGATCAGCAATGAATATTCAGAAAGATGTGTGGAATCGAATTATACTCATAATTTCTGATACTTATACGCGTTCATACTTATTTTAATATCAGGGAACCAGTACTCATATTCAACGTTTGAAGTACTCATCATACTCATACTTAGCAACACGTATGATGATGTTGATTTCGACTCTCCATAACTCAACATATCTACGAATCACAAAATAAGTATGATTCGCGTACGAATACTAAAATACTCACTAGAAGGTTGTGTGTTTGATCTGCTTGCTGCGCTGTCTGTTTTGCTTACGTGTCTTTTTCTTTTTTTGTAAATGTAAAAACAACTAAGACTGTAAATTTGTTGTTAAAGTTATGAATCTGAATGAGTAGGCTTATGAATCAAACATATTTCGATGAGTATGAGTTTGATGTGAACGTTATACGCATACTCATTGCAACCTGTACTTATAAATCAACGTTGTAGTGAGCATGAATAAATCCGTGTATTAAATTTCTATATTGCTGACTCACTTATATTCAAAATTTCATGAATGATTATGAGTAGCGAAAAAACGATTCATTGCTGACCTCTGCTTCATACCTTCTTTAGTACGGCAGCGCATGACATTGTTGCCCATTAGTAAAGCATACTTCTGCATGAGATGTGGATTTGAAAAGGAAGAAGAGTCTTTCATCACATGTATTAGTGCTCGTCTCATATTTTTAAGAGATGGAGATTCTTAACAGACTTCTCCAAAATAAAAATTACCGCAATAGTAACATATTTTGGAGACGGTTTGACTTCCTATAGAGGCTGATTGATCCCCAGGTTGGAATTTAATTATACATGGTTCTACACCAATTTTCTCACACCACAGGCGGTCTGCTGTTAATAAATAATAGCCGATGTTATCTATGTTTACACATTTCAAATCGTTTGATGAAAATTTCATAGACATTTTGACGACAACACAACAACACCAAACTAAAATCCTAGGCAAACTCTAATGCTAGAGTTATCCAAACGTTGACGGAATGTACCTTCACCTTCACCTTTTTAGCATATGAAAAGCATTGCAAATGCTTAACGAAATTACACAACGTAAACTGTAATCGCTTGCATTGCTTTTCATTATTCTAAAAACGAAGATGAAGGTAAATTCCGTTATAAAGGGTGTTTTTTATAGAGGTATAGAACTTTAAGTTGGCATTACTTTTCAAGATGGCGACCGATTTAACAGCTGTCAAGTGATTTATCCTCAGTTTGGTTTGGCAATTCATCATGAATAGACTCACGCCTGAACAACGCTTGCAAATAGTGCAATTTTATTTCGAAAATAATGGTTCTGTGCGGAAAACGTATCGCGCACTACGTCCATTTTATCGTCGACAAAATCGTCCATCAGAGCAGTTAATCCGATTAACCATGGAACGTTTTCGCACCACGTTTACTCTTATTGATAACTCGCATCCCCAGAGACGCTGTACGGTGCGTACAGAAGAAGCTATTGCTGCTGTAGAGCGTAGCATTGAGGAAGACCCGAATGAGTCCATCCGCCATCGAGCACAGGAATTGGATCTGTGTCCATCCACTTTATGGAAGATTTTGCGGAAGGATCTTGGTTTGCATGCTTACAAAATCCAACTCGTGCAAGAATTGAAGCGTAGATTCGTCGAATGGGCCCAAAACGAGATTACCGTTGTTCCCGATTTTCATAAGCGAATTTTGTTTAGCGATGAAGCGCACTTCTGGTTGAAAGGCTACGTCAACAAACAAAACTGCCGCATTTGGAGTGAAGGTAATCCTCAAGTGTATGTGGAAACACCGTTACATCCAGAAAAACTGACTGTTTGGTGCGCTTTATGGGCTGGTGGAATCATTGGTCCGTACTTTTTCAAAAACGATGGTGGCCAGAACGTTACATTCAATGGTGATCGGTATAGAGCCATGATTACTAACTTTTTCATTCCTGAATTGAATAACCATGATGTCCAGGAGATGTGGTTTTAACAAGACGGCGCAACATGTCACACAGCTCGTGCCACAATAGATTTATTGAAAGACACGTTTGGTGACCGCCTAATTTCACGTTTTGGACCTGTGAATTGGCCTCCAAGATCTTGTGATTTAACACCGCTAGACTACTTTCTGTGGGGCTATGTAAAGTCATTGGTCTATGCGGTAAAGCCACAAACGCTTGACCATTTGGAAGACAACATTCGCCGTATTTTTGCCGATATACGGCCACAAATGTTGGAAAAAGTCATCGAAAATTGGACGTCCAGATTGGACTACATCCGCGCCAGCCGTGGCCAGAAATCATATTTAAAATGTAATGCCATAAGATTATCTTTCGGATAAATAAAATTCATGTCAATCGAATAATCCATCGTTGTTTTATTGCAACTTAAAGTTCTATACCTCTATAAAAAAAACACCCTTTACATTCCACCATAACAGTTAAGGAATGCAATACCCAAATACTGTAACGTTGTTTGTGAATTCCATTGAAGGAAATGATTTTTTCAACAAAACCATTCAATTTTTCTTTAATGGCAGTGAGAGTGTGACATAAATGCTGCGTATATTGATCTTGTCAAATATTTTGAATGAACGAAATAAGTAATTCTTTTCACTGTTATGAGTGTTCTGTATTACAACAGTAAACCAATCTTTTTTTGTCCCTATTTTAGACGCAAAAATAGCAATTTTTCCAGATGCATTCGTTTATTGATGGAATTTAAACTTAAAATGTACTGAACACTCATAACATGTAAATTCTTCATTACAATCCTTCAGTCAGGATTACAACGTAGCTTCTCACACTACTGATGCTGTGTGTGTTAATTTTATACATGAGTAGTGGGACCAACAGTTTAAAGTCGACTCCAAACAACAGATTTTTGAGGAACCCTTCATTGCAATTTTATTTTTGCTGTCAGAGTTTTTGTTAGAAATCTGCTGAGAGGAAGTCGCCGAAGAAATGCTACCTACTAGACTACAATGTCTTCAGATTATAAGGAGTAGAAATTATAGTGTTGTATTTCAATAAAGACGTTACACGTAGGATTTTATAGACCATTTTATTCACATACATAATACGTTACAACCCTTCAGTCAGGTTTACGACCTACATAGCTTCTCACACCACTTACAGTGGACAGCAAAAGTACGGCATTATATTTTAGCAATTTCATGAATTTTAGCCAAAAGTTTGTATATAAATTTATAGTTTATATATTTATTTTATTAATTTATTTCTGTTTTATTATAAAACAAACAAATTTTTAAATGTTTTTCATAAAACAAGAGAAAAATAAGGAAAAGTTTCAGATGAAGGAGAACCCTGAGTAAATTTAATATTCAAAGGCGTAATATATGAAAATGTTTTCCCTTGTATTTAATAAAATATCCCTTAAGGTCAAGCACTCTATTATCCCATTTGGAATTGAATGTACAAGTTTTGTTTAGTGTTTTCAGGGTGGCACCATGAGCAAGGTTTTCGCTTAACTTTTGTTTGAGGTTTAGCGTTAACATAAGCGTTCTTTCAAATGATCTCCTAAATACTCTCTTCATGTCATATTGGGACTTTTTGCAAGAGTATTAAGCCTATGGGGACTGTTTTTTTCGTCAAAATATATTGCCGTACTAAGACTGTCCACTGTATGTTGTGTGTGGTAATTTTACCCTCCGAACGACAGGTTTTTTGAGAAACTTTTTATGACAATTTTTATTTTCCTCTCAGAGTTTTTGGCAGAAATCCGCTGAGAGGAAGTCGTCGAAGAAATACTATTCATATTTCGTTTAGTTAGAGATGTCTGAGTTGGGGTTTGAACCTAGGCCTCACGTCTATTAAGCCAGCATATTACCAACAAGACTACGGAGAACAATTAAGGTTTCTTTAAGTCAAATTTTTAAGTTTTTTTCACCAAGAATTCATACAGTAAAGAGTTAGCTAAGATATTTGAACAGCATTTCATTGATATTTTTAATAATTTAAACTCACTTTACGTGTCATTTTATTTTATCGTTTACCTTTTCAACTTTACGAATAGATTTTTAGTGTTTCTAACAATTCTTTCAAATGATATTTAAAAATAAAGATTATTTTCGTGTAACACCACCAATAAACAATGTTAACGAGAACGTAATTAATTTTCGGAAACGAACTTAAACACCATTAATCAGCTCAGAATAGAGCTGTTCATGTAAAAAAAACATCGATGATTTTTGCCATTCGATTCATCATTAATTAACATCGATGTTATTCGATGCATCAATTAAAAAAAACATCGATGTTTGCGATGCATCGTATTTATTCTAACTGGAACTTAACAAAATTAATTGAATAAAAGTCGAATTATTTTAACATATTGAATACAAGAATTGTTTATTTTATGAGGAATATTTTCATTAAATTCAGTGTTATTAGATTATTACAGTCCTAATTGTGTAAAACATGACATCAAGTTATATTTATATGGATAGAAAAAACAAAATTTTTAATATATGGGGAATTTCGTGTCAAGTGACCCAATTTTTAAAATCGATGTCTTCCGATTTAGATGAACTTTGCACAAAGGTTAGTACTATTGGATAGTATGCCAGACAGCTCTATCAGTCAAGAACTGCCGGAGTTAGAGGGGGCCAAAGTTGGACATTATGGTGATACAGGGTTTTTTTAAAATGTGTGTAACTTTTCACCTATTGATCCTAGCAAAAATTTTCCAATGGATATTAGATAGCTATTTCTTCAATCTTTCCAAAAATAATTTTTTTAATTGTTTAAATTTTTTTTTTATTTTTTTTAAATTAATTTTTTTTTACATTTTTTTTTCAAAATGGGCCTTTCTTTTTTTTTTTTTTTTTTGCTCAAATGGGATGCGAGTGGCATATCTATCAAAAAAAGATATTCTGTAATCAAAAATAAGATTTTTCAATATTATTACAATATTTTATGATAAAATTGAGTTACTAGAGCTTCAGTTTCGCGCGCTAAAGTTTTTCCCTTCTTCTCGCTTGGAAGTGTATGAATACCATGCTCAGCAACCAAATTTTTAGCAATTCTTGCTTTTCGTTGAGACGTTCCAAACTCGGTCATTATTTTTAAACAACTCCATGACGATGGGGCAAGAGTAAGAAGTTGAATTCTTTTAGATCTACTATGTGACGTTTTGTACTTCTTTTTATTTGTTCAAAAACTTCTACTGTATCCTTGTGATGTTGATTTTGGCACTCATTATTAGGTCTTATAGGTTCTACTGAAATGTTAGAACAACCATCATCTCCTGCAGAACTGTCATCATTTTCAGAATTGATTTTGTTCTCATCTGGAATAACCGGTAATGTGTCCAACTTTCCCACCATTTTCCTGTACGATCCAGAAATTAGCAAACGTTTTGAAAGCGTTGGGAATTTTTTCAATATGTCGGAAATATTTCGCATATCTGATGATCTGTGCTTCTTTTTGTCTAAGGGATTACAACAAAAAGAAGTCAACATTTCCTTTTTGGAAGCGGAAGCCATTGTAAATAACGCACGTCCAAACTTTAACACTGTTTATAAAAAACTAATTTCCGAATGTCCTTAGAATGCAAAAACTTTTTTAAGATCATTTAGGTAGTACGTTTTCAAGCCAAATATTGAAAAATCTTATTCTTGAATTAAAAAATAATTTTTTTGATAGATATCCCACTCGCATCCCCTTAAGCGATTATAAAGGCCTTAAAGGAAATTGTATAAGCTTTTTTTTGAGAAAAAAAGGGCTCATTTTGAAAAAAAAAATATAATCAAGCGATTTTAAATCAAATTAAGTCATTCTTAGAGGGTTTTTGTTTAAAAACATTGTCACTACTTTAAATGAGTTGTAATCTGCTACTTAAACAAAAGCTGTCGGATGCGTAAATTTAAAATTCAGCTTTTCGATACATCGAATAAAAAATATCGATGTATCGATTAACATCGTGTGATACGATACATCGACATTTTAACGATGTATCGAAATCAAAACATCGATGTTTACGATGCATCGATTAACATCGAACAGCTCTAGCTCAGAAGAAATCGTTTTGTTTTAGAAGAAGCTTTTGTCATTAAAATCCAAAAGGAAAAAGTGAAAATAATTCCGATTAATGCCTTGAATAATTTCATATTCACTTCTGGAATATGTATTCGACTGTCAGTAGTTTGGCAGATGTAGTGAAATTGACTGGTAACCACTGGACAATCCAGTCATTCAGCCTGTAGCTTTATTTTTAAAAGCAAATGTTGCCTGTCACACATCTTTCGCCGCCTTGTTGTTCGCATTGCGGCGAACTGAAATCTACTGAAATATAATATTTAAACAACAAAAACAACAAGAAAGAAAATTAAAAAAACAAAAATAAGGAAAAGAGAAAAAATTTCGAATGCTTCTTCTACTTACAATATTGTGGAATTTTTATTGTTGTTATTGTCGTGGTACGTTTGTAGTGGTTGTTAAGGGATATGTTGTTCTTATTATTGTTATTATTATTATTGTTGTTGTTGTTGCTGTATTCAAAAGGGTGTTGGCAGGTTGTTTCACAGTTCAGTTCTTGTTGTTGTTGTTCTTATTGCTGTATTTGTTGTCTTCTACCTTGTTGCTGTTGTTGATATGAATTATTTTCGTATTCTTTTGTTGTTTTGTATATGTATGGTTTTTTTCCTCTTATTTTCTTTTATATTTCGTACATGTTTATTGCTTTTCTTTTTTTCACTGCTTCTACCTTAAATTTTTTGACTTTAATTTGTGCCTTTTTCAATTACATATTTGGGCCACATACATACATTCGAACATAAAAATATAATTTTAAACAAAAAAATTTTTTTTTTCATTTTTTATTGAAAAACTCAACACAATAAGCACTTGAGTGAGGATTTTGATTTGCTCAAACAGAATAATTTGTTAATTTTTTTTATTTTTTTTCTCAACATTTTATTTACACTTTTTTGTTTATTTTTTTTTATTTATTAAATTTTATTTACTAATACGAATGAATTCTCTTAATGATATTTTTTTTCCTCATTTTCTATTTCAGTGTAATTAAAAGTTCGTGTTAACACCCTTCCTATTATAACCACCAACAAAACAAAAAAACACAACAATAGCGACAACAACAATAACAATTATTACTAAATACTACACACGAATATGTGCTAAAGTGAAAATTTAAAGGAATACTACTACGTAAAGTAACTCTGAAAATAAACCACTAGTGAGTGGAGAGCAAAACTGGGTTAAAATAATTTCCAACCATAAACGTCAACGTCACATCAAACAGCAAACACATTGTAAACTTTATACCTATTGCAACAACAACAACAACAACAACAACTAATAACTGACAAAAAAAAAACATAAAAGAGAACGACAAAATGAACAACTGAATGGCTGGCAAACTAACCGAGTGACTACCATGAAAGCCACTGCGAACTGACAAGCGAGTTAGCAATACAATATATTGTACAAAATATACTCTTCTCTCCGTTATACTCCTTGCTAGCTCCGGCTTTTGTCAATGTAATCGTCATAGTCATAGTCATCTTTATCCACCTTATCATCATTCGCAAAATAAATTGTTAACCTATTGGGTAGCTGTAATGGCTGACAAGCGTTGCCACCTACCACTTGGATTATCTAAGGTAATAAAAATTTAAATATTTCATGCAGTTGATTACATACAAAAAAAAACTGAATTTTTTATTTTTAAAATCAAAACATTTGTGATTTGAAGTAAAACTCAAACCTTCGGCTCAGTTATACCCAAAGGCTTCGTGTGCTAATACTTTTATTTGAAGACCTATTGTGGTTTCCTACTGGACGGCTTTAATACATGGCAGAGATCAGTAAAAAGTATTCGAAGAGATAAGTAGAATCGAATCATACTCATAATTTCTGATACATATACGCATTCATACTTATTTTTATATCATGGAACCCGTACTCATATTCAAAGTTTGAAGTACTCATCATATTCATACTAAACAACACGTATGATGTTGTTGATTTCGACTCTCCATAACTCAACTTATACACGAGTCACAAAATAAGTATGATTCGCGTACGATCACTAAAATACATACTAGAAGGTTGAGTGTTTGTTCGGCTTGCAGCTCTGTCTTTTTTGCTTATGTGTCTTTTGTTGTAAATGCAACAACTAAGACTGTAAATTTTAAAGAATTATAAAGTCGTCGTGGTCTAGTAGGTAGTGTGTTGGCTTATTAGGCGAAAAGCCAGGGTTCGAGCCCCAGGCCAGACATCAAAACGAAATACAACAAGTATTTTTTCGGCGACTTCCTCTCAGCAGATTTCTGGCAAAAACTCTGAGTGTAAATAAAATTGCCATGAAAAGTTTCTCAAAAATCTGTCGTTCGGAGTCGACTTTAAACTGTAGGCCCCCCGCCACTCATGTATAAAATTAACACACACAACATAAGTGGTGTGAGAAACTAGGTCGTAATCCTGACTGAAGGGTTGTAATGACCAATTATGTATGTATGTATGGTTATAAGTATTTTTTAAGTATTTTTCTAAAGTTATGAATCTGAATGAGTAAGGCTTATGAATCAAACATATTTCGAATGGTATGAGTTTGATGTCAACGTAGTACGCATACTCATTGCAACCTGTACTTATAAATCAACGTTGTAGTGAATACGAATCAGAATCAGAGGTAGTTAAATTTCATATTGTTGACTCACTTATATTCACAATTTCATGAGCGCTTTTGCGTAACGAAAAAGCGATTCATTGCTGATCTCTGACACATAGCTTGTTATGATGTTTCTTGACGTTTTTGTTGCCTAAATACTATAGTAGTAGTAGCTTTCGATTTGCCGGAATATTAACAACCAGGCGAAATATATGTGACAGGCAACATTTGCTTTTGCTTTTGACTGAATAACTGGATTGTCCAGCAGTTGCTAGTCAATTTCACTACATCTGCCAACATGCCAATCGAATATGTATGTATTCCATAAGTGAATATTTTATGGCAGTATTAAATTAAAAGTCTCCATAGTCCTGTAGGTAATATGTTGGCTTATTAGACGTGAGGCCTCGGTTCAAACGCCAGGTCAGGGATCTCCAACAAAACGAAATATGAAAAGATATTTCTTCGGCGACTTTCTCTAAGCAGATTTCTGGCAAAAACTCTGAGAATAAATAAAAATAAAACCTGTCGTTCGGAGTCTACTTTAAACTGTAGATCCCGCCACTCATTTATAAAATTAACACCTGCAACATAAGTGGTATGAACACTAGGTCGTAATCCCGGCTAAAGGGTTGTTATGTATGTCAGCAATGAATTGTTTTTTCGCTACTCATAAGCACTCATGAAACTATGAATATAAGTGAGTCAACAATATTGAAATTTAACTCCTCTGATTCATTCGTACTCACTACAACGTTGATTTATAAGTACAGGTTGCAATGAGTATGCGTACAACGTTCACATCAAACTCATACCATTCGAAATATGTTTGATTCATAAGCCTACTCATTCAAATTCATAACTTTAGAAAAATACTTATAATACTTATAAATGATTCGAGTCACTCGAATACTTAGTTGTTGTTGCATTTACAAAAAAAAAAGCAAAAAAGACAGAACAGTAAGCAGAGCAAACACACAACCTTCTAGTAAGTATTTTAGTGTTCGTATGCGAATCATACTTATTTTGTGATTCTTGCAAATGTTGAGTTATGGAGAATCAAAATCAACAACATCATACGTGTTGTTAAGTGCATGAATATGATGAGTACTTTAAACTTTGAATATGAGTACGAGTTCCACATGATATTAAAATAAGTATGAATGCGTATAAGTATTAGAAATTATTAGCATGATTCGATTCTACTCATCATATTGAATACTCATTCCTGATCTCCTGCATGTATGTATGTAATCAATTGACCCGTGTTTAAGGTATTCAAAAAATTTTTCAAGGTCTTGCCATTCAACGTCTATTTTGCAAATTACATGCATATGGTTGTGATGTTCATAAAACTTTATCAATTGATCACCAGCAAGCACATGCAAGCACATCGCTTGCCTGGCATAGTACAATATTCCGCTGTTAACATATGGCAACATTGATATGATAGTGAACTTATATTGTATTCAACAACAACAATACTTGAGAAAAAAAATATTTTCATTCAAAAGCAAATGCACATACATACATACATACATATACTATATATGTACATATGTATTGAAGTGTGGCCTGCTTATGGAAATAAGTCTTCTGTATGTTTAAGCTCTTAAAAGTAATTGTAGGTTAAAATCCCTTCTATTCCTTTTTTCCTTTTTCTCTAAGTCTCTATATTTTTATATATAAACTTTACCCATTTCCTTTATTATTATATGTTTTTTTTCTTCTTTGTGTCTCTCTTTCGCTTTTATAGTTTTATTTTTGTTTTTGTTTTCACAACGTCTTTTTCTAAAGGACTTCAAATAAAAGAAAGAACCTTTTTAATAGTCGAATACCAAAAAAAGTTCCTAAGGCCAAATGCACTAAAGCTAGATAAACCTACATACCCAGTTAAGAACTAACACACACACACACACACACGCACTTACTCCGCTTTTACATCCTTACATACATACATAATCTCTCATTTACATACAGGCACACTTAAATATATACAAACCAAACAAAATACATTCACCACACGCACACAAATGGAGCAACAACTTTGAATACGTTATCGTTGATGTGAACGCTAACGCTTACGTTGACATCGTTGCTGTAGCTGTTGTTGTTTTGTTGTTTGCTGTAATATGTAATAACAGAATAGCAGAAAAAGAAATATTCTCCATAATTTTCGTATTCCACTATGAACAAATAGAAATAGAAAATGCTCTCCTACAATAAATAGTAAGGAAAACAACAACAACAACAAATAATCTAAACAATAAACACGCACATTCTGCAGAAGAAAAAATACAACGACAATAAAAAAAATAGGAAGCAAAAAACACAAAAAGTGTGCGGTTGTTTTGTTTGTGTTGTATTTCTTGCTACATATTCTTATTTGAATTTTTATTTTTGGTTGTTATTGTTTGTCGCTATCGTTGCTACTCAACTCTAAAGCTGCTGCAATTGCTGCCCAGACAGCTACTGCCTGTGTTTGTTTGTTTGTTTGTTTACATGCAGCAGTAGGATCACATTGAGAAATTGAGACAATTTCCTTCGAAAAGAAAAAAAGTGGAACGAAAACTTTTCAAACAATTTCATCCACAAATCATTCAACACTTTTGTTATTCACAATCTCTCTCTCTCTCTCTCGCTCTGCTGTGCGTAATAATCATTAAAGTCTTCATTCGTTTTCATTTTTTTGTTTTTTCATTTGCTTCTTATTCTTCTTTTTCGTTAAACATTGTATTTTAGTAATTGTTGTTGTTTCTTTTCTACTTCTTTTTTATTTTATTGTTGCCTTTAATTATCACCATACGCTGTTTAATTACTTTCAATGCAATTTCATTGCTTAATTTGCATTTTGCACGCGTAGTGGCAGGTACACAATCATCATCACACGCGTTTATACAACATAAGACAACGCAAAACTACACTAAGTGATTATTATTGTTGTTTGTTTATTTATATTTATTTCGTTTTATTTATATTAATTCACATTCATACATATGTTTCCACTTTCTAATTGATTTTAGGCGAGCGCGGACGTCATCTAACGTTTGAACGTTTAAAATGCCGCAAAATGACTGAACTTTTGAGTGGCATCGGTGATTATCACAATTTATGCTTTGAGCATATACCGTTACAACATGAAAATACATGTGATTGCAGATGACATTGTGAGAGCATGCGCCCTAACAAACTTTTGTTGTTGGCAACATTGGCGAACACCTGAAACAACACGAAATCCAGTGCTGCCAATTTATATTTCGATTGCGAAAATTGTTTCAATATTAACTAAAAACATTATTGCTGAGAACCTTAGCGAATATCCATACCCAACAGCAGAAGCTTAAACCCTTTAAGAGCAATAAAGTTGAAGGGTAACTGGTAAGTAATAATACAGAAATTATAATAGTTTTCGAAATTATTTTAAACTCTTTTTACAATAATTGTTGAACTTTATTATGAAAAATGATTTTATTCTGATAATTGTCGCCATTTGATCATTCCATTTGCAATTGGTCATTACAATCCGCTAGTCAGGATTACAACCTAGTTTCTCACACCACTTACGTTGTACTTGAGTGGCGGCACCTATACAGTTTAAAGTCAACTTCGAACGACAGATTTTTTTTTTTTTGAGAAACTTTTTCACGACATTTTTTATTTACTGTCAGAATTTTTGCCAGAAATCTGCTGAGAGGAAGTCGCCTAAGAAATATTTTCTTTCACTTTTCGTTTTGTTAGGAATATCCGACCTGGATTTGAATCGTTTTTCCATAATATATACTTATTCTCCTGTATTCTGTTCCTTTAACAAACATAGGGCAGTCACGGAGCATCACTTCCATTTTCTTATTGTTCCATCAATCAAGTTTTTCTCGAGCTTAGCAGTGGATAGTTGCCTGCTATCCTAGTCATCCTGTAGCTGTGGCATTGCCTAGCGTTCTTAATACGTTAGTTACTGATATTGTCTTCTCTGAAGGACGGTTTATTTGATAGGGATTGATGGGTGTCTTATAGGTAGTGTGCAGAACTTCAATTGTCGAGGCCGTGGGTTCGATTCCCACCAGAGACTCTGGGTGTTTGTGATTGTCTGATTGTTTAAATGACATGATATATGATTAACTACAAAAGTAAATAGTCTCACCAATCGATGACAGGGCTTCCTCCATTTGGTCCTTCCAACGCAAACAAGGTTGTCGACTTCCGTAAATCCCCGCATCAAATACAGGTCTCGCCGAAATATACCCCTCCATTCGAACGACATGGCCGAGCTAGCGCAGCCACTGGATATTAATGCACTGCACAGCATCCATGACGTTGTGCAGCTCATACAGCTCATTGTTGGATCGGATACGAAAATCATTGCCAACTCATACTGGAGCGAAGATCTTACGTAAAACATTTCTCTCGAATGTTCTCAAGACTGCTGCATCAGTGGTTAATAGTGTCCCTGCCTCTAGAGCGTCTTGTAGAGTATGAGTTTTGTCGTACGAGAGAGGTCTCTGCTACTCAATTGCCTATTGAGACCATAGTAGCACCTGTTGGCAAGTATGGTGCTGAGCTTGGTTTACAGACTGACATCTTTTTTTTGTGGTATGTGACAGCGGTGGAACTAAAATAAAGAAATTCTTTGACTATATCGAAAGTATAACTATCGGCCATGATCTGGGATCCAACATATACTTCGTTTTGCCCTCATTTAGAGTCATAGACCCCCGTGCAATAGCACTATAGGCAGCAGTACTCCCGTCCAATATCACTATAGGCAACTGTACTCCCTTTGATGTCAATGTCGCCAGCGTATGCAAGCAACTGGACGCTTTTTTTGGAAAATAGTGTCATTGCTATGCACTCCCTCCTTCCACAGGACACTTTTCATGACGAAGATGAAGAGGTCGCATGATAAGGGATCGATTTGTCTGACACCTCGCACTGTATCAAAAGGTACGAAGGAGGGGTTCATTCCTACCTTGACGGAGCTACAGGAATTCCTCATCGCCATTCTGCATAGTCTTATCAGCCTGGAAGGTATACCGAGCTCAGACATTGCTATATAAAAAAGGCAATTTAAACTAAATAAACATCGTTTATTATCACATTTTTTTTTTCCTTAAAAACTAAGTCAAGTAAATATATACATATATACATACATATCTATGGGAAATAAATATTAAAAATTAAATTAAAAAAACTAATTTGCTTTCATTCTCCAGCTATTCTTAATAAGATCGGAAGCCTTTTCGGCAATCATTATAACAATGGCATTTGTATGGCCAGCGGGTATGGTAGGCATTACGGAGGCATCGACCACACGTAAATTTTGAATGCCATGTACCTTTAGCTGGGGGTCTACTACAGCTTCGGGATCTGAACTTGGGCCCATTTTACATGTGCCCGCTTGATGTTGCAAACTAGAGCCATACAAACGCAAACAACATTTCCAATAATCGTCTGAAGCGAATTTTAAATGTTCACAACCCAAAAAAGGATTTCTATTGAATTCTGTGCCTATTCTACGCATAGCTTTGGTCTCAGCCAGTTTTAAGATCTGTTAATAAAAAGAAAAATCATCAAATCATTTGCATTTAAGCTGATTGGAAAGTAATTTCATTTGCTTACCAATTTAATGCCTTCGATCATAGCTCTTATATCATCAGGATCTTGCATAAAGTTCGGTTCCATTTTAGGCCAGTGAAATGGATTGGCACTGCGCAATGAAATGCGGCCCTTACTCCTTGGTCTCAGCAATACTGGTACAAGACCAAAAGTTTCCTACAAATAAATGATACGTACATAGAACGCTTTAAGTATGATGTAAATAATTCATGTTCATACCTTATCATGTAATCCCCGAAACACAGTTTGATAGAATTCGTCCGATATGCCTAGTAAGTCTCTCATAGAACCCATATGGTCACCGCTTAAAGAACCCGCACCCAATACAATTTCCATGTCCGAATAATCCTTATCGAATAGCGATTTCGGTGTTCTAACAAATGCAAAAGCCTCTGCTCCACCTGGTATGGTATAAGGTCCACGACCCTCCAATACATATTGCAGGATATCGATGGGATTCATTAATCTGCGATCGTTAACAGTGGTATCGTTTATGGAGAACACCAAACCATTGAGAGTAACGTGATCTTGTAAATTATAGCCGACTCTAAGGCCTTTTAGAACGGGTATATTATGTTGCCGTAGGTTTTCCTGTGGTCCAATGCCAGACAACATTAAAAGTTGTGGTGAAGATATTGAACCTGCCGACAAAATGGTTTCCTTTTTGGCTTTTATCAGAAACTTTTCACGATTTTTTATAAATTCCACTGCAGTTGCTTTTAAATGCTTGCTTGCGTGTTGGGAGGGCTCCACAACAATCCTCGTGACCCTTGATTTCATGGACAAATGTAAATTGGGTCGATGTATTACAGGTTTGATGAAGGCTTTACTGGTACTGCATCTGCGTCCATTTTGTAAAGTTGCTTGCGAGCGACTAAATCCCAACATATGCTCACCATTGGGATCCGTTATATTATAACCCATTTCCTTACTGGATTTTAAGAAGGCCTTCAACAGTTTCGATTTATAATCAGTATAGCCAACATTGAGGGGTCCTTTAGAGCCATGATATTCGGATTTTCGTAATTCTTCAATTTCAATATGTTCCGATTTTTTAAAGTATGGCAATACCTCTTCATAACTCCAACCTTTATTACCCAAACCAGCCCAATGATCATAATCCTTACGATGACCTCGAGTGTATAACATGAAATTTATAAGACTTGTGCCACCAACTCCGCGACCCTTGGGCCAATTGCACACACCATCCTTAAGGCCCTGACAAGCATACGGTGTAGGATCAGCTTTGTAGCCCCAATTATAGCGTGTCATTTGTGTGAGGGCTGCTGTCAAGGGCACATCACTTATAAACGTTTCCTGATCGCCAGCCTCCAAGAGCAGCACGGTGGCATTATGGATTTCACTTAAACGATTCGCCACCACACAACCACCTGAACCGGCACCAATAATGATAAAATCATACTCTGGCAAAAGTATCTGAGTATCGGGTAAGCGGGTATGTAACAAAGATGTTTCCAAATCTCTGGCCAAATCCACAAAATTTTGTCCCCATGACCATTTCAGGGTTAAAATTATATGCAAGACAATGAATAAAATATTCACTTGCAACATCGTTTTGGCATCTCAATTCCAAAGACAGTCGTCTAAAAATAATAACAAAAACGATTTCATAATATTCTTATCAATTAGCACTGCCATGCAAATTCAAATATTCAGATTCTTTATTGATTGATTGATTGATGATCGTATGTGGCATAGCACATACGTTCTCAAATTGAAAATTTCAAAATGTGTCGCCGTGAGTGTGTGATTAGCAAATTAAAATGCACCTTCAGTTGCAAACTTCAGTACAAAATGATCATGAAAACAACAAACGAACGCAACCAGACAAAGACATCAATTCCATTACATTCGTATGACATTGAAATGATGTAAAATAAAAAAAATGGCCATTAAATATGCAATAAAATTGAATTCTTTATTAAGACAACCAGCGTACGATGGTTAACCTTGAAAAATAACGGCGGCCTATCTTCGCATTGGCGGCTACTCTTTCGCCAGCAGAGTTCAACAACTTGTAACGTTTTAAACATTCTGTGCGTTGAGACAAAATAAATGAAAACGGAATTGAAACTGGAATGCCAATTTTAAAATTTTTTATGTTTTTTGTTTTGCTTAAGGTTTCTGTAAATACTTCCAAACGTCCAAAACATGTGAGGGGGCATGATGAGTTTCTGGACCGGTTATATTTTATTGCAATTTTTGTAAATTCAATTCAACTCAAAACAAAACAAAACAAAAACCTGACAATAAAAACCTGGTAATAAAAAAAAAGAATTAAAATAAACAAAAAAAATATTCACTCAACTCGCTAGACAATTAATTGTAACACGGGCTTATATTCCCTTAACAATGGCCATACGAGTCTAATTACTGTGTCATTTGGTACAGTAATCCTTCGATTTACGTCGCCTCGATTAACGTTGTTTCGATTTACGTCGTGAAATTTTTTGTTCCCTCTAACTTCAATTTGCGTCATCATTCGATTTACGTCGCCTTTTTTTGGAACCAACTGCGACGTAAATCGAGGGATTACTGTATTCATTCATTGTGTTTCACTGTCTCTATCGTTACCACAATGGATTTTTCTCTAGCGAGATAAAGGGACTTGTTCCCGTTCCGGCTTTCTGGCAGAGCACATCTGTTTGGCTAGTGGATAACACACTGCTTTACAAATAGAATTTGTTCTTTAGCCGGACTCTCCACATGTGGAACTCCCTACTTACAGAGGTTTTTCCTGTTGCTTATAATATAGAAAATATAGAAAAGTGGCCGTAGTCTAGTAGGTAGTGTGTTGGCTTATTAGACGTAAAGCCAGGGTTCAACCCCCAGGCCAGACATCACAGCGAAATATGAAAAAGTATTTCTTCGACGACTTCCTCTCAGCAAATTTCTGGCAAAAGCCCGGAGAATAAATAAAATTGCCATGAAAAGTTTCTCAAAAATATGTCGTTTGGATTCGACTTTAAACTGTAGATCCCACCACTCATGTATACAATTAACACACACAACATAAGCGGTAGGAGAAGCTAGATCGTACTCCTGGCTGAAGGGTTGTAATGACCAATTGTGTGTGTATAACACAGATCAACAATGAATCTTTTGTTCGCTACTCCTGAGATTTTTAATATAAGTGAGTCAACAATATTAACATATAACTACCTCTGATTGTGATTCGTACTCGCCACAACATTTGATTTATAAGTACAGGTTGCAATGAGTATGCATACAAAGTTGACATCAAACTCATACCATTCGAAATATGTTTGATTCATAAGCCTTATTCATTCAAATTCATAACTTTAGAAAAATACTTGTAATACTTATAAATGATTCAATGTAATCGTTATAGTCATAGTCATCTTTATCCACCTTATCATCATTCGCAAAATGAATTGTTAACCTATTGGGTAGCTGTAATGGCTGACAAGCGTTGCCACCTACCACTTGGATTATCTGAGGTAATCATATAGATTCTTAACTTTAGAAAAACACTTGTAAATGATTCTAGTGACTCGAATCATTCATAACAGCTTACAGTCTTATTTGTAGGCATTTACAACAAAAGTAAAAAGACACATAAGCAGAAAAAGACAGAGCAGCAAGCAGAGCAAACACACAACATTCTAGTGAGTATTTCAGTGTTCGTATGCGATTCATACTTATTTTGTGCTTCGTGTATATGTTGAGTTATGGAGAGTTGAAATCAACAACATCATACGTGTTGCTAAGTATGAATATGATGAGTACTTCAAACTTTGAATATATGTAAGTAGAGGTTCCATATGATATTAAAATAAGTATGAATGCGTATACATAATATGAGTACGGGTGCCATGATATTAAAATAAGTATAAATGCGTATAAGTATGTATCAGAAATTCGGATTCTACTCATCTTTTTTGTATACTCATTGCTGATCTCTGGTATCTACTGTAGGTTATGGTACCCCTATTAGAACGCCGAACAATTTGTATCGAATTAATACATTACAATTGATTCGAACATTTGAAAGCTTTAGGTGAACCTTAAGAATAATAAATTGTAACTTTCTATTCTTTTTCATGCATACTAATATTGTATTAAATGTTCTTCTCGATAACGTCTTCTCTTGTTCATTTCTTTTTCTTTTTTTGTATTTAATTTGATATTCTATCGTTTGAAATACTTTATACAGTTTGTGAAATGCTTTCAGTATCGAAAATAATTGCATAAATATTAAAATAATTGCATAGATTTCTTAATGGATTTCAATTCCTATTGAATAGGAAACGCTTTTGAATCTTTAGGTTATTAAAGAATTAAAATGCTGTATGAATTTTAATTAAACATTTACAGTGACGCCGTTCTGAATGAAACAAAAAGAACGTAAAAGCAGTAGCGTATCTTTAAATAAGAAATTTTGTTAAACGTAATACTGTTGCTTGCATTAATTTTATCCATGAGCGGCGGGACACAACATATGTAAGTGGTATGACAAGCTAGGTCGTAATCCTAACTAAAGGGTTGTAATGACCAATTATGTTATGTATGTATGTAAATATTATTATTATTACAAACCCATCTAATTATATTAGATGGAAATATTTCCAAAATTATATGCTGAAGAGTAAACGCACGACCTACCAGATTGAGATCAATGCGTCATAACTTATATTAGTTGATATAACTTAAATTAATTCATAAGAGTAGTAGTAAATAAAATGATTTTCTGTGGTTGGGGGTGGCAGGATGTTTAAAATAATTTAAATATTCATAGGCTAAGAAACAGCAACTTCATTAGGAATTCAAGCGCAATAGAGCCACTATTTAAAACCCATTTCAAGATATGAAAAATGCTAAGGTCAATGATCGACACGCCTTGCAAAATTAAAGCAGAAACTTCAAAAAATTAAAATAAAAACTCCAAAAAGTTTGACCTTCTTTAAATTAAAGACTGAAAAGAAAAAATTATAATAAAGAAAAAAACAAACATAAACAAATCAATTGAATATTGAATAAAAAATAAAAAAAAAACTTTTTTGTTTATCTTTTTCTCTCTTTAATGTGGCTGGATATCGCAGATCTTAAATAATATTTATTAACAAAAAAAAAAACTCATAAATTTGCTTTGGATTAGCGGGTGACCTAAACTATAAAAATTCCTATAAAAATTATACGAAAGATTTTGTAGATTTTGTTTAGAAAAATAAAAAATATTTTTAATACAGATGACGTATCCAGCTACGTATCCAGACGTACAATATTTTCTCTTCCCTCTCTCTCTCTCTCTGTTGTTTAACTATTATTTAAATAATAAAATATATACATACATACATATGTATGTATACATTTTTATTTGAAACCAAAACTCACGGTATGGCCCCTACTCATGCAGTGCATTGTGTGGGCATTAGGAAAATAGGTTATGGGAATGGGGTCAGAGGGCGTAGTGATTGTGGAAATTCGATTTAAATCTTTTTATATATTAAACCAGAGATCAGTAAAAAGTATTCGAAGAGATAAGTAGAATCGAATCATACCCATAATTTCTAATACTTATGTATACGCATTCATACTTATTTTAATATCATATGGAACTCGTACTCATATTCAAAGTTTGAAGTACTCATCATACTCATACTTAACAGCACGTATGATGTTGTTGATTTCGATTCTCCATAACTCAACATATCTACGAATCACAAAATAAGTATGAATCGCATACGAACACTAAAATAATTGGGCAATTCACACAAGCCGTTGTATCGTTGTATTCATTTTATTGTTGGAAGAACATACAACAGTGTATGATTGTTGTTGATATTTTTCATATAAAAATCCGATACACTTATACACATTGTTTCCATATGTTTTTAAAAGTTGTATTGGTGCTATCAAATTGTGTGAATGACAAAAATGTGTATATGATTTGATGTTTTTAAAAAGTTATGTTGGTTTCGGGCTATCAAATTGTTTGAATGCCACGAGATACACAATACAGCATAGCATTGAGCGTTCACAATCAAACAAATTTATTCAATACAACATACACGATACAAAGTCGTGTGAATTGCCCAACTTATTAGATGGTTGCATGTTTGCTCTGCTTGCTGCTCTGCCGTTTTTTGCTTATGTGTCTTTTTACTTTTGTTGTAAATGCAACAACAACTAAGACTGTAAGCTGTTATGAATGAATCGAGTAACTCGCAACATTTACAAGTATTTTTCTAAAGTTAAGAATCTATATGATTACCTCAGATAATCCAAGTGGTAGGTGGCAACGCTTGTCAGCCATTACAGCTACCCAATAGGTTAACAATTCATTTTGCGCATGATGATAAGGTGGATAAAGATGACTATGACTATGACGATTACATTGAATCATTTATAAGTATTTTTTAAGTATTTTTCCTAAAGTTATGAATCTAAATGAGTAGACTTATGAATCAAACATATTTCGAATGGTATGAGTTTGATGTCAACTTTGTATGCATACTCAATGCAACCAGTACGTTGTAGTGAGTACGAATGAAACAGAGTATAGTTAAATTTCAATATTGTTGAACTCACTTACATTCAAAATTTCATTAGTGCTTATGAGTAGCGAAAAAACGATTCATTGCTGATCTCCGCTTCATACCTTCTTTAGCACGGCAGTCCATGACACTGTTGCCCATTAGTAAGGCATAGTTACTGCAAGGGATGTGGATTTGAAGAGGAAGAAGAGTCTTTCATCACATGTATAAGTGCTTGTCTTACATTGTTAAGAGACGGAGATTCTTAACTGACTTCTACAAGAGAAGAATGCATTAGCAACATAAGTATATGTTGGAGTCGGTATGGTTTCCTAAAGGGACTGATTGATTCCCAGTTTGGATTTTAATTATAAAGGGTTCTACACCTATTTTTTACAACAAAGACGGTCTGCAGTTAATAAATAATAACCACTATTCTCTATGTTTACATACATAATTGGTCATTACAACACTTCAGTCAGGATTACGACCTAGCTTCTCACACCACTTACATTGTGTGTGGTAATTTTATACATGAGTGGCTAGGGGCCTACAGTTTAAAGTCGACTTCGAACGACAGATTTTTAAGAAACATTACATGGCAATTTTATTTACTCAGATATTTTGCCAGAAATCTGCTGAGAGCAAGTCGCCGAAGAAATACTTGTTGTATTTCGTTTTGATGTCTGGCCTGGGGTTTGAACCCAGGCTTTTATGTCTAATAAGCCAACACGCCACCTACTAGACTACTGTAATTTATTAATTCGATACAAATTGTTCAGCTTTCCAGTAGGCAGGGGTACCATAACCTACAAATGTGATAGTTTGTCTTTTGAATTGCCACAAATTTTCTCATAAAAATCTTGAAGGTCTGTTGTTTTAAATATCGATTAATTCGACCAGATGTCAAGAACATTGGCAATATTTTTTTTTTATTTCAAATCACATGCTTGTAATTAAATCTTCACTTTTCGTTTCCGCTAAATAAAACAGTGTTGCGTGCCATAATGAAGATAAAATTTCAATGATCATTGATTGATTGAATGATCATTGGATTTAAGAACAGATAATTTAGTTTTTCTTTTTATTATTTGAACAGCGATTATAAACAAACACAATTTTTGATCACATTTGTTTGGATATAAAAAAAAATATTTTCACTGTCACTTTGCATTGTTTAAATTAGCATAAATGGCATAACAAATAATTATTGTTTTCATTATTTTATGAAGAAAAAAAAAACCAAAAAGAATTTGCATTTTAAATTTATTTTTATTTAAAAAAACGCACACTATTCTTCTCACATACACACACGCATAATCATAAAATTCGTATCTAAACCGAGGCAAAGTAAATGTTTAACAAACAATTAAAATAAAAGTGTGTGTGAATGTTCTTTAATATGTTCTTTAATTGTATGGAATTAATAATCGATTCATAAATGTATTCATTTAATTTTTAATTAATACCTGCTAAAAATTTGAATTATTTTCACACGTTTTTCTCACTTTTTTCTCACTTTTTTTCGCTTTTTTCTTTTGTTTCTTTTTTTTGAATTCTATCGCTTCTGTTTTTAATTTAATTTTGATTTTTTTTTTGTGTTATAAACGAACGCCAGTTAAATTAAATCGATAATAATCGTGTAGTAGTTTTACGGTTGTTAACGACGCATGCGTGCGTTTCTTATGACTGCCTATTGACAATTAAGCGCAGATGAGATCAAAGCTCGAGCAAGAAACCCCATCCCTCATTGCGTACACACTAGCCAACCACCAACTTAACAAAGTCATTATAATACGCGTTCAAATACTTGTAAACAAACTCTGACTAGAAAAAAAGTAAAAAAATACAGTAGTTTGCCGATTTAACGAACAAATAATTCTTATGCAGTCTGTTCTTTAACCCTTTGGCAGACACTGACGTCTATAGACGTCATAACAAGGGTTTCTGGGCGGACATGACGTGTATACACGTCATAAATTGTTTCCTTCATAAAATAACAGAGATACAGCAAGTGTCCCACGGGAAGGCCTCCTAAAACTTTGGTGTCCATCAAAGGGTTAAAATGTATTGTTCGTTATATCCAGTACTAAGTTAAAAAGCAAAAGCATCCTCCACTTTATTCAAATCTCAAAATATATGTAGTATTTTCAATATTTTGCTACGAAAGTTATATTATTCTTTTTTATACTCGCCGTAGTCTAGTTGGTAGTGTGTTGGCTTATTAAACGTAAAGCCAGGGTTCAACCCCCAGGCCAGACATCAAAAGAAACATACAAAAAGTATTTCTTCGGCGTCTTCCTCTCAGCAGATTTCTGGCAAAAACTCTGAGAGTAAAAATAAAAATTGCCGTGAAAAGTTTCTCAAAAAATCTGTCGTTCGGAGTCGACTTTAAACTGTAGGTCCCGCCACTCATGCATTAAATTAATGTACATAACATAAGTGGTGTGAGGAACAAGGTCGTAATCCCGACTAAAGTGTTGTAATGACCAATTATGTATGTATGTATGTATGTATATAAAGAAATCGATGAAAAGTTTGGAGAAAAATTAAGAGTAAGACAAAGCAAAACGTTTGAATTTTACAACAAAACAAACAAATAACAAAGAAACTGTTTCATCCACTGGATAGCCATGCTATCAAGGATTTCAAAACAGTTTTTGTTACGGTTGAGCATTACTTAAGACCGAAGATATCGGTGACGACAGCAATATAGGCGCTGAAGCTAATATCTTTATCATCGACCAAAACATGCAAGTCATTGACACGTAAAATGCAAGTCATTAACAAAAAATGCAGGTTATCTACCAAATAAATGCAAATTATCTGCCAAACAAATGTACATTATCGACAATAATTTGCAGCTCATCGACCAAAAAATGCATATTATCGACCAGAAAAATGCAAGTCATCGACCAAAAAAAAGCAAGTCATCGACAAAAAGAATGCAAGTCATCGATAGAAAAATGCAAGTCATCGACCAAAAAAATGCAAGTTATCGACCAAATAAATGCTGGTTATCTACCAAAAAAACGCAAGTCATCGACAAAAAGAATGCAGGTTATCTACCAAATAAATGCAAATATCAACAAAAAGTTGCAAGTCATCGACCAAAATATGCATATCAGCGATCAAAAAAATGCAAGTCATCGTCCACAAAAAAAACAACTCATCGCCCAAAATAATTGAAGCCATCGACAAAAAGAATGCAAGTCATGGACAGAAAAGTGCAAGACATCGACAATTTTGCTCTATTTTTATAGAGAACTTTTTGTTTGCTCTATTAAAGAAAACAAGTGTCTTCGACGCCTATATCTCTGGTTCCAAGTAAGACCCAACAATAAGGAGACGTGTTTTGGATTCATTGAGCCTATGGCTATCAAGTCCACTAGGTCCATTTTTTATCCGATTTTGCCCGATTTATATTTGTAATGCTAATTTCAAAAAAAGTTAGCTTCGTTCCCTATAACTCCAGTCTTAAGTAACACTCGACCGTAAGGAAATCTGTTTTGGAATGCTTGATCCGCTTGGTCCAAAACACACATAATACAACCCTTCAGTCTGGATTACGACCTAGCCTTCTCACAACACTTATGTTGTGTGCGTTAATTTTATACATGAGTGGTGGGACCTACAGAAATCAGTCGACTCTGAAAGACAGATTTTTGAGAAACTTTTCATGGCAATTTTATTTACTATCACGGTTTTTGCCAGAAATCTGCTGAGAGGAAGTCGCCGAAGAAATATTTTTTTTCATATTTTCGATTTAATGTCTGGCCTGGGGCTCGAACCCTGGCTTTACGTCTAATAAGCCAACACACTACCTACTAGACCGTCTGTCTAATGAGATATGAAAAACTTTGACGTACGAATGTTCGTTAAATCGAAAAACAACTGTAAAATAAAATACGAGAATAACAAAAGTGTGATAAGTTTCGTTTTCATTCGTAAATATATGTATGGGTGGCATGTGAATGCATTGAAATGTAGTAGTCTGGACCAAATCTATGTATACATGGGTGTTTTTTGTTTTGATTTTGATTTGAATTTGTTGGTTGGCCCTAACTCTGGTCTGGTTTATGTGCTAAATGGCACAAATTCATGAAATTCCATTAGTGAGTGAGTGAGTGATGCTGTTGCTCTTTTTTATTTCAAGTTCAAGTCAATGGATGGGTATTTTTTGTGCAAAACTTAAACGATTATGAATAAATTTTCAAACTTAATCATGACAATAATTATTACAAGTTAATGATCATCATTATTATGTGAACTTGATCGTATAAATTGTGTGTCTACAGCTATGATGAAATTTGGGCTTCTTTTGAATTGTTTTTTTTTATTTGATTTTATTTTTATTTTATTTATTTTTATTTTATTTAATTAATTTAAATTAAACATATTATTTATTTGAAGCCGTGAAATGTTTTGAATTTAAATCATAAAATTAAAAAAAAAAACAAATTATTTAAAATGCCTATGTATTTATGTATATTCGATTTACGATTACATTTCTTAGATCAAATTCATCTTTTCACTCCATCTGTTCTAATAAACAAAAGAAGCCCTTCGTTGCGTACAAATTAAATTTGTATGAATCACTCCAGTTTGTCATTTAAAATATGACAGTTTTTTTTTTATTACCAAAAAAGTTATTGACGAGAGCATATTGATTGACCTTTCTGAACTTCTTGAATTTGATTTGATTTGATTTTTATTTATATTTCGATACCTTTTCTTAACTGACTCTTCTTTAATGTTAATTGGAGTGTGATTTGAAATCATTTCATTCAGCTTGAATAAAATATTAAAAATACAAAAAAAGGATACGTATGTAGGTAGGTAGGTAGGCCTGGTACACTGTTTCCAAATGAAAAAAATTCAAGAAAACAATAGAATTTGTAAGGTTATGAGGAACGTTTTACTTAAATAGGTACTTATAATAATATTTTATACAACTTAAAGCCCGCTAAAGTCTTTTTATAAAATTGTATGAGTATGTACCAGAGCTCAGCAGTGAGTATTCAAAAAGATAAGTAGATTTAAATCATACTCATAATTTCTGTTACTTATACGCATTCATACTTATTTAAATAATAATTATTTTAATAATACTTACTTTAATATTCAAAGTTTAAAGTTTAAAGTACTCATCATATTCATACTGTTACGTTTTTACCTTTTTAAAAACGTTTAGAATATGAGTTCGTTGATTGCAAACAAAATAAAAATAAATTTGTGTTAGTTTCAATTAAACTCTTTATTGTTTGCACTACTTTTGTGTACCATCGTATACAACTTGACGGATTCAATAATAATTGCTTGTGTACTATTCTATTTTACACTTCTGTCCGCGCAAACACAAACAAATCTTCCTCGACTGTTTACTTCGCACGCAACCCGTCTTCACACAAGACTGACTAAATTCTTACTGCTCGTTGTCTGCTTTGTCTTGCCTTTTTATATGTCCACAAAATCAGTCTGCTGAACGTTCTTGAAGCAGAAGGTTCTTGTTTTCGCCTTCTCGAGAATTCTATCGCGACTGCATTGTTGTTTGTGTATTTCGTTCACGTTGTTTGTAATTTCGTAGCAATACTTAACAACACATATGATGTTGTTGAATTCGACCCTCCATAGCTCAACATATACATGAATTACAAAATAAGTGTGATTCGCTTACGAACACTAAAATACTCACTAGAAGGTTGTAGGTTTGCTCTGCTTGCTGCTCTGTCTTTTCTACTTATGTGTCTTTTTTTGTAAATGCAACAACAACTAAGACTCTATATTTTGATAAATGATTCGAGTCACTCGTATAGTATTTTTCTAAAGTTATGAATCTAAATGATTACCGTTATGAATCAAACATATTTCGAATGGTTGTACGCATACTCATTGCAACCTGTACTTATAAATTAACGTTGTAGTGAGTACGAATGAATCCGAGTAGTTAAATTTCAATATTGTTGACTCACTTATATACAAAATTTCATGAGTCCTTATGAGTAGCGAAAAAACGATCCATTGCTGATCTCTGGTATGTATGTATTTCGCTAGTTATCGACTACATATTTGATTATGTTTTGTCTTAAGGGGTTAATAAAGTTCTGTGTCGTATTGTCGACCAAACCACCATGATTCATTTTATCCATCAAACCTTAGTAAGGGAAAGATTGTTTGAATTTATGCTGTGGATATATAAAAACCGCGTCTATGCGTTCATGCAAATTGAAACGGACCGTAAATCAATCTTAATGATCATCAGCGTATGAATATAATAATAAAATTGAATAAAATCTACACATGCATACATTATGGGCCAATTTAAATACGTATTGATTTCATATTAAATTTTTATTCAATTAACACCCTAGCACCCTAGTGTGAAGTGATGATACGGTGATTAGCAGACACAAAACACAAATCGTTTCTAACATTGGATGAGTTTCGACGAGAGAAATTCAAAATGTTAATTAATAATCAAAGAATATCAAGAAGGCTTCCGGTTGTTTACATTTCGCCGGACAGACAGAAAGACACAGATTTGATTTCATGAAATGATGCCAATCAACCAAAAAAACTAAACCTGAAAACCCGGAAAAATATAATCCTTTCTCTGTATCAGAGAATGTGTTAATTAAAGTCATTTGAAAACCAAACAATGTATAGTTAGCTTGGGTAACGAACTCCAAGCTGTAGTGGAAGCATCAAAACATGAAAACTTACTCAATGTCAAGGTCATTTCGTTCAGTTGTTGTTAAATACCGAGTAAAGAGACATAAATTTAGCCAAGAAGCTTATAGTCAAGAGGCAAGCGGGAAGTTAAGAACTAAGAAGAATAGATTTGATAAGGCCGACCAAAAGTGTTGTTGTTGTTTGTGGCCTTGAATTTTTACAAGAAATCATTTTGAAAAATCAACAGCAAACAATGAAATGCCTCATCATTAATCATGTTCGTTTAAACAATTAAAATCCCCCTGAAGAAAGAAACCTCCCAGCAATAATAACAAATTAAAAATGATACCATTTGATGGAGATTATTTTTTTTAGGTCAATCCATTTGTTTTGTTTTTTTTTAATAATAATATTTAATAAAAAAATACACACATACATACATATCTCCACTTTACCCGCGAATAATACGATCAAGCTGCCGGCAATTTTTTTTTTTTTTTTCTTTATGAGACCCATGTTCATTTTTATTTCAAATTTTATTGTCTGTCTAGCCAGCACCAGACTGTGTATGTACATACGTATGTACTTCAAGCAATTCATTCATTAATCGATTTCTTGCCCTGCATGATTTTGCAAAAAATTCCTTCACTGTTATTGTTGTTGTTGTTGTTGCTATTATCGTTAACAAAATGTATTTAAAAACTACTGTGCTTCGTTAAAACAAAAATTTTACCAGCATTTAAGTGTGTACGTGAGTGATAAAAGTGTTTTGCCATTGAATTACAAGAAGTTATTAAATAACAAACAAGAAGTAACAATAAAATATGTGTACATAAGTACATATTTATTTTAAATAAAACCAATAATAACAACAATTTCATGCTTACTATCTATACAAGTTGAATTTCATTTTTTTAACATTTTCATGAATTTGAATTCAAAATTTCGATCTTGACTATATTCTGTGCAATTTCGTAGTAGGAGTCTGATGGCCTAAGTATTGGCTTGGAATTATTGACTCTAATTCAAAGAAATTTTGTCGATCGAATGTGCAGGGTCTGGAGATTTGCTGATAAACTTTTTGGTGCGGGCGGGTAAGAGGAAATTGTTTTCACTGTCATATTTTTGGCCGGTGTGAGGCCATACGAAAGCGGACCTATCTCGCTACGCTGAACAAGGTACAGAGCAGAGATCAAGAATGATTAATGATGAGGCATTTCATAGCGAGTGGTAAGGTGATACGCTTATGATAGGATTGCTGTTGATTTGCCAAAATGATTTCTTGTATAAATTCAAGGCCACGAAGAACAACAACAACACTTTTGGGCGGCCTTACTAAATCTATTAAACGTTCTTAACTTCCCGCTTGCTTCTTGACTATAAGCTTCTTGGCTAAATTTTTTGTTTTTTTACTCGGTATTTAACAACAACTGAACGAAATGACCTTGACATTGAGTAAGTTTTCATGTTTTGATGCTTCCACTACAGCTTGGAGTTCGTTACCCAAGCTAACTACACATTGTTTGTGTTTCAAATGACTTTAATTAACACATTCTCTGATACAGAGAAAAAAACTTATATTTTTCCGGGTTTTCAGGTTTAGTTTTTTGGTTCATGAAATCAAATCTGTGTCTTTCTGTCTGTCCGGCGAAATGTAAATAACCGGAAGCCTTTTTGATATTCTTTGATTATTAATTAACATTTTGAATTTCTCTCGTCCAAACGCATCCAATGTTAGAAACGATTTGTTTTTTGTGTCTGCTAATCACGGTATCATCACTTCACACTAGGGTGCTAGGGTGTTAGTTGAATAAAAATTTAATATGAAATCAATACGTATTTAAATTGGCCCATAATGTATGTTTGTGTAGATTTTATTCAATTTGATTATTATATTCATATGCTAGAGTCAATGATGATGATCATTAACATTGATTTACGGTCCGTTTCCATTTGCATAAACGCATAGAGGCGGTTTTTATATATCCACAGCATAAATTCAAACAATCTTTGCCTTACTAAGATTTGATGGATAAAATGAATCATGGTTTGTTTGACAATACGACGCAGAACTTTATTAACTTCTTAAGAGAAAACATAATCAAAGATGTAATCGATAACTAGGGAAATACATACATACCAGAGATCAGCAATGAATCGTTTTTTCGCTACTTATAAGCACTTATGAAATTTTGTATATAAGTGAGTCAACAATATTGGAATTTAACTCCCATTCTGATTCATTCGTATCACCACTACAACGTTGATTTATAAGTACAGGTTGCAATGGGTATGCTTACAACGTTGACATCAAACTCATACCATTCGCAACATGTTTAAGCACATTTTTTTTTCTTCTTAAAGAAAAACTCAATTTGTTTGTAATTCTTATTTTGGAAGTTTTTTTATTTTTTAAATTTTATTTTATTTTTATAGTTTAAAGTAATCGTATATTAATAGGCTAAGATGTATTAAAGTTACTTTATGTGTTTTGTTTTGTTACTTATGTATGAATGCTTAAATGTAATTTAGGCATACGATTATAGAAATACGTTATAGAAAAACAAAAAATAATACTCCACAATTATTAATTTTAACATAAAATAGTTTAAGGTGTGTTTTTTTTTTAAATGGAAGTTAAAATTGTTGTTTCTTAGGTATAAAACTTTATTATTAAAGTTATTTAAATGTACAATTACGAATTGAATGCTACTTCTTAGATTTCTTTTAAAGAAAATTTTAAATTTCTCTGCCATAATTAATTACACGTTAAGAAAAAGGGGATACATATTTTAAAAAGTCTTGTTCATAAATGTTTTTTTAAAATAGGGTTGTAGTAAAGTATGATGTTAGTTATTATGACCACTAAAAGTATGTTTAAATAATTTATTTATGTTTTCAACTCTCTTTCCAAGTGCGTATGTAGATTTTATAAAAATTATATTTCAACGTTATACTGCATGTATGCTTTATAATAGAAAACTAAGCCAATTTTAATATAAAAAAACCTATTTATTTGATAACCTAAAGACAATAATATTTAATAACATACAAAGCTTAAAAGTAAAATATTTATCTGTATACAATAAAATCATACAAAGTACACTACAAAGTTACAGAAAATTTTTAATTTAGAACAGAAATCCATGGACAGACATAGAAATTGTTTTAAAAAAATATTATGTTAGATCTCTCTCTCTATTGTATACCTAAACTAGGCACATATTTAGGGTCAGTTTTTGCAATTCCAGGTTATTTATCAATTATTTTAGATTGCATTGTAAAATCTTGTAAATTTTAATGGAGAAAACCCAAAATTTTACTCGAAACTTCACAATGCAGGTTTAAAATAACCTTCTGGTTAGTCAGCAATTGATTTTAAAGTTAAAAACTGATTGTAAACATCTGAATATGGTAGAGGGTAGGGTAGAGATGTAGAAGTATGGAACAGGGTTATGTTTTTAAATTCTAATCAAATTTTATTCAATCAAATAATGATAAAGACTTTCAAAAATAACATTTTAGTAAATCTTTAAAAGTTTTATATTTAAAATATATACGTATGATATTGACAATTGATTAAACTTAATGTATACATTACTTTTCTAAGTTAATACAATATTTACTGAATTATTATTATGAAAATGTGTAATAATTATGTGTGTATGTATGTATGTGTGTAATCAGTTCAGTTAAATTTCTGTGAATTTTATTCGATAATTTTAAATCATCTTTAGCACAATTGCAAAACTTAATGGAAACATTAAATGATTTATAAAATCTACTTGAATATGAAATGTAAATTATTGCTCTTTAAGTTAAGCTTTTTAGCTTTCTAGTAAGAAATTAAATCAATTAAATTATGTACGTACATATGTATAAGCCTCCCTATCTTATTCGTGTATTGTTTAATGAAACCGCTTATTATTAACAATTTTATTTTTTATTTTTTTTTTTTATATTCTATGAAAACGAAAAAGGAAAACTTTAAATCACTCAGTAGCCAACTTAATGGCAGTCTTAAAGCAGCAATTGTTTAAAGAAATTCATTTCCTGTTGAATTATGTATGCATACGGTCTTGGGATGACTTAAAGATTTCGAATAATTTGTTAATAAAATGTAATTTTTCTTTTTTGTCTTATCTATTGAGATCATTTCATTTTTAATTTTGAATTTTTTTAAAATCCTCTTCAATTTCTTCGATTTTTTTACAAATAAATACTTAAATGGTTGACTAGAAGGAGTCACTCAAAGGGGGCGCCATGACAAAGAAGAAGTTCATTTTGATTTTTAATTTTTTTTATGCGATAAATATTCATGTTTTTTTTTTTCATCGTGTGATATAAAATGTTGTATGCGTGTTGTAGATGATTTTCCTCTTTATTTTGTTTTTGTTTTTATCACAATGTTAATCAGCAGTTTGATTTGTTTTAATAGTTTTCTTTTTTACAGCCTAAACGTAGGCAACAGAAATGTTTGTTGTAAATTAAAATGAGCTTTTACTTTTTTGCTTTATTGTGTTTTTGAAAGCTGTTGTAAAGACTTGTGCTTGCTTGCCAACAATAAACGAAATGTTTAGCAACATGTTGAGTCCTTTTTTTTAGCACAATGTTGCTAAGCATCATTTATTTCTATTCAAATCTCTGTATACTTGTTGCTGTTGCTGACTTTCTAAACCTTATCAACTTCTTGCCTATTATTACACTGTTTGTTGATATTCTCACGAAAATGTCGATTCTCTGGATTGGCCAAAACCGATTGAATAAATTCGGTGGTTTCCAGCTGTAATTGCGTAAGCCTTTGCTGCAGTAATTGATTACGTTTAACCAACTTTATTGTTTTTATTGCTATGGATAGTAGACCATCTGTGCTGTTACATATACTCGCCATGGGCTTTCTGTAGTTATCTGCTGTGTTGCTATTATCAGTCTGGTGTTTAGCTGCTAAAAGTTTATCTCTCAGTAAGGGGTGATTGCCCCTTTTGAGTTTTGCACTTTTCTCCGTATCCAAACTAGTCATAGAGTCTGATTCATCTGTATCCATATCCGCATCGCTGCCATTACTTATGTCATGATTGTTTAATTCTTCTTCTTCGTTGTCTTCATCACCGGCGGTTAAATCGAAATCATTGCAATCGAAATAATATTTTCGCATATTGCTGGAATGTATTTGATTCGGTGGTGGTTTCTTTGTAATCGTGCTTGAGTCTTTGTTGTCTCCATGCGGTTCGTATAAATCCGTTACATCATTGTCACTGCTGCTGCTATCGACAGATAAATATCTTTGGAATCTTCTTTCTTCGTATGGTGATGTAGACGACGATGATATTCTTTCATTGTGTGATGCGGCTTCTATTTCTGCTGATGACGATAACGATGGCGATAGCGATGACAAGGAGGAGGAATTTGTATTGCTGCCATATGCTGATGTTGAATCGTTGGCCAAACGCAGATCAAATGAATTTTCTGTGTCTAAATGTGCTGAAGATGTGACTGCATTGTCAGATAGAAAGGAAATCTGTTGTTGACGTTGAATGCTGGCGCCATTGCTTTTGTCTGACGACTGACTGCGTATCCTTAAGGAAGTCGATACCCGAGGATTTAAAGAGCCTTTAGCAACTGTATAAATAAAATAATAAAAGAAAATGTAATAATTAATGAAAGAAAATAAGTTTTAACAGGTTAACACGAAGTCTAATTAATTCTACGATTGTTCAACAACCACGCTACTGTGAGCCGTTACTTCAATTACATATGTATTCATCGTTCTAGTTGTTCTTGTTTTCTTTAAATCAAAGAATGTTTTGATAAAAATGAAACATAATTTACACACACACACACACACACAAGCAGAACAGATAAAAGCAGAATAAAAACTTGTACTAATTTAGTCTAGCAAATGTTGTTTACTCCTCTCATTTCTTTCTTCTCTTCACTTACGAACAACATTTAACGTTTAAGACGATTGTCTACTATTCAGGCGCGCACACTATTCATGCATGAGTAAAAAACGTGACTTGAAACGGACATGTTGAATAAGCAAAGTAATCTTCGCTTTTTATTTCTATTTTAATAACGACAACAACAACAGTAACAACTATTGAAAAAAACATTACGGAAGAGAATGAATCAATGACACAAAGAGAAAAAAGAAAACAAATGCAAAACACACTCTCGCACAAACACACACACACACACACATCATATGTGCAGACAGCATACACATTTGTGTAAGCAACTGTTATTTTGTAAAACCCTTGAGTTTATTTTCAGTTGCAACAATGTTGAGAATAATTAATAATAAAAACAGCAAGTTTTTCCGTTTGTTTTGTTGTTGTTTTTTCTTGAACAGCAAAAAACAAACGATGAAAAAAACATCAATCATTTTACATTGTAAATAAATGCGAGAGAAAAAAAATTTCAATGGCAGAGCCGACCTTTGTTTTCCTATTATATTTTTTCATATTTTTGTTTAAGTTGGTTATAAACTGAAAATAAAGTTAGTAGAGCCTCTTTTTAAGGGAAAAAGATTACCCTTTGCTTTCCAAGTAAGTAAGAGTAAGCTTCTCGACATGAAACAAATAAAACCAAACATTTAGTATTTGGCCTGTGTTTGTGTGTACATTTATGGGACATTAAATTATTTAATTAAGCATTTCGTTGAAAGCGTGCAAATCAATTCGTTGTAATATATTTTAAAAATTTACAAAACAAAAAACAAAAACAACAACTGAAATCAGTCGAAAATTATTTACATTTTGTGCACGTTAAAAATGGCACATGTCCAATAACGATGGTGGCTGGCATTAATTTATATTTAAAATACCCCCACCACAACAACACATGGGACTGTTGAATTGCTTTAAAAAAAATTTTCGTTTTTTTGTTTTTTTTTTTTGCTCTCTTGTTGTTGTTATTGTAAGCCATTAAAATGGCAGGGATTTGCATACAAACGTTTGTTTTCTTTCTTTCTTTCTTTCTTTCTTTTTATCAATTTCAAAACACGAGCACGAACACACACTGAGAACAAAAGAAAGCTTTGTTGTATGATTAACATTTAATATTGGTGTTGTAGTTGTTGGTGTGTGTTTTTTTTTTGTTTTTTGTTTTGTTTCTCTGGAATATATACATACATATATACATGCCGTTCAAAATAAATCTTTCAACGTGAAAAATAACTTGTAACTCACATACTAAAACCGGTGACAAGACCAGTGGCCGAATACCATAGAATACATACATAAGTAGAACACAATAATGATGAAAAAAAAAATAAATAATAAAAAATGTATGAATAAAATTTATTTGCCAAGCAAAAAGGTTTTTAACAAAGCGAATCGAACCATTTAAATAACAATCAAGCAGATGCACGACACGTTACGTCACTTATTGCCAATGCATGCAATTAAATGGAGTACTTTAATTATTGAGAAAATCGAATAAACAAACGCTCCCTCTCGCTCCCTTTTTCATTACGACAACTGCAACAATATCACCATCAGGAAATGACTCACAACGAAGATAGATAAGGAGAGAGGGCAAGAGAGAAAGAGAGAGAGACAGTGAGAGAACATAAATTCTTACGAAAACATTATTACGAAACATGAATGAATTTCAAGTGTTTACTGTTATTTTGTATTATTTTTTTCTTTTACATTTTAAGAGGTCTTTCGTGTAATTGAAATTTCTCTGTACAAATATGCAATCGCATATTGAATTGCAGTGTGACAGATGCATAACACTTTTGAAATGCACGTGTACCATATCATGATAGTTAGCGACGAGCGTTATGACACAACTTGTTGAAAATAATGCAAAACAAAAATATTTTGTTTTAATTATTATTTTTCATTATTTTTTTGTTTTATATTTGTTTACTCGTTTAGTATAACAATTTACACAAATTAAATACACAGTGTTTACACACGAGCCATTGCCAAGTTGAATGAAACTGAATGAAAATTAATATGAAAATGAATGTTTTAAGGTTCCATTAGACCTTCTCTCTGTGTGTGTGCGCTCGGTCTTAAGTTAATCAAAGTGATTCCTTCTTTCCGAAGGTCCAAATATGTATTGGCATGTATTCCAATTGAAGAATTTCCCTCTTAATGCTAACATTTGCACAGGCATACATACAGTTGTGTTCATAAAAATATGAGTGAGCCCATTGAAAAACAAAAGCTTAATTTTTAACAAAAAGAAAAAAATATGGTTTAATTCAATTTTTTGGTGTAATGTAATGTTGATTCAATACTAAATTATTTAAGTTATTCATTAATTAAATAAAGCTTTCAATAAGTAAGTAACAGGAAGTTTAAAAATATATCTAAAAAAGTGCTGTTCAAAATAATAGGAGTATTTCAGTTTTCATAAAGATTTACTATTAAAAAAGTTAAAAATGCTTATGACTATAATCAGAGACTTTAAATACGATTAGTATTTGGTAGAATAGCCTTTACTTTTTATTACAGCAGCACATCTACGAGACATGGAGTCAACTAAATCCTGACATTGTTTTAGTTGAATTTTATTCCACCCATCTTGCACTACAGACCACAACTCAGTTGCATTTGACGGTTTTCTCTCGGCAACATATTTTTTAACATCCCTCATAGATGTTCTATGGGATTAAGGTCAGGAGACGGAGCTGGCCACGCCATAACCTTTACCCCATTAACCCGAAACCACTCATTTGCCAATTTACTGGTGTGTTTCGGGTCATTGTCTTGTTGGAATATCCATTTTAGAGGTGTGGAATATGGTAACATCACTTCTCTCAAAATGCTGACATAGACGTTCCTATCCATTATGTCTCTAATTCGATGTATTGGGCCTAAATCATTATATGAAAAGCTTCCCCATATCATTAGTTTTGCACCACAATGTTTAACTGTCTTTTGTGTATACTGAGCTTTATATTTGGTGTTGGGCGGACGTCTAACATGCTGTCTAGACCCAGTGCCACCAAATAAAACAATTTTGCTTTCGTCGGTCCACAATAAGTTCTCCATTTTTCTTTCGGATATTTGATATGTTCTTGGGCAAACTTTAGGCGTACTGCTGCCTGTTTTGTATGTCAACAATGGCACCTTTTGTGAACTTCTTGCGAATAAATTGTTGTCCATCAGACGCCTACGAAGATTTCATTAGCTTCTTTGTAAGTTTTGCCTTTATTTCGAAGATTTTTAATTAGTTTTCACTTTTTTTCAGTACAGTGCTTTTTTCGTTTCACTATTACAAAAATTTATGTGAATCACTGTAGAAAAAGTTTTAAGTACATTTTTCCGTACTTATTTTTCACTTTTTTCTTTAAATTATGTGCTATTATATTTTTATTTTTAAAAGAACACTCGCACTCCTATTTTTTTGATCAACTGAATTCAGGGGCAAACGCAGAAATGAATCAATTTCATCGTAAATATTAAAGTTATTACGAGATTTTTTTTTTTTTGTATTTTATTTCTTACATATCGTTGTAACTACCATTAAAATATATCATGTCTTGCAAATTGGTAGAATAAAAAATTTTAACTTTGAAAATATTACATGGTAGCACTCCTATTATTTTGAACACAGCTGTATGTACATGATGCTTGGAATAAACAATTATTGGCAATTATGTTATAAAATCATGGGTGTACCGTTACTGTAACGAATTCTCTCACACAAACCACATCCATTTGAAATTTTCTAATGTTTATTCATTTTAAGGTAAATGAATAAAAAAAACTTAAACTTAAAACAAAGCATCACACGTGGTGTCTTATAAATGTTTAATCCGTTTTTAATTACTTAAAAGCTTAAAATAACTACAAAGCTTTGTTTACTTTATCGTCTGCATAATAATGCTGTTCTGCGTAAAAAGCAACAAAATATTCTTTCAAGTCCATTACTCACTTCAACTACATACATATTTTCATAAGCAACGGTTGCAAACGCGTTTTATTTCGTTTCATAACCATTAAGCAACGAAATGTGGCTTTAATGCATGACACTTTAAATGCCTGTCTTCTCTGTCTGCGTGATGACAAGACAACTGCCTGGCCGGCCTCTATGTTTCATGTGATCATTAGTTTAAGTGCAACGTTAAAAGTACGTGTGCCTGTGCCTGTGCCTTTGCTGTGGGGGCTGTATATGAATAAATTAAGGCACATGTCGGTGCTACATGATGTATACGTAATAACTATGTATTCGAATAAACCTACAAACACACACAGTTAACTTAGAAACAAAGAGACGCAGATAAAGTGAGAGAGAGAAAATGAAACAGTGCAACACAACTCACACCAATTTACATGCATGCACATACATGTGCGAGCAGCCTACTTCACTTTATTAATTGTTATTCACGCATACAAGCAACGTTTATTTGATGTCTCAGTGTTTCCTTTGTGCTGCCATGATATTTTGTTGTTGTTGTTGTCGTTATAAAAAAAATTGTAATTATTAACGACACGTTGTTGAAAACGCAGTCAATCAATCAATATAAGAAATGTATTCAAGAATTTACATCCAGACTTACCGTAGTTAACAATATTCGACAGCGTTTGATTTAATTGATGGGATCCTGTGCCATTACGGCGTATATTTGTGTTGAGTATGGTACGTGACTCTCGTTTTTTCCCTGAGCATATTGTTGGTGCCATGCTGGGAATATTTAACTTTTTCCTTGCCTTGCTTTTTGTTATCCTCCCAAAAGAGATTTACACAAAAATCTGTAAATAAAAAAAAAAACAAATTAAAAAATATAAAATAAACAACATTTTAATGAGATTTTATTAATAAAATTATTCGAACCCCCATGTAGATTTTCATTTACTTTCATACTCCTTATTCTAAATAAAATCAAAATTCATCCTAAAGAGGCAGCAGACAACAGATAGACACAGCATGGGTGTCAAGTGAATAGAAAGAACTACGAATTATTGACAAAATTAACATAAAATCTAAACAAATGGTGGAATAGAGTACTGGTGAATTGGAAAAATATTTAGAAACTAATAAGAGAGAGAGGAGCAGCTCAATAAATATTCCAGTCTTTTCTTTCCAACACAGCATACGAACTTAAAAAACAACCATGAAGATAAAGATAACAAAAAAAAAAAAGTATACGCATGTCGGTACTTTTAGTTTTTATAGCGTCGTAAATATCGTTCACACTTATTTTATACTTGCGTGTGCCAGTAGCAGACAACGACAAGTCATTGCTTGTTCTTGTTGTTGGGGTTGTTGGTGGTGGTAGTTTTATAACACTCTCTTCACTTTAGCTTTATTTCACACAGGGCTGGAAACTATGAATTATTATGAATTAAATACCTCATCGTTGGGTATTTAAATATCTACAAGAGTTTTTAATATACATACGAAGATTATTATTTCAATCAAATCAAATCAAAAATAAATTGAAAAATTCAAAAGCTTTAATTTTTCGTTTTACCGGAGAACTTTAGATCTCTTTACGTACATACATAATTGGTCATTACAACCCTTTAGTCAGGATTACAACCGAGCTTCTCATGCCACTTATATTGTGTTTGTTACATTTTATACATGAGTGGCGGTACCTACAGTTGAAAGTCGCCTCCGTACTACAGAAGGGAGGGCTCATGTCTAATAAGCCAGACACTATATACCAGACTTATAAAAAATGCTGAATATCTCATGAATACATAATAAGCAAAGACACTACCTATTAGACTTAAAAAAAATACTGAATATCTCATGAATACATGCATGAAGTCGTCGTAGTCTAGTTAGTAGGTAGTGTATTGGCTTATTAGACGTAAGGACCGAGTTCAAACCCCAGGTCAGACATCAAAACGAAAATATTTCTTCGGCGACTTACTCTCAGCAGATTTCTGGCAAAAAAAGCTCTGAGAGTAAATAAAATTGCTATGAAAAGTTTCTTAGAAAAATCTGTCGTTCGGGATCGACTTTAAACTGTAGGCCCTGCCATTTATACAGTGGTGGCCACGAATTTAAGACACGACATTTTACTTATACGTACATTTGTGATAAGTTTTACATCTTATCAAAAATATTTTAGGTCCATGATATTTTTCTTAAGATTTTAGTAATATTAGGAAGAAAAATTAATAATATTTTGCTACCTATACTTGGTTGAGAATTTTTATTTACATATTATATTAGATCAAGACAAAAGGCTAGTCGGGATTTGATATTTTTTGGACACAAATGGTTAACGTTGTGCAATACACCCACGCAAGTTTTTCTCATTTAGACATCTGCTTATTGCCCTAGGCGAAATATCGATACCAAAATCCAATACAATTTTATTTTTTAAAAGGATTATTAGCAGCTACTTTAGGGTGTGGTTTTTCGGGCTCTAGATTGCTGTTTGACATTTTTGGTGGTACCATGTTGCTTTATGTGTTCCAGCACGTTGTAAATCTTGCATTTAAAACATTTAAGCAGCTTGAATATCTCCATTATTATTTTTCCATCAAATTTTAGTTATTGGATCAGTTTTCGCTCGGCATCGGTATTCCAAGTACCTCTGACCATTTATAATTAAATATTTCTATGTATTCCAACATAAAATAAAATAAAACATTCGTTGCTCAACGTTTAGCTTAAAAAAAACACCAAAAAATCACTTAAAAACCAGATATTTCTGAAATGTCTTAAATTCGTGGCCAATTTCAAATTAACGTTCTTACAATAATATGATCAAAAAGCAAGAAAATGTAAAAAAGAAATAAAATAAAATAACGGTACTTTTTCTTAGTATTACAGGGTACATAGAAGAATAAAGAATATCAATTTTGATATTACATGATTGTAAATATTATCGCAACTAAATCAGTCATATGTCGTGTCTTAAATTCGTGGCCACCACTGTATATAAAATTAACACACACTACATACGTAGTGTGAGAAGCTAGGTCGTAATCCTGATTGAAGGGTTGTAAAGGCCAATTATGTTATGTATGTATACTCGCACATGCATGATTTTTATTATCCTGAACATAATTCAGTTTTAAAACTAAAAAAAAAATTTTTTTTTTGTTTAAAAATCAATTTTTTTTTTTGGCCTTATGGTGCTTTCAGCAAATTTTGAACTTATCAATACTCCCATGCCTGTTTTTAGTGTGTGTATACTATATATATTTTTTTTATACGAATTTGAAAAAAAAAAATAAAAACCATCAGACAACTCAAAATTGAATTACCAGAAGAAAAAAAAGACCATAAAAATTGTTTGGCACGTGTCTGCTCTTTCCGGTTCTCGTTAGCAGCAGCCGATAGATAATACAGCAGAAAACCTATTAAATTATGGGAAGCTACTGTTCAATTTTTTGTATAAAAACATTTTTTTTTTTTTTTTTTTTTTTTTTATTTTTCTAATTTTATTCCCTCTTTATAAAATCATATTAAAACAATTATTTTTAATCTTATCAAAATATTTTGAAAAATTTTTATGACTTAAACACGAGCAGTGGACAGACTACCAGAAATGACGTACATATGTACATATGTTTGATAGAAAACACTCAGTTTAAAATTATTAAATACAGATAACAGACACTAAAAATAACTTAAACACGTCACATTTAGTAGAAAATGAATAAACAAATCAAATTTGTTCCCCTCAATATTATCTCGACTAACGCCGCAATTCGGTCTACAAAAACTTCTCTGCTTTAACTAAATTATACCCGTGTTGGCTGGCCTTTTTTAACACGAGCCCATAAAATATAAAAAAATAAAAAATTCCAAAAAAATGGAAATGTAAGGGGGGATAAAAATTAAAAATGTATATCATGCGTAACATTTTAATGCAAATAAATAATAATAATAAAAAAAAAAACATTTAAGTGTGTATATTTTAAATTAAAAATTAATAAAAACTTCTGTAGACGCGGTAAACACATGCTCATGCACTCATCTAGTATAAACGAATAAAGCGAACGATAACAACAAAGGAGATTTGCACAAAAACACAATTATGCAATGTCCAAAAGGAACAGAAACAGGGGGGGTAACTATCTGGCAAAAACCTGTTTGTTTAATACGATTTTTATTTTTCGATTTTTTTTTTTTGTTAATATTTCTAAAAAAAAAAAAGTTAAGTTATTACACGTGTTTAAATAATAAACACAAAACAGAGACGTCGTTAAATTATTTTCGTCTAGGGACATATTAGGTAGAAGAAAACAAAAACAATTTTTTTCGTAATATTATGCGTTCACTACACGTTGCGATTGAACAAGTTGAATCAACGGTTGGTCGTCTTCTTCACTCGCTTCTCTTTTTCAAGCAAATTTACTTATAAATTGTTATTGCAGCATTGTATTTTTCGTCGGTTTTTATCTCCAACCAAACGACGGCCAACCAATCATTCAACATAAGAATTGTTTGTACAATCAGTCCCAACGTGTAGGGGCCTGCTTTGGAAAGCGAAAGCGTTACTCTCATTAATTGCCTTTATAACTACGCTATTGGATAATTCAAACACTACATACATACATACGAATGGTACATACATATATGCGCTGGTATATTCAAGCATATTTAAATGTATTTAACCCTTTCATGCCCGATGTTGCCTATAGGCAACATTGTACATTTTTGTTCATAATTTCCGTAATTTTTAATTTTTTAAAAAAAAAATTTTTTTTGCTAACAATCTTGGTTAAAAACGTGTACAACCAGAATACGTAGGACTCTGAATTTAATATCACTTCATATTTAGGCCATGACTAACAAACACATGTCCTTAAAAAAATTTTAGATCTGGCCCAAAAAATTCGGGCATGAAAGGGTTAATCAATACGTAACGTAGTTTTTCTACATTAAACTCAATACAATACAAAGCATATTTATTAAAAAAAAACTTAAATTGACAGTCTACCTTAATAGTAGAGCGAACATAATTAGCAATTAAAACCCTTTAGTCAGGATTACGATCTAGCTTCTCAACCTCACTAATATTGTGTGTTAACTTTATACATGAGTGGCGGGACCTACAGTTTAAAGACAACTCCAAACGACAGATTTTTTAGACCCTTTTCATGGCAATTTTATTTTACTCTTACGGTTTTAGGCAGAAATCTGCCGAGATAAACTCGTCGAAAAAATATTTTTTTATATTTCGTTTTTTGTTCGAGACCTGGGTGGCATCACGTCTAATAATACACTACCGACTAGAGTACGGCGATTAATTAAACAAATTAACACGTGCATATTTAAGTAGTGGATCATTGATAATGATTTCCATAATTAATATTGAACAACAAAACGGTGGCTCTCTGTGATTAAAAAAGTAAGAAAGTACGCCACTTTGTAACACCCATGTCATCATGTGATGACTTTGGAAAGAAAGAGACATGACTTCTGTTTTTCATGCCTTTTTTCCATATTCATCTTTCTTTTATTCATGTTACGCTTTGTTTTTTCTTCTTTCTTTCTTTAAAGTTGTAAAGTAAAGCAGCACGGCCACAACACATCAAATTAAGTGATGAGTCCCCTTTTTTTTTTTGAAATTGTATTAATAAAAGATTACTGTATTTAACTATAAAATGAATTTTAAAGCGTTGCTAAGCTAAACAAAATAAAATATTGCCAATACATACATAAATTTAATTATTTAAACTGTTGTATATGGGGCTATGCCGCTTAAAAACCGACTCTGAATTAAAAATTAAAATTATTAAGGTAAGTATGTAACGAATGAATTGTCGTTAGGTAAACGCAAACGGTTTATTGGAAGTTACAGCAAAAGAGAATTAAAAAATAACGAACAGAATAACACAAAGTGAACAGAAAGAAAGCCGTTATAAATGCCACAAAATTAAAAATAAAAATTCTAATAAAATTACTACAATGTCGTTTATTTAAAAAAAAAATGTATACATACATACAGATATTGGATGTCTATGCATATAAGAAAAAAAAAACTATAGGCTGTCAGCAACTTTGTAGGTCAACAAACTTAAAGACAAGTATTCATAAATAATTTCAGTAATCATACACAACAATGATGGTCTACTGTTATAAACTTTACACTCTAAATCTCTCTTTCTCTCTCTCTCTCTCTCTGCCCATATACACTCTCTCTCCCTATACAGATTACTGCTTAAGCGACACAAAACCGTAGACCGTAGTAAACGTTTGCTGTATCACTTACACGTGGAGGAAATGACCTAAATATTGACAGAATGTTATACAAATAATCAAACGCGTGTATTTTTATATATATATGGGTGTGTGAGTGTTTATAAATACATTATGTATTGGAATTTATACAATATAACTGTATATCCCGTTTCTCTTTTATAAACACTTTACTGGACAAATGTTGTCTACTCGTGTTTGAGTAACAATAATAACACTACACTCTTGAAGAGAATTCCTGGTGTTTCATCTTGTGATAAATGTGACTTGTATTATAAATTAATAATCAAAATTATGTTATACTGAAACACACATGTATGCATGAATCCATGTAATGTGTATAATGATGGTCAACAGCATACGTAACGCAGGTAACGGGAAAACCGATTGTTGTTAACACCTGTACACGTGCACATACATATGTATATTTGGCAATCAAATTCAAAAAATTAAATTAATTTCGTTGTCATTAAAAGAAGTCGCCTCAGTCTAGTGGGTAGTATGTATTGACTTATTAGACGAGAGCACTCGAACAAACACAATTGAAGTGCGGTTTACATTCATTAGGCCATAAACCGTTTTAAATTTAAATTAAATAAGTAAATACAATAAAAAAAAAGAAGCCTTTCGTTGCCACTGTGTTTAAAAATAACTGGTTTAATTGAGCAATGCCGATAACATTTCTGTCGACATTGCCATATTTTTGAAAAAGTTAACTTTATTTTATCTGTAAGTTGTAAAGGTGACTTTAAAGTTCACTTTAGCTAAAGTTACCTTTAACTAAACCCAACTTTAACGGAAAGTTGTAATAATGGCCCTTAGAGTTTTTGCCAGAGAGGTTTTCGCCGAAGAAATATTTTTTCGTATTCCGTTTTGATGTCTCTTCTGGGGTTTCAACCGTGACCTACGTCTAATAAGCCAACACACTACCTACTGCATTAAAATTAATTTCCATAAATTCTGTAGTACACGTTTCTATAACCGAAAATTGATTTTTATTTTTAATAAAATATTAAAGTCCTGTTCAGACGTTGTGTAAAGACATTTTTATTTTATAAATATTTTTAGATTATAAATACAACACAATAATTATAAATTAATAATATCTGATTGCAATGAATTTCCAAGCAATTATGCATTTATTTTAATCATTTCATATGAGTTTTATTCACTAAAGCATTGAAATAATTTTAAAATTTATACAAATATTTTATTATTGATTATAGAACAATTTTGTTTCCATTGTTTTTCATTAAACACATCTTCTTTCTTATCATTTCCTTTTTTTTTTTCTTCAAAATCGACCTTATAGTTCCCGTAGAATCGACATCGTTTTGTCTACTAACAAAACTTTTCAGTATTAAAAGGAGCTCTAAGAATAATTCTTGACAGAAAAAACATTGCCTTAAAACAAAAAAAGAGAAAGATTTTTGCTCACTGCGATACCATGACTACAAGCAGGATTAAATAAAAATCTACTGCCGCCAAACGTGTTACTGCAGTTGGCAACTGCAAAAGTAATCACAAGGATTGCTGTTGTTGGCAAGTTTTTTTTTTAACACACACACACACATATATACATTGTATTGCATTACTTACTAAAGACTCAATAAAATGTGGTGAATAAGTGGTAGGTTTTCATTTGCAGTAATACATGTTCTATTTTGTTTGTTTTATTTTCTCTCACTCACCAATTCTCTCTCTCTCTCTCTCGTTACTTCAACATACAATAGTTACTTACATGTGACGTCAGTCAATAGACATGGAAAAAAGTAACCTTACTGTTATGCAATATAGCCTTCAATATTGTAAATATTTACAAAATGTAACGACACCCACACATCCTCATTCGTAAGCAGGCAATATTAATGATTTCTTTTGAACTCTATTCGTTTCATGCCACCATTTTTATTACATACACAAACAAACAAAGAAAAAACGTGTGATTTGAAAATGTATTGCTTGCTCGTGCATTGAATGCATTTTCTTTGAATTTATTTTGGAACCTGTCATGTCAATGCCGACATTAAGGCATTTAAAATGAGAAATTAAAGTGGTGCTCTGCTAAATAATAAACAGACAAATTGAATGCGGGTGGTACAGAAAACGCTCGCTCAAGACTGACGTAAATTCTATAGAAATGAAAATATTTTTAAAAATTAAACAAATAAATTGTTACAAATGCATTGATATACATATTTACATACATACATAATTATGTCAATGTGAAATGGTGGTATGTTTGTATTTAAAAAAAATTATTTTTTGATATTATTGACAGCAGTTGTCAAACGGGCCTAATTGACATTTTGGATGTCATACATACTCTGTACGTATGAATATTTAAATTTTGTCATTAACATAAGCACACTAGCTACTATATGAATGTGTATGTACACTAAGTTACAAACATAACATTAAAATGTTGTTTTTGTTGTATTATTTGATGAAATTAGAATTACAATTTAATTAAATTAAATTTAAAAAAAATATATAACAATAAATCAGAATGTAATTTAATACGAAAAACGAGCACATGCTTTATGTTTAAAAGCAAAAAAAGAAAAAAAAACAAAACAAAAAAAATGAGTATGATTTTCATATTGTTTGTTAACTGATGGCACACTTCGAAGAATTTCATTCAATATGGCGAGAATAATGAGAACAACAGAGAACAACTTGTTCTGTGTGCTTTAACATCAGGATTCTCTTTAAAGTCTTCGTTTTTCTCTGTTATTTTACAAGTCCTTGAACAATCATGACTAAATTTTTTTTTATTTAAATGGAATTTTATAACGGTAAAGTTTTATAATTAGATTTTATTACAGTTACAAAGAAAAATGGTCATTATAGTATGACGAGTCAACTCGAAATGATTCATAAACAAACACAGACTCAAAGTACATGTATGTATGTATGTATGTAATTATGAACTTGATTTAGAATTTTAATCGTTTTTTTTTTTATTGTTATTTATTTATACACGTGTTTGCATTTGACTACTTATCATGAGTTTGCAAGTGTGTATGAGTGTTTGTCTGTTTGTAAAAATATATTAACAATGGCGGCAACAACAATAATAATAATGTTTAGCAATAAAAAAAATAGAAAGAAATAAACATTTCGAATACAGTTGCCATTAGAAATAAAACTTGACACATTAATTTACACGTGTTTGAGAAGCGCAAGATGAAATGGAGTAAAAAAAAAAAGAAATTTTTATGTTTTAAATGCTATTTGAGATGCCATCTCCCTTTATATCTCTCACACGCTTTCCCCCTTTTGTTTCTATCTTATTGAAATACAAATCGCACAATGTACACGTGTGTGTGTGTCTATTTCTAACTAACGAAAGATAAAAGCAAAGGAAAAACACAAAAATAATCGTTATTTTTTTAATAGCGGAAGTTTAAACAAAAACTGTGTGTGTGTGAAAAACAAATTCAAAAAAAAAAAGGCAAAATAAAGCAAGAAAACTCGTGTTAGTAATTAATTAAATGACGACAATGCTGATTATCTACATTAAAATGTTTTGTAGTGGTATTCATCTGTATATTGGCCAATTTGAACAGCAACCTTCATTATACGATTGACTTTGTTGCAAAGGCATTCATTCATTAAACCGATGTAGCAAATTACGTTAACAATCAACGATGACTTTAGATGGCCCGTAAAAACTTGTACTATATCATGTGATAATTAGTAGAGTCCAGCATTGCCATTTGCCAAGTTTTCCCTTTTTTTTCAAAGTTTTTTGAGATGCGAAAAAGTTTTCATTAAAGTTGTTTTCTTAGGAAAAATTCAAAACGGCAATAAATTCAACAATAGAACGAAATATTTACATTTTTAAATAAAATATCGGGTATTTTATTAATCCCGGGCAAAAGTACCAAAGAAACACCAAAAGAGGGCACATGTCTCCGATTTTCCCCTTAAAAACCTTGATACTTTGGTAGAAAACAATACAAAAAAGTTTTTTTTTCCCAGAAATTAAGTTTTTTCAAAAAAAAATTACTGGCAACACTGGTAGAGTCTCTTATGATGCTGAAAGGAGGAGCACACTGATTTCAATATATTTTTTTGTTTTTAAGTAAAACCCTTACGAAAAACCAACCTATTTCTGGCAAAAGAACGGAAAGTAAATAATATTGACATGAAAAGTTTCTTAAAAATCTATCGTTCGGAGTCAACGGAGTAAACTGTAGCTGGCGCCACTCATGTATAAAATTAACACACACACACTTAACATAAGTGGTGTGAGAAGCTAGGTTGTAATCCTAACTGAAGGGTTGCAATGACCAATTATGTATGTATGTATGTATCAGAGATCAGCAATGAGTATTCAAAAGTTAGTTAGGATTACAACCTAGCTTCTCACATCACTTATGTTGTGCGAGTTAATTTTTATACATAGCGAACTAAACATCTCAAAAGCTACTCTATGATCGTCTTAGCAATTAATTTTTTTTTATTTAATTGAATGAATTACTCAGATACCTTGAATTTTAGTTCGTTTTTACTTCAAAAACGAATCAAACTTAAACGATATTAATTAACAACACTCTGTAGAATGTTTTGAAATTTACAATACACATGATATGTGTATGCAATGTAGAGAGCCTGTGTACGGTAGAGTACATAATAAAATAAAAACAAATTGTTTGTGTTGAAAAATTAAACGAAATACAAAGAAAAAAAACTATAACGACAATTAGTCAGCGTAACGAGTCCAGGGTCACGATTTGACTGACTCGTGTAAAACTACACAAAGTGTGTGTTTCTCTTTCTCTCTCTCTCTCTCTCTCTCTTTGGAAATGATTACAAACAAAACAATGCATATTCGTATTACAATAATTCGTGTATAAATTTCTATAGAAATTTTATTCAATACGATTCTATTGCTTTTTGAATTTTTATTTCTTCTGTTTATCTTTTATGACTTTGTTAAGTGGCATATGTATGCTATGTACGTACGTACATATGTACGTACGTATGTATATCTATATTGTAAAACAAAAAGAATACAAAACACTTATTGATGGGACGGCTATAATAAAAGTACAAATGGATTCCAACTATTAATGGTTAAAGAGAACAAAAAAACAACAACAACAAATAAAATAAAAGAATAGAAACCATTGTATGAATGCATGGTTGAGTTAATTTTATTAAATTCTCATTATACACGTGCCACCACAGTTGTTGCTTCTCAACCTTGTTTTCTTTTTTTAATACCAGACCCCGTAAGATGATGAAGCAACCCTCGTTTTAACATGGAGAACAGAGAAGAAAAAAAACGCGTGTAAAAATGTTTGTCTTCTCTTTTTTATTTTTGCATACATATTCGTTAAACAAAAACATTCATTCATTCAGTCAAATAATCAAACTAACTTATTAAACATCCATACATACATACATATTCATTTATTTGCTTATTCTTCATTTTGTCTGAGTATTTTTTATGACATTTGCCGTCGGCTGTTAGGTGATGGTAGGCTTTTAATAATTTGGTCGTGAATCAGACTGAATTGAGTGCAGAAAAAAAGTGGAAGTTTTTTTTTCATTTATTTCTTCATGTCTACTTGTTTTATTTACTTTTAAACTAAAAAATTCAAAGAAAAAGCAACACAATAATAACAACAATAAAAAGTTTGTTTAGATACAAGCATGTGTGTGTATTTCTTATTTGAAGCAATAAAATTCTTAAACAATTCCATTGTCTGACGGAAAAAATTTTCATTTTTTTTCTTTTATTTTTTTTTGCGATTGAAATTCAAAGTCAAATTGAAATTGAAAAGATCAACTGGTGAAATTCTTTTTGAACACATGCATGCATTCGCAAGAGTAATTTTTGATTTATTTGTATTTGTATATTTGTATAATTGCAATTAAATCAGTCGTAGGTGATGTTGTTAGCGAGATAATTTTATTTTGGAAAAAGTTTTTCTTTTTACCGCCTTTGTTATTAACACTGCCTCAGTTTTAAAATCAAAGCGGGCAATTGGGAAAAAACACGCATTTTGAATTTCATAATATTTTTCGATTATAAAGGAATTTCATATGGCGAAACGCTGTCGCCGTTGGCTTATTAGACGTAAAGCCAGGGTTCAAACCACAGGCCAAACATCACAACAAAATACAAGCAGTATTTCTGCGGCGTCTTCCTCTCAGCAGATTTCTGGCAAAAGCCCGGAGAGTAAAAATAAGAATTGCCGTGAAAAGTCTCTCAAAAAAAATCTGTCGTTCAGAGTCGACTTTAAACTGTAGGCCCCCCGCCACTCATGTATAAAATTAACACACACAACATAAGTGGCGGGAGAAACTAGGTCGTAATCCTGACGGAAGGGTTGTAATGATCAATTATGTATGTATGTATGAAACACTGTTTAGTAACAACAAAATTGGACAAATTTTGAAGCAGATAAGTGACAAAACGATAAAGAGCGAATCACTTAGAACAACATAAAGCGTAAATGATCATTGAACAATGGATCAAATCGATCTCCGGGTACTGTACTTGTCTAAATTGACAAGTACACGTCAACCTAAATGATCATTGTCGAAAAGAACCTTGAACCAATGCAACAGTTAGTTAAATTAGAATTTATAAACGAGATTTGGTTTGTATTTGATGCAGCTGGCAGGATATCATCCAATTGATACGGTCAAACTCCATGAATAGAAAAATAGAAGCCTGGAAGCTCTGGAAACCGGCATCATCTGTTTTTGTCCAATGCAATAAATATGAATTCTTATGGAAATGGGATCATTTGTGTTGGATTTTATATGAAAGACATTTAAAATGGTCTGTAATAAGGCACTAAATAATTGAACTAGGAGTTTGCTATTTAATCTGCATTGGAAAAGAAAATTTTCTTAAAAAGATAAGACATCGATGCGCTATATTGGGAGTATAAGCACAATAAAACGCCGAACTAATGAAAATTTTAAAGAAAACTATTGAAAAATCATTAAGTTAAGTATCGGAGGGAAGATACTAGGTGGGCTTACATCACAAAATTGTTTCAAATATGTATTTTTGATAAAAAAAAAAACACCAAAGTTTTTCTCAAATATCAGCAGAATTCGTAAAGGCCCAATAAGAACTTATTTATGTTGCACTTGAGTGCTTCTGTCTTTAGCACACTTTACACATGCAATTATTCGCCATTATTTTTCTTTGTTTTTGTTGCAATTATGAAATAATTAAAAAAAAAATTTACTCTTAAAAGCTCAAACAAACATAGGAGTATTAAATATGAAATTGGAAAGAGTTATCATTAACAAGTTTTAAGCTTTCTTTTTTAAATTTAATTACACAAATTATGAACATATGTATGTATGTATGTATGTGTGTATGTATGTAGTTTCACTAAATGGTGAAATTTTCATAAATGATTTAAGACGATAGACATTTTAAATGTTCTACAAAGCAAATGAAAAAGCGGAAACGTTTAAGGTGTGCACACACTAATCGCTTTCAATCCCTAAGTTTCATAAAAATACTACCCCGTCTATTAAATGTCAAATACTTGTACTTTAATATTAACAACGCACACAAACACACACACCTATGCTCTAAGGGACATACCTTTATATGTATTTGTTGATTTAATATAAAACAGGAGGCAGAAGTAGAATTAGAAGAAATGAAAACAAAAGAAAAATTGTTTAGAAACTGTTTCTACATCCTTTTACCATACCCACACACACTCCCACCACCCCCAACCACATGCACACACTGTAGTAGGAAGAACAGTGTCTCTCGAAATACATGCCAACTGAGAAAATACCAACAACAAATGTTCATTTCCAAATTCACTACGGGATAATACGAATCTGGAGAGCTAGAGAGAGCATGTATGTGTGGGGGTACGTGTACAAGTAGGAGTTCTATTCGACCTTAAGCGTCCTTGAGAAAAGGTATTTTAGAAGAAGTAAAATTTAAGAAGAGAATTAGCACACTCTGTTGTTGGTGTTTGTTGGTGTTATTGTAATATTTACGCTAAACAGCACTGATAACAACAGCAACAGTAAAGACAGTATAACAATAAATCACACAGTGTGTGGGTGAGTGTGTGTATAAAAATATGCTGTAAATGAATTCATAGTAATGACAGAATGAAATACGAACAGGAGAATGTAAAAAAAATGCAAAAACGTGTGCTGCTTCTTCTTTGCAGAATGAGTTATGCTCTTGGCGACCTAAGAGAATTGAACTTTTTAAGCGTGTGCGCTTATGTATTTATTATGTGCAAGAGTCCATCGTTGAATCAGTGAAGTATAAGAAAGGTTTTCCAAAAGTTTTTGTTTTTTCTTTTATTGGTTTTAAGGTTATGCGGAGGTTAAAGTGTACTTACTGGAAAATCTAACAATAAATCAACAGCAACAAATACTATATTTTGCCAAAAGTATGTATTTGCTTTTTTATGTTTTCTTTTCCTTCTTCACAGGAAATAACGCTTAAAATCACTAAAACAATATTATCACACTTTTATTGTAATTAAATTTTGTTTTTTTTTTCTTTAATTTTTTTTAATGAAATTTTCAATTTTTTTAGGGATTCGTTTCCTTATTTTTCAAATTATTTCAATAAAATTTGGCACTTTCTTTTTTTTATTACAATATATGGGTATTATTTTATTTTTTCACAATATTTATTTCTTTTCGTTCAATAACAAACTTTTTATTTTTACACTCTCCCGCTTTGATTGCAAACGTGTGTGCTCAGTTCGAAAGCGTAAAACATAGTGATTTTGTGAATTATTTGAGATTTACATTTAAAACTCTCGGGCAAAAAAATGTTTACTTAGCTTTTTGTTTTCTTTGTTATCATATTCAATGTTTACAAACAGAAACAAATTAAATGTTGCTGAGAATGAGGCAACATTTGAAACAAATGTTGTTGACACAATGTGCCAAAAGCACTGAAATAAATTCATAGTAAATGTTGAAAGAAGATTTGTTTGTTTTACATGGAGGTTACACTTTTTAGTTTAACGTTTTTCCATTATTCACTTACAATTGAAACAAATTAAAACGTACTTTGTCAGTTACGCTTTAAAGTGAGTGTTGAAATGTTTTCTACTTATATAAACAATTGTTCAAATATTGCAGGAAAATACTCGGAAAAAAAACTTTTTTTTGTTAATTTTTATAAATTAATGCATTACCAGCAATCATATATAAATTATGAATTTTTATTAATAAAATAATTAATAAAAAATATGTCATATAATTTGACAATTTAATCAAGAGTAACTCTAGTGAAAAAAAGTTTTTTTTTACTGTGTAATATTTGCTGTATGTTTATAAACATTTGAATCTACTGGCAACATTCTCCAAAAATAAAATAAACATTCTCAATTGTAAACATAGGTATATTTTACTCTTCTTGGATTTTACTTATGGCAGTGTTTGGTGTGTTGGTGTGTTTTTGTTTTTATTTTTTTTCCTCTTTATCGCTAATGCCGGCTCTTTGTGTTCTCAGTAAAAAGTTTTGTTTAATACTCATACACACATGCAAAGAAATTATAAACAGAAGCAGCATTTTTTGCCATTGTATTATAGTGACGGTTTAATGTCCGTTGTTGGACGCACGTGTGCGCCATTTAGACACCCGCTTTACACACCTCGAGCACATTCTTGCTCATCGGCAGGCTACAAAAAATACGAACATACAGGCAATTATAAGAATATGTAGTATGTATGCATGTATATACATTACATATATAATTGTGCAAACAATAGCAAAGGTATGTACATACACTAATAACGAAATGAAAATTGATTAGTTTGTTAAATGCAATTGTATTGGATTTTTATTTATTTTTTGTTTGTTTATTATAAGCACATAAGGTATATTTTTTTTATTTCGATTTTGTTTATCATTTTATTTGACTATTTTAGGACTATTTTAATGCAACAATAGTGTGCAGATGTCATTTCATATCGAAAAGTTATTTTCGAATTTGAAAGAAAAAACTGTCAATTGTCGATTCTATAAAAATATTAATTTTGCAAGGATTAACAATACGTACTATATACAAATTCGACATGTACGCAGATATGTTTTGTTTTTTCAAAAGATTACATATATATTTGTTTTTTATTCCTAGTTTTAGTTCACATGTGTGATACTAACTAAACTCATTATTATGCAGCTCCTACACGTTGCGATTAGTTGTAAAACAAGTTGAATCAACAACTGTTGGTCGTCTTCTTCACTCGGTTCTCTTTCGCAACCAAATTTATTTACGAATCGTGATTGTAGCATCGTATTTTTCGTCAGTTTTTTGATCATCAACCAACCGACGACCAACCAGCCATTCAACATAAGAATTGTTTGTACACACAATTATAAGTAACGGACGCATTAGCCTTTAAAATTGTCAAAAAAAAATAAACCTAATTTTTAACGTATAAAAATGTCCAAATGCAAAAGTACACATACAGTGGACAGCAAAAGTCAGTACTCCAATATATTTTGACGAAAAAAACAGTCCCCACAGGCTTAATACACTTGCACAAAGTGCCGATATGACTTCAAGAGGGTATTGAGGAGTTGATTTGAAAGAACGCTTACGTAATCGCTAAACCTCAAACAAAAGTCAATCGAAAAACTTGCTCATGGTTCCACCAGAAAACTCTAAACAAAACTTGTACATTCAATTCCAAATGGATTAAATGCAGAGCTTGACCTTAAGGTATATTCTACTAAATACAAGGGATAACATTTTCATATATTAGGTCTTTGGGGGTAGCTATGGAGTCATCTGAAACTCTTCCTTATTTTGCTCTTATTTTATGAAAAACATTAAAAAATTGCTTGTTTTATAATAAAACAGAAATAAACTAATAAAAGAAATATAAAAACCTTAATTTTTTATACGAACTGTTGTTTAAAATTTATGAAATTGTCAAAATATATTGGAGTACTAAGACTTTTGCTGTACACTGTATGTACATACTTATTTACATTGTATGTATACAAACATAATTTTTTGTAAAAGTATTTTAAACTTCAAATCATTGCGTTTTGCATTTTTATTTGCACATACATACATACATACGATTTATGTATATATTAATCACTGTCAAAAAACTAAAAGAAAAAAACAAACAAAAAAATTAAAAGAATTTCAAAAATTAGTCTTTGTTTTGTTTTTTCTCTCTCTCTCTCTCTCTTTCTTTAAAATTCATAAAATGTTTGAAATGAATTCGTGTTTCCGTTAGCAGTGGTGCAGTAATTTTTAAAATGATTTCCAAGAATTGTATTTTACAAAAAACAAAGACTTTCGAATATTTTAAAAATTGTTTTTAATGAACTGTCATACACTCTTCTTATATATCACATTAGTGCCTTTAAAATGAGTCAACGTTTGTTTTGTAAAGATAAAGTAAAGTAATGTTAAATAAAACACACATAAAGGTTACGATTTCGATTACTTTTGAGCCTTACTTCGGATTTTTTTTGGTTATTTCATGGCCGGTACATGGGCAATGAATTTACGAATGTTGGTGTCAAATGCTTCAATATAAGGGCCACGTAGAAATGTTTGTGGCTTTAGCTCCATAATCGAATTCCTGTTTTCGGAAACTTCTCATGGAATTAAAACAAAATCTGTTGTGCTGTAGAAATGTTGCAATAATATTCAAATAATAATTCATGACATCGTGCGGCCATAGTGTTGTGAACTGACGGTAATGATACCTCCAGCATCAACATGCCATATAGAACGCATTTCTGGATGCGATCACTGATCACTGATCTGGGCAACAGTGGTTCTTGGTGATGTAACCACCAAGTGACAAATAGGCTTCATAGGGCTGATAATAATAATGAAAGTCTGTTGCTCAGCATGTCTACGACGTTGTAATTGACGTCTGATTTGATCTTTAAACGGTTGGAGGTTCAAATTCGTATGCAAAATACTCCAAATGCTGAGAACCAGAGATCAGCAATGAGTATTCAAAAAGATGAGTAGAATCCGAATCACACTCATAATTTCTGATACTTATACGCCGCATTCATACTTATTTTAATATCATGGAACCTCCACTCATATTAAAAGTTTGAAGTACTCATTATATTCATACTTAACAACAACACGTATGATGTTGTTGATTTCGACTCTCCATAACTCAACATATACACGAATTACAAAACAAGTATGAGTTGCGAACGAACACTAAAATACTTACTAGAAGGTTGTATGTTTGTTCCGCTTGCTGCTCTGTCTTTTTGCTTATGTTGTAAATGCAACAACAACTAAGACTGTAAATTTTGCTGAATGGTTCGAGTTAATCGATTCATTTATAGGTATATAATAAGTATTTCTCTAAAGTTATGAATCTAAATGAGTAAACTTATGAATCAAACATATTTCGAATGGTATGAGTTTGATGTCCACGTTGTAAGCATACTCATTGCAACCTGTACTTATAAATCAACGTTGTAGTGAGTATGAACGAATCAGAGTGTAGTTAAATTTCAATGCTGTTGACTCACTGATATTCAAAATTTCATGAGTGCTTATGAGTTAAGAAAAAACGATTCATTGCTGATCTCTGCTGAGAACACACTCTCTAATAGAGTAAGTACTATAAATATTTTTAGCAGTGCGTAGATTGCATTGATGCACTGGTCTGACCACAATCACTTTAAATAGAACCCTTAACTACTACTGGAACCGTTTATTAGCAAAATTAAGGGATTTCCTTTATATACGATGTACGTGTTGAATTCCAATTGCAATCTTCTTCGTAGTTATCAAAGCTGAATGGTTTCTGCCCACTTATTGTTCGTCACAGACTGCGAATGTAATACTATGTTCAGATATGCACTTTTATTGAGTCAATATTTGGTTTATTGAGTACAATATATTTTAAGTGTTCAGACAGAATAATATACGCAGTTCAGCGGCTTATTCAATATTCATTTGGACAGCTGGTAAACAAAACAGCTGGTTGTTTCAACAACATTGTTTTAATTTTTGTTTTGTTTTGTTTTGTTGTTTATTGACATTTGAGTTGTCAATGTGTTCGGATAATTGTAATATGCGCACTGAACATACTTATGACAGTGCTGCATTTTAAGTTTTACTCAATATTATAACAATTTGCGTATTTATTGCGCAATAATAAATTGAAACTTTATATGAAATATTGAGTTCAATAATGACGTTTATTGTGATTTACGCAATAAAGGTGCATATCTGAACACCGTATAAGTGAATAAGGCGTAAATACCAACTTATTAGACAATGAAACAATTAGAAGCTAATTGTGGATGGACAGTCCAGCATTCATTTCAATGCATTGTGAAGTGAAAATCGGTTCAAAGTTTTGTTTTCCACCAAGAATACTTCAATAGTTTCAAGACTTCCATTAAATTATTGCTTGTACATGTATTTACGCCGTAATTATTTAACAAAATGAATGAATAATTAGCCTCTGAGATATTATTCGCTACAGCAACTGACAGCCATCATCGTAAAGGGGACTTTTTTTAAGGTTTCACTTTATTTTGCATTCTTATACGCATTCTCTCTCTCTCTCTCTCTCACTCTCTCACTCTCTTATTATAAAAAGAAAAGAAATTCAAATAAATAGAGCTGGCCGTCTGGCATGTGTTGAAAACGACTCGTTCATGGTTGCGTTAAAAATCTTTTGGAATCTTTATGTGTCTGGGTATTTCAATTAAAAACAAACAAACAAACAAACAAAAACTGTAAATATTTGCTGGTTAAAGGTTTTTTTCCTCTCTTTTTTAAGTTCATTCTTTAAGCTCTGTTGCTATCTCTGACAGTAAAATATCAAGAAAAAGAATTTCAAAAAAAAAGAGTGAATCAAACTGAAACTGAATGTGAACGAAGGCAGACTCAGTTGAGTTAAGTTTTCGTTCGTTTTTGCCGGTTATGTGTTGTGCGTGAGAGTGTGTGTGTGTGTGTGTTTGATTTTTTAAGGCCAGTCCATAAACACGTGTAAACGATTGTTTACCATTTTGCTTGATGACTGCTAGCGCTTCAACTGTCTGAGCCTATTAAGTTTTTTTCTTTACTTTACTTTTTTTTTTTTGTGGTTGTTTTCGAAACTCCTCTTATCTTTTCGTTATTGGGGTGCGCATGTATGTTTTTAATGTCTGCAGACATTAAGTTTATTACGATGGTTTTCGTCTCAACTGGATGTCATTGCCTTGGCATAAGCGACAAAAAAAACATAAAAAACTTGAAAAAATAATTAAAAATTTTGAATTTTGTTTTTTTTTTTTTTTTTTTTGTGATATCGTAAGAAATGATGGCAAACGCAAGTTGAATAGCATAAAACGTCAGTAGTCTCTAGTCTTTTTAACGCTGCTTTGCTTGTAAATAAATTGTGAATTTTAATTAAAATTAATCGTTCATACATCGTTTGTTTCATCGTTTGTTGTTGTAGAGAATCTTTTAAATATGAAAGCAATATTATTATTATTATTATTCTTTTTGTTTTTGCTTTTGTTTTTGTGTTTGTTTGCGTATTTTATTAATATTTCTGCCACACGTTTACTGATAATGTGATTCAAATTGGTTTTTAATCTTTTCACACAAATTCCAGTCTAAAAATAGAAATTCGAACCGGTTCGGCAAGCGTTTTCATTGCCGTTCGTATTCTAGAAACGAATGTACGTTCCGTGCACGTTTGGCTCATCGGCGCTAAAGCCTAATTCTACCTTTAGCATTAAGTTGAACATGTTGCCAAGTCATTAATAATTGAAAAACGCAAGACATCAAATATGTAACAATAAAAAAGTACTGAAAGCGTCGCGTCCGTTGTAGAGTACAAGACCAGTCGAAATGGTTAGACTGACCAAATTGATCACAACCAAATGAGAGTGATCAACTTGAAATATAAAAATGCGTGTCACAACGAAGCTACATGCATACATACATACATACAATAATAAAAAAAGGAGACACATTTTTTGGCGAATGAACTGATGAGAATGTCAAGGTTGCTGTTGCAATTGCTGCTTCATATCGACGTGAAATGTGAAAACAAAAACAAAACCGACTTATTTTATTTCCACATATTAAGAATATTGAACAAGGAACATTATTATGTATGTATGTGTGTATATGTATGTACATATTAACCATCAGAGATCAGCAATGAATCGTTTTATCGCTACTCATAAGCACTCATGAAATTTTGAATATATGTAAGTGAGTCAACAATATTGAAATTTAACTACTATTCTGATTCTGATTCGTACTCAATACAACGTTGATTTATAAGTACAGGTTGCAATGAGTATGCGTACAACGTTGACATCAAACTCATACCATTGGAAATATGTTTGATTCATAAGCCTACTCATAACTTTAGAAATATGTGTTTAGTTTCAATTAAACTCTTTATTTTTCGCACTACTTTTGTGTGCCACTGTTTACAACTTGACGAATACAACAATAATTGCTTGTTCGCTAGTCTTCTTTGCTTACAACGCAGATCTTTACAGCGGAGATCTTCAAACCACAACTGTTTTCTTCACACGCAATGCGTCTTCACACAAGACTTGACTGAATTATTACTATTGGTTGCCTGCTTTGTCTTGTCTTTTTATATGCCCACGTAATCAGACTGATAAAGGTTCTTGAAGTCGAAAGATCGGGGTTTTATCTTCTCGAGAACTCTATCGCGACTTCACTGCTGTTTGTGTATTTTGTTCACATTGCTTGTTGCTGCGTTTTCGCTTACTTGTCTATCCCCTTTTCTTTTATACTGATGTTGTTGGCTTACTTGTAACAAGTTCGTTGTATTTGTTTGTGTAGCTTTTGCTCATTTTAATGTTAAACGTTGTACACCGTTTACATTGTCGTAATACTACTTATAAATGATTCGAGTGACTCGAATCATTCATCGAAATTTATAGTCTCGGCCTTAGTTGTTGTTGCATTTACAACAAAAGAAAAAAGACTCATAAACAAAAAAGACAGCAGCAAGAGGAGCAAATACACCATCTTCTAGTAAGTATTTTAGTGTTCGTATGCAACTCATACTTATTTTGTGCATCGTGTATATGTATGTTGAGTTGCGGAGAATCGAAATCAACAACAACATACGTGTTGTTAAGCACGAATATGATGAGTACTTTAAACTTTGAATATGAGTAGAGGTTCCATGACATTAAAATAAGTATGAATGCTTATAAGTATCAGAAATTATGAGTATAATTCAATATTACTCATTATTTTGAATACTCATAGCTGATCTCTGTTAACCATATGCATACTTCTCATATTGCTCAGGAAAGAAATAAAAAAAATTATCTCTGGCTTGTTTTTTCTTGCTCTTCAAATGGAGAATTCGAATTGACCACATGAAACTAAAAACAACAACAAAATAATAATAAAAAAGCACCACTACAAATACATACATATTTGCAGCAATAAACAAATAACGTGGAGAAATAAAGTAAAACAAAAACAAAAAAACAAACCGCAACAACAACAAAAATAATAAATTAGAAAAGAAATAAAAGGCTCGTGCACAAGATAAAAAACACACACTCGACTAATTATAGAATGTACATATGTATGTATGTACAGTCGGTATGGAAATAATATGTACAATCGATCCATAAAATAAATTTCTTTGTGTGGCTTCTGACCCCTCACATTACATGGACAACTGTTCGAATTGCCTAAATTTAAATTATTTTTACGAAACTGGTTCAGTGTGCATATGTACATAACTCTTTTGAATACATATGTATGTATGTACAGTACTCTATTACAAGCAATAGGAAATAAGACTTCCTAAACGCATATTAAAAATTTTTGAATTTGAAAAATTTCATACGCAATGTAAAGCAAACTTTAGCAGCTAATCTGGTGTTGTGGAGAAAGCTTGTTGCATAAAAACGACGTTAAGGAAGGTGACTGTAGACTCATACATCAAACATATGTGATAACAACTTGCAACCAATTGCATACAAAATAAAACTGAGTTGTAACAAAAAAAAAAAAAAAAAAAGAAACAGAACATTGCGTCATATATTCAAATATAAGTTTATACATTGTAAATATGCTTCACAACTTGTGTTTAGGAAGTAGGCCACTGTTTCCATATTAAGTCTTTAGTAACGGAACCCGAACCATTATTTAACGGCCAGAGATCAGCAATGAATCATTTTTTCGCTACTTATAAGCACTCATGAAATTTTGTATATATGTATGTGAGTCAACAATATTGAAATTTAACTATGTACTCTGATTCATTCATGCTCACCACAACGTTGATTTATCAGTACAAGTTGCAATGAGTATGCGTACAACGTTGACATCAAACAATCAAACATAAGCCTACTCATTTAGATTCATAACTTTAGAAAAATGATTCGAGTGACTCGCAAACACACAACCATTTAGTGAGTATTTTAGTGTTCGTACGGGAATCATACTTAAGTTATGGAGAGTTGAAATCAACAACATCATACGTGTTGTTAAGTATGAATACGAAGAGTACTTCAAACTTTGAATATGAGTACGGGTTCCATGATATTAAAATAAGTATGAAAGCGTATAAGTATCAGAAATTATGAGTATGATTCGATTCTTCTCATCTTTTTGAATACTCATTGCTGATCTCTGTTAACGACTGAAGTTATTATGAAAAAAAAAACATTTTTTGTGTAAAATATTAAACACATGGCATTTCCGATTTAATTATTCCGGCAATTATTTTCAAACACAGTTTGTCTTGGAAAAAAATTCACAATTCTCCACAAAAATTAAAACAAAAATGGAAGAAAAATAAAACGAATGTCACACAGACTACAAGGTGATAATACGAAATAATTTTTGTCACGTGTGATCTTTTACACTCAATTAAAACCGGCCATAAAAATAAAATTTCAAATAAAAATGTGTTTCGTTTGCTTTTGGCGTTTCGTTTTCTTTGAAATTTTGATTTCTGACTTGACGATCACATGTATTCGAACATGATTTTGTTTTTTTTTGTTGTTATTATTCATTCGTCTTCTTTAATAATTTTGGAATAAAATTTTTTTCTTCTCGTTTTTTGCTTTTAAATGTACACATAATTTGTACGTACTTGTTGGGTGTGTGTCTGTGTGTGTAGTTTTATGTGTAATAAACAAAAAATTAATGAAAAACTTATTAAATATTCTGCAGAAGCAAATTTCAATAGAAGCAAAAATATAGTAAAAGAAAACAGCAACAACAACAAGACATACACGAACAACGAACGAAAAATGTGCCCGACTGATTGAGAATATTATGTATGTGCTTGTGTGTATGTTGCTTGTCGCTGCATTAGCTTTTAGCACAAGTTGACACACGTGACCACTTACAACATACAATAACTAAGCTCGGCAACACATTCTGACGATGGTGCTGATAAACAGCAACAACAACAAAAAAATACCTTGTGGTTAATGTTGTTGTAATTATATTTGCGGTAAATAAAATAATAAAAGAAATAAAACTCAAAAGGCAACGGCAAATAAAGAGAAGTAAAACAGTGGTGCCCATATAGACGATTTCAAAAACAATCAAAACAAAAAAAAGCTGGGATTAGTTAAGCGGGGAAACTCTTTGAAATAGAGAGAGAGAGAGAGAGAGATGAAAAGAAAAACATAATAAATCAAAAGAAATTCTTAAATATCGGTTGGGCCATCTATCGGTTTAAATTTGAACCATCAGTTATTTCGAATCTGGCGATACTTATTTCACTCTATTTTGTCACATAATTCAGTATATTATCTGCACTAAAAGTAATGAATCGATTTACGCTTGAACAACGTTAGGATTTATTGTGCCAATCATCTTTTCGGATGAAGCTCATTTTATCTTGGTGGATACGTTAATAAGCAAAATTGCCGTATTCAGGACCCACAAGTGGTCTTACAGAAGCCAATGCAACCATTACGAGCGACTGTTTGGTGTGGCTTGTGGAGCGAAGGCATTATTGGCCCATATTCCTTTGAACATGAGGGTGGCACAACCATTACGGTCAGTGGAGACACCTATCACACCATGAGAACCGATTTTTTTATATCCGTTCTTCATGGTATTTGCTGTGAACGATGTTTGGTTTCAACAGCATAGTATAACTTGCCACACATCTCATGCCACAATTGATTTATTACGTCAAACGTTTGATGGCCATTTAATTAGCCAAAATGGTGATGTCAAATGACCGGCAAGAAGCTGCGATTTGACAAACCATAGACAATTGAGCATTTGAAGGCCAACATTCATGATGACATTGCTGAGATACGACCCCATACACTTGAAAAAATGCACGTAAAGCAGTCCAATCGAATGAAATAATATTCCATTTCTAAACAGAACAATTATACTTCACAACAAAATAAAATAAAGTTGGCAAAATTTCCAACCGTTGTTGTTTTTATTGCATTTTTAAATGGCGCACCCTTTAGAATACATAATTTAAATTACAGTTTAGTTAGGAAGAAAAAAAAAATAAAAATAAAAAACATGTTCGTAAAAAAACGCTAAAATGTTAACATTTTTTGTGTTTGCATTTCCAACGTTATTCTAAGTCTATAAACTTTTTTCGAATGTGTGTGAACATGTATTTCACACACACATCGCATATATTTGTATTTTTTCTTTTTATTTTCATTACATTGCGATAAAAATAAAATTGAAAAGTATGACAATATTTAAACAGAATTATGAATTATCTATCTATCCATTGTTTACATACATATTTACTTTTCTTTATAAAAAATTATAAAAAAAAAAACTATGACAGCAGTTGCTAATGCTTAACAAGTTTCTTTGTTATTTCGTATGGAGAATAAATATTTGAAATTTTAATTAGAAACCAGCTGTCACTTGCGTATTTGGCTTTATTATCTTTCGAATAAGCAAACATACATACATACATATGTACATATGGATTACACTAGGCATTATGCATTTACAAAATAATTATGAATGCACTTCATGAAGTTATTGTTTCTGCCATATTTGAGACTCATTATCTAAAGTAGTCCACGGCAGAGATCAGCAATGAATTGTTTTTCGCTACTCATAATCACTCATGAAATTTTGACTAAAAGTGAGTTCGACAATATTGAAATTTAACTACTCGGATTCATTCATGCACACTACCACGTTGATTTATAAGTACAGGTTGCAATGAGTACGCGTACAACGTTGACATCAAACTCATACCATTCGAAATATGTTTGATTCATAAGCCTACTCATTTAGATTCTTAACTTTAGAAAAATACTTATAAATGATTCGGGTGACTCGAATCATTCATCAAAATTTACAGTCTTAGTTGTTGCATTTACAAGAAAAGAAAAAAAGACACATAAGCAAAAAAGACAAAGCAAACACACAACCTTTTATTGTTCGTACGCGATTCATACTTATTTTGTGATTCGTGTATATGTTGAGTTATGGAGAGTCGAAATCAACTTCTTCAAACTACTTCAAACTTTGAATATGAGTAGTGGTTCCATGATATTAAAATAAGTAAGAATGTGTATAAGTATCAGAAATTATGAGTATGATTCGGATTCTACTCATCTTTTTTAAATACTCATTGCTGATCTCTGCTCTCTACGTTATGCCTGACAAAGCACTTTTATTCGGAAGTAATGCGGTTTTTTCTTTTTTTTTGATATTCAGATCGAAAGATATGTTACCGTAACATGAAAGCCATAATTCTGAATGATAATCTTCTTTCAAACTTCAGCTTACTTATTGAAAAAAGCCAATTTTTAGTATTTAAGCCTTTATACCATATGATGATCATGATTGACGGCATTTTCAACAGTTTGTTACCTAAGGTATGCACTTTGAAATTAAATTTCATAAAAATGCCTGTCAAGGTCATCTGATCTGATGAGATGATATGTAAATTCCCTATTTCCCTACCTTTTTACAGATTTTCTTATCCGTCTATCGTATAATTTATGCGTATAAATAACAAACAAAGAAACGCTGTTCTCAGACGAATATTGTTATCCTTGAACACGTTCATTTCATTTCCAACCTTTTCCTGTTTGTAATTTTTCATTTAATTTTTGGTTTATTTAGAAAATATCGTTGCATTTGTCATACTCTTGCATACAAATGTTATAAATGTGGTCTCTTGTTATGAAATTAAACAAATGTTGCTGGCAACATGTTGCAAAGAACCTAGCAAACGACCATTTTTTTTTTTTGCTTAGAGGGAGAGTTGTCTCACTCTGCTTTTCTCTCCAAACAAAATATTTTCCTCTTTTTTACAATAAAACTGCATACATTGTTGTTACCGTAGGCTAGAAAGAAGCGTTTTAACAAAGAGAGATAGTGAAAGAAAAACGATTAAATGACAAATAAAATTAAACCAATACATTTAAAAGCAAAATAAATAAAAAAAAATGTTTATTTCCTGCATTAACATTTAATCGCTATGCCGGGTTATTGTAGTTGTTATCTGTTCTCAAAAAAAACGTGAATTTAGTACAAAACGTTAAAACGTGATCAGTTTTTTTTTATAACCCTATCTCGCACAGAAATATAATTGTCAACAATGCAACGACACACTGACAGCTGAGTCTAGTTAAAGTCGTCGTTTTAATATTTAAAAATAAAATTTAAATGGAAAAACGAAACACAAAGACATTCAGAGCAATTTGTATTCTAAAAATAACTTTTCAACACTAAAACATAGACTACAAAAAACAGTGCCAGCCAGCCAGTGTTTCAATTTTGTTGTGTGTTTTCTGTACAATTTAAAAACACAACAGGAGGAAAACAATTCGGTCAGTCAGCGGGAAACCGAGAAATAAATTTTATTTAATTTTTTTCGTTTAGAATTTTTGCGTTTGTAATTTACTTTGCTTTAAACAAACAATAAACCACAAATAAAAACAACAAAATCAATACAACTCTGCGATCAAAACCTAAAGTTCAATGGACTTGTGTGTGTTTCTATTTATTTTCTTACAACGTGACAGCGAGAGAGAGAAAGAGACATATTTTCCTTTGCGCGTGTTCGAAATGCACCACAAACGCTTATGCGAGCACATTGTTGAACTTATTGTTGTAATATACACAGGGTTGAAGTGATTTAAGCACGCAAACATGTGTTCACAGTTGGTCTGGACTGGTCTGTATTGCCTTGTATGCAAGTACACGCATTTGATGTGACTTTTTACTGTTACTTTTAGGACCATTATTACAACTTGCCGTTCAAGTTGGGTTTAGTTAAAGTTATCTTTAGCTAAAGGGAACTGTAAAGTTCCCTTTACAACTTACAGATAAAATAAAGTTAACTTTTTCAAAAATAATGGCAGTGACGGAGCAATTTCGGTAAAACTGTCCAATTAAACAACGAAGGGCTTCTTTTTTTGTTGTTGTGTTTCCTCATTTTGTTTATATTTGAAGTTGCCAGATTGAAAATAATAAATAATATGGCCAGTTCAAACATAAATTTAACTTTAAAACCAGTACCAGTAGGATGATCCTCCCTTTAGCTTAACGCTCACTTCTACCTTATTGTCCCACTTATAATAATGAAATACAATTTATCTGCCCGTTAAAATCCTTCCTTTAGTTAACGGCAAGTTGTAATAATGAGCCTTACAATAAAAAAAATTCCTGTTTTATTATGTTTTACATTCAATTTCACCAAATATTACAAACTTATTTCCGTTACTTTTTAGTTAAACCAAACAAGCGAATGTTCAAATGTCACATGCGACTGAAGGTCAAATTTAATACTTCTCGATACTCAGAAACAAAACCACACAATTTAGAACTCCGATATGCTACTAATCAGGAGAAAACAAAAAAAAACACCAGCAGAGCGCTGGTAAACAACAGAGAATAAAAACAAATGCAGTTCTTCCATACATACATACGTGAAATATAGAACCTAATGGGGTTCATATTGTCCAAACTATTGTTTATCCAATAAATGCTTGCGAAAAACAATCGTACATATTTTGGAATCATCGTATAACAAACTTTGATCTGCTGCCAACTAACATCTAAGTGCCAAAGAGTGGAAATAAAGCAATTCCCACTAAACTAGTGGAGCTAGGAAAGTCTCCAAGATGTCATTAACGAAACTGAACGATCCCGTATCTAGTGAAAGTGAAGACGGAGTAAAGTGTAAATGATAAACGGGCGGCATTACAAGCACAATAATTATTTATTATTTTCAATTTACATACCTTGTAGTCTGTAGACAGACTGGATGTTACCGCAACTCCTTTGTTATTTTTATTAAATCTTCAATGCTTGTAGAATTTTACACAAATTATGACGCAAATCTAACGGATTTTATTTTAATTTCTATGGCAACTTTAACAAAACGACAAGTATTGCCATATTTTAACACTCTTAACGAAATTATGGAAACACAAACAGTTATTGTGAATGTTTATCATTAAAGTGTTGCCATAAGCGAAAAATATTTCATTTCCACACATTCCTGCTCACAATTATTTCAATTGTTTGTAAACAAAATTTGTTTCTTCTTGGTCAAGCTAAAGATGATGCCCAAAAGTGGAAATAATATTTGAGAAAAATTACAATAAAAGATAATTAAAAAGGAAACAAATAGTAATTGTAAGACTTATTATTATTACACGAGATTGCTCATAATGGTTTTATGTCTAACTTATAAAAGAGGAAGAAGAGATTTGACAAACGCAGCATTGACGTGTTACTTTTCCCTTTTTGCCTGCAATATTTGGAAATGTTCGTCTGGATCACTAATATGGAAGGACATATCGAGGTACAATTTTTGTTTTATTTCCAAAAATGTGTATAATTTAACATCAAAGAAAATTTATATTTAATTTAAAGCTCTTTCGGAAAAATAATACGTCTTTATAGCTGGAGATGTCTTGTCTCTATTATACATTAAACTTGGCCCAGCTAATGTATATATCTGTACTAAACGGTAGGTATTCATATAATAATTTTACTACATGTTATCGAAAACAGGGTATCATCCATTTAAATACCCCAGAAATATATGTATGTTCCTTTTAATAAGACATTTAGACCGCCATGGGCACTCCCGGCCCCTAACGAAATATTGTAAAGATCCTACACCAGTAGGCAGTTGTAGGAGAAGATTGTGCACAATCCAATTTAATCTTAAAATTCTATATTTTTATAAAGAACGATAAACGATACAACTCGTAAGTCAATAATCAAAGCTAGGAAAGAGAATTACTTTTGAAAACTAAAATCCAATTGTTCAGAATATATAGGACGTGAGGCCACGGTTCAAATCCCGGGTCAGACTTCTCCAACAAAACGAAATAGAAAAACATATTTCTTTAGCGACTTCCTCTCAGCAGATTTCTGACAAATAAAAAATTGCCATGAAAAGTTTCTCAAAAAATCTGTCGTTTGGAGTACACTTTAAACTGTCGGTCCTACAACCCATAAATAAAATTACAAACGCAATATTAGTGGTGAGAAGCTAGGTCGTAATCCTAACTGAAGGGTTGAAATGAACAATTATGTATGTATGTATATGGCAACCAATTCGTTTCGTTTGATAACATCAGATCATGAGATACCAGCATCACTTTCTACTCATCAATTCTTTTCCCCGGACCAAAGAAAAAAGAACGCTATAATCCATCAACTAATAAATAAAAATAACTTTCCTAATTCTAATAAACCTACATAATGTATCCAATTGAGTAGGTAGGCAGATAGGTAGGTTGGAGTGGCAGCTTTGATACCAAAAGCATACTTGATCACGCATAGCGGCCCGTTCTGATGCCACGAGTAAACGAAGTCGAGTTGGTCAGCACAAGGGCTGAATATTATTAAAAGCACGACTACCCTACGCTGGAAAACCAGCCCGTATTGATCAAATTTTACCGAACTCATAGCGGAAGCTGAAGCACTACTCCCCTACGCTAGAGACCAGCCTGTCTGAAAGTTTTATGAACGAAGCTATATCCTTGATATCAATAGATGATAACTCCGTCAAACTGACAAGAATTGCGTAACCAATTAACCCATATCTGCACCTCGCAGGAGATGGGCATCATCTTCCTCAGCAGATCCTCATCCACGGCGGAAGTCGTTAGATGGGAGCTGCATTCTTTCCGCGTGTCTTCTCATAACACAATGACCTGTAAGTACGGCCACTGTGATCGAGATGACGTTGCGATCAAGATCCAATTGAGTTGATACAGTCAAACTTCTATAACTCGAATCTCCATTATCCAAAAAAAACTTTGAGTTACAGAAAGAACAAGCAGTAACTGAAAACTGCATACCTTAGCATACTATATAATGTAATCAACAAGTTAAAATGAATTGAAATATTCTGAAATAAGTGACTGAAAATGTACTTTTTTTGTTATTTTCAGTATAAAATATCTCTAATTTATTCAAAGCCTTATAGTGTTCCTCAGTTGTACGGTCATTAGTTTGCAAAAATAAATTCAATGTTCGTAAAGAATTTTCTACATCGGCTTTGGAGGGCTGATGAATAGTTTATTCCAACGAACCCTCGCCATCACTCTCGGTTCCGCTTAAGACTGGTTCTTCTGGTTCAATACATATTTGCTCAACAATATCATCGTCTGTAGGAAATCCAGTCGTGTAAAGCTCATTATCTACTTCAATATAATCTTGAAGAGTAGTATTGCAAGTTATTTTTTTCGCTTTTAACCAAGCTTGGTAATCGACTTCAATTTCATTTTGACTTTCATCAAAATTACTCAAAAAAACTAAAGGAATGTCATCTTCTTCTCCCCACTCAGAATACTGACCAAACCCAGCTTTTTTGAAGCTATTTGCTGTGGTTTGCTCACTGACGTCAATATCCCAAGCTTTTGTTACATGGTTGATGCAATCCATAAGCGTAACCTCCTGTTTTTCATTTACCTCTATAAGGTTTAGTAGAAAACTTTGAAGTTTTGAATAACCCCTTGATCAAGATGTTGTAATTTAGAGGTCGTATTTGGTGGAAAAATGCCAATTGAATAGATTTCAGTTTATTTTGTACGTCTTTTGGATGCGCTGGACAATTATCAATAAATAATAAAATCTATCGGCCGGCACTTTGAAAGCGTTTATCCAATTTTAGAAGCCATTCTTCAAAAACAAACAAAATCAACAAACCAACCAGATAAACAAAATAATTCGAGTTATAGAATTCATTTATATGTGTTTCGTTCGAGTTATGGAGAACTTCGAGTTATGGAAGTTCGAGTTACGGAAAAGTAATTGTATGTTATTTGTTATCTTAAGCCTACTGACAATCTAATTTGTTCGAGTTACAGAAAATTCGAATTAGAGAAGTTCGAGTTATGGAAGTTTGACTGTAATCAAAAAAATCTTCCAAAATTGTAAATTTCTTAGATTCGATTGTTAGATTTTGACAATAGTTATCGAATTGCATATGTTTGAATTTTCTCAGACAAAGGTTAATCGAGCATATTACAGAGTACTAATAAATTCGACGAGCAGTCACGTGCTATACATATCAAATAAATAGTTTTTTTCTCAATTTAAAACCGACACATTGTTTTCTGAAACTGTACTTATTAACAACGCCAAGTATTTATAAGGGTTTGAATAGAGGACGTGTACTTGTCAAATGAGACAAGTACAGTATCCGGAGGTCAAATTAACCCACTGTACAAGGGTTTCAATAACTTTTAATTAAAAAATCTAAATGGTTGACATGCAACTTGAAGTTCATAGAAATAGTCATTAAAATTGTAAGCCTTTGGATTATTTGTATCCCATATAGGATAAGATTATATCGACGCCTCCGTTCTATAACATTCTAAGTCGAAATAGTGTTTTGAGTTATGAGCTCAAAGTTTTCACACGACATACGACCACATGTGTATTCTAAGAAGATTTTTCCCTATAACTTCGGAACGGATCGGCACATCTTAACCAAATTTTGGCAGTATTTAACTTAGAGAACGTAGAATTTAAAAATGCAAGAACATTAAAAACGTTCTAAGTACCCGTCGATATGTTAAAAATGCTTTCTAATTTATTAAAAATTAGAAAATATTTGCTGAAAAGTAATCGTAAAATTTAGCAAGACATTCGATTTTCTGTTTAATAAACGTGATTATTTCAATTATCTTGTTAAGAACTTCCAGATAATAAAGCTTGTAGTAAACTATTTGAGTCTTGCAAAATTAAAATACTTTTAATTTTTATTTCGAATATCTCGAACTGTGCAAAGGTGTATAGAATTTGCCCTCAAAATAAGATCAAATAAAGCGATGGGAGTATAGTTTAAATATATTAAGAGCTAGTGCTTATGGGTTTCCGAAGTAGATTAACCAAACCAATATTGTTGACAAAATATTTTCTTCAACAATTTTTTAATTGCTAGTTGGCAATGCAACTGAAGTACAGTTGCATTCTCTAAATGTCCCTTTCATTTTCAATTTCTATTCTGAAATTTTTTAAACCGTTATTAATTAAACGAATTAATCATTTTTTGTGCATAAATTTCAAATTGGAATACATATGTTTGATGATGTACAAGAACAGCGTAAGTAAAAAATGTATACATATATACAGTGGACAGCAAAAGTCTTAGTACGGCAATATATTTTGACAATTTCATAAATTTGTATATAAAATTAAGGTTTTTATATTCATTTTATTAATTTATTTCTGTTTTATTATAAAACAAACAATTTTTTTAATGTTTTTCATAAAATAAGAGAAAAATAAGGTAAACCCAAGGAGAACCCAGAGTAAATTAATTATTCAAAGGCCTAATATATGAAAATGTTATCCCTTGTATTTAGTAGAATAACCCTTAAGGTCAAGCTCTGCATTTAATCCATTTGGAATTGAATGTACAAGTTTTGTTGAATGTTTTCTGGTGGCACAATGAGCAAGTTTTTCGGTTGACTTTTGTTTGAGATTTAGCGATTACGTAAACGTTCTTTCAAATGATCTCCTAAATACTCTCTTGAAGTCATATGGGGACTTTGTGCAAGAGTATTAAGCCTGTGGGGACTGCTTTTTTCGCCAAAATATATTGGAGTACTAAGACTTTTGCTGTCCACTGTATAAACTTTTAACAACTTCATGCCTTAGTTAAAGTGATGTAGAAATCAATTTTAAAACAAAAATGATCGAATTTATACGGGTAAGTTTATAGAATTCATTAAAATGAATGAAAGTTCTTTAATAAATTTTGATTTTACAATTTTATCGACAGAATGGCAAAGCAGAATTATAATTTTTATGGACAACCGTATTCATTACAGTGGAATAACTAGCATAGATCAGTTCTATTCGAAGAATCATTGCAAAGAAGTTACCAATTATCAATATTACCACAACTAGTGTTACTGTACAGTGTTATATTTTGAAAATTATTTATATTTTCTATTGGAAATTGAAAATAAAAAATATACGTACATTTAAAGCACACAACACAATATATTTTTCTTAATTTCTCTTATTGGTTGGGGTTTTATTATTGTGGGTGTGCTATTTATTTGTCCAGGGTTGTTTTGCGTCATTCACACACTTATTAAGGGAATTTGCGATAAGAGTTTCTAGTTAAAATAAGAAAATTTAAACTTTCTAGAACAACAAAAGCTTATTTTGTGTTCTACGTAATACGAGTAAATGTTGATTTATAAGTTAATTATTAATTTGGGTTCTGCAATCAGGAAGGAGGATATAAGAGAATACAGTACAGATGGCAACTGAAAGTCAGTTGGATTGGCAGTTGCCAGAAATGGTATTACATTCTACAACTGAAAAGCAACATAATTTTTTTTTTTATTTTTTGTAATAGGCCATTTACACTACAGCGAAATCTAGTAGATTAGATTTCAAATCTTGCTCAAAATCTAGATCGTTTACACTGGATTTATTTGACAGTAGCAAGATTTCATTTTAATAACAAAAACAGCTGACTGAAATTTAAAAGAAAATAATAATATTTTAGTTTAACCCTAAACAAGTCAGGAAAATTTGTTACAAATCCAGTCAAAATGTGTTTCAGAGGCACATACAAAGAATTTACGTATTAATTTTGTTAACTTATTTTTATTTTATTAAATTTTTTCTTCTCAGTTACATGAATGAAATATATTTATTTATTTTCGCATTTTAAGCAAACTAGAACTTTTGAACAATGCTGGTTGCAAGTATTTTTGTGGTAAATACTGCAAGACTGCTTACACATTCTGTATAACTTCGGTGGGCACATATAACATCTACGTCGCATATCTGTCTGCCTCGGCTGGTTTGAGAATTCATCCTCGTGTTGTATGGACCGAACATTGGACAAATTATTTTTATTTAATTTTAGAAGACTGCGGCAAATAATGGGTGCCAGAACTCTTCGTAACTCATTATACCTCATTATAACTCATTATTATATTTAATTTTGTTGTTCACCAACAATAGAAGTAATAGTTAGCGTTCCCATATGTGCCTCATAGACACATTTTGACATGATTAAGAACATTTTTATTGAAACAAAATAAAAATAAATTAATTTATTACTTAAAATTTGTAAATTCTAAATAAAACAACTGAAAGTAAGAATTCAAGAAGCAGTAAGAACTAGAAACTATATTCAAGGAAGTTACAACATGACCAAGTGAAATATGTGTCGGGGAGGCACATGTTGACTTGATTAGGGTTAAATTGAAATGTAATTTTTTTTCCTGCTCAGCGTTGTATTTTTAAGTACTATTTGGCAAAACACATAGTTGCATTTGTATTTTTACTAGATTTTGAGTAGATTTTGCCGAAATCTACTAAATAAGTAGATTTTGTTTTGTATGGGAAATCTAGTTAAAATCAACTAGATTTGGCTCGAAATCTCATAAGTACTAGATTTCGCTGTAGTGTAAATGGCCTATAAAAAAATTTTCGTTGCTAGCCGGTTTTTGCAACCCGTCTTACGTTCGATTGTTGTTCAGAATAGACTGCTTATAATTCGTTTTACATCGCAATTCGGTTTTACATTAGCAATTATTCATTAAAAATCAACTGTTTATGTCTCAATGGGTTGTCCAATATATTCTCAACGACTACCAAACTGTGGAATCATTTTAGGGAAGTCAACAAAACTACAAAATATTTCCAATTTTTTTTTTTTGTTCGTTGCAATCATTTCGATTGAAGTCGCCGTGGTCTAGTAGGTAGTGTGTTGGCTTATTAGACGAAAAGCCAGGGTTCGAGCCCCAGGCCAGACATCAAAATAAAATACAAAAAGTATTTCTTCGGCGACTTCCTCTCAGCAGATTTCTGGCTAAAACTCTGAGAGTAAATAAAATTGCCATGAAAAGTTTCTCAAAAAATCTGTCGTTCGGAGTCGACTTTAAACTGTAGGTCCCGCCACTCATGTATAAAATTAACACGCACAACATAAGTGGTGTGAGAAACTAGGTCGTAATCCTGACTGAAGGGTTGTAATGACCAATTATGTATGTATGTAATCATTTCGATTTCATTGTTTTTGATGGCGAAAATTCGCTGTGTCAAAAGTGAATTATCTTTGCCTTTTAACACTTTCACGGCGGCGCTTTAATTCATACTTGTCGCCTATTGGCGGCTTTTATAGTTATAAGACGTTATTAATTAATTAATAATTGTTATTAAAAATATATGCTTTTAAGAGACCGTGGCTTTCAGTTATTTTTCTTTCGGCAGTCGAAGTGTTAAAGATCTAAGGCTGGAGGTCCACACCACGCGTTTTCGCGTCAAAGCGTTGCGTGCATTTTATTTTGATTTGCATTTGTTTGTTTTGATTTAAACAAATTAAAACAAAACAACCTGTTAAAATCAGCTGTTGCGTACGCGCGCCGCTCGTGATGCTTACAAAAGTAGAAAGTAGATTTACTTTTCGCGTTCTATGCGTCATGGCATTCTACGCTTTAGTGCATGTAACTTGCACCAAATATATGCATTAATTCTACTTTTTTGACAGCCGCGTAGAATGCGAAAACGCGTAGAACGCGTGGTGTGGACCCCCAGCTTAAATATTTGGTCTTATGTATCGTCTAATAGCGTGATCAGTCGAAAACCACCGGTGGTAGAGGCCGCCCGATGAGACAGTCTAGTGCGGGCCACCGGTGGTATGCGCCGTCCGATAAGGCAGTCTAGTGCGGGCCATCGGTAGTACCCGCCGGCGTGAACTTGTTAAAGTTTGAACGAACTCCCTTCGTTTCGTCTTATACAAATGCACACATACACGCATTATAACCAAGCTTTTCAAGTCATTTTGATAGGAATTGATTTTAGATCAGATTTATACAGCTTCTGTTGATAAAATTGTTTTTAAATATTTTAGTTAAACTACAGTTTTAAACTAATTGACCTTCATTTAAAGGTTAAAGCTAGTTCCATGACTTACAAGTCTTCTTAAAAAAATATATTTTTTGAAAAATTCTGATTCAAGTAGCAACAGATTGGTCGTATAATAAAATTTTTTTTGAAGAATGTTTCCATTTGTAAAGCTTTTCATACCTGTTTGCTAGCCGTATAAAAAAATATACTGAAATATGTATTCCTTCTCTTTTATTAGATATTAAGTTTGCTTTTTTGTTCTATTTTTGAACAAGAGGATACATTTTGAATGTTTAACTTGTTTGTGATCTTATTAAAGCGCATAAAACTGTTTTGGATTTTAACCCAATAAAGTATATTCGGAAACAATTCATTTATAGCCCTGTTACTGTAAAACGGAAATAAACAAAATGGAGTGTTTTTTTTATACAACCAGACGTTCGTTTGAAATCATTTGTCTTACAAAAACCGGAGGTTAATTTTATTAAGGGTGCCCTGGTAGTCTAGTGGGTAGTGTGCTACACTATTTGCGTGAGGGTCGTGGGTTCGATTCCTACCAGAGACTCTGGTCTGTGACACTACACCGAGCATATGGTCAAAATTACTCAGCTCGTATATAATTAGAATATAATTTGTAATTGTATTGTAATTAATAAATAAATAAATTTTATTAACAAATGCTCTCAGTATCGATATACCAGTCATTGTAAATGCTTACGTTCTTAATCACATGCATGCGGGTTTATGGGGGAGAGAGCCTTATTTCAATTTTGATGAAAACTAAATTCAAAATTTAATATGTATACAATATTGCACTATATTCCTCGAAAATATGAATTTTTTTAAATTAATAAATAAAATATATATTGTAGTCCGAATGCCTAAATAAGAATTATTCTAAAATTTAAACATTCACTTCAAATGAATTATAATATAAATAAAGATAAAAAATAACCTCATGTATTTGTTTTTATTATATTGAAAGCTTTTAAAAATAACGAACAATTAACATTCGAAATTCTCCCAATGACGTCAATTCTTGGTATATCGATTGTCAGTGATTCGAAAAATATTTTCGCAAATGTTGTTCATAACGATTTAACGATTTCAAGTTTTCGAAAACAAAATTTTGCGCCGCTTATTTCATGTTCTCTCTCTCTCTCTCTAGCAACCACACGCTTTTTATTGCGTATAATTTTTAAAGAAATCAAAGGAAAAAAAATCGAAAACTTGAAAAAGCATACAAAAGCATAATATTTCGATCGCTAAATGGAAGTGTGTTCTTTCCTTTCTTTGCTTATTTCGATGATATTTTCTCTCATGTTCTTTCTCATGGCACAATATTTTTCGTCTTTCGAAAAACAAAGAAAAAAACTTTCACGAATATTCATTTTCAATATTAAAGACTTAAAAATAACGAACGGAATGAAAAGCAAGAAAAAAATTAAACAAAAAAAAAAAACAACAAACTGAAACAAATAAAACAAAAAAAAAAAAACAACAACAACAAAAACTACAAAACTCTACTGAGTATTCATATTAAAGTGAATTTATATTTCGAAACCTTAACTCGAACAGAAAACAACAGCTACAACTACAACTACAGCTACGACAACTAAACGGGCACAAAAATAATACAAATGAAAACGAACAAAAAAAAAAAAAAAAAAGAAATAAAATCTACTAAAAGCGTACATATATACAAACAAACATACCATGCATACATACAGATGGATAGATAGATAGATAGACATACCAGCAAACATATAGAAAATAAATGAAAAAAAACAACGGCTGAAATAAACAGAAAATTACTACAACTACACTCGCATACATGCACACACAATCCCACATTTATATAGACAGCCAACATCGAGATAGAAACTACGTTGAACGAACGAACGAACGAACGAGCATACGAACAGCAAACAAGCACAGCTCTTAACCAAACCAACCATATACACTCTGATGCCTGCACATTAATGACTGATAAGGGAGGGGGGCCGTAAAGGCTACATTATGAGCACACAAGTTAAAGTATTCTGTATAACAAAATTACAACAACTAAAGTCTACACTGTATACACAGTGGCTAGCATAAGTGGTATAACGAACGACAACGATACATGGTATTTTAACATTTACTTGCAGATTTTGAAAGTAAAACTCTGTTGCTCTTTACACCATCGGGATAGCAATTTGGAATGTAGGACAGCCCTACTAAGAGACATACATATAAAGACAGTAGCTGTCTGCCTTGTTTTATAGTACACTGAAGGACTGGTACAACGCCAGCGAAAGCGGTACATTTTTGTTAGGATGTATTGGATCTAAAAATCTATGCTTGTGTAGAGTAGTATTCTGCTTTACTCACTATAAGTGTACTCCTTAAAAGGCAGTGCATTAACTTTATAGCTTTTGAAGACTATTAAGGGCAACAAAGCCATCATATCATAAAGGATTAGATGATCGGCCTATCTTTTAAAGCTGGCACACTCGCACTACGGCTAAATTTATTAGCATCACAGACCAACTGACATATCCATATGAAGTAGAAGAGAATGCTTAAAGGGGATATTTCAAAAACGTATTGGAATACGTTCCATAATTCGTATAATTTTCAATGTATACGTTTAAAATAAAAACATTTCAGCTCTCTTATGCTCGCCACTGTTCATTTATATATTGAAACCGACCGACGTATAAAATAGAAACGAACTGAGCCAAACTGAAGTGAACTGAAAATAACAGAATGGAAATGAAAGGAAAAAAAAAATAACAACAACAGAGTATGACAATAGACGGCAGAGACCGGCACTGTGACAGCCTATAAACATAGACACAACCCAGTACGCAAGTATTATTTGCTTATCTGACAGAATAATGTCTTACTTATTTACTTAATTGGCCATAACAACCCGTTTATCGGATTTCGGCCTGCCGCAACACATCCTTCCAGGCGCCTCCGCTTTGTGTGCGCCTACGCCAGTTGGTCACACCAATCGATGACAGGGCTTCCTCGATTTGGTCCTTCCAACGGATGCAAGGTCGTCCTCTTCGCCGACTTCCGCAGATTCCCGCATCAAATACCCATCTTGCCGGCACATCCTCCTCCATTCGAACGACATGGCCGAGCCAGCGCAGCCGCTGGATATTAATACGCTGTACAACGTCCACCATGTCGTTGAGGAGCTCATACAGCTCACTGTTGTATCGGATACGGAAATCATCGCCAACTCGCACTGGACCGAAGATCTTGCGCAGTACTTTTCTCTCGAACACTCTCAAGGCCGCTGCATCTGTACTTAATAGGGTCCATGCCTCTGCGCCATAAAGAAGCACGGGTAGGATGAGTGTCTTGTAGAGTGTTAGTTTTGTCGTACGAGAGAGGTCTCTGCTACTCAATTGCCTATTGAGACCATAGTAGCACCTGTTGGCAAGAGTGATCCTGCGCTTGATCTCCAGACTGACATCATTTCTGGTGGTAACGGCGGAGCCAAGATAGATGAATTCCTTGACCGTATCAAAAGTATAGTTATCGGCCGTAATCTGAGAATCAATACGCCGCACGTCTCGACTCGTCGATAACATATACTTTGTTTTGCCCTCATTTACTGCCAAACCCATCTTGGTAGATTCGCGTTCAATAGCACTAAAGGCAGCAGTAACATCTCGCTTCGTACGCCCTATGATGTCAATGTCGTCAGCATACGCAAGCAACTGGACACTTTTTTAAAAAATAGTGCCACTGTGATGCACTCCTGCCTTTCGCAGAATACTGTCGATATCTGTAAATTCCTGCTTCTAGGAAGGTAATGTTAAACATTTAAGGAGATGTTGTTAAAGATTTCAACAAAATTCGTTCTTAAAGAAAGCCATGGCTTCTAAATCATACATACATACATACATAATTGGTCATTACAACCCTTCAGTCAGGATTACGGCCTAGCTTCTCACACCACTCATGTTGTGTGTGTTAATTTTTATACATGAGTGGAGGGAGCTACAGTTTGAAGTCGACTCCGAACGACAGATTTTTGAGAAGCTTTTTCGCGGCAATTTTTCAATCATGCGAACACTAAAAGCTACCGAGCTAACTAGATTTAGCTGGGCTCACTGTCACAGCGAAATAATAGCAAAAGTAAGCTTAGGCCATTTAACACTTTACAAAGTTACCATACGTTGTATCACATTGTGTTGTAGGGTACCCAATAACAACGACGACGAAAAAAAATACAACGAAATTTACCAACCCAATACAATGGAAAGAGAGAAAAAAAATTACTTTAAAAACAACATAAGCCAGCAAGCAAGCAGAAAACAAAGAAGAAGAAAAATGGAAAAAATATTGTAATAAAAGCAGATCCACATTGAGTAGAGTCGAGCTGAAGTATACAGGCAAGCAACGACCGACCGAACGAACAAAAATTGTTTGTATATCAACTATACATACAGATCCATATATACATACATATGTACATACATTCAGGTACACATATTACTTTTAAATACATACTCCACACAATTTATAACGTGATAGCAACCACACACATAGAGTTGCCAATTTACTTTTTATGCCATAGTAACAGAAAATATTCCGTTGGAAGACCTTCAACAACTTAAATTCGATGTTTAGCGGGCAGTTTATCGATGAAAACAAAGGCAATAAAAATGTATCGAAACAAAATATGTGGGTACACAGGTACGGCATAAAAATTGAAAGGGGCCCTTGGTATGAAAAATATTTATTTTACTTCTAATAACATAAAGTCAAATGCAGCATGGAATTTAACACGTGGCCCTCACTAGACTTCCTTATCAGGCAGCGCGTACCACCGGTGGCCTGCACTAGGCTGCCTTATCGGGCGGCGCATACCTCCGGTAGCCCGCACTAGGCTGTCTCATCGGGCGGCGTGTACTACTGGTGTTACGCAATTAACCATGCTATTAGACGATACGTAATACCGAATATTTAGATCTTTAACACTTTGACTGCCGAAAAAAAATACCCGAAAGTCACTTCACGATATAGCGAAAGGTAGCCCTTAGGCAGCCGCCCGTAGGCGACAAGCACGAATTAAAGCACCGGCGTGAAAGCGTTAATGATCCAGTTACAAGATTTTAATATTTGAGCGGCTTTAATTCAGCAGAGGATTACGACTTAGTTTCTCACACCAGGCGGGACCTACAGTTTAACACGCTCACGCCGGCGCATACCACTGGTGGCCCGCACTAGGCTGTCTCATCGGGCGGCGTGTACCACCAGTGGTACGCAATTAATCATGCTATTAGACGATACGTAATACCAAATATTTAGATCTTTAACATTTCGACTCCCGAAAAAAAATACCTGATAGTCACGTCACGATATAGCGAAAGGTAGCCCTTAGGCAGCCGCCCGTAGGCGACAAGCACGAATTAAAGCACCGGCGTGAAAGCGTTAATGATCCAGTTACAAAATATTAGTATTTGAGAGGTTTTAATTCAACAGAGGATTGCGACCTAGTTTCTCACACCAGGCGGGACCTACAGTTTAACACGCTCACGCGGGCGGGTCCAACTGGTGGCCCGCACTAGGCTGTCTCATCGGGCGGCGTGTACCACTGGTGTTACGCAATTTATCATGCTATTAGACGATACGTAATACCAAATATTTAGATCTTTAATACTTCGACTACCGAAAAAAAATACCTGAGATTCACGTCACGTCACGATATAGCGAAAAGTATTAAGCGCAGCCGCCCGTAGGCGACAAGCAGGCGGGACCTACAGTTTAAAGTCGACTCCGAACGACAAATTTTTTTTGAGAAACTCTTCATAGCTATTTTATTTACTCTCGTGGTTTTTGCGCGAAATCTGCAGAGAGGTAGACGCCGAAGAAATATTTTTTCATATTTCTTTTAGCTACAGAGCTCCAGGCCTCACATCTAAAAAGCCAACACACGACCTACTAGACTAAGGCGACTACATCTAGTATCTAAAAAGCTAAACAAAATTCAAAAACATTATTTGGTGGACCTTTGCTTGAGTCACTAGCGATCTAAATTTCCGATCAGATTTTATTTATTATCTATGTGTGTTGAAAGTATACATTACGACGGCTCAACGATTACCCTACCATATACATAGGTGGCTGCCCATCCAATAAAAAAAAATTTTTGGATGGACTCACTTAGGCCGCATTGGGCCCATTGTGCTACCACAGTTATCCGCTATCCCCTAGTCTCGAAACCACTCGGAGCTTCTGATGAAGCGATTCAGGCTGCCAATGTCAATCCTTGACAGTTCCTCCAGATCGTCCATGTAGTAAGTACCCAAGTACTTCCTTCTCCTTTGGCAAAGAGCCGGGCATGTACCCAGCAGATGAGGGACAGTCTCCTCTTCCTCCTCATCTCTGCAGCTTCTGCAGAAGTCGTTAGCATGGTATCCAAGACCAATGCGCCTCGCATGCGTACCCATAATGCAATGCCCCGTAATGACACCGACAACTGCACTGAGCGCGCCTCTTTGGAGTTTAAGTAGACTCATTGTGCGCCCCTCATCCAGCCGTGGCCAGATTTTACGAGCCGTTCTACCCGTGTCCGAGGCCGCCCACCTGTCGTTGACGGAATCGGCGATCGCATTATCAATTATGAGCTTGCAGGTCCTCATAGGCATGCCCAAATTCGAGAACTCATCGGAGAGTTCGATGGTCGTGCCCAGCCTGGCAAGTTCATCAGCTCTGCAATTACCCGGAATACCACTGTGCCCCGGTACCCATACGATATGGACATCATAACGTTCCGCTATCTCGTCGACATATCCGCGACAGTCGTACACCGTCTTGGAGTTCATCACATTAGAACTCAGAGCCTTGATAGCCGCCTGGCTATCAGAAAGTATGGTGACGTTCCGCTTGGAGACCCTTCCGTCCCCAATAGTACTCGCTACCATATACATGTACGGCACTTTCTTTATGTTTTGAATTCCTCGAAACCTTGAAACCTCAATTCACAATTTTATTCGCTACAGAAGTACAACCGTACTCGTTTATAATTCACATTTCAATATTTCTTTCGTTTCGAATAAAATTTGTTGCAGTTTTTCAATAATTTTATATGAACAACCCCCAGGCAACTCTGTAACGAAATAACAACGTTGAGTTGTATGAAAGCGGCAAAAAAGAAAACGAACGAAGGAACAATCTAACCAACCTACCGACGCAGTCACCATCATTCCATACGTTCATCCATCCATCCATTCAGTCACTCTGCGCCATTTATGTGTCGTACTACGTTGTTACGTACAACAACCGACCCCAGTTTTCACAGATAGAACGTACAAATGTCGGTCTCATCAACCAACTAAGCCAGACAGTCGTTCGTTCGTTCCATCCAGCTATACAGCCCAGCCAGCAAACAACTTTAGTAGAGCCAATGTACAAACGAGCATTAATGTTGATTCGTATTCTTTTTTCTCTTTCTTTCTTTCTTTCTTTCTTTCTTTCTTTTTTATTTTTTATTATTATTTTCCTCTTCGTTATTTTTATGTTTTTTGTTTGGAATCAGAACAAAATGAAAACTCACTTAAGTAAGTGCACAGTGGGTGGGAAAGTGTAATGGAACTGTTCTTAGAGACAAACTAAACAAAAAAAATTCGAAGCCCGGTTTTTGCTGCTTTCCTACGTTTTTGCTACTTATTTGAACAATAAAAATCGGATATTCAATCCGAATTAGGTATCCACTCTCATTGGGAAAAGTAATTTTCAAGAAGTGTCAGGTTTATCCATTAAACGGCTTCAGTTTTATATTGAATCACGATATCTTCTTTCAAAAACTTTCGTTTGACCGCATTTCAAACAAAAATCACTTGCAATGATAAAATACGTAATATTTTAAAGTTTTCTTTCAAAAAGGCGATACGCAAGGAATCCGTATCAAGGCAATATGTTATCAGGACAACGCTCTAGCAGCTGGGTTGGAAGATGTAGGAATAATTCTTCCATAAATCCATGCAAACAAAGATTTTGGTAGATACGAACAAAGATTTCTGTGAAATTATCTTCTAAGCAGTAACAAGCTTATTCGAAACGAACCATATTTGGTCATTGCAACCCTTCAGTCAGGATTACGACCTAGTTTCTCACACCACTTATGTTTGTATACAAACATGAGTGGCGGGTCCTACAGTTTAAAGTCGACTCCGAACGACAGATGTTTGAGAAACTTTTCATGGCAATTTTATTTAATCTCTCAGAGTTTTTGCTAGAAATCTGCTGAGAGGAAGCCGCCGAAGAAATATTTTTTGTATTTTTGTTTGAATGTCTGGCCTGTGGCTCGAACCCTGGCTTTACGTCTAATAACCCCAACACAGAACCTACTAGACTACGGCGACCTTAACTACGCTTATATTATTTGTGAATAGCGCGACTTTTAAACACAAGAAGGCGTTGTGGCGGTGTACATGCGTACATTTCTACATTATTTGCCATTATAATCCTTTAGTCAGAAATACATCCTGGCTTCCCAATCATCCATGTTCAGGACCTGCAGTTTAACGTCACAGCATAGCATGTAGTAAACCTCAAAGCCTATGTCGCAAGTCTGCTACGTGGAAGTTGCCGAAAGAATTTTTCTTTTGTTTGTTTTCATATTTCTTTGTTTTTAGGATGTCAGAGAAGAGATTTGAACTCTCCAGCTCTGCTCAGCAACGGCGATCACAAAAGCAAGTAAAAAGTTCACAGCCTGGTTTCGAATTTATAAAATTAATTGGCTTCAGAAGCCGCCATAATCCTTCTAGAAATCCCCGTGAACCTTGCTCTCTCCAGAGTATCCTTTGGCAGCACCACTTCTTAAGTTTCTCTTTCGAAAAGTACTTCATCGGTACACTCAATACATGTCGACAGAAAGCGTTCTTTCTAGGCTATAACAGATATATAGATCCGCTGTCTGAATATACAGTGGAAAATTTGAATGAAAACAACAACTTTTTCATAATTTTCATCGCCTTCAATTTGCGAACAGAAAGTTCTCAATTCGTTTTCCCAGGCGTAACAGGCATGCACACTGTGCATTAGAAAATTTCGTTCCCAACTTAAATGAACGTAAATGTCAAGACAGACCAGAATATTAAGAAGAAGAAGAACAAGCACATAAATGAAAATGTAGAAGAAGAATAAGCACAACCAGAACCAGAACAAAAAAAAAAAAATAAAACATTGTAAATAAAAGCATACGAATGAGTACACAACGCTGTAATATTCCCCCTGTAATTTTCTCTTTATTTTTTTCCCTTCTTAATGTCATTGTTGTTGTTGTTGTTGCTGTTGTGTGTGTTTTAAAAGAAGGAGGAAATACCATCATCATTCTACTTACTATATCTACGTAAGAATATATACATACACACATGCAAACATACACATAAATGAACGAGGGAAAAATAACGAAAGAACATATTTTATTATTATGAAGACGACCGACCGACCATACGACCGAATCAAGACTCAACGGAACGGCAAAGGGAAGTGGATAATGAAAAAATATAAAGAAAAAGTAGAAGAAGAAGAAGAAGAAGCATACACAGAACTTTCTTATACAATTCATTCGATATTTTCGTAGTAAAAAAAAAATTTTTATTTTATACCAGCCAAGCCAGCCCATGCCAAACCAAACCAACCAAAGCAGTTGTTTTTTAACGATGACGGCTGACGGGTAGAAATCCAGAATAACAACAACGGCAAGAACAACTATACAGGCATTAACACACACTGACACACACACACACACACACACACAGATATTCATTCTGGCATTAGCAAAACAAAGGCAAGATACATACTCAAGTGCTGGCTGCTCTACTCTCCGTACGAACGAACAAATGGTTGGCCGACTGTCTGTCGGTGTGACAGCTAAGCTCACTGTTTAGCATGTTGGTGAGTCGTTTCGTTAGTCGACTGTCTGTTGTTTTGTTTGTTTTTCTCTACTCTATGAGTGTATATTGCTGTTGCTGTGCTGTTGCTGTTGCTATTGCTATTGCCGTTGTATTGTGTTTGTTTTTGTATTTTTACAACAGAATTATTTTTGTTTTCTTTCATTTTGTGTTGAATTTTATATTGATGCGCAGTTTACTTCGTCCCCATTTTAAATAGTTTGTCTGTGTGTGTGTGTGTGTGTGTGTATTTCGTTGCTGTGTTGTTTAATTTGTTTTTTTATTTTCATTTTGTTTATTAGAGAGACGATGATGATGTTTCATGGCTGTTCCATGGAAGAGTCGACTTTTGTTTTTTTTTTTTCAATTTTTGTTGTTGTTGTTTACGTTAGTAAAGCTCTTTTGCTAGAAAAGCGTATTTAATAACAATAAAAAGAAGAAAAAAAACAATCATTGCGGCAAAAGAAGGAACTTTTCGATCGATATGCAAAAGGTCGACTGACTGCCAACACACTAATAGAGATGACAGGTTGGTTGGTTGGCTGGTTGACTGGTTACATGGTTAGCAAAAGGTACTGTTACTTGACCAACTCTATACGAATGGATAACATTTAAAACGACTCACTGAATATAGTCGTCCTTAAAACTAATATTTGGCCTTTCTAAGATGGCAAGTGATCCCAATGACGTGGCATAAAAACGAGAGGTGGGCGGAAATTGAAAACAAAAATGATAGAAAATAATGTTGACATGGGTTGTTGTATTATCCTTCTGAAGACGGGATTATAATTGGGATCCAGAAAACGAAGCTTTAAACTTAACGTTATAAGGGCAATATCCACGTACGACTACAAATAGATCACTACAGTGACTAGCTGAGAATAGGTTGAGGCTAACTATTGATTGCCGGACCCTTAGAGATGAAGTATATATTTGGAATCAATCGGAGTAGCACAGTGTATAAGGCTGCTGGATCCCTTTAGCGTCTTTCAGGCGGAGGTGTAGGTGATACAGGCTGCGGTTAAAATTAGTGGAGACGCAAATATCCTCAAACGGGACATTACCATACTTTTCGATAGCCAGTGGCTATAAAAGCACTGAACTCCAACATGATGATCTAGTCTAGCTGTAACAGGTACCTCAATGAGATCGTGGAAAGATATGACAGCCATGCTATATGGGTAGCAGGACATAGTGGCATTCCAGGTAACTATAGAACGGGTATACCGACCAGATGTGGCCGGTGGATTGTCGGCTTTGGGAGTCCCTCTGAAAACCTTCAAGTTTATAATTGGCAATACGATCTACGTGCCCCGATGGATTCTCGACTTTGGCAATCCCTCTGAAAACCTTCAAACTTATAATGGACAATGCAATCGTCGAATCCGTCAATAACAAAAGGGCGGCTTTGGACGGGGGCAGAAAATATGACCGAATCTGGACGGGAGGCCGAAGACATAACTGCTTAGACTCCACAGTAGCACGCTCAGTATAGTTTTCGGGGTCACTTCGGGGCGTTGCATTATGGGCACGCATGCAAGGCGCATCGGTATTGAACATCTTGCTAATGATTTCTGCAGAAGCTGCAGACATGAGGAAGAGGAGGAGGGAGGAGACTCTTTCTCAAGTACTGGGTACATAGACGGCTCTATATCGTAGAAGAAAAATGTATCTTGGCGCCTTCTATGTAAACGATCTGGAGGAACTGGCACGTTATCAGATGATCCGAGTGATTCCGGGACTAGGGGATAATGGAAAACTGTGGTATCACACTGAGCCTTATGTGGCATTGGACTGACATGCACCCCTATCTACCTATCTACCTACCTAGCATTCTATTTCATATTCATATTTATTTATAATTTAAATGAATCCTATCAAAAGTTATCAAAACTTCTGTTTGAGTTTAAGTTGAATGAGGTTTTCTGACTCTAGTCAACGGTGTGACATTTTTAGGTTTGAACAAGAATTATGGTAGAATTAACCGTTAACGTTCATGGAACGTAACTGAACGCATATGCTTACCGAAATTACATTACAGTCCGGTAATCGCTCTCATAAAAACTAACGTACTCGTCAGTTACGTTACGTAAACGTATGGCTAATTCTAGATTTACTAAAGTAATGTATATTCCTTCATCATTCTGCAGCACAGAATAATCCTATTTGTTTTCTTTTTTAAATGTTTTAAAATAGAATTTTTATACTTCCACTTACCAAAATTTAAGAGATTATATCCGCAGGTTATTTTAATAATTTCCTTGTAGTAGAAATAGATCTGCAATGAGAAAAAAGTAATGAAATGTTAAAGACCAGCGATTAAGCAGTGATAACAATGGAATAAATTAAGAGTCAATTGATTATTTTACTTTACAGATTTGATTTTTCCCATCACATTCAAATGTAGAAATTAAGAAAAAAAAAAAAAATACTTTTATAATCTAATAAATAGGCCTCCAATAAAAAAAAGAGAAAAATTATTGAACATTTGTAAACTTTTCAAAGATTATTTTGCACACAATAATTTGTAAATTCTATAAAAAGCTTTCAAAGCTTTTTTAAAATATGAAACATACATGCAATGCATATGTACATACATACGAGTACATACATACGTATGTATGTATGTACATATGAACTTAATAAATACGGAATTATATTGAATTCTGAAGAAGTTTAATTAGAAAAAATAAGCAAAGAAATGTACCCAAAGCAGAATGTAATTGCATGAAGGAAACTGTATTAGAATATCAACAAAAAGCTGCATTTCAATTTGAGAAGGAATTGCTTTTCAGCATCCATCATTAGCAATGAATCATCAGAGATCAGCAATGAATCGTTTTTTCTTTACTCATAAGCACTCATGAAGTTTTGAATATAAGTGAGTCAATAATATTGAAATTTAACTCTTCTGATTCAGTCGTACTCACTACAACGTTGATTTAAAAGTACAGGTTGCAATGAATATGCGTACAACATTACATCAAACTCATACCATTCGAAATATGTTTGACCAAAGAAAATAAAGTATAAAGAATGTGCATTTTAACATATTTTAGAATATTTTTCAAAAATATTTCATGACGCGGGGGGAAAGATAGAAGGGAAGGATACAGAAACCAAGAGCGTAACAATGCGTTGTTCTCATCGTGCGTTTTTTGTTGTTTTACCACTTTTTTATTTATTTTTCTGGTGTTAAAAGCAGACGTCGTCACCAATGTCCCTCAGGGGAAGAACATCTTCGGCTTTTTACACACATAGGACACGAACATCAAGAATGTTCGTTAAAAAGAGCGTAAAAATCTTCTCAGCTTTTAAAGAAGAACGTTCATGTCGCTTTTTTCAGACTTCAATTATACGCCCAAAGAAATATCACAGTAGTATTCACTAATATCAATGAGAAATGATTTCGATTTTTGGAAGAATACTTGCCAAGTTAAATACGGTGTCTTTAGGGACTTAGTGCAGTACAATTTTTCTATATTTTCCGATCACATAAACATATCATTGGGTTAATAAGTAGACTTGACATTATTACTAACAATTTTCCTCTAGGTTAACACATGCCTGTGGTTATGGATTAGTGAGTGAGAGAGAGAGAGAAAATAAGTTGAGAGAATTTATTTATTTACAGCCATATAAAAGTGTTAGTAATATACTCTATTTTTACTTCCATTTCATCAACATACATCTGTAAAGCTGTCTATCTTTGGCTTAATAATTTTGGATAAATAAATATAAAATAAAAAATCGATTTTATTATTAAAAGATCATAAAGCTATCCATCTTTGGCTTAAAAATTAGGCCATGTTTTTTAGATAAATAAAAATAAAAAGAATAAAAAAAACCATTTTTTATTAAAAGAAAAAAAAAACGAGCATTCCAAAGCATTTAAAAAAATTATACTATGAGACAAAATAAAATACGCCCAGCTAATGACATAGAACATTTTTAACACAAAATATTCTTCGAGTGTTATTCTGAAATAAAATGATAAAGCATTCGCTAAACATGTATTCTTGTCGCAGTCTGATCGACAACTAAATCAAAAAAACACAAGAATACATACACATGTACATACGTACGATGAGAGCAACACATTGTTACGCTCTTTGTTTGTGTTCATTTTCCTTCTGTCTTCCTCTCCCCTCACCCAGAAATGATTTTTAAAAAAAATTTGGTGAGAGCGGGTCGTGATGTTACGACCCGCCATAAGAAATTTTACTTCTACATGATGCGCATTCCTTATATCCATATTCTTTGATATAAGTCAACAATATTGAAATTTAACTATGTACTCTGATTCATTCATACTCACTACAACGTTGATTTATAAGTACAGGTTGCAATGAGTATGCGTACAACATTGACATCAAACTCATACCATTCGAAATATGTTTGATTCATAAGCCTACTCATTGTGCTATCACACACGAGACTATTTTTTAAGCCGCACAATTTTTATTCTTTCAGTCACACACGAGACTATTTCATCTGGCATAAAATTATGTATTAATGTATTAAAAAATTTGTTCTTAACCTGCTGTTTTATAAATGGATGTATGTATATTGGTTTGGTGTTGTTTATGTATTGGTTTATGCGGAGTAGAAGCTGGTTGAAAAATTATGCCAGCAAAAAACCACTCCCTTCACCTCTCTTGCCTACAAGTTGTCATTTTGTGAATTGTTCCAATCAGATTCATAACTTTAGAAAAATACTTATAAATGATTTGAGTGAATCGAATCATTCATCACAGCTTACAGACTTAGTTGTTATTTTTATAAAAAAAAAAAAAAAAGAAAACACGACACATATGCAAAAAAGACAGAGCAGCAAGCAGAGGAAACACACAATCATTTCGGGAGTATTTTAGTGTTCGTATGCGATTCATACTTATTTTGTGCATCGTGTATATGTATGTTGAGTTATAGAATGTCGAAATCAACAACATCATACGTGTTGCTAAGTATGAATACGAAGAGTATTTCAAACTTTGAATATGAGTAGAGGTTCCATGATATTAAAATAAGTATGAACACGTATAAGTATTAGAAATTATAAGTATGATTCGATTCTACTCATCCTTTTTGAATATTCATTGCTGATCTCTGGTTTCCATTATAAGTCGCACAACACATGGGCAGACAGACACATTTCTGCTTTAATTTCGTTGAACACTTCAAAGTTCAACTTGTTTGCTTTGAAAATAATTTCAAGTTGCCACATACATACATACACACATAAAAATCGGTAAATATGACTTTAGATTTCAAATGAATGAACAGTTTGTAGTCGTTGTTGTTCCCAGCATTTTTTACGCGATTGGGTTTTTACTTTTGCGTTTAAAAGAAAAAATTGTGATTCATTGCAACACAGAGTCATTGTGAATCATTACGTTGTGTGAACATAGTTTAACCCTTTATTTACTGTTGAAAACAAAATGTTTAAAAATGTAAACTGAGTGGCAAATATAACAGACAAAATTATATTGAAAGAATGTTGTTTAAAGACACGTTCTTTCTTTTATGTTTACAAATCAAAAAAAGTTTAAAAAATAAAAATATTTCAGAATGAAAGCCAAGGAAGATTACAATAATTTTTAAATGTCCATGTATTGGTTACTAAAATTCATTTTTTTATTATTCAAGATGGAGCAAGGGACCGCAAAAAAATAGCTGCTTTTATACATGCCTGACCGATCCTCAGCTTTAATGTGCTCTTTTTAATTTCGCACCAAATTGGTGATTCGATTGTGCTTTGTTTGGGGTCTCTGTTGGAAATGTAGTTTTCTAGTAAGCTCAAATAGGGTTAGCCACTGACTCAGTAGAGGATTGATCTTCCCCACAGTGTCGCACACAAAGTTAGATTAGGTTTGAGGACATGTACTTGTCATTGGGACAATACACAATACCCAGAGGTAAATTCATCCTAGAAGACACAGAGAGAGAGAGAGAAAGCAAGGATAGTGGAGATAGGAAAATGGGAAAAGGAGAAGAGATTGAAGAGGGAGAATATAAGAGTCACACACTATCTTCGTTTTAACCTTATAAGAACTGAGTGCTCAAAAGACGGCTTAATTTCCTGATGGTATTCCTATGTCCCATTCTTTGTATCTGCTATTCAAGTAGAATTGAGCATATCTTTCGATGGCATTAACTTCTGCTTGAAAAATACCCGAGTAGTTTCACCATGGCCTCCAAAAACTTCTTCTCCTGCCCCAAGATACATTCTTAACCCATCTGTACATTACAAAATCGACCTTCTTTAAAGGAGTATGTAATTTCCTGATCAATTTATTCATTTTTGTTATTGAGTCTCGTTGCTGAGTATTTCCCAAATTTATAGTCTTTGGCTCAGTTAAAGAGGGAGCTGTCAGTCGCATGATTCCTTTGAGTAATGTAGCGCCCTAATGATTTTTATGTTACCATAGTTTTCATAGGGCTGGTCCTTACTACTATGTGTAAAGGACTTAAAACCAACAGAACTTGATATTGTCCCTGTTATTTAATCTCTGTAGCTTGTCCAGCTCAACTTCAGCTATTTTTGGATTTTGGTCACTATTACATCTGCATGTTATCATGCCATGTCTGACCTTTCCTGATATGCTCTTTATATGAGTCATCCATGCCAATATACTATCCAGTGATAGTTCTAGACATTTTGCATCTTTTTGCTGTGATATTATCTCAAACAGTTGTAGAATATTTTTCTATTTAAGAAGTTTTCTTCTGCTTGAAGCTGTCGCAGTCTACTAAGTAGTGTGTTGCCTTGTTAGACGTAAGGCCAGGGTTCAAACCCAAGGTCAGACATCAAAACGATATATGAAAAAAATATTTCTTCGCCGACTTCCTCTCAGTAATAGATTTTCTGGAAAAAACCGTGAGATTAAATAAAATCGCCATGAAAAGCTTCTCAAAAATCTGAGTCGTTCGAAATCCACTTTAAACTGTAGGTCCCGCCATCCATGCATAAAATAAACAAACACAACATATGTGGTGTAGAAACAAGGTCGTAAGCCTGTCTGAAGGGTTGCAATGACCAATTATGTATGTCTTCTGCTTGTAAATGGTACTGTAGTGATCTTATCCGAGGTAATTCTATGACTCACTGTCATGCAACATCGACTTATCGATTATTATTGCAGAGAGTTTCTTTAAACTTTGCATCTGCATACCGTTGGAATTCGATGCATGCCTCAGATAGTTTTGTCAAAACTTTATCCACATTAGTGGTGAAAGAACCCCTCCCCCTGTGGACATCCTCTAGTTATGGGACTTTTATTATTTTATTTCTTGTATATGTTTCCCCCGATCGTGTGTATAGAACTTGTGCCATCCATCTGATCCGTTCTAGCTAACGCCCAATTTATGAACTCGTGCGTCCTATACGTCCAGGAAGACAGATATGATTACTTTGCTCACATGCAAGGACTCTTGCATAGTTCCCACCAAATCTTCCAAAGGTGTTTCAGTAGGTCTGCCTGCCGTATAAGCATGGTTTCCAACATGAAAGGCGTGAGACTAATTGGCCTAAAGGATTTTGGGTGCATAGTCTTCTATTTTTAAACACCATCTTCGCCCTCCGCTAGGCTGTTAATATCTTCACAAGAGCTAGATTACTTTGTAATACAGTTGCATCCACTTTCGGATTCTTATATGTGAGTAGGACTTACAACGGTTAGCGGTATTAGAGTGTACAACCTTTGTATCACCGATATTAATAAGTATATACAGCCCGAATACAACACTTACATATCTGATGCATTCGATAAAATATCAAACAAATAACATGCTTAACTTGTCTTAAAATTTCCGAATATGTTAATTAAGCAGTTTTAATTATATTTATTATGACGAGGAAAGAAATGATGTCTTTAGTATACAATGCGACAGGCGACAATATGTTTTTCTCTTCCCACAACCATTTCCCGAATATGATCTTGAATGTTTCCAACAAAATACTGTTAAACTGTAATGTTTACAGTGATGGTTACTTATGTCTGTTAAGCGATAAAATTTTCAGTCTACTATTTAAGAATTTAAAACATTTTTCGTTTAAGCTTTCGTTTCGTGTTTCACCTGTTTCTAGGCAGGCAAGTACACACAGTACTTGCAACTAATAATTGAGTAGTAGTGCACATTTGCAAAAAAAAAAAATCACAAACAATTAACTAAAACGCGCAAATTTAAAACAAAAAAACACACAGCATTTACCAACATGCCAAACGGAACAGAAAGCCAAACAAGAGAGAGAAAAATGTTACAATAAATAAAATACATTGAAAGGCATACTACGAACTAATGTTATGCCCTACTGATGTCAGTAATTAAGGAACTTTAAATCCTTTCACTATCACTTCAATTGCTAGTTCGATATGCTTGACGAACACACGCAAACAGACACACACACATACGCACACATGTACAAACATCAAATAAAATCGTTTTGACGTTGTAGCTGAGACTGACGATGATATTTTTGCGTAGGGTATTTGTTGGAAAAGCTAGTGGGTGTTGTTACTGCTAGCTACAGCAAGTACAAGCATAATAATAAAAACAATACTTTTTCAGCGACAGTGTTGCCACAGCGCCTCCACAACAAAGCAAAAAAGTACCACGAGCAACGGCAATAGCAAGAACGAAAAACAAAAAACAAAAGCTGACTTCTCAGTTTACCAAAAACACACGACTTTTATTTTGCACCACTCGTGTCATTGAGGCACAAAGTGAGTTGGTTGGCTGGCTGGCTGGCTGGTTAGTTAGTCAGTCATTTAGTCATCCTGAATTAAAATACAAACACCAACAATTTTAACAAAACCAAACAACCAACAACAAAGGCTATATCAACAACAATAATAACAGCAATAATAATAATAATAATAATAATAACAGCAACAACAATCTGAAAACAAAAGCAAAATTGTATATGCGTCATGCAATGAAACAAAACACATCCATATTCCAATATTTGCCATGAAAGTCGTCAGCCGTATTCGTCAGAGTGCTATTTTAAGTGTTCAAACACCCAAACACACACACACACTCACCACTCACAGAGAAACACTTGCACTCACACGCACTCTGTTACATGTTTACACACGTATTCGTATTTAAAAATAAAGACAATCGCAGCTAGCCAATATTACTGCGACGATGTGGATGAACACATCTGTTCGAATCGGGTGTATTGTAGTGAAATGAAATGTTCTAAAAACAACAAAAGCAACAACAACTTATAAAACGAAGCATAAAGCAATCACACACCATCAACAAATATGGACTGAAATTGTCGCGAGATGATCGTCGTCGCAGTAAATTGTTGACGATGACAAAAACCAGAATACGAACGACGAATTACAATTCAACAACGCTGCAGCAATTTTGTTTTTTCTGTTCAGTTATTCAAATTTATTTGCAAAGTTTTAAATTCGTACTAAAAGTTTATTTAGTAATACATACATATGTACATACATTGTAAGTCTTCTAAATAATTTAATTTAAGCCGAACTTCTGGAGTCAGAAGAGAAGAGATGAAGAAACAAAGAAATTCCAACGGATCAATAGAGAAGAGCAACTGAAAACTTCCGGTTAAACTGTCTAAGAATATACGAGTATGTCTTCGATGCTCACTAACATGAGGAAGTTAGAAGATTGGGTAAAATCATGCTTTACTATCATTCCCAAGAAAGCAAATTCTAAAATATGCAATGAATATAGACTTGTTTGCTTCATGAGTTAGGCTCCAAAAATATTCCAAGAACTCATTTGGGTGTAGGGATAGAATTGACGTGCTGATGACATACATATCCTTTAGTCAGGATTACGACCTAGCTTCTCATACCACTTAGGTTATGTGTGCCAATTTTATACATGAGTGACGTGATCTACAATTTAAAGTCGATTATGAATGACAGATTTTTGAGAAACTTTTCATGGCAATTTTATTTACTATCACGGTTTTTGCCAGAAATCTGCTGAGAGAAAGTCGCCGAAGAAATATTTTTTTCATATTCCTCGGTTTGAACCGAGGCCTCACGTCTAATAAGCCCACACACTGCTTACTAAACTACGATGACTGCAATTAATAAATTGCAGTTGACATAGATCGACAAAATTTGTGACTTTCAATAGGGAAAACGTTTACCATTAAGATCTTAATATCTGCAGAAGTTAAGTGAGCAAAAAAACGACAAATGCCATCCATATGAAGGGAAAGAAAATAAATCCGATTTATGATAACAAAAATAATGAGAACCGCTTTCTTTAATACATGAACGTATTTACAAGCCATTAATTAAAGGTAATAAGAAAAGCTAGTTCAATAAATATTATTCATAATGCTATGCCTAGAAGCTTTCGAAATATGGATAGACGAACAGTACCATGGGACAAACGAATTGCCAATAAAGAAGTATTGAAAGGGATGAACACTAACAGACAAACTGATCGCAACCATCAAAAGAAGAGATTAGCTGCAGGCTAATCAGGGAACAGCAGTATTACAAGGAATAATTAAAGGAAATAGCAGTAAAGGCAAAAGAGATATGTTGTCATGGAGTATTGAATCGACTATTGTGACGGAAATACCATTTTATATGCGCAAGAACCAAGGAACGATCACTGATATCCGCATGAGATTATTAAATACTCTTTCGTTTGGAAAATGCACATACAAAAAAAACTAATTAAGCGTTCATTTTTAATAGAAACACATAAGGGATAAAATTATATTTGATTTCGCAGTCTTCTACGCCCTGCAGGCTTCCTAATCTCAGAATCAATCATTTGACTCGGCTGTAGAAAGTCAAAGTGGATGTTTCCCTCGCAAGCCCACCAGATACACAACATCTTTCTTGGCGTTCAATTTAACTTTGCGTCCATTTGCGAAACTTCACCTTACTTCATCCATTAAATATATTTCGTATATTATTGCAGCGTTCACGCTACCTAATTGCCGGTCCTTCGCAACCTTTTCCATGCTTTTACCATGATTTTCAAATCGAACAACTACAAACCATTTCGCTGGTGTTTTTCTGGTTACAACATCGTCTACGTAAACTTGGCAAAGTTTTACAATAGAAAATCGAAACCTGACGATAATGTTTCGAGTTTTTACTCATTTTAATGTGATCGCCGTAGTCTAGTAGCTAGTGTTTTGGCTTGTTAGACGTGAGGCCAAGGTTCAAACCCTAGATCAGACTTGTCCAAGAAAACGAAATATGAAAAAATGTTTCTTCGGCGATTTTTGGCAAAAATTCTTAGATCAAATAAAATTGCCGTGAAAAGGTTATCAAAAAATCGGTGTCGACTTCAACTATAGGTTCCGCCACTCATATATAAAATTAACACACACAACATAAGTGGCGTGAGAAGCTAGGACGTAATCCTGACTGAAGGATTGTAATGACCAATTATGTATGTATGTATGTAATTTTAATACAAGTAAGTTATAAAGTAAGTGACGTCTGCGTTTTAAAACGCAGATAATATTTTTACAGATTAATTCTATTTTAATATCTTCTAATTAGGTGCCCTGGTAGTCTAGTGGGTAGTGTGCTAGACTATTAGCGTGAGGGTCGTGGGTTCGATTCCCACCAGAGACTCTGGTCTGTGACACTACACCCGAGCATATGGTCAAAGTTACTCAGCTCGTATATAATTAGAATATAATTTGTAATTGTATTGTAATTAATAAATAAATAAATAAATAATAATATCTTCTAACAAGCTTGAGCTGGAGCATTATCAATGAAGATGAGCACAAGTCAAATACGATTGATCATCGAAATATTTGGTCTCAACATGTTTATGATGATTTTTTAAAGAATGATGAATATTCTTGTAACTTTATGTCAACAATACATATGCAAGAAAATAAATTTAAAAGCAAAACTGTTTGCAACTGATTTTGAATTCTCAGAAAAAAAACTTTAATTTGTTTGATGATCTCTTCCAGAAAACTAATTATTTTTAGATTCATTGAAAAAAAAAAATGGTACGTTGCATAAAAACAAATAAAAATTTAACAAAAAGCGGAATTAAATTTTTCTAGAAACGGAATTAAAATTTCTTTCTCTCTCTCTCTCTCTATCTCTCCTTTTATTTTTCTTTTACTTGACTTTGCATTTTAATTTTCTATTCTTTAGTTTTTCATTTTTCAAACATTTTTTTCTTTATTTCAACAGAATTGTATGATTTAAATTACAACTCTGGGCTTCAAGTACATCCTTGGATTTGTGCAAATAGTGTTGCCACGTTTTTAGCTTTAAACAATAATTTCATGTATTTTTTAGTTTTTCTTTCGTTTTTTATTTTCTTACTGTTAAATTTTCCTCGTTTAAAATATTTTTTTTTTACGTCTTTTTCTCTCTTTTTGTTTCACCACTCGTTTATATTGGGTTAACAATTTCATCATCATTTATAAAAGCAGTATATAACGAACAAAAAATTATAAGAAAAAAAAAAAAGAAAACAAAAACTAAAACCAATGGAAAAAACATTGAAACGAACAAAAAAGGAAAAATGAAAAAAACGGTAAAATACCAACAGCAACAGCAACAGCAACAACAACGTCAAGTGAAGAAAAAAAGTATAAAATACTGTAAGTGCTATAATCAACCAACGTGGGTTCGTTATAAAGTTGACTTATACAGGGTGATGCACTCATATAAATATCTTGAATGCGAACTTTTTTTGTACAATATATAGATAGGAGCCACGATCCAATTTGTCAGTAGAAGATTACATGTTCACTCTCGGTTTGCCTCTTAAAATAATTTTTATTCCGAGAAATTTATGGAAATATAGAAACCAACTGTTTCTCTAGAAATAATCACATGGTAGTCTCTTCTCTTCTCCTGTTGAGCAAATGTTCAATATTGTCGTGTACATTATGGAAGCTTTACAACCTTCTTATAAATGTTATACGTACTGCATGTTATGTATATCAAATGTAACACAGCACCCAGTATTTTACTTTGTTATTAACAAACAAATACTTTCGTATACACACAGTGAACAACATACACACACACACACAGACAAACATTTTGTTCATTTTGAAAAGCACAGGAAAAAATATCGTTCCATCAACGCAACTGACTGCTTGCCAGTCTGACTGACTGCAAAACCAAGCATAAATGCCACCACCACCAGCGCCATCACAATTAAATTCACCAAAACGGCAGACTTCCTTCCATTCAATGTAATGAAATAAACATTCTCAACAACAGCCAGCCAACCAACCAACCACCCACCCATCCACCCATTCACCCTTCCAACTAACAAAACCCAACACATCGGCATACGAACTGTGCTGAGCTAAACTGAACTGAACTGAACTGAGCTGAACTACATACAGAACAAAACAAAAACAAAAACAAAAACAAAAACAAAAAATAAATGATGATTACGACCGACTATGAGTCGAGTCGATTCAATTCGAAGCGAGTCTAGTTGGTGAAGTTAACCTATTCACCAACGGAAGGTAAATAAAATACGTACCCAAACTACTATACGAACAATGCACAGGCATAAGCATCGTACATACATACATACATACATACTCACACTCAGTGACTAAACCATTAACCGTTAAAGGCAACAGCATACACAAAAGATGAAGAGGATACACAGAAACAGACATGCATGGAAGAGAATAGGCAAACTCATCGAACCGAAAACGCAACCCACCACCACCACCACCATCACCCACTCACTCACTCAACTCCCAAATGGCAATACAAAGTGAATCGAAACGACAAACGATTTTACTAAAGGACTCACGAAACGTCCGACCGACCCTTCGACGGACTGAACATCTGACACGAAAACTGCCGCCTGACTTAACCGAAACCAAAAACCATACAAAACTGAATATAAGAGATATGAACGTGTATGTATGTGTATTCACTTTGTTCTATGTATACGTGCACGTATGGTGAGGAGGCCGCAAATGCTTGTGACTCACTCACCGAAGGATACAGATGCGACTGCAGATACCCAACAAGGGCAACAACTGCCACAGCAATAGCTACTTCAACATCATCAGCATGAATATCATATAATGAACCAAAATACATTTCTCTCTCTCTCTCTCTCTCTCTATCGCTCTCTCACATACATTTATAAATATGTATGTATGCCCACATAGTTACATATACTCATTTATTTACGCACACAGAATACAAGGCATCAGCAGCAACGACATCAGCTTTAGAGCAGCACAGAACACTCGTCCTTTTGTGTTTTGGAAGACACACACAAAAACTGATGATATTTATTCATCAGTTGAATAAAATAGAGACACACACACACACATGCATATATAATCATTCTATCTACACTTACAGGCTAATGCTGTACAACTGTGACGATTTGAACGACTACACTAGGTATGGAGGAACGTAATCTCTTTGTTTTTCCCTTCTTTTTCTCCATTTTCTGTTTTTACTACGTTGGTCGGTACAATTCCATTTAAGCACTTTGCTTAGGAATAAGAAAAAAAAGGACGATGACAATTTAACCAAGATAAAAGGCGCCCAAATATTTATCTCATCCCCCACTACCACTGACAACCAGGCCAGCCAACAATTCTAGACACACAACTAGAATTTCTCTTACCAACCCCCCTTTTCCCGCCCAGAAATACAAAACAAAAAATGTCTTCTTCTTTGGCATGAACGAACGAACATTCAATATCTTTTCCTTTTTCAAATATACTGAGATCCACAAATAGAAACACACACAGAGACACACAGACTCTTCTTATAGAAATTTATTCTGTTACGAAATAACAGAACCAGACAAGAATTAATTCAAAAACACAAGCAATAAACTTGCTTCACATTACGTTTTAAAATAATTTTTGAAATTTTTAGTTTCTGTTGTTGTTGAACAGGAAGCGATCAATAAATCAAATAAATTGATAAAAAAAAAATGGAATTCGGATTAAAGTTGTTTGTTTAAAATGTAAGACCATATTGACATATGTATGTCAGTTTTTTTTTTTTTTTTTTTTTTTTTTTTTTTTTTTTTTTTTTGAAAAACCAGCACTCAGGGGATGGCCCCTACTCATGCAGTGCATTGTGCAGGTTTAGGAAAATAGGAAGGTGGAAAGAGGGAGTAGTGTTTGTGGACATTTGAATTAAACTCAAGATACGAACGGCAAGGAAACGAGTTGCTGCTAGGTGACTATATAATGACCAGTGATATACCTTCACCATTAGACAGTCTACAGCAATCGTCCCCAAGAAGCCCGCATCTTGTTGGTTTTAAGTGCCCTCCTTTTCGATGTGTGCAAATGTTAATTTTTCACGTACTTTTAATAAACATCTCTTGGCGTACTTCTTAAACGTATTAATCTCGGCAGTCTTTATCAGATAGTTCCCAGAGTTCCTCCTTTGCAATGCCCATAGGGAAGTTTACCCCGGCAAAATGAAGCATATTCCAAACAACCTTTGAATTTCTCAATAAAAAGTTAATTTGCTCTTCGAATACACCTCAAATACATATATATTTACATGCATACATACATAATTAATCATTACAACCCTTTAGACAGGGTTACCTCCTAGCTTCTCACACCACTTATGTTGTGTGTGTTAATTTTAAACATAAATGGCAGGAGCTACAGTATAAAGTAGACTCCGAGCTACAGATTTTTGAGAAACTTTTCATGGCAATTTTATTTATTCTCAGACTTTTTGCCAGGAATCTGCTGAGAGGAAGTCGCCGATGGAATATTTTCTCATATTTCGTATTGCTGGGGTTTGAAATCAGCAATGAATCATTTTTTCGCTACTCATAAGCACTCATGAACTTTTGAATACAAGTGAGTCAACAATATTGAAATTTAACTACTCAGAGTCATTCGTACTCACTACAACGTTGATTTATAAGTACAGCTTGCAATGAGTATGTCTTTTTGAATACTCATTGCTGATTTCTGGTTTGAATCGTGGCTTCACATCTAATAAGCACCTCAGATACTTAATACATAATTAATACAATTGTGGAATTGCAATTCTTAGGAAAAAATTACTCTTTTAAGGCACTGATAAGGATGAAGATGAAATTTGAGTCATCCTTCCCTTGTATTCAATACGGTTAAAGTTGAAACAAAAACTAAATAAATTTTTAAGCATACATAAACGGTCTTAAACGAATTTAAAGCGCACACTACTGTACAAACAAAAGTGATTACGATGTCTTAAGAACAATAAACGAAAGTTGAATTTGCCAAGAAAACTTAAACAAACTAATTATAAGACAAGCATTGGAAGACTTTAGAATAAGCAAACGAATTATACCAGACACCAACTATACCAGACACCGACTATAGCGCCATTTGTTAAGGAGCTTTTAAAAAAAGCAGCATCAAACCAAACTTGCTAAGGGTGGTGGTGGTGGTGGTTAGTTGATGCAGAATCTACGACGAGTTGAATGCAAAAACTTGAACTGTCAGTTCATAAGAGATAGAAAAACTTCGCATTAAGGGGAACGAACGAAGGCGATGAAATGATAGTGGCGATGGTATGGATAGGAAGGAGGAGGGGACGGGTGTGCGTTGGCATTGTTGATTAAATTTCTTGCACGATGCTAAACAAAAATTGATGAAAATGAAAGAATATATTTTCTCTATTCTCTATTTCATTTTGCTCTCTTCTGTATATATATGTATGTATGTATGTACATACATTCTCTTTCTTATTCTCCCCCACCACCATTGTATGTGATGGTGGTGGTGGTGGTGTTTTACTACCACTGCTGTGCTGATGTCTATACACAGATGTCTGAGAGGAAAGAATATAACATCGCACAAGAAAAGTAGAATAGTAAAGTGTACACATACATGTAAGCACACACAAGTCAGGGTTGGAAAACCTTATTTCGTTATTGGTTCCTGAAAGGAATTCAATCACACATGGACACTTGGAACATTGGACGACTGTTGTACTGCTGAATGAGGAAAAAGAGGACTCACTTAAGCATTTTCAGTGTAAAAGATCGCCTCCTTGGAAAGAATTAAGGCCAATAAAAATTTTTGTAGTTAGTTTTTAGGAACAGAGAATGAGCTACTCTTGAATCTGGTGGAATTTCAGGGAGACCATATCATATACATTGAGACACTTTTAGCGTATCACAACAATATATAAGGCCTGCGAGGGAAATCATAGTCTTTACCAGCAACTTGTAAAGGGTGTTTTTTATAGAGGTATAGAACTTTAAGTTGGCATTACTTTTCAAGATGGCGACCGATTTAACAGCTGTCAAGTGATTTATTCTCAGTTTGGTTTGGCAATTCATCATGAATAGACTCACGCCTGAACAACGCTTGCAATTTTAGTGCAATTTTATTTCGAAAATAATGGTTCTGTGCGGAATACGTATCGCGCACTACGTCCATTTTATCGTCGACAAAATCGTCCATCAGAGCAGTTAATTCGATTAACCATGGAACGTTTTCGCACCACGTTTACTCTTATTGATAACTCGCATCCCCAGAGACGCTGTACGGTGCGTACAGAAGAAGCTATTGCTGCTGTAGAGCGTAGCATTGAGGAAGACCCGAATGAGTCCATCCGCCATCGAGCACAGGAATCTGGATCTGTGTCCATCCACTTTATGGAAGATCTTGCGGAAGGCTCTTGGTTTGTGTGCTTACAAAATCCAACTCGTGCAAGATTTGAAGCCAAACGATCATCAATTAAGGCGTAGATTCGTCGAATGGGCCCAAAACGAGATTACCGTTGTTCCCGATTTTCATAAGCGAATTTTGTTTAGCGATGAAGCGCACTTCTGGTTGAATGGCTACGTCAACAAACAAAACTGCCTCATTTGGAGTGAAGGTAATCCTCAAGTGTATGTGGAAACATCGTTACATCCAGAAATGCTGACTGTTTGGTGCGCTTTATGGGCTGGTGGAATCATTGGTCCGTACTTTTTCAAAAACGATGGTGGCCAGAACATTACAGTCAATGGCGATCGGTATAGAGCCATGATTACTAACTTTTTCATTCCTGAATTGAATAACCATGATGTCCAGGAGATGTGGTTTCAACAAGACGTCGCAACATGTCACACAGCTCGTGCCACAATAGATTTATTGAAAGACACGCTTGGTGACCGCCTAATTTCACGTTTTGGACCTGTGAATTGGCCTCCAAGATCTTGTGATTTAACGCCGCTAGACTACTTTGTAAAGTCATTGGTCTATGTGGTAAAGCCACAAACGCTTGACCATTTGGAAAACAACATTCGCCGTATTATTGCCGATATACGGCCACAAATGTTGGAAAAAGTCATCGAAAATTGGACGTCCAGATTGGACTACATCCGCGCCAACCGTGGCGGTCATATGCCAGAAATCATATTTAAAATGTAATGCCACAGGATTATCTTTCGGATAAATAAAATTCATGTCAATCGAATAATCCATCGTTGTTTTATTGCAACTTAAAGTTCTATACCCTCTATAAAAAAACACCCTTTATAAGCTTAAGGGGTTAGTATACTTCCTTAAGGTATTTTTCGACTTTTCTAAAGATAAATAAAGAGGATCTTTGATTGTTTATAAAAAAAAAGGAAAAATTCGTTACAATTATGGTGAAGTCCGGCATTGGAACGGTAGCCTGGCCACCATAATTTGAAGAGCTAGGAGTGTTTGATAACAAAAAACGACATGGATTCTTATAAAATATATTACTGGCTATAGCCTGAACTAGGATATTATGAAAAGGTCAACAATTAACAAAATGACGGCATTTTGAATTCTTTTTCTGCTGTTTGCGCCAATTATTTCAAACTTAATTGTTTAATGAAATTATTAATTACTAATGGATCACAAATATCCTTGTTCGGACTAATACTACTTAGTTTAGGAACATTTTGCCAAAATTTCAGCGAAACTGTTTAGGCATTTTTTCTAAATCGTGGTCGCCAGACTGAAAAAAAAGTGATTTCGAGGAAAACAAAATGGACGCATTGCACTATTTGGCGATTTTTTCCATCTTTTCATATCGTTCGAAGAAAAACAAGATTTCTACCTTAATTCCATGGCTCTAAAGTAACTAACATCGTGAAAAAAATTCGATTTTTTGATAACTAGGAATTATATCCCCTTAAACGAACGTATTTTCTTTTTCAGAAAATTATTCTAATGCAAATGGCATTTAATGATCTTCATATTTAATCATAAGTTCACTTACAGTCCACTAAAGCGTCACATACGGTCATCGTGTAGTTCAGAAGGTGTTAACAAACAGTAGAGTGGCATTATCGCAGCATTTAAGGTGTGTATATATCAGAGATCAGCAATTAATCCTTCTTTCGTTACTCATAAGCACTCATGAAATTTTGAATATAAGTGAGTCAACAATATTGAAATTTAACTATGTACTCTGATTCATTCATACTCATTACAACGTTGTTTTATAAGTACAGGTTGCAATGAATATGCGTACAACGTTTACATCAAACTCATACGATTCGAAATATGTTTGATTCATAAGCCTACTCATTTAGATTCATAACTTTAGAAAAATATTTATAAACATCATACGTGATGTTAATTATGAATATGATGAGTACTTCAAACTTTGAATATGAGTAGAGGTTCCATGATATTAAAATAAGTATGAATGCTTATAAGTATCAGAAATTATGAGAATGTTTCGATTCTACTCCTCTTTTTGAACACTAATTTGCTAATCTCTGATGAGTACTATAAACTTTGAATATGAGTAGGGGTTCCTTGATATTAAAATAAGTATGAATGTATATAAGTATCAGAAATTATGAGAATGTTTCGATTCTACTCCTCTTTTTGAATACTCATTGCTGATCTCTGGTACATATATTCTAAATCAACAAAAAATTAATTTATTTGCCGCGTTATGTTTGCTTTTCAAGTGAAAATTTCTCAGTTGTCATCTGTGATAGGATTTCTGACTATGCAACTGAAGTTCAGTTGCCATTATACGTTAGCAATTTCAAAATAAAATAATTTCTCCCGGCTCTGACTAAAAAAAAAAAACGAAAAATAAGTTTGACGATGAACTACAACAACAAGAAGTTTTGTTCGAAACGATGTTGTTGTACAGAAGAAGAATAAGAAGAAAGACAAGAAATTTTTAATATGAACGCTCTACCACTACTACTACAGCCAACAACTCTAAATATTATTCTCTCGTATTTATAATTGTGTTTGTGTATGTGTGTGTGCTGTCTCAATAACAAACTGTATAGGAAAGTATAAAACTGTGTGTGTGTGGGTGTGAGTGTGTGTGTCAAAATGTATATTGTTAAGGATATTCTCCTTCTTTATACGTTTTAGCTCGTCAGAGATGTTTTATTATTTTACTGTAATTCTTTTTCGGTTTTTTTCTTTTTTCTTCTTGGATTTTTAATTCTTTCCTTTACTTTATTTTTGTAATGTGTGTGTGTGGGAGTATGTGTGTGCGAGTATTTTGATATTCTTTTTCTTTACTGTTTCATTTTCTGCAGTGTTTTCTAAATAAAAATCGAATGGAAAAGACAAAAGATCTTTAAAAAGAAGCAAAAATACGTTAGAAATTTCAAAATAATTTAAAAAAATTTTTACGAAAGCAATTCAACTTTGCTCATCGTACGTACGTACGTAAACCCACCAAACAACACAACAGCAGGCAATAATAAATGAATAGAAATTTTACAAAAAAAAAAAAAAAAAAATAATAATAATTAAAAATTAATTAACGTTCATTATATATATTACCGTTACAGATAAATACATACGTACATATTTTATAAAGTTAACTGAGGCGATCATGCTGTAGCAACTTGTTGCATTTTAATTGTGGCAGAAAATGGCCACAGAAAGTTGAAACAGATTGTATATATAAACACATGTATGTACATATGTAAAGAAACAAAATGGAAATTTCTAATGATTTTTAAGAACCTGCAGCATATAGGACTTAACAACAAGAACTGTTATGATGCAAGATTAAATTTATAAGAAAGAGGTCAGGTTATGAAGGCGGTTTACTTATAAACTCCTACCAGAGATCAGTAATGAGTATTCAAAAAGATGAGTAGAATCGAATTATCCTCATAATTTCTGATACTTATAGGCATTCATACTTATTTTGATATCGTGGAACCCGTACTCAATATTCAAAGTTTGAAGTACTCATCATATTCATACTTAACAATACGTATGATGTTGTACTTGATTTCGACTCTCCATAACTCAACATACATATACACGATGCACAAAATAAATATGAATCGCTTACGACCACTAAAATACTCACTAGAAGGTTGTGGGTTTGCTCTGCTTGCTGCTCTGTCTTTTACTGCTTATGTGTCTTTTTTTCTTTTGTTGTAAATGCAACAACAACTAAGACTGCAAATTTCGAGTGACTCGAATCATTTATAAGTTTTATAAGTATTTTTCTAAAGTTATGAATCTACATAAATGAGTAAGGCTTATGAATCAAACATATTTCGAATGGTATGAGTTTGATGTCAACGTTGCACGCATACTCATTGCAACATGTACTTACAAAACAACGTTGTAGTGTGTATGAATGAATCCGAATATTTAAATTTCAATATTATTGACTCACTTATATTGCAAAAAATTCATGAGTGCTTATGAGCAGCGAATAAACGATTCATTACTGACCTCTGGTATACAAGAGTGTGTCAATAAATCTGTGGTTTTTTGAATTTCCCGCTGCGTAACTGTAAGCACAACACTGCACCTCAATGTCAAATGGTATCTGCCAGTTGATCTCTGTCAAAATTTAAACAAATTTGCATCATTTGGTGGTATGTTTGACACACATTTATGGCAAATAAACTTCTGCATGATTTTAGGAAACAAATGCAAAACAAAAGAAGAAAGAAAAGTTCATGCCAAAAATGCCAAAAATTCATGAATTAGTCGTTCTTTTCTATCCTTTTCCTTCTGCGTATTTAGAACCGTGTGGCTATTTCTTGTTCCCCAAAGCTAAGAAAATTGCTCAGTAGAAAGTGATTTAGCTTCCACGATGAAATTATCTCTCATGCTAATACTGCAGTTATTAGGGAGGAACAGCTTGAACTTGGTATTCAGGATTATTCTTGATGGCGTTTGAGTATGGCAATCGGTGTTTCGAACTATTCCTCAAGGAGTGGAGGAGTTGTTATCGCCTCTGCAATGGAATCTTGTGATGAACAACATTTTGAATAATATTTTGAGCATTTCCTTCCGACTATTAGTGAACTCATGTAGTCTGCTTCTGACAGGAGTCTCAGGGTGAATTACAGCCTTAAAAGGAGGCAAAATATCTTGCAAGTCCTGTAAGGTCAACACTTTAGAAAATTCGAAAAAGAACCTGCCCGTATTATGTGGTAAGGAGTGACATACATAGGTGGGTGATGTAATCTTGAAGTAAATTAATGGTTCCACATGCATGCCGACTCCTACGTATACCTGTGTCGCATGGTAAAGTGTCTTGAGGACTGTTTGCCGAAAAAAAAAAATCCGGGAAATGCACAAAAATGTGCATCTCATTTCAAACACATTCTACTGATATCGCTGGAAATTATAGTGGGACTGTATGGTGGAAATAGGCATCTCTAATTACTATACTGGTAGAAAGAGGTTTGTTTAAGATCCAGACTTACTTAGATTGTGTCTTTTTTGGACCTTTCTAGGTAGGGGTCAGAGATCAGCAATGAATCGTTTCTTCGCTACTCATAAGCACTCATGAATTTTTTGCAATATAAGTGAGTCAATAATATTGAAATTTAACTACTCTGTCTCATTCATACTCACTACAACGTTGATTTATAAATACAGGTTGCAATGAGTATACATACAATGTTCACATCAAACTCATACCATTTGAAATATGTTTCATCAAACTTTACAGTCAGTTTTTGTTGCATTTACAACAAAAGAAAAAAGACAGAGCAGCAAGCAGAGCAAACCCATAACCTTCTAGTGCGCATTTTAGTGTTCGAAAGTGAATCATACTTATTTTGTGATTCGTGTAAATATTGAGTTAAGGAGAACCGAAATCATCAACATCATAAGTGTTGTTAGGTATGAATATGATGAGTACATCAAACTTTGAATATGAGTACAGGTTCCATGATATTACAATAAGTATGAATGCGTATAATTATCAGAAATTATGAGTATGATACGATTTTACTCATCTTTTTGAATACTCATTGCTGATATCTGGTATGTATGCATTAATCAAAAAAAAAAAGGAAACGAAAACATAACATGTATTCATGTGTGCTGCAATGCCTTTGAGCTACAATGCCGCACAGATATAATACACATAAAATATTTCATATTTAATTAAATTAATAATTAATTAACGCCGTCTCCTTGGCTGTGCTGTTAATAATTCCCTGTGTTTCTATTTCTTGGGGTTTTTTTTCAATTTATTTTTTACATTTTTTGTCTGTAAACATGAGTACATATGTACATACGTAATTGCTCATTACAACCCTTTAGTGAAGATTACGAACTAGTTCCTCACATTTCTTACGTTATGTGTGTAAATTTGTATACATGAGTCAAGGGACCTACAGTTTAAAGATTTTTGAGAAACTTTTCATGGCAATTTGTATTAACTCCCAGAGTTTTTTTTTTGCCAGAAATTTTTTTGCTTAGAGAAACAATATCAACAATACCAAATACATCTACATACAAATATCCTCTAAATATCTATGTATCGTAGTGTGTTGGCTTATTAAACACAAGGCCACAGTTCAAACCCCAGGTCAGACATCAAAACGAAAATATGAAAAAATATTTCTTTGGAGACTTCCTCTCAGCAGATTTCTGGCAAAAACTCTGAGAGTAAATAAAACCTGCCATGAAAATGTTTCTCAAAAATCTGTCATTTGGAGTCGACGTTAAACTGTAGGTCCCGCAGCTCACGTATAAAATTAACGCACACAACATGAGTGGTGAGAGAAGCTAGGCCGTAATCCTGACTGAAGGGTTGTAATGGCCAATTATCTATGTATGTATGTATCTATATATCGCAGCAATTATAAGCAAATCAGAAAAAAAAAAACATAAAATTGAACAAAGAAAAGTTTGAAAAATTTTTAAATTTTGTGTCCTTTTTGCCAAAAATGTTAAAAAAGAAAATATATTTCATCGTACAACAACATAAAGAAAGTCCTTTGTATTTTTGATAATATTTTTATATCCTGTTTTGTCTTCCTACTTTCTCTAGCATGAAAACCTCCTTCGACACAAGCGAGAATAATTTCACTTTCTAAACAGGAATAATAGAAGACAAATCAAATCATCTATAATTACTACAAGAGTATACCGTATATAACTGTGCTATAAATATAGACAAGCCCCTCTCTTGTTTGTTATGTTATGAAATACTTGGAATTTGAATGCAAAATCATCGTCTAGCGGAATATTGCAAAAAGGAATTGAACATGAAAATACAGGCACGCTAATAAGAATTTAAAAGGAAGAGAATATTGCCAATCACAGTGTGCAACAGTTTATTTTAAATTTATTTTTCATGTTCTTAGTTGTTGTTGTCTCTGATTTTCATATTTTTTTCACAAGCTCTCACTAACGCTTTCTCTCCCTCTCTCTGGCTCTCTCCCTCTCTCTCACTCTCTCTCTCTCTCTGTCGATACGTATTTACGTTCATTTGTTTATTTATTTATACGATGGCTGGCATTTTATTGCATGTCAGTGCATGATTTCAGAACATGTTGTTTTTTTTATTATTTTTCGTTGCAGATTCATTTCATTTGTGTTGTGGTTGATCTTTGTATGTGTGTGTGTGTGTATGTTTGTATGAATATTAATATTGTTGTTGTTGTTGTTGTTATTGTTTATATTGAAAGTTTTTAGCTCAGTGACCTATATAAGTTCAGACTCAAGGATTTGCAATATCCTTCAAAATAAGCGTAGAAACAAGCAAACAACAACAACAACAACAGCAGCAACAATAACAAACACAATCATCACCACCATCATCAGTCAAATGTGAATGGGAAAACACGCAGGAAAATTCTCAACACAACATGTAAACATTTCAACACACATACATACATACATAAATGCAAACACAACATGCAGAAAGAAACACACAGTCACACAGTCACAGTCAATCATATACAAGCAATTTGTTGTTGTTGTTACAAATATGAACGCAGTTTCGCTTACTTACTACAACTTATTCACTTGCAGGGAGGCAGGCAGGCACAGGCAGACACACTCATACCACTCCGATTGATAGACATGTTAGTAGACAGACTTGCATACAAAACACACCAAAACTTGTCTTGTGTAAGTATTGCCCTGGCTTGTATGCACTCATGTGTAAGTCAGTCGTTGTCTGTTTACCCGAACTACACTGTGTATGAATGCATGTATGTAGGTGTCCATTCGTGTGTACATGTTTGTGAATTTTAAGTCTGAGTGTATTTTTGGTTCTCCTTTGCTCCTACGATTTTATTCCTTTCTTTAGTGTTATGGATAATGATGATGACGATGATGACAACAACGTTGATGATGGTGATGCTGCACACATAGCTGTTTCACTCACAATACACTTGTGTATGCGAATTTAACAACAACAACAGTAGCAATAATATTAGCGACATTGGCGGCATTTACTACACTATCCTTCACTACAATAATATTCGGCCTGTCGAACGTAAGATGTTAAACAAATATAGACAGCATTCAGCCATTCATAGAGCCAACAACAGCAACAACCAAAACAGCCAAGCAAACATTTAACCATTCAGTCAGCCACTACACTCAAACGTACATACATACATTCTTACGAGCATACCTTCTTTCACATGGAAAAACATACACATAAATATAACTATACATGTATGTATGTATGTATGTATGTATGTATGTATGCATGGTATGTATATGCATATGAATGCATAAATTTAAGTAAGTATGTATGCTGTTGTTGTTGTTGTTGTTGTTGTAGTAGACTGCCTACTTGACTGCGTATTGTTGCCTGCATTATTCGGCGAAAAACAAGTGAAAAACCCTGAGAAGAATCAAATTTCATTGCCTAACCAAAGTCCTTTCCTTTATGGCCATCGGAGAACACATTTGCGTCTGTCTGTCTGCGTCGTCTACGCACCTCAAATGAATGATTTTAACAGTGAAAGTGTTTTCGATTCCCTCTTGTTTTTCGGCTTCTTCCTCCTACATTCGTTCGTTCGTTCGTGTGTAATTTATGCCAACAGACGAATTTTTGGGGGGCAAAAGTGAAAAACAATGCAAAAGGATTTTAAGTTAAAGAGGAAACAACTACATTATCAGCATCAGCATCAGCAATAGTAACAGTAACATTATTTTTAAATCACGAATGCTTTTCAAAGAAATTAGGCTGTCCCCTGCAAATATTTTAATCTTCTTTGCCATCTTTGCCATATCCGGAAAAAATGATAGCTGAGGCAAGATTGGGGAATTGTTTTTGGCAAAAAGAAGAAATTTTTTTTTTGTTTATAATTTCGAATATTTTTCATAACTCCAAAGGAATGAATTGAATTGCTTTTGTAAATCTGTGGATCAGAGATCAGCAATGAGTGAATCATACCAAAGAAAATAAAGTATAAAGAATGTGCATTTTAACATATTTTGGAATATTTTTCAAAAATATTTCATGACGCGGGGGGAAAGATAGAAGGGAAGGATACAGAAACCAAGAGCGTAACAATGCGTTGTTCTCATCGTGCGTTTTTGTTGTTTTACCACTTTTTTTATTTATTTTTCTGGTGTTAAAACAGACGTCGGCACCAATGTCCCTCAGGGGAAGAACATCTTCGGCTTTTTACACACATAGGACACGAACATCAAGAATTTTCGTTAAAAAGAGCGCAAAAATCTTCTCAGCTTTTAAAGAAGAAGGTTCATGTCGCTTTTTTCAGACTTCAATGATACACTCAAAGAAATATCACAGTAGTATTCACTAATATCAATGAGAAATGATTTCAAATATTTTAAGAATACTTGACAAGTTAAATACCATGTCTTTAGTGTCTTAGTGCAGTACAAGTTTTCTATATTTTCCGATCACATATACATATCATTGGGTTAATAAGTAGACTTGAAATTATTACTAACAATTTTCCTCTAGGTTAACACATGCCTGTGGTTATGGATTAGTGAGTGAGAGAGAGAAAATAAGTTGAGAGAATTTATTTATTTACAGCCATATAAAAATGTTAGTAATATTCCCCTTTTTTATTTTCATTTCATCAACATACATCTGTAAAGCTGTCTATCTTTGGCTTAATAATTTTGGATAAATAAATATAAAATAAAACATCGATTTTATTATTAAAAGAACATGAAGCTATCCAACTTTGGCTTAAAAATTAGGCCATGTTTTTTAGATAAATAAAAATAATAAAAAAAAACCATTTTTTATTAAAAGAAAAAAAAAACGAGCATTCCAAAGCATTTAAAAAATATGGGACAAAATAAAAAATAAAATACGCCCAGCTAATGACATAGAACACTTTTAACACAAAATATTCTTCGAGTGTTATTCTGAAATAAAATGATAAAGCATCCGCAGCACATGTATTCTTGTCGCAGTCTGATCGACAACTAAAACAAAAAACACAAGATACATACACATGTCCAAACGTACGATGAGAGCAACACATTGTTACGCTCTTTGTTTGTGTTCATTTTCCTTCTGTCTTCCTCCCCCCTCATCAAGAAATGATTTTTAAAAATATTTTGGTGAGAGCGGGTCGTAATGTTACGACCCGCCATAAGAAATTTTAATTCTACATGATGTGTATTCTTTATATCCATATTCTTTGCTATCAACAACTAAGAGTTCGAGTTACTCGAATCATTTATAAGTATTTTTCTAAAGTTATGAATCTACATAAATGATTAGGCTTATGAATCAAACATATTTCGAATGGTATGAGTTTGATGTCAACGTTGTACGCATACTCACTGCAACCTGTACTTATAAATCAACGTTGTAGAGGGGATACGAATGAATCCGAGTAGTTAAATTTCAATATTATTGACCCACTTACAGTGAGCGCCATAAGTGAGTCAACACCCACTATAATTTTAAATTTTCTATTATGTTCTTAAGTATAAAAAAAAGTTCCCTTATCATGAATTGTTTTTTTGTTTTAACATTTTAAATGTTTTTATTTTTGGAAATTTATTCGACTATTTACTTTTATTTACTATATTTACTTTTCTCTCTCTATCCTAAGAAAATGAATTATTTCAGTGGTGTTTACTGACTTTTGACGCTCACTGTATATTCAAAAGTTCATGAGTGCTTATGAGTAGCGAAAAAACAATTCATTGCTGATATCTGCTGTGGATCAGCTTCTAGTTTATCTTTGATTTTGATGTTAGGGCGATCGACATCAATCCTATAACAAATGTGATGTCTAGAAAAAAATATTTTTTTCAACAGTCCTCTGAGGGCACATAATTGCAATGAAAAAAACTGTAGATACCGTTATCTCATCAATCTATACATACAACATGGGCGCTTAGAGAATCGAATTATCCCTAAAAAAGGACATGATTAGACTAGACAGAGAGTCGTTATTCATACGACTTTCTATACACCGAGAGTTCTTGTAAAATGCCAGTGGCAACGTTGTAAATGTTTTTTGGCATGCGAAAATTGGCGTCAACTATTTGATCGTGTTTTTTTTCGCACATAAAGAATCATTTTTATGGACATGAAAAAATCGCCGCTGAACAAAATGTTTTTCAAATTGAAGGGAAACCCTAAAAGTAACAATTACGGCACATGGACATTGTGCCGTATACGTGGTTTTAATTTCAACAACAGCGTTTATATAAACAGCGGTTTTTTTCTGTTCTTTCTCTTCTACCTTTACAAACGAAATACTCTCTCTCTCATGCATAAAAAAATGGCAAACATTACCAAGTATACCTTTATGACATCACCCGTAGCGTTAGCAACTAGCAATCACAACTACAACAGCAACATCATTAGCTTCGTGAGCAATGTTAACATCTTTATCATCTTCGTCAAACATTACTGTGTGAGAGAATTTGGTTGCCGTCATAGAGATTTTTGTGTGTGTGTTTTTTTTCAACACATCACATCACTTTTATCAATTGAATTCGCTTCAGTCTATGTGAAAGAAGTAAAAAGAATTAGAGAAGAAGTAAAAAAAAACTTTTCTTTGCCGCCAGCAAGCCATATTAAATCCTTTTCTTGTCATTTTGATTTGAATATGTGAACACACAAGTGTCATCGTGTAAGTGTATTTTATTACAACATGTGGATCACTAAGCAACAATATACACAGAAAGAATCAGACAGATTGAGACGGGACTCGTATCACAAACAGCTGTTTTGAGTTCGATGTGGATTAGAAAAGAACCGAACGGAACAGAACCAAACAGAACAGATGTAGGAGTATAGACACCAATACTAATACAATTTTAAAATAACAATATTTGTTAAGCCGTTCACTGCTGCTAGTAACTGCTAACTGATGATGATGATGATAATAAAAATGTTATTGTTGTTGCTAATGTTACTGTCAGTGGTGGTATTGATGGTATTACTTATGCGAGTCTTGTTGTTGTTGTTGTTGTTGTTGTTGTTGTTGTATTTCGTTCATTCATTCATTCATTTATTTATTTTGCATTTTTCATGGAATTTTTTTTTCTTTTGTTTTTGTTTTTTTTTCCTCTTCTTCTGGTTGTTGTTGTAGTTGTACGTGTATACTGTGTACACTTCTTTTTATTTCGATTATTATTATTCATGTTATTAAAGTAACAACGATTACAAGCCAAAGAATTGAATTGAGTAGATGGAGTAACAGCAGCGGCAACAACAGCAGACAATTGACGACCTTGACTTTTTTTTATTTTGAATTCCATTTTTTCTTTTTCTTCATCTTTTTTTTCCCCCCTTTTGTGTTTAATGTGATGATTTTTACATTTCGTTTCGTTTCGTTTCGTTTCGTTTTTATTTTTTGGGTTTAATGTTTAAAAGTATGCCAGTTAGTTAAGTAGACAGGCCCCGCTAGAAAGGCAAGAGCAAAACATTTATCATTTTTAGCCAATGAATTGCCGTTTTGAAGACGTTTTAAGCAGATTTTTCGTAAAAAAAAAAAATTGAACTGAATTGTTTACAGCTTCCAACTGTAAACGGCCATCTTTTATTTGTTTTTTGATTTTCAGTCAAAGGAATATAAAAGAAGAATAAAAAATTGTATTTAAAATCTATCACGTCACTCATTGAGTCAGTTAGACCGACCGACATTCATTTATTGTTTCTTTAGTTTTTGTTTAACTTTGTTTTTGTTTTTGTTTTTATTATTTCATTCCCTATTGTTTGTTTAGAAGGGGGGTTAAAATATCAACAAGTGGTCTTTAAAAGGTTCTTTAATCTTTGATTTGGTTTTACTTTTCCTTTCAAAGTGATGTGATGATTAGAAAAACAAAAACAAAAAAAAAAGAAACAAAAAGCATTTGAATTGAAGAATAAAATTTCACTGTATTAACATATAAAACGATTAAGAATGAAACAGTATGACGTGATAAGTACAAAAAATACGTACGTAAATAGGCCCACAACTCTGTTACAAGATCATGAGATCATAGGAAAAACTATGTTCTTCACCATAGTCTAGTAGGTAGTGTGTTGGCTTATTACACGTGAGAGGCCATGGTTGAAATCCCAGGTCATACATCTCCAACAAAATGAAATAAAAAAAAAATATTTCTTCGGCGACTTTCTCTCAGCAGATTTCTGGTAAAAACTCTGGTAGTAAATAAAATTGCCATTAAAAAGTCTCTCAAAAAAAATCTGTCGTTCGGAATCGACTTTAAACTGCAGGTCCCGCTACTCATGTATGAAAATTAAAACACACAACATAAGTGGTGTGAGAAGCTAGGTCGTAATCCTGACTTGAAGGGTTGTAATGACCAATTATGTTATGTATGTATGTTCTTTTTGTTCTTAGGCTTCTGCCTCGTTATAGGTATTGCTAGGGCATAAGCTGTTGAATCATACGGTTTTACAAGATCTTTTAAGTCAAGTTTCATATTCAGACGTAAATGATACGTCCAAATGCCCACATTGAAAATAAAAAAAAAAGTTCTAGAGCCAACAATTTATGAATGGTGAATGGCATGCGGCAAAAGACCTCTTTCTACATACATACATATATAAAGGGTGTTTTTTTATAGAGGGTATAGAACTTTAAGTTGCAATAAAACAACGATGGATTATTCGATTGACATGAATTTTATTTATCCGAAAGATAATCTTGTGGCATTACATTTTAAATATGATTTCTGGCATATGACCGCCACGGCTGGCGCGGATGTAGTCCAATCTGGACGTCCAATTTTCGATGACTTTTTCCAACATTTGTGGCCGTATATCGCGGCAATAATACGGCGAATGTTGTCTTCCAAATGGTCAAGCGTTTGTGGCTTTACCGCATAGACCAATGACTTTACATAGCCCCACAGAAAGTAGTCTAGCGGTGTTAAATCACAAGATCTTGGAGGCCAATTCACAGGTCCAAAACGTGAAATTAGGCGATCACCAAGGGTGTCTTTCAACAAATCTATTGTGGCACGAGCTGTGTTGTTGAAACCACATCTCCTGGACATCATGGTTATTCAATTCAGGAATGAAAAAGTTTGTAATCATGGCTCTATACCGATCACCATTGACTGTAATGTTCTGGCCACCATCGTTTTTGAAAAAGTACGGACCAATGATTCCACCAGCCCATAAAGCGCACCAAACAGTCAGTTTTTCTGGATGTAACGGTGTTTCCACATACACTTGACGAATTACCTTCACTCCAAATGCGGCAGTTTTGTTTGTTGACGTAGCCATTCAACCAGAAGTGCGCTTCATCGCTAATAAAAATTCGCTTATGAAAATCGGGAACAACGGTAATCTCGTTTTGGGCCCATTCGACGAATCTACGCCTTACTTGATGATCGTTTGGCTTCAAATCTTGCACGAGTTGGATTGTGTAAGCCGCAAACCAAGATCCTTCCGCAAAATCTTCCATAAAGTGGATGGACACAGATCCAGATTCCTGTGCTCGATGGCGGATGGACTCATTCGGGTCTTCCTCAATGCTACGCTCTACAGCAGCAATAGCTTCTTCTGTACGCACCGTACAGCGTCTCTGGGGATGCGAGTTATCAATAAGAGTAAACGTGGTGCGAAAACGTTCCATGGTTAATCGAATTAACTGCTCTGATGGACGATTTTGTCGACGATAAAATGGACGTAGTGCGCGATACGTTTTCCGCACAGAACCATTATTTTCGAAAGAAAATTGCACTAAAATTGCAAGCGTTGTTCACGAGTGAGTCTATTCATGATGAATTGCCAAACCAAACTGAGAATAAATCACTTGACACAGCTGTTAAATCGGTCGCCATCTTGAAAAGTAATGCCAACTTAAAGTTCTATACTTCTATAAAAAAACACCCTTTACATACTTAATTGGTGATTACAATCCCTTAGTCCGGATTACGATCCAGCTTCTCACACCACTCATGTCGTGTGTGTTAATTTTATACATGAGTGGCGGGACCTACAGTTTAAAGTCGACTCCGAACGACAGATTTTTGTGGAACTTTTCATGGCAATTTTATTTACTCTCAGAGTTTTTGCCAGAAATCTGCTGAGAGGAAGTCGCCAAAGAAATATTTTTTTTTCATATTTCGTTTTGATGTCTGACCTGGGATACGAACCGGGGCTTTACGTCTAATAAGCCAGTTGAGTTTAGTCACGTCTAATAAGCCAACACACTAGACTACTAGCCTACAGCGATTTCATCTTTCTATTGCTGGCCTCATTGGACACTTCTCTAGTGAAAGTGATCGTTTTTGTATGGAAATAATGGACTATGTCTACGCTAAATGAAATTCGAAAGAAATAAAACAATACTGAAAAGGTAGTTGAACTCGAAAGATGTTAAGCATATATACTAAGTTATACCATAAATAGAAAAAAATCTTTAAATTTTAATTTATCAAAAATCGAAATCAATACTAAAGCCAATCAATTACCAATGAAACCCCCTTCCCCAATTGTTTTCGCAAGAGAACAAATTAAATTCTTTAATAATTTCAATAAAATTGCAACGTTTCATTTGTCCGAAGGTTTTTCAACGGAAAAAATAATTCAAATATTAATTAAGAAACAAAATAATATATGTACATATGTATGTATGTATGAACTGGGCTCAAATTCAACACATATACACATACAATTTACAAACATACATACATATGACATACTGCGCCCAAACAGCACATGTGTAATGCATTGCAAAATGCATCATTGGCAATACATAATAAATAAAAAAAATGTCAATTAAATTTTAATATTCCACTTCCAAAAAGAAAAAAAAAAAACTATGTTACGTTGTTTGGTTGGTTGTTCATTAGTGGCAGTAAAATTCATAAATGGATGGATGGATGGATGTATGAATGGATGGATACTACAACAGGATGAAAGAAAGAATTTTATTCTTCCAAAGGAACACGTACATACATACATAATGATGTCGATAATCAGAGTTACAAATGAAAGCCAAAAGAAAAAGAAAAAGAATTCCGAAATTCGAAAGGATAAATAGAAAGGTGGACAAGGAAATTTTAGAATCATTTTCAATTTCATGATCGTAAAGAAATTGTAACACAAATTAGACTATAAAACGACAACCAACATCAAACACCAACAGCAACACACAACAGCAACAGCAATAATAAGAAAAAACATTCTATTCATATTGCATGCAAGTTTGTAAAGTATGGCGCCTGCGCCTTAGGAAAGCAACCAATACCCCCGATATGTTAACACACACACATCTATCCACACAGACACAGACACGTTTCATTCTCCCTACCCTTTAAAATAATGCCTTTATTACAATCACACTATCCCCCCACGCACACACACACACACACACACACCACCTACTTTCATACTATTCCATCAAGACAAACTATACATAAATAGAATACAACAACACTGAGAACAGCAACAGCAATTCTTATCATCATTTAAATATGTTTTGAATTTTTCCTTCTTTTACCAACTACAACAGAGACGTATGTACATATGACAACAAAATAATAAAAATATTTCCAATATCTCTCTGCCTTTTGCTACGCCACTGGTTTGTTTTGTTTTGTTTCAAGTTTTCTATTTTTGTTTCAATATTTTCCTTACACTCACACACACCCACACGCACGTACTTAACTTACTCTTTTCAAGTATGTTTTCTCATTTGTTGTGTCGTTCTTGTTCTTCCTGTTTGGTATTTTTTTTTTTTCATTCTTCTCTCCAAATTTCTTACAATCATGCGAATGGTTGGATAGTGCAAGCGTGTATGTGTTTGTATTTTTAGAAACTACTTACATACAGGGTCGTTAAAGTTCAATTAGTACCTTTAAGTAGGGTTTTATGTCTTCATTTATTGTTGAAATTTAATCGAAACGTCATCAATTGATACGGCATTCACAGCAATTGTGTGCAGCTAGTATTTGCCAAGCTGACTCAAAAGTTATGTTAGTGATCGTATCGTATAATAATAATGATGATCGTATAACTAAACAAGTGAATTATGAGGTTCAATACTAGGACCAAATCTAAAGAACATTACATATTATCAAATGCGCGATAACCGCCATCTTGTTTGGCATGCAGATGACATAACCAGACATCAAAACAAAATACAAAAAGTATTTCATCGGCGACTTCCTCTCAGCAGATTTATGGGAAAAACTCTGAGAGTAAACACTAATTGCCATTAAAATTCTCTCAAAAAACAATCTGTCGTTCGGAGTCGACTTTAAACTGTAGGGCACCTCACACTCATGTATAAAATTAACACACACAACATAAGTGGTGTGAGAAACTAGGTCGTAATCCTGACTGAAGGGTTGTAATGACCAATTATGTATGTTATGTTATGTAACAGATAATGTTAAGTTAACAGATAATGTTAAGTTAACAGAGACAGAAACTGTTAACAGTTAACAGACAATGTTAAGTTAACGTAATTGAAAAGTTTGAAAAACTATAAAAAGAAAATCGAATAAAAATCACGAAAATAAGAAAAAGTAGACAGTTCTGGTATCAAGGATTCCACAACAGTTTTCGTTACGATAGGCCATTATTTGGGATCGGAGATATAGGCGGCGAGATAATTTTTTTTTTTTTCAAATTATCATAGAAAAAAGTGCCAAAATGAAATTTTGGTGGGAAATGAACCAAGTGGGCTGGATAGCCCTAGCTTCAAGGATTCCAAAACGTTCTTCGTTACATTACTTAGCAGCGGAGATATCGGCGACGAAGCTTATATTTTTGTTATCGATCAAAAAAATGCATCGACCAAAAAAAATGCAAGTTATCGACAAACAAAATGCAAGTTATCGACAAAAAAATGCAAGTTATCGAGCAAAATATGCAAGTTTTCGACAAAAAAAAATGCAAGTCATCGACCAAAATATGCAAGTTTTCGACAAAAAAAAAATGCAAGTCATCGACCAAAACAAATGCAGATCATCGACCAAAAAAATGCAAGTTATCGAAAGAAAACAAATGCAAGTCAACGACCAAAAAAAGTTGGCGACAAAAGTAAGTAACTTAACAGTCGCTGTCAAACGAATGTTAAATATGGTAACGCGCCGGAGAAAAACCTGATTGCATCAACATGGCTTAAATCTTGCTGACAATTGGTATACTCAGCAGACTGATGGCAAATGTGGGAAAGCAAGCGAAAATTGCCAATGGACACACGCATATTCGTTATTTTGATACGCCAGCATTACAATCCTTCAGTCAGGATTACGACCTAGTTTCACACACCACTTATGTTGTGTGTGTTAATTTTCATACATGAGTGGTGGGACCTACAGTCTAAAGTCGACTCCGAATTACAGATTGTTTGAGAAACTTTTTCATGGCAATTTTATTTACTCTCAGAGTTTTTCCCATAAATCTGCTGAGAGGAAATCGCCGAAGAAATATTTTTTTTCATATTTCGTTTTGTTGGAGATGTCTGGCTTGGGGTTTGAATCGTGGCCTCACATCTAATAAGCCAACACACTACCTACTAAACTACGGCGGAACATACTACTGACAGTACAAAAAACAATCTGGCGGTAAGCTCTTTTTATAAACATCGGCGCAATGCCAATCTAGTAGAGAATTAAAATGCGAGCTAAACAAAGGCAACCTAACTGAGCTGATGAAGGGCAGCTATGAATGTAAACTGCAGGAAAATGGAGCAACAGTCAAACTAATACCAAGAACGGAATGACAGACATTCGTTTAGAAGCAGGCCACTCACTTAAGCGTCCATTTAAATAGAAAGAATAGAGAAATTCTCACCGAGTAATGGAATATGTGTTGAAGAGATTTTTCTACCTGAGATGATGATCGCCTTTCGAAATTTATATCATGCTTATCGGCAGGAGAAAATATGTTTTGTTTTATAGCACAGTTCCACGAGTGTTTTACTTGTTTTTGAAGTCATCGATAGGAAAGCCGATCGATCTACCTTTCGTCTGACAACACTTTATCTAACAATATAAAGGGTGTTTTTTTATAAAGGTATAGAACTTTAAGTTGGCATTACTTTTCAAGATGGCGACCGATTTAACAGCTGTCAAGTGATTTATTCTCAGTTTGGTTTGGCAATTCATCATGAATAGACTCACGCCTGAACAACGCTTGCAAATAGTGCAATTTTATTTCGAAAATAATGGTTCCGTGCGGAAAACATATCGCGCACTACGTCCATTTTATCGTCGACAAAATCGTCCATCAGAGCAGTTAATTCGATTAACCATGGAACGTTTTCGCACCACGTTTACTCTTATTGATAACTCGCATCCCCAGAGGATCGCTGTACGGTGCGTACAGAAGAAGCTATTGCTGCTGTAGAGCGTAGCATTGAGGAAGACCCGAATGAGTCCACCCGCCATCGAGCACAGGAATCTGGATCTGTGTCCATCCACTTTATGGAAGATCTTGCGGAAGGCTCTTGGTTTGCGTGCTTACAAAATCCAACTCGTGCAAGATTTGAAGCCAAACGATCATCAATTAAGGCGTAGATTCGTCGAATGGGCCCAAAACGAGATTACCGTTGGTCCCGATTTTCATAAGCGAATTTTGTTTAGCGATGAAGCGCACTTCTGGTTGAATGGCTACGTCAACAAACAAAACTGCCGCATTTGGAGTGAAGGTAATCCTCAAGTGTATGTGGAAACACCGTTACATCCAGAAAAACTGACTGTTTGGTGCGCTTTATGGGCTGGTGGAATCATTGGTCCGTACTTTTTCAAAAACGATGGTGGCCAGAACATTACAGTCAATGGTGATCGGTATAGAGCCATGATTACAAACTTTTTCATTCCTGAATTGAATAACCATGATGTCCAGGAGGAGATGTGGTTTCAACAAGACGTCGCAACATGTCACACATCTCGTGCCACAATAGATTTATTGAAAGACACGCTTGGTGACCGCCTAATTTCACGTTTTGGACCTGTGAATTGGCCTCCAAGATCATGTGATTTAGCACCGCTAGACTACCTACTTTCTGTGGGGCTATGTAAAGTCATTGGTCTATGCGGTAAAGCCACAAACGCTTGACCATTTGGAAGACAACATTCGCCGTATTATTGCCGATATACGGCCACAAATGTTGGAAAAAGTTATCGAAAATTGGACGTCGTCCAGATTGGACTACATCCGCGCCAGCCGTGGCGGTCATATGCCAGAAATCATATTTAAAATGTGATGCCACAAGATTATCTTTCGGATAAATAAAATTCATGTCAATCGAATAATCCATCGTTCGTTGTTTTATTGCAACTTAAAGTTCTATACCTCTATAAAAAAACACCCTTTATATATGTATGTATGTATGTATCTTGATATTGATCCATACATCAATCAATGCATCTATCTATCTATCTATTCACACAATTATTTATCTATTTATGGTATACATATACATACATATCTATCCTTCCTGCATTCATCCTAGTATCTACGCTATTCAAATATTTCAGTTTTTGTTTTCTGTAAAATCCTTAATAAAATTGGAAAAATGTTAAAGTTCATAATGAAAACTTTTTTTTTGAAATAAATCCCCCGTTCTTCTTTTAGTCGATGAGCTGATCATCATCATTTTGCCTTTGCACCGCCCGCCCTCTACCAACGTTGTCATATAAAAATAGTTTCAGTTTTTAATTTTTTTCCACACCCGACAATGCAGGTTGCCATGGAGCAACTGACAGCAACGCATTCTAACGGATGATCAGAGAGTGGAATTTGTGGTGTACACGTATGACGCAGCTCGTCTCTACTTGATTCGAAATAAAGGATATTTTTTGTGTGTGTGCGTGTGTATGTCTCTCTCCCACTCTCTCGCACACACTCTGTGTGTGTGAAAGTTGGTGAATTTCTATGTTGAGTGAGATGCTTGTGTGTCTGTGGGTGTATGTTGGAGTTTGTAGGGAAAGCTAACAGTATTACTTAAATGTACATCCATATACACATACACTGTTGTACATGCATACAGTGAATACAATTACAAGCACGAAATACCCAGATTAAGGAGTATAAATGGAACTACAAAGTACCCTACGTTGATATAAGAAATTCAACATGAATTCTTATTTTTTTTTTTTAATTTAAAAAGAATGATCGTTCATATTAGACATCGAATATTACATCATCTGCTATTGCAAATTTAAACAAACAAACAGGACAAATTGGACAATCGTTTGAATAAATGGAGAGTTTCTGTTATCTGAGCAGCCGCTTCACAACTGATATCTCCAGTCGCAAGACTACGGTCAACTTTAGACAGTCTGGAGATCATTGAAACTGGAAAACTAAGCTGAAAACATTCAATTCAAACGAGAAATTCAAATTATTCTAGGCATACCACACTTGGAGCACATCATCAAATGAATTGCTATCCTTACAAGTATTGAAAACAGCAGTTCAAGAAAGAAGTCGCCGTAGTGTGTTGGCTTATTAGACACAAAGCCAGGGTTCGAACCCCAGGGCAGACATCACAACAAAATACAAAAAGTATTTCTTCGGCAACTTCCTCTCAGCAGATTTCTGGCAAAAACTCTGGGAGTAAATAGAACTTGCCATGAAAAAGTTTCTCTAAAAAATCTGTCGTTCGGAGTCGACTTTAAAAACTCTAGGTCCCGCCACTCATGTATAAAAATTAACACACACAACATAAGTGGTGTTAGAAGCTAGGTCGTAATCCTGACTGAAGGGTTGTAATGACCAATTATGTCTTATATATGTAGTTCAAGAAAGATTCTAAGCGTTTACTGCTCGGAAACTAAGCAAATGCCACGGATCTAGCATACAATCGATGGGGACAATCTTGCTGCGGCCCTAAGATCATCTATAGCGTGAAAGCAATCGATATACATACATACAAATGTATGTATACGTTCTGTAGGGTGGACATGAAAGTTAGTTTTAAATTTATTCTCGTAAATCGTACATTTTAAAGAAATACTGCCATGCTCAAACAAAAACAGATACATACATACATATATAATAGATATGTACGATATGCATGTACATGTATATACAAATACAGATGCAAGCACCAGTATACATATTTATTATCCACCCATACACGTATATACATACATACATACATATTTTATATTTAGTACATATCGATATTGTATGTTTGTATGTACATATGTATGTATGTAATCATACCACTCACGTACACACATACACAGACAAACTCAACTCGAACCCAATTTTATTTGTGGGCTGCTACCACGCAAACTGTTGGGCCAAACAACACTATCATTGAGAGTGTGAGCAGCAATCACTATAGCATGCGACGGATGGGACGATGATTTGATTGTGCCTGTAAATGTGGTACGAACGACATTATAGTCGTAGCCATTGTAGTGGCTATAAAAATCGTTTTTGCTGTAGTCGAGTGTCCAGTCGCAACGAGTCGAGTTATGTTGAGTCGTTTTGCCATTTAGTCGAACTTTCTAATCATTTTTCTTTTTTTCTTTTTTTTTCTTTCTAACGTTTTTCTAAATATTTTTGCAGTTTTGTCATAGTCACTGTTGTTGTTGTTGTTCTTGTTGTTATTATTATCGCTACTGTTTTCATTCTGTTTGTTTATTGTAATGCCGGAGTATTTGCTTCACAATTTTACTTCAACAGTCAGAGTGAGGACTTTGAATGCCAAATACTATCCTCATAGTTAATGCAATCGTTCCTTCGTTCGTTTGTTCGTTCTATCATTCGGAGTTGGATGAAAATGGAGAACTTCACACGTATATGTACATGTCATACATACTAACACTAACACATTGTATACTGTACTTATACAAAACTTTTTTTTACGACTCTACTCTGCTCTGCTCTGCTCTATTCGTATATTATGTTGTTGTAAGTTGGTTAGAAAAATTCGTCACCACTGCCACCTTTAACCATCATCATCATCAGCTGCATTATTATCACCATAGTCACAACACATACAGACACATACTCAACGGTAGTACAACAATATTTTGCAACAACACCACCACTGCTGTCTCTCAACATCACCCCTTCCCTTCCCCTCGCGCCACACTATGCAGCTTATTCTTCAACATCGTTATTGTGTTGTACTGGGCCATTGTTTGTTGTTGGTAAATACTTTGAAAAGTAATTGTAATGGCAGGGTGAGGTGGCGAGGAGTTACATGATTTGAAATGCTGGGGAGAAGTAGTGCCGAAATATTTTTGAAAATGAGCGCATGACAAAACGAACGAACAAACGAACGAACGAACGAACCCCAAACGGTTGAATCCGACATACAGTCGTCAAGTCGGTTGGCTGGTGAGTTGTTCACCCCATTCGTTGTGCAAGTGCGCGACAATTCAGTTTGACAATGACTCTAACAAGAGGAGGATTAAACAAATACAAGAGAATATCATCTGTGTATGGGCGTATGTAGGTATGTATGCATGTACATACATATGTACATATGTATATCTGTATGAGTGTACTTTTTCAAACACTCATTTTCAACTTACAAACATGGAAGCACAGACATACACACACACACGCCACAAACATACATACATACTTACATATCTATCTATCTATATATATATATTAATAATGTAATATAATGTATATATATAAATTAATGTGTATGTATGTAAGTACATACATATCTGTGCATTTAGCAATGCACAGCTCAACATACAATTAGACAAACAGTATAAGCATATATGTATGTGTAAATACATACTTATATATATACATATGTATGTATGTATATAATATGTATGTATGTATGTATGTATATATACATACACATTATTATTATTATTATGTATGTATATTGATATTAAATTTTAAAGGCCTTAGAGGCTATAGGAGCACCCTGTAACTCAACTATTCTTAAACTGATTTTCTTTCATTTAAAAAGTCATTACAAAAGATTTTTGATTTGAAATCTTTTTAAAGCCTTAGCCATTCATATCCCAAAGTTATTTTCTGAAATGGGAAAGACCTATTTACACGCCTGTAGACCATTGCCATATGGCCGCTGTAGCGTACTCTTCTTCATCAGCACTTTCGTGGTGAAACAAAGAGACAATAAAAAAAATACAGTGGAACTTTAATAATCATGCAATTGAACACGAGTACAATTTCGAAACCTCTTATAACCTCTTATAAGTCGCCGTAGTCTAGTAGGTAGTGTGTTGGCTTATTAGACGTATGTAAAGCCAGGGTTCAAACCCCAGGTCAGACATCATCAAACAAAATACAAAAAATATTTCTTCGGCGACTTCCTCTCAGCAGATTTCTGGCAAAAACTCGGAGAGTAAATAAAATTGCCATGAAAAAGTTTCTCAAAAATCAGTCGTTCAGAGTCGTCTTTAGACTGTAGGTCCCGCCACTCATGTATAAAAATTAACACACACAACATAAGTGGTATGAGAAACTAGGTTGTAATCCTGACTGAAGGATTGTAATGATCAATTATGTATGTTATAACCAAGCTTAACAACGCTAACTGCTCTAAGCTGCTCGTTGCAGAATCTGTAAATGGTGATCGATGGGAATTTTGTTTCCTTAGTTTTCCCTGTAAATGTTTTTGCGATCGTCTAGTTGCCTTGCAACATAGCTACGCATAATAATTGAAAATGATGATGGGATGGGGATATTTTCGATCATTTTAATAGAGATTGTAACTCTCATTTCTACTCCTCTTGTAACTTTTATTAGAAACAACAACAATAAAGCTGCATTGACAGTATGTGAAGAGGATTGTGAATACGATTCCAATTATTGATTTTACTTTTAATTTCTGACATCTCTTTTTTAGGTTCAAAGGCATTCCATTGAAAGAAAAATAAAATTAAAAAATTATTTAGGCGTGCCTTTTTGATTGTTTCATATATTGGGGTCTACCCGTAGTGGCTTAGTAGTTTCGAGTGGTACATGAACACAGAAAACAAAAACAAAAACAAAAATGTATACAATCGTTAAATGCTTTTCGTACGATATATACCGTAAAACGACGTTACGAAACGAAAACGAAAAATGTCCATAACCCAACTACTCCATCAGCCAGCCAAAGCAACACTAACGTAAGGAATTTTTTTTCCGTAATTTTTTTTATATAAATATATCCACTGTTGTTGTTGTCGTTATTGTTGTTGTTATCGAGTTTAAGTTGAACAAGACAAGCAAGAAAGAAAAAAAACAGAAAAAGGAAAAAAAACTGAAGAGAAAAAATACGTTAAAAAACAACATCCAGTGTGAACTCTGCACTTCAAGGCACAACCTGAAAATCAGCGTTTTAGCGCAAAGCACACCAATATTAAGCGAAGAATATACGAGAATTCTAAGCGAAATAAGAAAAAATACGAAAAAATGCGCACAAATATTCAACGACTCGCCATTGAAAACATTTCATTTTACCGTTGGCAAATCATTATTAAAATGGCCAAGAATATTGCAATTAATTTGAATGTAAAAATTTGCAAAAATTATTTTCAACATTATTATTGATGTACTCGCCTCAAATAGAGAGAAAAAAGACAAAGAAAAGAAAAGAAAAGAAAAGAAAAAAAAGATGAAATAAAATTGTTTAATTTTTTTTTTTTCAGTGAGTAGTGAGAAAGAAAAGTTTGATTGACTTTGCAAAATGTTTAGAGAACGTACAGCATAAATAATTGCATATAGACTGTAGAAGAAAGAACAATTCGTATGAAAATAAAATTTTGAAGAACTTAAAAACCAAATATTCCGTTTGAATAAATGAAAATGTTGACTGGACCAAAAGTAAGTACCGATTGTCATCCACTTTCGTAATAAATTTCGAATTTTCTAACAGAGAAAAGAACTCCTATAACAATATCACAGTTTAAAGAGAGTTTTTAAGAAAGAAACCCAAAAACAGTTTTATTCAGACAAATGCGAAAGCAAGAGCGGCAAAATCCTAACAACAAAAAATAAAAGAAAATAAATTGTTTAAAATACTTTTTTTTTCTTTTCTTATTTTTGCTTAAATACGTTGCATTTTCTAAATAGCCGCACATTTTTCTTTAGTTTGTTTTGATTCTCGTTATTTAGCATCGTTTTTCCTTTAAGTCACGCATACACGTTTGTTTAGCAAATGTAAACAGACAATTATTCTAATACACAAACACACACGCACACACCCATACCAACAACATACATACATTATAATCGACAAGCGAAATATAAATTGAAATTGAAATTGAAATTCCTAAACACAAATCGTTAACGACAATTTACAATTCGTGCATGGCGAATTGTGGTTTTATTGCCTCTCTTACGCCTGTTTTCTTTTTGTTTCTCTTCTCTTCGCCTCTTTTTTTTTTTTTTTTTTTGTCATTTGGTTGTTGTCATACCAAATGGATACCAAACACAGCAATCAGCCTACATTTACTATGAATCGCCCGTTTGTTCGCTCACCAAACAAACAAGCAGTCAGTTGCTGTTCATTCATTCATGCTGCCGCCATTCGATTTCATTTAATGCATTCCATTCCGTTTCAAACCATTCAACAAGAGCAGCCAACCCATCGCCATGACACCAACAATAGCGACTAAAATCAAAAACGAATTTTTAAATCTCTTGTTTAACAATTAAAAACCAATAAAAATAATAACATACACACACACATAGGTATGAGTATAAACACAATAACAACTGCCGCAGACCGCGGCCCCTTCAATGAACAAAGCAGTGAGAGAGCGAGTGACTAAGAAAGAATCGGCAATCAAAACAAAACGCGAAAAAAAACACCAACTATTGCATCCATTAATAACACCCAGACAAGGCAACAACAACAACAACAACAACAGTAACAACAAAATATATACCCTAGAAAAGGCAAACGGTATACACATTCATTCTTACACCTTCAGAAATAATGAAATTACATTAAAAAAAAACATACACACACACACAGACACAAAGAAACAACACAAATACATACACTTCCCCATACAATTATTAAATGAAACTAAATTGTGTCAAATGATTGCAAAAAATTATTGGCGCTGGCGCTACAAGTTCCTTTTTTGTTCTTTTATTTTTTTTGTTTTGTTTTGTTTTGTAAACGTGGTGAGTTAAATTATGTTATTGTCATTGTTGTTGTTGCTGTCATTGTAAAATTGAGAATAAAAACGGCACATAAACAACAGCCATAAAAGGCTCTCCTACAAGTCCATACATACACATGCACTCATACACAGCGACTTGGGAACACATGTTCGGTATAAAATTTTCCTTTAGGCGCCCGTCACCCGTTACCACTTTATATAAGAATTTCATAAGGCATGCAGAGAGTAAACAAAAGAAAAAAAATCCGGAAATATTATTAAATACACGAATACTAATGCAAACACAGGCTCTCAACGTTGCATGGCTTAGTTTAGTTCCTCGTTGATGTTACTGTTGAGTTCTTATTAGAATTTCACTTGCGATAAAGACAGCAACAGCAGCAACAGCAACAACAGCCACATTAACATTCACCGTTTTTTAAAATTCAATTCTAAACAACAGATAGCGAGAGTTTTGTAAACAAATTCATGGAAATACATACACGTTGGTGGTGGTGGTGGTGGAGGTGGTGGTGGTGATTATTTTCGAGTGACCAATTCCCCAAAAACTGTTATAATGTTGTTATTGAGAATTCAAGAGATGTGTTAAGATAGAAATAAAATGAAAATAAACTTACCAACCAACGTAGATAGGTTAAAGGTAAAAGTCTTGAATAAAAAAATCTCTTCTTAATAAATGAACTCGGATGATAACCTGTAAAGAAAAACAAGAAAAAAAAAATAATCAGCAAGATAATCACATCGCATATCATAAATTTCAAATTCAATTAAATTCGTTTTTAAAATGGATTTATTTGTTATGAGGAGGAGGGGAGGAAGCAGGAAACCTATTGAGCACAGGCCCAGCACTTTGTCGAAGAAAAAAAAATGACACCTTGGTCTCTATTATATCTTCAGATGATTTAAACAAACTGTCAGTGATTGGTGATCATTGGTCGTATAATTCGCTTCATCAGAAGCAGCAAATGGGCCTTAAGTGATCTAAGTGTGTTTATCCAACTTCTTGGAGTGCTTATAAAGGGTGTTTTTTTTTATAGAGGTATAGAACTTTAAGTTGCAATAAAACAACGATGGATTATTCGATTGACATGAATTTTATTTATCCGAAAGATAATCCTGTGGCATTACATTTTAAATATGATTTCTGGCATATGACCGCCACGGTTGGCGCGTATGTAGTCCAATATGGACGTCCAATTTTCGATGACTTTTTCCAACATTTGTGGCCGTATATCGGCAATAATACGCCGAATGTTGTCTTCCAAATGGTCAAGCGTTTGTGGCTTTACCGCATAGACCAATGACTTTACATAGCCCCACAGAAAGTAGGTAGTCTAGCGGTGCTAAATCACAAGATCTTGGAGGCCAATTCACAGGTCCAAAACGTGAAATTAGGCGGTCACCAAGGGTGTCTTTCAATAAATCTATTGTGGCACGAGCTGTGTGACATGTTGCGACGTCTTGTTGAAACCACATCTCCCCCTGGACATCATGGTTATTCAATTCAGGAATGAAAAAGTTTGTAATCATGGCTCTATACCGATCACCATTGACTGTAACGTTCGGGCCACCATCGTTTTTGAAAAAGTACGGACCAATGATTCCACCAGCTCATAAAGCGCACCAAACAGTCAGTCTTTCTGGATGTAACGATGTTTCCACATACACTTGAGGATTACCTTCACTCCAAATGCGGCAGTTTTGTTTGTTGACGTAGCCATTCAACCAGAAGTGCGCTTCATCGCTAAACAAAATTCGCTTATGAAAATCGGGAACAACGGTAATCTCGTTTTGGGCTCATTCGACGAATCTACGCCTTACTTGATGATCGTTTGGCTTCAAATCTTGCACGAGTTGGATTTTGTAAGCACGCAAACCAAGATCCTTCCGCAAGATCTTCCATAAAGTGGATGGACACAGATCCAGATTCCTGTGCTCGATGGCGGATGGACTCATTCGGGTCTTCCTCAATGCTACGCTCTACAGCAGCAGTAGCTTCTTCTGTACGCACCGTACAGCGTCTCTGGTGATGCGAGTTATCAATAAGAGTAAACGTGGTGCGAAAACGTTCCATGGTTAATCGAATTAACTGCTCTGATGGACGATTTTGTCGACGATCAAATGGACGTAGTGCGCGATATGTTTTCCGCACAGAACCATTATTTTCGAAATAAAATTGCACTAAAATTGCAAGCGTTGTTCAGGCGTGAGTCTATTCATGATGAATTGCCAAACCAAACTGAGAATAAATCACTTGACAGCTGTTAAATCGGTCGCCATCTTGAAAAGTAATGCCAACTTAAAGTTCTATACTTCTATAAAAAAACACCCTTTACAACTAACTTTTGCCGACGACCTGCCTATGTACGTCTTTAAGTGGATATAAACTTTGCCTGAGAAACTCATTTTGAAAAATATTACAAAAAAAGAGACAACATTTTAGCCGCGTGAATAATAAATTGTGAATTAATGACTTCACGCTTCTCCTTCATTCACCGATGAAACTATTAAAGATTCCTTAGCATACATCTAAGCACACATACATACATACACCCATACACACATACATTCTGCATATGGAATGTTAATATTAAAAGTGAAAATCTTGTATGAATTCGTACAGAGAAGGAGAATATGCAACAGATTTAACTCGGCGTCTTTGTTAGCGCAAGAAGGGTAGTATGTCTGTCAGGCAGCCAGTAGTTGTTGGACATTCATGGATTACGTTTGACTTGAGTAAAACGGCTGTTTCATTGCCATCACCGTGTTAAAACAATAGCTTCAGCAGCATAACAACAACAACAACGGGAACACAATACAAAAACGAAAGCATGTGCTGACTTAACCGCAAAAATATGTTGCAACACACATGTATACAAGCGAGTATTCTTAACCCCCTACATGAGAGCAGACTACAAGTGCACTGGTTGATCTACATTTCATAGGCACAATAATTGTATCAACGATTGGCTCATCATCATCATCATCATCGTCTTTTAAATACAAGCAACATACAACCATGCATCGACAACCACACTTACAAAGATTGCGAATGAATAATACAACCAATTTTATACAATTCACCTCACACACACACACACACACACATGTTGCATTGGCTCTCCCATTTAAGAGGAACACACGAATACACAATCACGGAAACAAAAATAAAAAAAATTTAAAATTCCACGAGCACTTGCACTTTTTCAAGTGCATCCGATTCACTCAAACATCACACGGACATATGTATGTATGTAAGTATGTACATCTGGTGATAAGTAAAAAGATATCTATTGTTTGTTGTTGTTTGAACACATTCTCGTCACGCCCCCTAAAGGGAGTCTTAATGCCTCACATGCGGAGACAAACAAAACGAATATTTAAATCATGATCACTTTGTGTTTTTTTTTTTTTAATGAAATTTGTTGCAACAATATGATGATTAAACACTGGAGTACACAAGCGCCCAACATAATCTTTTACGAGGTGAGTTTAAAACTATTAACACGGCTGCAAGATTAACTATAAATGTGAAGAGATGCGAAAAAGGACAGTAAAATGCATTTGAAGAACGAACGCAACGCAGAACAAATAAAACAATGCAACAAAATATAAAATAGGCCACACATTAACCATTAACCAACCACGAGAATGTTGGAACAAAAAAAAAACAAAAGAAAAGAAAAGAAATACAATCACAATCTGACTTACTGAATAAGAGAAGTGAGTAAATAAACCGAATGAATGGGTGACGAACTGGCTATATGACTGACAGGCAATAAAATAATGCCTGATGACATGTTGTTACACAAATATGACAAAAACAAATTGTAAGAAAAGAAAATCAACAACAACAAATGCATTACAAGAAATGAAAATAAACGAAGAAATTTATTCGTGCAGTCGCAACAACAACAACGATAACAGTATTCTCTTGCCAGTCATCCAACCATTGAAATGCCACCAGCACGGTATGTCGTATAAAAACTAACAGCGTACGGGTATGGGTATGAGTATGAGCATGAGTGTTTCATTGTGGCTGTAGGAGTGTGATTGACTAAATGAAATGAATGATTCTGTCGTCGTAGTCTCGCGTTGCCTCTTATTTTGATGCTCATCATTTCTTGGTCGGTCTTCACTTGCATATATATTTGGAAAGATAGATGCACGACATGTTTTTATGCAACACATGATACCGACGACCAAAGTAATTAAGATGTATTTCTACTCTTTCGTTGTCGTTGTTTTTTTTTTTCGTATCGTTTTGTTGTTCATACGCATCAGACATTTCGTAGACAGAGGTAAATGCCTTCGCCTTGTTGTTCTTCTTCTTTGTCGCCTCTCACCGTTATATCAAGACACAAACTGACAACATAGCTATGTTGAGGGACAAAGGGGTTGAATGGGCTTTTGAATGCTGCACCAACTAACCAACATCAGCTGTTTTAGGTTTCATTGATTTCTTTGTGACACACATTCTCATGGCAACTCGCTGTACATGCCAATGCAATTAATCAGATTTTTTGCTTTAATAGTTCAAATTTAAGAGAAAGAATTCATATTTTTTTAAAAGGGAAATCATTGTAAATTTTATTGTAAATGAAAAAAGACCGAGGAAATCACTAAAAGCATACAATGAACACAAGCTCTAAATAAACACAAGATTACACACACAAAAAAATAGAAACACTATTTCAGTAGCGCGTTCGTCGTAATTGGAAAATTTAAAAAAATAAAGAACGTTCCCCTGTCCGATTCGTAGAAAACACACTGAGAAACATAGTCGTGTATAGGGAAAGAAATAAGGGCAAGGCAAAGCTAAAATTGTAAAGTTTTAACAATTCCTCTGTTTTTATTCGTACGAAGGGAGGAGAACTCGCAATCATTTTAACCATAAGATTTGTTGATCCAATGCTGATCTCTTTTTATGCTTAAAATCACTCATATTAAGAAAACATTTCCCTGAATACTAACATCAACACAATGCGAATGATACCGAGTCCTTCATATTACGATAGAAACTTGAACGACATACTTTTGTTAGCAAACTCATCACAACCAACCTGCAGTTCTTTTAAAAAAAACGAAACGAAACGAAACAGAATCGTTTCTCTTTTTCCAGTGGCCTTGTCATACTATATGTTTGAGGACTGAGAACGATTTATTCTCCAAACCTTTTTTAACTTAAATATGGGTCACGAATATTAAGTTCAACTTGAATATTCACATACACATACCCATGTACCCTTTTCAGCATATTGTATTTATGTATGGGTAACAACACAATAACAGTTTTCGTTTTATTTTTATTTTATTTTCTTCAAATGCTCCTGAATTTAACAACACACAATAAATTACCATTTACTATCGATTAAATATCGTTTATTTACGGTTTTTTTTTGTTTTTTGGTGTGTGTGAGTAATGAAATTTCTTTACAGACTCTTATTTATTTAAGTAATGGCAAATCTGGGAGAGTATTTCTATGAGAGGAAGTTTAAAAGAGAGAAAAAAAACAAGAACAGGAACAACAACATTTGGACAAAGTCAATTACGGTATTCATTTGAATCGTTCGTTTTTTTTTCGTTAAAGTTTTTGTTTTGATTTCCATTTGTGCCGCAAAAATAAAGAAGAAGAAAAAAAAAACAAATAATGCTTTTGTTTTGATCTTTTGGGAGAGAGAATTAAAATACACAACATAATCCATATCAGAAAAGAAAAACAAAACAAAACAATCAAATAAAAAAAAAAATTAGCAAAAATCAAAATAAAAGCATAAATATAAATACATATACATACATATGTATATGTATATAAAAGATTTAGTATGTACTCTCCGTAGAAATAACAACAACTAAAAAGTACTTGTTCTCTTATGTTATTGCAATCTTTTTTTTTTTTGTTCATTCAGTATTTTTTACTATAAAATACGATGATGTGATGTTGTGCTACGGCAATGGTGTTGGGCTTGGGGGGTTAAGCGAGGTCGTGTCGCTGTATATATGTATGTACATATACAATCTCTGTTGTAGTCGTTGTCTTGTTTTGATTTGTTTTGTTTTATTTTTTATGATGTTTTTTACGGTTTCTGGTATAATTTTATTACCGGTGACACAAGTGGTTTTTCTTTCTTTCGCATTCGCATTCAAATATTCTGTACAATAATAATAATAAAACGGTTTACTGTATACGAATATTATGTATGTATGTATATATATGTATGTATATATACATACAATGTATGTAGGTATGTGTGCATGCAAGTACATACATATATAAAGCAGAAATCAATTTTTCACTCATCGTTTTTAGGCGTTAAAGGAGAAATAATTTAGTTTGTTTCGTATTATTTATTACACTTATTTTCAAACATACATACATACATACATACACACATATTTGTTGAAACATTTATGTATGTATGTATATGCATGCGTGTAAGCGCGTAAGTTTAAGTACCTATATGGAATATCTTGGCGGTTTTATGTTTTTCTTGCCTCTTGTTTCGTTTTTTTTTTCGTTTTTCTATTTAGAAATGCCTATTAAACAACGTACTGATGATGTGAATGAATGTTGTTGTCGTTGATTAGAAAATGCAAAGCAAAACAAAAAACGAAAAAAGGGTTTGGTTTGTAAAACACACAAAAAAAAAAAGAAACGCGACTAAATAAAGAACATGTTGTTTTAAATATTGAGCATTCATTACGGCGTATTGTTGTTGTTTTTTTTTTTATTTAATTTTTTTCATTTCCATTATATGCCTACCTACTGCAGAGAGAAATAGAGAGAGAATGGCTCTGCGAGGATGCCTCTTTTTTTCGAATTTTTCCTCTTTTTTTTTGTTCTTGTTTTCTTTATTTTTATTTCGTCATTTAATAAATGCGTTCCAATTTTAATGCGTTCTCAAGTCTATACTGCAAACTCTCAATAGTATGGGTTCGTTCCAAAACAAAAGAAAATAAAAAATTGCAAACAAAGCAAGACAAACTAAAAAAGAAAAAAAAATAAATAAAAGGAGTAAAAGCAATAGAGAGCAACAGTGTGTAATAAAAGCATTAAAAAAAGGTGTGCAATTATAGAGGGGTGCTGTGAAGACTTCGCTTTTTTTTAAATATTTTGTCATTTAATGCACGCATACATACATATGTACATATACACAGTTTTATTTATAAATGGTTAAATTTTGTTGTTGTTGTTGTTATCATTGTCGTTTTTATTATTATTTTGATTGTTTTTTATTAGTTTGGCACGCGCCAGCCCAGCCATCACATGTAGTCGTAGGTCGGGATTTGCTGATTTCATCTGTTTTGGTTTTTCATCATCAGTTATCGCCGGCAAGTGCTGCTTCCCCTCTGTTGCTCTTAATGTTAGTGATGTGTGGCACTTATTATTTTTTTTTTTTTGTTGTATAATCGCTGTAGTTATTGAAGTTTATTTTTTTTCTTTTCTTCTTTATGTTCTCATTGTTTATGAATGATTATTAGCGGCGGTCAAGTGTTTAATTAGGCGTCTCGTGAGTTTAAAAAAAAATAAAAAACAGCAATAATAAAAAAAAATAATAAAAAAATCGTAAAATGTTTGATTAATGATTTGTTTACAAATTTAAATAGTACGTAGTACGTATAAAAAATATCTTGTTGCGGCTGTTGTTGTTGTTGTTGTAGTCTTTATTGGATATTTATACATTATTGTGACGCGTTGATTATTTTATGGCATTTATTACCGTGTGTATTTTTATTTAATAATTATTAATCGTACGTACATACGTACATATGTATTATTTTATGAATGAAAAACAAAACAAGAATTATTTGAATGGATATTTAGTACATTACATACATACATACATACATACATATGTACATATCTGCAATATAAACTGTTTACAATTATAATTCTTCCCTAAGTTGTTATCTTCAAAATCGAACAAGATTTTCGATGAATTTTGCAAATATCTTTGAAATTAACTCGCAAAAACTAATACATTGAGTTCACTTGATTTAAAACATTTAAAACAATAAAAATAAAATCCTATTAAATATTATTAAAAAAAAAACTCAATTATTTGCACAGAACACATGACGTCTATTCATCGATCTTTTTTCATTCATCGATCTTTATATTTTCCTAGACAAAGTAAAAACCTTTAAAAGAATCGAATCAAATCAAATCGAATTTCTTTTTTGGGGAACAGGAAGAAGTAGTAGGATGATGCGCGATTTTAATCGCTAGATCTGAAGTGACATTTCTGACAATTTAGTATTGTCTGATCTGATAACACAGCAAAACTATTCAACTTCATTGCATTAGCCGGTTCTCCAATAATAATTCCACGAATATTCACCATCAGTTTTAATGGCCTATTCTGGACTTTTGAAAATTTCTACAAGAGATTATTGAATCCGCCTAATTCCATTTTCTACATAAATTATCTCCGCACATTACTAATCGTTATGTAATGTACATACAGTACAACACCGCTTAACGCTGCTCGGCTAAACGTTGTTTCAGTATTACGCGGTAGTATTGGAATTCTCCTAAATCGCACACTGTATTGATACTTGTTGTATATGTATGTGTGCAAATGAAACGGCCATGCACCAACCAAAAGCGGTGCACTATATAGCGACGGTGTATACTATGTATCCTTTTCAACGCTCAATCCATTATTTGATTTCAAAAATCTCAATGATCTGCATTCTATAGCCATGCAAATGTATAGCAAAACTGGTCAGCGAGTCAAATGTTATAAGCTCACTTGTCCACAATACTTTTAACGTCCATAAACACACAAAGAATCGCAAAATATTTTTAAAAAATCGTATTGGCGGCATTGGCTGTAACGTCATTAAAATTCTAACTGTATTCTTGGATGTTCAGTGCATCAGCCACCAGAGGGTTAACTATCAGACAAAAACGACTGCAAAAACGTCATCAGCACCAGCAACGAAACAAGCGTAAATTCATATACGTATCAAACAACAACTGTCCAGTTAATCAGCAGTCATCGTCCTCGAACTGAAAGGCTCAAGTTTTTTTCTGCGTAAAAGAAAAACAAAATCGAAGAATTCGCAAACGGCTGACGATTGTGCCGTCGGTAGAGTAACAAAAAAAAAAACTCATTTGTTTTTGCATCGAAACCTGAATCATCTCAAGTGTACCCCAAAATAAAGATTATTGCAGCCTTAACGGATTCATGTAAACATGTTGGCTGTTGCCGATGCTGTTGATGTTGCCATGGCAAATACTCAAATGCAACGATTTAAAAATTATGATTTTCAGCGAAAGAAAATAAATTCTCAATCACACACTCTCGCTCGTTCGGCCGCAAGCCCCAACAAGTTGGTTGAATAAAAAAAAAACAAAAGAGAGTGAAGAAAAGAAAAGCATTTAAATCCTTAAACCAAAATATAAAAAAAAGCTTCAACAGCCAACAAGTCGCAACAAAGTAAGTTGCTTGCACCCTGTGAGTGCGATGCACAACCAAATGAATTGAAGGAATTGTTCGTCGTCTCACAAAAAAAAACAGATATTTCCGCAACAACTAGTAACGCCAGGTCAGAGCAAAATTGAATAAATATCTGCTGGGAATTTTACTTAGAAAAATAAGAGACAAACTGCAACGACAACAATAATGCCAATAATAACTGTAATAAAATTTGATAATAAAAACTAAAAGAAAACTAAATGGGAGGATACGACGACTACGTCTTCAACATAAAAGCGACAAGACTAAAGCAGTAGAGTTGCCAAGCTCCTTTGGGCTGTTTCGACTCCCGATATTTATACGTTTGGGTGTACATATTTATGAGAAGGAGAAGGTAAAGTTAGATTTGGCTTAAGGGTCTGCTAGTAGCTCAGACTATACCTTTAAGGCAGGGCGTCATGACAGTAACGTGCAAACAGAAGTTAAAAAAACCATAATATTCACTCGAAGCTCAACGCTGTTAGCCGGTCAGTCATCATTCGCATTCACTCCCATCGTTCCTCATTATACTGTTCAAAACGTCGGACGATAATCGCCCTAAAAATTCTCCTTTGCCGATAAAATGGGCATTGAGCAATTTCGATCATGGTGGGTTGTACATCGAACAATAGCAACAACAAAATTCCTTTTAATTATTTGCCCATTGCCTATCCCTCTAAAAATAATTTTTTTTCCATTAATTTTCGAAAAAATTCTAAAATGTAGGCCGCGTAAGCAACTAATTTGGCAAATCGTTTGCAAATAATATGCTCGGGCAGGAGAAAAACGGATTATGCAAAGTGAAGAAGCAAAGAAAGAACAAAAAACAGCAAAGCAAAAGACGGAGGACAGAACTGTCACTGTCCATTATTCGTTTCAATCGCTATTCATCCTTCGAGTGGTAAACATGGGCAGGCACAGGCATATGGCATCGACAATGCCGTTATCCTCGTCATATCAGAACGACAACAACAACGAATGCTTGTTTTCTATTAAAAAAAATTAATTTTTCGAATCGTCTTCGTCGACTATTCACCAGCAACAGCAGCAAAAAGGAAGTTTTTAAAGAAGAACGTCGTATAAAATAATTTGAATTTCCAACAAAAAACAACAACTGTTTTCGAAAAAAAAAAAATTAAATTTCTTCTCTTTTTCCCATAGAGATATACGCGTCCATATGTATGTATACTGTATGCATACATTTAATCACACACACACACATACGACTTGAAATATTTCTTGTTTCTTTTTTTTTCTTTGTTTTTCATTCCATTTGACTTACTGCTAAAAATACGAAACACACATACATACATACATGCATTAAAACAAAACATTAATAGCAAGTCGTAAAATAGAATTTAAAAAAAGTGAGAGAGAGGGATGTAAAACACCAACAAGAAGAAGAGTAAAATCTTTGAAACATCAGCCAACAAAAACGGTGCCGTTCTCTTTAACATTCGTTAGTCAGGTTCGATCTAATGCTGCATACCACCAGTATGCGATTATGTTTGTGTGAAAATGAAGAACGAACGAACGAACGAAAGAATGAACATTAAAATAGAAACGACACAGCAAATGTTATATCTTCTCCTATACAAATAATAAATGAAAATACAAACAAAACATAAACATGGTTGAGACACGAAACATAAGCGTCGCCTTAAAAAACAGACGCATATACATTAGGGTGCGATATACGCCAGTGTTTTCAAGGAGCACAAAAAGCAAATACATTTTAGTTGGCACCATTAGTAAAAATGAAATGAAATATTTATTTATTATCTGTTTTACTTATATTTTGCCACTGTAGCCTTTAAGATAATTAAAGCGCTTGCTGCTTGCCTGAAGCATCAATTGCAAAATTGCTATGCCGCAAAGGTTGCGTTTAATGTGTTTATAGCATTAGTTTTACAAAGATACAGATTGTATGGCATAAGATATCAAAAAGAATTTTATTCCAATAATGAAACTGCTTATTAGACATAAGGACACGGTTCAAACCCTAAGTCACACATCAAAACGAAATATGAAAAAATATTTCTTCATCGACTTCATCTCAGCAGATTTCTGGCAAAAACTCAGAGAGTAAATAAGACTGCCATGAAAAGTTTCTCAAAAATCTGTCGTTCGGAGTCGACTTTAAACAGTAGGTCCCGCCACTCATGTATAAAATTAACACACACAACACGAGTGGTTTGAGACACTAGGCCGTAATCTTGACTGAAGGGTTGTAATGGCCAATTATGTATGTAATGAAACTGAAAAAATACTTGAAAAAAACATTTCGATTTTTTTTTCTCTTCCTCAGATATTGAAGAAAAGTAATGGAAAAATTTGATAAAGTTAATCTTCAAGGTTAAAAGAGGTCTATCTTTCCTCGCGTTTCCCCTTTTTAAGACTACGCTCTTGAACATCTTTTGTTCGAATGTTGTTCGGTATGAATATCTCTTCTTCTTCTTCTTAGTTTTGGTTGCTTTCGACATTCAATTTTATTTTTATTTTAAATTTTTTTCTACTTCGTTTTGTTTTTTATTTTTCATTGTATATAAACGAAAACATATCGTAGGAAAAAAACAACAAAAGCTGACATTACACACACACACACACACACAGTCACAAGCGCTCACGCAAAGTTAAACGAAATAAATTTCTACATTTCGTAAATGTTTATGAGAAATGTCGTTGTCGTTGTTGCTGTTGTTGGCTGTGTTTAATCGTATTTATGCCCGTGTATGTGTTGATTCTTTTTTGTTTTTTTTTTAACTAAAAGACGAAATATGTCAGTGATAGAGCGTTGCGATAATGCTGGCACGGCATGTTGGTTTTTATACACACAATAAATGTACACATATATACATACACTTTTATTATTGTTGTTGCTTTTATTATTATTTTTGTTTTCTGAACATTTGCTTGTTTCTTTCGTCGACTGACTGCTTCGAAATTCTTCTGTGTCATACAGCTTGGCAGAGTTTAAAGGACTGAGTTCATTGAATTTGGTGTGATAGTTACAGAAAATCGTTTGAGTTCACATAAAAGCGTAACTAATTTTGCTTTTCAAATGACACGTGTTAAGAAGTCGATCAATACAATTTAAAACGAGGGAAAACCAAGAATCTTTTGAACTATTTGGTAGATGTGAGCCTGTGAAAAACTCATCCCAGAGGGTTCAGACAAAGATAACAGAAAATGAGAATGTAATAATCTGCGCTACGTAATGGCTGCAACCGGTCACTGACACCTGAGCTGAAAGATCGTTTTATTTCTTCTACTTACAGTGAAATTTATTTTATTTCGGGCAATAATAGAGCAGCTTTTCTGTGATCTCATCATTCCCAGCCTTCGGCTGAGTGTATCGAAGGGCCAGTGGCCCAACAACTGCTATTAGATTCCCAAATTGGACTTTGGTTAGGTTTACCGCAAATTTGTCTGATCGCTATACAAGTGCAACCATTATCCCAATGCGAGATAACTTCAGAATCACGTAATGGGACACTATGTTTCGCAAGCCTTTAGCTAACTTTAGAACTTTTAAAGTTATTCAGCGAAATTTGATGAATTTAATGAATCACGCGTTTAGGAATCTGGGGGGAGAATAAATTAAGGAAATTACAAGTTTTCGCTGGAACTCTTTAAGACAGATGCAAAGAAATCCAAAATAATTCCCACAAAAATCGCATTTTAGTCATGATATAATGAAAATTGCTTATCCTCCCGAGATTACTCCAAATTATATTGACGTTCGTATTGAATACATTTCGAGATGACCGATGGGTCTCGGAAACCAGCGTTAAGTCCATATAAAAGTGAAAGAAAATGTTCATGTTTGTTTTTACGACGGCAAAAAAATATTTTTTAAGATAATTCATGGCAACAGTTTCGAATGGATTTTCAATAATTCCTATGTATCTCGTTTTACTTTGAGAAACTGTTTAGCGATTTTGCGAAGGATCTATTGTGGGTACACATCGTCTACAATTGGAAGTACGAAACTTGGTGCGCGATTATTTTGTGACAGCACAGTGCTGCAAACGAATGGCATACTGCCATACTAAGCCATAATTATGCTGAAATGCCAACAGAAGATTTCTAAAGTCCCCGTGCGCCATAGCTTCTTTCATGTCTTTGTTCATTTACGTGTTCTGGCCAAGAATGAATACTTTCGCAGGACTTCCCTTTTCATTAGTGTAATGTAAAGAAAAGAAAACCCAACAACAAAAATCTACCCCCTTAACAATGGTTTATCCTGAAGTTAGGGTGACCAAAAAAAGAATTCAATTTAAATTCAAATACTATGTGATAATCTTAGCCTTCCCGGACATAATTTTCTTTAGTAAATACGGAAAAAATCAAAAAAATGTCTTTAAACAGAAAGAAAAAACACTTATTTTCAGATGTATTGACAACATTGTCCAATACTCAGCGTGATGATGAGCTTGATGATGTCAGACAATAGTTTTGGTTACCCTGATGTTTATACTGTGTATATGTATGTATATGTGTGTGTGTTTTTTATTTTTTCTATCACCAGTTTGTGTCTACCGACGACTGTCCCATTGCCTGCGGTCTTTCGTTTCAACGTTCGTTGTTCGATGGCTCGTTAGTTTGTTGTATCGTTCCCTCAAATATACTGAAAGACGTACTCAGTGCAGGCGGCTTTAAAGATGTTGTTTGTGTGTGTGTGCATGTGTGTAAAGGAGAGTTTTTGTCCTTCCTTTTTGTTTGCCTTCAGTTTTTGTCGTATGTGCGTTTTTGTGTTGATGTGCGTGGATTTTATTTTATTTCTTTCCTCTTTTTGTTCAATTTAGTTTATAATATTATTGTTGTTGTTGTTGTTGTTTTTCTTATTTTAAGAATTTTATGAGAGAGCGTATGTGCGTACGTTTACAGAAGACAGGCAGAACGAGCGACGTTCATTGTTCGTTGAGTGTTCCATGGAGTGTTCTATACTTTGAATTGAAAATATTTAATAACGAAAAAAAAACATTTTTTTGTTCATGAAATTGTTGTTATTATTGCTTTAGTTGTTGTTTTGCTTTTTATCTCCGCTATGCGTAAGTAACTAAAGTCGGGTGAATTAAAGAGGAAAATAAAAAAGAAAAAACCATCACAGTCTTCTACTGCCTGTGCGTCTCCTCTTCAACATACATGCCACAGTCTAAAGAAGCACGTGAAGTAAAACAGAAATTTGAAGCAATGATAGTAGTGGGATGATGACGATGCTGATAGTGATGGTGGTAGTGGTGGTTGATTAAAGAGAATCTAGCAAGAATTGTTCAATTGTCATGTCGAAATAATATCGACCAAAGCCAAAATAGCATAAAAAAATAAATTCAAATTCAATATTTAATAGTAGAGCAACTATGTCTTACTGCCTCATGATGATATTAAAGAGTAACTGGACAAACAGAAACTCGAGAATGCAAGCTAACAAGGTAGAAATGCTTGTGCTGGCAGTTTAAATGGTTAGCGGTTCGTTGGGCTACTTAACAGGCAGGCTATTACGTTCGCTTCTATTCAATTTTTTTTCATCGTTGGCACACAAATATTTCACGAAAAAAAAAAAACTTCAAAGCAGCCACCACACACCGTAGTACACAGCATAAAAATCCATGAACTTTTCATTTGTCTGGTTGTACGTGAGTGTGTTTAGTTTTTAATTTTGTATTTTGTTTTTAGCACAACTCATTGGTTGTAGTTTTTTCCCCCCCGATATTATTTTCAAAATTTTTCTGTACTTCCCTCATATAAAGAACCGACCAACAAAGAGAGATTTGCATTGAATGCCAATCTTTAACGGTTTAACCCAAGATTTTTAACGGTAAATGTTAAGCATTCGTTTTAGTTTGATTTACAACACATACATACATACATACAGTCATACCACTTTCTCTCTCGATCTCTCGCTCTCCCTCTCAAATGATTTGTGAGTGATTTGGGTGTGATCGATTCTTTGTTGTAAAGTTGAAAGAAAGAAGCGTATTAACGGGGGGGGTACATACGGCAGCAACAATTTCCAAAAATGCGGGTGTATAAATGAGGAGAATAATTGCTTTAATTGCTTCTGCTGTTGAGAGAATTAATTCTTGATATTAAAAAACCATAAAAAGATACACACAATGTGGTTTTATGCTATCGATAATACGAAGGATCATTAATACCCTACGATTAATTGTGAAATTTTATCGTTTCAAAAACGACAGAGAATGCGGCAACTATTTTTCCAACTCGCTTGTCAAGCGAAAAGGGAATTATCTTCGACCCTAATTCTGATTTTCTAGTTTGAAAACTTGTTACACATACATACATACATAATTGGTCATTACAACCCTTCAGTCAGGATTACGACCTAGTTTCTCACACCACTCATGTTGTGTGTGTTAATTTTTTATACATGAGTAGCGGGACCTGCAGTTTAAAGTCGACTCCGAACGACAGATTTTTGAGAAACTTTTCATGGCAATTTTATTTACTCTCAGAGTTTGTGCCAGAAATCTGCTGAGAGGAAGTCGCCGAAGAAATATTTTTTGTATTTTATTTTGATGTCTGGCCTGGGATACGAACCCTGGCTTTTCGTCTAATAAGTCAACACACTACCTACTAGACCACGGCGACATTCAAAAAACTTGTTACAGCTCGCGAGTATTCGCAGTGTGGCTTTCCCTCTAATGTTGTACTCCAAATTTATACAACAGATTGTCCCAAAGAAACGAAAATATGGAACTAAAGATTCGTGAAGACAAATTTTCTAGGAATTGAGGGATTTCGGAATTAAGGAATTTCGCTTTTTAGCTATTCTGATAAGTTTTGACCATAAAAAACGCTTAGAAATCATTTTCAATGATTGTACAAAACAGCCAAATTTAAATAAATTCACAACACTGTTGCAACCCATCCGTCTCACTATTAGGGAAACTCAAATGCAGAAACCCACCAAAGGATATTGCCTTTATTCACCGGAGAAACTATAGCAGACACAATTAACGCCAGTCGTTACAACTGGATTTAACCTTCGACACACACCATCATTCGTAATGCAAAGTATACAATTTAATCAACTATTAATCACAATACAATGAAAGAAAATAATATTCGAAGAAGAGAAATTATCAATTAAGACTCTCTTTTCTCTCTCTCTTTCTCAGCCAGCGAGCGTGCTTCATGCGTTATTTCATTTACAGCCTTCTGTTGTTTTTGCTTTAATAAGCTGCAATGCCAATTTATTGTCAATAATACACCACACGAATGCAACAGCACTCAGCCACTTAGTCCGTCATACACATTTCCCATTGGCAATGAATGCAGAACAACAGAAATTCTACGGAATATGCCGAATTTTAAAAGCAGCAACAATAACAACAACATAAAACTTAACTTTAAAGAATTTTATTTCACTGACTCATGTTATCGCTAACCGTTGTTGTCTGTTGAGTATAAGCATCGTATGCATAGATGATAAACGGACAAGGTAAAGATTATGGCTGTTGTTTCGAAATGTTAAAGTCTTAAAGCTTTTCGTTTTTGCTGTTTAAGTACAAAGAAAAATACATTTTTTGTTTTTATTTTTATTATATTTGTTGGATTTGCCGTTGTTGTACTATTTCAACCCACAAATCTTTCTCTTTTTCGAAATTCAACACAACCAGAGCTAAATGTAACGTAACAACAGCATATACATATTTTATATAGGGGTGTTTGAGTGTGTGTGTGTATGTATTTGTTTGTTTGTAGTGGTGTAGCCAGTGTAAAAGTTGAAAAAACCCGAACCATTGAAATGAATGAACGACAACAGCAATACCAGCCAGCGATAGTTTTAATACAACAGAAATCTGTACAAGTTTTTTTTCTTTTTGTTGTTTGAAATTTTTATTTTATTTTTTAGCATTCATTAGTTTGGGTTTTTTTTTTCTTTATTGCTTTTGTTACTGTTGAGTTTCATTCCCACATTTCGTAGCATTTTACACAAGCAAGACGACAAGCAACCAACCAACCAACCACTCGACTCTGGCACTGCCGCTGTGCATACAACACAAACACTCACATAAGAGAAACAGGCAGGCCGTCAGTCAAAGCTGTTGTACAACGAGTGTATAACGAACGAGGCAGCGAACCAAACAAACAAAACGGCAGACATACAGACCGACATTTGTTGTTCTCGTAAATATTTCTCTTTTTTTTTTATATTCTTCATTTAATATTTACTTGGTTGCCTGACTGCTGCCTGCTATAACTCTGGTTCTGGCTTAAAAAAAAAAACACAACGGCAACAACGACAACAAAAATAAGAGAAAAATACAATATTTTTTACTTTAGTCATCGTCATTATCATCGTCGGCCTCATTGTTCGTTGTTTACTCTTTTCTCCTTAGTTCGTATGAAATATAAAATGTTATGCTGTGCTCTAATGTTACGTACGCTGTTTTCTACAGTGTTTTTTTTTTCGAATCGAATCCAGTCGCAGAGAAAGCAGCAGAATGTTGTACTCCCATACATACAAACGCTGAGACACCAATATGTGTGTTTTGATGTGGTGTATATAAACAGTTTTGTAGGTTATGTATATATAACAGAGTTTCAAAATGTTGATGAGGCAGGCATTCGTATCGTTCGTTGTTCTCACATCACATCAGGGTTGTACAGATGAGTGTGTATATGTGCGCTTTTTTACTCTTATTCACACACTCGTTAATACAGTGGCGCTTGTAAAATGCTAGGACATAAATTACTTTTTATTCTTTGTTTTAATTGTGAGTGACTTTTAGATCACTTTTCTGGCACAAATTTTTAAAATTCAAATCTAACGTTTGTTGTTCAATGTTTAGTTCCTGACTAATGGACACAATAGTGCACATACATGACTAACGGTTTTGATAATTTTTACTTTGAACTTGTATTGTAAGTCGGCAAGATACCAACGTAACTAATTTTTTTTTACAAATTTTATCAATCAATTTAAATTTATTGTCAGGAATGCTACCATTTTCATAAATTTTTGAAATAGACAGCATAATTCGTTTGTTGTTTTATCAAATAGGTATTAAGGCATTTAAAAACGTTAAAAACTTATGATGTTCACTGTACGTATGTACTTTAAGAGCATAAGAAAAATTATAACCGAACCGAGAGCTTCAACATAAAATAATGATTAAATGACTGCTTTTCATTGAAACTGTTTGAATGTTGGTTTTTGCGTTCGTTCATTAGTGCGACAGACAGAGAAACTGACAGCACACGGACGGACGGACGAACGGACGGAATAACAGGGAGAAAATTCTTTGGCATGGAATGTTACAATAATAAAAGTAGCAACCCAACGAGCAAGTAAAACAGTTCTGCTGTAGCAATAAATACAAATAACATTTTGAGCGAACAGTGGGCCAAAGATATAATTTCAGTAAATGTTTTTCATAAATTCAAGCAAAGTTCCAGGAAAGACATTACAAAAACTGCTTTTAATTTAATTTTAATGCATAATGAATAAATAGGAATTGGTAGCTAGTAAAAGCTGAATCCAGAAACTTAAGTTATCACAATATAATACAGAAATCTTTTGCTAGCATTTGAGAAAAAAAAAGATCTAAAAGTCTGGAGGAATTTATTTATTTACTGATATCAACCATTGCAGATTTTACCGTAAATGAAGGCATGCTTCACTTTTGCAACCACCATCCATCTGTTCTTATAAAATGTATACAAGTGTAACAAAGCAATAACAGGTCAGAACATAGGTACATTTACTTCAGAAAATAATTCAATGATTATTATTTTCTTTTTCAGTTTTTGTCCCACTGTGCAATTTAAAAATGTATACGCTTTGTATGTTCGTACATACAATATAATAGCCTTTGCCAGTGTATGGGTGCATTTGTAAAGAGATAGCAAAAACTGACTCGTTAGATATTAATGTGTGCTTGACAGTGTTGCTTATAGGAAAGAGTACAGGAGGGGGAGATTTTCTGTGGATCTTTGCATTTATGTATGTTGTTCGCTTGAGTGTGTATACAATAGAGTGCGGCAGTGTTGCCAATTTCTATGTAATCATTTTAAAGTGGCACAAAATTAAATTTTTTTGTTAAATTTCTGAACAAAATTGAATATATTATCAGGGTTTGTAAATGGAAGGAAGATTTTTATTTGAGTTCGAAATGATCTTCATTTAAAAGTTCGTTGAATAGAAAATTGGATTGGATTTTTATTCCCAAATTAAACAAGAAACTCGAAGTCCACGCTTTAAGCCATCTAGAAGAACTAGCTAACTTTTTGATTAAATAATAAAATCAAGTGCGATTAAATTGTTAAAGTTTCTCTTTAAGCCATAACTTAAAGTGCAGTTTGTACAGAATAAGGGAATGTACTCGAAACCGTGGAACCAATGCAATTACAAACAGTTTAAAGGGTAGGGGGCATTTATACAAGAAGATTTCAGATAATCCATAAGATTTTATAGACGATCAAATATGCTAGAATCATTATTTCAGTACAATTACCAAGGCAATGGTTTAAAGTTTAGAATTTAGAAGATATTCATCCAATTTATAATGTTGTGGTTAAAGTTAAGCTGGTTTTTTCTATACATACATACATAATTGGTCATTACAACCCTTCAGATCAGGATTACGACCTAGTTTCTCACACCACTTATGTTGTGTGTGTTAATTTTTTATACATGAGTGGCGGGACCTACAGTTTAAAGTCGACTCCGAACGACAGATTTTTGAGAAACTTTTCATGGCAATTTTCATTTGCTCTCAGAGTTTTTGCCAGAAATCTGCTGAGAGGAAGTCGCCGAAGAAATACTTTTTGTATTTTGTTTTGATGTCTGCCCTGGTTTTTTCTATAATTTTTCCAATTCCCGATCGTTTATATTGTTTTTAAAAGTTTAAAACTGAAATTTAATGCCGGCAACACTGAACAGCAGTTGGGAACACATACTACATAAGCATACGTATGTATATGAATGTACGCACATGCATACATACCACTATATATAAAATTTTAACAATTCTACATTTACATACATTCACGTACATTTTTTTTTTTTTGTTGTTTTTGATTTTCTGTTTTCTGTGCGTATGAAGTGGTAGATTTTGTGATATTTTCACTTCATCCAACCTAACTGAACGGTCTGAAAGAAACTACCACAATAACAGCAACAGCAGTATCACCAACAACAACAACAACAGCAGCAACAAATGTAACATTAAAAATAAATGAAAATAAAAAAAATCATATTTTTCACAGAGCCTATAATGAGAACAAAGATGAAATAACAACAACAGCAACAGCAACAACAACTAAATAAGTTTGAAATTAAAATTTCGAATTAATGAACGAATGAACGAATGAAACAACGAACAAGCAGGCGAATAAAGAGAACAAAACAAAAAGTGAATATGTACGACGGCAAACAAAATGTATGAAACGAACGAAGAATAGTGAACTCGAATCAACTTAAATTCAACTCAACTGGTTTAATATACTCTTTCATACAAAATGCATTTGTTGTAGTTGTTGTTAATATTATTTCGTACTTATTATTATTATTGTAGTTGTTGTCGTTGTTGATGTTATTATTATTATCTTTACTAAAGTTATAGTTGATGTTTGATATTGCTGTTGCTGTTGCTGTTGTGTTGTGTTTCTTCAAGCCACTGCTAATGTTACTTTGCTAGTGATGATGATGTGTTATGAGAATTTTTGTTACTGTTATTGATGTTGTTGTTATATGCATATGTATGTACATTTGGTTTCTTTAATATTATTTACAACTCAATGAAAATGATTGTTTTTCATTTTAAATACAACAATAAACAATAACAACTAGTATTTTGGTTTTTATCTACATATTCAATATTTTATTTTAATTTTTAATTGTAGCAGCGGCACAATTCAACTCAGTTCAATTCAATGAGACAATTAACCAAACAACCAAATATGAAATATGTTTGGGATACTATTTTTATTTATACATACACAACATTGGCAGCACATACATACATACATACATACATATGGTGAATACCCGAAACGCAACACTGTTGCTGTTGTTTTCATATTTAAATTCATTTTTAGAGAATATTTTTATCAGCCAGAATTCAAGAAAACGTGTGAGTTCGTGTGTTTGAGTGAGGAATGTACACAGAAGAAAGAAATATTCAAGGTGATCGATTTTAAAACACAAGCACACACACTCTTACTGAACTAAAGGCAAAAAAAGAGCAATTATCGCAATAAAGAGAATGTTCAAGTAAGAGAAGAAGAGAGGAAGAGAGAGAGAGAGAGAGAGAAAGATTGAGGAAAAGAGTAATAAAATTATATTAATTTTTCGTTTTTATTGAAAAATTCGTAACAGCCGACAATCACTCTACTATTTACAAAAACAAAACAAAAAGAAAAACAACAACAGTAATAAAAAAAAAAACATCGACAAGAGTAAACATGTTTTTGTAGGTTTTTTTTTTTTGTCTATTTTCTGAGAGCAGGAACCTTAAAATATTTTGTTGTTGTTGTTGCAATTTTAAAGCGGAAATGATATTAACATTGAGCAGAGATCCTACTACATACAACAGCAACAACAACAAACAATGTGAAAATTCCCGTTGAATGTTAAAAAGCGTTGATGGTAGTATTTTCGTTGCTTTACCTGCAGCAATAGTATTTGTCTTCGTGCATTGTTAGCAATATCATGGTGATCGTTTTACTTTGCAAAACAGCAACAATAACAACAAACAGAAAAAAAAACACGAACAGCAAATAAAAAAACAGTTTCAGGAGCAGGCACTGGTCGTAATCTTTTTCATCACCACTCTCATTTTGTTATCATCAGGGTCGATGCTGTTGTTGTATGTATTTTGCTGTCACTATTGCTTTTGCTTGTTGCGATTGTTAAACGTTATAAAACAAAATGCTCTTTTGTACAGCATTCTTCTCAAGAATCCAATTGCACAGGTGGATTTTCAAAAAGGAAAACAAAACAAAACAAAACAAAAAGTTTTTTCAACTTTTACGTCACGACAAGTTAAGCAAACAGAAGAAAACACTGAAACAATCATTATGATTAAAACGATAATGATGATGACGACGATGGTGAAGACAGTGACGAAAATAATATTTTTATACTCATTGTTGTTGCAGACGCAGTTGAATATTGCATTTATTACAGTTTTTTATTATTGCATGATTACGATGCGAATAATAAGAATGACGATAATGACAATTGAACATAGAATTTGCTTCTCTTGCTTTTCTTTATTTTTTTTCTGTCTCTTTTGGTGTTCTAAGTTGATTATTTCGTAGTGTTCGTTCGTACATAGGTTTTGCTATCTATCGAGCAAATATATTCGAAATAATCAGTTCTTATCAGCAGTTCGCAATCAAAGTGCGTGGATGGATGACTAATGGAATCCCACCGCCATTAAATGATTGTTTGTTGACGGCACTGTTTCGATTTCTTATTCTTGTTGAAAAATGGTGACACAACACATTAGCAGCCGCAAATGGCAAAACGAAAGCAAATGAAAATCGCTTTTTTTAAATCAAAATTAATTGAATATTTGCGATCAAAACAAAGTCAACATCTAGTCAACACTGTTCTTGATGACAAATGTTGCGCGGACATATAAATTTAATCGAAACTGATTAATAATAGAATGAATATGTTAACATGCATCAGAGATCAGCATTGAGTATTCAAAAAGATTAGTAGAATCGAATCATACTCATAATTTCTGATACTTATACGCATTCATACTTATTTTAATATCATGGAACGGTTCCAGTGGTGTTGTCGAGCCGGAACGCTCCGGAACGTCGTTCCGGTACTTCCTTTTTGGACAGAAACGCGTTCCGGAACTATGATAATGATTTCTCATAACGAGAATTGGCTGACGTTTTGAAAAAAAAATTAAAAAGAATTGCAGATTTTGTTTCTAATATTTGACGCATTTTTATATGTATTTTTATAAACAAGGGTTTGAACCGAACCCGAACCGGAGCAAAAACCGGAACGAACCGGCTTGTTTTTCCGAACCGTGAACCAGATTCCGGTAAAAAAAATTAGCACAGCACCACTGATGGAACCTGTACTTATATTCAAAGTTTGAAATACTCATCATATTCATAATTAACAACACGTATGATGTTGTTGATTTCGACTCTACATAACTCATCATAGAAGTCTTCGTAGTCTAGTAGGCAGTGTGTTGGCTTATTAGATGTAAGGCCCGGGTTCAAACCCCTGGCCGGACATCTCCAACGAAACGAAATATGAAAAGAATATTTCTTCGGCAGACTTCTGGCAAAAACTCTGAAAGCAAATAAAATCGCAATGAAAAGTTTCTCAAAAATCTGTCGTTTGGAGTCGAGTTTAAACTGTAGGTTCCTCCATTCATATATAAAATTAACACACACAACATAAGTGGCGTAAGAAGCTAGTGCGTAATCTTGACGGAAGGGTTGTAATGATCAATTATGTATGTATGTATGCATTAGATTTACCAGGCCTAATGCAACACTGCTGCGAAACAATTTTGTAATATGCATTTATAACAGATACATCGGTTTGGTGGGGATATTTCAACGTAATACAGGTTTTCGTAATTTAAAATCCAACAAGTATTTGCCCTCTTAAAAAACTACAATAACAATAAAGAAAATTAAAACGATATCTTCATTCGGTAATGTTGTAATGATTGCGATAACTACATTAGCCACTAACAACAATATCAGCCCGCAAATTGTTAAGCATTGAAATGAGCAGGGTAACCACAACGATGATGAACGATCAGTACGTACTGAGTACTGAGAACCCCCAATAGATTCCAACAATCGACAAACACGACAAACTAGAACAAGAATTTGCATTTCTTGCTACACTCAACCTTTAAAGATATTGGGCTTCTCGAACCTAACGACTACACATCAGCCAAGTCGTTTGCAACTAGTTGAGGGTTTATTTGTTTTTATATTTTTTCTTTCTTTATTTTTTTTTTGGCATTCATTTAAAATATTTGCTGCCATTTTCAAAAAGATATAACAAAAACGAAAAATAAGTTCAAAAAATGTTTCAAGGCAAAATTTACTCAAGACTGCGTCATACAGGCAGGCAAACAAGCAAACGCAAACCAAAACCAACCAACCAACCAAACAGACAAATATCCCCAGCAATACAGCCATACAGCCATAGAGCCAGAGCCAGCCAACAATCTAAAATAATAATCGTTGGTCATTTTCGACTTGATCGATGTCAATATAGTAAAAACAAAACAAAACAAAAGCAAAAGCAAAAAACTAAAAAAATAAAAACACATTTAAATCGCACGGTACGAAATAGCCAAGAAAACAAGAAGGCAAAAGCAAACCAACGTTAACTTGGCCATATACATACATGCACACACACACACATACATACATACTTGCAGCGCAACTATCCGAATTAGTTGGTTGGTCTGTGTCGCCTTCAGTTTCTATAAAAAAGCGAAAAATAATGAAAAAAAAGAAAAAAAATAATTTTTTCAATTGCCAACCATCCAGCCAGCCAGCCAGCCAGCAAGCAAGTCAGTCAACAACTTGTGCCGCTTATATTGTTGGTTCTGAGTTTTTGGTCCCAGTAATAGTTTTTAGTTGTTCCTCGCTCGCTGGCTCAAGACAACAAATGCCATTTATACCAGACCAGTTACTTGCTTGTTTGCTTGCTTCATCGTTAAACTTTTTAAGAGATACTACATACATACATACATACGTACATACATATATCGAGATATTCCAATGAATTCATATGATTTTACTGCTGTTTTTCATCTTCTACTTCGTCTTCTTCTTCTTCTTCTTCTTGCATTTATATTTTTTCATAACAAAAACGACAATGCAGCACAAAACAGAGCCAACCAAATAATTTCATATGAATAGTGAGTGTGTCTATTTTATATATAGAAATCTATGCAAGCAAGAGTAAGTAGTATGATCGGGTCGTCCATCCATCCATCCATATGTCCATCCAACCATTCCACCATACAAAAACTGTATGCAGTCCGTCATTCATCTGGCTAGCCAGCCAGCTAGTCATTTGGCCATTCTACCAGCCTGTTAGTCAGTCAGTCAGTCAGTCATTTTGTACTATTGGCTAAAAACTAGCAACAATAAACCAATAATATTATATTATAATATTATAAAAAACAACACACACACACACATACGTACACCTATACATACATATATGCATACATCGTCTATTTTATGCGACGATATGAACCAGAGACCGACGATAGAGCGAACAAACATCGCATACAGCACATACAAGCAGAAAATATAAAATGAAATGAAATACAGAAAGCAAAAAAAAATATCCCAACTGACTACATTCCACACACGTGTGCAAGTGTATGAGTGTGAGTGTATGTGTGGAGAAGTTGAATAAAAAACCCCACTCTTTGCAATCGAGCACATAAATAAATCGAAAAAATAAAACGAACAGCAAAACATCATACAACACACACAGAAAAACACAAATACAATTTTACAGAAATCCACCAAATAGTCCCCACTACTCGGGCTTAACTTGAAAGTCAGGCCACAGCACTCGTTGTATAAAATCATATATGGCATGTTGAAGAAACAACAACAATTACGGCAATCTTTTATTGGGTTGCCAGATACTCTGTAGTAATTGTTTCTGTGGACAGCAATACCAAGGGGGAAATCATGTAAAAATTTTTGTTTTATTTTGGAAAATCGTACAAAAATAATAAACGATACATAACTTGTTAAATCAGTTGCAGAAGCCATATTGGCTGCGAACCAATTTTATCCTCTTAAGAACTTTGTTGCCAAAAAACATATTAGATTCTTTGACAAAAGTAAATTAAAGCAAAATCGTTAGTCCTATCAATCTAGTACTGTTCGTATAACTAATTAATTACATTCGCTCATATTAGCTGGTATACACACACCATTCGGCATGATTTTTAATTCGCTTCGCAATGGATGAATTTAGGCTACAAAGTTAAGATATTGATCTGCACAAGTACTTAGAGAGTTATGCATACAAATATACAAATAATATTTCCATTTTAAAACACTAGATTAATATATTTGAGATGAATAAATTAAATACACGATATCAATTGCATTCCAGACGTACATATGTGCATTCATGGGAAGAAAAATGAAAAATATATGCCTGTTTTATTATGGTTATAATATTGATTATGGATTAACGATGTGACAACTTGAAAATTCTTTGAACCTCGTTAAGTTACACCCTGAATTATATTCGATTTTAAATTATTGACATTAACATTCTATTCCCTTAATAATTTTATCATTGAAATACAAAGAAAACTTGGAAAGTCTGGTAGCCCATGACCGTTACTCGTACTCTCGTAAAATAACACATTTTATACGAAATCTCTCATTTTTATTATTCCGTAGCTCTTCTTGCTGCTCTGTGTGCATTTGCTTTATGTAAGTTTTTATTAAAACACAGCACAAAATTGTGCTGTACTCTCATCATCATGTATTATGTAGGAAAAAGAAATACGAATACAAACACAAACATACAAAAAAAACATTCAAAAACCATTTACTGACATCATACCGTTTCGTTCACACGCCATAATGCTATCGCTCTCTGTCACTTGGCATTGGTTGTACTTCCTTTGGGTGTATGTGTGTGTGTTTATCTGTAGTCATTTATATAGCAGAGCGCACATAGTTACACACCGATACACACACACATTTACACTCTCGAAACAATGCGATAGGAAAAACGACAAAGAGCAGGGCAAGGCAAGAGAGAGGTAGAAAATATAACAAGAGGACTGATGACGACTGCCTGTGCTGTGTATATGCCGCTTCAAGACTCTGGTACCCATATCTTTCACAACGACTGCTTATTTCTGATTTTACTATGGTAGACTAAGTACACGTTCGTTTGTTCGCTCGCTAGCTCGTTGGTCGCATATATTTTTTGTCGTAGTCGTACTATTTAAAAAGCGCGTATTTTTTCTAAAAAAAAAAAACAATTTTATGTGAAACATTTAAGAAAAACAAAATTATTGAAAACAAAAAAGTTCCTAGATAATGAAGCTGGGATTAAGAAGGAGAAGTTTTTAATTAAATCGACTACAAAACATAAAAAAGCTACAAATTTCTAAAAATTAAATTAAATTTTGCAAAATAGAAACGATTGTGTATTAAATTTAAATTTAAAATCAATCAAACAAAATAAAGAAATTAATAAACAAACATTGTTTACATTAAACAGCGAAACAGTTAAAACTACCTGTCAAGACTTTTGTCTGTTGACAAAATTTTGTGCAAAAAAAAAAAAAAAAAAAAAAACTTAAGAATAAAAAGAGGAAAGAGACCAATTTCGCGCATAATAAAGAAAACCACCAAGAAATAAAGAAAGACATAATCAAAACAAACCATAGCCAGCCATCATCTAAATCAAATAACCACAACAACTACAATAACAACAACGGCAACAGAATACACTTTAACATACACTTTAAGATCCATTGATCAAACACTATACTAATAGTAACAACAACAACAACAACAACTAAATTATTGTTGCATTCATTCATTAGATAGATTAGCACATTAAAAAACAAGGAGAAAAAGAAAAGCAAAAGACATCAAACATTTTATACTCATCTCAAAGTGTGTGTGTGTGTGTGTGTTTGAACTAAACAATAGCCAAAAAACAAACAAAAATTATTAATTAAAAATAATAATAATAACAACAATAAGAAGTAAAAAAGAAAAAAACAAACAAACAAAAAAAATGACAAAAATTAACTGTCAAATAAAGTGTTGTTTACAGCCGTACAAGTGTTTATTTGCTGTTGCAGCTTAAAAGAGAGTGAGAAACAAACAACAACAATAGAAAACGGCTCAGCCAAAGCACAAGATTACATTGTATGCGAGGAGCCGAAGTCTTGCTCTAACAAACTGTCAAATTAAGTGCAAGGAAGGAAAAGAAACAAAACAAAACAACAGAACAAAGCAACGACTACAACCTCCTCTCCAATTAGCTTCGATTCAAAGTTTGCCATTAAAAAATAATTAAAAGTGGACAACTTAACATTGGAGGGATCTTTCCATTACGCAACGCCACAAAGCCTACAAGATAGTATTGTGGATTTATTCATAAGGTTTAACAAAATAATGTGCACAGAGGTAAGTCATCATTACCGGTTTCCGGCAAAGTTGCTTTATATTATTTTATTTCATTTTCAAATTCAAATTCTGAATATTTTTAACGAATTTTGCATTAAAAATTCCAAACAAACAAAAAAAAGATTATTCTTCTACGATTTAAAATATACATACGTACACATTATTAGCCTATTAAACGATTTAACTTAACATTGTCCTGATAATAATGCTGCCACTAAAGTAGGGTTAGCTTTTGTTCTTTCACGGATAACAATTTCAACAATTATGGAAATATAAATAACAATACATTTATAAATTCCATTCTAACTCTACGAGCTTAATAAATAAGACTATATGCTCGAGGTAGTATAACAGAGCTAAGCCTCTAATGTAATAGCCTACATTACCATGCCACCCTAACAGTTATAAGTTCTTATGTCGATTGACCGGCCTATTAACTTAAGCCTAATTCACAATACTTCAGGTATCGAACATACGAATTAAAATTCGTTTTACACCTGCACAAGAAGCACACGATTGCAATACGTATTAAAAAGTTAACTTCATTCTAAAGATTATTTAAGCAACATAGCCAAGAATACATATAATTTACTGTGCTCTCTATACTATAGATTATCTGACAATATATCACTGAATGCTTTCCGCAATGCAACGTATATTTGTATGTGACAGAGGAGATTGTCTCCGTTAACAAATTACTGAACATGCTAATCGTTGATCCTATAGAATTCCATTGGGTATGTTTGTTGATCAGTAAAAATGTAGAAATTTCTATTAACCAGAACCTAGAACTTCTAGCAGAAGTCGCCATAGTCTAGTAGGTAGTGTGTTGGCTTATTAGACGTAAAGCCAGGGTTCGAGCCCCAGGCCAGACATCAAAACAAAATACAAAAAATATTTCTTCGGCGACTTCCTCTCAGCAGATTTCTGGCAAAAACTCTGAGAGTAAATAAAAAATTGCCATGAAAAGTTTTTCCCAAAAATCTGTCGTTCGAAGTCGACCTTAAACTATAGGTCCCGCCACTCATGTATAAAATTAACACACATAACATAAGTGGTGTGAGAAACTAGGTCGTAATCCTGACCTGAAGGGTTGTAATGACCAATTATGTATGTATAGGACGATGGATATTGTTGTCGGGTTCATTTCTAGGCATTGAATTATAGGCAGGCACGCAAGCGAGGCGTATTGGATTTAGACAACTTGCAAAAGATTTCCGCAGAAGCTGTAGGGTTGAGGAAAAGGTAGAGACTATTCTTTATCTTCTGGGTACACTACGTTGAAGTAAAAAAAATGCATATAGTAGGCATCAATACAATATAAATGTTCAAAGCGTGGCACTTCCGTGGCATTGAGTCGTTTCATCAGAAACCTTGAGTAGTTACGGTATTAGGCATTAACGGAAAACTTTGGTATAACAAGGGGCCCTATGATAATGTGGATACACTTAATTTATTTATCATTCTTGGGTGGACAGCCATCTCTATTTGAATTTTAAATTTACTTTCAAAAGTACAAAAAAATAATAAAAAATAAAAACTAAACAAGAAGTGTCGTACCAAGCTTAAAGCAAAAGCACGAGTAATCCATATTCAAAGAATGTACAAGCCGAAAAAAATATTCGTGATAGTTTGAGAATTTTAAATGTAAAAGGCTCCAAACAATTCATCTCGGATGCCCTCGGTGACCAAAGCCTCGCAAAGAATATGACATCAATAAAGAACTTGAAAGACTAGGTATCAGAACTTTTTTAAAAAGAGTAGGACTCAATGAGTAAAGTTACCCAACACACGTCTAATCACGAGCGTATTCTTTCAGTTGGACAATTAGACAACAAACACATCATTCTAGGAATTCTGCTGTATTAATCACTTACTTATTACTTACATACGTACATACGTATGGATGTAGGTAGTATGTATATACATAAATGCATAAGAAATTTATCTTAAAGTCCTATGAAAAACAGGGTGACGTCCAAAATGTTAGTTGCTTTGTGTTTGAACAAAGTATAGTGTTTTATAAAGCCGCTGTACAAAATATTTACAATGTATACTATTTCAAAACGTCGTCAATGTGTATTTTTAACGTAGTCAAAACACAATCAGGCATCGGATTTATAGTTGATGCATTGTTTGGTAACTTTGCATATCTACAAAATTTATATACCGTAGTAGAACTGCATACAAACTTTGTATTGATACATTTTGAAAGTCAGCCACAATGTGTTCAGTTTCAAAACATAGGAATTGCATTCATTCTGTTTCGCCAAATGAAGAAAGACTATTTGACAGTAGAAATTTCGGAGGTTTGTAGCTCTCATCATCACAGGGAAGGGAGAATGCAGTGTATATAAACACCAAATAGCACGTGGTTAAGCATGTATGTATGTAGGTTCGTACACACACTCTTCTTTTATTGTTTCTCGTATTTGTATTTATTATTGGTGCATTACTTGTGCCTTCTTGTTGTACTTTTGTTTTCTGTTTTCTGTTTTTTTTTTGTTTTTGTTTTTGTTTTGATCTCACCATCATAGAACGAATGTTGAAACAAGCAAATAAACAATAAATGAATTGCTTGGCTGTCTTGGAAAACTTTTTACAACACAACAAGTGCAAAACAGAATACAAGCAAAATGTATGTAGTATGTATGTATGTCCATAATAAAAGTACAAAATCTTAACTTTTTATATTCTCTTATTTGCCGTTACTGTTGCGACAGACAGCGGTGTACATGGAAAGAACACTTGTCATGCAGATTCCATAGTATTCGGTGACAGCACAAACTCAATAACTCAGCCAGTAAACAACAAAAAACCCGAAGAGCCTTAAGGGTGTCTTGCGTTAGCGGTGAAAATCCAACAACTCTTGCAATACACACGCGTTATTTCCAGAAAACGTCTTACAGTTATGCGATAGTGTGCAACAGTTCGCTTCAACTGAAATCGTAATAGAAATCCATCAGTCGGTTTTTTTTTTGCGTTTAGTTTACTGCCGCTGAATGCATTCGACTCCCGCTAATTTTGGTGAATTGTATTACATTTAACGAGTTAATTGGCAAGACTGACTGACTATAAACAAAAACAAACAAAAACATTCGTGTGAAACGTATAGCAGAGTCACAGGTTATAAATTGGCAACGCTGTTGCTGTCGTTAGCATGTTAGCAATCGCTATTACACTTTATGAAAGAGTAGAAAAGAGCATAATAGCATAAAGAAAATCCAAAAGAAGAAAAGGAAAACTTATTGGCGGCACAATGTATGCTGAATTGCTCATACGCATGATACCATCGCCAAACATCAGCACCTCTAAGGCCATCGAATGTACACAAACTAGCAGCTGTAGAGACTTGTTTCGATAAGAGTAAAGTTTTCCTTCCATTTTAAAGTCCGTCCACAATATGCAAATGTTTGAAGGTAGACTTGAGATTGCCAAAAAAAAAAAAAAAATTTTGGAAAAGCTTTTTGCAACACAAACTGTATATATGTATGTATGTATGTACATCTATACACAGACGAAAGTTGCACTACGCAATCTTGTTAACTTGCAGCATTGTATCGAAGTCGTCTTTGTTAGAAGGGGTAACACACAGAAACGTTTGAAGATGCCTCTTAAGCACATGGTTCTTTAAGGTGGGCGGCATTTTGGACTGTTAAAGGGTTGCAACACTGAAGCGTAAAATATTCATGAATGGGTGCAAGCAAAAAGAAAACAACAAAACGTTTCATTTCTCAATACAACACAATATATGTACATATGTATGTACAACGATAACATATAAATCCAAGCAACATAGTCCTTCCCAGTATTACATCTTTACGTACTTGTACTCACGCTGTATCCTTTTTCCCTTGGTTTACTTCAGACATATGTACATTGTGTTTTTTGTACTCTTACTGTATGTATCGAATATTTACATACATACATACATACATATTTGTTTCATTCTTTTTTTACCATGAAAGCCTTCTTCAATGGCATAAACTAAACGGAATAGAACATCATGATACGATGCGTTGCGTGGCATATCATTTGTGCCAAAGGGTGGTGGGATGATTATTAAGTTGTTAGCATTTAGTATTTATGTATGCCGTACGACGAATTATTTTGATGTTGGTTACGATTTCTTTAAAATCAAGCGCCAACAACAACAACAACAACAAAACAGCTGATATCGTTGACGGTGGTGGCCATTAATTATGGTACTAAATAATTAAACCAAAATAAAACCTGTTGATTTTGAACGTAGAAATGTTTAAGACTTTTAGGCATAGCAGCCTTAAAAGGACTTTTCCCAATAGACTCAAAGAGCGAATTAGTAATGAACATGCATGCATACATGCATACATATAGGAAATTGATAAAAAAAAAAACATTAAATTTTTTTTAATAAAAATTCAATTGAATTTAAACTGAAGAAGCAATTTCACAAATAAATTTCGATATTAATATCGACAAAGAAAAAACATTTAATTTTAAATATTTCAAAATATTTAACATTTTGGCTGATTTCTTTTTTTTAAACAAATTTTGAGAAAAATTTTCCAATTTTAAAGCTTTTCAAAAACACACAAAGTGTCAGTTGTTAAGTTTGCAATCCGGTCCATCCCAATGATAACCGTAAAAAACTACAAAATATAAGTTTTGTGTATGCGCAATGCGCTGCCTTAACTACCACACATACAGAGATATGTATTCATGTACACATACATACACATATGCAAGTGTGTAAGTGTATGTATATGTAGTTGTGCTCCTTCTTGAAAGCCATCGTTTCCATTGCCATCATCCACAACATCATTATCGTGTTGCCGCCAACAAAACGGAAACAACACCCATACTTCAGCCACAACGAAGTACATCGAACATCACCCATTCAATATCCATCCAACATACAGTCCAAAATAGCACAACGTACGTAATCTCCCTTTTTTTTTTTTGCTATACATAAATACGATATGTCTTATGTATAGTTTTGTACGTATGTATGTACATATATATTTTAATATTTGTACTCAAGGATACGTTCATGATAGATACACATACATACATACATCCATAGAAAAAAAACACATCCTTACTTTTACAACGATAAGGTTTTAATACAACGGTTACAAACAAACAAACAAAAATATGTGTGAGTGCGAACGTAGGTAGTATGTATGTACGTATAAAAATAAAACTCAAACCAAACAGCTCAAGGGAGGATAATGTTGGTAGTATTCCATGCCATTGTAATGTTATACAAACACAAATAGACATGTACATGTAGTATGAACATACATACATACATACTTATAACTACAACATGAAAGAAAACATACATTCACACAAACAATCAAATCCAAATGTAAAATAAAGAAGGATTGTATGCTCTCCTCTGCAGTATGCATGTACACGCATTTATATACAAACATACATACATACATATATAGGGACGAGGCATGTATTGGCAAGAGAAAGAGGATATATACGAACACTTATACACAAACATATGTATGTACGTATGTCAGTGATGCCAGTTTTATAAAATTATAACAGAAAATTATTTTATAACATAGCCAGCATTCACTCACCTCAAACACTCACACACATGCACAGATGCAGATATACACTCTCTGACATAAAACACAAATTGGATATATTTTGCTAACGGTAAATGCTATACGTTAATAAAAACATACACACACACTCGTACATAACTATGTAACAACTTCTGTTATACGCCACAGCAATGTACACAAAAATAGGATAGAAATCTCTTTTTTTGTCCCACGATTAACAAATTCACAAATTTAAACATTTAAACAAGAGATAGTATTTAAAATGAACAATAATTTTGATAAAATTTTCGTAGATTTTGTTTTTCGTATTATGAATACATTTACGTACATATGTATGTACATAGTCAAAATTAATTTTAACAAAGAGACTTTAGTCATGAAAATAAAAATAGGAATAAAAAAATCAATAACTTAGATACTCCAAAAAATGAAGTCGACTTATTAGAGAATCGAATAAATCGATGTTCCACTGTAGAAATACAAAACAAAATAAAACGGAAAAAAAAAGAAAAAGAAGAAATACCTTGGCTATTTGCTCAGTTCAGATTTCAACGTCGCATACAAAGTTTTATTCACCAAGAATACAGAGAACGGCTAAAGCAAATATTATTATCGTCAGGTCGCCGCCATCGTTCTCGTTTTCGTTCTCGTAGTCACATAGTCACAGCCGTTCGCAATAAATTTCTACATTCAATACTACATTTACTTCATTCTCTATCTGTACGTACAGAATATATCGCCCCCTGAAAGACATTGTGTTCCAACTGTAATCTTTAAAGTATAACCTATGCGAGCGAAGCGAACGATTTTAAATAAAATATTTGTCAGTTGCTTCATTTTGTATTTCAGGCAGCGATAGACATGCAATATGAATTATTTTGCCTCTGACTCTGGCTGAATGAACGAACAAACGAATGAGAACGTACGATATATTTTATGAGTTGTTTTCGAACGTACATACGTTTTCAAAACAACTCTACATCAGTTTTTCCTATACCCAACTAAACTGCACAACACATTTAATTTTTTTGTAAATTTTTCACTTTATCGTTTTTTTTTTCATGCCTTTGAATACGTTTCATTCTCTACAGTGGTGGTGGGTTCGTATTCAGTGCGGTGCGATGTGGTGCTGTGTTGAATAAATCCCCTTGCTTCTTGCCGCACTGCTTATGTCCATATTTTATTTTTAACACTGAGACTGTACTTCGTGTATTTATACGATGAATATTGTTCGAAACGGCTCTTGCTTGTCATTTTTTCTCTTTTTTTTCTTCATTAATATTTTCAGAGTTTCTATGTCTCTTTGGTTTATTTCGTTCGTTGTTGGTTCGTTCATTCGGTACGTCTGTACAATGTACATACATACATGCCATACATAAGTACGTTCATTGTGCTCGTTATATGAGTTCAGAGCTATAATATAACCAACATTCCGAACTGCTGCTTTTTGGCTGACTGACTAAATGACTGTATGGCTGGCTGGTTGGCTGACTATTGTATGTGTTGGTTCAGTTTTAATACGAGTCAGCAACATTGGATGTGGAAATACATTGTGTACATTCGAGTTTTTTTTTCTCTTCAGTTTTATTATTTTATTTGTATTTTTTCTTTTTTGTTCAGTATTTTTCAAGTAGATTTTTCTTGTTGTTATTGGTGTTTGCTTGCCATATACTCGGTTTGGACGGAACAGTCGGTCGTTCGAATAAACAACGCAACTAGCAACCAACAACAAAATGTAGTTAATTTTTATTTTATTTTTTTTTTTTGATTTTGTTGAGGGTTGCGGAAAAAAATCAAAGAAGGAAACGGGGGAAATTCAGAAAAGAGCCAAGTGAATGCCATGAAAGCTGACATGGCGGCAGCAATGGCGACGAACAACGTCGTTTTGTCGACAACGGACCCGCACATCCCACCAACATTTTCGACCTACAGAATAGCGATGCAGTGCATTGCGTTTTTACGTTTGTTGGGTTAATTTTGATTACACGCTTAAAAATTCGTTACGTTATATTGGCCCAACGCTATTGTTTTTATGCTTGAAGACTGGCAGTGTAAATTTTTTCAGTGTTTATTGTTTGACGGTTTGTTGATTGGTTGGTCGGAGAGACGATCCATCTGTCTATACACACACACACACACATACATATGTACGGTTAGTTGGAGTGTTGTTGGCTGCTGCTAATATTGTTCGCTTTAATACAATACAATACATTGGGAACGAACTGAGTGGAGAATATACGCAATCGTTTAAAATGTGAAAATATTTTCAATTTTATATACATATTCGTATTCCAATGTCTCTCGTTGTGTTGTGTTGTGTTGTGTTGTGTTGGGTTGCTGCATTCACATCGCTTTGTTTAAAGCAGAAATAAACTTGGTTCATATGTTATTATAACATGACTACTGACGTTTAATGTTTTGATGGTCCAACGTCGCCAACTCAATGTGTACGGATGGATTGACTCTATTATGCACTAGTAGATATTGTACTTATCTATCTTTGTACCATCTATCTATGTGTCTGGAAGGTTTCTTTAACTGTTAGACAACTTTTGCGTTTTTTATTTTTCCTTCTGGAAAGTCTATCCTGGATTAAACTAAATTTCTGCATACCTTGGTTAGGTTTTTAGATTTTAAGGTTTTATTATCTCATTATTAAACTAACATATCGAACAAATGCACTTTGAATTGGACTTTACGAAATATTTATCATGTCCACAGGGCAATATAGATATTTATATGTCCAGGATTTAAAAGTTCTTAGCGAACGATCATGATCAAAAAACTAAGGTACGATCAGATACAGAATACAGGAATGCCTGAAGTTTTTCTGTATATCTGGTAAAATATTTAAAAATAATGTTAAAACATTAAACAGTACAGGACAAGCGTAGGAATTCTTAATCATTGGTGGGATTTTATTACAAAATATGGAAAACATAGAAATTAAAAACGCGACAATGATTATATTGATGACAGGCATACTAAAAATATTTGTAGCTTAAAAGTTTATAAGGTTTATGTCAGTGTTGCAAAGACTGTGATAGGAAGAGGGACAAAAAGAAGTTAAGCACTCATATCACACAATGTAGTGGCCAAGTTTTAATTTCTTAAAATATCATCGCAATATTTGTGGCTCTTGTTGTTCGGAATGATGCTGGTGCTTTAGAAATCAGGTTTATTTTTATGGTATGCGTTTGTGTGTTGTATGTACGTGAGCGTTTGATTGAAAACCAGTTTAGTTTTTTTTTACAGTGTATTCACAAGATTCCGATTCAGAAACGCTCTTTGTTGAGTTAACAACGAAGAGCATTAGCCAACCAACGTCGTTCATAAACGTAAACATTTCAAAGTCTGAAAATAACTTTAAACACACATACACACACACACACACACACAATTACTACGTCTTATTGCTCGTTAAGTTTATCCGCCGCCAACAGGCTTGGCAAAATTGAAACATTTTCAAAAGATATTTTCGAATCTCGAAAGCTGGTTTCACAACAAAACACAACACAACACAACACCACACCACACCACACCACATTACACCGCTACTATTGTCGTTTAGATCAGAGACGGCTAAAAGTAAAGCTAAAAGCTGTTTCACTGAATTGATGATGATGGTTGGTTGGTTGGTTGGTTGGTTGGTTGGTTATGATGTTTAGCTTTTGAAAACAACGAAGACGACGATGATGATTTTCAGTTTATTATAGCTGTTAAGTATGTTTTTGTTTTTCTTTTTCTTTTTCTGATTTTTATATTTTACATTGAATCTGGTCGTTTACGTGGTTCGTTAGATATTGGAACTGCTTACATAAAAAAAAAACTCTAAAGCTACCGAACAACCAACAGACCAAAGGTGCCCATAACTTTATGGTTTATGTGAATATTATTTTTTTTTTTGCGATATTTCTACCAATTTTCTTTCTTATTTTCCATCTACATACATATGTATTTCTCTTTTTAATACCAATGTTTCGGAGCGGATGTTCACAGATTGCGTTCAGCTACAAATGCAATGTTTGGTTTTTCACAGTACATACATACAGACATACATACGTAATACACAAATGTAGATAGTACGTACGTACATAGATTGTACTAATTACTTATGTATGTATGTATATTACTATCGTGTATTGGGAAGGTTAAATCATTATGATTTACTTTGGAGGAAAATATCTTTTTCTAAATTCTAAAAGAAATACATAAAACGATATCACGATCGGTATGTTTATGTTACAAAAAAAAAATTCACCATAATGTCCCAATACCATATGTACTTTTGTAAGGGATGAAATGAAATTCGATTTGAACAGTCACCACCAACACTAAAGACAAAAAAACTTAATAAAAATAATGCTACAAACGAAGGAGTAGAAAAAGTACGGATCTGACACAAAAGGCACATCAACATTCCGTGCTATGACTGCTTAGTGTTGGTATAGTGGTGGAATAACTACAACTGAATCGATCAGAAACCTACCCTGTAAAATGTATATTTTTTGTTTGCCTGCTTTCCTGCCTGCCTATTAGTTTGCGTTAAAACCTTTGCAGCTTACTATGGAAATCCCTTAATGAATAAAAATACACAACGTACGGACGAACGAACGAAAATGAAAGAAACAAAAAACCTAAATTCCAAATAAAATACGAAAATACAACATATAATGAATAAACAAGAATAAGAACGAACAACAGCGGGGCAACAAAACGGCATATGGCAACGTATAAACACAATGGAAATATTTTTATTATTTTCATTCTTCATTCTTTTTTCTGTGAATTTTATACTGACTGTGAACTTAAATGTTGAATGTATTCTTACGTAGTTGTTATTTTTATATTTCACTGAGTGTACGGTCGGTCGACAATAACAACTACGCTTGTACTTTTCCTAAGGAGGATGATGATGTCGACCGACATCGATGCCGATGTGAAATACAAATGCTTAGCATTTGTACGAAAGAAAACAACTACGTCATCCATCGGACTTATTCGACTCATAATGTGAACTCTCATTTAACATTCAGTTTTTTCTAATGAAATACAAATACACACATTACATGCAAACATACTATTTTAAGGATTTCTTTCTAATGAATGATGATGAAAAAAGAATTATACCCTACAAAGAAAATGTACCACATCAGAATAGGACAGAGAATAGGGTAGCACTTACATAATATGTAGGTATATACATACATACATCCATATGTACATATAATATTGAATGGAGTTTCTATAATTTAACGGCATATTAGTTTAAAATATATTATAACAGTTAATGATATTATGAGCTTTATTAATTGATTTTTTTATTTTGTTCTTGATTTTAGGTTAACTCAGCCATGGGTCTTCAAGCCACAGCCGCTACTAAGCGGAAACATGATCTTACATTCGATAGCAAGGACACGAACACCTACACAAATTGTCCTCCACCAATAAAGACCAGTAAGTGGTCATTGAATAATAACAACTACAACGATGCTGTAGGAGAACAAAAAGCAACAGCAACTATGAATTCGTTTAAGACCAACAGTAGAAATAATAACAATAACAATGAAAATAAAAATTGTAACATTTCATGCAATACAATGTCATACAGCTTAAGAAATGGTAAAGAAGTTCTAAGAACGAAAGTGGGCTCCTCTAAGCCAGTACTAAATGCTATAGTAGCAAATATACCAACAGCTGGAGAAGTCGATGCCACAACACCTTTACCGCCGACTTCTTCCACACCGGTGCCGGAAGATAGCATAGCCAAATTAGAGGTTGTGGCAAATGTACCTTGGACATCTGCACCAGAACCGGTAGATTGTATATCAAAATTACAAGCTGTGGCTGTGCCCAGTGATCCTTGGGGCAGCATATCGACCCGATCAACTTTAGCGACAACGCTCCTCAGTGCGGACGAACTAGATGACGATGACGATGACTTTGAAGATGACTATGAAGAAGAAGAAAGTATTATTCCGACATATTGCCCACTAAGGTACCACACATTCCCATCTTCGAATGCTTCAACAACTAATCATCAGAGCCAGCAGCGCATGAATAGTAGTTTCACAACATCCCAGAGTTATAATTCTAGGCCAAATTACTATTCTGAGCCGTTTCCACAACAAAATTGCTCACGCACCGGTAGCCCGCAACATCTCCGTGTTGGAAACGGTTTTAGCTGGCAAAGTCCAAATGGTAATAATACCAGCTTTTATTCAATACCGGAGACTTCTTACACCCCATCGCCCCATCAGCAAACACAGCCGCAACTTCCACCACAGCCACAGCAACAACAGCAAACGATCAGATGTGCGGAAAATGGCAAATCTTATTTAGAATTGGGTTGTAGTAGTCCAGTTCTCACTATGGCAAACAATTCGGTTCAATCACCATCACCGTCATCATTTGCTGGTATTCATGTTGCTGCACCCGCCACTCATGAAGCCAGAATGCCAATTAAACGATGTTGTGATGGACGTGGCACTTGGTGCAGCGCCAATAAGTCTTGCTACAAAGATATTCGTCTAAAAATACGAAATTTGTCCATGTTTAAACTTTCCCGCTTTCGACAAGTCTCAGAACAATCCTTGCATAGATCTGTATTAATTTGCAATACTCTCAAAAGGATTGACAGAGAAATTGAAACGGAAACAAAAGAACTTCATCAGGCTGCAGCACACGTAGCACAACAGCACCATAATCATTTAAACCACTCGACTGCTCATCATCAACCACCAACGCAATATCATCAGTTGCATTCACATATGCAAATTCAGTCACCGCTATCTTCTCATAACAGCAATAACAATAACGGACAACATCATCATCAATTGCCACAGCAACAACTCCATTCGCAACAGCCTATCCTACATACTCAGCATCAGGATTATATGCCTGCTGCTAATAGCGGACGACTTGGTGGTAGTATTGAGTATCAAAATCAGCAACAACAGCAACAGTCTGCGTCTCAGCAAAACTTTCAGCAGCACCATCATTATCAAAATGAACGTCTGGAAACTTCATCTTTCCAAAATTCTATGCAAAAATCACCCGCCAACTCGACTCAGTTTTCAAATAATCAATGTTCAAATAGTTGTCCAGGTTCTGTAACAATTACAACACTTCATCCATATGACCACTATCCGTTTAGAGAAGCACATTCGGGGCGTGCGACCCCTTTTCCAAGTCAACCTGTGATATCCATACCAACCGTTTCAGCCCCAGTCTCTACGTCAACGACGTCTCAAGTGCAATCACCAGTGGCACCGCTTGCAACCAGTACAACAACAGTTTCAACTTTGTCTTCAACAACATCTGATACTGATTCCGGTTATGCGGACGATGATTCAACGCGTTCTATTAATTGGAGTTCAGTGCTTAGCCTTTCGTCACAATCGGCCTTAGATCCTCTAAACAATAGCGACCTATTTTCGATACTACCACCTGTCAATCCTGCCACTGCTGTTCCCGTTTCCATACCATCATCTTCCTCTGCAACGAATGGGGGCGATACGAGCTTCTCATCCTCTATGGCAGTGGCAATAAGTGGCACTTTCACAACGGTTCAGTCATCATCAGCGCCTTCATCTGCCACTACAAGCACATCATCCAATACCTCAACCATACCACCATCTGCAACAACGACGGCAACCTTTACCACATTATCGACGATATCATCTGCGACTCATTCACTCACTTCCTCTTATGTAAGCAGTATGAGCTCTAATTCAGCATCGGCATCCTCGTCTTGGGAGTATGGCTTTCTAGATATGGAATTCGGATTGGGCACCGAATTTACCGAACTGGCTCCTAGCTGTAAGCTATCATCTGAGGATTTTGGTTTTAAAAACAGTCTTACGCCAGTAACAGTCACACGCTACGATAACGAACTTGAACAACCCGCTCATATAATGGTCGGCAGTTAGTATCAATTGTAAGCGGCTACTTTAACATTTGTTTTGCTATGTTGCAAGCAATTCCTTACTTCTTCTTTCACCTCGTCTACGAAAAGTATTTTTTAAATATTAAGTTGAAGCTTATCATTCATTATCAAGCTTTGGAATGCCACTTTATATCTCTAAGTTACTCCCTAAGTACTAAGTTTTATAATTTTCATTTATTTTACTTCAAATACCCTCTTCCTCTCTCTCTCTCTCTCTCTCTCTCTCTATCTGTATATATATGTATGCATAGATATATATACTATATAGTAGTATATATATGTATATGTATTTATACTTATGTATTAGTAATACGCTCAGGTTGTGAACACATTTTTTTCTCTTACCGCTAGAAATTTATAAAAACTCAGTTAAAATGAAGCTACAAATGGAAGTCAATGATCATTTTTCAAAATTCGAAACGAAACATATTCTTTTCTTGTCTATTAAATGATACAAAGAATACGAGTTAAGAAAAATGATTTTTTGAGTTTTCTCAAGTGCAATGCTTTAATAAACATGTATTAAATTCCTATTTTTAATTACTGTGCATAAAAACTAGCAAAAACCTTCTTAAAATTTTGTAAATATTTTTAATATGAATAAAAACTTATTTAAAAATTTCAGAATCCATCGTTAGCTGCAATCTAAGATATTGTTATTAATTTAAGAGAAAAAGATATATATATATACATATATAGATATAATATAAGTTTAAGTTTTATTTTTTAATAAAGAACTTCTTCAAGAGGATTTCTTTAATTAATTTCGGTTTAAGAAAATATAAAACTGTATATATTTTTAGGATATCTTATTTTTATTTATCGGAAGAATTTAAAAAAAAATATGAGTAATTTAGTTAATCAATAACTAATAACAATGCAAAAGGACAAAAACAAAAAAGAAAAGAAATTTATTATGAAAAGAAAAAAAAAAATAAAAAACAATAAAACCTATTTAAAATTCTTGTTAAAAAATTAAATCTGTATTATTTATTTTAACATTATTTGCCAAGTGCATACCGATTTTAGCTTTTAAGTTATTCTTAATAGCGCTTCTAAAAAGGGAATACTTTTTATGCAGATTCGAAAATGGGGAATTCTAGAATAAAATATTTGGAGAATAAATCCGATTTTATACTTTTCAAAGTGTTTCGAGTTCTGCGTTGGGTTTGGTTTGAATCTGTGATTCTAAATGTTTAAAAGTTTATATTTTATTCGGGCGGGAACGGGGACACTGGAATACATTGCTTTCTCTTAAAAAGTAAAACCTACAATATTACTCCTACTTTTAGCACTCAACACATTAAAAAATCTTTGGAATTTCCCCATTTTTTATTTATTTTATGTTTCTGCTTAATTCACTAGGTTAGATTAAAAAGGATAACTATAAGGCCCAATTGTAATACAGATAGTATCAATTCCGTCATAACCATTCTGATAGGTTTATGAAAATGTTGATTTTGTCCAAATCAATTTCACGGTTAAATTTTTTTGAATTATCTGTTGCACCAGACGTTTCAAGAACGTCAGCTATTTTTCAATATTTCTGCCCCAAGCATCCGATAATCGATTAATGTATTGCTATCTCGCTAGACACAGCCGGGATTCTTAGACAATCTTATACAAACCTATACAGTTTCTAGGAATATAATGGTCGCTTTACTGCCAGTAGCGCGGTTTATAGCCATTATATCAGCGTGAGACGCTACCTCTCTGGTGTAAACTATTACTAATTTTTTGAAGATTTTTGGATCATGGACAAATCTAGCCGCTCAATATTTAAAATTTTATTGTAATTCATTTCAGTTAACCAGAGGGTAGGTACATTATTTTCCATTTCGGAATAAAAGGTTTTCGAAACAAAATGTACGATGCAGATAAATGTAAAACTTTACAATTATATTCACTTCTATTCTGACATTGTTGTATTATAGGCCGTATTTAAAATTGCATTAGACTTTGGGCACGTTGCATAAAAAAGCATAAAGAAAATTAATTAACACAAAAATATGTATAATAGTTGGCCATTATAACGCTTTAGTCACGATTACGACCTATCTTCTTACACCTCACATCCAGTTCAACAGCTAATGACAGATCTAGAAAACGCTTCACAGCAATTTTGTTTACTCTCAGAGTAACCAGAGCCTGCTAAGAGAAAATTATCGAGAAAAATTTTTATTCAGTTATTTTTTTCAAGCTCTCCGAACCAGGCTATCGCCGACTAAGCCAACATACTAGCTACTAGATAACGACGACTTCAATGTGTGAAATGAAAATGTGTGTCTATTTAAAATAGACATAGCACAGAATGTGTATTCATTAACTGTTTTTTGTAATAAAAGAGTTTGAACGTCGAAGTTCTATTTGGAGTTTCTTATAAATTATTTAATATAATATAATATTCGATTATACGTACAATATACGTATACGCATATGCAATTTCAAATAATTTAGATTTTTAATTTATATTCCGTCTTATTTATTATTACTATGAACATTTTATAATAATTAGAAAATTTTTAAAAATGATTTTACTCACATAATATAAATTTGTATGTTTGGTTTTCATTCTGCTTCCATTTCAAACTTTAACTTATTTTTTATCTCATGTGTAATATGGAATCCTTCGCCGTGTCCTGGTATTATATAATTGCAAATATTTGCCATCTTAAAGCGATTTTGTCTCTGCAACTTTGGACTTTCCGATCCAGCATTCAACCATATCGATGAATCCCAAATATCGTTTTTATTTTCAAACAAATCACCACATACACCAACCGTATTAAAAATGTCGACGTTTCTAACCAACAGTGATACACAACTCAAAGTATGACCCGGTGTTCGTATAACTTGAATTTCATCACGAACAAGTTGAAAAGGCTGCTCCCAATCGAAGCACGGGTACCTGTTTTTATTGGAAATGCAGGAACCAACAAAATGGAATTCTGCATTTGTGAAAAGGTGATTACAGCCAATATGATCCGAGTGACCATGAGTACATACAACATAATTAATATCTTTTGGCCCTAACGAATGTTGCTTCAAAGCATTTTCAATAGCGTCACTATCCCAGGCAGTCATTGTATCGACGATAATATTTTTTCCACAATGACTTTGTATTAAAGTGCAACTGCAATTCGCGAGCATACAGTTCGAATCCAATGGGTCTGTTTGTGAGTAACCCACTGATAAAATTGAGACCTTATTCATTTTTTCCGTATCCTGTGATTTTTTCTCGTTTTAAGCGGGAAAATTTACGCAAAACTGATTATTGAAAATTGATCAAAGTATAGATAGCCATTCATTGTAAAATGTTAACAAAAAGTTGCTTTTCTTTTTGCGTTGTAAACCAATAATATCTTCTAGAATGATCCATGGGTCCATATAATATAGTTAATAATATTTCGCGCTATCGAATTTTGCTTCAGAGCATTCACAAGACCAACATTATCCCAAGTAGTCTTTAGGTCGATGCAAGGTATATTAATTTTTATTTAAAATTTTTCAAAAATCACTTTATATTAAAGAGCAACTGCAATTCGCAAACATACAGTTGGAACCCAACAGGTCTATACCTAAAACTCACCGAAAAAATCGAGATTATATTTTCATTTTTTATTTAATAATGTTTAAGCCACAGAGTAACTTGTTTAAGCGGGAAAATTTAGGCAAAACTATTTAATTCACCGTAAACGATGTCAAAGCATATTAAGGCATTCACCGTAAAATGTTAACATAATTTTTTTTCGCATTACCGCATCCATGGTATATGTATACATATATGAAAGTATATTTCCTAATACACACACATACACCTTCATATAAGACTCTCTGGATGTTTGAGAGATGTCAACTAGGAGCTATAGTTATGAAGGAATAGTTAATAAAGGTGCTACAAGTAGGCTGTGCCCATTGAGACTACCAGTTTAATCTAACCTGCATACATATCTTGCAAAACGATTTTATATCACATATAATTATTACCAAATTTTCTAGTCTTGTAATCAATTGTTATATAAAAAGTAATTAAATGTCTTCACCAAGGTATGAAAATAAAAAATGTATTATTTTTTATTAATAGCTAGTTAATGATTTAATGATAGTCTAACTTTATGTACTTATAAGATGCATGGATATAGTAATTAAATCGTATTATTTTTCTACCATAAAAACTACTGAGAATCACTAGAACTGGAACTAGAACTGTCCGTAGACATAACTTCTACATCGTCCTGTGAAGCTTCTTTATGTGAACGAGTCTCTAAAGCTACGGAATTCCCCGAAGAACCCATCGACATATGCAATTCTCCCATATTAGTCCAATTAAACTGATTTTGGAAAGCATTTGGTACTTCATTCAAGCTGCGCTGGTTATCGGCCATATTATTTTGATGGGCTACGCCACCACCATTAATATTCAAATCGGATTTCCCCAGAAAGCCATTGCGCATTTCAATATCAGTGGGATACGGTCGTCTTACGTCACCGATACACCAGGTTAAAGGAGCGCTCACAGCATTTGCAGAGCTTATTCGGTGAGCATACTTTATTAACTCTTCTGAAGATACAGGCCTCTTGTTTGCTTGATTAATACTCGCTAATTTTCGACGAGCTTGAAAAATAGCAGTTGATAAAATGTGCTCGGCATCTTTAAGAGATTTTTGTAGTTTTTGTATTTCACGGTCCTGGAAATAAATTATTTTAAATTAGCAAATACAAAACACAACCAATCTTCATATACTATGACAAACCTGAACATCGACTTTTGCTTTTAATTCATTCATCTTTTGTTCCAATCTTGCCTGCTCATCTGCTAATTCCAACATTTTACGGAATTCCTCATCCTTCGCCACAAGAAGATCTACTAATGCTGTATGCTCCGCCGTTGATATCTTCTGATGTTTTGGGGATAAATTTTCTATAAGTTCTCTGAAAATTTATAATATTAATGTTTTGTAGACATCTGTAATACAACAACTTAATACATACTTTGATATCAGCTCCATGTCGTCTATCAAAAGCAATAGTCGTTCCTTGGTACTCAGATGGAAAGACATTTCCAGTTTAGTGTAAACAAACAAATGTTGGCAAAAAAAATTATACTTCTTTTTTAACAAAACACAACATTCAATTCACAGTGAAATGGTAACGTCTAACTTTACTTTTGTATTGCTTACAATAGTCTGGCATGCACAATTTTTGCAAGAAACAAAATTTTTGACAATTTGAGATAAAATTTTGTTTTTGTTTTATAAAAACCGGCAACATAATGATGTATGTAATTCTCTTTTAAGAATTTATTACTTAAGTGTTCTGGAGTGAATGCATGCGATTGCTATTGTTTGTTTATTTTGTTGTTCTCAAATTGTATAACAAGTACAGAGAATCAGTGGGTGTTTAAACATATACATCAATATGCGAACATTAATTTTGAAAGAGATATTAAAGAAATCCTGTAGATATTACAGCTACAAATCGGTAAAGCGCCCTGACTTTGGGGCAAACGTTAAAAACTCAGCAACAAAACCGCTGAATAAAGAATTTAATGCGAAGGATAATGCTGATTTAACAAAACATTTGAAGTCAAAAATTTTAGCAACAGGACCCATAACTGTCGCCGAATATATGCAAGAGGTTTTAATAAATCCCCAGTCCGGTTATTACATGCATCGGGATGTTTTTGGCAGGGAAGGAGATTTCATAACTTCGCCAGAAATATCTCAGATATTTGGTGAGGTAAGTGAAAATTATTTAAAGATACAAGTTACTGTAAACTGAAGTAATAATTTTAAAAGTTGGTTGCTATTTGGGTTTTAAGCGAATGGCAAAAACTAGGCAGTCCTTCATTTCAACTAGTCGAACTAGGACCAGGACGAGGCACTCTGGCACGTGATGTTCTCAAAGTTTTGTCACAATTTAAACTGGGAAGTAATTTTTCAATGCATTTAGTTGAAATAAGTCCACATCTTAGTGCGTTGCAGGCGCAATTGTTGTGCTATAAGCATGAACCTGTTGACAGTAATCAATTTGGTTGTTATCAGAAGGGAGTTACAGCTTCAGGCATACAAGTTTATTGGTATTCGAGAATAGAAGATGTGCCTACTGAATTTTCAATTGTTTTGGCTCACGAGTTCTTTGATGCTCTGCCTGTACATAAACTTCAATTTGAGGATGGATTGTGGAAGGAAGTGCTTGTTGACGTTGAGGATGAAAAGCTAGAAAACGATTTCAGATTAATTTTGTCGAGAAATCAAACACCGATTTCAAAATTGTTTCGGCCAATTGAAGGCGAGACAAGAGAATGTCTGGAGTACTCCGTAGAATCCGATCGAATAATTGACCTGTTAGCTACTCGCTTCGAAAAAAACGGTGGTATTGGATTGATAATAGACTATGGACATTTTGGAGAGAAATCAGACACATTAAGGGTGAGGATAATTAAAATATTTATAATTATTTTCTTAAGTACTATCTAAAATATAGAGTAATATTATATTGTTAACAAATTTGCAAACGTGGAATTTTTTCTATTACAGGCTTTTAGAAAGCATGAGTTATATAATCCATTAAAATCTCCTGGCACAGCTGATATAACAGTAGATGTAGATTTTCGTCAGATGAAAAGAATTGCTGAAAAAGATAATAAGGTTGTTTGCTTTGGACCTGTTGAACAAAGGCACTTTCTAGAAAGTATGCAAGGAGAAGTTCGTTTAGAGGTATTACAAAATATATACTTGTGTGTATTTTATAAGTAATTTGAATATGATTTCTTTAAAATTAGCGCCTAAAGAAAAATGCTTTACCAGAACATCAAAAAACAATCCAATTCGCTTATGAGATGCTTACACACCCTGACAAGATGGGTTCACGATTTAAATTCTTCTCCATGTTTCCTGCCGTGCTAAAGGATCACTTACAAAAGTTTCCTGTAAACGGGTTTCAATAATTCATTAATTATTTTTATTTATTGTTTTTGAATTAAAATGTTACATGTTTTTGTCCATGATATTATTTCCTGTAAATTGCGTCGTTAATAATTTGTGTTTCTTGGGATGTAAATTGTAAGACAGCACTTATAGCATTTATCATATGACGTTTACCATCGGTGTCTTTGGACACAATGTAACTAATGATTACATTCTTTAAATACTCCAAATTAGCACCCTCTCGAGATTTACACCGCTCAAGTCTAGTAAATGTAATTTAAGAATAATATTGTATATACTTCATAGATAAATATGTATGTCATATTTAATTATAAAGTAATCCTAATTTGTACTCACCTATCAACTTGCTCCTCTAGCATACAAATTTTATTATTAAGCTCTTCTTGAGCAGTAACCTTTTCGTGTATAGCTTTACGCATAGCTGTTTCTGCTTGATATTTAGTCTTCCTTAAATTTGCTATTTCAATATCTTTACGCGCTATTTCATTGGCATAGTGCAACATGTGACAGTTCTCGCCCAGTGATAGCTTTTTCGATTTAAGGTTAGACTTATGAAATGTCGTTTGGTTTTGTAGAGTATCTTCGAATATTTCACCATTCAATGATGCCATATTACTCAAATCATTCTTGGATGCATTCATCTGCTCTGAACTAGAGTTGGCTTGATTATTGGAATGAAAAATTTCAAAAGATGTTTGCAATGCTTTTATCTCTTGTTCTTTTTCATCGAGGAGTTGTAACGAGCGCTGTCTTTGCTTTTGTAGCTGTTGCTCTAAATCATTTAGCTTACAGCGATAATCGTTTTCCGTATCAGTATGTAACGTTTGCCATTTTGAACGTTCTTCTTTTACTGCTAATCTCAATTTTTCATTATAATTTTTTAACTCGACATCTTGTTCGTCTATGTTTCGGTTCAAATCTTTGACTTTTTCCTGTAGTGTTGCAATGTGATCCTTTTGCTGTTGCAATTTATTTTCAAGGTCGAGAGTTTCTAATTTTGAAGTTTCAAGCTGTTGTGTTAATTTCGAAATTTCTTCTTCACACTGGGAGTGATCAGCACCAACGGAGAAAATGTTTGTCAAGTCGATTGGATTACTAGATCGAGCATTGGCTTGCAAAAGAATTTTCTTCAAATGCATTATATTTTCCACAATTTTTGAAATATCACTGTTCGTTAGCATTGATCTTTTAATTCTTTTATCGTTGAATAAATCCTGCATTAACTCGTCCAAAGTAGACTTATTGGAATGTTCTGAGGTCATCTTTTCCAAATCTTGAATTTGCAACTTTAATAGCTGTATCGATTCTTGGTCATGTTGTCTAAGACGGTTATATGTTCCCACAGTAGTGCTAAGCTCCGCCAATCTAGATTCAAGGTTTGCCACGCGATTTTCATGCAAAATAGCTTGTTTGCGCGATTGCTCTTCGGCCAATTGGACTCTATGTTGCTCATTTTTTATTGCTACTGCATGTTGGTCCTTCAACTGTTGCATTTCCTTTTGAAGTTGTTTCAATAATACTGAACTATTGTGATTGTCGGAAGATAGGTCCACGCCATCTTTTTGCTCATTTAGCAACTTGATTTGTGCCTTCGCTTCCTTCAACTGAGTTTGCAAGTCAGTTTTGCTGGAATTTTCGGCCTCATTGCTGGCAAATTGCATTTTGAAATTATTTAATTGCATTTCAATATTCTCCTTAAGATGCCTTTCGTCAGCATAAAGTTTCTGAAGTTCTCTAATCATCAGCATTTGGTTGTTACTTTCTTTCTCTCTTTCTTGACGTTCAATTATTAATTTTGCCTTGTAGTCATCAAGATCAGTCTTGGCCCGTTCTTCGTTCTTCTTTATTGTACTTTGTAGTTCAGCAATAGTTTTGTCCTTCTGTTGCAATTGGACACGCAACACTTTCTTATCGGCCTGAAATGATGCTTCCATGCGTGATTTTTCTGCCGACAACGTAGCCAATGAGTTCATAAGTGTTGCAATTTGATTTTGAAAAGAACAATTTTCGTTTATTACGGTTTCCTCCTCTGGCTTCGTTGTTGACAATGTTTCATGCGTTTGAACTTCATTTGAATCAGTTGCAGTTGTGGCTGATAATGCCGTAGATGAATTTCTGTCGTCCTTCTTATTTAATACCGCTGTTAGGCTCGTTTCTAATGCTTCTTTCTCCTTCAGAAGTCCCTTGTACGCAGTTATAATGTCTTTGTGAAAGTTCGACATAAATATTTAAGTTCAGCTATTCAAATATTTTCAAAGAAACTATGATTTCAACATACCTTTCAATCTTTTTTCATAACGGGAAAGCTGCTCCTTTTGGGAATTGATTACACCTTCCAAATCATTTCTACTTCGATCCATTTTAGCTATTATTTATTAAATTTACAAAACAATCAAAATCTGCCACATAATTCAATTTGCAAGAAACATTTAATCCACAACCGTCAGAAAGAGCAAACAGTAGGAAAAACAATATATCAGCTGTTTAAATATAAATAGCTGCATTCGTGTACTTAAATTAAATCTCTAAAATTTTTAAAAGAATTAAAAAAATGAAATTGAACTTTGATGGCACCGTAGATAATGAATAAAATAAATAATGAAATCAAAATTTAATATGTTAACATTTAAGGAAAATGGGTTAATTTTAATAGTTATTTGAGTTTACTGGTAAGTTAACCGAATGCACCTAATGTTATAATAAAAAGTAATTCATTCAACATAAGATGATAGCACTACACATATGTGAGAAGCACTTCTCTTGCCTACAAGTTTACTCGGTGCCTACAAATTTACCTCAAATAGTGTATTAATAAATAATTATTCTTAAAATTTAGTTTTAAAGTTTATAATTGAAATACCTCGTATAACATGTTATTTCTTTTGCAAACATCTCGTAAATTTTCGACAACTACAAGTTTATTGATAAAGCGTTTATCTAAACGCTCCAATCCAGGATTGGGACATCAAATAGCGGCTCTCGAAGATGCTGCAGATATAATAAAAAGTGATCCTGAGGGTTTTGGTGATTTAGAAACTGACTTAATGAAGGCTCACAAGTCTCACAAACAACATGAGCTTGAAGTAAAGAAGCAAAATGATAAAATACGACGAAATCTTGTGGAAAGAAAATATTTTCGAAAAGATTCATTACCAAATCTTCTAACATATGCTGAGAAGGAACAGATCAAATATTTACATTCAGGTGATAAGGATGAATGGACTATTGAAAAATTAGCAGAAAGTTTTCCGGCAAGTGTTGAAACGATTCGTAAAGTTTTGAAATCTAATTGGACTCCAATGTCGGCGAAGAGGATACTTGCCCACGATGCTAGTGTTTTTAGAAATTGGGAAAGATTTAAAAAAGGTGAATATGAGGCTAAAATCACTACTGAATTGCAAATTCATTTGGAGAAGTTTGCTGACAGATCACCTGAAGATTTAAAACTTTTGCAAGATCCAACCAAAGCATTACCGAAAAAACAATGGCAAAAACCCAGAAGTAACGAGTTCTCATCGTTGCTAACGTTACAGTCTGCCACAGATCACAGGAAGGCATCATCTGCGTTGACGACTGGCGATAAACCTGAAAATATAAATCAGCAGCAATCTGAAGATACATATCTTTTGGGTAAAATTGAAAACAAAAAGCTTATGACCATGAAAGAGTTAAGAGACAGTCTTGCGCAAAGCAATTCAAATTCAGAAAATAAAACATTAGTTAAAGAACCAACACAGGAAATAAATGGTATAAACGATACTGGTATTGTTAAAGGGAATTTAGAATCTTCGAAATTAAGATCTTTAGACTATACAGAAAAGTTTACTGCCACTGAGGTAGTGATTAATGAAAGCGATAGCAAAAAATATGGCATATCAGCTACAAAAGAGTAAGTAATCCTATGACATTCATATGCAAAATAATTCAATTTAAGTTGTTCTTTTTTTTACTCCTTAAGACGTATTCATATACCAAGAAAATTGTGGCGGAAAGGATTTACGTATCGCGTGGACGATTCTTACTACGATGACGATGGTGAATTCTTGTACAGAATACCTGGCATGACCCCACAATGATGAATTACATTTTGGCGTTGTTATTATTGTTACTAACTAGTTTCCATAGATGGTATTTTATACTCTAATAAAGTTGTTAATTTCAAACAGTAAGCTGTATTTCATATGTATTTAAATTACATTTTCATTTATAATTTGTGTTTTCCCTTCAACTACACATATACAGCTATATTAGTTTCACTTAATATTTCTTATTCTAGTCTTGTTTCACTCAAATTTCTTCGACGATTAGTTTCGACATTCCACAGAAAAGCTTTACCAATGTTAATGAGAATCAATATTTGCAAATATAAATGTTTCTCTTTTACTCCGTGTACAATTATTACTATGCGTATTTTAGTAGAAAAAAACAAGTTATTTATTTTAATATCTGTGATTACCATTTTTTTTTTAATATTTTTATTATTTTTTATTTGAACTGTGTATAAATTCAAATAGGTATGTACTAAATGAAGAAATATGTATGTTTAATTTACACATTTTTAATAGTATTACTTGAAAGAAGCAATAAAAACTAAACATAAATAGATATATGTACGTATGTATGTGTAACAATAATATATGTGTATATAGATTAATATATTTAATATAATAATAACATATGAAACAGCTTTAAATCAAAGTATATAATTAGCTCGAAAAATAAGAATGGTCGATTGTTTGCTGTGAAAGTTTGTTTTATCTATTTTACGAGTCTGTAAAAATGGTAGAAAAATCGTGTCAAAGTTCGATTTTATCTGAATTGATTTTTTATATAAAAATTTCAATTTTAATACTATATTTAATAACAAACAATTAATTGAGGCATCCGTTTCTAGTAAATAATAATTTAAAAAATTGTTTCAGTTAGATTTTCCCGAAAATGGACTAGATGAACCGACTGAAGGTGGTGTGGGTGTGGCAGCACTACGTACACCATCGCCTTCGCAAACATATTTTCCTAAAAAAATGTTGTATTTATTACTTTCCACCGACATTAAAAGAATTTTTCTGAATTTCCTACCTGATACAAATCTCTTTTTTACCAATGACACTCGATATCCTTGTCCAAGTAATTCAAATTCTATCCCAGACAGTGTGGTTCCTTCGCAATTAAATTGTGTTGTTAACAAAGCTGGTGTAGACGGCCCTTCGCTTAGTTCTAATCGAGCTCTTAGGGTTCCCACTCCACCATCTTGAGAGTTTTGCGATATATCAGTGAAATTCCAAACTAAACGATTCGATTCTCCCAGCCTTAAAGTATGTTATTTTGTTCATATTATCTAATATAATACTGCGTAATTCAACAATTCTCACTTACCATGCTGAGTGAGGTTTGGACTGTACATTTCGGACTGAACCATTTACCGGAACAAAGAGTGTCACATTTAATAGAGGACAAGCGACGCTCATGGCATGATTATTGTACTTATAATCAACCTTGAGAGCTGTGAAGGTGGGTTCGCATTTCCAGTAGCTCACAAGTTGAAATGGACACGAACTGGCCCCCGGTTTAGATCGTACTTGATATTTTAAAATATCAACATTAAAATATGATGCTGTAGGATTTTGTTCAGCCTGTCGTCTTAATAATGCTGTCAAAGCTGGCATATTAAATTCCAGCATTGTACTAAAAGAGCTTGATTGATTTTTGTCTCTATGAGAAGGCAAACGAATCATGGAATTATTACAATGAAAACCTACATATATTATATAATCAGTTCACTTACGCTTGTACTAATTTACTATTTGGTATAAAATGTTCTAGATTTTGTACATTTTTTATGCGAAAACCCAACTTGGCTGGATTCGGATTATTGGCCAACAAACCTGCAACACCAGCAGGGAATGATAACATCATATCCCCTGATATTTTAACTTGACACCGGGATTCATCACTACCTCTAAAATTTCAAAATAAATATTTATATATAAAGCATAAGATATATGTACATAAGTGTTTATATATGTACATGGCTTACCTGAAATAGGCATGAATGATCTCATGGAATGCAACTGCCAGCGGTATAGTATCGGAGATTCCAATTGTCAATGGAGAAGGACCTCTTGAAGAACTAATATTTCCAATGGCTGTACGGAACTCCAAAGATCCTATACTATCCGCTCGATTAATCGAATTAATAGGGGCCGGACTAATGCGACCTCTAGCTCCCACTAACATCTCCGATCTTCTCGAAGGTGGTCTTGGTATTGCAATACTACTACCAGTTCCTGATGTCGGCGTTGGTATTTGACGAACTTGAGTCTTGCTAAAGTTTGCAGAAGCTGGCGCCGATGAACTAACATCTCCCAGTTCAGAAAATATATCACCCAGATCAGCGTACCTAAGGTGTAATGTCCAAAGATAAATCAGTTTATGTCATATAAATTGTAGGTCTTTTGAAATACCTTGAATTATTTGACATAGATAAAGTCGGACTTTGTAAAGGTGCATATGGGTGTACTGCAGCAGTTGGCGTGGAAGCATTTGAAATCTCTGGCGATTGTTGCCTCGATGTTAATCTAGATTGTTGTTGTAATTGCTGGCTGTGCTGCTTTAAATATAGTTACTTTGATTTATTGTTCAGTTGAATTCAAAAGCTAAAGCTTACCGAAAATACTCCTGTCGGTGATAATGATATATTTTCAACAGTGGCTCTCAATTCATCTACACTGGCTGACATAGGTGCTTGCCCATTATTTAATGGTTTAATTTTAACGTGTATACGCTTCTCAGGTCTATCGTTATCCGAATCTGAATCAGAGTCAGAATAGAAACTACCCGCTAAAAAAAAGATAATTTTTAATCTAAATTATAATCTACAATTTAATACAACGCTAGCCTACCGGTTTCTTTGTTTTCATCCCAAGCGACCTCTTTTGGCGGCTGAATACTATAACCGTCCTCATCGACTTCATTGCTAAATTGGCCAACTGTTGACGTTGGGTTATTATTCTTAGTAGCGTGATTAGTATCGCCAGTTCCACCAGCAGTACCATCAGTTAATCCTGCTATAACTGTTGCATCATTTGCATTTGTTACTCCCGATGTTGTGGCACTTGAATCTAGACCAGTTCCAACAAGTTTCGACGTTATGGCTAATAGTCCAGATGTATTTGCACTTGTACTTTGTTGTTTTGATTTATTCTGATCGTCGTAATCAGCAGAAATGTTTCCTCGATCAACACTAGAAATTTTATAAAAATATTAAATAAACAATCTCTTAAGATATGAAATATTTGAATATTATATGTGTGTACTAAAAAGGATTTTGGCATACCTTTGTGTGCGCTCCTCTTGTATATTGTCAGACATTTCACCATCTTTCTTTTTTTTGGATTTTTTCGTTTTTGTTTTCTCCCGCCTACTCCGCAAAATACCAGACACTGAGTAAAGATTAAAGCAAAAAAAATCCATTTTAGCACTTATTAAATAATCCGAATTTATATACTTTGTTAGTCAACTTAGTCTACTAATATATCAATATAAATACAGTTAAAACTCAAACACCAACTCAAGATAAGATATACAATTTTATAATATATATATATATATATGACATAATTTATATAACTATATAAATATATATACATATGTATATATAATATATATATATATATATATATATATATATATATATATATGTATATATAAAAAGCTGTAAGCAATATTTTTATAGTTTCCTTGCAAAACCGTTTTCATTTCAATATAATAATAGTAAACTGAATTTCAATCAACACAAGATCATACCCTGAGAATTGGAAGAGAATATATTTAAAAGGGATGTAGTACGTCTCTGACTTGTCCCCAATGACGTAGCAGGTGTAGAAGTATAAGAATTGTTGTTTGCTGTATTTTGTGGTGAAAATAGTTGTTGATGATTTGTGGTGCTTGTAGTTCCTGAACGTTCTGAGAATTTTTTAGTACTTAATACAGGAGCTGATATATTTGGTGATGTAGCAGTAATGCTGTCAGTAGGATTTGTTGTTAAAACATCACGGTCTATTTGTGAGTTCATTGCTATCGCAAATACAGATGAAAGGAATTTTTTTAAACGAATTATTATGGATTTTAAGTTAAGTTAACGCAAAAACAAAAAAGATAAAATTCTTTTCGATGAGTTGGTTGGTCTGTGTAAAAATGTATATTTGAAATCTTATAAGAAGCCATGTGTCAATCCATTTAGAAAAAAAAAAAGAATCATAACTGTTATCGAAGATTTTATACTCATAACGCACGTTTACGAAAAATAAAAACAACTTTGACGAATGCAATCTTATTAGAGTCTACTTTCAGTTTGATACTTCGTGTTTAATTCTGAACTTTTTGAATATTATTGCTTGTGTAAATGAGCGTTATGTTTACAAATTAAGATTACAAATAAATTTGTTAAATATAGTTGGTGTTTTGAGTGAGGGAACAAAAACTACAAATAAACAAAAAAATACTAAAAAATATTTAAATCTAAACAAATAAAAAAAAAAACAAATTCTATAGCAAAATATACAAATAATTGATTGTAAATAGTATATAGTAGAGCAATAATGATTTGTAATGATTTGATATAAAATTAGACGAAATCTAGTAAAATTTTTGACGTCCTACTTTTATCGTTGGTGGATCTATAAAAACTTTAATATGACACGACAGTTCTCAAAACAGTTCTCAAAAGTAAAGTAATCTCAGATAGGAATACGTCGAAAACTAACTATGTATGTATTAATATTTACATAATTTTAGTTTTAGAATAGGCGATTATATTATACATACATACATACATACAAAGATAGTATGTTGCAGAGATATAGGTTAAGTATATAAATAAAAAAAAGGGAAAGATATAATATAAACAATACTTGTTCTTATAGTGTCAGTTTATAAAATTTAAAAGGTAAGTTAATATTAAATAGGGTAATAGTGTTTAAGCATTTGTCAAAAAATGAACCTTGATTGTTATCCTGCAGTGATTGAAGCTCTGAGTTAAGGGAATTTTTGTTGATGGTTGTGGTAGTTGTGCTAGAGGTGGTGGTAGTACTAGTAGTGTTATTTGTAGCATTTAGATTGACTGATAGTGAACTTGTGATACAATTACTATCCATACCGAAATTTCCACTCCCACTAGTGGCAGATGTAGATATTCCGGTATTTTGTGGTTGTAACTGTTGTTTGCTGGAATTGTTTGAAGAGAACCAACTTCGAAAATTACTTTTCACTGTGCCAGTTGATACAGATGCACTTGTTGTGGTTGTTATTTCTGGAGAAGTTGGTCGAGATGTGACAGCTTTCGCAGTATTTACATCTAAAGCTGTGTCATCAGCATTTAAAATGCTACCACTGCCACTAGCTATACTACCAACAGAAATAGCTTCTGTACCACGTATATCCATGGAAACATTACCACCGCGATTTATACTCGTTGCTGAGTTTGAATTTGAAGCCACAGATGGTTGATTTAGTCGAATATTAGAAGTGGCTGATATTTGCTGATTGATAGATAATGGAATGAATTCAAGTTCTGGCATTTCTAAAAATATAAATTACAGAAAAATAATTCACATACAATTTACGGTTGCATTTAAATAAATTATAAAACTTATTACCGGGCTTTTCTAGGCCAGTATATTTATTTAATACAAATTGTTCTAACAATTTGTCGACAGTCATATCTAAAAATTGACGCTTAAAATCGGAATGTACCTGTAAAACAAAGATTGAATAATGTTATTATTAATCTTTTAATAAATTTTCTAAAATATTACCTGTCCAACCATGTCATGATTATTTTGCAACAATTCCAAATATGTAGAAAGAAATTCTTTCATTTGTCTCAAATGCATTTCCTCAATTTCCTGAAAACGCTTTAAAAGCCAAGAAATATTCATTATTGTCGTATTATTGTATTAATAAGAACAAAATAAATGTCTTTAAGGATAATACATACTTTGCAGGTTTGTGTCATACGGCGTTCAAATTCATTTTTAATGGGATTATGTTTATCTAATAATATTTTATAATCTTCCTGTAGTTTGCGTAACTTCGTTTCCAACTTATCAATGTCCTTTTGGGATGAATTGTCCTTTCGTAGTTTTTCTAATTCCTGTGCTTTAGTGCTGTACAAATCTCGAGCTTTCTGTACATCCGATGTTGATGTTTGTATAGCTTTGACACATTCCAGCGTTTGTGCCTCGTCTTCCTTTACAGTCTTATGCTTTTTATGCAATTCGTCTGAATACTTTGTAACATCTTTCACCAACTCTGTTAGTTTTTGCACCATTTGCATATGCAAAGTTGAAAGTTTTTCAGCAGATGTTCTTAGTATTGTCCATATTGGCGAGAATGTACTATTTAATGTACCAGTGCTAGCCTTGTGAGCTAATTTTGACATTAACTTCGAATTTTGTTCTTCAATAGTTGTCTTTTCTCGAAAAAATTCCGAAAGTTCCTTACTGGCTTGTAAGCCGTATTTCATATTGTGATACAGCACATCGAACCCATTGTTTTTTTCCCCCTAAAAGATACAAAATATTTTGCTCAAAAAGCTGTCGATACTTGAATGAAAAACTCTTTTACAAACCCAGAAATAATCATTAAAATCCACTGTCATTTTTGAGCCGTGTGTTGTTACAAACAATATTGAAATTTAGATCGTCTTTTGAAAAGATTTCTGTGTTCTGGTCGATATGAACACGTAATTGACTTTTTATATTAAAGTGGTGGTACCCATTTTTTTATTCTTTAAATAAGAGTAAAAAATATTTATTAAAAAATTTGAGTAATTTTTTGATCAAAAATAAATAAATAAAACGCATGTGGTCTAATGGCATACATATGAACATATTTATATGTACGAAAATTAAACACTAAACCATAAAAATAATTTAATCATACTTAAAAGCATGTAAAACTCGAAATGAAAGACACGATTAGCTTTATATTAAATTAAATTACATGTAATATTTTTATTTTAATAATGATATTTTTAATAAATGATAAATAAAAAGTATTACAGTAATGTATTCAATATTAAATCCTTCATTATTATACTGCATCATCAGCTCTCATTTGAAGTTTAGCCTTGATTTCTTCTGCCCGTTCCACTTCTTGGTCGAGACGTTTTTCTAAGGCTCTGGTTAAAATTGTGCAGCAGTCCTTAATTGCATGATAAACAATGTTTTTTATTTGTAATTTATCTTCATGATTTGTATGAGAATGTGAGAGTCTTCGAAACTCATGGGTTAAATGAAAACAATGAGTGATGTTTTCAGGTGAAACGAAATCTTCTGCAACCTTAATACAGTTATGAAGGTTTTGTACTTGGTGAGGAGCACCAGCAGGAATGAAAACAGCATCTCCCAAACATTGAACAATTGGATAACCTTCAACACCATATTCGTTAAAAAGTCTTGCACGAAGTTTGTCGTCTAAATACCAGTTTTGGTCATGTATTGGATCGTGATCGGGTTCCAGACGAAAGCCCTTCTCTAATGTTACCCTGTTTAGAAGGTCGCGAATTTTATCAGCGTCTCTTGCCGGGAAAATATGCCATAATGCTCCAGGTAAAACATTCTTTTTTTGCACTCTTGCCCTTGTTAAGAACTCACAACCGCCCATTGCAATAGCCTTACAAGAGGCGGAAATTTGTGATTTGCTATCGGAATCTTCTGGTATTCCTACATAAACCATTATGTTCACGGCGTCTGATATGTCTAAATGTAAGTTTGTTGTACCCTTATCGGGATGAAACGCTGATCCGTATGCATTATACATTTTTGGACCCAGATCTGGAGGGACAAACATTTTCGGCAAGCAACTGGCAATATTAAGATTACCAGTGCGTAACGTATACTCAGGCATTGGTAGACCCTTCATTAAGTCTTGATATCTTGTAGGCAAAATTTCTGCAAAGTCGTCGCCTGGTGGCCAATCTTTGAGTTTGAGCAACATTGGTTTTCCGTTCGCATCAAGTAGTCTTTTTTTCATACACTGGAATCCCTCCCAGAAATGTCGCATTGGCTGGTTAGGTACCAGATTTCCGTTAAGACAATTTATAAGATCATTGGGTTTATCGCCAAAATCGTTGAGGAATGCTTCTGGTCGCCAGAGGTCTAAATTAAGGGACTTGGCTACCTCAGATATCATTACAGGTTGACCACATTTCCATACCTCTTGGAAAAGTATACGATTATCTGGGTGATTTGCATTTGTTAACCGTAAAAGCTTGCCATCACAAAGCCATTCATGCGGTACACCAGGAGCTATTAATGTAGAATTAGTTAATATCATAGCTCTTGGGGGTAAAAATCTTCTATAACCAGCTAAACCTTTACGCAAAAAATTAATATGCTTAAAATTGTCAAATGCTGTTGTTATGGGATCTTTTCCTAAAGTTTGCTTGTTAAATATTCGTCCTGGTACATAATCGATTCCTTTGGCGCGGGCAAATTCCAGAGCCTTAGAATGTATCTGTTCCAACCGTGCTTGTTTCCGCAAAGTTTCTGGTGTGGCAAGCGAGGATGCGCTAGTTTGCTGCTTTAATTGAGATTCTTTGATCATGTCTTGTATGAGATTCTTTAAATCGCCATTTGGCAATTTTTGTTTACTCAATAGACAACCACAAAGTTGTGGAATTTCCCAAAGTGTTCTTACGTCGTGCAAAAGTCGTCCCAATATATTTAAGGAATCACCAGCTATAATTTGAGTCAAAATAAGTTCTTTTGTATGATGGCTTACACCACCAGAGCATAATAACCAGTAGAAGTCATCTCTACCCTTTGGAGGTTTTTCACCCGCTTGCATTTTTCGTACTGTTCTATTCTCTTTGCGATCTTTAAAGCAATCTAAACAAACACCGAATCCACATTTTTCACATGTCCAATGAAAGTTAAAAAGCGTAGTATCACAAACATCGCATATCTCTCTTATACCTTGAACAACTTTTTTCCACGCTATTGTGCTGTTCGGATTTTCGTGTAATTTTAAGGCTTCAGCCTCCTGACGCCAAAGGTAACAGAACTGATCACCTACATGTAGCAATATGTAACGACATACTTGTATATCCATATTACCTGCCGTAGGTTCGGTATTCTCATCTGGACGCCAAATATTGATTTCTTCTTGCGTGGGATCGATGTATGGATTTGGGAAGCCTGCAACGGACAACTGACCATTTTCTGTATATTGCAGACAACGAAACTCATAAAATCTGCAGTAAACGTCATTGGAACCCTGTTGAGGCGTTCGTCTGCGGCATTCGCGACACTTGTGTATTTTCATAGCATTTACATTGACCGATGATGAATTATTTATAGCATTAGAATCGTCCACAGGCGTACTTAATGAATTACTTTGCAGTTTAAAGCAAGGCAAATGTTGAAGAAAGGGTTTGCAAGTTTTACGATATTCTTTATCTTTTATTTCCTCCTCCGGTGTAAGTTTCTCTAAATTTTGAGAGATCTCTTCATCATTTTGTGAATTGTTGCTTGCCTCATCCTGACTTTCGGCTGTACTTATTTTATTGGCGTCAGGATTTTCTTTCTGACATGAAATTTTTGATGTTATTACACATTCTTCATTATCTACGATTGTGTCATTTTGATCAGGATGAATATTGCCATCACCACTTGTTGAACAATCTGCTTCAGCATTCCGTTTAATTATATCAATTTCTTTGATATTCTCCTCCAATACTTCACTAAATTTTTCTTTAGTGCTGTCCTGCAATTGGCATAAAGTTTCTATTTTTAAGTCATCAATTTTTTTCTTGGCATCATTATTTGCAATATGAATCTCGATGATGGATTTTCGTTCAGTCGCGAGATTTTCTAAACGAATGTGTTTAGTTTGAGGTGGTGGTGATGAATTATCTTCAATTTTTCCTTCTTCTTGCTCCCTTTTACGATTAATGCGAAAATTTTTCAACTCGTTTAAGTTCAGTTTAACATCTGAATCATCAAGTTCTGGTGTTTTCAATGCGTCTGAAATTTCATTTTCCATTTCTGGCATTTCGACGGTCAAAGCGGTGGCTAGCTCATGATTTTCAGTCGACATTTTCGATTTATAGATTTTAATATTTCTAGGCAGGAAAGAAAAAAGAAGAAAAAATGTTGATATTACATCTCTCAAACTAGCGAAAATCGTCTGTGAACGGGATAAGGTGGCAGCAGTGAGTTAGATTTACATTTTTTATTCTTTTTGCCGAAAGTATACAACTAACACTTATTTATTTATTATTATTATTTTCATGATATCATTTAAAGATATTTTTTTTACGAGGATAATGTGGATGGCAGCTCAAGTTAAATTAGTGCAGCTGCAACATATTTCAATCACAATTTGTATATTCATTTATTCTAAAGAAAATCTCTAGAATCATAAAATATATTTGAAATTCTTAATAATAAAAGAATAAAATTAAATTTTGCATAAATTTAACTACTCACTACCACCACATTACCTGATAACACGCTTATTTAACTAATCATTTGAGTATGAATACATTGTTTAGTCTAGCTACAAACATTTTTATTTCGTAACAACGAACCAAAGTAAAAATTCAAAACTGAACAGCCAAGGTAATTAACATAACGTAACTGATTCTTCACACAATAATGTAATGTAATGATGTAAAGAGAACACTTGTCACAAATATGTATGTATGTATATGATGGTATGAAAGTAAATATTGTTTTTTTTAATTAAATATAATTCTAATAATTACGTATGTTCATTATATTATTATATATTATAGACAGATTTCATTTGTACATACGTATACTCTTCAAAAATACTTAAACCAATTTGAAGTATGTATGTATCTTGTTGAAAATTTTTGGCGTTCCCAATGTTCCCAAATGGATCTATAAATCAGAAAGATTTCATCTAATTGTTTTAAATACTTGCTTCTTTAAATTCAAATATTTCTCACCAAGAAAGATACATATATGGAAATATCAACCCACCAAACACTGAACTTCGTATGCAGTCATCGTAAATATTATAAAATTTTCAAGTTTTTGTAATTTTCTATTTCAATATGTAACAATTGTGATTTTCTTTATTAAATTGCATTTTTAGTTTTATAAAATTATTATTACTTTCATTCTTTTTCTGAAATATGTGTTATTGTAAATTTCTTAAAACTTTTTACTTGAAAGTTTGTTTATTATTCTTACTTCGCTAGAATTATATCCACTGCAGTATGTCTGTGTGCAATAATATTAAGTGCAATTCATTAAATTTACTAATTACATTCAACAAAACGGTTGTTACAAATAAATCTAAATTAACATTTAGTTGATTTTTTTAAACCCATTATAAAAAATAAATGAAAAAAACAAAAGCAATTGCAAAATGTTGCATTTAAAAAAAAGACTGTTCGAACGGATTTGTTAAATCGTTTATATAGAGAATTTAATTGGATCAAACTCTCACTCACATATACATACATAGATATGTACATACACTTAATATAGCCGATGTACCATGTTCATATGTAATACATGAGCATAATATATTTGAAATAATTGTAATGCTATTGTATTTAATTAATGTAGTGATAACATCAAAATCTTTAGATAATTTCAAATTCAAATAGTTATTGTTGTCAACAAGTTTATAACAATTATGAACTTTGCATAATTCAGATAAACTGTACACAGTAAAAGGCAATCGTTCTTATCAGGATTCTTAAATAAACAATCGAAAAACCAAAATTAATGTCTCCTTCTTTATGCCTTTACATTTATACCAAACAAAACCTCTTTTATAACGCTTACATTCACGATTAGATTGACCTCTACACTTAAACAAAATGATATAACAACGAGACAATAGCACGCAACTGCCGTAAAAGGAATACTTTTTTCTAATGTTATTAACTGTCATGTATAAATGTAAGAATGTACCTTCATAACACATAATATATTGGAAAATGCCGAAAATAATATGATTAGTGACTAATTGAATATTACTGTTTATAAAATTAGCAAATATTAAAATTAAATTTCTATAAAATAAAGAAATTAACAAAAACGGAGAAATACATACAAATTTATAATGGCAATAGCTGCATCAAATCAACATTCATGTTTTTGGGGCGTTTACCCTATTGAGACTCTGCTACTTGCTAATCAGTAAATTTAATTTTATGCACATTCATATATTGTTTGGTCGGTTGGTCGTCCAGCAAAATGTATACAGAGGCCACTTTAACAAATATTTCCACAATACATATGAACTTTTTTCAATATTTTTATATTTATTCACTGTAAGACATTTTCTCTATCTCTCTTTCCCTGTGACAGCACTTCTTTAATCAGCTACGCGTTTAGCTTGTTTATTAATTGTTCTTACACAAATAAAAATGTTTTATTAGCAAAATAAAATTCATGTAAAATAATAAATTAATTTTTTCGTCGAAAAAAATTTCTTACTGATTTTCACACAAACATCGGAGAATAAACTTACAATGAGGAAAAACTGTCAACTTCTATAGGAAAAATTCACATATCAAAAATAAAGCACAAAAAGGAAGGAAAAATGTGCTGCCAGACTATTAAAAAATATAAACAATTAAACTTTGTACAGAGCTATAAAGTACTGCAGGAATAAAATAAATTTAAAAATCATTCTTTACAAACATACAGAGATAATATTCAGTTTTACGTAATTAAGGGACCTCATATATATTAATATAAGCTGTTATAAAAATTATTAGTACGTATTTCGTATGAATACTTGGTCTATTACTACAAAAACCAGTCTAAAATCAAATATAAAATATATCGCTAAATGAATCTGGTATTTGTTTTTCGTATTTTGTTCCTCACATACTTAAAAAGGATAAAAACTAAAAAAGCATTACTACTGTACGTTTATATTTTATTAATTAGTACATTTAAAAAAATCAACATTATCTTTAATCAAAATAAAATACATTCCACACCATACCTGTCAATGTTGTCACATAAATCTGTCTGGCTCGCATTGGTGAGAAAATAATTGAAATTGATTTTATTCCAATAGCATGAATGAGAGAGAAAGAGAGAAAGAAAAGAGTAGCCCGCACTAAACACTGAATTTATACAATAGTGTTGCCAGTATTATATTTTTAACCTCCAAAAAATGCCAGTTGTCACAAAAATGAATTCTTAATTGTATTTAATTCTATTTAAAAAAGTTGAATTTATATATGTATTAGGTTATGTCAAATTGTCGGTCGCCTTAAAGCATATTCAATTGTGCTTATAATATTCCGTTGTTATACCATTATATCTAGTTTATCATATGTCTACAAATCTTGTATATCATTCCATAGCTACCTTGATAGTTTAATGAAGATGTGAATTCTTGGTACCCAAAAATTTTTCGTTTCAAGTTTTATAGCCACGAACAACAACTATGGCCTTTTCTTATTTGTTACAACGGTACACCGAGCTTTGTCTTTGAATAACAAAGGTTCATCCGATTTGGGAAGGACATCTACTCTACATACCAAACGGGTAAGATAGCAAATTCGTCCTAACAACGTGATTTCTTTGAGTTTTCCTTAGCTTGAGCCTTCTCCCTGTTGTGACCTTTGTAGAAACTGAGGAAGATGGCTCCAAATCCATAGAACGCCCTCGTCAAAGTCTTGTGAAACAATGCGATCGAATCGGTTACGACTTACCGTCCTGTAGAATCTTTTGGGTTAAAGATAATGGGGGAAAACTTAGCAAAAAATGTGGGCTCTATGGCACTTTAACGAGTTTTGTGACAAGTTAGACTTGCTCGAGAGAATTTAATACAGAAGACTGTTCATCTGCACAAGCATTAATTTCATATGGCTTTAATTCCAACCAATATCTTTATATTGTGGTGGTGGCCTTGGAGTAATTCAGACATTTTTCATGAACAGCCCAGTTAAAGCGGATATGGCAACCAATCTCCAATTACTCGAAATAAAGGTGACATTACTCGTATTAAGGTCAATGACCGTCAATATAATTTAAAAGGGGGAAAACGATGAAGAGAAAGGAGGATCAATAAATGAAAGAGAGAACATCAATTAGCCACAATGGAACCTATAGATACATTTTTGTCTCTAAAGATATCAACCTAGTCAGTCAATCCCGTTATGGAGAATATTGGAACCTCAAGTCTGTAGTTTTCTAGTTTGGGTGGTCTTTTAATAATAAGAGTTTTGACTCACTAGAATGAACGCGTCACAACGTTTGTTAAAATGGCGCCATAAATTTAATTAAATTTACACATGTTTAATAAATAATAGACTACATTTTTATTTTTCAAATGAATGAAAAAAATCTTAAAAAATCTTAGATCAGAGGAGTTGTTATATATTTCGATTCGAAAGAAAGCTCATTGAATTTTATACTATAAACCAGTTGATTCAGGAAATCTTTCTTTCGAATCGAAAGGCATAATAACCTCCTGGACCTTTTTAGCTACATATACTATCTAAATACACTATGAATCTTCTTTTTGCAATTGTTCTATTAATCTTTTACGTTCTTCTGCTTGCCTTAATTTCCTCATAACCAAGTCCTCATAATCTATCGAGGTAACTGTTGTTAATTTTTTAGCTGGCTCTTCCGATGGCGGGGTAATCCACTCAATATGAAGTGGATTTTCAATGAATCCCTTTTCGTAGGTCAACGCCATTTCGGCTGACTCCAACGTCTTAAATTCAACTAAAGCACCGCCGCATTTTTTACTCATTACTAAAGCCACAACATCCCCATATTTTTTCAAATATTTTGAAAGTTTTTCGTAACTATAACCTCCGTTCAATGGATCATTCTTCTCACATTTCCATTTGATTTTTAACCGATAGATGCCATCATTTTTAGTTTTTTGTTGCATATGATCAGCCAATGATTTCTGCAACTGTTCCCTTAACAGTGCTTGTTCCTCTTCTAAGAGACGAGATCCTTCTCGTCTCAGTCTTTCTATTTGATCTTGTAATATTTCCTCATCGGATTTTTGTACGACATTATACGAAGTTCGTGTTTCTAGTTTATCAAAATATTCCCGTTCTCGCTTTTCCAAATCAGCTTTTAGTTTTTGCCTCTTGCTATCCAACTGCTTGTTGCGTATCTCAGCAGCCTTCTTCGCTTTCCATATGTTGTCATAGGCGGCTTTTGCTGCTTTGTCCGTTAAAATTTCAAGGGCTTTAGCAAGTTCATGAAACAGTTCTGCTGCCTTAGGATTGTCCGGATTTTTATCAGGATGGCATTCCAATGCCTTTTTACGATAAGCTTTTCTAATAACACTTTCGTCGGCATCATTTTCTATACCCAAAATGGCATACAAATTAGTTTCACTGTATTTTTTTGAAGACATATTTTAGGTTTGATTTACAATTTTTTTAAGACTAAGCGTTTAATAAATACGTAGAAATATATTTAGTATTATTAATTCTGTTGTATATTTTAATATTTACTGTAGAACATAATTCTTTTCATTTACCAAACAAATTTGCATTCTTAAAGCAAATGTCAAAATAAAAAAATCTAAATCAGCCGAATGACGTTTAATGGATTGTTTACAAAATAATTGCAAAGAAAATCATTTAAAGAAAGTGTCAAAAACTATACAAATGTTTTTTTTTTTAAACAACGATAGAAAAAATGACAGGTAAACATGAAAATGATGGACTAAATGCTGCAAAAAAATTTATTGTAAAATAAAATATATTGCTATTTATTTTTGGAGCTTAATTGTATGTAATCTTTGGTGTTTAAACTTAAGATCTAATTTTTCTATAAAGTTTAAATGATTCTTAAGGCATTGTCTAGCGACTTTATATTGTTCTTATTTGGTGAATCATGTTTTGTTTTGGTTCTGTGTTAACAACGTGTTTGTAATCTTTTGTTTTTTTCAGTAGCATGAAAATTAGCTGAAAATCATTTAAAATACATTTGCGTTAGAAGTACAAAAATTATTTTGATATTTTATAATAAAATATAATGGTAATATAAAATGAGTGTATACCACGACGAAGTTGAAATAGAAGATTTCGAATATGATGAAGAAGAAGAAATATATTATTATCCATGTCCATGCGGTGATAGATTCCAGATTTCAAAGGTAAAGTTTTGTTCTAAATAGTTACTTTCAAAATAGCATCGGTAAATAATTAAAATGTGTTTATTATGTTTTTAGGAAGAACTAATAGAGGGAGAAGAAGTTGCCATATGCCCCAGCTGCTCTTTAATAATAAAAGTCATTTATGATCCCGTAAGTGTAACCACATATAGATAGCCAAAAATTAAATTTAATATTCTATATTATCCAATAATATTTGGTCCATAGTTTGTAAAATACAATGTGTATCTAGGTTCTAATTCTGTAAATTTTCTTATTGTCATTTAAAGGAAATGTTCAAGGCCGAGGATGAAGAAGAAACAGTTTTGAATGAAAAATTAACCCACTTGAAGTTAGAAACCAATTAGTGTATTTGATGAAGGAGATCTGATTTATAATTCAGATTTATTGAATATTAGACATATATTTATATATATATGTATATAAATCATATTTAATAAATATTGGATGCATACAGGAATGTCATACTACCCGAATATTCTGAAAATGTAAAACGAATAGTTTTAAAAATTGATTGAACAAATTCTGAATAAAATTATAACTATGTGTATATGTATTTAATGCGAAGTCTGAATATTCTTTAAGCATAGGTGATATATTGAGCGAAAGTCTTAACCTTAAGAAAGTAGCAAAGTTTCAGTCTCGATTTGAATTTTAAGAACATTGGTAATATATAAAAATATGTAAAAATTAATTTTATAAATAAATGTATTCTATTAAATTACAACAAATGTTATTCTATTGTTAGTCTTAACATTTAACTATGGAAGTGAAATTTTGTTGCATACCTGTGACTTGTGTGTGGTAAATTTTATCACTTTAAAAATAAAAAAAAAAATACCTGCAATACAAAGAAAATAATATATGAACTATTTTTTCTTTTTCTCAAAAAAATCACTACAGTTAAAAGAGGGGACTTCGATGTACACTTAAAAAAGGAAACCTCCGTTCATATGCCATTGATATGGACAGTCAGTTAATATTTGCTTTTATCAAATAACAAAAATTAAATAATGTAAATATATTCCATATCATTTTACAGCAAAGTAGACTCGCGGTCTTACCGATTTTTGTTAAATATTTGCATAGGCTCATATATGTGCGTCTTACCAATTTCGACTATTATGTATTTGGAAATAGTAATGCCTTTTGGCAATTTCTCTTAACCCTATATTTATTGAAATGGGACTTTTTTGTTGTAAAATAGATAATTGTGGCCGTACAATAAAGACGTTCTAGAATCTAGATATATCATTACATTATACACATATGTATGTGATTAAAAATTACAACACCCAACATTCGCACACACACATCTTTCCGAAAATACTATATATTTTCATTTATATCATAACACTACGTAGCTCCGATTAGTGATCTCAACCGAATATATATACATATATATCTTTTTTAAGTATTTCTTTTATAAAATTTAAAAAGTAAACAAATACTTCAGTTTTGCAAATAAAGCATAAGAATAAATACCGTGAATATTTAAGTTTCCCCAAATACTAAGTGATATCGCTTGCATGCATCATACAGTGGTGAGTGATTAACATTATATTATTTGTGAACAGATATTTTAAAAACAAAATTACGACAATTGTCAAAAGTAAATAGAAAATGTGAAGAGTTCGCACTTGAGATACAAAGAGAAACAAATTTCTATCTAATACACATAATATGCACTTCCATATTGTATATAAGGCATTGCATTAAATATTATTTTGTATAACGATTAAATTCATCGTCGAGTACATTTGTAAAGAAATATTATTCTTGAACTTTTAAGAATGCAATAAAATGGTACGAATAGTGGTAATTGGTATAGTCCTCGCAGGTCTTTTTAACTGCATTGAATCCTGTAAAAGCGTAGATCAAACAAATAATTTCCCAAATTCTGATATTTCTATAAAACTTGAAAGATCATCATCAAAACTGCAGTATAAAGTTTTGAAAGGTAAAGTAACAAATTGTAATACTTGTTTTTTTGCATTAAAATATATTATAAACTCTGTATGCATTTTATAGGATCTCGGGAGTTAGAAACAGTAACTTTTGAGAATTTCAACACAAATAATGATTTGGAAAGGACAGCTGATGGAACAAAATTAAAACTAACTGATGGTTCAAGTGTTGTTCAGTTTGAATTAATTATTTCGTCGGACGAAATAACACATGTTCGCGTTATTCGTGAGAATATTGAGCCTGCGAGCCAGCCTATGGATTGTGTTAGCCTTAATATAGGTCACTCTCATTGGTATGGGGGTCCTGAAGACCGACATCAATATTGGCCAGTAGAGCGTCAAATGTTTGATAACTATTCATATTTAACTAAAGAAGATCACAATGCCGGATTAGCGGAACGATATTGGCTCAATTCAGATGGAAAGTTTTTCTACGTCGAGGATGAAACTCCGTTGTTTATAAATCAAAATTCGCTTGGATATGAAAACAAATTATGTCTTTCGGCTATAAATTCATTACCATACGATGTGCGTGTCAGTCAAATTAATTTCATCTACCATATTGGAATAGCAAGCAATGCCAAAACGGCACACATGTATGCGGTGCAAAAAATATTAGGACATCCGACCGAGTATCCTGATGAACGTATGGTCCAATATCCTATTTGGTCAACTTGGGCTCTATATAAAGCTGAAATTGATGAGAAAGTTGTAAAGGAATTTGCTGATAAAATAAAGTCGCTTGGTTTTGAAAACAGTCAATTAGAAATCGATGATGATTGGGAGGATTGTTATGGAGCACTAACCTTCAGAAAGAGTAAATTTTCAGATATAAAAAAATTTACCGACGATTTAAAGGCAAATGGATTTCGCGTAACTCTATGGATTCATCCTTTCATAAACAAGAATTGTGAACCAACTTACACAGAGGCACTTTCCAAAGGGTATGTAATAATAAAACTAACTTTCCAACATTATGTTAAAATAAAAACTTTATTTTTGCTTTTAGTTATTTGGTTTTAGATCACAACAACAATCCAGACACTCAGTGGTGGAATAGTAAGACTGGTGAAGCAGCCTATATAGACTTTACAAAAACTGAGGTACAGGACTGGTTTAAACAACGGCTTCGCAGATTACAAACCGAAGATGGTATTGATAGCTTTAAATTCGATGCGGGAGAGTCGAGTTGGGTTCCCGATGATCCCGTTTTGAATGTTTCAAGTAACTTTTCGCCAAGTCAAATTACTCGTGATTATGTGCGCACAGTGGGTTCATTTGGTCCTATGGTAGAGGTTCGCTCTGGACAGGGTACACAAGATTTGCCTATATTCGTGCGTATGATTGACAAAGATTCTGAATGGAAATGGGAGAACGGTCTTGTAACTCTGATAACCACGTTGTTGCAAATGAATTTAAATGGATATCCATTCGTTTTGCCAGATATGATAGGCGGCAATGGCTACAATGACAAGCCCCCAACAAAAGAGCTATTTTTGAGATGGTTACAGGCTAACGTATTCATGCCCAGTTTACAATTTTCTTATGTTCCTTGGTACTTTGACGATGAGACAGTTGCAATTAGTAAAAAGTTTACTAAATTACACAGTGATTATACACCGCAAATAATGGAACGATTCAAACTTGCTGCAACAACGGGCGAACCTGTAAATACGCCACTGTGGTGGGCCGACCCAGAAGACACAATTGCTCAGGGAATATTCGATCGTATGTTAAATGTTTATATATATATATGTTTTATTAGTATGTTTTACTAAATGAATTTTATTAAAAAAATATTTTTAGAATTTATGCTTGGTGATGACATAATAGCAGCGCCTGTTGTGGAAGAGCCAGCAACTAAACGTGACATTTATCTTCCAAAAGGAAACTGGCAAGATGGAAATACTAATGTTATACATATAGGCCCAAAATGGATAATGGACTATTCGGCACCTTTAGATGTACTACCGTACTTTATAAGAGTAATTAATTAATACAAATTTCAATTAAAAACAATTAAATCAATTACATACGTTAACTTCTTAAAGAGTGTTTGTTATTTATTTTGTTAAGTGAAAATATGATGTGGAGATGACAAAATAAATGAGAATAAAATATAATTCAACAGTTTAATGCGTTTCGAATAAAATTGGAGAAGAGCGCGTAGATGGCGTTGTACATGCATTTGATTTAGAAGGCAACTGTTCCTCATTTAGTATATCATTGAAACAAGAACTGCTATTTCAATACATAAATTAGTGATATTTCAGACAGCTTTGGAATACTTACTTGACTTCGTTGCTTTTTAATTGAGCTTTTTCGTTGAATAGTTTTCTTAATTTTAACTCCAATAAATTAGTTTCTAATTCAATATTCTTAAACTTTTTTTTATAAAAATTTTGCATTGCTACAAAGCGTTCAGCTTGTAAACGCTTTAGGAAAAGCAGAATACATCATTTTAATGGTAAAAAAAAAAATCAAATGGCTATAGGACCTACCATGTCACTTAGAACCTCTCTTAATTGACTCGCTGATAAAATATTATGTTGAAATATTGTGAGTTGTTTCTCTAAGCAGCCTATGCGTTCTTCTAAAGCTATTGAGGCTCTTTCTAGGAATTTTTATAGAACTGTGAATTTGTTTTTTTTTTCATAAATAAAAATGTTCTCATACCATTTTCTTGTATTTTCGACGATAAGTTTTCCATTCGATCTTCAAACCCACTAAAGACATTATTATATTTCAATTGGATTTCTTTTGACGCTTCGCTTGCTATTTGTATGTTTTTCATACTTATTCCAATTGAAGTTGTTTGTCTGCTTTGAATTGCCTCCAAGTCAGCATTTAATTTTTCACATTTATTAACTTTTGTTTCAAGTCGCGATATTTGATCTTCCCATCTAGTTTGAATTTCTTGTATGTACAATTCCTTTGAGTTCGTTAATTCGCTCATAAAACGTTCCATTTCTTGTTGTTTCCAATTATTTAAATCTTGTACAAATTGCAATAACAAATCATCGTATTCTGAAGCATTAAAACGCTCGGTATTCACTCCAACTGTTTTTGTATTGTATAAATAAACGTTTGAGTCATAATTTTCGCCGATATTTGACTGCCGCTTCATCGATGCACTCCAAAGAATACATTTATTCTTAGCTTGGTGCGATATGGAATTTTTTAATTGTAAATACTGTGTAACGGCCTGCACATGGTCAAGATTTTCTTTTTCTAACTCTGTTGTCCGTTGAGACGTTTCAGAGTGTGCCAGTATATAGTTATCTTGATCACGAAAGAGCGTAGATCCACATGGGTTTGTATTAACATTTTTAGTTAGTAATTCTAAAGTAATCGTGAACTCTATTGACGGCTTGAAGACTTTTGCGTTTGATATACAATTATTAAGCCTATTTAAATTAAATGAACCGCTTTTCATCCATAATTCGGAAGTATCCTCATCAAAATAGGAATCATCAGGTAAGAATTGAGAAATTTCAAAACGATAACTGGCAATGGCAATATTTTGATTTAAATAATATAAATTAATTGGAATGTAAAATATTTTTTGAAAATACAATCGGAGGCTCTTCAATGAAGACTGAAAGTTCAATGATATTTTCTGATTAATCGTATAACAATCGTTGTTATTTATTACGACCTCCACATTTGAAGTACTTCCAAGGAAATCATATTGGAAAATAAATGAACTGTTTTGAATTTTGTTGAATTTTTGAACGAAATCGAAAAGAGATGCAATATTTTTAATAGTTTTAAATGTTATTGTGACGCAGAAAACATCACAATCGACTTGGGGATCACTTCCAACCTGTATTTGACCAATTTCTTCCAGCAATTGCACATAAATATTTTGTTGGGATTGTAACATATTAAGAGTGTGCGAAACATTGGAAGATAGTTGACCTTTATTGTTTGAACCCTCCGCAGAAGAAATTTTATGCTAAAATTTAAACATGTACACACTATGTTTTATATTACAGCAATATATGGATGCGTATATATGTGATCATACCGTATCCAAATTCATGGGCGTTTGCAATTGATTAAGTAATGTTTTCTTAACAATAACTAACATCAAATATATTTGTGGTCTATTGTTACGCCATTTGTAGCTTAAATTATGTATCTTATGCCAAACTGGGTTTATCTAAAAGAATATCAATATATTGTTTTGACAATACTATGCAAAAGTATAGTTTTACCTCTAATTTTGGTAGACAATGGATTACTTTTACACTCCGCAATGGTAACAATAATGTACCAATTTGCATAGTTGTGTTTTTTGTTGAGCAACAACTTTTTAACAAGCATTCAACCTTAATAGGGCGATTGTCTGTTTTAAGTCTGCTTTGAAAAATCCGAATAAAGTTATAATTTTATTCGACGATTACTATTAGTTTGGGTTACCTTTTAACATCATCTAGATCGCACTCCCAGATGCAATTGTTATTAAACTGTATTGAATTTTGTGGCACAATATTTCCTAAAACCTCAAATAAGACGCCATTCAAAGAAACTTTCAACAGTACGACATCCTCAGCTCCAACTTCATGTGGAGTATCACTTGGAAGGAAACCAACACCTTAAAATAAATGAAAAATGTCTTTCAGTTCATTCAATGAAAGATTATGTATGAATATATTTAAAATTTACCTTCCACTATATTCAAAAATATACAATAAGTATTTTCTACCGCAGCCGACACATCACCCTCCAGTGGATTGTAATCATCAACGCTCATACTTTTGAATTCTATTTTCGTTTAATATAAATAAATGTGAGTATGAAAAGTTAATATGTGAATAAATAAGTTCGTAAAAATATTGGAAATGACAAACGTAAAATGACAAGGCTAGCTTTAATGAAAATCACAATTAAAACGATAGTTAGAAATTAAGACCAATATGTATGTATATTATATCGTCATAAATTAAAAAAAAAATAATTTATACATTCAATAACCTCTTTTTGTTAAATTGCGACGCAAAATACGTACGAGTTATTAACAAAATTCTAACAGCCGTATGTAACAGAGATACATACGTATGTATGTATGTATTAAAAGTTTTCATTTAACTTTTATGTAAAGATTCCAAATTAAAACAGTAGCTCCATTAATATTTGTAAAATGACTTTTATTATGATAAGACAAATTAACGTTTATTTATTTTCTATTTTATTGTTTTTATATCGATTAAATATATCATTTTATTTTCAATAATTATTACATAAAATGTTAATACGTGTACATTTATTAAAAAAATAATAATAATAACTAAATTAAGACACAAATTAAATATAAAAATTGTATTTAATGTATACATATGTATATATATATATCAACCCAATGGTGGCAGAATACAAAGATCTAACTCTAAGAAATAATAGGTTCAATCAGTATAACTCAATAATATAAAAAAGCAGCAATTGAAAACACATTAAAATCTCGGTTATCATAATTTGTAAAATTATATATAATATGGCAAAGAAAAAATTTTGCGTTGCAGCGTAAGAAAGTTATAAAATAAAATATTTGTGTGTGTATGATTAAAAAATATACAAAACTTTTCATGAACATGTATAGATTTTATTTTAAGATATTTAGCACCAAACTAAATTAAAAAAAAAAATTAAGAGTTTGTAAACTTTTGTCTTTGTTGTATTTTATGAAAATATTATTTTTGTGCGTGAGTGAAAAATTGAATACTATTAAGAGTGTATTATTTTATTATTATTATTTTTGTTTTGTCCATCTGTTATATTATTTAATATGAAATTTATTGTTTATTGTGAAGTAAAATACACAACTCCTATTATCTTATGCTGGTTCTTAAATCAGTTAGGTAAAATAAACTTATTGAAATCATAATTAGCACTGACAACGGTTTAACTATTACACTGAAACAATTTCTTTTAGCTAAAGTGCATTTGTTTGCGCGATTCTTATTTATGTATGTAGTCTCTCATTCAATAAACGGAAAAGTTTTATCGCCTTTTATTTAAAAGAATTGAATTTAAAGAAGCTCGCATTTAAATTTACGATTAGTGTGTTTATTCGTTTTACGTCCTTTCCTCCCCCTATGTTCCTTATCTTTGCGAATTTCACGAACCAAAGTATAGAAGGCGTCATCCACACCCATACGTGTTTTTGCTGATGTTTCTACAAAGGGTATTCCATACTGTTTGGCTATCTATGTTATATGCATATAAATTAGAATACATTTATTTAGAAAAAGTTAAGTTAGTTCAATACTTCTCTAGCCTGATTCATATTTACAGCCCAAGCTTGTAAATCACATTTGTTGCCTACTAAAACCATTGGCACCTCTTCAGCATCTTTGACACGTTTAATTTGTTCGCGATATGTGCCGATATCTTCAAAGGATTTTGCACTGTTAACTGCAAAAACTAATAAAAACCCTTCGCCAGTTCGCATATACTGATCGCGCATAGCAGAATACTCTTCTTGACCGGCAGTGTCCAATATATCCAACAGACATGTTTCGCCGTCTAATAAAACAAATATTAATTAATTTTAATATAAAATTATAACACTTAAAAAACGATGTATCAAAATGAAATTAACGTTCCGATTATGGATGGTAACTGAATTTGGGTTGTACTGTCAGTTGCTAAAAATGGTATTGCAGATGGCAATTGACAAAATTTCACTTAAAAATTAAAAATTTCACTTGCATAAGAAATTTTTAACGAATTTTCAAATGTGATCCGCTAGGACGATATATTGATAATTGAATCTGAAAATTTAATATTGTGTTCAATGGCGTCTGTCTAAAGTGTATAAATAACCGCTAAAGAACTGAAACCTATACTATAGACGTCTATACATATATGTACTCATATATCCGTACTTCAACTATTTAGTGATAAATACAAAAGAATTAAATTCTTATTTTTTAATATTTTTTAGGTAGCGTTACATACATCTTGCTGATATATAGTATTTTATCATTATTGCAAAAATATTAACTAACAAGATCCGAAACTAAAGCAAAAAAAACTAAAACATTGCATACATAATTGGTCAGGATTACGACCTAGTTCCTCACATCACTTATGTTGTGACCTACAGTTTAAAGTCGACTCCGAACGTCAAATTTTTGAGAAACTTTTCATGGCAATTTTATTTACTCTGAGTTTTTGGCAGAAATCTGCTGAGGGGTAGTCGCCGAAGATATATTTTGTCATATTTCGTTTAGTTGGTGATGCCTGTCCTGGGATTTGAACCGAGGTCTCACGTCTAATAAGCCAATACACTACCTACTAGACCACGGCGACTAAACCATTGTATTCAGATATAACACCTCTACAGTTAGCAGAAAAAAATGCACTTATTGATTGGTTTGTTAAAACCTTTTTTTTTAGATAAAGACATATTTTTCTTGATTATCCTTTCTTCATTAAATTGAATTGGTTAAAAAATATTTTTTTACATTTAAAATATAACTTAATTTAGTGTACACTTACCTATCACAACTTGCTTACGATAAGAGTCCTCAATTGTTGGATCGTATTCGTCGACGAAATGATTTTGAATCAATTGAATAGTAAGTGCAGATTTTCCAACACCGCCAGCTCCAACAACAACAAGCTTATATTCCGTCATATTCTTGTGAGATGCGGGTTTTCTTATATCTACTGCCTGTCTTTTGTTTGCTTGCCTATTTGACTTTTAACAAATAAAATCCACTGTGCTTCGCGTTTTTACGTTGTCGCCGGCGTCGCAGTCAGCGTCGTGTTCGATATTTAGCTAAACGTTCAAGTGTTGATGCGTGCGTAGTTGTTGAATGTGTATAAGTATGGTTGTGTGTTTTGTCTGATGTTTTTGGGTTTAGATGTGTGTGTGCTTATTAAGTTCTAGTTTTGTATGATACAAGAGATGGAAGACAAAGGCATAAATTAGATGAAGGAAATTTTTAATTTAAATTATTTATGTATGAAATCTAAACATATTTTTAAAAATGTATAGTTGCATCATTCCGCACCAATTTCTATCTTGGTATTAGATACGTTTTCTTTAGTAAAAAAATAAATAAATACAAGTTATTTCCAAAGATATTTATTTTCCACAAAAACTCTACATTAGTCATTTTTGTTTTATTATTATTTATCGATTCAGAGTAGATGTAATATTATTTTTATTGTTTGAGTTTTTATGCGGACAATTAAGAGATTTTTCCTAATAACCGGGTGTTACTTCGCTTGTATTTTTATTCTTTGTTACTTGCTTGTTCTTTGCGCCTACCTTTGTGACTACTTCTGCAGCAAAGTCAATTTTTAATGTCGTAGAAACATGTCATCTATATATTCAAAATAGTTTCAATTTAATCAAAAGTTGTTTTTTGCTTTTTTAAAACTTTTAACATTAAAAAATAATATTCTATTTTAATTAAACAATAAAATGAACAGATTTGTCAGCAAAACTTTAACTCAATAGTCTTTCTTCCTCTTCGTTTCTTTTTCCTTTTAACATTATATGAATACTGAACACTTCCACAGAGTTGCATTAGTGGGTGTTGCTTTATACACTTAAAAAAATAGTGTTAACCCTTAATTGGTTTTCATATTTAAGAATAAGATCGAAAGATATTTCTTGTTATATTTACTATCTCGCAAATGCTTAGGTTCCTCAAAAGCATTATATAACTTTTTAAAATAAGTATTATTTAGTTTGGGATGTAAAATATCGCAGTATACATTTATTTTTTACAAAACAACACAAGTCATCCCATCTGATTATGAATAATTTTCTACAACGTATTATAAAAAACATTTAAACTTTTAAAGTACATCTGCAGGTCATTTCTGCAAACGTCTTGTGGCTCGACGAATTTGCCGTTTTTCAGGACCTGTTGTGATATTCGAGGGCGGTAGAGCAAAAATATTGCTAGCTTGTTGACCAATCGATTGCAAACCTGCCGAACTTCCGGAATTAAAATTGAAAGCTGGTGGAGGTGCTGGCTTGGATGGTCCCGTTGAACCGAAAATGTTTGAAGAAACTAAATTATTGTTTGATACCGGCATTGATGGCTGTTGTGCTTCTGGTTGCGGTGTTCCAAACGAAAATGTCTTATTGTTCGATGTTTCACCAGGTTTTGAAGAAGAAGTACCACCAAATGAGAACCCAGATGTAGAATTGCTATTGGGCACATTACTTGATGGAAATGCATTTCCAGTGGTTCCAAAACTAAATGTTGATGGCTTTTGAACTGCTGTAGAATTAAATGAGAATCCACCAGGTGCCATTAAAGTTTCGGATGTTTTATTTGAAGTTGCTCCAAAAAGATTTCCTGAAACATTTTCGGTTTTGTTAGAATTAGAACCAAATACGAAGCTTTTATTTTCTACAGTCGTGGCGGGTACAGTTCCAAACACATTACTTGACGTATTAGCAGTAGTGGTTGATTTTGTTGTATTGTCAAATCCAAACATTCCACCATCTGAAGTTTTAGAGAAGTTTGTTCCAAATGAGAATCCTCCTGCTGTACTTGAATTATTATTAACATTTTGGGTAGTTACTGGTTTACTACCAAAACTGAATGTTGCCGAAGAATTATTTTTCGTAATACCTTCGCCAAATATCGATGATTTACTCTCAGAATTAGACCCAAACATCTGCTTATTATTATTAATTGAGCTGGAGCCAAACACTGATGTTGATGCAGCACTCGTTGCTCCAAATATATTATTTTCTGAGATATTAGTAGAGCTTCCAAATGCGGCTACTGCCGTCGGAGCATTGAGACTGGGTGTTCCAAACAATATAGGTGAATTGGAATTAAAAAGATTACTGCTTTTTTGTGAAGGAGTTGAGTTGTTTTTGTCGTCTGAAACTAAGTTCTGAGGTTTTGATTGTGATTCAAATTGAAATGGAGAACTTGACGCCTGGCTTGATACTCCCTGGTTGTTATTTACCCCAAGTGTGGAAACGGACGTTGTTGCGGGATTTGGACCAAAGGTAAAAGCACTTGTTGGAGCTTTGCCCATAGGATTCGTTGGAACTAATCCAGGTACAGATGTTTTCGTTTGGTTGAATGAGAAGGCAGCTGTTGTCGGCGTTATGTTTGACATATTTGAAGTAGTTGTGACTGTTCCAAATGGTAAATTGTTTGCCGTTGTTGATAAAGCTTTGTTGAATGGAACAGTACTTGTAGATATTGTTGAAGCTGTTAAAGTTTGAAAAGTTACTGCAGATGAGCGTGTTGTTGCGGATGGGGAAGATTGTGCAGAAACTGAGAAATTAAATGGCTTTATAGTGTTGTTATTTATAGTTGTTATTGAAGGTGTAATATTGGTTTCCAAAGTCAAAGAGTTAGGAAGTTTTAAAGAGTTGATGGTATTGGCAGATGTATTTGCATTTGCGCATATTGAATTTGTGGAAACGATAGGCAACGACAATGGTTTATCTTTTGTTGGTGGCAGGTTAAGACTAATAGATGTGTTAGATGATGTCGGTTGATTGAAAGTCACTAAGCTATTGGCTAGAGAAATGGGTGATGTAGTAGTTGACGTTGAAGTTATTAATCCTTTAGAATTCGATGTTGTTGGCACTACAGCAGACATACTTGTAGTAGTACTAAACGTGAATCCACCTAATACCGGCACTTTTGTTATTGGGGTTGCATCAGTACTTTTGATATCATTATCATTTTCTGAATGTGGTTTGACGTGAGATAATTTAAGTCCAACTAGAGGAGATGATGTCTTAGTAATAGAAGTATTTGTTTGTTCTGCATTCGTCAAAGTTTTTGTCGGTAAACTTATAGTAGTTGAAGTTTTTGTATTTGAATTACTAGATGGCGTTACAGTAGTTAAGGTAACAGTTACTGGGCTCACCGTAGTCGATGCTGCTATTGCATGTAAATTTAACTTATTGTCATCCTTTTCTTTTGGTGAATCCACATTATCTGCATCGGAATTTCTATAAAGTTCTCCTCTTAATCCACTTAGCATTAAAGCCAATTTTGATTTCTGTGTTCGTTCTATTAATGGATTTTTTAAACCACTAATTGGTATATTTTTTGGTTTAACAAACGGTATACCAGCACATTCATCACAACTGCTTAATTCGTCTGTATTTGCGGAAGAGGAGCTCTCCAAATATTTCTCCCCTTCCACCTCTTCATATTTTTTGTTAAATAAAGTCAATTTAGGCTTATTAACGTCAGGTTTAGAGCTCACAGAAACATTTTCACTTGAATTGTATAAAGGCTCAGATGTCGATTTTTGATGTGTAACATCTTCTTCTTGAACACAAGGAGTTTTCGGTATAGGTGAAATAGGTTTAACCGTTTCTGTTTTTCTTAAATTATTTGCAATATTTTCAAATCTAATGGTAGTTTGAGTATTGTTTTGGTAATCATGAATACATTGCATTTTTGCTTTTTGAGTCTCATAGAATTCTGAAGTTGCAGCAACTGTGTGATTAAGGCTCTGTGATGCCCTTCTCTTTTCATTCCATCTATTTTTATTGCTTGAACTTAGTGAGCTTGTTATATCGTTATTATAATTACAAACACGTTTCTTTGCTTGCTCAGGAGACGTTTTGACTTCAGATGTATGAACACTTTGATGTGGGATTATACAATCCCGCTGCCTTTTCAAACGTTGATTCGTTGATGGGATATTATTTGCTACCGCGTTGGTAGAAGCAGCACACATTCCGGCATCCATTAAGTCATTTACACGATTACAATATTTTTTGGAAGCTTCATCTGCCTCTAAACTCTAATAAAAAAGTTAAAAATAGTTAAGCGGGTAAAGAGTTAAAAATATGATAAACTTACATCAGAGTTAATGCGTTTACGTGAAATTTCCTTTAATACGTCTAGAACACTACGAGTTGGTGCCATATCATTTTCAGTGGGTGGTGGATGAATTATAGGTCTATTTTCCTCAGTTCTTTTCGACTGTATGCCTACAACAGAATTTGATCTTAGAAGGCTTGAAATTGTGTTGCCATAAAATGTTGATTTTTCTATATAAATAAACATTAAAATTTGTAATTATTGCAAGGAATATATTTAATACCTGGTGGAGGTATGTGAATCATGGAAAGCTCCTTTTTCGTAGCCCTGAATGGTAGTTCTGTTTTTTTAAGTGTTACAACTGGAAATTGACCAGGCTTGCTATAAAGATTGTGAGCAGACATGCTGCGATTCAAACGTGTACCACTTTCGTGATATTTCACAATCCGCGATGCCAATCCTTTGCTCTGTACATCGGCTGCAATTCTGGCGTCGATTTTTGTAACATTTTTTGTTCTCGGACTTGAACAAATATTTGTTCTATTATTACACCCAACAGATAGATTCGTGTTGTTTAAAGAGATACTGGAATTACTTCGTGCTATCGGACTCCAGGAACTGCCCCAAGAAAAGCTATTCGTCATGCATAAAATTATTTTTATTAAATATTTTGTATCGTTTTATTTTCAAAATTTTACCTGCTTCCAAGATGTGTAGACTCTGCGATCGGATTACTTTGAGCTAAATTAAAGCTGTATCGTCTCTCTATTGAACTATTTCCATTCATGATCCTTTAAACTCAGTTTAAACTTATTTTACCACAAAAATGTTTATTCTTCAAATTAATTATTAACACATTCGAACTGAATGGTGTAATTTAGCAAAACAGCGCACATTTCAGAAACGCCACTTTCTATAAAATTGGATGTTAAACGTACACTTTCATTTAACAAGGTATTAGTTGGCAACACACTGAATGTGACTTTTATATATTCATTACATATGATTTTAGTAATAAGAAGATATATATTTGAGATGACATTTTTTTATTATGAAAATAAGTGTGTATAAGAAAATTTTATTATGAATAATCAAAAAAATTGTCTTGTTAAAAGCTGTGCATTTAAAATTTAGCAATGATTTTTTAAATACTCAGTTACCGTGTTGCTCGGTGGTTACCGTACTGATTTAAGTGCAATGGTGTAATGTTAACAAAATTTTAGCCGTATGGCAACTTCGGAATTTTTACAATTATAATTTATAATAATAAATAGCAAACCACTAATATATTTTACTCTATTAAAGTTGTAATGGAGTCTTTGAAATCGCTATGTCGAGTTTGTTTACAATACGATTCTGAATCAAATTCATTTTTTGATGAGGTAGAATATGAAGAATACATCAAGTTGGCAAATGTATTCCAGAAGGTTACTGATGTTGAGGTAATAAAATTTGATTTGAGTTCTGTGCCCTGTGTGCAAGTGTCCTTTCTTAAATATTTAAAAACAATGGTATTCCTTTCCATTCCTTTTTTTAGATTTTGGAGATGGAAGATGAAAGACCCTGCCGAATTTGTCAGGAGTGCACTGAAAGGCTTTTAAATGCATATGATTTTATTTGTTCTGTAGAGAAGGCTGAACTTGATATTGAAAATTATTTCAAGACTGATAAGCAAAATCATCCAGAAGAGATTATAGATCAATTGGACGAAGAAGATGTGGAAATTGATGCAACAGATATAGATGTTGAAGACATTGAAATATTGGAAGAAGAATTTCAGATCGAACAAGAACCAACAGTTTACGAACAAAAAGAAGATATTGAAGATGAAGTTGACGCAGTTTGTCAATCTGATGATCCCAATCAGTAATATTATCTTGGTATAATAATATATGCTATGGAATTTCCTAACTAGTAGTTAACATTTTAGGGGCATCATTCAAGTGAGGGAAACAAGAAAGGCCGATGAAGCAGTGGGTTCACGCTTGTCTAAACGGTTGCTGTCAAGCCATTATAAATGCAACAGCTGTCCAAGATCATTCGCAAAATTAGAGACGTTGGAGAGGCATATAAAAACCGCTCATACAGTAATAACACCAGAAGAGCTGGCAATCGTTACTACTCAAACAAGGTCGGCAACAACGGATGACAAAAAGATAGCGTGTTCTTATTGTCCTCAAATTTTTAAACGCCGCAACAATTACATTCGTCACCTAACAGCAAGTCATGCTAAGGAGGTGGATCAGCTGGCCGATGAAGATAAAGAATTAATTAAAACGAAACATAGCTATAAAAGAGGAAATTGTCCTTATTGCGGTAAAAATTTTACTCAGGCTAGTCTTATCGTTCATATACGAAGACATACTGGTGAAAATCCCTATCCTTGTGACCAGTGTGTAAAAGCATTTCCGCGTCGTCAAGATTTAGTAATTCATCAGAGAAAGCATACTGGTGAGAGGCCACACGTATGTACTATATGTGGGAAATCATTTTCTAGAGCTAACAAACTAGCTCGGCACATGCGTGTTCATACTGGTGAACGTCCGTATAAATGTACCCAATGTCAACGGAGTTTTGCTCAGTCAAATGATCTTAAAATCCATTTGCGTCGTCATACCGGTGAGAAACCATACAAGTGCAGTGTTTGTCTCGAAGCATTTATTTGTGGGGCGGCATTAAGAACACATCGACGGCAAAAAAATCATCACTCTACTAAAGATGATTACGACGATCCATTTGCAAATTGGAGGGTTAGTAAACGTGAACTGAAGCCAAGCATAGACAACAACAAAATAGAAGATATAGATATCAAACTTCATAAAGCTGAGGAAGAACAATCGGAAAGTCTTGAATTCATAGAAATTATTCAAGAGTAGTCATCAAAATATAAAATAATTTATTTTAAAAAGATTATTAAACCAAACCCACTAAATACTTAATCCACTTTTTTACGGTCCAATTGAAATACATATATTCGTATGAATAGCGAAGTTTCTTTTAAAAAATGCTATTGTGCTATTATTCTTCAGTCCTTTATATTATACAAATAATTAATCCTTTTTAAATTTAAATTTAGTAGTTTAAGTTTAGTTGTTGTCTTAATTAATTTCTTTTAAGATGGTATTGGTGTAGTTGACGTTTCGTTTAACTTTTGAGAATTTGTAAAACATATAAAACGGTTTTTATGAATATTGTATATAAAGAAGCGAAATAACACTTGTTAAACAACAATTAATGAAATATGAATCAAAAATACCATAACATCCATCATTCATTTATTTATATGGGTGTTACCCATACCCAGATGGAACATAAACCTATTTGGCTACCTAGGTAGTGTTATTTCCAATGCAGCGGATAGAGCGAGGACATTGACTATTTCACACAGAAGACGCTGCAAAGTTTTGGCTATTTAAACCTGAAATCGTCACATCGCCCAAAAGTTTTAAATTTAATATATATGACTTTAAAACTTGAAATATCTGAATAGATTCTTCGGAAAAATTCTACGCGTTTTCTAGTGCAGTATATGGGACTGTTAAAATCAAAAACCTATGGTGGATTGATCATAAACTAAGTCACAATAGCTAAAGAATTGGCACAAAACTGATATATATTCAACCACTTTTTAGGAACTTGTGCTTCTCATAGAAACATAGAAACTATATAGTATAATGTTAAAACTAGAATTGTTAAAGAAACCATTTGCTTTGTCTGTGAGCATTTTATAATTTATTAAATGAAGTTTTTTTTTTTTGATTGATAAATTTAAGAATTTGCATAGCGGTAGCGTTTGAGTCATAAATAAGAGAAACACGTCTGTTCTTATTTCTTAGTTAAAATAAAAAATAAAGTTTTTTTTTTACAAAAAGAAAATTTCACAACATAATCGAATACATATGATTTTTCAATTTGAAATACATATGCCCGTATAAGTAGTTCTATATATTTTACCTAAGAGAAAGAGAAATAAATTTATTGCCTACGATTACTGGAGGAAGAATAAGAAGATCTAGATAAAGAACGAGAATATTCACGATCACGTCTGGAAGACGAATATCTATGTGTATGGGGAGAGTTTCGGGAGAAATGGGAATCACGTCTTCGTCGGCGGCTGTATTCGTCATCTGATTCGCTCGATGCATTATGACGATAGCGACGACTTTGTTGACCACTTCTTGATTCACTATCTTTTTTTGAGCGTGAAGACGAATATTTATGCTGATCTTTATGATTCTTTTGTGATTTCTCATATTTTTTATTAGAAGATTTATGAGATTTATGCTCAGCTATTGACCGATGGCTATATTTTGAATGATGGGATGATCGAGAAGTAGAGGAGGAATCTGAATCAGACGAGGACGTTGATGATGATGAGGAAGAAGATGATGTCGAAGAATTGGACTTTGAACGTGATCGTGATTTTCTACTACAACTACGTCGTTGTCTTTTCTTCGACGGTGTATAATCACGATTTCGGTCATGACGTTTACTCTGTTTAATTAAACTTGAAGGCGATTTTCTTTTTAGAACCTTTTCTAAAGCTGCGTCTGCCGCGTTAAGAACATTTGTCATTCCGGCACTAGTATAATTTGGTAATAGTCCGTTAATATCTGGAATACTTTGTCGTTGATTGGTGCTGGGTATTACAACTGTTGCCGTACTTCCACTGCTTGTGCTTCCTGTAGCATTTATATTTGCGACATACGAAGCTGTGGCTGGCAATGCTACATATTTATCTTTGTTATCACTGAAACGTGTAGTTCGTTCTCCTCTACGACTATTACGATCCCTTTGACGTTTACCTAAGAAGAAAATAAACATTATTTAAATAGATATATATTTCCACTTTACAGTAAAGTTAAATGTTATCATTGAAATGAACTTTTACAGTTAAAAAGTTTTGTAAATTAATTTGTAGAATACAATGAGACATCAGTTATGCAGTTCATGTTAATGATATACTTTACTTTACATATATTAAATAATTTCTAGAAAGAGCTGTTTTGTTTAACTCAAAGTGTTGATTGATTACGTTATTCTATAGATGTATTAAATAATTCCACCTCAATGGAATATCGAACTGATTGTTATATTTAGTAATTACAATTAAATATTTATGACTCTTCAATCCCACCTGTAATCGTAGGAACATATACAAATATATGATATATAGACTATTTATTCTCGATAATCATCAGTTTACATTATTTGTTCTATTTTCGAATAATTTCAGGCTAATTATCTAAAATGAACTTTCAATCTAATATTACATGGAAAATTTTGATACACAAAAATGTATTTCGTTCCTGCATATTTAAGGACTAAATGTTTAATTTTTATTTATTTGAAAAAGATTGGCAACATGTTTTTTTCTAAACTTGCTATAAAAAAATATTTCGAAGTTTTTTTTTTCATTTATATTGTAATAAGTTATAATTTTACATAAATAAACTCCGAATATTTATCAAGACGTTATTTTATGTTAATGGAATCGTCATCAAGACACATTTCTAACATTCAACAATATAATTTAGTCATATAATAATATTGAATAAAAGTTAACGTACCATTTAGATTTTGTATCTTTGTTTCAGTTATCTCACCAAAATCTTTTTCATATCCCTTGAAACTTAATCCAGATGGTTTTAATTCATTTAATATAGCCCGCTCCTGTTTCTTTCGATTCTTTTCTCGATCCTCTTCTTCTTCCTTACGTACAAAATATTTGAGTTTCTCTTCTTCTCGTGCTGCAGCAGATGACACGCGTTCTTCAATTTCTTCAGCAATTTTGACAAACACCCGTCGTTTCATACGTATAATATTCTGTGGCATACATGGGAATTTACTATATATGCTAGATTTAAAATTAAAAACTTTTTGAATGATTACCCTTAATTCTTCCTCAGAATCGTTCTCGCTTTCAGATTGATAGGTGTCCTTTTTTGAAGAACTCTGTCCATCTTCATCGGTACTCTCATCACTTGAGGAGCCGCCGTATACTGCTAAACCTATAATTTAATTTATGCTAATTCATAATAAATCGAAATAATTATACGATTTCGTTAAGGTAATAGAAACCATTCAATTCCTAGAATTCCTTTCTATATACAATTTAATACTCTACTAGTTGGGTATTAATAAATATTATACGTATCATATTTTATATATAAACATTTTATCGCCATAATAATAAAAAAAGAAAATAATAACAAAAGTTAAAGAATTTATTGAAATGGATTCGACTGATTAGGGTGATGAGTTGTTTGTTAATTTAAACACCTAAAACAATTTGAAGTAATGTGCTTCCCAAATTGGTTTTTAAAGACACTAACTTTGAACAAATATTGCTTGTAATGTAGAAGAATTAAATCAGAAATTAACTTACCCAATTTGCCAGTTATGGTGGACAAAGCGCTTTTTTGGATCACTTGAGCTGATGACGCTTTTAGTTTGTATATGTAAAATGTACATTATATTACATATTATAAGATTTTTTAACATAGATTATTCTTTAATCGTTTATTAAACGATAATTATAAGTCAAACTTACATTTTCATAGAATTAGCTGTAAAAACGGATTACACAATTAATTAAACATAAAAATAGTTACCTTTAGTTTTAAATGATTTTATTGATTCTTCAGCAACTTTTACAATTTCTTCATTCGTAGTTTCCAATAAAAGTTCAGTTAAAGTTCGACGAACTACTATCATCTATAAAATTATTTTGGTTTTACTAAACTTGGATAGCTTGTTAATGTGGATAGCTTACCAAATCTGCTAACTTTTGTTCATAGGTTTTTCCTACGGGAACACTAAAAGTATCTTCTTCTTCATCATTCCTTAAATTTACATTATTTTTTGCATTTGCCTCTATATTTTGAACACTCGTTTCATTATCAGAACTTTCTTCATCTAAATTTCCTTCTTCTTCCTGTTTTCATTTTAAAATACTCTATGCAAAAATATGTGATTTTACAATTTTTAATACTTACACAGTTTACAGCAATTTGAGTTTTGCTTATAATTCCTTTTGTTTTATCAGACTCGTCGTCATCGGACCATTTATTACTTGATTGTTTTGTTTGTTGTTCCCTTTCCAACTGCTTTTGTTTCTCTCTTTCCATTTTCTCCAGTCCTTCTCTAAAATTAAAAGAAAACAATTTAAAGAGTTTCATATCATAAAGTAATGGACTCAACAACAAACTTCTTTTAAGTTTAGCAGTTTTTATCTACTGCTGAAAACCAACTTTTGACAAATATAATAAAAAATCAATCTAGTTCGGATAACCTGGCCGAAAGCAATATTCTGAATATAATTTTCTAATCAACGACACCAACTTACCTTATCCATGCTGGCAAGCCTTTTCTTTTTGCCGCATCCATCACATTACTTCCCGTTTCAGGTTGATTGGGCATATCAGGCATTATTCGCATTTCATTTGGATGGGGTACATTCATTTTTAACAAGGAGGGAATATGTGAAGTTGAATTTATTGGCCGATTAAGAATATTATTCGCACTAGAGTTGCTTGGAGCTTGGTGCTGTATGTTATCGCGATTAGGCCACGAATTCCACTGATTTGTATTTGTAGATTGTGAAGCTGCAAAATAATAAAAAAAATTTATTTTGATTTTTCTTTAAGGATCTGTATAAATTTACTCAATTTTGATGACGTTCCATCGTTAAAAAACCAAGGCTGGTTGAGTGTGTTATGGTTTCCACCTGTGCTAGAAGAAAAACTGTTCTCAACCTTCTGCACCAGTTTTTCATCTGTTTGTTGTTCTTCCTCATCCATGTCCATGTCAGCTTCTCCTTTTTCTTCATAGTTAGGTACACTGGCCGGTTGTATCATTTTACTGTTACCTAAATTACATGCAGTTTCAGTGTCTAATCCAGCATTGTCGCGCATTTGTATCCATTGCTGAGCCAACTGGGCCCAATCAATATTCTGCCCAGCGGCCATTGCATTTGAGACAGCGACTTGATTGACAAAACCATAGGCTCCCAACTGGTTTAAACCCTCACTGGAATCTCCACCGGAAAACATAATTTTAGCTTTTCCTTTTAACTTTTATTTTCAGTAAAACCCTCCGTTTTTTACAATGCAACAAAGCGATGAAAACGCAACGAAGAGAAAAATTCGGCCAAAGAGTGTTGAAAAAAGTCAGCCAGCCAGTGGTGAATTTGAAGAAGGGGAAATTGTAAGTGTCAAATGGTACGTCTAAATTGAAACAGGAATGGCATAGTTGATATAATTGGGTATTTTTTCGTATAATTATCGTGTGATGATAAATGTGAAACAGAATACGACAGCAACTTCAGTGTAAAACGCTATTAAAATAAATATCACCCATAGTTAGCTGATAGTCGAAACTATAAAAATTATAATTTCGTTGTTTACACTTGAGCACAACTAACAACAATTCTGCTTTAGATTTACAAAATGTATCAATTTTGTCGTTCGGAAATTGTGAGTATTCAAATGAGGTGAGAAAAACGCAACCACAATAAAATATGAAAATAATGGCCGTGTCCGGCTATACAGTAGGACCAAGTGAGGTTTAAAAATTGACACTTTAGGTTTTTGTATTATTTAGTGCATAAAAATGACCGTTATTTTTTGGACGGCTATTGACGTCATACTACATAATGAACTTCGTTTTGACAGCTATAGACGCAAGTGTCCGTCAACGTGTTAATTTGTACAGAAGAATTTATTTATTGTTATTGTTCTGTAATTAAAAATGCAATATTAAAGGATCATTAGGAAAAATCTATTAAAAACATTAATACAAACAAACTATACTCTGAAAACTAATATCATAATACTTTAGTCAAATTTTAGTGTATAAGAATTTTTTTCTATATTCTTTATAAACTTTAAAACCGTCCTAACGAAGCCCTCCAGAAGACAGTTTTAGAGAGCAAGAATACCGAGTCTTCTCGCTAGTCATAGAATAAGCACAATAGCCTTAACATCAATTCGAATTAATTCATTGTATAATAGCAAAACGAAATAAAAATAATAAAATTTATTGAATTATTTTAGAATACAAATGGCCTCAAACGTTCAAATGTTATGTTAAATGTAACTGAATTTTATTTTTCAATATTTAATTTGAATTAAAATGTATTATTCATGTTAAAAATGACGCACATTGTTGGTTAAGCTTTAGTAAGTATATTTTAAGAAGTAACAGGGATCACAAGTTCAAATTTTGAAACTGTTAAATTGAATTAATCCTTGAATAAAAAATGAGGCTTTGCCTATAATATAAACATAATTGATAAAATGATTGATTTTAATAAGTAGTAAGTTCATCTTTAAATACTATGTATAATCTTTAACGAAATATTTAATTACGTTCAATAAATGTTTGATTGTTTAAAAACATTTTTAAAGCTTTCTCAAAGTTCAATTATGTGGCCGTTTGTGTTGCTCTTGACGAAGTTCTTTGCTGAGTTATCGGTGGCATTAACACTTTTTAACACAGAAATAAAAGAGAAAAATTTTAAATTTAAAAACAAAAATATATGAGTTTTACCAAAATGAGCGATAGATTTACCAAGCGAGCGAGTGAGCGAGCGCCACTTTGCCAGCCACGTTTTCTGTTTATTTTCTTGTATATACATACTATATGTAGATTGTTGATATTATATTTTTTAATTTTTTGTTACTACTAATACAAGATCTCCCAAAACATTTCCAGTAAACTAACTTGCCAGTCGAACGCTTTAGTCGACTTATAAGTGCGTTAGAGTTAAGACGTTATCGATCGATCGGCTCACTTACTCACTGGCTAACACTCGGTGAGAATTTTAAAGTCGGGCGACGAACGTGTTGTCTGGGATTTAACAATTAAAAATACTTTAAACATACAATATATTGTTGTTTAAATAATAAATGAAGATTTTTATTATCATATCATTATATTTTGAGAATTGATTACTTCTTTTTCATTTTTGCTTTGTATTTGCAATTCAAACGGGTTTTTGTCAGAAAAAGAGAATTAAAAAATCCCACTTCTTCAATTTCGATTTTCCGTTTAATTAATTCAGTTTTAAAAAATAGAAATATATACATATTAAAAAAGTTTAGTTATTGTAATGAGATAATGTTTTTATTTTCTGTTTAATCATTTATTACTTGGTTTTTTTTTATACAAAACAAAAGATTCGTTACATTTTTTAAACACAATTTACGCACTTCTACACGCACACAATCAAACTTTAAAGAACAATGGCCGTGGATTATGTGTTAGAGGATTTAATGGGCAAATTGGGTAAGAAAACAAATATCAACAACATCATAATTTTACGGTATTATATGCTTATACGTATGTATGTAGGTAGAGTAATATTAACAGAAAGAATTGAACCGTATGATTAATATTATTAAATATATTTTGATAAACGATAGAGAGTAATTGAGATTTGGTGAACATCAGAAAAAGGTCATGTATAATTTATACTATGTGTGCCATGTTGTCGTTCTCTGTTATCGCTGCCAACACTGTTACTATCAAACAATGACAATCGCATACATACTACGAACTAAGCGTTTATTTAATCTTTAAGCGTTATCAGTTGTATTTACTAATATTGATTTTGTTATTTCTTTCAAGTCAATGAATGCTGAAAAAAAAATTAAAAACTTTTTATGACACTAAAAGGCGTATTTAACAAAATTAAAAGTTATTTAATTAAACGATTATGAGTGTGGGAACAAAATTAAATGTGAATGGAAAATCAATAAAAAAAAATTTGTCTTCAAACAAAAGCTCGTGATCACTCAATAGTAGAATTTTCCTAACGTGTTTATTAATTTAAATGCTAACTTTTACCGGAGCAGACAGAAAACGAATAAATTAAAAACAGTAGACTTATAAACAAAGTAAAAATAGAATAAATACTTAAGAAGGGATAACAAGCTTATCGTTTCTTTACTATAGAAATAAAAATAAGATGAATTCAAGACCCCTTAACAACCGGTAAAATAATTCTGACATTCCTTATGAGAATCACAATAAATTAATGCAATATTCCCGGTAAGAGTTTTGAAATTAAGCACGTTGTACATTTGTGTATATGTACATACATTTATATTGTATAGAGAAGATTCATAATAATATGGTTTTTTCAAAATATTTAATTAATTATTATATATACTTCTTATGAATTCTTTAAAAATCGGACTAGATTTAATAAATGCTTCTTCTTTCGGACATAAGGCTTTATATTAATGAATTAACTTGTATACATAAGTAACAGCCTGAATACATTTTTGATTAGAGATTTTCGCTTTCTTTTAAATACATACATTATAATGGACCTGAACTGATACGAATGTCAGCGATTTCTATTTACATATTGTTTTTCGTTCTAAAGCACGTTCTCAAAAATATCATCAATATTTATTCTGACATGTACATATATATTAATTGATATACAGATATTTATACTAGGGATGCCAATCGGGAAATCCCAATTTACAAAATCCTGGGATTTTCTTACTACTAGTCCCGGAATTTACTGGGATTTGCGGGATTATAACTTCATATGTAACTTATAAAGTAAGAAAAAAATAGTTCTTTTTTATTTAATATTACTTTAAATTGCACCCATGCAGTTTTTTCATGCGATAATTGAGTGAGTATTCTGAAAAATTCAACAAATCTCCACTGTTAAAAAGCAAAATGCTGTGATCAAAGAATGTAAAAGTCCAATAAAAACTGTTAATAGAGCTGATGACTTAGATACTCATCTTTCTAAAGGAATAGATTTGTTTGTATCAGGAGGTGGTAGCAGGGAATATTTACAACCTACATATAGCTAACTTGCAACCATTTTACCCACAAGTGTAGATCGCGAAAGATGTTTTTCAAGGGCAGCGTATGTTGGCAACAAAATCCCTTCGACTCTCCGATGAAAGATTGAATACTTTGGTCTTTTTAAAAACATTGTTAGAACAATAAGTAATTTATGTTTGTTTTTTTTTTATTTTAAATACATAATTGTGATAAACATTTAAATGAAATTTACAATAAATAAGGGAATTTCGGGACAATCCGGCGTCCAAATATCCCGATCCCGAAATCTCGGGATTCTTAAAAATCGATCCCGTTTGGCATCTCTTGTGTGTACATTAAAAAATATTTAAATATTGTTATTATGTAAAATGTTTAATTATTATCAATTAATTCATTAAACGAATTTTAATGACTAAGTACATACATACATATGTCCATGCGAAAAGTATATATTTAAGCACATGTGTATAAAAGGAAGTTATAAATATTTAAAACTATAAAATAACTAATAATAATAATAAATAATAATTATAATTAATAATAATAATATTATTATTTTATTAATAATAATTAATAAAATTAACCTTAATTTTTATATTTTTAAATATTTAAATATACTAAAAATGTCTGATGATATGAAAAAAGTATTTCCATGGATCCAAATAACACTAAAAACTTAACTCTCCTAAAATTCAAAAAATTTTAATTAAAACATTACGAAGCCATAATTATCAAAAATTACATCACATTACAGTCATGTGAGGAGTATAAATTTATTAAAACAAGATTTGAGTTCACTTTAAGTTCATTGGCGTATTTAAAGGGGATATCTGATGTGTATGGGTTCTCTAAATAAATTGAAAAGAACATTCTATATTTTAAACGTTAACGAGGGCATTGTTATTGTTTTAATTTTTAATTAAATACATTTATTTTTTTATTAAATTAATTACACATTCAAAGACGTTTTAAAAAATAGGAATTTTTTTAAAATTCGTAAGCACCATATGGTAAAATGGCACACAGTGGAACTTAAAAAATATAAAATTGTAATAAATTTTTCAATGAAGTCAAAAAATTGTATACAGATTGTAAAAATACATTTAAAGTTAAATTACAATAGTTAACCTCGTACATTTGTATAAATAATTCGAATAAAACTATAATCGTAAAAATAAAATTAATGTTTATTGTAAAGAAGAACAAAAAAAAAACTACCCAGCAAATATGAATAAATTATTTTAATTAGAGATTTAAAGAAAAAAAATTGTGCTTTACTTTCTCCAATATATCAAAATCAACCAAAATCAGTCAATATATATAAATTTCAATATATAAAATTTCTGCAAATATTGATATCCTTGAACAAAGGATAATGCTTTTTAAGAAGAATTTAGAAAAAAAGTTAATTTTATTTAAAACAAAAAAAATCTATCGATTCATTATTCATTTGATTGATTTTATGCCACAGTAAATTTAATTGTCTTTCAAAGTCATTGATTTTTTAAACTGTTTGTGTCTTTTTTCATTATTGTCGATAACGTTCTATGCCACCATTTGTGATCGGTGTTATTTATTCTCGATTGAATATAAATGTTGCAGAAATATTTCACTTTATTTATATAGATCAATTCAATTTATTTACAAACCTTTCAATTGAATTTAATTTGAATGGAAAACGACAAAAACTAATTATACAAATGAAAAAAAAACGGAAAAATAAAAAAAAATAACGCACATTAAATAAAATGTAAAACTATAAATATGTAGAACATGAGGTATTTTTGTATCACATTCAACGTAACGTAAATTGTTTAAAGAACAATCGAATCGATCAAGTTGTTGTACTTTTTATATAGTATTTATTTATTTATTAAAATTATATTATTTTCGGTTCATAACTCCATGGTTATTTATCTGTTAGCCTTATTCAAAAATGTTTGGAATGTTATATAAGAAAAATTCTGTAACGTGAATACATCCTTGTGGCATACTCCTTTTAAACGTTTACCATTCCTTGCTTGCTGCTTTGTCCCTGGCACCGTAAGGTTTAGTTTCAAATGAATTATTTGCTAATACAAAATTAATTTACATGGATGAGTTAAAAAAGTTAAAGTCGCTGTAGTCTAGTAGGTAGTGGGCCGGCTTACTAGACGTAAAGCCACAGTTCAAACAACAGGTCAGACATCAAAACGAAAATATGAAAAAAATATTTCTCGGCGCCTTGCTCTCAACAGATGAAATTGCCATGAAGAGTTTCTCAAAAATCTAACGTTCGGAGTCGACCTCTATCTATCTATGAGAACCTAGATTGTAATCCTGACTGAAGGGTTGTAATGATCAATTATGTATGTATATATGAGTTAAGAAAATAGTTACAAATTGTTTGATAAGTACAACACTACCAACAAGACATTCTCCGTAGCCTCGTACGTAGTGTGTTGGCTTATTAAATGTAAGGAAACGGTTTCAAACCCCAGGTTAGACACTTAAAACAAAACGAAATATAAAAAAATTTATTCGGCGACTTGCTCACAGCAGATTTCAAAAACTCTGCGAGTAAATAAAATTGCCATGAAATATTTCTCAAAAATCTATTGTTCGGAGTCGACCTTAAACTATAGGTCGCGCCATTCATGTATAAAATTAACGTACATAACATAAGTGGTGTGAGTAGCTAGGTCGTAATCCTGACTGAAGGGTTGTAATGACCAATTATGTTATGTTATGTAAACAACATTTTAATATCCACAATTTGTAGATTCTTTGAAGAATATGTTGTAACACAGATTTGTAATTTGTTATGTACATATATTTTTGTCATTTTTAATTCTTTTTCTTTAATTATAAAATAATTATGCTATGCTCTTTATTATTAAAATGTTAAATCCTATTCAATTGAATTTCGGAAATAAATCCCTGAATGATACTTATGAAGTTAATAAAAATTATCTCCTACAATATGTTTTAATTTTAGAAAAAGTTGCACTAAATGAATGAAGCTTTTAAGCCTTTAATTTATGCATCATTTTTTATTGCATAAAAGATATGCGTTATTCTTATTAAATAAATGTGCTGTTAAAAGAAATTTTTCCATCTTCTAAGTAGTACCATCAATCAGCATAAAATAAGCTAACTTTATCACAGTGATAATCAATTTAATTTATGCATCACCTACTTCCCTTAGCTGAAAATGTATATTTTTTATTGCATAAAAGATATGTGTTATTCTTATTAAATAAATGTGCTGTTAAGGGAAATTTTTCCATCTTCTAAGTAGTACCACCAATCAGCATAAAATAAGGTAACTTTATCACAGTGATAATCAATTTAAAAATCATGTGTTTTTCCTTCATGATCCCAAGAAAAATGTGAGCCTCTTAAAGATAAACCTTAGAAACTCTTTAAAAATTTTAAATTTAAACCCACTTAAAAATAACGTCAAGCGATAAAAAAACAGTATACATTATTAATATATTATCTACTCTTGGTAAATATAATTAAATTATAAAAATTAAATAAAAACAAACTAAATAAATCATGGTCATTTTGAAAAGTAAAAATAAAACAAAGAAATATCGTTGCAATTATTGTTGAAGTTTCTATTGTAGCTGTGCATATGGACATATATATGTACATATATACGTTAAATTATAAATAAATATGTGTGCGGTTTTAGTATATAGTTATAGTTAAGCAGTTAATAACTTTTTAATCCTAAAAACAGAAAACTAAATTATATTAAGTTTAATTTATTATGGGTGTGTGTGTTCCACACCTCTAATAAGATATCTAATTAACGCGAGTAATTTTTTTACTTTCAAACTTTTCTTCTCTTATGCGAGAGTAAATTTCTGATCGCCTTTCCAAAATAACAAATAAAATTTTATTTTTGTTTTGTTATTTCGGGTATCGCATTATTTAGGCTGTATTTAAATTCAATTTAGTAACAGACATTATTATTCGTGCAATTATTAATTGTAGTCTTATCGCCATTCTACACATATATACTTACATACATATAAGTACATATTAAATTAAAAAAATTTCGCTTAACATTTTTTTGTTTTTAGTGGTACGTATCTATGTATGTACATATGTTGCTAATTCATTTATGTACGTAGTCTACATATGAATGTGCTTATACATGTACGTACTTGGGTATTTTTATTCAATTTAGACGGATACATATAAAAAACACTCCACTTATATATGTTTATGTGTACGTTAATCGTTAAACATTAATTTTTCAATAATTAGTTGGATTTTGGCAGCATTGTTTTTTTTTTTCTTTTCATTGTAGTAAAAAATTATTATTTTAGTTTCAATTGATTAGATATTTACTGTTAATTTGAAATTCATGTGACTTAAAAAATGGTATATAATATGATTTAAAATTTTTATTTAGTTTCATATTTATTCTCTAAATTTTTATAAATAGAAATAAATGTTTAAGATGATGAACTTAATTCATTATTTATTGTTAGAATCCCTAGAAAAATATTCCATTTTTAGTTGTAAAGTTTATATTATTCGCTAATTTAATCTAAAAACAGACGCAGATAACTTTCGTAGAGTTTTATGGCATTAGTCGCTAAACAACAATTCATCAATCAGTCTCCCTTTTAAGGCTTTTGTTTTTATTAGAAAGATAAAAATGGTACAAAAGATTTCGCATTTTAAAATAAAAAATACATACAAACATACATACATAACATAACACTTTAGTCAGGATCACGACCTAGTTTCTCACACCACTTATGTTGTGTGCGTTAATTTTTATACATGAGTGGGGGGCCTACAGTTTAAAGTCGACTCCGAACGACAGATTTTTGAGAAACCTTTCATGGCAATTTTATTTACCCTCGGAGTTTTTGCCAGAAATCTGCTGAGAGGAAGTCACCGAAAAAATATTTTATCATATTTCGTTCAGTTGGAGATGCCTGACCTGCGGTTTGAACCGAGGCCTCGCGTCTAATAAGCCAATACATTAACTACTAGACCACGGCTATTTCGAAAAAAAAATACTTGCCGATAGTACAAATTACTAGAACTAGAACTAAATTTAATTTAGGAATTAGGAAGATACTCACATACATGAACACAATTGTATGTATGTATGAATTTGTAATACAATACTTTCAGAGACTTGATCCAAAACATTTTACAACAAAGAAAATTTAAAATTATAAGCGATTATACATACTATAATACTATACTATGTTTAAACGATTACACATAGTAAACTCATTGACAAATTATCATTAATAAAAGAGAGGCAACACAAAGTATTGCTATCAACTGCGGAAGGCCTGGTAAAGCTGCACTTTCTTCTTGGGTTGAATAAAACTATGTTCCCTTTAGTATTAACAATTTAAATATGTATATTAAACCTTTTAAGGCAGTGCTGAATTCGAACACACAGTTTTTTTTTTTTTTTAAATCTTAAATGTTACCCTGGTTAAGCCGTAATAGATCGAAAGACGTATAAAATATTATGCCAGTAACGTGTTATCATTTAACCGAATCGGGGATTTGTTAATTCCTAATTGGTTCAAATTGTTAGAGAACAGTTAAATACTAAGCCAAATTCAATTGCTAGTGGAAACTTTTCATTTTAGGAGTACAGGACAGAGAAGAGAACAATTCGATTTAATTTCTTATAGAAATATATTGAATATAATTAATTATTCTTGCCATTAATATTTACCTAATACATGGAAAGTTTATTAATCCCATTAACTCAAAGTATTCCTTTGGAAATTTATTTATTTACACTTAAATTTTCTTTTAATTTACTTCGTCCATAATTTTATTTTATTTTCCACTCTTATTATTTATCGTTTGGATAAATTGCTTGAGCAACTGTATAACTAAAGATTTTATTTTATTTTATTATTTTCATTATGATAATTTCAGGGGAATTTGGACGTTATCAAGCGTTTCAATTCTTCCTGCAAGTACTATCAGCATTAACAGCGGGTCTGCACATGTTGTCATTGGTAACAGTACAAGCTGTGCCTGAACATCGTTGTTTTATTGAAGGTGTCGACAATTCAAATTTCTCATATGTACCATGGAATTCTTCAGAGATTCTGAGTGCTATACCTAAAAAAGAAAATGGCGAATTGGATTCATGTCATATGTACGATGCAAACAATAATATAGTGGCCTGTACAGAATACGTGTACGATCGAACCTATTATGAGACATCGCGGGCTATTGATTGGAATTTTGTTTGCGATAGACGTTGGATGGGTAGTCTTGTACAAACAATATTTATGTTGGGAGTATTTACGGGAGCTGTAGTACTTGGAGGTTTAGCAGATAAAGTCGGACGTAAAACGGTATTCTGTTGGTCGGCTCTGTTGCAGCTCATTATAGGAGTAGCTGTAGCATATATTCCTGAATACTTCTCCTTCATGGTGGCTCGTTATCTATTGGGTATATTTGGATCGGCTGGTGCATATATATGCGGTTTCGTGCTGACGATGGAACTTGTAGGACCCAGCAAACGGACAGTATGTGGCATAACATTCCAGGTCAGTAAAATTCTTTTTTGAAAATCTATGCTTAGACATGTATTTAAGCATTATTCTTTGTTTTTTATTTGCAGACTGTATTTGCCGCAGGCATTATGTTAGTTGCTGGTTGGGGTGCTCTAATAAAAGATCGCCAACTTTTGCAAGTTGTTTATGGATTACATGGCGTTCTATTTTTGGGTCACTGGTGGCTCTTGGACGAATCACCACGTTGGCTATGGATGCAGGGACGTGCATCTGAAGCCATAGATATTGTTGCTAAGGGTTTAAGAATCAATGGATCTGGCATTCCAATCGATAAGCAATATTTCTTACAAAAGGCAAAGAGTCAACAAGCCGTTGAAGAGAAATCTAGTGCTGGATTGAGCGATCTATTTAAAACTCCAAATTTGCGAATGAAAACATTGAACGTTTGCCTATGTTGGTTTGCAAATTCCCTAGTTTACTATGGTCTTTCACTAAGTGCGGGCAAACTATACGGAAATCCATATTTAATTTTATTCATAATGGGACTGGTTGAATTCCCCAGTTACTTGACCATTGTTTTTGTATTAGATCGTCTGGGTAGAAGGCCAATCACTAGTACACTTATGTTAGCCGGAGGCATTTGTTGTATGATTGCTGCATTTATTGAACAAGGCAGCACAGTTTCGACAGGCATTGTGATGATGGGCAAATTGTTTATTGCTGGTTCATTTGGTGTCATATATAATTATTCTGCTGAGCTATTTCCCACAGTAGTACGTAACTCTGCCATGGGCTTGGGATCTATGTGTGCCCGTTTATCTGGAGCCTTAACGCCACTCATCACTTTATTAGATTCGTTTGATCCTAAGATTCCGGCAGTAGTATTTGGTCTTATTGCTTTAGTGTCTGGTGTTTGGGTTATGTTCTTGCCAGAAACAATGAACCAACCAATGCCAGAGTCCATTGAAGATGGCGAAAACTTCGGCAAGGGTGATACTTGGTTCAGCCAGTGTTCTGGCAAAAAGTCAAGAAGGCACAGCAGTGTTTACGTGGAAGATCCTGAACAAATGGTACCATTAAAAAACATAGAAAAGTAATTGTTGTCATTGATTAAATAATTTTAAGATTACTCACAGTCAAACAAAAGCAATATATTCATTTGAATACTTACATACATACATATATAAGTAAATATTAAAATAATATAAAGTGAACTTTAATGTATGTATGTCTACATATATGTAGATTCTCATTACATTCCAAATTTTTATAAAATTGTTGTCTGTTGTTCTGTTTTAAATAAAATACAATTTAAAAATATACTTCTTTGCAATAAATTATTATTTATTTTATTTATTTATTAACGTCAATAGATTCTAACATCCTCACTGACTAAGTACATATTTATGTATTAAAAACATAAGAGTATTATTTACAAGTAGCAAAAAGAAAAAGTTACTGAACAATTCAGATGCATAGTTAGCTTTTTTAATATGTACTGTATTACTATCAGATAAGTCTATTGCATGATAGCAATCATTTGAGTTTTTACATGCACGTCGAAAGGAATCATTATTGGCATAATAAGATCCATAATATTTTAATTACATGTTCGATTCGCAGGAATATTCAATTTTAGTTAGCTAAGCAGGAACTCTGAAACAACATCAGGTCGTATTAAACCCAGAACAATAGTGTACTCAGCATAATTTGACGAATTTTAAGTGTTGGCAACATAATCAAAGTAAGTCTACTATAATACGACGGTAAGTCATAGGAGTTCCAACCAAGACCACAAGGACAGAAAATTAAAAATTGTTTTTGCAATACGATTAGAATATAAGCAATAATACGAATACAACATAGTTCTCAAGGGCCATTATATATTTCGATTCGAAAGAAAATTCAGTCGAATCTTACGCTGGAAAGCATTTAGTATTGAAAATTGTTTTCGAATTGAAATACACAATAATCGCTCTGATAAATTATTTTAATGCATTTTGTTGGTCTTTCATTCAAAACTTCAATCAAAATTTATAATATAAATTAATAAAGTTTTATTTGTTCACCCGCCAGATAAGAATCTCAATAATTTTCTTATCTTAGGATTGTATTAAAGTAAAACAACCTTAATTATATTTACTTCGATTACATTTATATTTTCATTATTTTGGTTTTTATTCATTTAAATTCATAAAACATTTTCCATTACATATATATTGTTTAACTTAATCTATGTACAGGTAATTTTGTGATTCGATAGTATTATTATTTTATCTCCACTTTAAGTGTTATTTTATAATAATTCTAAATGGGTAAAATTGTATCAATTCTCATTTTTGTTTCAATTTTTTTTCTTTTTTGTTACACATACACGTTCATTATGCATGCGTCTGTATATGGTAGAGATAGAATGGGTGCAGAATTATAGTTGTTTAAACTAAATAAGCTCCAGATATATTTAAAGCAGAGCTTATGTTAAATACGTAGTTTATTAAATATTCTATTTTGTTTTTCTTTTTTTTGTCATTATTATTATAGTAGTTTAGGGGTAAAAATAGTTAATACAACAAGAGATATCATAAGTTGAATACATCCTTCGAATTAAAGAAAAAACAAAAAACTTTATTAATGCATACACCATGCGAATTTTATTTGTATATTTGAAGTGAATATACATACATACATACGGTTAATGCATTAATATATTATTAACAATATAGATCGCTCAATTTTGGGCAATTTGTAATAAATAAACTTATGCTAGAATTACAATGTTTATGCACTTACAAGCCATAGGTTTTTCTAGATTGTTTTTTTTTTTGTTGAGTAATGCACATTAATTTGTGGTTTATTAATGATAAAATTGTTTATTTAATACCTATAAAAAAAGCTACAAATATATTATATAAATATTTTATACTTAATCACAATATCATTCGTATGGTTTCAAGTCTAAAAAGACATTGATCGAATCGATGTTTTCAGCATTATACATGTGTCATATAATAACATCAATATAATCATTATTGTGAACATCAGCATTCAATAATGGGCTTCTTAGAATCCATAGAGACACATTAATCAACGAAAATTTAAATGTTTGTCGTTATTTAGAAAGCAAGTTTTTAAGTGCTTTAGTGCATTTCTATTTTACAAATAATCGACAAAAAGTTAAAAAGAATTAAAAACATTTTCCATATCATATTTTTCCCCTTATTTTATAATAGCCTTAGTTTTAAAACAAACAACAGCCTACATATAACAAAAAATAAAGAAGGAAATATTATATAAATTGCAATTTGTTGATAACTCTTAGCTAACATTGCCAAGGCTTAGATTTTTTAACTAGTTTTTGATTGATTTATTATTATTTATGCTCTTTCAGGACATTTTGTTGGTGCTATTGGCATTTTACCACCGGTACTAAGTATATCTGAAGGTTCTGGTAACTTTGCTGTGTGCACGATGATTGCAGGCTGATCTTCGCTTTGGGGATGCAGCTCATGGGACTCGCCTGGTGTTAAACTAGCTAACGCCGCTAATAAATCATGATTAACTAATGGTTCATTCTCTTCTCTTGGTTCCCAGCCGGCCGGTGGCGAAGCTGGTGGAGAAATTAAAAATTGTTTAACCGGTGCCGGTGGTTGAAGATTTTTGTTCGATACCGGTGTTACTGGTTGTGCAAAGTAACATGTTATAATGGTTTTCTTGTTGAATTCGTATTGGTGTAATTTAATGCGAGCATTTGCAGCTGCTATAGCATTATCGTAATTAACCCGGAGACGTCTAAAGCTGCGCAACCATTGAAAAGTAGCCTTGTCGCTAAACATGCGGAATAAGTCTTCCATTTCCTGTTTTAATTGAGGGTTTGTAAATACCTCTGAATGAATGTTGGTAACAATAATTGACGTTGGTAGATCATCAAACGAATCCGGGTCTATTTCAGGTTCTGCATTATTATCGCTTTCGCCATCAGCCAACGTTGGATGTTGACTTGGTAAACCATCAGCTGGATTTATATATATATCTTGATCAGGCGATACTTTATCCACACTGTCGGAATTACTGCTATTTTGAGCAGAGTTCACTTTGCTGTCGTTTGCATTTTTACTAGCTGTAAAGGAATCGTCGTTGGTTTGCATATTTGTAGAAGTTGAAGACATTAAGGAAGCTAAGACACAAATTAATAAATTTAAAAACATGTAAGGAAATTAAAAAATAAAATCGAAATTATGAATTTCTATACAAACAGGTTCTAAAACTTGGTAATTGATAGAACGAAGCTATGGAGAGTTTTAAAAAATATCTTGTTTTGGCAAATTTGATATTACGCATTGAACATAACTTTCTCCACATTTTTATAGATATATATATATATATATATGAGACGTATATACGTCTGGTTATATAGAAATACCAGGAAAAATTATATCCAAAAAAATTGTTTATATAACGTTTTTTGTGATATATTGCTTACGAATTAAGATTGTATAAATTGCCCTTCCTTTGCGACGATTCATGTTATGTTGGTACAATTTAAATTAGGTTCCATATTACTGGAATTGCACTATTCCTATTATTTTACTTGGTGTGAAACCAAAACTTTTATATTTCCTATTAAACTGGTGGCAAAATAATGTAGTTTCTACATTTTTACTCACATTTTTCTTAGAGTGTAACACAATTGTATATTTTTCTATTTCTTTTAGCATTTTTCCTTTTTGGTTATTCTATGCAGTTTATCATTTTGTTGTTAATTAATTATATAATTCGATTTAGAATATTCTTGCCTAATTTACAACATTATTTTTAATTTTTATGATTGTCCTTAAATAATTCTATTAAAAGTGTTGTCTTTGTTTTTGTTGTCGTCTTTCGAAATACCTACATATGATTTTTTTCCGATGAGAAAAGTGCAGTAAATAATTCAATAAAACAGCAAAATATCCAGAAATTTGTAGTTTTCTTTTAAGAATTGCAAACCAAAATCGTTCATAAAATTCCTTTTTCGAATTATAATATATTGTAGGTGGAACGATTAAAGAAAAACTATCAACTTTTATTTTTAACTTTTTCTTTAATAATTATGTGTATTTTGTTTTCATTTTTCAATGATTTTTTTTAACTCCTCCGTCTTGACAGTTTTCTTCGTTAAGTGTTGCCAGCGTCTGTAAAAGTAACAAATTTTTCCCATATCACGTACTATATTTAATGCCCATAATATATTTTTGTAGAAATTTTAGTCTATTATCTTGCTTTGTTTTTTTGCAAAGTAAAAATATGTACTAAAAAGTTATTAAGAACTAGGTACTTTTTGTATTGCTGTTCATAATAACCACGTATGAAATATCTGGCATCCTTAAACAATAATCATTGCGTTCCAACTTCAGCCAACTTCATAACCGTTGAATAAAGCCGAATAGAACTATTACCAAGAAGTAAAGCAAACAAAAAATATTTTATTTAATCAAATTTATAAGAAGGATATACCGATTTACAATGGCAAATGTGGAATCTATGATTGTAGAAGAAAAACCACAAATCAAACAAATTGACAGAGAGAAGGTATGTTTGATATGTCTAAGTATACGATTATATTTTTATGCTTCTTTTTTGGTTTTGTAGACTTGTCCATTACTACTGCGTGTTTTCTGCTCCACTGGCCGGCATCATTCTGTATCCGAATATATGTACAATAATGTTCCTACAAATGAATTGCAAATTTACACTTGGATGGATGCATCACTGCACGAGCTAACGTCGCTTGTGCGAGATGTAAACCCGGATACCCGTAAGAAGGGGACTTATTTTGATTTTGCTATCGTTTACCCCAATTACCGAAACAATCATTTCCAAATGCGGGAAATTGGAGTGACGTGTACGGGCCAAAAAGGAGCAGATGACAACAAAACATTGGCACAAGCGAAATTTTGCATAGGAGATTTTCTCGATATATCCATTACACCACCAAACCGCTTGCCACCCATTAGACGTCAAAGACCTTATTAGAATACGAATTTAGTCCCCATTCATTTTATATATTAGTTTCAACAGCCAATAATACGAAAAATAATAGTAAGATTTTTGGTTTATGTTTTAATTTATGTTAATAACTGCCTCTAAGTGAACAAGTATTCTTAAATAATTCAAATATGATGGTAAGAATGAAGGTTTTAATTTCTTTCTTGTTTGTAATAAAATCTAAAACATAATGAAATCAAAGTATGTGCAAAATATATACTCTATGTATAAGACTTAGAAACTATTTTGTAGACCATGCAAGGTCGCTAATATGTTGGAAATATTAATTCCTATAATTTACTGCTGGTCGTTTTGATTTCTTTTTGCCTATTTGTGACATATCAATTTCGATTCCATTCGGTAGTACGGCTCTGTTTTCTTCATAATTAATAAAACCATTTTCTTGAAGTTCCGCATTTTCATTCCGTTTGTTGGGGTCGCATTTGATGCCGGTCTCGTAATGGTACTCCCGTTTATTGCCGTCTGGGTCTACATAGCCATAAGTTCCTCTAGATAATAATAAAAAAAATTCAAAAATTTGAATAAGCAGAAACAAATAAGATAAAATACGTACTTTGTTACACAATCAGTGCCAATAAGTTCCTCCTTGAAAGAGCCATCGTCATTTTCATAACCCCAGGTTATACTGCCGTCTTCGTTTTCTTCACGCCATTTTCTTATTGTTTGAGCAACTGGTCGTTGTCTCCTGTTACTTTGCTGGACATCCCTTTCAGGCAAAGGTATCTGATTTTGTTCGATAATAGGACGAGATTGTATTGGTTTTGGTCTGGGTCGTGTTTGGACTGCCGGAGGTTGAGCTACATATTGTGGCCTTGCTTCACTGGCTCTATTTCGAATGACTTGACCTCTATCGCGCTGTTGCGATGGTGCGGATTGTTGCGGTTGTTGTTGCCTATCTTGGCTAAATCTGGGACTGTTGATAATATTAGATCCTATACCGAAGTCGTTAAATACTGGCTTGGCGCTTGGTGTAGTCTGTGGAGTAGTTCTGTCGGGAAATCTTGTCGAGTATGGATTGTTGTTGGATAAGGTTTCTTCACTGTTCAAAAGGTGTGATATAGGCGTTTCATGGATAGTATTTTGTTCGTTATTGAGAAAAGCAGCAGCCGTTTGTTGGAATTGAGCCTGTTGAACTTGAGCTAATTGTTGCTCTCTCAAAAGTTGAGGCAAATAAACATCAGGCCCTTCGTCCTCACCAGATTCTGTAACAGGTTTCGATTCCTCAACAACACGAGGGGCTATATTGTTTTGAGCATAGTTTTGAGATTTCGCAGCAACTGGGCGTCTTACGCGTACAACTGGTCGTGCTATGGGTGCTGGAGCTGCGCCAGGTATTGCCAACCTTGGTGGGGGATATTGGGCATTGACTAGAGTTATTGTTATAAGGACAATAATGGCTGAAGTAATCTATTGGAGTGTACAAAACACAAGTTTAGTTGTAAACACATTTTGTTATATGTACTTAGTATTTAATAAATTGTTATTATAAACAATTTAATAACTGATTTAATAACTGATGGATTCTTACAAAGAATCGTTCAAAGATGCATAATGTCTTTAATTATAATAAAATGTTCATACGATATGATAAAATTATATCTTCGAAAATTATGGTAAAATAACATGCAAATTTGTTTTGTAAAATAAACATATATTTGTATCGTAATATTTAATTCATTAGACAATAGATATATAAAATGTCGAACTATATACATATGTATGTACATACATATGTATGTATTCAAAGGTAGAAATTTCAAAATTATCTATCTTATATGTATGTATGTAATTGTTTATATAAATTACCATACATATTTAAAAGTATTAACGTTTACAAAGTGAAGTTGCTTATATAAGAAAAATCAGATTTAATTGTTGGACACTGATGGAATTAAAATTTTAAGTGATGAAGTCATAATAAAGCGCATTTGTATTCCATTTGTGAATGTTGAGACACACCAGATACAAATGAACAATTTTACACACGAGGTTGAATAAAAAAATTTTATTCGAATTCTAAATATCGGACTTAAGATTGTTTCATGAATGTACGAGAAATGTATAACGGTCTAATCACTTTGTTTTCTCTAATGGAGATTGTAACATGTTCTGTCTGATGATGATGGATAGATGAATTAAGTCATAGCCGGTTTTAATTTTTGGAATGGTAGCGGTTTTTTTATGGGTACGTCTTTATAATGCAATTGGTTTTACTTGATTTTGGATCATAAATGGTGTATTCGATTGGTAACTACAAGCACATTACTGGTTTTAAATTTAGGAAAAAAAGTGAGAGTATAATAAATAAAACTGAGAGTTTATGAACGTACTGGCTATTTAACAATTGCACAAAACTAGTTCATAACAACATTTACGAATACACGAATAAGTATTCAGCATATAACATTCCAATGAATATAGTTCACAATATTATGTAATGTATTGTTTTTACTTCTTTTTTTATAATAGCCTTTTATAAACTTTGTATGTAAATAGTAAAATATGGGTAATTTAAGTACATATTTGTTTAAATCGCAACATTTCTTTTCACTGTCGGGGACAAAAACTGAAAACTGAAAGCTAAACAAGTTTTCTTAGTTGTTGTCAACACATGTGAAGATTATTAAGGAAATGGAGACTTTACAAATAACATTAATTATAACAATTATACTTTTACCAATGTCAATTACTAATTAATAAAATTGCTTTTTTTTTGATTTATTTTAACAAGAAAAATGTATCCAAACATACGTTGATAAGAATGAACAATCCATCGCAGTGAAATATCTTTATAGAGTACAAAATTTTGTTTCCAATAATGCCTAAGATTTTCTTTTACTGCAATTACTAAACGTTGTTGCACTTGGTTGATTACGCCATATAATAGCAATGATGTTGGTGGTGGATATATAGACAATATTGCTTAGCAAGATTATGAAACTAGTTTATTGTATATTTTACTACAAATATTTTTATTTGTAAAGCTTTTTTTTGTATTAGGAATATTTCAGTTATTCAGGTGAAACCAAAATGTTTTTACGTATGTATGTACATATGTTAAATAACAACAAACAAGGAACTTGATTTTTCTGTAATTTAAATTTCTTACTTCAAAAAATCATATCAGTATGAAACTTTTAAAAATGAACTGAAATTATATCAAAGGAATGATTTTTTTCGTACTTTATTGTTGTTGCAATTACAATAGATTGTTTAATTCAAGTGGAAATAATTTCAACATTAAATATTAATTGTCACCTTAAATTGTAATTGCAGTGAATGTACAAATAAAAGTCAAATATTTTAACGCGAATAAATCCATTATACGATCTATTACTTTAAAATTTTATATAACAGAGTTTAATTTTACGAAATTATAATTATGCATAAAAAAATTTTTAATTTTTCACTTTTAATTACGATGATTTGTTCATATGTCCTCCATTCTATGTAAAATAAAACTTGTAATAACACTAAAAAAATTATTTTAAATCTGTAGTGTGTTATTCTTTTTAAAAAATTGTTATACATTTTAAATTATTATTTTAAATACCTTGACGTCCTTGGGAGTTTCTAGCAAACGCATTTTGCATTAAATCGTTCATACACTCGAAACAATTATTTTAAATTCTGTTAATAAAGTTTAATTATAGAAGAAAGACACATTCGTAACAGACGGAACTGTTTTAATATTTGTGTTGGCTTTGATAAATAATTTAAAAGAAATATCAGAATATTTCTGATTTTTCTCTTTGAGTGTAGACAATTGCATTGCAGCTGCATTTTAAACAAATAGCTATAAAAGTAAGTTTCCATTTGCAAATAAATTCTACACAGTATCTTGTCTTGACTGTTTGAAATGGAAACCGGCATAACACTTCTGGGAATAAAATAACGAATAAATGAAATTGAATAATAATATAAAACAATTATGTATGTAATTATTTGAGTCAGTTTAAGACAAAATATAATTAAACTACTCCATATAATAACTTCTTTGTAATACAAAGACTATATTTCAGTTATCAGACGTACATATGTACATATGTACAAATTTATATGTGAAGGCTATATCCTTGTCTCATTTATCTTCATTACGATTAAGAATTATGACTTGAAAACTGTGTTATTTTTATAAGAATGTTAGCAAGTTAGAATTCTTTTATGTTTTTAATCGTCTCATGTAAGTAACTATAATGAGTAAGATACATACATACATACATAATTGGCCATTACAACCCTTCAGTCAGGATTACGGCCTAGCTTCTCATAACTGTTGATATAGATTTACATATTTGTACATATATGTATGTATGTATACACAGCTTATATGACTAGCTGAGATCAAATATTATATGTTAAGAATTTTTCGAATTCCCTTCCTAGTTATATTCCTAGCAATATTCTTATGAGTCCTTCAGTTTCTTGATTTGTAGTTAGACATTCATAAGTACAACCGTTATTTAAATATCCATCAGTCTATATATAGTATATGTATATAGTGTTGGCAGCGGAAGAAACAGATCTGAAAATCATATCACATATCATTGCGGCTTGTCAGGAGCGATTTGTGATAGGTACAAACGAAATAGAGGACTTCACCTAATTTTGTTATCTTGGAATATTATATTCACAAACGGTGGATAGGATGAGGCTAGTTGAATGCCTTAGTGCCATTTGGAGTTCATCATCATCATTATTTCTTCACATTAAATAATCATTTTATAAATTATATTTTACATAAATAATTATATTATTTTTATTTTTATTATCTATGTTATCTATTATTACCTACGTTATGCCAGCGTTTTTTATATTTTATACACTTCACAAGATTTTTCCTTGTTTGCGGCTTACGCCCAAAAAAGATATTTAAATTGATATTTTTATTTAGTTTGTATACAACTTAATTTGATGATTGCAGGGCGTCAGCAGTTCGTTGTAATCATTAATAATTTGTTTCATTTTATTGTTATGATTTTAATAATGTAGCAAAATGAATGAAGCAATTTAAGCGTGAAGTCAAAGAGTGATAGACAGACACATAAGAAGACAACAGACAACAACAATATCGCTACACCCTTTTTTTGAAAAGTAATTTAAAACGCTACGGTATGTCTTTGTCTTGGAGCATTAAGTTGTGTCAAGAAAACAATGTTTTAACCTTGGGCTGGAATTAACGAACATTAATGAACGTTAAATTGAAATAAAAAATAATTCCCTTAGTTTGTGAGTGTAGTATTAACAATTTTTCGTTCTTTTCCTATTGATTGGATATTTTCGATTTGTAACTGTAATTAACGTTTGCCAAAAATACATATGTATCGAATCTGTGAATAGAATCCAGTTATTCAACATTCCATACAACTAATGTAATGGTATAAGTGCACACTACTACAATGCAATGTACATACATAACTTGTACATACATACGTGCACGGCAATGGTAACGCCTAAGACACAATTTTATTTCGGCATAGTGGAAAAAATTGGCTTTTTGCCAAAAATAATTAAGCAAATAATAATTAAATACCACTAAATTTACTTACCGCTTTCATTTTTTGCAATTGCATTTTGTTCTCGTTATTTTATTTTATTTTTTCAAACACTTTGACCACTCATTCACATTAGTCTCTAACAATCGCTGTGGTTATTAAACGTTTAAATTCGCGCCTTTATATGTTCACTGTAAATTGGTGCGGTAATGTATTATAACAAATGAGAGTTTTAAGTTTGTTAAAACGGAATCCTATTTTAATAATAACCGTTACCAGCAAACTTCAGTAAAGAAATGTTTTAGTTTTTAGAAAACTTTGCAGTTTTATACCACCAACACTAAAATAATGCTTTCAATACGTAAATTGTTGTTGGACTCTGGGAGTGTGTTTTTATAATTTTTGTATTTTTCTTTATATCCAAAGCTTTTTAAACTTTTTTTTTTGTTGTTGAGTGTTCTTTATAAAACTCTATTCATGGATTGAGAGTGAAATGATTGCTGGTTAGTCTAGAAAAAGTGCATTAGAAATAAAAAAAAAATAAAACAAATAATTTAATAAACTAATTAAATAAATTCATTGAAATTAACGTCCATATTATTTATGTTAATAAAAAGTAAATGTTTACTTTCGTTAGTAGTTGTATGTTTTCACCCGCAAATAATGTTCATCATATTCAAGGAGTACTTGGTGCAAGCATGTTTGGAATTTTGAATTATTTGATATAATTTCGCAGTTTTATTTTCTCATCGATGTAAACGATAATGTACATACATATGTACGTAGTAATTTATGAATATGTGATTTCTTGCGGTACATGTTCAGTTTTGATTTCAGTTTTAAGATTTTAATGAAAATCACTTTTTTTTGAAATGTGTCATCGTTGTTACTGCCCCGAACAAGCTTTTTTTTATAACCACGTTATATTTTATTAACTTATGCACGTAAATACTGTATATAAGAGATTTTTATTCAATATTCACCATCTTTGTACGAAGAAGAAAAGCTTTAATTTAAACTTTAGCGACCGTTATTGAGATATATGTATATGTATGCATACCTATACATAAATGTTTTAAACTCACCGCCTTTAGAAAGCTCGATTAAGTCTCATTTTTCGAATTAAAACAAAAATAAAAAAATTAAATATATACTTTAAACTTATATTAAATGTTGTATAATTTAAAAAGTACCATACAAATTACAAAACAAGTGTTACATTTTAATTAAATGAAATAAAATAAAATAAAATAAAAAATATATGAATAAAACCTTTATGTAAACTACTCACCGTAGCTTAGTCACTTAAAAATAGGCTAAATTATCTCCAAATTAAATGAAAAATCTCAGAAACCAATAAAAACTGCTTAAACAATACGTAATATCCACTACCGATCTTGATAAAGTATTTTAAAATAAATAGACTGTTGATCGGATTTTCTTGAATGAGTCGTTATTTTGCAATAACACCAACACTGTAAGCGCCGCAGTCTAATAGGTAGTGTGTTGGCTTATTAGACGTGAGGCCACGGTTCAAAGCCCAGGTCAGATATCTCCATCACAACGAAATATGAAAAATATTTCACGGGCGACTTCCTCTCAGCTGATTCTGGCAAGGGCCATTATTACAACTTGCCGTTAAACTTGGGTTTAGTTAAAGGTACCTTTAGTTAAAGAAAACTATAAAGTTACCTCTACCTTATTTTCATTCATTATTACATCTTACAGATAAAATAAAGTTAACTTTTACAAAAATATGGCAGTGCCGGAGCAATGTCGATAAAACTGCTCAATTAAACAAGTTTTTTTAAACGCCGTGGTCTCCTTTTTTGTTGTGTTTCCTCATTTTGTTTATATTTAAAGTTGCCATATTGAAAATAATATATAATATGGCAAGTTCTAACATAAACTTAACTTTAAAAGTTAAAGGTAGGATGATCCTCACTTTAGCTTAACGCTCACTTCTATCTTATTGTCCACTTATAATAATGAAAAACAATTTATCTGCCCGTTAAAATCCTCACTTTAGTTAATGGCAAGTTGTAATATTGGCCCTAAGAGTAAATAAAATGGAAAAGTTTCCCCAAAAATCTGTCGTTCGGAGTTGACTTTAAACCGTAGGTTCCGCCACTCATGTATAAACTTAAAACACACGACATAAGTCGTAATCCTAACTAAAGAGTTGTTGTGACCAATTATGTATATACACTCAGCCACAAAAGTATACATACGGATAACAAATTTCAGAAATTTTTTAACCAATCCGTTTTCGTTGAAAACATTTATAATTGTCTGACATCTTTCTTCGATTTTAAGACGGTCTTTTGCATTGGTTCAGAAATTTGTGAAATTTGTAAATCGGATGCATACCTTTGTGGGCCTGTGCTGGGCCACAATTCAATTCAATTTCAGAAATTTTTTAACCAATGCAAAAGACCGTCTTAATATCAAGGAAACTATAAAGATTTTCAACGAAAACGGATTAGTTAAAAAATTTTATGTATGTATACTTTAGTAATTGTGTGTATGTATATGCATCCGAAAGTCCATATAGAGAGGTTGTACTTAAAAAGCTGTCATGGCATAAAATTTTAACAATTATTTTAAACTCTACCTCATTACTGTCCTACATGTTCACTATGAGGAAAATCCAATCTTCTTGAATGTGTCATTATTAGGTATTTTACAATGACACCTCATTGCCATGTTTAGCAGAAAATCTTTTAAGATTATCCCTCATATCAAAAACAGGTTCCTTTAACCATTATCTACAATTCTAAACGCATATTCAACTATCATTTTAAAAGAGACGATTAAGTTATTATCATGCATGTTCATGTCACACTGCATGGACTAAAGTAAGAGGTTTTGTTATTTAGTTATACATACATAATTACATATACAGTGGCTCACAGCTAATTTCGTGTGCCTAACTCTCTATAGCAAATTAGTCGCTATTATTATTATTTTTTTTTAGGAAAAAATTAAAATTTTAAAATTAGATTAGTTGTCGTGAAATACAAAATTAAAGTTTAATTAGTTCATTACAAAAAAACTGGAGTCAATTTTATAGATAATAGGCAATTAAGCACACGGAATAAGCTATGAGCCACTGTATACATATGTATATGTATGTATATGTATATATTTTTTATACACTTCACTCAGTTTTACATGTAAAGTTTGACCCAAAAATTTATACTTAATAAATATTAGATAGTAATAATAAGTTTTTTTCACTTTAAACCAGCGTTTATAATTTTTATTTATAATTAAAATTTTATGTTCCACATTTTGAGTCGATTGCGGACAACACAAATTAAGAAATTATTGAATTCAAGGTTTTTTAATAAAATATTAAAAAAATTTAAATTGAACATTCTGAAGGTAAGGTTAAAAACTGGGTAGTATTTTAGTGTTTTTAACTAATTACACAAATTTGAAATGCTTTTTAAAAGTGATGAAATTATGATTTATATCTACGTTCGTACAGAATGTGTTGAGACAGCTGAACTAAATGAGTTCAATTATTGATATTATACAGATTCATTGCTTATCTTCTTTCACTAGCATTATGTTATGCCCTAGCATATCTAAATAAGATGTATATTTGCAACGCGACATATATGTATACATATTACTACATATGTAAATATGTACATATATTCCTCTTTATACCTCAACAAATGGAAATAAATAATTAAAAAAGAATTTACTGGGGGAATATACATACATACAGTCAAAGAAAAAAATCTACCTACAGCGGAAATAAATAATTAAAAAAGAATTTACTGAGAGGATATACATACATACAGTCAAAGAAAAAAGTCTACATACAGCGGAAATAAATAATTAAAAAATAATTTACTGAGCGAAAAGACATACATACAGTCAAAGAAAAAAGTCTACATTCAGCGGAAATAAATAATTAAAAAATAATTTACTGAAAAGATATACATACATACTGTCAATGAAAAAAGTCTACATATAGCGGTGAAAGTAGACTTTTTCTTGGTGATTTTAATCACACCGTTTTTTTTTAAGTTCATTACAATTAAGAATGTTTGAAGACAAAAACGGATACAAAAAAAATATAACCTAGAAATTAATAGAAAACAATAAAAAATTAGAGAGAAAAAAGTCGACATGTTTGTAGGCTTTTTTCTGTGACTGTAAATACTTGACAACAGATGTCTCTGCATTCATATATTGATTAATGAAATTCCAGATTTCATTTTTTTTTAATAAAATTTTGCCGTACTATTTACGGTGGGAGATTACGTTATTACTTTAAAACTATTTAATTAAAAAATAATAGTAGTTTCCTTAAATTTTTTAATAACTAAATATTACAACTAAATATAAGTGTAAGTGTACATATTTTATAAATTCGGGAATTGCAAATAAAACAATGAATAAAAACATAACATAAATAAGTATTTACAACATTTGCTACTTATGCGTAATAAATTGTAAATAAAAATATACAACAATTAAAATGAAGTATGTTATAATTATTAATTTAATTTAATTTAATAAAGCGTTTACAAAATTTAATGCAAAAGTGTAAAATTTTCTTTTGCCCTAATATTCTTTAATTTTTTTAAAAAGAGATATTCATTATGCTAGTTTTCTGTGTATGTCACTTGTAGTGTGAATAAAAGTTAATTTAAGAAGTGAGCCTAGACCAATCTAGACCAATCACAGATGGTTTTAACATTTCTAGTGTATACGGAGATTACCCGTTTCAGTAGGTACGTTGTGTTTTGAATTGAAATACTTTTTGTGTCTAGTTTTTGACATCCTTCATCATAGCTAAAGCAATGGCTCCAATCAGACCACTTACACCCATTATGCTCATGGGTAACAATGGTTCAATGTGCTCCTGAATACGATAAATAAATTAAAAATGAAAAATATAATAATGATGTATGTATGTATGTAAGTAAACAAGTATGGAGTATGCGTATACATTTGCGGTGTTATTAACATACCAAAAGCCACATATACGGTACCAATATTAAAGCCACACCAGCCGCCAGATTTCCCATGCCGACACCAAAATTTCGCACAACTGTTGGATATTGCATGGCAGTGTATGTGGGTATAATGGCATTATTTGCTCCAATAACACATTTTGCTGAATGAGAATGTAATTTTAAATTCAATTCAATTCAATTTAATTCAAATATTGTTATAAAAGATAATACAAGTATTATTCTATTGAATGATGACACTGTTACAATGCCAATATATATGATAAGATTACTTACCAATCATGGCTAAAGCAATAACATAAATAACATTCTCATCACCTTTGGGCACAATATTTGTTGCCAAACAACAAATACCTGGTATTAACATGTAGGCTATTAAATTCAATCGTATGCCCAGTTTCAATACAACAAACACACTCAAACATATTGAAACAGCCTCAACAGAGCCAGCAATGGCCTAAAATATGTAAAAATAAGAAGAATTTAATGATAATTTTTTTCTTTTTCACATATATGTATATACATACATAGTAAACCTTTAAAGGATGTATGTACATACATATGTATGTATTGTATTCAAATATTAATTCAATTGTCCTTTTAATTGAAAGGAAACTTACTGTGTTAACATAAATATTGCCGCCTAAATTGCTTAGATGTAAAGTTAAACCGAAATAAATGATAATCAATGTTAACCATACTATTAGAGTTAAACAGGTTGTACGCCAATATGCTTTACTAAATACCACCACTAATGGACTTGCATCGCCGCTTATAGCTTCCGATGTTGTTGTTGTTGCTGTGCTTGTAATAGGATTAACTTCATTTTTAACAATTTTGGCATCTTCTATTGTAGCGGCCAAATTTTGTCTTGGTACAACGGCTTCCAATGATTTTTTATAATTTACAGGCAAATTTGTGCCATTCATGCGTGCCGCTCTCTCCACTATTTGATACAGGTCTTCAAGTCTGCCTTTAGCCAAAAGCCATCTTGGCGATTCGGGTACACAGTACCTGCACAAGCAAAGGGGTAACATTTATACAATATTTAATAAATTTAACTATGTATGTATGTTTGTATGTATGTGTGAGTACAATTTGAAATTTAAAATTTCCCATAGAATACAGAAATTTAATGACATACTACGTATCCAGGCATTTAGTATTTTCACACTTACCAAATGCATAAAATGGCAAACCATGGCAACGATATTACCAGTTGCATTGTACGCCAGTCTCGTATGAAATATGCAATGCCTGCTGTTAATACATACGTAACGGCAACCGGTAAAATATTCAAAATACCAATAATTGTACGCCATTTGCCGGAGACCAATTCAACCACAAGCACGAAACTAACAACAGCCACAGTCATTGAAGCAAATCCAATTATAACACGTAGTGTCATATACATGGCCAACGAAGTTGAAAAGGCTAAAATGGTGCCTGTTGTACACATGTACATATGTAACATGTAAAAGAATGTTACAAATTATTAAATGATAAATTATTTAAAATTTAATAAATTTACTTTCTATCGTAATTATCCTTACCGAATGTCGTTTGAATTAATGCAAATCCCATTAGAGTGTGTTTGCGACCAAATCGATCAGAGATCCAGCCACTGGAAACACTTCCCACGGCAGCACCGGCCAAGAAACACATTTCGACGACACTTAATAGCTGGCGTCTAGAACAAACTAAACTAAATTCTTCTACTAAAGTTTTGCCATCATTCTCGCCGCTAGAAAATTCAAAATTACTACACACTGTATAATTCAGTGTGTGCAGTGGGGTTTTGAGATAATCTAGTAATGAGGTTATAGTTGTCATTCTACTATAATCCATATCCAGTATGGAGCAGGAGTCTGAAGTTTGTGTTAGATTTTTCCATGTTGCCGCATCCATTGTGCTCATTTGTTGAGGTCTTGCACACCAAAAGTCTTTATCGGCGGTCTGAAATTAAAGAAAATATTAAAGATGTTATGTTACATACGTATATATCGGGGGAGCATTGAAAAAGGAAATATTTAAGGTAATGTGTATAAAAAAAATATATCACAGGACACTGTTTCATTTGGAGATAACATAGAAGTGATTGTGAACTTTCTTTCTTAAATTAAACGATAAAAGTTTTAAAGGAAATTATTGCTTTTAACTAAACAAACAAGTTTGCACGGATACTAGAATCCAAATGGTAAAATATTTTCATAAATACCTTTCTCTATAACAAATTGTTGTTTATTTTGAATACATATGTATGCATAATTAGTTATTACAACCCTTCAGTCAGGATTACAACCTAGCTTCTCATACCACTTATGTTGTGAGAGTTTATTTTATACAAGAGTGGCGGGACCTACAGTTAAAAGTCGACTCCGAAGGACAGATTTTTGAGCAACCTTTCATTGTAATTTTTTATTTATTATAAGAATCAGCTGAAAGGCAGTCGACGAAGAAATATTTTTTCATATTTCGTTTTATTGGATATGTCCGACCTGAGGTTTGAACCATGGTCTCATGTCTACCTACTAGACTACAGCCACTTACAAACTTATTTTGAATGCGTAAGCTTTAAACGATCGTTTCGGAAGGAAGTAATAAATATGTATTTACAAATCATTTGTACAATCTACAAATTTAAATTGAGTACAACAGATTAAATAATTGTATTAATCAAAATTGTATACATTCAAAAGAAGGAAATGTTTATTAATTATTATATTATTAATTATTATTATTATTATTATACTACAATGTAAATGGAACATGGTATTACTCATTTAGGGCAGTTTCACCTGAAACACAAGTGAATAACAAGTGAATCAATCGCATACAACTTGAACTTGAATTCATTATTAATTTACATGTTTTTATACACACATGCATATACGTAATATAAATTAAATAGGAACGTGGAGAGTTACCCATACATATACATAAACAAAGGACACAAATAATAGTTATGAATGTGCTATTTCAATACATATTTATTACAATGTATTCACTTGATCCACATACGCAGTGTGGTGCAAAAGGCCAATTAAAAACATTTCATGTATTCGTTCATTATTATTAATTTTTTTTTAAAAGGCATGTTAATGTTCACGGCTTTTAAGACAAGTATTTTTATTTTACTTTATTTGTGTTAATAGTACCAATAAGAGTTTTATTTTAGACAATTGCAGTTCTAAGCGAACCAGTTATAAAAAAGTTAAAAAAAAACAAACAAACAACACAAACAAAAAAAAAAAATCAAATGTTTCAGCTCAATGAACTTCCTTTGCAGCTGGTAAAACAAACACAAATAAACCAACACACATACACATGCAAACCTGTTTTTATTTAATAATTTGTTTTAAAAGCTCTACAAAAAAAGAATAGAAAAAAAACAAGAAATTATCGAATAAAAATGAAAAAAAAATGAACCCACCAACAACCGTTATTTAGTTTATCAATAATGATTATTTACATACAAACATACATACATACATACAGTACGTACATGGAATACAAATGAAAATAAATGCAATGTTGAGATGCATTGAAATACTGATAAAATGACACTCCATTTTAATTGCCATGGCCCCACGTTGCTTATACACTTTTCAAATACTTTATTTTGTAAGTTTTCTACTTCTTCGGCCAGTAGACACCTTCTATCACTTGTCAATGAATCCAATTCGTTTTCCTCAGAAATCTCATTCTCAATTACATATGAATCCATTAGTTATTGTAGCTTTGGGAAGGAAATGTTATTTCGGAAAGTTTTGTGTTGTTCACCTTGTAAAATTAAAATTTATACTGTGTTTTAATTGTAATTCATAAAAGAATTTATTTATAACGGTGAAATACTTTCAAATGTCTGAGTATTTGATTGGCGGTGTGGTTTTACAAAATGCACTTAAAATTATACCAAAACAACCGGTTGCACTAAAAATAGCTTGACCAAATTGCATACATTTGAACGATATTCTCCAAAGAGGTAACGATTTCCTCATTCTGAACGTCATCAACATCATTATAAAGTTACAATTTTGTAATCTTTAATCATTATTGTCCTTAAACAAGAAACTGAAATGAAAAACTAATTGAACATCAATTACAGCAAGATTTTTACATTTTCGTGTTGCCTGAATGTTTATTAAGTACTTGGTTATTCAATTTTGATCGTTTAGTTTAGCCTGAAAGTACTTCCATTATGTCGCTGTCAATGAAACTCCTGTTTCTAGAACTGCAATAAGAAATTGTTCTCTACTTCTATTGAAACAAATTGTTCTCCGACTTAATTATTTTTATCACAGTCAGAAACAGTTGGTATTCACTTAGTGCCAAGTCAGAACTATAAAATGGATGCATAAGCAAGTTTAACCAAATTTATCGAGCATTAGGAGCTGCACTACCAATACTTGGGGCATTCCTTTACTATTAACGAAGGCCTTCATACTGACAAAGCTATCAATGAAGTTTTATTTGTTTAATTGTTATAAAATCTTACCTGTTTAGCAGCCAATAGCGCAATTACACCATGAAAGATACAATTTATTTATTTAAATCAGGGTGCCCTGGTACTCTAGTGGGTAGTGTGTTAGACTATTAGCGTGAGGGTCGTGGGTTCGATTTCCACCAGAAACTCTGGTCTGTGACACTACACCGAGCATATGGTATATAATTAGAATATAATTATAGAAAATAAATAAATAAATATTTAAATCATCTTTTGAATTAATATAGGATTTTTTTCGGTATACTTTATACATACAGTCAATAAAAAAAGTCTATATACACCACTGTATGTAGACTTTTTCCCGCTGGTTTCTACAAATTGAAAAAGACGTTATAGCGTTTACAATTAAGGTTGTTTGAAGAAGAAGCGAATTTGAAAAGACAAAATATAACGTAGAAATTAAACATTATTCAAAGGCAATAGTATGTCCATAGAAACATGGCATGTATTCTGTGTTTTTTCTCGAGTTTTTATGTATTATTGTGCCACACGACGTATAAGATAACAAAAAAAAAATTGTGTCAAACTGAGCTTTTTTGATGTTATTCGTAATAAAGAATACATCTTTTAAATTTGAAGTTTTCCTCAGGCCTAAAAAAACATTTTGAAAAATCTTAAAATTCTACTTGGAAATACTACATACACTATAGCATTATATACATATGTACATAGGTATCAGAGATCAGCAATAAATCGTTTTTTCGCTACTCATAAGTACTCATGAAATTGTGAATATAAGTGAATCAACAATATTGAAATTTAACTACATACTCTGGTTCATTCATACTCATTACAATGTTGATTTATAAGCACAGGTTGCAGTGAGTCTGCAAACAACGTTGACATCAAACTCATACCATTCGAAATATCTTTAAGCCTGCTCATACTCATACTTATAAATGCTGTGAGTGACTCGAATCATTCATCAAAATTCACAGTCTTAGTTATTGTTGCATTTACAACAAAAGAAAAAACACACATGAGCAAAAAGACAGAGCAGCAAACAGAGCAAACGCACAACCTTCTAGTAAGTATTTTAGTGTTCGTAAGCGATTCAAACTTATTTTGTGATGTTGAGTTATGGAGAGTCGAAATGTACAACATCATACATGTTGTTAATTATGAATATGATGAGTACTTCAAACGTTGAATGTGAGTAAAGGTTCCATGATAATAAAATAAGTATGTATGCGTATAAGTATCGATTATAAGATTCGATTTTACTCATCTTTTTGAATACTCATAGCTGATCTCTGATAGATAAGTATACAAGATTTCAATTTTCAATTAATGCGCTTTTATAATAGCCAGCCAAAGATAAACAATAGCACGGGCCATCATTCAGGGTTAGTTTTTAAACAAAATTGTTTAAAAATTTTATTAATGTTTTGTTTTTGAAAAGTTCCAACGCGATAAAATATACAAAATATGTATAATTAAACTATAATACAAAAGGAAGTTTGTTTATTTATGAATTTTTTTATTTAATTTATTCTTAAACGTTCTGTTTAGAAATTAATTTTTGTTTGGTGCTCAATCTGTGTGTTTCAGATCAATTTGTTTTGCAATATTTGGAATTTGGCGTTTATTCAAATTGGCATAAATCAAGCTATAAATTTGAAATGGCTACATTGAATGGATGCCTGCCTAACAGCCTAGGGTGTCCATAAGAAAAACAAAAAACAGGAAAAAAATAAATACAAAAACGTTTAAGTAATTATCCAATTGAAATAGAAATTAATACGAATTGAAAAGTAATTGATCGAAATATTGCGAATGAATTATGATTAAAGATAAATTTATTGAAATTGAATGGTTTTTTCTTTTTTAAACGCATACATATGCTTAATTTCAATTAGTCAAACAATAATTCATTGTTTATATTTAGAAAATAATATTCTTGCAAATTTCAAAATACAAAATATTTAATAATTAAATTGCGATTGCAATTGTACAACAGATATACATTTTGTGCAACTTTTTATTGTTTTTTAAATGTCTGTCATACACACCTACGTATGTAGTCTGTTACATACATTATTGATCATTAAAAACCCTTCAGTCAGGGTTGCGAACTAGCTTCTCACACCACTTAAATCGACTGTTATAGTCGATTCCGAACGGCAGGTTTCTGAGAAACTTTTTTTTGGCAATTTTTTATTCACTTCAGAGTTTTTGCCAGAAATCTGCTTAGAGGAAGTGGCCAAAGGAATATTTTTTCATATTTCGTTTTGTTGGAGATGTCTGATCTGGGGTTTGAACCATGGCCTCACGTCTAATAAGCCAACGCACTACTTACTAGACACTGCAACTTCGCAATTGAATTCAGTCGTGCATAACTGTCATTCGGAGTCGACTTTTAAACTGTAAATCCCGCCACTTATATATAAAATTAACAAACACAACAACAGTGGTGTGAGAAACTACGTAGTAGTCCTGACTGAAGGGTTGGAATGACCAATTATGTATGTATGAATTTCATTGTGATTATTAACTCCCTATGGAAACATTTGGTTACAGGACAAAAATAAAATGTATGTATACAAGTGCAAAATTTGATATGGTTTGGACAGTGGCGTATGTAGACTTTTTTCTTTAACTGTACATAGTAGAGATGGAGATTAAAACAATATATCGATGTTTTCTTCGATGCAATGTATCGCAAAGGGCTTATAATCAAGGCTATAGCCACGTACTTTATCCAAGTCCATCTAACCTTTTTTCTATACATTTAATTCGAATTCTTATTTTTTGATCGATTTGCATATGTATTTGTGTTAAATAAATAACAAGCAATGATCTTTAATACATACATATGTAAATACATACATAATTGGTCATTATAATCCTTTAGTCAGGATTACCACCCAGCTTCTCACATTTCTTACGTTGTGTGTGTGAATTTTATACATGAGTTTCTAAAGTCGACTCCGAACTACAGATGTTTTTGAGAAACTTTTCGTGGCAATTTTATTTACTGTCAGAGTTTTTGCCTGAAATCTGCTGAGAGGAAGTCACCGAAGAAATATTTTTTCATGACTTGGGGTTTGATCAGAGGCCTCATGTCTAATAAGCCAACTACCTACACTAGATTAAGACGACTATGATCTTTAAGCAGATGTTAATCAATAAAAAAAGAGAAAACAAACAAATTGAATTGATTAGACGTATCGATTGATATCGATGTATATTGTCCACCACTAATGCATACATATACATTTGTATGCAATGATATCGATAACAAAAAAAAAAAGAGTGTGTTTCATATCGATTACATGACAGTGAAATTATTATTAAAATTTGTAGACTCTTTATAGTTCTGAACAGCTTTACTTTTTAATTACCATTAGTTTCATTATGTATACATCCGATTGTAATTTTTCAATAACAGCATTTTGTGTTGTTAAATGTTTTGACGAAATACATTTCAATTAACGATAATTAATAATGCGAAAAAAAAACAGAAGTTAACATCTACAACAATTTTTATTTGCCAATATTGGCAAATAATAAAATAATAAAGACGATGATAGATAGCAAATGTAAAATAAAAACAAAAAAATATATGAATGAAGATATTGCAATTGATACTAATAATAAATATACAAGAACTTTAAAAACAAATTGTAATTAAAAACGCTAACGTTCACTGAAGACGTAATTAACTATCTATGTATACATTTATATGTATGTATGTACTATACAAACAAATTAAACTGTATCACGTAACGTAGGAGTTAGCAATAAAAATTGAAACAAAACTTACTTGAAATACAAAGGCAAAAATATGAAATGTTGATACACTTTGGAATATGGATAGAATAAAGCACCACATACATTGCCATAGATTCACTTGTCCCAATATCCGATATAGATGTTGCGATTGCTTCCATTCAATTGCATCGTCGTTCAAATCTTGACAATTATTGCTGTCAGTATTTAGAAACAGCTCCTCTTCCGGTCTCGTATCAAATGTATTACTTTTCGTACGACTACACATTTTTTTTCTTCAATATTTTCTTTGTCAACATCTACTACATCTACTTCCACATCTGCTTAAATATCCAATGCTACTGTCATTGACTTTGTCTATGCAGTGACTGTTTCTATTCAAGTTGTGAGAAATAGTTGGAACCTTTTTAATTGAAAATTTTGTTAAAGCCAGAATTACTAAATGCTATAGACCTATGTATCTATGTACGTCGTCTATTTAGTCTTCTCTTGTTTTGTTTGATCTCGCCATGTAAAGGTGTGTCAGCGTCTGTGTGCCGGTATAAAATGAAACAGTGGCTGAGGTGGCAATAGCAATAGCTCTTATGAGCGACAATTAAAATTACTATGCATAGACAGAACGTCGATTTTTAATGCATACATAAGTATATAAAATCTTAAGCTTTACAAATATTATTTAATTAAAATTGTCTCTCATTTCATTGTAAATATTTTTAACGTTCAGTTAGTTAATTGCATTCAACACTCTCAATTTCAAATTGTTAACACGTTTTATGCACGAAACTTAAACAATTTACAGTAGAACACAGTTATAATGATTTGATTACAAAGCACGACTAACTTAGTATCCTTACCAACCTGAAACATCAGAACCTGCATCGATTATGAAATAAATTTATAAATCTTATTTATATCTTGTATATGTATGTTCTAAACACTATCAATAACTTATATTGTTCAATATAGATTTTAAATTTAGTTCGTTAATTATTGCTTAGTAAGAATCAGAGATCAGCAATGAATAAGGTCTGAAAGCAAATAAAATTGCCATGGAAAGTTTCCGAGAAATTTGTCGTTCAGAATCGACTTTAACCTGTATGTCTCGCTACTCATGTATACAATTAACACACAACATTTATTGTATAAATATAATTGAATTAAATTATTATAAAATAATAAAGACTAACAGCTAAACCTAATGTAGACGAATATTCTTTTCATTCATGGCAATGAATGAATGAATTTTTTTTTTTAGAAAGTAGCATAAGTACTTTCACATTTATTAGTTATTTTTAATATACATATATTAACTTATAAGTGTTTTCACAGGAAATCAAATTTCAAATCAATGACAACGTGAAATGCTTCCACTTATTATTTGGCGAGACAACGCAATCGTGCTAACAAATTCTGTGGATATGATTAAAAATTCATAAACAAAAAACCAAACAAAACTGTTTTATTAACAATGAAACAAACGTGTGCGTAAACGCTACTTTAATTGAAGTATTCAAATTTGATTTATAAAACTGAAATAAACAAATAAAAAAATAATAACAGAATGAACGAGATACTGGTGGTGGTAGCACTATATTCTTTTTAAAAGGTATTTTTACAAGGAATTGGGGAAAAATTGCTAATGTTTTTGTTATTATCCATGATTTTGAAGACGATTGTAGCTCTTTTGAGGAATTTGTGTTAAGAAAAAGGCATAGAATTACTTTCCTATATTTAATAAATTATTACTGAAGCTGCCGTAGTCTAGTAGATAGTGTGTTGGCCACGGTTCAAACCAAAGGTCAGACATCCCCAGCAAAACGAAATATTATGAAATATTTTTTTGGCGACTTGCTCTCAGTAGATTTCTGGCAAAAATTCTGAGTGAAAATAAAAAGTTACCATGAAAAAGTTTCTCGTAAATATGTCATTCGGTGTAGGCTTTAAACTGTAGGTCTCGTCACTCATGTATAAAACTAACACACACAACGTAAGAAATGTGGGTCGTAATCCTGACTAAAGCGTTGTAATGACCAATTATGTATGTATATACATATGTATGTATGTATTATTGATAAGCTTAAAAATCAAATATTTTTATTGTTATTGAAGAATTGCCTTCACTGGTGAATCAATTTTTGTTTGTTTTAGAGAGTAACGCTTGTATGATGAAAGCGAAAATTATTTCAATACATACTGTATGCCTTGGGTTTAATACTTGATTTTCTTCTTTTAATTGTTGTCTTATTAAAATAATAAACCATTTGATGACTGCCGTCTATTGCCCAACATCTGCTTTTATAATAATTTACAAGTTATTTTGCGTACAATTGAAGGAGAGAAATCAAGTACATGCATGTATTCACATATAAACATCTGTTAATAAATATTATTTTACCAAAATGGCAATTTGCATTGATTTTTGTGGTTAATTCGTGTTAATAACCCATATTATTGTACGATAATAATATACTGGTTAACATGTATGCAGGTAGGTATGCACATACTAACATGGTAATCACAATAATAAAATAATAATAATGATGGTGTGATGAAATGTATACAAACAATAAAACTAATAAAGACATATTAATGTGACGTTTTTTAATGTGTGCCAAAGCAATTCTATTGTTAAAATGATAAAATTATAAGTAAACGCATTGTTTGTCTCGTTACATAAGTAAAAATTTAAATGCTTTCAAATTACAAAGAGATCTGTATGTATGTATGTATTTATTTATCAAATTGCATTTTATTGATGTAATTTAATCCAATTGTCGTATATAGAGAGACCGTATAACTTAAAAGCGAAAAAGGGTTGAGGTTGAGGTTTGTCTAAAAATCATAACAACAACCAAAAACAACATACTGACATTGAGTTTAGATTGTCAATTTTAAAAACTTTCCTAAACAAATATTTAACATTTATATATATTTATATATATATATTTATAATTTATATTTGTATTCTAATTAAAATAATACATAATAATAATAATAATAACAAACAACACGAAATAAAACAAATATTTTATTTTATTTTTGGGTATGCTATGCGCCAAGATAATAATCTACTATAAAAAGTGTGTTACTTGTATCTTTTTAAGTGTTATCTTAATAGCTACTAATATATAAACATATGTTTGTATAATGGGTTGGTCACCTTCCTACAAGTAAACAGTCGACCTCCATGGTCAAGACTAATTATGTAGACTCTTAATAAACAAAAAAGAAAAAAAAACAAAAGTAGCCACTAAAAGACCTCAAAATCTTCCACACAAAGTCTTTACCTCATAATTTATGGTATGCCATGCATTGCAAAAAAAAAAAACAAAAACAAAAAAATTACGAGTACAATCGAAAATCAAATAAAAACAATATGATTTTAAATCATAATAATTTTTTTCCCCCTATTTGGATAAGTGCTCAAAGTGACTATCTTCACTTTTAAGTTACACACTTCAATAAGCTGTCGTTTATGTTTGGTTGTGTCTTGTCTTGTCTGCCTTTTATAAGGTAAATCAAATTGGTTAATTTTTATTTTGTATTTTCACTTTGATGTCTTTACTATCGAAGTGTTAATTTGTTTGATAATGACGGCAATGATGACAAAGGATGATTTATTTATTTGATACTTTTAAAATTCAAAACACACGCATATAATGTTTGAAAGCAATTATGTCATTTCATTAAAGAATATTACACTTGGCCGGTATGAAAACGTAATCGAATTCAAATGAGTTGATTTGATAACATCGTTAGAAGTGTACAGACAAAAACGATTTTTTTTTCGATAACATTTTATTATTTAAAGAAGGCTTAAAGCTGAACATAAATAATTAGAACCTTAATCGAATACAAATGAATTGATTTGATAACATCGTTATAAATGTACAGACAAAAACGATTTTTTTTTTCGATAACATTTTATTATTTAAAGAAGGCTTAAAGCTGAACATAAATAATTAGAACCTTAGATATAAATTTTATATTTTTAAATTACATACATAATTTCCCATTACAACCCCTCAGTCAGGATTACGGCCTAGCTTCTCACACCACACATGTTGTGTGTGTTAATTTTATACATGAGTGGCTAGACCTACAGTTTAAAGTCGACTCCAAACGATAGGTTTTTTATAAACTTTTCATGGCAATTTTATTTACTCTCAGAGTTTTTGCCAGAAATCTGCTGAGAGGAAGTCGCCGAAGAATTATTTTATCATATTTTGTTTTGATGCCTGACCTTGGGTTTGAACCGTGGCCTTACGTCTAATAAGCTAACCTACTAGACTACGGCGACTACATATTTTTAAATTAGAAAAACTCAATATGTATGTACAAATATATATGTATACATATATACATATATATATATATATCAATTCCTCCTTTCCTTCCTTTCAGAAAGATCGGTCTGGCGCAAAGCAAATCTCCCATATTCTTATTATTATTTCGCCGTGGTCTAGTAGTCAGTGTGTTGGCATATTAGATGTAAGGCCACAGTTCAAACCACAGATCATACATCCCCAACAAAACAAATATATCTTCGGCTCTGCCTCTCAACAGACTTCTGGCAAAAAATCTGACAATTAAATAAAAAATTGCCATGAAAAGTTTCTCAAAAAAATCTGTCGTTCGCAGTCGACTTTAAACTGTAGGTCCTGCCGTTCATGTATGAAATTAATATACACACAACATAAGTGGTGTGAAAAGCTAGATCGTAATCCTGACTGAATAACTAATAACTAATTATTTATGTAGGGGACAGGAATCTGAAGGAATTCTTGAATGGATTATTTATGAAATTATTTAAAGGCTTTCATTTTAAATATTGAAAATGATTGATGAAAATTCTTTTGTCTTCCATGTCGTTTGAGGATCTAAAAATCCTAGTCTTTGTAGTTTATTACATTAAAAACAACAATAATTCATAAGGGAATTTCAATTCAAAGTAAGCTACAGCTAGCAACTATAATGGATCTTGTTATTTACATTAATTTGTTTTCTTTCTTTCTGTATGTATGTTCGGTTTACAATTATTGTTTAATTTTTAATATTAACTTTGTAAAATCATTTTTCATTTATCAATGGCATCAACATTATTGACTTTGTTGACTGTTGATGCGTTTCTGATAAAAAGTATCGCACTGATAAAAATCAAATTCAGTAGCCTTGTCTTTTGAAGTGGTCTTTATTAGTTTTCATTTATAGTTTTTGCAAAACATTCATGTTAATTCATGTAAAAACATTTTTCAATTAAAAATAATCGAAATTCATAGAACTGACATTCAATATTTTATTTATTTCTAAACGAATTAAATCCTTATTATCCTTTTAATAGTTTAGTGGCAAAAAGTTGGGTTATGTTTTTTTGTTATATTTTTAATTCGTTCACACAATCATTGAAAAGTATTTACGAAATATTCCATTTGCAAAACGATAATTTTAATCGATTAGCTTTAAAATGCTATACTAAATTTGAAGACAGTGCACTTTGCTCTTTAGTTAAATAAATTTGATAAAAAAAAGCTGAACAGAAATAAAAAATCAAATTTATATAAAAAAAGAAAAAGTTAAATATTGTTCTGTGTAAAGTAAATAAAAAATGTTTTTTATACGGAATTTATTGCATTTATGAATTCAACTTAATTTAAGTACAAATAAAATATTATCCCGTTGTTTTCTACTATAAATTAATATCTACTGTGATGCTAATTTCATAAAATTCGAGAATTTAAATAATTCCTACGAATGGGTTAAGACAACTGCTAATTTTTGTTCAATAACTTTAACAATCTCAATTTGCAATTAAACCTATAATGTTTTTTTGTTTAATTTAACTGTTATTTAAATTTAACTGTTATTGTATATATGTGTTTATTTTGCATACTTCAATATTGCAGTAAAAAAAAAACCACAAGAACAACAAAATAAAATTATAAACACGTATAAAATCGTGAGTAAAGGAAATATTTTCGATAAAAAGATTTTAATGTATGGATGGATGGCTGGCTCACCTGAAAGACAAATGCAAACATTTGAAATGTTGGCGTTATTTGAAATAAACTCAATAGAAATGTCCATATGAAATTCCATTTGCCATAGTGACCAAGATAATTGGAAATAATATCACTGTCCGGATCATCACTTAACAATTTTATTTGTTTTTCATTCACATTTACATTCACATTCTGTTTTACACTATGCTCTTGAAAAAAGTCCTTTTTTAGATCATCCGAATGTCGACGAAAGTCTAATGATATTACACTTATTTCGGGTGTACGTGAACCCTTGCCATCGCGATAGCCACCGTAAAGATTTGACTCAACACTACCACGTTTCGAATAGGAATCCAAATCGAAACTTAAGGATCCTCGCCTTAAAACACCGCTCATGTTTGTTTATATTATTTTGTTTTGCTTTTTTTTTTAAGTATGTGTGTGTTGTATAATTTAATTTTATTTTTAAAAATATTTAAAGTGTCTATTTTTTATTTTTGTTGTTGTTATGTTTACTGCTAAAAGGCCTGTAACGATCTAATTTTGATAACGGTTCGCTTAGTTGTTTTAAACTGAACAGAAACAATGAAATAAACGTTGATTGTGCGATGTTATGAAAAAATTTCATACGAAGTAACAAAACGTTGGTTACACTCTATTAGAAAAATCAAAAAAAGAAGGAACACGAAATAAATACAAAAAAAAAAGATAAGTTAACAACACTTTGTCTAAAACAGCTTTTGATTTTATACCACTTGTAAATAAATAACCTGACTACCAACAAATATATTTCCAGTACCAGTAAAACATTTGTACAATTCAATCTTTTTTTGCTTTTTTAAAAAACTTGAAAAATAAAATTCCAACAGAAGAAGACAAAAAAAGCTTTTCAAAGTTTAATTTTTAACACTAGACAGACTAGGGTTAATTGCTAATATTTTTATAATTATTTTTACTTTTTTTTGTTAAATTAGAATACATATGTATTATTAGATTATATTATTTAATAAAATATACTTACCCAATAAATTGAGAAATTATGTTCGCGTGTTTTAAAATTTGAAATTCTTTAAACAATGATTTTTTTTATTGATATTTTCTTTTATTTACTGTTTGTTGTTTCAATACAATAACTTTTTCATACTTTAACTAATTTTCTTTTAAATTCTTGTTAGTTTAATGGTTTAATTTTTATATAATTTTTTTTCATAATTCAAATAATTAAGAAGAGTTTTTTGCATCAGTTTGTTATGTTTTGATTATAATTTTTATTTTTATTTATTTTTGGTAATTGTTAGAGTTTTTAAAATCTAAGTAGTTTGTTTAATTTTTATTAAATAATTTTTAATAAACTAAAGAAAAAATTTTTAATTTTGTAATTTTTTTTTATTAATTAATTGATATAAAATATAAATACAAAAAGGCTTACATTGTAAGTACAAATTACGTTACGGAACAATACAAACAATTTGCCATATTAAAAAATTGTTATTAAGATTTATTTATTAATTAATTTATTTATTTATTTATTTATTTATTTTTTTTTTGTAATGAAATTAAGAATTTAAATAAGTACAGCTTTAACTTCTCTTAATAATTTATTAAGCCTATAATTTACAACATAAATACAATACATACATTCATTAATATATAGTAGTTATAAATACAAAATTTTAATTTATTTTAATATATATGTACATTAGATCTTCTGCACTTTTTTCTTTTGGGGTATAAGTTTATATTTTTTACTTTTTTTAATTATTTTATATGTTTAAGAAAAATCATTTAAATTTATATTTTTTTTAAATATATCATTATTTAATATATGTACATACAGTGGCCAGCAAAAGTTTTAGTACGGCCAAAAATTTGTATAAAAATTTATAGTTTATATATTTATTTTATTTATTTATTTCTGTTTTATTATAAAACAAACAAAATTTTTTATGTTTTTCACAAAACAAAAGAAAAATAAGGAAAAGTTTCAGAAGACTCCATAGGTATCACCAAGGCGAACCCTGAGTAAATTTAAAATTCAAAGGCCTAATATATGAAAATGTTATCCCTTGTATTTAGTAGAATATCCGTTAAGGTCAAGCTCGCCATTTAACCCATTTGGAATTGAATGTAAAAGTTTTGTTTAGTTTTTTTCGGGTGGCACCATGAGCAAGTTTTTCGGTTGACTTTTGTTTGAGGTTTAGCGATTACGTAACCGTTCTTTCAAACGATCTACTAAATACTCTCTTGAAGTCATATCGGGACTTTGTGCAAGAGTATCAAGCCTGTGGGGACTTTTTTGTCAAAATATATTGCCGTACTAAGGCTTTTGCTGTCCACTGTACGTATGTATATACGGAATTTAAAAAAAAAAAAAAATATTTTACTGCGTAATGCAATGCAAAACGAATTCTAAAGAACCATTATTATACACTTTTTATACCTAAGCAGGATAAATTTTGTGTTTATATATTTGTACATACATATGTATAAAGTATTTTATTTATTATTAGAAAAAATTAACAATTATACTTACATCTAAGCATATATATTTATATTTCCTTTTCATTTAAATTTTTTTAAAAACTCCTTAGTTTTCTGTTTACCTTTTACAATTCGATATTTATACGATTAACAATGAATGTAATTAATTAACATGGTTCCTTTTTACATACATATTGATATATATAATTGATTTGATTTGATTTAAGTCTAATTTATTTTTTTTTTTTTTTTGTTAAGGAAAAATAATTGTTCTGTAATTGACAAATGACTTGATTTTTTCTTCTTTCAGAAACAATTTTTTTCTATTTTTATGTTGTCTTCTATAAAATATAAACTTCAACTTACTTAAATATACTGATAATTAATTGTAAAGTAATTGACTACTTACTAAAAATGTATGTATATGTATGTGTATGAATACATAATTTTTTTAATAGTTTTTGTTTCATTCATTATTAGTTTTTTTGGGTGAATTTATCTTTCCATACATACAAAACTTGCAAGTACAAACATACAAAACATACATACATAATTGGTCATTACAATCCTTCAGTCAGGATTAGGACCTAGCTTCTCACACCATTTATGTTGCGTTTGTTAATTTTATCCATAAGTGGCGGGACCTACAGTTTAAAGTCGACTCCGAACGACAGATTTTTGAGAACATTTTCATGGCAATTTTACTTACTCTCAGAGTTTTTGCCAGAAATCTGCTGAGAGGCAGTCGCCGAGGAAATATTTTTTCATATTTCGATTGTTGGCGAAGTCTAACCTGGAGTTTGAACCGTGGCCTACGTCTAATAAGCCAACACATTATCTACTAGACTACTGCGTCTTCAAATTCAAACTGAATACATGAATCAATTTTACAGAATTGTTTGTATAAGAAGTAGTACTAAACTAAATTAATACTGACACTGTTTCATATAGTGTTATGAAAAATGTTTGTTTTCTTTTAAATTGAAACTATATTTACTTCGAAATATTTGGTGAATGTTTCTTTCAAATAAAGCTCTCCCACTCTCCTCTTTTAGTTGCAGTAGAAGTTGGCAATTATTTTTTAATTGTATTTTGAACCGGAACTGTTGCTTGCAGTGAATTTTCAGTTGATTACATGAAGAGTAATATGTATACAATAATAAAGATAAATATCAACGAGATTATCAACAAAAGAAATGTGTTATTCCTTAGGGCTTTTTAAATATAAATTTGAACGTCAGTCAGAGGCAGTTGTTTGGAAAGGTACGAATGAAACTTATTGTTGTTGAGATATTTTAAAGTGAACTTTAAAGTCACCTTTAATTAAACTCAACTCTAACGGCTTGTTGTAATAATGGCCCTAAGTGTATACCATGTATCTAAGATTGTCACATGTTTGTATTTGCCTTGTATGTATGAAAATATAAAGAATTTTGAAAATTTTATTTAATTTTAAGCCTGTATGACAAAAATATTTATATATTTAATATATTATATTGTTGTATTAAATTACGCATATGTATGCGTGTATTTTTACATGTAATTTATTTATTTATATGTGTGGATATGTATTGTATTAATTATTTTTTTTTATTGTTTTTTGAAATTCATAACTTAAAGGTCCTGCCTGCTGTGGTTTATTAACAAAACAATTAAAGATATTGTAAGAACATATGAAAAATTATGTTATAATGTGAATTGTTTATCCTTTTCCTTTTTCTGTATTAAAGTATTATAATATTTAATGTATGTATGTATATAGTTTTCTCATCTAAGAAACTGAGAAATAAACAGATTACTAAAATACTTCATACTTAATATGTTAAATAATATAAAAATTATAATTGAATATTCTGGACCAGCCAAAATCTAAACAAAAAATGTATTCTAATTGAAATTAAAATGAAATATTTTTTATACTGGACAAAACTTTGTGATTTACACGAACATAAATGAAAAACTCCTCTAACATCTGAAAGTAGATATAGAAAGTAGAAGATTGTTTGTAAATTAAAATTTTATGGTTTCTTGGAATTGTATTTTTTTTTTAAACTATAAAATAATATTGATTGCTTTGGGGTACTTACTTTTCTTCAGGGGCATGCGATTTTGAATGCTGCTTCATTGTCTCAGGTAGGAATAAGACAACAAATCCACCAAATAAGCACCAAGCTGTCAGTAGTGACATAAGTAAATGATCTTCGATTTTCGTCTGGTAATAATAACAAAAAAATATATATTTTTGCATCGTATAAAATTCGTATTGCAATTTGTTTATTCATTATTAATTAACAAAAAAAAAATATAAGCAATTTATTACCACTAAAAAAAATGTAACTTACCAACAGTGAAAGATATGGTGTTGAAATAAGCGCCAGACCAGCAGCTACATTACACGCTCCCACTCCAACATTTCGTATAGCAGTTGGATACAATTCTGCTGTATATACAGGCATTATAGTGTTGCCTGCACTTATCGTGAATTTGCCTGTACACACATATTAATAAATATGTTTCTATTACATTTAAAAAAACAAAGAAATGACAATTAAATACTGATACTTACCAAACATAATGAAAGTAATTTTCAACCAAAGAATGTCCTCCTTCCCCTCCGTTATAGCAGCACAACAACAAGCAATGCCAGCACATATTAGAGTGCCACTAAACAGCCATTTTTTACCCACTTTGGATATGATATACATCGCTATTGCAATAGCAGGGATTTCAACAAGTCCTGCTAAGGCCTACAAATTTAATACAAAACATAACCATTTTACATACATACATAATTGGTCATTACCAGCCTTCAGTCAGGATTATGGATCTAGTTTCTCACACCTACACCTACGGAACCTATAGTTTAAAGTCGACTCCGAACGACAGATTTTTTGAGAAACTTTTCATTGCAATTTTTATTTGTTCTCAGGGTTTTTGGCAGAAATCTGCTGAGAGGAAGTCACCGTAGAAATATTTTTTTATATTTTCGTTTTGGTGTCAGACCTGGGGTTTTTTCTGTGGCCTTACGTTTAATAAGCCAAAACACTACCTACTAGACTACGGCGTCTTCCAATAAATAACAATTTTATGCTCTTCAAATAACAGGAATGTGTGCATCTACAAATTGACCACATTGTCTATCTGTGCAGTATACAAATCAAACAACAGTTGTTGTGCGACGTCATAATTTAATCATTGCAAGAGCTATACATTGAGTTCTGGATTTGCTAATCTGGCTGGCTATCAACATGTACGTGAAAGTAGTATTATTGTATGAAACATATGTATGTGTAGTCCGTTAGGTGTAGGAAACAGACGTAAATGAAACTTTCAAAATAATTTTTCTCTAACAAGGCAACATACTATCTATCATTTTTATAGCAAGTAGCAAGTGTTTCTAGCTGTCTGTCCTTTTAACGCTTATTAAACATAATTTCCAAAATATCAAAAAAAAAAATTAAATTATAAAGACGGCAAAAGAAAAGAAATTATTTTGGCATTTGGCCAACTGAAATGCTGTTTATGTCTTTAAACACTTTTGAAATGGGAAGGAAATTGAAATAAAACTCATCTAAACAATAATAAAATTGGGCATTTGGTGGAGAAAAAAAAAACTTGAAAATTTTCACATGTTATGAATAGAATAGAACGTGTATAATAAAACATTTTTTTATCGGTACATAATATGTACACATGTATGTACATATGTACATACATGTATATTGTTGTGCGTATAAAAATTGATGATGACCGATAAAAAAAGATTTAAGAAAGTAAGGATGGATTGATCGTATAAATAAAATTATTCTTTATTTAACAATATACGTATAAATAATTATACATATGCACTTATATAGATAGGAAATCATTTTACCTTTACACTGTTAGCAAAGTTATGTGAAAAGATAAAATAAAGGCCTACGATTTGAATGCATTTTCTATAATACAAAATTCAAATACAAAAAAATTATCATCTGAGTAGACTTTATAATTAAAATTAAACGAAATCGATTAAATCAATGCCTAAACTATTTAAGAACTTTATTCACTGAAACCTATGGCTTGTAAATTAAAAGTTAAATTTATAAATGTTAACTCACCGAGTTGAGATACACGTTGCCACCGAAGGTACTCATATTCAATATAAAACCGTAATAAGCCAAATTCATGGTGAACCAGATGCATAGAAAACATATTGTAATCCGTCTTAAATAGGGTATTCGGAACAGACACAGGAAATTTTGTGAACTGTCTTCTTTTGTTGGTGGCTTTAGCATCGCTTCAAAGTTGGGTGGAAGTTCTCGTTTATTGAAATCAGCAGCTGCCTGAACAATACGTTTGACTTCGTCGACACGGCCCTTGACCAGAAGCCATCTCGGCGACTCGGGTACAACAAACCTGAAATAAATGTGTGTGTATGATATAAAATTAATACGGCAGCAGACTGTAAATACGATGATTTTAAATTGATCCGCCCACTCTCGTTTTGAAAAAGTATTAAATAAAATAGAAACATTAAAAATGAAATACGTTTATTAAAGACTGTTCGATTGTTTATCTAAATCAGACAGTAACATTATTTTCATTTCATTTCTTTTATTTTTCCATTTCCATTTCCATTCCCAATTTCATTTCGCTTGAGATTCTTAGACAGCATCAGCACACTTTCTTATTATAAATAATATTCTACACTTTTTTTTCTTATATTTTTGTTGTTGCTTTTTTTTATACAATATTATTTTTTCTAAAGAATTTCAATGATGTTTTCCATTCAATTTTCTATGCGCGTTCTTATTTTATGTTGTATACATTACTAAGGGACTTCTTAGAAGTATAAATATTTGTAAAATATGCCAATGAAAGGCATGAATGCAATACGAATAACATTTGAAATTGTTATTTACTTACCATAGAAAACATAGAAATATTCCAGGTATTCCAATACACAGCTGAAGACGTTGATAGTCCTGTGTAAGATACGCAATACCGGATATTAGCATGTATGATATTGGCAGTGGGAAGAGATTATACATGCCGGCAATTGTACGCCATTTGCCATCCACATATTCAATGGCTAAAATCAGACCCGAATAAGTAACCGACACCGAGACGAGACCTAGTAACGCTCTCAACGTTATATACAATTCAAACGATTGAGCAAAATATAATGCAAGACCTGAAATGAAAAAAAAATTATAAGAAATTAAAGTTTTGATTTATACTCGTAAATGTTATTTTATTCATTTTTTCGCTACTCTTAAGCACTCATGAAATTTTGAATATAAGTGAGTCAACAATATGAAAATTTAACTCTTCTGATTCATTCATACTCACTACTACAACGTTGATTTATAAGTACAGGTTGCAATCAGTCTGCATACAACGTTGACATCAAACTCATACCATTCGAAATATGTTTGATTCATAAGCCTGCTCATTTAGATTCATAACTTTAGAAAAATACTTCTAATGCTTATAAATGATTCGAGTGACTCAAATCATTCATCAAAATTTACAGTCTTAGTCTGTAGATCGGACAGTCCATTTAGAGAGGTTCTACCCGACAAGATCTTTAGAATGGCATAGAATTCTAGCAATCATTTTAAACTCTACCTCATTGCTCTCCTACAAGCTTATTATGAGGCAGATCCAATCTTTTCGAATGAGCCGTTATTTTACAATAACATCAACACTGGAAGTGCCGCAGTTTAATAGGTAGTGTGTTGGCTTATTAGACGTGAGGCCACGGTCCAAAACCCAAGTCAGATATCTCCAACAAAACGAAATGTTAAAAAATATTTCTGCGGCAACTTCCTCTCAGCGGATTTCTGGCAAAAACTCTGAGAGTAAATACAAATTGCCATGAAAAGTTTCTCCCAAAAATCTGTCGTTCGGAGTTGACTTTAAACTGTAGGTACCGCAACTCATAAATAAAATTAACACACACAACATCAGTGATGTGTGGAGCAAGGTCATAATCCTGATTGAAGCGTTGCAATGTATTTATGTTCCGTATTATCGTACAGTTTACTCTCGTAAGTAAATGAAATATTTTTCCAAAATATAAGTTTATTTTTTTTTTAGGATAACTTCAGTAGTTTAAGATTTTTTCTGAGTTAAGTTGCTGATTGGTAGCTGTTCAGCATTTTGTTAAAAACATTAATTATAGTACTTGACGTCTCTTGTCAATTTTAAGTTACTGTCCCATATTGCTCATATGACAATTTCTGAAAACTTGTTTCTTTGTTAGTGGCTTTCTTTAGTACTATGGTCAGTGTTGTCATAGGTTCGATCGATAATATAAAATCTAATTATAGTTTGCAATAGTTTATTAGTTTTTATTTTTAATTTTCGATTTTATTTGAGTTCTACCACACTGTGTATATGGACACTTTCTTGGTTTTTTAATCTTTAGAAACTTGTGCTATATGTATGTATGTATCAGAGATCAGCAATGAATCGAAATTCATGAAATTTTGAATATAAGTGAATCAACAATATTGAAATTTAACCACTCTGATTCATTCGTACTCACTACAGCATTGATTTATGAGTACAGGTTGCAATGAGTATGACTACAACGTTGACATCAAATCAAATCATTCATCACAATTTACAATCTTAGTTGTTGTTGCATTTACAAAAAAAAAGAAGAAAAAACCTTCTAGTGAGTATTGTAGTGTTTGTACGCGAATCATTCTTACTTTGTGATTCTTGTAAATGTTGAGTAAAGGAGAATCGAAATTAACAACATCATGCATATTGTTAAGTATGAGTACGATGAGTACTTCAAACTTTGAATATGAGTAGTATGAGTATGATATTAAAATAAGTATGAATGCGTATAAGTATCAGAAATTATGAGTATGATTCGAATCTACTCATCTTTTTGAATACTCATTGCAGATCTCTGGTATGTATGCATGTATGTGTATCTAAAGTATTAATTAATTAAGTCTTTATAAATTTGTTTTCCATATTATTCTTATCAATGCCACAAAGCCCTTAAATGAAATCCAAAACAATTTCAATTATTTTTAATCGAATACAATGAATCTAACAATTTTTATAAATAAACCTTAATTTTTTTTGCATAGAACTGGTTCTAATTGGCTTTTGGACAATTTTAGATCTGAAAGTAATGTCATCCACTAAGTACATACACACACATACACATACTTAGACATTCGTTCTGTACATCATCATCATCAACACATCTGTTTAGGTAAAGAAGGAAGTACTCGTAATACAAAAGTAAAACTATTGATTTTATGTTAAAAAAAATGAATGCATATCAACATATGTATGTATGTATGTACATATGTGCATGTGTATGTATGTATATGCATACGGTTGAGTATAAAGAAAAAATGAACAATGCATGTGTATTTTTTCTTTTCTGTTTTCAAAAAAATTCTTTTTTTTCCTTCCTCACAATCAGGCCTTGTACTTGAAAAGGTGATTCGATAAATGGATAAATAAATTATTAACAAAAAAAAAATACTACATATGTGTGTATATATGTACATACATACACATATAGTAAAAACATACAATCATATGCTGTAGTGAATGGATGTGATTTGACATTAAACACAATGTTAATGTAATTAAAAAGCAGTCGACGTAAATGAATGAATAAATTGAATGCTCTTTTGTAACAGGTAATCAATGACCAGAATGAAGGATACAATACTGTGCTGTCAAGTTCAAAGGCTCAAACATAATGACAAATATGTATGTACGAGTATGTATGTCTGTATATAATGCAATGCCAGAAATGCACATAGGCGGATATTCGGCATATCAAGCAAGGTGTCTTGTGTCGTCACACTATTACATTACACTATGGCATGAGAGGCATTATGTGAAATGATTTTTAAATTGAATTTTACTTACCGAATATGGTCTGTAGTACGGCTGATATGAAGAGCATGGTTTTGCGTCCAAATTTATCCGATAGATAACCAGAAATAATGCCACCAGTTGCTACACCCAAAAGAAAAAACATTTCTGCAACGTTTTTCAAGTATTCTTTATCGCAGACGAGATCCCATTGCGATGTCCAGCTGTTCCCCACATTGTCATTGACTGCATACTCCCACGATGAGCACGCAGTACGATTGTTGTTTTCCATAAGACTCTTTAGTATGTGTTCTTGCTGTGAACAATGAGAGAAGAGAAATGCAAATACGCATAAACATGTAAATATTATTTCCAATATTTCTTTATGTGGGTACATGTGTACATGGATGGATGTCGATGATAAACTAACTAGTAATTGAAAAAAAATATATGTATCGTCACTCACCTGATAAATTTGTGTGCTGGAATCATTGCTAATAATGCTCCAATCCACTGGGGTTTGATAGCAATTATCAAAGGAATTGCTGAGATTACGCCACACATCTACAGGTAAATTTTGTAAATGGGGAGGACGCCTACACCAAAACTCTTTGTTGGCTGCCTAAAAATGAAGCAGAAAAGAGAAAATAAAGAAAAGAGAACATAGCGAAGATAACGATGACGTTATCCCTCAGCTTAAATCGTAATCGAAACAAATTTAAGCATTAACCCACTTGATATACGGAAGAGGAAATATGAAAAGTGTTTGGAACTTGGAATAGTGATAGTAAGATGGTCATTAAGAATTGCCATTTTCCAAAATGTCCCACGAGATCGCCGATGACATCAGTCTCTTCATCATCGTCGCTAACGATATGTGAACCACCATCGCCTGAACCAGGACCACCGTTATCGTTATTGTCCTTTGACGATCGTTTATATGTGCCAGCTACGGCTTTGCCGCCATTTGAATCTCTGGAACCACTATTTCTGTGCTGTTGTGCTGTGGCAGTGTTTTGATTTTCTATTGTTGTTCCAGTTGCTGTTTTATCTGTTACTGTTGTGGTGGTAGTGGCGGCGGCAGTAGCTGCTTCAGGTTTTGTTATTGCTGACACAAATTCATTATTATTTGGTGACATTGTAGTCTGCTGCTGTTCATCATTGGCTGGTTTACAGTCATCATCGTTATGCTCCAATGGAGACGGTTGGCTTGTGAGCATCTTCCAAAAATATGCTAAAATTATATAAAATTCAAAAATATTGATATATACTGTACACGTATGTATGTATGTATGTATGTATGTACAACAAAAATGTACTCAACAAAAAGTTTTATCGTTTTCTATTAAAATTGTTGAAGGAAAACTATGTTTGTACATTGGGGAAACTAAAAATACATACATATGTATGTATGTATATCGAAAGTATTTGCATATATTTGTAATGGTAATTGAAATTTTATTTATATTATATATATACATATGCGTGTATATATAATATATATGGTAAGTACATCAGTTAGTGATGAGCGTTTACTTTACATTTCAGAAATTTAAAAATTTTATGAAAAAAAAAAATCATTTCCAAGAAAATGTTTAAATGTAATACATGATTCATATTAAAAGAAGGAAAATGAATAACAGTGTTATATAGAAAAAATTTTCAGAATACAGTATTAGTTTTCATTTTGCAGACGTCAATTCACTATGTGTCAGTGTGCCGTAGTCTAGTACGTAATGTGTTGGTTTATTAGACGTGAGGCCACAGTTCAAATCCCAGTCGCGACATCTCTTACGAATATGAAAAAATATTTCTTCGGCGACATAGGTTAGATTAGGTTAGTGTGGTAGCTTTCATACCAAAAGCTCACTTGAGCACGCATAGCGGGCCGTTGTGACGCCACAGGTGAACGCAGTTTTTGTACTGACTTCGGCGACTTCCTCTCAGCAAATTTCTGGACAAAATCTCTAAGAGTAAATAAAACTGCCATGAAAAAGTTTCTCAAAAATCTGTTGTTCGGAGTCGACTTTAAACTGTACGTCCCACCACTCGTGTATAAAATTAACACACACAAGACACCGTAGTATGTTGACTTATTAGACGTGAGGCCACGGTTCTAACTCCAGGCCAAACATCTCGATCAAATCGAAATATGAAAAATATTTCTTCGTCGACTTCCTTTCATCAAATTCCTGGACAAAAAATCTGAGAGTAAATAAAACTGCCATGAAAAAGTTTCTCAAAAATTTGTCGTTCGGAGTGGACTTTAAACTGTAGGTCCCGCCACTCACCATTATAAAATTAACATAAAAACATAAGTGGTGTGAGAAGCTAGGTTATTCTTTTTACTTTTCTTTATAATAATAAAACTCTTTAACAAATCCATAGAAATTACAGAAATCCACTCAGCTTTATTGCCTCAAAAACATCCTAAGCTCTTTCCCAAAACTCTCTAAGCTTGGCAGTTTAATGTACAACTTAAATGCTTTCAAATTAATCAAATTCCAAATGTCGACAACATTTTCAAACAATTAATATATGTATGTAGGTGCGTATATACGTGTGTTCACGTACATGTGCAATTTAGTATTTCATTTGAAAGGCTCTGTATGTGTGTGTGTTAGGGAGTTATTTATTAAAACCATTCGTGCATTGAGGTTGATAACAGTAAATCCCATACACACACAGACAGCAGTACAACACTAAGCACATATCCCACCATTCTCATCACAATAAATAATGAGAAAAATTTTACCTGAATTTATTTGAGTGTAAACTGGATCAATATCAACATTATTATCGTCAAAGTTCGACTACAAGGCGCCCTATACGACAGTGGCTTATTAACATGATTAATTATCCGAATGATAAGTAAAAGATGTAGCCTTGTTTTGCTATTTGCCTGTATAATCCTTAACGTTGAAGTTGTGTTCGCATTTTTTCTTTAAGCTATAGACGTGGTTAAATGTAGTCCAGAGACAGAAATGTCCGTAGAATTACAAATGCTTTCCTGAATTTAGATTTGTATTGGGATTTGGCACAAATAATGGATCTGTTATGAGTCTAAAATAAAAGTTAACGGTAAAATTGCATTTCAGGATGTAAGTTTAGAAATGAGTTACTTTAAGAAATGGACCTATTATTGCCTATCTAAGATAATTGACTTAGCGACAGAAGAGAATTTTACAAAGAAATGCGCTTTGTATGATGAAAAAAATTGATCTTAAGTCAATTAACTAATTAAATGCTGATTTACATACATACCTAATTGGTCATTACAACACTTCATTTAGGATTGCGAACTAGCTTCTCACACCACATATGTTGTGTGTGTTAACGAGAGTGGCGAAACCTACACTTTAAAGTCGATGCCAAACGACGGATTTTTTTGAGAAACTTTTCATGGCAATTTTTATTTACTCTCAGAGCTTTTACCAGAAACCTATGAAAGGAAGTAAGTCGCCGAAGAAATGTTTTTATCATATTTCGTTTTGTTGGAGAACTGCGGTTTGAACCGTGGCCTCACAACCTACTAGACTACGGCGACTTCAATAAGGGTTGTATTTACTTGGAATAAACATAAAATTACTATCTTTAGTAGCGTAGGGTATATAGTAAATACAATACAATGTTGCATGTCTGGTTGAACTTAGAACAAAAAAAAGAAAGTGAATGAAAACGAAAGATTAGTTGAGACTAACAGGATTAGAACAAACAGAATTGTTGGTAGAATACAATACAATACAATACAATATTAAAGACATTTAATCAGTCACTTCGTTTTATTCCAGCCTTTAAAAGCTCACATTTTCTGTCATATCGTCACCTGAATTCAAAACAAATTTAATAAACGTTGGCAATCGTCCATAAATTTGTTTCTCAATATTTTGTTTTAGCCGAGTAAAACTCGTGAAAAAAATTTAAATTTACTTTTTTTAACCTTCAGAGGAAACTGACTGAGTAAAGGTTGATTTTATATTATTTTTTTGATATTAATTTTGATTTCAAGATTTGAGCTGACGACATACATATTTATGCAGTCAAAGAAAAAACTCTACATATACCGCTGTATGTAGATTTTTTTCCTGGTAATTTTTATCAAATTAAAATAGGCGTTATAGCGTTGATTAAGGCAGTTACAATTAAGAATGTTTAAAGACAAAATCAAATACAATAAATATAACCTAGAAATTATTGGAAAAAAAAAACAAAAACATTAGCGAGAAAAAAGTCTACATAAAGCACTGTATGTAGAAACTTTTCTGTGACTGTACATACATACATACATTCTATAAGGATAGAGTAAAGACCTTTATTTGTTTTGTATTATTTCTTCCCTATTTTATTTATTATAACGCTTGACACTCTTTACATTCCTTCTTGGGTTTGATTTACTTCTAAGCAACAATACCAACAAAAACAAAATTAAATCATATTAAATCGGATTAGCTACAGCACTAACACTAACTAACATAAACATTTCTCCAGTTTAGTTCTTCTCTCCCGGTTCTCGAAATTTTTATTGTAGTGTTAAAGAATCTCTGTGTGTGTTTGTGCATGTATTTGTAGATTTATTATTGTTCTTGTTACTGGTGCTTTTATTGGTTTTATTTGGTACGTGTATACAATTTCAATATGAAAGATAAAAAACAACACGTGACCACTTACATCTGTACAATACGTGTGTACGTACCTACTGCAATTGATGAGGGATTTGCGTAAAATTCTATAACCAAACCTATAAAGTTCTATAGGTGTGTACTGGTGGGAATTATTAGAAAAAGAATATGTTTACGTTTTTAAGATATGTATATATACAGATACTTCCATATTTGTTCTCGTTTTTTGATCAAATATTTTTACTATTAAGTATTAGTTCTATTCTAGTCGCCGTAGTCTATTAGGTAGTGTGTTGGCTTATTAGACATGAGGCCTTGATTCAAACCCCAGGTCTGACATCTCCAAAAATAAAGAAATATGAAAAAATATTTCTTCGGCGACTACCTCTCAGCAGATTTCTGGCAAAAAACCCTAAAAGCCATTATTACAACTTGCCGTTAAAGTTGGGTTTAGTTAAAGGTAACTTTAGCTAAAGTGAACTTTAAAGTCACCTTTAACTTCTTTTCGTTATTACAACCTACAGATAAAATAAAGTTAACTTTTTCAAAAATATGTTAGTGTCGGACTAATGTCGATAACATTGCTCAATTAAAAAATATTGTTTTTAAATGCAATGGCAACGACGGGCTTCTTTTTTTTTTTTTGTTGTATTTGCCCATTTTGTTTATATTTGAAGTTGTTATATTGAAAATAATATATAATATGGCAAGTTCAGACATAAACTTAACTTTAAAAGTTAGCAGTAGGATGATCCTCCCTTTAGCTTAACGCTCACTTCTACCTTATTGTCCACTTATAATAATGAAAAACAATTTATCTGCCAGTTAAAATCCTGCCTTTAGTTAACGACAAGTTGTAATAATGGCCCTAAGAATGAATAAAATTGCCATGAAAAGTTTCTTAAAAATCTGTCGTTCGGAAACGGCTTTAAACGGCCACTAATGTGTAAAATTAACACACACAACATCAGTGGTGTGAGAAGCTAGGTCGTAATCCTGACTAAAGGGTTGTAATGACCAATTATGTGTACATGTATGTATGTATGTACAATTTTATTATTTTGCCAAAAATAAAAGAATTGGTCAGGGCACGGCATGTGGTGCCACATGTCATACGGGAAGAGATTGTCTAAACTTGTTCAATGGTGAGTTTAGTGAGAAATTAATCGCACGTTTTGAATCAAGTCCACTAAACACCAATATAATGTGATTTTATTTCAGTATATTTTTTTGTAAGGATATGTGTAGCATCTAGTACACAGAGCACAAGCAACCACAATACCAAACGGGAGAGAAAAGTTACAGAGGCCACCTGACCGCCTTCGGCGTTATCGCCGACAATGTTTACATGAATTAACCTTTAAAAAGATGCAATGGCTTGCATAGATTTATCGCCACAAACCATATATTTTATTCACTTTTGCGAATTTTCAGTGATTTTTTTATTTTCAAAATTCAAACGGCTCCTCATATTCTTGATATTCTTTTCTTTCAGTTTCCTTAATCAAGTTCTCTAAAATATTGCAGCACGTCTATGGATTTGGAACAAAGCCTTTTACGGACATGTATTGAATTTGTTTTTTTTATCGATTGATTCTTTTCCTTAATCTCAGTATTAAATGGTTAGTGATGAAACTACTACAGCAACTTAGTCATCGTTACAAGTTCACATCCTTATTACGCTACTGCTACCATACATACTTACATTGTGTAGCACTGATGCATACATATAGAATATATTTTTTGTTTTTGTTTTTCTTAGAGGTAAATTTTGTTTTCTGTTATAATGACTTGTGCAAAGTCTGGGTAATTAATTACAGTTTTAATGACCATCAGTACCAAACTGTAAATCATGAACAGACAATACAGGAAAAACAGGCAGGAAGGAAGTCAGTCAGTCAGGCTGTTTGACTAAACGTTTAATAGGATGCAACAACATATTTCAACACGGGAAGTATGAGTTAGTGCGTTAATGATGAAGGAAACATGTTGCACACAATACACACATACATATACATACGTACACCTACAATATGAAACAGAGAATAGTTGCGCAGATTGTTGTCGGTTCGTTCATGGTCATCTGGCGACCATCATTAAAGGTTGGTATGACATTCATAAGGACAGATACAGATGTGTACAGCAAAATATCCCTATAATATTTCAAAACTTAATTTTTATTTAAATTAATGACTGTTTTATATTTACGCGACCAAAGAAAAAAAAACAAACATTCCTACAACTTTTCAAATTATTTTCCATGATAGAAAAAAAAATTAAGCAAATAATAATGAGACCTTCAGATTTAACCATTGAAAAATGTCTGTATGTTTCAAATACCTGCCAATTGTAGTTTTGATTAAAAATGTGTTCAATGCTATGTTATGTTAGCTATTTATTGTAAAACATTGTAATGGCGCAAAAAGGCTTTTTTGCTTTTGTCTTTAAAATCTGCATCTTTGTGCGCTTAATTGAGTCACGAATATTCATTCATTCGCTCAGTCATTGTGTGCATTCCAGCACGGCTAAGTGTCAACTTAATTTATTAATTTGCTTATATTGTTCACACAACACAATTTCATAATTTACATTTACACTGTGTCCCATACATAGTAGAATAGACTGAGGAAAAATGAACATAAAATAAATGTGCCGAATCGCAATGAAAATCGCAATAGATTCGCAATAAAATCGCAATATAATCGTAATAAACTAAGTGAAATTAAATGTATTTGAAATACATTGTATGACTGGTTAGTTTTTTTGTTTGCTATTTTTTTGTAAATGAATAATTGATACACTCATAAGATATGGGCAACTGATTACAATTACAACAACAATTAAGTTTAAATCATGATTTGATAGATATGTATTGTTAATGGATAACCAAAACTACCATTCATGTATAAAATTAGCACACACCACCTAAGTGGTGTCAGAAGCTAGGTCGAAATCCTGGTTAAAGGATTGTAATGACCAATTATGTTATGTATGTATGTATGGATAACCAAGAAACATTCATTTTCAATTAAACTGTTCAAAATACAGGCACATATTTTCACTTTTGAAAATCAATTTGAATAAAAAAATACAAGATTTTTAGCGAATATGCTTTTTATATACGAATTTCAATGGAGAGAGAAAAACATTATTTAAACGCAGTAGTATGTCCATAGAAACATGGCATGTATTCTGTTTTTATGTATTATTGTGCCACACGACGTATAAGATAACAAAAAAAAAAATTGTGTCTAAATGAGCTTTTTTGATGTTATTCGTAATAAAGAATACATCATTTAAATTTTAAGTTTTCCTCAGGCCTAAAAAACATTTTGAAAAATCTTAAAATTCTACTTGGAAATACTACATACACTATAGCATTATATACATATGTACATACATAGGTTTTAGAGATCAGCAATAAATCGTTTTTTCGCTACTCATAAGGACTCATGAAATTGTGAATATAAGTGAGTCAACAATATTGAAATTTAACTCTTCTGATTCATTCATACTCACTACTACAATGTTGATTTATAAGTACAGGTTGCAGTGAGTCTGCAAACAACGTTGACATCAAACTCATACCATTCGATATGTTTAAGCTAAGCATACTTATAAATGTTGTGAGTGACTCGAATCATTCATCAAAATTCACAGTCTTAGTTATTGTTGCATTTACAACAAAAGAAAAAAGACATATAAGCAAAAGGACAGAGCAGCAAACAGAGCAAACACATAACCTTCTAGTAAGTATTTTAGAGTTCGTAAGCGATTCAAACTTATTTTGTGATGTTGAGTTATGGAGAGTCGAAATGACAATTAACATCATACGTGTTGTTAATTATGAATATGATGAGTACTTCAAACTTTGAATGTGAGTAAAGGTTCCATGATAATAAAATAAGTATGTATGCGTATAAGTATCGATTATTAGATTCGATTCTACTCATCTTTTTGAATGCTCATAGCTGATCTCTGATAGGTATGTATACAAGATTTCAATTTTCAATTAATGCGCTTTTATAATAGCCAGCCAAAGATAAACAATAGCACGGGCCATCATTCAGGGTTAGTTTTTAAACAGAATTGTTTAAAAATTTTATTAATGTTTTGTTTTTGAAAAGTTCCAACGCGATAAAATATACAAAATATGTATAATTAAACTATAATACAAAAGGAAGTTTGTTTATTTATGAATTTTTTTATTTAATTTGTTCTTAAACGCTATTATTAAAATTACCGTGCTGTTCTGTTCTGTTCTGTTCTGTTTAGAAATTCAATTTTGTTTGGTGTGCAATCTGTGTGTTTCAAATCAATTTGTTTTGCAATATTTGGAATTTGGCGTTTATTCAAATTGGCATAAATCAAGCTATAAATTTGAAATGGCTACATTGAATGGATGCCTAACAGCCTAGGGTGTCCATAAGAAAAACAAAAAACAGGAACAAAAATAAATACAAAAACGTTTAAGTAATTATCCAATTGAAATAGAAATTAATACGAATTGAAAAATAATTGATCGAAATATTGCGAATGAATTATGATTAAAGATAAATTTATTGAAATTGAATGGTTTTTTTTTTAAACGCATACATATGCTTAATTTCAATTAGTCAAACAATAATTCATTGTTTATATTTAGAAAATAATATTCTTGAAAAATTTCAAAATACAAAATATTTAATAATTAAATTGCGATTGCAATTGTACAACAGATATAAGTTTTGTGCAACTTTTTATTGTTTTTTAAATGTTTGTCATACACACCTACATATGTATGTATGTAGTCTGTTAACGTTTAACTCCTTAAATATACATACATATTTATGTCCATTCAGGCAGTGTTTCGACCTAGCTTCTCACACCACTTATTTTGTGTGTGTTAATTTTATACATGAGTGACGGGTCCTACACTTTAATGGCGACTCCGAACGATAGATTTTTGAGAAACTTTTTCACGGCATCTTTATTTACTCTCAGAGTTTTTGAAAGAAATCTTTTTTCATAATTCGTTTTGTTGGAGATATCTGACCTGGAGTTTGAACCGTGGTCTTACGTCTAATAAGCCAACACACTACATACAAGACTTCGGCCTAAAATATACAGTCAAAGAAAAAAATCTCCTTACACCGGACGTGGGTGGACGTTTTTCTTGACTGTATGCATTTATATTTTAACGAAGTCCATTACATTTATTGTCACATTTTCAAGTGATGCTAATTTTTAATTGAATTCACAACTAAATTGCTTTAAGTTTTGGAAATAAAAATTTGTTGATTTGTAATTAAAATTATTGTAAGTTTAGTAGTCTTGGTATTTATATGTTAGCGATCACACTTGACATCTTGACATGCCTACAAATTTTGAAAGATCTATAGATTGTAACATTTAATATTGGCTTGTACATGTTTAATATACAAACATATGCGAATAATAAATTCGTATATAATATTATTAATCGCGATTTTATTATGGTAACTTGCAAATAATATTAATCAGAAATTCAAGAATTGTCATTTGGTCGCAGGATAATAACAAAATGTATGTGTACAACAGAGGTTAGAAATGAATCGCTTTTTTGCTACTCATAAGCACTCATGAAATTTTGAACATAAGTGAGTCAACAATATTAAAACTTAACCACTCTGATTCATTCGTACTCACTATAACGTTGATTTATAAGTACAGGTTTCTAACTCATACCATTCGAAATATGTTTGATTCATAAGCCTACTCATTGAGATTCATAATTTTAGTGTTCGTACCCGAAACATACTTATTTTGTGATTCGTGTATATGTTGAGTTATGCAGAGTCGAAGTCAACAACATCATACGTGTTGTTAATTATGAATATGATGAGTACTTCAAACTTTGAATATGAGTAGATGTTCCATGATATTACAATAAGTATGAATGCGTATAAGTATCAGAAATTATGAGTATGATTCGATTCTACTCATCTTTTTGAATACTCATTGCTGATTTCTGGTGTACAAGCACAAAGGTTGATATGGCGCTCTTACTAGAAGACTAAAAGCATGATATAAAAATACGAGTAATAATAACAACGCCGTGAATATAAGGTGTGATAAAAATTCATATATTTCATGTACTTTAAAGCGTTTAAAAATTGACAAAAGTCGTTGTTGAGAAGCTAGGAATTATGGTCATGATATCATATTTATTTAATTATTTTTAATATTTTATACAAATAATTTGTAATAACAATATGTAAAGAATTGAATTACGTAAATTACATGTCTGAAAAGATTAAACATCATTGTGAGTACCGTTTAATTTTTGTTTCAATTTATATTGCAAATAAATTATTGGTCAATTCACACAAGCCGTTGTATCGTTGTATTCATTGTATTGTTGGAAGAACATACAACAGTGTATGATTGTTGTTGATATTTTTCATATAAAACTCCGATACACTTATACACATTTTTTTCATATGTTTTTGGAAGTTGTATTGGTTTCGTGCTATCAAAATGTGTGAATGAAAACAATGTGTATATGTTTACATATGTTTTTAAAAAGTTGTGTTGGTTTCGGGCTATCAAATTGTTTGAATGCCACGAGATACACAATACAGCATAGCATTGAGCGTTCACAAACAAACAAATGTATTCAATACAACATACACGATACAAAGTCGTGTGAATTGCCCATATATTTCGTCAACGAAAATGCTCAATAAATTTTTTTTTTATTTTTACGATTACGATTATTTCTAATTAACGAAAAAAAAAAGAAAACAAAAGAAATAATACATGGTGGAGTGGAGTAATTTACAGTTTAAAATATATTCGAATTTTTATCATTTACTCATCTATTTTTTTATTTTGTCTGTAGTCTGCTTGATCTTGAAAAGTACGAGCATTAATAACATTGTACATCGTGTGTATTATTTCATATTGCTGGGGGTGCCAATGATTAATATTAATTAAAGTTTTATATTCACACACAGTATAATAGAATCATTAGATGAATATTTTTCACATACATACATATACATACATGCATGCATGTATAAACAAGTAAACGTACATACATATGTATACAATACAAACAAACATAACGTTCATGCGGAAAATAATTAAAAAGTATATAAAAAAAGAGCTTCCCAAACGTTGAGGTTAGTAAACTTATTGAATTTACAATTGATTTAGTGCAACAATTGGAGGAGTCCAAAATAGAATGAACGTGAACTGTAAAAATCGCTCTTTTAAGTAAACAAATAAAATTGTAGAGGATTTTCCATGAAGGACCAGAAAGAAAAGGTAAAATATTACACATTATTTCTTATTTTATCTTCACTGAATCTCTCTTTCTCTCTCTCTCTCGCAGCGATATAATGTAATTTCATATATTTTGCAATTAATTATGTAGTTGAATATAAAAAACCCCAGTCAATTGTTTCATTGGCCTGATTAATAGTTTGTTTAACATGATTCATGGCAAAGGGAAGTGGAGAAAGAACGCAACCTTTGTTTTACAACGAAGTGTATACCATACATTTACTTGTACAGTTCTGAGTGAATAAAAGGTTTTTCCAGAATTAAAAGCTTTTTCGAAACACAAGACCGCTCCAAATTGACCATTATAAAGCTTGAAAGACTGTACATTACAATACGGATAGTACTTATATGATCCAAACAAATTTTGTAGCTTCGAAATTGGGTTTATGCGGCTTCAGTTTGATGGATGACTTTGGTGGAAAGTAGATCGATATTGAAAATCATCAATGATGCTCTGGGTTAAGAAATGTAGAGAATAAACATTGAAAATTACAACAATTCGTAAATCGATGTTTGATAAGTTTGTTACAAAATCGAATGGTCAAAACGTATTTGCTTGCAATGGACGCTTATGGAAATTGAATTTGAATGTAGATAGTCCAGCAGTGCCGCACCACGCTACTCTTGAGTTAATAGGAAAAATAATCGCCAATAACCTAGTGGCGCCGATCTATTACGAAAACAGCTCCGAAATCATTTAGCGAGTTTAAAGTTAGAGACAGAAACAAGTTAGGTTAAGTTAGAGTACCTGCTGTGTCACAACATGCAATAATAATAACAAAATACATAAATGTTGAGTTCTTTTATTCCATAAACCATAATTTTTTTTAAATTTGAATAGAATTTCGAACGGATACATTGAAAACTGAATAATGATTTACGAATTCATTTCAGTTTATATTACAGTTATGAATAAATAAAAGGGAAATATGATGATGAAATAAGGCAAAAGTGTTATTTCATTTCAGTAAACTATTCCATTTAAATTTTAATTAAAATATGAATTCATAAAAAAATTGCATTTAATAATTAAAACACAATCGTTCTTCAAGTGAATCTTTTATTTATGTTTACATTTATTATGTTCATTCATACATACATACATACATACATATATTGTACCATCCATCTGTCCATCCATCCATCCATTCATCCATTCATTCATTCATCCATTTTTGCATCTCTCTTTTAAAAAGTGACAAAGTATTGAATTTATTTGATGTTAATACTGAAGTATTCAGTTTCTTTGTTACATTTTCCCAATGAAACTTGTTTGGTTGTGTGTGTGTGTGTGTGTGTGTGTATAAAAACATACGTTTGTTTGTGTCTGTGTTGAATGAAGACTTCATTCTCTGTTGTCCCCTAAAACAGCAATCACATCAACCAATACAATTACAAAGAAGACAAAAGAAAACATAACAGACACCTAGCAGAGTGTCTCTAGAGTGAAGTAGTAGGAGACAGAGAAAGAGAGAGAGAGAGAGAGTGGGGAGAGTACAGAACAAGAGTAAAACTATAGACAACATGTTGCCAATGTCCTTGGGGAAAATTATAATTATGGGAATTTTATGTTAAGAAAACGAACAAAACAAAAAAGAAAAAAAATAAAATAAAAGGAAAACTAAACAAACAAAACAAAAATAAAACAACAAAGAAAAATGTAAACTGAAAGATTTACAGCATCTCCTCTACCACAGTACAATACGAAAGACAATGTAAATATATGTATGTATGTATGTACATATTGTTTGTATGTTTAATACTTGACAAAACTTTGAAAATACAAATGTTCTCTAATCTGCATACATAGTATATTTGTTATTCTTATTGTTATCGTTTCGTTTTTTCACTATCCCCATCAGTGTTTTACAATGATTGCATATAAAAACAACAAAAAATTGAAAGTGTATGGAAGCAAAAGGTTGGTAAGGATGTGCTTTTAAATAATTTTTTTTTTTAAATCCAAACATTGAAACATTTCAACTGACTGCTGTAAAGTAAAGTCGTCTGAAAGTGTTTGATGTAATCAAATTAAAATTTTAACTTATTTTTATATTGATTGAGTTTAATTTCTTAATTTATTATTTAAAGTAAACGAAACACATTTAAATTATATTAAATTATGTTAAGTTGTACTTCTAGTACAACCTTCACTTTTTAAACTCATTAATTAAATGTATACCCTTCACTTTCTAATCAATTTCATTGCTTTTGTTTATTTTTTAGTTTTTAATTATCCGAAACCAATTTGAGGGAAAAACAAAAAATCGTTCACAAGTTTCTTTTTAACAATAAATCATCGTTATTCAAAGCTATGAAAATACTTATAAATGATCTCATATACATACATCTCAAATATGCATCATTTTATTCGAAAACTTAATGCAACAAATTTATTCGATAGAATAGATAGTAATAATTGAGAGCACCCCACTATCGATGTTATTGTGATGGATGGATTTTCTTTAAATGGTTCAAGCATACGCTAGAAAGAAAACTGTTGTCATATGTGAGCTGTAGTAGATGATTCGCTGTCAACCCAGACGTATTACGAATGTAGAAACAATCGTTTCATCATTGAATGAATTTACCATATAATCCATCGTGAATGAATTTTCTCTGCAATGCATTGTGCGATCTGATGAATCAATAGAGTTCTGTTCTGTTTACGATTAAGACTTTGGGAGTTGTGTTTCACTTTTGGTGGTGTAAATAGTAAAGAGATCATATGAATGTCACTAGTTCCAGCGAACATCGCATGAATTTTCATACCCAATATATTAAGATCCTGATTCCCCCATATTTACATCAGATAGAGTTACAGGCAACGAAATATTCAAGTTGCCATACATTAGTTGTCGGCATGGGATAATTCGAACAATCAAAATTGACTCAATTCCCATTACTCCATTCAGTGGATGACTGTAGCACGGATGCGGGTAAATCATTCATATTCATCTTTAGCTACTGTCGGAGGAATATGAGTGAGAAATACTACTGTTATTAGAGTAGAGTACGATTGGAAGTTAGGGAGAGGGAGAGAGTAAGGAATAGATTTGCTGATAGAACTGCATCCCTGAATTTGGCCCGTACTTCTCTGATAGAATCCCATCTATAATACAGAACTGTGATGACATACATAACATAATTAGTCATTACAACCCTTCAGTCAGGATTACGATCTAACTTCTCACACCACTTACATTGTGTGTGTTAATTTTATACATGAGTGGCGTGATCTACAGTTTAAAGTCGATTCCGAACGACTTTTTTTTTGGAAACTTTTCATGGTAATTTTATTTACTCTCAGAATTTTTGCCAGAAATCTGCTGAGAGGAAGTTGCCGCAGAAATATTTTTTCATATTTCGTTTTGTTGAAGATGTCTGGCCTGGAGTTTGAACCATGGCCTCACATCTAGTTAGCCAACACACTAGCTACTAAACTACGGCGACTTATATTTGATTATTAGTGTCTTTTTTAATATACAAGTTTTCCGGAAAGTCCTCTTCCAGTGCCAACAAAAAAAAAAAAAAAAACAAGAATTAAAATGTCTCGTAATTTCCGGACCATAATCGTAAGAGAGTACAAATATTAAGAACTACTTTGTAGCGGTACAACGGTATTGCATTGAATTTTGTTGCAATCCGTATAAATTTTAGTATTCCAGTTAAATGGAAAGTAAATGAACAGACTCCATCCACTCTATGTATTTACATAATGCATGTGTGTGTGTGTGTGTATCTACAGGCATGTAAACATGTGTGCACTCATACAAACATTCTGAGTTGTTATTATAATAACAAAAACTATCGCTTCAACCACATACACATAATATTATATTACTTATGTGTGTGCGTGTGTGTGTGTGTGTGTGTTGTATGTGATAGAGGCAACATTGCTCATACGTCATGGCTGGCCAAACAATTAAGCATCTCAACTCTTCATCTCAATGTTTTTTTTTTTTTATTGTTTTTATTTAGTTTTTGTTTTTGCCATTCTATTTGTTGTGTACATTTTACTTAAACTTTAAGTGTTTAAGAAAATATTTATCTTGGAAAAATAAAAATTATTAAATACAGCAACTGTTACTTAAATTAGGAAAATAACAAAAAATTACAAAAAAAAAATAAAAAATAAATAAAACTAAAACCGTGTTATATTATTATTATTAATAATAACGAAAAAGATAAAGATTTGTCTAAAATCAAATAAAAAACATCGTGTGAAAAATAAAGTTTTAACAATGAAAGTATACATGTATACAAAAATAAACACACAATAATAAAGCCAATATCAAACACTAAAAAGCACTAAACGATTGAATGTTTACATATGTATGTATGTATGTATGTATATATGTATATATATATGCATGTATGTATGTATGTATATAAGCCATTGTTAATATTGTTTTTTATTCTATAGCTACATACGTATTGTATGTTTATTTTATTTTTTATATCGTACGTTTGTAGAATTGTATGTGTATGCATATTAAATGAGAAAGAAAATCTATACATACATATGTATCTTAAAAAAAGGAAGAGAAAAATAATACTTGTAATACACAATGTTTTGTTTTTGTTTTGTTACTCTATTTTCTTTGTTTTTACACCAATTAGTTTTGATTAAAGATATCACAAAAAAAAGCAAAAACAGAACAGTTCATGACATTCTATCTTAAAACAAAAAAAAAAAAAAAAATACTCGTATAGCTGAATAACCTATCCCACCAGGGATAATAATAATGCAAAAACAACAAGAAATAAATAAATGAACACTGTGATTTTATTTATTACCGGATAAACTGTATCAATTTTTAGCGCGTCAATTTATTTTCGCGTGTTTTTCGGATTTTTAAGGAAATATACGTTTTTTGTTTTGTTTTAATTCGTGTTGTTATTATGATAATTCTTTTTATCATCAATTTTTTTAATGGTGTTGTTGTTATTTGTTTTATGTTTTATAATTTTTTTCTCATCAATTTAACAATTTAATTTATTTTGTAATTTTTTTTTTTTTATTCTTCTATCTTCTCACTGGTGTTCACACATTAGAGTCCCGAGAGAAACTGAAAACTTGGATGTGCTGCAAAGTACTTTTATGCGTTGTTCTATGACTGCCTGAGTGGTATCCGAAGGCAGCAGCAGAAAAGCACGTTACCCGCGAAGCTTATGGAACTGATACACACAGAACGATACACTCTTTTTGCGCCAATACCATCCCCAGCATCATTCAACGACATTATCACCGACGACATCGTCATTGTCATCATCGTCATCATCAACATCTTCTCTTTCGGCATAAAGATGATGACGATGATGATGATGATGAAAGAGATTATATTTTCTTTGGCACACATCGTAATTATTGTAGTTGTAATTGCTGTTTGTTTTATGTGAACATTTAAGAGACATTTGTTTTGTTTTTTTTTTTAATTCACTTTTACTTTCTTCGCATATTGTACTATTTATACTCAATTAGTTGTATATTTGTTTGATTTACTAAAGAGCCATACAGGATTTTTACAATAAAGATTCTCTTAATATTCTTATTCGATATTTTAATTTTAAACAACGGGTTGTATGGTATGTTTATGAAATGTTTTGTTAAAAAAAATGATTCAATTCACGTCTGGAAATCGAGTAATTCTTAAATGAAAGTATTTTTAAATGACAATTTTTTAAAATTTTATTTTTAAAGTCACCTCACCGTCACCGAGTTCATTAAAATCTGTCATTAACACGAGCTAAAGTAATTAATGTTACTCCGCTTTAATTAAATGAAAACCTGTATTGTTTGAATGAGCGAACTCAGCGATTGATAAACATAAAAATACAGATTAAAAGGAAACATTTTTGAAATGAAATGAAATAAGAATTGAATAAAATAAGAATTATTGAAATAATTGAATTGACATTTTAAAACCAATATTTTTTGAGTGTAATATTCTGCCGAAACAACAGGCTGTTGGCTGGCTGGCTGGCTGGCTGGTTGATTCTTACTTTTCGCATAAATCTCACATCACAGAAAAAAAAGAAAGAAAATGTTAAACACATTCATCTACACACACACACACACACACACACACGCTGTTATACTTTCACATTAACATCATACCATATATACATAGAGTATATATAAGAGTATAAATTTTGTTTTGAATCTCTTTGCGGCTTTTCAAAATTCTCTTAGTTTTATATGAGAATTTAATGAAAATACTTTTCAAAAGAGAGCATGTGTTTACATTTATATGAGTACTTTTGTGTTGTGGTTTGTAGTGCCATTGTTATAATCGAATGTGTTTAGTGTAGTTTTCTCATTAGGCAGAAGATGCGATGAAATAATGACAATGACGACGACGATGACGATTACAATGATGATGATGATGATGATGATGACAAGACAATTGAAAGTGGCAATGCTCTAATTTAATTTGTTTAGCTGTTGCATATCGGAATTCCTACTGATTAGCGCCACGTCCGATTTTAATTTGACAGAAAACAACCGGCAATTGATAAACAGATTTATTGGTTAGTGGTTTCGTAAAAACACACAACAAGACAACAAATGAAAATAAAAAGGAAACGTAAAATGCACATGAAATGCACGTCATAGAACATGAAATGATAAAATGATGATAGTCCACCGTTTTTTTTTGCATTAAGGCAAGCAGATGTTTGTTTTGAAATTAATTCAAACATAAACACACTGAAATAGTCACTGATTATTTATATGTATAAACGTATATGTACATAGTAAAGATTTAGAGTTTGTTGTTTTTTTTTTCGATTTGGTTTTTTATTCGATTAATTCTTCGTTACGGTCATTGCATATTTTTTATGGATTTTATAAGATTCAAGTTGTTAAACTAAAACAAAAAAATTTTACCACAAAGGCTATATGAAACAGTTTTCGTTTTGTACTTGGAAATCAGTGGCTTAGTTTTTTATACTCCAGTTCATCTAATCAGTTTACAAATGCAAAATTTTTAATTAAAATTAAAAATTCAATATAAACTTTTCATAATCTTATGTATTAGTGTATGTATGTATATTGAATATCTATATACATACATACATATGTATTTCGAAAAGGTTCTTTGCGTATAAGCATTATTAAATACATCAATTAATATATTACGTACACATCATGTAGTCTCCTGGGTATTTCAATGTTTACAAGGCGAAAAAAATGAAATGAAATGTTTTTATTTCGATTGAACGAACATTAATTGTGACACACATACACATTTATTTATTATTTCTCTTAACTCCTTCGGCTGATGTTGATGTTAATTTGAGTGAAAATGTTATTCTTAATTTCATTCACACAAAAGTAAACATTTTATTAAGGGAAAATACATACATATGTATGTACATATGTACATAGAGATAAAGCCTCCATTACGTTATGTGACACAACATTATTTTCGAATAATGTGCTCTATGTAAACTATTAGTTGCTGGTTGTACGTGTATTATTATCTCAAATAAATATGTATATATGTATTGTATATTATTATTTCAAATATTTTGTGTTGTTTGTTGTATTGTAGTGGTGGACAAAAACAAAAAATAAATATAATAACAAAAAGAAAAGCAAAAACAAAGGCAGAAAAAAAGGTAATTGATTAAATTGAATTTAAGTGATGGTGATGGTGATGGTGATGGTGCTGATGATGGCTATGAAGATGATTGAAATGAGATGCAATATGATCAAATAGAACTAAATGTTAGGGTGGCGATGCTATGATTTAGTTGTGGTCACTTTCATGTAATAAAATAATAAATCTAATAAAACATCGTCAACATCATCATCATCATCATAATCATCAAAATTATTCAATCTGTTGGAATATTTTATTCCAACTTAAATAAGATTAAGATGGAAATTCTATCGTGAATATTAAAATTGTTTTCCGTGAGTAATACAAAGCAAAGTCAAATTCTTATGAAGTAAATTCTATGATGAAGTAAAACAAAATAAATGAATTAAGTAAGTAGCCATCATTTCAATTAATACACTGGAATTATGTCCGCATATCAAAACACTTCACATCTTGCAGTCCCTCTAGATTATTTTCAAAAAAAATTGTTTTTCTAACGTCAAATATATTGAAAATGATATTAAAGTCTATTGAGCATCTAATCAACTTATCGTCCACTCTATGCTTTAGATAAGATTAGTGTATCACCTTAAGAAAACCCAAAGAACTATGGGACTTGATTTCAGTATCGGCGAAAATACTCTAACACTGTGTAGTAGCAAAATTATCTACATACTTGGGTTACCTAACAATATATACATGCATATATACATATATATGTAAACATACATACATATATATATCTTTATTAATATATCTTAATAATATTGAAAATTTACGACAGCAAATTCAAGTGGATTTATTTTATTTATTTGTTCTATGTACACTGCCGGCGGGATTTAGTGATCACCTTGTTACTCGAACCAGTGGGTATGGTGAACTCGTCCGTTTTTACATTAGTTACTCCTAATAGTGAACAACACAAAACTCTATAGAGTGAAGACTGCTTTTTGCACAAGGATTGACAAAAAAAAAAACAAATTTTTTTTGCAATGCCATTATTTCTTTTGTGTGTATATCTTCGCCAAGGCATATTTAAAATAAAAAGCTCCAAACAATTAAAAGCAAAGCTGCTTCTTGATAACGCACCTTGTCCTCCTACTTAGCCGAAACTAATTCCAAGTGATGGGTGTATTTATGGTGTATTTATGCCACCAGATGTGAGGCCATTAATCCAACCAATGGACCAGATTATTATTCGTTTGAGATGACATCAGATAATGAAACAATGTAGAAAATTTGCTGTCGCTATCTGTTGATGACGATTTCAATACCAGTACCGATAACAAAGATTTGGAAAATTCATCAAAGACAGAAATTATTTCAGCCACTTAATTTTTGAAAAGGGGGCTGAAAATAATTCGAATAACGCTGAAGACATTTCGTAAGTTTATAATGAGTACATAATATGCGTTTATATACATATATTTATTGAAATCAAATAGTAAAACATACATATCTACTCGTATAATAACGCCTGACGTAAATTATTCACTAATTTCTTGCTTGTAGTTATGCGTAATATTCAGTTACTCAACTTCAGCACACTTGACCAAATCATCAGAGTCTTCAAACGAATTTATGAGCACCACTTAACCACTTTTTTAAGTATTTTTTTTGTGAATCAATGGCCTTGTGCTAATATTAGAAAAAACATTTTAAATTTTCTGAATCTCTAATCTTATTAAGGTTTTGAAATTTAAAATACTCAAAATTTTTCATTCATTTTATTTTTTTAAATTCGCTCAAGATACTAAGATTAAAATTAAATTTTTTCTCAAGAAAACCGCTTTTTTCTCTTTCGATAAGGCGGTTATAAAGTGACGTTATAGAACGTATTTGATTTCACTTTAAGTGAAATTAGTATTTGGCGACATGCTTGATTAAATCGAAAATACTAAGTCAGAAATGTACGCAAGCAGAAATTAAAATTAATAATTTAATTTGGTAGAACACAATATATTTTTAACCTTTCAATATCAAAATTGAAAAGCTCTTTAAGAATTTTATTATTGTGTTGATTTAAAAGAGAATTTCCTTGAGGAAAGCATGACACTTGTTGGAGAAGAAGGAATCAAAAAACAAAACTTTGTCATGTCATATTAATGGGTGTTAAATAAAAAATGAAGCAGGCAAAAAAGTCTACATAACAATAATATCATTGTATTGAATTTATAAAAAAGTCTATGTACACATATATGTATATGTATATATATATATATATATCTATATATCACATCAATCAATTAAAAACAAATTAATAATTATGCCCATACACCTCTGTCTATCGAAAAGTTGCGATTAAATTTATCAAATAAATAAATAAATATGTATTCTTAACTACTTACACTTTCATTGTTAATACATATGTTTATGCGAAGAACTTTACTTACTTTGCGTCTGTTTCTCGTTGTCTGCCTCCAATGATTCAACAACCTCTTCAATTTCAATTTTATATTTAACAGAAGACATTTTTTTTTCGTACTATACGGCTATCTGCACTTTATTTTTTATTTATTTTTATGTTCTTTTTTATTTTTCTATTTTTAAAAATCAATGACAAAAATCAATTACAATGAATGCATCTGAATGACACCCGCCATTCATTGCTTTTATAACTTTAGTAGGTATTATTAAATAATAATTATGAATTACTACTGAAACGCTTAACTAATGAAATTTAATTCTCTTAACACCAAATTCTTATCAGTTGTGTGTATTTCTTTTATTTTATTATTTTTTTTTTTTTGTTGTTTTGTATGTAATTTATTGTGTTGACTTTTTATTTACGTTTTTGTTTTTGTTTTTGTTTATTTTGCCTTTTTGCTTTTGCGTAATTACGAGTACTAGCTATGCTCTCTCATAGTTGTTGTGATTACTTTCAATGTCTTGCTTTTTTTTAATTGTGAGATTGTTGTTGTTGTGTTTTTGTTTGTTTATCTTCACTACATGATTGAATTTGTTTGTTATTGTAAGGGGACAGAATGTTTTTTTTACCGTTATATACGAGCGTTTATTTTTGTTTTGATTTCTAATCCGAATTAATAACAACACATTGGTAGAAAATTTGAAGATAATGTTTTATAGTTTTTTTTTTTTTAAATTATTTATTACTTTTATTTAAACAACTTTACTTTTCGTTGAATTCCAATGTCATTTTCAATTTTTTATTTTTTTTGGTTACCGGTGTAGAGCTAATTATAAATATTTTTTTTTTTTTTTTGAAATGATAACAAGGCTCCCTGCAGCACGTGCCTGAAGTAAACTCGTTTGTTTTTAATTGTTTCTCTCTTAATTACTATTGTTTTGGTGGGTTCATTCGATTTGTGTATTGAGATTCATGCGAAAAACACTGTAAATTTGTTTTTTCTTTTTAAATTGTATTGCAAAGGCCAAAGAGTTGAGAGCGTTCAATATCACAGAATTATTTTCTTTTAGTTTTTAACTTTTAATTTTAAAAATTTTTATTTTATTTAATTAACTGTGACTCTATTGATAACAAAATAAACGTTCGCCGTCGTTGTTATACATTTTAAAACTGAACGTAGACCATCAATGTGATATTGTGTCCATTGCGATCGTTGGTTTTCTGTTAGCTGCTCTTACTTTTTTATGTAGTTTTTCATTGTGCACATATGTACATATGTATGTTTGTATGTATGTATTTGCATACACAATATAATATTGTCGGCATAGTCTTAAACACTGTATAAGACTTAAATTTGAACTTAATAAGTATTTACCCAAACAGTCGCACGGCTGTTACTGCTAAAACACACAGTGTATCTAACTAGCGAACGTACAATCATCGTTTGTTCGATCGAATGAGAGTACTCTTTCGCTTTTAACCGGCCTTTAAACAAATAATTTTTTTTTTTTTTAATATCATTATACAAGTATGCCTGTTGACACTCGTACAAATACGAGTGAGACTGACTATCTTGTATGCAAATCTATATGATATTTATTGCTGTTATTGTTATTATTTTTGCACCGCAAATTCAACACTTAGAGAAATATTTGGATAGTAATCGTATTGGCCTCAGCCATTGTATATTGTATTGCTTTATAAAAATAGATTTGAATAATGGAAGACAAAGTTTAAATTGATTTTTTTGTTCTTTCATATGAATTGAATTATTATTATTTTATTTTCTTTTCCCTCTATTACATTATATGGTATTACACTCCATATTCTTTCCAGTTTTCCCTACAAAATAAATAAAACAATATTTCTTCGTGTATATACTCTGAGTGCAACGGACTGAGACACAGAAAGAACCATACTGTGTAAGACTACATACTAACAAATAATGTTACAAATCAGAGATCAGAAATGAGTATTCAAAAAGATGAGTATAGTCGAATAATACTCATAATTTCGAATGCTTTCAGTTTCAATGCTAATTTCAATGCATTCATACTTATTTTAATATCATGGAGCCGCTACTCATATTCAAAGTAAGAAGTACTCATCATATTCATACTTAACAACTCCTAAACTCAACATAGACACGAAGCACAAAATAAGTGCGATTCGCGTACGAACACTAAAATACTCATTAGAAGGTTGTATGTTTGTTCTGCTTGCTGCTCTGTCTTTTTTGCTTATGTGTCTTTTCTTTTTTTGTAAATGCAACAACAACTAAGGCTGTAAATTTTGATGAATGATTTGAGTCACTCGAATCATTTATAAGTATTTTTCTAAAGTTATGAATCTTAATGAGTAGGCTTATGAATCGAACAAATTTCCAATGGTATGAGTACGATATCAACCTTATACTCATACTCATTGCAACCTGTACTTATAAATCAACGTTATAGTGAGTACGAATGAATCAGAGAGGTTAAGTTTCAATATTGTTGACTCAGTTATATTCAAAATTTCATAAGTGCTTGTGAGTAGCGAAAAAACGATTCATTGCTGATCTCTGGTGCAAATGTTATTCTTTCCTCTCCCCAGTTTATTATTTTCCTAAGGAATGTATTTTATAATTTAACGTTTAACATTTAGAAGTAACTAAGCAAGAACAAAAAAAAAATTACACACCGAAACAATTGTTTTCGGTTACACATTTTTTCTTTAATTTAAGTGACATTTTAAATAATGTTTGTTACTATCGTTTAACTAAAACCAACTGGATTCTTGAAATTACTAGTTATACGAGGGTCGTTATATAATACCACAAGTTTTTAAACGAAATACTACATAGAATGTGTTTTTGAATAAAAATTCATTTTATTTTTCATTACAGCCTCTTTTGAACTGTATACACTTTGTCCAACGTTTCTACATTATTTGTATTCCTTACAAAGAAGAAAAAAACCATAAGGGTATGATGAAGCCATTAATTCATAGCACAATTCATGGGTTTATGCCAAGGGGACTGCATGTATCATCGTATCTATTTAAAAGGACTTTTTGCTTGCGATCGTTTCATTTTTATCTCCATGAAATTGGCTCTATCTTGCCGACTTAATATTTTTTTTAACTTGTTGTGAATTATACCATTGCTGATTCGACTGCTCTTTAGCTACTAGTGTTTTGTAATGGATCCACGTTTCATCTATCAAACGGCGCAAAAGCTCATATATATTGCGATTAAGCAATGCCTTAGGCATACGATAGTGCGAAAATCTTCCTCAAATACAATAGATGCCATGATGCCTATGCCTGCCATAACCTCTCGCACTTCATATTGGGAATTTTCTCATTTGTTTCGGTTGTGTTCTGGGCATCTAAAATGTAGTAATTATCAAGCTTGCCCTTGGCGTGCATAATAGTTTTATTTTCGCAAAAAGTAATGCTTAATGAGAAAATGAATTTTACTTTCCTCATATTTTTCCTCTAATTATGACGCAGTTCTTTACATTTTCGCACTGTTGTCCTTTCAGTTAAGAAATGAGAAATTCGAATACTCACGGAATTCTTGCCCTGCCCTCGGCATAAGAAAAATATTGGTAAACAAATTTTAATAAAATATCATTTTAAATTGAATTTTTTGTAATTTAGCATGTTTAACTCATCAATAACAAACATTCTTTTGCGAATTTATAATTTTAATTTTATCTTTACATTAATTACTGTCCTCAGCTATGGATTTGGTTAATTAAATTAGGGTATAAACTTTTATACTCAAAATTTATTTATTTTTCTTAGACCATGTTAGGTTGTCATAGGAAATCGTCTATAAATTTCACATGATTTTCGTATGGCTTGGCATAATGTTTTCAAATATTTTTTTTTCTTTTTGTAGGTTCAATGTTAGCTTTGCTTTTTAAATGTGTCCATAGATTATTAACATACAAAGTAAATAGTAAAATTCAATAGAAAATGCTAATTTATTTGAAATCAGGTGCTACAAATAATTTACAATTTTAATTTGCTAAAGTAAAAATAGAAGAAAATGAAATCACAAAAAATAAATCGAAACTTGAAATAAGTGCTGGTACTTTTATTGAATAATAAGGCATAGAACTCATTATGACATAAAAAAATATGCATACAGTCAAAGGAAAAAGTTCATCTAACATTTTTGTTTTTTTTTCAAATCATTTCTAGGTTATATTTTTCTTATATTCGTTTTTGTCTTGAAACATTCTTAATTGCAGCTGCCTTAAATAACGCTATAACACCTTTTTTAATTTGATAAAAATCACTACTGGTGTATGTAGACTTTTTTATTTTACTGTATATTACCACATCAGTAATTATGTATAATAAGACTGACACTTATTTGCTAAATTTCAAAAATCTTTGTTCTACTCACTCATTTTCTCAACCATGAATACTCATGTATTTATTTATTTATACGAGTAAAGAAATCCCTACAAATGTAGACTTTGCAGCGATATTTCCTCAGGCTACCTTAGAAAACTTAGGAAATACAGAAGTCCAAAAAGCGAAAAGGCTGTGATAGGAAAAGTCGTAAAAAATGCTCTGGGAGCCGAACTTCGAACAACTTGAAAAGACAATATTAGAGGTGATAAATAAGAAAGTTTACATACATACATAGAAAAAAGTCCTCATACACTACTATATATAGACTTTTTTCCCGCTAATTTTTATATAATTTTTCCCAATAATTTCTACGTTATATTTTTCAAATTCGCTTTATCTTCAAACATTTTTAATTGTAAATGCCTTAAAGAACGCTATAACACCGTTTTTAAGTTGAAAAAAATCATCGGGAAAAAAGTCTACATACAGTGGTATATGTAGATATACATAGAGTGGTATATCGATGGCTTAATATAAAAAGGGCCTAACTCGATTTTTAGTTACTTTACAGGAGAAGGAAAAAACTTAAAAAAATTCGTAAAATTTTAGATACAACAAAAATTTTAATACAATTTTTAATAAGAAACAGCAGCACATTTAATCTCTCATTTAAAACATTTTTATTTTTTGTATGCATCTGACATTTGTCGACCAGAATAAACAAAAAACCTTATTTTGAAAAAATTGGGTTAGGCCTTTTTCATATTAAGCCATCGATATGTAGATATACATACAGTGGTATATGTAGATATACATACAGTGGTATATGTAGACTTTTTTCTTTGACTGTATATATAAAATAGTATTTATCCTCAACTGAAAATTCTCTGATTTTTTAGGCAAATGTTGTAATTGGCGTTTGGAGCAGAGATCAACAATGAGTATTCAAAAAAATGAGTAGTTTCGAATCATACTAATAATTTCTGATACTTATACGCATTCATACTTCTTTTAATATCATGGAACCTCTACTCATAATCAAAGTTTGAAGTACTCATTACATATTCATATATAATAATAATAATAACAACATGTATGATGCTGTTGATTTCGACTTTCCATAACACAACACATACAAGAATCACAAAATAAGTATGATTCGCGTACGAAATTAGGCGGTCACCAAACGTGTCTTTAAATAAATCTATTGTGGCACGAGCTGTGTGACATGTTGCGCCGTCTTGTTGAAACCACATCTCCTGGACATCATGGTTATTCAATTCAGGAATGAAAAAGTTAGTAATCATGGCTCTATACCGATCACCATTGACTGTAACGTTCTGGCCACCATCGTTTTTGAAAAAGTACGGACCAATGATTCCACCAGCCCATAAGGCGCACCAAACAGTCAGTTTTTCTGGATGTAACGGTGTTTCCACATACACTTGAGGATTACCTTCACTCCAAATGCGGCAGTTTTGTTTGTTGACGTAGCCATTCAACCAGAAGTGCGCTTCATCGCTAAACAAAATTCGATAAAATGGACGTAGTGCGCGATACGTTTTCCGCACAGAACCATTATTTTCGAAATAAAGTTGCACTATTTGCAAGCGTTGTTCAGGCGTGAGTCTATTCATGATGAATTGCCAAACCAAACTGAGAATAAATCACTTGACAGCTGTTAAATCGGTCGCCATCTTGAAAAGTAATGCCAACTTAAAGTTCTATACCTCTATAAAAAACACCCTTTATAATAGTATTACATATGATCGACTACTTCTTAAGCTTGCTGTAACGGTAAAAAAAAATAGAAAAATATGAATAATTGTGATTCTATTATTTTATAATTAATTTTATTACTAAACTGTATACAGATAGATCACTTTAGAAATTTATCATTGTTGTTTTATGTTTTTGTTGTAAATAAAATAAATTCGTCAAAAAAATCATAATTTTCAAATTTGGTTTCAAGTGCTGCTACAATCAATACAAAAAGCATTATAATCGTTACGTTATTTTTTTACCAAAATTTTCGCCATCTTCAATTGTTTCGGGTAAGGTAAATCCTCGTGTTTCTGGCAGCACGAAAGTTAGAAATGTACCTAACAATGCTAGTGCTCCGAACGTCAACGGTGGCAGAAAATATGTAAAAATCGACAATTCAGTTATGAATGGTGCCGTCATTGATCCAATACGACCGAAAAAGGAACACATTCCTATACCGTTCGAACGGACCACAGTGGGGAATATTTCTCCAGCAAATAGATATACGTTTGGAAAGGTTATTGCAGCACCAAGAAGACCTATCGTAGCAAACATTACCACCAACGTAGAACTTAAATTTTGGAACGCGGCAATAAACAATAAACTGGCGGCACTCATAGCGTTCGAAATTATCAGAGTTAATCGACGTCCCAAATATTTGGTCATAAAGACACAGGCTATGGTACCTGGTACACCAAGTAAGCCGCCTATGGCTACGTTTATAAAAATATTGCCATGCAAAGTTGAAATGTATTGTGAAACGCCAAAGTAAACAGCGCATACATTTAGCCATTGGTAGGCCATAATAATTGATTTTTTTCGTAAATTCGGCGTACGAAATAAATCGAATAGATTTCCCTTCTTGGCAGGAGCATTTAAGACGAGTTTTTTATAAGCCTCTTCGATTTCTGGCCTTATACGTTCGGTTGGCATTTTATTAACCACGGCAATTTTTTCTAACAGTGGAATAGCTCTCTCCAGTCTGCCAGTGCTAAAAAGCCAACGGGGCGACTCTATACACAGACAAATGTACATCAAATACAGAACAGAAAATGATGAGTAGCTTAAATTGAACCATCTCCAGTGACGAAAAAAGTATGCTAGAAGTGGCAAGGAAGCATGGCCCAAATTAAATGGTATTTGATATAAAATAGATATGATCTCTCGCTTGCTGGCTCCAATAATTTCCATAATGAGTACGAAACTTAAAAATAATCAGAAAAACAAAACATTTGTTTTATTTGTGCATGCATGCATGTATGTATGTTTAACATCAAGATTACCTTGTTGTCATCGTTCCACCAGTAGAGAAGCCATGCAAAAATCTGAAGACACAATAAAACCAAAACCATTTGGAAAAACTCACTGTCACACCAACGATCAACTGGAGGATACAAGCGATTACGAATAATGGCATACGCCCATAGCTAAGAAAAGTATTGTAATTAAACAGGTATTTCAGATGCATACAGTGTACCAATAGTACTCACCGATCGGCCAAATTCCCAAATAACATATTACCCAACATAATTCCAAACATTACCAGCGTTTGTGAAAGACTTGCCAAGGGTTGATTTTCGCATATCAACCCAAACTCCGATATAATGGTCTCATCGAATACGGTACGATTATATTCTATTCGATTACAATTCTCATCACATGGCTTTAAATATGACGGATCGGCGCAAGTGTGTGAAGTGGGAGCAGCTAAAAACACATGACCCACCTGAACCCAGCCGGTTGGAAATTTCGATAAAAATATGAGCATACAAAACCAAAACTGATAGCGGCCCAAATCTCCCAGGTGTACGATTATCGGATCGACCTTCTTCTCTAATTGTTTTCAAATTATTTATCATTTCACATACATTTTTCGTAATATTACCTTCCTGTTTTGGTTCCATAATATTTAATATTAATTACTAAACTACAACAACAATACACAACAATATTTATAAATGCAAATAAAAAAAGAAAAAATTATTTTAAAAAACTTTTACATTAGAAGAAAAAAAAAAAATGAAAATAATTGATTTCAATCAATAAATTAAAAATAATAATAATCAGTGTTGGAAAAGGAAAATTTAAAGATATTATAGCTACTATTTACCTATGTATATATGTACTATATATGCTGTACACATATGTATGTACATAATTTGATACTTTAAAAAGTATACAGAAAAAAGAAAACGAACATATATGCATGGTTTTTTGCATATACATACATATGTATGTACATTTCTATGCAACGCAATAGATCTTAACGGTCTCAATAAATTTTATGCTATAATAAGTGCCAGAAGATCGCCACAATGTATATCTATATATGCATACATACTGTGTGATGTACAAGATTTCTGGGGTTTAGCTCGTTTGAAAAAATAACAATTAAATACTCTATAAATGTAAACATCGTTGTGTCATTATTGTTGTTTGTGTATTTTGTTTACGTTTATTCTGGTAGTGTTTGTTGTTGTATTTTTGTTTACTTGTTTACCATTTTTTATGCTGGTGTTTGTTGTTGTATTTTTGTTTACTTGTTTACCCTTTTTTATGCTGGTGTTTGTTGTTGTATTTTTGTTTACTTGTTCACCATTTTTAGGTTAAGTGATGTATAAGCAAAACACCAGTATCTACATTCTTCATTTATGTAACAATATGTATGTGCATATATCGCCGTAGTCTAGTAGGTAGTGTATTGGCTTATTGAACGTGAGGCCATGGTTCAAACTTCAGTTCATGCATCTCCAACAAAATGAAATATGAAAATAAATACCTGCGGCGACTGGCACTCAGCAGATTTCTGGCAAAAACTTTGAGATTAAATAAAATTGCCATGACAAAGTTTCTCCAAAAAATCTGTCTTTCGGAGTTGACTTTAAACAGTAGGTCCCACCGCTCATTTAATAAATTAACACACACAACATAAGTGGTGTTGAATGGTTGTAATGACCAATTATGTATATTTGTATGTACGTATTTAAATATATCAATTGTTAGTCAAAAATGTTTGCCAATTAATCGCAATAATTCATCATCATGTGTCTTCTTTTGAACTTCGAATTTTAACTACTGTTCAATACATGTTTTCTCTATGCAAGATAATAACATACATACACACACACACTATATAATTCGTTATTACAATCCTTCAGCCAGGATTACGACCTAGCTTCTCACAATAAGTCCTGGATAAACATTTTAATTAAAAATTCCTTCATAGGTAGATTTGTGTTTTTGTTTTATATAAAAATTAATTCAAATAAACCAAATTGTTTCTGTGTACATAACGGAATTAGTTTAAACTGAATTGCAACGAATCGGAAAATGTGCTAAAAATTTCCAACAAAACATTCTTATATTTTTAGTCAATTCACAAACCATTTTCTAAGGAAAATACTAATAAAAGCTCTGTTGAATTTTGTATTTGTTTTTCCCACAGTTTGTTATGGTTTTTTTAAATTTGCAATGCTTCCTTTATCCACTTCATAAAAACAATAAAATAAACAGATAAGGACAGGATAAACAAATAAACAGACGCACAGACAAACAAACAAACAATTATACACCATTTAAACGTGTTAACTGTTTATTTGCTTAAGTTCTGTAATTGTTTATCTGTGTGCGAGAGTACATCCTTATAACTGGAGGGGGATGAAGAAAACGCACAAATCTGCAGTTTAACTTGTAATGGTTTGTGGGATTTTTATTTGTGTGAATTTGTTCTCTGCGTTATGCCACAATTAACCACAGCTACAGCTATTAAATGCAAAGGCAAAAATACTAATCGATATGTTCCAGATATCATCTAAAGAGTATATACACACCACTTTTTTGGAAACATTTTCAAGTTGATGAAATACAGAAAAAATTTTTGTTGGTAGTAAATATTTGAGAAAACAAAAAAAAAACTTAATGCAAAATTAAAATTTTATAAGACTTTTTGTTATGATTTACAATTTTTAAAAATAAATTTCTTCTGCATTAAGGTTTTATTTCGATATCTACATTGTATTTCTAATGATCCGAATCGATGGCGTAATGTTAACATTTCAGTTCTGTATCAAGACAATTCTGGGGACTCATCAGATTGTATTTGCAAAAGTGTTTTAGACAATTTACTCCAACATATATGAATAATGTTTGTGGCATTTGGTTCAATGGATGATATTAAAAAACATAGAAATTGAAACTTTAATGTTTCTGTTCATAATTTTCACGTATTGCGTCCATTTCTCTAAACTTAGCAAAGTTTGCTTTTAGCTGATATTTCCAAAAAGTATACACATACAGTGGGCGTCAAAACCAACTTAATCATCAAACTCAACTTTTACCATTTACGTCCGAAAAAATTTCACAATATTTCGAAATTTTTTGTAATTTTTTTTTTCGTTTCAATATTAAAAACTTGCAATGAAACAATTTTAAAATAAAAATAACCATAATTTATTAATGTATATTGTTTTAATGTACAGTTTCTTTTAACGCTCACTGTACATACATAATTGGCCATTACAACACATCAGTCCGGATCACGATCTCACACCACTTATGCTGTGTGTGCTAATTTTATACATGAGTAGCGTGATCTACAGTTTAAAGTCGATGCCGAACTACAGATTTTTTTGTCAGAAACTTTTTCATGACAATTTTTTATTTTCTCCCAGAGTTTTTGTCAGAAATCTGCTGAGAGGATGATGCCACAGAAATATTTTTTATATTTCGTTGTGTTGGAAATGTTTGACCTGAGGTTTGAACCGAGGCCTTACGTCTAATAAGCCAACACACAACCTACTAGACTACGGTGACTTATTTCCAAAAATTATGCTTCTTCTTAAAACGCATGACTGGGAAATATTTATTATTTTAAAGCATAGAGGCATAGTTTTGTCCTTTCATAATCATTTCTATGTAAAAAAGTTATGGAATTAAAGATACCTACATACATATTTATTATTATAGACCTATGTATGTATTATGTAACAAATAGCAAATATATGTACATATGTATGTATATACGTATGTATGTAATTACATAATACAAACCCTGAATGTTTGAATGTATTTTCTGTTCTTGACAGCTTTCAAATATGGCTGAACATACATATATATGTATGTATGTATGTACATACAAAGAACAAGGCGTTGGTAGCTGTTCCTCTTTACCATTTGGATCTTTAAAATACAAACAGAAGCTGCATCATAGTAATGGAAGATAATAAGAAGACCAACTAATAGAAAGAAATATTCATGATTAGATTTAACATAAACAATGTGCCACAGTGTTGTTCGGTCGGTCACATTAGGAAGTTTAATGGGTGGAGCTTAAATTCAATTGTAATTGATAAGAAAATAATACAAAATATTTCTGGTTTTTATTAATTTCTCTGTATGTTTTATATGAAAGTAAAGAAAATAATTTTAAGTTTACAAGACTTGAGGTTATTTGTTTATAAATTAAATGCAAGCTACAGCTTATAAATATTTCCCACACTTAATTCGATTGCTTGTTTGCGACAATTAATTCAAATTATCGTTACATGCATGTGTATAACATTAAATTTTTAAAAATATTCAACCATGATAACCGCAACTATTTACAATGTCTACAAATGCTGCAAAAAATCACTGGAATAAATCCCATAAATAACGAACGAGCGCCACAATAACATTAAGAATAAAGAAAAACAACAATAACTATCACTGTACGTACCCTTTATTGTTAAAATTGAATTATTTTTATTTGATGATCGGCAAAACAAAAATTAGCTACGTCAACGACTGCATCAGGATAAGAAGCATCGTTCGTTTCGCCCAGTGCACCTCCTCCTCTTTTCACCGCTGCCTAATTTGACTTTCATCATATGCTCGCCAAGTGTTTAAAATAACAGAAACGTTCGTATTCACATTTAGAGACGATCAAACAAGTTAAACTGCGTGAACACAACAAGCGACGTGTGGCCGACACGCGTTCTCAAGATTGAAAAATCCAAAAACACATACATTCATACGCTTATACAAAAACAAATTTCCCGAGGCGAGAAAAACCGCTGCAGTCAAACAATTGAACAATATGTCTCACCGACAATTGAAACGGAAAACAAACCTTTTCATTACCAGTCATTTGCCATGAGGACTGGTGACGACTGGCTAAGTGAGCTCGTTCCACCAAATACAACAGAAATAAGAAAACATAATGACAGTAATCTTACATTTGATTTAGATGTGTATCTCATTGATAAATAGAAATAGAAGAGGATGAAAAGTAACCCTCTTTTTAAACGATATTTCCTTAAATGAGGACAAGAGAAAGAGTGAGAGAGCATGAGAGAGACAAGGCAAACTCACGATAATTGCTATGATGACATTTTCAAGTAGAATCCTGTTAGAAAAACACTGTAAAACATGTTTTTACCATAAAATTCTCATGGTCTCTATTTGCAATTACCCTCCCCCTTCTCTGTTTTCTTTTTTCTCAATAAAATTATGTTGTTCCAGATTTACAAGGCCACAATTAAATTATCGCATTTCAATAACAATAAAATAAACTGACAAATAAGTAAATAAACATACTCGGATAACGCGGTACATCCATCAACCATAAGCAGAGGATTTAAAATTTTGTTGTTGATTTAATATGTACACTGATTTTTGTTTTTAAAAGCGTGAGGTGTGTTAAAAATCTCTTAGGGTTTTTTTTGTTTTTTTTTATTAAAGCTATGTACGTGGAATATAAATATATTCAATATATTTTTAATTAAACTCAGTATTTTCAATGCAAAATTATATTAAATTGTTTATAATATCGGGGAATCGGATAGCCATTTCAAGGATTTCAAAATAGTTTTCGTTACGTTCGGGTAAGCTTTGGGACCGGAAATATAACCGACGAAGCCAATTGTCTTCTTCAAGTGAACAACAAAAAATGCTGTATATAAATCGATAACATTTAAAAAATGTAAGCCACCGATTAAAAAATGCAAGCCTCCCAAGCAAATGGACCAAAAAAATACAAGTCATCGACGAAAAATGCAAGTTATCGACGCAAAAAATATAAGCCATCGACCAAAAAATGCAAGTCTTCGACCAGAATAATGCAAGTCATTGAAACAAAAATGTAATTATCGACCAAAAACTTTAACTCATCGGGCATAAAATGCAAGTTATCGACACAAAAAATGTAAGTCATCGAGCAAAAAAATGCAAGTCATTGACACAAAAAGTGCAATTTTTCGACCAAAAAAAAACGCAACATATCGATAAAAAAAAATGCAAGTCATTGACACAAAAAGTGCAAGTATTCGACCAAAAAAAAGTGCAACATATCGATCAAAAAATACAAGTCATCGATCAAAATAAGAAGGACTTGGCGATTATAGATTTATAGCATTCGATAAGTTAATAGAAAAATATTTTAAAAATATACTCCAAATTTGTTTAGTGTATCTTTTTACAGCATAACAACAAATTACAGCATATTTTGGTAATAAATTAACATTTTTTTTAAATACATCTATTAAATTTCAATATTTAATTTGAAATTTTATTTGAATTAAATTGATCTGCAATGGCTTTTGTGAATTCGAATGAGAACTCATGAAGTTTCCTTTGTAAAATATGGGGAAATCATTTGGATTACATATGTATATACATCAGCTGGATGAGTTATGTCAAGTTAAAAGACTTTATAGTCAGTTGTGATATTCTTCTTGGATTTGCTAGGAGGTTAATATCAAGTTATATTTTTATTTAATGAAGCGGTATATACATACATAGACCCAATTTAAACATTTTGATGGAAAATGAAGCATTTCGCTAATAATTTGTTATATTTATTCATTTGTTATATTTTATAAAAATATCATTAGAAATTAGGTATCAAACTGAGAGAAAACTTGTTCTATACTCGTGTGAAAAAATTTACTACAGGGGTTTAATATGTACGTATACGCACTGGCGCCGCCCCTTTAATTTAGTGGTAACGAATAGGAATGAAGACTGTATGTGTATGCTTATAGTTTTTGAGGTTAATATACATACAAATAAGGGATGAAAAATCCTTATTAGAATTGTGTGATTGCTGAGGTAATTGTATAAAACCTAAAGGACTCCCAAGAGATGCTGTTATTTAACTGTTAATCTTATTGGAGTGCGGTTAATAAGTCGAATTTTAATAAAAATATAATATGTCGCGAAATCAGTTGCCCGATTCTTCATCATCGCCTCCAATTAGGTTGGTACATATACAAGTGCTTTGGATTGGAATATAATTTTTTTTTTATTAATACTGGTCCTTGATCATAAAAAATAATAAAAATTTATTTTTTAATATTTTCGAATTGTATGCAAATAATAAATACGGTTGTGATTTTATAATTAAGGCAGACGGATCTACTTACATACATATTTAGTTGAAAATTGTGATAACTAGTACCTGTCGTTATCACAAATGTATGTAAAGTCAAGTTTGTCTGCTTATTGTGCATATTTTATAATCAATAAAGTCAATCTAAAGTGCTAAACATCAATGTGTCAAATGTGGATTATATGATTATATTTTCTGTTAATAAAGTTCGAATGTAAAAAAATAAAATTAAGATGGTTTTCACAAACGGAACCAGAGTTCGGCACTATTGGATTCACACAATTTCCTTAAATTTTATAATCGAGTCGAAACGTATTTAAAATCAATAAGAAACCTATAGAAATATAATATTTATCTCTTTAACTGTTGAAATGTATGCGATATTGCGAAATGGAATATTATTCGTATGGCTACCGCGGCTGGTCTCACTGTACCTCATTTGATCGGACCAATTTATGTGCACTTTTTCGAGTATAAGGGGTCGTATCTTGGCAATGGCATCATGAATGTTGGCCTTCAAATGCTCAATTGTCTGTGGTTTATCAGCATAACACTTTTCTTTAACGACGACTCACAGAAAATAGTCCAACAGTATCAAATTGCAGCTTCTTAGCGGCCACAATTTCATCTAATTAAACGGCCGTCAACCGTTTGACGCAATAAATCGATTGTGGCATCAGATGTATGGCAAGTTGCACCATCCTGTTGAGACCAAACATCGTTCACATCATCACCATGAAGAGCGGGTACAAAAAAATCGATTATCATTGTGCAATATAGGTCTCCATGGACCGTAATAGTTGCGCTGGCCTCATTTTCAAAGAAATATGGCAATTATGCCACCGCTTCACAAGCCGCACCAAACAGTCACTCGTAATGGGCGCATTGGCTTCTGTAAGGTCACATGTGAGTTTTTTTCACCAAGATGAAAATGAGCTTCATCCGAAAAGATGATATTTTTTTTTGCAAAATCGACGTTCACGTGCAGTTTCTCGTCGGCCCATCTAGCAAAGCGAAAAAGAAGCGGATGGTCATGCGGCTTCAACTCTTGAACCAATTGAACTTTGTAAGGCGTAATACCGAGATATTTTTGCAAAATTCAAAGTGAACTGATTCGTGAAATGTTCAACTTTTGAGAACGATGACGATTTTGTTATTATTTTGTCAGTGAAATGAAAAAAATTAAACTGGATTACATGATTTCGTATTAATTTCATTAAATTTACCTGTCTTCTTAGAAAAAAAATTTTTTTGTTAAAAAATCTTTCTTTTTATCTAAGTTTCGCAAAATTATAATAAATATGCAATAATTAAAAATGGAAAAAGACATTTCTGAAATTGCAAGTACTAGTGACAGACATCTAAAAATTGTCCAATAATACTGTCGTATCAGAAATATCACAATACAATTGCGGTCATTAGAAAAAAGCTCCGTCTAAGGAAGCAGGATTTAAATCCTGAAACAGAGAAAAATTGAATAATAAACGGGCCAGCTTTCGTATAGAATAGTGTGTGTTCCATCATAAAGAATAATTCCCTGATGGATCAACAAACGTATGGTAGAGATTGATTTAATCATTTCAATTCACTCATGAAAACTTGTATGTAAAATGGATTTCATTCTGCAAGATAATGACGACAATGATAATGTTAACATTCCGCACGATTGGATAAAATATTTAGAAGACCAATAAGTTTATATTATATAAAGACCAACGTAAAGCTCTGATTCTAATTCAATTCATGGAACGATCTTGAGACACTTGTTAAACAAAAAACCAAAAAAAGTTCAAGACATATAACATGCAAGCTGTCAGAGACTTTTTCAATGTCTTGCTGGAAGTTTATAATTGTCAGTAAAGAAATTAAGTACTTCCACAAAATATTAAAAACAATTAAATCCAAATGAAGATTTCGTCCTACTTTAATGCATACATAATTGGTCATTACAATCCTTCAGTCAGGATTATAACCAAGTTTATCACACCACTTATGATATGTGCGTTAATTATTTACATGAGTGGTGGGACCTACAGTTTAAAGTCGACTCCCGACGACAGATTTTTGGGAAACTTTTCATGTTTATTTTTTCATATGTTCGTTTTGATGTTTGACCTGGAATTTGAACCCTGGCCTTACGTCTAATAAACCAGCACACTACCTACTAGACTACGGCGACTACCATTTCATGCTCTTCGACTCCGAACGACAGATTTTTTGGAGAAACTTTTCTATTTCCTCTCAGAGTTTTTTCCAGATGTCTGCTGGGAGAAAGTCGCCAAAGAAATATTTTTCATATTTCGTTTTGTTAGAGATGTCTGACCTGGTGTTTGAAGCATGGTCTCACATTTAATAACCCAACACACTACCTACTAGACTACGGCGACTTTGTCTACTATATCTTATCATAATAATCTAAAAAACAAATGAGACTTTCATTATCGCTTTTTTTCTTAGACTTGCCACACATACATACATACATAATTAGTCATTACAAGCCTTCAGTCAGGATTACGACCTAGTTTCTTACACCACTTATGTTGTGTGTGTTAATTTTATACATGAGTGGTGGGACGTCCAGTTTAAAATTGACTCCGAACGACGGTACAAGTATCTTTAATTTCGCAATAAATTTTTTCCAATTAAATTTTTCCAAAAAGTGATTTTTCTCATTTGTTATTGATTGAAATCACAGAAATATATGTATATATGTATACATTGATAATATTCAATTTCCCTCTATGTAATGTAAAAATTATTTTTGGTTTCTTGTAGCCATTTATCGTTTCATAACTTTGATGATGACATTATAAATGATTTGCCATCATGTGTGTATGCGGGTGGAACGGCCGTCGGTACTGGCAATGGTAACTTGCGTATGAGTGCGAATAATTTCAGACAAATGCAACAGCAATATATGCAGCAAGGGAACGGTAAGTGAATCAGTCATTACAGCATTGGAAGTCGTTCAGTGTTCTGTGATTTTGAGCGGTGTTTTAAAATTTCTTTTTTTTTTAGAAAACTTACTAGACTCTTCTACCAATGTGGGATTAAATAATAGCAATAATAACAATAATTCTTCACTTTTGTGCGGAAGCCCGAATGCTGGAAACACTTCATACAATTCGTCTCCGTACAAAATACAAAGACAGCAGGCCAATGTACGCGAACGGAAACGGATCCAGAGGTCGGCACCAACTGGGTACAAAATATGATTTCATTTTTTTCTTCCTTTTTAAACATATTTATGCAGATTCTTTTTCAATACATACATACTATATACTAATATGTTGTGTTGTTGTTATTTTTGTTTTCTAAATTTGCAGTAGTATAAATTCAGCATTCGATGAATTAAGAGTTCATGTTCCGACATTTCCTTACGAGAAACGTTTAAGTAAAATCGACACTTTAAGACTGGCAATTGCATACATATCTTTGCTAAGGGAAGTGTTACAATCTGATTACGATCCCTTAACATATGTGGAGAAGTGCTTAAGAGGTGAAATTAAAGCAGACAGAGCAAATTGGAATACAAGTGGTAAACAAAAATACTCATTTCTGTTATCTGGGTTTATAGTTTTATGAGAAAATAATAAAATCTAGGAACAGCTATTAAAATTTGTATGTATGTATATTATTGTATTGAACAATATCAATATGACATTATGAGTAGTTTGTCTTAAGCAATGCATATAAATATTATTGACGTTTTGAAATTATATTTTGATAAATATCGAATGACAATTTGCACATTATAAAAAATTCAGTGGTTTAAACATTAAAAATCGTCATGAATGTGTGTTCACTCACAATTGACTTATTTTCTTTTAGATTTAACTGCTCGTTTGTCTTGGATTAATTGGGAAAATCTTGGTGTTCATCCAGGTCGAAGAACTTTACTAACATCATTGGCTTTGTCGTCTGAACCGTTATGTGGAGCCCACTGCGGACCCTAAGCAATATTGCTTCTTTCATGTCCGCACAATTCTATCTAATACATATTTGTCTTCCAATTACATTGTAGCAATATTTATAAATTTAAATATAATTTCATAATTTATTATGTTGTTTGCTAAGTAACATTATGTTAAGGAAAAATACTGTATTCTTATAGTTGCCATTTCTTGTTTTGTTTTGTTTTTGGTTTTTTCATTTTTAAATTCTTATTGTAACTTAAAATACTACATAAACATGTGTGTATCTATATTAAAGCATTACAATAAATTAAAACATAACAATTTCATAAATTAGATCATATTTTTGGTTTTATTGTAGCAACACTATATTGTTGCATTTCGTTACAACTTTTACACGATTACACATCGTTGTATTAATTTCTATTTTAGTTTACAGAAACGGACACAGGAAAGCAGTATTGTGTTCATATCTGAGAAGAAAATTTTCAAATATAAAACTTATAAAATATTAACTTTTATTACTAACATTGTACTTTAAAAGTCATTTACAGTATCTAAGCCGCTTTAATCTCTAATTGTTTAAAACTTTATCTTCTCTTAAACAAAAGTGCATGCACTAAATTAAATTAACAATACAACTAAAGGTAATTGCTAATTTGGCGAAGGATATTATCTTGTTATTCATTCAACTTTTATTTGGCTTTTTTTCATTATAATTTTTTTTTCTATTATCAACTATTCATCTAAGGCAGTTATAGCAAGTTCTGATGTTTCACACTATTTTTTAACTACGTGAATAAGTGCTTGGCAGAAATATTACGTGTAACTTGTTGAAGTACTATGATAGTTTGATTACACCATTTTTTTCGTCATATTGTTACAAAACTAGCGATAAATAAATTAAGTCTCTAATAATAATAATAAAAGTCTCTAATAATAAATAACAAATTATAAAGTAATCGAGTTTTACATATACTTTTTAATTTGATCGCAGGCGTTACATATAGTATATAGTTATTAGCAAGCAGAACTTAATTTTAGATATTTTTACATAAAAACATACATATATACATACATATAAATGCATACACTTACAATATTTAAAGATTGATTAGAAAAGATCGCAAGTACTCACTCCATAATTACACAGTTCTAACATCATGTTTATATTTTTTTAATACGTTATGATATAAACTAACAAGGAGAGCATAAAAACAAAAATTTACATTGAACACTGAAATTTGCCAGAATAACGGAAAAACGAGTAAGTTTCCTAGTTTTACAAAAGAAAAAAAAACATGCATGGATGTCCTGCAAAAACTTTAGCCATGGAATACAGTTAAATAGATATATAATATTATACTTATACTTTTACTATTAGTATGCAATACACCTACATACAGAAATATTACACAAGTAATAATAATATAATTTCATTTTAATTGATTAATAATAAATATTTAAGATTAGATTATTGCCCAACAATACCAATGCTCTACTCTGTATTCACTTTAAGTATTATTACGGCCTACGCATATTTTACGTAGGCTCTCCAATTCACTACGCTTCAAGCGTAAATTAAACATGGCCTGCAGAAAAGCATGACAGTCTGTTACAATTTCATCGTGTATTAATGTTTCCCGGAAGAAATTAGCCAATGCGCCAATATCATCCGCCGCTAAGATAGCCGCTTTGTGCGTAATAAACATGGTTAAGGCTGCTCGAAATATAATCTACGACACAGTAAATACATTAATTATGAAAGGCTACAAAAGAAAATATCTTACCTTGTATCCTTCTGCAAAAACGCAATCCCATATACGTAACACTGTTTCAGCAGGAAGTACTTCAGCAAATACACATATAAACCATTTGCTGGCAATAACGGCATATGGCAGACCTTCAATAATATAAAATCATGTAAACACCACCTTGAAAACAATATCCTGAAGTATTAATAAATATTCTACTCACCTAGCTTTTCTATGTGTTTATTTACAGTAGGAATACGTCGAATAACCATTTCCTTAAATACGGCCATATCTCGTAATAAATTAGCCATATTTTTTGTATGGTATTGTGGAACAATATTTTCCACCATATGCTTTAATAGCCAAAAGGACTTTTCCTCATCATCAGTAACAATAAGCAATAGGCCAGCAATATAATTTAAACCTTGACAGTAGCCAACGTCTCGATTATGATGCGCATATGCTATTAGTATGTTATACAAGCGCTGTTTTTTTGTTTCAAAAAATATATTGTCCGGGAAAGTGCGAGGTAGATCTATTGATATGGAATCGCTTATTTCTTTTTCATATGTTGTATTTAATAAACTCCGATAGAGATCGGGTGAACGTTGCTGCAGTGTATATGAACCAGATATCTTCATCCATACATCAGGACGGTAAGGACCTGTTAATAAATAAGATATTTGTTAACAGAGATAATTATCATTAATAATATGTATGTATGTGTGTATACCTGGAATCCCCTTTCGTATGTATCGTTTCAGTTTCGGATTTACATTTGTGAGATCACTATTTTCCTGCATTAACGATTCCCATTTTATACGTCTTTTCGCTAATGTCTTCAAATAGGAAGACATAAATAGTTCATATGATTTATAGTCAAAATTTCCAGGACGTTTGAAGCCATATTCATCGACATCACTGTAAATAGGAAAATATTTTTGCAATATTTTATTATTTAGTATTATATGAGCTTCTTAATAATTATTTTTTTTTTTATATTTAAATTTATTTATCAAAAGTAACTAACGCTACGTTTTCTGAAAAAATATATTTTATGTAACTTTCATTTAAAGATATGGAATTGTTTCTCTCTAGGACAATAGCACTTTTGAAACACTGCATTTTCACTTGTATAAATCAACATTGATTTAGATAAGTAGTTTTTTAAATAAAAATAGCTATAATGGCGACTGCGGTTTTATATATAAAAAAAAAAACAACACTGAGTTGTGCGTATTAAAATATTAATTTGTATAAGAGTATGAGTATATTTTCAAACTCAATATTTTACATTAGTAACCCAACTCGGTAATGCCACATACTATTTTCATTCTTTATATACAAGTATTTGAAACGAGCAATAAAAATATTTTCTTTAGTATGCCATCCCACTCATTAATAAATTATGCATAATATAATAATTATATTCAAATAATTATTAACTATACAATTGAGATAAACTTACAGATGACAGCATATCTTTTATACATTTATTTATTAATCGTAAGTAAATCTAGACGAAAAGCTATTAATGGTATGAGTAAGTATATTCGATTCATTGTGCATAGAAATGAACTGAGCGAATCTCAATATAACAAATATTAAATCTAAACCGAATATCAAAGAATATTTAAAGATAATAAATGAATAATTTCCAAGTAAGGCATAACGGGAGTAATTAGGAATGGAAAATATTTTTATCATAATAAAAAAATGCTTCAAAACAAAGTATAAGTACACTTACGGTAACTTACCTAAATTTTGAAGAAGTAGTATTATAGGCCATCAGTATTTGTGTCTTTTTGATGAAATTCTTTGGTTAAGACAAAATAATTTAATCGCTTATATGAAACCGACCTTGAAGCAATGTTCTGCACTGACTAATAGACAAAAAACCACTACTGCTTATTCAAATGTCTTAGATAACAAATGGTCTTGTGTGCAGAAGTTTTTACCTTCAACGTCGAAATTGTGAATGTGAAAAACAAATGGCAAATCGGTTGCGATCAAAGAAGCAAATAGTTTGAAAATGCTGAAAAGTTAAAATCCATTAGAACTTGGCTTGCAGAAAGTGGTCAATTAAATTTTGACTAGATGCTTACCTTAATCAAGTTGTTTTAGTGCACTGGTTACGTCCTCGACAGTGTCTCCTTTATTGGTATGCGGAGCAGTTACAGTTTTATTTTGTTAACTTTTTAACCACATTTAATATTAGATTTAGTATAGCATGAAAATACGAAAAACAAATTCCAACTTCAAACAACGACCGGTGAATTCGTCACATTAATTTTTACTATTCTTATGTTTTTGGTGGGAGTATTACTTTGTTCATTTATTGCTTTTTTATACACACTTATAGAGTTTCGCTTTAAATTGCTACTTCAATTTGTTATTACCATTCTATTATGTACATTTAATTCGTCGTCTAAGCATCTTGTTGTTCTTTTACAGCCGTCTAATATTAACATAATTATTTAATTTTTATTGTTTATATCAATTATTTTCAATTTATACAAAGGGGTTTTTCTCAAAGGGAAGTAATAGAATAAATATTAGAATAATTGTCAAAGTGAGAAAATACCGGAGCTGCCAAGTCAATGCAATGAGAATTATTGCATACGAAACACCCTGTTTTTCATAATGATTACCAATGAAAATACAATATATCATATGAATATTAAAATTTAAAAACAATTTCATAAATTTATAAATAACACATGCGCCTAATTACATTAAAAAGGTTTCTCTTCATGTTAGACGGAAAAATACAATTCAAAATGCAAAATACAACTATACATTATTGATTTGCTGTTGGCAAGACTCTTTTCAGAACTGTCAAACGTTATGCAATTCAGGTGAAAATCTCAAAAATATATAGTTTTGTTTTGTTAATAATTTTATTAAAAATTTATTTCTATCAGTTGCTGGTCATTTGTTGAAAATAGTCAAAATTAATTCTCTTACACAAGAAAAAAGTTAGTGATTGAAAAAACATTCTTCACAAGGATTAACATTCAAAATCTAAAAATGTTTCGCAAATGTGTCACATTGCCAACTTCAACGTTATTAGCTGCAGTAGCTGTGCAAAATTCCAGCCCAAATCCATCGACCAAAAGTGAGGAGGCTGCAAACGATTTGGTTCATTATCAATGCAAAGCTAGTGAACTACCCATATACGCTCCATTGCATTCATACAACAAGTGAGTTATTTCTTTTTAATTTTTCTGGTGGAATATAATAAAATGCACACATCAACATTGCAGGCCTGTAAGAAGTAGCCACACCGAATTAAAATCACCTGCTCGTGATGCCATTGAAAGTGGTATTCGCGCAGTACGTTGTGAGGTACAAGCCGGTTATAACGTATTAGCCAAGCAGAAACAAACTTTTGATGATTATATTGACCAGGCAAAGGAACAAACTAAAACAACAATAGATTACCTAAATCAACCACATAACTTGATGCCACGTACAGGAGCCATAGCTATTGGCGGGTTATCTGGTTTTATATTCGCGGCCCGAGGTGGTTTTATTAAAAAGGTATTATACACCGCAATTGGTGCAGGTGCCGTGGCGTCTTTGTGTTATCCAAAACAAGCAGAGCTATTTGCTCAGGAGGCTCTCTTTGAGGCACGTAAAGGATATGCCATAGCATATAATTTTGTTAAAGGCGTTAAGCCTGGTGATGAAGTGCCTGTCGAACCGATTACCAAATTTCCAACCACATTAGAAGACATTAAATTCCTTGCTTACGATTTATACGATGAAGCTAAAGAAGCTTTATTCCCCGAAAAAAAGAAGTAAATCTGATATAAACATTTATAAACTCAAATCGACCTAATTGTTTGTAAACGATTATAAAGCACTAATGCAATATAAACTTTTAAGATACGATAAAGAAACAAGTCCTGGAAAATTTGAAAATATTAAGTAAAAAATTAAACAACTTTAAGTAAATCGGATATATGCATTTCATTCATGTTCACAACATGTTCAAGAATGGGAAATTATTCAATACCTTGGTAAGTTGATAGAGATTTCTATATGTAGCTAAATCTTGGTAGATGATTTTGATAGAAAAATTAAAGTTTTCTAATGATTTTTATTTTATGTGCGAAATTCACTTGACCATTTGCCCATAGGTGTAGAGGTCATTATACAAGGTACAAAGACTTCCGCACCTATACCTGCGTCAGCGAGTATAAAATTGATTCTAGAATTTCACTGCAACGTACGCTGGGAAGTAAGTGGATTCATAAACGAAATCATGTTTTTCCTTCTCCGTAGATATCTCCGTCAGTACTATCGTCTGATCCTGGTTATCACCACTCAGGGTAACCCAAACTGATATAGTAGCCATGGATATTCCCTCAGAGAGTTTTTTGCACAGGATGGCTTCTATGATATGGTGCTAGATCGCCTGTATCTACACGCTACGTGTTTACTTTTGAAAATTTCCCGTAAGATGTTCCTGGAGCATAGCACTCCTCGAATCCTTCCCCTTATAATCGTACTTGTTTACGAAATGACACAAAGTCGCACATGGCTATAGCGATGCGATATGATTTTCTGAATGGTCTCTGAATCTCAACGTTCTAAGGATAAATATCCCAGGAAACTTATTGACCTTTACGGGCATTAGTTCCAATCTATACTTTTTTTTTGTAAAATAAAAAGTTCATTTCATTCAATTTCTTTTTTTTATTAATTCAATTATAATCCTTGTGTTTTCCTTCTTTGGGCAAGACAGTACATGTGTTCTTATTATTGGGTTTTTCTTTTAAATATTCATAAAAAAAGATTAATTCACTTAGTTAAACTAAAAAACGTTATAATAATTCTTTACAATTGGATTTCATTATGCTACAAATGACTTTAGCTCTTCATACATTTTTTTTTCAAAATATAATATATAATTCGATTATAGTTGATGAGTATAATATTTACATACTATGGATGATGGATGTGTAAGATTAGTTAATAAAAATATATGTATAATATTATATTTAATCAAATTAAACAATTATAATTTCGTCTAACTACTATTTAATATAATAAAATAAATAAAATCACATAAATGAAATTAAATAAAAGCAATAAATGAAAAATTAAAGACAATAAAACAAAATTTTAACAATTGAGTATGAAATATATGTACATACATGATTGGAGTAATAAATAGTCTATTTATAATAATTAAAATAATATTAGATATTTGTGGCTAGAAAGCGGAAAGCTCATCATGTTACATTTTCGATAATCCAAGGCACAAACTTCGAAATACGCGTACAAACACCGGGCAAGTTGGCCTCGGCACAGCCAATACCCCATGATATAATACCAGCTAAAAAATAACGGCCATTTTGCGATTTAACCTAAACAATAATGAACGATAAAATGTGTAATAAAAAGTGTAATACAAGTAACAAACCTGTAAAGGGCCACCTGAATCGCCTTGACATGAATCTTGTCCTCCTGTTTCATAACCGGCACATAAAAATATTTCCGGAATAAACTCTTGTCTGCCAGCTCTCAGGAACATGCTTTTGCAGTTGTCATTGCTAACGATAGGCACTGAAACCTATGTATTTTAAAACAGAAATTATCTTTTTATTATTGATTCAAATTATTATTGTTAAATAACGTACCTCTTGTAAAACAGATGGCAAGGTGCCGCCTTCGCTTAGTCTCCCCCAACCAGTGACAGTCGCATTCATGCCTATGAGCAAGCTGTCTGTCTCTGGAAGACATATGGGACTTACATGTGGGGCGAATTCTAAGGGTTGTTCCAATTTAACAAGTGCTAAATCATATTCGTACGTAAAGAAATTGTAAAGCGGATGCACGACCTTTTTCGCAACTCCTCGTTCTATATATGGTAACTGTTCCTGAACATGAGAGAAATCATACTCGCCCACACGAATCCGAATTTGAGATATTAACAGACTGAAATTAAAATATATTAACTGTTAATTATAATTTGAAATTCGAAAAGTATAAATAATTATTACTCATCAACACAGTGACCAGCTGTTGCAATCCAATTTTCGTTAATAAGAGCGCCACCGCAACGATGAGTACTTGAGAAACCAAAGAAAGAGGTACGACGCACAGACACTTGCCAGGGCCAACGTCCGAAGGCAGCACTCTTACCGCCTACAATGCGAGTCTCCGGTCGCGTTAAAGACGGTGCACCACATTCTATGAACGTATTTATATTAATACACTGTTTTTTTATCTTTTAATTATTTCAATTATGTGCAATACTCAATAATATAAGAGTAACTTACCACTTCGAGCGGCTGATATTGTCTTAATTACAGCAATATCACTGGTTAAATTATCACCAATTTCATTCGATTCGATTGAACTCAAATTACTATGTGAATGTGTTAGGGTATCGGCTATTGGCGGCGCTGATGTTGATGCTGCAATTGATGTTGTGGAGGGGTGTTCTGAAAATGTGGGTTTTTGTGGTATTTTCGTTGGTAGTCCAACTGATGTAGCTATTGTTGGTTTAGAAGTCGCAATTGTTGGTAGAGTTGGTGGTTTATGAGAATAAGCCGAAGTAGTTGCTGGCTTCGTAGGCTTATATGCTGATGTAGGCGATGATGGCAAAAATGACGACGTACTCGTTGTCGTAATAGTCGTAGTCGGATTTATTGTCGTCGATGTAGGTTTGCTATAGGGCTTGGTGAGACTGGGTGATGGCTTTGAAGTAGGTTTAGTACTTTGTGTAATAAACTTTACATGTGCAAAAATTAGAAAGAAAACAAAACAAAACAAAAATTAATAAATAATTGTTTCGTCATCCTTTATAGCTTAACATTTACTTTCATTCGATGATTAAGCAACTTTGACTATTTAAACTTATAAAATGTAGAAGTTATTGAATAATTATATTTTTATTTGTCAACATTGTTAGTTCTTTTGTATTATTTTGTATTTACTATAAATAATTATGCATGCAGTTTATCCAAAGGTTTCAATGATACCGATGATTAAAGTTTACCTTTTGTTGAAGTAAAAAAACTAGTATGTATGTTTGGTTAAAAGTATTTTAAGAACGTTTGGACGTTGTTCTAAAAATATTGATAAACCATTATCTTTAAAAGCGGAACGAGCATATGATGGACGGGATTAAAACTTTAAGTTGTAAATAAATATGCAGATTGTTATACACATGTGTATATAATATGTCATATATGTCGACAAAACGAACAGTAGGCAGGCACTCACAGTAAGAGAAATGCTAAGCAACTGTATACACTCTTGCAGGATGCAAAATCTTTTCTTTTCAGTGGATCTGAGTCACAATGTCTATCACTGCTTTGAAACGGATTGCAATGATGCGCTCATGTTATGCTACCACACCCAAAAGCAAGACAATCTTTCATCAGGTATTTTCAAACAATAAAACGTCCCCTTAAGACATAAATGCATTATCCCTAACGCGACTTTAATCTACCAATATGGCCAAGCAAGTAAAAGGTTGTGTTTAACTTAAAGTAAATGACCACAATACATTCAATTACCTGAGGTTTAGTTTTCGTTGTTGTTGTTGTTGTTGTTGTTGTATCTGAGGCAGTTGTAGTTGATGAAAATGATGCAACAGGATTCTTGGGAGGTTGTCTTGTTGTCGTTGTTGTCGACGTCGATGTCGACGTCGTAGTGGAATATGTATAGAGAGGTGGTTTTTGTGTTAATTGTTGCTGTAGTTGTTGTTGATGTGTTAACCAATCTAGGGCCGTTGTGGGCTTTTTACTTGGTTTGGGTGGCTTTGGCGGCTTCGGAGGTTTTGGCCTCAACGTTAAAGGTTTATCCCATACTGGTGGTCTAGGTTTTGTAACAAAATTTGGTTCCGTTGTTAAATGCCAATGTTGTTGTTGTTGTTGATTAACTAAGTAATTAAAAATATAAAATAAAAAGAAAAATAACAGTAATATAAATAAATCAATATATAGTAAATGATTACAAATTAAATTTGTTGTACGTACTTGTAGTCGCGGAAGAAATACTTGCAGAAGATTGTAAATCGATTAAAACAGAATTTGATGTCCACTGTAGAGTGGAATCGTCCGTTGTTGCGGGTGTAGTTGAAGAGGTACTTGTTAAAGCAGTGCTTGCATACGATGGTTTAGATTGTTGTGGCTTAAACAATGGACCTTGGTGATGAGGACCAGATGGTCTTATTACCAGCGTTCCAGCTCCGTGAGGCCTTTCGATTGTTGTCATACCGCTAAAAGATCAAGAAATATGCTAAATTATAATAAAAAAATAACGAAATTAAATAATAATTAATACCTTATACTAGGACGATGAGGTTGTTGTGGTGGTCGAGGTCTATGATTCATACTGCCCATACCGAGAGGTTTCGTGGGCCTTGTATATGAGAACGTATTCTGTTGGACAATGTTGGCCGTATAATTGTGTACACAGCACGAGCCAAACATAAATGAGTCGACGCACATGCCAACATGGCGACCTTCAGACTTTATACACTCCCATACAAACATACACGTTCCTTCAATGCGTCCTGTCGAGCAAGGCTTGGGACTAATTTTAAAGTTTTGACTACGCAGCATATTATCATCCAAGTTGTGCTGGATCTGAAGCCCATTAAATCCAAACGCTGAATTACCAATATTATGCGGTTGTCTGAAATCTGTGTCTTCTTCACTCTCATCGTCGTTTGAGTTAAAAGTTGGTCTACCACTATGTTGAAAACTATTACTAAATAAACTCTCGGCTTGATGATGGTATTCTCTGACTTGTTGTAGATCTCCATAAGCAGCCAAAGTCAATGGCAAATGCGTTAGCCTATATAGCAGGCAATTGACTAAAACTAACGCTAATAATACTTCTAATATTTGGTTCAAGCAGAACTTGTAAGGCCATTGTATATATAAACGTAAGCGTTTCCTTCTTTTGGTTTCTGATGTCTCATCTCTACAATTGTTGTTGTGCGGGTGTGAAATTAAACTTGACTGTGGCAAAGAATAACGATTTTTTTCAATGTGTATCAGATGACTTGCTGCCTGACTATTTGTATCCGCAATCGTATCCGTACACTTTTCCCGAACCAAGTGTGTAACGTTACTGTTATTGTTGGTAACATTTTGTTCAATAGCACTCTTTTGAATATCAACGTCATCAACATAATCGAATTTATTGACTAGCCATGGCCGACTATAGTGATTCCTCCTCATCTTTCAAATGGATGTTGCGATCTACGAAAACGAGAAAAACAATAGTAACAAAGAATTAATATGAAAAGACTTTGTCCACGATCAGATTCTACAATTACCGAAAATTTCGAAAGTTGTTAATTTCTTAGACAAATGTTTCGCAAAAACAAAAACAAAAAAATAAGAATAAATAAAATACTTTAGTATTACAATGTTATTTAGTTTATGTTTCTATGTATTGTTTACAAAAAAAAAGCAAAAAAAATTTCAAATAATTTATCCATTTCCATCAAAGCAACATGATTGCGTGCGTCTATGGTTTATAAGCTTAATTTTTAATATTTTTTAATTGCTATCATCACTATTATTACAAGCACTGTCGTACAACATCTGCCACAGCAGCAGCAGCAAAAACAAACATATATGAAATTGTGTGTATATGTTCGACATGCATACATATATTCATTTATACATACATATATTGCAACTATTCCTACACATTTTTTTTCCTATCGTCAACTATTTAATGACAATCACAATCAAGCCGCTGTTGGCGATGGTATTTATTTATTTTTCTTTCTAATTTTCATTGCTTCCTTAGCGGTATTGTTATTTTTAATACAATCACATATGGACAGACATAAATACTAGTAAATATACTATATACATATACTATAAGTATGTATACATATACGAGCAAAACTAACTGAACAAAAAAGAACATAATATATTGAAGTTTTCATGAAGTTTCATTCAATTAATAACAACACATATTAATAAAAAGCCCGAATTTCTCTTATATACATAAAGTAACACAATCTCCAAAATTATCTGTGTCAGAGATCAGCAATAAGTATTCAAAAAAATGAGTACAATCGAATCATACTCATAATTTCTGATACTTATACGCATTCATACTTCTTTTAATATCATGGAACCTCTACTCATATTCAAAGTTTGAAGTACTCGTCATATTCATACTTAACAACACGTATGATGCTGTTAATTTCGACTCTCCATAACTCAACATATACATGAATCACAAAATAAGTATGATTCGCTTACGAACACTAAAATACTCACTACCCGCATGTGTCACTCCAATCATTTGTAAGTATTATAAGTATTTTTCTAAATTTATGAATCTAAATGGGTAGACTTATGAATCAAACATATTTCGAATGGTATTAGTTTGATGTCAACGTTGTACTCATACTCATTGCAACCTGTACTTATAAATCAATGTTGTAGTGAGTACGAATGAATCACAAGAGTTAAATTTCAATATTGTTGACTCACTTATGTTCAAAATTTCATGAGTGCTTATGACTAGCGAAAAAACGATTAATTGCTGATCTCTGGTATGTACGTATGTATGTATTCAAGCGACAAAATAAATTAAAACTAAATAAACTTTTGACTGAAATATTATATAAATGGGAATACCATGGAATCGATAACTTCGACTGATACTTTTGGATAAATGTTACTGACTTCCTGACCTCATCTCTAGTTTTTACAGGTTTTCTATAGAATATCGTACGAGCATCTGTGTATGCCACTCCATGAGTTGTGCTGAGAATTATTATAATTGTATCATCATAACATGTCCTAAGAACTTTCCAAGACCTTTATACGATTAGTACCTTGACAATATATAGAGTATTAGCGCTGATTAAGCAATCGCCGTATTCTTTCCATTCAATTTTAATTCATTATATTGAATTTGTATTCACCGGAAAGCAAAACTTTATCAACAAAACTTTATTATAAATAAAAGGATTGGAGTTTTTACCCAGACTATATATGAACGTATTTATGAACATAGAAATAAAGTCACATTTCATTTTTTACCATTCACGTAGGTACATATATATCTAAAATTTATCTTTTATGAGTTCTTATTAAACGCAAGACCTACTAATAGTCGCCGTAGTCTAGTAGGTAATCTGTTGGCTTATTAGACGTGTGGCCACGGTTCAAAACCCAGGCCAGACATCCCCAGCAAAACAGAGTACGAAAAAATATTTCTTCGGCGACTGCCTCTGAGTACATTTCTGGCAAAAATTCCGAGAGTAAATATAATTGCCATGACAAGTTTCTCTGTCTCTGTCTTTCGGAGTCGACTTTAAACTTTAGGTCCCGCCACTCATATATAAAAATTAACACACCCAACCTAAGTGGTGTGGGAAACTGAGGTTGTAATCCTGACTGAAGGGTTGTAATGACCTATTATGTATGTATACAGAAATATTGAAAAAAGTACCAAACAAGTTACGGACTTTATTTGAAATAAATTCAAATTCAAATCCAAATCAAATTTATACTTTTATCTTTGGAGTTTAAGTCAAGGTTTATCAAATTGATTGATATTTATCTTTTTTACAGTCTTAAAATTGGAAATTTAGCAAAATCTTTCACTCTTCCTCGACAAACACTCGTGCACACTCTATAGAATCGATTATAATCATTTCTTTAATTTGAAAGACATTCAAACGACATTGGAAACCCACAAGCCCTAAAGAAGTGTATTTAAGTTATACACAATCAAGTATCAAGTGTGCCTGTGTATGGATAGCATGATTAGTGTGTGTGTGTGTGTGTATTTATTGCATTTGTTGCTGTACTATACATACGTTATAACAAACATTTTTCAAAACAACCAGTGAGTGACTGGTTTAATTGCAGCTTTTCACTTTTCTTAAAAAACAAAAACAAAAAACAAAAACGATAGTGAAAAACAAAGTAAATATTTCATATAATTTTTCTTTGTATTTTTTTTTCGTTTTAATGAAGCTGCAAGAAAAGAAAACAGACAAATATGTTGCAAAATGTAATTAACAGTTTTAAGTGACTGTTGACTGTCTGCTAGGATGCGATCAACTCGCAAATTTTTAAGGTTTGGCATTGTGCACTCCATAAAGGAAAATCAAATAAAATAAAAGAAAACAAAAAACTTTTTGAAAGATTTTAAATGTAAAATTCAAAAATTCTTTGTTTTGGGTTTGGTTTGACATATCTTGCTTTATTTTTATTTTGCAAACATTAAAACAACTTATACATACAGTCGATTGGGATGGTGCACAAGCACACAAGTGTTTGGAGACGTTTCGCAATTGGGTCAACTAACACATGCACTGTTTTGTTTTGGACCGTACAAGTGCAAATAAAAATAAATAGAAATAGAAATTCATTCGTATGCTGTATATCAATATAACAAGCAAGCCACGGTAGTATATTTTAACTGAAAATAATTTAATTTTTAATAGGTATGAAAGTATGTATGTACACCATACTTGACACCAAATATGTTCGCATGTTATGAAATATTACGTTTTTGGCAGAAAGTCAAAAGCATAAGAAAGAAAAAATTGATGTTTATTGAAAATAAATTATTAACTTCTCAAGTAATAAGTTTACTTTCAATATAAGATCATATTTAAGTCCACAGATTTAATTATCAGCAACAGCACATACTAAATCGATTTGTCATAAAATGTATCATAATTTTATTATACGAATACCATGAAATAGTTGAATCATTTTCTTCTTTTTTTTTTTTGCTACATCTTAAATATCCAAAACATATAAAATTTAGTCATAATCTTGGAAATAAAAGTTAAAGGAATAAAACTGAAAACACCTTTCCCTTTTCCATATAAAACGCTATATGAATGATATACAAAATAATTTCTAATCACAATTAGTGGCTGTGTAACAATTTTTAGTACTTTTCAAAACACAACGGGTTATGATAAAAAAAATTAAAAATTCTGTCTAACATCATCGATTTAAGCTATTTGCTGGCTGCTGTGTTACTTGTTATTCCCAATATTAAAATATGGGTCAACTTCTAGCTTAACAATATAAATATTTATGTATACATATGTATATATATATATTAATTAGTTTACTGTCATGTCTAGTAGATTGGCAAGTTGAACGCCCAATTTTTTTTCTTTTTTTTGTTTAACAATTCAGGTTTTTATATGCCAATGTTAATAGCGAATTTACGAAATGTTCACTCATCTAGTTTGATTTGGTTTTTTCATAAATATGTAGTTAAATGCTAATTAATATACCGGTAAGTTGTAGTTCATTAACCTTAAAGAAATATAAACAAATTTCAATGTTTCCTGTTATTTCTTTTACTTTTTTAGATAAAATTCCACAGTTTTTTAATGACTTTATTTAGCTTAACAACTGTAGTTAGAAATTTTTTAAATTAAGTCATAACAAATAATAATTAAGAGAGTAATTTGAAAAAAGTTTGCAAGTCATTAGTCAAATATTAAAGCCTTACAAAAATTAATCATTAATATTTCAAGTTGTTTTCTTTTAAAATTCATATTCATAAAATTTACTATATTAGATTTGTTATATTATAACAATAACAATAACAATATACATACATATATACATACTGTTTAATTTCAATGCCAACTCACTTTTCTCTAATTTATTAAATTATTATACCTTTTGTAGTAATTAGAGTTTTGCCCGATTTAGACTTATTATTTTCAAGTAATTTAAATTATTTCTTTGCAACTATTTTTTTTCGCATCCTTTTATGGCCAGCCCATGAAAGGACAATAATAACAATGAAATTTATCGTTTTCATTTCATTAAATTCCCAACCAAACTTGAATTATTATTACTCACGGCTGTGTCATTGTCATCGCAAATCTGCCCCTTTTTAAGTCAAACAACATATTTTCAGTTTAGCATTCTCTTTACCACCACGTTTACCAACAAGAAGAAAAGAAAATTTAAATGAAAAAGGTATGTCTAAAATTATGTGCAAAACTACAGATTAAAGTAAAATCTCAATCATCAATCTTAAACTTCAATTTTTTTTTCAAATGTTTTTTTGTATTAATTTCTGTAATATAGGAATATTTGTTAACATGATTATTTAGTAACTTTAATTAAGCCCCTATTGGAACGAATGAAACCTAATTTCATGGAACTTTATTACTAAGCAGTTTTCAGTTTTGCCACGTGTTACCCCCATTCTCCCATTATTTCTTTTCTGTTGTTCCTTCAAAGAGCCACCCGCCATAAAATTCAGTCTCTTATGTCTTTCGCCATATAATTCATACATCCATTCATTCATTCATTTTAAGTAAATTTCTTATTAAAAATTTTTATGAAATTTCTAAATTTTGTTGCTGTAGGCTTCAGTGTTGTGCATGATCATTCACTATTAATCACGTGTGGCGTTACAAATCAAATTAATTGATAAAAGTGTGTTGTTGTTGTCTATAGAAAACAACAGTTATTCTCGTGTTTCGAATTCTATTGTTATTTCTGTTGCTATCGAGCGATGAGTGATGGCCGTATTGGCAACAAGTGCTTGTGCATGTGCTTCTCAATAATAAACAATGGCGCATAGTGAACTCCAACAGATGACATCCACTTGTGATGGGAGTTTATTAAAATTTTACTTTTTTAATTGGATTTTTTTATTTAGTATTGTATATTATATACCTTTTTTGCTATTTATTATTAAATCTCTTTTGGAAGTAACAAAATACTTTTTAACTTTAATACGTACACCTTTTAAAACAATAAAATTTAAATTACAGAAGAAACAATTTATTTAAATATGAGGGAACTATTTTATATATGCTACTATTTAATCCACAGTACTACAAACTATGGCTCCCGCAAAAGCTCGCCGTAGTGTAGTAGGTAGTGTGTTGACTTATTAAATATGAGGCCAGGGAAAACCAGAGATCAGCAATGTATTGTTTTTTCGCTACTCATGAGTCATGTCAATGAGTCAATAATAATGAAATTCAACTACTCTGATTCATTCGTACTCACTACAACATTGATTTATAATTACAGGTTGCAATGAATATGAGTACAACGTTGTCATCAAACTCATACCATTCGAAATATGTTTGATTCATAAGCCTACTCATTCAGATTCATAGATTTAGGAAAATACTCATAATACTTATAAATGATTCGAGTCAGTCGAAATTTATAGTCTTGCAACAACAAGCATTTACAAAAAAATAAGAAAGAAAAAGACAAAGGCAGCTAGCGAAGCAAACACACAACCTTCTAGTGAGTATTGTAGTGTTCGTACGCAAATCATACTTATTTTGTGATTCTTGCAAATGTTGAGTAAATGAGAGTCGAAATCAACATCAGGCGTATTGTTAAGTATGAGTACGATGAGTAGTATGAGTATGACATTAAAATAAGTATGAATGCGTATAAGTATCAGAAATTATGAGTATGATTGGAACCTACTCATCTTTTTGAATACGCATTGCTGATCTCTGGTTCAAACCCCAGGTCAGACATCTCCAGCAAAACAAAATGTGAAAAGAATATTTCGTCCGCGACTTCCTCTCAGCAGATTTCTGGCAAAAACTCTGAGAGTAAATAAAATTGTCATGAAAAGGTTCTCCCAAAAATCTGTCGTTCGGAGTCGACTTTAAACAAAAGGCCCTGCCACCTATGGATAAAATTAACGCACGTAACATAAGTGGTGCGAGAAGCTAGGTCGTAATCCTAACGGAAGGGGTGTAATGACCTATTATGTATGTATGTACTCGTATGTATGTATATGTACATATATATAAACAATGAATGAATTCTCTAAGACCTGGTATGGTACGCCTGCTTAGCTGGAAAACTAGATTAGTGAAAATGTCACAAATCATCTGCCGTATCTTTGTGTTATTTTCTTTAATTTGTTTCAGTTTTATTAAACAAGTGTTCCAGCTAAACAGTCTGTGGTTGCCTGGGAATGACACAAGCTATGGGTTATCCAAGTCATGGTGGTGAGGTGCCGTTTTTCAATCGAAGAGGTAGCATCTTTGCCTAACTCTCCCCGATTCGTTCCAGGATTACTTGGGTTTTTAGTCGAACACATTAACTTCTTCACTACGCCAACTCATTCTTGCTTAAGATGCCTATAGCCATAGGTTCTACCTGAAGTGATTTTTCACCACTTGGAACTACCTTCGAGTTGTTGGTTAAATTAATTGTTTCATGTTTATCGTTTTTAATTCTCCACATTCTTAGTGGAAAAAGGTTTTCCTGTAATTGGAGTTTTTCTCAATTCATTCTTGCTGTTGAGCTTTTCAAAACGTTTATCGAAATTTTCTCTCGATGGTGGTGAATAATTATTTGCAGAAGATGTGATGTTTTCTTCTCTTTTGATTGTTATAGACGATCTTTATTTTTTAATTATAATACAATTTGTTTTTTTTTTCTAATTTTTTTAAATACTTTCAAAGGGGTGTGTATTAATTGCTTAAGTATACACATATCTGATCACGTTGGCTATCCCAACGTATACAAATCCAATAAAAAGGAAAATAAAATAAAAAAGAAATTACTTTCAGTTTTGTTAAAGATAATCGCAAGGTAGGTAGTAAGTAGTAGTGAATAATGATTTGATTCTTAAAATGAATTAATTTCATAACAAATGTTTTATTGTTTTGCATTTCAGTCTTAATGGCTACGCTTATGTGAATTTTATTTTTTTATTTTGTAATGAATTATCTTAAATTTCTTATTTTTTGTTTTGCTCTTAATTTTCCATTAAAAGTAGTTTTTAAATGGCAATTTAAGATAGTTTATCCTAAGAAATTGCGCTATGATCGACATTAGAAATGACTGCATTAGTAAACACAAATAAATGTGTTCATACGAGTATGTTTTATTTCAAATGTGTTGTGTGATTGTATTATTTACTTACGCTTTTAGCATTTCATTTTCATGTATTCATTTGAGCGTATGCTTTTAAAAGTGTATACGAGTACATATTGCATAATTTTATTTTTTTTATTTCAGTTTATTACCTATAATTTCAAAGTGACACAAATAAGTCACGCATGCTTACAAATTTACATTGCAGCAATGAAAATAAATTCAACAACGAAATTCATTTAAGAGGACTGATGTAAAATAATATGCAGAGAAAAACAAAAAAAAAAGTAAAAGCAAACGAGAGCGCAACTAAACATTTATTCAAAATTATAAATATTTTTACCGTTTACTGAACAAAACATTATGCTCACATGTGTTGGAAATATGTACATACTTACATACATACGTATGAATGCATATATAATTTTTTTTATTTATTTATTTGTTTGTTAAAATTATCATAACACAATAGGCAACAAACTATAAGAATTAATGTTCAAGAAAAATAAATAATAAATTTCTTATTACATATTAAGTAATAATAAATAAAAATAATATAAATAAAAATAAAAATATAAAACAATTTAAAAACCTAACAAGACTAACAAGAAATTAATAAAAAAAAAAGTTAAAAAAGATAAAAATTTATAAAAATATAAAAATAATAATAAAAATGTAAAAATAAAAATATAATAAATTTCAAATAATAATAAATAAATAATTGCTTTCTTTTTTTTTTGTTTAAAATAATCAAACTTTTTTTCGTCTTTGACTGATTTGGAAAATCGAGTTTGTTTCTTAAGTCTTTTGTTTTTTTTTTAAACAATTTTCCACAAATATGTGTATGTACCAGAGATCATCAATGAATCGTTTTTTCGCTACTCATAATCACTAATGAAATTTTGAATATACAGTATTGTTCGAAACCTAAGCAACTTTTTCCCACTAAGTAATAATAGACTCATATCTTTTCTCTAAATACATTTATAGAAAATATTTATTTTATTTACTATTACACAATGTGTCTATAACCTAAAAATAACAACACAAATTAAATTCAATTTCTTTGGAAGTTATAATAAAATAAAAACAAAATTAACTCAAAAATTCGCTGTTCAAAACCTAAGCAACTTTTAATATTTGGTATGATATCCTTTGTTTCTTACGACCTCAGCGCATCTTTTGGGCATAGATTCAATAAGATTTGATAGAATAGATGTTGGTATAGCTTCCCACTCTGATTTTAGACAGTTCATCAACTCCTGTTTATTCTTAAAGCGTCGAGTTCCAAGTCTCCGTTTTGAAATGAAATGAAGATGTTCTCTATGGGATTCAAGTCTGGCGATTGAGGTGGCCAATCCAAGACTTGAACCCCATTAGCAGATAACCAATCGTTGACCAACTTCGGTGAGTGTTTTGGGTCATTGTCATGTTGAAACACCCATCGAAGTGGCATTTCCCACTCAGCATAGTTAACCATGTGAGTGGCGAAAAAGACTCTGTAAACAAAACGGTCCAATTTTTTTTTGAATTTCTACAAAGGGACCAACACCACTGGCCGAAAAACAAGTCCAAACCATCACATTGCCATCTCCATGCTTTCCTTTTGGAAGCTTCATGCCATCTAAGAAGCCTTTGCTGACTAAGAAGCATTTAAAAAAGAGATTGCAACGTAGTCTCTGATTTTCTCAACTTTTTGTTTGTTTTATGTTGGATTTTGCTAGAGCACATATGGATTGGACTATATCCAAATGGAGAACTGTTTTGTTTAGTTATGAATCTAAATTTAACTTACTAAATTCAGATAGAGTTTGCCATGTGAGAAGACCAAAAGGAAAGCGGCTACATACTCGGTACTCAAAAGCCACAATAAAGCATATATGTTGAGTTGAATTACGGAGAGTCGAAATCAACAACATCATACGTGTTGTTGAGTATGAGTATGATGAGTACTTCAAACTACTACTTATAAAAGACCCGATTTTTGATTCGAAACATTCATCAAAATTTACAGTCTTAGTCTTAGTTGTTGTTGTATTTACAAAAAAAAAAAAGAAAAAACAGAGCAGCAAGCAGAGCAAGCACACAACCTTTTAGTGAGTATTTTAGTGTTCGTATGCGAATCAAACTTATTTTGTGATTCGTGTATATGTTGAGTTATGGAGAGTCGAAATCAACAGCATCATACATGTTGTTAAGTATGAATACGATGAGTACTTCAAACTTTGAATATGAGTAGAAGTTCCATGATATTAAAAGAAGTATGAATGCGTATAAGTATCAGAAATTATGAGTATGAATCGATTCTACTCATCTTTTTGAATACTCATTGCTGATCTCTGATGATATAAATATGAAAACCGAATAAATATTTATTTAATTAAAAACAACTCAATAATTACATTAAGTTGTCATTTAAATTTTGCCTTAATGAAGGGGTATGGAGTAAATGCTTATGGGAAAATTAACAAATACATTATGAATGTAGACATATGTAAATGTATTCTATTTGCAACATTTAAAACTGAAACTGTAACTAAGTTCAATAATTTTTAACACATACTTAGTTTATCTACCTAATCTTAGATTATTAAATGAAAATAATAGTAACTTTGAACTCTGACGTCACAATTACATTTTGTGTACTTTTCAAAATAAAATTTCCTAGAGAATGCTTTTGTAAGTATTTGTTGAAATTATTATAATGTCTACACTCATATACGTAGATAAATAAATAAGTAAGTAAATAAATAAACATTATTGTTATGTAATTTGTGTTGTATGAAAATGTTACGTGTTATTCTGTCATTATTCTGCTTGATGGCTTAAAGTAATGTCGGAATTTTCTTATTTAATTGGGCAAATTTGTTGGTAACAATAACCGCAACGATGTTCATACATACAAAATATTCATATACATATATACATATGTATGTATGTATGTATGCATGTAAGCAAGTATGTATGTATGTATATTATAATTGAATTTGTTTGAGTTAGAGTTCAATCTATGCTATGCACTTACCAAGTTTTTTGTTTCTTTTTTTTTGTTTTTGTTTTTGTTTTTTTCTCCAATTACAAAATTACGTACAATTCCAGTTTCAATCATCAAATAAACGCTCGATCAATAGACGAACTGTTTGTGTGTGTGCTTGATTTGCAGAAATTCGTCTTTATTATGTATTATCAAAACTTGTTTAAGTTATAATATTTTCCTTAATTATATGTATCGAATTGTATTGTTTAACAATAAATTCAATTGTTTTGTATCGAATGATTGTTCTCAGAGATCGAACTAAAACTGTTTGTATTTGAAAATATTTCGATTTCTTAATGATATGATGCATATATAATTATAACTGTAACTAATTCATCTTCAAAAATGCATACATACATCAATACATATGTATGTTGTATCAAAAAAAAAAAAATAAAGAAAATTAACAATCTTATAATAGGTAATAATATTTGAAGTTAAGATGTAAAAAAGTTTGTAGCCATTTTGATTGAAAGCAACTTTTTCATATTATTTTTAAGATTTCTCTGTTCGAGTGCAATTCGTTTATATTTTTCTTCTTTTCTTTTTTTTTTCTTCTTACATTCAGCGGTTGCAGTGCATTACACTTGAGTTATTTTTATGAATTGATTACGTTTTCATGCCACTTGCATACCAGTGTATATTTAATTAAAAAAAACTAAATAAATAAAATAAAAGTGAAAAACAAATATAGTAGATGATGTGCTATGGGTATGTCGATGTTAAATATTTTCATTGCATTTCATTGCATTAGTTTTTGTTTTTAACAATTTTTATAATTTTTTTATGACTTCTTCGTTGCCGATAGTTTATAATCACGAGCCATAATGTTGTTATACTATGTACTCATATACAACCTTGTCTTGCGATTTTTAATAAATAAATTGTATCATTTTTTCTTTAATTTTCCATAATAAATTATTTCTTTTCATTATTTACCACATACATATTTATTTTTAATGAAAACAGTTTTTAATTGTTTTAAATTTTTTTTAAGTAGGTTTCTTCAGTAGTTATTGAATCCTTTCTCTGTGTTGTTATGCCATTATTAATTTCGTTTTCTTAAAATTTTGCCGAAATTAAAGATTATATTGCACGTTTTAATTTCTTATTTTTTATGTATTTTCTGTATTTTTTTTATTTTTCTCTTAAGTTAATATTTTCTTCATTAATTATTTTTGTTTTTTTTTGTTGATTATAAAATCATTATACAGTCTGTCAGTTGCAAAATTTAAATGGATTCGACTCCAATAAAAAAAATCTAAAAGAAAAAATAAAAATGAAAGAAAACAAGTAAAAGTTTTTTCGACTCCAAAAAAAAATGTTATTGTTTTTTTTTTCTTTTTTGTATAGTCGTATAATAATTTAAGATGTTTAACCGAAAACTAATATAAAATCCATTAAAAAACAAACAACAACGTGCGCCTGGTGGGAGATCATTAATTTAAACATAAAGTTTTTAACCCGTTTCTTATCCAATATTGTATTTGTTTTTGGTTTTTTCCTTTTTTGTTTGTTTAAATTACTACTTTCGTGTGTGTCCACGCCTGTTTTAAGCTAATTATGTAAATTTAAATGTCAGCATTATCACTGTTTAGATTGGAAACCTTCAAGTCAAAGGTCTATATACATAGATATGTTCTCTTCTTTGAACAATACAAGACAGAACAAATGTAAACGTCATTAAAATATATATGAATTTATACATACATATATGCTGTATGGGGTCATCGAGAATATTTGTGTTTGACAAGACATTTATTTTTCGATTCGACTGTTATTTCTGACTGTAATATGCGTGGATAGTAAACTGAAAGCATTAAAACAAATTATACAATCTCTGACCCCAGGTCAGACATTTTCAACAAAACGAAATTCTTCTCCCATCTCAGCATATTTCTGGCAAAAACTCAGAGTAAATAAAACGAAGTCGAATTTAATTTATAGGTCCCGCCAATTATGAATAAAATCAACATACACACAACAAACGTAGGTGGTGTGAGAAACTAGGTTGTAATGACCAATTAAGTAAGTAAGTAAGTACATTTTTCGCTTGCCGGAAAAGTTCGTTAGTATTTTAACAGATGTCGCAAACAAAATTAGGTAATTGACAGCGTTCTCATGTTCAAATGATTTCATATTCAAAGTAGAAAATGCCCACTATGTGGCGATATTAACACGATATCGATTCCAAATATACATCTGACATCAAAATATCTCTGTAAAACGGTGCATTCCGCCATTTATTTTGTATAGTGCGCCAATGTCATGCGCAGAAAAATATCACCTGCTCCATGTTTTGTTGTGCCTTTCTTATATTTTAGACACAGTTTTGCATTGGGTGCTAATTAAAGTTTTCTTGTGTCTTTGTAGTTCATCTTTTACCTAAGTTTCCTATATCCTCCCTTTTCTAACTTTTCTCCTTTTTCCCATTACTTTGTCCCCTTCAGTATCCTCTCCCTCTCTCTCTTGGACGCATTTAAAAATTTACAACTGTCCCTGGTCAAAATAACCCAGTCCCTTTACAGTCCGTCTTTGAATGGTTATGCTTGCAAATTATAAAGACAAATAAACGAATTAAAGCTTGGTGTTCGCCTTTGCTTGTTTTTTCTATATACAGTAGAAGAGGAGTACGAAGTTGTAAAGCGGCTTATGATGGGAGAAATGCTACTGGTTCACCAATAAAATAATCATTAACAATCTTTTCTTTAACCTAAACTGAATATTTACTTCCAGCCATGTGAATGCGTATTTATTTTGTGATCACAACAACAATTTTAAAGATTAAATGACTGAATCATAGAAAAATATTCGCCAAAAATGTAAATCTCATTTATCTATAAGAGAAAAACAAATCGAATTTCACTTAACAAATTAGAATAATGAAGCGACAAAAGAGCTGTAACAGAAAACAAATGCAAGCAAGGATTTCATTAAGTCAACTTTGTTGATGTTCATTTGTATGAAGCTGTATATTCAATAACTACACACTCAGTCATACACAACGCTTAGCACAGACAAAGTCAATTTCGATTTGAAATCAAGCACTCGTGCTTAACATTCACTAGCGACACATTAGTAAACCATTTTCTAACAATTTCCGCATTTGTTGAAAAGCAAAAACGAAAAAACAAAAAAAAAAATCACAAAAAAAAATTTAATGAAATGCTTGGTTTATTGTTATTGTTGGTGCTTTTTTTTTTTGTTCCAATTGTCTTTAGTTTACATAGGCTTATTTCGTTCACATCACAGCTTATAAACTTCTTTATGCATTAGAAGAAGGAGATGATGTTACAATTGAGAATACAAAATAATTTCGATCATCATTGTATTGAACCGAAGAAATAAAGAGAAAAAAACTCTTAAGCAGCATTTGTTTTTTTCTTCTTCTTCTTTAAATAAATGCACACTTACACACCATTACTCTTATTGTATGTATGTATATATGTACATACATACATACATAAGTATTGTATAATTTCTTTTCTATAACAGCAGATGATAACTGTAACAAAACACGTACACTAATTAGTCGATTTTTAAAACATGTTCGTCGATACATATACTCTTTAAGTAAAAATTGAATAAGAATAATAAAACAAAATAAAATAGCAACAAAAACAAAACGACAACAACAACAATAATAACAAAAGCAACACCATGTAAGAAATAGAAGAAGAAGAACAGGAAGAATATCGACATCGCATAAAAGCAAAGTTCAATGCTTTTGCAATAAGTAATTTCCACAAGTAGTAGTAGAGAAAGATGGCTTAGAAAATATTTAAAGTACAGCAAAAAAAAAATAAAAAAAGAAAAAAATCATAGAAAAAAAAGTAAAAAGTAAAACAGCCATCACTTTTCGTTGTTACTATTTTTCTTTTTTTATTTTTATTTTTTTTCTACATACATTTTCTTTTTGTATTGCTTAGAACAGGGACATATAGTTCGTTTCACCTTCTCCACTCGGTCTCTTCTCTACACATGTCTATGTTATGCTCTCACATAACCACATTAAAACAAAAAAGAAGAAAAAAAAATTCTTTTTATTTTTCAAATACCGATGCGATAATACCTTTTAAGTTGTCTAGTCTGAAATGGTGGTTGATTGCACTTAATGTCTGAACTGCACTCACTCGTACACTGTAATGTAATGCTGTGTGTGCAGTTAATTAATTTTTGTTTTCTTTAAATATTTCTATTTTATTTATTTATTCTTTTTTACGGTAAATCATTCCACCCATTGTGTTTATACATACATACAGAGTACTGTGCACTCGAATGTTTACGTATTGTATGTATGTATGCATGTGCGGGCTGCTTTTGTATATGACGTTCTATGTTTGATGATGTTTAAAAAAAAACTTGACTGGAGAGAAGATCATAGATCAACCTTTAGCTTGACTGAACTTTAACACAATTTTCACAATTAATTTCAATGTTAATGTTCTCGTTTTTTTTTTGCCTTAAAGTGAGATAAATGAAATTGCTCAAATAAAACTCGCTCAAACTGAGCTCTAGACCAGAATAAATAATTATAATAATAAGTTTGCTTTGCTTTCTCATATTTATTTGAAATTTCCATTGATTTAAATATAGAAAGTGCTGCCAAATGTTGTGAATGCCAAAATTCTAAGTGGGGAATGTAGTGAATATAAAAGAAATTTTACATTCTGTCTGTGGTGCACAGTTTAACTTTAGCCATTTATTAAGGAAAGCACATATTGCAAGTTTACCCCACTTATTTAATTCATCGCTTTATTGACCCGGCTGCTCAATGTATTCTCATCAATAGTGCTGCTTTCACACCCACATCTCAATTTTCTCTGATAGCCAAGCTGCTATCAGATCTCTCTCGAGCATTACGGTGAACTATAGGCTCATAAGGGAGTGTCGCCGCTGTTCTCTCTGGACACTTCAGTGTCTTACTTGTCTGGGTTACTGGTCACAGGGACATTCCAGGCAACTGCAGGGCAGACGAGCTCACCATATCTGGTGCACTCCTTCCGGAACCCTTGTCAATCGATTTGGGTATGCCACTTACCTCGGTTAAATTGGCCATTGGGCGAAAATTCCTTTGAGACGCCAATCTATCCTGGGTCAATGAGAAATCTTGCTCAACTTCAGACCCACTTGACCCACGTTGGATTGAAAGCTCACCAATCAACTACTCAGACTTGAACGCAATGCCTTCTCGGCAACAGTGGCCATGCATACAGGTCATAGCATTATGGTATACACGCAGAGAGACTGCAGCTCCCATCTAACAACTTCTAGGTATGGGTCTGCTTTAGAGGAGGAAACTGCTATCCACTTTCTTTGTCAAGTCTAAGTTATTTGGCTAACGGAGTTATTATCCAAGGATATACCTTCGTTTAGTAAACTTTCAGGCTGGTTTCCAGCGTAGAGTAGTCGTGCTTTTAATGTGCAGTCCTTGCGATGACCAACTTTGTTGCTAGTTTGGTTGAATGCGGTCAGTACAGGGGCTGCGCTTACCTGTGGCATCACAACGGGCCGCTATGCGAGCTCAAGTAAGTTTTGGTAATCAGAGTTATCACTTCGACCTAACGTTAAACCCAGCTGTAATCGAAATTAACACCAATTTGTGGAATGTATTAAATGCAAAGACTTATTATTATTATTTAGGAATACTCAACATACGAGATGCATTTCAATTTATTTATTTCGTTCTCCATAAATAAAATGTAACAAAAAAAATGGTGTTAACTTTTCGATTTCAACACATTTCATCTTTTCAACACTTCTTATGTACATACATACATTGAAGCATTCATTTAGTCCCCATATGCGTGCGCGTTGCCAAAGAAGACAATAAAAATTGTGCACCAGAAATCAAAAATTTAAACACTCGTTGGACTACTGAGTATACATACATATGTATATAGTATGTATGCATGTAGTATATATAATTGACACTTAGTAAGAGAGCCAAGCAAATCAGTTAATGTTCGTTTGGTTTGGTTTGGTTAGAGTCTATTTAGTATTTTGCAATCACGCGTGATTTTGTTTTTTAATAAAGCAAAGATGCTCGTCGTTTTTTTATGAATTTATTTATTTACGAAACAAGTCTGTTCAGTAGTTAGTTATCCCCCCAGTTTCGAGTCTAGCGGCGTTCAAGTGGAATATTATTGTACGTGTAGATGAGTGTATGTGGTCTTTGTAACGATATGACCGCATTGCGTTTTATGTTGACAGTAAATGCAATTTGAACTTGATACACAGTAACGTGACACGCATTTTTCAAAATCATTTATTTTTTCATTTCAGTCTTTATCGAAACTAAATGGCTATTTTACTAGTTGACACTTTTTGTTAACAATTAAGAGGTTTATTTTATCTGCTGCACAATTGTTGTTCTAGGTTTAAAAGCATTCTAATTTTTATTTTTCTTTGCCAGAATTCTGCTGAGAGAAAATCGCCAAAGAAATATTTTTTCATATTTTCGTTTTGATGTCTGGCCTGGGGCTTGAACCAGATATCAGCAAAGAGTATTAAAAAAGATGAGTAGAATCGATTCATACTCATAATTTCTGATACTTATACACATTCGTACTTATTTTAATATCAAGGAACCTCTACTCATATTCAAAGTTTGAAATACTCATCATATTCATACTTAACAACACGTATGATGTTGTTGACTTCGACTCTGCATAACTCAACATATACAAGAATTACAAAATAAGTATGATTCACGTACGAACACTAAAATACTTACTAGAAGATTGTGTGTTTACTCTGCTTGCTGCGCTGTATTTTTTGCTTATGTGTTCTTTTTATTGTTTTATAAATTTTGATGAATGATTCGAGTCACTCGAATCATTTAAAAGTATTTTTCTAAAGTTATGAACCTGAATGAGTAGGCTTATGAATCGAACATATTTCGAATGGTATGAATTTGATGTCAACGTCGTACTCATACTCATTGCAACCTGTACTTATAAATCAACGCTGTAGTGAGTATGAATGAATCACAAGAGTTGAATTTCAATATTGTTGACTCACTTATATACAAAACTTCATGAGTGCTTATGAGTAGCGCAAAAACGATTCATTACTGATCTCTGGTAGCTAGAGTATGATTAGTATGAGTATGATATTAAAATAAATTCTTTAAAATAATCCAGTATATTTTTATGCATAAAAGTAAAGTAAAGTATGTGCTCAATATTGAATAATAAAAATTATGTTAATTTCCCACAAATCGTAAAAATCTTGTATGGTACAATTTATTTCTTCTTTTAAAAAACATAATAGTTGCATATGTATGTAGATAATTTAAATATGTTTCATATGTAACTGTATTCAAAAGGAATGAATAATAATAAGGTTCTGCATTATGATCGATCTTGACCGATATATTAAGCACGATTTGCTATCGGACTTTATTTACAATAAAGCCAACGTGTTTTAGTTTAGTAATGAAATTGTTTTTTTTTTTGCTATTCACTCATACACACACAAACACACACACAGATTTTTTTGTCTGCAAGTAATGAACATTTTATGTTTTGCTTCTTAATATTTTGTAAGCATTCGCACCACTTTTTGCGACCGTTGCATAAACAATTAATGTGTTATTGAATATAAAAACATTTTAATAACACAGTGACAGTAATAAAACTTAATATTTATTTATTTATTTATTTACTTGCAATCATAATAATGTAATCAATCATGTGCAATTATGAAAAGAGGTAATAAATGCACCACACAAGTAATAATCCAAACTCAGTATTAAACTCTCACTTTTAAATGTATACATATATAAAAATATATAAAAATAATAATAAAATTAAATTAAAAAAAAAATAATTAATGAAACATTACGTTAACAGAAGTATTTGCTTGTGGTCGTTGGCGGTTTCATTGAATAAGTGTTTTTTTTTTGGTGTTGGTGTTTAAGATGTTTGCAAAAAAATTTTTGTTTAAGACATGGGCGGTTTTATTTGTTTATTGTAAATCATTTTTAATAACAATTATTATTATTATCGTTAAGAGTATAAATTCAATTTCTTCACATTTACGTGTAGGATTTAAAACAAAATTACCTTCTTTATGGTTTTATTTTTTTTTTTTTTATATTATATTGTATTACATTATATTGTAATAATTTTGCAGAGCGAAACACTTTCTTTTCGCTTATGACTTATGACTTTAATGCACTGTTTATGATTTTCTTATTTTGTTATCGATTAAGCCGAGACGTAAAGGTAAAAGTAAGTTCCTTTTAAAAAATATTTCATTTTTCATTAATATATCAATATAATCTTCAACTTGTATTTCACTCAAGTTGAAATTGCAATTGTATATAATATATATATACATATGTATATATATATACATATATATTTATATTTTTATATATATTTGATTTGATTTTTTTTTGACACGATATAATAAAATTTGTACGTACTCGTATATTTAAACATATAGTAACTTATATGATGTATATATATTTATATATTTATATATACTAATTTATGTATATGTGTGTGCACTTATTCCGAACATATAAACAACATGTTTTGATTTTTTTTTTCTTCTTTAATTTGTTCAAAAAAAAACTACATTTGATTTTTCATCTCATTGGTTGCTTTTAGTAGAGATTTTTATTTAAGCTTCTTAGTTTTCAAAATTTTAAACGACGATCTTTTAGCTTTTTGGCCATCCGCACCGAACTAACCGCTTTAATGTAAGCTTGTGACGGAACTGTGCAGTAATTGTGTTAAACTTCAACATAAAACCTCTAAACGGCGGGGAGTTAAAGACTTAAACTGAGAGTATGGTATGGTATTTTCATGAGAGTTTTATTACTTAAGTTAAACAAACGAAAAGGAAAAGAGAAAATAAAGAGAGAGCTTTGTGGTATTTTTTTTTATTTTTTTCTTATTTGAAGATGCTGTGGAAATTACAGTGGTGCCATAGGAAGTAGTCCATGAACATAGCGCTTTTTCACCTTTTAAAAAGATTTTTTTTTTGATGACATGTTCTAATATTTTAATATTAAATTTAAATTTATTTAGAACTCATCTTTAAAGTTGCCAATAATTTTATACGTATATTTTTAACGAAAGACTTAAGACACGAACATGCTCAACAGAAATTGTGCTTACGTATAATGTCTATGTGCATACTATATGGATTAAAATTTAAATAATTTAAATAAATATAAAGTAATTTAGGAAAAAATTTTTGAGTACAAATTAATAACATTTCTAAGAAAAAAATTAAAATTAAAAACGCCAAACCAATTTCATAAATCGCTAAACAACCATTGCAAAATTAGAAAGAAAGAAAAACTGCAATAACCAACACGATTAGTGTACATTGCACAGGTGTCGGTGAACTTAATTAGTTTCACATACAATACTGGTTGCATTTTACGACGACATGAGTAAATCAGCTGTTTGTTGTCTGCAAAATTCATTTGTTTTGCAGCATTTCTCAATAAAAGCGAACAGTTTGTGAGAGCGGCAGAGGATCCTCTATAAAGTATGTGCTCTTTGCTTATTGTTGCGTACTGAATTGCCTTGTGTATGATAACGGAATTTAAAAGATTTCATTGTTTTTCTTTCTCTTCAAGCAATTTAACGCACAAAAGAATTGCTTTGTTTGTGAAAAAAAATTGACTTTTGATTTATTTTTATTTTTTTTTTGTTTATTTCTGATTGTATTAACAATTTGTAGGTGTAAAACCCTAAGACCTTGTAACAATTTCGTATATATTTAGTGTTAATTAATAATGAATAATAAATTTCATGTTAAATATGATGCTGCATTTCTCTTATGATGAAATGAGCAATAAACATATTAAAATAAATTTGTTTTTAATATCATAATAAAATTGTGAGTCACTCGCTCACTCACTACGAACGAAATAAATACTTTCAATGAAACGGAAATTGATATTATTGTAGAAAAGCATAAAATAAATAATCATGCATAATACTTGATATTTAAAGAAATAATGGTTCATACTTTCCTGTCGTATACTTCTTCTATTATGTTACTGATCAAATTAAATTAATGTTTTCTGTATTATAACTCAATTTCTTTTTAATATTTAACATTTTTATAACCTTTTTTTATTATAAGTTACTCAAAACTAAGAAAAATTGCTTTTTGTTAATCTGTGAACATTACAAATACAATTTTAAATATTTATTTATATTAGCCTATAATATTATTATTAAAATTTATTATTAATAACTTAAAAATATTTTTTTCGTTTATAATATTTATATACAATAAAGGAAAGCAGAAATATATAAAATATATAGAATAAATCGATAACTTCCCCCTAAAACAACGTATGTAACAACTGTTACTTACAGATTAATGTTTAATCTGTTATTGATTACAATATAAACTCCAAGACATGAAATTTAGAAGAGTAAATTAGTTTTAATATGCTCTTCCTTACGGTCAAGCATTACTTGGGATCGAAGATATAAGCTACGAAGACAACTTTCCTTTTAAATGAACCGGAAAAAAGTATTCTATATAGATCGGGAAAAATCGGACCAAAAATGGAACTGTGGGGGCAATGGACCTAGTGGGCTGGGCAGCCATGGTATCAAGGATCCCAAAACAGGTTTCCTTTTGGTCGTGCGTTACTTGGGACCGAAGATATAGGCGACGCTCTCTAGAAATCGATCAAAATTGGATAAAAAATTAAATTGTTGGGAAATAAACTTAACAAATTTTAATAATTCTCATTAAGTTAATATACATTTATATGTATATATATATATGTATATATACAACAAAATATCGAATTTTTCACAAGTTGCATTTCTTTAGTAGATGACTTGCATTTGTTAGTTTGATGATTTGCATTTTTTTGGAGATAACTTGCAATTTTTGGCTCGATGACTTGCATATTTTAGTCGATGACTTGCAATTTTTGGCTCGATGACTTGAATTTTTTGGTCGATGACTTGCAATTTTTTGGTCGATGACTGGCAATTTTTTATATCATCTATGTACTTTGGTACTCAGTTTTATATACTAAACCGAAGCAATAATTATATTTTTCTAATTATAATGTTTTCATACGATATTTGTATTGTAATTAGATTTTTTACTAGAAGATTCTTGAATTACATTAAATGTCTATAAAATTACTTTGGATTACTGATCTCATTCTATATAAGTCCCCTCTTCATAGACAAAAACATAAGACTTAAAAGGAACCAGTGCTTCAGTAATATTTTTTACAAACAAACTAATGAAACTATCCCGTAAAAAATTACAAAAATTGTAATGGGTGGTTACATATGCTTAATTACACAATACGGAGATAATTTTATTATTCTGTTTTATTCATTTTCAAGTTCTCAAGTTCTCCACACAATTGGATTCCTAAAAAAATTCGTAAAACTATGGTCACTACGAAACTGTTAATAACTTTAAGCAGACTAGAAATAGAAATAAACCATTAACAACACTAATTAGAAATTAGAAATAGAAAAGAAAAACATTATAATTATATAATTACCAACTGCTAAGTACTTTCAACTCAAGTGCTGAACCTGTCCATCTATTTGAATATAAACTGTTGAGCTTCTTTGTATTTTTTTCTTTCTTTATTTATTTTGTATTTTAATTTAAATTACTGTATGTAAAACAAACATTGTGATATACACGCACATGTGTATTTAAAAGTGTTTTTTATTAAGTTTTTTTTTAGGTAACAGACATACACAACTGAGTTAAATTGGCGTTGGCCATGCGCCACCATGAAGGCTAAAATACTTATTCTCTTGCATACACTACAAAATCTAATACAAGCATATTTGTATACACATATCTATCTACATATATACATATACATTTATACCAGCGCACATATACTTATTCAGCTATAGTTTTCTAGTAATTTTTCTCTTTTCATCTTCTTTCCTTTTCTTTCAACTTTTTGCCGATACCATAAGATATTCTTCTTCTTCTTCTTAGGCCAATACAATTCATTTAAATATTCACTGTTCTCTACTTCGTCTTCGTTTAAATCCAAGTTTTCGTTTCTGTTCTTAATAGACAACATAGAACAAAATGCTAAAAAAAATTTAAAAAAAAAATTAAAAGACCTTTCTAACGAAAATAGAGGGGTACTTACATACGTACATACTCGTACATACATATTAAATCACTTAAAGTGTTGAAGGCAATCCAGAGGTTTTTTTATTCTTTTTACATAACATAACAACAACAATAAGGGAAAGAATAAAGTAAAAATAAGTTCAACAGCTTTCTTCTGTTTAAGTAAAGACAAAGAACTACTCACCTTAAAATAATTTACAAAAAAAAAAAATGATTATTTTGCACGCATGATAATGACTTTTAGACTTTCGATAAATGATATTTTTGTAGTAGCTTTATGGTATTGGCCTTGTACAATTGAGATGTAATAAAAAGTTAATTTATATATCTATCTATCCATTATCTATTATTGTGCAATATTAAAATACGTGTTAATGGATGGTATATCCAGAAGATGAAGTCGCCGTGATCTAGTCGGTAGTGTGTTGGCTTATTAGACGTGAGGCCTTGGTTCAAAGCCCAGGTCAGGCATCTCCACCTAAACGAAATATGACAAAATATTTCTTCGTCGATTTCCTGTCAGCAGATTTCTGGCAAAAAAAACTCTGGGAGTAAAAAAATTGCCATGAAAAGTTTCTCAAAAAAATCTGTCGTTTGGAGTCGACTTCAAACTGTAGGTTCCACCACTCATGTATAAAAATGAACGCATACGACATAAGTGGTGTGTAGAAGAACAACCCTTCAGTCTGTATTACGAATTAGTTTCTCACACGACTTATGTTGTGTGTGTTAATTTTATACCGAGTGGCGGGATCAACCGTTTAAAGTCGACTCCAAATGACAGATTTTTGGAGAAACTTTTCAGGACAATTTTTTATTTACTCTCAGAGTTTTTTGTCCAGAAATCTGCTGAGAGGGAGTCAGTTGTCGAAGAAATATTTTTCATATTTCGTTTAGTTACAGATATCTGACCAGGAGCTTAAACCGTGGCCTCAATTCTAATAAGCCAACACACTACCTACTAAACTACGGCGGCAGGAAACTAGACTTAATTCATATTAGAAATCGGCTTAGTAAACTTCTAAATATCAATACAGATCGAATCCAAAACATCTAAAAATTTTGAGTAAAACCAGTTTCTCGTTACTGTACTTTTGTGGATAGTAGCGGTAAATGTGGATAAAATGCAGTCAGTGGGACTTAGAACTATTACAGGGTGTAGCCTCTGCTATTCATTATATTCATGAGATGTGAGAGAGAGGGAGATGTAACAACGAATATCATTTCGATAGACAGAGGAGTTAGACAAAGATGCATTTTCCTCCATAACTATTATATCTTTTAGAGACTCAATACATATTAGCATAAATAAAATAGCTGGGTGCCCTGGTAGTCTAGTGGGTAGTGTGCTAGACTATTAGCGTTAGGGTCGTGGGTTCGGTTCCCACCAGAGATTCTGGTCTGTGACACTACACCGAGCATATGGTGAAGTTACTTCGTTCGTATATAATTAAAATATTATTATTATTATTATTTTTATTAGATTTATAATTAAATTATAAGATTTTAAGGAGCACTAGCAATGAGGCCAACGGCTCTACGTAATATTTATATTTATTTAATAGTAGAATTCTTAACTAAATAATGATTCCAATTTTATGATTTTTAAAATATTGGTTTTCGTAGGAGATTTTAACAGTGAGATAGGATTATGAGAACTAAACTCATCTATCCTTGCCGAGTGATAAAGTGGGCAGACCAGGAGGAAATGTTTAACGGATATACTAATGGCATGGCCTGCTGGAAATCGTTGCTTTTAAGCAGGAACCGTTTTGAGGCATTTGAAATACGTTCTCATAGGAGAATTATGACAATTCAAAGAAAAAACGACAGATATTTAGACAAGTACAGATCTTAAGAATGTAAAGGAAGCAGAGACCCTCCACGAAAGAAGTAAGTTAGATAGTGAACATTTCTGTGATCATTTAGTAAGCTTACTCACACTACTGTGAAAATTCCAAAAACATTGTGAATAAAATGTTCTTAAAATCAATTGTATGTAGTAATTGCCAACATCCAACAAACGATATGTAAATAAATAAGATGAGATAAATAGGTAAGATAGTAAGTCAAGTTTTATTCTTTTGATATACTCATACCTGAAACGATTTCCTTTTCTGACTTTTTTCTCTCTGTCTCCTACTAGTAAAGTTGATATGAAATCTGAAGTTGTATTGTATGGTAATTGATGAAAAATTAAATGAAATTAATATATTTATTGTTATAATTCTTGTATGTAACATCTATATACATATGTATGTACATACATGTTGTATGTATGTGCTCAGCACAGATTAAGGTAATTTGTTCGTGTGTTTGTTCTTTATTATACAAACTGTTATTGTCATTATGATATATGATTTGATGACTGTTGCCCGTCTCGATTATGTTTTTTTTTTAAGTTTGTTTTTTGTTGTTTGGCTGATTGACTGAATGGAATGGATGGTTAACTGACTGACTGACTGACTGGTTGTTAAACTTTTGTTAGTTCTTTGTTTTCCTTTAAGAGCTTTAATTTCATAAACAGGTTGCCAACGTTCACTGGATTTATTCAACATGTACTTAAAATATTCGCTTCGTGTAATTGCTCTTCTACTCATATATGTATGTATGTATGTACATTATTATAACATTTTTTTTATATAATAATATTTTTCATTTATTTTTTTTTATTTTTTTTTTAATTTTTTAATTCTATATTAAGGTGCTTTATTTTAGCTCTGTTTTGGCTTTTTAGGTTACTGACCCATGTTTCGTTCTTTTCATCTAAAACAATTTTTACTTAATTCTGGGAGATGAAATTTTTGGTTAAATTGATCTTTGTAACAGGTTGTATACAGCAGAAACAGCGGAAAAGAAAACTTATGTAAAGTAACATAAATAATTTGAGAAACTTTGATGCTTATAGCTGAACATAAAACCCACAAGATTCGAATTACGATTGTGAAAGATTCAATACAAAGTGAATATTGATCATTGCCCTGTACCTGAGAAGTTCCAACAGTTTATATAAGTTACGCTATAACATTAAGGGCCATTATTACAACTTGCCGTTAACTAAATGGGGGATTTTAACGGGCAGATAAATTGTTTTTCATTGTTATAAGTGGACAATAAGGTAGAAGTGAGCGTTAAGCTAAAGGGAGAAGCATACTACCTTTAAATTTTAAAGTTCACTTTATGTTTGTAAACAAAATGAGCAAAAACAATAAAAAAAATCAGCCCGTCGTTGCCACTGGATTTCAAACAAAAAAACTTATTTAATTGAGCAATTGAAAAAGTTTACTTTATTTTAGCTATAGGTTGTAATAACGAAAACAAGTTAAAGGTGACTTTAAAGTTCACTTTAGCTATAGTTACTTTTAACTAAACCTAACTTTAACGGCCAGTTGTAATAATGGCCTAAGAGTCGTTTTGAAACACTATAATTAATAATAAACTTAAAGCCGAACATATTAATGTAATCAACGAGTTGAAAGATTGCTGACAAAACTCAGTGCAACAACAAGTTGAAAAAGCATTTCACTCCATATTAGGTTATCGAGCAAAAGCAACCAATACCATCAACGCTAGATATTGGCAACAAGATACCTTTGAAACAACAACGACTGCTAAAAGCTACAATTTATTTCCAAATACCTACCCGTAAAATAAAATTGAGTGATAATAGAAAAGTATATTTCATTTTTCAACGAAAGTATATAAAGACCGACTACAGAAACGACCCTGTGAAGTAGCCGCAGTCTAGTAGGTAGTGCGTTAAGTTATTAGACGAGAGCCTGCGTTTCAAACCCTAGCTCAGTCATCTCCAACAAAACGAAACATTTTTCTTCGATGACAGCCTTTAAGCAGTCTTCTGGCAAAAACTCTGAGACTAAATAAAATTCCCGTTCGAAGTCGACTTTAAACTGAAGGTCCCGCCAATCATGTAAAAATTTAACACACACAACGTAATGTTGTAATGACCAATTATGTATGTATGTTGGAGTGTGGAGTGTAATACTTTACTTTAAAACTTAAAAACATATGTATTTATTACAGTAAAAATGTTTCATATAAGAATGTCATGTTTTTGTGTTTGTTTATAAATCCAAGATATTTTGCTGCTTAAATGTTAAAAGCAAATTATTTAGTTTAGTTATTACAATGGTCCAATGGAAACTGTTGATATCTGTCTGCATATGATGTTATTATTTGCATAAACTTGAAAATGTTTTGGCCGTCAAAACCCTTAAAAGTTACTCATGCTAGTTTATTTGAAAGTTATTTTTCGTGGTTTCAGCGTTTTTTTAACAAGCATTAAAATGAAGGGTGTAATCATCAGTTGTATTTTTTTTACAATTCAAATTAAAAGCACGCACGCCAAAGATATTATGCATCAAAATAGGAGCATGTTTCGATGCTTCTTGTTTAATGAATATTTTTAAAATAAAACAAATAAATAAAACAAAGAGAAAAACTTATGGAAAAGTTGAAAATATTGTAACTAATTATGATTAATGTAGAGGGACACATACATCACGCTTACACAAATCAATAGTGAATATGAAATTTTGTGCTTTTGATTTATGAAAACATTTCGCTTGTTCCATGAACATTTTCACATTTTCTTTATTGGAAATAAGCGTTGCTGCCTATTGCCGCTGCACTTGTTTAATTTTTTTGGTATTTTTATTCAGTTTTTTTTTTTTTGTTTTTTTGTTTGTTTTCTTTTAAGCAATTTATTTCACATCATGTTATACATTAATGGAAGTGCATGTATTGTATATTGACCAAGATCAAGACTACAACAACAAAAAAATAAAAAAATGATAAAATCACATTAATACATATGTATGTATGTATGTTTGTACGTATGTCTGTACAATGTGTATGTGGCAAAGGATTACTTTATAGCAGTAAAACACATGAGAAAATTAAGATTAATATTGTGCCATTAAAGTTAAAAGTGAGAAATAACAACAGCTTCATTGAACTGGTGTATGCAATTCATATGAATGTATGTGTGTGTGTGTGTGTGTCTGTGTGAGTTCCAATTGCAATATCAATTTATTTATATGGCCAAAAGCCATGAGGTAAAAGGTGTTCAAAAAAAACTAAAAAAATAAAAAAGAAAACAAACAGCAGGCACAAAAATCTATTCAGTATCCGTAAAGGAAAAGTACTTTTCTTTAAACTGAGCAAAAAAAAAACAAAAAAAACACCATAGAAGGTCTGGTGCAAATTATTAACCTCGTGTAAGTAATAAACATAAACACATACGAGCGTGTACAATAAATATATAGCGGCGCTCACACAAATACTCATACAGATACATACATATATTCTATCGTCCTAAACCAAAAAGCAGACAAAGTTGTAAAACGCGGGTGGTGGCAGTGGCGATGGCGGTGGTGGTGTTGTTGTATCGTTTTGTTCAAAATGCCTTGTGGGTTTAGTTTTGTTACTTTGCTGGGCAACACTTTGAATGGATACGTTTGTTTGTCTGTTTGTCTGTTTTTTTTTTTGTTGGTTAGCTGCCTGAATAGTATACAAAAGTTGCAAGTGTGGATTTTTGAGCTAGCTGGGTCACGTTTTCGGCACGAGTACTGATTCAACTTTATCAAACAACTACAGAAGCAAAACAAAAACCTCTGATGACCAAGTTAAGCAAACATTGAATAAAATGCCTTACACTGGCACTCTGTCAGTCGGCTTGCCAGCCACTCAGCCATCCAGTCAATTGTGCCAACTATGAACTTTTAAGATAAAATCCATGATTTGTAATGCAACGTGGCGCAACAAACATGGTATGATCGAATGCTCCCCTACTTCTTTTTTCTCTCTCTCTTTTGTATTCTCTATCGCTTCTCATCTCTTCTGTAAATATAAAGGACGGAAGCGAATTATAACAATTTGCATGCAACTGTAGTAGGTAGCACTAGTACACGATCCATTTACACTTTAAATGAAAATGAAATCTTGTGCCAGACAGACTTTTGAAATTTTTTTCAATTTTTTTTTTGTTGTTGAATATATTTGGAATCGCTTCTAGTATCTAGCGGTTATTTGAAGTTGCACGCCTCTCATTTAGTAGCTGAGCACAAATTTGTTTAAATGGACAAATCGTTAAACTTGTCTAATGCTGTCGAACTTTATCACACAGCTACTCAGATACTTGAATATTTAGTTTTTAGTTATGGGGAGGGAAAATCTGCAACAAGTACTGGTTTTTCTCTATTTGAATTTTTTCTTTTCCTTGCACCACACATCATTGTTCACTTAGTTCACTTAGTTGTTTTTCTTTCTATTATTATTGACTCTTATAATAGCAACTCGTTTTTAAGAAATGTCTATTTAGAGTGATAAAATATTTGAGTCAATAAACAAAACGTACTGCATACTTAAATGAAAACATTCGTAAAATGATCATAGCATTTAAGCGTATTTTCAGACTTGATACATTTCTCGTGAGAAATATAAAATAAAATTGGAAAAATTCACAAATAAACAAATGAAACGAGTTGGCAAATTTCTTTGGTTTTTGTTTTTTACGTTTAAGTTTACGTTTGCTTTTGCTATTTGGTTTTGTTTCTCATTTTGTTTCTCTCTTTTTTTGAAAAGAAGCATTACAATCTGCATCACGACTATTTTCATTCTTAAAAAGCTGAATCTTTCAAGAAATAATAAAATATGAAATAAACAACATCAATAACAACAACAACAATGAACAAACAAACAGGCTTATTTATTCATTCCGTTATTTGTTACATCACGTAACTGGACCTAAATACACACGAAAACAACCGTCGTCTCCTTATCAAAAAAAAAAAGAAAAACAAGGCAAGAGAAGAAGACTTACGAAACTCACGGTTTTTTTTAATACAAAATAAATAAAATATGTATGTACATACATATATACCTATGCCTTATATGTATATACGTATATGCATATGTATTTTATTGTTAGTGTTGGTAAATGCAAGGTAATCAGGATGACGACGACAACAATAATCAGAATGATATGGACTAATAAGAACTGTTAAGTAATGAATGTAAATATGTATGTATTTTATTGCTTTATACACCATATACATACGTATGTATGTTTTATATTCCTCTTTTACTCTCTTTAAACAATATAGACAATTATCATGTTGAGTATAGGAAAACTAACTGCTTCTATTAAACATTAATTATACTATGAGACAAAAGAAAAAAAATGAAGTGCACCCAGCTAATAACATAGTGGAAGTTGTGCGTTTTGTTGAGTAGAACTCAAAAATATTTTTCTTACATTTCTTGAACCCTTCAAACTTGTTTTATTTGACAAAAACTGTTTTTTGGACTTTACGCACAAATTTATTGATTACACAAACATTTCTGAACCAATGTCTAAAATTTAAACCTTATTAGAAAGCAGGGGGATGGGCCTTTAAAACGATATACATATATATATTATTTGACTTAATGTGCTATCAGTTTTGATGCGATAAACTTGACAAATGCGAATTTTTTCATATTTTTTCAAGTTTGTCCGTTCACAGTAGCAAACTTTAATTAAAAAATATGAAATAAGTAATGATATTCTGAAAGTCTATTATCTTGTGAAGAAAATGAGGCTTCGTTTGAGCAAATCGGACAAAAATTACCGTAGTTATTATTTAAAAAGTATAACAGTCATTTTATATTTTTCATATATATTTTTTTCAATTGAACTTTCAGTTCAAAAATTTTTAGCATTTTTAATAGATCTTGAGAGTTTGTTGGAAAATTTATCAATTTTACGTTTGAGCGACCACCAGAAGTTGGCCAATGATTGTGCAACTAATATTTGCAAAAAACACAAATATTAGCCGACTTCTGGTAGTCGGCCAAAGGTGAAGTTGAAACATTTTGCGATAAACAATCAAGATCCATCAAAAATTCTGAAAGTTTGATAAAATAATATACATTTATATATTAAAAATATAACACGACTGTTATGCTATTTAAATAATAGTAATTATTGTCCGATTTGATCAAACGAAGTGTCAATCTCTTCACAAGATAATGCACTTTCAGAGTGTCATTACTTATTTCATATTTTTTAATTAAATTTTGCAATTGAGAATACCTAAACTTGAAAAATTAGAAAAATATCATATTTTCCACGTTTACCCAATCAAAACACATAACATAATTTTGAACCATATTTAAGGCTCATTTCTCCCTTTTTTTTTTAAATAGTTTAAAAAATATTTGGGTAATCAATAATTTTGTGTAAAATGATCAAAAATACCGTTTTTGTCAAATAAAAAAAATATTTTTGAGTTCTCCTCATTAGCTGGGTGTATTTTGATTGTCGCGCCGTGTTATAAATGAAATCAATTTAGGGTGTGCTAATGATGGCATTTAAAGATAAAGGCTGGTTAAATAACTTTTCAAAAGAGTTCGGTGTTCGCTTCCACATATCGAATGTCACAAACGAGCGATATGTATTAAAAGTGTGATTTTCCCTGTAGATAATGCAAATTAGTCGTGTGCCTTTTTGAAGAAAGTTGTCAAATGAAAATTTGTTTAATAAAACATATCTAAATATTATGTCAAGTCATGAATTGATTGCATTTCACTTCAATTCCAATTCCTTGCCATAAAAATATAATTAAGTTTACTTTTACATTACTTTGCATTACATTCCGTTCCTTGTTGATTTCTTTACATCACTCTTTGAGAGGAGTGCATCATTTAGCCTCAAGTTTTCTTTAGCAAAGCTCTGCTCTGGCTGTTAACACAAGAAGCACAGCTAAATTGTAGAGTAGACATTAAATAGCGTTGATACCATGTTATTACAGAATAGCAAGTAACAACAACAACATCAACAGCATCAATAATATAATCAACTCCACACTTAGACTAATTCTATCAAAATTACAAGTTCATTGCACAGCACTTGTGCTTAAAAAACTAGTACATTTTAAAGCTCACAATCAAATGATTTCAGTAAAATAGCATACATATGTACATATCTAGATATACTGAGAGCATATTTAAATCTGATGCTTTTATGAAATGAACTTCAGACAGACAGCAACCTAGGTAAGTATCTGAGAAATTATTTGCTTTTATTTTGTGTGTCAGTCTATCAATTACTGTATCGTTTAGTGCTCGCAAATAATTTAATGAGTAAAATAGCAACACATTATAGTTTAAATAAATATTTGACATACCGAAGATACAGAGCGAATGAATGGATAGAGTTGACGTATTACTAATCTATTTTCAAGTTAAGATCCAATATAGTCAGTATAATTAGATTCTGATTGGAAAGGTTTAAATAACAATACTTTGGTCAATCTTTTATGTCTTATCAATCATTATTTCATGTCTGTTTCGAAATGTTATCAATCATTCTGCATGACTGTGGCAATTTTTACATTACGGCGAAAATCAAAAATTTTTAAACTTTTTTTTTGACATAAATTGAATAAAAACAATCGATATTCTTGAACTCAGAGATACGCTTCAACTTTATTCGCACAACTATGGATATGGAGTGAAAAAGAGAAACAAAAAATAACCACATTACTTACTATAACACTAATCAAGCAACTTGGTTTGAAGTGTTCAAATGTAAACATGTTAGTAGACTAAACGGTCAACATTGCTAAATCCATGTGCGATGCAATTTTTCTCATTATAAAACAAGTTACACCACATCCAACGATTATGCAAAACAACAAAAATCTCAAATCTCTCAAAGTCGTATACCGCAACGTGGACACCCGTCGAAAAAATCATAGTTAAACCAGATTTGCATGTTATGTTGACAAGTGAATTCGAATTTTTTTTTTTTGAAATTTTGAAAATTCGAGCACAAATTGAAATTACACAATCGTATTATGAAGTGGATTACTAACACCATCAATGCCCAAAACAGTGGCAAATTTCGAAAAGAATTTGGTTGTACCTACAACTGTTGTACATTAATTTCTAAGCCCTATAAATATTTAACAAATCGCCGTAGTGTAGTAGTTAGTGTGTTGGCTTATTAGACATGAGGCCCCGGTTCAAATCCCCAGGTCAGACATCTACAACAAAATGGAATATGAAAAATATTACTTCGGCAACTTCCTCTCAGCAGATTTCTAGCAAGAACGCTAAGAGTAAAAAAACTTGCCATGCAACAGTTTCTTAAAAATTTGTCGTTTGAAATCAACTTTAAACTGAAGATTCCGCCACTCATGTATAAAATTAACACACACAACCTAAGTGATGTGAGGAATTAGATCGTAATCCAGACTGAAGAGTTATAATGACGAATTATGCATGTATGTATCAGAGATTAGCAATGAGTATTCAAAAAGATGAGTAGAATCGAATCATACTCATAATTTCTGATACTTATACGCATTCATACTTATTTTAATATCATGAAACCTTTACTCATATTCAAAGTTTTAAGTACTCATCATACTCATACTTAACAATACGTATGATGTTGTTGATTTCGACTCTCCATAACACAACATTTACATGTTTGCTCTGCTTTTTGCTCTATATTTTTTGCTTATGTGTCCTTTTTCTTTTTTTCTCAAAGCAACAACAACTAAGACTGTAAATTTTGAAGAATGATTCGAGTCACTCGAATCATTTATAAGTTTTTTTCTAAAGTTATGAATCTAAATGAGAAGGCTAATGAATCAAACATATTTCGAATGGTATGAGCTTGATGACAACGTCGTTGTACGCATACTCATTGCAAACTGTACTTATAAATCATCGTTGTAGTGAGTACGAATTAATCAGAAGAGTTAAATTTCAATATTGTTGACTTACTCGTATTCAAAATTTTATGAGTACTTATGAGTAGCGAAGAAACGATTCATTGCTGATCTCTGGTATGTATGTATAAATATTTAAAAGGAACAATTTTAAGCTGTACGATCTGTTCTAGAGATCACCATAGCACGTGTAATACAATACGAATACAATTATTTCTTGCAATATAAGAATCATCATTAAATATTCAAATCGTCCTCATGCAACTTGCATCCTTTAGAGGTCTTGGCAACCTTCTGAAAAACAACGCAATAATAATATTTCAAATAATGTTACGTTTTATGAACTTTATTTTTAAGAGTGTTGACTCTTTATGAAAGAGTACATACATATTTGCTTCACATTGGTGGCAAGCTATTCAATTGGGAAATTTAACTAATTGAGTAAAAAAGCAAACCAAAGCATAGCAAAAAAAATAGAGAAGAATGTAAAGAAATATGGTAAGAAAAAAAAATTAAGTATTGCCTCTAAAAGCTGTTTGCAAATGTTAGATTATTATTGCTATTTGGTGTCCATGGACTTAAACTTGCTCTCTCTCTTATTATTTATTCTTATATACACGTACGTAGAGTAGGTAGTAAGCCGATGAATTTGAGTGGAAGGAATATAAAAAAAATTAAAATACTATCAACTACTATTTACTTTAGACAGTTTGACTTTTTACATTTCAGCCGTGTGGAGCGCGGTTCGAGTCTCGCTCTGTGACGTATAAATAGTAACTAAACCACAAAGTAAGATGGCATAACTGCACTTTCGAATTAAACGCACTTGACTTGCATTCTATTTAGCGCTTAAAATTCATAAAAATCTGAACATCATAATAATAGAATCGTATATACATACATACATAAATAAATGCATGTTTAATTGAGAATCAACACAACTTCTTAATAGCAATAACAAAATACATACATACATATGTATTTGTGGTATGCTCATACATATATGTTGCATGTATTATGTAAGAAATACTATTTAATATGAGGCTTCATTGTAGAAATATTGTTTTTATTCTTAAAAGCATTTATTGATCATTGCCGTAGTAAACTAATTAAAATGAATAATTAATTTAATGTTTTTCTTTCAAAGTAATTTTTGTAAAAATCACTTTGTTTTTGTTCTCCTGAAAACCTTGAAAACAAAATTTCAAGCAAAAAAAAAAAAGGTGAATACAAACATCTTCCTGTTGTTTAACCTAAAAAAATCAATTTCAGTTAAAAACTTTCACGTTTTTTGTTCCCAGCTAAAAGAAATAAAATCGTTTCGAACGGAGAAGCCAAATATGGGATATGCAATATTGAGTATAATAATAATGCTTTTGACCCACATAATTTGAGATTTTATTTAAGAAATATTTATCGTATAAATATCTTCTTTATTTTATTGCCCTTTTTTTAATATACATATGTGTATATGTATACATTCTATATTTTAATTGATCGCCAATGTTATGTTGGTATACAATATATTATATCAATCAGCAATGGCCCGATTTAAAAAGATTTAATAATATTATGTTACAATAATATTGGGTGGGCCATTCATCTATCTATCATAAGCAAAATTGCCGTATTTGGGAATCAGAAAACCCACACGTGCTCTTTCGGAAGACAATGTACCCATTACGAGTGACTGTTTGATGCGGCTTGTGTAGCGGAGGCATCATTGGCCAATATTTCTTTGCAAATGAGGACGGCGCAACCATTACGGTCAATGGAGACATCTATCATACATAACATACATAATTGGTCATTACAACCCTTCAGTCAGGATTACGACCTAATTTCTCACACCACTTATGTTGTGTGTGTTAATTTTATACATGATTGGCGGGATCTACAGTTTAAAGTCGACTCCGAACGACATATTTTTTGAGAAACTTTTCATGGCAATTTTATTTACTCTTAGAGTTTTTGCCAGAAATCGGCAGGGAGGAAGCCGGCGAAGACATACTTTAAGTATTTTATTTTGATGTCTGGCCTGGGGCTCGAACCCTGGCTTTTCGTCTAATAAGCCAACACACTACCTACTAGACCACGGCAACTTTTGGAGACATCTATCGCTCCATTATAATCGATTTTTTTTATACCCGTTCTTCATGGTGTTGATGTGAACGATGTTTGGTTTCAACAGGATGGTGCAACTTGCTATACATCTCGTACCATACATAACATACATAATTGGTCATTACAACCCTTCAGTCAGGATTACGACCTAGTTTCTCACACCACTTGTGTTGTGTGTGTTAATTTTATACATGAATGGCGGGATCTACAGTTTAAAGTCGACTCCGAACGACAGATTTTTGAGAAACTTTTCATGGCAATTTTATTTACTCTCAGAGTTTTTACCAGAAATCTGCTGAGAGGAAGTCGCCGAAGAAATACTTTTTTTTGTATTTTATTTTGATATCTGGCCTGGGGCTCGAACCACGGCTTTTCGTCTAATAAGCCAACACACTACCTACTAGACCACGGCGACTTCGACATCTCATACCACAATCAATTGCGTTAAACGTTTGATGGCCATTTAATTAGCCGAAATGAGGACGTCGCAACCATTACGGTCAACGGAGGCACCTATCGCACCATGATAATCGATTTATTTTTACCCGCTCTTCGTGGTATTGATGTGATTTAATAAGCTGAAATGATGATGTCAATTGGCCGCCAAGAAGCTGCGATTTGACACCGTTGGACTATTTTCTTTAGGGCAGGCGTTAAAGAAAAGTGTTATGCCGTCAAACAAGACACAATTGAGCATTTGAAGGCCAACATTCGTGATGCCATTTCCGAGATACGACCTACGAGATACCTGAAGAAAAATAAAACGTATGCATAATATATACATACATATATGTTATCTGCAGAAAATAATAAATCATTAATTGCTATCATAAGACTCATTTTTATTGGCTGTTACTGTTATTTATTTGTTAAAAAAATTCTGTTGTAATAGCTTGACATAATTCTTCAGATAATTTATATTGCTTGCCTCAGGTAATGGCTCCTAAGAATTGCTGTTACGAAACTTTTAAAATAAAGATGGATTTTAAAATAAAGATGAAAACAACACGAGGCAATATACGTATACAAGCGCCTTTGTTAAAACTTTCAAGGCTTATATTTATTAGCCAAATTGGCAACTCAAATGTTAAGAACGTAAAGCTGTAAAACGTTAATGGTACGAATTAAAGAAATATTTTAATTTTATACACTACACTTACGCGATTCTCGAAAGTAGTAAAATTTTAAAAAACATCTAAAAAATAATGCTTTTTGTATATACATACATACGTATTAAAAAAAAAGGTTTTATGTTCGTTACATAAGTTAACAAAAAGGATTATTAACCCTGGACGGTTACTCTTCATTTTTGTACATTAAGGTTACTCTTCGTTGCATTGACGAACACTTTAACCCTAACTGGTTACTATTCGTCGAATCGACGAATATTTTTTTAATTATTTTATGTTTGACCAAATTTCGCTCTTTTTATCAACAATGTTGATTGATAACCCTGGCTACCCATTTTTTTAATCCTGGATGGTTATTTTTGTACAGTAAAGTTACTCTTCGTTGAATCGACAAACAAAAAAATTTTTGTTTTGTCCACTGACTGCAAGCTTTCATTATCAGCTAACGCTGTTGAAAAAAAGAGCGAAATTTGGTCAAACATAAAAGAGTTATATGATAAAGAGTAAATGAGTTTCGTCGATTCGACGAACAGTAACCGTCCAGGGTTAAATCAATATCAATATAAGTTATTAACATTTCTTTGTAGAAATATAGTAATAAATGGGTGCTATGAAAACATTCATCAATCTTAGTGTCTGCATGCATACATACATATGTACATACATATGTATTTAAATTTTTTTTATTTCGTAAAATCGAAGTCCATAGGCTTACAAAATAATCTTTTCATATGCGTTTCCTTACTAAAAAATATTTGTTTTAACGGTAAAAAAAAAGGTGACTTTGATTTTTAAAATTTTGACTTCAGTTTCAACTATAAATTAATCCATAAATATTAAAATAAATCATATACATACATACATACTTATACGAACATGCACGTATGTATGTGATCGAATACTTACAATTAAAAACAATCAATCTCTTTCTTCACCCACCATCAGTTACAAATACATGAAGGAAAAAATGTTAAACAGCATTTGTACAGCAACATATTCCCCCTTTTTCTTTGATTTGATACCATAGGACCATCGACCCATCACATATTGTACACATACTATGTTACATTTGAGAATACATAACAATTTCTGTGTTTCAAACTCTAAATAAATATGTATGTACTCGTATGTGCTAAATGTTTTTTGACAAGAAAGAATTTATTTTGGCTTTAATTTCCCAATGCACTTCAAACGTTAAAATAAGATTTGAGTACTGCATATACATACATACATATATATATATATATATGGATACATACATATACATGTAGGTACATACCACAAACATCAAATCAAAATAATAAAAGCAATGAACCGAGTTCAGATATAAACCAGACAGAATATCATCAAACCGATACGATTGATGTGTTGGGTTTGTTATTTGTTTTTTTTTCGGTTTCTGTTTTTGTTTCTTTTTTATTTCCATTTCGTTACTTGTTTGAAGACAATTACATATTTTGTACCTTCGCTTTATTAACTGACATAAAGTGGCTTTTATGGCTAAAAATATGTCAAAGTACAATGAATATGACTGAAAGTTGTCTTACGTTTTGTCTTTCAAATGAATACTTCCGTGTCGTTTTATCTGCAAACGTTACAAAAACGATTTCCAAAGTTATTTACAAGAATTTATACAAAATCAATATAACAAAATCATTTTGCAAATAGTACATATACTTGCACTTACCGTTTTTAAATAATAAGCTCATGTATGAAACTATTCAGTCTTTAATTATTTGCCTATCTTAATAATAATAATAATTGTACATACTTTCACAATATCATCAATATACAGATGAATATATTTTTGATTATGATTTATTTGTTTTAATTTTTTTTTTTTTTTGTTTTAAGAATTTACTCTAATATTTTTATTATTTTATTTTACTATAAACTATTATTATTAAAATTTCATTTTTTGTTTTTATTTTATATTTAGTTTTATATAGTATTTCTTTTAAGCGAATTGATCGGTCGGGAATATTGTGCAAAAATTGTATTGTATAATTGCACTTTTCTTAAACGCGTTCTCTACCAAACTGACTTGATTAGCAGCATTCGCGAGCATTTCAAGTGAATACCGGACCAGTGCCTCTCTGCCACACATTACATGGCATTGCATGTGTGCACTGTAAAACCAGCCCGTCAGCCACCATACCACACTAAACCACATACTAAATGATGAACATGATTATCGTCTTTTCATACTCGTTTAGTACTACTATATGAACGCATCCATGAAAACGCAGAGCTAAAAAAAATACTAAAACAAAAACAATAAAAAAAAAAACATTAAAAAAATGCTGCTAAAATAAAATTAATAAAATACAACAACAGCTACAACAACAATAACAATAATAACAAATGTGCTGCAACAGGTTGCAACTTAACTGCAACTTTGATCAACCACCACCATCACCACCACCAAACAAACAACTAATGGAGGTTGTGTATTTATCTGCAACAACAGCAAATAACAAAATAAAATTTGCAGCTAGAGCAGCCAACAAACAAACATCATCATCATCATCATCATCATCAACATCATCATTCAACGTAACAAGATCATTCGCCAACCCAAAAAAAAAAAAAAAAAAAAAAAAAAATTATCAAAGAGTAACATTTTACAGTGAGAGAGAGAAAGAGACATAATTTAATGAAAAAACGCAAAAAAAGGAAAAAATTATAATGAATAAATTTAATAAATGTCTCCCTACAAAAAACACATGATTTAAAATTTTTTTTTTTTGCACTACTGTTTACAATTTATACTTACAGTTGTGTTTTGTATTTGTTCTTGATTTCATTACATTTTCAACAAGGACAATAGAGTTTCGGAAACAAATCGGGGAAAAAAAATTAACATACTTTGTATTGGGTTATTAACATACATACATATGTAAGTACGTAATACATATACTACATGGATGTAACAAACCAAAACCAATATTTACATGAATATGATAAATAGCAAAAGAGAATGTCATACGTACATACATATTCATTGAGTCATCAGTCGTTTGGCTAACAATTAAAAAATTAAATGGAATTTCCCAGTCAGCCATCTCACTAACTTGCTTTAAGTTGACCAAATATGTACAAAAAATTTGGATCGATCACCAATAAAAGTATTCAATATCAACACTATGTACATATGTATGTAATTGACTCAAATCGTTCTAATTTATACATACATATGTAAACATTATAAAATTATGTTGTTTATTCCCTTTAAGGATTATTAAAACAATCACAATTTTTTATATACCTACATATGTAGATATGTGTGTATGTAATCATAGAAATAAAACGTTCTACGATTTATAAGGACAACATATAAGGCCGCTTAACTGCATTTACAGTTTTAATAGAAGAATGTATGAAATTTCTTAATAAAAATTTCTTAAGAAACATTACTGCCACACAACGTTAAACGAGTTGAATGTTTTCTGTGTCATTATGAAAGGATCATTGATCTAATTATGGTTTATTTGTAATTAATTCAATTAAGCAAATAACATTAACGAATTATTGAATTCCATTCCAACTACACCTTAATGGATTTAACGTGTGTGAGGTGAGTTACACACAAACACCGATTACGGCTCTTCATGCAATTTTGCAATTAATTGTAGAATTCAGTAAAAAAAAACACAAAAAAATAAAAAAGAAATGTGAAAACAGAAAATAATAAATAATAATTTAAAAGATTATTTCATTCGTTTGCTAATAATGGCTCAGCTCTAATGTAACATGTTGCTACTGCTGCATCTACGGCTATCGTGTTATGTATGATGTAGTGGTGTCAGTATCTGCAACAGATGAGTTGCAAACTATTCAAATATGAATTATTTATATGTTTTCAAATCCAAATATTTGATGGATTATACATGCAATTTCTATTTGTATGTTTATCTGTTTGTATACATTTATTTCGATGATGATGATGATGATTATGTTTTGATAATCTCAAAGTAATTTACCTAACGAAGTGTAAAGTCTATTGGTTTTTCTTTTTTTTTTGGATTTCCAAATAAGCAATATACTCAACAGTACCACTACATCTAACCCTCTCTTTGCAATGCCAATAGAATTTTTATTTCAAATTGTGAATATCGGTTGAAGCAGAGTGCGTAATAGTTCTTATCACCATTGTGTGCCCATTGCACATTTAGCACGAGTTAGTAAATCAAATGGTTTCTGTTCACCAAATGAAAACAGTTGCTTGGTTAATGGCCTTTGGTTAGTTTTCGCCGCATGCAGTTCTTGTTCATTGGACCAAAATATGCCACAGAATACAATTGTACTAATTAACGGTAATTCTGCACTTGAACCAGCAACTGCCAAAAATTTCAAAAAAAAAAACAAACAAAAATAATAATAAACAGGCCAAAAGAAATAAAACAGCCATACAAAATAAGATTTTCTATAGTTTTTCATTAGTAACATAAAATCAGTGTAAGACAGATCGCACAGTGGATCATAACAGGAAAAAAGTTAGTATTTCTCAATTTGTGTATTTATTTCCTGTAAGATTGTTGGCTAAATTAACTGTAATTAACATACATAATTATATCATTACAACCCTTTAGTCACGATTACGACCTAGCTTCTCACACCACTTATGTTGTGCGTGTTAATTTTATACATGAGTGGCGGGACCTGCAGTTTAAAGTCGACTCCGAACGACAGTTTTTAAAAAACTTTTCAAGGCAGAAATCTGCTGAGAGGCACACATGGCGGGAAAACCAGATTTGTATGTACATATATGCAGATAGTACATACATACATAGTAGGTCAGTACACTCCTTTCGTCAGGATTACGACCTAGCATCTCACAACACTTACGTTGTGAGTATTAATTTTATACATGAGTGCCGAGAACTACAGTTTAAAGTCGACTCTAAACGACAGATTTAAAAAAAAAAATGTTCATGGTAATTTTATTTATTCTCAGAAATCTGCTGAGAGGCCGAAGTTTATTTGGGGATGCCTGACCTGGGGTTTGAACCGTGCCCTTCGCGTCTAATAAGCCACAACACAACTATGCCACTATTATTGTAGTAGAAATAAACTCTTCGTTTACTGAAAAGAGTTACAACTTCATAAAGATATTAAAAATAAATCGTATCTTTTTTTTGTTTTATATGCTGTGTCACACTGTGCTTTAGCACAAGTTGCGTGCCCGCAAAGAGAAACAAATACATTAAATAACAAAGAAACTTAGAAATTTTTATGGAACTTGAAGCAGTTAAGAATGTTTTGGTTTAAAGCACAATTTGGTCATCGTATTTTAAAGTGTTAAATAATTCAGTTATAAACTGAATGCATTTAAGGAATCTAATGAATTTATATTTCTTATGTGCATTACTGATATTACTACATACATGCGTTTGTAAATTTCTCAAGTAAAATTAATGATTTTGGGAAAAGCAAAATTTGTATTGCGCATTGGTTTAACATTAGTTTGAAGTTACAAAGACATTTTTTAAAAGCAGACAGCATCAAAGAACATAAGAGTCTCTTCTTATACCAAATAAATATTTTAAAACCTACAACTTCTCTTTATTTTGTTAAAAATTGGTACATATGTACCAGAGATCAACAATGAATCGTTTTTTCGCTACTCATAAGCATTCATGAAATTTTGAATATAAGTAAGTTAACAATATTGAAATTTAATTCTTCTGATTAATTCGTATTCACTAGAACGTTGATTTATAAGTATGAGTACAATGAGTACGAATACAGGGTTGACATCGAACGCATACCATTCGAAATATGTTTGATTCATAAGCCTACTCATTCAGATTCATGAATTTAGAAAAATACTTATAATACTTACAAATGATTCGAGTGACTCAAGTCATTCATCAAAATTTACAGTCTTAGTTGTTGTGGCATTTACAAAAAAAAAAAAAGAAAAAGACAAAGACACAAGCAAAGCAAACACTCAACCTTTTAGTGAGTATTGTAGTGTTCGTTCGCGAATCATAGTTATTTTGTGATTCTTGTAAATATTGAGCCATGGAGAGTCGAAATCAACAACATCATACGTATTGTTAAGTATGAGTGCGATGAGTACTTTAAACTTTGAATATGAGTAGTATGAGTATGATATTAAAATAAGTATGAATGCGTATAGATATCAAAAATTATGAGTATGATTAGATTCTACTCATCTTTTTGAATACTCATTGCTGATCTCTGATACATACATACATACATAATTAGTCATTTCAATCCTTTAGTCAGGATTACAACCTCGTTTCGCACAGCACTTATGTTGTGTGTGTTAATTTTATACATGAGTGGCGACTCCGAACGATAGATTTTTGAGAAACTTTTCATGGCAATTTTATTTACTCTTAGAGTTTTTGCCAGAAATCTGCAGAGAAGAAGTCGGAGAAGAAATATTTTTTTCGTATATCGTTTAGTTGGAGATGTATGACCTCGGTTCGAACCGAGGCCTCACGTCTAATAAGACAACGAACTACCTACTAGACTAGGGCGAATACTAATATTGGTAATCTACACAAATAACACAAATTTTCATAGGTAATGCTGGTTAAATTTCAATTTTTTTATTTCAGAGTACTTTTCGAAAACGTGCGAAAAGTTGCCACTCTTGCCATTGTTGGTTGATGCAGTCTTAGAATTGCATAACAAAACAAAAATGATATTCATTAAATCTATAATTAATTGAAATCTACAATTGTGCATGAGACATCCATCGCACTTGATAATAGTTCCAGACGGGAAGTTGAAATTTTAAATGTAAACATTAATGGCAATAGCATTGGTGGCAATATGATGCGTAACAAAATAATTGAATATCTTCAAAATATCAACAATTTTTACAGTTTTTTTTTTCTCCTGACGTAATGCAATCATTAGTGACACACATATTTTACGAACATAATGTAATTTTTTACCTACACTGTGGTTGCTTTGTCGGCTTTGCCTTCAGCACTTATGTATATATGTACACCACATGAATAGACAGCCTTATTTGTTTGTTTAATTTTTTGTTAAAGTATAATTTGTTAATTGCTGTTAAACAAAAAGAATATAAAATTGTTTTTGTCTAAAAAAAATTATTTATTGCTAAATCTCTTGAAATAATAAAAATAATTGTGTTAAATAACATTTTAATTTCACACTTAAAAAAAGCAAAAACACCCCCCTCTAGTTAATAAAACGTTTATGCTACTTTTCGCCATTTATTATATAAAATATCAAATTATATTATATGTATGTATGTATGCAATGTAATTAAATGTTAAATAATAATTGTATTAAATCTTCTGCAAACTGTTGTATAAAATAATTTTCGTAAATCTTGTAAAATCTTCATATTTATCAACAAAAATTAATATTTTTTTAAATCGGTAGAAAAATTGCTTTCCATAATACAAGATTTTTTAGTTTTGATTCATATTTGAGTTCTTTTGCAGTCGCCGTAGTCTAATAGGTAGTGTCTTGGCTGATTAGACGTGAGGCCACGGTTCTAACCTCATGTCCAACAAAACCAAATTTGAAAAAACAAATTCTTCGGCAACTACCTCTCAGCAGATTTCTATCAAAAACTATGAGGGTGAATAAAAAATTGCCATAAAAAATTTCTCAAAAATCTGTTGTTCGAAGTCGACTTTAAACTGTTGGTCCCGCCACCCATGTATAAAAATAGAAAAAATAGATCGTAATCCTGGCTGAGGGGTTGTAATAAGGGGTTGTAAATAATAAAATGTAAAACAGTTTTCGCATTTGACATGTGCTCGTTCGGGGAAAAAAATTGGTCTTGTTTTTAGAAATTTTTCTTATACATTATGTTTTAGATCAGATAATACGAAGAAATTTACCATTAATTACGTGTATCTCTACTTGCCTAAGACCAATGTACTACTAACTTAACTCTGTATTAAAGTTACCTTCAGCCTACAGATATCAATGTCAGAATCGGTAATCTAGAAAAAATGCATCATATATGGAGTATAATAGGAGTTAAGCAAAGATTTCAATTTATTATTTAATTTATTTTCAAGTACAAATTACACAAATGGCGCTAAAGAGAAGTACATGTTGAACAGAAACTTAAACTCAACAGATTAAAAAGATGAAATATGAAAGGGAAAGCTTATTGTTTTCATATTGTAATCATAATTGTATGGCTTGTAAAAAGTCACACCTTAAAAAAGATTTTTAATATTATTGTTCGATTCTGTTATCAGAAAACTAAACAAAAAAATGTAAAGTCTAAAAACTCTTACGTTAGTCCTCTTAAAAGGGAAAAATTGCTTAATAAGATGAAAAGTGAAACTGTTCTATGCTGATATAAAATAGAAATGGAAATTTCTACTTATTTATACAATATATACATATATTTAATATGTATGTATGTATACATACATATGTATCTGTATATTTTTATATACAAAATAAATATTGATGATTAATTGCATCTTAGCTGAACAAAAACAAAACAACAGCAACAACAACAACAAACAATATGTCTTTGTTTTATATCGCCAATGTGTGAACGAACTGTTTTTATCAATAATTTGTTTTCTACTCTAGTGTTTTATGCAGTGACAGTTATTGTTGTTGTAACAAAAGTGAATGAAAAAGGCGAGTGTTTCAGGCTTTCCACGTTTAGTCTTATTATTTAAGTATGTATTGTTTATTTTTTTTTGTTTTCTTGTTAAATGTTTTTTTTTTTTTTTGTTATTATTATTGTAAATGGTGTTTGTCGAATTTCTCTAAAGCTGTTTAAACCTAAAAAAGTCATAAAGAAAAACCAAAACAAAAACAAACAAAAAAATATGAAAATAAAGAAAAGGCAACCTGCCACAAGTGATATGACACTTTTGAAAGTGTTAAATAAATGAGTAAGTGATAAAATGAAGAAATTGAATGATTAACTTTCAACTATGTTTTCTATCTTTCTTATTGATGGATGATGATATGACATTAAATGACATAAAAATTGTGTTTTATGAAGAATTCAAATGACCTAGACCCAGAAATCCCGATCAAGTAGTTACATTGGCATTATTTTTATGGACGTAGGAGTACGCTTTGTTGTTGTCCAAATCAAATCATGTTACCCGATATCCAGACATTGCATATTTAGGTAAGCATGCATGTATACTATATGTGAATATACACTCAGCCACAAAAGTATACATACGGTTAACAAATTTCAGAAATTTTTTAACCAATCCGTTTTCGTTGAAAATCTTTATAATTGTCTGACATATTTCTTCGATTTTAAGACGGTCTTTTGCATTGGTTCAGAAATTTGTGAAATTTGTTAATTGGATGTATACTTTTGTGGGCCTGTGCAGGGCCACAATTCAGTTCAATTTCAGAAATTTTTTAACCAATGCAAAAGACCGTCTTAAAATCGAGGAAACTATAAAGATTTTCAACGAAAACGGGCTGGTTAAAAAATGTCTGCAATTTTTTAACCGTATGTATACTTTAGTAACTGTGTGTATAAATACATATGTATGTATGTATGTAAAATAATGATATACATTTATATATATCATACATATATATATATTTATATATATCATACATACATAATATACATACACATATATATACATATATGTTATATACATATATAATAAACTATCTGTAGTAATATTCCTCTTAAATTGTTTCTATCGTTTGTATTTTTTTGTAAGTTCCCTCATAAATTACTTTTTATCTTAAAACCCATAAAAACTTTCACACATTTTATTTGTGGCTTTATTATTATGATTACTTTTTTTTGCATTCTTATTTTGAAATGGAAATGCAGTTTGGCATTGTAAATATAGTATGTCACCTATACCTATGATGTCTATGAATTTATGGACATGTAGTTCAAAGCGACAATAGAAAACGAATATTTTTGTTTGAATATTGTACATAAATTAAATTTATGATTGTATGCCTCTTAAATTCATCGTACTTCAATTTGAGTTTTCCGAACAATTTCATGGTACTTTCCCTTTTAACGACAAGACGTTATTATATACATACATATATATGTATACGTTATTATATATATACTCACATATATTGAGTATTTCTTTGCGATATACGATAGTAATTATAGTCAGTATAAATGTTTCATATGCTCATATACATATTTTAGAATTATTATAATGGAAATATAAAATTTAGAAAGTTCTATGATAACGGTATTTATCTAAATTGAAAGTTTTCTATCTTATGTGGCCCCTACAACAAATCGTAACGTTCATTGGCTGGTTGGCCAACGGTTGGTCGTCGCTTGAATGAAACGAATGAAAGGAGAATCAAAATTATTTGATATTTGTACAAGGTACGACCAAATTGCTGCGTATGAGGGCGATTCTTTTATTGCGTTCGCCATTTTCATTTTATCGCCAGATTGAGATTTTCACTCCGAGTGCGAATTGGAGGTTACTTCCAAATCCTTCATTCTGCTACCTCCAAGGACTTATGAAAATATGATTCAGGGAAAAAGGATGCTCGAGAATAGATCAGATCAGATCGGAGAATAGATCACATCAGATCGGAGAATAGATTACATCAGATCGGAGAATAGATCAGATCAGATCGGAGAATAGATCACATCAGATCGGAGAATAGATTACATCAGATCGGAGAATAGATCACATCAGATCGGAGAATAGATCACATCAGATCGGAGAATAGATTACATCAGATCAGAGAATAGATCAGATCAGATCGGAGAATAGATCACATCAGATCGGAGAATAGATCAGATAATCGAGTGCCCAGAAGGATGATAGAACTTACTTGCTGCTAGTTTTAGATAAACCCGAAGTGAGGCCTCTGACTGGGTTTCGTACGGAGTTTGATGATGCAGTTGTTAAGGTAACTAAAATGATTGCCAACTTAAACAGAAATTTATGTTTGAAGTTTGGGAAATATAATATTTGAGTATATTTTAACCTTTATAAAACAAATTAGAGGATATGCATTTGAGATTTAAACGAAAAGCATTTGCCCATATAAAGGGCATCCTAATCTACATATGTATGTCTTCACAATAATTTTTTTATATATTTACTTATTAAATATAATACAATTACAAATTATATCTAATTATTACGAGCTGAATAACTTAGACCATGTGCTCGGTGTAGTGTAACAGACCAGAGCCTCTGGTGGGAATCGAACACACGACCTTCACGCTAAAAGTCTAGTACACTACCCACAAGGGTATCAGGGCGCCCCATAATTTTTATTTATTTGACTGAAATATTTTATTACAAGCAAGAGCTGTCATCTTATAATAATATTACAAATGTTTATTTTTGGCACATTCAACAATGGAATGAAAGTATTTTTATTGACAGTTTTTAACAATTATTAAAACTAATTTAAAATTATAAAATATTTTAAAGAAAAATCGACAAACTACCATCGCTTGGCAACTGCTGACTACAAATGGCAATAGATGCCAACCGTTTAAAACATCTGATAAGCGTTGCCAACTTTCTTATATTATCCCACTGCAAAAGAAAAAACAAAAATACACGAAATAGTGACAGACATCGAATGCTATTTCTGCAAAGGTCATTGAGGAATATAGCCCGAAGAAAGTTTCCTGTAGTGAATTTTAGTGGAGTTCGTTACTGTCATCTATTTAGCGAAATGTCAAAGTCAGCCCTCATTATTTTGGCACCCGGTGCCGAGGAAATGGAATTTGTTATATCCGCAGATGTTTTACGTAGAGCCGGTGTAAGTTGAATGCAAGATACAATTTATAAATACATTTTGGCTGCAAGACTGACATTTGATGTTATTTTATATGTATGTATGTATATAGTAAATATAAAGAAATTATGTTTGCAATATACGTATATAATTACAATTATTGATTTAATTGAATACGTTATAATAACAAACCCAAAGAACAATTCGTCATATAAAAAATATTGTGCCCTATTGTATTTATAAACAAATTTTTAAAAGCCATAAGTGAGAACTTAACGCGAATTCACATTGAATAATTGGAATGTAGAAGATTGCATAGTAAAATTTTGTATTTCATATAGCAATTTAAGTGTATATATGTATATATACGATATATACATATATATGTCTAGCCAAATGCAAATACATACGTACATATATGATAAACCTTTAAATTTGTAAAAATATAAAAAAGCATTGATTTTAAAGCTTATTTGTGCAGACATGTTGCCGTTCATCATTTTAAGATTTTCACAAAATTTTACTTTCTCTAAATTCCTGCAACGGTGCTTTAAATTACTTCTAAACTATTTCCAAATCAATTGTCTTTGTGAAATCGTTTACTTGTAAAATATTTTTTCTGCAACTACAAATTTGTTGCCACTTGGAACACAATCATCACCCATATTCAGTGTTGGATTCCTTTCGATTGTAGGTACCCTGCGTTACGATCTTTTCAGTTAAGGAAAATATTTCGATTTTTGTTTTCCACGCCAAAAAAGAAAAGTAATAAAGTTATAAAAGAAATAAAATGTTTTATAAATGTTTTTTAATAATTTTTTTTTAAATTTTATTATTTTGTTGTACTATAAAGTGAAGATTTGTTTAGTTATTAAAGGTTAAAAAAAATTGGCTGCATTAGGTCAAGAAAAATTATAAAATTATATTTTGTTACTAGGTTCAGTCAACCCAACATTATGGTTTGCTTCAACTTCTTTTTCTTTCCGAAAAAGGAAACTTAAAGTAACCACAACTCCGATTCGGTAGTGAAAGGATTTTAAAAATTTTAACTGTAATTGTAGCTGATTTGAATAGTCTGGTAAAAGTCACTACTGGGAAAGCTTTCTCCCAATTTTCTGTTCTCAAATATTTACTCACTAAACTGAAACACATTTACCTCCTTTTTCAATAGCAACGCGGCAGCTGTCGACTTCATCTTTTCTTATATACATACATATAAAATAAAATGATATCCTTTATTACTATCCAATAATAATGAATACAAATAATTTCACCTCCGGTGCAAAAATATTTTTTAAACTAGAATAATTTGGCCACAAGTACCACTTGATTATGTTCTGACGAATTCTCCGAAAGTGTTTATTTAATTAAAATTACCATAGTATTTATTTCTTATTATATATTTGAATTAATAAAACACCGTTTTAAACTTTTTTTTATAAATTTTTTCTTTTCCTTTCCATTCTGTTCTACAGCAAAAACGGTTGTGTTGAACATATTCTGCTCTTCCTCTTTTTCTTTCGATTCTAATTTAAGTTGGCATACCAATTCTTGATCAGGGCGGAACATAATGCGGAGACGTAAGCAAAACGCACTATGGACTGAATATTCTCTAGTATTATTAATAAACATACCTATGGTTTTTGAAACCCTATAATGGCTCTTCTTTAAAATGACAACCTATTACACAACTTGATTAAATAAATAGATTATGAGTTTTGTTTTGAAATAATAATTTATTTAACTAATCACCAACTAAACTTTTAAATCATTTGATTTACTTATGTATTATATTCTCATGTTTTAATTCCATATATGTATTGTCACATTCCAGATAAAAGTAACTGTTGCCGGTTTAACCGGAAATGAACCCGTAAAGTGTTCCAGAGATGTAGTGATTGTACCAGATACATCTTTAGAAAACGCTAAATCAAATAAATATGATGTGGTCATATTACCAGGCGGTTTGGGAGGCTCTAAGGCAATGGCAGAATCAGCACTTGTTGGTGAAATCCTAAAGCAACAAGAAAGCGAAGGCCGTGTTGTTGCAGCTATTTGTGCAGCACCAACTGCTTTGGCAGCTCATGGTATTTGTTCTGGAAAATCGTTGACATCATATCCATCTGTAAAGTCACAATTGGAAAGCAATTATAAGTACGTTTACATCAGTATGACCTCTTGCACCCTTATAATGAAAAATGTTTTTCGTTTATTTTTTTTCTTTTTAGATACGTAGATGATAAAACTGTTGTACAAGATGGTAATTTGATAACGAGTCGCGGGCCAGGCACTGCCTTTGAATTCGGAATTAAAATAGCGGAAGTTTTAGCTGGATCTGATAAGGCTTGCGAAGTAGCAAAAGGCATGTTATTGAATTGAAATTGTATACTCTCTTAATGATTTACATCATAATAATAAAATTAAATATTATTTAAAGTTAAAAACCGTCTTTTCCTATATGCAAGCGTGGCTAAATGTTGTAAGTTATTGACAAATTTCAGAGTTTAAAAGAAAAGAATATGTCTGGAGTCAAAAATAAAGGCCTTGTTATAACAATACTGAATAGTGATTGAATACCAAACAACATTGAATATATAGCCAACGGCATAATTTTCATAAAATCAATAAAAAGAAAAGACAACTAAAAGTCCGAAATTAACCCATTAGTGCCCAGTGGCAACTTAAGTTGCCAGCAGAGGTTGCCTTAGTTTTTATTCTCAGAGAGGTAATTGAGTGTAAAAAACAAAAAAAATTAATGGGTTAATAGACGTTTACTAGAAATTTTGTGCACATCAATATAAATTTTAGATGCCAAATGGTCCTTTATCACAAACGTTTAAATTGTTGAACATAATTAGCACAAAATACCAAGTTTATTTCACAGTTCATAGCAAACCATCTTAACAAACCTTGTTTTTTTTTTTTTTTTTTGTAAATCCTTAAGCAAATATATATATAAATAGATAGTATATTTAAATCTTGTATTTTATAGCTTATGATTTATTGTATAAAGTATATAATATGTATAAATTATTACATAGATAAAATGTTATCTATATATATTGTTAATGTTATTTCGTTCGATCTGATATACTCAGCTTCGAAATTTGTAACATTAGTTTTCAGTTAATTTTTTTTTTATTGAAATATTAAATCGTATAATTTTCCATGAAAAACAAGTTTCTTATTATTATTTTTTAATTAAAATTAGAACAAAACAATATATATGAAATCAGTTCATTCTGATCAAAAAAAAAAATAAAAAATACAATTTAATTCATTTTGCTACAATTTAATGCAAAAAAATAAAAATCATAAAAAAATATAAACAAAAATTTTACAAAGTCTAAATTTAAAATAGTACATTAGAAGACGAACCGACTATTTTGACCAATAAATCTTTAATAATACAAAGAAAACTTTACATGTTTGTTTAAAAAAAACCAGCACTGTTTAACAAACAGCAATTTTTTTCTTTAAAAAAAAATAATATAAAATGTATTTATTTGAATATGACTTACATGACTAAAAACTGCAAAACTTCATATTAAAAACGAAGAAAATCTATTATTGATTATAATTTTATCAATTTAAACTGTAGTTTTATAAATAGTTTGTTGTTAAACAAATAAAACTTTTCCTTTTAACAAATAAAATACTTAAAAAAAAACGAAATTAATAAACCCAATGAAAATGATTTCTATGTTGAATTGTAGTAGTTAATAGTGCTTTTAGTAGAAAAAAAAAACTGCAAATTACTAAATTAGAATTAAAGAATATAAACTCAGTTCTTTGGATAAAGAGATGGAGTTGTTGGTTGGTTTCACAGTTTCTTATAATAAAAGGATTTTGCTTTTTTTTCTATACGTAATAAATAAATAAAATAATAAAAATTCGGAACTTATAAACTATATATTATTGGCATTTTGTATATGAAGGCAGGATATAGAAAATAAAAAATGATGCTTAAATTTCCATTAAATATGGGATGGTGGATGACAAAGTTTTGTTAAATAACATTACAAAGTTTATTATTGTTAAGCTATAAATAAGTATCTAAACTGTTAATATAACAGCCTTTATGTTTGTATGCAGTGGAACATAGTTTCGTTGTTGAGTTGTTGGAGGTAATATAAGTAAAAAAAAGCAAAATTCCTTTTATTTCTCTTCATTGTTAAGTAATCATTCAAATGTGTAAGCAATCAACCTTTTAGATGATGGCGAAGAAATCCAAAGATTAAAAAGGTTTCATGTTCTGTTCTTGACCTACCCTTTAGAAAGTAAAATGAAAATATGATGAACGTACATATATAAGAATAGTTATACTACAAATTTGTATTTTTTATTTGAGTTCAATTAGAACTCAATACATGTTATTTTAAGAATTATGTAATTTGCCTTAGATTATGTAAAATAGATTGTAAATAAAATTTTGAAAAATAAATAAATTTCATATAAAGTTTTTATTATACTTTTTTCTCTAAATATTCAAATTATGAAATCTGCTTTTTTTTTTAAATTTAAACCAAATAAAATACATATTTCTAAATCAGTTATTTGTATTAGTGTACATTAAATTGCTGACTAATAAATGTATAACCAACCGCAAACACTTTCCCATTTGAAATGGTTACTGAGGTAAAAATAATAAAAGAAAAGTATGTATATATAGCGGGTATTGTTCGTATCTTGCCTCTTAAAATGTAAATACATTGCATTTAATAATTGCAGCTCTCGTTTAATTTTTTCCTTTAGTTTTTTTTAAACAAACTAAACTAAATTCGCTATAAGGAATTAACTAACATTGCGTTAAAACTCGAATAACATACATATATGAAGTTTTACATGAAAATGTAATAGCAAAACAAACACGAATGCAGTAGGCTGGTTTTATTCTCCTATAAGAAATTCCAAAATTTACTTATTCATTACAGTAATTAAATGGTGAGTAATTTGAAGTTGATAAACATTTTATTTTTTTTTTCTTTTTACTTAATTTTGTCAGCAATAATGTGAAAGTGAAATATTTCTGGGTTGTTTGTTGTTTGCTTATAAATACATTATGATTTTATGTATAAATGAATTAACTTTGTGTGCATTTTGTATGTTCGTTTTTATGTTTTTATGTATTTATGTATGTATTAAATTTCATATTTTTTTTTTTTTGCAAATTTTAAGTTTTAAATACACTTTATTTTATTTTAAATCATATATAATTAATATTGTTTTGTTTGTATTCGGTTCATTTGTGATTTTTTATAAATAATAATTTACTTGAAATATCACCTCAAATGTGGTTATTACTCCAACTGTTGCTTGATTTCTCCGGATTAATCCGATCTATCAATTTATATATGTATTAGAGCTTTCACACTTCTATTGTAGGGAGCCTTAGAATCGATTTAATTGCTATTAATTTATATTTTATAACACAAATTTAGTTTATAATTCTTACATAAATATAAATTATTTTGGAGTAGCAGTGCTTATTTTTTATTGAATTATTGAATTTTTTTTTTGTTAATTAATGGTAGTGGTTGTTGACTTATAGTGTTTGATGTCATTATTGTAATTTAGGATAAATACGACACAACGTTAACGAAAAAACCACATCGTTGATAATGTCCATCGTGTGTTTTAGACATAAACACGGCTAACATTGTTGCTCTTGTTAAATTTGCTGATATAGGCAATATGTGCTATTTCGTTATTATCAAATGCTTTGCTCTCTTTTCTATTGCATCGATGCCAAACTAGCGGAATTACTAATGTGTGATGATGTACCTAATGTAGAGGCCATATCTTGATAACTGAACTGTAAAACAGAAAGTATCTAAATATGCAACACTGTTTTTATAGAGCAAAAGATATTCTGTACCTGTGGAAAATGTGGCTCCTCCGCTATTGAACCAAGAGGACAAGCGGGATCAGGAGGTGTGAGTTCAACACTTTCACCCGTGAATTCTGTATCAAAATAACGTGTATCCGTATCTGAAGTAACTTGAGGTTTAAATGGCGGTTCAATCTAAATAATGAAAAATTGATGTTAATATGTTTTTTTTTTTTTTTTGTATATATAGTTTTCCATATACTTGCCTTTTTCTGAACTAAATCTGTCCAATTAATGCTTGCAAAAAATGGATGTACTTCAATTTCTTTAACGTCACCTGGCCCGCCACCTAAACGCCTTTTTGGATCTTTAGCCAAGAGACCTGCCAGCAGACTCTTGGCTTCATCGGAAATCGTACGGGGAAATTTAACCTCTTCCATTAGAATTAATGTAAAAAGTACATCATGATCACGATTATAGAATGGAAGACGTCCACATATCTTAAAGTAAAAGAAATTGTTGATAAAATCTCACCTTAAAAGAGAAGACGCACAGTATTCTTACCATTTCATACATTACAACACCAGTACCCCACCAGTCAACGGCACGTCCATAATCATTATCCTCTAAAACTTCTGGAGCTAAATATTCAGGCGTGCCACAGAAGGTTTTCGTCGTACGGCCATAAGTTATATCTTCTTTGCATAAGCCAAAATCTGCAATTTTTATGTGGCCATCCTTGTCTAATAGAAGATTTTCGAGCTTAAGATCACGATATATAATGCTCTGCGAGTGTAAATATCCAAGTGCTGATATAATTTCTGCCCCATAAAATCGTGTTCGCTCCTCAGGAAAAATTCTTTCGCGGCTTAAATGAAAGAATAATTCGCCACCATTCACGTATTGCATTACGAAGCAAAGGCGGTCATTCGTTTGGAAGGAATATTTTAAAGACTGTAAGAAAAAAGATATGCATTGAATTGGAAACTAAAAATAACTTATCGTCCTTATAGATATATATACATACTATTAAAAATGGGTGATTTGTTGATTGTAAAACTCGACTCTCTGTGATTGTATGGGCAACTTCGTCCTTTTGTATGATTACTTCCTTTTTAAGAATTTTAATGGCGTATAATTTCTCAGTCGCCTTTTCACGACACAAGATCACTTTACCAAATGTTCCTTTCCCCAAAACTTTTAAAAATTCGAAATTTTCTAAAGTCTTAAAATATGGCAAAAAGAACAAAACAATAATTTAATCCATTCCATCGTTATTAGTTTATTAATTATGTACAACTTACCACTTTTTTTACTCCTCCACTGCTTCGGGTTGAGGTGCCCGTTACAGAAAATTTTTCACATAACTCATTTTCAGCTATAGAAGCCATATCGACATCTGTCATATCAGTATTATCTGTTGTGCACATTGCAGTCTCTCCAATTTCACTTAAGCTGCTTGCCACGGTTCTATAAAAAAAATAGTACGAGAAATTTACACACGATTTCATAATTAAATTTATATATAAAAATATTTATTTAACGAATTACCTTATGGCTTCTGTCCATTCCTGTCTTTCCCGTTCAGTTTCAACAGAAAATGTACGTTCAACAACTGATGTCCACTGAAGACCACGTATAATAAACGTAAACGGTCTTGGGCGATCAACAGTCATAATTTGGCAACCTTTTATTGTAAAATCATTTAAAGGTCTTTCATGAGGCCCATTCTCATTTGGTTTGACCCGCCATCCATGTAGGGTACCATCACTTCGCAATATAAAGTAACGAGATCGCCATGTCTTAATATGTTCCCCTCGTTTTTGTAACCAGCCTTCTTTAACGATTGTAGCATTTGAATGACTACCCCCAGCTTCATTTGAAGCAGGCAATGATCCGATATCTGACATGGCTACTTTTGGAAATTTGGGTGTATAGTTTAAGGAAATGGAGGACTGTTGAAGCTGTTGTGATAAGTTTAGGTTGCTTGTTGTATTTTGAATGTTTTGATTGCTGTTGCTACCAAAACTACTAAAAGGGCTTGTGAAAGAGAAAGCAGCGAAACTGGAGCCTAATAAGCCAGCTGAGGATGAGGTAGACCCGGGGCTAGCAGCTGATGTGGCTTTTTCACCGGCTGTTGCGACCACTGTTGATCTCCTCGGATTTGCAAATGGTAGGTAATTCGTGATGAAGCCGTACGCCTATTATAAGCTTAAAGTTGTTGCTGTCCGATCCACAGATATAATTTGTTCTGGAAATGAAATAAATTAGAAAAATTATTATTATTGGCAACCGCCGATTAATAAATACTGTAACTGCTAATGCTAATTATCTAATTTCTTTATTCAGTGTAGTTTGCATTATCAAATTTATATCGTACAAACGCATTGTAGTTTATCCGAAAACATGTAGAATACAAGAACAACATTTATTGTTTATCCTCTCTACGGTTTGTAGAGTTTTAAAACGTTTAAGATTTTTATAACCTTTTTTTTTGCCTTACAATCAAACCTAATTAATGTTTGTATGAATGCCGTGGGCTAATGTGTTGGACAAAAACTGAAAATTTGAACAGAGCAATGTTAAAGTCAACAGAGCAATGTTAAGTGTTTAACAGAAAATACAAAAAATGGTCAAGGAAGAAATCACTCAAATATACCATATCGGAGAATGGAATCTCTATTCCATTTCTTAAAAATTGTGCTCCACACGTTCCTGAGTGGAACAGTTTCTCTGCTAGATCGCAAATCTTTTTGAGAATGGAAAAACTTAAGACAAAAAAATTTATTTGCTTTTACAATGTCTGGGGAGGATGTTCGGTATTGTGGAAAAATGGGACTTGCTGCAGGTATTCCACAATATACAAATTTTAGCCTAAGGTGTCGCTAATAAAATCAAATTAGCGGTATATTCCAAATAATTTTGGAACTTGAGAAATCGTCTTTGAAACATTCACTCTATTAACAGTGTCTGGGGTAGGCTGACCGATATTGTGGAAAAATGTGATTTACTGCAGGTATTCCACAACATACCCATGGTATCAATGATTCCAAAACATGTTGCCTTACAGTCGGCCGTTTCTTGGGACTACATATATGTAGTTGACGAAGCTAATTGTTTTCTTCCAATGAGCAAAATAAAATGCTCTGCATAAATGCGGCTAAATCGGATAAAAAAAATGGACTTCTGAGGGAAATGGATATAGTGGACTGGATAGTCATGGTATCAAGGATTCCAAAACTGTTTTCCTTAGGGTCGAGCTTTACTTAGGACCGGAGATATAGACCAAAAAAAAAGTCAAAATAGGACAAAAATTAAATTGTGTGGAATTGAACTTAAAAATTTTAATAATTTTCATTGAGTTAATATGCATTTACATATGTATGTATTATAGGTCCAACAAAATGTCGGATTTTTCGCAAGTTGCATTCCTTTGGTAGATGAGTTACATTTTTTGATAGATGACTTGCATTTTCTATGTTGCTCACTTGTATTTTTTGGTTGATGACTTGCATTTTTTTATTCAATGACTTGCATTTTTTAAGTCTATTAATTGCATTTTTTAGGTCGATGACTTGCATTTTCTGGCCAATGGCATGCATTTTTTGGTTGATGATGACATGGATTTTTGAAGAAAACAAATAGCTTCGACGGCTATATCTCCGGTCTCAAGAGTTACCCGACCGTAACGGAAACTAGCCTGAAATCCTTGATGCAATAGCCACTCATCCCACTAGGTCAGAAAACCGCATTTTTCTAAATTGCATCTTGACTTATATAGAGCATGTTGTTTGCGCGTAAACAAAAGTTAACTTTGTCGGCTTTATCTCCAGTCCCAAGACTTAAACGATCGTAACGAAAACTGTTTTCCAATAGTCACTCATCCCACTAGGTCAGATTTTATTGAATTTTGTCTATGAACATAATATTCACTGTAAAAAAAATTATATCACTTTCGTAGCTAACTTCACACAAATTATCATTGTCTGATATTTTTTTGCTTTGGAAAATCTGTTTTATCATGTTTTTTTTAAAGAAACTAATACATTTATATTGTACCTAAAAAGGAATACATTTTAAGTTGGAGATTTTGTCGCAATATTGTTTTTGTTAAACTTTTTATTTTTAATTTTCTACTGTCACTAAACAAATTATATACCCTAGGAGTCTGAAAATATCTGGCAACATGTCTCACAACTTTTCTGAGCAATAATCTGACAATTTTTTTTATTTCACAACATTGTCATATAATATTATTGTAGGCTTTTCAGTCAAATTTCATACAATTGTATGAACTGATAATCAACGTAGTGTTGCAAAATTGTCATTGTCAACCAATTGTCTGGATATTGAAACATATGATGACAATACTTCAATATTAGAAACTTTCAAAGCATCTCATTCATACATATTATTATTTTTATTATAATCTAAAAGAACAACACTATTAAAGAATAAAATATTGATTTGAAATTCGCAATATAATATATATGTATGTATATATATATATATATATAGAGATGAACAACACATAGGAGAAGATTTGATTGAAAAGAAATGTTTTGTGTAACTTTTATAAAACAAAAAAAAACATAGGGAAAATTCGTCAAGTAGTGTGCAAACATCGAAATCGACATCACAGACGATAAAAATAAATTTTAAAACAAACGAAAATTCGAATGGCAGCAAGCAGTAAAAGTGAAAAAAAATACATGAAATCTGCGAAAGAATGTATTTCGTCTAGACGAAAGACAACAAGAGTGTATGATCATCGTTTGCTTACGATATTTGTTATTATTCGTTTTTAACTGTGTGAAATATGTTAGAAAAAAACCTTTGATGTTTATATTGTGACAAATACTGTTACTAAATATAAAGAAATAAATTAATTTTATATACATACGTAAAATATAAATAGTATATGCATATATGTATGTATTTATAAACACATATGTAGTACATATATTTACATATAAATAACATATTATATAAAAATAATATATACACAAATACATTTACATATAAATAATATATACACATATAAATAACATAGTATGTACATACATATATACATATATATTGATGATAGAAAAGGTGTATCTTGATTTTACATATAATGAACCCCTACACGTTGAGATTAGTTGGACAATATGTTGAATCAACTGTTGGTCGTCTTCTTCACGCGTTCCGAAGCATTGTAGCATCGTATGAAAATCAAAATTTTTTGATCATCAACCAATCGACGTCCAACCAGCCGTTCAACATAACAATTGTTTGCACAAAATAATAAAGTTGTACCGCCTGCATAAGAAAGCTGCATTAAGATGCGAACCACCAGAAAGTTCTAAAAATCAATTATCACAAACAATGGAGATACAAGGCGTAACTAATTCCAACCCATTGATATGAAATTTTGGAAAAAAAAATAATAAAAACGAGTACCTGTATGACAGTGATCCATTTTTTACTCATGTGCTTTTAATTCTTTCAAAAAACAAGTTATTATTGCAAAATAAAACAAGTCTGAGTTTTCTTTGGGAAAAATTATAAGAACATTATTTGGTGGCGTGATATAACTTTGGGAAAGTGAAACTGTATCAAAATTATTTCACGACACATTAAAAATAATGGACGAAGTGATAACGTTTACATTTTAATAGAATATTGATTTTTTATTAAAAGAAAAACGGTAAAACTGAAACAAAAGATTGTCTAATACTAAGGATACAATGCAAATACATGGATTAAATCGGGAAATTATTACAAAACAAAGGATTAAATTTTGAGAGGCATCATTGTAGCGATCAAATTAAGAAAAGTTGTTTATTCCGTTTGTTTGGTTCGGATAATAAAAAAATTTAAGGTAGAATAAATTACAGTGGAAAATATCACACAACGTTTTCATTCTGCAACTACTACTTTTCCTTTCTTAATACCAAAAACTACGACAAAAAAATTGCTTGTACAATCAACTCCGTACCGTATTATCGTTTTCCTTTCCATTCTTCTATCATTTGTTACTTAAAGTCACTAAATTCTCCGTATCTGTACATGACAGGATCATTTTACTTATTAAGCACTTTCATCTTCTGCACGTCTAGGCCGTTAGCTTTTTTAAAAAAATGTATGTTTTCAGTGCCTTAAAATGACATAAAAAGTGTTCCACATCCAGCATTTATAATTATCTTCACCTCTTAGGAGTACACGTAAGTCGGAGTGTCCCGTAAGGTCGCTCATCAGTGTACTAAAGTCGTAAGTCGTTCCATCGTATTTTTCCTACACTGTGAATGTTCCCCAATAGTCGACTTGACGCTTTCACCTACTTTCTCAGTTTGATCTTCAATGCAATGGGTTGTCCAAGCTTATGGTATGCAGTAAACTAACCCTTTTAGGGAGAATATTCGGTTCCCCGTTAGCGATCACTATTTACCCATGTAATGCGCACCGAGCCATACCTGGAGTAATTCTTATATATCAATAGAAGCGGTAAAAATTACAAACAAAAAAAAACAGGCTTATAGCAAATATCCCAATGGGGACGTGTTCAGTTTAAAGGAGATTAATGTTGGTTTTTAGTGCAAATGTAAGACGAATTAACAGAAATGTGAATATGAACATTTTCAGAAAATTGTTTATGTGTTCCAAACGGACAAAAAACAAAAAAGAAAATTTTAGGAAACCTGGTAAAATATTTTAGTAATTTATTAACGAACCCTGTATTTAACTTTAATTATTATAAATATAAAACAAATCAATATAATACCAAAAATAAAAAGGTATCCACTTGTCTGATGTTAGTAAAACAATCGAAACTTTACTGCTTCTGCAAGAAATGCGATTAAAAAGAAAAGAAGTACCTACAATAAGAAAACAATAAAAAGAAATACTATGATTACCGTTATTTAATGTTTTTCACTTTTGCGAAAATTGTTTTTATATTTTTTTAAAATTAATTTTTAAAAATGGCAAAATATTAGTGAAGAGTTACAAATTAAAATAATAAAGGGTTTTAATGCTGGATATGAATAAAAAAAAAATTCTGGGAGACCAGAAACGGTTATCTTATAAAAAAAATACAAGACTGTTCAAGATACAGAGACTATAAAGCTGGATTTACACATATTCTCCATACAAATTTGAATTATTTTGCCCGTATAAATCATGTAAAATTTGAATTTGATATAAGAATGTCGAATGGCAACTTTGAATGAATAGCTCTGAATAAACTTTCTGTAACAAAGGATGACAACAGAGGTGAATCCAGCTTAAAAGTAGTTTACAATAGGACAAGGGGTACAGATAGGCAAAAAATTAGTGACGTGAAGCAAAAAGTCAAAAGTTTAAAATTACAGAAAAAAATTACGTCCCGAGAGATTATGAATAAGTTTCGAACTATTAGATCCTTTGATCTTCGACTTGGTTGGTATCGCCCTGAGAAAAACAACTTATATTATAAATAAATAACAACGCATTGTTCGCGTAAATTGGCCAAAGGACACACAACATGGTTAAAGCTGTCCAATGGAACCAAAAGGAAATAAATTGGACCTTAAGTGTGCAAATTTGACTGTGGCGTCAATAGTATACATACATACATAACATAATTGGTCATTACAATCCTTTTGTCAGAATTATAACCTAGTTTCTCACATCACTTATGTTGTGTGCATTAATTTTTATACATGAGCGGCGGGACCTACAGTTTAAAGTCGACTCCGTACGACAGATTTTTGAGAAATTTTTCATGTCAATTTTATTTACTCTCAGAGTTTTTGCCAGAAATCTGCTGAAAGGAAGTTGCCAATGAAATATTTTTTCATAATTCGTTAAGTTGGAGATGCCTGTGGTTTGAACCGAGGCCTCACGTCTAATAAGCCAACACTCTGCCTACAATACTTCGAGCATCAATAGTATGGTTTGGATTTTTCTTAGAGCAAAGAATGGGCTTTACTCATTAAAAATTATAAATATGAATATAATGAATATTTATAAATTACAAAATTAATTTTCAGGAAATTTTTATTTTAAATCAATAAATGATTATTAAGAGTTAAGTGACAACAAACTTTTGCTTGGTTGAGTAGTAACTCGCCAGTATGCCTTCTTGGAATAGAACCTACGATCCTCACTCTAATAGACTAGCACATTACACGATAAACTACCAGGTCTTGTTTGGAAAACATAAACAAAACCACACAATTATATATTTCAAATAAGCTATATTTATAATTATAAAGTACGGCCATCTATAAATTATTGTGAGTTGATAAATTAAAATACAAAATATATAGAAATAGTTTCTCTATATTTGACCGCATCTGTATGCAAACACACAAACATTTACTTTTTTATGTTACTATAAATTTAGCATAAGGCAAACAAATTTTTTTTTATTTAGGGACAAGAAGATTGCTATTATATTTTTTTTTACTTTTTTCCATGTATTCAAAATGAACTTAAACCAGCTTCGTTTTTAAAAGCTATTGATTTATAACATTCTAACTTACCTCATTTACAATATTTCCAAAATGCTTCTTTCACGTTGTTGCTACTGTGTGCATTGAGTGCGGATGCAAAACGTTGCAGATAACACGTTTTTTAAACACTTTCGAGCAAATTTATTTATTACATAGAAATTCTTCCCAAAAAAATCTCCCTATACTTATTTATTTTCAATCTCTTTTGAATAGTGAATTTGAAAAAAAAAATACTCGGGGTCGCACCTGTGAGACGTTAAACTTTTCTTTATTTAGTGTAAAAATTGATTACTTTGTGAAATTCATTACTTTTGAAGAACTCTTTCTGTACACAACACTAATGAAATTGCATTTATTGCCATTTTTTTCTTTAAGCTTATTATCTTCGGTTTTACGCACAATGTCGTATGAGACGTTTCTACGCCTTCGTTTTCACTTTACTTTTAAATATAAAACTAAGGCGTATTCCTGTTTTCGTTATATTTCGCCACTAAAACAAATTTGAATCTTGATATTTTATGGTTTTGATTAACTCTTTTTTTCAATTAAAATTGTTAATTCTTCACAATCTATTAGCCAATCTGAACAAACACGGCGGCTATAAAAATATTATGTCGCCATTTTTATTTTTCACCGTACTGATTAAGCAGTGCTACCAAATCATCACGTTTCACACTTGCATAAAAGAGTACCCTGGAACTTAACAATACTGGTGGGTGAAATTGTAATTTTGAAAACAGCGTACGCTTAAATAAATATTGCAAATAATTATTATTAGTATATCTTGTACTGTTGCTAATATAAAAAACAATATGTCGATAGGGCAAAATTATTTATAATAGTTTATAACAACTTTTAATTTACAATATAATTTAAATTATGTTCTGTTGTAAAACATACCAGCTGATAGCTACCAAAGTGCTCAACGTACGTCAAAAATTAAAATGTGTTCAACTTTATGCGTTGCATTCAGGTTTCATGTTCAATATTCTATTTACAATTTTTTCATACTATCATTCAAAATGATAAGAAATTGATAGCTGTGACGTACGCTGCACAGAATTTTGCATTTAATTTTGGATTAATATTCTTGTACGAGATGTATTCGTCAAGAAAACAACACAATAACAATAACAATATTTTAAGAGTTTGTTAAAGTAAATTTTGACGTGTATAAGCGATATAAAGTTTACAAGAAAATGTGAAAGAGTACAAAGTCTTTGAATATGCAAAAGGTGTCTATGTACTTGCATAGGCTAGAGCAATTAAATCTTATAAATTTTAGTTTTTGAGATATGACACTATTTAGTGGGTAAGTTTTTTAGTTTTTGTCAGAGATGTATTTTTTATTAAGCATTTTTACAACAGAAATAATTTGACCATTCAATGTGAGTCGAAGGGAAAAAGAAGAAGCAATGAAGAAATTTATTTCGCTATTGCACCGCTGCAAAGATGGACGTTTAGTCCAATCGTTCTCGTATAGAATATATTTTTGCAAAAAAGTTGAATTTCAAAGTGCTGATTTTTAAAGTAATAAGAAAAACAGTTTGTAAATGAAAGTAAGCGTTTGTTTATATTGTTCAAAAGAAATTGTTTAAATATTGTATTAACTTTAAATCGTTTACATATTTTCTGTCCTTGTTTTCTTTGTTTCTCTCCCATTTTTGTGAATATTTTCTTCTCAGTGAAAAATCGAAGTTTTGTTTCGCGTCTGCTATTGAAACCTAAAATAGTTGAACAAACAGAATAATATGAGTCTTGCAAACGCAAATAGATTCAAATAAAATCAATAAATTCTATAAAAATATAAAATTTAATAAAATTCATCGTTAATTATCAATTAAAGTGTAAGTGGGCGTTGTAAAAACTAAAATAAGCAAAGCTGAGAGTTTTTCCTAATTTTGTCTGACTGAGTAAAATACAAAAAATAAAACAAGAAAAACGGTAAGTCGACGTCATTTTGTTTTTTCTTCTATAAAAAAACTGCATTTTCTTTCTATTTTACTTGGTGCGACATTCTAAGTAAATTCCATTACACTTATGCCACAATTGAATGCAAAAAGGGGGGTTGAAAGTGATTTTTGGCAAAATTACAATAATAGTAATAAACCACTGCTGACAAAAAAAGGGAGCAAAACTTAAGCATACATAAGAAAAGTTATAAATATAAACTATGCAACAAACATAATTTGTTAGTTCGGTCATGTAGATCTCCTGTTTTCTTTGTGGACTTATTTTAAGAGGTTTTTTTACCGCATTATAAACCACAATAAACTCATTTCACAAATATAAAATGTTTTGAAACACAAAATGTAAAGTTGTTTGTGTTTTAGAGCGAATATTTATGCCGTTAAATTCAATTTGGAAAGAGAAAATCATGGCATATTTATATCAGGTAGGAGTAATTCAACAGCTGACGAGTCTTAGAATGTCAAAATTTTGTTGTTTTTTTAGTGTTTTGTAGCCATTTTTATAAATTTTTTTAACATTTCTCTTTCTATTGTTATTCGTCAGTCAGTTATGAAGCTGTTTTTGACATTCCGTGTACTCTTTAACAAAAACAAAATGCCTGTTGTTTTTGCATTGTTGTACTTGTTGTATTCTTGCGGTTACCTCTTATGAATATGCCATGGAGAAAATGATCGCGCAAAGAGAAAGAAGGAATGAGTAATTGCGCAAAAATAAACGTCGATACAAAATCAGGGATGTTTTGCCACAATGGCTTGAGTTTATAAATATGCGTTAAAAAAAGTATGGGCATTAAACATAGCAGTGAAATTTTTCTTATAAGTGCCTAAAAACTTAATCCTGTGTTTTAGAATGAAATACAAAATATAAACAAATTTTATTATGCCTAAAGTAATGTGTGAGAAAAACAAAGTTAATTAACACTCCTTGTAACTTCAATTATAGAAAATGGTTATAAGCTAACCTCTCGGACAGGAACGCATTTGAATTTCAACCCACAATGCCTTATTCAGCTTACTTTAAGGACAGAAAATGGATATTATGTTTTTAAATATTTATTTGAGCTATGTTTATTCACACATATTTTAGTTAATTAACAAATTATAACAACAAAAAAAGAGTGTCTATATTGCTGTATTTGATATACAATTGCTGTAGTGCACATAAATATATGCAAAGTCAACCTTTGAAGTTTCATTTGACAAATGTTCTTAAAGATTTCTGTTGAAATTATTATTCAATAAGTTTAAGGATAAAACGAAAAAATAGATTTCCTTTTTATTATTTTTATGGTGTGTACATATGTATATCAATGTGTGATAGTTTACTTAAAATCAACAAAGCATAAAATCATTAATTCTCAAAGTAATTTTGCATTTGGTCTTTAAAATTTTAAGCTTGATTGCACTTTCCTAAAATTTTGCCAGTAATACATGATTTTTATGTTATGATGTGGATAGGTTCTATATAGTATATGACAGTTGAATACCAAAAATGGATTTTTTAATTTTTTTATTTTTGTATTTGTCATTTTTTTTTTACATTTATAAATTGGATTTTGAAAATATAAAAATAAAGAAGTAATAGCTGCGTTTCCGCAAATACAGAAAACAAGAATTAACCAAACTTAATCAATTAATATATAGACAAATTGTTAAAATGACGGAAGATACAGAATACAAAAAATTACCAGTAGAAGAGCGATGTGTCCATAAGCTGTGGAAAGCACGAGTAGACGGGTACGAGGAAGCAGCGAAAATTTTCCGTGAGATAGATGATGAAAAGTCGCCGGAATGGATGAAATTTGTTGGTTTAATCAAGAAGATGGTAGTTGATTCAAATGCTATGGCCCAAGAAAAGGGTCTTGAAGCCGCTTTAATATTTGCCGAAAATTGTGGTCACGCTGGGAAAACGGTTGGAGATGTAATGTCAGGCATTGTGCAAAAATGTATTGCTGCCCCGAAAACAAAAACTAAAGAACTTTCGGTACAAGTCACACTTATGTATATTGAAATAGAGAAACAAGAAGCTGTTGTTGAAGAGCTTATCAAAGGCATGGAACATAAAAATCCTAAAATTGTTGCAGCTTGCATATCAGCCACTACATTGGCGTTAAAAGAATTTGGAAGTAAAGTGATCAATGTTAAGCCGCTTGTTAAGAAACTAGCTCCTTTAATGAGCGAAAGGGATAAGGCTGTACGCGATGAAGGAAAACAATTGGCAATAGAATTGTACAGGTGTGTACTTAAGTAGATGTTATGTGGAATAAAGATAACTGTTAACTGTATTTATCTTTTAGATGGATTGGCCCTGCTATGAAACAGCAGCTGTCGTCGCTTCCACAAGTTACAGTTAAAGAGCTTGAAGATGAATTTGATAAACTGAAAGGAGAAAAAGCGGAACCGTCCCGCTACTTAAAATCACAACAAGAAAAACAGCAACAAATGTCTGCTGCAGCAGCAGAAAACGATGATGGCACAAATGGTAGGTTTACCTGTATATATGTACATACTATTTACTACTTGCTTTCTTTTTTAAATAAATCGAAATGTTAAAATAGATGATTATGTTGATGCTGGTGGAGAAGAAATTGATCCAATGGATTTGATCGATCCGGTCGACATTCTATCCAAAATGCCAAAAGACTTCTACGAAAAGCTTGAAGAAAAAAAGTGGACTTTACGAAAGGAATCATTGGAAGCTTTAGAAAAACTTTTAACAGAAAATCCAAAACTAGAGAGTGGAGATTATGGACCATTGGTAACATCTTTAAAGAAAGTTATCTCTAAGGACACTAATGTAGTTTTGGTAGCGATGGCAGGCAAGTGTCTTGCAATGTTGGCCAAAGGTTTAGGAAAACGTTTTTCCCCATATGCTATTGTAAGTATTTTTTTATTTTACAATTCAAATAAATTAATTTCACAATTTTATTTGTAGGCATGCGTTCCAACTTTGCTAGAAAAATTTAAGGAAAAGAAGGCTAATGTCGTAACTGCATTGCGTGAGGCTATGGATGCTATTTATCCTTCTACAAATTTGGAAGCCATGCAGGAACATATTGTCGAATCTTTGGGAAATAAAAATCCCAGTGTTAAATCAGAGACAGCGTCGTTTTTAGCGAGAGCATTTGCAAGGACTCAACCAACATCTATTAACAAAAAACTATTGAAACTTCTTATAACTAGTTTAATCAAAACGCTAAATGAACCAGATCCTACAGTTAGAGATTGTTCGGCGGAAGCTATCGGAACACTCGTGAAATTGATGGGGGAGAAACAAGTTAGTCCATTCCTTGTTGATATTGATGCTTTAAAAATGGCAAAGATCAAAGAATCTCAAGACAAAGCAGAAATAAAAGTTAAAATTTCGGGAATAAAAAAAGAGAGGCCTGCTACTGCTCCATCTACCAAACCAGTAGTTTCAGCTCCCCCAAAGAGTGGTTCTGGTGAACCGAAACCTGCGTCTCGACCAGCGACAGCTGGTGCTAAAAAAGCTCCTGTTAAAAAACCTTCCAGTAATACTGGAATCTCAAGTGGACCTCCATTGTCAAAAAGTTCCAGCGCAGGCAAAGTCTTAACTACTGAACGTGATATGTCACCCGAAGAAGTCCAAGCAAAAGCAGATGAAATAATTCCCGCAAATATTCTTTCTGGTTTAGTTGACTCCAATTGGAAAAATCGTTTGGCTGCCGTTGAAAGTTTTCAGCAACAGATCGGAGAATTTGATTCTAAAATGTCGGGTATTTCACAAGTTTTAATTAAAAGTATAAGTTCTCGCAAGCCCGGATTAAAGGAAATGAATTTTCAAGTGTTAAAAATTAAGTTGGACATAATAAGAGTAATCTCCGAAACTTTTCCAATATCGACGACAACTATCGATGTTGTTATAAATGAGATAACAGAAAAACTAGCTGATGTTAAAAATGGAAATTCTGCTGCAGACGTTTTGACGGCATTTGCCGAAGCAACCAAACTTGATTATATTGTTGGCAAAGTGTTCGCGTTTGCATTTGAACAAAAGTCTCCCAAAGTGCAATCAGAATCATTAAATTGGGTTAATAAAGCTATACTGGAGTTTGGTTTTCAGATTCAGCCGAAACTCCTCATTGAAGATGTCCGCAAAGCAGTACAAAGTACAAATCCAACAGTTCGCGTTGCTGCTATAAGTTTAGTAGGTACAATGTCTATGTATATGGGAAATACACTAATGATGTTCTTTGACAATGAAAAACCGGCACTCAAGTCTCAAATACAGTCGGAGTTCGACAAGAATCTTGGCGAAAAACCTCCTAAACCTATTAGAGGTACAAAAAAATCGAATGCGAAACAGGCCGAAGATAACTGTGATACTGAAGGTGACGCATTAGATGACACAGATGATCAAGAACCAATGAATCTAGCCGATATGCTACCGAGGGTGGATATTTCTGGGCAAATTACAGAATCCTTGTTAAAAGAAATGTCGGACAAGGATTGGAAAGGAAGAAATGAGGGTCTTAATAAATTGCAAAGTATTATAAGTGAAGCAAAGCTAATTAAGCCCACAATTGGAGATTTAGGGCCTGCCTTAGCTTTGCGTCTGGTAGACTCAAATGCTAAGATCGCACAAACAACAATGGCAATTTGCGAACAATTAGCGAATGCGATGGGACCAGGCTGTAAGAATCACGTCAGGGTGTTGTTTCCTGGATTTTTGCATGCATTAGGAGATAGCAAAAGTTTTGTTAGGGCAGCGGCCTTAAATTGTATTAACAGCTTTGGCGAAAAGGGCGGATACAAAGAGTTTTTTGAAAATGAGATGATAGCTGATGCACTAAAGTCGGGTTCGCCCGCTTTAAAGTCTGAACTTTGGGCATGGCTAGCAGAAAGATTACCACAAATGGCTCCAAAAAGTATTCCTAAAGAGGAGTTAACATCCATGATTCCTCATTTATATGCCCACATATGTGATCGTAATGCCGAAGTACGCAAAAATGCAAACGAAGCAGTTTTGGGTATTATGATTCATTTGGGCTTTGAGACTATGGTAAAAGCATTAGATAAACAAAAACCAGCATCAAAGAAAGATATCCAAGCAGCTCTAGACAAGGCGCGACCAAATTTGCCGGTAAAACCGTTGCCTAAAGGCAAGCAACAAGCTCCTATTTTGGATGAACCGAAAAAATCTATTAGAGGAGGTGGAGCAGGTGGTAATTCAGGTATACAAAAACCAGGTGCTAACAAAAATGCGGCTAGTTCAAGAGCTGGTAACACAACATCATCCCGCAAAAAGGAGGAGGATGTTGACACCTCTCCCTTATTGGCTGTAAATAATACTAAGAATCAAAGGTTAATAGACGAGCAAAAAATGCGCGTTTTAAAGTGGACATTTACTACTCCGAGAGAAGAATTTATTGATTTATTACGAGAGCAGATGACTGCAGCAAATGTTAACAAAGGTTTAATGGCCAATATGTTTCATGATGATTTTAGGTAATGCCACATTAAACTTACATATATAATATATGTAAATGTATGTTTTGATGTATTGATCTATGTATTAATATTAATTTATTTTTAGATATCATTTAAAAGTGATAGAATCGTTGATGGAAGATTTGCCCCAAAATCCAAAGGCATTAATATGTAATTTGGATTTAATTTTAAAATGGCTGTCCTTACGTTTTTATGATACCAACCCTTCAGTTTTAATTAAGGGTCTGGAGTATTTACAACAAGTATTTTTGACTTTAGTTGAACATGAGTACATTCTAGCTGAGAATGAGGGAAGTGCTTTTATACCTCATTTGTTATTGAAGGTCAGTACAATGTGTAAATGAAATCGTAAAGTACGAAAATTAACTATTTTTTTTTCTTCAGTTGGGTGATCCCAAAGATACTGTACGAAATGGAGTTCGTGCCCTATTGAGACAAATTCTTTTGGTTTACCCATATACAAAGGTTTTTATGTACGTAATGGAAGGATTAAAATCAAAAAATGCTCGTCAACGTACTGAATGCTTAGATGAATTGGGTTATTTAATTGAAAATTATGGGTTAGCAGTTTGTCAGCCATCTCAGCAAGTAGCATTAAAAGAAATTGCACGCCACATTTCTGATAGGGATAACAGTGTACGAAATGCTGCTCTCAACTGTGTCGTTCAGGCATACTTCTTAGCTGGAGATAAAATCTATAAACTAATTGGACAGCTGAACGATAAAGATCTCTCTATGCTGGATGAACGAATAAAACGAGCTAAAAAACCACAAAAGAAACCTATTGAAACTAATAATGTCGGAGCAAAACCGTCCTGTCAAATATTACAACAAGATAGTATTGAAATTGATGACCCATCTACGAATGGGTGCGATGAACTGCCATTGCCCGAAGTACATGATCAAAGGTAATCCTTCTGCATATTGTTAAGTTTCATTTTCTTTTTAATATCACATTGATAAAGAGTTTGCTATATATGTATATACGAGCTCTTTGTTGTGTATATTTGTTAAAAACTTTTATTTTTTGCTTTAGTTCTCAGTATGAAATAAACGAAGCTAATAACGTCACTCTGGCTGATAAAGAAGTTCGCGCTACATCGCTCATAAGACAAGCGTAAATTTTGTTTTCTTTCGTTATTTTTGTTTTGTCCTGTTTATATAAAGAGTATATTGTCTATTTGTTATGCTTAATGTTTGTCATAAAATAGAATATTTCTGAAAACTTTGTTTAGACAATACTGACTATCTCAGTGTTCGTTTGTTGAGAAATTAGTGACCAAATATAAGGTGGTTATTTTGTTATTTAAAAGAGTTCTTAAAAAAAAGTATGGTTTTTGAATTGACTGTGCACTGTATTATTAATTAAACAACATCATTTCGAAATAACCAGCTATATTGTGTGAAAACATACACTTTTCGATTATTTTATTTGCTTACTAAAATTATTGCATTTACACATTAAGTAGAAACATATTGTATGCAGCTTGGCTTTATTGTTTTTTGCATCTGATTAGTTTTTATCTAATAACGTAATCGTTGTTCTTTTAATACATAGGACATTCGATCAACCTGCAGCAGCACCTGTAATTAGTATTACACCGCAACACACACAGCCACCCAGGACTACAGGACCATTTGGTCTAGATCCTAATAAAATAGCTGAAATTGAAAAGGATTGGGTAAAGGTGGATCAACTAGAACGTGTGGAAGTTCCAAGAGTAGATATTTCTTTACTATTTGAACCAATAAAGGTTATAGCTACTAAGGATGGCGTAAAATATCCTCAAGAAAAATTCGAACAGTTGCTGTCGCGATCCCGTTATATGCAACAAACACATACTACGCCACCTCCCCCATCAGCTGTTAGTGGTATGGTTAGCAACAACGGTTCCCCATATCTAAGCCCTCAACAGCAACAACAACAATTCAATACAGCTCTCTATCAGCAAACAATGGGTATTAATGCTCCAAAGTATGTACAAAATCTTGATATGTATGTATGTATATATATAATGTGTAATAATAAATTCTCAGTCTGGCAGATGTTTTGCCGAAACATGATCCTCATTTAATAAAAATCATAAAAGCTACTAGCAGCACAGACACTTTAAAAGCTAGGGCGGCTATAAATGAATTGAACGAAATAATTGATTCTCCTGAAAAGCAAGCAGTTTTAAAGGACTATGAAGAGATATTCATACAAAATGTGCTGGCACAGTTGAAGGTAAAAGCTACTTTATGAAAAGTTTTCTTAACATATATCTAAATATTGCGCTTCTTTTTAGAACCTCTCACAAATTCCTATCACTGATTCTCTTGTCGTTTATCAACCATTGCTATCCATTTTATATTCATTTTTCCATTCGAAAATGCTGGGAAAAACCTTGAGTGTTGCCTGTATTAAAAACCTAATGTCTGCATTACTACATTTGTTAGCAGACCAAAAACTGAATACTGGTGACGATGGCCAATATAATAAAGTGATAAATGGAATTTGTTTAAAAGTTTTAGATAAATCAAATTTCACTAATATGAATTGGTAAGTGGCGCAATTTGTTATTAAATTAAATACATATGTATTCACTATATAAAGCGACAAATGTTATTAAAATTTTTTAGCGCTTTAATTCGCTTACTGCGAGAAACATGTCCAGAGGCTGGTCTCCCTAAATTTACCGATTTATTGATGAAATGTATATGGCGTAATGTTAAGACACTGCCTGAAAGAAGCAATGAACTCAATTATGATGCTGTCATACTCGAGGTGCACGAATTTATGTTAGCTTTGCCAAGTTCTTGGTGGCAAACTAGACCTTCGGATACACCGTTGAGAACAGTAAAAACTATTATACACAACATGGCAAAAGTAAAAGGAAATGCTATTCTGCAACACCTTAATCATATTCCTACACATTCGGAACTGCATGCATATTTGATAAAAATTCTTAAGGTTTGTTGAATCGTTTAATATTTCATTCGAATAAGATTTTTATTTCTAATCTTAAATTCGAATGTAAGAATTTACAGAAAGAAGGTAATTTGCCTAGTTCATCGCCACAACGATCGGCTTCAGCTAAGGATTTGCAAACAAAACAAAGAATTTCAAATCAAGCTCATGAAACAATGTCGCAGATCTTTAAATTAATTTCTGACAAAGAAACGAAGCAACAAGGTCTACAAAAGTTGTACGATTTTAAGGTATGAACGTAATATATATGTATAACTAGTGTGTATGTATATTGTCTGCCAGTCTGAAAATGCCTTAACAATTTTGATAACACAATTTATTTTTATTTTTAAAATACTTTAGATGAAAAATCCAGAAATTGATGTTTCTGCCTTCCTTAAAGGCGCCAGCCCAAGTTTTCAAAAATACATTGAAGAAGGTTTGGCAGAAATACAACGAGCGGGTGGCACAACTGGTGATTGTATTTCTGCGCAATTAAGTGATAATCGTCTTGGTAAGCATTTTAAGATTTTTCTTGATATTTTTATAATTTTACACTAAAACCACTCTGAAAAATTCGATTACAATTGAAAATTCCAAATATAATTTTTTAAATCGATTTCCTACTAATTAACCAACCAACGCACACGTTGTTACTACACGTTCACGCTGTTTCTATATACATACATATGTACATACGCGATTACTTAATTTGTATCAAAAAATAAAGTATCACGATCTTCATATCTAACAGATGCTAATTATCAGAATCAACATTCTTCAGCCAATGCTGACAATACAGGCGTTAAGCCAGATCCAGATTTTTGGATGGATCGATTAAATCAATTACGCGCCAAAGCTAATTTAGCCCCTCATAGAAATTCTGACGGAAGCATTGTACCAAATTCTCATCTAATGATGATGGACAATAAAGTCATGGACGAAAATCTTAGTTTGAATACAATGAATGCCCAAAAAGTGTCTTTAATACGTAGAGAGGTGAGTAAATAATAATAATATTCGGTTATTATATATATAAGTGTCAAACAAAAAAAAATTTTCATGTTATGCAGAAACCAGAAATGTCTCCAAATCGTCTACAGCATATACAGGCCAAGTTGGCTCAGATAAAAAAGGAAAGTCATACTTAAATTTGCAAATGTTTCATATATTTTTTATAGAATCCTGTTTAGTTGACTCAAATTCATCAGAAAATTGATATTATCTTTTCATTAAATTTGGATCAATGTTTCACATACATTTTGCATTTGTCCTTCAAGAATAGAACTGCTATTTATAATATTCATCCCATTTATAATTCATTATTCATGTAAAATGAAACAAGTACTTTATAAACACATTTATACATACAGATTTTAAAGCTTACGAAAAATTAGAAAAGCAAAAAACAAAAAACAAACAAATTAGCAAAAGATAAATACGATCAAATAATGAAAACTTTTAATGTATATGCAAAAGTAAAAAAAGAACAGTGAACGTATTTATATTATTAACATGATTATACATAAATGCAAACTTTATAAAACAAAAAGTATGACATTTCAGATTAATTTAAACTAAATAATATAAAAATAAATGCCTATTTTCTTACTTATTAGGTTCATACAAGAATAGTTGTTCGATACTCTTTATTTTTTATTATTATTATTAATTTATTATAAACAATTTCTGCTTGTCCATTTGAATTATTAACTGAAATTAAATTCTTACCTTTTTAATGGGAGTCAAAAAGAGATATTTATATTCAATTCTTTTTTTTATGTGTTTCGCGCTTTTTTTTATACATCATTATTTAAATGCAGCATTTGTTAACGTTATTTGCTAATTTATTAAGTTTTATTTCCATTAAAAATTCACATTATTTCTAAAAAACTCGTCGTAATAGAGTATAATAATTTAGTTCTTAGTAAATATAAGTTAATTTTTTCTTAAAAAAAAAATCAATCCGTGAAACAAACTTATCCTTAAAAAATTAACAATTTCCTAACAGTATATTTAAATAAAACATAAAATATAAACGTAATAAAACTTCAAATGTGTTTAATTTCATTCGAATATATATGTATATATATATATATATATATTTAACAGTTAATGATCTACAACAAATTAATTATTTTGTTTGTTAACAATAAGCAAAAAGCAGTTTTATTTGTACTAATCTACAGGCATAATATTCAGGCAATTAGCTGATTTACACAAAAATATATTACGTTACGTTACAACAAGAAGAAGAAGAAGTCTAAACAGTAGTCAACAATTATATTTCGTTAACATTTTTGTTGTCAATATTGTTATAATTTTTTTCATCATCTGCGTTATCTTTTGAATCTTTCTGTTTAAGTTTTTGATACTCTAATCGAGACGATATTGTAGCAACACGAACAGCTGCTTTGAATCCAACCTTAGCTTTCATTTTCGCCAATTTAGTTTTCCAATTTTCATCTCTTGATGGTAGCGCACTGAGCCATTCAACCATTGAATCATTTTTAGGATCCACAATTGCTAAAGACGACATACAGCCATCAACTGTACCCAACACTATGCAGCGACCGTCTTTTGTGCTCTTTATGGCTGTCAATTCCGCCTGTAGACGGTAATTGGCAATCATTTCGGTATCAGAAGTGCGAAACACACGTATGGTTTTTCGGCCACTGTGATAGTAGCAGACATATTCATCATTTTCCGTAAATATACAAATAACCGAGAATACTCCTTCGGCTACCTTGGGTATAAATGTTTTAACGGTAATGCCTTTACGGAGCTCTAACATCTCTAATCCACCCCTCGATGGAGCGTAAATGCCATATTTGCCATCTTTAGTGATACTGCCGCCCCATTTCGGTATTGAACGTACATGTTTTTTTGTTTTTATATCCATAATACTGCCTTTTTCGCTATTTATAACTGCTACTTGAGTGGCCTTGTGCGGCATAGGCACCAATGTTATAATTTCCTTAATAGAGCATCCTTTTAAAAGAACTTTCGAAATAAAAGTTCCGTTTGTAGCATTGTAGACAGCGAGACAATCTTTATTTGACTTATCAACAGTGCATACAATAATATAAGTGCCGTCAGAAGATATTACAGATTGCCGAAAAGGCAGACCGGGTATCATTCGTACAGGGAATTCAAAGCGGAATAAAGTTGAGCCCTCTGAAATGGAATTTTTTATATTTAGAACAAAATTTTATATTGAATGCTTTCAAAAACAAACTTGTCATTTTAAATCTCAAATTATTTAAGGTTAATTCTTATCTATTTTAAGGATAGCAAATTGTCACTTAGATTAACATTACCTGGTACTGCTCTTACTATTGTTATAGCCACTAAGCGATTGACATCTTCCAGTTCTTTGTTGTCTCTCTGATTTATATTTGGACATGACACGGTCATTACTTTGTAACCTGAATCAATATAAGTTATTTGTTGTATTCCAGGCTGATCTTCTCTGTATATAACTTGTTCGGAGACTCGATTCCATATTAGAAATTTTCCCGTTTCAGATGAGATTATATAGCGGCCGTCGGGAGTAATTTCAGCATGTGTTACAATGGCTCCCAGGGGACTATCTGCTAATTTTGTTATTAATCGGCCTGTTCGAGTTTCCCATACACCGACGCAACTTCGTGTTACAGTTACAGCCAAATCAACTTCGGATAAACTTAAGTAAACGTGGACTTGAATTTAATATTACAATATTATAAACAAAAAAATCAATTCAGTTATCTACCTTATGCTGTCAATTTGCAATTCATGACGATCGATTACATGAACTTTTTCAAAAATATTGTTAATGTTCCACACTTTAACTGAACGGTCAATCGATGAAGTGACTACATTATTCCAGTTTCCAATAGTTAATGCCTCAAGTTGTATAATTCGACCGAAGTGAGCGTCTAAAACTTTGACCAATTGCAAGGACTGTAAACACCATATGTATAGATTCTTTCGGACTCCTGCAACTGCATAGTCTAATTTTGAACTTGTCATTATTGAGTTCGATTGCATTATTTTAGTTGTAATATTTCGTACGCCATGAGGTAATGCTAAATACATAGCTTTATTACTTAATCTGTTGCAATCCTGGTCACCAAAGTCCCATATGACAAATCCCTTTCCGGCTGTACCCAAAAGCATACGATCGTTCTGATCTAAACGCAATTGTAATAACATTTCTTTGTCGTCGTTTTCAAAACGTGGCAGTTTTTCTTCAAACAACCATTCAATCGATGAACTATCCACAGAATTCTCAAATCGAAAAACACTGACTTCATAATTTTCTTCATTTACGCATCCATAAATCTTGCTTCGGTCTTTGTTTAAGACCAATGCACTAAAAAGATACAGTGATGGTGTACACATTTCGCCTCTAAATGAATCAAATTTTAAACGAGTTTCGTTTATAGAGCCTGACCAAAAAATTTGATTGTAATCAACTGGCGTATAAAATTCAGTGTTTAATATTTCCCATCCATTGCAATTTGTTGCTGACGTACATATTTGCACTAGGGTTCCTCGCATATCGAATTGAGCCCATTTTAATTTACAACTTATAAACAGCCTAAACAATAAACAATAATTAATATTTTATTCGAAATTTTGTTACGTAGAAATTACTCGTGATTTAGTAAATAAATACTGCTAATCGGGCCATCGCATTCTTCAAATGGTGAATTTATAATAACAAACTCACTCGATAACATGTTTAACAGAACTGTTTGGTTATTATTCGAATACGCGGCAGCCCATTTGTTATCTGGGCTCAATACTAACTGTTGCATTATACCTTCAATTCCTGGATTAACGTCTCGCGTCAGATCAGACGTTGACAAATCAAATGTTATAAAATGCGTTGAAATGGAAACCATATAACGCATGTCACTGGTAAGGCAAAAAGCGAAAACTGCAAATTGGTGACCTTCCAAGGAGTACTGCAAAAATAGGCGAAATTTATTGTGATAGTCAAATAGTTTAAAAATTATAAACCTTTAAAGGTCCCCCGGGTGTGTGAAGGCAATGGTTAACGGGTATCAGTGCACAATCTTTTGGACCACATTGATCGCTAGCTCTTAATAACATTTTTATGTTTCTATTTCCTCCGATTTCCGGCAATAACCTGCCTATTAACTGTGGAGCCAACATATTTGGATATACGGCCAAAATTGCACCACCTAAACGCAAAGCATCGGCCACTAGCATTAGTTCACGTTTTGCTTCTTTATCATCGGTATTTGACGAAGCATCTTCGAAATCAGCCAAAACTGCTTGCAGCGGACAACTGGACAATTTTGCATGTAACCACTCATAATTAAAAAGAACATGCTCAAATAAATCTTTAAAACGTCGCGATCGTACAAAATGAAATGGCAATTCTCCAAACTATAATAAACGATAAAAAACAAATTTCAATTCGTTTTAAACTTTGTTTGTTTTTTTTTTCAATCACAACATAAAATAACATCTTACCTTTCTAAGATTGTATCTTTTTGAGCTGCCATCTTTACTTGTAAAAACCAGAGGCTGTATTGGAACTTTTCGATCTGCTGAACCCTCTTTTTCGGTTAAACCAAAGCGATGCCTTTGTATTTCAGTAAATTTAAATGGTTTGGGAACACCACCTCCCCAAATGCCAAGATAATAATCTGCAATCATAGAATGGAAATACATTGCCATGTTCATGTTTTTAAAATATCGTTCTTTTGCGGTGTCGCGAAATTGTCTGTGATACCAGTTCATAACATTGACGCCATCTGCTTCACGTTCACTTAGGTAATTAGGCAAATCATTTCGTATACGAGTCCACAGCAAAGGCGGAATTCGTCTTACAGGCGGTAAATGGTATTGATAGACATCGTCCAGTACCTTATCGTCTAATGATATTAAATCTTCCAGTTCGCTTTCCGACAAGCCCGATTTCGAAGCGGTAATATAAGCCAGGGCATGAAAAACTAAAATGCGACCATGTTGCTTTTCGATTCTTTCGAACAACATCATAATCGAGTCCATAACATTGTTAGCCAAGTGAGTCTCTTGGGGCCGCGTATAGCTACGCCAACGACATATTTCAGCGAATACTAATTTTACAAAGATTGGCAGTGAACACTTGCTGATGGCGTTAGCCACCAGACGCCACTGATAATTATTAAGATCTCGGCATGCTGTTTTCATCCACATCTTAATCACATTCATTGCCAAGTCTTCACCTAAAGCTGTTACTTCGATAAAGTTCTCCTCAACATCAATCATTTTGCGTAGAACATGATATTCCTGAGATACAACCGGATTGTTATCCTCCTTGGCGCATGATATAATTATCTGATTGATATAAAAAATAAGAAACATTAGAGTAATAATAGAGCACCATTGCAATTATCAATATAGGCCCTAAGGACATAAAGAAAGAAATGATTTACCTTACAGTGTACTGGCAACCGAGTGGGTATCCATGAAACACTGTTTGAATCCTGAGTGCCCGTCAGTTGATCAACGGAGTCAAGATATAATGTCAAGGGTTGATTCTCGTTGGCATATGTTAACAGTTGCTTAAAGTGCGCTGTTAAAGGTACCAAGTCATCGGGAATATTTTCAAAAGGCAACATATAGTTATAGGAGATCTATAATTTTGCAAAGGGATGGCAAAAAGTTAAACAGTAATTGCGTTTAATCTCATGTACAAGGCTTACTTGCTGACAAATGGAAATTAGCGTTGGTGTTAAGGCACTTGAGTCTGGAGTGGTGCCCAAAAATCGAATGATGTTTATTGGTTTCTTGTCCGGAAACCATTCGGTTGCAACCAATGAAGCACTTTTGGCTAAAAGCGATGTTTTACCGCAACCTCCTTCGCCATAAAGGACAAGTGGTTTATCTGAATCTCCCAGCATATAACGCTTGATTTGTTCGAGACTTTCTTCGCGTCCATAAAACACCTTGACCGAATTGTTACAAGCGTGCAAATGCTGAAGGATTTCAGTGACTATCTGCCCTTGTGCACTGGAGTCTTCTTTGCGCATTGCTCTATCAACTAACTTTATAATATTCTTATAAAAGTGCGATATAAAGTGATTAAGATATTCCTCGTGTGTTTCGATGTCCAGGCCTTCGCGACCTATCCACTCTACCGTATACTTTTGTGAGTTACTCGCCTCAATCTTGGCCGGCAAACGATTATCTCTAAGATCTCCCAGAAGTTTCGCTGACTCGGTATCCAAACTTCGATTTATAATGTCAACAAAAAGTGATGCTTTCTTCAAGTTTTGCAGATTGATGTTGTTTATATAACGAACATATGAGAGGCAATGATTTTTTGTATTCTTCACATTTAGTATTCCATTTATGACCTCACGTTCAGTAACTAATTTTATTGAAATTAAAGTTAAAGTTAAAGTTGTTAAAGTATGTATGTATTTTATAAACTTGTATTTCAAACAAATATCATAATAATATGTGTAACGTTTATATCCTCCAGTTTTCATTTGATTTTTATGATTGAACATAAAAGTCAAGCTAGTGGTGGAGTATTGTCATTGTTGGAGGATATAAAACGATGAAATCAATGAAAGTATTTTAACACTTGCCTGACATGAAATAATTATGTACCGAGTCTTTGGTCATTTTTCCACTGGCTCCTAGTGATGCAGCTGCCTTTCTTAGAAGCTTTTGCATTTTACCCAAAGTATCCCACCAGACAGCCTGATCCTCAGCCTGTAACTTCGGTACACGCTTATTATTAAAATTTATTAAAATAGAGGAGATGGGCTGAAGAACCGAAACAGGTGGAACTGCATTACTATCCTTCTTATACCACAAATCCAATAGAGCACGGTCCACTCCCATTGATGTTAATTCTTCACAGATCAGTTGAAGTTCCGATGATACAATGTACGTGGGTATTGGACGATATCCATATTTTTGTCCAAGAAATACCACAAAGTTAGGGCCCATGGATAATCTTTGGCAATTTTTAATTTCACGCATGCACAGCTCCGTAGTCATGTGATCGTCTGTAGCTTCATCACGCACTCCCCAACGCATATCAACAACCTGTTTAGCGAAAGCGAGCTAAGCATAAGTACTGTAAGTCGTATATTACTTACCTGAAATTCTAAGCCGTGTTTTTCGCGACAATAGTCCTTAATACGTGGATAACATTTGGCCATCAATGAATTACGTTCCATTGTTGTATCTAACGAATGCGAATATACAATATTAATATTAAATAATTATACATACATATGTATGCACAACATATTTCCCATATTATTTAAAATTAATTTTTTTTTAATTAATAAATTTTGAAGAATCTCTTTGATTTTGTATAACAAACACAATTTCCCAAATTGCATAAGTAATCGGAATTAGTCTTACCGGTAAATGTGGAACTTGTAAAAATTCGAACAATTTTTGAGCTGACAGGAGGCAGGGCATCTAGAGATCCTGCAAATATTGAATCTATAGTTCGGTCATCCATTGTCCTTTAATTATTAAATTAAATTGTTTATCTCGTCACTGTGTCAAATTCAAACTTAACCTTATCAAATGAAATTCATTGTAGTTTTGACTGGATTTTAAGCGAAATATATTTCAATTATTGTGACGCTTGTTTGATCGATATGCATTGCACAATATTATGACAATCAAATTTACCAAATAAACGAATATACATACATACATACATACATACGTACGTACATATGTATATATGGATGTACGTTTGCATTTAAGTAAGTTTCGAATAAAATAAGCTAAAAATATAATCTCCAACTTATTTACACTTGGAAAATTATGAGAAAGTCTACATATACACACAACAATTGTTACTTCTATTCTGTTAAACCTCTAATGTACTAGAGCGCTTTTTCGCGGCCTTAAGTTTTTGCATGTTTTCCGGATATAAGAGAGTGATTTCTTTTGAAACATTTTTATGGTACATTTTCTTCTATTCGACAATACTGCAGGTAAAATTGAATATTATAAAATATGAAATAAGTGCTAGTGTTTGAGAGGGTTAATAATGATAGAAAAACAAAACATTTGAGTGATAGAAACTATGCCGATATTTGAATATATGTTCATATGTATGTATAAACATACATTAGTTTTATCTAGTTTGTTATTTGTTTATGTTTATGTTTTTCATTTTTCTCTGAAATGAACAATTTCAATAATAGTAGTGATAGTATTTGCATTTGTAATTATTAAATTCTTTAACAATTCATGATTCTTCAAGCTAGTTAGATGGAAATTTTCTTTACGTAGATATTTATCTTTTATTTTATTATTTTAGCTCGACAACCTCTCATTACTTTAAAGAAAACTTTGAAAATTATTACTGTTATGAATTTATCTACTTATAAAGCTAAAAGATACGTGTTAAAAAGTCTGAAACTACTGGCCGTACTACAACAAATACTATTTAACAAATAATGAAAACCTTAATTTTTATTTTCTTTATCAAATTAGTAGAGAGGGGTCACTGTTATGACTCTTCTTACAGACACCTTACTTCATCAGTTCTCTATTATCTCTTTATTAGATGTAGAAATGCCCTCTTGAATATTAAAAATTTGTTTAAATTTCTTACATTTTTTTAGAACACAACTCTACTGAATACTCTTTTCTATCTCCTTGTTGAAAAATCACATTTCATATTGTTTTCACCTTCTCGATTAAAATGTTTAAAACGTTTTTATCAGAATTGAAAATCGAATTCCGATATGAGTTGGCGTCTTGATTTTGCCTAGTTTCGAATATAAACGAAACCAATATTCAAAACAGCTCTTAAGGTTATGGGTACGTTCGTAAATGCAGTAGTTGTGCAACATTGCAGCATAATAAAAATCAAATGTTCAAAAATGCAATACTTGGCAGCACTGACTTGCGTCGAACGTTTTTTTTTGCAGACAAATGGCAATGCTATCGCAAATTTTTGCAAATTTAGCAACAGTTTGATTTCAGTTGCAATAGTTCGCGGTAAACCATTTGTTCGACAAAATTGTAGTTTCGTGAAATAAAAGTTATTAAACAGAAGAAAATTTAGCTTTATTTGCAGAAAATTGGAAAAGTAATAAAATTTAACCGATATTGTTATAGAAAATTTTAGTTATTTATATTTTTAGTTACGAGAAAGATTTCACATTCAACATACAAAAATTAATAATAGGAACTAGACTGGATATGGAGTCGGACTTCCAAGAAGGGAGAAAGAAGAAGTTAGTATTGTGGGGAAAAATCTTATTAAAAATTAAAGAACTCAAGCCGGACTTTGAAATGACAAAGGAACAAATAAGAAAATGGCTGTAGAATACACCATCTTGATACCGGTTTATTACTTCAAAGTAATTTCTTATTTTAGGAATATGCCTTCTTTTTAGTTTTAATTGATTTTTAATAATCAGAAGTCTTTTCATTCTTTTCCTTATTTTTTTACTGTAATTTAATAGAAAGCTCTCAGGTCCACGGTCTAAATTCTCAATAATAATTGTTATTGTTAATTTTGAGAACAATTTTTTTTAATTTTTGCAGAACGTTCTAAAAAGCAAATTCTGTTTAGTTATTGTGCAGTAGCCAGCATCTGCAACAGTTGATCACGCATTAGCAACAAAACTTGGCATTACTGCCGCACTGGTGCACAAATTTGCTGAATTTACGAACGCACCCTATATTTACATTTTCTTTGCAATGTTTGTATTATATTGTGGCATGCATGCATAGTCAATCATTAATACCGACATAGTGTAGTCTGATTTTGTTATCGTATTTGCCGATGCAATTATTAGTTATTGATGTGTCATATGGCCCAGCTGTGTTAAGGAACTCAGTTACAATTAAAACTTTGTTGCGGTTTACGTTATAGTCATTTTGCGTATTATTTCTTTACTTGCCCTTATTTTATGGTTGTATATATGTATGTACATTCATATGTATGTACAAAACAAACCAAATCTCTAATCGAAACGAAAGGAAAAATAAAATCAAACAGGTTGACTGAAAATTTTGTTAACTAATTTACTTGTGTGTATGTATTTTTATTTAATTAAGAAATATTACTTGTAATTACTTTTACTCTAAAGTACATGGATGTATAACAGTGCCAATCTCGCGATTGCCGGCTGATAGAACTATTTCTGACAAAAAAATCGATAAGAACAGATTCTATGACACCAACTTCTGATACGAACATGAAATTGATTACATTGGATTCTGCCACACCAAAATTATTTTTTTTCAATTTCAATTCCGAATCTAACAACAATCAGATTCTGCTACAAACCTGATTAAGACTTAAGGTCTTACATAGTCTCTACATAACCAATTATTTCATCTTACAATTGAAATGAAAAACGATTTATTTGTAGTTAAAATTGTTTATTTTCATTTTCATTTTATATACGATTAATTAATAAGGATTAGCTATGAATATTATGTTATTATTGAATGCAATATATGTATGTATGTTTGTATAATGATGCAATTTAATAAAATTTATAATGTAAATAAATTTTGAATATGTAAAAAAATCTATAATCAAAGTGATTTAATGGAACTTTAGGATTTTCACGATATAGGATGTGTATGGTTGGTTGAACTTATTATTTTTTAAATAATATTTATTAATCTATAATTTTCAGTGAAATATTTCTGTATTTTTATTTTATTTTTTTAATAGCAATAATTTATAAATTAATCATAACTATTACTTATTGTATTTATTAATAATATATCAATAACAAAATTATTAAATAAACTTATTTCTTTTTTATTTATTTATTTATTTAATTCGTTTCTTATGTTATCATTTGTTTTTTGTATAATAGTTTTTTTTATTGGTTTCAAATAAATATGTATGTTTTTATTATTAATGAACATAATAAAACTGTAACTGAAATTTCAAATTACTATACATTGATAAATATATTAAAACAAAATAAAATAATACAAAAAAAGACAAAAATAAAAATAAAAAATAAAACAATCAAAAACTATTAAAAACTATTAATTTAACTAAAAAGAAAGAGAACATGAACTAATTGAAGATAAACTAGATACACTTTATAAGAATTAATATAATATATAGTGTTTGTGTTAACATAGAGGTTTAAAACCTTTATTTTTGTAATTAGTGTGGAAAAACTTTAAAAATTTATTGTAAAAAAATAACATTGTTTACTGCAAATATGTATGTATTTATAAATTTCTATTAAAAAATTCAATTATTTTAGGTGGTGTTATTCTTCTTCTTCACGTTTTTAAGTGTAGTTTTCAAGCATAGAGCTTTTGGATCTTTAATCAGCATTGGCTCTAATTTAAAGATTAAAGCTTCTTGAAAACATTGCGCCAGAATTAGATAAAAAAAAATTACAACCAATTTATTATTTATTACTCGTAGTTGAACTCCCAGTTCTTTAGTTTAAGAAACATCACCGTTTTTTTGGGTTGTCACATGTGCTACTGTTAATAACGATTGTTTGGAATCATCGTCGTTAAATTTTTTGGCACGTAATGCCAATTTGTGTATATGTGGGGACGAGGGTGAGGTCAATGTTACTCTATAACAAGAAAATACTTTTGTGATAGAGTACCAAATGAAAAAAAGGGATTCAAATGTTCATTGAAAAAATATGTGTTATTTGATAAACAGCAAACTGTTATTAAGGCAGCAGAAAATTAATTGCATTGACTTGTTAAAAAAAAATGAAAACAAAAAAAAAATGTTATCGAATGAAAAAAGATGTTATCAAAAATAAATGTTGCTAGTTTTACAGTTAATTGATAGAGTCTTAATAAAAATCCAATGGAAAAATGCAATTGTGTTATTCAACGACCTCTAAGTGTTGGCAACTCGCTGCTTTAAATAAATTCCAAATGAAGTTGCCCAACACCTACCTGGGGCTATTGTCAGTTTTTTCACGAACTAGAGTAGTGGTAGAGCTAACTGTTCCACCGTTTTGTTTCTGTAAGGATGATCTGCGCACTTGTATTGGTTTTAAGCGATCCTCGAGATCACTAAGGGAGCCGTCTGAAGTTTGGGAATCATCACTTCAAAAAAAAAAAAAAAAAAAAAAATCCAATTATTTTTCGTAATGATTCTAAATAGAAGATCAAACAATTTTACCTTTCACTTAAGTCATCATCACCTTCTTCCATTGCTTGCTGTAGATCAGCAATACGTTGTAAAGCTAAACGCAAATCGTTCTTTAAAGCACTGGATTCGGACTCGACTTGTTCCATTTTTTTCTCTAAGTCCTTCCGTTTCGTTGCAGACTCTTGCTCACGACCCGACACTATATGGAATTCTTCACGTAACTCTCTTAAATTCTTTTGAGACTTTTTGAGAGCATCCTGAGCTTGAATTTCACGTAACTTTGCCTGTGATATATCATTTTGTAGACGCTCTAGAGATTCTTTGTGACGATTTACTTGAACTTCTAAACGGGCTCTAGTAGCCTGTTCTAATTCTAATCGAGATTCTAACTCTTTGGTACGCAGTTCCAGCCTAAATAGACAGGTGGGTATATATTATTATTATGTGTAAAAAAGTTGTAATAATTCTGTTATTTTTTTTTTTAGTTCACCTTTTTGACATCATGGCCGCTGAAGGATCTGTAAGATTTTCAACACTTTCAAGTCTATGCTGCAGCTCGGTGACCTGTTCTTTTAAATTATTTCTTTCTGCTTCCAGTTCCGATAATTTGAATTCATATTCAGAAGCCGCAATCTGCTCTGCATTAAGCTGTTTCACCGTAGCACTATATTTTTTCATTAGTTCTGCTAATTCTTCTTCATTCTCCTCTATTTGAGCTTGAAGTTCAGTACGCTCCCGTTGTGCGGCATTTGCCCGATCTTCAGCTTCGTTACGTGCTCTGTTTGATTCTTCATACATACCTTGTATCTCTGCTAAATCAGCTTCCGCTGTTTGTCTTGCCTTCATAGCTAAAGTTCGGGCTGACTCCGCGTCTTCAAGTTGATTACGTAGTTGACGAATTAGCGTTTTATTTGGCGTGTCTGCTTTTAGTCGCTCCAATTGAGCGTGAGCATCTTTAAGAAGTGCTTTATATTTACGCAAGTCTCGGCGCAATTTTTGATTGACCGCCTCTTCGGCTTGTCGATCGACTCGATCTTGATCTTCTACTGAGGCAAGTCGTCGTTCTAATTCATGTTTTTCACGTAGTAATAACGTTCTTTCCTCGTGTTCTGTTTCAAGTTGGCATTCTAAAGCTAAAATGAAACATTTTTATTTTATTTATAATTTTTTTCTTTTAGCTATTATTTGTTAATACAAACCTTTGATTTTCTTATATGCACTTCCACGGGCTTCCTCTAATTCCTCGTCTCTTTGTTGAGCCTCCCTACGTGCTTCCTTTCGCATAGTTTCTAATGTCATTTCCAAACGTAATTTTGCTTGTTCCAACAATTGCACTTGACCTGCCATTTCGTCCAGTTCTTCTTCTTGCTCTTTAACACGCCTATCCAATTCATTTTTGGAACGACGCAATTGTGCAATTTCCTCTTCTGTGCTGCCTCCAAAAGTCATTTCCTCTAATTCTCTTTGTAGGGACGCCAATTTCTCTTCTTTCAGATCTAATTCCAGTCGAGTGTCCTATTAAGCATACGTAAGCATATCAAAATAGAACATTGTAAAACACTTAGGTATTCGAAATGTTAACATGGCAAAATAATATGAAAGACTTTTTTGATTTCATTATTCCGTAATGTATTCGGAACAAAAATTTTTGTTCCTATGATCTTATTAAAATAATTATTTTTATATGTACATAATTGGACTCATGTATGTATATGTGTATTTTAAAATAATCAAAGCACTAATATTTAAAATATTTCTTTTACTTTTTTTTGTTTAAACTAGCTGCTTTGTAGTATTATTAACCACGAAGAGAAAAATAGGTCTACATTTTTACACAGTTATTTGAGAGTTATTCGATAGAATTTGTATTTCGATAACATCTAGTTGACAAATTCTTAAAGTACATTACTATCTTGGCCCTCGTTCAATAAAAAAATATTAAAACCTTAAATCGGATCATGCTGTGTTAAAAAAGTGTCAAAATATATTAAATTTTGGATTACAAAACAGAGTAAAATGTTTAGCACGGTAACTTTATCAGATATTTGACGAACATGTATATGTACTCTGCACTTAAGTTGTATACTTTTGCATAGTACTGTAACGAAGACACAAGATCATGGCATATTTATATCAGGTAGGAGTAATTCAACAGCTGACGAGTCTTAGAATGTCAAAATTTTGTTGTTTTTTTAGTGTTTTGTAGCCATTTTTATAAATTTTTTTAACATTTCTCTTTCTATTGTTATTCGTCAGTCAGTTATGAAGCTGTTTTTGACATTCCGTGTACTCTTTAACAAAAACAAAATGCCTGTTGTTTTTGCATTGTTGTACTTGTTGTATTCTTGCGGTTACCTCTTATGAATATGCCATGCACAAGATATAAACAAGAAAACATAAAATGAGGGAATATAGAACTGTAAACAATGGAACGTACTTGCAACAGTGAAGCACATGAAGTATAACGTAGACTCATTTTAAGAATATGTTGTAAGTAAAAACAAAAAAAAAATAAACCTTAACACAGTCAATTATTCAATTTAAATGAAAATAAAACGTAAAAAAACACAAGTCACTTTAGTTTCTTTAAATTATCAGAATTTAGATAGCACCGGTACTTTTATTTTTTACATACATTTTGATAAAACACACATTTAGAGTTTTTCTACTTAATTTTACATTAGAATTGTTGTTTAATTCTTTACGATTGCGACATTCAATACACAGTTATGCGTTTAAAACAAGAAGAGCGCTTAATGAGTAATGAGAATATTAAAACTTAAACAGAAATTCCAAGGCAATTATTTATTAACAGTAGAATGAAAAAGAAATGAAAAGACAAACAGCCGAGGAACAACAAACTATGGATACGCAATGGCAACTTGATATAAACAAAAATCACAACTAGATATCACAATACATACGCATGCGTCCATACATACATATATGTACATACAATGTATGTGTACATATGTATGTATATTTACAGCAGACGCAAATACAACTAGATAAAGTTGGACTGCGTTTGAAACTACAGTAAACTAATCGTTGTTGTAATGTATGTACCCCAATTTGTGTTTCTTTATCAGAATTTTGCTTTAAAATAAAATTAAAGTTAGTTTAGTGAAGAAAGAGAAAAAAATACGAAATAGATAATCTTTTTTTTTTTAAATATGTTTTAGTTCAAATAAGAAAACTGCCATTCTTTTGTGAGAGTGGTATGAAAAAGCATCAAGAGATGTTTACACAATAAGCGAACGAATATTAAAATTCTAGTAAAATGCAATACAACATTAAAATGTGTTGTAAATGGATGTTTATGCAGGCAGCATCGTGTTATCTGTTCCAACAAATTTAATAAAACGTAAAATACATACATACATAAATGTTTATGTTGAATGAGACATGTATAATCAAACAGGTTCGCATCGAACGTTTTTTATGTTTATTATTATTTGATACAATTTTAATCGTACTTACTGCTAATGATTGTTCCAGAGTAAACTTTTCAGCGATTAATACATCATTTTCTCGTGACAGGCGCTCTTTCGATTGACGCTCCTGGCGAGTGGTATCCTGTAATGAAAACAAGGGTATCACTTAGTTTAAGATAATTTTCCAAAAGTAAAAAAAAAAATTACATCTGGTCCGTAAATACTTTTCTATGCCCCAGGGAGAAAAAAGAAAACAAACAAAAGAGGACATCATTTTTTTAGGATGGTTTGTGGTCCAAAGGCATAATAGGTTTTTATGCCCTTTTTTTGTTTGTCTAAGACAAAACGTGTTTCTGTCTCCGAAGCTAACTAACCTCCTACATCCGTTTGGGTTTGTTTGGATTATAAAATGACAAATAAATTATTTTACAGTGAAGTCACAATTTTTATTTGTATGAATTCCTTGTATATTCAAGAAAAAAAGGTGTTAAATGCTAATTTGATGAGGAAAATCTATTCTAGCAACTTGTCGGTGATTTCTGTGCTTTTAACTCATAAAATAATTTTAATTTTTAATTTATTTGTTGAAATTAATCATAAACAAGTTACAATTCTTTCGAAAGAAAAAAGCTTTAAACAAGTTTGAGTCTTGAATATTTCAAAAAAATTGGATTTCTAACACCAATTTGGTTCTGGGTTAAACAAGAAAAATAAACAAAGTTTTAAGAGTTAGGTTTCTAACTCCAAAGTTAGCTAACACTCCTTTAACAACGATAACAGAAAAAGGATATAAGTCGACTTTAGTCAATTAAGTCCTGTATGCTATCATATTCTACTAACAAAACTATATTTACTTGAAATCCCATTTCTCCAGCAATGGTTTATAGAAAGTTTTTAATAAAATACGTGTGTGTGTTCATTTTATACATTAGCGGCGGGACCTACAGTTTAAAGTCGACTCCGAACGACAAATTACTTCATAAGTATGTATGTAAAATTAATGTAAGAATTCTAAAAAAAAAACAGAATAATTGATCCTCAAGTAAATAATATCTGTAATATTACCTGTAATGCTTGGCATTCAGAATCAAATTTTCTTTGTTTTTTCTCCAAAAGATTGTTACGGACATTTTGTTCCTCTAAAAGCATTCTCAAATCATTCATTTCATTGGTCATTTTTTGAGCCTTACGTTTCCACTGTCCAACTACTTGGCGTTGTTCTTCCACTTCTTCGTAAGCATCATTCAACTAATAGACAGGATAAGTAAATATACAATTAAATTATTACAATATTTTAATGCATGCATATATGTATGTATGTATGTTTGTACCTTCTTTTCTAATTGTTTCTTTAAGCCAATCAGTTGTTCCAAGTCGTGCTCGTGTTGTGTTTGCAGGCGTCTTTTGGTAAATTCCAGTTCCTTAGCAACACGTTCATATTTGAGTTTATATACTCCTCCTGCATTACCACCTTCTTCATTGTCTAGTTCTTCTTCTTCTTCTGAAATACCATTCAAATCGGATTTGGCACAAATTAGTTCCATTTCAAGCTTCTCCGTTGATTCTTGTAACGTCTTTACTTTATTTTCTTTTTCTCCCAGTTCTTTTTCCAAACGAAGACGCTCTGCGGTTTCCGCTTCCAAGCGTTCTGTTGCTATATTAGCTGTGGAACGTTCTTCCGCTAAGTCGACTGTCATTTCCGATAACTAGAATAAATCGATAAAAAAATAAATACAATATAAATGATTAGTTATCGTATCGATTAATAAACAATTCAATCTATTTTAAATTATTCATATGCAAGTGTAGATTCATATCAATACACAAAAATTATGAATCATTTTTGGATATTTAGGTATTTTGGATATTCAAAAATAAATATACCATCTAAATATATCATATGTATATACATATATACACATATATTTTAGCTAAAACAAGAATAAATATATATATATATATATATATATATGTATGTATGTGTACATTTTGTTTATTCAATGCCAGATATGTTACATACACAACACAATTTATGAGATGCCAAAGAATTTATAAATTTGACACAATTTTGGCTTTCAAGGTCCATTCGGTAGAAATTTGAGGATTTATTTTACATAAAAAACATGATGGAATTTTTGGAGGAAAATGATAATTCCATTTACACAGACAGTTTAGACTGTTTTAAGGCTACACATACTTAGTTTAAACACCATACCTCGTCTAAATCGTTATCGTCTTCTTGAATAGTACGGTCATCATCATCATCATCACCGTTTATGTCCAATATATCTCTGGCTACAGAATTTGATCTTGATGTGGGAGTTTTTGGTAAAATTTTTGAAAGTTGAAAAGCTTTCGTTAAAATATTTTGTGATGACTGAGTGCGACGTACAGAGGTACATCGCTCCATACTGTTGCGTTCTCTTTGTCTCTCTATTAGACTGATTGTTTCTGACAATGGATCATTATCATCATACATAGAATTTGTGGGGGTTGTTCCTCTGCTATTGATGCTAGTTGTCGTAGAGCGATTACGACTTCGTTTTCCCATTGCACTCCATTCCTCCTGAACATGGTCAGTTCTTTTCAAAAAATTTTGTATTTTTTCACTTAGAAACGCTGATGCTGTACGGGGATCTTCAAATGATGGTGAAGGCCGAAAGGATTGATGAACTGGTTGCTTACGGCATCCCAAGACAAATGATAGATTTGCATCAAATACTACCGGCGATTGTTCTAAATTTCTTATTTCGTATGCGTCAATTTGACCGCCTGGGACATATGTTTGCGGAAATACACGTCTTGGTGGTGTCTGCAAGCGAGATAGAGAGGAACGCGATGTGGGTATGCTAGAGCCTACTGAAGATGTTATGGACGATGTACTTTTCATCGATAAAGCTGGACTAGGTGAACGAGTCAATAAACGTATGCGCTCAGACGATGACCGAGTATAGTTGTCATTAAATGAATATGATGATGTCGTCGTGTTTCCCAACGATGCATCTAATTTAGGGAGAGGAAGTTTTAATTTAACTTCTACAGGGACTGTTGATAAATCACTGTGAGTATTATCAACAGTCTCTGATTGAGGCGTTAGCTCATTATTACTTTTAGATAGTTTTGACGCAAGTTGCGTTGTATGTAAACCATCATCCGATTCGTAGTTTTTGGAACGAGACGACATTGGACTTCGCTCTCGTTGCTTGGGAATCAATTTTATTTGTTTTCGCAATCGATTGGGATCTTTAGGTGGTAAGGGGGGCCGGGGTGAAGGAGTGGATGGAGGCGATGTAATACCAGACAAACTGGTTGCATTTGAGGATATTGAAGAATTGCTATCTTCTTTGCATAGTGGTGTGTCCGGAATTCTTCCACCCAAAGCTGGTGTTAATATAGATGTTTTTGAACTACGCATCGCTAGACGCACTCGTTCTAAAAATGTTAAGTTCGATATATCATCATGTTTATTGGTTTGTGAATTTTTGTTTGTGTTTTTGTAGTGACAGCTACTATTGTTGTTGGTCTGAATTGAATTTTGACAGTTATTTTTATTATTTGTGTTTATGCGAGTGTCATTAAAAGCATCTGTAGTAGTGGGTGTATGTGCATTTGGTTCAGGTGGTTCTGCGGGGACTCTTCCTTTTGGCCCATTAGATTCCTCTGAAACCACTAAACCGTTCTGTAGTGGTGACATAGGAATTTGTTTTTTTTTTGTCAAAGTATACAATAATTACAAACAAATATAGTACATAAGAAGGATTAATTGGGAAGAAGCCAATATTGTCGTTTTCTGTTTCGTTGCGTTCGTTAATTTTGTTAACAGTCGTAAAATTTTGAATTTAATTTGAATTCGTGTAAAGCCTTTAAAAATAAATATCGATTACGAAAATAAACGCGAATATGTAACAGAGTAATATATGTAGTATTATTAAATCATTTAAAATTTTATATTTTTATCTTATTCAACACGTCACGCATTTTTCTTTTATTTTTTTTACACTGATCTCTTGTTGTATGCAAAATTCTTTATTTATGTATATGCTTTTACTTTTCTATCTTATATTCTTTCAATTAATGCCCGGAATAAAATAATAAAAAAAAGTGTTCACAATGGCATTTACAGGTTCTTCTTCTCCCACTGTTTCACAATGACTGATTCTGTTGATTTGAATTTGTTTAGTGAAATTTCTTTCGCTAAATAACAAATGTAGTTGAATTCAGCAAAATCAAATGAGTTTTAATGCCACTTTTCGTGCGTTTTTCTTTTGTTTTTTATTTTTTACTGTTTCTGTATAATATTAACATAAAAAGAACACCAAGTGTTACATTTTGTTTAAGCAAATTGAAGAAAAAATAAATAAATAAAGCACACATGATATTTAATAAATGTTGTGAAGTATATATGTGTGTGTACATATGTATATAAGAAGAACACTTTAGTAAAATTCTATTAAAAAGAAACGGATTACCTTTTTGTAATTAAAGACAAAATGTACCAATTATTATATATGTATATATGTTACTATTTAGGATATATAGTATATATTATATACATATATGTATATATATATATTAGGATATATATATATTATATAAATATATACAGTACATATGTATATGTATATATACAGTGCGCACTCTATATTCACTACTAATTAAAAACCAGACCTTTCGCAAATTTTCAGTTCAGTTCAGAACCCAAAATTTATTGAAAAATTTTGTGTTATTATTAAAATTGGAAATGTTCATATTAATACATATGCAACAAAAGTATTAACATTTTAAATATTATTAAAGAAACTGAAGATTTTGAGTTGCTTTTTTGATAAAATACAGTTTTTCAGAATAATAGCTGAATCAGGTGAATACAGTGCTAATGTACTAAAAGACTGGGATTCCTCTTTTTTCAAATAAGTATTCATAAGAGAGGATATTTCTGTTCAAATTAAAAAAAGACCTTTTTTATCAAAAGCTTTTGCGATTATAGAACCTATAAAAATATTTAGGTAGTCGTGAATACCGAGCGTAAGCTGTATTATGCTTATGCGTATATATTACAAAAGTTCGCAAAGACGGAAAGACACCAGACTCTTTAAGGACAGTTGTAAACATAACAACTCGAAATACAAATTGTACTCGGAACTGAACTAACCAATTCAAATACAGTCTAGCGAAATTTCAATTAATATATGTATATTTAAATATCCATATAACACAAACACGTACTCTTGTTTAGAAGAAGAAATGGTTTTTAAAAAATTATTCTCTTGCATTGCGTACGTAAATAATTAACTGCACAAAAGTTTTAGGAGACCACTTTTGTTTCGAATAATGGGTTAATCAAATAAATTTCTAAATATTAACTGTAAACAAAATACTGCAAATAGTATATTTAATTAAAATACATGTGTATGTATTTAAAAATGTATTTTTTAAACAGAACACTTATTTCGCTAATGTACTTTTCCACAGTGGATGAACGAAAATCGAGCATCAACATTTGTGAATATATCGTAAGTTGACGTATACTGCATATGTACATACATACATATGAATATTTTTATTTATGAATGAAAACAAATGACAAGAATTGAAAAAAACTGAACGAATAATATTCGTTCATTAGAATCAAAATTAATATTTTTTAAAACATTTGTTGCCTTCTGTACAATTTATACAAATATATTGCATTTGTCTTCTACTACGACAATACAATATGAAATAAAAAGTTTCATATAATTGTAAAATTTTGCAATATACATACATATGTAAACGACATTTAACAAATGCATTTAAAAAAGTATATGAGACCAAACAATTCATTTTTTTATATACGCACATTATAAAGCGTAAAATATTGATCGGAATTATGATATCAGAATTAAATTTTTCTAAAAAATTTTATGTGATTTATAGAAATAAAATTTGTTTAAATGAAAGGAAAGGTTTCTTAAAATGCTAATTTTTCGTTTTATATTTCCATTCTAGTCACTTTTCTATGTTAAAAATAAGATTTAGGGCGATTATTACAACTTGCCGTTAAAGTTAGGTTTAGTAAAAGGTAACTTTAGCTAAAGTGAACTTTAAAGTCATCTTTAACTTTTTTTCGCTTTTACAACTTAATGATAAAATAAAGTTAACTTTTTCAAAAATATGCTAGTGCTGGAGCAATGTCGATAATATTACTCAATTAAACAAGTTTTTTACTTAAACGCACTAGCAACGACGGGCTTCTTTTTTTAATTGTGTTTCCTCATTTTGTTTATATTTGAAGTTGTTATATTGAAAATAATACATAATATGGCAAACATAAAGTGAACTTTAAAAGTTACAAGTAGGATGATCCTCCCTTTAGATTAACGCTCCCTTCTACCTTATTGTCCACTTATAATAATGAAAAACAATTTATCTGCCCGCTAAAATCCTGCCTTTAGTTAACGGCAGTTGTAATAATGGCCCTTGGTATTTATTTAAATTAATTAATGAATAAAATTTGTTTATGCATATTCATAGGTAGGTAGGTATGTATATAAAACATTTTTTTGTAAAACATATTGTTATTTTCTTATGAAATTGTAAAACAACATTCTTATAAAAATATAATACTTCATTAATAATACATACCTTTGCTTCTAGTTTTTGATTTTCAGTCTTAAGCTCGTTACGATCATTTTCAATTCTTTCTAATTTCGCCCGCAGGCAGAGTAATTCCTCATTTGCAATTTTAAGTTGTTCTTCGGTACGATGTACATTTAAAAGAGGCATAACACGCACAAGGAGCCTCCACCATGGCCAATCTCTTACGACTAGGAATGCTTTTACATTACGCTGAATACATCTTACAGCTAGTTCCTAAGAGAATAAATAAATACATATACAATGTGTTATACATAAAACATTATAATTTAGAATGCATTCATTCATTTGCTTTAAGTTGATGGCTTTAAAATGATATACAAATAATACCGTATTTGAACCCTGTTGATGTGAACGATATCGTTATTTATTCATCATTTATTGGTAAGTCTACATACAACCAAATTAAAGTCTTAAATCTTATTATCTTACTACATTATCTTAGATACATAATTGGTCATTACAACCCTTCCGAGTCAGGATTACGAACTAGCTTTTCACACCATTTCTCTATGTGTGTTAATTTTATACATGTGTGGTGAAATCTACAGTTTAAAGTCGATTCCGAACGACAGATTTTTGAGAAACTTTTCATTGCAATATTATTTACTTTCAGAGTTTTTGCCAGACATCTGTTGAGAGAAAGTCGCCGAAGAAATATTTTTCATATTTCGTTTTTATTGTAGATGTCTGACCTGGGATTTGAACCGAGGTCTCACGTCTAATAAGTCAACACACTACCTACCAGACTACGTCGACTTCGACTTCTTAATATAAAAACAGAATATTTTCTGTTTTAAATAATAAATTAAAATAATAATTAATTAAATAATTAATATTCTGAATTTCTGAATTGATACCTCAACAAGCATCGATTGCTATTAGATACTATTTTTAATTGCATTCCTAATTTAAGTAATCTACAAATGACTTTGGAAATACTTACTTGAACTCTTCTCTGTGCCATCGCCTTACGTGCTAAATAGCCACGACAGTATGCCTGTAATTGAACAATACGATCTGACAGTAATTCATCGCGCTTTGCTTCCAGTTCACTTAAAACGCCCGAACGAAATAGAATCTGTAAGTAGCAATATAATATACATGAAGAAATTTATTTCATTAAAGTATTTAATTATAATAACATGGATACTATTTATTTTATTTTATGTTAATACATTCGTCCTAAATATGCACTCTGTTTGAACTTATTTTATTCGTTGTTTGATTTCTACTGGTGACTTTCAGCAAAAAAAAATGTTTTCAGTTCAATATGGTGGATGGTTCTTCTCTGAGAGAAGTGTTTGTAAATCAAATCAAAACATCTTTTCACCGCTTGAACAGTGCTCAACTTTTTAATTTTGGATAGTCACACTGTAAAATTAAACAGCCAAGTTAAAGTGCATTGACATTGTTTTGTGATTTATTACGTTTATTACCAATAATAATTTTAACTTGAGAGAGAATAAGAGAGAACATACATAGATCGCTTAATAAAACAAATTAACTTAAAAGGGTAAAAATTATAAAATTTTCCACCTTTAATCTGGCGTACATGTTGGTCCTAAAATAAAATAATATTTCGTTTTGTATATAGAAAATAAGTTCAATAGACCTAAAAGAAAAACAAAAATTAGACAATCGTCAACACCAGTTGACAAAACGTCATTTAATTGCCAAAGTTAACATAAAACGTACTTTACATAAGTGCATACGCTGCTGACCAAGTTGGCTTATTGGACGTTAAAACGTTAATTTCACTTGTTTCAGACATATTCATAAAGAAAACGCGAGAAACGAAAACCAAAAATTTAAGTACCAAACTAAAACATTTCCGCATTTTAATACATGTTGGCTTTACAATTTCAATAAAAAGTTAGACAACGTTTTTCTATGTTGGTCTTAATTATTGCAATTTACTTATTGCAATAACACTTTTAATGTTAATATTCGTAAATATTACTGCTATTGTTATATTATTATCGCGCTATTATTACAATTTCAAAATGAAACTCAATTGTAATCTAATTGAATAATAATAGGGCGTACCAGATCTCAAATTTCATAAGAAAATTTAAATTCTTGTTTAGAGAAAGTGATGCCAAATCGTTCCATATAATTACGGACTGTTTAAGTACTAATATTTTATACTTTATCATCCGCTTTCCAACGCCAGAAAGGAAGTAAATCTACTTTAATTTATTTACTTAACTGGTCAAACTAATCCTTAAGTTAGGGTTACAACCTAGCTTATCATACCGCCCATGTTGTGTGTGTTAATTCACAGTTTAACGTCGACTCATTTCAGAAACTCTTTATGGTACTTTTATTTACCGTTAGAGTTTTGCCATGAAATCGTCGTAGTCCAGTAGGTAGTGTGTTGGCATATTAGACGTAAGGCCACGGTTCAAACTCCAGTTCAGGCTTCAAAATGAAATATGAAAATTATTTCTTCAGCCATGAAAAGTTTCTCAAAAATCTGTCGTTCGGAGTCGACTTTAAACTGTGATCCCGCCATTCATGTATAAAAAATTAACTCACACAACATAAGTGGGGTGAGAAGCTAAGTCTTAATCCTGACTGAAGGGTTGTAATGACCAATTATGTATGTATATTTTGCCAGAAGACTACTAAGAGGAAGCTGCCGAAAGATATGTATATTTTGGTCATGTTCGAGATGTTTAAACTCGATTTTGAACCACACTAACTTTCGTCTAATGAGACAACACGCTACCTATAGACTACGGCGACATAAAGTACTTCAAAATAAATCGCCTAATATTTCTTTACAGAAGTTATGATTTAAAACTTGTTTCTATGCTATCAAACAAATTCATAATAATTGTAATTTCACGGTACAAGAATGATAAATACATAAATATCTTAACGATGAGAAATTGTTGAAAATTTTTACAATTTTTTGTAAATGCATTTGGCCATTTTTAAGATTTATGTCAAATATATTGTAGTAAATATTTCATCGTACGATTTTAAAAGCCCGTATCCAAATTTCAATTTCACTTTCATCGTCTTAGTGTCCAAATTTTGAAGCAAGAAAGTTTTGTTTCTTTAAAATAAACAAATGAGAAAATAAATACGTGAATAGCATACAAAATACCGCTATCATTACATTCGTTAATAATAATAAAAAACTTAATAGAAATAAAAAGCCATTATATACATACATACCTACATATGTATGTATGCAGACATTTTTACAAATTAAAAAAGCAAAATTCAATTTCCACCACAAACCAAATAAACAATATTAATTATATGTATGCATGCACATACATACATAGATGTATTATTTAAATATGCTATGGTAATAAGCAACCATTCACGCTAAAAAAATGTTACATTTATAAATAAGATTTGAAATATAAAAAGAATTCGGAAATGTTTCACAAAAATTGTTAAATTTATTTGGATGCTTCACTACCAAACTGATTATTATGATGAATATTTTATTTCCTAGATTTTAACTAATATAGAGATGTTTAAGTTTGTTTAGATTATAAAATAAAAAATAAATTCTTTACACTCAAGTCACTATTATTATGAATTTGTGTTTGAGTTTAAATTTGAGTTTTAAATGCTAATTTGATAAGGTAAACTAATTTTAGCAACTTGTGATAATTATCTACATAATTATTGAATTTCGTCTTATACGAGCCTCAACTGTATTAGAATAGCTTTGTTTAGCATATTTTAGAGAATTTTCACTCTAACCTCATTTGTTTTTGCTTTAAACAAGATAAATAAACAAATTTTTATATGGCTAACCCAATGAGTTTTAAAATTAACTCAAATTTCTTTAATTTTGAAGACAGAAAATAGTTATTAAATAAAAACTTTTAAGCAAATAGTAATTATAATATAAAGAGATCTCATGAAAACGTAGGTGTGTGGAATAACAAAAAAATTTAAAGAAATTGATTTACACAATCCTTGTTAGTTTACGAGACAATTTTATGTTCGTAAATTTCTGTTATTAAATCATAACTTTTTCCAAAAAGTTTTATTATTAAGAAATCACCAAAAATAGTATAATAACAAATCATCAAATAACCTTGGCAATATAGACTTTTGGTTTCCATTCGATATTTCAGACAGAAATTAAAATTTTTAAAAATGATTTAAATTTAAAATTTTTACTTAATTTAATTGCACATTGATGATATGGTAATTCCCAAATAAATTATTGTATTTATTATACATACATAATTGGTCACTACAACCCTTCAGGCAGGATTACGACCTAGTTTCTCACACCACTTATGTTGTGTGTGTTAATTTTATACATGAGTGGCGGGACCTACAGTTTAAAGTCGACTCCGAACGACAGATTTTTGAGAAACTTTTCATGGCAATTTTATTTACTCTCAGAGTTTTTGCCAGAAATCTGCTGAGAGGAAGTCACCGAAGAAATACTTTTTGTATTTTATTTTGATGTCTGGCCTGGGGCTCGAACCCTGGCTTTTCGTCTAATAAGCCAACACACTACCTACTAGACTACGGCGACTATGATTGTATTTATTATACATGTGCTAAATAAAGTTACAAACCAATGCTAAAAAGGGAAGTATTTGAAAAATAATACCATTAAAGACACCATTTTGAGTTAAAGTTATATAAAACAAAAATTTATTTAAAAGAAAAATATATACACAAGTAATTATACATACGTATGTAGATTGCAAACAGAACATTATATTCGAATAATCAAAAAATAAATATTTTTAACATACAATTACTACTTAAGTTCAACTTGTATTCCCTTAAGGGCTATCTTTGGTAACTATAACTTCATTTTCAATGAAGTCTCAGAGTTACCTCTTTGGTATAATTGGGAAAAATTTCAACGTGAGTTCGTATAACACTAAAAGGTTCAATTTCTGCTATTTTATATGTCGTAAAAAATCGATAATCGGAAACAATCGGATCCATATGTTTTGGCTTCACTTGGATATTTTTTTCTGGGTTTAAATCAATTTGTTCCGATGTGTAGATGCCTTTTTCTTGCGACTTAGATACTATGCTTTCAAATGTCTGTAAAAGCTCCGATATTTTTTGCGATTTTGCATCATGTAAAGTTGGCGATGAAGAAATAGTATTGTCGCTTAAATTCGTTGATAATGATAAAGATGAAATTGAAGTTAATGTGGGATCGATGACAGTTTCCATATTTTCATTTGAAATATGACCAGAATCATCAGAATCTGATTCGTGATATTTGTTAACAGATTTCAGATCAGAACCCAAATTAGGTTGTAATTGAACTGCTGTAGCTCCTTCGAAAGTATCTCGTTGCTTATGGCTGGCGTGTCTCACAGAGTTTGTTACTTGTACTAGGAGACCGATATTTTTGTCAGACGTTTCTCCAAAAATAGGTGGTATTATCTTACAGGATTCCAGTGTTGGTGTTGAAATCTTCTCCTCATTTGCATAGTTAAGTTTATGTAACCGTTGATTACGCTTAAGTGTTGGACTATTTTTGGCAATTCTTTTATTTGAATTGGATTTCTTTCGCATCAACGACATTGTGCCATGGTTTCCTTGCATATTCATAGATTCAACTTTACGTAAGATTTGTTGTCCCTTTTCTAAACACTTGTCAAGCAATTCATCACTCTTTTTATTCTTTCTTGCAAGATGTGATGCATTCTGAGATTCGAGATTTATGCTTGCTTTAGCTAATGATTTTTTTTTATTATTCGGCAAACATTCATTTCCTGACGGAATCTTGCTTGGCGTTCCTTCAATTTTTTTGTTTTTAGCCAAACACTCTTTTGATTTCTTATTTTTGTTATTGTTGTCTGCAATTTTTAGACTTCCATGTACCGTATGGGTTGAATAAGGTTTGGTCGGCTTCCACATCTTTCGATATGATTCCAATTGCATACTACTGCTATTAATTTCATCAGAACTGTTATAACAAAAGCTTTTACTTCTCGTTTTCAAAGGCATCGCTTTCAAAATTGGAATTTTGGTGTCGTTTGAAAGTTCCCAAACAGATTTACTTCGTTCTTGTTTTTCAAAAGCACGACGCATTTGCCTAAGGCATGGTGAATCTGGAGATTGGTAACATTTTCGACGAGTCAACGAGAGAGAAGAAGAAGATTTCTCTAATATTTTCTTTGGTTTAGCAATGGAATTTATTAAATGACAACCTTGGTTTTGTTCGTCTAAATGTGAGTAATTCAACTGACGACCAACATCTGACGCTGTATTATTTTGACTCTCCTTTGCAGTTTCCTCTTCGAGAATGTTTTCTACCACCTTTGGTGATTCATTAAAAACTTCAGAACTGACAGTTTTCATTGCATGTGATTCCGTTTGTAGCTGAGGATCATTATAATCGAATATTATTTTATCAAAATTTTTTAATACCGCTTCCAATTTATTCTCATCGTGAGCAGCCTTTTCCAATTCCTCAAATATTTCATCTTCTAATGAAATCTTTACAAAATTTAAACTTAACTGAGACTCATCTTCCTCACTGTCGATATAAGACCCCGATGATTTCGAAAAATAAGGGGAGACTGTAGAAGTATTGTAGCATTCAGCATACGGATTTTGCTGTATATCCTCAGAATAATCAACAGGACTATTGCCATCATTTAATTTTAATTTTCCATTTCGAACATCTACAGTTTTGTTTTCTTTTTCAGCACATGATTTATTATTATTTTTTAAAGTATATTTTCCAGTTGTTGCTCCAATCGAACTTAAAGCTGTCAATGACTTTGAATGTTTTCCAGATTTATACATTTTAACGCTGATTTTAGGTGTCAAATTGTCCTCAAATTTGTGTCGTATTTTTGAGTAAATATTAGCAACTCCTAAACGTTTTGTATTTGAAGATATTTGAAAAATTTCTTCCGAAGTTCTGGCAACAGCAGAGGCCGTAGTCGAAGTCTTTACTTTAGATGTGGAGTTATGATTTCTTTTGGATTTAACATAGAATTTATCCATTTTTGTATGTACAATTTAATATCCAATTTATTTGCTGAAATCTATTGAATCAGTCGTTGTTTTATAAGGATTCTTGAGTTTATTTAATATGTACATATGTATGTATGTGCATACATATAATTAAAGTATTTGGTTAATGCTTTTACGTTTTTTATTTGTTGGTATATCGTTTTTAACTTAAAATTTTTATTATTATTATGAAAAGGCCGCTATAATCCATTGTTATGGTATCACGTTTTGTGTCTGACTGAAATAAAGTTTCTTCGATTTTCAACTTATTTGTCCGACAATTATTAAACAGGCAAATGCACCGAAATAGTGACATACTGTAATTGTTAAACTGAATACGCACATACAAACACATTTTATGTATAATTATAAACTACAGCAAGAGAAATGAAACAAATTATACAGTATTCTCCACATATACATATATGTGCGATGAAAGTCAATTCAAACTAAATAACCTGGTAACCATCGTTTTGTTTTCATTTTCTTTTAATGTACACACACACACACACAAACTCTTATGGTAGCCTACCAAATGAATACTACGGGCATATATGTTAATACAGGTGGCACTCTTTTTTATGCTTTGGTATCAAAGTAATATAAGAAGACTTGCGTGGGGATCACCAAGTTGCACTAACCAAGTTAAAAAAGCATAAATTCATATTTTTCATTCATTCATATTCATATTGGGTATATATTTTTCCAAAGGTTATATTACAGTAAACTTCGGTTACAACGAACTCCGTGAAAATTTGCAATCTTAAGCAAACAATTTTTTTCCATTACGTTTATATCGTAATCAACATATTAATGCAATATATTGGATACATTTGATTTTTATTTGATATTTATGAAAAAAAGCATAAATCATTGGTTTTATATTTTGCCAAAGGTTATATTACAGTAAATTTCGGTTACAACGAACTCTGCGAAAATTTGCAATCCTGAACAAATAAGTTTTTTCCATTACTTACATATCGTAATCAACATAATAATGCAATATATCAGATGCATTGGATTTTTATTTTATATTTTTGATTAGATTTTCTTAATGGAAACTAGCCACTAAATTATTCATTTGAAATCAAATCAAATTTGATTGTGAAGCAATTTTATTATCTATCAGGCTTTTAAAAGGTTCTATGTGGTCGCCGTAGTATAGTCTGTCGTTTTGAAGGAAAAGAAATATTTCATTCGAAGATTCCTGGCAGAAATCTGTTAAACGAAGGTAAACTGTTAAGTTATGCTGGGTGATGTGAGAATTTATTAGAATTATTCTAATAGCAAACACGTTTGATTTCTTTTTAATTAAGCCATTAAGTAATAATATATAACTATAACAATTTAAAGGTGGGTAATATTATGTAAGCTTAGAATAAATTCCAGCATAACAAATGACATCAATCCCAATATCGTTCAGCGTCCAATTAACCTACGTGTTAAATGTATTTTGTATGCAACTAGTCACTAATTTTTTTAATTCTTATGCTTTTTAATTTTTATGCTTAACGGTCTTATGTTCGAAAACAGAAAGGTGAAAGTGATTTTAAATCGAAAAAAAGAGAAATAGTCAAGCACAATTGTCAACTCAAAATAAATTTTGAATTTTAATTGAGTATATTTACATATATGTATATGTAAGTATATAAAATAAAAATTAAAATGCTGTGTAAAATATTGTGTTCATATAATTTTGTTTTTCTTTTTTTTAATTTTCTTTTTTGTAAGAATCAAATTTTTTTATAGCAAAAGAGAGTTTAAAGTCAAGGCAGCAATTTTATTGATTTGTTTTAATAAATAAATAAATAAATCAAATAAATATATAATTTTTGATCGTATTAAGATAACTTTTTCGGAATCATAATTTTAAAAAATAAATTTAAAAAGGAACATTGGTATGGAACATTTTAAAAATAAATATCTTTGATTTTATCTTTTTTTTTGGGTAGTAAACAATTATGCCTTTGTCTAGGCTTAATATAAACACATAAAATTTATCACAATGTATTTACATATATATGCAATTGAGTATATATTTTCGAATTCAAATTAAATAAAAACTCGACATATTAAATATGTAAACTTAAAGGAATACTAGTGAGCACTATGTAACTTCCTTCTTGCGATTTTTGTCAACTATTAAAATGATATAAACATTTCGATTTAATGTTTTCAAATAATATATTTGAAAATAAATCATAACACAATTTTAGTTTATTAACAGTTCATAATTGAATTGGATTTTACTTTTCCCTGAGGTATTCTTAGTTTTTTAACAAAAAAAAAGGTAAACTATATCACTGAAATATACACAGTTTTTTATATAACAACAAACATATAGGAATACATACAGTTTTACTAACAAGAAAAACGCTTGCCAACCCATACAAAATTACAAACAGTCGCCACATTTCATGTGCAACATTACGTTGGGAACATATTTGTAGCAACATGTTGATATAATCGTAATGCATAATAGGCGCAATTATTGTAATATTCCAATGCTGTTCATAAGAATTCAATGGCGATGATGTTGATGGACTAGTCAATGAACAGGTTTCTTTATTATCGACTGCGTTTTTATCATTCATAAGGATAGTATAAAAAAATAAAGATTTTTTTTTACAATTTACTTTTACTTTACTTTTATATGAGTATTGAAATCATTTCTTCCGCGATAACACACCACTTTATTATGGAAAGTTTTTCTTACTAGAAAAGTGCTTTAAAAAGAAATACTTCAACTTTAAGTCAGATATTCTATGCAAATAAAAAAAAACAATGGGGATCTTAAAATTGCAGTTTTTATTTTAGTGTTGTATTATTTATACTAAAGATGCAGTTGCAGTAAGTATCTAGATGTACACCTAATTCTGTTTTTACACGGTAGATTGGTTCCAGAAAAAACCGTGTAAAAAAAAACCGTGTAAAAAAAGACACTGATCGTATGCAAAAATAGGTGATTGGTTCCTAATCTCTAAAACCTATTAAAATTAGTGAAAAACAAGGATTTTTTAAGAAGTTTTGTATTTGACATTTTCTTTTAGGGATTCATAAAATATTTAACAAAATTAAAAATAAAAATAACTTAATAAATATAAAATATTTTTTGGTTTACCTTTCATCTTAATGCGTTAATAAATTTAATGTAAAGATAGAAAAACAAATTTTCCAATAAAAAATTTCTTTACCAAACACAAAATATTAACACATTTCAATTGCTCTGACCATTGTGCTTGTATGCACAAAAGGGAATTCCCCTAAATTTGTGCCATTTACATTTGCTTTGACCAGTAAATTTGCTTGTCGCGCAAAAAGGGAATTCCCTTAAATTTGTGATATGAACATACTTTACAAAAATTAAATTTGACAAAAAAAATTTAAGCACAAAAAATTTTAAATCGTGCTAAATGGAATAAAATCGTGTAACAAAAATTAAAAATATTTTATTTTCAAACCGTGTTATATCAAAACCGTGTAAAAAAAGACCGTGTAAAAACAGAATTAGGTGTAGTCAAGTGTAAACTAGAGATCTTGACCGTGAAATAGCTTGAATATAATATAAAGTGACGTCAGAAATAATAAGAAAAACAAAGATAAAGATGTAACCGAATATAATTCCGAATATATGTATGTGTATAGTAAGTGGACACATTTGTTACTCTATAATTTTATTAATACATTTGTATATGTAATTTTACTTAATTGGTTTATTAAAATTAAATGTCTCACAGCAACAACTTGGTCACTAACTCACTCAGACGGAAATAAATTTCGTCTAAAATTTAAAAAATCAAAGAAAAAACTAGATTCTATATTAAAATGTTTTTTATTTTAATTCTTAGCCTTAATTAAGGAAATAAACAAATGCCCATTACTTTCAAGTTATAAAAGCATTGGTTAAATAAGTTTTTATTCATATATTATTGGCTGTAAATGGTGAAAGCCGTATTGCATTTACAGCGAATGGAAGAAGAGCAAAAACTACGAATTATCAGACATTGGTACCATAAATCTGGTTTACTGTCCTTTAAGGTATTTATTAAAAAATTCTGATTCGTGACCATTTTAATGTAACTACAGTATCTTTCAAAATTGAGTTGTAATTTTTTGTAAATACAATTTGGAAACATTTATTTTTTTTTTAGTGAATGGGATATCAACGATTTAAACAAATTTTAAGGAAAATACAAACAGTTTTTTGTAAAGAAATAAATAAATTTACTTGCTTAATTAGTTATTACAACTCTTTAGTCAAGATCACAACATAGCTTCTTTCGCCATTATTATGTTGTGTGTGTTTATTTTAGCCATGTGTGATAGGACATAGTGTTTAATGTCGATTTCGAACGACAGGTTTGAGAAGCTTTTCATCACAATTTTAATTTGCTCTCAGAGCTTTAGCCAGAAGACTGCAGAGCGGAAGTCGCGGAGAGCAATATTTATTTCATAAGCCAATTATACTTAAGAGGAAAGTATTAAAAAGTAAGTATAGAGATTTAATATTATGAAAATATTTTAAAAATAATCTAAAATATTTATAGTTTCTTTTTTTTTGTAAAAGTATTTTTAAATTTAATTTAAGAGCATTTCTCTGGCATCTAACTTTCTTTCGTTACAGATTAACGCCTAATTGATACCTTCTTATTTCGTATAAAGTTTTTGCTTTATAGTTAATTAAATTGAAACTTTTAAAGTAAAAAAGAAAGGACGCAGTTAAAAAATTACTTTTATTTGGTTTTATTTTTTCATCATTTCTTTTTTGACAAAATCTTGCAAAACATTTCTATATAACTGTTCATTATTTTTCAGCATCTTAAACAGTATTTTTTAATTTACAAGACATTAAAAAGTTTTTAAAGTGATTAAGTATCATAAGTAATTAATGATAATTAAAATTCTTATGGCATACTACCGTTTTTAATGTTAAATTCAATTAACAACTACATTTGCGTTCATATATACAGCAGTATAATCAACAAAATATGTTTTTAAGTAATTTCAAAGAACGTAGATTTTTCAACTTTTAAGAATATCTACGATGTCATATCACGTCCTTGTGAAACATTGAAATTAGAATATACCACGTATAGGTAGTTACGACAACAGTCATCAACATTTAGACAACGTCTAATACGTTTAGAAATACAATTTAATAAAAAATTCTAGTTTTTTTTTAGGTATTTTTGTATTTTAGGAGTGAAGGGGAGACTGGGCAAAAAATTACATAAAATATTAAAAAAAAAAATATAAATTCTAGAAAAACGTGCCTTCGGGTTTGGCGTCTGATCGTATAAAAACAATCCTTTTCTTTTTATTAATCAATCAAAATAGTAACTCCACACATATGTACAAATTTGCTTTATATTCTTAAATTGAACTTAAACGAAACATATGATATTCGTTTATATCAAAATAACAAGTTTAAACAATTTAAAAAAGTTATTTCAACTGATTTTACAGACCAATATTACTCAGCAGAATGTATTTGTTGTAAATACTTTATAAGCTAAGCCATAGATATTGTCACAAAAATTAAATACTTTTAATTTAAATAGCAGCAATAGCCTTCAACTCAATTCAAAGTTTATATTAACGATGGATGTACATATAAAATTCTCAAGCTTTTCGAAAATAGAAAAAAGTAAAATTAGTTTAGATTATAAACTCTCTTTTTTTAAAAACTGTTTTGTGTTTGAAACGGACTTGAATAACATATAACTTTTATTTTATTGTACAATAAATATGTTAATGACCCTTATAAAGAGCATCCAAATACAAGATAAGCTATTATATTTCCAAATGCTTTTAATAAAAAGTTATTCTCTTAATTATTTGTAGCTTGATTAAGAACATACAAGTGTGTTTATGTATGTGTTTATTCAATATTAAATATTTTTTGTTTTTTAAGACAAGACGAGAAGAAACAAGTTTGAAGAATAATAATCGAATACAAAAAGCCTACTTTACAAAAATTGAAAGAACAAGAAACAAAAGATAACTGAAATGATAACTAAAATTTAACGTAATTTGAAAATTTTCGCAATAAAAATTATATATCTTTGTGCAAGTCAACGAGAGTATCACGGTCAAAAAATATTAGAAAATGACCTTAGTTGAATGGTACTGGCTATTGACTTGACTCGGTCGATTTGTTTTCCATAGCTTACAATGACCACCAAATTAATTAAACACTATCTATAGACTATCAATTGCCACTAATTTTTTTAAATTTGACTGAGATCAACGTGAAACAGTCGCATAATAATAACATACATATACTGTGAATTCTTAGACTCTCATGTACTATGTATGCAGTTTAATTGCATTTGTAGAATTGTTGATTATTATTTTATGAACAGACGTACATACATACATGTACAACTAGGAGCTACATGTACATATGTATGTACATAGCTTGTTTTTAATACAAGTCACTTGCTTATATTGCAGAATTAGTAATTAATGTATATAATCAGTTTTTGTGTACGCGAGTCTGTGTTTAAATGTACGCTCGTATATTTACTTCTTAATTTTGTTTATAAGATTTGTCCGAAATTGAGAGTTCATGTTTTGTATTCTTTTTGCCTTAAACGTTTAGTTTTGTTCACTAAGAAGTCTAAACAACGTTCTTTTAACTAATGGAGCTTTTAGAACAAAACGCATTTGTTATCAGAACGCGTAACGTGAAGGTTGTTGATGTGTCTTTCAATATTTTATTCTGAGATAAAAAGTTAAATATTCAAGTTGATTGGATTGCTACTGATGTGTTGCATTCAAAATCAAGTTAATGCAATGAAGCTGCTTTTTGTGTTGTTATTAGGGGCGTGTTTTAGTGGTATGTTTGTAATTGTGAGAGTTGTGTAAAAAATATTAACATAAAGCCCGAATTCATAGTGTTTTGTAATAATAAATTTAATACTGTTTTAACAACAATTTATAGTATCAATAGATGCTGATTTATCATATAGACGAGGGCATTGTGATACTTCAATATTTAGTGTAATACAGGAAATGCTGCAAAAAGAAGTTCAAGCTTTGCTAAATCCACGCTTGCGTTCACTACGGAGTCAACGCATACATTATGATCTTTATACCCCGTACAATATAAATGAAAGACAAATTTTGCGTACAGGTGATATAAGAGCATTAAGAAACTCTAAATTTAATCCAAACTGGCCTGTCAGGTAAAATTTTATAATAAGTGTAAATGTTTGTGTAACCAAATAACAAGTAAATATGTATCGTCTAGAATTTCTATACATGGTTGGGCTGGCAAAAGTACTTCTTGTTCAAATGCTGCTATTAAGGATGTTTACATGGCAAAAGGAAAATTTAATGTTATTATAGTTGATTGGAGTGACATTGCTCTCGACATTAGTTACCCACGGATATCACAACAATTTTCCGAAATAGCTGCACAAATTGCAAAATTTATTCGCTTTTTGCAAAAAGAAACAAATGTGGAAATGAACAATATTTATCTAATAGGCCACAGTGCTGGCAGTCACATATCGGGGTTAACGGGAAAACTTCTGAAACCACAAAAATTGGGAGCCATAATTGCATTAGATCCCGCAGGATTGGCACAGCTTGGATTATCAGCCGATTTTCGTTTAGCTCCCGATGATGCTTCATATGTAGAGTCAATACACACTGATACTTCCCATTTAGGAAATCCAAGTACTGAACTCAGCCATGCAACGTTTTTCCCCAATTGGGGTCAGGGTCAACCGCATTGTCCAAATGCCACAGCAGCAGAATTTGATTTTGCTTGTGATCACTTTGCGGCTTTGTATTATTTTGTTGAATCCGTACGAAAATCAAATACGTTTGGCGCAATAAAATGTTTAACTAAACTTGACTTGAAACACAACAACTGTACGTGCAGTTCGGGCACAAAAGAATGTAATGCTGTTGCTTATATGGGCGGAGAACCAGTAGTGCCAAAAACTGGAATTTATTATTTAAGCACTAAACGTTATTTACCATATGGATTAGGTAATATTGTAAGAATACAAAAAGTTAAAGCACCAAATTTTTTAGAGAGTACTTATCTACCACCACAACTATTGAGTGGTTTATATAAAGGTACTAACCGCCGTTTACTTTAATTATGCAACTTCATATTTATTTTACCCATATTATAGTTTACATTAGATAAATAATTTTCCATAAATTTATTATTAATAATAAAATTATATTGTAATTAAGTTATAAATTAAATGAAATGTAGTTTTTGTAACTATTTGGATTTATTTATTTAAGTCGTTACACTTACCTGACTGGGTCCTATGCGATATGTGGCTGGATCTACTTCATTTGATGACAATATGTGTTCCACCGTAATATCTTTATTTGATTCAGACACCAGCAGTCCGAAACGTCTTACAAATTCTGCAAGAGGCACGGATTCTGGAAAGCCTAAGCGATGTAATCTCGCAGCGTCAAGAACTTGAGATCCTCGCAACTAAAACAATTTAAAAACCAATGAAACAAATAATTGTTTTTATTGGAATTTATGTATACCTGGCTTCTTAATAACGGTATGTTAACCAAATCATCTTTACTATTTTGAACAGCTAATGTACTAGGTGAACCGTTGGATGAGAGTACTGAATGTTGGCCCGCATTGTGTTGTAAAAGATAACAATGAACAAAATGAGTTCCTGTCCTTCTTAGGGTGTCAATAATGCCGTCAACAGTGAATTTTACTTGCAACATTATGGAATTCCTTTTAACTCCAGCAGATGTAAATGATCTTCTAATACTAGAAACACGTCTTAAAGACTGGGTGCCTTCAAGGCCAGCAAACGAACCACAAAATACTATACCGCCAGAGCTGCGAGTAAGAGATCCAATATAAAGACGATTGATCTCATCTCGAGACGAGTCTTGAAGCAATGATCCAGCATTGCGAATAGCAAGATGCTCACGACTACTACGGACCCAACCGTTTACGCTATATAACACAGGATTCGTACCCTGTAAATGTTGAAGAACAAATTGTTTTGGACCCGTGCACTTTCTTAACAATGTTTGATGTTCTCTGTCGCCATAGTGAGAGAATAATCGCTCGAGGAAAGTATCGTCATTTGAGTTAGGATATATTGACTCTTCGTCTAATAACCAAAGTAATCCACGACGATCTTGTTCCCGCAGGTCTCTTTGAGATGAACGAACTACATGACTCTGTGGTGCTTTGTCAATGAGAGCGACTAAAGGACCTGGATTTAAATCACCAACGCATTCGCTATCAATTTCGACCAACTCCTGCGCATAGCGATCTTTTGGTGCAACCAAAGTATTATGATGAAACAAAAGCTGTAAACGTTCTTGTAAGTAATTATGTTTTAAGTCTGATAATGTAGCTCCGATCTGAGAACCACAACTGGCCGGATTTTGAAATCCAGGTGTGTCTACCAAAACAATCGATGCAATAGTATGTGCTGAAGTACATATAGCTTTATTAATTAGAGCAACAACTGCTGCCAAAGCTTCGGAATATAAACCTATTACCAAAGCGTCCAGGCTTTCCCACGCTAATTCGATGTTATCTACTGATGACTTTGCAGGACTCGTATTCCCTGAAGAGTTGACGTTGAATGCAGCACCTGATAAATCTTCTAGCGATACTCCCAATAGTGTTGCAGCTTTTCTAGCAGCAGATGGGTTCAAAAATTGTGTTCTTGAGGTTTGTCCTGTTCCCACAGTAGTAACCCCAGCTAAACCCAAATGATAGATTGAAGCTAAAATACTCCAAATGCCTTTCATGGCTTTTGGATCAATATTTAAAGTTTCAAAAGATTGAACAACTCGCATAAACTCAGCGGCAGCTCTTTGTCGGTCCTCTAGTTTTTGAGACAAGAAAACGAACGGGTGATTGTTTTCAGCGGGCAGTGTATCAATATGCAATTCTTTTTGTAATAATCCGGCAGCACCAGCCAATAAACGGGACATTATATGAAAACCGTGCTCATTATTCAGACGTCGACCAGCTCGCTGTCGTTCGGGCAGTAAAACCTGTAAATATTATTGTTAGTTAACTACTAAATATGGTTTTTTAAGTTTTTTTTTAAACACTTACTTGTAAAGATGCAGATGCAATTTGTCCTGATTGATCAAAGTCTAAACTCAGCAGTTGAGTTAAACGAGTAGCATTCGTATTCAGACATGTTTTTGCATTACCAAAAGCCTCCAAAATATTATTAACGGAATTAACTTTTTCAGCATTTAAAAAATTGTTAACGGAACCTTTCGAAAATTAATTAAAAAAATTATTATTGTATTAATGTTAAGGCACAAACTAAATTTGTGAGTTTGAAAGTGATTATTAATAATAAAAAATAATTGTTTATAATAAAATTTTATTTTTTAATAATAAAAAATTGTTTTGCTCTACGTACTTAAAATACTAAATAATAACAATATTGTTATTGATTTGACAGAAGTAAATTATAAATAATAACGACAATTTATTTATTCCCTTAAATATTATTTATTTAGGCACTAATTTTTAAATTAACACTTTTAATATGTTACGTATATTTGCCCACGCAAATAAATATAAAATTTTCACCTATAGCCGATGTTATATACAAAAAAAGTGTCTAATTAGAACAAAAGTACTTTGAAAAAGTCAATGCAATTAAAATTATTTTACAAATCAAATTATTTATTTTTTACTTTTCATTTGACTTTAATTGTAGTGTATATTTCTTGTGCGGTATGTGTGTTGTCCATATTAATAATATTATGCGTACAGGAATATATATGTATATCTATCTGTTCAAATAAAAAAGTTTTTCTTCTTACACCTATGCTATTGTAAAAATAGTATTGAATAAAAAGTAAATATTGTATTGTATGTGACAACTTACCAGCTGCCAACGCAAGATAGTAAAGTGCGTGTTTAAAACTTGTTGTTTTCCCAGAACCAGAACGACCCATGAATATTAGACTTTGATCACGACGAGATTCTAACATTGCCCTGTAGGCGGTTTGAGCCAATGAATATATGTGTGGGGGCATATCTTCAGTCTTACAACCACGAAACATAGATACAACCTTAAAAATAAATTATAATTGTTTAAAAATAAACATATTAAAGTTAAAAACAATATACACAAAAATACCTTTTCTGAATATAAAGATAAAGGCGCCATTGGATTGACTACTATCAACGTGGGTCCCGCTTTGGTATGAATCAGATTGCTGGCAAAACGTTGACGTAAACAATGTAATACCGACGCTTCATTTAAATGTTTTAACTCGCAAATATCTTCCACTAGATCTAATGACGGTGCATTTTGTTTTTCCACATCATCTTCATCAACGGTCATCTCTTCTCCATTGTGCAAGAGCTGTATGACAACTTTGTGGTTATCGACATGAGATTTTGTCTGTGGCAAACGTTGTGCAGCACAAAATCCACCACGATGTACCAACCATACGCCATCATTACTGCCGTTTACATCATTTGAGTTTGAACTAAAATTCTGTTCTTGATGTTCATTTGTATTACGAGTCTATGAAAAATTAAATGAAGAAGGAGAAATAAAAAGGTCATTAAAGAATATTTGCGATAAAATTTCTAATTACGTTTTTAATAGTTTATATTAATTAATCTAGGTTAAGCAAATCCTAACTAAGTATGTATTTATGTATATATAACTTTTGCCTTCATTTACAACAGCTCCCTAATATTTTCTGCGACACATTATAAACGCGCAATATGGAAACACAAACAGTCAAAAACAAATGTGATTGTCCTATTTTTAGAAATAACTTCAAATTTTATTCTCTCTGCAGTAAGTAATTTACAAAAATATATGGTATATACATATATATGTACATATAAAACACACTCATTCATACTAATGAAGATGGTTGTAACTCACTAAAAACATTATGACACTTCCCCACAGCACAGTAGAGTAGGTGATGGATAATTTTTTTTCGAAAATATTAACAATTCTGTACTAGAAAATTGCTTTGAAACACATGAAAAATATGAACAATTGTAGGAGACGAATGAAATACGTATGTATAGGTATGCATTTGCAAAATTTGTTTACATGCAAATTATATGAATTTTATGCCTTATATAAAGCAGTTTTTTTTTCTGGAAATTAGATTGATGCTGAATATAAAATGAAAGAAAAATTGAAATCATTTCTTACTTGCACCACTGTCATAAAAATAGAAAAGATGCGTTTCAAAACTTTGGAAAAACGAAGGACAAAAAAGTACCAATTACATACATATGTACAATGCAATACATACAGAATTACAGAAATTTTTATACTCTAATTAAATACATTATTTATACGCATTTATGTTGTACATATAATTGCAAATAAAGAAATTAATAAAAATTAATCATTGTCACAAGTATTTAAATAGTATGCACAATTTATAAAAATTGTATATAATAGATTTACAACCGGACAATCATTAAAATGCTATAAAAAATAACAGTACTGACCTAACATATATGTACATATGTGTACTAAGTACATTCAATTTCCGGAAGTTGCTGTTTTAGGCATAGTTTCGGTATCTAATGGCGTTTAATTTCTTTTCTGTTTTAAGTTTACCGTAAATAATTTATAAATTCTGTTTTAATATTGAATTTTATTTCATATTATATGGCATTTGACAATCAAAAGAAACTAATTGTGTTTAAGAATGCGAAGTTCAATGACTAGATAAAAACCAAGAACAACTAAAGAGTGACAAACATAAACAACCAAATATTATAGACAACAGCAAAATGAATATAGTAATGATGATAATTCATAAAGTTATAACTTACACCTGCCAATTTAGTGTCATAAATGTAACTATGTTAAGCTATTTTAACAGTTCATTATGTTGCTTAATAAATAAAACAAAAGACAAATTACTCTATTCGCCAAAAAAAAAACAATGATTACATCACGTCATTGCAAAAATACTGTGTTTGTCATACAGAATACGATTTGGAAAAGAAAATATTTAATTTATCTCAGACATCCAAGCTAGGGCAACACCTCCTCTTGGGAAAAAGCAAGACTCAGTGTGCAAAATTCCTGACCTGTGCACCCTATACCTTTTAACAGAAGGCGTCGTTACTAGGCAACGGCAGTTGACACAACTGTACTTATATATCAATTCGAAATAAACCATTGGAGTGTATATATTAATGTATTAAGGTTCTATAGATGATATTTAGACATATCAGTTGGAAATAAATCAGCCCTCTATATAACCTTAATTGGCATTAAATAGACCAGATTTTTCCTGAGATTTCTTTTGATATTTGTTGTGTTTTTATAGTTAACTTTTCTTTGAGATTTAGAAACTAAACAGTCGTATTTTCAAATGCTACGCTAAATACTCATTGAAGTCATAACGGGTCTTTGTGGAAAAGTAATAAGCACATCTTCACATTAGCATCAATATGCTTAAGATGATTAAGCTGTTGAAAGTAATAATCACTGCGAATTTCCAATTTTTAAACACTTTATTTGAAGCTGTGCTTTATATTTAAATACACTGTCCTATTCATTGTTTTCTCAAAATATTCCAAACTTCCGCGATATTTATAAAAAAAATCAAATCAAATATAAAGTTTTTTTTTAATACTTTCATAAAGTCAGATACTTTAATGTCTAAAGTAAAGTTAGACTTGTATAATTCGTATATGTATATATTGTTAAAGGAAATTCAATTAATTTAAATTGAAAATTCAAACCTTTTTCTTTAAAATGTCGTCATAATTTTTTAAATAACCGCTGTTGATTGAGGAACCATAACCACGCATTTGTAATGAACGTTCCAATATCGTATGCCACGAAACAGCTTCCTTGCGATGTCTTAAAGATGAACGCAAAGTGCGTGCATTTAATGTAATACTTGTGATAGATGACGTTGTTTTCATTCCAGCAGCAGCACTATTCCAAGGTGGTCTAAGGTTGGAGGATGGTGTTACTGTGTTTTTGTTACCATTTAATTTGTTGCTCGTGCGGAAACTTCTATATTTTTGGGTACGTTCGAAAGTTGACAGAGGCGTGTTAACTGGTGATTGACGATCACATTCTGAATTCTGTTCACCTTCACTTCGTAGCCGTATTCGAGTTCCCGAAGTACTCGAAGATCTTTTGAGCACTGGTGAATGTGATATTTTATTAACTCTGCTAGGCGGTAATGGAGATTTGCTACTCAAACTTTTTTTTAAATTTTGTGAGCTTGCATCTTCTACACTACCGCCGACAAGGCTTGAGTTAATCACATTGCATAGAGTTGAGTTATAAATTTCGGATCCACTATCACTAATAGTATCCGAACTAATACTATTTTTTCTTTGAGTTTTATCGCATCGTGGCGGTGGAATTGGTTTGTTAAGCTTAGTTTTAATCGTACCACATGCGTGAGACTTTCCGGTACATCCTTTATGAAACGCCGGATTAAGTCCCGATCCTGGGTGAGCAGGCGTAGCCGGAATGATGGGCGAACGAAGTGTACTTTCAAATTTTTTTGGCAATATAAACATTTTTGTCAGTCATTTAATATGTTTTACATTTAAAAATCGTATTTATGTAGTCACTTTTTTGCAAACATAAAAATATTCTTAAACTTTTTCGTCTCGATGTTTATAAAAACAAACATTATTTTCTATATTTATGTACATATTTATGTATTTTTTAATTATCATCAATTATTTGCCAATCGAACCGTTTACTGCTAATTTATATATGTACATACATACAAACACAATTTGCCCTACATAGACCAAAAAAAGACATAAACTTTTATGTGGTTAGTACTGGAAAATTTATATTCCGTCCAATAGCACAACATATAAGAAATTATTAAAAAAGTTTTTATTATTTTAGTCTTGTTTTGTTTCTAAAATCGTGTAAAATTGAAGCACATTAGTCCAGTACATCTTGCTGAAGTAAAGGATAGTTGTTTCAAAATACATTTTATATTGCAGATAGCCTTGGTATATCAGAAATATTCTGAACAATTTGGCGCAGACCGTTTGGAGTATATGCGTTTTAATAGTTTTTTGTAAAAATATGGGAATTTAAAATTAATATTTTAATATGTTAATAGTCAATCATAATTTAAAAATAGTTAGAATTATTAACATCAGCAATTCATAGAAGAAAAGTGTATCTAAAGAGCAAACATAACTAGGTTTTAATACAAAGGTATTGTATTTGTTAAAAGCAAAAATGTACGATTATATTTACTGATCCCGTACTGTATATATATACATACACGTATGGTCTTTTCATATGCCTTTTTCAATTTTCGGTTACTTGAAATGAAATCATTGTTCCACTTAGAAAAAACTTCATATTAATCCAATCGTACTACATTCTATGAAGTCAAACGCAAGTAAAACTTCGCAATGATCGTAACCTTGAGAAGAATTATGTTAAGTGTAGTATAAAGCCAACAATGAAACAACTTTAAAGCTAACCCACTGTTGCACAGATTGAGTTGTCGTTAAGATTTATAAATATTTAATATATACATGCATATATGAATATTTATTACAATATCAGATTACTTTTACTGTCAACGTAACGGTTGGTACCAAAAAAATAAAATAACTATTATGCCGTAATAGTCTTTGCTTTTTTAATTAGACTACACAGAGATGTAGGTATAACTGAATATGTAGAAATATAGCTGAACGTAAACATTATGTTTGTAAGCATATAACTTTAATTTACACCTTTTAATCCGTTTAACAAGATTTCGTTTTTTGATTTAATTAATGTGATTCAATGATATTTTCAACTTTAAGTTTAATCTTCTAGTTTCACTTATAAAATTTTCCAATACACATATGTAAGTACATTGTTATTTGTATATTTAATGTACATTTTTTAACAAATATTTCTGTTATCTAAACTAGCCAAACAAACGTATAGCAATATCCAAGGTGTAAATATTACTAGTATATCGTGTTAAAAAATGTAATATGTTTTAAGCAATAATAATATGACGAAAAGTTATAAACGATTTACGATATTTGTAATATATCGATAGTGTTTTGTTGTCGATTGAACACAACTCCTATTGACTATTTCTTTAATACACGACTTCAATTAAGTATATACAATGGTCACTACGAGGAAGTATTTAAACAACGATCACTTTTGATTAATTAAGTATTATTCGATTTGCGACAACAGCCTCGATGATCGTTCGTACATAGAAACGGTTTAAAACACACTGATGTCTAGACGAATGTTTTCCACACAGTCGACCAAATGACTTCAGTTGCAATACCACAGCCAACTACAACAAAACGCAGAAATAGGAAAAACAACAAAAAGAAAACAACCTAAACAACGAGAAACAACAGTCATAGCAATAACAATAATATATTAAGAGGGATTTTGAAAGAATTTGTTCATTCGCCTATTGTGGGTTATTTTTTTTTAGTTTTTTTGTAGGGAATATATTTTTTTTTGCTGGTTGGTTGACTAGCTGCCTTCGACTTATTGTTGTTATAGTAAACATCATGTTTTGTCTAGCGTATGTTTGTTGGTATTGCTTTTAATATTTTTATTTACTTTTATCTATCCACACACAGCCACACTACTACACAGTTACACAGCAAGTATTTACATATTGAGTTCCACAGAACAGCAAGCAGTATCAATCAATGATCTTTCCAGTATTCGTTTGAAGTTTTTCATGACTATCTTTAGCTTTAAATGTATTAACTAGCTTAATATTATTACGTAGGCTCAAAGAGGTGTGTACACTTCTGTACACTTACATCTGTATACATACAGTGGTTTGAGTTTTAGTTAAGCAAAATAACTGTAAGTCTTCTGCAGCAGAATTAATTACATTTTATGAAAAGAAAACAAAATTGTTTTGGTTTCCTTTTCTCTTGGAGGCATACATAGTTAGGCATAATAAACTTTTGCTATTTTTTTGTTTAATAACGATTCGATCTGAATGAAGTCTATCGGTTCTCCCAAATTACTTTCTGAATTTGTTATATTTTGTTAAATTTAATTTGTTTATATTTGTAATAAGGATGTATAACTCTTAGTTATATACTAGTTGTAGTTATGCACTTTAGAAAAAGTATACTGGTAAGTTGAATTATGCAACACAGTCTAACCCAAGGTAAAAATTCGTAAGAATAACATTCTGTTAATGCTAACATTTGATGGTAGTAATAATAATGAACTCCAAAAGGGCTTATGATATCAATGAATATTTTACTGGTCGATTTCTTCCATATCCCTAAATATTGATGTACATATATAGGAAATGATCCAATTGGATATCAGTGCCTTAAGAATCTGATAAATCCAAAGAGTCTAGCACTAGACGCCAAATCGATGAATTTACCGAGAAATTTCCGGCACATGACCTTTCCTTCTTTGTTAATAGCAATGCTGTATGTATTTACATACATGTATAACTGAACAAATTTTAATATGTACTCTTTCATTGTGTGGCGAACCTTTCGTAGAAATATCGTTGCATGTCTAAACAAAAAAATCATTTTCGGAGGTAGTAGTTGATATTATACAACTTCTGTTGTATAAAATAATAATAATAATAAAAAGTGTATTGTGCATTATTATAATATATCAATTTTTATTAAAATCGAAAATATCAGACTCTATAAAAAAATCGAAATTCAAGTGGTAAGGCTCCCACAAAGTATCTCTTTTTCTATCTATTATTTTAATTGGTTTGCTTCAGTTTCATTTATCATTAAAAAAGTACTTAGGTGCTTACTACATACAATATGGATGATCTGGACGAACTGCCACGAATTGACATTAGCAGTCTGTCACTTCATTAGGAGCTCCGAGTGGTTCCGAGACTAGAGGATAGCAGAAAACGGTGGTAACACAATGGTCCCTATAGGGCCTAAGTGTGTCAATCCAACTCTCTTAGATGGACAGCCACCTCTACCTACCTACCATTTATGAAGTTTTTCCAGATAGCAGGCCGTAGAATGATAGCATCCGCCAGAGCTTTCTTGATGGATAAGATTTAATTCGAAAACCGTGTTGAACATTTGTTCGCTCTCTTCGTGCTTTAAACCAGGATTGTTTAGATTGATCTTTATAAAATAAAATGCTCTTTGGTAGTATTCTGCCAAGTTAAATTATTTTTCACAAGACTTTCAGTTACTTTTGCATCACTACGTATTAAGTAAGATCTTATTTTTCTTACTATTGTTATTACCTACAATTTAGTGCTCACATCCAATGTTTTAGGATTTCTATATTAAATTATTATGATTTGAATTGTTTTAATTAAATTTGGTTCTCGTTATAACTTCGCCTCTTTTTTTTAGTAATAAACTTTAGAATTTGCAATTATTATTTACTATAATACTTTAAAACAACCACAAAATAAGCAATTCTTTGCTTTATTTCGACGAATACAAAATGTTTATATTTTAATAATCAATTAATTAAATTTTACCAAGCTATTCTAAAATTATACACCTATGTGATGTATGCTTTTTTGACACAGTGCGACAATTATTAAAATATGAATGAATGAAAAAATCAATTTGGAATTACTGAAATAAAATCTGAAGTGTGATAACATTTCATTTTAAAATATTTATTTACATGTCCGGCTGTAGAACTAGTTTACCGCTATTAAGTTTTAAATGTTTAAGTCGCCAATTGACTAACATTTTCATTTGCAAATTAAAGTTTATGAAAGATTTACTTCGTTTTTATTGCAAAGAATATAATAAATATAATAAATTTCATTTAGGTACTTTTGACAGCTATTCTGGAAGCGTTGCGCTAGGTCGTTGTATCATGTATTGAAAATTGTATACGTATTTTAAATTTTCATGATTTTATTTATCGAAATAGTCATTTATCGCTATTATTCACATGTATGAATATTGAAGTCAGTAATTTTGTTAATTACTTTCTGAAATACCTTTTATGTAGTTTAAAAATTGTAAAGATACAGACGTGCTCGAAATAATAAGAACATCCAAAACGAAACAAAATTTCGTTTTAAAAAAATTTTTGAGAAAGATTTGAAAATATGGCTTTTTATTATTTTTATTGTAGAGATCTTTAGCTTTTAAAAAACACTTAAAGTTATGTTTTAACTCATTTAATTTTTTTTGTACTGCCAATAATGTTGAACTAAGTCGAAAATCAGATGTTCGAAAAAATAAGAACAAGTTGGAAAATTGGTAATAATTTCAATTTTAACGTTCATTAAATTTACAGATTAGTATAATTTGTTTGTAAGTAGTTAATATGAAGTAGCCCCTCCACGATTAATGATTACTTCGGCACATCTGAACCTCATAGAAGCTATCAAAGTCTGACATCTGCGGAGTAGAATATTTCCCGTGTATTCTTCACTACAAATCAAAGTTTCTCCATATTTTTGGGCCTTGTATTTCTAACACCTTTCTTTACATCAATCCAAAGATGTTCAATTGGATTTAGGTCCAGCGATTGTGCCAGCCAATCCATAACATGGATATTATTGTCCTGGAACCAACGCTTTGCTTTCTTTGAGGTATGCTTCAGGTCGTTGTCTTGCTAAAAGACACATCGCAAAGGCATTTCCTCTTCAACGTAAGGCAACATTACGGTTTCTAAAATATTTTGGACGTAATAGGTGGCATCCATCTTCCCAACGATATGAACTAGAGATCCAACGCCGTTCTACCCAAAGCTCCCCCATAGCATGAGCCTGAAACCGCCATGATTTATAGCTTTTATAGTGTACTTGTCATTGAATTGTTGATTAGGAGGGCGTCTAACGTACTATTTATCTTTGCCGTGGTAGAATTGGACTACTTTTGTTTCATCGGTCCATAAGATATTACGCCAAACAGTGTCAGGCTCATCGATAAACTTTTTGGCAAACAGAAGTCCGTTCTTTAGATGTATTTTTTTCAACAATGGTACTTTTCTAGGACTTCGTACTTTCAAATTGACTGCAATAAAACGTTTTCTTATCGTTGTTGTAGCAATTGGGAGGTTTAATTCGTTTCTTATCTGTAAAGACGTTATAGAGGGGTGCTTTTTAGCGATATGTGTGGTCGCATTATCCTGCCTTTTGTTAGTTTTCCTACGCCTACCGCGACTTTCGATCTTCAATGACCAGTTCCTGGCAGTTGTTATCGCTACGTTGGAAATTCCAAGCTGTTCCCTTATGAAAGCACACATTTCCCTTCGCTGAGCAATTTTTTTTATTATCTTACGTTGTTCGGTAGAGCAATGCTTGCTTTTTTCCATTTTAGAAGAATTTTTCACCAAAATAAGTCAATATTCTGCACAAAAAATGATCAAAGGCATCTCAACAATTATATTTGTAATAAAACTTTAGACTTTTTTCACATGTGAGGAATGTAAGTGGGACCAATATGATTTGTTCTTATTTTTTCGAACACCTGATTTTCGACTTAGTTCAACATTATTGGCAGTATAAAAAAAATTAAATAAGTTAAAACATAACTTTAAGTATTTTTTAAAAGCTAAAGATGTGTAGAATAAAAATAATAAAAAGCCATATTTTCAAATCTTTCTCAAAAATTTTTTAAAACGATCTTTTGTTTCGCTTTGAATGTTCTTATTATTTCGAACACGTCTGTATATTTAGAAAAATTATATATTTAAATATAGTCAAATAATATATTTTTGTTTGAGATATCAATATTCACCTAACTTGCCAATACCAATATTCTGCAAACATCTTCCAGGCCACTCTTATGAGACGAGTTGTGTCTGCTATTGTATCGTCCACAAAATATTGGAATCTCGAGCTAACGAAAGCTGGGCGGTGGTATATTAATAATGACTGCGCCTTAAGAATTACATTTTCAGAAAGTTTATAAAAATCTTCTATTCTATAAAAAGTACCCTTATAGTTTTTATATATATAATCACATTACCTTTCAAAAAATATGCCTCTTAAGATGCTGTCATTTATGTATATTTGCCAAAATATGCAACTTTGGATATTGGTATATCAGACAAATATTTTTGGTGTACGAGTTGGTATCATAGTTAGGGAGGATAAGACGTACTATCCTATATCAAAAAATTATATTCTATGACTATTTTTGTATTTCGATATTATCAATCTCTGACAGGGAAAGTTATCTTAAACTTTTTTTTTATTAAATCGTTATTCTAATGACAATTTAGCAGTTTTTCCCCCATTGCACATTAAGAACATCAATTTTTGGAATGTATACAAATAGAAATAATTGCTTTTAAATTGTGTTTAATTAAATAAATTTTAGAAGTTCTCTATATAATATTAATATACATTTGCCAGTTAAATATTATTAGAAAAACAGCGAAATGCTATGATTTTTCAAATCTACCTACTGCTTTCATAAATACGATATGGTATTTACATTTTTTATTCTCAAATTGAGTTGGTGTTCTTTTGCATTTTAGATAATAAAAGGTCAACCTACCTTTATTCTTTTACTAGCACTTCGTTTTAAGGTATTACAATTGCTGGCATTAAGAAGAGCCCGATCACTTTCATTGACGTCAATAGCATTTGTTTGGGGCATGCATCTGCGACTAAGTTCAACTAATTCGGAAACTGGTTGAACCTACAACATATGTAAGAAACATGGATGTTTAATTAAAATTTTGTTTGTTTTTTGCTTTTTGCTTTTAATTTACTTCAACTGTAACGGACTCTCCGCTGTTTTTAATCATTTCGATAATAACTTCTCGTGGTAAATCGGAGACCGGTGTACCATTAACTTTAAGCAAACGATCTCCCGGTAGTAATCCGGTAGAACTACCGCCCGCTCCAGGTTCGGCAAATATAACTGGTTTGAATACGGGATTAGTAATAGATTCGGAACGATCTAAACATATTGCTTTTCGGAGACTGAAACCAAAATCTTGTCGTGGAGACTTTTTACGATGTATTGTTAATGACCTTGCAGTTGGCAATGTAACTAGTTTAATGGGAGGTAACGGTAAATCAATATCTTCAAACGAGTGTACTCTTGACCAGCGCTCTATGCCTTGAGATTCTCCAATGGGACTCAGAGAGAATGGTGGAGTGGCAAATGAGGAATTTGTAGTATCTGTAAGACTTTCAGCGCTTGGTGAAGGTGATGTTAGTACTCTTAAATTAGCATGAGGAATATGTGATGTATAACGTGCACTTGTAGGCAATGTCATAGCCCTCTGTATACATCCTTCATCACTACGCAGACTTTCTACTGATGTAAATGATGTTCCATGCTGACTAGAACTCGATCCAAGAGATCCAGCACCGCCAACACTCCGACTGCCCTCAAATAGCATTTCATTTTGTATTGTATTTCGAATAAGTGCATCTGGAGATGCAACAGTAATTTCTTCATGAATATTGCTAATATTACTACGCGATCCTTTTAAAATACCTCTTTTTGGTGGTTTTGGCGGTACAGGTAGCATAAAACGACTCTGTAAAAAGAGACAATAAATTAATTGTATTAATAACAGCATCTCCTTTGGTAATTATTTTTGAAAAAATTTACCTTCGTGGAATCTCCGATAGTCCCAAGGTATGTTGATTCTGAAATGGAATGAATACTTGAATTACCGCTACCATTGTAACGGCTTTCTATAGTCGTATTTACAGATGCTACAATTTCCTCATTTCCCCGATCTAATTCACTGCTGCCAGATGCATCGGCATTGAGTGCTGCAAAAAATTCAGCACTGTAGTCTGCCGTAATACCACTAGGAAGCTTTTCCTTTTCCTTTCGCCGTCCTCGTATTTTTAACGAACGTCTCACCTATTTAAGTATGTAAGAAACCCTCTTTAAATAGTCTTAGCATATCTTTAAATCTTACATGTATTGCCTCATCCAATCTCAAAAGCTCCTCCGTACTCATACTACCCGGTACTCCAGCCGAATTTTTCCCCTCTTTCCGCTGCTTTTTTTCACGTTTACGCTTCTCTTTTTCCTCCCTTTCAGACTTTTCTCTGTCACTAGCACTACTAGATGCTACTGATACACCTTTTTTCATAAAATTAAACATTTTCAGTTACAATTATATTCTCTAGCTCAAACTAAAGCTTCTGTCTCGTCTCGTCTACAATACAAAAGTTATTTCCAACCAATATCAATCTGTTGAGGGAAGTTACATTACGTGCTTTAATCGCATACATAAGGTGTTGTCCTTAAACTGAAATTAAAAGACGGAGGTATATATATATATATTTATGTATATACATATATACGTATAGGCACATATGTATGTATGTATAAAAATTTTCATAATTATAGTTCCAAATTTTGCATTCATAGAATGAATATATGTTTGCATATTTGTGGGTGTGGCTACCTTAAAAACATATTTTTTTTTTATTTTCTTTTAATTTTTATAGATAGCCGTTTGCTGTTGTATTGAATTACTTTTGTTGACGTCTGCTTGCAGCCGGTCTATCGATGTCTAACGGTTTATATTATACTTATATTTCTCACACGAGTGTGTCGCGGTTAAGATAGATAGATAGATAGACGTTAAGTTCGTTCGCATGTTCTATTAAAATAGTTGTTTTCACTTTTTCATCATTGTATATCAAAACAATACCACTCACTCACTGTGCATACCTAATGCACATATATATTTTGCTATGCAAGAAATCTGTACGTACATTTTAAGTTTAAAACAAATTTTTTTACGTAGAAAACACAACTTGAAAGTCGTTTTTATTACTGATTTTTTGTACTGGTTTTTAAAAAGAACATATGCATGTTTTGTTTTGCAGTTTTAAATTCTTATTGAACTGTTTTGCAATAAGCAGAAAGAACTATTTCTACTAGATTAGGGATTTAATTCATAAATGAACTCTTCCTAACTTAACTTATATACATCTCTGAACTGTTTTAGAAAAACGAAAGGGATAAAAGGATGTCAAATTACTGTTAAAATCACTCCAATATTTTTTAATCTGGTATCACCGTTCTTGTTCTATTTAGGGTTGCAATATCTTCCTGTGCAAAAATCAAATTTTCGTTCTATGGTATCTTATCTGAGTTTTACGAATAATTTTTATTCCAGTCACGCATTTTTAAGTTTTATTCCTTAATATTTATTTGATTCTATTGTACGTGCGTTAATCACTTATTTCAACATAACTTTCTTTTCTGTTCATACTTTTTATATTATAGATTGGACTATTAAACCACGTAGAGCACATGAAGTTATAGAATAATGAATAAGATTTGTAAAAATTATAAATTTCTCATATTCTTTTTTTAATTTAGTAATGTTAAGTAGTTTTTATTGAATCTTTTTCAAAATTATTTATTCCGGCAATGGTTTCAATTAATACCGATTTTTGTCTGGATTGCATTCATAACTTAATATGGATTATTGCAATCCATGTAGAGTAATCGAAAATATAAACACACACTCGCGCACAAACACAATTTCAAACATGTACAATGTGCACACACATGCAAACACAAATTACAAATTTTATAGAAACAATAATACGAAGAAAATAAATCAATGCAAAACAAAAACAGAATTAACCGACAACCAACTCAAGAACAACAACAATTATAACAAGTATCGCACCAAAGGTTTTCGTAATTTTATATTTACAAATTGTTTCTGTTTCATTTTATACTTGCTTTTCTTATATTCTTTTTCTTTATAATTTAATTAAAAATTGATTTCAAACAAACACAACAGTGCCTCTATTGGCTGATTTCACTTATTTCATATTTTCTTTTCTTGTATTGATTTTTTAGCAGAATACGTAAAAAACACAAAATAACTCTTTTTAACAATAACAACAAAAATCGAGTTTCACCTTTTTTGTTGTTGTCGTTTAGTCTGCAACACCTTAAAAATATTCTTTTAATAGTGTTTGCATTGGAAATTATTGCTTTTATAAAATTTAAAATATCACAATCGACAATTATTCACCTTTAATAAAAATTTCCTACTCTATTAACTCATAAATTTGTTAATATATAAAATATGCGGAACTAACTTTAACTACAAATAATGAAACAAGTCCACCGACTCAGCAACGACTTCTTCAAGCCGTCAATGACTATTTCAATTAACGCCGTACAATGTAATTAATTGACATTGACAAAGATGTTTAATATGCGCGTGTCAGCGGCTACATAAAGCCGCTGAGTTTAAAAATTCAAGTTATTTCCAATTAATGTTTATACTTTGAATATTAATCTCATGGACATATAAACAGCAACCGAATTTTAGTCGCGATACTAACTGGCAACTAGAATACTGTATTTTAAAAGTAAAATTTGTAAATGTTATAAGTCAGTTACCGCCTGTGATACCAATTTTTCTACAGGCAATGCAGCTAAAGTCCAGTTGTCGTCCACAATAGAGTCATCAATCGTGATTCAATTTTTCAAAAATTGGTTATTGTAAGCTATACACCAGTCGTATTAAACGAAAATAATAATCTTTAGTATTTTAAATTTATTAAGCTACTACAAACCAATTCTGAATTTCGTGTTATAATGTTAACTTTAAGTCCTAAAAGGAACTAAAATTTCGCCTTGAAGCACAAATCCGTATAAGTCAGAGAAATTAAATTAAAAATAACAACCCAGTTTTTAACGTTTATAATACAAATAAATTGTATTATACATATTTAATTTCATATATCTTAATAAATCATGATAACCAATTTTCATAGCTTTTTAAAATCTTTATCTTGAGATGTATGTACAAAATTCAATATAAATTTCGACCCTTAATAATGTACCACATTTTGGATACTGTTTAATAATATAGTTTATATAAAAATGCTTGTAATTGATAACAAAAATAATAATATTTACAATAGAATACAATATATGTATTTTGTTAATGAGTACTTATCGCAAAAACATTGCATCCATAGGCACCTTTTCAAATATTCGATTAGAGATTTCACGGAAGATTTTACCAAAACTTTTAGAGTATCCGGTTTTTAATTCATTGAATACAGTCTCCCAGTTGTCATTTAAAAAACGATTCATAGTTTGCGATAGAGTGGCATCGTTAAAAAGATTTTCGAAATGCATATAAACACGTTTCGGATCAAAAGTAACACGATATTCTTTTAAACGCATATACTTAACACCGTCTTTTTCGAATGGTTCACCAATCAGACGATGTTCAATTTTCGAATTAACAAGTGTGATATTGGCTCGGCCATTACCTGTAATCGGTAAAAGTAGAATACGTCCAGACATTTCATAATCACCCAACATTTGAATACGATCCGTTACGCTATCGCAGATAATGAGATGTTTGTCCAAATCAGTTCTGTAATTAAAAACAGTACATTAATCATATGGATTTTAGTTCAAAAAATAAGAATAACAAACCTATATCGTTTAATTTTACTGGTCGATATCATATCGGATACTGAAACGTTTTTCAATGTTTGCCTTAGATTAATTGGCGCTGTACCAGCATCTATAACAAGCGACTTAACGGCTAACGGGTCCAAAGTCGGAATACCAAATTCCTTATTTCCTACAATGTGTACATACATACATATATATAAAATTATATTCTCACATTTCTAGTCGTATTAAAGGATTTTACCATCTTTTAAAATTTGTATTGCCTTGTTGACAGCGTCTACTAAACATTTATCGAAATTCGAATCTCGGTTACATTTGTCGAATGATTCAGCTGTAAAAATGATAAAAAAAATATGTATGTTCTTTAATTTTTGTTAATTTTTTTAAAATTTTCTGTATCAAGATTGGGACTAAAGGACCTTTAATTTATGTTCAATGTGTAATATGTAGATGAAGTTTAAAAAAAGTGTTCTAGGCGTCATAGAAGGACCTGGTTATCAGACTCTTTTGGCAACTGCTGTCAAAAAGTTAACGTTACATTAAATAAATAAGAATAATGAAAATATTTCGATTTAAATAAGACTTTTCAATTTCAATCCTATAGCAGCTATTAAAAACACTTGCGGAGAAGAAGACATACATACATAGTTTGAAACTTTAACATATATGTATGTATACACATAAGTACGAGTATAGTTAATATTTAACATTCCAAACGCATTTTCGATTTTATTAAGATATGCAAATTTATATTGTTTATGTTTTCCGTATTTGGTTAGTGGAAAATTAATGGATCACACTGAAATTAAAACTATAAATCAATCAAGTTTATTGTAGTTTTATTTTTTCATATACATTCTACATACATACATGTATGTATGTACCTATGAATAGATAAATAATAGTACATATTACGCTAATGATGATACAGTAAGAATAAATGAATATAAACTCTTTTACTATTCATAAATATAAATTTCTAAGGAAAATGTTGGTAAGAAAAATATTTGAAATTATCCAAAAGAGCGCCAAAAGTATGGAATATACTTATGTATGTACATAAGTAAATTAATACAACTGCATGTGGACAATATTTTGTTTGTTTGTTCAGAGATCAGCAATTTATGTAACTACTCTGATTTATTCCTACTCACTACAACGTTGATTTATAGGTAGAGGTTGCAATGAGTATGAGTACAACGTTGGACATCAAGCTCATATCATTCGAAATATGTTTGATTCATAAGCCTATTCATTCAGGTTCATAACTTTAGAAAAATACTTATAAATTATTCGAGTGACTCTAGTGAGTAATTTAGTGTTCGTACGCGAGTCATACTTATTTTGTGATTCTTGTAAATGTTGAGTTATGGGGAGACGAAATCAACAGCATCATACGTGTTGTTAAGTATGAATATGATGAGTACTTCAAACTTTAAGTGTGATTAGAGGTTCCATGATATTAAAATAAGTATGAATGCGTATAAGTATCAGAAATTATGATTCGATTCTACTCATCTTTATGAATACTCATTGCTGATCTCTGGTTTGTTTCACTCAGTGCTTTAAGATTTAGGAACGTAAAAGGTTTTGCAGCATCAAATAGTTGGTACAAAATATTTTCTTAAGCTTTCTGACTATTGGATTACATATGAGGACAGATGCATATGTAACATACATTTTTTATTTTCGATTGTTATTAACATAAAGCAATTTTAAAACCAAAAAAATATGCTCCATATACTGTAAATAAAAGCAACATAGAATAATTCTCTAACAGATATCGATAAAGAAATTGTTGTAATTTTATAAACAAAGTGGTCAATTTGCATATCCAGCTAGTTAAGCAGGTTAATCGATATTTAATGGACGCATTCCTCAATGCTTGTCTTATTTAAAATGTTTGGCAGAAACATACACATATATACAACCATATATATATATATAAGTATATTGTGTATTATATTATATAGAAGGGTATAGACTTTGAATAGATTTTCGTTCTTTAAAATAACTTTAATGCCGGCAAATTAAGCATAACATTTTTAGTTAGCCTAGGTCAGTTTTAAATTAACAAAAAAAAAGAAATATTTTACACAGAGATACTATATAATAGGTATGTATGGATGCATGTCTGTATATAAATATATGGATATTTGTTTGTATATTTGAATTTATAAAAAAAAAAAACAATGAGCATCATTAACATCATTGAGAGATATACGGATTTGATTCAGTTGATTTTATTTTATTTAAATATTGCCTTAAGGCTGATACTAATGATGTTAATTTTTAATTGTATGCATGTATGTACGTATATTTAAATACATATGTATATATTTGTGTATATATAAATAACGTTTTTTGTTTTTCTTCTTTCTAAAAAAATATTTTAACTTGACATTGAACACTATGGCGTTTTCAAATACATAATCTTTAATTTTTGTGCATTTTACTAAACAAGTTTTATTTTAATTTTAATTAATAAATAATTTTATCATATTTAATCCAATATTATATGTATGTAGTGTATATACAACGGAAAAATTCCGATTAACTTAGGTGATAAGTTCTTTAATAATTTCTAATAATAATAACCAAAAATAAATACCGTTATTTTTATTTTACTATTTTAATATCAATTTAAAAGCAAATAAACATATTTTTAATCAATTTTCATAGGCTTTTGAATAAATGGCCTGAGATGGAAAAAATAGAAATGAAAAACAGATTATTGTAACGATGAATCAATGACTTTATGTACACAGACATTTTCCAAAACGTTGTGCTATCTTGTGCAGTGAAGAAAATGTTCTTTAAGAGCCGATATAAAACTCATATTTAAACCTATGAAAGACCTTTTAGTTATACAAGCCAATGTAGTCGCGGTATCTCAGGAGGATTCTCCAGAAAATCTATGAGAAATTGTACATCGAAAGGATCACGCATACATATATACATAATTGGTCATTACAACCCTTTAGTTGGGACCTAGTTTCTCACACCACTTATGTTGTGTGTGTTAATTTTATACATGAGTGGCGGTACCTACAGTTTAAAGTCGACTCCGAACGACAGGTTTTGGAGAAACTTTTCATAGCAATTTTATTTACTTTCAGAGTTTTTGCCAGAAATCTATTGAGAGGAAGTCACCGAAGAAATATTTTTTCATATTTCGTTTAGTTGGAGATGTCTGACCTGGGGTTTGAACCAAAGTTTCACGTCTAATAAGCCAACACAATACCTACTAGACTACGGTGACTATAAAGTATCACGCAACAATTGCAAAAACAAAGACTAATTTTCGGCAATTCCCAAATTGTGTTATCCAATTTAATTAAACGCATGCAAGGCTGATATGTTTAGGTTTTGAAATGTATTGGTTACATCACCCATTACTAAATCGTTTCAAGTCAATATTTCATTACATTAAAAGCAAAACCACACAAAATATATTTTTTAAGCTTTAAAAATAAAACAGCACAAATAACAAGATTTAATTTAATTTTTCGGGAAAATTCTTAGTCGTTCAATTTTCATCTGTATTAAAGCAAAAATCTCATTGCTATAGTTACAAAATGTATTACAGTCTATTTGTAGACGTTATTCGTTATTGTAATGTAAAATGAAGAAACTTACGCAAATCATTTGCAGCGCAATATGTTGTCACCAACATCAGCACGATTGCAACACATTGCAATATTTTAATATGTTTGCTCAAATTCAGATTCATTATATTATTTTTTATTATTATTTATTATTTGATTTGATATTATTTTTATAAAAACTTTTTACTAAGCATATGCACTTTAAATATTTTTAATAAATTCACAGTTTTTTTCTTCGGAGTTTTAATTAAAAAAATAAATAAATAAAGTGGATTTTCGTATAAGCACTATATTCAGTCAAATATTTTAAAGTTTTTATCGCTTAAACGCTAGTACTATAATGAAGGGGATGCTCTCTTGACGGAAGCTTTTATACGAATTGCTTAAATACCTGCGTATATTTTGTATATTCATACACACATAATATTTAAAAGTTTTTTTTTATGTTTACGTACATAGTAAAGAAACAAGTACATGTTACGGACTTGTTTTAAAACGCTCCTAACAAAGACTACCAGACTGGTAGTCTTTGTTCTCTGTCAAAAGAAGCGCCCAATAAAAATTTAAAAACTCAAAGGAAAACAAATTTGATTTTTTCTTTTTCATATTAAAGGTTTTTTTTTATTCAACTTAATTTAAAGGGAGTTTGGTTAATATTTTTCGTTTTGCGTAAAATTATTCATATTTAACTCTCTACATTCTCTTCACAACATGCATTTATTCATTCATGAATAAAGTAAGCTTTTGGTTTAAATATTTCATCAGTTTAACTGGTTTATTTTTTCCCACCAAAGTATTAATTCATCTGGACTAATTTCTTTTTATTCATACATTTATATACATATGTATTTGTACAATATACATATCTATCTATATACATATGTACATACATATGTACGTAAATATATTAATTTCTTTAATATTAAGTCAACATTCACATGTGCATTTTTATATTTAACATACATATGGAAGTGTAAGGAAATGGTATCAAAGATCTACTTTAAGTGTGCCATATATTGGATTGCCTTGTTATTACAGCGCCTAAATTCTTGTTTAACTGATATACAAAGAAAAAAGACATGGAGTGCTGATCAGTACTCATTGAGTAAACAAGCCTGTATGCCTCACTGCCCTTCTGACTGGGCTTTATCTTGTTCGACAGTTTATTGAACTGTTTAAGCTTTGTTTACAAACTAAAAGCATGAAACATTTACCAGGTAGTTAAAAAGACGTATGCTATTTACACACGTCTATAAAATGAATTCAAGTATTCAAACATCTTAAAGTGTAGTCTAGTCTGGGAACCGGAAATATAAAATATAATTAATTGTACATTATCGAGTTCTGTTGACATTAAATGCGGTGTAATAAAGATTCGTTCTTAAGAAAAATAAATTAAAGTTTTCCTTATCTACTAAATTATATTAAAAAAACATATGATAAATTATTTAAAATGTTTTTGCAAAAGCCAATAGTGTTTTAGGTTTTTTAAATGACAGGCTCTATGTTGTCATAGTTGCAATATTTGAGAAATGAAAAGAAGAGTAAAGAAGCAATATTTGTTTATTATTTATAAAAAGGCTGCACACAAGTGTTTTTGTTTAAAAAATATTGTATAGTTGGATTAAAATGTTTGCTAAGATTGATAATCCTCAAAGAAAATATGAAAATGACCAAACAGAATTCATAAAAATGAAGCCAAATCGAAAAGAGTCAATTCTAAGGGGTTCAGGACATTCAAAAATCGCATCAAACAATTTTAGTCGTCGCAACTCAGTTGCTACCATTGTTTCTTCAGGATCTTCAACGGACTCCTTATTGTCTTGTCCAGCAGCACCCACTTCAAGAACGGTTAATAATTTAAACACAAGCTATAAACCATATTCACAACAATCATGGTCAATGCCACATTTAAATAACATCGACAACATTGCCGATAAAGACGATGAATTTAATAAAAATAATTGCAAATTAACAGAACGACGTTGCAACTATGAAAGAATAGTACAACATCAACTACGACAACAGTTGCTACAATCAAGATCATCAAAACATGTTTTAAGTTCAAGGATTTCAAGCTTTTCGGCTGATCAAAATCAGTGTCAATATGATTTAACAAAGCCTTCGCAAAAATCATGCAATACGCTAAGTAAAGAGTTCCTAGAATTGAGCGAGTTTCGTAAACAAAATAGTAAAGATTGCTTTTCTGAACATCGTCAACAAGAGTGTTTTTTACACCGTTTACCAGACCAGCGCATGACTCAAATCAACTCGCACAAATTAAACTGTAAAGAATTGAACATGAATACAAATAAATTTAAACATTTAGTATCATCGTCCATGCCCTATGCCATACGCCAACGAATGCTACGTGATGAACTAGCCAATGACGTGCAACGGCATAATAAATTTCTTCCAGCAGTAAATAAAAGTTCAGCTTTATCATACCAGGAAATGTATTAATTAGTTCAGATACATAAACAATTTATTTATAAATTGTCGCAGAAACACCTCTCGACTATCTTTTTCATTGTTATTCGAAAATTCGCCATTTCACAGAATTATTATTAATTTTCACGGTTTCTTTTTTCAAATCTGTCAAAATTAGAGAAAGTACTATATTGGACATTACACGAAGCTAACTTCATAACCTTATGTCTTTTTTTATATATTACCCTGTGTACACACCATAGTTTTAATCTAAGTTAGGATTTCGCTTCTTCACTCTTCGGCCTCTATCGATTTATATTCCCATTTATATACATACATACATACATATATATTATAATTTTATTTATATAGAGAAATATGCCAAGTATAAATATTAAATTACAATAGTATACACATGTATTTATTTTAAATGAATATTGTAATCTACTTTATTTATTGTATTACAAATTTTTATAGATACTTAGGTGTTGTAGCAATTTATTGAATTATTTTTTTTTTGTTTTTGTTTTTTTAATTACATATATGCTAATTTGACCTTTAAATGGCGAATCACAAATACCACTATCTCTGAATAGCTTTCTGGAGAGCAAAGAAGTGTATTAAACTCTTTAAAGTAGAGAGTTAAATTTTTTAAACTAATGAAAGGTTTTGGTGAATAAAGCTTATTAGAAATTCGATCCTAATATTTAGTTGGACAATCATTTTAAATTTCGTATATCGTAATGTATAATGTAATTAGTAAATAAAATACTAATTGATACTAATACAAGAATTTTCAAATTATTATTAAAAAAAATTTATTTATATAACTTTAATTTAATGTTTATTATTATTACTTTTTGTCCAAAGTTTAATAACTTAATATACATAGGAGATAATTTAATACTTTGAATATAAATTTAAATCATTTACACCATAGGTGTCGATTGCAGTGAATATACATAAATAAGAATACATATATAGATATATATACATATATAGAATATACGTATGTATATATGCATATATATCTATGTCAAATTAATTTCAAAAGAGGTGCTTTTGTTCGTTTTATTTTTATGTAAATGTAAGTTCATTCTTAGATCTTTGTTTTGTTTTGTTTTTTTTTATTGTATCTTCATTTCGAAATGTATAATTTTTTTTTCTTCGCTTACAATATACAAACACAATACATTTAGTAATTTAATATTATTACAATTTTTTTGTGAGGCGGTGTGGTGTGTATTTTAATGGTGTTTATAAATAGATTGAAATTCCTTGAATCTGTATTCAACTGTATTTAACTTATTCTGAAGAATTATTTAGAAATTTGTTTTTGTTTATTATTCCATTGATGCTAACTTCGTTTATTCTTCAAATTATAGTTTTAATTAAAAATATAATTTTTTAATATGTAGTTAAATATAAATGTTTAAAATCCTTTATAAATCATGCTTTATTTTATATTTGGTGTAAATACGAGTAATTCAAAAGTAAACATAATTGTAACACGATGTACACGTGACAGAGAAGAAATTTTATGCCGTAAAGAAAAATTAGATATAAGTATGTATAACTAACAACTTAAAAAATATTGTGGCTTAGGATAAAAAATAAAAACAATAATTTATCTTAAACTTAACTATTTCTCTTCTTTTTTTTTTAAACAAAGTACACCATTTAAGGAGTAAAAAAAATATATGTAAATATATTTATATAAATAAAGATATTGTAAGACGAAAAAATTCAATTGGTAAGTGAAGTTCAGGGGGGTTATTATGTATTTCAATGCAAAAGAAAAAAATTTCGAAACACAGCGCAAGATTCGAATTCAATTTTCTTTCGAATTGAAATACATAATAGCAACCCCGAAAAGATACCTCAAATAAAAAATATAATTGTACAAAACGAATTTATCAGTGTTCATGTGTATCAAGTGTTAGTGTGTTAACATTTTGTTTCTCTTTTTAATAATGGTGTTTATCTGTTTTCCTATTTTTGTGTGTGTATTTTTCTTTTTAAATTTCTTTTGTTTTTAGTTAAGCACACATTTGGGTTTATAATCATTTTTGAACATGCTATTTGAACTTTGAACTTATTTCTTTTTGTTTTTATTATTTGCTCCTCGTGGAGGTGTTAAAGGTCGCCCTGAACTTCCAAAATTAGGATATACAAAACGTCGTTTGTCAGCAGGTTTCAAAATTTGGAAAGAACACATTAAAGTTTCATCCACAGACATCATGGCACCTAAAGCAAATAATTGTTTTCATTGCAAGTTCATTTAACGGCATAAGAAAAACTCACCCGCATTGTCAAATTCTCCACAATAGTTTGGTGCTGAGAATAGTGTAACGAGTTGACGTTTCGCAAAAAACTCATACCCATCTTCAACAACTTGATGAGCACGACAAATTAAATCGAATTCGTTTTTATTTAAAAATTTACCTACAACCTATATAAAAATGCAATTTTTAACAACAGAAGTTTACAAATATAGTACGTTATACGTTAGCGAATAAATACCTCTGCACCAAAAGTAAAACTAACTCCGCGATCATTTTCTCCCCATCCCATTGTATCCTTATCAGGATCCGACCACAATAAATCACATAATAGTCCCTGATCTGGTACATCTGTAGGCCGCATGATACGTCGTATTTGTTCCATTGATGTAAGATCTGGACTGAGGCCACCATGACAGCAAAATATTTTTTCATCAACTAAAAATGATACAATAAAATTGCTAACTTTTTATTTATTTTTAATTAACCAAATATTACCTATTGCTGCCACAGGTAGACAATTAAAACAATCTGTAAAGGTTTTCCACAGTTTAATAGTATAGCGTCTTTTGCACTCGTCATAAAATCTAGAAGAACAAAATAACATCGATTCATTTCACATTTAACTCTGCGTCTGAATAGATAATTTACCCATAAATTCGATTTATGCTAGCACATTCATGGTTGCCACGCAATAAGAAAAAATTTTCCGAATATTTTATTTTATATGCCAGTAATAAACATATCGTTTCCAAAGACTGTTTTCCACGATCGACATAGTCACCCAAAAATAGATAATTGGATTCTGGTGGAAAACCTCCATATTCGAAGAGGCGCAGTAAATCATAATATTGGCCATGTATATCACCTAAAATTAATATATTTTATCAGTAAACATTTGTTAAAATTTTTGGTTGTGAACTTTTCATAAGCTAAACACAATTTGTGGACAAATAACTTTTGCGTATAAGATTTCACAAATGAAATTTAAAGCTCGTAGCAGCAGGTTTCTAAATAACATTACCACATTTCCTTTTTTGATAATTATACATAAAGGATAATATTATTGTATTCATCAGAGGATAAATTTAACAAAAAATTAAAAATTAAAAAAAATACAATAAACAAATTAGATATAAAAAATTAGAGTTAGTCCTGATTAATAAGATCTGTTATGCATTAATACATTCCTATACCCCAAAATCCTTAACCATTAATGACTTAATTTTCCTAGTGATATAAACATTCTGGAATATATTTATTATACTTTATGCATTGGTTTTTTTATGGACTATTTATTTAAATATTATTTATTAGAATACAATTCAAATTATACTATAATTATTACTAGCTGAGTAACATAGACCTTATGCTCGGTGTAGTGTAACAGACCAGAGTCTCTGGTGGGAATCGAACCTACGACCCTTAGGCAGAGCACTTGTTTTTCTTTTTTTGACACAATTAGACATTTCTCCATGGCTTTAGCACATGCACTGCATTATATTGGAACTAAGAGAACAGGTTATGGAATATTTATGTATGTAGCTATACATGATCAAAATTAAAAACAAAAATTTTGAAATTTTGAAATGGATTTACCGATTTCAAACAATTTCAAAACTTGTATGCGAATTTTTTGAAAATTATATGTAAAATTCATAGGCAACATCAAAATAAATATAAAAAGATGGTTTTACTAGCAAAACATACTGTTTTTTTTTTGTTAAATTTTATGTAGATTAAATCTCAGAAATGCTAAAAACAACAGGTGTTTTATTATACGAAGTAAATATCGAAAATTTGTTATTGTAATAGAAATATCACCTTTTAATTTAAAGGCATCGTAATCCCACATTTTTAAACTAAACATTTAAAAACAGATCTACTCTTCTACGACATAACAATATGTACGTACGACGTCACAGCTTTTCAATTGCAGCCACAAAAGTAATTAATTTATTTCAATTTGTAAAGCATAGTTTTAGAAAACAACCCAGATATAATAATTATATTGCCACAACAGCAGATGGAGAACTTAAAAAAATGGACCATTCTTTATACGTATTATATGGGCACTAATATCTTTATCTTCTCAACTTTCATATTTTGTCTGACTTTATAGTCGTTTGTATTTGGAAATAACCATGCTTTTGTAACAGACACACGTTGGCTTATTCAGAGGTTATCAAGGATGTAAGTTATTATACGAAGCAAAACAAATCACAAAAAAACCAATTATTCATACATTTTAATTAAATTCTTCATATTTCTGTTTTATCATTTATTATAAACATAAAAATATTTATGCAAATGCCCTATAATACCTACATATGTATATATAGATGTAAATCTATCTTAAAATCATATATTTGTTTAATCACAGGCCTGGTATCTTACCACATATTTTGAGAGGAGCTTCTAATTCCAACAGAATCGGTTGCGATAAAAATATTTCTCTAGACTTTAAGCATAAACCACGGATTTCACTTTCCGATAGTTGGACATTCTTGCCAGGTCTTGCTCCGCGCACTGCGAATATAAATACAAAATACTTGTTGCAATTAGAAATGCTATTGAACATCACTTATTAAATTCCTACCTTCCAATAATCTTGATATAATGCTGTCAATATTCATATCGGACATGTCTTGTCTTCGGTGTCTTTTTTTCTCTTCCTATTTGAAAACTATTATTAATATGTGTATGACCTCTTGACGACTCGTATTCTTATTCTTCTGTAATGACTGGCTTGCTTAATTGTTTTGCTTTTGTAGAAATTTTAATAAATAATAGTGGATCCGATTCCAGCTGATGGTTTCTATTATTGCTCACTCATAATATGTTTTTCCGCTTTTTTTCTTAATTTATTTTCTTATTTCACAATTTTGATCACTTTATTTTTCTGGTATACTTACTACGCACAACTTGTCTACCGAGGGGCGGGGGAATGAAAAGGAAGAGCTTTTAGGTGGCTCTATCGTGATAGGCAAGAAAATCGTCGGCCAACAATGTATTGTATTTGTGAATATTTTTTTCTTTCATCCAATATAATTAGATAAATTATTCATTTTACATTACAGCTTTTCGTAAATTGTGCGTATTTAATTCACCAATTTTGCACTTTTCATGCATTTGCTCCAAATATTTATACAAAATTTCTGATAAGGTTGAAAAACAGATTTCTTAGCACGACACGAAGACAAGTGGAAACAGAGAATGCAAAATAGTGTTGCAAATTTTGTTTGGTTATACGTTACTTTATGCAGCTAGACAGTTAAAGTAATCAGTGCGTGAATATGATTTTGGCAATACGGCAACTATGAGCATCTCCTTTGGCTCATTACTATTTTATTGATGCTGCAGTTTGTTAAAAAAACCACAACACGTTTTAAATTATTGTTTATTTCGAACATTCTATTTTCAAGTCAAATTTGGGTAAATAAAAATTAAAATACACTTAAATTTGATCAGTAAATTTGATGTGTAGTTTTGCCGCTTTATTTGTTTACGGTTGTGCTTATATGGCAACTTAGAGAAAAACTAAATGTGGCATCTCTGTTAAATTGTACGTTTCCAATTGGCTCTTGGATGCTTGGGATCGTAATTGTTTTGTTTTATTTTGTTTAATTTTTGTTGGTGGTAAATATCTTTCCAAATTATAGGTGAACGAATTTCATTGATAAAAAATCGAATATTAATTTTGTCCTGATTTAAAAAGTTAATATATAAGTAAGGTGAAATGTGAAATAACAAAAATTTTCCTGTTTGTTGTTTTCATTTGAATCTTTTTAATATTTACGGATGCATTTTTTACAAAATGATAGGACGAATGAACGACCTTGACTGTTTTCTTAAAAAGTGGATTTCTTTAAAATGGAACAAAACAGTGGGAATGGTACAAAAATATTTGAAGACAAATTGTCTCTGAATGACTCAAAGTTTCCTATGTAACTTAAGCAGAAAAGAATCGTGATGGATTTTATTTATTTTTTCGATTTGTTTTCTTCCATTTGCAAAAAATATCAAAACAAAAGCGAGAATAAGTGAGTGTTGTTTATATAATGATTTGTTGAAATTACTCCAGTGAAACAAATCGGTGCCTTTGATCCAAAATGTATGTAATTATTACTCATTCTCTATTGAAGTGTTGGAGTCGTATTTGCCTACCCCAACTGTATCGAAAGAAATAGCAAATTAATTGATAGCAACAAATAAAAACAAGTCAAACCAGTGGTGGAATATGATGTACTACTACCTGTCGTCGAAAAGTTTGTTATTGTTCGAGTGTGACTGAATGCTGACACACTTACTAGTTTATGGGCAAGTCCATAACTGTCTATGATAAATTTTTTCGCTTCTTGTAACGTTAGCACTACTATCACATAACAAAAACAACACACAACTCTTGTTGTAAATAAAAGAAACTTCAACGACAAGCATAAAACTTGTTATCCCAGTCAGTAGAAGTACGTACTACCATCATCTCGGCATATAACCAAAACTGTTCAGTCAACTAGCCAAACAAACGACAATACTACACAGCTCTGCGACCATACTCAATGGCATAGTTAAGAACACACATCAAAGCATAGATGAAACAGTTTTAACTCAACATTCAACAACAGCGTCACGCGAACCTCTGGATTAACTTTTTTCTATTTGTTGGCAAATCTTTAAAAAGTTTAAAGCAAGAAAAATTAATTTAATTATTATAAAGTATAAAAATATACATGTGCATAATTAAATAAAAATGCATTAACACATTTTGTACAAACTTTATTATAGAAAACAAAATATTTTTTAAGTTATCAAAAACAAAACAACATTCCTAAACAACGACGAAATTGATAAAACTGGTTGGAATACTACAATAATATTTATTTGCATATGTATGTAAATACCAAGGTATATTATATTCTCTTCTCGATAGCTTTGAAATATTTCTCTTTATATATCAATGGAGAAATCAATGTAACAGAATTAAACAAAACAGAACCTTTTTTTTAGTACAAAGTAAATTCTTTGTTAAATAGTTTTGCTATTATGTATATATGTGCCAATGCATGTACATATGTGTGTGTAACTTTCTTATTCTTTTATTTTCTGTATGGCACAAATAATTTTTTTAAAAGAAAATGTTTCTTGTTTGCTTTTAGTTAATACTGGGTATTTAAAGAAAAGAGAAATGCCTCAGACAAATTCCCTTCCTTCGATTGAACAAAAATTACTTAACGTTATAGCTGGACAAGATTTGGGTGACATTACACAGGAATTGTGCGACTTTTCATTGGAAGAACAAAATGCTACTGCTGAAGCTCAAGGGGTTCAACCCAGTGCAGCCTCGGATTTTGTACCAGTTTTGGGCAAAACTGTGACTTATATTGTAGCCTGTGTTCTTTTCAACGAAAACAATGAAGTCTTGGCAATGCAAGAGGCTAAACAGTCATGTGCTGGTAAGAACTCTTTAAGAGATTTAAGATTTAAGAAACGTTTGGAATTCGTTCAAATTTATTAATTTTCCGTAGTGTGGTAAAAACATCTAACAAGTACGTAAAAGTAAGCGAAAGATTTATTAAATCTTTGTTTTGTTTGTGGAAAAAAGATAATATTTCCTCGTATCTAAGGAAAGAATAAAAATTAAAACTAAATTCCAAACCTTTTCTTTAAGTTTTCAAAATCACACTAAAACACACATTTTAAATTTTAGGTAAATGGTATTTGCCTGCTGGCCGTATGGAAAAAAATGAAACTATTTGTGAAGCAGCTGTGAGAGAAGTGTATGAAGAAACTGGTCTTAATTGTGAGATCACAACTTTATTGGCAATAGAAGCAGCGGGCGGTTCATGGTTTCGTTTTATTTTCACTGGTCGTATAACAGGTGGTGTTTTAAAAACTCCTTCACAAGCTGATAGCGAATCGCTGCAAGCCAGGTGGGTCGCGGACATAAAGGAATTGCCTCTAAGAGCGAATGATATTTTAAATATAGTCGAAATTGGAAAAGCCTACGTCCATCGTAATCAATCGCCCGCACTCGTTTTATGGCATAATGAAATAATACCTACTAAATATTCACATCATAAAAATTACCTACGTGTTGTAGCCGTAATTCGTAAGAGAGCAACAAATGCTTTAAATGTTTTGGTAAGTGAAAAAAATGTGCATCATTTTCCAACGGTTGAAGTTTATCCACAACGAAGTCTGCATTCGACATTGCGCAAGTTTATGATTGAACTATTTGGTGCCGAACTACCCCAGCATCGTCCTCATGGCATTTTAAGTATCGAACATTGTCCATCACCCCCTCCACATACTACAGACGGCATATGCTTAAATGTTCTAGTCGTTTTCAGGCCTCCTTTAGAGGAAGTGTCTTTAATCGGAAAGTGTACTTGGCATGAGCTGAGTAAAACACTAGAAGAAAAACTTGGACGTATTTTATCTAGCAAACACTCTACCATTCCGCTTAATGTTATACGATAAATGAGCACATAAGTTTTGTTATATTATTACATTAATTAAATTTTTAAAATATTTAAGACGACCATTTACATATGTATACATATATATATATATTTTGTATATAGGTTTTTAGAAATTTGTATTTTTTTTTTTACACAAACATTTGTGTACGCAAAACATTGTTATTATATCGAATATTTAATAAATTATAAACAGAGCTTTAATCAAAAAGAACAAACAAACAAAAAAGAAACCATTCAAACAAACATTGCTTCATGCTATTTATTTATAAAATGTGCAATACATATATAATATAATTATCGTTTATTCAAATGCAATTTTATGCAGAATGTTTTCGTTGCTGTTTGAACAAAAATTCAATATCAATATTAATGTGCAGTATAAATTGTTTAAGAGTTGCTGTACAGATGCACATACTATATACATACATTCAAAATGTAAATACCTTAACTATGTGTATGAAATTGTACAATTACGATTTTAATATGTAATACAATATTGACTAGTACAGCTAGAGGAAAAAGGGCTTATCAAAATAAGGATATGTACGTATATAACACAAATGCTATCTAAAGACTAAAGACCCAAAGTACATGGCATAAGTTAGGTGGTAACATTTAATTTTTCCACACTTTGTTAAATAAGTCCATAAAGGAGTCGTAAATCATAAATGTTATAGCAACATCTAGACAAACACGACCCAGACGTGGTACGGTACCCTTATAGAAAGCTGTTATACCTTCATTCTTAAATATTTTATATGCACAATCAGCTGTATTCTTGTATTTTGAGGCCTCTAAGCCTTGCATACGAGTTTTGACCACATCCAATGGTGTATTACCAAATACAGAAGTTGCACCAGCCACAGCACCAAATGCACCAACCAATAATTTTGGTACGTGTTTATTTTTATCATCTCCCTTGTAAAGATCCTTAAGAGATTCCATAACAAAGAATCGCATTGCTTGATTTGAACCCTGCTTTAGAATAGTTGGTGTTAAACCTTTATAAATGCCGCTAATTCCTTAAATGGTAATGAAATTATTTAAAAAACAATATTAAAGCTGAATAATTTATTTTTGTACCTTCCGTCTTTATAATAGAGCCCACACCGTGAGCAAAGCCCTTAAATTGAGGCTTAGGACTGCGTTGATCGTTAATGAATTTAACCTTGATAGTCTCCATGGGCGTAACAGCAAAGATGGCTTCACAAACACCAGCTCCCAAACCAGCTAACAATTTACCGGAGTTACTCAGTTGTCCATTAGAATCAGCCAAATGACCACGAAGTGTTTCAAATGCACCAAATCTATAAAATATTTAATGTGATGAGCATACAGACTTTCAATAGTTTAAAAAAATAATATTACCTTGTAGCTGATTTTGGTATACTGCCGTATATCAACACACTTAAACCTCTATAGAGGCCAAAGAATCCTCTTTGATTGACCGTTTTCTTAATACAATCGACAATGCCATTATACTTCTTGTTGACACCTTTTTCGTCTAACTGCAACTGTGTTTTTACGTACTCTGTGGGGTAGGTGATGCAAATTTCAATGCCACCAGTAATGCCACCAGCAACAATACCCTTTAAGCCTTTGCCACCACCACTAGGCGCAGCGGCACCCGTCTGCGCCATCCAGGGACGTTGACCAAAGGGGTTCACAAAAGCGTTGATAGGGCGATCCATTACAGCTATTTCGTTAAATTATTTAAATATTTACAAAAACATCAACTTTTTAAGTAAAACACATAAACAAGTAACTGTAGATTTACGCGTTAAATAATTATATGCCTATTATTATTACATTTATACGTATGTATGTATGTACTATGCATGCAAAAGTCTTTTTTTCTCCGGTTCGTCTTTTAAATAATTTCAATAAAACACAATGTCTTATAAATTGATATTTTTTTTTAAATCTTACTTTTAGCCATATGCTTACTTATTTATGAAATTCAAAATGAATACATACAATTATTGCAAGTTGTCTGCTTTAGAATTCAATTTATTGTTAATTAACGACTGAACAAATTTATTGCAGAGTGTAAATAAATAAATATGTATTTGTATATCCATCAAACCTACACCATTTCCATTTATTCAGTCATTTTTCATTTGCTCAGTTTACAAAAAAATGGCTTGTAGGAAAATTTGACTTTCTGTTCTTTCGGTATGCCAGTATGCTCCTTTAAGCGCTTGAGACATTTGCGTTTTCTGATGTACATCTCTCGATTAAGAATTGTTATTGAATCTTCTGTTTTAGACCTTTACGTAGGCAAACAAATAAAAATCTATTTACCTTTAGTAAATAAATTCTAGTTTCAAGCTAATGATACTTCTTATAAATTGAAATATTGATTAATGGGCAATAAAGCTTTTAAGCTCGGTCGTAATCCTGACTGAAGGGTTGTAGAGACCAATTATGTATGTACATAGCATAAGCTTGTAAAGGCCAATTATGTATGTATGTATATATGTATGTACATAACATAATTGGTCATCACAATCCCTCAGTAAGGATTACAACCTAGGTTCTCACACCACTTATGTTTTGTGTGGTAATTTAATCCATAAGTGGAGGGACCTACAGTTTAAAGTCGACTCCGAAAGACAAATGTTTTTGAAAAACTTTTCATGGTCATGTTATTTATACTCAGAGTTTTTGCCAGGAATCTGCTGAGAGGAAGTCGCCGAAAATTTATTTTTCATATTTCGATTGAAATGTCTGACCTGGAGATTGATTGATTGATTGGCCCCACGGTGAAGCTTTTAAATGAAAAAATTATTGAAATTTGGGAATCAAGTTTAGAAGTTTGACAAAATTAACGGAAAACTACCGATATATGCTACTTCTTAAGGTCGCATGAACATTTTAAGAACTTTGAGATAATCTAACACAGATAATTTTGTTAAATAAATAATAAGTTTTCTATTATCGTCTCAGTTCACAAATTCATGCGATGTTTTGTTAAGTGTACTTTTTGACAATTTTTTTGATTACGAATAACTTCTAACTGATAAAGGGTATTTGTTAATTCAGCGATATTTGCACTAAAATTAGTATTTCGTTATCATGGAACTAGTCATTACGTCATAAATATAGCCAAATGAATTAATTATTAACTAAATGTAATATTCTTTTTATATAATAAATATTGCAAAATAATTTAGAATTATTTGGATGAAGACACATATATTTTATGCAAAGTTATACAAATATTTCATAGACTACACAGTTACATATATACATATGCATGTAGTATGTATGTATATAATATATTTTGTATATGATTAGAACACACTTGCGATCTTTAAAAATCTTTCCGGTGTTTCGTCAATGTAATCGTTTTGTTTTACATATTTTGTGTCACAGTATTATTTCGATTCGTTCAAGTCGCTTTTGATATAATAATTTAAAATCTGTACTTAAAGATTACCATCACATCTTTATTTAAAATTTACATTTTTTTTCTTGCACGAGTTTGCTTTTTTTAAAAAAAGACGATCTTGCAATATTGTTATCGATCGAACTCTGCCAACTTATTAGTGCGCCCAAAAACACAAAGTGAAATCAATCGTACGATACGGTGCCAATCAAGCAACTGCTATGATCGCTAAACTATTTCCAATTTCCAACCCATATTTTTTTACTCTTCCGTAGAGAGTCAACAAAACTCAAATACAAACATCAATTTCGAATTATTAAATATACTACGTCTACGTAGTATGTTTATACAAAAATACTACACACATGCATACGTCTACACAGTAGTAGTACGAATGTTGAATATCGTTACGTATGTATGTATGTATGTCTGTACATTGGCTCTAACATATCATGCCATCCACTATACTCTCTTGAAATAAACCAAACCAGTCATCGAAAACGTCGAGATCATTATAAAAAGCCAAGTAAGCACTCAACTTGACACATACAACCAACCTTCCAAAAGCATGAAATACAGTACTGTTGAATTGTTTCCATTCCATTCAAATATAATAAACAAACTAAAATATAATATTTTTTTTACTAACAACATGCCTATCTACATCTAATCAATATAAATATTTATATTAGATGATTTAGTGTTTTATCGCAACTATATTGTAATATAAATTGCTCTCTAAAACAATCAAATTTATTCAATAAATTAGCGTTAGTCTGTTCACGAAATATTTGCCATAAATTTTGTGATTCGACTATAGATAGTAATTAAAGTTCAATTATGTTTGATCATCACTGTAAAAGCTTATAGTATACTTATATACATTCTTTATATACGTCATAGTCTTTTTGGAGAGCCTAATAAGGTACTGAGTCTGTATACTCAATTTTAATTTATGAGAATAACTTTTGCTACGAGTATTGTCTTGCGCTAAATGAGAGTTATTTAACTGGACAATATTGCAATAGCATTTGCAACGATTGTTTTTCTTTTAGCCCATGAGTAGAAAACTATCCAAAGTTGTAAATAAACTCGAAAAATATATTCTTGCAAATACATTTAATGGTAATAAAATGTAATTAAAAAGTTCGATTCTGAATTGTAACAGGTACACACTAGAGCTTGTTTTTAAAGGTGATATTTTAAACTTCACTTTGTTACAAGACATTACTAAATTCATAAAGGTAGGGATGATTGTCGACCAATAGAAAAGATGTTGTACTTCATTATAAAAATATCATACCAGACACCAGAAAGTGAGAGAACTCTGCTAGATAATTTCTTTACATTTCCAATTAATCTTATGTTTCGATCTTTCTACTTGTTAAATGAAATATAGAATTGTTTAAACAAATAATTACACGTTTTATGTTCACTCATTTATTCAACTTTTAAACAACATTAACATTGTAAACGTTCCCAAAATAAATTACAATATAAAATCTTATTCTTTATTTATGGCTATTTTATCTTATCAGTAGTAACATAGCTGCACACATATAATATATAAATAAATTTAGCTCCAAACGAATACTGTTTAAATTCAGAAGTTTTATTTTGGAAAAAAAACGAAAATTAATTGAAACTTAAATTATTGCTTTAATTAGGAAACCTTAACTGATTTCATTTAAAATGTATGGCAACAGGATTATGAGTGCTATAAAAATTAACGTTTATAATTTTCTTTTAAATTTTTTTATTAAATTTCGATTCAAAGATTTTACTGAAAATTCCATTAAGGTTTTAGATGTTGAGGCATTTATATGAAAATATATATAAATAATATACATATATAATACCAACTATTTCTTATTTTCACTCAGAATATTTGTTAAATAGCAGTCTTACTTTAAGCCCATAAAAAGAGCCATAAAGGAATCATATATCATGAATGTTATACCAACATCTAAGCATACGCGACTTAACCGCGGTAAAGTACCTTTATAAAATGCAAAAATACCCTCGTTACGGAAAATATGTATGGCACAGTCCATTGTATTAGAATATTTTGCAGCTTCCAGCCCCTGCATGCGAGTTTTTACAACATCTAATGGAGTGTTGCCGATCACAGACGCAGCACCTGCTATAGCACCAAAAAGACCAACTAGCAGCTTAGGAACTTTTTTATCTGGATTTTTTGCCACGTATAGATCTTTCAGTGTTTCCATAACAAAAAATCTTATTGCTTGATTAGAGCCTTGTTTAAGAATAGTAGCCGTCAGACCTTTATAAATGCCACCAATTCCTACAAGAATTTTAAGTGTGAGTATAAGAATTTCTATTGCTTTTGTCATTATTACCTTCAGTTGCAATGATAGTGCGTACACCATGATAAAAACCTTTGAATTTTGGTTGAGCACTTCGCTGGTCATGAACAAATTTTACTTTTATCGTCTCCATTGGAGTAACGGCCAAAATAGCCTCGCACACACCAGCACCTAAACCTGACAGCAATTTTCCCCCAACACTTAATTGACCATTACTATCAGCCATGAAACCTTTTAATGTCTCAAAAGCTCCAAATCTAAAATAAGAAACAAATTTATTAAGCTGGTAATGTATACTCTCGGAGAAATAAGATGTACAATAAAAAAATTTTTGGCTTTTAATACCTAGTAGCCGACTTCGGGACACTGCCGTACACTAAAACACTCAAACCACGATATAAGCCAAAGAAACCTCTTTGTTGAACAGTCTTCTTTACACAATCGAATATACCATTATACTTTTTACGATTGCCTAAAAGAAAATAGGTCTTAAGCATACATATATAAATGAAAGTAATAACCTTCACTTACCCTTCTCATCCAGTTGTAATTGTGTTTTAATATATTCGGTGGGATATGTAATACAAATTTCGATACCTCCAGTTATACCACCAGCAATTATTCCTTTGAAACCTTTTTCGCCTGTTACTGTTGCTGTTGCAGCCCCGTTTTTAGACATCCAACTCCTGTGGTAAAAGGGATTGCGAAAACTTTGATGGGATGTTGTCTTGTCCATTTTATGAAAGCTAATTTTATCAAGACAAGAAAGTTTACAAAATTTAACTTAATAAAGAGTTGAATAAAAAAAGTCATCCTATTATTATAAACTACCAAATTCAATTGTTAATATTTTTAGTTTGATTTTTCTATAGAAAACAAAATTATTTGTTTGTAAAATTGATTTAATGTGATTTTTAATGATTCACGCTTTACCGAGAAATTAGTATTGTAAGAAAAGAAAAATCGATAGCATACTTTTAGACACTAAAGTACTTCTTGTAATTCTTTTAAAATTTAAAAACAAAAATTCATATGAATGTAACAAATGTTTATCGAAAACAAACTTATGTTGTTTATTATTATTTCTTTATAATATAAACGATTTCGGCAATGGTCTGAAATCTGTAGAAATGTATCACCTGTATTCGTTTAGTGATAGTTTTTAACCGGTATTTCATACTATTGATAGGTAAAGTTTATATTGAAGGAAAAGCTTTTCTTCTATTGTTGATATTTAAATAATAACGCTTCTATGCGCATGTCGTTAAATCGACTTTGTAGAGTTGTCATGTTTAAACTCTAGCTGAATATCCACATTCTAATGTATACATTCATAATGTACTTAAGTGCGTACATACATATGTACACAGATGTGTGTATGTACGCAATATACATAATGTAAGTTGTGATGTCATTGCTTTATTGAAGTTATTATGTATACCTAAAGAATATCATACCATACTTAAATGATACAGTTTGCTTTACTCTTGTTATTACTATAGCATGAAAATATCATATACATACTTACATACATAATTCCTATTATAATAAATTATAAATGAATAAATCATCACTTAAATTTAGTAAAATAAAGTAATAAAAAAACAAGTTCAGTACTTTTTAATTAGTTAATGAATTTTATTTAGCAATGATTTCCTTCTTATTCTTTTTTGACTAAGTAAAACTATAATTTTTAAATTTTAGTTAAATGCAATATTATGTATAGTATACTAGGCTTTCCAAAAACCAAAATTGTATACGTTACAACGTATACAATAGAATATTAGAAAATATTATTGTTATTTAATAACAATTTGCATTTCATGTGCCATAATGTTAATATTAAAGATTTTATTACAAAATAGTCAATTCTTTTTAGGCAACGAAGGGGAAAAGCTACTAGTAAACTGTATATTCTTAAAGTGTTTAAATATTGTTTAGAGAGGCAGAGTACATTATTTTAGATGGCCTTGTATACGCGTACAGATTTGATGTCACCAATTGTAAGAGTCTGAAAAAAAGTACCAAAAAAATACTAAAAAGGTTTCTTTTTTTCGAATATAATAATAAACTTACAGTGATCAATTCGGAATCTGTAAATTCACGAACAATGGTTGAGGGCTTGTCACCTTTTTGTTCTTGTACCAATTTGTTGCCATCCATAGTGCAGACAGATTTAACCTTACGACCATCCAAGGTTTCTTCATCGAATTCTTCACCCAACTTAAAGGTGATGCTTGAAGTCTTGAAGGTTGAGGAAGTAGTGAATGTATATACATCACCATCTTTCTTCAATTCAACAGTGGGAGTAACAGAATTGCCCATCTTACGGAGGACCATGCCGACACCTATTTTTTTAAAAATCCACATAAAAATTAATCAGTATCTAAATATATATATGTATATATATATATTATTTTTTAAAGTAAATAACAAATAATATGTATGTACATACATACATACGTATACATACATACATAAAGAGACGCAAAACCGCAAAGTGTACTTTTCACAATTTTATTATGAAAAATATTGTATATCAGGGCATCGTATTTCTACACTATTCCTAAACATTTTCCTTGGTATTTAGAGAAAAAATTCTCATTTGCTTTTATTATTCATTCTTTATTCAATTGTTAACATTTTGCACACATTATGATGTTTCTACTTCATCATATAGGAGAAATAAAGTATCATTCAAGATTCAAGAAGATGCGTAATTCAATAAACAAATCCAATTCAATTTAATTTGAAAATTAATTGACATTAATCCTATTTACCACAAGAATTACTCTTGTTCATGGTTCCCAAGAGAGAGAGAGAGAGAGAGAGAGGGGACGGACCATTTATTTAGAGACTACAAAAAAATTAAACCAAGATGTACATATAAAACGAAGCAAGTGTGGTTGGAATGCATGCTAATTCGTAGGAGTCACTCTATGCATTTTATCTTCATATCGTTGAAGTACTAATACACATCCAAAAGAAAACAAATATGTTTGCTGGTTAACTGGACTCTCTCTCATCGTTTTTAATAAATCAATTAAGCTTGATCTTGTAGTACATGTGAGAAGCAGAAAGAATAGAATTCTTTAAATCACAAAAAAAAAGGAAAAGTAACTAAATATCGTATGATCTTTTTATATTGTAAATACAACAAAACCATTCCTATTATAAATATACATACATACGTACATACATACATGACCCCTATAAAGGTGGGACAAGAAATTGAAACTTAATTTAATTAAGTTATAAAAAAAAACAAAATTCAATTGAGTACAATTGATCTTCAGTATATTAAGATTTACAAACATACACTGGGCTATGCTGTTTAATATGTATGTATGTACGGACGACAATGTATGCTCACAGAACACACAAACTGACAATATTTGTTGGAATATGTCTGAATTGAAGTTTCTTTCAACATAGCAATTTAACAAAGTAAGCATAGGGAAGGCAGGGAGGGGGAAGTGGTTTGGTCTATAAAAAAATCTTATCAAATCGTAAAACTAATTCATTATACGTTCTTTACGGTCGGAGACGACTTTTATGACTAAAACTAATTGTTATCACAATCTTGTTATTGTAGTGTATTGTTATTTTTCTGCATTCTGAATTAATTTCAAAAGAAATGAACAGGCCACAAAGTCAAAAGTTTGCAAATTATTCGATAAGAAAATATACGAATGTACATACATACGTACATATGAATTTATATATTAAATGTATATATATACAGTCTATATAAATATATTGTATATGCATGTTTTGTTATGATACTGCACCTAAATATGTATCCGCAAATATTCAACCCATATGACATCCAGACGTACATATAACAAATATTATTTGTCATCAGACGAATGAGATAAATAAGCTCAACACAAATATATAATTTGTTAAAGTTAAGAAATTATTATGTTTTGTTTTCTTTTTACTAAAAATTGGCATACATATGTATGGATATATGATACATATGTACATCAAGAGTCTTCAGAAGAACTTTGAACTTATTTGATAACAAACTTTTGTTAACAAATTTTTCTTTCTCTATAGTTTGTTAATGTATCAAAGAAACAAAACTTGAAAATTATTTATATGGATACACACATACATTCATACATGTACATATGACAAAACCGTATTCCTTTAATCTACGGTCGAACACTTTGTTTATAAATCTGTATTATACATTCAGGTACATTTTTTCTGTTATCAGAGTGGTGCTAGACTCTAGCACCTTGGTGCTAGACTCTAGCACCTTGGTGCTAGAGTGCTATTATTTCGTCTGCATCCGATATTTTATTAGTGTTAATAGTGCACCCTAAATTAAAAATTATTTCACTGTACATATAAAATATTTCCTTGTTGTTGTTTACGTCTATAATACAACTTTTACATGGATGGACATCATCCTCTCCAAAAGAAAATTCAAATAAATGAAAAAATATAACATTTTAAATATCAAAGTTTTGTGTCAAAGTCCAAAATTAAGAAATAAACAATGAAATGTCATTAAAAATATTTGTTTTATAAAAGTTTGCATATATAAAAACTAGCTGACTGATTGTTTGCTTTGTATTAGTACACACACATTCACATACGAATATAGTATAATGTATGTCTGTTATATGTATGTATGTATGTGAGCTTTAATAATTTATTTCATTGCGGTTTTACTAAATAATAAATAAATAAGAAAAAAGAAAACAGTTAAACTAAATTTAATATGTAAAAATTGGCTACTGAAGCAAGTTAAAAAACCATGGCTTTTACGAATAAAGAAAATCAATATTTATTTAAAGGAAAGAAAAAAAAATCGGTCAGTCTATTCTTTTAAAGTAAACTTCAATAAATTTTCTTTAATAGTTAAAAACCATACATGTATACACATATACTAAACTGGGAAAAAAATTGTTTTTCAGAATTAATAATGGTTATTTTCTGTTTTCACACTTGAGCAAATACTACTTCAAGTACAAACATTTTTGTATGTCAGTATAATTAATTCGTTTTTTTTTTATAATTTTTTGGCAATGATCCAGGAAAAATGTAATAATCACATGTTCCATTTCCCCACAGTATTTATTTATGCATGCAATATATAGATCGATTAACTGGACAATTAACGGTCCACGAAATTGTTCTAACCATCAATTAACGAAATTGTTTAAAAATTTGTTGGGCTGTATCAAAAAAACATGCCTAAAAATGTATACATAAATGAACCTCATCTCCAAACAAGAGCAAAAAAGAACGGAAAATAAATGAAAAAAAAACAGGTTTATCATTCGGTAAATGAGAAATGCCGGCCGGTGTTGTTTTTGTTTTAACTTTTATCTGTGTATGTATGCTAAACATTTGATGATTGTACTAAAATTGCGCTTAAATATTATAAGAAATTAATTTTAGTTCATTTAGCTACAAAGTAAACTTCCACGTTTTTACTAGTATAAACTATATTATGGACGGCTACTACAAGCGGAAATAGTGGAGACTAAGTGAACTTACCCAATTCCTTCATGTATTCATCGAAGTTCTCGCTTTTGTCCAATTTGTACTTCTTTCCTTCCCAGCAGGCCATTTTAATTTTTTATTTTTTTTTAAGAACTTGAGAGAAACTAACTTAAAAATCAAACTGCACTTTACAACGAATGCGAGCGAATGAATATGGAGATAAATCGACGCGCTTTTATATGAGAAGTTCTAGCTCTCGCTCTCTTGAATGGAAAAAGCACACGAAGCGTAAGCACCATAAACAGAATAGTAACGTTATGGCGATGATTTAATGCGAAATTATTAATACCTAGAATAATAAGAATATACATACAATATCTATGTACGTATGTATATGCATACATATGTATATTGCTATAACAGCAAAAAAGTAATAATGATGACAATAGGTTTTAATATTTGATGTTTAAAATAGGCCAAGATATTTAATAACATATAGTATATAGTATATTATTATGTGTCAAGGACTTTTTGAAATGAAGGTACGAAATGAACTTTCATTTTAAAGAATTAAGATTGTATTTACAATTGCAAGACTTTAAAATAAGATTTAAATCAATTTTTAAAAATTAAGGGTTTCCTAACTAAGTCGATTAAAATTTTACATAAATCCACACCTTCATATAAGTATGCATAACGGCAATTATGCTCATACAAATCTATAAAAGCATACAAGTATTTAAAATACTTTTTCATATTTACATAACATTCACATAATTATTGAATACATACATATTTGTATTAATCCATATAAATATACATATGTATACCATGTATGTTGTATAGTGTATATGTATGAATAGATTTGAAAGCAAATGATCATTGAAAAGAGACTCTTAAATTTTGTCAATTAAATTATAATACGGGTAGATTCCTGACGAAATAGGTACTTTTTATATAATAGCCAAACGAGCAAAATCATATTTATAAAAATGTATTATTTATGCTACATACATAAGTATATGTATGTACATAATAAAAATATGTATTAAAAAATTACAATTTGTATATTGCTCGATAAATATTTGCGAGTTGGACATATAAATTCACACGCCTTATATTGCATGTATTCATATGTATGAATGTATGTGTGTCTATTATTCATTTCTAATTGAACTTTGTTCTTTTGTTAACGTTTATTTTCAAGAGAATTTGTATATTGCAATAATTTGATAATTAAAGAACAGTTCTACAAACACATCTATGCATATACATACTATGTAGATGTGTATATGTATGTTTGTATTTTTCTTTACTATTCCTCTTGAGAACACAGGTTTTTTACAAGAAAATTAGAATTTAATCTATCAATACAAATTGTTTGCAAGGCTTAGAATATTTTACGTATTTTTACTAATTTGTTGGTATGGATTTTTCGCCGGCCGGAGTTGCATACATGAAATACATACATACAAATGCAATATATAAAGTGTTTATCACTAAAAAGTTTAAAGTTTAGAAGTGTAGATAATCGTTGTGCAAAATTTAAAGCTGTATGTAAAGACATATAAAAGAATAGATTCATAAGAAATAAATAAATTTGGGTATGATTTTGTAATTTAAATAGATTTTAATTTTCTGTATTATATTGGAAATAATTTTGACTAAAAGTTAATAATATCAAATTTTAAAGTTTTACGGGGTAGTTTGATATCACTTTATCTGATCTACACGGCTTTTCCCTTTAGTATTTAATTATGGCCATAAAATGAAATTGAATGGTATCAAAAACAAAAACAGATAAAAAAATAAATGGTTGGGTGCCCTTATCTTATCCTAATTAGCAAGGCGAATTCATTACGAGGTGGGACTAGTATTACAATAAGTACAACAATACAAGAACAACAGGGATTTTTTGTTGTTGAGAAGAAGTAATGTTGTCAAAAACAGCTGACTTAAGAATGACGATGGGAAGAAAAATGTTAAAAATTTTTATAAAAATTGTTGAAGAATGACGATGGGAAGAAAAATGTTGATTAAAGAATGACGATGGGAAGAAGAATGTTAAAATTTTTTATAAAAATTGTTAAAGAATGACGATGGAAAGAAAAATGTTGATTAAAGAATGACGATGGGAAGAAGAATGTTAAAAAATTTTATACAAATTGTTAAAGAATGACGATGGGAAGAAAAATGTTAAAAGAAAAAGAAGAAAAATATACAAACTTCTGTCACAATAACAAAAAACGAAATTGATTATCGAAACAAAATACACAAAAACCAAAATTTTTTTGACATTGTTACTTACATCAGCTGGTAAACAAATCCCACCTCGTAATGAATTCGCCTTGCTAATTAGGTTTTATGCGTACACACACACACACATAATCTACATGTGTTGGAAATACTCTATTGCAAAAGTTGAAATGAACGAATTATGAATTTGTAATATTTAACTTTGATAATAACTAATTAATAATAATATATGGCACATAGTACATATCGACGCCTCCGTTCTATAACATTCTAAGTCGAAAAAGTGTGTTTTTAGTTATGAGCTCTGAAAGTTTTCACGCGACATACGACTATATGTGTATTCTAAGTAGATTTTGCCCTCTAACTTCGGAACGGATCGGCGCATCTTAACCAAATTTTGACAGTATTGAAGTTAGAGAACGTAGAATTTAAAAATGCAAGAACATTAAAAACGTTCTAAGTGTACTTAGAACGTTATAGAATCGATATGTGCATTTATGTTAGTATAAATTACAAATATTTGAATAAATATGTATGCCGATAAATTTGCAAATTTATTTATTTATTATTTTTTTTTAATTTTATAATTTAAAGAAATATTTACAATTATGTATTATTATTTTTAGTTTTTATTTATTTAATTGGCTTTATTTTTTTTCAGTGTTAAATCTTTTTCACTTGTAAATCATCCAGAGTGAATTGATAACACCCAACGTTGACATTCAATGCAGCGATAACAGAATTTGACAATTGTTTTATTTCTCTGTGCGTGTTTTACAAACATTTGTTTGTGAGGCGTTTATTTAAACTTATTAATAAATTGATGTATAGTTTCTGCTAAAAAATGGCAGATGACACAAATGAAGACAGTTGGCTTTACGGTACGTCTAATCCCGACTCGACTACAAATGAGGAAGAACGTGTTGGTCTAGACAATGCTAGCGAAGATGCCAGAGTTGAAAAGAGCGACACCCAAGAGTTGGCAAAAGCTGAAAATGAAGCTCTGGCTGCTGTTACTCAAGGTGATGCCGTTAATGACTTACAAGATAAAGAGGTTGGTCCTCCTGATGAGAATGAGTTAGTAGAATTTGAAGATCCGGCACACGAAATGGAAGAAGATGAAGAGGCAACTGCAGCTGCGACCGTTGCTGACACTACGGATAGGGAGGATAACGAAGAAATTGAACTTGAGAAAGATGAGGGCATTTCTGGGGAGAAAGAGAATGAAGCTGACGATGATGAAGAAGACGAAGACGATGATTCTGATGATGACATTAATGTCGTTATTGGCGATATAAAAGCAGCTCCAAGTACTTATAACATAAAACAAAGGTCAAATCTACTAGCCGGAGCAAGTAACCAAGAAAAAGCAAAGTCTACCCAAGTCGGGAAGTTCTCTATTGAAGACTTTGAAGGTGTTGGCACAATAAACGGTGTAGCAGCACATGAATTCAGTATAGATTCTTTAGAAGATAAACCATGGCGCAAACCAGGCGCAGACATAACTGATTATTTTAATTATGGTTTTAACGAGGAAACCTGGCGGTCATATTGTGAACGGCAAAAAAGATTTCGTGTAGCCGAAAGTGGTGTTGGTTTAGCAAGTTTGACACAAAATCTAAATCCTCCACCAGAGAGACTGGGAGATGGCAGTATGCCATCTGGACCACCACCTGGTATTTTGCCAAGTAACGCTATGTCGATGGGACCTTTGGGAGACCAAATTCAAATGCCACCGCCAGGCTTAATTCCATCTTCGGGAATGCATCAAGGTCCTCATCAAGTTCCTCCTACACGATTTGTTTCTATTCCACGGGGGCCAAGGCCTGTCTCGCAGCCTGGCACAAAAGAGAATGCTATACAAGTTATGACAGCAGAATGTCGCGAATATTCCAGGCCTGGGCAAATGCCTCCGAACTTTGGAGGACCAGGTCCAGGGGATGAACCTTTTTTCCACGAGCCCGAGCCATTTGATTACGGATATGAACCCACTCAAGACTCTCAGTGGGGTGGTGATAATCCAAACTGGGTTCCGAGTGGCATAAAAGAACTAACGCCAGGCCCAAATTCAGGACCACCTCCACAACAAATGTCAGGGCCACCGGGAATTTTACCAACACCAATGGGTGTACCTCCTCCACAAATGGGTGGACCGCCACCACAAATGAGACATCCTCATCCACAGCCACCAATGATGCCTGGCATGCCACCTCCCAACATGGGCATGGGTCCGCCGCCAATGGGAATGATGATGGGGCCAGGAGGACCTGGTGGACCTCCGATGCGTATGCCAATGGGACCGCCTAGGATAATGGGACCCAATGGTCCTGCCGAACGGCCAGACGATGAACGCGAAAGAAGACGAAGGGAAAGAGAATGGGACAGGGAACGTGAGAGAGATAGAGATCGGGAAAGGTTTGCTACAATTATTTTACTTTATTTTATTTAGTTTGAAATTTTCGTATGGATAATTTAGACCCAGACGTGAGCGTTCAAGAAGTCGTGAAAAGTCACGACGAAGATCAAAATCTCGTGATAAGGAACGAGATAAGGAACGAGATAAGGAAAGAGATAAGGAGAGAGACAAGGACCGAGATAAGGACAGAGATCGTGAACGCGAGAGGGATAGAGATCGCGAAAGAGATCGTGAAAGAGAACGGGGAGAAAAATTGGAGGTATATTAAACATAAATTAATGACCTTAAGAACTACTAATTGTTTTTGATTTTTTAGGAGACCGAGCGTTCAGATGATGAACGTGAACGCAGAAGGCGTGAACGCGAACGTGAGCGTGATCGCGACAGGGAACGTGAACGGTAATACAAAACCAAACACTTTAATTACGTTTTAATAAATGTTTTATTTTATTAGATCCAGACGTGAGCGATCAAGAAGCCGAGAAAAATCTCGACGCCGGTCTAAATCTCGCGATAAAGATCGCGAACGTTCTAGTAAAACGGGTACTTCTTCGTCGAGTCGTAGTAATGATAAGAAAAAATCTCATCGTAAGGAGGAAGAGGAGTAAATCCATTAAGTGAAATTTTATTTTGTGGTAGCAAACAAAAAATTGCAGTAATTCTGTACAAGAAAAAAAAGTAAAATAAAGAAAACTGTTAATATTATAAGCGGACTATAATATTCAGTATAATACATTAATCTAGCCAAGATTGCTTGATATTCTTGCTTTTTTTGTGTGACTAAAAACAAAATTTTGAAATATTCTCGAATTCGATATAAATTGAATTCCATAAAAAATTAAAGGGAGAAAATAATGGTTCAAAATTTTTAAAAACCGATAAAATTGTTTCTACCATTATCTACTACTAGAAACTGCATGGTATCATTGATTAAATTGAATTGAGTTCATTAAAGTGTGAACTAACACCCGCTCTTCTTTCCCTTCTCCTTGATAAACTCTAGACCACATATTGTGTTCTAGACTTTGCAAAGTACCTTGAATGTGCAAAAGCCGTCTTTGCAATGTTTTGAGTTTGTTAAAGAGAAGGGAAAAATGAACAGGGGTAAGATGTATTCGCAATACTGCTTTATTCTACGTTTATAGATTGTGAAAGTAAACTTTGAATGTGCCAACCCAAAACAAAGTTTAAAAGAAAATGTGGAAAATTTTTCTGAATGTGTAAGCTATCATTCTTTATGTGTGCTTAAAAAAGAAGAAGAAGTTGAGTTAGTTTCTTGTGAAATGTTTAGGGAGAAAAATGCCTTTGGAAGCGGCTATTAAAAATACCGAAGCGTGAGTTTTTTTTGTTGAATTGAGGATACTAAAATTATAGACAATGTTTTGCTTTGTTTTTAGAACAATTAAAATTCCATTCGAATCCGTAAGACAAGCTGAGATCGCTTTTCGTGTCTTATCTGTGGACCAAGAACCAAGAAGGAATTTTGTACAGAAGGATTTGCGTCTCATGAATGATTCTATTGAGGTTCATTTTACAGCCGATCAGGTGAAAAGTCTAAGAACGGCAATTACATCTTTCTTTGAGAGCCTTCTCCTATGTAAGGATACAATAAAAGAATTCGATTTGGAACCACCTAACAATGCCTGAGCACACTCCCGCCCCAACACCACATAGAGCAGTATATGGTTATGCTTTTTATCTCCTAGTTATAACTCTTTTCGTATTTTATGTTCTATGGGCTCTATTGCCAACTAAAGAATGGGGCTTAACCTATTTGCCGGACAAATATTTTGCAGTATTGCTACCCATGTTGGTGTTAGTTGGGTTGTCCTTCTTTATATTTTTTATTTATCCTGCAATAAACATGTCACTGACACCAGACGTCGATGAGATGGCTTCGGTTGCTGATATTGCGCTGATATTAAAAGGCAAATTAAAAAAATCTGTAAGATCTTGGCGTGAATTAGAAGAGGAGATGATACCTTCAAAAAAGTTAAACCTTAGTAATGATATTTTTATCGAAAATTGTAAATATTGTTCTGGTAATCACTACACACCAAAAGAATCAGACCAAATTGATACTTTACGTTTTATGGATCTAGCGGAAGTGAATAAAAATTTATTTCATTAAAATAACTTAATATAAATAATAAAAAATTATAATGGTGCTCTGAAATACACAACCTAAAACTATAAAAATCGAATTATCTCCTTTTGTTTCGAACGGTTGTCCACCCATCTTCTGGTTCTACAAAGTCATCCTCCATTTGTTTGCGAGCTTGAGACCTTGTCATTCTGCTGCTTGAAGGTTTTCCTTCGTCCTCAATATCCATTGTATCGCTATCTTCAGATTCACTGCCATCTTCAGATGAGGACTCACCAGGAATTGCAGTGTACGTGATCTTTATATCTGGCCTTAACCATTCTTTGCCTGGTGGCAATTTACTTAACTCGGTTTCAATTTCCGCATACTGACTCAGTAGACTCATTTGTTTATAACGCAACAGATGTTTGCAAATTTCCGAAACAGAACCATCTTCACAAATTGTGTCAAATTCTTGGTCCATTAAATCTTCAATAACTTCCTGGAGCTCACCTTGCGTTATGTTTTCGTTACCAACACAATATTCGTAAGTATAGTTCATTATGTCAATGGCCAACTAAGGAGAAAAAACTATGAGGTATGAAGAAGCAGTATTATAGCGTAAACAACTTACTTGTTGACCATTACTTCCACCCATTCCATGCTCAACGGCCAAACGAAGGTTCTGCCAATTATTAAAGAGTTTTTCAACAATTAAACGATAGTTCTTTCTAAATTCCTCAGAATTCATGATGTGCGTCCGCTTTGTTTTGGTAAATCTGCTAAAATTATTGCAAGCTTCTAGCGGGATGTAATTCACATGGTGTGTTAATACTATGTTGCCATATTTCTTGCAATAACTTTAACTAAATTAAGAGCAATAAGGTAGTGTTCTTGAGCTAATCATATAAAGTGATTGACTGTATGAGGAAGAAGAAGAAGCACTTATTTACAAATAACTTGCGCTAAATAATTGTAATTATAATTGTTTCCACTTTGTTAAATCAAATGTCTGAAGAAGAGCATGCAGAAAATGGAGGACTTCTTGTGTATGATGTGGATGACGATGATTGTAATGATGGCGAAGAGATAACGGCACAAAAGGTACTTGAATTTTTAGAAACAGCTTGGACTAATGAAATATGTGCTCCAGAAATTTTACATCACCAAAGCGATATGCTAGAATTGATGATGGGTCAGGTGGCCCATATGGAGGAAAATATGAAAGAGCTAGACAAGAATGATTTCCGCTACGTGATTCATCAAATGGAATTGGAAAGAATTCGTTATATCATAGCGAGTTATTTAAGGTGTCGTCTGCGAAAAATTGAGATGTACAGTAAGCATATCCTTAACGAAGAATCTGCAAGGGAACCTGATGAAAAACGCCTTTCGCCAGAAGAAACTAAATTTGCACTTGAAAATTATGAGAACGTTGAGGAGTATTTTCAGCAAGTGGCGTTACAATATATGCCCAATATGCAGAGATCAGAAGCAGATCAACGTGTTATTAGGCCGAATCTAATGAGCCATGTATTTATAAAAGCAAATGCATCAGGTGAGTCTAATTTTATCCCAAGTATATCAAATTTCAACATTAATGGAAGGATCATATGCTAGTTGTTAAATCTAATTTCAATTGTTTTTGTATTTACTGTAAAGAAGTTATTTTTTTATATTTTTCAGTACCAGCAGTGGTTGTTGGCGTAGACGATGAAGAAGTGGATTTGGCTGCAGGATCACAGCATATTATACCATATCAATTAATTGCCGATCTCATACATAAAAATCAGGTCCAACTTATTTAATATTATTTAACTTTAGAAGAATTACATATATACTATATACATATATGCATACAATAAATTTTATTACTAGATGTTATATTAAATCAATTTAATTGTATACAGATTCAATTAATATTTAAAAATGAACAAACAATACAAACAAATCTTTCTTTCAAACAATATCTTTTAAAAACTTTAATTAAATCACCTACTTCTGACGATGGCCAAATGATGAAGTCTCATCGGTGTCGGAAAGACTTAGAGTGTCATTTAATTGCGTCTCTATTCTGTCCGGGTTATTAAACATGACTCGCTTACGTGGCAGAGGAACTGGTTTTTGCATTGTGCTATCATGTAAAATTGCTTCAGTGTAGTGTTCGTTTGGTTTTTTAAAAGGCGATGCTAAAATACATTCTAATCTGTGCTTAAATTCCATATTATCATTTTTGGATGTTGTGTAATTTTTGTGATGTGATTTTGCTGTTTCAATAGCATTAATTTCATTATCAGACGAGTAATCTTCTTGATTTTGTTTTTGTATTTGAAGATTTAAGCGCCTGGAAGGATTTGTAACTTTTAATAGATTTTCGGCATTCTCTGGCATTTTTGACGAACATAATTTATCAACGAATTTTCTAATTTTATTTCTGGTAGCATAAAATTGTGGATATTTCTGAAATGTAATATTTCTGATATGTTTAGTTGCTCATTTTCAAATTCAAATCGATCGAACCTGTTTTAGTTTATTTCTGCTGTCATTTAGATCTGATGAAATTCGTTTTTTTAATGCTGGATTCAAAGATTTGACTTTCATATTCAATCCGATTGCTAAAAGTCTGTCATTTGTTAGCTTTATTACATCACCTTTTGTCACAATATGCGTTTTCTTCTTCCGACTTCTAAGAGAAAGAAAATGGAATATTAAGATCTGTATAAGAAAATATATCAATTACCAAACTTTATATTCAATTTTGTTCCTTCTGACTTTTGTGATTTATTTGAACTGCTATTATTCAATTGTTGTTCGGTTTCCTCTCTCTTTTCGTCTTCAAGAGAACTTTCGGAAATATCAGTAGAAATATTGTCAGATGTGTTACTGGATATGGATTTGTCTGTAAACGAAATTAATAGTTTTTTAATCGTTAAAACCACTTTCAACTTGACTTACCATCTTCTTGATGTGAAGCATTTTTCGATTTTACAAAGGTGTGATTACTGTTAGATTTTGATAATTCTTCTTGTAAAATAGTGTCCTCCAGTTGTTCGTTTGACTGTTCTTTTATGCTATTATTGACATTCATGTTTGTGATGTTTAAATGACTTTGGGCTACGTTTTCAGAAGTGTCGTCTTTAGATATTTCCAATTTGTTCGGTTTATCGGAAGGCATCGAGGCATCCGCTGTAGTTTTGGGCTCTTTGTCACGCTTAATTTTAGCATCATTAATTTTTTTCAATTCCGCCTCTAATTTTTCAAGCTTATCCCTGTAGTTTATTTCGATTTTATTTACAATTTCATCCAGTTTAGATGCATTTGCTTTGCCAATATCTTCAATTCTTTTACTTAGTAGCATCTCTAAGTTTTCGACTGCTGATGATGCCTCAAGTTTTTGCTCATGCGTATCGTTATTTTTTGCCATTTCTAGAGCTGCACTAAACTCTTTTAATTTTTTGTTAATTTCTGTTAGAAATTCCGAATTTTGTACTTTCTGCTCTTCTTTCCATCTTTCGAAATCTTGCAATTTTTCCAGTAACAAACATAATTTCTGACGGTTTTCAGAGGATGTACTTAGGTCGTCATCGCTTTTATCATCTCTTTCCTTGATTTCGGACAAATTGCTTTGAATACCAATGCTCTGTGCAGAAATTTTTGGTTCTAATGCTGTTTCTGTGCTTCTAATTGGCAATGTATTGCTGGATTCAATATTTTTATCTTTTATTTCCTTCTCTGTATTATTTAATCTCTCCTTAAGCTGTTTGATTTCCAATTCTAATTTAATAGTATTTATTAAGGCCATATCGTTTTCGCGCTCCTTTAATAAAGAGTGTGGTCCATCCGGTCTTTTTTCTAGTTTGCCATTATTTCCCTGATGTTTCCGCGAAATGTGGAGGCTTAAAGCATCGCTGCTTACAAAATTCTTTGTACACAAATGACATGGATATATAACCTCATGTATTGCTTCCATTTGAGTAATTTTTTTATGCAGCTGCAAAATTTCGTTATTTGCCTCTGAAAGAGATTTTCGAAGAGTTGCTATTTCCATTTGAGACGAGCCATGGTACTCCCTTAACTCAGTTACAGTTTCTTCCAAAAATTTACGACAAAACAAAAGAAATTGTATTGCAAATTGTGATATTATGAAATACTTGGCAATGCCACTATCTAAAATATTTGAATCTAATATCGAGGCCAGCGGTGCTTCTGAGATGTGATCTAAAACGCCATTAATCTGTTCAAAATTTTGTTCACTTAAAATACGTTCTACTTCCATGGAACCTGTTCATAGTAATATCGGATATATAGATAAGTATCGTTACTCGTTAATGTTCATAAATAGTACGTACCTAACAAACGCCAGTCGAGAGGTCCGTCTTTATAGTTTCGTAACTTAAATCGACAATCTTTTGCTATCTGTGGATAATTGTAGGAGAAATCCATTAAAATACGTTTCTTGGCAAACATAGCCAAACGGTTGAGTATAACTTGAGTTTTTTTATTTTTATTAAATTTATTTTTTATAGTTTTTGCAAGAAGTATTGTTTTTGCGTTTTGTCAACACATATGTAACGGTTGCTAAGTAACAGTTTTTTTTAACGTTTCAGTGCTTTTCAAACTTTTTGAAACAGTGTTGCATTTACGTTCGATGTTTACATAAGGGATTCCTTTTGATGCCAAGAGGCTGTGTGCATCTTGTTCCGTGAGTAGTCATCTTGTTTTGTTTGATGCAGCAGCATCATTTACGGAATTGTTAAGAGTTTTTTTTTAATTATGTAAATCAATTACTTCCCTAGACAATTAGGACTTGTAAAGATGTCTAAACTATCATTTTTAATAATCTTTGTTTTATTATCGGAAACTTTTTCGATGCGTAAGTTATCAAAAATATTATAATAAGCAGGCAGCAATTTATTCGTAAATAAAATTAACTGCAATTTGATGAGAGTTATTTAAGTTTTCTGTATCCTTTACGAAACCACCCATCCTATGCGCATGTTGTTTTCTGAAAGAGAAATTAGAAAGAGATGGGTTGTTTAAGCAAACGATATAAAAATTGTTTGTTTACCAACAGTAAGCAACAAGTTTTTATTTACTTTCATTTGCCTTCTGCAGCGCCACTGAGTTTTGAAGCAAATCCAGACACAAAACGTTTGTACGATGACCTCTTGAGCAATTATAATCGCCTTATACGACCTGTGGTAAACAACACAGAAACGCTGACAGTATGGTTGGGTCTTAAATTGTCGCAACTTATCGAGGTTAATCTTAGAAATCAAGTAATGACAACAAATTTGTGGGTTAAACAGGTATTATTATCACAAATTGACTTGAGTACTTTTTAAATATTTTTATTCTTAACGTCTTCTCTAGCGTTGGTTTGATTATAAACTACGTTGGGACCCGGAAGAATATGGCGGAGTTGAACAGTTGTATGTTCCATCCGAGCATATTTGGGTGCCAGATATCGTTCTATATAACAACTGGGATGGCAATTATGAGGTAATACTATATTGATGTCTAAATTTAAATTGAAAAAGAAAAAATTGAAATTGATTTAAACAATTATCGTGTTACAGGTAACATTAATGACCAAAGCTACATTGAAATATACGGGTGAAGTTTTTTGGGAGCCGCCAGCAATTTACAAGTCATCGTGTGAAATGAATGTCGAGTATTTTCCATACGATGAACAAATTTGTTTCATGAAATTTGGTTCGTGGACATACAATGGAGCACAAGTGGATTTGAAACATTTAGATCAGGTAGGGTAGTGATATATTTTATAAATATTTCGATCTATCCATACTAACATGAAAGTTAATGCTACTGTATGTATTTTGTGTATTTTAAGGTTCCTGGAAGTAATCTTGTTCAAATTGGAATTGATTTAAGCGAATTTTATTTATCTGTTGAATGGGACATTTTGGAAGTTCCTGCCACAAAAAATGAAGAATATTATCCCGACACCTTGGAACCATTCTCAGGTAAAGGCTTTTAATTAATGAATTCGATATTCTATAGGCTGTTTCAGCATACACACTTTTTTAAACAATATTTTAATGTTGTATAAAAAAGTTCTACGAAATTAAAATTTTATGCTTATTAAGCGATATTGAATACGGCGATTCGACAATTGTTTTTATTTTCTTTCATTCACTGAAAATTATTTTACAGATATCACATTTAAGTTAACAATGCGCCGCAAGACTTTATTTTATACGGTAAATTTGATTATACCCTGTGTTGCTTTGACGTTCTTAACGGTATTGGTATTTTATTTACCAAGCGACTCGGGCGAAAAGGTAAGGAAAACTTGAATTATAAACTGTCCCTAAGTTTGACATACGCCTATCTATTATAAACATACATACCTATTTATATTAAGTTTTCGTTTCGTTAATTTTGTTGTTGGCTTTAAAAAAATACTTATATACATACATATATGTATATATATATATACATATATACTTATATACATATATGTGTATATAAATCTATTTAAATGTTTGCATGTTTTGTTATACATATTTGTTTTTGTTTTTGTTACTTATAATCTGATATTTAAATTGAATTACTTTAATTTATATACCATTGGCTCGACTATATATGTATCTAACTTCATAACTTCATTATAAATTTCATATACAACAACAAAGGACCTTCTTTTAATTTATATTAAAAAATAAAACGAAAATAATTTCCTTTAAAAAAATCTATACATATGGATACTAATTTTGATACAACAGATCATTTGAAACTTTCTTGACTCTCTCTCTGGTTTCATTTACATGCGTACGAGGACATGTAAATTTAAAATGTAATGAAAATGATCATAATTTTTTTTTTGTTCTAATTCAAGAGTAGTGAAATCTCATAACGTAAATATCATCGAATGTAATATGTAAATCAATATTAATCAATATAAAGACATACATTCATACATAAAATTAATAATTTATAAAATTAATTATTTGTATCGATTGTGTAGTTGTGTTGTGTGTGCATTAAAAAAAAAAAAACAAAAAACGAAAGAAAAATTAAAAAATAAAATTAAATATTAAAACAGTAGGTCTATATAATGTTTTTTGTAACAATTGTTGTCAACAATATTTGTTATTATTTTTTGTTTCATTATTGATTTATTGTTGAGTTTGTTGTATTAACACATGAATACATATGAGTACATGTATACCGATTTATATGAGGATATATATTCATCTTTTTGAATACTCATTGCAGACCTCTGATGAGTACTTCAAACTTTGAATATGAGTAGAGGTTTCATGATATTAAAATAAGTATGAATGCGTATAAGTATCACAAATTATGAGTATGATTCGATTCTATTCATCTTTTTGAATACTTATAGCTGATCTCTGATATGTACTCACATTTGTTGAGGGAGTTTCTAATAATATTGGAGAAGGTTTCGTTGTAGATTTTATACATATACACACATACATACATATATAATGCATTAATTAAACGAAATAATTTTGACTTGCATCCATTATAGTATTACATACTAAATCCTTAGTCCTTTGTCAAATGTTTGAAGACAAATCAAACGCACATCTCATTGTTTGGACTTCACAATAGTTATGTTGCGTTAAGTTACGTTAAAAAATGTACGTTTATTCCAGTATGTATTGCGAATTATTCATTTGTCCACTTAAAACTTTATTGAGAATATTTGCCTTGCAAGAGTTTGCTAAACAAATGTCTATAGGTTTAGGTCATAAACATTTTTAATGTATAGGTCCTCATGTCGATACTTTCAAATTATTTAAACTTTTTGGAAAATATTAAACATTTCTATTAGCAAAATAAGCAAAAAATTTCCATTTGAACACATTAACATTAACACAAAATTAAATTTCATTCACAATCATTTTTATATCAATTCCTCATTCAAAATTATAATGAAGAATGGTGTTTAAGTTTCATACATGCGGGAATTTACTAAAAAAGCTTTCAAATAATTTTAAAACCATTTGACTAGGGTTTGTAATTCGAATGCTTTGTGATATTAATAATGATCAAATTAAGTTATTTGTTTTTGTTGTTTTTAGCAATTGATTGGATGTGTTTTTTGTGTTTTATTATAATAGAAATTGTTTGTGTTCCCAGTTACACAAAATACGAGTTATATACATACATACAATATTTACTATATCTACATAAGTATATTCAATAAACAAAATGTAACATGTGTAAGTGTATAAATGTAACATGAAGTACAAACATATGTACGTGTGTATGCAAATTCAGTGTGATTGTTTTGTATGTAGTGTTTGACTTTTTTGTCTTGAGCCGGAGGTGGGAATCTTCGGAAGACACTTTTGTTCCAACAAAAGAGTGCACGATTGTGTGTTTGAGTGTGTCTGTGTATTTGTGTGCATTTTAATAATAACATATATGTATGTACATATGTTGATACGTTTGTGTGTGTGTGTTTGTTTGTTTACATATGAAAAGAATGAATTATTCAAATATAGAAAAACGATTCGCATTACTTTTTCCCATGCCATCTATTAAATATTGATGCAATACACCACACCACACCAATGCAACGCTATGCAACAAAAATTTGATGCAATATAATCGGTATACTCGCGTCCATTGTATCGATTTACTACATACATATCGTTGACAGGTTACGTTATGTATTTCCATTCTTGTATCCTTGACTGTGTTCTTCTTGCTGTTGGCTGAAATTATACCGCCAACATCATTGGCTGTACCGTTACTGGGCAAATATCTACTATTTACCATGATATTGGTATCGTTGTCTGTTTGGACAACAGTATGTGTATTAAATATTCATTTTCGGTAAGTGTTGCTAATATTTTGTAATTTTTATTCATTTTTTTATTTCTTTGAATTATTTCTGCTAGTAAATGTGTTACATATTCATTTTCATTGTCATCTAATTTTATAAAATTTATTCTTCTTAGTTCGCCTTCAACACATAAAATGTCGCCTTGGGTGCGTACCGTATTCATAAGTTTTATGCCGAAGCTAATGTTTATGCAACGTTCACCGGTCGATATGCCAGATTTTGCCAATTATCCCGAATATAATGGTTATACCAATGAAATTGATGTCCGGTAAATATAACTTCTTTTTGTGTGTGTTTTTTTGCGCAAATTCGATAACAAGGAGAAGAGGTTTTTTTGACATACATTTTCTCAAATTTTTTTTACAATTTTTTTTTGCATTTTTATTAAATGATTAACTAATAATGGTTACGTGTGTATGTATTGTATTTCACATGGGGAGTGTGAATATCAAAGAAAAACATCTTTTACACACATGCAGCCATATGTAGATAAATTTATATGTATATGTAAACGTTAATTAAATATATATTTGAAATTTTTAGAGATAGCATTAGCGATTATCCATGCGATTTTAAAGATGGTCAGGATGTTGTGTATGATAATGGTGTCCAACCATCCATAGGTGAGTGTACAAATAAGTTTTCTGGATTTTTATGATTTTGTCATTATGTATTATAAATATCGCTTATTGTCGTATGGGTATGGAAATCGGTTTAGGTAGTGTGTTGGCTTATTAGATGTAACATCAGGTCAGGCATCTCCAACAAAACGAAATAAGACAAAAATATTTCTTCGCTGAGTGCCTTTCAGCAGATTGCTGAGAGTAAATAAAATTGCCATAAAAAAGTTTCTAAAAAATCTGTTGTCCGGAGTCAACTTTAAACTGTAGGTCCCCGCCACTCATGTAGAAAATTAACCTACACAACATAAGTGGTGTGGGAAGTTAGATCGTAAGCCTGACTGAAGGGTTGTAATGACCAATTATCAGAAATGGCTAATAAACCAACACTTTATGACGGTCTAAGTAAATAATTTTTCCCTTCACACACATATGAAAGTGTAGACAATTTAAGTACAGTGAGCGTCAAAAGAAACTGTACACTATGGATAAAATTCTAACAATCATCAAACTCAACTTTTACCACGAGAAGAGAGAGCCTGAAAAATTCGACAATATTTCGAAATATTTTGTAATTTTTTTTTGAAACTGGTAATCAAACAGTTTTTTTTTAATTAAAATAACGGTAATTTATTAATGTATATTTTTATATGTACAGTTTCTTTTGACGCTCACTGTATGTATAGTATGTAACGTTTGTTTTTCAACGTTTGTAATATCTCTCTGACTAACTGAATGATTTCAATTTATTAACTTTATTTTCTTAGACTCTGATAACGTTATTCCGCGTCGCTTAACACCGGAAGTTCTTCAGGCATTGCGTGCGGTTAGATTCATTGCCCAACATATTAAAGATGCCGACAAAGACAATGAGGTATGTATGTAACGGGTTTTCCTCCTAATATGTAAATTTATTTGTTCAAATTTTGTAAGTTTAAGTTTTTAATCTTATTTAAGTAAACAATTCAACTTGGATTGGAATGTATTCAGGTTAAGGATTGCAGAGATTTGTTTGCTAAGATTTTTTCGTTTGTTTTGTTTTAAATTATTAACTAAAGGCAAAAGGACTTTTAGTTTTCCTATATATTAAGAATAAAAAAGAAAAAGGAAATCATTTTTCTTTAGGGCTTATTTGCGTTTACAAGATAAGGTGGTTTATTATTTCTAAGGTTTATTCAATTCAATGTGTTTCATTTGGCTTTTTGTCTGTCTGCTTTATGTTTGGGGCTTACGAAAGTTTTCAGTTAAAAAAATAAAATATAATTTAATTTTTAATTTTCGTCTTCTAAACCTGTGCTATATTATGTTGGTTCTGTTTTAGATCATTGAAGATTGGAAATTTGTTTCCATGGTTTTGGATCGTTTCTTTTTATGGACATTTACGCTGTCATGCATCTTTGGCACATTTGCCATCATCTGCCAATCACCGTCTCTGTATGATACGCGTTTGCCAATCGACCGTCAGTTAAGCGAAATTCCCTTAAGAAAAAATAATTTTATGCTGCCGCCGGATATTGTACGTCAAATAGTTAATTAAATTTGAAAAACCACTGCTCAACAACACTCATCACTGCTCAGACAGTGATAATAAAAATAAATATGACGAAGTTATGATGCATATGGCATAGAGGGAGGAACACAAACTTATTTGTAATTGAAAGACAGAGTTTTGAATTCTTCATAAACTTACTTAAAGCAACATCTAACAATGAAATAAATAAATTATCCCATAAGCTATTTGAAAAAAAAAGAAAAACAACCAACAAATGCACTTACAACGATAGACTATTTGCTAAACAAACAAAAGGAATTTGTTTTCTTTACATTATTTTAGAATTATTATAGAATTATCAAATCATAATAATAGATTTATGCACTAAATAAAAGGAATAATTAGTATATAAAAAATTTTAAAGTTTTAAAAATTTAAACAACTGGCGTTTTTATTTTTTAAAGGAAAATTAATGAGATTTACTTCGGATAGATGTCTCAGTGATACGAGTTCTGTTACCTTTTAACAAGAAAGAAATGAATTTATTTATTTGCGTTTCGCGGACTTACTAGTCCTATTTCAAATGCGAACGAATACAGCAACTTAAGACTGAAACTGCAAATAGAAAAGAAATTTAGAAAAATTATGCATAAAAATTTAAGCATATCAACTAACGTACATACATAAATATAATATACATACATATGTATGTAAATATATATATGCATGTGTATATCTGTATGTATATCTGTATGTATGTGAGGCATCTGTTCAAACCCCTAGCCTCTGAGTCCTGTACTTCCCCGTTTTATGAAGTTGGACAAGTGGCTAGAATTTTGAATATTTTTATCATTCATTAGCTGCCATGGTAGTGTGCTACACTATTAGCGTAAGGGTCGTGAGTTCGATTCCTACTAGAGACTCTGGTCTGTTACACTACACCGAGTATAAGATATGAGCTACTCAGCTCGTAATAACATTCATGCATAATTTGTCATTACAACACTACAGTCAGTATAGCGACCTAGTTCCCTCACACCACCTACTTTGTGTGTGTTAATTTTATAGTATTCTTACTATATCGCCGTAGTCTCGTAGGTAGTGTGTTGGCTTATTAGACGTAAAGCCAGGGTTCGAGCCCCAAGCCAGACATCAAAATAAAATACAAAAAGTATTTCTTCGGCGACTTCCTCTCAGCTGATTTCTGGCAAAAACACTGAGAGTAAAGAAATTTGCCATGAAAAGTTTCTCAAAAATCTGTCGTTCGGAGTCTACTTTAAACTTTAGGTCCCACCACTCATGTATAAAATTAACACACAAAACATAAGTGGTGTGAGAAACTAGGTCGTAATCCTGACTGAAGGGTTGTAATGACCAATTATGTACATATGTATGTATGTGTATACTATATATGAGTGGCGTGACCTACAGTTTAAAGTCGTCTTCGAAAGACAAATTTTTGGCAATTTTATTTGCTCTCAGAGTTTTTGCCAGAAATTTGCTGAGAGGAAGTTCACATATTTCGTTTCGCTGGATATGTCTGACCTGGGGTTTAGGTTAGGTTAGGTTAGAGTGGTAGCTTCATACCAAAAGCCCGTTGTGATGCCACAGGTGAACGCAGTTCCTGTACTGACCAAATTCCCCCGAACCCACGAGAGGGAGGTCGGTCAGCGCAAGATCTGCATATGACCTGGGGTTTGAACAGAGGCCTTATGTTTAATAAGTAACCGTACTATCTACTAGACTATGGCGATTTCTTTCTTTTGTTTCCTTCCTATACAGGCCACTTAAATTTCGCATAGAAAAAAGAAAAGGAAACTTTGAAGGAAATACTTAAAGATAGCGAGCAAGGGGCAAGTAACCAATCTTCACGGTACTACATGACAATGACTTTTTTATTTTTTTTTGTACAGCGTCATTATTTTGTACATACCTATGCATTGCAAATGTTAATTTTTTTAAGGTAAATAAAGTTTTCTTAGGAAAAACCATATACATACATACCGATCTTAATGAAAAAACGTGAGTTTCAATTTAATTTCCTTTTTTTAAAACTCACAAAGGAACGTGTAATAAAAGTAAAATTATGTGCTTCTGCTCTTTATTGCTCTATGCATACATACATGGTTCAAAACTAGATGCTTAAACTTTTGAATTAGTCCTAGCTTGGCTTGTAGTCCAGCAGCTTTGTGTGGATTGACCGCTACACCAATAAGAAGTGTCGGTCGGTCCATCTTATATCTCCTAATGAATGAAACCAGTCCCGTTTATCAATTTTGGGAAGTGACCTAGAAATTCCCAAGTTTAATAACTTTACTGTTGATCATTAGATTTATCCACTCGGCTCTTGTATAGGCTCTATTCCAATATTGTTAAAGGCTCCTTTAATGTTCAAGAAATATGCCAATGTTTGCTCCCCAGAACTCAATTTCCTGAACAAACGTTTTTTCTTCATTTTGTATTCGCAATAATAATTGATTTCTTTTTAGTATTTTTTTTTCTTTATTTTGGTTGTTTTTATTTTATTATTTTATTAAACATAAATTAATACAAAAAATATTACAAAAAAATTAAACTAATTCAGATGGATAGTTTGAAACAAAGAAAACAGAGAAAACAGATGACAGATATTTAGCATTTTTTAAAGGAAGAAAAGTTTATCGAAAAGAAAAGATTTTTTTTTTGGAAAAATTATCTTAATAAAGTTAAGAAATAAAATAAACGTTTTTTTTTAAATATATTTGGTTTTCTAAAGATGCGTAAATGTGTTTGCATGTATGTGAATTTGAAAATTAATTATTTTTTTTTCTGCGTTTTTAAATTATGTGACAACTTAAATACGCAATTGAGGATTAGTGTAACGAACATATTTCAATAGAGCATCGTTTTCTTCGCAAACGAATGGCTTCTTGTGATGACAGGCAACGTCGTGCCAGTTGACACCATCATTGTAGAATTGATTCAAGAGAGCCAAACAGTTTTCGGGAGCACCATTCTGTTTGAATTCACGATTGTCGGGTTGAGGTAAACCAATACCACCGGTGGGAGACCAATCACCTTGGCTGCGTTCATTGGTGGGGGCAAGCTTCTGTAAGGTGGCAGTCCAGAACCATCCGTTAACGTTGGTGGGTTGTAAATCGGGACGTTCACAGCCCTTGAAGTCACAGATGCGACCAGAAGTCCAGATGTATTTTACCTATAATGAAAGTACGAAACAGATAATGTTTGTGTTTATTGAAAAGCAAATTAAATTAAAGACTTAATAAAACGAAATTGATAAATGTCGTATACAGCCAAATAAAAAAGTGTACATACACCGCTGCTAATGTTTATTTTTTTCCCTAATAATTTCTATGTACTTCAAACATTTTTTGATTGTAAATGATTTTGTCGAAGAAGTCGAAAACATAGAAAATCTGTAATAGTATACATTAAGCATTTATTTCTGTTTCAGTTCGCAATACAAACGACATTGTGATGACAATAATAAATGCTACAGAAATGAAGTCTGGTATGTATCAGAGATCAGCAATGAATCGTTTTTTCGTTACTCATAAGCACTTATGACATTTGGAATATAAGTGAGCCAACAATATTGAAATTTAACTCTTCTGGTTCATTCGTACTCACTACAACGTACGTTGATTTATAAGTACAGGTTGCAATGAGTATGCCTACAACATTGACATCAAACTCATACCATTCGAAATATGTTTGATTCATAAGCCTTCTCATTTAGATTCATAACTTTAGAAAAATACTTATAATACTTACAAATGATTCAAGTGACTCGAATCATTTATAAAAATTTACAGTCTTAGTTGCTGTTGCATTTACAAAAAAAGGAAAAAGACACATAAGCAAAAAAGACAGGGCAGCAAGCAGAGCAAAGACACAACCTTCTAGTGAGTATTTTTGTGTTCGTACGCGAATCATACTTATTTTGTAATTCTTGTATACATATGTTGAGTTATGGAGAGTCGACATCAACAACATCATACGTGTTGTTAAGTATGAATATGATGAGTACTTCAAACTTTGAATATGAGTCCTCTACTCATTCCATGATATAAAAATAAGTATGAAATTATGAGTATGATTCGATTCTACTCATTTTTTTTTGAATACTCATTGCTGATCTCTGGTATGTATTTGTTTTTCTTTTCATTATTATTATTCATCATTCCTATCTGTTGGTTATAAAATTCAGCACTTCATCACAGTCAAATGAACGTGTAATTTAAAGCCATTAAATGTTTTCCCAGTACATTAACTTATATTGCTAATTAAGCAAAAACAACAAAACAATAGAGCACTCAGTACCAGCATAAAACTCTTGAATGTTTTTTTTTGTTCATAATTTCATTGAGTTTTGACATAAAGAAGCAAATAAAAAAGAAAACTTTTAAAACATGTTAATATTTGAAAATTAAACGTTTTTTTTTTGTGTGTTAAAATTAAGTATGTTTGTATGTATGTAAATAGCAACGGAAATTATTTTTACCATATCACCAAGCCATATGAACGGCTTCATTGTTTAAATAGATAGAAGAGCCAATTGCTAACGAATACAATAAGAAATGTATGCCTACATACATATATGCCATATAATGGAATTAAATGAAATGTACATACATACATAAATTGTCAATACCATTACATATATTGTAATGTATTGGTTTTTGTTGTTGTTATTGTTGTCATATTTTATAAATAAACAAATGCATTTTAACTACTGAACCCCACCTTTTGTGTGTTACCAATGGCAACAGGAAAAAGTATTAACGATGGTCTCTAAAATAGTTTTGACTTTTCAACAAAACGTTCGTTCAACAGCGCATTATTAACAGACACTTTCTCTTAAGTATTCATTTAATGGTTTTTTGTAAGTCTATAGGTCTGTGTTTTTTTTGTTTGTAAACTGTGCCATAATAAGGTAAATGGTCTCTTTGAAATGTTTGCCTTTAGTAGTTATTTTTAAATGGAAAAATTATGAATGACTTTTTTTCTTTTTGTACAGCGTCATTATTTTGTACATACCTATGCATTGCAAATGTTAATTTTTTTTTAAGGTAAATAAAGTTTTCTTAGGAAAAACCATATACATACATACCGATCTTAATGAAAAAACGTGAGTTTCAATTTAATTTCCTTTTTTGAAAACTCACAAAGGAACGTGTAATAAAAGTAAAATTATGTGCTTCTGCTCTTTATTGCTCTATGAAACCAAAAAATATTTTTAGAGTTTCAAAGTCTACTGAAAACTGTATGTAAATATTTTCCCTACTACCTACTTGAAGCAAAAAAAAAAACATGTTAGCAGTTTGAAAAACTACAAAAATTGTTTTGTATTTCGAATACGAAATAGTTGTTCAAATGTAAAAATCGTTTGTGTTTTCGAAAAATTAACTGCAATTTTGAAAATTAACATACAGTCACAGAAAAAAGTGATTTTATGATTTTTTCTAAGGATTTCTAGGTTATATTCGTTCTAGATTCGTTTTTATCTTCAAACATTCTTAATTGTAATTGCCTTAAACAAGGCTATAATATCTGTTTCAATTTGATAAAAACTCATCGGGAAAAAGTCTACGTACAGCGGTGTATGTTGACTTTTTTCTTTGACTGTATGTAGAAAGTATAAAAAATATTTTTCAATATACTAGTCATTCTTTTCGCCGTAGTCTAGTAGGTAGTGTGTTGGCTTATTAGACATGAGGTCTTGCTTCAAACCTCAGGACATACATCTCCAATAAAACGAAATATAAAAAAATATTTCTTGGGAGACTTCCTCTCAGCAGATTTCTGGCAGAAACTCTCCGAGAGTGAAACGAAATTACCAAGAAAAGTTTCCAAAAAAATCTGTCGTTCGGAATCGACTTTAAACTGTAGGTCCAGCCATTCATTTATAAAATGAACACACACAGCATAAGTGGCGTGAGAAGCTAGTTGGTAATCCTTATTGATGGGTTGCAATCAATTTATATTCAAAATATTTTACAATAATTAACTTCTGCTCATTATCAAAAGACCTTGGTTGCTTAAATCTTTTGTTTTAATGTGCACACATTTGAAAAATTATGTTTTTTCAATACTTTGATATTGTAAGTTTTGTTTGATGTAATGTTTGAATGATGTTTTAATATTTGATTTTGAATGTTCAAAATGTTTGTAAAGAAATTTCTTCAAAACATTATTCTATGTTTCCTTCGTTTATTCTTTTATTTTGTCTTCTTGTTTACGGAATATTGCAGTATAATACCTGTTATCGAAATAAAACAAAAAAAAAACTTCAAGCCAAGTTTGTTGCTTAAATCTTTGGTTTTGTCAATGCTTTTGTTTTGGCTTGTATTCATTTAATAAATTACAATTTTAAACTAGGTTTTCAACAATAATAGCTAAACTGAACATTAAATTTCTTGTCTTTCATTTAATTTTATTTCATTTATGTTTTAAAGCAAAACAGATGTGTGTTGCTGTGTATAAATCAAATGAAATACAAAAACAATAAAGAAACAATAACAATAACAATGTAATTTTTCATTCATAAACCATATAACAATAGCTTTGGATCATTAATAATGAAACATGATTTGAAAATACAAATATTGACACACTTATCGAAATGTAATACAATTTATTGTGTCACCTGGTTTCGTTTTTTTTAGAGTTTTTAAAGATAATTAATAAATGGAAATTAAACAGTGTTAATTACATAGTAGCGTATATAAGCTATTCTTCTTCTTAATTGCTTAATGGCTTAACAGGGCATTAAAAAGCAATTTAAACTCCCCCTTGTTGGAACAAGGTCTAGCCATTGAAACCAGAAATTATCATTAAAAAAATTATTGTTAAGGAAAACGAAATTTCCGGCAAATTTTCTTTATCATTAACATCTTGTATGTATATTTTATGTTATATATACATATATATTTATATCTTCACCGGTTGAAATATACATATATTCACAAACATCTTCATTTATTGTCATGTCCGTATGTTGCCTACTCCATGGTTTAATGCAATTCAATTCGTGTTTTGGCAGCATAAGAAACCGGCATTATTATTTTTTTTCTGTTTTTGTTTTCTTATATTGTAGCCTTAAGTTCAATGTAAAATATTTTTTTGTTAGTTTTCTTCTTTATTTTGTTGTTGCTGTTGTTTTTGTAATATTGCTGAGAGGTTTTACGTGCATTTTTACAAATCACGTCAATAGTTTCGTTCATTATTATTTATTGTCTTAAAGCATTAATGCCTCATGCAACTTGTGTGCGGCTTATGTAAGTTTCGTTTCGTTTCGTTTTTTGCATAAATAATTATTTTGCTGTTTTCATTTTTAACTCACTTCTCTGCTATAGTTAGTTATTATTTAAAAATAATGAACAAAACAAAAAAAAATACAAATATTTTGTAATTCTTGTGTTTTGATTTCTTTATGAATCTTTATCATCCTAAAGAAAGATGAGTTTTATAAACGTTTTAATGTAAACAAATCATGTTTTCTATTGTAATCGAAAGTGTGGCTATTAAAACAATAGTTTCTGCGTCTACGTGAAGTTATAAACAAAACAAAAAAAGAAGTATTTTTAACTTTGTATTTTATTTTTGAAGATGGCCTATATAACAAAATAACGCATAATTTGTATCAATATGTACACATGTATGTAAAACCAATTATAAGGTTTATTGCTTAAGTCTTTTGTATCATGTATACAAAGTAATCACACGTTTGTTGCTTAAGTCTTTTGTTACTTATTAAGAAAAACTATTTCAAATTTCTATAATGCAATTGGCCTATTTGAAAATAAAAAAAATATCATACAATATGTATATCGAATAAAGGCCAAATAAATAGGCCTCTTTAATATCTAATACAAAAAAAAATTATTTTTTTAATTATTTTCCCAAAAAGGTCTCATAATGTTTTGAAATTTATTACGATATGCAAATAAATGCTAATTTATATACAAATAAAAAAAATAGATGTATCAATATTGAATGAATTTTGTATAATGAATCACCACCATAGGTCTTTAGCTGGTGAGATTTTTTCACACTTCTTATGTAAATATGCTGCGGCTCAAAAAACTCGTTTAAATTGTTAAATTTTGTATTTGAAATCAATTTGAAATATGTACATATGTTTTATGACAGAAAACTCTTCAAAGATATTTGAAAATTCAGGAGAATTTTGTTATTTTAAAGTAATTTTTGTTTGTTTTTGAATTCAGAACAGAGAAGCTGATAATGATTAGGAATAAGAAGAGGAATAATATTGGTTTTTCTATATTTTTTTAAATTCGAAAATTTTAATATTTTTAGGTGTTCTTATAACAATTGTGGCCGTTTTTAATATTTTTGTGACAGTACCTAGACTGGCAAAATAACAACAGGCATTGGCGCGTAAGCTGATATTCCTGTCAGAAGTCTCAAGATGCTCTTGTATGTTGCGCTTAAAGCACAATGATCTTTCTGTTTGGTTATAGGGCTGTGAGCCTTGACTCACATGTATAAACACGCCTTTATTAAAAGCTCTCAATATGGTCATCACACAATTTGATATCACATGTGTATATAAGTCACAGAAGAATTAGGAAACCTATTGCTCTTGAAATTAGTGAAAGGAAATAAACATGAATAGGGCATGCTCCACCCTAAACGATCAACGATAAATGCAGAGAAGTCCTCATGGAACTCAAGGTAACTAGGAAAGTAGTTTCGTAAATTAGACAAACTTATTTCCTTAATGTAGAAACAGCATATAATAATAAAAAACCCGGGCATTCTCCGCAAAGACAGCATATTTATAATCCAATATTTACAAAATTATTCTAACACACGCATATATACAGATATACATACATAATTAGCCATTACAACCTTTCAGACAGGATTACAACCTAGCTTCTCACACCACTTACGTTGTGTGTGTTAATTTTTTTATACATGAGTGGCGGAACCTACAGTTTAAAGTCGACTCCGAACGACAGATTTTAAGAAACTTTTCATTGTAATTTTATTTACTCTCAGAGTTTTTGCCAGAAATCTGCTGTGCGGAAGTTGCCGAAGAAATATTTTTTATTATTTCGTCTTGTTAGAGTTGTCTGACCTAGGGTTTGAAGCGAGGCCTCATGTCTAATAAGCTAACACACTACCTACTAGACTACGACGACTTCTAGACATATTTTGCTTAAAAAACTTTATTTATTTGTATACATAGCTGGACTATAAATTTAAATTATTAGACCCATGGTAACGACTCTTATAGAGTGGAAATTTATTATCGTATGTCTCTGAAAGTGTCACAGAATTTTAAGATTTTAGGGAAGAAAGTCTACTGTTTTCCTACATGGTGGTATAAAATATTTTCAGATCTGGAATGTGGAATTACTACCACTCGACACTCGACGAAGTAGAGAAGTATATCAGCTGTTCTCAGTGAAATTTCAAGGAATTGATTGCAATTTTTTTTTAGTTTTTAGTTATTATCGCTTGATATTATCTAAATGAAAACTTAGTTCATCTCGAAGCGATATGAATATTAGAATTTCAAAGTTTAATCCAAACTCTTCAAACTACATTGATATACAAACTAGATTAACATATTTTGTCAAACAAATATATTAGATTCTGATACTTATATTATGTTTGGGTTTCAATGCTAATACTATGCAGGAATTTGTTAACATTCATATTTAATTAAAATAAAATTATTTTTTAATATTAATTTTAAGATTTTTTTAAAATGCATTGTTAATTAAAGATTTACGACTGTTATCGATTAAACATAAAAAATTTATTGCAAAACAAAGATCACGTGCTAAATATGAAACTTGAAAATTTTAAATTCAGTCATTTAGCAAATGAAATTAAAAAATTTTATGTGCAAATGCAAAAATAAAAAATAAAAAAGATAAGTGTTATAAACAAAAAATTATAAGAATTTTAATTCAATTAATTTCTCTTTATTTGTCCAAGCAAATGTATTTTTTGTCCCCTACTTTTTTTTTTGTCAGTTAAATTTTGCATTTCTTTTGTTATTTTTAATTTTGCAACAACAATTTAAAATTTTTGTCTACAATTTAAATTTGTTTTGATAATGATATGAATTGTTATCCACCGCAAGTCATTGTAGTAAATGATGCCAATCATAATGACATTCGCCTGAAAACTTTTAAAATAAAGTTCTTTGCTTAAGTCTTTAGTTTATTACAAACAATTGTTTGCGTAATTGTTACAAAATTTAATATAATAACAGGAGGTAGCTAGTATGTATTTTTTATCACGTTACTGGCATAAAATCCAATTCAATTTAAAAAAAAAGAAAAATTCGCAACATTTTCACAAAAAAATTTTCACAAAAATATGTATAAAAAATTGTATTGTAACGATTGATTTTTAGGCAATTGGTGTTTCAGCGTAAATGTTTTCAGCACAAAATGAACATCCGTGTGGAAATGCTATTTCACCATGAATAGATTAATAATCGAGCAACGTTTGCAAATCATTGAATTTTATTATCAAAATTCATACAGCGTGGAAAAGATGTTGTTTTCGATATAATTTTTAGCAACCAAGACTCAATGGATAGCAACAAAATTCATGAATTTTGAAGAGTTTTGAAGAGGTTTCAGCTCTGGAATTGTCTGATTTATCAAGTACCGTGAAAGATTTACAGTTTGTTGCGTTTCTAGGCATCATTGCACCACTTATAGTCAAGATATCGAGCAAAAAGAACTGAGTTATGAAAAAATTAGAATTGATTGACATGCGGTTTCGATAAAAGTCGGCATGCAATACCATGAACCTATTGGGAGATAATTTTGGTGAGTAATTAGACTCAGGCTTTGGAGTAGTCCCTTAGGCGCCATTATTATGCAATTTGACCTCCATAGACATTTTTTTTGGGGATACAAGAAGTGTACAGGGATAAGCCCTAGAAGACTGTGTTTTTACTGCCATTGGTCATTGGATATACCGGCTGAATTGCTGGAAAAGTATGCCAAAATGCCATCAAGGTAATCGCGAACAATATTTATGTGAACCATTAGTTAAACGCAGTAGTTTAGGGCACGGTTGAAATCCAAGCCGAAAAATCTTTAATGAAACGAAATATAAAAAAATTTTCTTCGATGATTTCCTCTCAGCAGAGATCTGGCAATAACTCTGAGAGTAAATAAAAGTTTCTCAAAAACCTGTAGTTTGGAGCCGACTTTAAACTGTAGATCCTGCCACTCATGTATAAAATTAACACCCACACCACAGAAGTGATGTGAGAGGCTAGATCTTAAGTCTGACTGAAGTGTTATAATAACCAAACATGTATGTATGCGGTATGTACATATGTATCTGTAGAGACTTTAATAAGCATTTCCGAAGATTATTTTTTTCTATTTTAGAAACATACGTACTTAAGTCATTTTTGGTTTTTTACTACTAATTATTATTCTTTTCTTTTCCTTTGTTAAAGTAATTTTTTTTATAATTTGTTTTTTTTTTTAATTTACCTTTTCATTAACAACACGTTGCTTAATCCATTCATTTTCCAAGCTAGTTTCCAATGATATAGAGTCCATACAACGTCTGCGACAGTAGTTTCTGGCACTCAACCAATCCTCTTCAACACCCTTCAAGGCAGGGTCACGCCAAGAGAAGAAGTAACTGAAAAAAATTGCAAACATTTTTAAATAAAAATTCTAAAACAATAAACAAATTACATAAGTATCGTACTAATAAAAAAAATTATTTTAGTATTTACACAACCCAAATAGTGTGTGTAGAAGTATTTTTTTTCTAAATTTAATTTAAGAAATTTTCAATGTCCCACAGTTTTGTATGAAATGGAAATTTTTGGAACTTTCCGGTGAAATTAAATGATAATAATTTTAAACTTCTTGAGAACAATTTTAATAATTATAAAATCAGGGTGACCTGGTAGTCTAGCAGGTAATGTGCTAGACTATTAGCGTGAGGGTCGTGAGATCGATTCCCACCAGAGACTCTGCATTTTTGTCTGTTACACTACACCTAGCATATTGTTGAAGTTACTCGGCTCGTATATAATTAAATATAATTTGAAAATATATTGTAATTAATAAATAATTATAAAATTGTTCAGTTATCTAACGGTTAAAAATAACGAAATTTCCCATTTTAAATAAAATTTTTAGGTTATAAAATTCAAAAATTCAAATTATTATCTTGAAAAAAAAAATATATAAATTCCAAGAACGTCACGGTTAGCATTGGAATATAAACTTCCAATAAAATTTTTTTTCAGAAAAGCAGAAGTTTTAATGTATTTTGTTATATATTAACAGGAACAAAAAATTATTTTTTAAATATTTTTTTTATATAAAAATTGTTCCTTAAAGTTTTTTAAATTAATTTTATTAATTTCAATTAAATTAAATATTTTTCAAATTAAAAAATAATTCTTTTTTTTATATAAATTTGAAAATATTTTTATTGATTTGAATTCAAATTTAATTTGTTACGGCTAATAATGAAAAAAATTTAATTTCAAAATATTTGTGAAACGAATACCGTTTTTAATATCCTTTGGGTTACTGGGCATTTTTTAATAAATTTAATTAATGTTTTGCTTTGCTTTAAAAAAAAAGTAAACTTTCACTTTAAATACTGTCACCAAATATTGTAATTCATTTTTACGTTTACATTTAAGTCATTGCATTTGTTTTGTTAATATTTTTAAAAGAAAAACTTTTCTTAAATTATTTCCATTGTGCTTGCATATAAACTCACCCTTTGCCATCGGGTGTCTTTTCGTGTATGATTCTTTGGGCACACAATTGTGGATTTGGGGGATCTAGAACACGGCCATTGGAGAATTGGGCCAAACCCACACTTAAAACACTGAACAAACAAACACTGACCACAACAAAGGCTTTCATTTTGTTTAAATTTTTTAAAATTTTTTTTAAATATTAATAATTTATAAAACACCACACTTTCGTTTTCGTTTTTTTGTTTGTTTTATTAGCAGTTAAACGTTATTATCAATAAAAGACGTCTGCCACCACTAAGCTTTTCTTCTGTAACGACCGTAATTTATGAAATGTCATGAATTTTATATGCCTCCTCACTTTATATACCAAACAAAAAAATGTACACACTCAAACATTTGAGTTAAACCCAGAGCAATATCATCAATATTGAGTGAGTTTTTGTTTTTTAGCTGATATCAGTTAAAGCATAGGACCATCACAACCAACACAAAATGAGTAGAGTTTTGGGTATTGCATATGCTCTTCGGTTTTTTTTCTTTTTAATTTTTTTGTTTTGTTTTTTTTTTCATGCGTTGAGTTTAGTTTGTTTTTGTAGCAAAAAAAACCACATGAAACTTATTTTTTTAGTTTTTACTGGCAATGAGTGTGTTTTTTTTGGTAATTCATTTTTATTATTTGGGTCTTAAACTTACGTGACTTTGTTTAAAAAGAGGGAGAAGGGTAGGCAAGTTTTAAATTAAATTTTGGTGTTTTGCAAAGTGGTCTGTTTTTAAATAGAAAATTTAAATTTTTTAAGGAAAATATTTAAACAACTTTGTACAAAAAGATGCAAAAATAATTAGGAAAACTATTTGTGCGTTTTATGCATGAACGATTTCATTACCATTTTTTTTTTCTTCTCCTTTTCCTATGATAGTCATAATTTTTTTTAATATTTGTTTTTGTTGTTGTTGTAATATTTATACCCTACATACTGGCATAAAAATATTAATGAGATATTAATCAATATTGTGTAAAGCATGCAATAGTAAATAAAGTTTGTTTCTTAAGTCTTTCGTTTTAATACAAAAAGTTTAAACTAAAAATTGTATTTAAAAAGTTTTAAATAATAATGTAACAATACTAAGAGTTTATATAATAAATTTCTGATCAAACTACAATCATAAATTTGTTATCCAATATCAAAAGCGTTTTGGACGGCATCTCCACTAATTTAAAAGTGAGAAAATAATCAAAATCTTTGTTTGTTTCTTTCGAAACCAGTGGATATATGTATATAGGATGGGCCATCTATCGGTTTAAATTTGTAACATTGGTTATTTCGAATCTGGCAATACTTATGTCATTCTATTCTGTCACAACATTCAGTATTTTATCTCCAGTGAACGTAATGAATCGATTTGCGCTTGAGCAACGTTGGGATTTATTGGGCCAACGATTTTATTAAAAAAAATCATCTTTACGAATGAAGCTCACTTTAAAATTGGTGGGTACGTTAATAAGCAACTTTGCCGTATTTGGGGCTCAGAAAACGTATACATAGTCTCAGAGAAGCCAATGCACCCATTAAGAGTGACTGTGGAGCGGAGGCATCATTGGACCATATTTCTTTGAAAATGAGGACGGCCCAATGGAGACATCTATCGCACCATGATATTCGAGTTTTTTGTACCCGCTCTTCATGGCATTTATATGAATGATGTTCGGTTTCAACAGGATAGTGCAACTTGCAACAAATCTCATGCTACAATTGATTTATTGCGTCAAACGTTTGATGGCCATTCAATTAGCGGCAAACACGATTTTGAGGAATACCATTCTCCAAGTCGCTACAGAATATGAAACCAATATGGCAAGAACATTCATCATTTCGTCCTCAGGTAAATTATTTTGTCCTGGAATGCAACAGAGAGACGTATCCGATCTAATACAAAAACTCTTATAAAGTCATTACAATCATGAACCAGTCGTGAATATGGGTATACCACTCTCCCGCACTACCCCATCTGAAATAAGGACATTCTACCCGGAGATTGAAACATCACTTCGTGTACTATATAATCCATGGTTATCATCCAATCTAAAGTGAAGCTCCAGTTCGAATATCTAAAAGAATTCTGCGGCTGTAGAGCCCCGTTTAGTTTCAATCCAGTAATTCCGTTTTGAGAGAACACTTGTCTTACACAATACTCTATCCTAAAGGCAACTCTCGTCTAAGGCATTTCAGCCTAACAACCAACGCAGGCGGGAGTCCGCGACTTTTATTATCGATATAAAGCATTCGAGCCCTTCTTATCAAGTCCTCGATATTTCTCTTTCAGTTCAGTTTGTTGTCTAGCATGCCACCCAGATATTAGGCATCAGACGATAGTGAAAGCATCGTTGAAATAAGTTTTGACATCCTGAAGCAAGCAAGCAAGTGCCGCTTTTATCAGTCGCTTATAATTTTTTTTTTTCACATAATTTCAGGGTCAAATTGCCGTGAAAAGTTTCTCAAAAAAATCTGTCGTTCGGAGTCGACTTTAAACTGTTGGTGCCGCCCTTTATGGATAAAAATTAACACATACAACATACGTAGTGTAAGAAGCTAGGTCGTAATCCTGAGTGAAGGGTTGTAATGATCAATTATGTTAGGTTATGTTATGTTATTGTCTTGGCTGGAATTTAAGAAGTTAGTGGTCAAAGAGTGTTCTTCTGGTGGAAGATTATTTCAAGAGTTGTAAGTATTTTAAAACAAAAAAGATTTTATTTAATTAGAAAACATATAAAACTATACTGCGTGTTAAATTACGTGACATTTAAAAGAAAATTATTAATTAAGTTGCTTTAAGTTTTCCTTACAGCACAGGAACGTGTTATAATATAATAACATCCTCTTCGCCTGACATAATCGTAAAGTAGGGCATTTTATTGAACCGGTCTTCAATTTTAATATCAAATGTTTGAATTTTGTTTCAGTGTTTTTGCAGTAATCGTAGTAGTTTTCCTCTGTAAAGTTGTTTGACTTTGGCTGTGTATAAATTATAGCCGGAAGATTTTCGTTTATAGATTTCTTTGGTATTTCTTTTTTTATTTTATTTTGAGTCCATTTTTTTCCCCATTTTGCATTTAATAAACATTGCTTGGTGTTTAATATTTCATTTGTTTTTCTCATTTTCTTGTAAATTTTGCATAATTACTAGGCTTGTATGTATACAAAATAAATTTAGCGAAGTATTTAGTGACGCTGTTTTTCTTTTTTGTTTTTTTTTCGCTTTTTTCTGTTTCTTTTACTGTTTTCCTATGGCATTGTTTAAATATTTGTTCAAGTTGAAGTTTAAGCATAATTAGTTTTTATTTTTCTCTTGTTTGTTTATTTGCGATTTTCATTTTCCTTGCTTTTCAGTCTGTTGTGGCTTAAGCCGCCAAAGACAAGCCAAACTGCAAAAAAAAAAAACTTGTAAGCTGACAGTAATTTTTGTGAAAAGCTCGGCTTGTTTTTCTTATTGTTGTTGTGTATCTTACATAATTTTCTTTTGAAACTAATTTTATCAATGAAATTTGCTTCTTTTTTTCTCATGTCTCCTGAAGAGAAACTTGTTTTGAGTTTAAATTTTTTCCTTTTATTGTCTGTCGTATGTATGTTTCGATTAAATAATAATGAAATTTAGGTTTCCGAAAATCATAATTTTTTTATTTATTCAATTAATTCTCATACAATATCATTTTATGTCCGTGCTAATTGCCAATTGTTTGTTGGTTGAGTAGAAATTCATTTGAAATTGTTATTATTATTCTCACGTTTGTCTCTTAAGTCTTTTGATTTTTAATAATTATTTTTTTTTTTGTTTGTTTTTGTTTTAATAATAATTCACCGTCCTTATTAAGAGTTTAAGCAACAAAATTGCATAAGTTTTCATATTTATGTTGCAATTCATCTTCTTTTATGAACGCAACTCCCCTAAAGGCAGGTAGTTTGGCACATTGTTTGCGTCACACAATAACATCTTTTATATCCTTAAACAAGTTTTTTTTTTATTAAGTTAAGGAAAAAAAAGATGCTGTAAATATGTCAAAATAAGCCAGACTTGGTGGCATATAACACTACACCATCTTAGAGAAATTTATGACTGCAACACACTACAGAGCACAACTCTAGTGAAATTGTTCATATTAAGCTTATGATCTTAACTCATCTGATGTCTGTTTAAGGCCTCAATTTTCTAGTCAATTTTAAAAATTTTACAAATCATTTCTAAAAGTTTATCCCCCAAAGGAAATATTTGAATATTTTGGTGAAATTTTAGGGATTAACAACAGAAAGACGGCTCTGTTCTGTTAAACAGCACGCTCTGGGCATCTTAACTGTTATTCACTGTACTGTACTGTACTATAAATATAGTGTGATCATAATCTCCAAAACATAACTGCTAGAATTTTACTGAGGCTTAAGTTCTCAGATGTGTTTAGGCCATGTACGGTAGGGCACGCTTTAATACTGCATAAAGTAGAACATCGTCAACTGGGTTTTACACACGACTACACGGTACCAGATACTGTTTTCGGACGAACATACAAAACTCACAATCCCACACGAGAAGAATGTGTTGCTAAAGCTCTTATCAATGAGGGTGATATAATGATCCTCACCGATGACTGAAAAATAGAATATCGAACTGAATCTGGGCTCTATTTCGATAATCTGGCACTGAGTGGGTCATGCAGATTACCTAACTAGCGTATTTCAGGTGGAGATTTTTGCACAAGCAGCACATACCTCCATCGAACTGGATCAAGCAGCAATCAAAGCACTGGTATCCCACCTAGTTAATTCAAAGGACGTGAGGAGTTCCAAAGACTCTCTACATCGTATACGTCGACACAACACCCGCTTCTACTTGGTTCCGGGCCATTGTGGCATAGAAGGAAACGAAAAGGTGGACGAACTGGCACGGAAAGGGTCGGAGATATCTGAGGAAGATAGAGGGGATATATGTATGCGCCCCTACGACAATGCTTTTTCAAATTGGAATTCAACAAACCGTAGTTGATCCCGAATTTCAAAACTTCTATGTCCAGCAGTGAGGAGCAGGAAAATCAAGGAACTACTTGAGTTCGTCAAGAGAACGGGTCGCAATCCAACAGGAATTCTAACGCGACACTGAGCTGTTAGCAGTTTCGCTGACAAGCTCGATCTGCTTCACCAAGATTACTGCAGAAGCTGCCAGAATAAAGAAGAAACGGAATCGGTACAACGCCTTTAATGTAAGTGCTCTGCACTTCAAGACAGACGTCATCGGTTTTTGGATGACAGAATGTTTCATTCGAAGCTCGTGGTGGTTTAAACCCACCACTCACGGATGATGTAAAGGTGGCTTACCTTACACCGGGTAACACAATGGGCCATATGGTTCATCGAGTAAACTTGTCTGTGAACGGCAAGTTATGCGCTATCCTGACCTGGAAATTGCTGAATAAGAATGGAATTCTTGATCGACCAAATTTTGATAGCAAATGTAATTGCCAAAGAACTGAGGATCAGTAGAGAAGTTCATTAAAACTGTTCACGATGCACTAAGTATAGCAGAGGAAAAGCAAAGACCCAGTAGGAAAGGGTGACTAATAAAAAGCAGTCAGGAGGCTCACCGCAAAGTAATAACAAGTGGCAATTTCGAAACGTATGTTAAGTCAGTTAATAATGAATTGGTATCTAAGAAGGTTTTTACGTTCAAAAGATAAAAACCCACAAGCTTGTATGAACACAATTCTTTATTTATTCTGCATACCAAGTCACTATTAAGTATCATTCGTAAAGTTTAATATCTACACATAAATCTCATTCAATACATATCAGACCTCCAGAGTAGACTACATTACGGACTTAATCAACAGAGCCACAAATATTATCTCTGTCTTTAGCGGCTGAATCCAAGATGAATATGAAAACGAATTTCTGAGTTAATCAGACTATCAAACTGCTGTTTTCTGGGCATAGCCTGACAGCGATAGCAGTTTCGATTATTTTATTCATTGAAGAGATTATGCATGCTGTACAGCTGTTTTGAGAACACTAACGGAAATCGTTGTGAAAGCATGTTTTTCAGGAATTTCCATGTAACATGGATGTGGCCTTGAATAGTCGTATAAATTATCTCAAAGGCATTAACTTTCTTTATGATTTGCCGGCATTGTTTGGATTTTTCAACAAACAAATTTAACATTTCTTCTTATTCATCGAATATATTTAACATAAGAAAGACAACAACAATAACAACAAAATGATAACAGTACCAAAAAATTTGATCAAGGTCACAACAACAAGTTAAAGAAACGACATTTAAAGACATTAAACGACGTCAGACATAAAACTCAAATTTCACCCAAAAAAGAAAAAAGAAAAAAAGAAAAGAAAAAATAAAATTAAGAAGAAAAGAAATTAAAAATCATCATAAAACTGTGTCATACTAAAAGCCGACAACGAAATTTTAAATGAAAACAAGAAAGAAGACATGTTAACAGGCATCTTCATTTGCTGCTGGGTAGGGCGTTATTCGAGTAAGATTGTATCTGAACAACAAAAAACAAAACAAATTTTTTTTTGCAAGTAATTCATCACGTGCATCATTTGTTAACAAAATGAAACAAAGAAATCACAAGAAACAAACTCTGAAAAATGTTTTAAAAAAGATGTTGTAAAAAATACAAAATTACACCAAATTTTTTTGCAGACGAACTTTGATTTTTAATTTTGAACAAAATTTTTGTGGTTGCCATTACACAGCATCTTTTTTTTTTAACTGTAAACTATTTTTATTTTGTAATAGTCAATATAGGCTCAAACTGACATATTGCGAAGTAAAAAATGAAATTTAATGTTAAACATCATTATATCATCATTCCGTGTAGACACGATGTTTTTTTTTTTAGATGAGCATCAGTAAAGGAAATTTATGACAGGAAAAAAGTTTCTAGTAACCATGATCTATGAACTATTAGGGCCTTTTTGCGTAATGAAACAATTCGCAAAAATATGTATTTTTCCAAATAGGCAATCTCTTATGACTAGTCTTCCGGGATACGATAGAAAATAATGCGACACCCATCCATATTATAAAATGACGGGCATTTAAGCATTTAAGGTCCGTTAATAGAATCATTGAATCATTCATTAAAATTTACAGTCTTAGTTGTTGTCGGATTTACAAAAAAAAAAAGACATAAGCAAAAAAGACAGAGCAGCAAGCAGAACAAACACACAATCTTCTAGTGAGTATTTTAGTGTTCGTAGGCGAATCATACTTATTTTGTGATTCTTGTAAATGTTGAGTTATGGAGAATCGAAATCAACAACATCATATGTGTTGTTAAGTATGAGTATGATGAGTCCTTCAAACTTTGAATATACAAAATTGTAGAGGTTCCATGACATTAAAATAAGTATGAATGCGTATAAGTATCAGAAATTTTTTGAATACTCATTGCTGATCTCTGGTCGGGATTACAACCTAACTTCTCACATCACATGTGTTATGGGCGTTCATTTTATCCACGAGTAGCAGAACGATCAGTTTAATGCCGACTTTGAACGACAGATTTGAGAAACTTTTCATGTCAATTTTATTTACTTTCAGAGGAAGTCAATTTTATTACTCTCAGAGTTTGTGCAAGAAGACTTCTGGAAGGAAGTCACCGGAAATAATAATATTTCGTTTGGTTCGAGATGTCTAAGCTGTGTTTGTAACATGGGCTCTCGTCTTATAGGCCAACACACTATCTACTCGACTACGGTGTCTATTTCGTATCTAAATATTCTCAATTAAATTGAAGTTGTTTGCATAATACGAATGACAGTTAAAGATATATGAACCAGAGAACTAGCCTGTGCTTTAACAGGACAGATTTTAACCCTTTATGACCACAAAAAAAAGTGATTTGCTTATCGTCTCCTTTTAGAAATGTGTTGATGAGAATGTGAATAATAGTTTATGCGTTTAACCTGCACTAAAGAATCGTTATCATAATTATTGTCGTGCAGAAGTACGAGAGTATTACGAATAAAAAATCTACTGTAATTGATCTCAACCTATAATACCCTGACGAATGTGTAAGTAAGGATAACTAATTGTTTAGTGCTTCATAAGTACCCACGTATTTTGTTTTGAGATGCGATGAAAATGTACAGGTTTCTAGCATGTGTTCTAATAATTTATTCTTCCCATCACAAAATCATAGATATTGGGTTTGAAGTGATCCTTATTCTGAACAAGTGTTCTTTGAGTTTACAGTGCCCTAAAAAAAGTGTCCTCTTATTGTAATTTTCCAACAACCGTTTAGATTGCCTTAAAGCCATGAAAAGGTTCCGTTTCTCTGCATCTTTTTTTTTGCTGAGTATACTATTCAAATGACATCTTCCCACTCCACAGAAAAGTTCTGAACGTATCAGCAGCGTGCATAACAAGTCACAGCACGTGTATGGTAGAGCAATGCGAACATCATTGGAACTTTGTGAGAAGGAAGCGTCGACTTCACGTTATCTTCTAGACGACTGAGCAGCTGAGAAGTCATGTAGATGGAATCTTGGAATACTACTTCTTAAATTACACACATAAATACATATATAATTGGTCAGGAATACGATCTAGCTGCTCACACCACTTACGTTGTGTGTGTTAATTTTCAGGGCCTACAGTTTAAAGTCGATTCTGACAATAGATATTGGAAAAACTTTTCATGGCAATTTTATTTACTCTCTGAGTGTTTGCCTGAAAGCTGCTGAGAGAAGTCACTGAAGAAGTATTTTTTCGTATTTCGCTTTGTTTGGAGATGTTTGATCTGGCGTTTGATAATAATAAGCGAACTAAAAAGCGAACGCGCTACCTACTAGGCTACGGAGACTTCACTTCTTTAATTACAATCTGAAAACAATGGGCGTGTCCACACTAGAAACATAGTTGGAGCGGTAGGTCATGGCAATTTTTTTCAATTCTGTAATACATCAAGCTCGAAGAAAGGTCTCTAAGAGAAGGTATTAATGCCATGATATCCATCTAAACTAATCAAACCATTATCAAGTTTCCTTTATCTATTCAATATCATAACTAAGGCTGCCTGGACCATGAGTTACAGTTTTCAGTTACAATTTAACGAAAAAAAATTGTTTTAAATGATTAAAAAAAAAAAACTATTTGTAGCGTAGTTATGTGACCCATATTGTAGACTTAACAAAAAAAAATGTTAATTTGTTTGCATTATAATTTACTTTTTCACTTGTTATGTGAAGAAATTTTTTGTACGCAGCCCTACCCATTATTTACATACTTTTAAATACTTTTTCTTTTTGTTATTATTTTTCTTAAATACATATTTGTATTCATAATTTCAATCTCTTTTTTATTTTTTTGTTTTCTTCTCATATTTTTTATTTAAAAATTGTGAAATATTTGAGTACAGATCGTTTTTTTGTGTGTGAATTTAGCAAATAATAATAACAATAAAAAAAACAAATTAAATAATAAAACGGAAATCTTACTTTTTAACACATATTGCGTATACGGATATAAATATGTCATAGAAATTTAAAAAAAACTATTGATGTTTGTCAGTGATAATAAATCTTAAATATTTTTTTTTCTTTCAATCATATAAGAGCTTAAATATCTTAAATAACTTACACCCCGCTTTCAAAGTGTTCATATTTGTTTTTCTTCTTCTACATTAACAGCAGCTGAATGGTGTTTGATTTTAATTGATTTGGATTGGAACATATTAAATAATTTATTTTAAACTGTTTTTTTCTTCTTCTTTTTCCCTATAATTTTTTATGGCTTGACTGTTTTGGTTTACATTTCTTTGTTGACCATGGTTATGGTTTTTAGAAGTTCTTTCAACAAGATTATGGCATCAGTACGTGTTTAATATGATAAAAATCAAAAGACTTAAGAAGCAAACTTGTTTTACTAAACAAGCATTTGTAATCTAGTAGTTAGCGTATTGACTTATTAGACGAGAGCACGTGGTTCAAACCCCAGCTCAGAAATCTCAAACAGAACGAAATATGAAAAAATAATTTTTTTCGGTGACTTTCTCACAGCAGTCTTTTGGCAAAAAGAATAGATAAAATTGACATGAAAAGTTTCTCAATTTTGTCATTCGCCGTTGACGTTAAAGCGTAGGGAACACACGCAACATGAGTCCTTGTAATACTGATTAAGAGCTTGTAACGATCAATTAAGTGAAGAACCATGCAAAGGTTATTTTTGTAAAAATTATGCTGGTCACTCTAAGCACCTCTTCCGACTGGGCATATCCGATAATGATACCTGCAAATTGTTCTGTTGAGAAGACGAGTCGATGAAGCACAGGACTATAAACTGTGAAACACTAGAGAATAAGAGGTACTATAGGCTTATATGTTGGCTGAACAAAACTTGCTGAGACTCTCAATGAGTAGTTGGTCAGTTTCCTTGAAGTATTGAGTCTGATTGACAATGGTCAGTAAAAACCCATCTTGAGCCTGACATCAGCATCTTTATGTTGTATTGGTTCAGGTTTATTTCGATTTACATAACATACACACATACATAAAACACATACATAACATACATACATCCGTAATATACATACATAACATACATACATACATAACATACATACATAACATACATACATAACACACATACATAACTGATCATTACAACCATACAGTGTGGATTGCGACCTAGCTTCTCACACCACTTATGTTGTGTGTGTTAATTTTATACATGGGCGAGCCCTACATTTGAAATTCAACTCCAAACGCCAGATTTTTTAAGAAACTTTTCATAACAATTTTATTTTACTTTCAGAATTTTTTGTCGGAAATCTGCTGAGAGAAAATCGCCGAAGAAATATTTTTTCACTTTTCGTTTTGCTGGAGACGTCTGACCTGGGCTTTGATCCCTGGCCTCACGTCTTATAAGCCAGCAGACTACCTATAAACCTAAGGCGATTTGGTCTATTTGTGATATGACAATGAAACTTTTCCAATTATATTTGAACTATCCAAATCACTCAGTAATGACTAAGGCAAAGGGGCTGATCCTTTGTTTTGGGTTTTCAACGGACTTTTCGGTTTTTTTCTGATTTACTGTGGTATCTTGGCGCATTCTCAATCCTATGCTTGCAGATTGTCAATGGTATTTCCTATGTTCAAAGTTCGTTGAATTTCCCACGTCTGGCCAATTTAATTGCTCTGAAGTTTTTGGGAATAGCACTGTAAATACCACTATGAAGTTACAATATTAAAGCACTGTATTTATATCTGTAAAATCATTACCTTTATAAAATATATTTCTACTATTGTAATGGAATACCCCATATGTTGACAACTTAAATAACCTCTTCAATTAACTCTTTAGTCTGTGTCAAAACAAATTGTTGTTGATTTGTTATAGTGATAAACGAAGAAACGCATACAAACACTTACACATATCCGTAGTAAAATAAATAAAAAAAAAGAAATTTAATATCTACACTTTAATAATTGGAATCTTTAAACAATTTTGAAAATATGTAAGATTTGTTGTGTCTGCGTTTAAGCCCATAAGTATTAATGCAGTAATGTAGGCATTAATTAACTCAACAACGGGCCCTTTTCTTTTTACAATGAATTTATCAAAAAAAATAAATCGATTTTGTTACGTTTAAAGCTATGTTTCATGCGAAGTGAATCGTTTATTTGATTTTTAAAGGTTTTAGTTAAAGAAATTATATAGGAAAAGTTACTCACTTTATTTAATAGGGCTCTAAATGGGTTAATAATGAATTATGATATATACTGATTATAATTAATTTAAATGAAATGGAAATTAATGTAAAAAAACTAAAACTTTATACTGGCTAAGTACCACAATTACTGATGAACACCTGTCACCAGTGTTACCATGAGCTGTGATAAAAAAACCAACCTTTCATGTTAAATTCAGAATTACCATTTCCTTTCGCCAACTCTTTTATTTTATTTTGTTTTTCTTAGTTTCTCTTTAACTTTCAATTCTACTTGGTCTTTTGCTGACGTCAGTAACATTTTTCATTCATATGCCTTTGCTAGTAGACCAAACCCTTTGGACATAATTGGTCATTATAAGCCATCAATCAGGATTACAAACTTGCTTCTTACGCCACCTATGTTGTGTGTGCTAATTTTATACATGAGTGGCGGGACCTTCAGTTTAAAGTCGAATTCGAACGACAGATTTTTAAGAGACTTTTGAATGGCAATTTTATTTACTCTCAGAGTTTTTGGCAGAAATCTACTGAGAGACAGTCGCCGAAGAAATATTTTATCGTATTTCGTTTTGCTGGAGATGTCTGATCTGAGGCGTGAACCGGGGCCTCACGTCTAACTACTACGTCCTATCTACTGCTGTTAGGAAATGAGCTGCTATCAGCTAATAATGATTGTAGTATCTACCAATTTATAGTTTTTCAGTTACAGACAATAATCCTTTAATTAAAGTAAGAGAGATTGCATAAAAAGTTTTCCTATTTCAATAATAGAAAATAGAAGTCGCCGTGGTCTAGTAGGTAGTGTGTTGGCTTATTAGACGAAAAGCCAGGGTTCGAGCCCCAGGCCAGACATCAAAATAAAATACAAAAAGTATTTCTTCGGCGACTTCCTCTCAGCAGATTTCTGGCAAAAACTCTGAGAGTAAATAAAATTGCCATGAAAAGTTTCTCAAAAATCTGTCGTTCTGAGTCGACTTTAAACTGTAGGTTCCGTCACTCATGTATAAAATTAGCACACACAACATAAGTGGTGTGAGAAACTAGGTCGTAATCCTGACTGAAGGGTTGTAATGACCAATTATGTATGTATGTATGTATTTCAATAATATATAATTATTGTAAGTGCTTGGATATCCATAAATAGGCCTCTAATGGATAAACAAAATATATTTTTAATAATTGATGCAATAGTTTATAAAATTTGTACGAATTGGAGACCTTAAATTGTGTAAATAGGCCTCCAATGGCAAAAACAGTTTTTTTTTCATTTCTCAAGCTAACTTGGGCCACCACTTTGCCGCCAAAGTATATCGCATTTCAATGTATGTTTTTAAATTCAGTTTTAATTCTTATAATTTATGTTTGACGTCTGCTGCTTGTTATTTGTTTGCATCCGCGATGTGTCAAATAAATTCACGCTTTGCGGCATTTTTGGTTTTTGCTTTTCAGTCAAGGAAACATTAATTTTAGAATTCTTTTTTGTTTTTTTTTGGTTTTTTTGGTAACACAGACTATAATTTCATTTTCAATAATTAATTCGAAAGCAAAAGCAATAAAATTTTAATCCAATTTTCATATGATTTTTTATTTTATTTTTTTGTTTTTTTTTTGCCAACTTTGAGTGTTAATGGCCAGTCAAGAAAAAAAAAACGAAACGAAATTAAATATTCTTCGCGCATAAATACTTGCAAGTTTAAGTTTTGAGACATTCAATTACTTGTCCCAGTCAAGTGTATTTAAAAATCTTGGAACACGAGTGCCAAATGTCATCACCTACAATGTCTAATAACAATAACAACAGCAATAACACAAATAATAACACATTTTTTGTTTTACTTGTTTTTTTTTTATTAATTTTTTTTTAATTATTTTATTATTAAAGTAGTAAGTAAGTAGTAAGTACACTTGCCACTTATTTAGAGCTTTAAATTAAATTTTGTTTGTATATGATAACATGGACTATGAAAAACCTTGGCCTTTAAAGCCATAAGTGTGTTTAAAAAAAATTTTTTTTTCCAAAATGTACTCGGTATATGCAGGCAAAAGCAATAATAAAAAATTAAATTTAAAAAAATTAAATACATACATATGTATATACATACATACATAATTGGTAATTACAACCCTTCAGTCAGGATTACAACTCACCTTCTCACATCCCTTATGCTGTGTGTTTTCGTTTATTCTGTGTTGGCTTATTAGAAGTGAGGTTACGGTTCAAACTCCAGGTCAGATATCTCCAACAAAACGAAATATGAAAAAAAACAAAAACATTTCTGGCAAAAACTCTGAGAGTAAATAAAAAATTGCCATGAAAAGTTTCATAAAAAACTATTGTTCGCAGTCGACTTTAAACTGTAGCTGTCGTCACTCATGTATAATAATAGCACACTCAGCATAAGTGGTGTGATAAGCTAGGTCGTAATCCTGACTCAAGGGTTGTACGGACCAATTATGTATGTACATATGTATGTCTGTATTCTAAGGGGCTACTGTTTAGTAGTTGACTTTGCAGAAGAGAAAAACAAAGACGATCGTGATAATAAGTGCTTTTGGAATTACCGCATCAAAGAGCATTGTTCGCCGTTCTTATTGGATACCGACTCGAAAAAGTGCACGAAAATTGGTCCGATCGAATAAGTTGCTGTTAGGCCAGCTGCTGCAGCCATATGAATGAAATAATATTCCATTTCTAAACGGAACAATTGTATTTAATTTAAAATTTTAAATGGCCCACCCTTTACATTAAAAATTTTTTTATTTTTGTATTACAGGCCTATTTATCCATTTACAAAGATATCAATTAACCAGCAATTAATTGTTTAAATTCAAATAAACACATATTTAAACATATTTATTCTACTTTCTTAATTCTATGAAAAGAATTTTTGTGATTCAACGCCGCCTATTTAGCAAGATTTGCATGCGGTATAGTGCCATGTGCTATTATCGGTAATTTTTTCTTTATTTTTTTTTTTGTTGCTCCATAGTTGTAATTGATCAATTGCTTATTTACTTACACACATACATACTTTAAATTCAAATTTAATTTGATTGGTAATCACCACAGAGCTAGAGAAAGTGATTTTGGTTTTGGTTTCGTTTGGTAAGACCTTGCAATTATTTTGGTGTCACTTGTATTGCGTTTTTTTTTTTTGGTACGAAATATTGCCGGCGATAATTTGTGTCAATAGTAAAGTCGAGTTAATTTCTTCTTTAGCAAATAAGTTCGATTTTTGTTCAGATTTAATGATAGACACTTTACAGCTAATGATAGCGATGATGATTATGGTAATTGTTTGTCAAAGTAATTATGATATGAAGAAATTTAAAATTTAAGTGAGATTTTGTAAATACAAGTAAAAGAAAAAAAAATACATAATAATAGTGAATTCAACTTGGTAGTATAGAAGCAGACAGCAAGGGACAAATAAATAGAAGACTCAAATAATAATAATAACAATAAGTGAATATTTTATTCATTTTAAATTGTTTTCTTATATAAAATGCACTATGTAAAGTATGGTGAAATATGTACTATTTTTCAATGTATAGTTTTAGTAATCAATCAGTAGTTTGATCTGTAAGGGTTGGTTTTTTTAACCGTCCACAGCTGCAAAATAGGCGATCCATTCGTGAGTTTTAATTTTGGCATACTTTTTCAAACATTTCAGCTGGTATCTTACCAATGGCAACTATAATATAACAATTTCTATACAATGAACGGTTAGTGTCCATACTTTTTCCTCCGTTTCTTATATCCTCCCTTTCCTACCTCCTCTCCTTTTCCAATTACCCTATCTCCTTCACTATGCTCTCTCTCTCCCTCTTCTAGAGCAAAATTAAAATGGGTCATTTTGACCTTTCTTGTCCCAATGATGAGGACACGTCCTCCAACCTAACCCAACCTAACAATTAGTGACTGGTGATACAGAATTTTGTAGCCACTGAGTCTTTACTAAGTTGATTGCTGGGAAACATTGAGAAGGCTTTGGAATACATCCATTCAGTACTCTCAGTACAGGGAATATCAGTGACAACATGTTAAGTTTGTTACTTAACTTTTGATCACAAGGAACTTTTCATCCTTTCTGCTTCCATTGGGGAGGCTCATATACATAGCATAGTGAACGAATAGATCCACACTACAAGCTGGAGTTCTATCGCATGTGATGTAGAATATCATTGCAGAGGAGGATATGTTGGAGAATCTAAAACGTGTTTTAAGATGATTTGGCTATCGAGCTTTGAACCGCACAACTTTTCTTTGAGGTGCAATACAAAGCAAACAAACTCAATTTGACCTATCTATGGCCTATTGACACAGAGAACGAATGCAGTTAAATTCGGGCATAATTCAGACTATGAACTGGGAATATATGATTTCCGATAAATACATTCGCATTGTTTCGCATGGTTCCTTTCATTATTCTCGACTAGGGATATATATAGAATAGAAGTCGTCGCAGTCTAGTAAGTAGTATGTCGGCTTATTAGACGTAAGGCCACGGTTCAAACCCCAGGTCAGACATCAAAACGAAAATAAGAGAAAATATGTGTTCGGCGACTTCCTCTCAGCAGATTTCTGGCAAAAACTCTTAAGAGTAAATAAAATTACCATGAAAAGTTTCTAAAAAAAATATGTCGTTCGGGGTCGACTTTAAACTGTAGGTCCCGACAGTCGTTTATAAAATTAATGCACACAACATAAGTGGTGTGAGAAGCTAGGTTGTAATCCTGACTGATGGGTTCTATTGACCAATTATGTATGTATGTATGTGTATGTAGAGATATGAACAAGGAGGTCTTAATCCTGACTAAAGGCTTGTAACGACCAGTTAAGTAAGTAAGTATACAAGAGATTTGATTTTAGGCTTCCAATTAGGTCCTTCCGGTGAGACCCCATTGAAATACATATATGCTAATGGGCTCGCTTGTTATTGCCTCAAATGACTTCTGCAGGTTGATAGATTTCAAGAAGAGAAAGACACTATTTTTCATGTTTCGTATCATCGCCCGGTTCTTGTGATGATAAGGTGGAGATCTTTGAATGCTTATTTTCTATCTGCTATTGCTAAACTATTCAACATAAAGTTTGAAGAATTAGGCCCATTATGATATGCCAAATTAATATCCAACCATTGGATCAAACGTTTTCTATAGCAAACCAATGCTGCAATGGCAAAAATGGTTCGCTAATAGATCTCTGAAAGATATTTTTATCTTATCAAAATTCTAAATAAGCCTTGTCTTTTTTATAAACAAGCCTTCAAATCGAAATATAAAAACAGAAAACAAACACAATCTTTATTTGACATCCCAATTTATATTAATGAGAGCGGTACGTTGAACATTTTATTTTAATTCATTTTCAAAACCATTAAAATTGTCAAATTTCAATGGGTGTCAGTCAGCAAAGAGACTTGGTGAATAAGTGAATAATCCCAACGCATTTGGTTTTTTGTTTACGAGACTGATTTCCTTACGAAATTTTTCTTACATAAGCCAAAAGAAAATAATAAAAAAAACAACAACTAAAAACTAAAACTAAATAAAATATTTTAGCAATAAACAAAATTTCTTAAACAATTCACGTTTATTTAAATCCAACCTAAAATTGAACAATTTAAAATGTTAAAAATGTTTATAATTGAATGGAATTTAATGGAATCGAATAAAATTGTTGCAATTTTTTGGGTGTCATTTTGATGGCTTCCACTGGCTTCTAAACATTTACGAGCAACGAGCAATCGTTTATTTGTTGTTCAAATTTGGCAGTTTCATGGTCAAAATAAAAATTATAAAACAGAAAAAAAATTTATAAACATTTTTCTATACAACAAACATACACGTGTTGGTACCACGGTGTACTCACTCAACTCACGGTGTGTAATCGATTATTTTTAGCATTAAAAAAAATAATAAAAATATTGTAATTAAAAAAAAATTTTTGAATATTAAAATTCATGTTTTTGATGGCCATTAAAAATTTTTTTTTTTATTTTTTGTTTTGAGTCATTCAGTAGTTTATTTTCTATTTGTTGGGAGTTGAGAGTGCTTTTGTACAAGTAATGGGAAATTTGGGAAGGTTATTTGCATAGAAAAATAAATTAAAAATAATTAAAAAAGCACATATACATACATACACTATTAATTATTCTAATCACATACAGATTTTCTATTGAAATAAATTTTTAAGTTCAACAAAAATTTATTGAAAAATTGTTTAAATTTCTTTACAAATTAAAAGAAAATATTTTTCAAGTTCTATGATAAAAGCTTTTTTTTTGGAAAAATATAAAAAATTAAAAGAAATATTTAAAAAAGCATAATCTAATCATAAACAAAAGAAAAAAATGATAATATGTATTTTAAAACCTCATATGATTTACCTTCCAGTACAACATACAGTACGACTGGGGACCAAATTTTAAGTACACGTATGTAGGTCTCAGTAAAAAAAAAACTTCGTCCTTACATCTACATCTGAATCGAATAGACGAGGTATATAATGGTGAACGTTGGCGGAGAAGGCATCAGAATGATGGAACACTTTTTTGTTATTGCCTAGCTTTCGTAAGCTTGAGAACAAGCCATGAGGCCTTAATTGTAGCATTTATCCTGACATTCTTAACAGCTCCTTTGATAGCCTGCAGACCCTGTTTGTTTCTGTTTGTTTGTTTATAACTTAACAAAATAAAATTATCTAAAGAAATCAATTTTGTACCCCACTGTATAATAATAAAAAAGTGTACGCGAAATTCTACCAATATTTTGGTAACACTTCGTAACAGTCGCTTCATTCAAAGTTAATATGCAGTGCAAGTTTTATTGAATGTACGGACATATGTATTCTAGTCGGCTTGTTCGTTTAATTTAAGTTTCAATTTCAAATTAAACCACGAGACTATAAACAAATTTGTGAATTTTTATTTCCGCTTCAATTTACTTATCAGGCAAATAAATGGGCGTTTTTATATGGACTTATTTGTTTTTAAGCAGTCTTGAAAATTCTAGTAAATGATTTGCAAAAAAATATTAATTGTTTGGATACCTCATCAGTGTTGAAAAATTCAGTACTTTTGTATTTTTTTCATTACATTTTCATTTCAAAAATACCGCAAAACCTATTAGCAAGCAAGCAACACGTCCAAAATTGGTTTTTGTTCGTTCAAAAAAAAAAACGTTCTTTAACTTAATAATTCACACATTCTTTTTCCGTTGCCGGATTTATTAAGTTAAAATTAAGCCCCGTTTGTTTAACGAAATATATGGTCTGCCTGTCTGTCTGTCTAATAGGTAGTTAGTAGCTTGGTTTCAAAAGACGGCGAAAGAGAGGCAAAAAAATTTAATTTTTTTTTAATTTTTTTGAATTGTGGTGAATTTTGTAGTTGTGGTGAGTTTCTAATGTGGTGAGTTTTTACAAAATGGTGATTTATTCGGTGTGGTGAATAAAATCGAAACTCACCAAAGTGCCGTTATTCGAAATGATACTGTATTGTCATAGGTCCATGCACTGATTTGGACGGTGCGTGTCCAGAATAAGTAATTTTCACATCGATTAGTGGAAGGAACTCAACGAACGAGTTCCTTGCCATTCACTCTATTTAAAATTCTAAAAAATTATAAAAACTGCACACTAAAAATAATTATTAAATTTAAATTATTTTGTAAATGATTTTTGAATAATTACTTTCTTTTATGTTTTATCCCAAAAATGCTTGCAAATTGGAAATTCTTTATCGAATTATTTATAATTTTTTGTGTTCTTCTAATCGAATTTGAATTTAACATCTGGAAAAATTATTAAAGAATTCATTAATTTTTATCCTCTTTGGTGATTTCTTCTTCAGAAGTTATAGAAACATGTAGTTTAAGTTAGTTTTTCTATTCTATTCCGTATTATTAAGTATTAAGTAATTTTATAAATACATTTTTTTTATAAAAGTACCATTTGAAGCAAAAAGGTACTCTTTCAGTACTATTTCAAAATTTCAATTTTGCAACATTGATACACATACATAATAATAACAGAACAGGTTCATTAGCATAAAGTTTTTGTTTTGTTTACTGCTTGAATATTAAGTTTAAAGAAAATTTAAAAGTCCTTTGGCAGCTCAAACAATATTTAAAAATAGACATTTATTTATGGGTCATTAGAAAATTAAATACAGTATTTAATTGCCAATAAATTAGACATATCAATGGAATTTGTTCACTAAAAAATAGCTAATAAACGAAATTAAAATAAACTTAATTAAAAATAAACATTTGGTTCTAATAAAAATCCGTTTTAGAATTTTTGTTTTATCAAAATTGTTGTAAATGTTTTAATTTTATTATTTTATATATATAATATAATAAATATTATTTTGTTTGCAAAATGTTTAAATTTAAATTCCCTAATTCACCACTAAGCAAATTTTCTTATTAAGAAATATTCACATGGCAGCAGTGTTGCAAAATTGAAATTTTGAAATAGTACTGAACTATAACTGAAAGAGTACCTTTTTGCATCAAATGGTAGTTTTATAAAAAAAAATATATTTTTATATTTACTTACCGTACGGAATGGAATATAAAAACTAACTAACACATGTTTCTCATATACAAAACAAAAAAGTTGATTCGAAACGTAAGGATTAGTAAAAAAATGTCGACATTAGCATCTTCCTCATTGTAATCTAAAATACACACGTTAGTTAGCCCCTGGCTAACCGGGGCTTAAGACCTTTACCATTAGCCTGCCTGACCCTTTTATAGTTGGAAAGCGCAAATCATAAAATCAGGAATCTGTCTCTAACCAGCTTTTTTTGAAAAAGAAAAAAATTAATGAATTAATTAATTCTTTAATAATTTTTCCTGATCCGATTTTTAGATCCGATTCAAACAAAAAAGCACAAAATTTAATAAATATTTAGACAAAAAATTTCCAATTTGCAAAAAAGTATTTTGGGAATAGAACATAAAAGAAAGAAATTATTCAAAAATCCATTTACAAAATAATTAAAATTTTATATAAAAAATTATAAAATATAAAATATATTGTAATTTTAATTTTTTAGAATTTTAAATAGAATGACACAATGGCAACATTGTTCTAATACAGTAACCAGACATATCGGTGAATGCCTCCACTAACAGATGTGAAAATTACTTATTCTAGACACGCATCATCCAAATCACAATATACAGTACATTGATTTATGGTAACACAGTACCCATTTCGAATAACGGCATTTTGGTGAATTTCGATTTTATTCACCACACCGGATAAAATTCACCACATTTGGTGAATTTCACACTTCTAAAGAAATTTAATTAAAAAAAAATTTAAAAAAATATTTGTTTTTACTTTTCATCAAAAAACACAAGTTTTTTTGGTTGGGTTTGGCGACCGACCACAAACAACATTGTTTGTACACTTAGTACACTACTCTCTCTTTGTTTTCGTTTTGTCACCTGGGGTTTGAACAGTAGTGGCTTTTTGAGCGTCAATAAAGCTACCTGTAACTTGTAACTAACTACCAATAGACAGACAGACCACCATACTGCAGTAAACAAACGGGCGTAATTTTTACTTGATAAACTCTAAACTAAATATTATATTTATTTTTTGAACGAAAAAGAAACGAATTTGATGAAAAAAGTATTGAAAGCTTGGAGGGGGTAGGTACTGCGGTATTTTTGAAATGAAACACTACATGGCAGTGCTTCTTGATATATACCAAAGCTCTTTGTTTTGTATGCTTTTCTTTCATGTGTTAAAAACAAAACAAAATTTAAAATTCCTTTGGCAAGTCAAACAATGTTTAAGAAAATTAAATATAGTATATAATAATTTGTTTACTAAAAAAAGGTAATACACAAAATTAAAATAAACTTAATTAAAAATGAACTTAATTAAAAGTAAATAAACATTTGGTTCTAATAAAAATCCATTTTAGAATTTTTGTTTTATCAAAATTGTCGTAAATGTTTTAATTTTATTATTTTAAATTATATAATATTATATATTTATAATATTATATAAATAATATAATTTTTGCAAAATGTTTAAATTTAAATTCTCTAATTCACCACTCAGCAGAGTTACTTACTGAAAAAAATGCTCACATGGCAATGCTTCTTGATATATGTATACCAAAGCTCTGTGTTTTGTAATGCTTTTCATGTGTTAAAACAGTTTGTCAGCATTTTTCTTAATAAAACGTGAATGGCGAGTAGGCTCTGTGAAAATAATTAAAACTACTACGGGAAATGTAATAAAATTTAATAAAAACTGCAAAAAACTGCTGTTCAATTGAAAAGGCATAATAAAACTATAAAACCTTATTGTAAATACTGAATTTAAAAGCAAAAAAAGTGTTTGAAAATATCAAGAATTTCATCATAGAAAAATTCGAAGAAGAACAAGCATCAAAGATTTTTAATCACAACTACATTCACACTCTAAAACACTGCTTTAACGACTTGCGCACACATCTATAGCAAAAAAGGTAAACAAAAATTTTTTTCTGCTCGCAATCAAAACATAAACAATGGGTCGCCGGTGTTGTATAGCCGGTTGTACATCGACTTCACGTTTACCTGAACATCATGGCGTTACTTATCATTCATTCCCCTCTGATCCGAATGCTCGTTCTATATGGATACGTAATACAAAAATTAGTGCTGATCGCCAGATTACAAAAAGTGTATTGGTGTGTTCCCGCCATTTTCGCCGTGCTGATTTTCAGCCCCAACGCAGTGGCAAATATTTGTTAAAGCAAAAGGTTTTCCCCACAGTATTTCCATGGGGTAAAATTGAAGCTGGCCAAATAGAAGAAGATTTGGAATTTTTAAATTCAGCCGGCTCAGCGGCTCCAAGTAATTTATTAACTCCCTCTTCTACGGTAGATGATGACACTAAAGCTACGGTGGCGGCTACAGTGGCACAGATTATGGCCCAGACTGCTGAACTGAATGCTGCAGCAGGCATAAAGTCAGAGAAAACTGAAAGTGGCCTGGAAGACTCTTTAGCTGATATCGCCATTAATAACCCAGCCACTCCACCGAATGTTAAATTTGAGCCGGTTACTTCTTTTAACCCTGGTGCCCGTTTAGAGGCCCAAGATTTTGATGGTGTCTGGCACTCAGCACGCATAGTAGAAGTCGACAATGATGATCGTGAAGTTCTAATAAAATTTGAAAAGTTTGGCAAAAGCAAATCGAGCGTGGCTGGGACAGAGGAATGGATTCCCATGAATTCGTCACGTCTTAGACAACGTATTTCTACAAAACCTGTTTTGAACTTTAATTTGGAAGAGAAATGCTTGGCTAGATGGTCTGGTCCTCGAAAATTTCCTGGTACGGTAAAGAAAATTTTGCCAAACGATATTTACGAAGTGTTGTTTGACGATGGTTATGTTAAGAATGTTCGAGCACTTCATATGAGCAAAGTAACACCTCCAACGTTAGAACCAGAAGTTATACAGAATCCATCTGTAGAGTTATCACCGGTACCACCTGTTACTAGCTCAGTGACTGCAAATTTGAGTACATCATCAGTTTCACCTTCGACTTCCACTGTTAAACGACCCTCTTCTGGGCCAACCGCTGGCTCTCAATCTAAGAAAAGAGCTCCAAATGGACCCAGAAAGGACTGGCCTCTATTAGATTTGTCTAAATTGGATTTGGGTGAGTTTAAAATCATTTTATTGAATATTAGCATACCAGTTGTCTGTTTTATGCCTTGTATTATATTTTATCATGAAAACAATTTCTTAAAATTGTTTCAGCGTCTTTAAATCTGCCTGAAATCCCCAAAGACGGAGAATGGACTTGCCACTGGGTTAATGATCAACCCATTGGCCGTGAAGGATATTTAGTGGTGGGTGAACATCGTAAACCAACGGTAATCGTAGAGGATTGGCGTTTACCTCCCGGCTGGGTAAAACACATGTACCAGCGTTCTAATGTTTTGGGCAAATGGGACGTAATACTGGTAACACCGAATGGCAAACGATTCCGTTCTAAAGCTGATTTAAAAACGTACCTAGAGGAACAGGGCCAAGTCTATAATCCCGACATATACGACTTTAGTATACATCGCAGGCGCGCTAAGGATATCAACTGTTATGTTTATACCTCTGACTATGTGCCTCAGCAACCAGTTAAAACTAAAGCTTCATTAAATTCGTCCTTGGATACAAGTTTAGAAGCTAAAACTACGAGTATTGTTGGCTCTCTGCCTACAGCTGTTACCTCGCCCTATATGGAGACACCTGTAGCGGAACCCCTTCCACCCATAGAATTGTTAACTACATCTTCCAGCAGCTTAGCTGCAGAAGATAAAAGTGTAACCCAAGTAGAAGCCGAAGTACCCAAACAACTTTTAGAATCGGCTGAAGTGAGTTCAACACCAACACCTACATCTACACCTACAGTGGGTTTAAAGGAAGAGTCAGCTGTTTCTTCCGCGGATTGCGCCACCCCGCCAATTAGCTCATCGTCAGCAACTGCTGAAGAACCTGCTAAAGTGGAAGACGGTTATGGTTAGTCTTGTTAAGTAAAGCCATATAAAGTTTTTTCTTTAATAAATTTCATTTATTTCTAGCTCTTATTGGCGGTTTAAAGGTACAAATAATTGATAATCTTTTCCGTTGTCCTCAAGAAGGCTGCTCGAAAAACTTCCGCAAAGAAAATCATTTGCAAATACATGTTAAACATTATCATCGTAATTTGGTCAAGTAAGTTTTAAAATATAATTTATAAGCCAGTACTTCTCAGTACTGTAACTGTTCGTGACAATTTGGGTTGAGTTACCAACTAAAAAAAAAAGGTTTGACAGCAAACATCTTCCCAGAACTATGTTCGATATTTCATAATTTTTATTTCATTACCTAATTATGCGATATACTTATGACGTCTTTTTTTCATTTTCAGATTACTTGGATCATGTCCTAAAATGCAAGAATTAGCCGAAAAACGTACTCATCCTGTAAACACAGATGTCGCCGAACCGACACCTAAAAACCAAATACCCAATCAACAATTCTTTGCTAAATTACATCAACAGGATTTAGAGCAGACTCGTGCTCATCGTAGGAGTACAGGCACCTTTAAAACTTCTGCAGAAACGGCCAATGCTGAAATTAAGACTGAACAAATGGAAGAAACCGCAATTAAAGTGGAGGGCGATCCCGCTGCTATGGATACCTCACAAAATGACACTTCAGTTAATAATACTGCAAATGCTTCAAGCACTGTTTTAGACACTTCGTGTGCCTCTACCAGTGCTGCTGATGATTCGGTAGTAGCAGAAAGTAGTGGACGAAACGAATCGACTGTTCACAAAAAATCTAGATTTTCTCCCAGCAAGAGAACGCCCGGTTCTAGGAAGAGTAACCGTCAGAGAACCACTAGAAAGTATCTTACAGCAGCCCAAGCTACTGCTGGAGTTGTAGGGGTAGCGGCTGCTTCTACAACTGCACAATTGCCAGTGACCGTTGACAGTAGCTTTAGTGGTGTTGCTGAATTTGAGGAGACACGTCATTCATTCAATGCCACTCCCGAAATCAGTAAAGAGTCCAAAAAACGTAAATCCGCTTTACCTTCCAATACACCTTTAAGCAGTATTGATTCTCCCGTTACCGCTGACTCGGGTTCTAATTCTTTCCAACCTCAAAATTCCACAGAGAACGACACTATTAACCAGCCTCCGCCTCAATATATTAAGGAAAACGGTGAATTAATTAAAATTGTGCACATGAGACAGGAAGAAATTATCAATTGCCTGTGTGGCTATTGTGAAGAAGATGGTTTGATGATCCAGTGTGAACTGTGTCTTTGCTGGCAACACGGTATCTGCAATGGCATAGACAAAGTCTCCCAGGTACCCGATAAATATGTCTGCTACATATGCCGCAATCCACAGAGAAGTCGTGAATCGATGCGTTTTAAACATGATCAAGATTGGTTGTATGAGGGAAAATTGCCTGTGGCAAATTATCACTCCTCTAATGCTGTACAATTAAACAAAAGATCTGAGTATCTCAAGCGTTCGCATACTTTGACAGGAAACCTTTTGGAATTGAAAAACTATATGCATTCGTTGAGGGTTAAAATTAATATCGCCAACAACAAATGTCATCCCAAATTGTATTTGTGGGCTAAAAAATGGGATGAAGATATACAGGCGGAGGTTAAAAACGAAATTAAAAATGAACCCGAAGCAGACGATAAATCCACAGGCAGTGTGGCCAATGTACCGCTTACGCCTACAAAGAAAATTAAATCGGAACCCACTACTCCGGCTAGACCGGTGCCCAATATACCACAACCAGAAGCCCCTATAGATCCAGTGGAGTGTCAGCAACGTCTAATGGAACACATTAGAATACAACAGGATTTGGTAATGGGACGTTTGAGTGACATAGAAGCAGCTATAGATGGTAAATAAACCTTGTGCAAATTCTTTAACGATTTCTTTAAAAGACATTTTAATTTTCTTTTTAGTATTGGAAAGTGAAGATGATTTACCTGATTTACGTGATTCGGACTTGGGTGCTACCAAAGATGTTTTGGCTGCCTTCATTAAAGAACTGGATACAGTCAAACAGATTGCCAAGTTAAATAGCTTGGAACATACTAAATTAGCTTATAAGAATCCTATTGTCCCAGTTAAGTAGAGGAACGGTTACACAGCATTGTCATTTAATTTAATTGATTCTATATTTCTACTCTCTCCTTAATTGTAAACGTTATCTCCCTATTTTCAGCTTTGCAAAAGTGTTATCTTTTCTTTTACTTTAATTTTATTTGTTAACTGATTTTCAAAATTTATTAATAAATTTTTAATAATCCCTACCCTTTAAAATTCTCTTACTCACGCTTTTATAAAATTAATCTCTTCGAAGGATGTGGATGGAAATCGCTGTTTGAAGTTTGCTAATTCTCGTGAATAAACAGCGGTTCTTTATTTTTGTAATCAGTTTTGACACATAGATGGCGTACGCATTATTAAGTATGTTTACTTTACAATGAAATTCGTTACAAATTTTGACAGTTCTGCAGTAACAATTTCATATATATGGTTGGTAATACTTGGAACTTACATCGTAATATACTGAGAGAAAAATCCTGGTCAATTGATTTGCAATTTATTTTAATTTGAAACTAAGTATTGTTTACCTAGAACAAAATGTTTGAATCCTAAAATTTTCAAATGTCGGTTGGCTTACTTATTTACTCTCTCTGGAGTTTGAGATTGAGCACATTAATCACTATTCACTCCACAACAGATAATATTTCAATCCAAGGAAAATTACGATTGCTTCTGAACATATTTTATCAGCACTGCACTTAAAAAAGTGTCAATATATCCTTATCAGAGAAAAGGGATCAATCAAATCAAATGTGAGCAAATTCTGCTATCTTGGAAGTAATATATATACCAACAAGAGATCGGGTGGGGATATCGACAACGACTTATAGATGACACGTCAGACGTTTGATCGCCTGCATCTCCTTTTTAATCAACCTATTCATCTCAGCATACCTCAATGGGAATATAAAATATACTCTTTTGTACAGTTTTGCTGACCGAGAGGCATATCTAATACGCTTTGGGAAAGGATACGACAACAAAATTTACGGGAATAAAGACAACGGTGTTGGATCGTCTATATTCTTAAGTATCAAGGGAATTGTCATAGACTGAAACCCTCAAGGGAGCAAAAGAAGAGGACATTGAGATCATCCACGTTTAAGATAATTGCTGGAGATCGAAATAAATAGCAGAAGAAAAAATTAGAGAGAAGTGAAGACGATATGTCGAATTGTGCTAAGATCCTATCCTTAATTTAAGAACTAAAACATTTTAATAAAATATATCTGTTTTGGACATAGGAGTCTAAATTTATAATAATAAATTGTTTCTAAATTTTTTAATCCGATTTTAAGAGATTTATTCCAATATTTGTACACTTAACATGTCAAATCACATTTTAACAGAAACTTTACAGTGTATTATCATATATTACTCGAAGCGTTGCCAATCACTTTATTTGTTAGTTGTGGTCTGTTAACTAGCCTAAGAAGCAAAAGAAAGCACTTGCCGTTGACAGTTGTTTAGTTGACAGCAACATGAAAACATGTTGTGGCGGTAGTGCGTTAGGCGGAGTTAAATTTAGCGAGTTATTTACCGATACAATTAAACAATAAACAAACAAAATAAAAAAATAACGCGTACAAAGCTAAAATTAAATGAAAATAATATTTAAAATAAAACGAATCACACTATAAATAGAAAACGTATCCGAATAAAACTTTACCAAAGGTGTGTCTGTGCAATTCTCTTAACAAGTAAAAAGTGTGTAAAAAAATATAAAAAAAGTATTGGCCCCATCTTAATGGCGATATAAATTAAAAAAATAAAATCTAAAGGAAAAAATTGTGATAAAAGTGTAACACAAAATAAAAAACGAAAGAAAACAAAAATCTGACACTACTTTATTAAAACAATAATAATAATAAACAATAAATGCGTGAGTGTATGTGCAGTGTGTGATGAGATAAACAAATAACGAAAATTCATATTAGAAATATAAATAATAAATCGGGCATTAATATCCAAGGTGAATGGCTAATAACAAATTTTAACTCATTTTACTTTATTAGTTTCTTATTTTACATATTTCTATTTGCTTTTCTTTCTTTTCCATTGATCTCCTCTGCGTCTGCCAGAGCCATTAAACAAAAGTTTTTTATTGCTTGTGTTTTTTCTTTGTTTTTTAATGGGAATTAAGCGTGTTTAACAGCTGTTGTTTTCTTTGGAATATTAAAAAAAGAAGGAATTTTGATTTGTTTTGTTAAAAAGAAAGAAAGAAAGAAAAGAAAACCTAGAGTTTATTATACTTGGAATAAAAGAAAAAACTTTTCCAAAAGTCTAAAAGAATTTTTGTATTTTGGCAAATGTTCACAGCTGTTTTCTTTTGTTGCTTTTGTGTGTATTTTCTTTGTCGCTTTTCATTTTCTTTTTCTGTGTTTTTTTTTTTTTGCTTTTATTCCCTGTTTTCTCCATTATACTTCTCCATTTGATGGCCATGTTGGTGTCATTTTGACAGTTTGGCCAGACTTTAAGACGACGACAGCGACAATAACAAAACAATAACGAAACACATGCACTGCTATTAACCCTTTTATCATGTTGTTGTTGTTGTTGTCCTGTCTAGGAGGGGGTATAATTTCTTTTTGTTTTCTTATTTACAAAAACTATAACAATGTGTAGCAGTGCCTGCAAAATCGTTTTATTCTACACTCTCTCTGTTTCTCTGTTACTCTTTCATTTTCTCAACTGAAATGCTGTTATTTTTAGTTACATTTTGCCGGTTCCGTTCTCAAATAATTTTGATATTTTTATTATCGTTTTCGTTTTTTTTTACTTATTTAATTTTTTACTTGGGTTTTTTTTATATAATTTTTGTTTTATTATAAAAATAATTTAATCTATTAAGCAACAATAATATCTTTCTCTTGGCATGCATTAGTACATATATGTTTTTTGTTCTTAAAAATTTTGTTTACCTACTGTCTGCCTCTCTCTCCATTTGTTTTTGTTATTTGTTTTGTTTTTATAACATAATTTTGTTGATGTTTCCTCCTCAATACACATGAACACTCGTGAGTGTGGCTGTTGGTTTATTGCATACGATTGGTATTGCAAATTATTGTCATTATTGTTGTTGTGGCGTTACATGTGTCGCTAAATTGGCGGTTTTAAATACAAATGAATTGATTTTTATCATTTTTTTTATTTTTTATTTACGTACATACATATGTATTTATAATATTTGTTTAGATGATAAAAATAAATCAAATATAAACACAAATTATGCCATACGAAGAATTAGCGATCATTTGTGGAGTTTGGTCATGGTCATTTTGCAAGGGGTGCGATGAATGTAGGGTAATGGGATTATCCCTGAAAATCTCTTGCTTTACACTGTAGGCCAGGGCGTGACTAAGTTCCTAACGAACGGCTCTTCGCCTTCCTTAAATGCCAAAAACTTATTGGAAACATTTTAGATCATTCAAAGACCAAATTCATATTGGTTCCAGGTCATAAGGACATAGTAGCAAATTGCATTACTGATGAATTAACTGACCAGGACCATGAGTATTCCTGTTGCTTCACTTAAACTAAGTATTCTACTCTCATATCAAATCCCAGGTCAGACATCAAAACGAAGGTATTCCTCTCAGCAGATTTCTGGCAAAAACTCAGAGAGTAAATAAAATTGCCATTTAAACTTTAGGTCCCGCTACTTACATATGTACGTATAAAATTAGTACACACAACATAAGTGGCGTAAGAAGCTAGGTCGTAATCCTGACTGTAGGGTTGTAATGACCAATTATGTACGTATGTACGTATGTATAAAGCGTATTTCAAAAATATTACTCCGTTCAAGTATAGAATAGAATCGCTTACGAATATCCACAATTTGTAAATATTACGAAATATTTCAAGAGCCCCGTTATTGTTCTTGCTAGAGATGTTGTAAAATTCTTTATTTATTTATTAATTTATGCTTTCTCTTTGCTACATTTGCTTGGGTTTTAATAATAATTGATGATTGGTTGCAACAGTAAGTAATACACCAGCATTTGGTGTCACATTGAAGTCTTATGCATTAGCTTAATTGAAAACCACATTTTAAATCACTTTTAATATCCTCAAGCATCAGCAACATACATAGCTAGCTCATTGGGTCAATTGAAATCAATTCAAAATAACTTCCCATGAATAATTCAATATAATGATGGTACACAGTGCTTCACATCTGTTTACTTTTAATCTCGTAAATATTATCAGTTTTAAGCTCTAATTTTTACGGTTGTTTTTATGTTTTCAAACTTTTTTTTGCTGTTTGTTTATAAAAAATTTATGTTTTATTTTTGTGGAAAATAAACAATAATTTTTTAACATATAAACAATGAAAATAAAATTAAGCTGCTACTATTATTTACAACTACAATAAAAAAGAGTGAAATATTTGAAATTAATACATATGTACATATGTATGTATCTATTATTCATGCCGAATTAACAACAACAATAATGACAGAAAAATATCATAAAATTTCACTCTCTATTCTGAGAACAATTGACGAGAAAACATTTTTACTCGTAGGGCATCAATTAATACATGAAATTCATGAATAAATGAATTCATTTCAATTGAACTAAACATGACTTAATGTCAGTCAGGTGATGACAGGGAAATTATATTTGGCCATGTTCATGTCCATTTGGGCATGGGGGTATCGCGGTACGTTTGTAGAGTACAGAACTATTAGATTACATTAAACACGTACTTAAAATAGACAACTAATTAGGATACCGCATGTGGTGTATAGGCTGCCAACTGTACCTGCAAGTAGGCTTAGTATTTCGATCGACAAGGCCCCCGTTGGCTAGAAACAGGGAAGACCAAGATCGCGAGGAATAGTTGAAGCTGTATGTGAACATTCTAATTGCATACAAGAGTAAAGTCCATGGATGGTTCACAACTGGACGACGGGTTCACGATAATATTTACAAAATTGTCTTGGCAATGGCTGTACAAAAGGTGTTCATCCTGTTTGCTACTTTCTTTTAGCCTCCTTATTTCGCAAGATTTCAGGAACTCCGAATTGTTGTAAAGCACGTCGAAACCATATTTTAATTATGTTTCTCTTAAACCCTTGCTTAGATGGTCATTACAACTTCAACAGGACGGCATGAATCTGGACGACAAGTGGTTTCAGCAAGATGGCGCCACTTTTTGAACTATGCAATGGTAGATGTCGAGTAGGTGTACCCTTTCTTATATGCTCCAAAAAGGCCACTGATTTAGAGAATTTTCAAGCAAAAAATTGATATTTTCCAAGCCAATTTTCTCAATACCATATGACTTTACATGTGACTATATTGATGATTATATTAAGAGACCTTGAAACCTTCCTTTGAATATTGTATAAACTCCTAAAAAAATAGACTTGTTCAGACTGATACTATTACAGAACTAAACGTGCTCTGTTAAGGGCAAATTTTGTTCTGTTAAGAGAAACTTTTGCTCTGTTAACGCCAAATGTGGCGCTGCTAAAATTTATGGATTGCGTCTTTGATTTTCGATCTTGAATTTATCAGATCGTGGAGACATAACGAAGATCGTGTGACGGTTTGCCTTCCTATATAAAGCATAAGTGAGTTATAGTTTTCTCAATTTATAAAATTAATTTTACAAAACAGATTATACATTACTTCAGTCATTCTATCTTTTTTGTTTTGTTTTGCTAACGTTTTTCTTTTTTTGTTTTGAGCCGGAGTTGGGAATCTTTAAAAGACATTTTTGTTCCAACAAAAAGTGTGCAATATTCGCCATCACTGGTGCCTACGTACTAAGCTTATCGATTATATCCCTTCACCACTCTTCCCCCCAAGACTGCTGTACGGTACTACTTTGGTTGGAGGGCTGGTTAACTTTAAAGCTTTCTCACATTTAATTAAATTTTGCCTTTGTATCGCCTACCTCCCAGCATAAGCTCAGCTATTCTCTGGCTGTTTTGGCTCCATTGAATTCCAGAATTCCACACCTCCCACATAAGCCGATTTGGTCCAAAACTCGTTTCTCTGGGCTATCTAAATCTGTGGCAGAATATCATCTGCACAGTTTGGGCTTATAGAGGAGATATCATGTCTAAATCTGTGCAGGTATTTCCTGAAACATCCATGACCTGTTGGAAACTGGGTCACATAGAAGTTCAACTCTCAATGTTCGTTCTCTATTCAAGGGGTTAATTGTTGTTTTGCTACCTCCCAGTGTGTGTGTTTTTTCTCATTTAGGTTTGGCAAATTCTCATTACTTTAGAATCAATGTGTGTGAAGATAAATTCGAATTTGAAAACCCAAGACGCAATCCATAAATTTTAGCAGCGCCACATTTAGCGTTAACAGTGCCAAATTTGCTGTTAACAGAGCAAAAATTGCTCTTAACAGAGCACTGTTAGCTATTTAACAGTATCAAGCTGAACAAGGTTACTTGTTTAGAAGCTAATTTTAGGGCATATACTAGGTGTTTAAGTACCTTATCATACTCAAAGGAGTGTTCCAAGGCCTCATAATACAATAAGCAAAACAGTCATATATAAAGTGGCATGGTATTGTTGAAATTGGCTTTGCAAAAATACATTTTTTGATTGAAAATTCTCTAGAAGATCAGTGGCCATTTGGGAACATATAAGAAATAGTACACCATACAGACTATATGCAAATGATAGTCCAGAGGGTCCTCTTTCCAACCGTGATAGTGGGATAGCTGAAATAATCTTGTGAGTCGAGATTTTGAATTTTAAAAAAATCGATTTTTGGTCGAAATTATATGAGAATTCTCTAGAAGATCAGTGGCCATTTGGGAACATATAAGAAATAGTACACCATACAGACTATATGCAAATGATAGTCCAGAGGGTCCTCTTTCCAGCCGTGGTAGTGGGATAGCTGAAATAATCTTGTGAGTCGAGATTTTGAATTTTAAAAAAATCGATTTTTGGTCGAAATTATATGAGAATTCTTTAGAAGATCAGTGGCCATTTGGGAACATACAAGAAATAGTACACCATACAGACTATATGCAAATGATAGTCCAGAGGGTCCTCTTTCCAACCTTGGTAGTGGGATAGCTGAAATAATCTTGTGAGTCGAGATTTTGAATTTTAAAAAAAATCGATTTTTGGTCGAAATTATATGAGAATTCTTTAGAAGATCAGTGGCCATTTGGGAACATACAAGAAATAGTACACCATACAGACTATATGCAAATGATAGTCCAGAGGGTCCTCTTTCCAACCGTGGTAGTGGGATAGCTGAAATAATCTTGTGAGTTGAGATTTTGAATTTAAAAAAAATCGATTTTTGGTCGAAATTATATGAGAATTCTCTAGAAGATCAGTGGCCATTTGGGAACATATAAGAAATAGTACACCTTACAGACTATATGCAAATGATAGTCCAGAGGGTCCTCTTTCCAACCGTGGTAGTGGGATAGCTGAAATAATCTTGTGAGTTGAGATTTTGAATTTAAAAAAAATCGATTTTTGGTCGAAATTATATGAGAATTCTCTAGAAGATCAGTGGCCATTTGGGAACATATAAGAAATAGTACACCATACAGACTATATGCAAATGATAGTCCAGAGGGTCCTCTTTCCAACCGTGGTAGTGGGATAGCTGAAATAATCTTGTGAGTTGAGATTTTGAATTTAAAAAAAATCGATTTTTTGCCAAAAATATTTGAAAATTCTCTAGAAGATCAGTGGCCATTTGGGAACATATAAGAAATAGTACACCATACAGACTATATGCAAATGATAGTCCAGAGGGTCCTCTTTCCAACCGTGGTAGTGGGATAGCTGAAATAATCTTGTGAGTCGAGATTTTGAATTTTAAAAAAATCGATTTTTGGTCGAAATTATATGAGAATTCTCTAGAAGATCAGTGGCCATTTGGGAACATATAAGAAATAGTACACCATACAGACTATATGCAAATGATAGTCCAGAGGGTCCTCTTTCCAACCGTGGTAGTGGGATAGCTGAAATAATCTTGTGAATCGAGATTTTGAATTTAAAAAAAATCGATTTTTGGTCGAAATTATATGAGAATTCTCTAGAAGATCAGTGGCCATTTGGGAACATATAAGAAATAGTACACCATACAGACTATATGCAAATGATAGTCCAGAGGGTCCTCTTTCCAACCGTGGTAGTGGGATAGCTGAAATAATCTTGTGAGTCGAGATTTTGAATTTTAAAAAAATCGATTTTTGGCCAAAAGTGTATGACAGACTATATGCAAATGGAATCATTAAAAAAATCACTTTTTAGGGGAAGTCCCTTATTTTTATTTTTTTTTATTTTGTATGCAATGTAATTAATATTGTTTAGTTACCAGACCAAAAAAGTTTTTTCTAACGAAGAGTAAGATCGTGCGTGTTTTCTTATTGGGACATAGTTTTGCTAACTGAAACCATTCCCAAATGGCCACTGATCTTCTAGAGAATTCTCATATAATTTCGACCAAAAATCGATTTTTTTAAAATTCAAAATCTCGATTCACAAGATTATTTCAGCCATCCCACTACCATGGTTGGAAAGAGGACCCTCTGGACTATCATTTGCATATAGTCTGTATGGTGTACTATTTCTTATATGTTCCCAAATGGCCACTGATCTTCTAGAGAATTTTCAAATATTTTTGGCCAAAAATCGATTTTTTTAAAATTCAAAATCTCGACTCACAAGATTATTTCAGCTATCCCACTACCACGGTTGGAAAGAGGACCCTCTGGACTATCATTTGCATATAGTCTGTATGGTGTACTATTTCTTATATGTTCCCAAATGGCCACTGATCTTCTAAAGAATTCCCATATAATTTCGACCAAAAATCTATTTTTTTAAAATTCAAAATCTCGACTCACAAGATTATTTCAGCTATCCCACTACCACGGTTGGAAAGAGGACCCTCTGGACTATCAGTTGCATATAGTCTGTATGGTGTACTATTTCTTATATGTTCCCAAATGGCCACTGATCTTCGAGAGAATTTTCATATATTTTTGGGCAAAAATCGATTTTTTTAAAATTCAAAATCTGGACTCACAAAATTATTTCAGCTATCCCACTACCACGGTTGGAAAGAGGACCCTCTGGACTATCATTTGCATATAGTCTGTATGGTGTACTATTTCTTATATGTTCCCAAATGGCCACTGATCTTCTAGAGAATTTTCATATATTTTTGGGCAAAAATCGATTTTTTTAAAATTCAAAATCTCGACTCACAAGATTATTTCAGCTATCCCACTACCACGGTTGGAAAGAGGACCCTCTGGACTATCATCTGCATATAGTCTGTATGGTGTACTATTTCTTATATGTTCCCAAATGGCCACTGATCTTCTAAAGAATTCTCATATAATTTCGACCAAAAATCGATTTTTTTAAAATTCAAAATCTCGACTCACAAGATTATTTCAGCTATCCCACTACCACGGTTGGAAAGAGGACCCTCTGGACTATCATTTGCATATAGTCTGTATGGTGTACTATTTCTTATATGTTCCCAAATGGCCACTGATCTTCGAGAGAATTTTCATATATTTTTGGGCAAAAATCGATTTTTTTAAAATTCAAAATCTCGACTCACAAAATTATTTCAGCTATCCCACTACCACGGTTGGAAAGAGGACCCTCTGGACTATCATTTGCATATAGTCTGTATGGTGTACTATTTCTTATATGTTCCCAAATGGCCACTGATCTTCTAAAGAATTCTCATATAATTTCGACCAAAAATCGATTTTTTTAAAATTCAAAATCTCGACTCACAAGATTATTTCAGCCATCCCACTACCATGGTTGGAAAGAGGACCCTCTGGACTATCATTTGCATATAGTCTGTATGGTGTACTATTTCTTATATGTTCCCAAATGGCCACTGATCTTCTAGAGAATTTTCAAATATTTTTGGCCAAAAATCGATTTTTTTAAAATTCAAAATCTCGACTCACAAGATTATTTCAGCTATCCCACTACCACGGTTGGAAAGAGGACCCTCTGGACTATCATTTGCATATAGTCTGTATGGTGTACTATTTCTTATATGTTCCCAAATGGCCACTGATCTTCTAAAGAATTCCCATATAATTTCGACCAAAAATCTATTTTTTTAAAATTCAAAATCTCGACTCACAAGATTATTTCAGCTATCCCACTACCACGGTTGGAAAGAGGACCCTCTGGACTATCAGTTGCATATAGTCTGTATGGTGTACTATTTCTTATATGTTCCCAAATGGCCACTGATCTTCGAGAGAATTTTCATATATTTTTGGGCAAAAATCGATTTTTTTAAAATTCAAAATCTGGACTCACAAAATTATTTCAGCTATCCCACTACCACGGTTGGAAAGAGGACCCTCTGGACTATCATTTGCATATAGTCTGTATGGTGTACTATTTCTTATATGTTCCCAAATGGCCACTGATCTTCTAGAGAATTTTCATATATTTTTGGGCAAAAATCGATTTTTTTAAAATTCAAAATCTCGACTCACAAGATTATTTCAGCTATCCCACTACCACGGTTGGAAAGAGGACCCTCTGGACTATCATCTGCATATAGTCTGTATGGTGTACTATTTCTTATATGTTCCCAAATGGCCACTGATCTTCTAAAGAATTCTCATATAATTTCGACCAAAAATCGATTTTTTTAAAATTCAAAATCTCGACTCACAAGATTATTTCAGCTATCCCACTACCACGGTTGGAAAGAGGACCCTCTGGACTATCATCTGCATATAGTCTGTATGGTGTACTATTTCTTATATGTTCCCAAATGGCCACTGATCTTCTAAAGAATTCTCATATAATTTCGACCAAAAATCGATTTTTTTAAAATTCAAAATCTCGACTCACAAGATTATTTCAGCTATCCCACTACCACGGTTGGAAAGAGGACCCTCTGGACTATCATTTGCATATAGTCTGTATGGTGTACTATTTCTTATATGTTCCCAAATGGCCACTGATCTTCGAGAGAATTTTCATATATTTTTGGGCAAAAATCGATTTTTTTAAAATTCAAAATCTCGACTCACAAAATTATTTCAGCTATCCCACTACCACGGTTGGAAAGAGGACCCTCTGGACTATCATTTGCATATAGTCTGTATGGTGTACTATTTCTTATATGTTCCCAAATGGCCACTGATCTTCTAAAGAATTCTCATATAATTTCGACCAAAAATCGATTTTTTTAAAATTCAAAATCTCGACTCACAAGATTATTTCAGCTATCCCACTACCACGGTTGGAAAGAGGACCCTCTGGACTATCATTTGCATATAGTCTGTATGGTGTACTATTTCTTATATGTTCCCAAATGGCCACTGATCTTCTAGAGAATTCTCATATATTTTTGGCCAAAAATCGATTTTTTTAAAATTCAAAATCTCGACTCACAAGATTATTTCAGCTATCCCACTACCACGGTTGGAAAGAGGACCCTCTGGACTATCATTTGCATATAGTCTGTATGGTGTACTATTTCTTATATGTTCCCAAATGGCCACTGATCTTCTAAAGAATTCTCATATAATTTCGACCAAAAATCGATTTTTTTTAAAATTCAAAATCTCGACTCACAAGATTATTTCAGCTATCCCACTACCACGGTTGGAAAGAGGACCCTCTGGACTATCATTTGCATATAGTCTGTATGGTGTACTATTTCTTATATGTTCCTAAATGGCCACTGATCTTCGAGAGAATGTTCATATATTTTTGGGCAAAAATCGATTTTTTTAAAATTCAAAATCTGGACTCACAAAATTATTTCAGCTATCCCACTACCACGGTTGGAAAGAGGACCCTCTGGACTATCATTTGCATATAGTCTGTATGGTGTACTATTTCTTATATGTTCCCAAATGGCCACTGATCTTCTAGAGAATTTTCATATATTTTTGGGCAAAAATCGATTTTTTTAAAATTCAAAATCTCGACTCACAAAATTATTTCAGCTATCCCACTACCACGGTTGGAAAGAGGACCCTCTGGACTATCATTTGCATATAGTCTGTATGGTGTACTATTTCTTATATGTTCCCAAATGGCCACTGATCTTCTAAAGAATTCTCATATAATTTCGACCAAAAATCGATTTTTTTAAAATTCAAAATCTCGACTCACAATATTATTTCAGCTATCCCACTACCACGGTTGGAAAGAGGACCCTCTGGACTATCATTTGCATATAGTCTGTATGGTGTACTATTTCTTATATGTTCCCAAATGGCCACTGATCTTCTAAAGAATTCTCATATAATTTCGACCAAAAATCGATTTTTTTAAAATTCAAAATCTCGACTCACAAGATTATTTCAGCTATCCCACTACCACGGTTGGAAAGAGGACCCTCTGGACTATCATCTGCATATAGTCTGTATGGTGTACTATTTCTTATATGTTCCCAAATGGCCACTGATCTTCTAGAGAATTCTCATATATTTTTGGCCAAAAATCGATTTTTTTAAAATTCAAAATCTCGACTCACAAGATTATTTCAGCTATCCCACTACCACGGTTGGAAAGAGGACCCTCTGGACTATCATTTGCATATAGTCTGTATGGTGTACTATTTCTTATATGTTCCCAAATGGCCACTGATCTTCTAAAGAATTCTCATATAATTTCGACCAAAAATCGATTTTTTTTAAAATTCAAAATCTCGACTCACAAGATTATTTCAGCTATCCCACTACCACGGTTGGAAAGAGGACCCTCTGGACTATCATTTGCATATAGTCTGTATGGTGTACTATTTCTTATATGTTCCTAAATGGCCACTGATCTTCGAGAGAATGTTCATATATTTTTGGGCAAAAATCGATTTTTTTAAAATTCAAAATCTGGACTCACAAAATTATTTCAGCTATCCCACTACCACGGTTGGAAAGAGGACCCTCTGGACTATCATTTGCATATAGTCTGTATGGTGTACTATTTCTTATATGTTCCCAAATGGCCACTGATCTTCTAGAGAATTTTCATATATTTTTGGGCAAAAATCGATTTTTTTAAAATTCAAAATCTCGACTCACAAAATTATTTCAGCTATCCCACTACCACGGTTGGAAAGAGGACCCTCTGGACTATCATTTGCATATAGTCTGTATGGTGTACTATTTCTTATATGTTCCCAAATGGCCACTGATCTTCTAAAGAATTCTCATATAATTTCGACCAAAAATCGATTTTTTTAAAATTCAAAATCTCGACTCACAATATTATTTCAGCTATCCCACTACCACGGTTGGAAAGAGGACCCTCTGGACTATCATTTGCATATAGTCTGTATGGTGTACTATTTCTTATATGTTCCCAAATGGCCACTGATCTTCTAAAGAATTCTCATATAATTTCGACCAAAAATCGATTTTTTTAAAATTCAAAATCTCGACTCACAAGATTATTTCAGCTATCCCACTACCACGGTTGGAAAGAGGACCCTCTGGACTATCATCTGCATATAGTCTGTATGGTGTACTATTTCTTATATGTTCCCAAATGGCCACTGATCTTCGAGAGAATTTTCATATATTTTTGGGCAAAAATCGATTTTTTTAAAATTCAAAATCTCGACTCCCAAAATTATTTCAGCTATCCCACTACCACGGTTGGAAAGAGGACCCTCTGGACTATCATTTGCATATAGTCTGTATGGTGTACTATTTCTTATATGTTCCCAAATGGCCACTGATCGTCTAAAGAATTCTCATATAATTTCGACCAAAAATCGATTTTTTTAAAATTCAAAATCTCGACTCACAAAATTATTTCAGCTATCCCACTACCACGGTTGGAAAGAGGACCCTCTGGACTATCATTTGACTATAGTCTGTATGGTGTACTATTTCTTATATGTTCCCAAATGGCCACTGATCTTCGAGAGAATTTTCATATATTTTTGGGCAAAAATCGATTTTTTTAAAATTCAAAATCTCGACTCACAAAATTATTTCAGCTATCCCACTACCACGGTTGGAAAGAGGACCCTCTGGACTATCATTTGCATATAGTCTGTATGGTGTACTATTTCTTATATGTTCCCAAATGGCCACTGATCTTCTAAAGAATTCTCATATAATTTCGACCAAAAATCGATTTTTTTAAAATTCAAAATCTCGACTCACAAGATTATTTCAGCTATCCCACTACCACGGTTGGAAAGAGGACCCTCTGGACTATCATTTGCATATAGTCTGTATGGTGTACTATTTCTTATATGTTCCCAAATGGCCACTGATCTTCTAGAGAATTCTCATATATTTTTGGCCAAAAATCGATTTTTTTAAAATTCAAAATCTCGACTCACAAGATTATTTCAGCTATCCCACTACCACGGTTGGAAAGAGGACCCTCTGGACTATCATTTGCATATAGTCTGTATGGTGTACTATTTCTTATATGTTCCCAAATGGCCACTGATCTTCTAAAGAATTCTCATATAATTTCGACCAAAAATCGATTTTTTTTAAAATTCAAAATCTCGACTCACAAGATTATTTCAGCTATCCCACTACCACGGTTGGAAAGAGGACCCTCTGGACTATCATTTGCATATAGTCTGTATGGTGTACTATTTCTTATATGTTCCCAAATGGCCACTGATCTTCGAGAGAATGTTCATATATTTTTGGGCAAAAATCGATTTTTTTAAAATTCAAAATCTGGACTCACAAAATTATTTCAGCTATCCCACTACCACGGTTGGAAAGAGGACCCTCTGGACTATCATTTGCATATAGTCTGTATGGTGTACTATTTCTTATATGTTCCCAAATGGCCACTGATCTTCTAGAGAATTTTCATATATTTTTGGGCAAAAATCGATTTTTTTAAAATTCAAAATCTCGACTCACAAAATTATTTCAGCTATCCCACTACCACGGTTGGAAAGAGGACCCTCTGGACTATCATTTGCATATAGTCTGTATGGTGTACTATTTCTTATATGTTCCCAAATGGCCACTGATCTTCTAAAGAATTCTCATATAATTTCGACCAAAAATCGATTTTTTTAAAATTCAAAATCTCGACTCACAAGATTATTTCAGCTATCCCACTACCACGGTTGGAAAGAGGACCCTCTGGACTATCATTTGCATATAGTCTGTATGGTGTACTATTTCTTATATGTTCCCAAATGGCCACTGATCTTCTAAAGAATTCTCATATAATTTCGACCAAAAATCGATTTTTTTAAAATTCAAAATCTCGACTCACAAGATTATTTCAGCTATCCCACTACCACGGTTGGAAAGAGGACCCTGTGGACTATCATTTGCATATAGTCTGTATGGTGTACTATTTCTTATATGTTCCCAAATGGCCACTGATCTTCGAGAGAATTTTCATATATTTTTGGGCAAAAATCGATTTTTTTAAAATTCAAAATCTCGACTCCCAAAATTATTTCAGCTATCCCACTACCACGGTTGGAAAGAGGACCCTCTGGACTATCATTTGCATATAGTCTGTATGGTGTACTATTTCTTATATGTTCCCAAATGGCCACTGATCGTCTAAAGAATTCTCATATAATTTCGACCAAAAATCGATTTTTTTAAAATTCAAAATCTCGACTCACAAAATTATTTCAGCTATCCCACTACCACGGTTGGAAAGAGGACCCTCTGGACTATCATTTGACTATAGTCTGTATGGTGTACTATTTCTTATATGTTCCCAAATGGCCACTGATCTTCTAAAGAATTCCCATATAATTTCGACCAAAAATCGATTTTTTTAAAATTCAAAATCTCGACTCACAAGATTATTTGAGCTATCCCACTACCACGGTTGGAAAGAGGACCCTCTGGACTATCAGTTGCATATAGTCTGTATGGTGTACTATTTCTTATATGTTCCCAAATGGCCACTGATCTTCGAGAGAATTTTCATATATTTTTGGGCAAAAATCGATTTTTTTAAAATTCAAAATCTCGACTCACAAAATTATTTTAGCTATCCCACTACCACGGTTGGAAAGAGGACCCTCTGGACTATCATTTGCATATAGTCTGTATGGTGTACTATTTCTTATATGTTCCCAAATGGCCACTGATCTTCTAGAGAATTTTCAATCAAAAAGTGTATTTTTGCAAAGCCAATTTCAACAATACCATGCCACTTTATATATGACTGTATTGCTTATTGTATTAGGAGGCCTTGGAACACTCCTTTGAGTATGATATGGTACTCAAAGACCTAGTTTATGCCCTAAAATTAGCTTCTAAACAAGTAACCTTGTTCAGCTTGATACTGTTAAACAGTTAACAGTGCTCTGTTAAGAACAATTTTTGCTCTGTTAACAGCAAATTTGGCACTGTTAACGCTAAATGTGGCGCTGCTAAAATTCATGGATTGCGTCTTGGGTTTTCAAATTCGAATTTATCTTCACACATATTTAGAATCATGTTCTCAGCAAAATCGTTTGAAAAAAAAATGAAAAATAAAAAACAAAAAAACTCATTAATTTTTAAAGTTCTTCGTAAAGTAATTTATTTAAATAAAAGCCTTTGGCATTAAGAAGCATTCGATAATAACACGTGTTCCACGCTTTTGCATGTGAAAATAACGCTTTCAGTTCAGAGATTAACATTTCACATGCCACTGTTTGTTCGGATTTAATTTTTTTTTTTATCTGCTTATATATGCGTGTGAATAGTTTTTTTAAGTCTTCTGTTAATTAAATATTTCATACAATAAACTGTACTATTAATGTACGTACGTATGTATGTATGTATGTATAATAAATGCTTAAATCAAGTTAATTTAGTAATGATTTAACGATTTAAAGAGAGAAATTCTATATTTGTTGGCATATTCAAATAACATTTCATATCAGCTTTTCAATTCCATGTAATGTTTCCATGCCATTATTGTACGTTTGAAATTTATTATTAAATATTGCTTTTTTATACAGGGTGACCAGAGAATTTTTTTTTTAAATATCATACATAAAGCAATTAGTGAAATTGCAATATTCGTTAGGGCTACCAATTCACACATTGTTGAACGTAAAGAAAAAAATTAAAATGCCATCTCAATTGTTTTAACCCGATAGGGTCATAGGCCAAGCTTGAGATAGAATTCCATAGAATAGAATTCGTTTAAATGCCCATTTTCTCCGATTTCTATAAACTGATCTTTCCACCCGCGCTTTGTATGCACCGAGCTTTGTATGCACTAGGATCTCTTTTTCTAAAATTTAGTTGCTGGAGTATCTTTGCTCATCCTTACGATATGGCTTAAACAACGCAGTCACACACATAATTGGTCATTACAAGCCTTCAGTCACGATTACGACCTAGCTTCTCACATCACTTATGTTGTGTGTGTTAATTTTATCCATAAGTCGAGGGGACCTACAGTTTAAAGTCGACTCCGAACGACAGATTTTTGAGAAACTTTTCATGGCAATTTCATTTACTCTGAGAGTTTTTGCCAGAAATCTGCTGAGAGCAAGTCGCAGAAGATATATATTTTTCGTATTTCGTTTTGTTGGGGATGTCTGACCTGGGGTTTGAACTGAGGTCTCATGTCTAATAAGCCAACACACTATTTACTAGACTACGTTTAATGCGTTTTACTATAACACTGTCAACGGCGAGCTATAGCAAGTCGATAGTTACTATTTTTTTTGCCTGAATTCAACGATCTGGAGACTACCGACATGTGGGCAACGCTATATGCCACATAGCTCGTACTACATTGAATATTCTGTACGAGCGATTTTAATGTGTGTGAAGATAAATTTGAATTTGAAAATCCAAGACGCAATCCATAAATATTAGCAGCGCCACATTTGGCGTTAACACCAGGAACTGTATCTCACCACTAAGGTGTTGTAGAGGTGGCCACTCTATACTTTAACCCTTTTTATTTTTTCAAACTTTGTTTTGTTTTTTATTTTAAATACTTTGATAAAATGTGCTATTTTTCTGTAATTGCCATACTTTAATCGCTTTTAAGTGTTACGTGTAATTGCCCCGGCATAGTTGGTTTTTATAATTATCGTTTAATACCGAGTAATAGTCTGGCGTGAGCATACAATATCATATACATACATACATACGATATTTATACCTTTTATTGTGCAACTGAAAGTGTTAATTCTTACAAATATTTATCGAGTAAAATTATTGAGAAATATTTAAATATCTTGAGGCAATGAAAAGCTAACTTTTTTACTGTTTATCTAATAAGTTTTCCATTTGAATGATTTACAATGTTTTAGAGGGTGGCATGGAGTTTTGCCAGAAACTGTAAAATAATTATAATCATACGCATACTATTTATGCTTAAATAAACATTTAACAACTTGTACACAGTGATTCCTAATTTAGTGGGACATTTCAAAGCTAATTTTAATATTGACAGGCAATTTATTTCAATTGCTACACAATTTTATTAATTTATTTCAAGCCTATTGCCCTGGCAAATGCTGTTCGGTGTCAAAAATGACAATTACCTGCCTAGCTCTTGCTATGCATATCCATGTGTTTCTACTTGGAATGCATTAATGCCTTACAGGCTTTAAAAATGCGTTCCCACAAGTCAGTATCATTCTGTAATGTACTCTGTTATTCATTATTATGTTTGAATTCCTAGATAGTCAGACACATTCTTCAAATCTCCCCATATTTTAGTTTCCTAACAGAAGTTTCGATTGCCTCAAACCCACTTGATCTTTGCCTCTGTTTATATACCCTTTCGTCGAGAATACCTTTCCAATTATCCACTGCCATTCCACAGAAGGGTTCTGGTACAATCAGCGGGGTGCACGCTTCTTTCTTCATTGCCGAGAATTACCACGTGACCTTGGACCCAGCAGGGGGTTATTTTCCCTTTCTAGTGACTTCTAGGTTCTTCCATAGGTTACTCCCATAAAATCTTCGGTTTAACCTCATAATAGCCGAACGTTTGAATGGCGACGTAACGTAAGTAGTTTCTCAAACCACTTATGTTGGCAGGACCTACAGTTTAAAGACAGCTCCGTACAACAAATTTTTGAGAAACAATTTTTATTTACTCTCAGAGTTTTTGTCAGATATCTGCTGAGAGAGGAAGTCGCTGAAGAAATATTTTTTCATATTTTGTTTTGTTGGAGATGTCGGACCTTTTATTTGAACTGAGGCCTCAAGTCTAATATGCCAACACACTATCTACTGGACTATGGCGACTACCTATATATAGTCGCTCTAAATAATCATACAAAACGTTAATCATTCAAATCATTCACATCATTCGTGCATTATCGGGCATTACAACTCTTTAGTCAGGCTTACAACCTAGCATCTGACAACACCCACGTTATGTGCACGATAATTTTATCCTTCATCTATGGACCCAAAAAAATCAACTTCAAACGACAGATTTGAACAATTTCTTCAGGGCCTTGCTAAGTGGGATTCATCGAAAGATATTTTTCCTTATTTATATTTTTTAACGATTTCAGGCTGAGGTTTGAACTCTGAGCTCTTCTCTAGTAGGTCAATACTGTACTCACTAGACTATAGTGATCTAGACCGCACCTAGTTCAATGTGATATTCAGATATTTTTTATGGCACAAATCATCCATTTTCAGATATTTTACTGGGTCTATTAATTGAACATTTTCTTTTTGCTTAAATTAACCATGGGTTTGGAGCTATTAAATTTTAAAACCCACAACAACAACAACAACCACAACCGTAATGCAATATTTTATTATGCTTGTTTACAAAGTTTATCAGGTCACAGTAAGTTAACGAGTATGTATGTATGCTAGCATATGGACTTGTTGCGTTTAAACAGTTAATTGAATAGAGGAGAAGAAAAAAGCTGTACAAATACAAAACTTATTAAGTGCTTAATAACCGTTTGAAATATGTAAAACTTGTTTTGAAAAGGTAAATAATGTGTAAGAAAACTCTTAACTAGGTTACCAACTCATTTTTCTCCATCCAATGTAGAGCAAGTGCCATATGGAGCCATGCAGCGCTAATGGGAATGTCTACCAAACTTTCAAATGAACAGTCGTATACTATTAAGTTTCAGTCATAAGTGACTTTAAAGTGCACCAATTGGCATCATCTAGCAGGGTACAGTGCAATGTCATACTACACTTCGGTTCACTAGTTCTGTAAGGTTTTTTTATTTAAACATTCTATTTATTCTGGTCTAAATATTACGCCTGAAAGACACTGCAGTGATTGCGCAGTCTTATAGACCGGGATATTCCCATTGATTCCCAATAAATTTCGCATCCAACGATTCCCTTAAACTTGGAGCCATCGGTGTAAATTTGAACGGAATCTTTTGCGAGGTCAAGTCGCCGTAGTCTAGTGTGTTGGCTTATTAGACGTAAAGTCAGGGTTCGACCGCAGGCCAGATATCAAGACAAAATACAAAAAAAGTACTTCGGCGACTTCCTCTCAGCAGATTTCTGGCAAAAACTCTGAGAGTAAATAAAATTGCCATGAAGAGTTTCTCAAAAATCTGTCGTTCGGAGTCGACTTTAAACTGTAGGTCGTTGTACAATGGGTCAATTCGACCTCCGGGTACTGTACTTGTCTTAATTCACAAGTACACGTCCTCTAACCTAACCTAACCTAACCTTTGCGGGGTGCGCCGCTCCATTCCTCCAGATCTCCCTTTCCGGGATGGATGTTCTATATTTTGGTGTAATCGGCCAGGAAATTACTTGAAATGTCCTTGTAACCAGGAAGTCGTATGTGATTATAAGACACCTGCTGTGAGAAATGGCCAATTAGGGTTGACATTTGCACTCGAAAGAATCTCATCGCCGGCTGGTTGATAGAAAAGATAGAAATACTAGTAATATGAGATTCCTTACTCAGGATGGATTACATACGGTCTCCATAGCCTAGTAGGTAGTCTGTTGGTTTGTAAGACGAGAGCCGCAGCTCAGACATCTCGAACAAAACGCAATATGAAAAAGATATCTTTCAGTGTTTTCCTCTTAGCAATCTTCTGTTAAAAATTCTGACCATAAATAAAATACCAATGAAAAGTTTCTCAAGCCTATCCCTCAGAGTTGACGTTAAACTTCAGGTCCCATCATTTATGGATAAAAATAATACACACATCATGGGTAGTGGATGAAGCATGGTCGTAATCCGGACTGAAGGGTTGTAATGACCAATACCTTCTTCATACTGTTCGTAAAATATTCGATTATCTGGATAATCAATTTTGCCCGATTGCTTTATCCCTATTTCGACCATTTCAAGCTGATACCAGATTCATTAAATTTCTGCATTGGCATGAAAATTAAATTCCTACGCTTTGTTTAAAATTGACAGTTTCTGTTTAGAGATCTCTTATAGAAAACAATCAAAAAACTAAACGATTTTTTGTTATTCCACTTTAAATTCCATTTTAACAATTGTCATCACTGCCATATGTTTGTTGTTGTTCTTTCGTTGTACACTAAACATTTTTGTTAAGCATAAGTGGTGGTGCTGCATTTCTGAATATGAATATGTGTGCATGTTTATATGTGTGTGTACTTAAGAGAGAGAGAGAGAGAGAGAGAGAAAAATGAAATACTAGAATGCTTTCACGGCTTTACTATAAATTTTGTGCTGGTGTGATGTGTGTATGCTGGTATTTGCTTTTATTCGTCCATGTTTTTTTTTGGTTTCTCGTGCAGCCGGAAATGCATTTTTTAACCGTCTGTTGCCATGATTTTTTTAAAAATAGACAAAAATCCAGGCCTTTAAACAATGGCAACAAGGAGAGGCAGAGCAGAGAGAAATATAAAAACACACACGCACCTACACTCTCTGAGTGTATAAATGAATGCATTTCCCCACAAATCCTTTACCATTCGAGTGTTATGCATGTACTTTGTTGTTGTGTTTGGTGTTTTTTTTTTCCGAATTTTCCAATTTCATTGTTGTTCTTCAATTTTTTCGTGCAGTTTTTATTTTTGCAAATGTCAGCACAATAAAATTTGTGGCATTCAACAAATCCATTGATGAAATATTGATGAAACAAAAGCTTTAATGTCTTGTGTTTTATTTTTTAAGACTTGCCCGACCCAACATAGAATGAGTAAACTGTGCCGGTATGTACGAGTTAAAGGCAAAACTAAAAAGAATATAAAATTGGTTAAAGGATGGGTATGTCATGTCGTACGAAAAAATTAAAAAACCTAAAAAAAAATTTAACGATTAACAAAAAAGAAAAGAAAGAGGTTACTGTCGGTCAAAACCCTGCTAGTGGCCATAAAGAAACATGCAGATTTAATATGACGATTAAAGATTCGTTAAGGTTTGACCTGATCAAAGTCGTGAAAAAGGCCACAAATATCTCATCAAGTACGGAAAGGTGTGAATGGGTTTAAGTATTTAGGCAAGTATTTTATATTCGTATAGGGCAGCAAGGGAGGCAACTTTTTAAAGGCATCACCCAATACAGATCGTAATCAAAGTAATGTTTTGAGCTGATATTATAGATGACGCTAGAAGGAGAAAATTTAAAAAAGGTTGTTAACGATAGGTTCCACAATAAAATTCTAAACATTGAAACCTTCTCAGATAGACTTCTCACAATGGGCCTAAATGCTGCCCTAAGTGGTACTCCTTCCTTCGAGGGGGCCCGCCATCTAACGGAGAGAGTTGCTTACAAGCAAAAATTTGATTTTAGGACACCCAAATTCTATTTTGTAAAACGTTGCATTGATTGATTAAAGACACGGTAGTCTAGTAGGTAGTGTGTTGGCTTATTAGACGTAAGGACACGGTTCAAACCGAAGGTCAGACATCTCCAACACTACGAAATATGAAAGATGATTTCTTCGGCGACTGCCTCTCAACAAATTTCTGGCAAAAACTCTGGGAGGCCCGAGTTCAAACCCCAGGTCAGAAATCAAAACGAAAAAATGAAAAAAAAAATATTTCTTCGGCGACTTCCTCTCAACGGATTTCTGGCAAAAATTGTGGGAATAAATAAAATTGCAAAGAAGAAGTTTCCAAAGATAATGTCGTTCGGAGTCGACTTTAAACTGTAAGTCCCGCCACTCATGTATAAAATTAAAACATACAACATAAGTGGTGTGAGAAGCTATGCCGTAATCATGACTAAAGGGTTGTAATGACCAATTGTATATGTATGTACATATGTAACAGAGTTATATTATTAGGTTTGAGAGGTTATTAGAGGTTATCACCTCCAACCGAAAGACAAGTCCTTTGTGAAAAAACCTTTTAGAAAGGAAAAAAAATACGAAGCAATAAAATAGAATAAAAAACAGAATCAGATGTTGATGAAAGGTGTTGATGTCGGATTGAGCTTTAACCATAAGACTCTTGAGACCCTACAGTTCGATATACACCTTCATAGACGATTGTTGAGTGAATTAAACCTTTGCTCAATAGAAGAAGGTTTCATAAATTGTTATGCTTCATCCGCACATTTTTTAAATTGGAAAAGTATTGCAAATCAAAATTTCTTACACAAATTTCGAAATTTTCGAAGTAATGAAAACTTTATTGTGGACATCCTTTAGTTCAATGATTTATTAACAGATTTTTATTCCAAAATATATTTGGCATGGCAAAGTGGTTAAAGTGCTTGATAATTAATTCAAGCAGTCTAGTTTCGAATCCAATAAAGACTTACAATCTCGTCATTTTCCATTTCCATCCATACAATCTATAAAGAAAGTCTCCTGATAGCACTACAAAGAACAGTATACGACAGTTTCAATGCTCAAAATTCCTCATCACTACATCCAATATTACAAACAAATAACCTCAATGAAAAGTGCATTAACAAACCTGAAACAAAACAAAGAAATAATAAGCAGTTGGAGGAGATGCTTTGCAACATCTCCATTTACAACCTAGCTTCTCCACCACAACCCAAGTTGAGTGGCTGCACTTACATGTCGTCTTCCAAAGGCAGATTTGGGAAACTTTTCATGACAATTTTATTTATTCTCTGAACTCAGCTGAGGGGAAGCCGCTGATGCAAATATTTTTTTCGTATTTAGTTTTGGTCGGTGAACTTCACCATCCCTGTCTATGTTTCTCAAAACTAAAAAATTGTTTCAAAATAAGCGTCCAAAATGCATACATTTTATTATTCTTACAAATATGTTAACACACCAAAAACATTTTTTGAATTTTCTTTTAAATTTATTCTTAATTTGTAAGCATTTTTCCTTTTTAATTCTTATCCTATTTGAACCCATTTTAAGAAAGTGAAACAAATTTTTCTTTTTTTTTTACTGTCTTAACAATTTAATTTTATTTAAAATATTCTTTTTTTTACCTTTTGCCCCGAAGAAACAAATAAAAAAATTGTTAAATTATCATCATAATTTACAGCTTTTAGTTGCTTTAAACATTTCTTTTTTCCTTAAGTGTAGAAAATAACGGTAAAACATACTAATTTGCCAATGATTTTTTTCTGCTCTTCTCTTATCTTTGTAACAGGTTTTCGCCGTGAAAGTTAAATGCTCTATTTGCTGCCACGTTAAGGACAATGTCGCAGCAGAAAACAATGTTCACCGTTAAACAATATTAATGAGCAGAAAAAGAGTGAGTGCTGTGAGTGGGAGTAAGGAAATACGAGCATTGGTGTTTGCTATCGTTGATACGCGTACAACACAACTACAACTAAACACAAACGCGTTGTTTCGTTACTTTTTTTTGTTTTTGTAATACATATTGAGAAGGAAAGGCAAATGGTGGCAAATTAAACACGGTATCCTCTATTGTAAGAGTACAAATACATTTACGCTTACGCGAGAAAAAGGGAAATACACTCTACATAGTATATGTATAAGTATGGGTGTGTATAAGCAGTAATTATATTATAATGGCGAGTGAATAGACTCTTGCACACATAATAAGGGAAATAAAATGTTTGCAACAAAAAAATGATAGGAAATGCGAGCGAAAAAAATTGAAATACGCTTTTACGACTACTAAATGCGACAAATCTATTGTGTTGCCAAATTCCCTCTAAATAACACAAAGCCACACACATACCATGGAAATCATTAACGTAAGCCTATAATGTGATTATGTTGCGAATAGTCACAGCGGAAACGAAAAAATAGAACGACTAAGAACAGACAAATGAATTGAAATCGCAAAAAAAAAAGAAATTAAATCAAATGAAAACGAAAATCATTTGAAAATCTGTGTCTAAATCTCCAACCGTAAACCAATTTGCGCCAACGTCACTGTCCTATAATATGGACATGCTAAAAAGCAAGAAAAACGAAAAGGCTGTGTAATTAATGAAAAACGAATAAATGTTGTGTGAAAAGCAAAGAAACAGAAACGCTTTATAAGCCTTACTTACTATTTACAAAACAAACCAAAAGAAAAGTATTAAAAAGCAGAAAACAAAAAAATAAACGGCTAAAAAACAAAAGGGATTAATTCCCGACATGTTCGTGTAAATAATCGTATGAATTTAAAGGCTCTAGGGATTAAAAGAAAATTGTTTTCAAAAGAAGAACACAGAAAACACTAGAAAAGCTTGTTAACAGCAAACTATAGACAAAAAAGACACTAATAAAACGCTACTAAATAACAACAAAAAAAAAAAAAGAAATCCTAGCAAATAGATTCTCATTGCTTTATTTTTCCTATACCATCAAAAACAGAGACATGCTACCCGATTATCTACACCATAACCATTACCATAGACATTAAAATTTTTCTAAGTTTCTAAAACGTTCGTTCGTTCTCGTTTTTTTTTCTCTACCGTGTTATCGTGTCATCGTATTGTCGTGTTATTATTTATCGTTTTTGTTTTATTTTTTTTGTTTACCCGCACGTTATGGATCATGCCTTTGGAGAAGGAAAATTTAGAGACCAACAAGGAAATTATCAAGGATATGCACAAAAAAGTATCGGTACAAGTTGATAGTTATCTTGCTTTATATCTACCCGAAGGCGTATATGAAATCAAAAAAATGGAACCACGCTCAAAAATACGAACGATTATCGTATTTTGTCTGTTTTTAGCTATTGCCGGTATTATTGGTTTCGGTTATTTTTGTCAAGATCAGGTAAGTTTTCAACAAAAAATTTTTTCAATTTCTGATCAAAAATTTCAATACTTTTAAGCGTAAATAAAAATCTTTAACTGTAAGAAAAAAAAAAAAGAAAAAATTAAATTAAAACTTCAAATTCAATTCCATAGAAAATAAAATCTGTAGATACTAAATTCCACTCTTTACTGCTGTTCTTAAATCACAGTTGATGTAAATATTACAGAAAGTTGAATAGAAAATTGGTCACAGTTGACTAGTCAAACATGATGCATATACCGGTCATGGTTGACGTGTATATAGGTCACAGTTAACTACCAAATTGATGCATATTCCTTGCGAGAAAACGCAATTTTTTGTTTAATAAACAACGAGTCTGGAATTGACGAAATGGCAAATAGAGATTCATGAAGACTTCTCAATACAGACGAATCTGAGATAATCTCAACTTTTGCTAGGTAATTACAGTTAGAAAGAGCTTTAAGCCTTGAATCAGCCTACCAAGCAGTAACATCAGAATAGTAATCGGCTTTCAGATCGGACATTGTAGACTCAAAGAAACTTATTTAGTGTAGAGATCACTTCAATGTGCGTTGTTAATATATTTTACAAGGAAGCACTTGGGTGCTTATTAAGAATATGTATTACTCAAGGTAGATTTACTGGATAATATAATATAAAAAATAATATAAAATAATAAAATTTCATTCTCATTATGATCATTATTATTAAATTAAAAATGTTGAAATGTATGGTATGGAGGGGTCTATTTTTCTCAAATCTTTAATTATTCCAGCTATCCCACTACCACGATTCGAAAGAGGACCCTTTGCACTACTATTTGCATATAGTCGGGTAGATGTACTAAGTTCCAATATGTTCCAAAATGACCACTGATCTTCTAGAGAATTTTCAAGCAAAAAATTGATAGTTTCAAAGCCAATTTCTTCAATACCATATCATTCTACATGTGACTATATTGCTGATTAGATTAAGAGGCCTTGGAAACTTCCTTTGAATATGGTGTACTCATAGAAGACCTAGTGTATATCCTAAAATTAGCTCCTAAATAAGTGGTCTTATTCAGATGGAACTGTTAAACCACTAACAGTGCTCCGTTAAGGGCAAATTTTGTTCTGTTAAGAGAAAATTTCGCTCTGTTAACGCCAAATGTGGCTCTGCTAAAATTTATGGATTGCGTCTTCGGATTTTTCCATCCGAATTTATCTTCCCACACATTTAATATTCATATTACATTACAAAAAACTTGTCCAGCTCTGAATGCATAAAATTTATTTTAATTTTTTTTTGTTTTTTTTTGGTGTAAAACATTTATTTTTCACAATAATTTGTTAACCTGTCTTGTCGTGTAATCTACATTTTTCATTTTAATCGCTTGTATTCAGATTTAATGAGTTCGTTAGAAAATCATGCCCGATCGTTATTGTAAGCTTTTATTTTTTTTTTGTTGAATCTTCATTTTATCTTATCGATTTTTTAACACCTTCGAATTAAATTTATTTTAAAATTTTGTTTAAATATGTGCATTTAATTAATTTAATATTTATAGACATTCGAGGAATAAATACACTTCAGATACTTTTTTTATGAAAACAAAAACTTTAAAAAAGTATAAATTTCGACGTTGACGCCACTGCACACTGGGCCAATAATTGTAGATTTTTGAAAATGTTTTGTTTTGTTTTTGATCATAACGCCATAACATGTCCTTACCAACTGTGTCTGTTCAAAGTCAATGCTTTCAGAAGGCTACAAGTTGTACTGTGGGACGTAGTTTTCTTCTTCACCTGTCTTTCCTAAGTAAAGACTGGCATTTCGATACTTTGGCTTCCTTAAATCGTCGATATTTCTCTTTTACAGATATATGGAACCTTCTGGGAAAACTGAATCATCTAAGGATGTAAAAATAAGGTTACCCTGTACTAGACTCCAGGTTATGTGGAAATTCTCGGTAATGAGCAAGCAGATGAGCTTGAGGAGACTGGTGCTTCCCCACTCCGCCATCCTCTGGAATGGTGACGGATGTTTGGGAACATATGGTCAACGAAAGGGTGAAAAAGAGAGACGACGCCTCCTCTCAAACCAAGTGGGTTTGAGGTAAATAACAAAAAAGGAGATCTGAGTATGCATTAGAGACTCAGATTTATAATCGACATTTATAATCGATATTTTGTTAGCGTAGTTTAGACTCAGCGTACTCTTATTCAGAATGGGGATTGTCTTAGGCCCAAACATGTTGTTTCTGTAACGGTGAGAATGAATTATTGGAAACATTTTTGGATCTGTGAAGTATTAATGCACAGCAGAAGAAAGCTCCTGAGTGATAGCGAATTATCATTGTCGATATGGAGCAGCATGAAGTCGCCGTAGTCTAGTAGGTAGTGTGTTGGCTTATTAGACGCAAAAGCCTGGGTTCGAGCCCCAGGCCAGGCATCAAAGACAAAATACAAAAAGTATTTTTTCGGCGACTTCCTCTCAGTGTAGATTTCTGGCAAAAACTCTGAGTGTAAATAAAAAAGTTTCTCAATAAATAAAAATCTGTCATTCGGAGTCGACTTTAAACTGTAGGTCCCACCACTCATGTATAAAATTAACACACACAACATAAGTGGTGTGAGAAACTAGGACGTTGTACAATGGGTCAATTCGACCTCAGGGTACTGTACTTGTCTTAATTGACAAGTACACGTCCTCTAACCTAACCTAACCTAACCTAACCTAACCTATGGAGCAGCATCCTGAGTTTTGTTTGGGAGAAGCTTGAGGCTTGGAGGAGCCATTATGACGGATACCAAAAAAAGTATGAGGGAAGTACAATATATCGTATGGTAGTTGTTTGAAGAGGGTTTTTTCATTGTTTAACAAAAAGTAAGGAAGTAATAATAGTACGTTATAGGTCATAGTGCTCTGAATTGATAGCAAAGATTCTCCCGGGGTCCACTATAGCGTCTTTCAGGCGGAGAGATGGAAGCGTGTCGTGAGAAACTAGGTCGTAATCCTAACTGAAGGGTTGTAATGACTAATTATGTATGTAGTTTAGTAAGTATGTAGGTCCCTCTCCGTGTAATATTTTGTCTTTTTCTAATTTATTGCAATTAAACAGAAACTATAAAGATTTATCAAAAAACAGTGAAATGTTTCCTTTTTTATTTGTCACGCTGTTAAGCTCATATTATGTGGAACGCTTAAAAAAACTTGTCAAATAAACTACACAACAAACGACTGAAAAATCCAATTGTTTTCACAAGTTTGCTACTGTCCCATACTCTCTCTCTTTCTCCCTCTTTCCTTCTCTAATGCGAATATTTGTTGTACGAGTAGCATTTGTTTTTATTTTAAATGGAAATGTTTATTTTGTTTTGTTTTTGTTGTTGTTTTCAACAGTCAACAAATTGTGAAGTAGAAAAACTATCCTAAAGTTTTGACTTTATTTTCAGTTTTTATTTTTCTTTTATTTTTCCATTTTCTCATTTTCCTGATTTCAATGAGAGTTTAATTTGTTTTTTTTTTCTTTTGAGTGTGGAAATCCCCCAGTGGAAATGTGTAAACAATTGTAATCGGTTAATATGGTTCAATTGAAACCCTACTAACCACGATTTTTAATTGATTTTGAAGTTTTTTAAGATCACAATAAATCTGCTTTTAATTCGAGTTTCTGAATATTTTACTTTTTACTGAAAGTGTGACATACATAATTGGTCATCACAATCCTTTAGTCAGGATTACGACATAGTTTCTCACACCACTAATGAAAAGTATGCAACGTTATAAACAATGTAGAAGTATTGTGATCTGTAAACCTACTATCAGTTTCAAAGCTAGTCTGTAATAAGAATTTAGTCATTCATTTTGATTTACTCAGTTTGGAAGTCCAACTATTACATCCTTTAGCCAAGATTACAACCTAGTTTCTTACACCACTTATGTTGTGTGTTTTAATTTTATACATGAGCGGCGGCACCTACAGTTTAAAGTCGACTCCGAACATCAGATTTTTTTAAGAATCTTTTCATTGCAATTATTATTTACTCTCAGAGTTTTTGCCAGAAATCTGTTGGGAGGAAATCGCCGAAGAATTTTTTTTTCATATTTCGTATAGGTGGAGAGGTCTGACCTGGAGAGGTTTGAACCCAGGGCTCAGGTCTGAGAAGCCAACACACTAACTACTATACTACGGCGACTACTATTCAGGTTAATGTACTCCAACGTCTGGCACCAAGCAGTTCTTCTTCCTCTTACTGAATGGATAAAAAATTTGTAAATAGGGTCCTCTAACCTAAAATAGAAAAATTTCAAGAGAATCGGCGCATAAAATTGTACTGAAATGACACGTTTCTGTTGAGTGTAAAAACAATTTTGTTTTTATAACTTATTGAAGAAGTTTTGCTAAAATAATAATAAAAAACAAAACCAAATAAAAACCGCAAACAATTAAAAAGAAAACAACAAAATAAATTTTGAATATTAATAAAGTGTTCATGGGTTTTGGCGCCATTTAAAAGGTGTTTTGGTTGTTTGTGTTGCCAATAATTATTGGCAAGAAATTTATGTTTTTATTTTTTCTGCCGATTGTTATTGTTATTGTTGTTTGGCTTTCATTAAAAGAATTTTTAATTTATTGATAAAATTTATTAAAACAAATATGTATGTGTGACGATAATAACGCCCGATTTTTTTCGTTTTATTTCTTGACAATTTGTGGTTTTTTTTATTTGTTTTTTATTTAAAAAAATTGTTTAAATAACAGTCATTAAAATTTATGGCGGATTTGTTAGGTGTTGTTTGTTTTTTTTTATTATTTACTTTATTGTTTATTTAATAAATTATTGTGTAAAAACTTGTTTCAGACTTAAAAAATTTTTTTTGGTGAAACAATGTATTCCGTTTTATTATTATAAGAGGGCGGTCTAGTCTAGTCTTTTATATTTTTTGTATAATTTTTATAAAGTTGTATGTAAAAAATTCATTCGTCAAGGTATGATGTTTTGCTAAATTAACTTCTTTCTCTTTGAAGCAAAAAAAAAATCTTTTAGTAAAATAAAATTGCCATTAAAAGTTTCTCTAACAATCTATTGTCCGGAATCGACTTTAAACTGTAGGTCCCGCAACTCATGTATAAAATTAACACACACAGCTAGGTCGTAATCCTGACTCAAGGATTGTAATGACAAATTATGTATAGGTACACCTACCTATCCTCGATTTTACAGATAATATTTCAAACTGTTTCCACACTTTGGTGACAATTTTAAAATATTTTTTTGCTCATTTTGTGATTTTCATGAAAATATTGGAAGCATAGCTTAAAAACGTAAATTAATTGTTTGTTATGTTACTAACAGAACTCTGTTAACTTACTTGGTTTACGTCCAGGGTAATAGATTTTGTAATCTATTTTCACACACATAGAAATATATCACCTCATGATCATTCCACATATACGATTGAACGTGAAACCTTACTCTCTTATATGATCGTCGAAGTTTATTTTAAGGCGTAAAACGTGAAACAGTGAAAACGTCCATTAATACGAGTAACAGCAAGCCATCCAACTCTCTTTATTAGAGTAACATAAAGTTTGTGCTCTATTGTTGTGTCCTTCTAGGCTCTAATGAAATGGAAAATTGTTCTCGACAATCTCATAGAGACGGTTGGTGAATCGTAACTGACTTTATAGAGAACAGTTCTTCTTTCCCAGCACCAGTTTCGTATGTAAAACGATTTTGCTGCCGAAACCTTGTCTTGATAGGTAGGTCATAGGTTGGAGTGGTAGTTTTGACACCAAAAGTACACTTGAGCACGGCCTGTTGAGCGGCATGTTGTGACGCCATGGGTAAACAAAGTCCCTGTACTGGGGTAGAAGTTGCTGGGGCAGAAGTTGGTCAGCGCAAGGGCTGCACATTAAAAGCACGACTACCTTACGCTCGATAATCAGCCCTAAAGTTTGATAAAAGAAGTTATATTCTTGACATCAAGCTGACAAGGATTGGAGAGTCAAATATCCACCTTGCCTTGTTACTCGTCTTGAATTTAGGAATTTTGAACACATTTTTCCCGTCCCTCTTGGAGTACATTTTTGTGGTGAAAGCTATAACTTGTTTCTTGTTCACTTTTCAGTATAAAAAAAAAACGTTCCCGATTCTCCTGATAATCTTTAATACCATCTCAGAAAAACAATGCAGCAGAGCACCTTTTTTCTACTTTAAAACGAATTTAAATTTATTTTATCATTCTTCTCCTTTCTTTTTTTGCTCAGAGCCAGCCAATAATTTTTTTACAATATTTAATGCCCTGTCCGTCGTTTGGGAAGATAATAAGATTATATTTTATTTTTTCTTATTCTTATTCTTTCAAAATTTTTTTATGAATATTTTTTTTCCATTTCTTTTATTACATTCACAAAAATCGCAGTGTTTTTCTTTTCTTGGTTCTCTTTCAAAAGATAGTCCGCAAGTCAGCGGCGGTGGTAACTGTCAGCAAATGCCCTGCTTCTTTTTATATTTTCTTATTATTTTTCAAAAGGTCTGGCCTTTTATGGGGTAGAGAGAGAGGATGTTGCTGTTGGGTAAAGGGGGTGGCTCCGTAATGGACAACTTGAACTTGTACAAAACAAAGTTGCAATGAGAATCATTAAATAATTTTACAACAACAACAGCAACAATATACATATATATTCTCTGTTTTCATTTCATTTCTATTTAATCCTGCTTTGCTTGCTTATCTAAAGCATCAAATAAAAGTTTTACTACAATATTACACAAATACACACACATATTCGTAGATACATACACACAATAAAAAGCGATGATAATATTGTAATATTAATGATAATAATGCTGACGCTAATACTGACGATGACGAGGATGCTGGTAATTGTGTGTGTATGTGTGTGTAATAAATTACCAGATTCAATGTCCAGGCAGAAATTTTGCAAAACAATGAAATTTCATTGTTAGTTTCATCCAAAGAAAGTTTTTCTGGTTTAAGTTGTTCAGAAAAAAATTAAAGAAAAAATCACAAAAAATTTGTTTCAGAATCTTACGACTGATAAATTTACCATCTTCGCCAAGTATCTTCCTTTGCTCTTCGCGTTATTGCGAGAGACTCAATTTGCAACTTGAATTTGTACACTTTTAAACGAATCAAAAGAATCAACGAAAAGAAAAGAGAAGAAAAGAAACGAGAAGAAAAAAATTTAAATAAATCTGATAAGCTAAAGTCAAGTGCTTTTCTTTTTTTTTTTAAAAAGTCAACGAGAAATTGTTAAATGATCAGGCTCAAGGCTGTATGAATTAAAAATTCATGACATTCTCATGAAAACTGCTCAATTGAACGCCTTATGAATTCATAAAATTTGTGATTTGTTGAAAGAAAAAAAAAATATTTTTTCTTTATTCATCCGTAGCACTTATGGCATATTACCTTCAGGCTCTGTGGGAATGAATCAACTAGAACTGTAAATCATATCACCAGAGTATAATTGAAATATTGGATGTACAACGGCGAATTACATATATGACAGGATGCCTAACATACCAATCTCGACTAATTGCCTTATCTCGTTATCCTATATAGGTCAAATGGTGCAATATTACAAATGCTCGTGGTGGTCTATTGCTACACGGATGCTTCTGTATAAGGATATAGGACGGGACTGGGTGTTTATATACCAAAAAAAGCAAGGGACCAAACTATACCGGAGCGTAAAACGATGTTTTAAGTGAAATATAGGAATTGCCTTAGTCTAGTAGGTAGTGTGTTGGTTTATTAGACAAGAGGCCTCGTTAGAACTCCAGGTAAGAGATGTCTGAAATATGAAAAAATATTTCTTGGGCGACTTCTTCGCTCAGCAGATTTCTGGCAAAATAAAATTGCCATGAAAAGTTTCTCCAAAATTTATCGTTCGAAGTCGACTTTAAGCTATAGGTCCCAACATACATACATACATAATTGGTCATTACAACCCTTCAGTCTGGATTCCGACCTAGTTTCTCCCACCACATCTGTTTTGTGTGTGTTAATTTTATACATGAGTGGTGGGACCTACAGTTTAAAGTCGACTCCGAACGACAGATTTTTGAGAAACTTTTCATGGCAAGTTTTATTTACTCTCAGAGTTTTTGTCAGAAATCTGCTGAGAGGAAGTCGCCGAAGAAATACTTTTTGTAGGTCCCAATACTCATGCATAAAATTAATACACACAACATAGGTGGTGTGAGAAGCTAGGTCGTAATAATGGCTGAAGGCTTGTAATGACCAATTATATATGTATGTCTGTATGTATGTATGTACTTATGAAAAACTATGTACAAATATGCGCAGATCGGCAATAACTGAGTTGCGTTTTATTATTTCTAGTCTCTCCAGTTGTAGCAACTGCCAAACACAAGCCACATTGCATATTTTGTTTTAATTTATTTTATTTTTCATTCGTTTTAATCATGCTCAATATCATAATCTTCAAGTTTTCTAATTGTTTTTCTGTTATTTTAATTAACCGAAATATATTTATTTATTAGTTGATGGTGTTTTTTTGTTTATTGTTCAGAAAATAAAAATTTTAAAATAACTTTTATATTATTTTCTATTATTTTCTATTTGCAATAGACTCAATACATTCACGATTCAACAATATTTTAAGAATTAAATTCAGAGTCTCTGCCATTGTTATCGTTGTTTCTATTCTCATTATTTAATAAACCAAACATTCAATAGAAATAAAAAAAGCTAAGCCAACAATAAAAATAAATTAATATTAAATTGTAACGTCATTAGTTCGCAAATAGAATAACCTTGAGCTGCCATTAAAAAAAGTACATTAAATAGTTTGAGATTTAAAACCGAACAGATATATTGAATGGGTAGCTTGTCTGGGTGTATTGGTATAGTTTGCCAGTAATCACGATCGTTACTAAAACTTATGACAAATCCAAGCACTGCCACTGCAAGCTGTGCGTCACCAATTCCTCAATTTCTCACATCAAAATGTTATCAATGATATACACGAAATGATTAAATTAAGCTATTAAGTATTAATACGCATTAGAGCTCATGTAACACATATTTCATTCGATAATAAATTTTGAAATCTATTACCATGGACGCAAACCACATCAGTTAATAGAGCTTTGTTATGTTACTAACAGAACTCTGTTAAACAATTAATTTAAGGTTTGGAAAGAAAAAAAGGAAAAAGGATTAAAACTTCTGGTTAAAATTAAGTAAAAAAGCACAATTTGGTAAAATAAATCCTATAGTTAACCACTGTCACAAAATATTGCGTAATAAGAACTACAATGAACAGATAATCACACATTTCCGAAAGCTAATGTAACCCAGTAAATAAGTTAACATGGTGATAAGTCAGGACAACATTGGCGCAGACAAAGTGAATTGCTTTTAATGAGTATTAATACCGTGTGTTTATTTGTGAACAATATTTTATGTGTTCAGACACAGAATATCAATATTTTTTTGACAGCTGGTAAACAAAACAGCTGGTTGTTTCAACAACATTGTTTTTTTCTGTTCGTTGTTTTTTGTTTTGTTTTTTTTTTGTTTGTCGTTGTTGATATTTGAGTTGTCAAATACCAATAGAAAGTGTTCGGAAAATTGTAATATGCTCACTGAACGTACTTATGACAGTGTTGTATTTAAAATTTTTCTCAATATTATAACAATTTGCATTTTTATTGAGCAATAATTAATTGAAATTTTATATGAAATATTGATCTCAATAATGGTGTTTATTGCGATTTACGCAATAAAGTGCCTGTCTGAACACGGAATTACGTCTCTTTCACTAAATTAATCGCGAGAACCGTAAGTAGAGTGAGTTTTGTCGATACCGCGGTACCTGCGTGCCGCTACGTCAAGACTGCGTATCATAAACGTTAAAAGATAATAGAGTTCCCTATGGATGGGTAAAACCACATCAGTGTTGGTTAATACCACTCCTTCAGTAATATCAAATATCACTATTTTCAAACTATCGCATAACTATGACGCATCCAATGTTAGGATAATTCCAAGAAGTTTTTTTTTATTAAGTTTACGAGATATCGGCATCACTATGCCGAGCGGTATGAAAATTAAACAGAAATTCAAATTACCTGAGATTTCATAAAATATCATTAACTTAGTAAAGTTTCACACAAACACAAGTTGTGCTATATTGCAATTGCCTCTACATAATATACACGTACAATGTACAATGTAGAATGTTAAGTATCATTAGGATATTTTTGTCACGATTTTACTTTCCGTTTATTGTGGCAGACAACATTATTTTCTATTAAAACATAAAAATCTTACTCAAAATATTCTCGTAAAAAAAATGAAAAACACTTTAAATTTATTTTTTTTAAGATTTTGGTTTCCTTGAAAAAAAAAACTTTATGGTGAGCTATTGAAAATTGAAAGAAATTTTATGATTTTCGGTTTAAAAGCCGTTAAAAATCGTGGTGGTAATATGAAGCACATCTACGCAATAAGTTTTAAAAGTAACAGAAATGACTAGTGTAGGTATTACCGTTTCCGGTTTATGTTTTGCCAGCCTAAAATTTGTGTAACTTTCCTTGGTGTTGTTGTTGTTGTTCCTTTCACATCTATTGTCTTTGAGTGGCTTCCTTACAAGTGCTGTAATAAAACCTATACACATAAACATGCAGTCAATTCTTTTTATTTGAGTGCTCTCTCTCCTGCTCACACTCCCTCTTACAATTTCGTTAGTAGTTTTTGTTGTTGTTGTTTTTTTAAGTGTTCATTTGTTTTTATTTTATATTTTGCTTGTTACCCTTACATATAATGAAATTTACGTTTGGCACACTTCTCTTCTTCGACTTTATTATGACCGTTTTCATGCCATTGTTTGTTACTATTTTTAATACTCTTGTCCTTCTTCTGTTCTTTTCTCTTCTAGCAAACTGTAACTGTTTTAAGTATTTTTGTATTGTTGTTGTTTGGTAAGTGACATTGTGTTGTGATTTGTTTTAACAGTTTTATTTTATGCTCAACAACAACAACAACAACAATTCTTGTTTGCCTGTGTACTACTACCATTCATTCACCACTCAGAATAAGATTTTTTTTGCTGTTTCAGTACTTGCAAAATAAAACAGGAGAGAGAAATTGGCCAATATTAGGTTGGTAATGTTTAATAGACGATGAAGGAAATATTTTCAATTTCATAAATAAATTTATACACTTAAATTAATGGTAACATTTGGAGTTGAGGACATCGGGTGTTCTTTTTAGCTGTATGAATACTATCGGTATCGGTTTAACAGCTCAGGCAGTCAGACTGTGTTGCCATTCAATAAGGTTTGGCCAATTTTCATAAATCGCCAAATTTTGGAAATTTATATTAAAAAATGTAAATCTGTTTGCGAAATAGAGGACGATTATACTCTGCTCTATTCAAAAGCATCAACCAACCAAACAAAGTGCATGAGGCCTCGGTTCAAATCTCAGGTCAGACATCTCCAACAAAACGAAATATGCAAAAATATTTCTTTGGCGACTACCTTCAGCAGTTTTCTGGCAAAAACTCTGTGACTAAATAAAATTGCCATGCAAGAGTCTATCAAAAATCTGTCCTTAGGAACCGACTTTAAACTGTAGGTCCCGCTACTCATGTATAAAATTAATACGCACAACATAAGTTGTCTGAGAAGCTAGATCGTAATCCTGACTGAAGGGTCGTAATGGCCAATTATGTAACAAGAAGTCTTGCAGAAGACGCCGATATGTCCACTTGTCGTCGTTCTCTACTTGTTGACCTTTACCCTACGCCTACATGCAATATTTTACGTTAGAAGTCGAGTTTACGTGCCTGTAAAATACATCTCGTGCAAGAATTCAAACCAAACAACTACCACTTGCGTGGCAGTTTTCTTGGTTGGTCTCATTTGAAACTAGCCTAGGGTGAGCATTGAGATGAGTACAGAATTTTCCTAACTCATTTTTATTTAAATGATTAAGTCAATACGCGAAGTTTCCACATTTGAAGCAAAAAACAATCATCAAGCCGTGAACGCATCACCATTACATTCATTCAAATTGACTCTTTGCTGCGGCTCACACGCTGTCGGAATCATCAGTTCTTATCCTTTTTTTGAATGGCGGTCCTTGCTGTACTATAGTGACTGGATTTTTGCTTCCAGTAATTAATCACCCAAAATATCAACGACAATAAAACGACACAACTGGTATACAATTCACTCCACAACCGTTTTGTTGCGAAATAAATTTGATGTCAACTTTCTATCAAGGAGTGCCGAAAAACCAGCAACTCAAGCCACCACCATTGACGTAAGCATTGAACCGATCAATTGGAGCACGTAACTTATAGCCGCGGCGGATACACAGTAATGTGAAAAATTATAAGGACACCGCTATGACACTTGAAGGTTTGCTGAGAAAGTATGTAAAATGATAGAATTGTTGATAAGTAACTGTACTTATTCTCAGCTAATATGTTTTGCTTACATTACAATCCTGTAATCAGGATTTCAGACAATCTTCTCTTATGCTATGTCAGTTTTATGCATGAGAGGCGAAACCTTCAGTTTAAACTCGACACCGAACGACTAATTTTTGGAAAACTTTTTCATGGCAATTTTTTTTATTCCCAGAATTTTTGCCGGAAATCTGCTGAGAGGAAGTCGCTGAAGAAATATATTTGATATTTCGATATGTTTGATATGTCGAAGCGGGGATTTAAACCACGGAATCTCGTTTAATAAGCCAACTCCATTCTTTAACTTCATTTTATTTCACTTTTCATTTAAATTCTGATTCAATACGTATCCCATTTAAAATGTGTATCGCCTTAGTGATTGCGTTTAAAAATCATCACGTTTCTTTTAAAATATTTGTTAAACAAAAAAATTGGTAATTATTTGTACCCTGATACACGTACACTCTGTATAACAAGATAAAAATCTCCACAATATTTTTTATGTCTTCGTAGAATTCCTCAAAAAAAAAATTTATTTTTCTTACGACCAAATAATTTAGGCCTGCTTTGTTCTTAAAGGAAATACAGTTGGCTTTTCCTTTTTTGGCTGTAATAGAATTTTGTACATTTTTCTAATTGAATACAAAAGAAAATTCAATTTTTGTTTTTAAAAGAATTTAAATTTTATTCAATTTGTTTGTTTTTTTTTTATTTTTTTTATTTAAATTTCAATTTGAATTTGAATTTTAAATTTCCGTTAATACCGGTGCCTCTACAAGTTGAATTTGTTACGCATTTTTCCTTCATTATTATTCCACACAAAAATTTTGATGGTTTTTACATAGAATTTCTCACTCTTTTGAATTTTTTTCTCGATGCCTGTTGAATATTTAATTCGTTGTTGTTGTTGTTGCTGTTATTATTGTTTGGATAAAATTTTTAACTTTCCTAAAATGCTTTAATTTATTGCAAGGAAATGTTAATTACAAACGATTTTTAATTTTCATTTTTATAATGCAGACTGCATTCCTTTTCTTTGGGGATGATATTGAAAAGGAAATGAAAATTATACTTCAACTCTATGGCAGCAATTCCTGAGAAGTTTTATTTTTATTGTTGTTTTTAATCGTTTCAGTGGCAACACATTTCACTTTTTAAGACAATTTAAACAATTTGACTATTTGAGTAGTCGCCGCAGTCTAGTAGGTAGAGTGTTGGCTAATTAGACGTGAGGCCACGGTTCAAGTCCCAACTACGATATCCCCAACTAAACGAAAAAATATTTCTTTGGCAACTTCCTTTCAGCAGATTTCTGACAAAAACTCTGAGAGTAAAATAAATTGCCATGAAAAAGTTTCTCAAAAATCTGTCGTTCGGAATCCACTTTAAACTGTAGCTCCCGCCACTCATGTATAAAATTAACACACACAACATAAATGGTGTGAGAAGCTAGGTTATAATCCTGATTCTGAAGGGTTGCAATGAGCCATTAAGTATGTATGTATGTAGGCAAGACAATTTTGTTTATTTGTTTTAATAAGAATCCTTTAAACACTGCTGACAGATATTCTTTCGAACATTCTTGAATTCTTAAGGTATTTCGTTTGGATGTTAGCAAGTGTTCGTACTTTTATGGGTCTCTTCAGTCCTATGCAACGAAAATAAATGAAATAATCTGGAAGCTACATACTTTGTTAAAAGATTGACTATTCTGTGCTTTACAAATATATGGAGACGTCTGGGAAATCTATATCATCTAGGAATGTAAAAATAAGGTTACCCTGTGCGAGCCTCCAGGTTATGTGGAAATTCTCGGCAATAAGCAAGCTGATGAGCTTGCGAGGAGTGTAGCTTTCCCACTCCGCCAGTATTGGTGGATGTTTTGGGAACGTATGTTCAATGAAAGGGAAAAGAAGAGAAGCGAAGCCTCCTCGCAAACCAAGTGGGTTTGAGGTAAATAACAAAAAAAGAAGATCTGAGTCATGGCGGTCAAGTAAAACTGATTAATTTTTATTAACCTCGACCGCCATATTGGATCCGCCATTTTGAATTTTTTAAATCTGAATGAAGATCTGTAATCAGCGATCCCAAAAACCCCTGAGTAACAATTTTCAAGTAAATCTGATTAATTTTTAAGGACCTCCGTAATGTGTTTCTTTTTCTCTTCCACCCCTTGACATAAATCCACTACCTACTTTAAGGGTGCATGCAACCAATTTGGCTTTGGGCTCATTTTAAAGAGCAAAGATCAATTATCAATTTCTGATAATAGCGATGGTTCTAGCACGTCAGTGTTTAGATCTACAATGTTTCAAAAATGGCCAAAAACGCTATTTTTAGGGGTTTCAACCCCCTCTTTCTCGAAAACCTGACGTGATGGAAAGTTTATGAAACCAGATTCGTGTTCAGCGCCCAAAATGCTTTCGAAAACACCTGAAGCCATCTTATTTGCACAAAAAAGTCCAAATTTGCAGGGCTGTGTAATCGATATTTTGTCAGCGTAGTTTAGACTCAGCGTACTCTTATTCAGAATGGGGGTTGTCTTGGGCCCAATATGTTGATTCTGTAACGATGACAATCAGAACACAATTCTTGGATCTTTGAGGTATTAATGCACAGCAGAAGAAAACACCTGCGTGATAGTGAATTGTCATTGTCGACATTGAGCAGCATCCTGAGTTTTGTTTGGGAAGAGCTTGGATGAGCCATTATGACGGATATCAAATAAAGTATCAGGGAAGTACAATAGACCGTATGGTAGTTGTTTGAAGAGGGTTTTTTCATTGTTTAACAAAAAGTAAGGAAGTAATAATAATATGCTAAAGGTCATAGGACTCTGAATTGATAGCAAATCGTCAAACAAAGGCCTTTTCACAATCATTTCCGGTCTTTCCCGACTCCATATGCCACAATTTTGATTGCGGACAGGACCGACAAGCAAAAAAATGTTGTTATAAAAATCAGCAGTTAGTCAGCTATGTTATTCGTTCTGGATGGTCTCACGGCTTTTATTGTTGTTTGAGCAAAGTAACAAAAATCAGAAAATTCAATTACTGAGAACACAATGAAATCGACAAACTTGGATGTGCTGCCAAGACGGCATCAACCCAATAATTTTAAAAAATTTCCAAAATTTTTAATTTGTAACACATCGAGTAGTAAGTACTCTTTGCTTTTTGCAACGCTTACATATTTGCTAAATCTAATTAAATTAACCTCTCTTTACATTGTTTTAAGATTGAAAAGATTACTTTCCTGTTAATCTCTCATCATATTTCATCAGTTTCTGTATTGTTTTCTTTAACAAAATCAAGACCAACCTTGTCAGGCAACGATGCTGCTGTAATTGCCTAAACGTTTGCTGTTTGACAACAGACAAGTTAATTTCCATAAAACAAAAAACAGCAAAAAGTCAATGATTTTCAGCATAAGAAAATACAGAGAGAGAGAGAGATAGAGAGACAGAGAGAGGGGGAAAAAAGTATAAGCAACTTAATGAAATAAAATATCAAATGTCATCAAAAATGTAACAATTTTTTTAAAACGTTGCTTGCTTGCTTTTCAACATAAAATTTAATTAAAAAATGAAAAAAAAGAACGAAAAAAAGAATTAATTTAATAGCAGCAGCAGTAGTATCAAGCATATTAGCAGCACTTAAATTTAATTTAAACAAAATGAAATAAAAAACGAAAAAAAAGAGAGAAAAAACAACATGAAATAAATGACTATAAAAACCACCGAAATAATACCTTTTGACACACATTTGTCTTCGTAAAACAAATATAAAATTCAAGAACACAATAAAACGAGAAACAAAAGAAAAAACAACAAATCGCGGATACTTCTAAAACAGCGGAATCATCTTCTCAACGTATCAACCGTTTAGATTATGAAGATTCATGCTCGTCTTCTTCTTCTTCTATTCCTTCAAAATAATGACGCGTGTCTTATTTCACTTCAGTCATTCATTCACTCATTCATTTATACGTTCTCATCCATCGTATGCGTTTTCATATTGTTGTTGTTATTTTTTTTTTGGTTTGTTTTCATTTTCATGTGTTTTTATTGCGGTTTCACTTTCATGTGGCTTAAATTGCTGTGAATGATCCTAAAAACAGATTAAATTATGACTGACTGACACTTTTAACCTTTTAAATGCGTTAACAAAGGTTAAATGTTCTCTACTTTAATAAGTGGCCTCAAGTTTAAAGCTAATATAAGCTAAAGTTTTGACTTCATTTCATAAGACCCTGTTGTTATTTACTTCACCTTTATTTGACCATAAATGGAATGCAACCTTTATCTATGAGTCTTTGCTTTGATGATGGTTTGACGACTACAAAAGTGTTTAGAACTTTAGAACACTGACGTAATGTTACCGTTAATTGAACAATGGCATATATTTTGTGTCCCATATTACCACACAATAATCGCACCTGCATAATTATCCGTAAAATAATATCGCAATCGTACATCGTCCAAAAGAAAGAGGCATACCGAAATCCCATGTTCAAATAGCAACTTATCCGCTTTCCGAAGCAAGTCCAGTCCAGCAAATCCCCCACAGGAACAGTTACGGTAATCAGTGCAATGTGCCCTGCGGCTCACTCTCAGTCTCATGCTTACTGCATGACGTAAGTATAATTCTTGATATAAAGGCGAAGTCGTCGTAGTCTAGTAGATAGTGTATTGGCCTATTAGACGTGAGGCCTCGGTTCAAACCCCCCGGTTAGTAGATATCTCCAACTAAACGAAATATGAAAAAATATTTATTCGGCAACTTCCTCTCAATAGATTTCTGGCAAAAACTCTGAGAGTTAATAAAATTGCCATGAAAAGTTTCTCAAAAATCTGTCGTTCGGAGTTGAGGTCCCGCCACTCATGTATAAAAATTAACACACACTACATATGTAAGTGGTTTGAGAAATTAGGTCGTAATCCTGACTAAAGGGTTGTAATGACCAATTATGTATGTTATGTTGTGTATGATATAAAGTTTAAGTTGATGCAGTACTCAGACGTCTTCGCAATGTGCTACCCTTAGAGAGTGTAACTAACTTTTCACTCGCGAAATATCTTTTTCCCCGTTATTCTCACAAAAGGGCTCTGGAACAATAAAATCGACAAGGAAGCCATTTCTCGTCAGTTAATCAGTAATTTCGTTACGATAGATCTCATAGTGAGATGGGATTCAGCAGAAAGCAAATTTGTTCACCTCTCTGAGTTGTTGAAGATGATCACAGCTCTTCCTAACCACTCACGATTCCAACGAATACAAATCCAGTGCTGTCGGTATGTCTTGACTATTCGAAGATAGTGTAGGCTTATCTCAGCGCATACAGAATTTGCATTAATCTCAGCTTCAAACAAGTTTGCCCGTATGCTCATAGGTGCGTAGATCGTTGTATTAGACCCTTAGGCTTCTCTACGTTTGTATCAGTCTTTGATCAATTTATAAACCACTTCATGCCCATGGAATCTTCACAAAGCTCATCTAAAACCCATTTTCCTTCATCAAGGAATATAATATTGAACCTTCTGTCAGTCGATTAATTCCGAATTCGTAAGAACTGTTATCGAACACAGGTCCATACAATCCGCAGTGCTCATATGACCAAAGTTCCTGGATTATAGTCTTGACGGGAATTGCATCTTTACAGCCTATACTCCTCTATCGCTATTCTTCAAAAAGATGTGAAGGAAGAATTTTTCCAGTTGTATTCTAGCAACCACAAGCTCCTCTTAAAACCAGAAAACCAGGGACAAATATGTAATAATTGGCATAATAATCATAGTCTACATCCAATGCAGCACCTTGGAGGCCACATGGCATATGAAGATCAATCGGGTACATATGTACATACATAATTGGCCATTAAAACCCTTCAGTCAGGATTACGACCTAGCTTCTCACACCACTTATGTTGTGTGAATTAATTTCAGTTTAAAGTCGATTCCGAACAACAAATTTTTGAGAAACTTTTCATGACAATTTTATTTTACTCTCAGAGTTTTTGCCAGAAGTCGCCGAAGAAATATTTTTTCAAATTTTGCTTTGATGTCTGACCTGGGCTACTTTAGTGCGAAATTAATAAATTTCCAACAAATTTTTCTTTTCGAATTGAAATACGCAGTATTTGACCTCATTATGTAAACGCTTAACCCGTACTCAAGTGCCCCAACAGATTCGTATACTTAATGGACATCAGTTTATAGCTCCCTTGTGGATTTTTCTTCGATAATAAATAGAGTGCGATGCAATTTTTCCAGCAGATCATAAAATTCCATTCGACTTCTTAATCGGTTAATGGTTTAACAGGGTTGTGGTTTGAAAACACACACGTTTTTCTCCATTAGCTCTCTAATGGCGGCATGATTTGATGGTTTTAACTGCTGCTGCTACTACAGCTTCTGTTGCCTTCCTCTCATCATCACGTTGGGATATTTCTTATTGTCAGCATATCATAGCTGTTGCTCGTAATGCTGCCAATGTCGATGCTGTTGCTGCTGTTGTTTGTTGTTGTTAAATGTTGTCCGCTATGCCAAAAGCTAAAACTAATCCCATTAGAGATCATCAACAACAAGATTAACAATAACAATTTTTATGCCGCGTTTTAGTTATTTTTTCTTCTTCTGTTTTTATTTTTTATTTTTGCTACACATTTTATTTCATTTTCGAGTTTTTTTTTTCTGTTGTGGTACGTCTTCTGGATTTTGTTAAAATGTGCTCCAAATGATTACAATGATTTGGATGATGATGATGAAGATGACGACGAGATGAAATACCACCGAATTGTGGCAACAGGCAGCAATAACACTAATAACAACCACAACAAAAACAAAAACACGAAAAGTGTAAAATAAAACCACATATGGCTGTGTTTCAAGCCACTTAATGTGATTATATGATCAAAAACCTTGTGAGCCTCGAAATGGCTTGTGGTACAAAAAAGCAACAAAAAAAAAAACGACACCCGGCCATGAAATATCATATATTATACAGTATTTTCTTTTTGCCGTTTTATGATTTTTTATGCGCCTTTTGATATCCATTAAAAGCAAAAAATGTAATTTCAAGAAGGTACTCAAAAACGAATAAAAGATGCTGTACATTTAAATACTCCCACCCTTATCTTTAAACACAGTTTTTGATCTGTTATTTATAGTACTCTAGAGCATTTATTTAATGCATTTTATTGTTTTTAGAAGATACAATAAAACTCCAAAAACATTTCGAGTTCAAAAGACTGGGGAGTTATTTAGCTCTTAGATTTTCCAAACCCTGATAATCAAAAATTTTATGGTAAATAATAAGATGATATCGGTTTGCTCGTAGGTTACAGGAGATGTGCCGTAACTAGACTACCAATTGTACTTACCGGTTACTTAACTCAGGTTAAATTTTTATATATTATAGTTGTGACGACGTGAAGAATGAATAGGCAGTAGGTCACTTCTTTGCGGATGTTCACGCGTATATTCCATAGTTCCTCGGCAAGACCTTCTAAATGATCTGCTTAGGTACCTCATTATGAACAAATGGATTTTAATACCGCACAGTTTCTAGAGGTCCAAGACTTTGATAAACACTCACGCCACTACTTCGTGATGTTCGTTGTACTTACGGGCGGCCAAGTTAACTTTACAATCAACCAACACCTAACTAAAGTCCGTACACCTACATACATAATTGGTCATTACAATCCTTCAGTCGGGATTACGACCAAGCTTCTCACACCACTCATGTTGTGTGTGTTAATTTTTATCCATAAAGGGCGGCACCAACAGTTTAAAGTTGACTTCGAACGGCAAATTTTTCCAGAAACTTTTCATATCAATTTTATTTACTCTCAGAGTTTTTGCCCGAAAACTGCTGAGAGCAAGTCGCCTAAGAAATATTCTTTCATGTTTTGTTTGGTTGGAGATGTCTGACCTGGGGGTTTGAACCGAGGCCTCAAGTCTAATAAGCCAACACAATAATCTACGAGAGACTACGGCGACACCCACACGATTTCAATATACCTCAACTCGAATTGTAGGGTGTTTTATTGAAAGCGTTTGATGTTATAATTTATCTAACAAAAGTATAACACGTTATGTCCCACTTTAGGTTTCTTTTTTTTTTGGTATCGTAAGTAGACTCCTTTCTTATTAAATTATTGTGTTAAATTTGTGTTGGTTTTTTATTTCACTTTCAATAAAAAATGTTGGTTTTTGAAGCGGCAAAAAATCAAAGTTGAGTTTCATTTCTGTAAAAAGGAGGCTCTTGTTTTGTATTCTTTAAAGATTTCTATCAAGTGCGGCATTTATCTGAATTATGTCTGCGGAAAGGTGATTAGCAGTTTTTTTTGTGTGTGTTTTTATAGGCTAATGGGCTCAATTTTTATCTGCTTAATATTTTTTTAATTTTAATTAATTTTTTTAAATTTATTTTTAATTAATTTCAAATTAAAATTGATCAAAAGGAGGTGTTACTTTTAATTACTTTTTTCAGGTTCCATAATATCTCAGGAGCATTTAATAATTAAAGCTCTGTTGTTAATTGATATTTAATTGAATATCTTGACACACTTTCAACATAGAAATTCAGAAAACAATTTGCCAGCAAGTTATGAATTTCATATTTTGCAAAATTTTATTGCATGACGCATATATACGTCATACTACTGTAAAAGGTCGCATGACAGAGCGGTTAAAACTTTCGATTACAAACTTGAGCCGTTTTGATTTTCAAACGACACAATAGGCGAATTGCAAATTTATGAAAATGTGTGGGCTAAATTCCCTTCTAATCCATCTATAGCAAGCATTTTGATTCATGCTCACCCTAGAGACAACATCATCATTGGTAGGTCAGACAGAGCCTACAGAATATTATGACTCATTCAACAAAAGTTATTCAGTATGAAATGAACGGCAATGAAGAACTGCTGATTTGCTAACACTATAGTCACAAGGGTGTACATATCCTGATCACAGAAAATACTTAAATAGACCGCTTTTATATAATCAGAAAATTGTGTGAGTCCTGGTGAGGTCCATTTGCCTTAAGGGGAGAAATCTCACCGCAATAGAGTGACATAAAAAAATAACCCAGTATAACGGGTCGTTGACATCAGACGTGATAAATTATTAAAGACTGAAATCATGTAAAAGTCGTTGTCACGAATTCGACCAACACTACCAACTGAAATTTATGTCAGCAGATCAAATCGTATATTTCCTTGCGAGAACCAAGGCCGCTCTTAGTTTACACAAGTATGCTTTAGTATAAAACAATCAAATTTAGTAACCGAAACACTACCAAAGATATACATACATATAAATTACCTCGTATATATCCTTAAAACTTTCTAGCTTTCTAGTGAATCCCAGAATAATGTTTTGTAAAAACACACTGCAACTATTTTTAAACGACCTTTTTAAAAGGATATTCAAAACATTCTGGCAATATCGTGCCAAAAAGCTTTTACTTTTTGTGCCTCTGTGAGATATGACGTCACGCAATGCATTTTTATTGGTTAATAATTTCCAACAACCTTACCTTAGTTGTGGTGGAAACATAACGAGCCAAAGAGAAAATACGTCATCAAATGGAAATGTTGTAGACTTTATTTCTTGAACGTTTACTTGCAGTTAATATTTGTGGCACAGAACAGACAGAACTCTATGCCCGAAGTAATTGAAAAACTTGAAGTTGAACTTTACTGCCCCTTTTTTCAACATGACGCCATTTACTCATTTGCGAATGAACTTTTTCTAATCTCTACGCCAGCTAGAGATGAAATCTTAAATACGAGATCATGTGTTTAGTTCGCCAATAAATGACAGAAATGTTTAGTTTCTTTAGAAAATTATTATAAATTTATTGTGCATCACAAATTTCACATTAAATCAACGAAGCATCAATCACAATCAACATTATATTGCTGACAAATTAGTTTGCTAAACAATTTCCGATTAAAGCAAAAAACAAACTTAATGAACTGCATACAAAAGTAATTAAATGAATATGAATCTCTTGAACTGTTTTATCAACATCATCATCCATTACGAGCGGCAGAATCTTAAGCAAACAGTTGCATGATCATGATCGTGATCATCATCATTGTTATTCCACGGGGTCATGCACATTTCGTTATCGGTTAAAACTTTATAAAACAAATGAAAAAAAAGAAAAAAAAACAAATAAAATGAAAAAAAAAATTATTTACTTAGTCTATGAATATAACCTGACTGCTGACTGCTGACTGCACTAGTCACAATTTACAATTAAAATTAGTCACTTGCCAAACAGCACTGACAGCAAACACCATTGACAACACTGCGCAGAAACACCACTGACAGTGTACAATTGTAATTTAATTTATAATTTTTAAATATTTCAAATGCATTTGCTAATGTAATTTGAAATTGTAATTATTACCGGTAATTATTACCTGTAATAAGAGTGCATTAACATTGTTGTTATTCATTTAAAATATAGGTTATGTTAATTGCAACGTAAGCGATAAGCAACTTTTTTTTAGTTTTTAATTAATCCCCTGTACTTATTTATAATTCATTAAAAGAGAAATCAAGTTAATAGTGATTGCGTTCATATAAAGGGTGGACCATTTAGAAAGTTTAAATTTAAAAATGAAAACGATTTGAATTTTTGCCAAATTTATTTTTTTTGTTGTGAAGTACAATTTTTCCTGTTAGAAATGGAATATTATTTCATTCAGATGGCCGCTTCGGCTGGTTTCACAGCATCTCATTCGATCGTAACAATTTTTGTGCACTTTTTCCAGTATATCGGCAATGGCATCGCGAATGTTGGCCTTCAAATGCTAAATTATTTGTGGTTTTTCGGCATAACATTTTTCTGTAACGGCGCCCCACAGAAAATAGTTCGGCGGTATAAAATCGCAGCTTCTTGGCGGCCAATTGACATCACCATTTCAGCTAATTAAACGGCCATTAAACGTTTGACGCAATAAATCGATTGTGGCATGAGATGTGTGGCAAGTTGCACCATCCTGTTGAAACCAAGCATCGTTCACATCAATACCTTGAAGAGCGAGTACAAAAGAAAAAAAAATCGGTTATCATAGTGCGATAGGTAGCTCCATTGACCGTAGTGGTCATTATTTTCTCAATAATTATTTGGGTCTCTCACAGAAATTACTCTTTAGCAAAGAAAACCTAGGATAATGAAGCTATTTGTATAGAGACTAGAAAAATTTGTATCGCCATCAATAAATTCCGAATAAGATTTGTGTTAAACTGATACAGAACCTATCTTAAAACATCATAGCAGTCATAACGGGACATTAGCAGCAAATGTTACCTGGTACAAACTGAAAAAATCACTAGAGGGTATTGTACGACGAGAAGATGCATGATGAACGTCTTAAGTTAAGCTAGGGCGAGGACGGTCATCCGATAGGCGACATAGATTAGCGGTATTACAAAAGTGGATTTCGGTAGTCACAAAAAAGGCGTTGTACCCTCTTCTTTATACTCAATACAATATACTAGTACAATAACCATAACATGAGTAATTTATAATCAGTATTAGTATGACCTTTAAAAGTGTAATCGATCTCTTCTACAATAAGAACAAGGGCAAAGAATTCTGGATATAATCCTAGTAATGATATGAGACCATCCGAAGTTCTATTTTTCTTGATGCCCATGCATTTATCAAGTTTGAAAACGTAATCGGAGGAAGATCCATGTTCTCTTGCGTAAAAGTCACACTACGAGACATTCTTATTATTGTCGAACAAACCTGAACATAACAATTCGACATGATGTCGGCCAAGCTGGACCAGTAAGTGAATGTTAATGAAATGTTACTTCTTTGGAATTAAGTATGGTGATAGGGCAATGCTATCCACGTATTGATAGCCAAAATTTCGGGAATTTAATTCCCGTGTGCCCATTGCGGTAATACCAATGGCTTCTCACGCGACCCATCAGAGATCAGCAATAAGTCGTTTTTTCGCTACTCATAAGCACTCATGAAATTTTGCATATGAGTAAGTGAGGCAACAATATTGAAATGTAACTACTCTGATTCATTCGTACTCACTACAACATTTGATTTATAAGTACAGGTTGCAAAGAGTATGCGTACAACGTTGACATCAAACTCATACCATTCAAAATATGTGTGATGCATAAGTTTACTTGATTTGATGCATAAGTGATTCGAATCATTCATTAAAATTTGCAGTCTTAGTTGTTGTTACATTTACAAAAAACGAAAAAAGACACATAAGCAAAAAGACAGAGCAGTAAGCAGAGCAAACACACAACCTGTAGTTCGTACGCAAATCATACCTATTTTGTGATTCTTATAAATGTTGAGTCATGGAGAGTCGAAATCAACAACATCATACGTGTTGTTAAGTATGAATATGCTGAGTACTTCAAACTTTGAGTAGTATGAGTATGATATTAAAATAAGTATGAATGCATATAAGTATCAGACATTATGAGTATGATTCGATACTACTTATCTTTTTGAATACACATTGCTGATCTCTGATGAATACTTCATATGAAGTATAAGTATCAGATTATGAATATGATTCGATTCTACTCATCTTTTTGAATACTCATTGTTGATATCTGCCACCCATGTTGCGCGCATTTATTTTATGCATTAGTAGTGGGACCCACAGTTTAAATAAAAAAAATAATTTCCAGTGCTGTATACCCCCCTAAAAGATTTCTATTTTTTAACTAAAATGCACGAATAAGCTGAACCATATGGTTCATGTACTCTATGGTTCACGGAATAAGTTTTCATAAAATACTGTTTGCATATGCATTTGCATTTGAATATGAATTTCCATTTACATTTTGAAATCTTCATTTCAAACGTAAAGCGCGTACGAAATTTTTTCATGACGATTTTTGTATTTTTTTTTGCTTCTATTTTTTTTTTGAGTATTTTATTCAATATTTAATGCGCAAATATTATGGTCAACAATGTTTAATTTAGCGAACCAAAGCAAAGCCAAACGACTATGAAAATGCTTCATTCATTCATTCAGTCATTTTTGCAAGTTTATCCATATCTTTGCCGGTTTTTTCAGCGTTTTTTTTGCTATACAAATAGAGAAGAAATAAATTAATAAAGCAGGGGTTAAAAAGAAAAAAAAAAATATATATGAAGGAATTAAACGTGTTGAATCATAAATTTAAGCGATAATGGAATTTGTTATATGAATTGCCAGCATCATTATTAAACAAGCCGATAATATTGCTATTATTAGTAAGCCAGCATTTCATTTTATATGCTATTTTTTTTTTGTTTGTTTGCTACTTTATTGTATTTTATTATGTGGTTGTACTATTTTTTTGGATATAATTTTTTTATTCATAACTTATTAAATTGATAAATTAATTATGAAACCCCAGCAAATATTTGTTGCAAACCAATAAAAATTCTTTTCTCAATAATTAATTAATTTCAACTCTCTTTGAGATTTTAGACTGTAATTAATGAATTTAAATTAAAATTTATTGTATTTTTTATGAATAAACACCATAATTTTGTAATAAAAAACTTCTTTTTTCCCATACCATTTAAAATATTTTCACGCAGTAAAACATTTTTTAATTTTTTCAAATTTTTATTTCATTTTAGGTAAGCCCTTGCATTTGATTTGATAGTTTGCGTTTAACGTAAGTAATATGATTTTTTTGTTTTCATAATTGATTTAAACGCATCATAATGACTAAAATCTTAAAAGAGTTTTATTTATTGGTAATAAATTCAGCTTTTATACAGTCAAAGAAAAAAGTCCACATACACCGCTCTATGTAGACTTCTTGCCCGATGATTTTTTTTTTATCAAAATAAGAATTTTTGAAGACAAATACGCATATAAAAAAATATAACATACATACATACATAATTGGTCATTACAACCCTTCAGTCATGATTACGACCTAGTTTCTGACACCACTTATGTTGTGTGTGTTAATTTTATACATGAGTGGCGGGACCTACAGTTTACAGTCGATTCCGAACGACAGATTTTTTGAGAAACTTTTCATGGCAATTTTTATTTACTCTCAGAGTTTTTGCCAGAAATCTGCTGAGAGGAAGACGCCGAAGAAATACTTTTTGTATTTTATTTTGATGTCTGGCCTGGGGCTCGAACCCTGGCTTTTCGTCTAATAAGCCAACACACTACCTACTAGACCACGGCGACTTCAAAAAAATATAACCTAGAAATAATTGAAAAAAAAACAACAACAAAAATTGGCGAGAAAATAGTCTACATACAAGGGTGTATGTACACTTTTTTCTGGGACTGTAGGTTTTTTTGTTTTTTATTTTTTTAAATAATACATTATATCATGTGAGAATGAGAACTGCCTTTTAGGCCATACGTTATAATTATCATTGTCATGAAGACTTCTCATAATATGGCTACCATACGATCCATTATACTCTCCTCAAACTTTACAGTATATTCCAATAATATCTCCACCAAGTCTATTTTTCTGACTAACTTCTGAATGCTGCTTGGTGTCCACAAAGACAATTAATTCCCTGTTGAGCATCTGATATTGCACCAGGCGATTTCTTCGGGGATATATTAATGCCTTACATGTTCCAATTATGTATTCTAATAATTTATTCTTAACATCACAGAATCAAAATTTGGTTTAAGATAATCCTTTTCCAAACGACCGATTACCAACGTTAATGTTATTTTTCGTTAGTCTAATGCATAGCACAGATCTTCTTCTATTGTACTTTACCGAGAAAAGTTTTCAAGAAATTAGTTTGGCATCTCCAAGGAGCAATAAGTGGTGTAGTAGTAGGTCGTCGTAGTCTAGTAGGTTGTGTGTTGGCTTATTAGGCATGAGGCCACTGTCAGACATATCCAGCAATACGAAAAATGAAAAAATATACCTTCGTCAACTTACTCTCAGCAGATTTCTGACACAAACTCTGAGAGTAAATAAAATTGCCATGAAAAGTTTCTCAAAAAACAAAAACCTGTCGCCCAGCCACTCATGTATAAAATTAACACACACAATATAAGTGCTGTGAGAAGCTAGGTTGTAATCCTGACTGAAGATTTGTAATGACCAATTATATATGTATGTTTGTAAACCGTTACCTGTAGTTTTCATTGTCAAAGAAAATTATTCACAATCACCTCTTTCTCTGCATCATGAGTCATTAGAACCAAACTAAAATTTAGAAAGCCTTATAATGTGATTCAAGAATTGTTTTCTTCTTACATCAAGGCTGATTGTATCAAGGCATTTATGACAGCTCATTTCTAAATCTAAAGTCCAAATTTTTATATGCATTATCTGAATATACTCCTCTTACATTTGCACAAATAAACCTGATATCTCTTTCGATACTCATTCAAATACAATAAGACACATGAAGTATAATATTTTTTTACTCTTTTGTCTTCTTAAATTCTAATTCCAATTTGGTTATATAAAATACAAATATATCTTTTTGGCTCTCTCTCTCTCTCTCTCTCTATTTTGTAGTTGCTTGTCCATAAGCAATTTTAGTCATGGTTTTAATGTGTAGCTTTCAATTTATTATTCCTTTCGTATGCTGTTGTGTTTCTTTTTATTTATTTTCTTCCCTCATTTCATCGAGAGAAAGACTCTTTCTTATGTTTCTCCCAAACATAAAATACGTGAAAAGATTATTTGATTAATAATAACAATAATAAAAGCAACAAAGACAAAATAAAAAACAAAACAATAAAACAAAAAAAGTGATGGACAATTATGGTCGGTCAGGCATGACTATTGTTTGTACTGAGGTTAGGTAGAATAGACAGAATAGAACTCAAATTTAGGTACGATTTCGATCAACTCACTGGATTCGTAATATACACTTTCAATTTCCAAATCTTTTAGTAGGTACTCAGTCGCACAGTCATTGCTTGAATTATTTTTGGAAGCTATACATGTGTGTGAAGATAAATTCGAATTTGAAAATCCAAGACGCAGTCCATAAATTTTAGTAGCGCCACATTTGATGCTAACAGAGCATAATTTTCTCTTAACAGAACAAAATTTGCCCTTAACAGAGCACTGTTAGCTATTTAACACTAGCCATCTGAATAAGCCCACTTGTTTAGAAGCTAATTTTGGGAAATAATCTAGCTCTATGAGTACCATATTATATGCAAAGGAAGTTTCCAAGGCTTCTTAATATGTATAATCAGCAACATAGTCACATATAAAATGATATGCTATTGAGAAAATTGGCTTTCAAAATATTAATTTTTTGCTTGAAAATTCTCTAGAAGATCAGTGGCCATTTTGGTACATATAAGAAAGAGAACACCTGCCCGATTATATGCAAATGGGCCCTCTTTCGAACCGTGATAGTGGGATAGCTGGTATAATTTTGAGAGTTGAGAATATTGGCCCCCTCCACACCATCATTTACATTTCAACACTTATGTTTACAAATAATAATGATTATAATGAGAATTAAATTCTAGGTCAGTATTCTGCAATAATTGCAAAGTAGAAGACTACTCTATATATTTTGCTACTCTTAAGCAGTTAACAGTGCTCTGTTAATAGTAAAGTTTACCCTGTTGAAGGCAAGAAGTGGTGCTGCTGAAAGTGTGATTTTACGTCTTTGCGTCAGACATAAGCCATGTTGTTTAAATATTAACGTCGTTCGAGATTTGATTTGTTCAAACAGCAGCATTAAGGACACTTATTCCAGTCTTGTTGATAAATTGCTTATTGTCGTTTGATACATTGCAAATCCATTAGACAACAAATTACCCACAGTAGTGTAGAGTGTAAGCAAATGTCGGCTGTAATAAAATATTTGTTGCCAATGTGACTGTTGCTGCTGCTGCTGCTGCTGCTTCCAATGATACTTTTGTGTTTGTTTGTTTTTATGCTTAATGCGGAGCCTTAGAGGAACTCATATACAAATTGAAAGAAATGAAAAGAGAAAAGAATACTCATAACAAATCCTGCATATTCTCTTATACTCTCCTCCATGCTGCACACTCATACATTTCAATTAATGCCAAACTAAACATAACAAGGCAACACAATGGAAAAAAAAGAGAAAAAAGAAAAACTACGAAAGAAAAAACAAAAATAAAAATAAACCCCCTCTCCTAAACGTTATGATTTAATATTAAATTTTCCTCTCTTAACTCACACATGCTTAAACATTCAATATTGAGTACGATAATACGTGTATTATTCTACCAAGCTTATGAAGAGCAATACATGTACACCTACCACTCTTTTAGCAAGAATTTTTTTTACGTTTCATTTAACACGAGTTAAAAAACGAAACAAAAAATGGTTGTACATGAATTTTATGAAATTTTTTTAATCTCATGACGCATATGTGAAAAGTTTTATTTCTCATAATATAATGGGTGGGCCATCTATCGGTTTAAATTTGAACCATCGGTTATTTCGAATCTGGCAATACAACATAAGTATTTATCCTGTCACACAATTCAGTATATTATCTCCACTAAACGCAATGAATCGATTTACGCCTGAGCAACATTGGGATTTACTGGGCCAACGAGAAACTACACGATAATGTCGACTTTGCTAAAGAAAATTATCTTTTCGGATGAACCCCATTTTCGTCTTGGTGGGTTAGTAAAATTTCCGTATGTGGGGCTCAGAAAACCCATACGTGATGTTACAGAAGCCAATGCACCCATTACGAGTGACTGTTAGGTGCGGCTTGCGGAGCGGATGCATCATTGACCCATATTTCTTTGAAAATGAGGACGCCGCAACCATTACGGTCAATGGAGACATCTATCCCACCATGATAAACGTTTTTTTTTGTACCCGCTCTTCATGGTATTGATGTAAACGCAGTTTGGTTTCAACAGGATTGTGTAACTTGCCACATATCACATGTCACAATCGATTTATTGCGTCAAACCTTTGATGGCCGTTTAATTAGCCGAAATGGTGATGTCCATTGGCTGTCAATAAGCTGTGATTTGACACCGTTTGACTATTTTCTGTGTGGCGCCGTTAAAGAAAAGTGTTATGCCAACAAACCAGAGATAATTGAGCATTTGAAGGCCAACATTCGTGATGCCATTGCAGAGATACGATGCCACACACTCGACAAAGTGCACGAAATTTGGTCCGATCGAATGAGGTACTGTGAAGCGAGCCGAAGCGGCCATCTGAATGAAATAATATTCCATTTCTAAGCGATTCAATTTTACTTTCTCCCGTTTTTGTTTTATTGCGCTTTTAAATTTAAACTTTTAAATTGCCCACCCAGTATTTAATGAATTAAAATGCTAAGGCACGAAATAAATTCTTAAATGAACATTAAAAAGAATTTTTTTAATATTTGTACACGATTTTTTTTATTCTTTTTTTTTTTTTTTTTTTGAGAACGAATTTATTGGGAACGTATCGCTATCGTGTAAAAATAGAATTAGGTATGCTCTGTGTGTGTGTCTTACTAATTTTCACTGCATAGTGAAATCGTTCGCAATATGAGTGCAAATAAGTGTAGGAGTAATTTTAAAATCCGTTTGAAGGATACCTCAACAAACTGAAGCTGGAGATTATTTCTAAAAATGAAACGCATTTTTTTCTTCTTTTTTTATCTACTATTGGAGTATAACATTCCGCCGACGGAAAAATAAAAGTAAAATCGAAAATATTTGTTCCTTTTCATTTTGTTGGTATTTAATATGATGGAAAGATGTAAAATAAAGTTTATATTTAATGAATCGTCTAAAGAATAAACAGGCTTTTATAGACAGAAAATTTAAGTCCCTAAAATAATGACGGCCTATAAATTATATAGTGAAGCTTCTTATGACATTTCTGTCTGCTATTTCGTTAAACATTTTTTCTTTTAGATGCATAAAGAGAAGTGGTTCACTAGGATATATTTTTGATTTGAAATAATACTACCGTTATATAATGTACAGGGCTTAAATAAGATCTGGCCGGATATCGAGTTATGTCATTAAGTTTGGAGAGTATCTTTCAGAGAAAATTACACCTAGCTATGGCAAAGGCTTATTGAACACATGCTAAGATGCTTCATCTTGATTTTCATCAACATGATTGGTCATTACAATCTTTCAATTAGGATTACGACCTAGCTTCTCACACCACGTATGTTGTGTGCGTTAATTTTATACATGAGTGGCGGGACCTACAGTTTAAAGTCGATTCCAAACGACAGATTTTTGAGAAACTTTTCATCGCAATTTTATTTACTCTCAGAGTTTTTGATAGAAATCTACTGAGAGAAAGTCGTCGAAGAAATATTTTCTTATTTCCGATTTGATGTCTGACCTGGGACTTGAAGCGTGGGCCTACGTCTAATTAGCCAACACATTACCTACTAGACTAGGGCGACTTCATACTTAATATCTTCCCTGTTGTTAAATACTTAAATATTAAAAAAAAAATTAGGACCCATATTTTTAGAAATTAAATATTTCAGTGTCCTGACTTTAGTACTTCAACTATTCTGTGCAGATTTTGCCCTAGACGACAGTCATAGTGCATAGAATGCCCAAGTAAGCGGTGAAATGTTCTTTTATTTCCAACAATATTTCTTGTCCCGGAACCGAAATTAAGCAAACGGCCGTAGTCTAATACGTAGTGTGTTGGTTTATTAGACGAGAGGCCTCGGTTCAATATAAGCCTTCCATCACAGAATTCTCACCGTCCCAAGCTATAGACGACACTCTTGACCATACAAAATCAAAGGTTCCGATTTCATAATACAAATACCCCAGGCCAGAAAGAATATTTCTTCGGTGACTTAATCTCAGCAGATATCTGGCAAACACTTTAAGAGTAATTAAAAAATTACCATGAAAAGTTTCTAAAAAATCTGTTACTCGGAATAGAATTTAAACTGTGGTAGTGTGTTGGTTTATTAGACGTGAGGCCTGGGTTCAAACCCCAGGTCTGACATATCCAACAAAACGGAATATGAAAGAATATTTCATCGGCGACTTCTTCTCAGCAGATTTCTGGCAAAAACACAAAAGAGTAAATAAAGTTGCCATGAAAAGTTTCTAGAAAATCTGTCCTCGGAATCGACTTTAAACTGTAGGTTCCGCCATTCATGGATAAAATGAACACACACAACATAAGTGGTGTGAGAAACTAGGTTGCAATCCTGGCTTAAAGGTTATAATGATCAATTATGTATGTATGAAAGCGACATAAGTACGCTAATATGTGTACTCCTGAGACACTACGCCTTACACGTATGTACATCTGTAACTGTGTAGGCATTGGTAATGAATCCAAACTATTGAACACTTACATACATGAGTAAAGTCACAGGAGTAGTCTGAAAGAAACTGAGGGTGCTTGCTGTTCCTAAAGAAAATATGATTTGATGGCCGTTAGGCTTTGATTTGTTTCCTCTCCCTTTACCTATCTATCTACCTGGATATTAACTCATCAGGGAACAAACGTAATATGAAATTTTAAATTTCTTTCTTCTTAGATGAAAGCAAATTGGCGGAAAACAGAAAAATTGAAGCGATTATCTGTGAATAGAGTACCGGAATAGAATAAAACATAATAAAATGGAGTATGTACCATTCTTAGAAATTTACTTAACTTAGCATTAATCCACCCTTTGTAGAATCCACCCTTTTGTTTTAGTCAACCTCTTAGTTAATCTCTTTGCTCGCCATGAGCTGTAATTAACCTTTAGATATAAACGGGTATTTACTTTTCATTTGATATCATCATTTCACATAGTTTTGCTAATTAAATTGTAGATTTTCATTAAAAATGTAATCCATTTACCCTGCATACATAACAAATATGAAACATACGCTAAATGAATGATCGAATGAGTGAATGAGTGAAGGAATGAATGAATGAACGAATGAACGAATGAGTTTTGAATTTATAATACAAATCACGTTAATTATAGTATACGTATGTACATATGTATGTATGTAAAGAAGAACGAGAAGAAGTGGCATTTTGATTTTGTAATGGCAATAAATATACACAAGCAACAACAAATCCTTTAAACAAAAATATATTCTCCTTTCATTCTACAGAACTATGTATACGATATTCATCACTTGTTCTGTTAAGATTCCATTCGTTTCATTTCGCTTCAAGTTGATTAAGATTTATGTGCGGCAACTTGCGTATTTCATTAATGGTTGAAGAGGGAAAGAGAAGGAATGCGAGAGCGAATGAGATTAATAATGTTTTTATTAAAGTTAATAAATTATTTTTTCTTCTTCTTCTTCTTTAAAATTTAAAATAAAAAAACGTTTGTATGTCTTTTCAATAGATTTACGAAAGAAAACATTAAGGGTTGTCAACCAACTGTCACCGGAAAGATATAAATTTTGTCAAGCCATTGACAATGCCATTCATATTCCAAAACATTTGGAAAAATTTGATTTGTTTTCGATGACAGCGCATGTGATGGAATTATAAATTACTAGGGTTATTGAGTATTCATACAATATAAGCCTTCCATCACAGAATTCTCACCGGCCCAAGTTGTAGACGACGCTTTTGACCATACAAAATCAAAGGTTCTGATTTTATAATCCAAACTGGTGTAGAAACCATCTTTTCCTTTCTTTTTTTTTGATATGAATTTTAATGGAATTTGAAACCAATCCTCCTTCAAATTCTCTCAAAATATACACCCACAGTTCGAGGAGAATATGAAAACGAGAGCGTTACGTACATATATAGAGCACTTCGACATCAAGAACTCATACAGACTCCCACATCACTGCAATGGCTACCAGGCGAAAGTCATGGCTATACATGCGTAATTGCACATTACACCCCTTAAGCCAGGATTACGACCTAGTTTCTCACACCACTTATGCCATTTGTGTTAATTTTCTACAAGAGAGAGGCCTGCATCTCCGAACGACAGATTTTTGTGAAATTTTTCATGGCAATCTTATTTACTCTCAGAGTTTTTGCCAGAAATCTACTGAGAGGAAGTCGTCGAAGAAATATTTTTCATATTTTGTTTAATCGGTGATGTTTGGCCTGGCGTTTGAATCTAGGCCTCATGTCTAACCCCACAAACTAACTACTAGACTATGGCGACTAGAATCATGGCTATGCTCACGGCAATTAAAATGGTGCTGAGTAGCGAAATATTCTTAGAGAAGTTACTGAATACTCGACTGCCTTAAAGTCTTTCTCGAACGTTATATCGAACGTAATGTCTACGAATGTCGCATATTTCTCCGGCTAACTCTCCCTAGGTAGGGTAAAGTGCCTGCTCAAACGCTAGGTTTAATTGGCCGAATATTAACTGAGAGATGAGGAGGCTCATCTTTTTCCTCTTCCGAATAGATATTCATTTCGTAGTTTCTGTCCTTACGACATTAAATGTACAATTTCCGAATTTAAATCATTTCGTTGTAGTTCAGTCGGTAACGTGTTGCCTTCTTAGATGCGATCCCATTGTTCAGGCCTCAGCTCACACAAACAAAAGAAAAATTCCATGAAATGTTTCTCAAGAAATCTGTCTTTCAGGGTCCTCTTTCGAACTGTGGTAGTGGGATAGCTGGAATAATTTTGAGAATTGAGAAAATCAGCTCCCTCTATCCCGCACCAACCATTCCATACCTTTCAACACTTTTAGTCACAAATAATAGTGACCATAATGAAGACTTAAATTGCATGTCAATAGTCTGCAGTAACTGCAAAGTAGTAGGCTAATCTACTTATTGCCGCTGTTAAACAGTTAACAGTGCTCTGTAAATAGCAAATTTTGCTCTGTTAACGCCAAATGTGGCGCTGCTAAAATTTATGGATTGCGTCTTGGATTTTCGTATTCGAATTTATCTTCACACACATATTTTTCGCACTCATTTGCAATAATATTTCGCTTGTGCTCCAGTTAATAAAATTTTATTGTCTCTATTATTAAAGAAATAAAATTTAAATAAATTATAAATGAAACAAATAATTACGGACATCAATTCTTTATGGCCACTGAATTCAACAGATTTGCTCTAGCCATTGTTTAAAAACGCATTAAAGCAAAACCAAAACCAATCATAAAATTTAAACTGAATAATATTTTAACACCCGTTTCTTTTTTTTTTTTTTTGGCTTTTAAATGAATAACTTGGCAAAATAATACCATTAAACCAATTCGTTTTGCTTTATTTAATTCAAAAATAATTTCGTGCACATGTTTAACACATTTTTAATGACAACCAATTAAAAACAAAAAATAAAAATCTGAAACAAAACATTATCGAAAAATAAAAATAAAAATCACACTTTATTATAAAAATCAAATAAAATAATTTTAAAGCCTCCCTGTCACATACATTTTCCGAGGAAACTGTTTTAAAATTTTCGCAATGATTTCATTTTAATTTTGCTTTTAAAATCGTTATTAAACCGTATAAAATTTGTTTTAATTTGTATTTTATTCAAGACCATACAGATGAAGTAGTCATTTCCAGCTCTGCAGTTCCGTTAGGGTAATCAAGAAGAGATTAAAATCAATTGTTGCGTAAATTCGTTAAAATGGAAATTTTCATAAATCAGTATCCAATATTCAAGCAAAAGAGCTTGAAGCTGGTTAGGTTAGGTTTGTGTAAATTGACAGCAGTTCTAAAAGATACAGTTCACTTAGGTCCTACATAGCCATGTCGTAGTACCGAATACATCCATTCCTATACTTATTTATATCTCCGGAATTCATTCGAATTATCTGTTCGATCAGTTTTTGCGAGAGTGCGTTAGATATGTTGTTATCTTCAATGTCCTCGTGTTCAGGTACCCACTTTTTAGGTTAACTGTGTTAGGTAGATTAGATGCTGGATACAAACATATACATACATACATAGGTTCGCATACCTCTTAAGGATCTAATATCCCCTTTTACTTACTTACTTAATTGGCGATTACAACCCTTTAGTCTGGATTACAACCTAGCTTCTCACATCACTCATGATAATATTAATTTTATCTGTGAGTAGTGAGACCTACAGTTTATTTTCGACTACGGACAACAGATTTGAGAAACTCTTTCATGGCAATTTTATTTTACTCTTACAGTTGTTGCCAGAAGACTGATAAGGGGAAGTCGTCGAAAGAAATAATTTTTTGAACCCCAGGCACTCTTCTAATAAGCTAACACACTACGTACTAAACCAGGATCGATTTACTGCCAGCAAATATATGTATAGCCCTACTATATATCTTTTGGTACAGCTGTTGTCTTTACAGCCATTATTATAGATTGAAGCGTATTTCAATAATCCGCTAACTTGTAGATAAATCTCAGATCATGTGATCTTAAGCCTTTAGTACAGTAACGCTGCTCCGCCTAACGCTGTTTCACTATTACACGGTAGTATTGGGATTCCCCTAAATCGCACACTGTATTGATACTTGTTGTATATGTGTGCAAATGAAAATGCACCAACCAAAAGCGATGTACTATATAGCGACGGTGTATACTATGTATCTTTTTCAACGCTCTTATGTAAGTACGTTTTAAGTTGCCTCGTTTAACGTTGTTTCGTTTAGCGCTGGAAAATATTAGAACGTATCCCCAGCGTTAAGCAGGGTCTTACTGTAAATACTTGGAGGATGTAGCCTGAGATGTGTAAAACTTTGTCATAAAATGCTTGAAATCGTGTTTAGTTATACTGTTGTTGATACAAGATATTGACATGACCATTGTTCCATGCACTAGTGGGGTTTAGTCATTCAAAGCCGTGTTTTCAGCATGTTTAGTGACTGGTAGTTGAGTATAGTGTAGAATGTATTAGAAGACGTAGCCCTAAGGGCAGCTGTTATCATGATAACACACATATAACATATTCAAACCGGGTTTGATGATTTCAATTCTACAAATCTAACATACACATACAAACATAATTGGTCATTACAACCCTTCAGTCAGGATTATGACCTAGTTTCTCACACCACTTATGTTGTGTGTGTTAATTTTATACATGAGTGGCGGGACCTACAGTTTAAAGTTGACTCCGAACGACAGATGATTTGATTTGATTGAGAAACTTTTCATGGCAATTTATTTACTCTCAGAGTTTTTGCCAGAAATCTGCTGAGAGGAAGTGCCGAAAAAATACTTTTTGTATTTTATTTTGATGTCTGGCCTGGGGCTCGAATCCTGGCTTTTCGTCTAATAAGCCAACACACTACCTACTAGACCACGGCGACTTCGACTTCTACAAATCTAAGCACGGTCTAATTCCAATCTTGGAATCTAGCGGTCTTATTCCAAGATATTTGCCAATAACGGATAAGGTAAAGCTACATGGTTCATCCTCTGCACATATTTGGTACAATAATGCACGTTTCAAATAGAAAAAAAGTGTTCAACATTTGATCAAACTTGTAACCAAATGTTTTCGATTTATTTTGCATTCGCAAGCGATAAAAGCAGCCTAAAAATAATTTTCAATTCCACCATGCGAATACTCTATTCCTTGCTTACATATGTCATATAGAATGCCATGTTTAATGTCTACTGGTGTGAGTCTATGTATGTGTGAGTGTGGTTTAAATAATATTTTAAATTTCCATGATTTTATTTATCACGATGCTGCTACTGATTGTGTGTATATTCCTCCCTCTCATCTGATTGGATTTTACATTTATTGTGTTCTCTTTTTGTGCACATTTGTTTGTGTATTTTTATGTTGTATTTGTATTTTGTACTAAATATTATTGTTATTATTATTGTTGTTGTGTGTATTGCTATTCTTACATATTTTGTGTCTCCATATTGGAGGACAAAAAATAAAATATGATAGCAAAGGTCTGGCAATTTTGGCGCCATCATAAATTATAATTTAGTTTGGATTGTAGATTTGTATGTGTAGTTAAGGACAAAAGTTTTCGTTTACTTTTAAATGAGTATTGTACGAGAGAGGATAGCGAGATAAATAGTATGTGCAGATACGTTAAAATGGTTTGTTTTCTCTCGAAAAATTCCCGAAAGGCATAGGAATGCACATTTCATGATTGGGTCAGGTATGTTGGGTAATCGACGTAATAGGAAGCGGTCCTGAAGAAAAGAAAATTTAATTCGTAGCATTTCTAGATATGTATGTCTCAGGTCTTTGTTAAGGTTTGGTAAGCTGTTCTTTTGATCCAACTGATCTTGAAAAAAAAACGTTTTTTTTCTTCGTGGTATTTCTAGAAATTTCTCACGCCATTGTTAAGGATTGGTATGTTGTTCTTTTGGTCAAACTGACCAACTATCTGCCTTGTTCTGCGTTAGGCAAGAGAAGTCTTACTCAGATCCCCAATAAATACGGACAAAACAGGGTGGTATTCTGAACCGAAGACCGACGTATATAAGTGATATTTCAAGAAACTTCAATAGAAGCATAAGTACGCACTTAGATATTTAAGTAGACTCAGAGGATGTTGCAAAAATGAAACAACAACAGTCTTTGAATGGATACACTTTTTTTTGCAAATTTTGGCCGGTATCTTCGGCGATTATTTGTTGAATTTTGGTTTTTATACACTTCAAAACAGCCTGCGTACTTTACTAGGTAGTGTGTTGGCTTATTAGACGTGAGGCCGCGGTTCAAACCCCAGGTCAGACATCTTCAATGAAATGAAATTGAAAAAATATTTCTTCGTTGACTTTCTCTCAGCAGATTTGTGGCAAAAACTCTGAGAGTAAATAAAAATTGCAATGAAAAGTTTCTCAAAAAAACTGTCGTTCTGAGTCGACTTTAAACTGTAGATCCCGGCACTCATGTATAAAAATAACGCACACAACATAAGTGGTGTGAGAAGCTAGGCCGTAATCCTGACTGAAGTGTTGTAATGACCAATTATGTATGTTATATGTATGTTATATATGTATGTTAGTGGAAATAGTCGAAGTATATTGAATGAAGTAAAAGAAGAAAAAAAAATTAATGCACAGAGAAAATTGTCTCAGCTTTTGCTGAATATTTACAGCCAAATGGATCGTTTACATTTTAAACAATTGTTCCTCATCTGTATGTCTACTTTTGTCTTTTACTGTGCTGTGATACTGAGAAATTATCATCATATTGTCGTTTACCGTACTAAAAATTTCATGATGACTTTATAATGGGGTGTTACATTTCATTAAACCTCCATATACTATAATACAAATAACAACAATAAAAACAACAATTACAACAAATAGTACAACAACAAAAAAAACCACAATTTGTACAGTTTTTATGGAATTTTATTATTTCCAATGCAAATCTCAATTTTTTTTTATTTTATTTTAGTTTTCACATTTTATTTGTAATTTTTTTGCAAATAACAATAAAATAATAACACAATGATTTTCTGTTTTTTTTTGTGTTTAAGTTTGTGTTCTCTCTTTATCCATTTGAAAGACAATAATTATTGTTTTGCTTGAGAGAAAAAATTAAATATTTTTATTTTAAACCTATGAAATTAAATTAAATATTCTTTTAAATAGAACAATAGGAGGAACATATTGTACATATTTTAACACATAAAAAAAAGAAAATATTGTTTTAATTTGAAAACCAAATTTTCTACTGAGATCTTATTCATAGGAAATATTTAAAACAATTAAAATATTGGGTGTATAATTTAAAAAATGCGGTACATCATGGATCTTTGAGGCATGATTTGTATAGGGTAGGCTCTATAAATTTAAATTTGAATCATCGGCTATTTCGAATCTGACAATACTTATGTGATTCTATTCTGTCACAAAATTTAGTATATTATCTACACTGAACGTAACGAATCGATTTACGCTTGAGCAACGTTGGGATTTATTGGAGATTTATTTCCAAAACAAAGACAATTGATCGGAAATTGTCGATTTTGCAAAAAAAAATCATCTTTTCGTACGAAGCTCATTTTCATCTTGGTGGGTACGTTAATAAGCAAAATCGCCGTATTTGGGGCTTAGAAAATCCATACGTGGTCTCATAGAAGCCAATGCACCCATTACGAGTGATTGTTTAATGCGAATTGTGGAGCGGTGGCATCATTGGCCCATATTTCTTTGACAACGAGGACGGCGCAACCGTTACGGTCAATGAAGACACCTATCGCACCATGATAACCGATTTTTATGTACCCGCTCTTCATAGTATTGATATGAACGATGTTTGGTTCAACAGGATGGTGCAAATTGCCACACTTTCCATGCCACAATCGATTTATTGCATCAAACGTTTGGTGGCCATTTAATTAGCCGAATTGGTGATGTCAATTGATCGCCAAGAAGCTGCGATTTGACACCGTTTGCCTAATTTCTGTGGGGCGTCGTTAAAGAAAAGTGTTATGTCGGCAAACCAGATGCAATTGTGCATTTGAAGGCCAAGATTCGTGATGCCATTGCAGAGATACAACTCCATACACTCGAAAAAGTGCACGAAAATTATTCCGATGGAAAGAGATACTGTGAGGCCAGCTGCGCCAGCCATATGAATGATATAATAATCCTTTTCTAAGCGCAACAATTGTGCTTCAAAGCAAAAAAAAAAATGAATTTGGGAAAATTTCAAACCGTTTTTGTTTTACTGTACTTTTAAATTTAAACTTTCAAATGGCTTACCCTATATATTTTATAATTTGTATGATATTTTAAAATGTAAACATCCGCTATTTAATCGTACGAAGTTACTGAAGTAAACAGCTAACAAGAGCAACAGTTTTTGCTTCGTACTTTGTACTTCGAAATTGTTAAGCTTTTTGCCAACAAATCATCATTTTGGAAACATTTTGATTTCTTTATTATTTTTATTCTCCTTTCGATCTTTGCAGGAACATAGGGAACATTGCTTTGTTTTATTTGTTTGAGGTGAATGGTTCATCGTAACAGGATCTAGAATAATAGGTTTGCCTCCTGTAAACATATTTTTGGAAGTAGTGTGGGAGCATTTTGTAATCGCCGTAGTCTAGTAGGAAGTGTGTTGGCTTATTAGACGTAAAGCCAGGGTTCGAGCCCCAGGCCAGACATCAAAACAAAATACAAAAAGTATTTCTTCGGCAACTTCCTCTCAGCAGATTTCTGGCAAAAACTCTGAAAGTAAATAAAAATTGCCACGAAAAGTTTCTCAGAAATCTGTCGTTCAGAGTCGACTTTAAACTGTAGGTCCCGCCACTCATGTATAAAATTAACACACACAACATAAGTGGTCTGAGAAACTAGATCGTAATCCTGACTGAAGGGTTGTAATGACCAATTATGTATGTATGTGGGAGCATTTTAGCTGACTGAGTCTACTTTTCTTTTTTTGTCCTCTGACCTCTTACTCTTATGCTCGTTGCTGACATTATCCGCTTTGGAAAGTTAGGGGGTTTTGTATATGAATTAATTACGATGGATTGCTGTTATCGAATACCATGATGAAGGTTTGTTCCACTGCTATAGGGTTTGAAGCTAAATTGCTCAGGTTTTAACACTTTAATCACTACTCTTAACACTTTTTTTGATTTGTTTTTTAAATGTTAGAAAAAGGGGGCAGCTCAAGCATATCCATTGCTTAGCTTAGCTTATATTGAATATGATTGATTGCCATACCATTTCATAGATTTCATTGACTGTGATATGACAGTTAGTTTGTAAGGTTCATTATTGATTTTCACACAAAATACCGCCAACGCCTACTAAATACATACTAAACCAGATTCTAGACCAGGACGACGTTCGGCCACATGTTAAAACTGTTTATACAACTCGAAGTTTTGTTGTTTGTGGGAATAAAGGTTCCTATCATTCATTATTTAAGTAAAATAGCATTTAACATGCACACTAACTTGATCAATTTTTCCGTCAAAGCAGGCGTTAGTCTTGTAGTGTTCATATTTGCATAACACTCTACCAAGGGGTGCATGATGGATGACAGAAGCAAATTAAAATAGCCCGCCTTCGCACAATAAAAGATTTTCTGTCTATTTCAGTCTTTTTTTTCAGTATCAAAATCTTCATAGATGGTTAGATTAACAGGCATTCGATTCAAAGCCCACAACTACACATGCAAAAGTGTTACAATAGCTTTTTGAAATGAAAAATTTCTAACATTGGAATGCTTTTCCCCCCTCCTCTGTGTCACTTTCCCCATTTTGTTTACCTTGATTAAATTACTTTCTGTGTTATTTGTTACAATTTTAATTGTTTGCTGTTGTTGTTCTTGTTTTCTTTTATTGTTTTATTTGTGGTTTTAAGTGGCTGACAAGTATTTGTAAACATTGTTACAAGTGAGATGAATTACAAAAACAACAATGAAAATCAACCAACAACAATAACTATTTTTTGTATCTGTATAATGAATGTTGCATGTCAACAATTTTCAACAGAGTCGGTGGCGATAGCGGCAATTATGGTGGCGGCGCAGTAACGGCACAACTGTGGCACGTTAAAACAGGTGCTGACAAATAAATGACAAGAAGCCACTCAACATTACTGCGGAACAATTAGGGCAGTTCCGATTATAAGAGCGAATATGAATAATGTTTGAAAAAAAAAAGAAAAACAAGAAACCTTCAAGTTCAAGAAAATATTCCAAATACTGATGGATCTTTAGAGTTTCATATTGGCAGGAGGTTATGTGTATGAAGATAAATTCGAATTTGTAAAACCAAGACATAATCCATTAATTTTAGCACAGCCACATTTGGCGTTAACAGAACAAAATTTTCTCTTAACAGAACAAAATTTGTCCTCAACAGAGGACTGTTAGCTGTTTAACAGTTTCCATCTTATCAAGAGGGCTTGTTTAGGAGCTAATTTTAGGATGTACACTAGGTCTATGTGTACCATACCATATTCAAAGGAAGGTTCCAAGGACTCTTAATATAATCAGCAATATAGTCGTATATAAAGTGATATGGTATTGAAAAATTGGCTTTGAAAGTATCCATTTCTTGCTTGAAAATTCTTTAGAAGATTAGAGGCCATTATGGAACATATGGGCAATAGTACACCTACTCGACTATATGCAAATGGTAGACCAGAGGGTTATCTTTCGAACCATGGCAGTGGGATAGGTGAAATATTTTTCAGATTTGAGAAAATTAATCCCCTCCATCCCTCACCAACCGTCCTATACATTTCAACATTTTTATTCACAAATAATAATGATCATGAATGAGAATTAAATTTTATGTCAATAGCCTGTAATAATTGCAAATTAGAAGACTAATCTACTTATTGCCACTGTTAAACAGTTAACAGTGCTCTGTTAAAAACAAATTTTGCTCTGTTAAAGGCAAAATGTGGCGCTGCTAAAAGTGTGGGTTTGCATCTTTGGTTTTTAAATTTTAAACACTCGCAAGGAAGTTTAATTATTTGGCATGCTCAACAAGACTTGGATGCTCAATCAGACTTGTTAGGAGATCACAGCAACAGAGATGTGGTTTGTAAGTCATGATAACAGTTTCATATTCGAATCATATTTCTTAAAATCTTAATGACTGTATTGGATCGTTCTTAAGCATTATAAATGAAGACGCATTTTGAATGAAGACGCCGTTGTCTGGTAGGTAGTGTGTTGGCTTACTGGTCGTTAGGCCACTGTGAACGAAATATGAAAAAATATTTCCTCGACTTTCTCTCAGCAGATTTCTGGCAAAAACTATCAGAGTTTCTCAAAAACCATGTCGTTCGGACAGAACTTTAAACTATAGGTCCCCGCCACTCATGTATAAAATTGACACACACAACAGAAAGAGGTGTGAGAAACTAGGTTTTAATCCTGACGATAAGTTTGTAATGACCAATTATGTATGTATACTTTTCGCATTATAGTCCTGTGTTACTACATTGTCTTCGGATTGATGGTACCCTAATCAACTAATCCATCATGCAAGCAGCCACTTGAATTGAATCCAACTAGAAAAAAACGCCAAAAATAACAACAACAACTACAATATTTACAGCAAAAGTAAAAAAAAACAAACGAATAAAATAAACTGAACTGAACTAAACTAAACTGAATTGAATTGAACTATTCAATGATTTTAACAGAGACTGAAATACGATTGGAAATGATAACAGATTTCATTGTTTATTCATACTGTATGTCTGTGTGTGTGTGTTTGTTTATTTCTGCCATGCTCCGAATTTCTACAAACAATATTTGCACATTTTATTAGAACACGTTACACTGTAACATACAATTCCGGAGTGCTACTCTAGCTAGCAATTGCAATTTTATACGAGTGGAATATTTTTCGTTTTTTTTTTAAGATTCGATCTGAATTTGTCTTGTTTTAATGCAAATTTTCATTTTCTTTTTGTGTCATTTTGAATTTTCCTAGAAATAATACAAATTTAATTTTTATGCAATTTTAATAACAATTGCTTTGAATTTCATTAATTTTAGATTTTTTAAAAGCTGATAAAATTGTGGGTACAAAACCCAGCAGCATGTCGGGAAATTGTTTCAGTCAGTTGTAGTTGAATAAATTAAAACAGCAAAGATTTTCAAATTTTGATATGAGTTTTCTTTGGTTGAATTACGTAAAAATGTTTAATCTTTTAAGAAAATAAACTATTTTTTAACTGGCTATTGGAAATACTTGTAATGCTGTTGAGTAATACGAATTTTTTCTTTCTCTTTTTTGTTTTTTTTTGCAGGTAAACTGAATTCATTAAAATGTTATAAATTTCTATGTTGTAAGTAGAAAAAAAATATTATTTTGATTGCACATCATTGTACGTTTACATGTGTGACTGACTGTACACTTACTTACTTTTTTAATTGGTCATTACATTCCCTTATTTAGCCAGGATTACAACCAAGCTTTTCACACTACCCTTGTTGTGTGTGTTAATCTTGTCCATGAGTCGATTCCGAACGACAGATTTGATAAACTTTTCATTACAATTTTATTTATTCTCAGAGAGGAAGTTGTGGAAAGCTCCTTCGTTTTGGACATTTTTAAAAATGTTCTCGAAGTTATTTCTTACTGCCCCATGAAGAGAAACCTTTATATCAAAAGTGATAGCATCATGAAATCATGGCGAAGATCTCTAATGTTTTGGTTGGATACTTACATTCTTACCTACTTATCTAGCCATTAACAGCCCGAATAACGGATTTCGGCCTGCCTTAACACAACCTTCCAGGCGCCTCTGCTTTTTACGCGCCTTCACCAATCGAAGACAGGGCTTCTTCGATTTGGTCCTTCCAACGCAAACAAGGCCGTCCACTTCGCAGACTCCCACAAATCCCCACATCAAATACCTGTCTCGCCGGAGCATCCTCCTCCATTCGAACATCTTACTTAGGACTTTTCTATCGAATACACTCAAGGCTGCTGCATTAGTGCTTAATAGTGTCCATGCGAATACCCAAATACCAAGCAGTGTAATACTTCTTGAATTGAGAAAAATGTGGCAAATGGTAGCACACAACAAGACAGCACACAAAATCCGAACTTAAATGCTTTTGAAAACTGTTGAGCTTATCGTAAGCAACAGCTCGCTAACTATGTAGAGCCTCCGAACTAATTAATGAACTCTGATAGAGACTGTAGAAAGAGACAACAACAAAACATACATATCGTACGGTACACAGAACTACACAAACAACTGCACAGTGTTAAGAACGGAACTAATACTACAACAATACTACAAGAATGTTTAATAGAAAGATTACGAAGTTGCCAGGAATAAAATAAGGCAGTATAAGTAGAGCGAAGAGCGATACTGTCAGTGAGTCAGTGATGAGAGGTCTAAGATTAACTAAAGTTGCATTAAAAAAAAGCAATGGTACTGAACACCAAATGGTATTAATGATCCTGAATAATGAATGTTAATAGTTAAAGAGACCAGAGTTTATGGTGGAAATAGAACCCATGACACATGTCAGTTCAAGAGCAGCCTTTGCTTCCGAAAAGATGTATTCTTTGGTAAGGTTTGAAGAACGGTAGCATAGATGCATGGTACCTATTCAACTGCGATGAATATCGTAACTTTACAGTCAATGGAGCAAGGTAATGGTACTGACCTTTACGACGCGTCGTTTCAACAACCTGGCCACAATGACAAGCGTTACTATGAACCTATTGAGAGATGAGTGTGGTGTGCATTTGCTCTCATGTTTTGAAACAGTCCTTGGCAATCAAGATCATGATATTTAACTCCACCAGATTATTATTTTATTTATTTTTTTTGGGATACGTGGTGTATCCTGTATACAGAGGCAAGTCGGATACAATTGCAGCCATGGTAGACAACATTACAGCTACCACTGGTTAGATACCTATGTGTGTACATAGAATAGATCGCAAATAGTCAGGATTAGTTCTGAAATTGATTTCAGATGCTTCCCATTGTTTGAAATCCTATGCAGTTAGCAAAGAAACTAAACATTCTCGAATATTAGGTTCACTTTCACTTTTTTATGAAAAGCTCAATAAGGAATAAAAACTGTCTGATTTGTTTATTATTGTACTGGGACTTCCACATGGGAATTATTTCGATTTTATTCTTTTGTTATTCCGCTTTTCTATTATTTCTTTTTATTCTTGTAATTCTACTAATTTTGGTCTACTCACATGTCTATTCACTTGTTTTATGCGTAATGAATGCACTTTGTATTGCATTGTATTGCATCGCTAGTCTACTATTTTCATTCTATTCGTCCATCCGTCCACATCCGTCGTTTATTTGTTTGTTTATTTGTTAGTCGATTATGTTTGTATAAATTGTAACACTTAATTAAATTGTTGTTGCATTTTAATTTCAATTCCAAATTTTTTTATTGTTGTTGTTGTTGTTGGTTTTTAACACAGTCTCTCTCCGTAAATATTTTATGCACGGTTTGTCGTTATTTTCTTTTTTTTGTACTGAAGTGCATTCAATTGATTTGTCTAAACGAATAACAACGGATTTGACGTTTATTGACTGTAAATGAACATTTTCAATTTGTTTTCAAAATGAATTTATTTTATAAAAAAAAAAAAAATAAAAAGTTAACAGAAACCTATTCAGTACTATCCGATTATATTGATACCCTTTATAACAATGTTACATTTCTTACTGTTGTTTAAGCGCAAATATGTTGTGGTAGGAAATAGAGAGTGCTCCACAACTCACATTAGTTTTAAAAAACGATCAGGAAAAGAGTTCTTGACAGATTGTCCCGTTACTTACTGTTAACAGTAAAACGCCAGGATCATTGCATTGATTTTATTATGTTTCTTACAACATATGTAGTGTAAATGTAAATGCCAATATGTGTATGAAAAACTCGAATTTAAAAACCAATGACGCAAACGCACAATTTTCGTTTTGATGTCTGACCTGGGTTTTGAACCGTGGCCTCACGTCAAATAAGCCAACACTCTACCTCCTAGACTACGGCGAATTCTCTAATGAGCCAACACATTGCCTAACAGTATAGGACAAATTAGACGCCATAGAAAGAAGTTATTTTTGCAAGGAATCTTACGGCTGACAACTCCACATATCCTTGGCGGCAGAATTATGTTCTGTATTTAGTGGACTTATGAGAGTTTTATTCATTAGGAGTTGCTAAAATAATGTCAAACGATCACAAAGGACCTGCATATCTCATAGGTAACTAGATATGGAGATGTAATATTTTAAGGGACATGTTTTTCGGTTTGCCTGTACCTCACACTACCATTTTTTCTGGAAGCCATTTCACTTTCAAACAGGACGCATGAGCCATGCTTTTAGTTCGAAATGAATTCAGGTTGGTTCATAAAGACCACAAAATATCACAGTTAACGATGTATTGTATCAAAACTTGTTCCAAACTGTCCCATTTTTAAATTATACACCCTAAAATTTCCCTGAGACTTTAAATTTTTAAAAAAGAAAATTCCCTTTCAAGCCCTACCCTTTTGTAAGACATTAAAATTAATTATTATGTTGACGAATAGTTGTAACACAACATATTTTTCTGTTTATTTCACATTAATTTGCTTCATGTTTTGTAATTTTTTATAATACGTGGAAAACGTACAAAATTAATAAATAAATTCCAAAAAATTATAATTTTTCTGTTTAAAAATAGAGACGAAAAGCATTTTTTAAATTCAAATTTCCAACTGTCAATATGTCCGATTTTTAAATACAAAAACAATAAAACTCTTTACACACTCTTATACGTACATTATGCAAAAAAGAAAGAAAAACTCTTTAAATAATAAACTCTCTTGAGTATTATTATTGACAACTACAATATATCGTATATGCACACCAGATTATTTAAGAGAATGAGCAGTCAAACCATACATCATGTGTGTTTATAATTATAATTACACTCTTTAAGTTCTTTCAAATGAAAGTACGAGTGTTTACATACATGATTGCCTATGAGTGTGGAAGTGTGCGTGTTTTTCAATGCAGTTGTAAATTTATTTAGTGGTGCTTGTCAATAAATTTTCCCATGTTGTTGTTGATTTTTTTGTTCATATTTTATTGCACATATTTTCGCTGTTTGTGTGTCCGCCATTTGCTCATACAACCGAGTTGTTGAGTGTATACACAACACACACACAGTGGTGAGGAGTGTTGTGTGGTGAAGAGTAAGTAAAGAAATTGAGAGCCTTTCATTATCGTTTTATATTGTATGAATGTGTATGGGATTTATAAAAATAAAATGCCACTTAACTTAATGTGTCGCTAAAGTCGATGTCATCGTTGTCATCAACTTTATTACTAAAACATCATTTATAACGTCATTATCATCATTTTTGTTATAACTGATAATTGTTTCTCTCTCTCTCTCTCTCTCTCTCTCTCTTTTATTTTTGTGCAAAAATTTAATTTTTTTCTGTACGCATTTTCGCTTTGAAAGCGTACGGGATACTATGACTGTTTTCAATGGCTGCGGAGAGCATAAAGTGCATGTTGTGTGAGTTTGTTTATAATGAAGTTATTATTAAAGGAGCGTTAGTATGTGTATATGTTTGCCTGGTGTATTTATTTTATATGTCGGTTGCAATTGTATTTAATTTTGCCGCCTTTAGTACATATTTGTTGTAGTTTTTTAAGTTTTCATTCACTACACTTTCAGTTCAGTTTTATATTATAATTGTTACACTGTTGCCGCATATATTTGAATTTATGTACTGTTTGTTGTTGGCTTATGATCTTAGCAAAATTTTTGAAGTGAAAATCGAGTGTTTTGAATAGATTGAAAGAAATATTCGGGAAAAGCAAACTACAAAGCATGAGGCTGATAAGACAAAACTTCTCAATTACTTTTTCTAAATATTTCAAAAATAATTCACTTACCTATCTATTGCCTATGTCCTTGAACATTCGCTCCAGATATCACAAATTAAATGAATCTTTTCCTCTTGCCTGCAATTCTAGATGGTGCAATATAAGTCTTAGTTGTTATGATTGAACCTGAAAGGGCTAAACTTCAAAGGCTAGAAATTTTAGACTTAATCTAGGTACGATTTCTGAATCGATTAATTACCGTTAGTAGAGAGGTCGCTCATTACGAATCTGTTTGTTATTATACACGCATCCACATACATAATCTTTTGATAACGTTTTCCAATACAATCGGTTAACCTAAGAAATTTTTCTAGAAGGCTGATGAGAGCGCGTATTCTATAGAAAAATTTTTTTAAATGCCCGAATCCAAAATTATATTGGGAGCTCCGGAATAGTAAGCTAACGCACGCAAATTTGTTATTTGCTTTTATATTCTTCAAAATCCATTAACATTCGCGGTTTAGTCACAAGACAAAAGCTAATTAGTAAAATAAAGTTTTTCTCTTAAAATTTTTAAGAGAATTCATGAAAAATGCAAAGCCTTCCTTCTTAGAGATTGCCTTGTATTTTATCACGTGAATGTAGAAAATTTCACAAGTTTTAAGAGCAAAGTTTTGTCACTTTGCTGTTAAAAACCATCAGTAAAGAAAAAATGCGATGATGTGACCAGGCCGCTCTTGTTTAGGGTTTATTTTTTATATTTACATATACAACCAGATCAAGACGGAATCCCATGGTAGAATATATTTTGCATAACCATTTCGAAGCTTTAAAGTGTAAAAAATGGGCGATGAATCGGTTTTCAATTCATCGTATATGTTTTTAACAAGAAGTCGATATAAACCGATAACTTTTTAGCTTACCTTATAGTGAAATCCGTCTTTGGCAATCTGCCTCTAATTTGATGCATATAACGTACAATTTTTTTTTCTTACAAGCATAGCATTGTGGCACTGACATCTTGGAATAAAAATATATTTCTTTCGGAGATTCTTTCACAGCAAACTTCTGCATAAAGGTCTGAGAGTAAATTAATTGCCTTGAAGATGTTTTCTATAAATGTCGGTCGTATTCGTTGTTAACAGACATACATAATTGGTTATTACAACACTTCAGTCAGGATTATGACCTAGCTTCTTACACCACTTATGTGGCGTGTGTTAATTTTATACATGAGGGACGTGAGCTACAGTTTAAAGTCGATTCCGAACGACAGATTTTGGGAAACTTTCCAAGGCAATTTCATTTACTCTCAAAGTTTTTGCCAGAAATCTGCTGAGTGGAAGTCGCCGAAGAAATATTTTTTCGTATTTCGTTTTGTTGGAGATGTCTGCATAAAAATTTTTATCCAGAAAACGGTAAAATTTTTATCTGCTTTCAAAATGGACATCCGGTTGAAAAAGGAGCTTCCCTTCCCTAGCTTTTTGAATACTTACAAATTACATTGCGCTCAAAGGCATCGCTTAAATAGACTTGACCGACTGTAATTATCTTACTTGTTAAGTACTGCCGTTATTTATTTGTATTATTGTTGTTGTTGCTGTTTGTTTTTGTTTTCGTAATTGCTGGCATATTTGCGAGTTTAGCTCTCTTCACACTATGTGTGCGGCAGGCATAAATTATGCAATAAATTTCTGACAATTTAAAAAGAAAATGTACATCAAAACCCATCAGAAAAAAAAACATCGTGAGGCAAAATAAAAATAGAACGCTATGATATGAAATGATAAGCAGAAGATTTTTAATTGACTTTTATTTCCAAGCTCTATTAAAGTAAATTAACACTGCCTTATCGAAGACACAATGGATTATGTATGGATAACAGGGTTTTAATGCTAGGAGGAGAGGTTTAACTTAAGTTAGCATATACTGTAAGTGACCTTTTATTATTCTTCTTCTGTTAACAATTTGTGCCGTAGATCCCTTCTGATTATAGAATTCATTCGTAGGCCTTTTGTATTGTGGAAAATCCCAATGCATTTTATTTCCGTATCGTTAATGCAAATTTGTCTTAATGACTATAAATTAATAACCATTGAATTGCAGTTTTTTTTTGTTTTCTAAACTTATTTTAGTCTTTAATGGCTTTCTTTCTACTTGCAGTGTTCGGGCCTAGCTTGGCCTGCGTTGTGTTCGTTCTTTGTAAATAAGTTTAATAACACTTGAACTTCTAATAAATAAATATTAACGAAACTTTTTTCAAAAGAAATAAAACCAAACAGAAAAAAATACTAAAAAATTAAAATAAAAATAATAAGAAATATTGCACATGTCGTTTTCAATTGGCACTTTACCACAATGCACTGAAAGAAATTTGTTTTTATAATAAAACTGAGGTGTCATGTTTTCCCTCATCAGGTAATAAATTTACTTTGTTAGCCAGGCTATCGATAATGAGGAAATATCGCATAGAAATGGCCGATATTACTTGGTGAGTTAAAATTTCTTATAAACCCCTTAAAGAGCTTTACAACTGCCTTAATATCAATCAAGAATTTAAGCATTCATGTCATACTCTGGGTCTCATTTAGTTTTCAGTCCTATAGACATTTTAAACTGAAAGATACTGCCATATATATGCATGTAAATACATATATAATTTGGTCATTACAACCCTGAGGATTAAGAACTAGCTTCCAGCACTACTTATGTTGTGTGTGTGTTAATTTGATACATGAGTGGCGGGGACCTACAGTTCAAAGTCGACCCCGAGCGACAGATTGTTTTGAGAATCTGCTGCCAGGAAGTCGCCACTGAGAGGCCTTATATCTAATAAGCCAACACACTGATTGCCTTCCAAAATGTATCAATACAAAGTTTGTATGCAGTTCTATTACTGTATATAAACTATGTAGATATGCAAAGTAACCAAACAATGCATCAAGTATAAATCCAATGCCTGATTGCTTTTTGACTGCGTTAAAGATACACATTGACGACTTTTTGAAATAGAATACATTGTATATATTTTGTACAGCGACATTATGAAACACGATACTTTGTTCAAACACAAAGCAACTAACATTTTGGAAAGCAGCCACTACCGACTGGAGTGCGGCGACCAACTAAATTATACTTTTTGTCCACTCTTAATACAGAAACCCTCCAACGTGGCTATAGAGCTTCCATATTAGTAGCCGCATCCTTTATAAATTGTTTCAGTCGGTCCAGTCCGTTCAGTCTGAAGGTAATCGAATAGCCCATTTGGTATCACATGAATAGGACATGAACAGAACTGTATGTGGTTTCTAACAGTGGCAATATATTAAGAGTACTGACATAAAATCTGAGCGACCAATGAACTGCTGCGAAATGTTCAATTTTCCATTACTCTGGGTCTACACCTACGACCACTATGGTTTGTGACTTATTCGCATACACTTGCGACTTAAGAAAATCTTACGAGAAAAAGTCTAACACAGTCAAATCGCACGATCTCGGTGTCCTGTTCACATCACCTTCACGTGGGTGAACATGCTCTCAAATCTCTCGTGTAGAATACCCATAGTGCTCGACGTTGACAGTAATGATCTAGCCATCGTAATTCTGAAAGAAATATGAACCGATGACACCGCCAGCCCAAAATCCACTCCAGACAGTGAGTTTTTCGATAGGCATTGTACGCTCTTGACCTCATGTTCAATAGCTTCCTGCCAAATTCGACAATCCATTCAGAAATGGGCCTCATAGCTGAAGATGATTTTTTGATGAAAATTAAAGTCGGTTGCCAACTGCTCCAGAGTTCCATTCCAAATCTATTTAGATTACATACATACATAATTGTTCATTACAACGCTTTAGTCAGGATTACGACCTAGTTTTTCACACCACTTATGTTGCGTGCGTTAATTTCTATACATGAGTGGCGGGGCCTACAGTTTAATGTCGACTCCGAACTGCAAATTTTTGAAAAACCTTTCATGGCAAATTTTATTTACTCTCAGAGTTTTTGGCAGAAATCTGCTGAGAGGAAGTCGCCGAAGAAATATTTTTTTATATTTCGTTCCGTGGGGGTTGCCTGACCTGAGATTTGAAGCGAGGCCTCACGTCTAATAAGCCAACACACTACCTACTAGACTACGGCGACTTCTATTTAGATTACAAGACTTTAATTTGCACCGTGTACTTTTCACAATAAACCATCTGGACAGACAGACAGACAGACAGACGGACAGAACGTACGATGTAAAACATCAATAAAAGTTTTATAACATAGAAGCGACGCTTCATAAAATTGAAAAAAAAAAAAAATTCAAATAAAAAAAAAATTGCCAATTGTGTGACTGTTTTTCAAAGGGAGCCATTTAGTATGGCCTGTCATTTAAAGCCATAAATTAATACTAGCCCCATACCATTTGACATTGCACCACACCACACCACACCCTGTACTCCACACAAAACTCCATTTCCCCCACAGTCTAATGGTTGGGCTTTATATGCGTATCATACATACATACAGAGTGCGAGAGAGACAGAGAGAGAGTGTGTGTGCGTGTGTCATCACATACTAAATACTTACGATGACAATCTTTTGGATAATTTTTGCATTTTGTATTGTATTTTGTTGTTATCAATTTCCGCGTTTATTAACATATTGTTGTTGCTGCTGTTGCTGCTATGGTGGTGGCATGATGTTGCTCTCCAAAGCCGCGCTTACTTTAAATTTTATCATCTCGTTTTATTTTCTTCTTCTTTATTTTTATTGAAACTTCTTTTTTTGTGTGTCTTTTTATAAAGAGGCTCTCTAAAGAACATATTGAATCATGCCTTTCTTTCTTTTGAATTTTTATTTACAACTCGTGTACATGTGTATAAGTGTGTGTATATTTATTGGTAAGTTGTGTGTCTTTGTCACGTTTGTCTTACTGTCTTAGGCCTCTGCCGCTCGAGCTCCGCTCTCTACACTCCTGTTGCTTTATGGCCATTTGGCGGTAGAGTACACAATAATCATCATCACTACGAGTTTATCGTTGTCATTATACAGGATCTTGAAAGTTTCATTTGTTTTCGAAAGTAAATTAAACGCTCGATTTGAATGGAAATTTATCATGTTTTATATACCACACTATGCAACACCGGACAGATTTATTCAGTTGACATGCAAATAATCCTGGATGCCGTCATGTCGACATGGCCTTCTTCACTTAGTCACTCAGCACTAGAACTGTACAAAATTTTGCACCATAAGTTCCACCAAATGTTAGTTTTACAGTTACTAAGTAGTACGTAATTTCCCAAATTTGCTACGAACTTTCGTCAGAGTTTTGATCCTCATCTGCCGTAGTTCTTTGTAGACAAAATTCTCCGGCATATCACTCGCAGCTTACCGTTGTTTTGTGCTCTACGCAGATACCATTGAAGCCATTTTTTTGCAACACATGGCAGAGGTGCACATGTAATGATTTCAGCACCGTTTTCGCAACATTTTCGCAATATCCGGGTCAATGGGTGTTTGCTACATCTTTTATAAAATTCTGCATTGGAAATTCATTCGTGGGATGAACATTCGCTTTGAATATTTCTCAGGCAAGGGTTAAAGAAAGCTTGATATCTGTGCATTGCTGCCATTGAATCGTGCCATGTTTGTCTTCCGTAAGGAGGTACCGATATTGCAATCGCATTGAATATTCGTACTTTGACTGCAGGTGAAATCGCCGTAGCCTAGAAGGTAGTGTAGTGGCTTATTAAACAAGCACCCGTCTTTCAAGTTCCCAGTTCGGAGGTAGCAAACGAAATTGGCAGTCTTCTGGCAACAACTCTGAGAGTAAATAAAATCTCTATCGTTCGGAGTCGACATTAAACTGTAGCTCCCACTACTGGTGGCTATAATTAACACACACAACATGGACAGTGTGCGAGAAGCTAAGTTGTATTGCTGACTGCTGACTAAAGAGTTCTCATAACTGCCGGCTCTGGCAATTTCGCATTTCTTTACTTAACCGCACTATTCGCACGTGGAATGCTGCGCGTATATTTTTTGTGTTCTACATTGCAAACTCACAATCAAATCTCATGTACATAAATACGCCCTGTATTGTTAGGGCCGATTCCCTAAGTGTAAGATATGGTGAAATTCGCAGAACAAAGCTTACTTGAGTCCTAAAAGCTGCCGTTGTAATAACGAAAGTACCTTTTAACTCAGTAAAAGTAAGCCAGTAAAAGTCAACCAGAAGTAAGTTTAAACTTCTGGTTGACCTCTCTCAGTTATTCCGATATTTTTCTGAGGGTGCGGAAGGTGCCCTTGGCTCGGCACAATTCGACAACAAGTTCTGGATGGCCCTGAATTCAGTCAGGTTTCCGGAGAATGACAGAGAAGATGTTCTGTGGTTTTCTTCCTCGTCATTACACCATCTGTAGTAGTCGTTGTGAAATGCACTGAGAGACCAGTGAGCTGTAATAACTGCTATGAGGTTCTTAAACTGAACTCTGATTAGAGTTAAGGCAAATGTTGTACCCCTGAGTGTTGATTACACGTAAAGAAACAATGGTGATTTAAGTCCACGAACTGTGAATAAATTTTTCAAAAAAAGTATAACAGCAGTTAAGCCCAATTACATACATACATAACATAATTGGCCATTACAACCCTTCAGTAAGGATTACCCCCTAGCTTCTCACACCACTCATGTTGTGTGTGTTAATTTTATACATGAGTGGCGGGACCTACAGTTTAAAGTCGACTCCGAACGACAGATTTTTGAGAAACTTTTCATGGCAAATTTTATTTGCTCTCAAAGTTTTTGCCAGAAATCTGCTGAGAGGTAGTCGCTGAAGAAATATTTTTTCATATTTTCGTTTTGATGTCTGAACTGGGGTTTGAAACGTGGCCTAATTTCTAATAAGTCGACACACTACCTACTAGACTACGGCGACTTAAGCCCAATTACTATGAATAAATTTGACTACTTTTGTTATTTGACTTTTTTTGTTATTAAACGAGCGGGATAACTGGAGTCTTTATGTGTTGTATCAGTGTGGTCTACCATCTTGGCAGTGCTTAATTATTTTATTAGCAAGTCTCGATTAAAGTTCATCCGAGTTCAGTAAATTGTATCCGACATTTACCGAACAAACACTATTTAATAACAACTTCAAACCTGAAAGCTCCTATACAACGGACGATAGACATATATCCATAAGAACAAATTGTCATTGTCGCCACTACGTACATATGAATGTATAGGCAGGCAGGCAAATGGAATGAAATTTTTCGTTTAATAAATTCTCAAGATTTATTACTTCTCAAGCCAAAAGCTTCAAATATAGTCGTTGAATATTTCATGGCTTTCTTTTATGGGATTAAACAACAGAAGAGTCGTCAGCATAAGTTGGTTTCAAAACAATTTTAATGCTTTCCACACCAGTAACAGCAAAAATAATTCTCTTACTCTCTCTCTTTCTCTAAAATACCGAAATAAAAACTTAAATTTGCCAAACACACCGAAACGTCGGACTGTCACAGCGGAGTTGACAGTCCGTTTGCCTGTTAGTTTCACTAATCGTTACTATGGCCTGGCCTAAGCCATATGACGGCCTGCCTGCTTGCTTGCCTGGCTGCATGTAGTATATTAAGTGATAAATTGTCGTTAAGCAAACAAGTGTTGGATGGCTAATAAAAAAATCGCCTATAAAAAAAAACCGACTAATACAACAACTATACAAAGAAATAAACATTCAAATAAATTTGTTTTTCGTCTCCATTCAATTTGTATAGCAGTGTCTGTCTGTCTGTCTAGTTCTTGTCTTTTGTTGTCTTTTTTTTCGTCTTCTTTATAGCGATCATCATAATGGGCTTGTAATTAATCGAAGAGACAAATACTTGCGATAAATTTAACACAAGTTTTAAGGCGTTTTTCAATTGCTGTCAGATACACAGCCATCTATACATACATGATATATACGCGCATAATATATGAAAATAATGAAAATCATTTAATCTGTTATTTATTATGAAAGGAAGAAAATGTCTGTCAGGTTTTCCTTCGGTTTTTTTTTGTTTGAATTCTTCTAAGGTGGAGGAAATGTATCAGGTTCTTTAGAAATAGGAAATGTGTTCTTGTTGACACTATGTTTGCAGGCAGTTTAGTTCTTTAGAATTTTTTTTTATATACTTGATATACGCATGTGCGCATTAAGGTACATTGCTGTCTGTACCTGTGTATACAGGACCCAGCTCCGAATCTCTCACAATTACCACTTAAAGCTGAATTCATAGTGAAATTATAGGGAAATCTGCTTGAAAAAACACTAGAGGGCATGTGCTGATGCACACATACATAAACCACACATATAATTGGTCATTACAAGCCTTCCGTCAGGATTGCGGGCCTCGTTTCTCACACCACATATGTTGAGTGTTGTAATTTTATATATGAGTGGCGGGACCTAACAGTTTAAAGTCGATTCCGAACGACAGATTTTTGAGAAACTTTTCATGGCAATTTTATTTCACTCTCAGAGTTTTTACTAGAAATCTGCTGAAAGGAAGTTGCCGCAGAAATATTTTTCATTGAAAATAAAAAATTGTAGTTTTTTTTATTTCCTTTCATTCCCTTTTTTTTTAGAATGAAAAATGAACTCTAAAATCATAACTTCTGGAAATGAAAGTGAAACAAAAAAATATGATCTGATGACAAATGACTGATGATGCCTAATTGAAAGATTTATTTTTAACACCTTCAGAGGCTGACATTTCCGTTTTTAAACTTGAAGAGTTAAATTTTTAGAATAAAACTCTTAAAACACGAGTGATTAATGGATTTAAAAATATTGTACGTGATTAGTAAAAAAGGAAAGGAGGGGAAAAGAGAAAGATAAACCAACCATGGAATTAATTAAATACAAACTGAAACAAATATTAAGAACAGCAGCCAAACCCTGACAGTGCATATGTGAGAATTAGAAATCATGAAAGCTTAAAAGGATTCTCGCTGTAACACAAAGAATATGTCTTATGAGATGAGCGTAATAAAACACTGTGATTTTTTTTCTACTTCAGAAATCTAAATATTAATTGCACGATACATTTTAATGAGCATGAATAAAAGAAAGAATGAAAGAAAGTAGACAAACAATTTCTAACACATCATTAGCTATTTTTGGAAAAGCGGAGTGGGGGAGATACTCCCTACACAAATGTCATCAGTTTCTGGCACCCTAACAGTAAAGTATCGTTTAAGTATCTTAAGGGTATAATTTCCATGGAGGTTAATGGTAAATGATACTCAAAATATTTGTGTTTCTACTTCAAACAATTGGAAAGAAAAGACAACCAAAAGGCACAAGCGCAACATAAAAAAATCATTCCGGCATCACACAGCAATTGCTCCCAAAAGACAGCCGACAAACTGTAGTTTTTTTTCCTTCCGTTACATGCTGGCTTTTTGTAGGCACATGTTTCTCCCTAATTTAATAGGAAAAGTAAAATTTATTTAAAAACAATTTTTTTTATTGTAAATATTGAAATTGTTTTGGTATTTAAAATTTGATTAGTTATATTTGATCAGTTATATCCAAAAACAAACAAAAAATAAAAAAAAACGAGAAAAAATTGGGTCAAAAATTCAAATCACGATGAGTTTTTCAATTGTTGGATAAACACAAAAGCAACATGAATTTATGGATCGGTTACCAGTTGTGCAACTGGAAATATATATTTTTTTGGCCTAAAGAGTAGAAGCTTTATAATTAGAAGAACTGAAAATAATTATTGTTGCGACTATATTTTTCCATTTTTCTATTTTAGAAATATTTTTGTTAATTTTTAATTTATTATGCCTCCAACTTTCAATTGAAAGAACAATAAGAGTTCAAATCCTAAAATTAAAAAAAAAACAATTAAAATTATTTGGTTCTGATCTCTTGGAATATGCCAAGGCTTTGAATTTAATTGTATTTACATATATGAGATCTGAAATATCGCTTTAGTTTAAGTATCTTTGAGAACATTTTCAATGGAACAATCTTTCAATTTTCATTTTATTCTCGAGAAATTTTGATTAGAAATTGAAATCAAAAATGAAGGTGTGTGAAGATAAATTCAAATTTAAAAACCATAGACGCAAACCCACACTTTTATCAGCGCCACTTTTTACCTTTAAGAGGGCAAAATTTGCTATTAACAGAGCACTGTTAACTGTTTAACAGTGGCAGTAAGTAGATTAGTTTTCTACTTTTCAATTAGTGGAAGCTATTGACATATAATTTTATTCTCTTTATGATCATTATTATTTGTGAATTATTCCAGCTATTCCACTACCACGGTTCGAAAGTGGACCCTCTGGACTACCATTTGCATACTATTTCTTATATGTTCCCAAATGGCCACAGATCTTCTAGAGAACTTTCATATGTTTTTGACCAAAAATCGATTTTTTCAAAAGTAAAGGATTAAGGATATAAAAGGTTCTTATAAATCTTTTTCATCTTCACCACAGTTGACAGCGGGTAAAAATAGGACATATTCTTATCCTGTGGTAATTAATTACATGCAAATTATAATTAAATTTTAGACCAAATTATTTGCTTTGCATACTAGATAAGGTGTAGGCTTAATATATTCGTACATATTTTTGGAATAACAAGGTAATGAAATTGATTGTCATTTCGTATCGATGGTCGTCATATGGTCACTTTAGATGAGCATGGTTACTTTAACAGATTAACAGAGTAAAGGTATTGCGTTTTGGTTTCTATAGACTGCGGTAGTAGCAGTTAACCTTAGTTTTTTTTTTCTAATGTGTGTAAAGATAAATTCGAATTTTTAAACCAAAGACGCAAACCCACACTTTAGCAGCACCACTTTTTGCCTTTAACAGAGCAACATTTTGCTATTAACAGATCACTGTAAACTGTTTAACAGTGGCATTAAGTAGATTCGTCTTCTACTTCGGAATTATCGCCGACTATTGATATAAATTGTGAATAAAAATGTTGAAATGTATGGGATAGTTGATGCTGGATGGACAGGGCTAATTTTCTCAAATCCCAATAATATTCCAGCTCTCCCACTACCACGATTCGAAGGAGGACCCACTGGACGGCCTTTTGCATACTATTTCTTATATATTCCCAAATGGCCACTGATCTTCTACAGAATTTTTAATAAAAAAATTATTTTCAAAGCCAATTTTCGAAATACCATATCACTTTATATGTAACTATATTACTGATTATATTAAGACGCCTTGGATTCTTCATTTGAGTATGATATGGCTATCAAAGAGCTAGTATATGTCCTAAAATTAGCTTCTAAACAAGTGGGCTTGTTCAGATGGATACTGTTAAACAGCTAACAGTGCTCTGTTAAGGGTAAATTTTTTTCTGTTAAGAGAAAATTTTGCTCTGTTAATGCCAAATGTTGCGCTGCTCAGAATTTATGGATTCCATCTTGGATTTTCAAATTCGAATTTCTTTTCTCACTTAACTAAAATGAAACTATTTTTCTTTGGACCATAAAGTGATTCAATTGCTGTTTACAGGCCTCTATGCAGTTTAGATTTACATCATTACGATAGTTTTGATGAGTTCGAAAGTTATGTGGATTTGAAGAAGCGGTGTCCGTTCAGAAATTTTTCGTTTGTTGTAATCCAATTCCCCTCAGACATTACATTCAATATTGTCAGGATCCGGCTGGTTACGAATTGTAATTTGCAGTCATTTGCGTTAAATATCAAAAGCCACCAGCATCATTCGCTGGTATGAAAACCCATTCCATTAAATGCTTATTGAATGAACGACTTACGAGTAGTGGGTAAAAATATTACTCGCTTTATTGAAAAGTACTTTTTTGGTATTTTTTTGCACTTTTTTTTTGTTTTTTTTTGGTACTTTTTTGGGTACTTTTTTATATTTTTTTGGTACTTTTTTGGGTGCTTTTTTTAAACTTTTTTTGGTACTTTACAGACTCTTTTTATTTTGTAAACATTTCAATACTTTTTGTTCGATGCCATATTTTTTCCCATATATTTTTTTTGTATGTTTGTTTGCATCTCATTAGCAAATAAAACATGTGCAAATTTGCTCCAGTTTACAACGTAAAAAATAAAAGAAAATTTCACAACTGAAGTGTAAAGTTGTTAAAATGCAACACGTAGCACTACAATGATGAAATTATCAAGACTGTGAAAATTGTGAAAAAAAATCAAAACGAAATTCCGCAAAGTACCTGCTGCACTGCACTGCACTGCACTTTCTACAAGTACCATGAAAGCTTTTTACCATAAAAAGAAATATAAATAATAAATCCAAATGCATAATTTCACACTTCTTTAAAGAAAAGAACACGAATTGAAATAAATATTGAAGAGAAGAATTTCTTAAACAAACGCCAGCATAATAGAAATCTTAAAAGTATTCTAAAATTAGAAAACATTTTGTTTTGTTTATACAACACAAAAGTACCAAATAATTCCGTTGTTATGCTGCCACAAAATCAGTTCAATTTGAAGTTGAAGTTTCAAAAGAAATTTCTCTCTTTTCTCTGCTTAGAACGGTTTCCCTATTCTCTGAAACTTCTAAAGAAGTCGTTGGCTTTATTTTTACAAAATTTTCATAGGTCAGCTAATTGTTGCTTCGTGACATGGTAACTATTTATTCACACTGCAAATGTGCTATTTTTTTACAATTCTTGGATAATTTTGTTGCCATGGATAAGGCTGTTGGTTTCCAAAATTTACTCACACTCGACCTAAAACTGACTGCCTAGTCATCAAAAACTGTTCGTTTAAGCTTTCGTTTTCCATGCAGCACACAATATTGTGTCTTGATACGTTTAATCGCTCACCCCATTGTTTTGGACGAATGATTAAAATCGTGAAATTTTTCTGCATAACCGATGGGACGAGATGATGTTAGACAAAGCTCAACGAGTACTAAATTATCGGCGTATCTGTCATTCAGAAGAACTCTGTATTTGAAGTGCATTTGAGTTCGTCGTGCCGTGCCTTTACAACGTTAACGCAGATTAAATTTATTCATGATCTTTGCTTTCGGAAGCAGTTTTATAGTCAATAGAGTTGGAGTTCGTTCTGTTCGAAGATAACACGAAATATATTGATTCGATCAAGACCTCATTAATCCATCCTGTTGACTGCAAACTGACGGTTCCAACTTAGGGTTTATTCTGGTTCACAATAGCCTTATTAGAACCTTTGATGGTATTCTGTCCAGGTATTCGGTATCGGTATTTGGTATCGCAAAGTAGTAAAGACAAAAACCAAACAAATATTAAAAGAGTCAATGTTAAGGATAACATAGCACTGTTAAGCGTTGAACAGAATTTATATAATGAGGTCAAGGTAGAATTCCCCCAAGTCATTACACTTAAAAATTATATTCAATACGACTTCAAGTTTTCAAAGTTTTGAAATTCGCAGATAAATCATTTACGCCGCTTGTTTTGGGTCCATCTTAAACAAATCGGATACAACTCAATCGACTTTAGGAAACTATTATTACAATTGTTCAGTAGAGGTACTGAAGTCGTCGTACTGGTGTAGGTAGTGTGTTGGCTTATTAGACGTGAACGAAACGAATATGAAAATATTTCTGCGGCGACTTCCTCGCAGCAAACTTCTGGCAAAAACTCTGATAGTAAAATAAAGAAATAAAAAAATCTGTCGTTCGGAGTTCATTTTAAAGTGTAGTTCCCGCCACTCACATCTTTATATAAAGTTTCTCCATTCCTCCCGAAATCCAGTTGCCTTGTTGATGACGCTGTGCTGTGCCAGTAAGGCTACGTCCCTTCTTAGTACTTCTCCCCAGCATTCAGTTGTTTTCTATTGAAGTACTTGTTTTGGTTATTCGTTCTCTTCCTCCCAGAATCAACTTGACTTGAAAAGACTTTCATCCTGAGCAGCCGTTATCTGAGTCTATAACGCCCAATCAGAAGCGGGTGACCACTTGCAGCTTACACCCGGATAATGTGATGCAAGACCAAATCTTCTTTTACTATGATTATTTAGTAAACGCTTACGTCTGGATTGAGAAGCCTCTTTCTCTACCTTTCTATCTTCTCTGTCATATAATATTGTATAGGGTGGCCCATTTAAAAGTTTAAATTTAAAAATGCAATGCAAACCAAAAACGGTTTGAAATTTTTCGAAATTTATTTATTTTTGTAATGAAGTACAATTGTTCCAGTTAGAAATGGAATATTATTTCATTCGTATGGCTGCCGCGGTTGGCCTCACAGTATCTTATACGATCGGACCTATTTTCGTGGACTTTTTCATGTGTGTGAGGTCGTATCGCGGCAATAGCATTACGAATGTTGGCCTTCAAATGCTCAATTGTGTCTGGTATAATACTTTTCTTTAACGGCAGAAAAATTTAGGCAAAAAGGTATCAAAAAAGGGATTCAAAAAGTACTTTATAGAATGGTGGATCATGTGTTCATGGGAAAGCTATCTATTGTTGTCTCAAAATAGTGTCCTCTGAAAATATATTAGATGCTTATTCAGTCTATTTGAATATGGCTAATGATGATGTTATCCCCTCTTGGTGCTAACATTTAAGAGGGCCTGCTGCAGAGCCAGTAAGGAGCCACATAAGTTGTACGACATTTTATTCAAAACATCAAAATTGGTTCGAGTGTATTATGAGAATGACATCATTATGCTTGTCAACATGCTTGACATAATCATGCTTGACATCGTTATGCTTGACATTGTCATGCTTGACTTCATTATGCTTGACATAATCATGCTTGCCATCTGTTTAGAAATTGAAAATTCGATTAAAAAGGTCACGTCTGGTATATACATATTGAACTATTTTTTGTGCCCAGCCCTAAGTAGTTGATACCAAATAGAGCTTGCATGGCTTGCTTTCAATCGATTGTAATTGTGCTTGCAGGAGAGTTTGATTTGACGTACAATCAATATCAAAACCACAAACCTTAACCGCTGTGCCATCAGTCTGGTTTGCCTTTTCGGTTTGATCACTTTAAAGTATTATCAATTAGGTATTGTAACTCCATTCGAGACCATAAAAACTGTAAGAAAACTGCAAAAAGGTACCAAAAAAGGGATTCAAAAAGTACTTTATAAAAGCATAAATTTAAACGAATTACAATAAAATTTAATTTAATTTTGTCTTCGATTAAACTAATTGAATATTTTAAATTTTTTTAAACGTTTTACTATACCCCTTGTCACCGTTTCGTATTTGCTTAACTGCTCTGCGCTCGTTTATCACATGAAATAATTGAATTAAATTTCATTTGAAGATTTTTTTTTTGTTCATTGAATTTATTTTTTATTAATTCGCAAATAACACTTGATTGTCATACTGACGTTTTTATCACATTCATTATTATTGTATGATAAATTCTAAATTGCGACAACAGTCAGCGAGTGAATGAATCGCGGACAGACAGACGGACGGTCGCGTATGGTTTGAATGTGCGCTAAATTGATGCCATATTTCAATCATTTAAATTAATTTACGGACAAAATAAATCGACGGACAGTCTATGAAAATATTTCATTAAGCCACCTACATTTTAAGGTCGAAATTTAATGGGGTTTTTTTCCTCATTTATTTCTGCAATATTATATTGTGGCTGTCAAATTTTGTCATAAATTGTCTGGGGGTCTTGTTTCTTTCCTTTTTTTAATTTTTCCTCTTCAATCTGTTTTCATTTGTTATAATTTATGTTGCTTTGTTGCACATTTAATTTAAATTGCATTCAATAAGTATTTTGTCATACTTTTATTATTGTTGTAGTTGTTTTTGTAGTTGTTGTCTTTTAATGAGTATTTTATCGTTGCATTATGATTATGATTCATTATGATTGACGTTCATTATGTTGATAAACGATTACAATTACATATGATTACCGAAACCAAATCATTAACCTACGATTGCCTGCTGGCTCTAGGCAATGTTTTTTTTTTAATAAAAATTTATAAAAAAAAATTAAACAATCGAATACGTAGTGGCAGTTGTAATGCAATAAAAAAGAAAATTAAAATAATAATATACCATCGGAATTGACAGGAAAATTATGCTGCTGGGTTTAATTTTATTGAAAAAAAAAAAAAAATCACATTTTCTGTTGAATATTTGAATCGTTTCACGTGATAGCATATTTAATTAAAATTAATGACATTTCAATGATGGCAATTAATTATAAAATAATTTATTTTAAAATATTACAAAGTATTTAGGTGTTTAAAGTAGTTATCGTATTATTTTTGGTACCATTTTTAGCATCCAAATGCTATGCCAACGAAAGTTTTTTACTTAAAAAGCGGCCTTAAGAAAAGCTCGCTCATTTTCGAGAAATATCAACTGACCTGGGGTCTCAGAGGCCCGGTTGCCAGATGGTATTGTAGAGTCCTGCCTTTCAATGACATAAACTTCCGCTTGGAGTTTCCCCATGGACTCAGAATATTTCATTGTGCAAACAAAAATTCCCGCTCTCCTCTTCTAAGATCCGTTCTTGACCCATCTGTATACCACAAAATAGTTCTATTCTAAAAGAGTATGCAGCTTCCTTATTACGTAACATACTTTCATGCATACATAATTAGTCATTACAATCCTTCAGTCAGGATTACGGCTTAGCTTCTCACACCACTCATGTTATGTGCGTACATTTTATACGTGGGTGGCGGGACCTACAGTTTAACACCGACTCTGAACGACAGATTTTTTGGGAAACTTTTCATGGCAATTTTCTATTTACTCTCACAGTTTTTGCCATAAATCTGCTGAGAGGAAATCGCCGAGGAAATATATTTTTTTTTCATATTTCGTTTTGATGTCTGACCTGGTATACGAACCCAGGCTTTACGTCTAATAAGCCAACACACTACCTACTAGACTACGGCGACTACTATCGTATTAAACGCTGTTGTTTAATTTGAGCATCATGGATCGCCAATGACTGGGTCGTTATGTTCCATGTATACATACTTTTCTCTCCTAGTATATTTCTTCCAGCTTGTTGAGCTAATGTATTCGATGGTCGTTTGGCCAGCGTTGCACTTTAGTCGCGCTAACCGAACTATTTGAGAATAAGTTTCTTACTTACATACATGCAGACATAATTGGTCATAACAACCCATTAGTTAGGACTACATCCTAGCTTCTCACTCTACTTATGTTGTGGGTGTTAATTTTATACATGAATGGCGGGACCTACAGTTTAAAGTCGATTCCAAACGATAGATTTTTTGAAAAACTTGTTCATGGCAATTTGCTATTTACTCTCAGAGTTTTTGACAGAAATCTGCTGAGAGAAATTCGCCGAAGATATATTTTTTCATCTTGCGTTTTGTTGGACATGTTTGAACTGTGGCCTCACGTCTAATAAAGCAACACACTACCTACTCGACACAACATTTAAATTAATTTTCCGTATTTTATTTCCAACATTTTTCTGTTTTAATTCTTCTTCTCTCTCCCTCACCTACTTCTATAGAAACTTTTAAACATTAAATAAAAACTTCACTTATTTATTTTATAATAAAATTGTTGATGAATTTAATTATTTTCAGTATTTTTTTTATTTCTTTACTCAAGTCATAAATATAAAAATAACACACAGAAAAAACTAAATAAAAAAAATGAAAAGAATTCTGTGTCACATTAAAACTCTCTCTCGTTCTCGTTCTTCTTCTTTTTCTCTAATTAATGACAACCAACCCACAAAATTTCATAATAATGATAAGAACATGATAACGAACTAAGGAAGTCATAAGATGGAAAAGTTTTCTTTCATTTCTTTTACCAACAAAATAAACCAAAAAAAATAAGGAAAAAAAGTGAAAGAAAACTAAGAAAAACTCAAATATTCAGAGTGACATGATGATAAAAGTTCAACTACGAAAACTTAAACTGTGGCTGTGTTGACCCAGGAACCTTAAAGAAACAACAACAACAACTACACAGAAAAAAAGTAGTTCGCAATAACTAATCTGTATCAGTAACAGAGTATGGTTATTAGGGGTTAGGAAGGATGTGTATTTGGAACGTCTATTACCAAATTTAACCAGCAGAATTGTCCAACATCATCAACCTTCATTATTATCATCACTATGACTGTTATCTTCATGGCAGATGGTATTTAAGAGTCTGCCCATTATTAGCTTTCTTTCATATCTGAAAATGATTGCCATCATCATTATATAAATATTACAACCAGCAAGTAATTTGTATGTGAATGTGGGTGTACAGATGGGTCTGTTACGTAAGTCAGTGACAAGGCTATTATTGTGAAGATAGAAAAAACCACGGAAGTTTTATTTTTGGAAGTTGAAAAAAAGAACAGAAAGAAGAAGAAATATAAATCACAACAACAATTGGATTACAGTAACAAAACTACATAGCAATACCATGAAAGATTGCAATAAAAACGAATGACAATAACACACCAACAGTACTGTTCTAGAACTTACCATACCGCAAATAAATGAAGTATTTGTATATGGAGGGTAACTATGCAAATTATAAACCCCATTGAAATAAAAGATTTCTTCAAACAAAGCAGTAAATAAAATTCTGACAAATTATTTTAAAATTTTTAATTTTGAGAGTTACGCTAGAGTCATAGAGAGCAACCATTGCCTTAGAGGCCATCTTAGGCATTATTTTTCGTTCCGTTAAGAATAACTGGTCTGCACGAAATCATCTGCTTCATTTTCATATTATTTTTAAGTTTCTAAGTAGCATACTCTATTTCAAGATCTTACGATATTGTTGATGATATCCTTTCTGGGGGACCAGTGGTCTTGATTCTATGATTCTATGGATTATGTATTCATAGGAGAGTTATCTATTGATGCCTTAAAATAATGTCCTCTCTGAAAACATATCAGATGCTTATTCAGTCTCTTTGAGTATCGTTAAAGATGTTATCCCCTTTTGGTGATAACATTTAAGAGGGCCTACTGCAGAGCCAGTAAGGAGCCACTTATTTTTTAAAATTCCAAAATCATGATGAAGAAAATTTTTGATCATAATTCTGCGAAATCTGTACGACATTTTATTCAAAACATCAAAATTGGTTCGAGTGTATTATGAGAATGACATCATTATGCTTGTCAACATGCTTGACATAGTTATGCTTGACATTGTCATGCTTGACTTCTTATGCTTGACATCATGCTTGACATCTGTTTAGAAACTGAAAATTCGATTCAAAAGGTCACGTCTGGTATATACATATTGAACTATTTTTTGTGCCCAGCCCTAAGTAGTTGATACCAAATAGGCTTTCCAGGACTTTCAATCGATTGTAATTGTGCTTGCAGGAGAGTTTGATTTGACGTACAATCAATATTAAAACCACAAACCTTAACCATTGTGCCATCAGTCTGGTTTGCCTTTTCGCTTTGATCACTTTAAAGTATTATCAATTAGGTATTGTAACTCCATCCGAGACCATAAAAACTGTAGAGAAAATTGTAAGACTATAGAGAAACTGTAGAGAAAATTGTATTATTCCTAGGCCACTAAACGTGAGGGCTCGGTTCAACTTCCAGGTCAGACATCTCCAACTAAACGAAATATGCAAAAATATATTTTCGGCGACTTCCTCTCAGTAGATTTCGGGCAAAAACTCTGAAAGTAAATAAAATTGCTATGAAAAGTTTCTCAAAAATCTTTCGCTCGGAGTCGACTTTAAACTGTAGATCCCGCCACTCATGTATAAAATTAAACTTGAGCAGAGTCCACGATTAGGAATATCGCAGCAGTTGTAATATTGTATACTTGAGCTCTAGACTGGAAATACCTCACAACCACTTCTACAGAAGCTGTATTGAGGAGAAAGAAGGGAAGCAAACAGCACATCTTCTATGTTCCTTCTTCCTGATACTCTTTGTCTAGCTACTGATGGAAACTTTTAAAAATTCATTACCTTTCACTGTGTATAGTCCCTTATAAGCCTTAAAATAGGTCAAGCATTAACTGAACACAGAGAGAGAGAGGAGAATATTATTGTTTAGACGACAAGTCATCTTTTTCAAATTACAAGAAAAAATTGGTAGAGAAAGGAAGTAAAGGCAGATAAAGAAATCCACAAAATAAAATGAAAACGAATGGACAATTTGACTTTTTGTCTGTGTTTTCTTTGTCTTTAGCTTTACAAACCACAGAAATTTAACAATTAACTTGAAAAGAAAATGTCAAGAAAATGTGAAAAGGAAAACCACATACACACACACACATACGCCCTTACATATTCTTACAAATTTTAAATGCCACCCGAACAAATACAAATGCACACGTGGTTAAATGAAAGAAATTAAAAGTTTTACTGTCCTATGACAGACAGATATGGACACATATACACATATACACATACAAAGTCGTACAAGTTTTAACTTTTTTGTTGTTCTGCAAAGAAAGAGAAAATGATTGTTTCTCTGTTTATATAACAATGCAATAAAAATCATGAAAACTGCTTAAAGTAGTAAAGGATTAAGGATATAAAAGGTTCTTATAAATCTTTTTCATGTTCACCACAGTTGACGGCTGGTAAAAATAGAACAAATTGCTATCCTGGTGGTAATTAATTACATGCAAATTATAATTAAATTTTATAACAAATTATTTGCTTTACATACTAGATAAGGATAATATCTGGTGTAGGTTTAATATACTCGTACACATTTTTGAAATAACAAGATAATGAAATTGATTAACATTTCGTATCGAAGGTTGTCGTATGGTCACTTTATATGAGCATGGTTACTTTAACAGATTAACCGAGTAAAGGCATTGCGTTTCGGTCTCTCTAGCAGCAGTTAACCTTAGTTCTTTTTCTAATGTGTGAAAAGATAAATTCGAATTTATAGATCAAAGACGCAAACCAACACTTTCAGCAGCGCTACTTTTTGCCTTTAACAGAGCAAAATTTTGCTATTAACAGATCACTGTAAACTGTTTAACAGTGGCAATAAGTAGATTAGTATTCTACTTTGCAATTATCGCCGACTGTTGATATAAATTGCGAATAAAAATGTTGAAATGTATGGTATAGTCGCTGCTGGATGGAAAGGGTTAATTTTTTAAAATACCAATATTATGCCAGCTATCCCACTACCACGATTCGAAAGAGGAGCCTCCGGACTACCATGTTTATATAGTCGGGTAGGTGTACTATTTCTTATATTTTCCCAAATGGCCACTGATTTTCTAGAGAATTTTCAGTAAAAAAATTGATATTTTTAGAACAAATTTTCTCAATACCATAGCATTTTATATGTGACTGACTATATTGCTGATTATATTAAGAGGCCTTGGAACCTTACTTTGCATATAGTATGATATGGTACTCCTAGACCTAGTTTATATTCTAAAATTAGCTCCTAAACAAGTGGGCTTGTTCAGATGGATACTGTTAAACAGCTAACAGTGGTCTGCTAAGGGCAAATTTTGCTCTCTTAAGAAAAAATTTTGCTCTGTTATTGTCAAATATGGCGCTGCTTAAATATATGAATTGCGTCTTGGATTTTCAAATTCGAATTTATCTTCATACACATCAAAAATGAAACTATTTTTCTTTGGACCATAAAGTGATTCAATTGCAGTTTACAGGCCTCTATGCAATTTAGATTTACACCATTACGAGAGTTTTCAAGAGTTCGAAACTTATGTGAATTGTGTCTTGGATTTTCAAATTCGAATTTATCTTTACACACAAATTTTTTTCTATTACAATGAAAATGAGTGCCATTTGTAAACAAATGTTGAAATTAAATTTTTTTTTGAAATTAAATATTCTGACCTTTGAACCACGGTCTCACGTCTAATAAGCCAATGCACTACCTACTAGACTAGGGCTCCTTATATTTGTGATTGCATTTATACAATGTCTAGTCCATGCTTTTGAAAAATATTGAATTTTCCTTTTTACTACACCTCCTATTTGCTTGATAATTAGCTTAACAAAAGACAATTTTTATAAAGTCTCTTAAACTTTGTCTCTTATAAAACTCTGCCAGTGTAACCAATTTTTTTTAAGTGTTTTCTAACCCCTTCATGCATGTAAAAATTACCACAAATTTTAATTACATTTTAACAATTTCGTTGTTTTTGTAATGCCGTAAAATTTCTAACCGCAACAACAGCTTTGTTAGTGTTAATTACAGAAACAAAAACAAAAAAATCTCTTTTGAATGGTGCTTTTAAGTACAAAAATTACAGACACAAATAGACACATTCATACCCATGCTCACACACATACATACATAGAGACAAAGAGAGAGACTCACTTCCTTCTTCCCACTCGTTAACATATGCAATTAAAGAAATAAAGAAAGAAAAACTGTATGTGGTTGTGTATGTATTGTGCTAGTATAAGTGTGTGTGTGTGTATGTGTGTTATTATGGTAAATTATCTTATACGCGCTCTTTAACTGTATCTCTCTTAACACACACTTAAAGCCAGACATAAACATACACTCACTTATATTAGCACAATATGTTTGTTTGTTTGTTTGTTTTTCCCTTCAACCTGGGACAGCACGTGTGTGACTGTGTATTTCTCTTGATAGTTGTTGTAATAGTTGTTGTTGTTGTTGTTGCTTTTTTCAGTGTGTTAAGTATCTCATTTAAATTTTACAAGTACTTTGTGTTACTTTTTCTCTTGCATGCATGCTGAGTTTTCTCTTTTTCCCGTGGTTTTTTTTTTCTTCTTAAATTGTTTTTTTTAACTGTTTTCCATTCTTTGTTGGATTTTAGATTTTTTTCCCTTCCCGTGTAAAATAAACTCCTGGCACTCTCACATACTTATACACTTGATTGTAATTTGTGTTAGCGGGGGGAATAAATATTCATTTTTTTGTGTCTCTCTTGTTCTCGCCTTTTGGAAGAATGTTTTAAAAGAAATTGGGTTATAAACGGTTCATTTCATATAGAAATTAATGCAATTGAAAGAGAGTATGTCGGTATGTGCGAAAGGGAAATTTTCAATTTTTTTTTTGGTATTTAACACGCTAAGTGGCATTCGATTTTCTAAGAAAATTCCTGTCATACTACGGGGGCGGTGATATCTTGGTACAGATCGTATTAAAATATTTTAATTTTATAACATATTTCGCACTGTCAGTCACCGGCGACTGACGGCGGCATGAACGCAAAATTCTGTGTGAGCCAGCGAAATTGAGAAAATTACTGAATCGGTGTTCAAGGACGAGGCAAATGTTTACATACGATTCCACAGACACTGAAACACGTTTTATACTGTTCACTAGCTGAGCATAAGAGCTTCAATCGCACATATGAAGGCGAATCATCCACATTTTGTTTCACCGTGAGATTTAGCGTACGCCAAATATGACAGGGAACCCAAAACAATTGTGTTACAACGCAATTGATTCGATTACAAAATATTATTGGCTTTGACCAGAGATGAGTTGTGCCAATTCTTTCTTTCTGATGAATTTGATGAGGTACCGGCGCGTATGAACGTTAATCAGAACATTATCAGTTCAACAGAACCTCAAAACCATTTCAACGTAATTGAGTCCGTAATCAGAAGTCTATCGGTACAACTGATTAGGAAGGTTGCTCTCTGTAAATATCGTTTAATATGATGAATTTGATGAGGTACCGGCGCGTATGAACGTTAATCAGTTCAACAGAACCTCAAAACCATTTCAACGTAATTGAGTCCGTGATCAGAAGTCTATCGGTACAACTGATTAGGAAGGTTGCTCTCTGCAAATATCGTTTAATATCTCCACTACTTAAACAGTTTTTATGGATGGTGACTTTTTCTACCTGCATGTGGTACCACAATGACCGCATATATGAAGGCAAATCAGCCATGTTTGATTTTACCGATCAATTTAGGCTCATTGACTCCAATGGATCAAGAAGAAGCTAATTTTATAACATTTTAAATTGTTCTCGTTGATCAGGAGCCTTGTCTCAAAAATATGGATTTGCAAATATCAATTTTCATGCACTTTTTCGAGGGTATGGGGTCTTATCTCGGCAATGGCATCACGGATGTTGGCCTTCAAATACTCACTTGTCTCTGGTTTGTCGGCATAACACTTTTCTTTAACTGCGACCCACAGAAAATAGTTCCACGGTGTCAAATCGCTGCTTCGTGGCGGCCAATTGACATCACCATTTCGGCTAAGTAAGCGGCCATCAAACGTTTGGCGCAATAAATCGCTTGTGGCATGAGATGTGTGGCAAGTAGCGCCATCCTGTTGATACCAAACATCGTTCACATCAATACCATGAATAGCAGGAACAAAGACATCGATTACCATGGTGTGATAGGTGTTCCCATTGAACTACATGGTTGCGTCGTCCTCATTTTTAAAGATATACGAGCCAATGATGCCTCTGGTCCACAAGCCGCACCAAACAGACACTCGTAATGGGTGCTTTGGCTTCTGTAAGACCACGTGTCGGTTTTCTGAGCCCTAAATACGGCAAATATTCTTATCAACGAACTCAACAATATCCAAAATTCAACTTTTTTTATAAATTTTTATACGATTCAGATTTCCAGCCCTGCCTTTGTAGATGAGTATGAAAAATCTTTACACAATAAACTTTTCACAATTACACAACCGTAAAGGGTTTATTTAGCTACTTTATCAGTTTATTTGGTTATAGTGTACACATATATACATGCATTTATGTATGTATGTATGTATGGCTTAATTTGTAAGTGTATGGTTTCAAGAGAAAACACATACTCTTTCATACTGTTAAGGTGTCTGTCTATACGAGAGATGAGTATTTGCTTGTAAACTTATTTGTATCAGTGTGAAAATGAAAACAATGAAACTTAAAGAGATTGCATACAATCTCTTTATCCTTCCCACTCTCTCTCTTTTTTTTTTTTTGGTTACTTGTTATTGTTGCTCGTTCTCTACCCCTTTCTCTATACTATATACTGTCTTTTCAATTTTGTATTTCGAATGGCTTGGGTTTTATTTGCTGGCAGTTTTGTTGTTGTTGTTGTTTTTAGTTTGTATTGTTTACTTGTCTTTATTTTTTTACTATTTTTTGTATGTATTTTGGTTTTGAATGCATCATGTACATAGGTATGTATGTATGTGTGTGGCTGCAAGTGAGTGTAAGACCTTGAGAGATTTTACCTAAAAGTATGTTAAGGTTTCTGTTATTCAAAATATTTGCATTTAAATGCTTATAAGGCTCACTTCTCACTCTCTCTCTCTCTCTCCCTCTTTCCCTCCTTATCTTTAGATGTGTCTATGTAAAGTTCTTTCTGAGCACACACCTATACAAAGTATTTTGTGGCTTGTTAGGGTTGTGTTGTAATTGTTGTTTAACGCATGTTGAGTTGTTTTGCTGTTGTTTTTCTTAGTTTTTGAGAGAGTGTGTATTTTTTGTTGTTTTTTTTTTGGTTTGTTTGGTTTTTAGTAACGTGTAGCTTTTCTTTTATAAAAATTTAATTTAATTTCGTTTATATGAAGGAAAATTTTGTTTTTCTGAAATTCTCTCTCTGTCTCTCTTTGTCGTTTCAAATGCTTTTATTAAAGCTTCCCTTTTATGTGAAATGTTAATTAAAGTTCCGGCATAATGTGCTAGCATATGTGTTAATTTAATTCAATTTGAGTTGTGTTGCTCATTTACTGTTATTTTATATTTTAGAATATTTTTTGTTTAAAAAGTTCATTTTAATTTAAATTATCTACTTTTTCTTTGTTCTCATTACAGGTAAGCACAAAAACAAAAGCCAAAACTCCAAACAGAGAAAGTAAGAAATTGCAAAAGTGAGTAAAAAATCCGAGAAATTTAAATTTGTTTCATTCCCACGCACCGGGTTCTTTTCACAATATTTTAATACCATGTTTATTTAATTATAATTAAGCCTTAATATATGCTTTGCTCTTTATTTGTTTTGCCTATATGTCATCCTAAATGTAGGCTGCAAATGTTTATAAAGCCTCGTTTTTTTCACCAAGTGTAATTGTATATGCCTTAATGTATGTAATTATTTTAGATGTGTTAACATTTTTCAGTTTTTCATGTAATTTTCCTTTTTTTATTTGCTTTATACTAATTGTAGAAAACACACAAACACACTTACACTCTGGTTTACAAAAAAGGTGTAGCAATTATTTTTATATGCGTTTTTTAAAACATTGTTACACACAAAAGCAAGTAGTGGAGAGAATTTATAATGAATTGCTTAAATGAGTCGTATCACCAGGTTGCTTTTAATGATGAATGAAATAAAAAATGCCTGGAGTAGAGTTTTATTTAAAAAAACTCTTAGAAGTTTTAAAATGGCAGCAAAATAATAAGTTTAACAAGTGCCAAGAAATAAAAAAGTTTTCGGAAAGAGTGTCAAAGTAAATGCAACAACTTTTTAAAGCCATTATTTTTGTGTGTGTGCTAAAGTAATCGATAACTTTTGAATTAATTGTTTCCATGCGAATGTTTGTTAAATTCTTCAAAAGAAAATGTATCTGCAATAAGAATTAAAATTTGAATTAATTTGCTCCAGAAATTTTCTATGAAAAGTTATCGATATCATACACTTTTTCCAGAAATAATTTTGAATTTTCTATAGAAAAGTTATCCATCCAATCAGTTTTTATATTAAAGTTATCGATGTTTTAAATTTTCTCTAAAAACGTAATCCACGTAACGATTTTTTTTGAATTTCATGTACAAAAATTATCGATAACATGAATTTTCTACAGGCAATTTATTATTAACATGAATTTACTATAGAAATCTTATTGTGGATTTCAATTTCATATAGGATAGTTATAGACGTCTACATTTTCTAATAAAGAACTTTCATAAAGAAGTTATCGGAGTGTAGAAATTTTATTGTTATTCATGTTATGAATTTTCTAAAGAACAGTTATCGTCATTAGCGATTTTATAAAGAAAAATTAACGATGGCATGTAGTTTCTATAAAAAGTTATCGATATCATGAAGTTTCTATAAAGATGTTATCGGTATCATAAAGTCTCTGTAAAAATTATTATAAATTTTATAGATAAGTTATCGATGTCATTCAGTTTTTAATATAAAACATATCACCCTAAATAATTGAAACTGACATGTTATTGATCGCAAAATTTTCTTTTTGAACTTCTTCAGGTCCATATAATTAGTTTTCGTTTGAAAAGTTATCGATTTTATGAATTTTCTATAGAATAGAATCAGTTTTTTACAGACAAGTTAGTATTCACATTGTCGTATCACGTTTAGGCCCATTGTGATATATCAATCAATATCCGACTGGGTGATCAATTGTTCCTTAAAGGAGACTAACCTGCCATTTCATTGCAAAAGCAGGACACTGAGAAATGAGGTGAGATATAGTCTCTTCCGACTTCTCAGATCCACAGCTTCTGTAGAAGTCATTCCATGGAGTGCCAAGTCTATCTGCATGCCTTCCAATAAGACAATTATACATGAGAATAACAAGGGAAGACCACTCCATTTAAGAACAGAAGTCTTCTTCTTATCGATACAACTCCAACAATGTGTAACAATATTGCACGTATCCTTCTGCTGCCAACGAATTTTAGTTTTTTAGTAAAACAAGTTTGAGGCAATCGGAATCGCTGTATCTGGATCCTATCAGAGATTGTGATTTCCATTCCAACCCTACGTCTGCAGTGCTTTTATGTGCCCTAAGAATTTCCTTTGAATAAATCGACATTTTCCTTAGAAATACTTGGTATTTATAGACAAGGACAGACATCGAGGTGGTGTTCTTTAGGGAAAGCCCTGCTGTCCGAGTAAATCAAAAAATATTCTGGGGAAACCTCGCCAATCAACATGACTTACTGCGTTGTCACATTTGTTTGACCTCCGCCTGGAAAACACTGTTGTGGACCAGTCGATGTGTATCTACGGACATATTCACAGTCTGGTTGTGCGAGTAAATTGAGTATAAACTCCGCCTTGAAAGTATAGCTGTAGGGGCAGCTAGCCTATATATCAGAACTTTTAAAGTAAATACCGCTGCTTATTACTCTGTTCTGTATCGGTATAAATCGGTATAAACTTTAATGCTCCCATTGGGAGTTTTTAGACCAGAGACACCCAATTGGAATTCTAAAATGAAATGTCCTGTTGGTGAAGTTAGAAATAATCGTATGATCGTCCTGGATATGGCTATGTTCACATAGAATTGCAGCATGTCCATTGTCCATTTTGGGTTGCCACCCAATCAGTCCAACAACAGTTCAACAATAAAACGTGAATAACGACCCTGTGTTGCAACTTTTATTATTTATTTATTTATTAATTACAATACAATTACAAATTATATTCTAATTATATATGAGCGGAGTAACTTGACCATTAGCTGGGTGTAGAACCAGAAGTCTCTGCTGGGAATCGAAACCACGATCCTCACGCTAATAGTCTAGCACACTACCCACCAGACTACCAGGGCACCCAATGAAACTTTTTTCTGTATGGTTTTCTTTAATTTTTTTTCTTCTCACTGTAGCGAAACTGTCGAGTAGACCCAAGAACAAATTTAATTAATCTGGGCATATAATTCAATTAAAATATTAAATAAATAGAGCCCATAATATATACAATAAATTAAAAAAAAACATTAGAAAAAAGGTCTGTTAAGCCATCTAATTAAAAAACGATTTTCATTAGAGTCAATGTAAAGGACAATAAAGAGTATCATCAGACAAATTAATTAACAACTAAATGAACGCCCCACATTGTAGTTGCTGTTGTAATTTTTTTTTGTTAAACATTGTTTAACAAGCGTAATTTAAATGCACAAATTATTTAACAATTAGTGGCTTAAATAACACAAAATAAATGTGAAAAATAGACGATGGGAGAGATAGAGAAAGAGAGAGAGAGCGGGGAACTAGAAAAAAATTAAACGAAATAAACAATATGATTTTAATTACATTTAAATACCATAACTAACCGGTTTACCTGTCTGAAATTTATAATTGGATTAAATAATTTAATTGCCATAACAATTCTAAATGACCGAACCGAACAATAATTATTAATTAAACACGTGTACACACAACGATGGTCAGTCAGTCAGTCCCTGGTATGTTGATGGTGGGTCAAGGGGCGATATAATAGATAAAGACAAAAAGAAGAGAACAACAAAAATAAATTTATTTAAATTTTATTATTTGAACAAAAAAAAAAGCCATAGTCACGTTCATTGCTGGCTATAAAAAACAACAGCAAGAGTATATAAAAAACGCCTATAAAAACATTCTTCAAGTTGTTGAATTAAAAATAAACTCGCAAGCATTTTTTAGTATCCTCTCCAAGAAGATAGCAAAAAAATAAAAATAAAAATAAAATTGGACAATTTTATGATCTAAACATTGATCATAAAAAAATTAGAAGATATAAAATTCGAAAATGAAAATAAAAATACAACAGAATTCCTTGAGTCATAAACATCAAATAAACGCAAGTTATTAAAAGAGTACATTTTTCTCTTTATTTTTTTATGTAATTACACGATATAAAATGATAACTTTTCCATGTGCGTGAAGATAAATTCGTATTTTAAAACCAAAGACTCAAACCCACACTTTTGGCAGCATCACTTCTTGCGTCTAACAGGGTAAACTTTGCTATTAACAGAGCACTGTTAACTGTTTAACAGTGGCAGTATGTAGATTGGTCTTCTACTTTGCAATTATAGCAGACTATTGACATAAAATTTAATTCTTTATTATGATCATTATTATTTGTGAATTATTCCAGGTATCCTATTACCACGGTTCGAAAGGGGGCCCTCTGGACTACCATTTGCGTACTATTTCTTATATGTTCCCAAATGGCCACTGATCTTCCAGAGAACTTTCAATAAAAATCGATTTCTTCAAAATTCAATCTGAATATTATACCAGCTATCCCAATACCACGATTCGAAAGAGGACCCTCTGGACTACCATTTGCATATAGCCGGGTAGGTGTACTACTTCTTCTATGATCCCAATTGGCCACTGATCTTCTAGAGAATTTTCAATAAGAAAATTTTTAATTTGAAAGTTAATTTTCTCAATACCATATTACTTTGTGTGTGACTATATTACCGATTATATTAAGAGGCCTTGAAACCTTCCTTTGAGTATGATTTGGTTTTCATAGACCTAGTATTTGTACTAAAATTAGCTTCTATAGAAGTGGGCTTGTTCAGATGGATACTGTTAAACAGCTAACAGTGCTCTCTTAAGGGCGAATTTTTGTTCTGTTAAGAGAAAAAGCTCTGTTACTGCCAAATGTGGCGCTGCTAAAATTTATGGATTGCGTCTTGAATTTTCAAATTCGAATTTATCTTCCCACGCATGACTTTTCCAATGAAACTTAAAGTATCGATAATACCTTAAGGCAAACTTAATGATAGAAAATTTTTAATTGAAAATATTATTGTATACAAATTTTCATATGCCTGTAATTTATCTAAAAAAAAACTTAAGATATCGATAACTTATCAAAAATTTTTTATAGTAAATGGTATCGCTTAATAGTAAACTAAGATGAAATATGGTGATATCGAGACATATGCATATTTAATAAACTTAAGACATCGATAATTTTTCTTTAGAAAACTTAAATTGGCCATAAGATATCAAAAACGTCTCTCTAAAGGATATAAAAAATCCATAACTATCTCTAGAAACTAAAGACATTGACAGTTTTTCTTTTGTACCACTTTTCTAAAGAAAAGTTATTGGTGTTATCGTTTACTTTTTCATAAAAATTCTTCACAAACATAATTATTTTAATAGCATAGCGATAATTTATCTATAAAAAATTTATTTCAGCGATAACTTTTCTATAGTAAATTAATGTTTTTGAAAAAAAAATTTACCGATAACATTTCTCTTGCTTCTGAAAATGCCTGATACAATTTTTCCTTTATAATTCTCCTATAGAAAATCTTTGCTTTACATATTCTTCTATGGAAAAAGCATGCCTTCGATTCATATCTATACCATCGATATTATTTCTATAAGCAATCGATAACTTTTTATAGAAAACTCTTAAAGAAAATTAGGAATAGCGATAAATTTTCTACAGTTACTTCATATTACCGATTTGTTTTCCATAGAAGACTGTCAAGTTCCTTTATGGGGGCGAAACTAGTGACGATATCTATAAGTTATCGAGAATTTCTATAAGTTATCGAGTTGCGAAATGTGTTTGACCGTATGTCATATGTCCTAGACATTATGTGTAACAGTCCTGCTCTATGGGAACATAGAACTGTTCCCTGATCTAGCATGTTAAGACTGTTTCACCGATAAATCTGGTAAATGTTGTTATGGGTACCCGTTGGCTTTCGCTAGTGGGCACACGACACGTATCGTAATCGATATTTTAAATATGATACCTTTGCCTAAGCATGAAATTTTTTTTCTTTATTAATAGGTCAATGACTTTTACAAATCAAATATCCCATGTGCGGATTTTTATTGTTGAAAACATTTTTAAATTTAACATTTCACAAAATGATTTCCTTATTCGAAAATTCTGCACAAATAAGACAATAAAGTCGTAAAATTTCTTTTAAATCGCCTGTAAAAAGAAAAACTGATTTCAATAATTCAATACAATTAGTTTTGCATAGAAATTAAAAACGTCGTATGAGACAGGCATGCTTAAAGAATTTCAAACAGCGCCAAGTCTCTAGACTGTTTTTTCCAACTCACTTCATTTCATTTCACTTCGTTTGTTGTCAAGTTTAATGACTGAAACTTAAATTGTGTGTTAAACATGATGTTTTTTCCTCATTGTTGCCAAATGTTATCACGATACAATGTTGTTGTTGTATGCTAAATAAGGAAGAAATTATTTAGAAATGGTAGGGAGACATGTGTCTCGTAGTTGTTTACTGACTAATGGTTCATGTAATATTTATGATTGTCTTTATCGATAACCAAGCAAATGTATGTATATGATAATTTTTCGTTGTTATTAGAATATTTTTATTTTATTTTTTTGTAACGCAAAGCAAATTGTGGTGAAATTGTTTACAAAAAAAAAAAAAAAAAAAACCGAAAGTATACTTTTAGGTAACATGTCATGTTTTTCAACAGATTCTTTATCTAAATGGAAAATTTTTCTTTTCCATGTTTTGAATCTAAATATTATTTTATGCATGGTTTACACTACTTTTTTTTATTATTTTTAATTTTTACCATAGAACGAAAACCTGAAATTATGCCATAATTTAGAACACAACCTGTTTTGCTACAATTATTTCTGTAGTAATATAAGTATGGACAGAAGTCTACATAAACTTATTTTCTTAAACTAAATGATATCCATGATTCCCAGTTCTCGTATTTTATTTTTTCTAAAAATTGTATTGCATACCTTGAGGATTTCATATCGAATGATTTGTTTGCATTTTCTCTCATTCATTCTCCTGTTTTTTTTTTTACTATTTTTGAGCTCAAATTTATATGCATTTCATGATTCTGTTAAGAAGAAAACTGTTGCATGCCTTAGGGATGTTTGATGCACATTTTTCATCGTAATGGTGTTGCAATATTTCTAGCATACCATAGGGATTTAATATTATACTCAATATAGTAGAAGAGCAACAAGTTTCTAATACATTTAAAAGCTACAGGAGTCAAATATCAAAAAATTAAAGACAAATAATTTTAAAGATGATGGTAAACGTAAAATTTTTTGCATAATTCTCTGATAATACTCTGATGTTATTTTCATGAAATGAAATAAATGAGGAGTTTTCGAATTCTAAAGCAATTAAGTTTTTTTATGGTTTGGTTTGATGTACAGAATTGGTAAAAATCTTTAAATCTTTAAATTAAAGTGCAAATGGTATCTGTTATTGCTTAATTAAATTGAATCTATCGGCCGTCTATCAGTTTAAATTTGAACCACCGTTGATTTCGAATGTGGCAATACTTATGTCATTCTATTCTGTCACAAAATTTATTCGGAATTTATTTTCAAAACAAAGACAATTACCGGGAAATTGCAAAAAAATCATCTTTTCGAATGACGCTCATTTTCATCTTGGTGAGTACATTAATAAGGAAAATTGTCGTATTTGGGGCTCAGAAAACCCACACTTGTTCTTACAGAAGTCAATGCATCCATTACAATTACTGGTGGCATCATTGGCCCATATTTCTTTGAAAATGAAGACGGCGCAACCGTTACGGTCAATTGAGACACCTATCGTACCATGAAAACCGATTTTTTGTACCCGCTTTTCATGGTATTGATGTGAACGATGTTTGGTTCCAACAGCATGGTGCAACTTGCTACACATCTCATGCCACAATCGATTTATTGCGTCAAACGTTTGATGGACATTTAATTAGCCGAAATGGTGATGTCAATTGGACGCCAAGAAGCTGCGATTTGACACTGTTGGACTATTTTTTGTGGGGTGTCGTGAAGGAAAAGTGATACTCCGACAAACCAGACACAATTGAGCATTTAAAGGCCAACATTTGTGATGCCATTGCCGAGATATGACCCCATACACTTGAAAAAGTACACGGAAATTGTTTATATGGAATAAGGTACTGTGAGGCCGGTCCCGGCAGTCATGTAAATGAAATTATATTTCATTTCTAACCGGAAAATAAAAAGAAAATAATAAGAATAAAAAAAATAAATTTGGCAAAATTTCAAACCGTTTTTGTTTTATTGCATTTTTAAATTTAAACTTCTAAATGGCCCACCCTTTATTTACAAGTGACGACGACTTCAGTTTAAGATCGAAGCCGAACGATAGAATTTTTCATGGCAATGTTGCAGAGCTTTTTTTTGTTTTTCACGATGTTAGAGCTGTGGTTTGAACCGTCGAGCTCTCGTCTAGTAAGTCAACACACTACTGAGTAGACTATGGCGACAACCAAATAAACTGACATAATATTTGCCATTGATACATTAGGGTTGAGGTATACAACGTAGACATATTATTAAGACGGAGTACGCATCAATGCTTTCGAATAACTCCAACCGAAGTGGTCTATATTTGTCGGACCCCTATCTAACCACTGTTATCGTTTTTGAACTGTGTTATTCAAAATTATATTTTTGCATTCATATTTGATTTGAGTGTATACGACTTATGGAAAAGAATTGCATGCTTTACGGCACCATTTTCAATGTGATTGTGTAAATTAAAAAACGTTGCATACTTTTTGGTACAGTATTTTAATTTTAATGTTGCCTACTTTAGGTAACCTGTTTTTAATTTGATATTAGTTTGGCTTTTAGTTCCATTTCATTTGCCCTTTATGGCCAAAAACCTTTATTTTCTCCCTTTTGCCTTCGTTTACAACCACTCGTATTTCAGTTCTGGAAATTAATTGAATCAAATCACTCAAATACTTACGAGTCTTAAGCAATTTTGTGTTCATTTTTAATTCTTTTTCCTGATAACCATGGGGATATTTTCATATCAAATGAAATCGTTAAACCGATTTGGTCTTGCATTTAAAATTATTGCTTTTCTACATTTTTTTCTTTCTTTCTTTCTTTACATTTTACATTCTTTTATAAATTCTGGCTCTTTCTGCTCCTTTAAATAAATTTTTTTTCCAACCTTTTTCTTTCTGGTTTACAACCTGAATGCAGTGCAATGGCAGACCTGGAATTTGGCTTAAAACCGAACGGCCCACAAAGACACAGAATATAAAGAGAATGAAAAGATAAAATATTTTTATTTTCTTATTTTTTTGATGACGCTAAAGTTTAAGTTGATAAACGTTGAGTTACGGCATGTAAGAGTCCTGAAGAGTTGGCAGCACAGAATATTGCATTTCAATGATGACTGCAGCCACTGCACTGTTTGGCTGGCATGTCATGTATTCAACTCGTCGGTTTTTTTTATGCTGATGCATTCAATTTTTTTTCCTTCGATTTTTTTCCTTCTTTCATTTAACTTAATGCCTTGGGGACTTTTTATCAATAGTTCTTCATTCAACCATGTTTTCGACTCTACATTTCTATCATTGGATGCGTGTGTATATGTGTGTGGGTACAGGATGTTTCAAGTTCGGGTGTCAAAGGTAAATTAATTAAATATTTCATAATGTCTGTTAGTAGTTTATCAACGACTCAACAATTTTTGAATGCTACATGATCCTAAATGTCTGTCTTTCGCTCATGTGTACTGCAATTTTGGCATACTTTTATCAAGAGACTGCTATTATCTTATGCTTTTGAAGCAAAGGCTCGACTTGATAGTTATTCAGACTACATACAACTTACATAATTCAGTCAAAATTACAACCAAGCTTCTAACACCACTTATGTGGTGTCTGTTAATTTTTATACATGAGTGGCGGGGGACCTACAGTTTGAAATCGTCTCCGAACGACAGCTAACCGACGTCCAAGAGTGCAAAGACTCAACAGTTGATTGACAAGGTTATAGCATCAGTATTGGAAAGCGAGTAAATCGCTTCGCTTGAAAAGAGCAAAATTATCCAGGAGCTATTCAAATCTGGCCATACTATCTCAGAACATTCGCTTGAATCGGACCAGAGAATTTGTTGGCAGACATTATTCTACTTGTTTGACTTCTTTTCTCTTATTTTTTTGTTGAACACCTTCATGAGTGCCTATCTCATAACGTCCACTAATTTTTTTTACCGGAATACATACGACTTTAACAAATAGAAGTTATCTTTGCTGGAAGTCTTCCAGTGAGTTGCTCTCTATGGCAGATGATGGGATTTTCATACGTAGCCTGCTAACGTTGTTGTTAATTAACAACTAGGTGAAGATGTCTCAGCGATTTTGGTTATTGTGATATATTCGTAGTTCAGTATGCAGTAAGCTTCTTGAATTAAATTTCGTTTATTAAATAAATTTGTACACTTTTCTGCCTGGAAATATTTTCACCTGAAATATTTTCAAAAAATTTAAAATCGAACTTGTCAAAACCCTGTGTAGTTCGCCATTTTATTCCCCCCTGAGTACTTTTTTTATGTGGATTTCTTTTCTCTCAACTCTCTTTTATTTGTATCCCTCGACCAGAAAGCCCAGAACCCACAAAGGAGTTATAAAAAACAGGAAAAATTGTGCTAAAACTCTCTCTCTCTCTCAGTGCTTTTGTATTTCATTTCATTTTCGTTTCGTTCTTTAAATGCCAACTGAAGAATAAATAAAAGAAAACCGAAAAGAAAAATTGTCCTGGAATACCATTTTATAGATTGCATGGAAATTTCTTCATTTCATTCATTGGTGTTGGTTGGGTATTTCAATTTCTTATGGCTTAACCGCTTGAGAAGTAAGAGGCAAAAGGGTGGAATACAGAATGCATTTTACTGTAAAGAAAAATGTGGTCAGAGCAAACGTCCTTTATTCCTCTTCCCTCTGGCCTACTACGAGACAAGTGAAATAAATAATAAAAACAAATTTACAATAAAATGTTGTCGTTCGTTATCTATTTCAGTTTATAAAATGTTAAGAGAAGACTTAAAAACGAAATAATTTCATTTCGCCTTAAAGTAGGCTATGGTTTTGTTTGTGTTCTATTCTGTATAGCGTTTTAAATGTGTCTAAGCAATGCAAAGAACTGAAGTTTTTCTGTTTTTTCTTCTTCTCTTTTTGAAATAAATATTTAAACACTTTAGGGGTTTTGCCTTTAAGTATGCAGCCTAGTTTTGATAATTCTCAACGAGTTACTAAAAGTAGGCTACAGTTTATTGAATTTGTGGTTTAATGGCATTATAAAATTTATAAAAATGCGTTTGAAATAAGCAGAATTTTTTTGAGTTAAATTCAAAAAAATTATATTAAAAATTATTATATAGGTTCACCTTAAAATATGCTACATAACTTTTTATTTAAAAAAATTGCTGCAGACCTTTTGTGTCTCTGTGACAAAAACTTTTGGCCTCTACAGTAATATAGTTTACTTCAGAAATACTTGTGAAAGCTTGCGTTTGGTATTAAAATCGTAGTGTTACTGTTCACCACAAGAATTTCTATAATATCGATTGAAATCTCAATCAAATTGATGCCCTATGGACATTACAAGCCAACGTAATTCCCACTAAAACACAACAAATTAATTTACGTGTTATCGGTTATCGAACGTAGTTTATAACTGACAGTAATTGTTTAATAATGTAAATTGGAGGGGGCAAATTATGCGAACGTTTTTCGTATACCATACATATGATTGCTGGGAATTTGACATCCAATTGGACAGGCTTTTATTTCGCGGTTTTCTGCTTGGGTCTTGTTGAAGTGTTGTCGGTAGCGGTTTAATGAGATGGGTTTTGTTCAGATGGTACATTGAGCCGATGGGAATATGCGCACCGTGTTAAGTTTACAATTCAACAGTGCATGTCAGTGGGATTCTAGGGCTACGAATTCCGCCTCTTACATTGGTGGCACTATTCGGATTTTTAATGACTAGAAACCACTCTGAGCTAAATTGCATTTCGATGAGCACCCCGTCTCATCGAGAATTTTTTGATAATTTGTCATTACAACCTTTTAGTCGGGATTGCAACCTATATTCTCACTCCACTAATGTTGTTTGTGTTAAATTTTATCCATGAGTAGCAAGAGCTACAATTTAACGGCGACTCTGAATGACAGCTTTGAGGAACTTTTCATGGCAAACGTTTGAACATCGGGCTCTTGTCTCCTCCATTTAGTTTGACGCTAAACTCTACTCTGACGCCCTCTATGTGGCTCTATTCGATCCTACATCAACTTAAATGGAAACATTCGAGTTTCTAGACCTAAGTGAACTGAAAAATTTTTTTTCTACTACAATCGAATACAGGTTACGGTCAATGGTTACGAGAGCTTGGCTTTTGCCGATTTTGTCAATAAAATTTTAGGGCTTTAAGCACACGCGATCATCTACATTAATTAAGATCAGAAATTATTAGGTATAAATGAACATTTTGATGTGTGTTAGCAAGGACAAAAAGGCCAGGAGTTATTGTCACAGAGACACCAAAGGTTTGCAGCAATTTGTTCGAAGAAAAAATTAGGTAGCATATTTTAAGGCGATCCTAAGTGGTTTATGTTAATTTTAAATATAAGTTTTCTTCATTTTGCTTAAAATCATTTCATTAAGTTTAACTCAAAAAAAATTAAGCACTTTTATAAATTTTATAATGCCATTAAACCACAAACAATTGCTGAATTTATGCAGTAAGTTACTGCGCCCTTAAGTATGCTAGTATTAGTATTAGTACCAAATGTTATCAGTATTTCCTTTATACTATAGTATTCTTCATCAAAAAAGAAAAAAATCTCTCTGCATTTTCCTTAATTTACACGTTATTTTTTGTGGCAAGAATGCCACTGATTAATACTCTACTCGCCTTAAAACTTTGCCACACTTAAAATCTGTCATTATTAATACGAAACTCTGACGCTGCACAACCTAAAAATAGACCACAGTATTGAAATAAAAGCCAAAATCATCTTGTTAGCAACTGTTGAGGCTTTTTTGTGTTGGTTTTTAATTCTTTTGGCATTACAAAGCAATTCGAATACCAATATTCGAAGGCACACAAACATGCCCGCGTACTCTTACGTAGTTTTGTGTGTATATAACTTTTAATCCTTTTTACCCGCTGCATTGGCGCATCATGGTGTGAGTATACGAAAGTATATCTTGGCCCAACTCCTTTTAGGTAGATTTCACTGTATGTTACCATACTTCTGTGTGTGTATTGGCTTTTACTGTTATTGTTAGTGTTGTTGGATCATCGATCCATCGCATAACAAAGTTAAAATGTCAACCATCATCAGAGTCATCATCATCATCCTCTCAAACCTGGTCTTTAGCCTCCTCCTTGCCATGTGGCTGAATATGTGTCCTGCCATCGCACTTTGGCGTATGTGAGTTCCTGTGTCGTATTCAAAAAACTTTTCCTTGCTTTTTGATTTTCTCATTCTCATTCGCTTTCATTTAAGTTTTCCTTTTTTTTGCGTGACTTTTAAATACTTCATGGCATCGTAGCTTAATGTTGGAAAATACATGAGCGTGTGGCAATACCGTATAACGCCACGTAAGTCATAATAAATGCTTAAACCCCCCTCCATTTTGTTTATTTTTTGCTGCTGCAGCTGAAGTTGTATGTATTTACACCCAATGTTATCCTTTTTTGCTACCTTCTTAGTTATCGTAGCTGTTGCTGTTGTTGTCCTTTGTTCCTCCTTTTTCGAAATCTCGTTAACCAATAATGAAGACTGCAATTCAAATTCGTTTATTGTTGCCATTGATTGGGGCAAAGAAGAGGCATTTAAACAGACAGCGACATAAGGAGAACAAGAGTTGAAAAGAGACAAAGAAGTAGCAAAGGGTGGCTGCAGGCAGATACCAAAGAGGCATCGGAAACTAAAGGATAATTAGAGGTAAAAGGAAGAAATAATTTTGAGAATAAAAAAAAAAAAATTAAAAAAAATTTTAATGCACATCTTAGATACGTACAGATGGTGACAGTAGTTTGGCAGAGTTTAAGCGAGGCTTTATGTCATATCCAAAAAATTGTGTTCGAATGCCGTCGGCTGACGGCGGTGGTTAAGCAGGGCATTTTGAAAATTTCCTATCCATCACACATTAACTGGAGATGAAAAAACTGTGCGCGGGATGAGTGTCTGGTGTGATGGCACGTAGTGTTAGTTAAAGTACTTGATTGTAAACCCGAGCTTATGTTAGTATAATCGGAGCAATTAGAACCTGTCCAACAGCGGCACTGGAGACTCTGTTAGATTTATGTTCACTGCATATTGTATAAAGGCCAGAGCTTTGGCGACTATGGCTAGGTTGATGGGAGACAAGTCTTGCATGAAATTCATTACTAGACTTCGTAACTTCGTTAAATATTTTCTGGACAAACCAATGATTATGAGACTTAGTAACGAAAATTAGTAGAGTAATCTTGAAGTTACATTCTCTTTTAAATGAGAAAGCCCAATACAATACTGCAATACTTTCCGAACATTCGGCTCTTATGGCGTTATATCGGAGATAGCATGGGACAGTTTGGAGAAGTTGAAACAGCTAGATAGGGAAAATAAGTTTGTCCTTGGCTGGGTTCCAGTTAATGTGGGCAGTTCTCTAGCAAGCAGACCAACTTGCGATGAAGCCAGCTTCCACAACGTTAATGAAGTCAACATTTTTCTGTGGAAGGTGTGTGGATGTTCGACGAAATGAAAGACTGCATATCAGATGCTAGGCAAGGAATAGTAATTGTTGACACCATGTAGTATCCAGAAGTTTTTGGGGGCAAAAGTATTAGAGGAGACATTATAGGGATACTCTATTAAGTATGAATTGGAGTGTATAGATCGTATAGTCACAGTCATAATGCACATCTTCTCTACAATAATATCGATGCACCTTTTGAAAAAAAATCCCTCTTTCTTCCCCTTTCCCCTTATTTCCTAAAGTTTCTTGAGAAAGAGTAGGATGCGAATTTTCTTACCACTGCAGCCAATACGGCAACCCAATATCTTTTTATTTAAACCATTCTAGGAAACGCAAGTATTGACCCAGTCATTCTAAAATTTGTTCCAGTAGATCAGCCACCTTGAGGGAATATGAAAGAAAATCAAACACTTTAGTTAACAAGCCCATATTCTCTCTAATTACACGTATTTTTAAAATCTTTACTCATTTCCTGTACGTCTCTGATATTATCCTTTGATCCTTAGCTGCAATACATATAATATTTAACACTGCATGTAAACTGCTTTCCATGTATTTGTTGCCAAATAAAAAAAAAAAAAACAAAAAAAGACAAAAAGAAAGAAAACAAGAGCGCTCATGTCAAAGACTGTGAAGCATTTTTCAATCCAATTAAAATCTGGCATATATTCTGAACTTTTTAACATGGAAATATTTGCACATCTACGGTCTACACTTAAAACACCGACACGCACTTACGCTTGCCAAACTATACACGTGAACTGTTGTTACACGCACTCTTTTACACACACATACAAATACATCCAATAAACAAGAACACTTACAAATACAGTTATGCACTGCTACTGCTACCGGAAATGCCATAAACTTGTTAAACCTAACGGTTTTAGCTGACGTTTTTTACTGCTCTTCTTATACACAGATAGTGGTTGTAGTGGTTGTAAGTTTGTGACTTATACTGTGGCATGTAACGATACTTAACATGACTCTTACACTCTGCTTCCCTGTGCATGTATCGTTCTTTTGCCGTTTTCTGCTGTCAGAGTGTATTTTCAAAAAGTTTTTATAGGCGTTTTAACACATTTTGCGGTCGCTGTTGTGCTCATTTAAATTTATGAATTATTTAATATACTTTCAGGCGCATTGTGCTCTTCTCTGCAAGTTTTCTTTTCTTTTTACTGTTGTTCTCTAATAAGAGTATCAAAGTTTTTATTTTTTCAAATGTAAAGTTTTCAACAAAACATTCAGAGAAATATGTCTTAAACTGGTAAACCAATTGAAGGAAGGAAATCAGAAGGTAATTAGAAAGGAGGAATGATGAAAACTTAATGTCATATACTGTTGTCCCTCTCCTGGGACAACATTGTATTCGTGGCCAAAAATATACGGTGCAGTGCCTTAAAGCCCATTACCGACAGGACCTAATCCACGAGTTTCATAATATTAAACCTTGTGTAACATAAGCTAATATCTTTAAATTTTATTTCATACTTTTATTTTATTATATAAATTCCTGTTTTCCTTAACATACCTTAAGGAATTTTCCATACTATTGCATATTTTTAGTCGCTATACATTATTGGCATGTTTTCGTATTTTTATCCATTTTAGCTCTCTTCGAAAATATGTTTCGATACCACAGAACAAAAAGATTTGTTGTTGCAATCATCTATTACATCGATTTTATTTACACAGATTCTAAAAGAATATAAGATTCTATAAAATCTTGCCACAATCAACCAAAATATGCAACGATTTTAAAGGTAGTAAAATACGGTGGAACAAAAGTGAGAAAAATTTATTAACGTTGTAGAAAGTTTTATGTTTACATTATTGTTATGTAGAGGTGCTAGAGTTATACGATCTACTATAAGGTGGACCATCTATCGGTTTAAATTTGAACCAACGGTTATTTCTAATCTGGCAATACTTATTTCATCCTATTCTGTTACAAAATTCAGTATATTGTCTCTACTGAACGTAATGAATCGATTTACGCTCGAGCAACGTTGGGATTTATTGGGCCAATGAGAAACTACACGATGATGTCGATTTTGCCAAAAAAAAAAATCATTTTTCGGATGAAGCTCATTTTCATCGTGGTGGGTACGTTGAAGTCGCCGTAGGCTAGTAGGTAGTGTGTTGGCTTATTAGACGTAAGGCCACGGTTCAAACCCCTGGTCAGACATCAAAACGAAAATATGGAAAAATATTTCTTCGGCGGCTTCCTCTCAGCAGATTTCTGCCAAAAACTCTGAGAGTAAACAAAAATTGCCATGAAAAGTTTCTCAAAAATCTGTCGTTCGGAGTCGACTTTAAACTGTAGGTCCCGCCACTCATGTATACAATTAACACACACAACATAAGTGGTGTGAGAAACTAGGTCGTAATCCTGGCTGAAGGGTTGTAATGACCAATTATGTTATGTTATTATGAGTACGTTATAAGTAAAACTGCCGTATATGGAGCCTAGAAAACCCACAAGTGGTGTGCCAGAAGCCAATGCACCCATTGCGAGTGACTATTTGTTGCGGCTTGTGGAGCGGTGGCAGCATTGGCCAATATTTCTTTGAAAATGAGGACGATTAGTGGAGACACCTATTGATAACAGATTTTTTTGTACCTGCTGTTCATGGTATTGACGTGAACGTCATCAATACATGTGATGTGTGTCATGCCACAATCGATTTATTGCGTTAAACGTTTGATGGCCGTTTAATTAGCCGAAACAGTGATGCCAATTGGCTGCTAAGAAGCTGCGATTTGATACCGTTGGGCTATTTTGTATGGGGCGTCGTTAAATAGAAGTGTTATGCCAAAAAAACCAGAGGCAATTAATCATTTCGTGATGCAATTGATTTCTAAGTCAGGAGGATGAAATTTTGAAGATATTACCTTCATCTTGCAAGACGAACCCTATTTTATTATTTTTGAGTTTTCGGTTTCAAAACCTTGGATTTTTATTTTAATATTTTGGTACTTTTTTCTTTCGTACATTTTTCTTTGGTACTTTTTTCTTTGGTACTATTTTTCTATAGTGCCTTTTAACTGCTTTTAGAAATACTGAAAAACAAAATATTTTCCTGATATTCTAAACCAAAAATTGTTTTTGTATAGCCCACTGTCCTATTGCAATGAGTGAACGAGTGTTGCAAGTAATAATTGTTCTATGAGTGTTGTTTGGCTATAAAAATATTGTATTACACTTCATGAAAACATAAACAATTTATTGTAAATATTTCTTTTTTTATTTTAAATTGTTTTTGAAGAAGAACTTCCCTTTTTTCGTTTTTTTTGGCTCCTTTTTTCATTTCTTTCTGTTGTAATATTTTTGATTTCTGTACTACACTCTCTGCCAAAGTAGTTGTGTTGCTACACTGTTTGTATGGTGGTTGCCAACACCAACAAACATTATTTCTTAAGCCTTTGGCCTAGAAACCACAGAAGAAAGGTACCTAAAAAAAGTACCACAAGAAAATACTTGTTTTTCTTTTAGTTTTAGTTTAAATGCAGTTTTACTGTACGGAATTTATGTTTGTTGTTCCAAATTCCTGATCTTTTTTTTAAGCGTTTTGTTCGTTTTTTTGCGTTGTTTTAAATGTTTTACTACAAAAGTAACTTTGTTGGTAATGGGCAGAGGATGGTGGGAAAAGTGAAGAAAAACTTGCAATTTTACGTGCTGAAAATATTTGCAAATTTTAAGTTTTTTAGGTTTCACTCTGAATTGACGAGTTCGTTCAAGAGGTTAATGGCAGGAACTCTATAGTTTTCGACCATCTGATGTTGATGGTGGTTGGTTAGTAGTTGTATGGAGGTGGTGTCGAGTGCCAAAAGTCTATTGATGGGAGTCAAAAGTTTAAGGTGCGTTGCATACCTCAAATGCAATGGAGTAGAAGAAAAGAAATTCAACAGAAACACGGCAGCATTGAAAAGTTGTTCTTCCTTTTAAAATACTTGCCAGGAAGGTAATGTTTACACCACAAGGCATTCGAATAAAGAGAATCGTTAACCTCTACAATACTATGATAACAAAATTAGGCTTCTTTCTAATCTTTCATCACTACTTGTTATTTATTTGCTATTCTTCTTCCCTTAAGTTAACCTGCTATTTCTTAGCCATATTCGTTGCAGTGTTTCTGTACGTATTACAATAAAAATATTTCTTTTTAAGACTTATTTTGGATTTATTTTAGTTTAAATATTTCTCCCTATTATCAGAGTTTAGTGTGTGTTTGTTTGCTACGTTTTTCTCTTTTTGTTGCTATTCTTTGTTACTAAGCCCGGATGTTATATTTTATTTACAGCCAAAGTTCGATTGTAAAAAATCAAAGAAAAACAAGTAAGAGAAGGAAAATGTTCCGCAAAGTGTACCATATATGGTACACTATGCTTTGAAGAACTTGAAATCAATATTTTGTTTCCTTTACTACTCTCTTTAGGAGTATAGGGTTTCAATATTTGTCTATCATGGCAATAAATTTTGATTTCCTGTCATGGCTTATTATTATCTGAAAGCTGTTTCAGTGCCGTTAGACGGAATGTGTTTTTTTATTTACAACTACAGCAAGAACATTACACATGAAGATAATCGCACATAGTTTTAATAAGATCTAATAATACAAGCTTCAGTGTCCGGAGTAGTTTTATCTCAAAGAAATCACTCCAATACTGCTTCTACAAGTTTAATTAATAGGATTTGTTCTTGGTTGCGCTCGATGCCAACTTAAGCCAAATTGGAGATGATTGGCGTTACCAATAGCAGGGCATACCTAATACACCTACAATAATGTAGAGAGCTTTCATAGCAGCAATAGCTGTCTTGAAAATATTTCAGAAAATTGCCTCAAGTATTTCAAACATATTTTTTTTCTTTTACGCTTCGAAATATTTGAGAAAAACTCCGTAAATAAAAATAAAAATATTGGCGAACTTATAATTTGTGTACGAAAGTATTAAAAGCAGAAAGTTTTAAGTTTGTTTTTTTGTTTCTCGTGTTTGAATAGAATTCTTCACAAAACTTAAAATTAATTATGAAGTATTTCTAGGCACCATCACCTGTTTAAGCAATGAATGGAAAATATTGCATACTTTGTGGAGTTTTTTTTAATAAACAAAAATGAAGGCAGGATAATAATATTCTTAACAAAGATTAAACGGCAAGGGAATAAAAGAAAAAAAATTAAATAATTTTATGCTGTGAAAAGTGTTCCATTAAGAACCAATTTATTGTGTAGTGGACAGGGTTATAAGTGCTTCGTATTATTCTTGCTGCAACAGTCAATAAAGTATTATATTTGCTTAATTTTTTTAAAGCATATATTTTCTGTTTTACTTAAATAAAATATACTGCATACTTTTTGGGCATTTAGCTTAACTATCACCTTAAGTGTGTAATTTTTCGATTTTTTAAAATCAATTTTCGATTTTATTCTACAAATTGTTATATTTCGCCAATTAATTTCGTTTCCATATTAATAATAAAAATAAAAAACTGTAGCATACCTTTGTGAAATTTTATTTGCTTGATAAATTTTATGACCTTCACAAATGGTAGCATATTTTTTGGGGCCAATTATAAAATCATTTTATCTGGCAATTGAACAATTTTTGCCCCTTTTTATTTATAAAGTTTTAATTCTATATTACTTGTGTCCTTTTTTCTCGCCTGAAAGTACACAGAATATGCCAATGAAAAATATCGCATTTTAATTGCCGTTCGCAGCAGAGATTTTATTTTCTCAATTCCCTATTATTTGTTTGTTTAAAATATTTGTTGCTGTTGTTGTTATTTTTTATTTATTTTTTCGTTTTCTTTTGTGTATGACATTTCCTGTTTTAATACCCGTTTAAGCTTCTTGTTTGTGCCACTAAAAAGCTTTTAACATTAGGACTTCATGGCCCGCATTACACGTAGAGGCAGGGTAACAGAAAATCTTTTCCTCTTAAGTTTGCATTTAATTCCATTTGCTAAGATGTTGCTGTATTGTTCTTGAGTAAACACAGGGGTGGAGAAAATAAGCGGAAGATTGAAAATCATTAAAAATACTACATATACAGTCAGTATACCAGTGCCACCAACGAAGAAAGAACGTCTTTCTTCTAGTGGCTCTTGACCAATACGTAGTAATGCTAGAAATAATGGAACTTTTATTGTTTATTTACATTGATCAAATAAAAATTGTGTTCGTAGTGCGAGTAAGGCAACTAAGAAGAATAAAAAATAAAATAAAAAGAACAATAAAACCTAATTAGTTGGGTAAGTTGAAAAGAAAATGGAAAGCAGAGTATTGCACTTGTGTGGCAGAAAGACTATAAAAAAGCCGTTGAGTTTAAGTGACAATTTGGCTTGGGGTGGAGAAAAAGAAAAGAAAATAATAATTACAAAAATATTATGGATAGTGGCATATAGTTAGGCGTTAAGGTTTTGTTTTTATTAAGTCACACATTGACAGCATACTTAAGGGACCACCAAAGGAAAGATATTATGGTTCCACAAAAATATTATATTATGGATAGTGGCATATAGTTAGGCGTTAATGTTTTTTTTTTAAGCCAGACATTGATAGCATACTTCAGGGACCACCAAACGAAAGACATTATGGTTCCATTTAGCACTGGAGAAATTTTATATATTTTAGGGCTCCTGTATTTTTTTTCTTTTCATTTGGGATTACAAAGCAAGCATTTTGTCTCTAGCGGGACTTGAAGACATTTCAGTTATTCCTGGCTTGTGTGTATTGTTGTATTGATTTAGGCTTATAGTCCATTAGATCAATCTAATTTTTGGCGTACATTTGTTTGTCTTGTTGATGGTTTTAAACCGAAAGACGTAAAATTACTGAGAAAAAGGTAAATAATTTCGTTGTTTTCATTTTTCGATTGCGTTGGCTGTAAAATGGACGTAGTACTCTTTGAACCAGAGTTTTTACTTTTCAAAACTAATTTCTCCAACAAGAAGGCATTCTACTGCAATTAAATTATTCATAATCACCCTTATTCTGGTTGTCGTCGTCGTCGTCGTCGTCGTTTTTGAGTCGACATCGTTTTCTATCGTCGTCGACATCACGTCGACACTGTTTTGGTATTCTGTAACACTACTGTGTCGACGTCGACTGTTTATCGAAAATTGTAATAACACAAAACACACATCTCTAATATTTAAGTCAGACGATTCATTTTATGGTTTATTTAAAAAAAAAAAGTTTTTTTTTTATCATCAGGCCTGTCAATGTCCAGGAATACGTGGCCGTTTTGCGCTTTGCGATGTTGTAAACCACAGTCCGTTCTGTACTTGTTTTCAAGACTATACAGGAAATCCATTTGTTCAGTGCCAAAGAATGAGTAAGTTTGATAGGATTACAATTGCTGCGAAAACTTAGCTATTAATGCGATTTTTAATGTCTGTAGTTGAACCTCAAAAGGATGTTGTTGCTTCGAATCCTTAACCTTCACCGTATGAGCCGAATTGCATTTGTAAGGATATAGGGACAACACCTTCATGTACTTGCTTACCAGAGTATACAGGACAACCACCTAATTGCCGCCCTTAATGCGTTACAAACTCTGAATGTCCCTCGCAACAAACTTGTATTAATCAGAAATGTAAGGATCCCTGCTTAGGACTTTGTGACCAAAGTGCAGTTTGTCGTGTTAATAGCCACACTCCAGTGTGTTATTGTGAGTCTGGCTATACTGGTAATCCATTTGTGCTATGCTCTCCCATACAACAAAATCCACCTGAAGTTGTCGACCCTTGCAATCCATTGCCTTGTGGACCCTATGCTCAATGCCGTCAACAAAATGGCGTTGCATCTTGTCAATGTTTACCTGATTAATTTGGCAATCCTTATGAAGGATGTCGACCGGAATGTTTGATTCCGACTGCCCGTCGAACAGGACATGTGTTAATGAGAAATGTAAAGGCCCATGTCCTGGTACCTGTGGGCAGAATGCCGAATGTTTTGTTAGAAATCATTTGGCGACGTGTAACTGTATTTATGGATATCAAGGCGATCCATATCACTATTGTGCTAAGGAAGAAAAACGTAAGACAATAAAAATTCACCACAAAAGTTAATTTTTTAATGCTTGTCGTTACCAAAAATGGTGTCGACGAAATCAGAGTCGACACAACACAATATCGACTTAGTATTGACTTACAGAATACCAAATGTGTGTCGACAGTCATCGATAACTGTCAATAACGACAAACAGAATACCAATTTTAAATTGTCGACGCAAGTCGACGTCGTCTTGCGTCGACGACGACAACCAGAATAAGGGTGAATGACTTGCCAAACTTTACTAAACAGAAATATTAACACAATTTGACGTTCTCAGCTGTCAAACCATATTTATCGATATCGATAGTCAACAAACAGCTAAAAACTGCTATCCTATGGTGACAGGGTTACCAAGTATATTTATCTAGAAACAGCGCTTTATGAAAGTTTGGCTCCACAATAAAAAAAAAATTGTTTGGACGAATTAAAAGTATTAAAATGCAAAGTAATCGCACTCTCATATGTAAGGACTATCTGCATAGTGCCTACATAGATAGTCCTTACATATGAGAGTTAATTTAACCTACAAGGATCAGATGGAAAGCAGTACGTTTGTTGTAAGCCAAATATTTAGTGAGTTTTTGCCTAACAATATTCAGATTATTTTCAAGCAAGAGGCAGGAGTCTCCGTACTGGTTTAAAAATGGATCCATTACAATATTTGGGTATTTTAAAACAAAATGTGAAGCAAAGTGCCGATAAGTTAAAATTTGTTTCGACCAGGACAAGGTCTTCCGAGGCACGTTGCGAAGATATAGCTTACCCATGATTGTTCAAAACTACTCCAGACATCGGCACAGGCCTCTGATCTCAACATTATGGAACATGTTTAGGAAAAACTCGCCCGTAAGCATAAGTATAAATCCAGTATCACCACAGTGGAGCAGTTGAAACAAAGAATTAGGCGAGAATGGAACAACACAACCCCAGAATTTTATGACAATCCAGTGCAGTCGATGCCTCGACATTTGGAAATATTAATAAAAGCAAAAGGTTTTGATTTAATGTGTTAAAACACTGCCTTTTATTTGACTGACGTTTGACATGATACGAGTATTTGTTAACATTATTTTCTTTTTTTGTTTTAAAAATATTTTTAAATAAAAGATACTAAGTGTTATACATTGTTTTAAAACTTTTTAATTGTCTATAAATCCGCATTAAATATTTCTTCAAATATTTCAAAGGAAGTATAATAATTGACATTTAAATAATTTCATACCTAGAATCCGATTATACGTATGAGCCACTGTATGTACTGCTGCTTGATGAAGGTATTAATTCTGATTTATTACATGACTTTGATAGAAATGTTCCTTTTTTAGAACTTATTTATACAATCCTTTTTTTCTTATTACATTAAAACTTTTATTTTCTTTTCTTTTTCTTTACAGGTAATTTAATGGATTTACTAACCCACACATCTGAATTATGTTCGTAAGTCATTAACTTTTTAAGGTTAGAAATAAAAACAATACAAGGTAATTCGTTAAAATTTTCTGTTTAAGAATTTCCATTCAAATAAAATCATTGTTTCATTGGCTGCAAAAGAGTAGAACTTAATGGCCGATGGCATTGCTTCTTGGCAAGAAGAGATTGCAACCGTGTTATCCAAGAATCTGCTAATGTTGACCACTTTCCTGTTTAGTTGGAATAAACTTGATAATGAAACTGAAAATAGGCAAAGAATAAATTATATTACTGTTACGTTTTTACCTTTTAAAAACGTTTAAAATAAATTTGTGTTTAGCTTTAATTAAAATTCTTTATTATTCGCACAATTCTGTATGCCACACTGTTCACAACTTGATGTAAACAACAACAATTCCTTTTCTTTGTTATTCCTCTGTTTATACCTTTTGCATAAACAATAACAATTACTACACAATTATTCGACAGATCTTTGTAACGCAGATCTTCAAACCACGATTTCAAATGCAACGGGTCTTCACACAAGACTGACTGAACTTCACTATCTCAGTCGCCTGCTTTGCCTTGCCTTTTATATGGTAAAATAAACAGTCTGATGAATGTTCTTCAAGGCGAATGTTTATGATTTCGCATTCTCGAAATCTCTATAAATGTAAACATCGTTGTTTACGTTTATTATTGTAGTGTTGTTGGTATATATTGGTGCCACATGGAATTCCTCTAAGTTTGTTAGTATTCTAGAATTCCTCACGCTAACAACTGCCATAAAAGTCATTTATTTCAATCCGAAATCTTGTGCCATGGGCAACGGTAGCCCCTTTCCGCAGCAACCCAGATTTATTATCAAGTATGAGGTTAACCCTAAATATTTGTTCAACTGTTGGTTATTTCCAATAACCATTAATAATAATTATTGTCAACATTATTTGCACTCAAAATATATTTGTTTATTAGCTGTACTGAATTTATTAGTCCATTATATAGGCAACACTTTATTCTAAGAAATATTATTAATTTTATTGCATACATTAAGGCTTTAAATAAATATTTGTTTTCGTTGGACAAACCCCATAACAATAGCCAAAAACAATTATTAATTGTCACATGCATGTAAACGATTCCTTGGTACGTGTTAACATGCACAAACATGATTTCATTTTTAAGGTTAATACGAAAATTGCATGCCAGCCTGTAAGAGGCATGCAATGCAACCTGCTTGCATGCAGTATAAAACAAAAGCTTTACGAAATAAATTACCCCTTAATGTAGGCAATATATTTTACAAACCAAACAAAAACACAACATTTAAGATTAAAATTTATTTACCGTTTTAATTTCACTTCACACCATACAACCAAACCTCCCAGTTTACTCCACAGCACAGTATCGACGAGCAGCACACACATGCACGCCTCCACCTAGTAGTAGATTTCGCCAAAGACGTAAAAAGGCCTTGGTTAACAGTTTCTTTGGGTATTTTCTTTGAACAGTACAAAAGTAAAAAGGGCGGACATAAGCAATAAAAACAACAAAATAATTGGCCAAGAAAATCTGCATGTTATGCAAAAATATATTTTTCTGCCCCGTGTTGAAGTTAAAAATGAAAACAATCACTTACCCTGGATTAAGGATAAGGATAATCTGGATAAAAAAACCAAGAAAAACCAACAAACAACAATTCATAGAGAAAAAAGAAAATAAAAATAAACGAATGAAAATAAACTCTCGATTAAGATTCGCTCAAGAAATCCCAAAAAAACATTGCTAAGGTGTTAAAGGAGGTGGGGGGAGAGGAGGATTTTCTTTTGAAAGCAAAGGTGCCAACAATGCAAGAAATTACACAACTTGAGTTTAAATACGAAGAAATAGTTTCTTTCTTCATTCTGTTAGTTCTTCTCTTCGTTTCGTTCAGATTACAGGTCGGTCAAGTTTTTTTGTGAAAAATTACACACACACACGTTATCAATTAATCACTTTAGAAAGGAAAACACATGGGAGTCACTTGCCAAACAAACATGATGGTAAATTGCTTAAAAGCAGGTAACAGTGCTTTATAGCCAATCGAAATGGTTTGCAGGCATGGCTAATAAATCGATAAAGTTTGGAGAATATATCAGGTTTTCATTGCAAGATTTGTTTTAAGTTTTGCGAAAAAAAAAAAAAAATCAAATGAAAAATGTTTAATCGGCCAAAATCGAACACTTGAAATGCGCTACACACACATACGGTTTTTGGTTAGCATCTACAATGAAATTTCCAACACAGTAGTGGCAGTTCATGACTGTAAAAAAACTAGGTCCGTTAAATCAATTACGTAAGCTACCTGAAGTTAAGACAAAACGAAGGAAAGGAAAAGAGAGAATGCTTTCATTGAAACTGTTATTTGAGAGGCAAGCTTTGAAAGAAAAAAAAAAAAAAAAAAACTTAAATATCATAAACTATCCCCCCAATCTATGTGATTTGAACGGGAGTCTACTAAGATGGCTGTAAATGAGGGCAATAACTCAGATAACGGCCGATAACTATACTTTCGATATAGTCAAGGAATTTATTTATCTTGGCTCCGCCGTTACCACCAAAAATGATATCAGTTTGGAGATCAAGCGCAGGATCACTCTTGCCAACTGGTGCTACTATGGTCTTAATAGGCAATTGAATAGCAGAGACCACTCTCGTACGATAAAACTAATACTCTACAAGATTATCATCCTCCCCGTGCGTAACATGACAAAGCAAAATACTACCCGTCACAATTGTAGGACGTCCTCTAAGAAGAAGGTGTATCTTCTTCATTTCGACGACAAGTTATAACATACATGGCTTGTCACACCACCCATGTTGTGTGCGTTTGAATTTCATTCATCAGTGGCGGAACATACATGTCGTTTAATAGTGACTCCGAACGACAGATTTGAGAAACATTTGGCGGCAATTTTATTTCCCTTCATAGTTTTTGCCAGATGACTGCTGAGAATGGAAGTCGAAAGGAATATTTTTTTCATGTATCATTTTGTTCGAGATGTCTGAACTGACTAGACTTCGGCGTCTAATCATAAGAACTTGCTGTCGTAACTACAAACATGACTTAGCCAGCTTAACACATTCTACGGAGATCAAATTGTACCAGATAAGTTCGCCAATTAACCTCATACGTTAAGATTCCTAAGGGTTAAGTATTCACAAGAAGGTGTGACCCCTTAAAACAGAGTCTGTTGTAGTTTTGGTAGAGGCTGCAATGATGTAGTGGTGGAAAATACTCACTTCTTTTATTGCTTCTTCTCACTTTCTTCTATCATCGGTCAGCATTGTTTGGAAATAGAGAAAGGTTTCTGCACAGTTATCCTCCATACAGTTATGCGAAACTAACAATTGGTAGACCACACATTACTAGATCCTTAACAGGGTCTGAGGGTGACTATGTTTTTTTGTGTAGTTTTGTTGTTGTACAACTTAGGGCCATTATTACAACTTGCCGTTAACTAAAGGGAGGATTTTAAAAGGCAGATAAATTATTTTTCATTATTATAAGTGGACAATAAGGTAGAAGTAAGCGTTAAGCTAAAGGTAGGATCATCCTACCTTTAACTTTTAAAGTTAAGTTTATTCTTAAACTTGCCATATTATATATCATTTTCAATGTGGCAACTTCAAATATAAACAAAATAAGCTAATACAACAAAAAAAGAAGCCCGTCGTTGCCAATGAGTTAAAAAAAAACTTGTTTAATTGAGCAGTGTTATCGACATTGCTCCGCTACTGCCATATTTTTGAAAAAGTTAACTTTATATTATCTGTAGGTTGTAATAACGAAAAGAAGTTAAAGGTGATTTTAAAGTTCACTTTAGCTAAAGTTACCTTTAACTAAACCCAACTTTAACGGCAAGTTGTAATAATGGCCCTTAAACGTGTTATACTTTAGTTTTTCTAAGAATTTCCTCTGTTAAAAAGAAGTTCTAAAGTACAATATATAAAGAATGTTATTCCATATATAGTAATCTAACATGTCACGAATAAAACCACATGTTATGTCTTTTTGAGGCTTTGAAAAAGAAACTTTAATCTTCAATTTATTTCATGGACCACTTTCTTTTAATTAAATTAACTTTTCCTTTTTGCCAAAAACCAAATCTTTAAAGAGAAATTTTTGTGTTAATTTAATTGAGTTTTTTTTTTGTTTTTTTTTGTTTAAACATTTCAATTTCTTTCATTTGTTTTGCCATTCATTTTACCATTTACTTAAAAAAAAGGAAATTTTTTCCACGAAAAACTTTACATGATGTTCGTCTATATGCTCATGTTGTCGTCTCTTAGTCTGACTGTCAAGTGTGCTTAAGTCATGTTGCATTTGTATTTTAGATTTGTTTTCATTTTTTTAGGGAATATGGTCTCTATTGCTCAGTTGGCACTTAAAACCGAGAGACATGTTCCAATTGTATGATATTTTATGTCAGCGATGACAATTCATTTAACATTTTACTCAAATGACTTTAGTGTTACCAAAAAAAGTTCCAAAAAAAGCACCAGAGGTGTTGCTAGCACAGTCGTTCATTTGTATAAATTTTCAGTGAATTTGGGGAGTTTATTGTGAAACTTCAAATTAAAACGGAGAAAGATCGCAAATTTTAAGTTTACATTGCTAAAGAGAGGGGACTGCTGATATCAAAACAAATGATAATCTCTAAGACCGCTGTGTGGACGGCATGGCGAACGGATCAACACTTTCCAAAGCTCTCACAGTTTCTAACGCATCAATAGAGACGTAAGTGGATTAACCTTTGTTTGTTCCAATCGCATTAATTGTAGGCAGTAGAGATCTGCATCACTCGTTTGAAGAAGCTTACAATGGACAATTCACTGCCAATCACTACCAAAAACCAGTGAAACGTACAGCATTACCACTCTTGGTATCAATTCTAGGTTGCGAAGTTTCACGTTTCCTCGTCTACGATCTTTTTCGAACATTATTCGTTCGTTGTTTTGTCATTCGCACTCATGTGCTTCAGTTATATGTTGGTTTCTATCAGTTTTAGGAGGGAATCGTACATTTCAATTGGGTTTTAACGCATATCACTGTTAATTCAAGTGACACCTGGACATTGCGATTTTCTTTGAGTGCCTAGCTTCCTTCAAATGGCTGTTTTGTTCGGGTAATGCTCGCTTCGCTTCTTTTTGATCGCCATATTGTCCTATCGAGAGGATTATTCGCAATGTGATGAATAATTTCTAGTCCACTGATTCAATAAATGATCAACTAACATCCGTACGGCGTTGAAATACCAGATCAACCGAAACCATCGCCGCTGTTCGTGAAAGAGTGCAAAAAAATCCAAGGCAGTCGATTTTGCGTCACCCCCCAAAATCTGGCATTTCGCACACCACAACTTGGCGCATTTTGCGTCGTGACTTAGTCCTGGACCTTTACAATATTCAACTGTCCCCATAAAGAGTTGGTAAACAAGCATAGTCAACGATGTTTATTAGCGGAATGGGCTCCTGGAGTAGATGGCAACTGACCCTAATTTTCATCGAAAAAGCATGAGGTCCTTTACTGGATAAAGGTATACGTGAACATACAAAATTCTAGATTTTGGGACAATGCTAATCCACACAAGAGCTCTCAGCACATAACGAAAAAGGCACTGTTTTACGTGGATTTTGAAATGGCGGCTCAACGATGATCGATGTTTTCTCTAAATGATCTCAGAAGGAGTTGATGTGCATTGGCCTGTAAGATCGTGCGATTTGACTTCGAGTGACTTTTTCTTGTGACGCAGCTATATGCGAATAATCCACAAACCACAGCGGTCCTACGTGTTCAAATCTCAGTTCAGATATCATGAAATAGAAAATTTTAAAAAAATATTTCTTTCCGCGGACTGCTCTTAGCAGTCTTTTGGCGATTGAGTGAGAGTAATGGACAAGCTTCTCAAATCTATTGTTTAAAATCGACATTAAACTGTAGGATTATGAATAGCATTAGATCGATATCGTGAAGCCTAAAGAACCCCATGTAAATTTAAGATTATCCGCAAACGTACGATACTCCAGTAGCTATGATGCTACCATATATTGTTCTGCCTGAGAATTACTGCAGGAAACTGTATAAGAGGAAGTCTTATGCCCCAAAGGACTGTAAAGACAATAAATTGTGGGCCATTTTCGCGGTTTAAATTCATTCCAAGTTGAGCCTTGCATTAGATATAGACTGAGAGTATATCCCGTCCGTGCTAGAAGAAAAACGTTTTCATTTTTATTATCCCAACTACTTTAGATTTAGTTTTGTGTTCATACAGAAAAACGACATAACAATAATTTTAGAATTTACGGCTTCCATCTTAGAACGCCGTTGCCAAAATATCGCAACGTTATTTGTCCATTTTTTTCTTTGTCTGATACATATGAACAGAAAAAAAACGAACAAATTTGCATCTCTTGTGTTATTTTTGCAACGATTAAAAAATGAAAATGTCTGCAGAATTTAGAATTTTCAATCAAAATGAAAAAAAGAAAAGAACGTTCTATTTCCCCCTATTTTTCTTTCTAATGGGAGGCCTAAGAAAACAAAAATTGTTGTTAATAAATGGAAAATTGCATCTGCTCCATACGTTTAGTTCGTCCCTCAGTTCGTATATTTTTTGCACATTTTTGTATTTGACATGCCGTCATCTCTCGTGCTCCTGTTTTTTTTTTGAAAGCATATTTCGGGGACAAAATAAAAAGTTTGTCAAGTAATTTCATTTAGCGGGTAGTTTGGTTAGTTAGGTAGCCTGCCGAAGAATTATTTTTTCATATTTCGTTTTATTGGAGATGTCTGACTTTTGTTTTGAACTAAAGAATTATGCTCATACATACATACATACACTTTTGATATATTTCATGCACTGCGACGTGGGATCTAACACTGGCTATGAATGGTGGGATCTACGTCCGAACATTCATAAGGTATATACTGTGAGGTGTCGTTGAATGCAATATTTCCTTTTCATTGTTTCTTTATTTTTTCAAGATATCAGAAGCTAAGGATTGAATTTCGCCCTCTTATCTAGTAAGTCAACACGCTAACGACTAGTTTGCGGTGGGTAGTTTTACAAATGGTCTTTATTTCCTTAAATTATAATAATTTCTTAACATTTGTATATAAATGCCTGCAAATTTAATCGCACTCCTTGAAACGCCAAAGTCGTTGTGACTGTTGAATTAATAACAATTTTATTTACATGTACATGTACTTACTTTTTCTGCCCACTGTGTCTATAAGTGATATTTTCTTTTGTTTGATATAATTACTGTATAATGAATTATTTTGATTTTCCTTAAACCAATGATACCTCCTTAAGGTGTGCTTTAATTTATATATAAAACGTATACTGAAAGTATGTTGTAAATAATTTCATTACATATATCGTAATGATTTTCGATTACCATAAATGCAATGTTTTTCAATATGATTTAAAATTTTTATTCACTTGAAATTCTTTTTATTAAGTTTAAACTGAAATCATTTCTATACTTCCTTAAAATATACTTTACTTTTCTGTGAATATTGATGTTCACAATATTTTGCAATTCTAAGTAGTTATATGCGATACATTACAAAAATAACTTTAACATTTAAATTTCTTTGTTGTGTTTATTCTCCTTAATGTAGGCAATATTTATAAGTTAAATTACTAGGTTACATTAATTTGAATTTGATTTCAATTTTATCTCAATTAATTCTTAATTCTTTATTCAGTAATTAATCTCAATTACTGTATCAATGGCATATAAATAAATGCATGCACATACATATATGTATAGATAAAGCAGAAATTGCAAATTACTTTCCAATTATATGTCAATGCTATTGGATGAAAGGCATGCATCATTTTACTGTGACAATAGTTAATAGCAAAAATATTTACCTTAAATTATATGCTTGAATTGTTTTTGTTTTAGTTTGTGTTTCATTAAGAATTTAAAACAAGTTTTCTTTAATTATAATGAATTCAAATTACTTCCTGGAACTATGCTATACTATTTAAAGTCATTATGTATGCTATGTTGTTTGTTTTTGTTAAGCAATTAATCTCAATTACAATATGCTATAGCATGGCATTACAGAACTGTGTTTCCAGTTATTTTAAATTTAGAAATTTTATTTTTTTTACTAACCTAAAAATATGCTTACGAAATTTGCATGTATATGTACATATATCTTAGTTAAGTTCTATAAATTTAATGGATTTCTATTAAACATAATAAATTCATTATATAATAGATTTGTATTCATTAATGTTATATTTTATTCACATCCGAATGCATCCTTGAACTAGACTTTTATAATTTGAATTAATTTTCCCCTTAAAATATGCTACAGATTTTCTTCAGCAATTAATTAAAATTACAATATAAATGACGTTATCACGAAATGAATTATGAATGCAATTTAGAATAAAAATATTTTAAATGTAAGTATTAGTAGAATTTGTAAATGCACATAGAAATTTCTTGATTCTATTCTGTCACAAAATTCAGTATATTACCTGCACTGAAAGTAATGAATCGATTTATGCTTCAGTAACGTTAGGATTTTTTGTAAATTTATTCTAAAACAAAGGCAATTGCTTGAAAATTTTTTGGTTAAATAAATCATCTTTTCGGATGAAGCTCCTTTTCATCTTGGTGGGTACGTTAATAAGCAAAATTAGCTGTATTTGGAGCTCAGAATACCCACACGGTTCGAATCGTGATGTCAACTAGCCGCTAAGAAGCTGCCATTTGACACCGTTGGACTATTTTCATACACGCCTCAATCGAGATTCTTCTTAGGTTACATTTATTGGCCTGCTAGTCTGCATTTCGGAAAAATTTCTTACATAATTCATGCTCATAAGTCCCATTATAATTATCTGTAGCAGGGAAACTTAAAAATTTCTACTTTTTATGTTTTTCGATGAAAAAATACAATATACCTTTTACTATACTTGTATTTTTTCTTGAAATCCTATTACAATCAAGCTACTTTTAAAAGTTAACAACGAAAAGTATGCTGCGATTTTTCATTTATGTATTGTACCTAAAAGTATGCTTTATTTACATTATTTTGTAATAATAACTACTGTAAAACAGTAGTGAAAACAAAATGGCATATTGTGTATTATGAACGAGGGTTGGCATTGCATCTAATATTATTTCGTGCTGCCATTTACTGTGGATAATTAAAACAATTAAATATTAAAATACAGTTGTTTGTGTCAATCATTTACAAGCAATCAACAGCATTTAAAAGCGCTTGTAGTTCCTCGCTAATGCATGTTGTTGCAGTAATTTTAACTAAAAGTTTCCGTGTAGATTGTCATGTGTCGTCGTATCGTTTTATTTTAGATTTTTTTTTTTAATGTGCCTTAGTATTGTTGTTGGTAGTCTTGTTGTCATAAATGATCTGGGGGGGTATTTTTTTTTTGAGGCAAGAGCAGCAACATTAGAAACATGAAAATGTTCTCTTTCACTCCCTAGAACATGAAAAGCAAACAAAATTCCGAATGCAAATATACATATTTATACACCCTCTGGCATAGTGTGTGTGTGTATATGAGTGTATGTGAACACATCTTTTAGGGCTCGTCACAATTTATTTTCGCTACCATATGTTCGTCTGAGTGTAAGCATGTTCTAGAGGATGTTTAAATAGATTCGATGCATAAGTTTGTCACAGACTTTGACTATGAATACATGAACAGCATCAACAGCAGCACCTAAATGATCAACGTTCTGTTCTCGTCAACGTCAATATGAACATTATTATCGTCAACGATTACAATATTTTCATCATAATAATCATCGTTGTCATCATCATTATATCTCTACTAGAGCTGAGCAAAATAAAGTGCCTCCACGCACAGGGATTTGGTTGAAACTCATCACACTGATTTTAACGACACACACAAATGTGTGCGTAGAAAAACTTAAAGAAGACAGGGGTGTGATAAGATTGGGTGTTACTTTCAAAAATTTAACCCTAAGACATAAAAGAGAATTCAGCATTCTGTATCGATAACACAAGAAGTTTCAAAATTCTTTTTTCATATATTTTGTAAAAATTCTATAAGAAAACATCGACATCCGAAAAATTGTTTACAAAAAATTATATTCAGAAGAAGAAAACATTTTTTTATAGAAAATTATCGACGACAGAAAAGTTATCGCTAATTGGAAAATATTGTATACAAAACTATCGACACTAACAACAAAACTTTCTAAAGAGACTTAAGCATAAAAGGAATATTTTCTATAGAAAATTATCGATAACAGAAAAATTATTTGTAGAAAATTATCAATAATCGGAAATCGTTGAAAAAGTAGTCATCGGTGAAAGGATAATATTTCATGGAATACCTTTGATCTACTACAACTAAATTTTCTATAAAAACTTTCCATCAAGGTAAAAGCATTAATAACAGGAAATTCTGATGTAGAAAATTCTCGATAACAGAAAAGTTTTGTTTAGAATTTTATCGATAACAAAAAAAGAAAAATTCTATAGAAAATTATAGATAACAAAAAAATTCTATAGAAAATTATCGATAACAGAAAATTTTTCTATAGAAAATTATCGATAACAGACAATTTTTCTATAGAAAATTATCGATAACAGAAAATTTTTCTATAGAAAATTATCGATAACAGACAATTTTTCTATAGAAAATGATCGATAACAGACAATTTTTCTATAGAAAATGATCGATAACAGACAATTTTTCTATAGAAAATTATCTATAACTAAAATGATTTCTACAGAAAATTATCGATAACGGACAATTTTTCTACAGAAAATTATCTATAACGGACGATTTTTCTATAGAAAATGATCGATAACAGACAATTTTTCTATAGACAATTATTGATAACACACAATTTTTCTATAGAAAGTAGTCGATAACAGAAAATTTTTCTATAGAAAATTATCGATAACAGACAATTATTCTATAGAAAATTATCGATAACAAACAATTTTTCTATAGAAGTGTCGATAACAGAAATCTTTTTTTGTAAAAAAATTATCTACGACAAAAAATTTCTGTAGAAAACTGTCGATAACATGAAAATGTTCTATACAAAATTATCGATAACAGGACAGCTTTTGAAAACCAGAAAATTATCTTAGGGAAACTTTCACTGAATTTTCGATAAGAGAAAAATATTTTGTTACAATGGTTTTTAAAACACTAACACTTTATTAAACATAATGTTGGGCAACAAAAACTGAATATTGATAAAATACAAGAGAAGAGAAGACCCTGTCGATAATTCAAATCTATTCACGTATTTTTATATGTGGGTGTATGTACTATATGTGAAGATTTTCCTAAGATTGAATTGCTTAATTTTACATAAATTTACACACAGCCATGAAGAATATTAAAGAGAAATATTTTAAAGCTTTCAGAATCCTTTTGGGTATTTTTCCATTTTTTGTGTGTGTCTACATTGTAATAAAAACGATAAAAATAAATATTAAATGTTTAAATATTTTAAAGCAATCAAATCATGTGAATACTTTAACTGAATTATATACGTTCGTACAGGGAATGTAAGCATCCATGAGAATAAGGATGATCCTTAGACTGTTGTGTGTTGGTCCATTTAATATTCTATGGGACGTGGGTGTGCATACGAGTTTCAATCAGTTTAACCGTTTCGTTTAAAACTATTCAATAAATGTGTTGCAAATTTATTTATAATTTCAATTGGACAAGAAAATCAAGACTACAAAATTAAATCAGTGCCTGTATGTAGTGTTGGACGAAATATTTTCTGTCCCTTGATGTTGATACAGATACATCCTTTGTTTTGAAATTAAAGAAAACTTTTAAATTTTGATTTGCATAATAAAGAAAATATTTTTAAAAGGGCATGTAATTGAGCCGTATTTATTACAAAACAAATGTATTTACATTGCTGATGAACTCGTCAGAGCCTGTCTGGTACTCACAATATTCAACATGTTACAAGACACGGCCTTTCTTCTGATTGCCTCAGTTAAACTAGGCATTCTCCGTTTGACTTACGGGCAGCAAGACTATACTGGACTTAGCTTAACTTGCATGGATAAAAAGAGAACTTAATGCCATCTTTCTCCAAATCACATGGCGGTCCATCACACAATTGCAATTATCATGAGTTACGGTCCTATTGTAAGGCAAGCCGATAGATTTGCCATTCCCCCGAATGTCTTCAACAGTAGCTGTGGCTCTAGGGAGGCGTAAGAGACTATTTTACACCTCATGAGTTAATGACCTGCATTTATTATTGAATATACCCTCTAATCTAGAAAAGATACTGTAGTCCTATAAGTTTTCAACACATTGAAAACAAACATCGCATCATGTTTGTGTCTCTCCACAGGTTGACTTTCACAGAAAGATTTGGTTGCCTCGATCGTAAAGGTCGTGCTTAAATTAAAAACAATTATTGAGTAATAGATCCGCAGCACTCTGCTATGATAAGATTAATATTTCTAGGCTGGCAAATGAAAGCCACGTCTGCCATAACTACCTTGGAAATCAGAATGTGTTGCATAAATTAATACCGGAAGGGTATTAGGATATCAAGTGTAACTCTTAATCGTATGTGAGTGAAGGCAGTTTTTTAAATCTACTAGCATGGACGCAAACCCTAAGTTAAAAAACCTCTGTTTTGCTATTAATAGACTTCTGTTAAACATGAAGTCGCCGTAGTCTAGTAGGTAGTGTGTTGGCTTATTAGACGTAAAGCCAGGGTTCGAGCCCCAGGCCAGACATCAAAACAAAAATACAAAAAAGTATTTCTTCGGCGACTTCCTCTCAGCAGATTTCTGGCAAAAATTCTGAGAGTAAATAAAAATTGCCATGAAAAAGTTTCTCACAAATCTATCGTTCTGTAGATATGTATGTGCCGTCACTCATGTATAAAATTAAAAATTAACACACACAACATACGTGGTATGAGAAGCTAGGTCGCAATCCTGACTGAATGGTCGTAACGACTAATTATGTATGTATGCATGTATGTATGTAATATGCATTAAAAATAATCTACTTTGTCCGCCCATGTTTCTGTTCCTATTTTTATTTTTTAGGCCTCAAATTTATTATTTAACAGAGCTCTGTTATTAACATATTTGAATTGATTTTTGTCTGGAGTATTATATTTTAAAATCATTCTTTACGCACATATTAGTCTTTTGTAAATTCTTAAATAACTGACGTAGGGCCTTTAAAGTGAATACAAAAACAAATTTTTTTTTATATGTCCCCCCACCTCTCTGTCTCATTATATCATTGTTTATGTATTTATTTTAAAGCAAATTCTTGGTGTAATTGATCGATTAGAGATTCTAAAAATTATTCGTTGTTTATTGAGTACGAGACATAATATTAATTGACACTTGTTTTGTTACAATTTTTGTAATTAATTAATCAATCAATGCCGTCTTTTTGTTTAGCTGAATATAATTTTATAATCTCTCTCTACAGACTGAAAGCTACACCCAATTTTTCGTTTTGTAATGTTCCAATTAAATGATTTCATTCATGATGAATGAGTCAGTCCGTCAGTCAATTGTGTAAATATTTCCTTTGATTACATTTTTGTTTGATAAATCATTCCGCTAAAATTTAAATATTTTTAGTACCCTACACTAGACTGTTAGTTCACTCTGACGTGTTATGAATCCTCAACATTGTACATATCCCTATGCAAATTGTACGAAATAATGAAACATAGCTTCTGCAACGAGAGAGAGAGAGAGATGGATGCATAAATATAGGGTGGGCTGTTTAAAAGTTTAAATTTAAAAAATGCAATGCAAATAAAAACGGTTTGAAATTTTATCAAATTTACTTTTTTTTTGTCGTGAAGTACAATTGTTTCGCTCAGAAGTGGAAAATTACTTCATTCATGTGGTTGACACAGCTTGCATTACAGTACCCCATTCGATGGGAGCAATTTTCGTACACTTTTTTGAGTGTATGGGTTGCATCTCGGCAATGGCATCACTAATGTTGGCCTTCAAATGCTCAATTGTCTGTGTTTTGTCGGCATAACACATTTCTTTAACGGCGCCCGCACATAAAATAGTCCATCGACGTCAAATCGCAGCTTCTTGGCGGTCAATTGACATCACCATTTCGGCTAATTAAACGCCTATTAGTCTTTGGACACAATAAATCGATTGTAGCGTGATACGTTTGACAAGTTGCACCATCCTGTTTTAAGCAAACATCGTTCAAATCAATACGATGAAGAGCGGGAACAAAAAATCGATCATCATTGTGCGATAGGTGTCTCCATTGACCGTAGTGGTTGCGCCGTCCATATTTACTCCATCGAATAAATCGCACCAAACCGTCAGTCGTAATGGGAGTTGTTGCTCGAGTCACACACAGTAATATAACTACGCCTTAATATCCATACCAAAAGTATTGCATATTGTAGGGGTTTGTTTTTACTATTCCACCAAGAAATACGTTTCAATCACCCAGTAAAGTGCTAAAAAGGTGGTTGACAGTTTGAAAATTTTACACAATTACATCAGATTTCCTTCCTTTGGTAAATGTTTATGTAAATTTATGCCTCAAAATAAAATGAGCCTTAAAGTAGACACTATTATTTAAATAAAATCACATTTATTATGACATTTACATTATAAATACATTTGAATCCATGGCTATCAACAGCAGCAGCTCATTAAATACATATATTTTTCTTATGGAATAATTCTTCTTATTTCGAGTATAATTGTTGTCGTTGTTGTATTGTTATAATGGTGACAGCAAGAAAAAAATTTTTCCTTTACTTTTTGCATACTTTTAGGTCATATTCGTACTGAAAATGTTAAATGTTTAGGGCGTTTCATGAAAAGAAACCTAAAATTCTTTACTTTTTCTGCTAGATTGTAAAGGAGTGGATATATTCTTCTTAGGATGCTATGTAGTATGGCTGCTTAGAGGGTTTCTGTAGAACATTAATTACAGTCTACATTCAGGGTCTTAATACATGAAATATTCAAAATAGCTCTTTAACAAAAATCCCTTTTCTAGAAAGAGAGAGAGAGAGAGAAAGGAAAAGAAAATAAACGCAATGGACAAAGGAATAAAGCAATTAATGTAAACAATGAAAAATTAATGAAATTACAGCAGCAGCTATAATTACAATGACAAAAGCAGTAACAGCAATAACAATAAAAAATAAAACAACAATAAAAACAGTTTTAAAAAGGATTTGAATTTGAGCTTTTGCTTTTAAATGACAGTAGCAGCAGGGATTCTTTGAGCCAAAAAAAAAAAAAACAGCGCAAAGCAAGCAAGTAATAACTGCTGAATAAAACGAAATATAAAGCGTACTTTTAGGCTTGTGTACTTTTATTTCAAAGAAAAACTTTAGACAATTTGGATAATTAATAAAATGAAGAAATTAAAAAACATATTTCCTTTTTAAAATTTTGTATTTTATGTCGCTGAAATCTATTTAAAGAAAATAAAAGAAATCCATCTCCCGTTTATTTTTAGAATTTGGTTCCCCAGTGAAAGTGCCTCTCCACTTCTCTTTAAAAACTCAGTGCCTTGATGGGTATTACTAGACCCAAGATTTGTTTTCATTGTATCCTTTTTTTCCTTAACAAGCTATTTAATTGCTTTAATATTATGAATTTTTTCTTTGCTTCGTTAACAATTGAAACAAGTAAAACATACTTTTAGGCGTTTAATTTGTACACTAAGAGGAAACCAGTTCTTAGATTGCAGTTTGCTATTTGTTGTTGTTGTTGTCGTGTCATTAATACTGTAGTCGTAGTGCCTGTAGTCACATATAATGCTTGTTAAGTATGAAATGATATCATTTTACAGTTATTAAAATTCCAACAACAACAGCACTATCAACAATCATAATGACAAGCAACAACAATAGCAGCATCATCACAGCTTAACACATTTTCCTATTAATGACGTTGACAATGTTTGATGCCACTCAAAAGGCATGGGGAATGATCTCTCACATCTGTTAAAGCAATTGGAAAAAAGATGACATTTGTACGATTCTATAATGCCGGCAAATGTTGCTTGTTAAGCGAATTGTAGATCCACTTTTTGCGTTATTTTGGCGAGATGTTGTCCTTAATATACGAATCCGGGAGAAAATAAAAAATGTTAAGTATTTCTCCTCCATCATATCTCTTTGAATAGTACATCAACAACAAATATTTTTGAAATTCGAAATCGCCATCACTGTTGGGAAACAGTTCTCTACAAAAGCCCAATAGATTTTCATAAGGGCCTTGTTTCTATCCGATAACTGAGGGCAATTCTATCATTCTAGAACATTACCTGCTTAGGTGGAAAGGCTTGATCAATGAAACTGAAAAGCAAAATAAAAAATAACAAGAATAAGGGAAGTTGCTTGGTGACTGCCACATCCATGTCTAAGAAGATCTCAATGGCTAGTTGTGGTGTAGACATCTTAGCTAGTTCTGGTGTTACCGATATGGTTTGTGGCTTTTTGTCTTATACACCAGTGATTACGGAAAACCGAACAAGGAAAATTCTAACGGGGTCAAATCGCACAATCTGGTTGATGAATCGTTCGAGCAGAGCATGAGTTGTATGGCACGTAGCTCCGTCCTGTTGAAACCTCATGTCGTTGGAGTTCAGATCAACTAATGCAAATCAAAATAAATTGGTAATCATCGAATGCTTCTCATTGATAGCCACAGTCTGGCCAAAGTCGCTTTCAAAGAGACGCCGCCAGACGAAAATCCACATCAAAAAGTGACTTTTTCGGAATGCATCGAACGCTAGGATCTTATATGGGTTGTTATCGCTTCAAATTCGACAATTGACTGCGTTTGCATACCCATTCATCTAGAAATAGGCCTCATCCCTGAAGATGACTTTTCGATGAAGATTAGAGTCAGTTGCCAACTGTTTTAGACCGCTTTCAGCGAACACACGTTGTTGTCAATGGTCGTCAATGATTTGACAAAAACAGGCTGTCAATCAAATGTCGATTAATTCGACAGACTTAGCTTCAATAATATGGTAGTAATACAATAAACAAACAACTCTCAGCCTATGGCAACACCATGCTGCTAAGTATTCTTGGAAATAAAATCGAGAAAGATATTAGCATTGAAACTTGAAATGTCCAGCAAGCTAGAAGATTTGTCATCGACATATTGGGTATAAGCAGAGTAGATTAAAAGCCGTGGTCTAGTAGGTAGTATCAGGTCCCTTCAGTCAGGACTACGACCAGAAACATAGATTATGTTGCGAAACAAAGTCACTTTATAAGAGACTAATTATTGAATTATGACTAGGAGTTCCTTCCCTTGTTTGTAAACACAATATTTAGCCGAAATACATACGCATTATGGCACATTCCTGCTAGTGAGCCCACATAACAACTACACTGTTTAAGCCGGGATGACGATGTCCTTAATTCTGTACGTTTTTTCTTTCATTCATGTCTCTTGGATTTTGGGTCATTGTTGTTATAATTTTGTCGTTTTTTTTTATTGTGCTTTTCATAATTATTTTTTGTAGCCACTGTTTTTGTTGCTGTTGTTGTTGCTGTTGTTGTTGCTGTTATTATTTAGTACTAATGCTGCTGCCAGCTATCGTGTTTATTTAAAAGTTGTCTTAAATTTTTGACGTTGTTGTTCATTTTTGGTTGTTGGTTGGTTTCAATGGCCTTTTTTCGGTTTTTTTTGTGTGGAAACGGAAGTGAAAAGTCTTCTAATTATAAAGAATTTCTACGCGTTTTCGTATTTTAGATTTTGATGATATACAAGCTTATAATAAAAACACTTACACATACACATACATATACAGTCAGAAACACTCTAACAAATAGCCGTTAGCCATAACTAACCAGCACAGAAGGAAAAAAGTTGAAAAATACACTGAATTTAAGTCTCTTTCACTTGTTTGAGTGTGTTATATACACAGGCAGATAACGGAAACGGGAACAGGAAATGCTGGTGTTTGTCAGGGGATATGTGTGCAGCTGTGTGTGAGTTTTTGAAGTGGCACTTGATATTTTAGTCAAAATATTTATGGTTTACCAGAAACAAGTAATTTTTCGCACGACTGCCTTTTTTTCACTCTATTTCTTCTTCATAATCATTCTTGTTCTTTTTTCTTTTTCTTTTATCTTTATTTTTTATTTTTCCTCTTTTCTTTTTTCTTTTTCTGTGTGTAGAAAATTCTAAAAATTTTTGTGCAATTTTGTTTTGTTTTTTTTTTGTGTGTTATTGTTGCGTTAGCTGCTGATGGAAAGCATTTTGAGCAAAAATTCTCAAGATAACCCAGTTGAGAGCATTTTGTGCCTGTCGTTCGTTCGTTCGTAAGTTGGTTACCAGTAGCTGAATAGTGAACATTGGAAAATAAAGAATAAATTTAGAACTTGGCAAGACCATAAAGGACGAGACTCTACTAAACATTCTGAAATAACAGGAAAAATTAAAATAAAAGTCTACAAATGAAAAAAAAACAAGAAAAATTTCTCAAATATTGTAACTAAGCATTGTTTCCTTTTTTTTTGTTAAATTTTTTCTGCCTTTCATTCCTTTTTATTTTACCTTTTTCTTTTGGGGTTTGAAAGCAAACTTACTTCATCATATTGTTGGCACTTAAATTATATTATCGCCTAAAGCCATAAATCAAAATTCATATACCATACATAGATACGTTATTCAGAAATATATCCCAGCCACCTACACATACATTAGCACATAGCAACACTTAATTTTAGCTGTTCATACCAACACCTTTACATTAGGCGCCTGGAGACATTTACACATATTTTCCCATACAAAAAAGAAAAAAGAAAAAACGCACAGGAAATATCTCTTAAATTAGATCAGGTTCTTGGGGAGTTTTACTCATAAGCAACTATTGTTTGCATGTTAAGCGGCATATGTAGTGTGATGTTTGCTTAATATGACGACTTAATTACAGGTTTTGTAGCAAAATTTAAATATTTAAGTCTTCTAATATGGAAAGCACGTTGCTGGAGGATGTAAATGGTTTGTAGTGTTGTGTTAAGATGGTATCGAATTAATATATTTCGCGTTGCTTTTATTTTTCTGGTTACCTTCATTATAATTATTCTCTCTACCAGCTTCTAAGCTGCTCAGTTGTAGCTGAAGCCAAGGATACATGATAATTTAATGATTTCCTTTAGGTTAACAGTATCTAATTTTAAAAATCCGTTAGATGAGCACAATGAAAAGCATTTTCATTGCCTATGGCTGCCACCCAAAATCTTAGTTACTTTGTGTTTGAACAAAGTATCGTGTTTCATAATGTCGCTGTACAAAATATATACAATGTATTCTATTTCAAAACGTCGTCAATGTGCATTTGTAACGCAGTCAAAAAGCAATCTGGCATCGGATTTATAGTTGATGCATTGTTTGGTTACTTTACATATCTACATAGTTTATATACAGTGGTAGAACTGCATACAAACTTTGTATTGATACATTTTGGACGGCAGCCTATGCGTGTGAATATAAATTCGAATTTAGTTAGCAAAGACGAAAACCAAACATTTTAACAGAGCTAATGTTACAGTTAACAGAGCAATGTTAAGTGGTTAACTTGTTTAAGAAAATCTTATCAGTGAATCAGTAATAAAGGGAAATGAGAGAACGTGAAAATAAAACAATAAAAATAAAGAAATAAAAATAAATTTTTTGCAAAATTAGGCAAAACTTTTTTCATAATCTTGAAATAAAAAAGATTTTTTAATGCTGAAACAAATTTGAAATTTCATTTCGTTTTTGCTAATATTGTTGTATTCATGCCGCCAAGTGGCATTGTTGAGCTTTATTTAGAGCATCCAGGGGCTGCCACATCATCTCATGCCATTGGGATGGACAAGTACATCTCTTTTTCTGCAATTGTTTTGCTGTTGTTGTTTTGCTGTTTAGCATGCCGCTGGGATGAAACAAATATTTTGTGGCAGTAAATTTAAGCAGTGGCAGCAACCAGTAACAGCAGTAGGCCAGACCAGGACAGGATGTTTAAGTTTTGCTAAAATATTCTCAAAAATAGAAAAAAATAGAAGAACAAACTGTTATGCACAGCATAATAATAATAATAATAAATATTTTAAGCATAAAATAAACGGAAGTATTAAAGTTTTTCTTTATTTTCATTTCTCTCATTTAGCAAACTTTATTATGAGTTTTATTTTTTAACTCATTCAGTGTTTTTCTGTTTTTTTCTTTTTTGTGTTTATTTTTGTCTTTTTTTCTTCTATCGTCATCATCACCAACAACTTTTGGCCAACTAAATTAAAAATTTCATTTTTTTTTTCTTGATAGAGAAAAATTATTTGTAAAATTCTTAAACGAAATTCTCTGTGAAATTGTTTCCTAAAGAAAATAAAAAACGGTATATGCACAATGCACAGAATAACTATGAGTTCTGTTTATGTTTGTTTATAAAAAATAAAAAATGTTTTAAAAACTACAAAAAAAAAAATAAAAAAAAAAAAATAAAAAAACAGAAGAAATCTTAATTAAGTTTGCCAGCATTTATACGGCTAAATGAGTTCGTTGCAGTTGTTTAAAGGCAATAAAATTCTTTTCAATTGCATATCACAGCGTTGTGTTGTATTGAGTTTCATACATACATATGTACGTACATATAGTACAACTCTTCAGTCAGGATTACAACCTAGCTTCTCACACCACTTATGTTGTGTATTAACACACATTCATACATGAGTGGCGGTACCTAGAGTTAAAGTCGATTCCGAACTAAGGTTTTGTTTTGAGAAACTTTCCATGGCAATTTTATTTACTCTTAGAGCGTTTGCCAGAAATCTGCTGAGAGAAAGTTGCCGAAGAAATATTTTTTTGTATTACAGAAATTCTTTCTGAATTTCAGGGATTACAGTCATATTGTTGGAACTACATACTGTGTCATAAAAACTTAATCGCTTTATGTGGTCTACCATTGTAGTCGCCGTAGGCTAGTAGGTAGTGTGGTGGCTTATTAGACGTAAGGCCATGGTTCAAATCCCAGGTCAGACATTAAAACGAAAATATGAAAATTTATTTCTTCGGCGACTTCCTCTCAGCAGATTTTTGGCAAAAACTCTGAGGATAAATAAAATTACCATGAAAAGCTTCTCAAAAATCTGTCGTTCGGAGTCGACTTTAAACTGTCGGTCCCGCCACTCATGAAAAAAATTAACACTCACAACATAAGTGGTGTGAGAAGCTAGATCGTAATCCTGACTGAAGGGTTGTAATGACCAATTATGTATATACAGTGTTGGAAAAAATAATAGAAACGATTACTAGTTCATCATTAAAATATTGTATACTTTTTCGTTATAAACTTTTATAGTTGGAAATTACTGTCAAATTCTTGCTAATGTAAGGGGCTTTTATTATTTGCTTTCTTTATTGCTTTCTTCTCTTTTAATTTAATAGTTTTCAGGAAAAACTAAGAAAATACGTAATTTAGCTGGAAAAATTAATAGAAACGCTTTTCTAAAACCGTGTTTAAATTTAAAATATTTAGAAGTGGTAAAAATTGAGTTAAAATAACATTTTTTTGGACCTTTTGCAATATTTTCGGGTTGAGTGTGTGTTTTAAATCTTAAAAAAAAATGGGTCGAGGTGTTCATACCACTGATGCTGAAAGAAATGTTATCCTTAAGTTAAAATCTGATGGCTTATCACTTAGAAAAATAGCCGACATAATGAAGTGTTCTAAACATAAAGTATTTAAGTGATTCACTATACAAAAAATATCGAAACTAGAGGAAGAAAGAGGAAAACGTCCACGCGTTTTGATCAAATTTTAGTACGTCATTCCAAAAAAAAAATTTTTTGAGTCATCTAATGGGCTTAAAAATATATTAGATGCTCTAGTAACAAGCAGTACTATAAGAAATAGGCTCGAAGTCCAAGGTCAGTGCCTCTTTTAAGTAAAACAAAAATATACAAAAAAGGTTACAATTTGTCAGATAACACCAAAGTCGGAAGAATTGGAACAAAGTCCTCCATCAGACGGAAAATGTTTTGTACGCCCTGCCAATAAAGAGTTTGATCCAAAATGCACAAAAAGACAGTCAAACAGGGTGGCGGGTCCCAAATTATGCGATGATTGAATGATGATTTTTTGATGCGTTTCTATTATTTTTTCCAACACTGTATGTTGTTGTATTAATTATTGTCATATTTAACCCGTAACCCATTAAATTTGCCGTAACGATGTATCCCATTCAGCAGCAGTGTTTCGTTAAGTATTATTAAGTCAAACAAATTTCTTCAGTTCATTTGATATGGCATTCAAATATCGAGTTTTTTCCTGTTGTCAGACATTACTTAGTGGATTCCAAAGTAAGTGTTTTTGCTATCTACTAAGAGTTGAGGTATAGATTTGTCTAAATTGGTTCCAAAATTTCGTAGAATTTCTCAATGAATGGCCATAAGTTGTTAAACCCTTGATGTGAAAATTTCAAGAATGAAATCCTGCAAACCATCATAATTAAAAAATTATTCGCCAATGTTCTCCAGATTTTTTCTCCTGCACTACCATCACTGGTAGTGAGTACACACCACAAAGTTGTATTCTGTAAAAAAAACAAAGTTTTTATTTTTGTGTCTGTAATATGTAGGCTATGATGCCTTTAGCATATTGGTTTTTAAACTGCCAGTATTGCCAATTTCCTATTGAATATTAAAATTGATTTCTTCCTTTAACCCTTTAACCTTTAGAGTTATAATATCTGTTACATTTTTGTAAACATATTCATTGCCTTACAATATCAACACTGACCTTTAGAATTTATTTTCCTTTTACAGGTCGGGGCAATAAAAATGTTATTCTTTTCCTTAAGTTGCATGCAATCAAGACTTGATATCTTCTGTTTTTATTTTTTCTTTAATTTGCTAATAATCAAATAATTTATCGTTTTCTTCTTCCTATCTCTAACATTTTACCTGTGCTATTTCAATTTCATATTCTGTCTTAAGATTTATTTTTTCTTTTTTCAATCAATTTCTCTTTTTTCTAATTTTTCATTCTCGTTTTTTTCTGATTTCAGGTAATTTTTCCTCATTGTGTGATGTGTGGTAGTGTACACTCGTAAACAAAGTCCTGTGAATGTGTGTGTCACTTAGATTTGTAAGTATTTCTCTTCTCTTTCATATGTTTACACGTCAGGGGAGGGCGACTTGAGCTACTATGGTATTATTTGAAAATCAGTTTATGGTTGAATGATAATATAACCCAGTAAACAACGCAGGTGATGGGTAGAAAAAAATCCTTGTGAATGTAAGTTTGAAATGAGTTCTTATCTCATGCCTAAAATTCTTTACAGTTGATTCAGCTTGTTTTTGCGTCCCATAAATTTGTTTGCTGGCTTATGTCATGTGTACATGCATGCAGCTATTGGAGTTTTTCATTTTATTTGTTCTTAAGTCCGTTTATGTGCTATTCAAGCCAATATTGTTATGGCTCGTCTGCAATTTCTTCCTTTTTAAAGAAATATAAAGAAATCAATAAAATTTTGTAGAGACATTATCATACCTTTCTGAAATCCTATCTATTCCTTTAAACATACATACATACATAATTGGCCATTACAACCCTTCAGTCAGGATTACGGCCTAGCTTCTCACACCACTCATGTTGTGTGCGTTAATTTTATACGTGAGTGGCGGGACCTACAGTTTAACGTCGACTCCGAACGACAGAATTTTGAGAAACTTTTTCATGGCAGTTTATTTTACTCTCAGAGTTTTTGCCAGAAATCTGCTGAGAGGAAGTCGCCGAAGAAATATTTTTTTTTTCATATTTCATTTTTTGATGTCTGACCTGGGATACGAACCCGGGCTTTACGAATAGTAAGCCAACACACTACCTACTACACCACGGCGACTTCCTTTAAAAGTATATGGAAATCTAGGTGTACCCAATAGGCAACATTTTTTATTAAATTTTCTCTGACACGCGATTCTTGTGCAACATAAAATTTAACGCAATTCACACTTAATTCAGCGCAGAAAGATCTGCTAAAAAAAAAAATGGCAGCAATATCAGCAATATTCTATAAAAGTACTCACTTTCTATCACTACAATAAGCAAGTCTGTTAAGTTTAAGCGGCTAGGCGCATATATCTTTACGGTTATGCATTGATATCGTTATGAAAGGAAGAGGAGAAAGATAAATACTTATCAGATTATGGAGTTCTGTTGGTCTTTAATCAAGTGGACTTGGGCCCTGTGATTGCCATAGAAGATAGCATATTGCCTTAGTAGACTTGAGTTCGTCAGCTCAAAACTCAACTCTGACATTTCGGAAAAATGTAATAAAAAATAATATGTCTGTCCTTCAGCGGTCTCCTCTCATCAGTACATAAATACATACATAATTGATCATTACAACCCTTTTGCCAGGATAACGACTAAGTTTAGTGCACCACGTATGTTGTGTGTGTTAATTTTATACATGAGTAGCGGGATCTACAGTTTAAAGTCGACTCCGAACGACAGATTTTTGAGAATCTTTTTCATGGCAGTTTTATTTACTCACAGAGTTTTTGCCAGAAATCTGCTGAGAGGAAGTCGCTGAAGAAATATTTTCTCATATTTCGTTTTGTTGGAGATGACTGACCTGGGGCCATCAGTCTTTTGGTAAAAGCTCTGAGAGTAGATAATTACCATGAAAAAGTTTCTCAAATCTGTCATTCGGATTCGATAGTATGGATATTCATGGATAAAATTAACACGCACAACATGGGAGGTATGAGAAGCTAAAGCGTAATCCTGAGGATTTATAATGGCCAATAAAGTAAGTAAGATTTGAGTCCTGGGCTTTTAAACTACATCATGGTTAATTAGTCTTGCCACTTAATAAACAAGAAAACATTCAGTATGTGGTGATTATGAACTTCTTTTGTCCCGAATTGTACCGAAATGTACCCGATACCAACGACATGTTGTTTCAATAGGACGGCGTTTATGCCACATTGGATATTCTACACGAGCAATTTGAGATCATGGTTATCTTGCTTGGAAGTGAAGTGAACTGGCCACCGAGATCGTGCAAGTTGACGATGTTATATTTTTTCTCGTTTGGGTTTTCTTAAGTCCCTGGTGTATTCGGGTAAGCAACAGACAAAAGTGGTTCTCAAAGCGAACATAGCCCTTGTCATCGGTCAAATTCAGTCTGATTTATGCGCCAAAGTTATGGAAAATTGGAAATTTCGGTTCTCGTTCACCCAGAGAAATCGATGTTTTATTCCACACCTAAGTTTTCATGACAATTTTTATTTACTCTCAGAGTTTTTGCCAGAAATCTGCTGAGAACAAGTTGCCGACGAAATATTTTTTTCATATTTCGTTTTATTGCAGATATCTGACCTGGAGCCTCACGGCTAATAAGCCAACACACTGCCTACTAGACTACGGCGACTTCTTATAAACATTTTGTTTTATTTAATCCAAAATATAATAATCGCTCCTAACGATTTCTAAGTTATACACTTAAATGTACTCTATTTCGATCTCGGACAGATGTGCTCACTTTACTTAGTACTGAGTGCTTATGTTAAAATTACACAAATTATCCACCAATCCTTATTAACTTTCATTCATTCATAGAAAAGAATCGGAAATATAATTCAAATATTTCTTGCACGGCTCTGTTATTCTATACTTATGCCTTTAACAAAACATTCTCTTTGCTTTGCTTAAGGCCTTTACCACAATTTCTAAGGCCCTATAGGAAAAGCAATAATCGGCCATAAAAATCTACAGAACAGAACAGAATTTTGTTTACTTATACCGAGTATTGTTATTTGGCCAATTGGGTTAAGTTTGCTTTCTTCACTTGCAAGTTGTAAAGACACAGGTTGACACATGCATTTCGTCTTGAATATCTTCGTTTTACACCTGCTGGAAAACTACAATTCGAAGCTTTAACGCCACTAGAACTGAAAACAATGAACAAAAGGCACACCAACTATCATCAATAGCTGCAACAACAACACATATTTGTCTGAATCATACAAATCCAAGAGAGCAAGACTTTTCTAAAGGATGAGAGGACTCATACACTATGAATTGCTGTAAGAATACACAAACAAACATTACATAGAGAAAACGAAAACACTTTTATATTCTTAGCTATTGGAAGTGTAGATAATCAATCTTTCTCTGTTGTTGTACGGCAATGCAAAGTGTATTGTTGCCCGATTGTAATTGTATTCCAGACAGTCTTCTCAGTCATTATAATATATGCGAGTGTGTAGGTGTTAAATTATAGAAACCATAAAGAGTGTGAATTTTGATTCTGTTCTGTTGTATGCATCAGCAAAATTTTCTTGCATTTGATATCTTCCTCTCTCTTGCTCTCTCTCTCTCTCTCTTGCTGTACATCTGTATGAGTCTAAGACAAGGATTGTGTGATACATTTTCAAAGATACACAATAATTTATCCTTAAACACACACACATATACATACATATATAAACATGCTCTCAAATATTTGCCACCACTCGCCTTTACTGCATAAACAAAAAATAATAATTTTAGTCAGCAAATGCACATACATACACACGCTCGCACACATTCATAAATACTTTGTATGTTCTGCCCTGTGTGCTTAGATGAAGGTTTATTTGTTTTGCACACATACACTCAAATGTGCAGTAACGGTAAATATATTACAATTGAAAATCTATGATTTTATACTCTCTTATGTTGGACTTGATACAAACAAACATTCATACACTTGCACGTAAGTACTCTCAATACATTCACATATTAAAAGCAGACAGTTTATATTTGTATTCGCAAATTTATTGGTTTTATCTGTCCATGCATATGTGTAGGAGAGTGGGTATGTATGTATGTATATGGCATTGTCGGTATATATTTTTGGATTTATAATGTGTTTGTATCGTATATTACAGCTCTTCTGGGCGCTTGTATCGTATATTGTAAACTCATTACCCAATAAACAATATTTTAAGTGTTTTTGAGATCTTAAGGTCGTAGTAAATCCAAGTTTTAAACATAATTTAACTATTTTTCTGGCAGCGCAATTATTGTTGTGTAGCGAGGAATTGACATACTGCGACCAGACGATTTATTCCATTGCTCTCATAGGTTATTGGTTTATAGGGCTTTACTGTAATAGCTGCCCTGACGAGCTTCAGGATTCTGTTCGGTATCAGAAATCTTAATTTTTAGCCTAATAACGGGTGATTTTTTAGCTATTATCTTTTTGGCAACACTGGTTTAAACAGCTCACGCACGTTTCGTGTTTTGTTTCACTGTCAAACATCTTCAGTTTGGTCTATAAATTAACCATGAATCGTCTTACAAACGAACAACGCTTGCAAATCATTGAATTTTATTATCAAAATGAATGCTCTGTTAAGAAAGTTCATCGCACGCTTCCTCCATTTTATGGTCAGTTTAATCGACCCACTGAAGCGGCTATTCGGGCTATTGTGACTAAATTTCGCAGCAAATTTACATTATTGGACATTAAACCACCAACACGCTTACGTATAGGTGCGGTTTATGGGCTGGTGGCATCATTGGACCGTACTTCTTCAAATATGCTGCGAATCGTAACGTAACTGTAAATGGTGGGCGCTACTGTGAGATGATATCCAACTTTTTTTTTGCCCAAAATGCAAGAGCTTGACTTGGTTTCAACAAGACGGTGCCACATGCCACACAGCACGCGTAACAATGGACTTATTGAGAGGCGAGTTCGGTGAACATTTTATTTCACGTTCGGGACCGGTCAATTGGACGCTTAGATCGTGAGATTTAACGCCTTTAGACTATTTTTTGTGGGGCTATGTTAAAGCTCATGTCTATACAGACAAGCCCGCTTCAATTGACGCATTGGAAGACAACATTGAAGCATTTATTCGTGAGATACCGGCCGAAATGTTGGAAAGAGTATGCCAAAATTGGACTAAGCGGATGGACCATTTAAGGCGCAGTCGCGGTCAACATTTGCATGAAATAATCTTCAAACATTAAATTATATGGACCGTACTATCGATTCACATAAAGATTTCATGCATTTTTCTGAATTTTATGTGTTTTTTCTTGAAAAATTTTCCTATAGCTCTTAAAAAATCACCCATTACTTGATAAGCTCCCAAGTATGTCCTTCTGTGATTCATTGAGGCTGCACAGGTTCCCAGTATATGTTTCTTTTTCACAAAATCTACATACAGGGTCTTTAAATGATACTTTTGAGTCTAGAATGTCCAGTCAAAGCGAAATATGATATGTAAGTGTTAGTCTAGTTAATATACTTAGATTAGACTAGTTAATCTGATACGTAACACAATTCTTACTTACTAACTTAATTGCTCATAACAACCCTTTAGTCAGCATTGCGACCTAGTTTCTTACACCACCCATGTTATGTGTGTTAATTTTATCCACGAGTAAAGTGATCCCCAGTCTAACTTAGACTCCGAACTGTAGGTTGATATACTTTCCATGACAATTATATTTTCTCTTAGACTTTTTGTTGGAAACTGCTGACAGGAAGTCGCCGAAAGAAATATTTTTTCATATTTCGCTTTGTTCGAGATATCTGAGCTGGGGTTTGAACCACGAACTTTCTTCTATGACTACAGCGACTCAAATTTCTTAACACCAAAATTTTTTTTAATCAAAAGTTTAAATTTTGTACTTACCTAGAAGAGCCTTTTAAACCCGTCTTCTTATTCCACAGAAGTCATTTGCCTATTTATTAATGTGAATCCCCATATTACCTGAAGTCTAGCAGCGGGTTTCCTAATTGCTTTTTCTTAGCTTTTTCAGCTTCTCTGCGGTATTAATTTTTAGAGGTGATTGTCCACTTTGTTGCTCCTACAGGTTGGTCCCTCCTTACATAGGCTATGTTATTATGGACTTGCAGATTTCTTTATATAGACATTCATTAACAGTTACAATGAGTGTAGTGACGAGGCCTCATACCCTCTACAGCATTCTTTGCTACTGAGATCTGAACACATTTCTCAATGATGGTCCTAAAAAAGAACCACGAGGAATAGTCATACCACAGGGTATGCATCCTTGACTATTCCAATCGAGCACTAAGATACTTCGAGGATCATTTCGACAAGTTTTTAGAAATCAAAACTTCTTTGCCTTACGTTTTCTTCCGATAGCCTTTCTAGTCTTAACACTCAGACCAACTGCAGAAGTCTCATCATAAAATTCACATGATTTACGGTGACTGATATCCGCATACAGAGGTGAACAAGGGAGGTTCAAAGTCGGGTAAAATTAATGCTCATGATAGTTCAGAGAGAATACATACATACATATACATATAATTGGTCATTACAACTCGTCAGTCAGGATTATGACCTATCTTCTCACACCACTTATGTTGTGTGTGTTAATTTTATACATGAGTGGTGGGGACCTACAGTTTAAATTCGATGCCAATTTTATTTACTCTCAGAGTTTTTGCCAGAAATCTGCTGCGAGAAAGCCATCGAAGATATATTCATTCATATTTCGTTTAGAAAGAGATGTTTGATCTGGGATTTGAACCGAGGCCTTATAAATAAGCCAACACAATACCTACTAGACTACGGCGACTAGACTAGAGAGAATAGCAATGGAAAAAAACAAAATAAAAAGGACGACTAGCGCCATATTTTGGAAAAGAGTGCATCTTAAGTACAGCATAAGTCTGTGATATCCTTCCTTTGTTATGAAATTTCGCCTGCACCCTAATGCATTCATGCAGGCGCCTGCTTACAATATGAATCAAATATCATGACAAGAACAGAATCTTCTTATGTATTCTACGATTTCAAATAGATTTTCGATTTATACGCACTGTTTGATTTCTACATTTGTATGCTATTTTATTTTTATTTTTTATTTTTCATTTTTCATTTCTATTTTTACTTTCATTTCAATTTTGTTTTCTTTTTTTTTCTGTTAGTTTTGTGATTTTCATACCCGAAAACACTATTATTTGTCACATCCTCTCCAATAAAATGCATCATGTTGTGAATTTTTTTTATATCCTTTCCAATGATTGCAGGATTTATTTATTGTATTTGTGTATTTGTGTATTTGTGTTATTGAATTGAATTTACAATAGTTTTTTACAGTTCAGTTTATTTGATTATTAGTTTTTGATTTCTCTGCTAAAATTCAATTTAACAGGTGATTGTGATTGTGTGCTGGTAATGGTGTAATAGAATTGCGATTAAAAATCCAAAAAAAAAAAACTACAACAGAACTGTTGGCAATAATTCCTGTGAATAAAATTTATTGATAAATTGTTGAATAAAATATTGCATTCGTTAAAATATAGAAAATAAATTTAATTTGTTTTGAAAACATCCCCTAGAGATCGATTAATAAATATTTTTAGTTTTTCTCCTGTATGTATGCTTTAATTTTTTCCATAAAAAAAATTGCCAAACTTTTTACAAAATGTTAAAATATTACATAATTGGCTTTATTTAATCAACCTTTTTTCTTTAGTTTGTTATATTAATCTGTTATATATGCTTAGCTTTCATTTATTTTCATTTAAAACTTTACACCTGCAAGTATGCTTTAATAATTTAATCACAAAAATATTTTTAAAAAGCAGAGTGAATGTTTTGTTAGGAATTTTGTTTTTATTTCGAATAAGATTCGTATAATTTTAGACTAGAAGCATGGAGAACAGTTTTAGTTAGAAGGTTTAGATAACCACACGCTATGGCCTTAGCATATCCGAATTCTTAACATAAATTTATATTTCTTGCTATAGTGTCTGTAACCAGTACACTTAAAAAGTCGATCTTATTCTAAGCACTCTTTGAGCCAAACACTTGCACGAAAGCAGCAGATATTTCTCGTCCCGTTGGTAGGTAGAGTTGTATGTCAATCCCAGATGTTGGAGTAGTTACACTTAGGCGTGGTGTCACATACATACATAATTGGTCATTACAACCCTTCAGTCGGGGTTACGACCTAGCTTCTCACGTCGCATATGCTATGTGTGTTAATTTTATACATGAGTGGCGGGTCTACAGTATTAAGTCGACTTCGAAAGACAGCTTTTTTTGGGAAACTTTTCATGGCAATTTTATTTTCTCTCAGAGTTTTACCAGCAATTGCCGAAGAAATATGTTTTCATATTTCGTTTTGTTCGAGATGTCTGACCACGGGCTTGAACCGTGGGCTCACGCCTAATAAGCCAACATGCTACCTATTAGACTATAGCGACTTCGGAGCTTTTGATAAAGCATTTTAGATCCGTAAAGTCCATTAGTGACAAATCATTTCAATCTCTTTTATAGCAGACACCGACATAACGCTGGACATGACTCAATAGGTCAGGTACAGTTTTCTCCCCGCCCTTGTCCTCTACCTTTTTTTCCAAGACCAAGGCGTTCCGTATAAGTGCTCAAATTACATTGCTTAGTAATGACTCTAATCTTCATGTAAAGCGTGCTCTTTTAGGGTATGTACCCGCCCAAGCTTTACTAGGCTTTCTGCTGATGTACTGCGCTATTCAAGCTTAACAAAAAGTCCTGAATCTCTTGCAGTGACCATAAATATTTCATCGTACGCACAAGTTTTGATCTTTTTGTGACATTCCTGCCAATAATTGCTTACCTGTGGCGTCACAACGGTCTGCCATGCATGCCCAAGTGAGCTTTGGTAATCAAAGCTACCACTTCAGCCTAACCTAACATTGCTACAAATCAATCAGGGCTACACAAAAACTAGTGCTGAACTACACTTACACTGTGTTAAAGTAATCGTTCTAATAGGTTTATGAAGTACAAAATAGATTCTGAGTTTATGCCAGGCAGTACAGATCCTCGTGCTATTTTAAATGAAAGAGAGGCCAGATGATCAAGTTCAAGTTCTACAGCACCTTCGTTTAATACTGACATATACGCTATACTCGCATATAGATTTCGCAGAGAGTATAATAAAAGTACGTGTAGACCCCTGCAAAATAAACTCCATAATGAGATCTACAACCCTACTCGTTTTTATCCCCAAGGTGGCCGTACTTCTTCTGATATCTGAACGATCATAACAATCGTTTTTGGAATAAAAAAAATATTATTTGAGCTATCGAATATTATGACAACTTGCTATGACCTTTACTTGGTTCCGTATACGATTTTCATTACCCTTATTAAAATATTTCTAGGAGTTCCAGGTTTTCTATGAGTCTGTGGATGTCTTACCATTTCGTCAGGCGGCTTCACAAGCGATTTTCTGTTAATCCGCCGGAATTTCTGAGAATATATTTCCTAAAATAAGCCAAACTAGTTTCTACATTCAGCTCTTCCAGGCAGTGCTTCATTAACGTCTACTACTCCTTATTCTCTCTAAGCTATGCGAGAGTCAGATTAATTTGCAGTGTAGATTCGTTAATAATTAAATATTTAATCAAACAATTTTAATTCTAATTCTGGGTTTTTAAATTAATTAATTTAACATCTGGTTTTCCTATTCTCTACGTAAAAATTAAAATTGAAACTTTGCCTAGGTTTTTGTGAATAATATAACGTATTGACTGACTAATAAATGTATTTCCCTTTAATGAAAATAAAATTCACAAAAATAGATAATTTTTTTCATTTCGTTCGCCTATCTATATGCTTTAAATTCTATTCTATCCTATTTTCCTATGAAGTATGCTAAACTTTTTATAAAAACTCACACTGACTATGAATTGAAATAAATACTTACGCATACCTTTGGGTTGGTTTACTCAGAAATTATTTGTAAACCAAAAGTTTTTTGTATTTTATTTTCGGATTTTTCACATTAAATTGTCATTAGTATTCATACATACAAAAACAACAAAACTATTATGAAAAAAAAAAGTATGAAATATAATAATCCGAAAATACCACAATAACTACTAAAGCAACAGCAGTAAAGTATGTTTAAAAAGTTTCGTATATTCAAAGCTCGACAACCAAGTGAAAAGTCCATTAAATGTGGATGAAAATGAATACAATTCAAGAATTAATCCGTTAAAGAAGGATATGTTGCTGTTAGTATTCTGTAGTACAATGCCTTTGAACCGTGCAACAGAATATTCATAGACCCGCTTCATAATTAGACCCAAGTATAGATTGTTGCTTAGAATCGAGGAGCTCGGGAATATATATTATACCTGCTATAATCCCTCAGCTGAAACACACCAAAATGGATGTGCGGTTTCTTCATTAGGAAAACGTTCTATGGGACATCTTCTAGTCTCATACATACATAATTGGCCATTACAACCCTTCAGCCAGGATTACGACCTAGCTTCTCACACCACTTATGTTGTGTGTGTTAATTTTATACATGAGTGGCGTGAGTTACACTTGAAAGTCCAAGACGAACTTCAAATTTTTGAGAAACTTTTTCATGGCAATTTCATTTTACTCTCAGAGAGTTTTTGTCTGAAATCTGCTGAAAGGAAGTCGCCGAAGAAATATTTTTTCATATTTCGTTTTTGTTGGTGATGTCTGATCGACCTACTAGATTACGGCGACTGTGTTGTTGTGGAGGTTAAAATACCTGAAATGTACATGTTCAGGTTCAATTCGAGTGAAGGCAAGTAAATCTCCCATTCGATTCCAACATCCTTCTGATTCCTGATCCAGTGCCTTCTCGTAAAAAGGACTAGGACTGATATAAAATCCCAATCCAGACAGATAGCAACCCCAACACCATAGGACCTGCTGTCATCGACCAATTATCTGCTTAGCTCAAAGAATGTAATTAATGAAGCCGAGACGAACTAAAGGAATAATAAGAAGAAGGAAGAAGAAGAAACGTAGCATGCCGTTTTATAAGCAGTCCTTTTTTGTATTCGGGTTGAAACCCTTTTACAGGTTGCAATCCTCCCTAGGTATATCATGTACTGTCTGGCAAAGCCACCTTCAAACCCTGTACCAAAGCTAATCGAATTTTTCTACGTTACTACATTGCAGTGTGTTCTCTTGCATTAGCAGCTCTTTCCCAAAAGAACAGTGTTATCGCAATGACTTTTAGAATTTCATCTGTAATTCGGAATGCTTCGTTTCTGTGCTGAGGAAACCTGAACAATTTGTAAAATGGGAATCACCCTTGTGTCTATCGTTTATACCCTTCGAAAAGGCTTTTGCCAGGCTGAGCTACGGGGCCACATAGCTCACTTTGGAACACAAACATGTACCTGCAAAGCTAATAAGTTTCTACATGAGAACACGCTGAATAACCCAGCAACAGAATAAACATCTAGGGTGCGCATTATCGGCCCTGATTTTAAATTAAGTGCTTAAAGCGATATTAAATGAAGTAGCATTAGACAAGAAAGAGAATCGCTGGGGTGCCTACGGCAGGCTGGAGAGCCAAACTACCTTGTTGGCACTTGTCTATTCATCTATAAATTCTCAGACATGTAATCTAAGTTATAATGAGTGCAAGAATCTGCATTACATTATGACTTATACATTAACCATTCAGAATCAAATATTATGACCAAGAGGGTCAGTCTTTTAACTGGTTGGATCCAGTAAACTCTGCTCAAACTAAATCACTGTGGAACTAACTCTTCAGCTATTCTACTCGAATGTAAAATCATAATCGCCTGTTTTGTTTGTTGCAAATCAGCAGAGGTTATGCCGGATTTGCTCTCGAAACAAATATCATACATCGCTTAAGTAAGTTTAACATTTTCACAAGTCATATGTAAAATACATGTCGGTTTCTTCATAACAAAGGGTGTTGATTTCAGCAGAAACTTTTCTCAGGGTAGAGTGGTTTGCGATCGGTTTAAACTGACTACAACTTTTCTGTTTGTATTTTTTCTATTTTTTTTGTTGTTGTTTTCTTGTTTGTTTAAAACCACAGACACTTCTGTAGTTGAGAGAAGACAACAGACATTAAAATTATGAGACAAACCAATACATATGCGAACACATTTATTTTCTTTTCATTTTTTGTTGTTTTCCAGCTTCATGTTTTTTTTTTCTTTTCTTGTGTTTTTTTTGCTCTTAAATGCCCCATTTATAAGCATTTGTTTAACTGGTTGCCACTGCTACTGATGCTCGAGCTTTACTGCTGCCATATCTCCTGCTGATGCTCCACTCCACTACTGCTACTTTTCTTGTTATTGTTGTTGGTTTTTTTTATGTTTTTATTATTGTCAACATTATTGCTGAGCATGTTAAACATTTACGTTTTGTATTTTGTTTTTTTTATTTATTTTTTTTCTCCTCTATCTTCTATACTCTCTTCCGACTCTCTCTCCCTGTTGGTAGAAGATTGCAAAGGAAGTGTCCTTGTTGCACATGTGTGTGCGTTGTGTTTGGCCTCTACTGTCCTGTTGGTTCCTGTTCGTAGCTTGGCAGCAGGGTACGCAAATGTTTATGATAATGAGTGTCGTATTGTGTTTAAAACTCGACATGTGAACAGTACAGTTCTGAAGAATTGCAACAAAACAACAACAAAACAGAAAGAATGGTTCCCGAAATTGCATTTTATGGAAATTGTTTTTTGGGTTTTTTCATTTTCATTTTCATCGTATTATTTGAAATACAATTTAATTACAATTTTTTTCTGTGTTTTTTTTGGAATAACAATGTTTAAATATTCCGTACAAAAACTGTTAAACAGATACGATAATTATTTAAAAACTAAAAAAAAAAAATGGCGAATTAGAAAAATTTATTAACCCGTGCATAGCATGGAGAAGTAATCCAATGTACATACATATGTATACCATGCCAAACGCTAGACGCCCGAAGATTACTCAATTATTAAAAAACTTAATGCGAATTTGAAAGTCCAAGACGTAACCCAAAAATTTTAGCAGCACCTCATTTGGTGTTAACAGAGAAAAATTTTTTTCTTTACAGAGCAAAATTTGCCTTTAACAGAGCACTGTTAGCTGTTTAACAGTATCCATATGAATAAGCCCACTTGTTTAGAAGCCAATTTGAGGCCATATACTAGGTCTATGAGTACCATACCATATTCAATGGAAGGTTACAGGGCCTCTTAATATGATCAGCACTATAGTCACATATAAAATGATATGGCGTTGAGAAAATTGGCTCTGAAGATATAAATTTTTTGCTCGAAAATTCTATAGAACATCAGTGGCCATTTTAAAACATATAAGAAATAATACACCCACCCGACTATATGCAGATGGTAGTCCAGTGGGTCCTCTTTCGAACCGTGATAGTTGGATAGCTGGAATAATATTGGGATTTGAGAAAATTAACCCTTTCCATTCAGCACCGACTATCCCATACATTTCAACATTTTTATTCACAATTTATATGAATATAAAATTTGAGAAAATTAGACTCCTCCATGCCCCACTAACCATCTCATACCTTTCAATATTTTTATTCACAAATAATAATGATCATAATGAGAATTGCATTTTATGTCAATAGTCTGCAATAATTGCAATGTTAGCCAATTATCATTGCTCTGTTAATAGCAAATTTTGCCCTTTTAAAGACAAAAAGCGGCGCTGCTAAAAGGGTGGGTTTGCGTCTTTGGTTTTTAAATTCAAATTTATCTTCACACACATAAAAACTTAAAAGTATTTTAGATCAAATTTAAAAATCTCAATGTTGTATTCCAATTATTAAAAAAAAAGACCATCAATCTCTTCAATATCAAGGGGGAAGACCTTTAACAATGAAGATCCACATAAAAATGTTTTTCTTTTAAAAGTCATTAAATGTTCCAACTGAAAAAAATATAAAAATGAATACAAATCTCCGGAAGATAGCGGCCAACAGTAAACAACTGTCCAATTTATTATAAAATCTCAAGGGTTTCATTGGCTGTGCCTATCCATTAGTATGCCATAAGTCTTACGGCTTCATATGCTCTGCAAACCCAGTGACATTTAAATAAAAGACCTCTTCTTATCACTTTTGACAAAATAAATAAAATGAGAATGAAAACAGAAGGATAGAGAAAAAAAATATAAAACAGAGAAAATATATTTACAAGTTGACATTTTTGCGTACATATTTTGGGTGTTTCTCTTGCCTATTTTTTTGTGTGTCTGTTTTTTTTTTTTTTGGTATCCAACCAGTAAAACTATAGGAATACAATGAAAAATATTTCAAATATTTCTAACGTTTGACATTTTAATCAAGCGCCTTGCCTGCTACTTTGTCATCAGTTTTTGCCAGCAAGAAATGGCTGGCATTGTTGGTCTCCCTGTAGTGTAGTAATGTGTAGCTGTGGTAGAGTGATGATGGAGCACATTCGTCATCATTATCACACGACAATGTCATCGCACGCACACACAGACTTACATGTACACAGCAATTGCAATCATTATGTGTATGTATGTACGTATGTACGTATCGTTTTAGGCAAGCAATGAAAAATCATCACAACCCTGAGATGTGTTAATGAAAATGTAAATGATGATGTTTCATCTTCTACGGTCATAATGACTATTAAATAAAATCATCGTTTATTCCGTTATTCATTCATTTATTCATTCGTTCATTTGTGTGTTTTGTTTCTGTTATTTTCATTTAATGAATGCGCCATGAATAATGAAAAGAAATTGAGTTTTTGATTCTGCTCTGTTCTGCTCTGTTCTGGTTTTTTTTTTTCATTTTTCCCTAACCGGAGGCCAACTTCCAATTTCTTTTTGTTTTTATATTTGAAAGGAATGGAAATGAGTAATAGAAGGCGCCCTTGCCTTGCCCGTTTAACAAAATTTTGCGAGGCCGCTTTGTTAAGTAAATATTTGTATGGGCATTTGTTAAATGTTTAGCGCGGTCAGTACCACGGCATAGTACGTACCCCTTATAGGGTTAAAAAGTTTCTCAAGCTAATAACCACTTTTTGATGAAAAGGCCAAGAAAAAGACAAGAAAAGAAAAGAAAGCCGGAGAATATTTTAATACATTTGGCATGCCTATGAGAAACAGAAATGCCAATATTGACACAAAAATTCAAGATAACCGGTCTTTCAAGTTTGAGTTTCTTTCGAAATCAAAATCATGTTCATTAAATCAATGTATATTCAATATAATTACAAATTATGTCTAATAATTAGGAGCGAAATGATAAGGGGGGAGGGCCCTATACTCTGTGCAGAGTTTCCGGTCGAACCAATGATCTTAACATTAATAGCCATACCCATTAGACTACTAGGGCACTTTTCATTGAATCTGTTTTCGATTTCAATTTTCCCAGCTAGTTTAGCTCAATTGGGCTTTAACGATTGTCTAAAATTTCATAGAGTTTTTCATCGTACCATCACATATCCTTATCACCATCACCTACATTAGACACAACAAGCCGTCAATATGGTATAAATCCGGACATAATAGAAGCAAAGTTACTCCTTGCTTTGCCAGATAGCTGAACATCCTATATCCCTAACATCGAGGTACTTTGGCAAATATTACGTTGTTAAAATGCCTTATTGGGGCGAGAAGATCTAGGCACTCTTATTCCATTTTTAAAGTGACCTTTAGATTTGCTTAACTATCCCAGCCGTCGTAGTCTGATCTGAGATGTGTTAGTATGTTGGCGAAAGTCCGTGATCCGCAGCGAAATATAAAAAAATATTTCTTTCGTTGATTTCCTCTCATCAGTCTTCTTCTCATCAGCTTCTCAATTATTTTTAATAGGGACTGCGGCAAATGACAACCCTATCATCCTAGAATATGCGTAAAAATGATGGTTAACCACCATTCCAAACAGATCTAAATTAGTTAAAGTAATCAAACTGAACTAATCCTCTAATCAGCGTTAGTGAGTTCGATCTGTTGGTATTATTGAACAACGACTTCTTAAATTAAAGTTTGTGATCTTAGCTATTCCTCCACATTTGAAAGAGTGAAATGATGTATTTCATTCGTTACCTTCTAATTGAGTTTCTTTTTCTAACTTCTAGTCCTATGTACCCTTTAAAGATGCCCACATATTGGCTTTTCGCATTCCCTTAATTATCCCTTTGAAATTTGTAACCTACAGTCGAGGGTAGTTGGAAAAGTGCATGCAGAATGTAATATTGCTTACAAAGCATTGGCAATAAGATCAGACCTATCAAAAGGGTGAATCCAAAGTAACGTTTTGTGGAAATTTAAGATCGTATGAACGCTTTGTATAGTACACGTGTGAATATTGGAAATTGTCGTGTCTGCAACGCTAACATGCCGATCGATTGGCCAGTGCGTAGCTCAACATTTTACAAATAAGTGTAGTCCTTTAGGTGCACTATTCATTTCTTAAACACTATTCATTTCTTAAAGAACAAAGTATCTCACCCCTCTTCTTAATATTTCTTTTCTTTATTCGAGTTTGGAGATTGTTTGGAGTTTGTGACAATTCCTAGACATATAGGGTTGCCATCTCGCACTGTCTAGCAATAACATCTTTAGGTTGGGTTGCCAGAAGGCTGTCTGGATGAACTCCTCCTTAGGGGGGTATTGTTATGAACTTTTACGGATTATTTTTTCTCATTGAGTCCCACTAAGTCTTAAGACTTTCCTTTAATGTTTACGGTTGACGTTATCCTCTTTGAGGGGTCACAACCGATGTAACTTCTGTATGATGTAACCGATGTAGTCTGACGGATTCTAATCAAAGCACTTCCGTGTCTTTTACGTCATGCTACAAGTAAACATATTTAAATCAAATGTCCATAAAAGCTTTACATTTCATGAATGGGTTCCCTAGTGTTCGCCTTGTAAAAAAATAATGGATCGTAATCTATTGGTCTTCAATAAATTCAATGCGTTGTTGGTTTAGTTGCTAGTGGTTTGACTACTAAGTCTGGAGTTGGATAATCTACTCAAGTAAAATTCAACACATTTTCGTATATTTTAAATTTTCTACTCCATATCTGTTACATTGCAAAAGTATAGATAAAATCTGTCAATAAAAAGAAGCTCGAACTTGTTTTAAGAGTTTTTTTCTTGACTTTATTGTATCATTTTTCTTTTCTCCTTTTCCCTTTAAAGTATTCTTTATGGTGGATTTTTTGCATGCCCATTAAAAACTTTATACCGTCTTTAATTTGTTTCGTAAATAAAACATCCAAATTTGTTCAGGCAAGCCTAAATTTATACTCTGTTTTGTGGAAATTCATTTTTGACTTTTAAAGTTGATTGCCTATTGAAATCATGGATGATGGTTGGTAAAACTTGAAATAGAATTTTTGATTAACCCTTGCCTTTTCTAAACTCTTTTTCCTCATCGCTGGTTAATTGGGTCAAAAATCGCTACACAATTTTAATTTGCATAGAATATCTTATTTCCATGTTATTCTTTTCCCCGTGGTTGTCATGGTTTAAAGCAAAAGGAAAGGATGATTAATGATTTTATTTTTAATTCGAAAAAAAAAAATTAATCTTTTATGGTATGTAACCGTTGAACTAATATTTAGTTTAACAAAATGTTTAAAAGATTATTTTTTGACGTATATTCTATTAAACGCCTAAAAATATGCCAAACTTTTTGTATGAAATTGAATTAAAATTTCTCATGAATTTCTGAAGAACATGGTGGCTACAAAGCAAGGAGATCTTGTTAGATGATGTAAAAGGGATAAGAAAGTTTAAAAGTTGCTTGAGCCCTTACCAAAAATTATTACCTACTAGCAAGCGACAAGAGTTCAGATTATTAAAGAAATTCATTTATTTTCTCTGCCTCTTTAATCGTAGACGAAAATAGTAAATTTTAATAATTCGTATAATAAATGATCATCAAATATGCAATTCTCTAAGAAAAATGTGTTGCATATTTTAAGGTGCAATATAATCAAGTTTATCGTTGCATATTTAAAGCATTCAATTGAATTTATTTTTTGTATGTTTTACGAAAAAAAAATGCCAAAGAGCAAGCATTATGGCTTTTGTGGAAATTCTTTTCATGTCATTTTTATTATTTTACTATATGACACTGGAGACTGCCATATTTTTATTCTTGTTCTGGTTGTTGCTGTCTTAATGGCACTGATATACACTGCCGTTGCTTGTGTTGCTTTCTCTCCATTTGACCTTGCGTAGACACATGGTGTTATGCTGCAGAGGATATGATGATGAGAGGTTTTCTTTGCCATTTTATTCTATTAAAACCATAATTTATTACACCGAGAAGCAGACCAAAAATCAAAACTAAATAATAAAAAAGAGAAATAAAGAAAAAAAGAAAATATTCAAGAAAATATTTTCAATTTAAATGCAAATTATGATTTAAAGCAGGGCGTAAAAATAATGTAATTTTTTTCTAGAATGAATTAAGGCAGAAGACCAACCAACATGGGCAACAAAAATGTGGAAAGTTATTTAAATATAGGAACATACGATAAAAGAAGCTACATAGAAGTACTCTACCGTTAACATATATAAACGATTTCGAATAACTGGTGTTGATTTGCTTTTTTATTGTCACACCCGATATTACGTTTTCTGTCATGGAATTTTAACTCACCATACAGGGCTTTATGAAGGCGTGAATTCTATTCAAGTTAACTTTGGCCAAATATGTTCTGTCAATAAATTCCGCTGCCGGGCAATTAAAGAGAAGATTTTCTGTGATCTATTTTTCTTCCAAGTCGTTCGGCCAAATGTCAATGAGATTCCTAAGGATGACTTACTTCAGGTTTTACATAAATTTTGTACTTCCAATACCTATATCGGGCCACATCTGTTTAGTTGCTCTACAGATTAGTTAATTATTCCATTTTTTACTTCTTCAAGTGAGTATTAGTTTGCCCCTCTGCTGTGAATACAATTGAATTTTCCATTGTAACAGTCTTTGAAAGTCTTGCGTCTACAGCGGCGTCCGGCATTCTTGGACAATCTTAGATGCAATGTACAGATCAACGCTTTACTGTAGGTAAACCTGCGTATATCACACATACGATATTCTCTCATATCGGATTAATACTGTGACGATCTTTATACCAATTATTTCAGTCTGAGTACGACTACAATAAACGAGTAGTGCAAGGGACAATATAATATTCAGTTGTCCTGAAAAGATTCCATATCCGACACTGTCGCGTGGTATGGATCGTTTGCTGAAAAATCCGATGACATTTTCAAGGAAGTGTAAACCATTATCTTAAAGGATCTATACGCTATCTTTGCTATACAATCAGAATCTAAAGCGGGTTCAGGTATCGTGTAGTCGCCGGACATATATATTGGTATGAACATAGCTTCAAGACTTCCACGCATCTGCCGTTTCAGTTTCATTGTCGATTTTGCAGTCAATTGTTTCGCCAATATCTCCTATCTGACTGGAGGTATTGGTGTAAAGGTATTAAACAGTAAACTTTAACTCCTTTGAAAGACCTTTTGATGTCATCATGTGTGGAATACAACATCCGTAAAACGTCAGCAACGGTTTCTCTGTTCAGAGCATATCCTAAATGAAAAATTTTCCGTAACTGTGGCCAATAAATAAGACTGAATTTGACTGAAGGCATGGGAAATGTTAACTTTGAAACTCATTGTGGTTTACGGCATATACCTGCGACTTAAGAAAATCCTACAAGAAAAATTTTCACGTGTCCATGCAGAATATCCAATGAGGCATAAGCTGTGTGGCACATTGCGCCATCATAGTAAAAGCATTGGTGTTGTTGTTGTCTAGGTCTTCAGGCAATTCAGGCAAGAAGAAGTTGATAATCGCCGACCTATAGTGTACGGCATTGATATGTGGATCGATGATGGCCGCCAGGCCAAAATCCATACCAAACAGTGAGTTTTTCGGGATGTATTGCACGCACTTGGATCTTGAGTTTTGTGGTATCGTCCCAAATTCGTATCTATTTATCGTTATCGTTGAATACAATTTTACCATTAGGAACAATCTTGGGCTCATTCAGCGAACAGGAATAGTTGTCTTCGGTCCGTCCCGCTATTCACAACACTGAATAAATCACAACCAATTTGGCGGATAAAGTTACAACAAGATGGTCGTTATAAAGTGTCAAAGTTTGAAAGTCGCTGTTGGAAAACCCAATTAATTTCTAAAGCCTCAAACTTGTTGTAACTAATTCCTTGAATGTATTAATTGTACCCTCAAGCAAAGTGGCAAGGAATCGTCATACAACGAGTCATTGAAGGTGAGCGGTAATTTACAGGGTTATGTTTTTCACCATCAATCATCATCATCAATCACGTCAATCATGTACAGAAAATACTAGTTCGATATGAGGTACGGAATAAAGCATGATACTGATTCAGTCTTGCCTATACTAAGAATGGATAGAGATTTTTTTTTGACAAATAACGCACTTTTCTAAATTTAACAATTCATAGAACATTTTCAAGCTTTAACTGGTTTAAAAGCAAGCACTTTTACTATGTTTTTCTTTAAATCCTATTTTTCGGTTTTTTGTTGTTGTTTTTTCTGTGCATGTTCGTGCATTGCCAATTTCCCAGTAGTCCTGCGGTTTTTATAGTTTTTTTTTACTCTTCTGTTTTTCTATTTTTGGGTTTTAACTCCAAACATTTTCCATATTTTAAAAGTCTGATGTGCTAATTTTTTTTTCTTGCTACTGGCAATCTCACTCACACTCATTCACAGTTATTCCCCGTAGACCTGGTGTAAATGTTAAAACATCTCTGGGCGTGTGTGTGTGTGTGTGTGTCAGCGTGTGAAGGAAGGTATAAATGTTTTGGTTTTGTTTTGTGGCAAGGGAATTTTTACTTCGTTTTTTTGGTTTTCACTATGGAACAGTGTGTGCATGCATATGTGTATATTCTATAGAATTTTTACAGTTAATGGAGTCACGTATTGAGTGACAAATAACGGTACGTTAAAAAGCGAAACGTAAGCATATAACCACACATTTCTTTACAAAAAAAAAAACCAAAAAAAAAAAAATCAAATCCCTTCATGACAACTGTTTGCAAGAAAGAAAAAAAAACTGTGTTAATTTTTTTAGCTTGAGAAAGGAAAATAAATCTTATTGTTTTAAACCTACAAATCAGTGTTAAAAGTTTTGACGAAACCCTTAAAATATGCCAATAATTTTTCGATTTTTTTTTGGTTTAAACCCTGAGGTTATGCTACTTATAATTCCCTTTTTGGTTTTTTTTGTTCTTTCAATTTTTGGCTTTATGCAGCATATTTTTTGCCTCATATCATTTGTTTAGCCTAAATGTAGTCAAATGTAAAATATATCGTTTGATGGAAATATGTTTTTCATAGCTTGCAGATTTTTAGGCTGTTTTGCCAATATTTTATTATTGTTATTATTATTATTATTGTTGTTTTTTTTTCGAAGAGTTAAAACTTAAGATTTTTGGCTTAAAGGCATTGTCAGCGTTTATTTTTTTATTTTATAAAACATCAGAACATTTCTTCGTTGTATTGTAACGCCTGTCAATAGACAACAATTTTTGGTTGCCAATTTATTTACAATTTGTCCTTAAGGAGAAACGATGTAATTTGTTAGAGCGAGTTTATTGCCTTATGTTTTTACAAAAATAAAGACAAATACGAGTACTTTGTTGTTATATGCATTACACAGTTGAAACCAAAGGCTTCTGTATATTTTTAATACAGTGAAAAGTGAATGTTATTTCGACGTAGTGAATGAAAGTCTCGTAACTTTCAGCATGCTTTCTTACTTATTTGCTTAACTAACAACCCTTTTTACTAATTAAAAACCTGATTAACAGATTTTGGCCTGCCTTAATACAGCCTTCCAGGTGCCTCTGCGTCCTGCGCGCCTTCGCCAGGCTCCTTCATACCATTCGTTGACAGGGCTTCCTCGATTTGGTTCTTCCAACGCAAACAAGGTCCTCTTCGAACGCGCTGGATGTTGATAACGCTGTACATCGTTCATGTCGTTGAGAAGCTCACACAGCTCATTGTTGGATCAGATGCGGAAATCATCGCCAACTCACACCGGGGTGAAGATCTTGCTTAGCCAAGATAAACAAATTCCTTGACTATATCGAATGTATAATTTTCGGCCATAATCTGGGATCCATGTCCATACTTGTCGACAACATATACTTCGTTTTGCCCTCATTTACTGCCAGAGCCATTTACTGCCAGAGCCCATTAATAGACTCCCGTTCAATAGCACCTAGGCAGCAGTAACATCACACTAAGTACGCCCTCTAATCTCAAACTCGACATACATACATAATTGGTCATTATAACCCTTCAGTCAGGATTACGACCTAGTTTCTCACACCACTTATGTTGTGTGTTTTAATTTTATCCATGAGTGGCGGGACCTACAGTTTTTAAAGTCGACTCCGACAGATTTTTGAGAAACTTTTCATGGTAAATTTTTTTACTTTCAGAGTTTTTGCCAGAAATCTGCTGAGATTAAGTCGCCGAAGAAATACTTTTTGTATTTTATTTTGATGTCTGGCCTGGGGGGCTCGAACTCTGGCTTTTCGTCTAATAAGCCAACTCACTACCTACTAGACCACGGCGACTTCAAACCTGACACTTTTTTGAAAAATAGTGCCATTGCGATGCACTCAGGGAAAGGGGAGAAGATGGAGATAAGGTGAATAGATCATAAAAGGATAAAAAACTCAAGAGAGAACTCAGAGATGATTAAACACTCCCCAGGCAGCCCGATTCCATATCGATAGTCGCCGCAGTCTAGTCCAAAGTGCATTGGCTTGCCATGGTTCAAGCCCCAGCTCCGAGACATCTTGAACAAAATCAAAATATGAAAAGATATTTCTTTTGCGACTTCCTCTTATCAGTCTTCTGGCAAAAATTGTGAGAGTTAATAAAATGCCATGAGGCGACGTTAAGCTGCAATGCATTCAATGGGTGATGTGAGAAGCTAGGTGGAATTCCTAACTAATGGGTTGCAAAGACCGATTAAGTAAGTAAGCGGAAGTGTTTCTTTCTCAGGCGGTTGTTTTTATGGCATTACTTGATATATTTTTTCTCTTAAAAAAAAAAGGTTTCTTACTAGTATAGGTGGCTGCACTTTTGAGCTGAAAAAAAGTAAAACAATTATTTGTTGTGGATGCTTTTGATGCCCAATCGGGGGTTCACTCATCAAAGCTGCCATCACATCACAGTGGATGTTTTTTTCATTTGCTGCCTTTTTCTCAGAATAAGTTTCCATAAAATTTTTTAAATTTAAAAAATCTTTTTAATAATCTGTTGTAAATAATTTTATTTATTTAACTGCTTTCATATATAAAAGTTCTGTTTATATTTCTGAGTAAGATTCGAATAAAAAACTTCATATTTACTTGAGACTTTTTATTTGATTTTTTTCTTTGACTTGTTCTTTAAATTTCTAACAATTTTTTCTCTCTATTTTTGTTTTGTTTTTTTGTTTTTGTTTTTTGTTTTACGAAAAAACAAATACACTTTCCGGGGTATGTTTACGAGCACATATTCATATAATATTTAAAGTTATTATTACAAGTTCCATCTGCTTAAAAAGAAAAAATATTTCTAAGATCAAAAATAAAATAAAGTTTAGTTTTGTTTTTGTATACTTATGTATGTTATAAATAGAGAAACAAAAACAATACGAATGTCAAACAAATATCAAAAAGTTAAAGAAAGGAGTTCTTTGGTAAGGAGAAAGAAGGAAAAATCCTACAGAAAACACTTTTCTTTCTTATAGAAAATCTGTGTTTTTTTCCCTTTTATTTTAGAAAAAAAAAACAATTTTTCTATTGTGTCACTTGACAGTTGGAGTTTTCTATTTTTCGACATATTTTTTTTGTCTATTGTCTGGATAAGCAGAGGTTGCTTAAAGGATATTAAAAATAATATTACAATAAGGTTTACAACAATACCTATGTATGTATGTATATATAATAAACGAATTAAATTAAAAAAGTTTTTTGCTTTCTTTCTTTTTAATTTTGTTTTTGTGTGATTATATTGCCTTAAAAAAACTTTATTTATAAATCATATTTAAGGCATACTTTTAGGTAACTAACAAAAAAAAATGTTTGCCTTACATCCCACAAAAGTATTAGAAATCCTATATATAACAACACAATTACGAAGTGTAGAATACCGAGCCGAAAGAAATCATATTCATCTTTACATTATACTCTACAGAACAGAAATATTGCCTTACTGGTGCTCATAATGGCCTTGCAAATGTTAATAAACTCCTCTGCCGCAATCCAGTTCTTCTCAGGCAATAGCCATTAGTTTACCTCAGTGTTGGTTATCGTCAGAATTTTGTCGATTAATGTGTGTGAATATATATTTTAATTTGAAAATCCAAGACGCAATCCATAAATTTTAGCACAGCCACATTTGCCCTTAACAGAGCAAAATTTTCTTTTAACAGAACAAAATTTGACCTTAACAGAGCACTGTTAGCTGTTTAATAAAATCCATCTGAAGAAGCCCACATGTTTAGGAGCTAATTTTAGGATATATACGAAGTCTATGAGCACGTACGTAACGTAATTGGTCATTACAACCCTTCAGTCAGGATTACGACCTAGTTTCTCACACCACTTATGTTGTGTGTGTTAATTTTATACATGAGTGGCGAGACCTACAGTTTAAAGTCGACTCCGAACAACAGATTTTTGAGAAACTTTTCATGGCAATTTTATTTACTCTCAGGGTTTTTACCAGAAATCTGCTGAGAGGAAGTCGCCGAAGAAATACTTTTTTGTATTTTTGTTTTGATATCTGGCCTGATGAGGGTCTCGAACCTTGGCTTTTCATCTAATAAGCCAACGCACTACCTGCTAGACCACGACGACTTCTTCGAAGTCTATGAGTATCACACCATATTCAAAGAATGGTTAAAAGGCCTCTTAATATAATCAGCAATATAGTCAAATATGGTATTGATATGGTATTTAGAAAATTGGCTTTCAAACTCTAAATATTTTGCTTGAAAATTCTCTAGAAGACCAGTGGCCATTTTGGAACATATAAGAAAATAATACACCTACTGTATACAAATGGTAGTCCGGAGGGTCCTCTTTCGAACCGTGGTAGTGGGATAGCTGGAATAATTTTGGGATTTGAATCAAATTAGTTTTGAAAAAATAAATTTTTGGCCAAAAACATATGAAATATGTAATGTAAAGAATATGCCGTCAGTCTACCGATAACCTATTGTACTGTGACCACCGTTAATCTATTAAACATTGTCTCATTTTGTCCTGGATTTAGTACGACAAGGTACCGAATCAGCATCTACATTTGAAGTGTCAGTATCTTCTGTTTACCCAAGCGTGCTTGTATGCTTGTAATCTGTATCTCCTGTGCCACACTACTACATAATGGCTCCATTTGGCTCATTCTCTTTACAGTAACATTTATAGGTAGTAGTATGGAATATGCCTATCCTGTACGCATAGAGGCCCTAGAGTTTTCTTAAGTATTTTCAGTTCAGTCTCAGAACAAAGTACGTATGCTCTATTAGCACCGAAGCTGATTATTTCTACCACCTCCATATGCTGTCAACATCTGGGTTAAGTTGTATTATACTTCTGCTTTTATTAATTCATAAATAATGGTCCATCAGCTCAAATTTTTTTTATTATACAATCCTTTTACTGCTTTTTAAGTATCACAGTGTATAGTACTGCATTGTATATACAGTGGTGGCCTTATAATTAGAAACGATGTTTCTGGAACAGAGTTCTCTGGAGTGACGACTCTAAGTTTAATTTGTCCCAATCTGATGGAAAAACGTATGTAAGACGTCTTCCAAACAAAGCCCAGGTACACAGTGAAAACTGTAAAACAAATTAACAAACACGTCGCTACTAATTATAAGGCCACCACTGTATATGTTGAACTTTTCACTACTACGGTCGATCAACGTTACCTTTCGCTTGATTTTTGTTATTTTAAATTCTCTTTGTCAACTTCTGAAACTTACTGTTTGATTTGTTATTGTTATTAGCCCATGGCTTGTTGTGTAGTTTCGTTTATTTCTATTCCTATAATTTCATTCTGTTTTTATTGTTTGTTTTTGTTTTTCACCAAATTAGATACTCAATATTTATTTTGTATTCAATACATCACTTAATAGTTTCTTCTAATTATCACAACATGATCATCCTCCTCCTGCTTGTATTCTTCACAATTTATTTTCTTACTGGGGAAATATTGCCATCATTTGGATGATTAAATTGTGAACTTTGACGTGATGACGTACATACATGGTAACATATGCACAGTCTCTGGTGCATTTTGATTTCACAATTCTTACCAACACATTCCCTCTAATCTATTTCCAAGGATTTCCGTTACAAACAATTTTTAATACTGTCAGCTGAACCCTCGCAATAAGCATTTTCAATCCATTAAATTGTTGAATGTAAATGAGATTATTAAATGGAATAATATTTAATATTATTTATTCATTAAATAATGCACAAAAAAAGAGGACAAAAGCAAATGTCATTAATTTTATTATATTACAGGCGTTTGGCATTAACAATGTGTGTGTGCCATTCTTTCAGAGATAAAAATAAAAAAATAATATTTTTTACACGCATTTATAAGACTTATTATGACTGAAATCAAAATCGCCTACAGGCATGCATAAATTATGAGTCATTATTTTATTGTGCCATTTTTAATTATATTGTATGTATTTTAATCCTTTGATACTGAAAGTGCATTATGTTTGCATTAATGTTTGCGAAAGCTTGCCGTAAGTCCGTAAGTTAATTATACTGAGTTAAATACATTAGCATGCCTATCCACTATGCCTTGTGGGTACTACAAAAACCAGTACGAAAGGTGTTAAGTTAGATCTACTGTGGACACACCTAAGGACGACAATAATGACCAACCTATTTCCTAGTGTCCTTAATCCTTAATCCATCGGATGTGGAGTAAGCCCGTGCTATATAGAAAACCTATAAAACTTGCAAGGTTCACATCAAAATTCAGAGGGTATTTCCGAGTAAGGTCCTTTCAAAATGGATAGTCCTGAAGATGGTGTTGCTTAGTGACATACATACATAATTTGGTCATTACAACCCTGCAGTCAGGATTACGATCTAATTTCTCACACCAATCATGTTGCGTATGCTAATTTTATACATGAGCGGCGAGGCCTACATTTTAAAGTCGACCCCGAATAACAGATTTTTGGGAAACTTTATTATGGGAATTTTTACTTACTCTCAGACATTTTGTTATAAATCTGCTGAGAGTCAGTCGCCGAAGAAATATTTTTTCATATTTTGTTTTGTTGTAGATGTCTGACCTAGGGTTTGGACCGTGGCCTCACCTCTAATAAGCCAATACTCTGCGTACTATAGTGTGGCGACTACATGCACCCGAAATATCGATAGCGATAATTGTGGTCTGACAGCTGAGAAGATTGAACTGTATTGACATATCTCTTCAGCAATGTTTGGCAATCGTCTGAAGTCGTCGTATTCTGGTAATTAGTGTGTTGGCTTGTTAGATGAGTCGCCCGTGATTGAAATAGTAATCCCGACTAAAGTGTTGAAATTTAAGTAATGTTCGGTCAGCTATCATGAATCGCCAGTACTACTCTTCCAAAAATGTCACATCAGGGAATTATTTTCAATTTCTAATGACAAGTCAAAGAAATCAGAAAAAAAAATTACAAATAACAGCACATAAGCAGCGTGGATGTTGTTAGGGAACTAGACATTCGTCTTTTAATGAAAACGTAATGCGGAAAGATGTTTAGGTGCCACATGATCGAATTTCTATTAGCAAAAACGGAAAGAAATCGAATCATTTCTGTAGTAAATGATTACGTACTACAATAATGTGGAAGAAAGAGCCCAGATAGTGGCAAAGTGGTGTCAAAAATATAATGCTACGTGTCTGCTGGATTAAATGATTGAATCTTGTCCTTACTGTCAGCAAGAAGAGGAAGGAGGTTATGTTCTATCATGACCAGGACATACCACACATTTCTTTGACAATCTAAAAACTAAAAAAACATGGCCATAAAGTTGTTTTGCTCCCACCATATATCTCGAGTCTTACATCTTTTGGTTGTCGCTTGTCTCGATAGCAGCAGAAAAAAAACTGAAATAGATTCTTTTGAAAATTTAATTGAATCAGTTTTTCGCCTAGAAACGCCAGAGGTTTCATGCTGATGGTTTCATAAAGACTAGACCCTAAAACTAGTAAAATATCGATCAAAACGGCATATATTTCGTTTGATTTACTTTTAGTAAAACTTGTAACCGAACGTTTTAAAACAATTGTCTGAAAAATTAACTCAAATTGCCTAAAAATATGCTTCACAAATTATAAAAAAATCTTTAAGGCTCAAAATGTTAAATTAATTAAAGGTGTTGCTTTACTTTAAATATTGTTGTTGTATTACTATTCGCAAAAATGCCGTAATAATATGAGAGTTGTTGTAAAACTTCATTTTAAATTTTTAAATGAAAACACCTAAAAGTATGCACTAAATTAAAGTAAAATTTTGTTTTAATGAATCTTTTATTTATGTATGTATGTATTTGTAGTAAAGGAAACTATTTATGTATAAATATTGTTTGTATGGCTCAGAAATTCTGAGAATCCATTCGTTTGATTACGCCCATCACTGTCCTTCACTGAAATTCTCCAGTGACCAAAATGAATCCAAACTGCATACCGATCATAATGTATGTACCCAGGGCGTATTACAATACAATTTACAAAGAAGAAAAAACAAAAATAAAAAATTAAGAACAGGAATCCATTTCAGCTTTATCACAGACGTACATAGTACGCGTAGAGCATTGCAACGCGCAATACTTGTATTCCATATGGCTGCCATCAGTTTAGCGAACACCGAAAACCATTTAAAGATTATTTTGTCGTACACTTTCGTTAGATAGACTTTTACCACGTTGTTTTTATAGTGTTTGGGGAATTATTGTTGTTGTTGTTGTTTTTATATTGAAGTTGTTGTTATTTTCTGTTGCGGCGCTTAAGTTACATGGGTTTGATTAGGGTTTGCAGTGTGAATAGTGTGAAAATCTAGGAAAGTAAAAATGCTTAATTTAGGCTTCAAGATACATTTGGTACATTTTGTTAAAAAAAAGTACTTTTTGTTGAAACTAAAAAAGTACTTTTTGTTAAAAAAAAGTACCAAATATTAAAACTTTCCCTCTTAGTGAGAATTATTTTCTAAATAATGGTGTCATAAAATTACCAGAAACCCTTCTTATTGTTCTTGCATAATATTGCCTGCTGGGTAGTATTTGATGCTCTTGGCTCTAAAATGAGTGCCTGATATTGTTCTCGTATAGCTGACATTGTTGATGAAGATAATGTTGTTGCTATTGCCTGTTACACTGCTGCTGCTGTTGTTCTTACTTACACAGTTATTTGTGGTGGCTGTTTGTTAAAATTACCCGCAACAAACAAAACCTTTTTTTGCGCCACTAGAGCTGGCACATAGCATGTTGTTTCTTTAAGGGATACGTACCACTCTGGCAGTTTATGGGTAGAAACATAAAAAAGGATTCAAGCAAAAAAAAAAAAAAATGGATGAAGAAAAAAAATAAAAATACAATAATGGCAAGGAAACAGTGAGCTGCTGCTGCTGCTGCTGCTACTTTAGTTGGCCACATAGAATGATGAATGTCGACATTAACAGTAAAAAACAAACTATTTGAATGGCATCGCTCGCTCCCCACATACTCACCACACAACAAACGAAACAGAAATGTTAACAAATGTCGCTAGAAGAATGGATTGGGACTCTACAATACCAACCGTTTTCATACAATAGCCTTTAAAAAAGGGACGAACACATAAATCACGGCACCTTACTCGTTCTTTTCTCCAATGCTCCAAGCAGCTTGCTTATTTTCGTTCTCGTTTCCGCAATTTATTTGCATTTTTCACTTGAAATTCCACAATATTTCATACATAAAAGCCTTTCAATTTGAAAATTCTCTTATAAAACGCGCTGTTGTATATTAGAGGATAACACAGAAGGACTACAGAGTGAACGAATGACTGAGTGATGTTTGTATCTCCCTATTGAAGCATCATTAATGGCATTAATTTATGCCATATGGCTGTAGTGTTTTGGAGTTATAGGACAGCACGCTTCCGAAAAATATTAGTCACTTTTGTTTTATAAGGCTTAGTGTAATATGATTGAACAAGTCATCGATTTTTGTCTTTGCCTGAAAGCCAGTTTATTTTCTAAACGAAATTCCTGAAAACGTATTCATAGCAGATAGATAGGAAATGAAAGAGATACGATTTAAAAGCGTATCAATCTGTAAGGGAATGAATCGCAATAAAATCAAATAGGTTGATTGGATTGAAGCAAATTAAAGTTTGTGCAGGAATTTTTTGCAGATTATTTAGAACAGTTGATAGACACACTGCTATACCATGGACGGCTCAAAGCAAATTGTTAAAAGCGATTCACTTAAGTCAATATCGTTACAATGCATAAGGATACGTGTGGAGTAAACCGGGCCGTACATGTCAGATAGTTTTTATTCATTCGCCGAACGTTGGCAGTTGTTAATGGCCACCTCGTTAAAGCCTCATTTGTCAAATTGCATACCTTCAGTCAGAATTACGACCTAGCTTCTCACACCACTTATATTGTATGTGTTAACTGTATACATGAGTGACGGTAACTACAGTTTAAAGTCGTCTCCGAAAGACAGATTTTTGAGAAACTTTTCATGGCAATTTTTATTTACTCTCAGAGTTTTTGCCAGAAATCTGTCGAGAGGAAGTCGCTGAAGAAATACTTTTTGTGTTTTTGTTTTGATGTCTGGCCTGGGGCTCGAACCCTGGCTTTACGTCTAATAAGCCAACACACTACCTACTAGACTAATTGTTAAATTAGTTGTTATTTATTCAGTATGTTGTGCTTAATTATGCTGAATTCATGGAAAGCCCTACTTTCTTAATTAATTGGTCAGAAAACCCGCACGCATACATTGAAAATCCGACGTACCCAAAACTAGTCACTGTTTGGTGCGCATTTTGGTCCAGAGGCATAATTCGGCCATTTTTCTTCGAAAATGAGCAAGGAGTGGCCGCTACAGTCAATGACGATCGGTATCGGGCAATGTTGAACGAATTTTTGTTCACAAAAATTGAGGAGGAGGATATTATCAACATTTAGTTTCAACAGGACGGCGCTACGTGCCCCACAGCCGAAGCTATACTCGATGTTTTGCGCCCTGTTTTTGAAGATCGCATTATCAGCCGCAGAGCTGATATCGCTTGGCCACCTCGGAGCTGCGATTTGACAAAGTTGGACTATTACTTGTGGGGTGCCGTCAAAGATAAGTGTTACGCCGACAAGCCAGAGACAATTGACGCTTTAAAGGACAATATTCGTGAAGCCATTAGTGGAATACAGCTGCACACAATCGATAATGTGCTTAAAAATTGGACCGATCGTGTAGGCTACTGCATGGCCAGCCGAGGCAGCCATTTCAATGAAATTATTTTCCATTATTAACCGGAAGGATTGTACTTTCAAATAAAAAAAAGAAATTTGAGAAAATATTCAGTAGTTTTTTTTAAAGTATTTTCAAAAAAAGTTAATTGGCGGACCCTTTATATATTGTATATATATTTTGGATTGAGTGAATATAATTTCCTCTCGTGTTTTTGTTTCAATTATATTTTTAATTTATTTTTTTTTGTTCAAATCTGTTACTAAGCAGTTCTTCTGATTTATGGCATATATACGACAAAAACCGTTGAGTCATTTGTGTACCACCTCCCTATCCTTTTGTATGTTTTCCAAATAAACGTTATTATTTATACTTTTATACTCATGAATTTACTGGCATTTATTTTTAATAACAATAATAATAAGAAACATAAACGTAAATATAAATATAAATACCATAAAAGAACATTATAAATGTAACGTTGAAACACACAGACAGACAATCAGTTTGGCAGATAACAATCTAACATCGTCTGTCGTTGTTATTCTACATGCAGCACATATTTTCGATTTATATTTTTGGTGTGTTGGTATGTATTAGCTTTTCTATAACAAAATATAAAAATACACATGCACATGGATTTTACTTTGTTTAAGTGTATACATGATGTATGTGTGTGTGTGTGTTAAAAAGTTATGATGATAGCATAAGTGTAGGTGGGTAAGTGTCTTACACTTAACATGTGTAGATGTGTGTGTGTGTATTGAGACTTATAACAAAGAAACAAAACACTTGCATACTTTCAGGTGTGGATGAACATGTGTATCTGCACTCAAACAGGATTTTTTTTTTAACAAGTGACAGCAACAGCAATTTTTTTTTGCAGAATAACAAGAAAATTGTTTTTTTATTCTCTCTCCTTCCCTCTCCCTCTTTCTTCTTCTTTTTATACCGTTTTTTCATTCTTAAAAAGCAAACCAGAAATGTTGAACGAGTAAAGAAATTATAAAAGCACAAGAAAATGGCTGCATGCTTAAAAGCAATGGCGGGTGAGTTCGACTATGTGATATCCTTTACCATCATTAAGGTTAATCAACAAAGAATTTGCAAAAAAATTGTTGTTCCTTTTTCATTCTTCTGTAGATTTCTTAACCAAAAATTTCTTTCAAACTAAAATCTTGCATCCATAAGTTGGCGGAGAGTTTGCACTGTCAAAAATAAAAAGCTGCCATGAATAGTTGTAGATTGTTATGGTAGTATTTTACGAAATGCCACTATCAGATGCAAGCGAAAATAAAATTCGCCAACGAATATTGTAAGACGTTAAAGGGCAGAGGCACAATTCCATGCTTTAAAGAAGCAAAAGATGCCGCACATAGATTTTGTTAGACGTACTTACTTCAGATTATTCCATTCCCGTAGAAGTTAGGAAAAACATAACTTGACCTCTAGTTTGTGAATTGAAGAGGTATCAGAATCAAGTTCTGCTGTCAACATTCTTAAGGACCTTTGGCCACAGACAAATTTTGAGTTTAATTGCCTTTGGACTTCATTTACTGAACGATGTTTAAATATAAAGCTATCCACTGTCCACTCGAGAAATTTCCTATGTACCCCTGCCAGATGAATGGCAATACCTCATCACTACTACTGCAGAAGCTTTAATGGCGAGGAAGTAAAGGACACTAAAGCTTATCGTCTCTGTCATTCCCTGGTACTTGGGACTTTCAGACGAGGATTCTTAAGCGCTCAGAATTAATTAACAGGACGTGGTCTTTGCCGTAGTCTAGTAGGTAGTGTGTTGCCTTATTAGACCTTGAGGCCACCGTTCAAATCCCAGGTCAGACATCTCGATTTTGAGAAACTTTTCACGGTAATTTTATTTACTCTCAGAGAGTTTGCGCCAACCAGAGAATCAACAGGTTGTCCATGACGTAAGTATGTAGGTCGTCCGTAGTCTAGTAGGTAGTGTGTTGCCTTATTTGACCTTATGGCCACGGTTCAAACCCCCGGTTCAGACATCTCGAACAGAATAAAATATGAAAGAATATTTCTTTGGCGACTGCGTCTCAGCAGATTTTTGGCAAAAAATTTCTGAGTAAAATGAAATTGCCATGAAAAGTTTATCACAAATTTGTCGTTCGGAGTCGACTTTAACCTGTAGGTCCCGTCACTCACGTATAAAATTAATACACACAACATACGTAATCCTGACAAAAGGATTTACTGAAGTTTCTCGCTTTTTCAAATCTGCCTTTCTATGAATATATGTTGAAAATAAAATGCTTTACATATAAGGAAAGACCATTTAATGGAACTTTATGGTAGCTATAATGCAACACTGGTCCCTAGGTGCATACTCCCGGCGGTAGGCAGTAGTTCACAATGATTTCTGTAGAAGAAGCCACACAGAACATCTTATCTGTCTTTGTCCTGAGGTGAAGTAATCTTGAGCATTGAGAATTTATTGACAGCATTGCATCTAACCAGACTTGATTTGGATAGAATCTACTCACAGCTTCATAAAAATATCAGAAGAGATACCTGCTAAGAGTTGTAAACGTATAACGAAATAGATTCTATTAGTGTTGCAAGGGGAGTCTTATAGCAGCCAAGTATGTTACAGAATCTATTCACGCTTTTTGTTTTCAAATAAAGTTTTAGATAAGACAGCAAAGTTTACAAAGTTTCTGCATAAGCCTTATTTCATTCATACCTTCCCAAGGAATTGGGGATTTTGGTTAAAAAAAAAAATTGGAGACACTTCAGATTTCTATAAAAGTAGTGAAGTTCGCCTAGAAGTCGAATAATTATTTTTTTTGGTGAAAGATCTTATCTCATACGGGTACGACACTTGGGAAATCATTTCTTAAGCGCTGCAGATCTGATTTACATGGTATTGTAAAATATCTTCAGCTTTGTCTCGAATTGGAGAAGTCTTAAACACATGACGGACGTTTTAAATTCTTTCTTTAGGTAGAACAGCTGGTTCTTTTTAAAATCTTTGTATTCTTACCTGGCGCATCAAAGCAATTTTATATTGGCATCCCAGGAGAGATTAAAACTCTCTTACGTACATACATACTTAATAGGTCATTACAACCCTTTAGTCAGGATTACGACTACGTCCTTTCTTCATACACCACTGATGTTGTGTTTGTTAATTTTATTTACGAGTTTCGGAACCTACAGACCGAACGACAGATTTTTGAGAAACTTTTCATGGCAATTTTTGCCAGAAATCTGCTGAGAGGAAGTCGACAAGGAAATATTTTTTCATATTTTCGTTTAGTTGCAGATGCCTGACCTGGTGTTTGAACTGAGGCCTCACGTCTAATAAGCCAGCACACTACTACTAGATCATAAAACTCCCTTAGCAGTGACTAATTACATCTTCATTGGCTGTTGACAGTTGAGTTCTGGTGAAGTTCTTGAGCAGTAAGCAATTATGGCTTCCCATATTGGTCAGCGTTAGACCAGCCGACCCTTTACGTAAGGAGAGATTAATGAATGAAGAAAGAAAAAATTACTCGAAAAGAAATAAAAATTATTTATTGTGTAATGTTACCACAGGGAAACATTATTCTGCTACAGATTATAGCTTTCAGATTACCAACAGCAAAAGTCAACAACACGTGCGTTTGTTAAAAAAAAAAAAAAAAAAAAAATTCTGTTGTATTGTGTTTATTTTACTTTTCTTTACTTATTTATTCTTCTACTCTTTTCTTCTGTTCGTTTGCCCCATTATTCTAAGCTTTGCCTTAATATAAGTCCTTATGCCACCTTAAAAAGTAGCATCAGGCATGAAAACTTTACTCTCAAATTCAATTATTTTTTTTCTTCTGATTTTCTTTTCTTTTTCTTAAGAAATAAACCCTGATGGCGCAAATGTTGTACATATTGTTGTTGTTGTTGTTGTTGTTGTTTTTGTTTACAAACTGCTGTCATTTTTCTTAAGAAAATGAAACGTATTAAAATCAAATTAAATTCAGTTTTTTCTTTTTATTGAATAATTTTTTACATGCTTTTGTATTAATTTCGTTTTAAAATGGATTTCGAATTTTAATTAATGAAACCTGAGCTGCAACAAAAGTATCGCGTGGTCTGAACTTAAGATTTAAAGATTAAAACAAAGACATTCTAATCTTAATGTATTGTTTGATACATACTGTTGTGGACTTGTTCTACACTCTGGGGTTTACATTAAGAAATTTTGCATATATTTTGCAAATCTAAAATTCTCGAATATTTAGTTCGTTGTATTCTGTTGTACAGTGTAATTTTTTAGCTGCAGATAATAGTTCCACTATTATATCTGTTTGGTCGAGTCAACAATCTCAGCATGGGTTCATATAAAACTGAGCATAACCTATTTGAGAAGGAGTAGAGAAAACAGGAGGAGAAGATCAATTGTAGCCATTTTCTTCGGTAAACACACATAATTCGACATTATAACCTAGGATTACGACCTAGCTTCTCACAACACTTATCTTGTATGTGCTAATTTTTATACATCAGTGGTGGGGACCTACAGTTTAAAGTCGACTCCGAACGACAAATTTTTTCTGAGAAACTTTTCATGGCAATTTCATTTTACTCTCAGAGAGTTTTTGCCAGAAATCTGGTAAGAGAAAGTCGCCGTAAAATATTTTCGTCATATTTCCTTTTGTTGAAGATGTCTGCCCTGGGGTTTGAACCGTGGCCTCATGTCTAATAAGCCAACATACTACCTACTAGACCATTATCGAACAAAAGAGCAGGAGCATTATAGTATACCTTAGGGGTATTGGGATTGAGAAGTGTTAATGCATAGTCTTGGGCCACGATTCCTCGCTTTAGTCCCTGATTAGGTCCTAGTTTCTCACATGGCCTATGTTATGTGTGTTTATTTTATTCGTACGTAATGGAACGTACAATTTAAAGACGATGAGTAATGACATAGCAAAGAGCAGATGTGTTGTTGAAGTTTCAATAAATTTTCATCATATTTTTCGGATTTTTATTAGGCTTGTATACCTCGTCCAAGTAAAGCATCTAATTCGTTATCTTTGTTGAAAATAAAGTCAACAACGAATATCATGGGAAGATCAGTTGGCCCTACCGCTTTTTAAAGTGGCTCTGCAAAAACATATCCTCACCATTGCACATGTGCACAGGAGACGTTGTATTTCAGTAACGGCAGATGAACTTGCTATCATACTGTTTGGCTGGAGAATCTTGGTTAATGAAGCAAAAAGAAAGAAGCAACAAGAAAAATACGAAGGCGAGAGTGATGATTTGTTGCAGTCCCATATAGCTACGTTCGGTAATGCACAAGTCTGGAGGGCAAAAATGTGTATGGAATTACCACCTTAAAGAGCACTCAAGCAACATGAAGGTCTTATTGCTTTTCTTCAAATGTAGGTGGCACTTTGCCAAATCATGCAATTAGACACTTACTTCAAAGCCTGCAGGGTACCAGTAGATAGTTTATGCGGACTGTAAATTCTTTTTTTTTTTTTTTGGGTGTAATCCATTTTAAATGATGCAACATGCATTTCTCTCCAAAGCGTTTTCATTCAACAAAAATTTTTTTTCATTCCTTTTGTTTTAAAGACACATTTTGTGTAGGATTTTATGCTGAGAACAAAGAGACGAAGAAGAAGAAACTCTTTTGTTTATATTTTTTTGCATTTTTCTATCATTCTTTTTTTTATCAAGTTTTTGTCTCAAATAATAAATTTTTGAAAGACACTTTGTTTGTAGAAAGTAAAGTTTTTTTTCCATAAATTCCACACAAATTTCATAAAAAAGCAACCGCTGGGTTTAAAAAATTAAATAATAATCCGTTTGAAATGAATTCATTTGCCTTTGTGAAAACATTTTCTGGGAAAAATAATTGCCAGCATTTGAGTAAAAAAAAATCTCCAAATGGACAAGAGAATTGCTAATAAAATAATTTCAAATTTGATCATATAAAATAATATTTTATTGCATACATTTTTAATTAAATATTTTCCTAATGAATAAAAAAAGAAGGAATAAAAACAGGAATAAAATCTATAAATAAATAGTTTTTCCATTTACAAAACTTTTTATATTTTCCCATTAAAGTTTTTATTCTTTTTTGTATTATTTTTCTGTCTGTGCATTTCATATTCTATGCATTTCATATTCATATCATTCGATTGACGATGATGATGATGCTGTTGCCTTATGCTTGCCTACATCACATATTGAAATAATTGGATGTACAATAAAATGTTTTATTCACATCTTCAGAGTTTGTTTATACAAGTGCAGTTTTAAAAAAATACAAACTTTTTATGTGCTTCTTTTAAATTTATTTAGTTTTTCATTTGTCTTCATTTTAATTGTTGTATTTAATAAGAAGAATGAGAATAAATTCACTTCTTGCCTTTGCGTACTTTACAGCGTTACTGCTCTATTGTACTGCTACTGCGACAATAACATTTCAATTCTTATCGATTGTTCGTTAAAAGGCTCAGTTACGCATGATATGAATCAAAAGATAATTCAGGCAGACGAATATTCCTAAATTGGGGATTTCGTCTGGAGAAGGCTTCTTGCTTTTTTGGAAATATACAGAAAGAGTAAAACGAATAAAGGCATTGTCCTTTAAACTGGAGTTTCCATTCATTACATTGGCTTGGCTGTTACCGTAAGTGAATGTTCATACTTCTTACAGATAAGACCTAAAGTAATGAGTGATTTTTTAAGAGCTGTAGGAAAATTTTTCAAAAAAATAACACAAAAATTCTGAAAAATACATGAAATCTTTATTTGAATCGATAGTACGGTTCATATAATTTAATGTTTGAAGATTATTTCATGCGCCTCAAATGGTCCATCCGCTTAGTCCAATTTTGGCATACTCTTTCCAACATTTCGGCCGGTATCTCACGAATAAATGCTTCAATGTTGTCTTCCAATGCATCAATTGAAGCGGGGCTGTCTGTATAGACATGAACTTTAACATAGGCCCACAAAAAATATTCTAAAGGCGTTAAATCGCACGATCTAGGCGGCCAATTGACCGGTCCCGAACGTGAAATATAATGTTCACCGAGCTCGCCTCTCAATAAGTCCATTGTTATGCGTGCTGTGTGGCATGTGGCACCGTCTTGTTGAAACCATATGTCATGCAAGTCGAGCTCTTGCATTTTGGGCAAAAAAAGATGGATATCATCTCACGGTAGCGCCCACGATTCGCAGCATCTTTGAAGAAGTACGGTCCAATAATGCTACCAGCCCATAAACCGCACCAAACTGTGACTTTTTCTGGATGCATTGGTAGCTTTTGCAATGCTTCTGGCTGATCTTCACTCCAAAATCGACAATTCTGCTTATTTACGTATTCATTGAGCCAAAAATGAGCTTCGTCGCTGAACACAATTTTTCGATAAAGAAGTGGATTTTCGGCCAACTTTCCAAGAGCCCATTCACCAAAAATTCTGCGTTGCGGTAGGTCGTTCGGCTTCAATTCTTGCACCAGCTGTATTTTGAAAGGCTTCACACCTAAATCCTTCCGCAAAATTTTCCACGTTGTTGAGTAACGGAGGCCCAATTGCTGCGAAAGGCGACGAATCGATAATTGATGGTCATCATTAACACTGGCCGATACAGCTGCGATATTTTCTTCAGTTCGTACTCTACGTAAGCGTAGTGGTTGTTTAATGTCCAACAATGTAAATTTGGTGCGAAATTCAGTCACAATAGCCCGAATAGCCGCTTCAGTGGGTCGATTAAACTGACCATAAAATAGAAGAAGCGCGCGATGAACATTCTTAACAGAGCACGCAGTTCGATGATAAAATTCAATGATTTGCAAGCTTTGTTCGTTTGTAAGACGATTCATGGTTAAATTATAGACCAAACTGAAGACGTTTGACAGTGAAACAAAACAAGAAACGTGCGTGTGCTGTTTAAACCAGTGTTGCCAAAAAGATAATAGCTAAAAAATCACCCGTTACTTATCGAACAAACAACCAAAGAAGATAAAATATTTTTTTATAGATTTTATGTTTAATACTTTAAAAAATAAAATCAATTTAAAATCGAATAATATATAGTTTGAATTGAATTGATTTAAATAAGCTTTATTTACAATACATGTGTTAAATATAAAAAAATCTTCTGTATTCCCTGTATTCATTCGTTGTTTCGTTCTTTTGTTTTTGTTACGAGAAAAACAAACATGATTTTAAGCTTATTAAACGATTTAAAATCTTTTTTACAATCTTTTCATAAAGAAATCTTAAATAAAGCAATACAAATAAAAGCAAAAATAAATTTAAGTTTTCATATCATTTCTCTTATTCTCTATTGTTTTATACGAAATAAATTTAAAATTCTTATTGTATAAGGAAACAAAGAGAAGAATCAGTAAGAAAATATAAAAGAAATCCTTCATAAAACATTCACTGAAAAGCACAATTCGGTTGATGATGACGACGATGATGATGATGATTATGCGTATGAGTGATTTTTAATTAAATATTGCTGCTGTACGCATATGCACCAGTGCGTATGTGCGATATTCATTCTACATTCATATTCAAATTGCTTATACGTCATGATGGAATTCGTCTGTTTTTACTTAATACATACGAATATTTTCTTGTTTCGTTTTATTTGACTTATTTTCTCTTTAATTTCATTCTCTTTTTTTTTATTATTCGGAGAATAGAAAAGAACATGTACACAGGAATACAGTGCTAAAAAAAAAGAGTTCTTCTGCTTCCTTACAATCTTTGTTATTGTCTAACAAGGGCTATTAGAATATTACGTTTGTGCTTATGTTTCTACGAACTTAATATTTTTATTAATGGTCTAGCAAAGGCAAAGTATACCTAAAGTTCTTTGTGCACTGAAGCAACCACATATGTAGATGGGAATAAGACGTAGCTAGTTTAAGTATCACGTTAGTATGGTTTTCGTTATAAACTAAATTACGTATATAGTATAGGCGCTGGAGGTATACTGTCTCTGTTTATTGTAGAACCCAGAAATTTAGAAACAAAATTTAGCGCGTCTTTTCTTAAAAATTTAAAACTTGAAATTTTAATACAACTCAGGAATATTATTGGAATGGATTTTTTTTACGATAATCTGGTTAATGTAGTCTTGTAGATAGAGTGTTTGCTTATTAGACATGTGGCCACGGTACAAAACCCAGGTCAGACATCTCCAACAAAACGAAATATAAAAAAATATTTCATCAGCGACTTTCTCTCAGCAGATTTCTGTCAAAAATTCGGAGAGTAAATAAAATTGCCATGGAAAAGCTTCTAAAAAACCCGTCGTCTGAAGTCAACTTCCAACTGTGGGTGCCCTCCACTCTTGAATAAAAATTAACACACACAACGTAAGTGGTGGTAAGAAAGTAGGTCGTCATCCTAACCAATTATGTATGTATGTATGTATGTATGTAATCTCGTTAATAATTTCGTTTTTTAGCAACGATTTCCATCGTATGTCCACAGCGTCTAGAAGTTGTATGGTCCATTCAAGAAGACTAGTTTTTGCCTAGTTTTTCCAATAAATCCGGGCGTGTGGCGACAGTTTCTGTTTTGCTGGCTTGAACCCATACTTGAATATAGTGCCACGGAAAATAATTCAAGGACCTTAAGTGGAACCAACAGGACCACATTAGAAAAGAAGATTGTTACGAAATTAATTTACAATATGGGCCAGTTATGTCGTTTTGTTGGCGCCAAATGTCCCTAATGGTTAGCTGAACAAAAATTCAACCTCTATGGCACGATTATGCTCGCCATTGGCAATTATGTTAATAAACTGAGCAAGTTTATAAGCAGTAACGCACGTAATTGTAACACATCCATTGCGTACATTACTAGGGAGTGTGACATACTAGACGCGAGTCAGCGGTTCAAACTCCAGCTCAAAAACAGCTCTCGAACAAAACCAAATATGAAAGAATATTTCTCTCAGCACTCATCTGACAAAAATTATGAGAGTAAGTAAAATTGCCGTAAGTTTTGTTGTGTGTGTTAATTTTATACATGAGTGACGGGGACCTACAGTTTAAAGTCGACTCCGAATGATAGATTTTTCAGAAGCTTTTTCATGCCCAGAAATAAATAGTGTTAAAAAAAAATTACTGGCAACGCTGCCACCAATACACTATTCAAACAGGCAAACAGCGTCAGAAATTCGCAAAACTTAAATACTGAACAGAATCTTTACTTCATACGGTTTTATTGCAAACAATTTGTAGCCATCAGCCATTAACCAGCAACCCAGCAACGATAAACGACTTCTTTCCATTAAAATGTACAACAAATGAATTATTACGATAATAAAGCGAATAATATTTAACATAATTTATTTATTTAACATAACACAAGAAAAATAATAAAACAGAAGAGAAAGTCATTAATTTTATTTTACTACACGTGTCTGACAATCTCATTGAGATAAAAAAAAATTTTTTTATCACAAATTAATATCGACGTGAGATTGAGATCACATATACGACAAACATATATTATTTGTTATTATATTATGTTTGTTATACGTTGCACAGTTATTAACCTTATGTGTTAATATCATATTAACTTTGTTATAATGTTGGTTACGTCGAAAACTATTAAAAACAAACTTTAGTCCAGTCTATGCTAGTGTAATCGGTGCTGGATTTACTTATAAAAGAAATTGTTTGATTGCTATTCCTTGTAATTAAATTAATATTTATTTAGTACAGGTGCCGCCACTCATGAATATAATTAACACATATAACACATTAACTGTAAATATGTATGAAAGTAGATATACTTAAATAATTGTATATACTTAAGTATGAATAATGTTACTGATTTCACTGGAAACCAATAACTTATGTGAATTTCGTAAATAATTATCACATTTGCTTAATGTTCTAGACTAGATTGCAAATAAAAGATTTGAAAAAAAAAAATAAAAAATATAACACATGGGTGGCTATACTCCCTGCTTTTTTAAGGAGTTTTCAATATCAACATAGATTAGTAATTTACAAAATATTTTAGTAATAAAAACATTATTAAACACAATTTGATTTAAATGAAGGCGCTTAACCGTTTAAATTCTATTCTGCCAAAAATATGATCATCAAGCAAACAAATTTAATAGTTAGCTCTCTCTCTATCTCTCTCCTCTCTCTGTCCTCATTTTCTAGCTGCCAAAGCTACATTAGAAGACATTTTGACATCTTTAAAGGTTTCTGCTTCATTAAACTTTATTTGGCTTCACAAGAACTTTACTGACGATGTTATTTTACTGTTCCCCCCCACATACATACCACAGGCGCCCCTTCCAAAAGAGGGAAGTAAACAAACCACATTTGTGTACAAATTATTAACGGCTGCTGATAATGAAACAGTAGGAAAAGCGATTTCTTATCAGTCATTTCCTTCCCCTACCCTGTTTTGAAAGATTTCTTTACAATTCATTTGTATTTTGAAAAGAACAAACAAAACAAAACAAAACAAAACAAAAATAAAAGATTTTAAGTGTGATTTATCAATAAACTAAATAAACAAACAACAACAATAACAACAATAATAATATTTGGCAGGATTTTCTTTCTCAATTTCTTTTAATACCTACAGCGCCTACCAGAAACAAGTTGTGGGTTGTATTGAATGTTTTAATGCCGCTTGTCTACCGCCATTGTGCCAAACGAACTTGTGCTTATGAGGCCGCATTTCATTTTAAATTTTTGTCGAACACAAATCTTTAATATGTCGCTCGTGTTAAAAGTTGTATTAATTTGGACAATGTGTTGAATATTTAAAGGACTATGCTATCTGAAGCTTCTTTACTATAAAGATAGGCAATAAGGCTGCAAAAACATAACCAAAGTCGAAGCTGAATGTGGTGTATTCGATTTCATTCTGGAAATTGCATAGCCAAAGATGGGCCATGCTCTGGTCGCTAGTTAAACTTAAAAGTGAATAAAATTTTGTTATGGTTGGCGGAAGATTGTCAAGCATTCAATAACTCGGCTTTCTACCCGTTTGGAATCTTAAAAAAAATATTTATATTTTGATACTCCAAAGAACTCCAATGACCAAACTATTTTGAATGAAATCGAGGGAAAACTATAATTTTTTTATTGAAACGGCAAAAAGTTAAATGAAGAAGACTTCAAGGAATATCTGCGACTCTCCAGAAACGATTTCAGTACCAAAGGTAATTATCTATTGGGAGTTGCTACGACATGGTAGCATTGGTTTAAACTCTACTGCTCATCACTCAACAACGATTTAGCGAAGTAATCCAATACCAGCAACCACAATTAGAGAAAATGTTGTGCTTAGGTTCGCCTAAGTATCGAGGGCAGGAGAGTATAATTATTAGATCCCCCTAAGCAACATGGCTGGAAAGAGATTTCATTGTGGTGCTTGTATAATGTAGTCAGCAAAGAAATACTGTAGCATCGACATTCAACCCAACTGTGTGATTCATGGTATCAACTGATTTTGTACCTGATCCAGATTGAAACCAAAACAGTCAGGATTACGGCCTGGCTTCGTACACCACTCATGTTGCGTGTGTTAATTTTATACATGAGTGGCGGGACCTACAGTTTAAAGACCATTCCGAACGACATTATTTTTGGAAACTTCTTCCTTGCAATTTTATTTATTCCCACAATTTTTGCCAGAAATCCGCTGAGAGGAAGTCGCCGAAGAAATATTTTTTTTCATTCTTTCGTTTTGATGTCTGACTTGGGGTTTGAACTTGGGCCTTAAATCTACTAAGCCAACACATTACCTACTAGGTTCCAATGAATCAGTGTCGTCTATAAAATTTCATAAACGTTAGATCTCTTGGGCTTTCTAAATAGTACCTGTTTAGGAAAGTTTCCTGTTTGCAAATAAAACTGGACAGTGACAAATTCAATGGAAAATAGAATCATACTCCTCCTGTTCGTGTGTTAGTTTATTCGTGTTGAATATTCTCCAAACGATTTTGGAATTGACACACAACGTGAATCTTTTAACTGTTATCGTGATGTTATCAAGTTCCATGTTGTTGGCTATGAACCTAGCAAGGTAACCTACTAGTTATGTCCAGAACCTAAATTTCGTGAAAAACAAATTAATGGAGTTTTCTAGGAAAAAAATTTTCCTCAAAACTTTCTCTTAAAATTTCATGCAAAATTGAATCGTAAACCAAAAACAAAAAATATTCACAAAATTTAATTTCTTCCTAATAAATCTCTTAATATTCTTAAATTCTAAGAATTTATTTTCTATTTTTGCTTTTTCTTTGCAGGTATGTGTGTGTTCATTATATCGTATGCTCTTCCCAAAATTCAAGTATCCTTAGCTCGTTCACAATTAATATTCGTGCTCCTTGAAGGAAATCCTTGAGAAAATTATTATCAGCTACATCAGGTACAAGCGTTAGGAAATATTACATTTTCTTTTGCTGTTTTATTTTATAATTTAATCAGTATTTTCTTTTCTTTTTTTTGTTATCGTTTTCATTTCATTTTCTCAAAAAATTCTTTCTACGTTTTCTACACGCAATAGCCAGCCAAACTTAATGAACTTGTTTGAAAATAATTTCAAAATTAAACTGATGCCCAAACAACCAAGCCAAAGGCGAAGAATAAACGGCGTACAAATCTTGTCTTATGGTTTTAACAGTTTAGGATATTGAACAAGAAAAATTAACAACATTTTAAGGGGGGAAGAAGAAACTCAATCAAAACCACAGCAAAGTATTTAAGCGTGTAAGAAAGCGGTCATAGCGATGAGGCACATGAATGAACAATATAAAGCCCCGAATAATTCAATCCACCGAATGAATGATTTTATTTGGTGTTAAAAATGCTTTTTAAGAATTCGTGGAATGTAAGTGTTAGAAAATTGAAAACATCACATCACTTTATTTATTATTTTTTATATTTTTATTTTTATCAGTATCATGATGTGAGCTAGTGAATTACAATAGAGAGAGAGAGAGAGAGAGAGAAACCATTAAATTACCGTACATGACTCCTCTGCTCATAAGGTATTTTCTTCAGAGCTTGAGAACTTTGATCACTTTTTCAGTACGCCGAAATTAGTGCCTCAGAACTTGCTGATTTATCGTCATAATCTAATGAAACACTTTCGATAGGTTATACCACTTAGAAATGATAAGTGTGAAGATAAATTCGAATTTAAAAACCAAAGACACAAACCCACACTTTTAGCAGCGCCACTTCTTGTCTCTAACAGGGTAAACTTTGCTATTAACAGAGTACTGTTAACTGTTTAACAGTGGCAATAGTGGATTATTCTTCTACTTTGCAATTATTTCAAACTATTGACATAAAATTTAATTCTTTATTATAATCATTATTATTTGTGAACAAAATTGTTGAAATGTAAAGGATGATTGGTGGGGATTAAGGACGGAATTATTCCAGCTATATCAATGCTGTACTATTTCTTATATGTTCTAAAATGGTCACTGATCTTATAGAGAATTGTCTATCAAAAAATTGATAGTTTCAAAGGTAATTTTCACAATACCATATCAATTTATATGGGACTTTTTTGCCGATTATATTAAGAGACCTTGGAACCTTCCTTTGAGTAAGATTAGGTACTCATAGTATTTGTCCTAAAATTAGCTTATAAACTGGTGGGCTTGTTCAGATGGATACTGTTAAATAGCTAACAGTGCTCTGTTAAGGGCAAATTTAATTCTGTTAGGAGCAAATTTTGCTCTGTTAACGCCAAATGTGGCGCTGCTAAAATGTATGGATTGCGTCTTGTATTTTAAAATACGAATTTATCTTCACACACACCTAGAAATGGCTCAGATTCTTTGTGTAAAATGCACTTGCAGCCTTTGATAAGAATTTAATAGAGTTTATTGTATGCTAATGGACTTTACTGTATGCAAATTATTCTCCGCAAAATTTCTGGCAAAAACTCTGAGTGAAAATAAAATTGCCATTAAATAGTTACTCAAAAATCTGTTGTTCGAAGACGATTTTTAAGGTTCACGCCTAAGAAGTCAACGCACTGCCTACTAGATTACAGCGGCTTGAATTTGTTTTGATATTGGACACCGTCCAAAGGAAACAATAGATGCTATAAATACCGCCTTAATTTGGCCCTAATTTGAAATATTTTTGGCCATCTGCGTACTCTTATTTACAATCACAATTCTCTTCCTACGTATTCCCTTAAATTTAATTAACAAACCTCGTCATTAACTTTACTTTTGCCGGAGAAAAAATGTTGTGCCCTCTATTGTCGTAATATTTTGTTTTTTTTTTAATTTTCTTTTCTTTAAACGCAAACAATAAATATGGCGGCCTCTTCCTGCTTGCACCTGCGGAAATCTCATTAAAAAATATTATGCGTTAAGGAAACACCTTAAGCGTACAGTTTAGCGCTACTGTACGTTTCAAATACAAATACACACTGAACGGCTTCAATCTCACAGTAGATTTCAAAACTTTTGACAATGAAACGTAAATGTTATAGATGCTGTTGTTGTTTTTGTTGTTGTCTAATTACTTTAGAGAATATTTACGCTGCTTTATGAGGTTCTATGAGAAAGGAACAAAGCACATAGACATTGGCTTTAGAGCTGAGGTGAAAGACCTGAAGACTTTGGCTCAGGCTGCTCATTAAGTTTAACCGCTATTTACGCTTAGCATGAGAGCAACAACCACAACAATAGATTCGTACAAAAAAGCCGCAGGAGAAGCGAAAACAGACACACACACACATAAACAAACAACAAAACAAGTCTATACACGTATTTACTATCATAACTTCTCCCACTAACGTTTCTGTTTTCTAATAGACACAGGGAGAGAGAGAGAGAGAGAGAGAGAAACCCTTGAGCTAAAACCAAAAGTAATTTCAAACGCAATTGCTCTCAATGTTCGCATGTATACAAACACTTAAGCCTTGTGTTTTAAGTCATTCGCGTTACGCACTTTTATGCTGTGAATCCTTTAGATTTAAAAATTCTTCAAATTTCTATTGACGCCTAAAAGGATACTTCAATTTTTGTTGAGGATAATTTCTGAATGATAAAAGAAAATTAGATTTTAGTTTATTTTATGCAAAATTATTATGAAATCAAATCGAAAGACATAATGGATCTCGTTTTGCGATAAAGATGAATTACACAGGAAGATTGTAAAATTATTATGAAAAAATTTCTGGGAAAATGCTACCGACTTTAAGAGCTTGTAAAGACCTTTAACCTTTGAGAAAAGATTTTACGAAGATTTCATTTTCTTGATTTAAAATAGAAAATACGATTGCTTTGTAAAGTAAAAAAATTTCAAATTTATACGCCTTAAGTTATGTTTCTATAATTGCTGATTTACATTTGTTTTTAGTTATACAAGAAAGTAATGAAATTGTGTTCGCTTCCCTTTAAGGCTATTTGCGTTCAATATTAGTTTATTAGTTTAGGTCGCCCCAAACAGAATGTAATATGAAAACAAATATTTCTTTCCGGGACTTCCTTTCAGCAGCTTTCTAGCAAAAACTCTGAAAGTAAATAAAATTGCTATGAGAAGTTTCTCAAAAATCTATCGTACCTAGTCGACTTTAAACTGTTGGTCCCGCCGCTTATCCGTTAAATTAACACACACAACATAAATGGTGTGAAAAGCTTGGTTGTGATCCTGACTAAAGGGGTGTAATGACCAATTAAGTTAAATTAAGTATAAGAAGTGCTGACAGTTAAAAATCTTGCTCGCACGTACTTGCCATACAGTCGCAGATTTCATTGGAGTGCATAGAAGACCCAAAAAGCTATCCAAGGTGGCTTCCATCTTTTTGAGTACGAAACTGTATTAATAATTATAATATAATGTAGCATACTTATTAAATAAATGGTTTTTAAAACTGTGGCATACTTTTAGGATCTCATAAAATAATATTACAAGTAAAAATTCTTTTGAATTGATTAAAAGCGAGAGAGAGAGAGAGAGAGAGAGAGAGATAAAAGATAGAGAGAGAGAGATATGTAGGGAGGAAGACATTCTTTTTACAAACACTTCTATTTTCAAAAAATTAAAACTTCAAAAGGTCACTAATTTCATGTTTACAACAGTTGAAGTGCAGCCTTTTAATTTTGGCTATTTTATTAGACTCACTGATTTCAAATGCCGAACTATGAGAATAATTAACAAAATAATGACATATGTGCGCCTAAATGTAGGCAAAGAAAAAAGAAATTTGAATTTCACAAACAAAGCACAATAAAATTTTGAACATCAGCATTTAAATGCTCAAACACAGCAGCAGTTGTCAATACAACAGTTATTTAGACAATCGCTTATAATTGACCAACTGCGTGTTAATTAATTCATTATTGTGATCCTTCTTTTTCAGATAATAATGGAGCCCCCCAAAAAAAAGCACAAAAAAATATAATTCGCAGCACAATTGCTGCCTGTTTTCTCTGCCATCCGTTCGTTAATATATTCACAATGATATGGTAAAAGTACAATCAATTCTAAATTCTTTAACATGAAATGAACGCACAATAATGTAATGAACACATTCAGTTCAAATCATGCATTAATTTGACGATTTGACAAGTAAAAAAACAAAACAAGAGAAAAATATGAAAGAATGGCAGATAAAATTGTGAATAGGCTGGTAATTACATGGAACCGGTCAATTAAGCAATTAAACAAAATGACAATGACTCTTTTGTTTTCGCTTAGAATACGCAATGTGGGCTTTATTAGTGTGGGAACTATACAGATGAAGTATAATACATGCAGGAATTTTATTGATAGAAATAAGACAGGAAGGAATATTAAAATGTTGCCTCTTAAGTCATGCCATCGAACAGTTAAATTATTGCAGAATAGAAGTTATTTGAAAATCAAGTTCGATCGACAATAAGATAATTAGCGCGTTGATCTGGAAGCAGAAATAATATATTAATTTATCATGTGTGTGAAGATAAATTCGAATTAGAAAATCCAAGACGCAATCCATAAATTTTAGCAGCGCCACATTTAGCGTTAACAGAACAAAATTTGCCCTTAACAGAGCACTGTTAGCTACTTAACAGTATCCATCTGAAGAAGCCCACTTGTTTAGAAGCTAATTTTAGCATAAATACTAGGTCTATGAGTACCATATCATGCTCAAAGGAAGGTTCCAAGGCTTCTTGATATAATCAGCAAAAAAGTCCCATATAAAGTGATGTGGTATTGTGAAAATTTGGCTTTAAAACCATCAATTTGGCCATTTTGGAACATATAAGAAATATTCCACCATACAGGCTATATGCAAATGTTCTGGCTCTTAGTACTTACTATACACTTATGGAATTAACACAAAAGCTCTGCAAAAAATGTGGACATTCATTAGGCATTAATATTCCTCTCTTAAATATCTAACGATTGCATTTTTTCACCCTTAATTGAAGCATTTTCATCCCCTTGTCTGTTACGAAAAAAATTCCAATTAAGTTGTATTCAACATTTGTATCCAATTTTTATTTTTTTTTTTGTTGTGCACAATTTGAATTCTAAAGGAATTTTCTCAGTGTAGTGCAGTCAATGAAATGCATCTGTTAGAACGATTATTCGTTTTTTTTTGCGATACACTTTCGCTAAATGAATGGGTGTGTGTGTGCCTACAAGCAGCTTAATTTCAAGGAAATCATAACCATTATAAAATCATCTCTTCAAATGAAACATTAAAGACTTTTGTTGTATAAAACCGCATACACACCCATGCTTACATATCATTTGCATGCTATTCTACCGCCATAATCTTTGAAAAGACGCATCCGTCATTGTTGTGTTCATCTGGATAATGGAAGCATAACTTAAAGTCTTAATCAGTGGTCAAGTTTGAGCAAAAAATATATGCCAGTTGCCTAGAAATTAAAGTGCCAGTATGTAATAACTCTCTGCAGAGTATGATATAATCCGCGTAACTCTGGGTTTAATAAACTCATTTAATATGTTCATTTAAATCCTTTAATTTCTTGTCTTTTTTTTTTGTGTATACGCAGCTATTAATTTGCCTTCTTCTTGCTTATCTTCGATAACATTAACATTAACACTTTGTAAATAAAATAACAACAACAATAGCAATAACAACAAACTACAACAGCGTTTAAATTCTATAATGCACTTAAAAAAGCACAACTCATTTCATTTGTCATTAAAATCGGGGGGAAAATGCTGAAATCAATACACTTAAGCCTCTAAACACACTTAAAGCAGTTTTAACAACCATAACACCTAAGGCAACCATAAAAGACATGGAATTTCTTTTAAAGGCTGGAATCCCTGTGCAGGCAATCTTTCAAATGAACATCCTATAAACAGAAACAAAAGAATTGCTCGGATGATGCGAAATAATTATGGATTCCGCAGCTCTTCATGTCCTGGGTATGAGAATCTTTTGCGATATTCGCTGAAACCCCATCGCAAGAAGTCATCGTATTTTTTTAATGTTAAAGTGGCCGTACTCTAGTAGGCAGTGTGTTGGCTTATTTATTAGACCTTAAATTAAACTATTAAACACCAGGCAGACATCTAAACCGAAATACGAAAAAATATTTCTTCGGCGATTTCCTTTCACTAGATTTCTAGCACAAAACTCTGAGAGTAAATAAAATTGCCATGAAAACTTTCTCAAAAATCTGTCGTTCGGAGTCGACTTTAAACTGTAGGTACCGCCACTCATGTATACAAATTTAACACACACAACATAAATGGTGTGAGAAGCTAGGTCGTTATCCTGACTAAAAGGTTGTAATGACCAATTATGTGTGTATGTGTGTAACTCCACCGAAAATGGAATGCAACACACATATGTTGGTCAGTGTCTTATAATCTATTTAGGCCGGGCATCCTGTTGAACAAAGCAAATGAGGTTAGGTATTGACTAGCAGGTGAATTTTATAAAATTTCCATGCAGTTTTGTTTTGTTTACATAGTTTTGAACTGGTCTTGTAATATATGAACGATCTTTGCTGTAATATATCATGTTTTCCGACCAATGTTCACTTCAATTGAAGCAATTGTTTTCCATAATCATTACGCTCATGCGATGCTTATTATAGATAGAATTATTTTGGGATGCACAAAGCCTTACCACAATTAAAAGGGTTGAATATGTGAATATGTATGTTTGTGTTTTCCTGCCTAAGGCATTATCCTGGAAGAACAACTTTCGGAAGACGGCGAAAACGGAAAAATCATTGTTTATGGCGAGGTTAGGGGGCGCCTTGTATAGGAGACTGGAAATACGACTCCATTGTCAAGCGTGTTTGTCTTATGCGTGTAATCGTGCCCCTGTGTGTACCAGTTCCCACCTCATAATTATAAGAGAGCTAAAGTAAGCGAATGTTTTGAGGTACATTGGGGCAGTAGGATTATCAGCACGGTAATCTATAGATGGGGATATAAAATCATTCCATAGATATCCTAATGACTTCATGTCTTACATTCTGAATTTATCACAATGTTTAAGGCAGTGGGCATTCAAAAGACATCCTGTATAGTGGACTCTAACTAATGATCATGTCAACTCAATGCTGAGCGCATATTGCAGAAAGTTTATTCTGATAATTATAGAATAAAACTGTGACATTGAAATGAACAATATTGCAGATGAACTGGCCAGAGAGGACGCCCTAAGAGAGGATACCCTAAGACCTCTAATGCTAACTCAAACAGAGAGTATATGTGTTGTGGTGAAATAAAAAAATCTACGGGCTATTTCGACTTAGGCTGCACCATTCTAAGATGGAATGCGACTGAACTTTCGTAGCGGCCCTTAGGGACACTTACATTTTTGTTTGTTCTTCAGTGTACTTTAATGTAGGAAAGCAGGGGACGATTAAACACATCTCATCACATCACATCACATACCTCTGCTAAGTTTCTAAGGGCCTTAGAGAATTTTCAATTGTGGACTACAGAGATTTCTATCGGATATTGGCTTGTCTTTTTACACCAACTTCTCTTCCTTGCTTTTTCTTTCTCTTTTGTCACTTAGTCTCTTACCCTTTGTCTAGTATTGACTTTGTTTCTCCCCTTGTGTTTTCTTCTTTTTTTTATATAATTTTTCATATCTTTCTGTTTACTTGAGCTACTGAGTCGACTTGAGTCGTTGGATTTCTTACTTCAGTTACGTAGTTTCCCTCATCAAACAAGTAGTCTCCCTATACAAACATTTCTAGCTTTTAGAATGAATCTACAATTGGTGTACAAAGCAGAGCTTAATTGCTTATTAGCACGGCTTTAATGTGACTTTTGTTTCGCCCAGCCCTCTCTTAATCATGGTCTTACGAGGATCAGGTGTATTTTCAACATACTTATTGCAATTATTGTGTTTTTTTGCCTCTCCTGATTTTGCGTATTGTATTCTTTTTATGCCACATTGTTACGTATTTATTTTATTTTTATTTCCTACTTTACAACCGAATTGTACGTGTGTGTGTGTATTTGTGTATTATGTTCGCCTGATTGTCTTACTTTATCTTGTATTATTGCATATCGCTGTTGATATTCTTCTATAAGTTTTTTTATTCACGCGATTTGGCATAATTTATGCAATCAGGCGTAAAATCCTTGCAACAACACAAATACACCCAGTCATGGCATAGCATTGCCTTGCTGCAGCACACCACACCATACAATACAGTTGAAACCAAATGAATGGAAGGAAGGAGAGAGAGGGTAAAAAAGTAGCAACTACTGGAAATGAACCGAAGAACCAACCAACCGTATTAAATGACTTTATTGCTGCAATACCATTCATTCGTTCATTCATTCATTCGTTCATTCATTCATTCGTTCATTCATTCATTCAGTCGTTTCATTTCATTGCTGCAAATACACGATACAATGCGACAATAACAACGGCAATAGCATTCAACAGAAGTTGCAACAACAACAACAACAACAACAACGAGAGTAACAATAAAAACAAAACCATCATCAATGCATATAATTCAGATGCTTAAATTCGTATGAAAACCGAAAACCAAAATGAACACAACACACTCTTATTAAAACATGAAATATAGGCCAGAGAGAGGCAAACAGGCAGGCAGTCAGTCGATTTGACTGACTGAGGAAAGGCAAAGAAGCACAGAAGCAGAAGAATACATAAATAAAATAAATAAATAAAATGAATAAATTAATGTCTGAACATCAATGAAATTAAAATTTTATTTACAATAATTTTAGTTGGTATTTAAAAGATAAATATGCTTGAAAATATGCAAAAAAGAAGTAAATGCTTTTATATGCATATTCTGTAGATATTATTATTAAGAGCCATTATTATAACTTGAGTTTAGTTAAAGTTACCTTTAGATAAAGTGGACTTTAAAGTCAACTTTAGCTTCTTTTCGTTATTACAACTTACAGATAAATTTACAGATAAAGTTAACTTTTTAAAAATATGGCAGTGCTGGAGCAATGTCGATAACACTGCTCAAATTAAACAAGTTTTATTTAAACGCAGTAGCAACGATGGGCTTCTTTTTTATTGTATTTGCTTATTTTTTTGATATATAAAGTTGCCATATTGAAAATAATATATAATAAAACTTAACTTTAAAAGTTACCAGTAGGATGATCTTCCCTTTAGCTTAACGCTCACTTTTACCTTATCGTCCACTTATAATAATAAAAAACAATTTATCTGCCTGTTAAAATCCCTCCTTTAGTTAACGACAAGTTGTAATAATAGCCCTAAGAGCTTGAAGGGGTATATGAAGCAAAATGGTTAGGCATTAACTGCTTATAGCTTCGCTTTATGTTGTCCTTATTTTTTTCTTACCGCTCCTTGGAGCATAGAGTTTCCATTAAGAACTTTCATGTTACCTGCTTAACTGCTACAAAGTCGCACTGCCATAGCTCAGGGTGTATCGTTCTCTTTAAGGATCCTCTTTAACGTCAACCTTGTCATATTATAGGGTTTACGATTGATTTTATGTCCGATTGTATTGGTCTGCTTACTTTGTTTCAGTAAGTGCATGACATGTTGGTTCAGAATATGCTACAGGTTTCCCTTTCGTGAGACGAAGTTGTCTGTACACGAACTTTAAGCTTTATTGAGAGATTAGTTCATCTGGATAAAAAAGAGTTTAATTTCTTTTTTACACACACAGTTGGTCATTACAACCCTTTAGTCAATATTACGACCTAGTTTCTCACGCCACCTGTATTGTGTGTTTTAATTTTTTATACATGAGTGGCGGAACCAGCAGTTTAAAGTCGACACCGAACGATAGATTTATTGAGAAACAATTTTATTTTACTCTCACAGTTTTTGATAGAAATCTGCTGAGAGGAAGTCGCCGACGAAATATTTTTCATATTTCGTTTTGTTTTGAACCATGGTCTCACGTACAATAACCCCAATGCATTTCCCCACATGATATTGTTTTCGAAAATGAAAGCTCTTCCGATCGTTCTTTGACCTGCTTTAGTGAATCGATTATCTTCTTAGCTTATAAATCTTGACTAATGAAACTGAAGGGAACTAAAACCGATTAACAAAACTTAAATGCTATCTGACGTACCTTAAGCTTCTCTAAAGTGGCTAAGCGTATGATGGTAAACAAGAAGAAAGTCTTAAAATGTTTAAACGTTGCCCTTTTTAAGCCCTAACGTAGGCAATACTTTGTTTCTTTGTTTGTTGCACTTATTAAGCCCTAACGTAGGCAATACTTTGTTTCTTTTCATAATAATATTTTGCTTGGTATTTACTCTTAAAGCAGCCGAGGTGTGTCAATATTTAAGTTTTTGTTTCCTTAAAAGTTAAATTCAAGAATCAATCTTCTGTTTCCCCCTCCCTCTTTTTCTTTCTCCGGTGTTTTAAGCCTTAAAGTAGACAATATTTTATTTCTTTTTAATATGCTTTTGATTATATTATGCGTACGAACATAAATTATTTTGCTGTTAAATACAATATTGTGTTGAGTATACATTTGCCAAAAAGGCATAACACACCAGTTTTCTTCAATATTTATTCATTCATTTCATTAATTTTTGTTTGTCTTCTGCTCGTTTTTGATATGCGTTTTCATCATAATTTGTGTGCAGAAAAAACCAAAAAGAAAATAAGAACGAAGAAAACATTTCGTATTTTCATATTTAATAACATTTGAAGTTGTTAAAAGTTATTAAATTGAGAATTTTATGTTCCTCCTTATGCTTTTGTTTCTCCTTGTTTCCCCTACATAAGTAGGAGCAAAACAAAAAAGTTAAACATTATTTATGATGTGCAAAAAGTTCTGAATGGAAAACATAACTTTTTTCCTTGCTGAAAAATAAAATGTTTAACAAGAAGACAAAGAAATACAAGTGAATTAATAAGAATAATTTTCCTTGCCTGCCTAAAAATAGGCAATAATTTTTAAAAGGAAATTATACGAGGAAGTAGGCATTGATATTATTTTTTTGAACGAGTTTTTCTTCTACTTTTTCAAAGGCCGTAAATTGAAATTGATTACTCATGTTGTAAGTAACTTTTAATCATTTTTGAAAAGAGAACTTTCCAAAGAATGCGTTATTGACTGAAAACTGGTAAAAAGAAAACATATATTCCATACGTTTTAAGTTTCCTAAATTAAATTTAGAGCCAAGTAATATAAAAAAACACGCTGTTATGAACATAGGGGAACATGCTCTTACTATACAAGCGTTTATTTGCTACTTTTAGAAAATGACAATTGAATTGTTAGATTTTTGCTTGTTTTCGAAAATGAAAAAAATGTAGGAAGTTTTATTCAAGAGCAAGAAAATTGTGTAGCACATGAAATAGAAGCCTAGACACAATGAAAGACGAAATGTTCTTGAATGTCTTAAATCAAGTAAAAATGTAGACGAAGTTTATTAAACTTTCAGGCTGGTTTTCCAACGTAGGGTAGTCGTGCTTTTAATGTGCAGCCCTTGCGCTGACCAACTTCGTCTCTGGTTTGGTGGAATTCGATCAGTTCAGTGACTGCGCTTACTTGTTGCGTCACAGCGGTTCGCCATGCGTGCTTAAGTGAGCTTTGGTAATCAAAGCTACCACTTCGACCTGACCTGACAAAACTTCAAACATCGTTCAGTTAAAATGAACAAGTTAGTTAGAATTCCGATTTTGCGTATGCGAAGTGCTTCTGGAATCGGTTAATCTAGAGAATCAAACCAACTGTATTGGGTCAAAGTTATACACCCCTGGGTATAGTGAAACCAAAAAGATCTTATCTTTTGTTAGTTTAGAGAGCTGAGCCCCACAACCTTAGAAGATCTCTAACGATCACAATTAAATCACTTGATGCATGAATTGGAATGTGCTGCCACTACTTCTGTAATATTCAATTTCATCTCAGAGATTATATCTCAGATAGCGGTATCCTTCCGCTCTTTACACAGTCCTTTTCCATGCAAGAAAGGCTCTAGTAATCGTTTACCCAGGCACAGGGCTAAAGGCCACTTCCCTTGTACGACACTCAAAGGTTGTCCCTTCCACCGGGAATTTACCCAGTTAGCCTCACAAGAGGACTCTGCATCAATTGAGTCTCCATCCGTTTGTTAATTAGCAACTTCAATCCAGGACTCAACAACGTGGCACTGAGTTGTAGAAGACTGTCGCAAAAAGTCTACAATTGCTACATTGCTCCCTGGCCAGTTCATTAGAACTTTTGTTGCCAGCAATATACGGGATTCAGTAAAACTTCAACTTCAACTAGTCATAGAAGACGAACTAAGTTTCAAGTCAATGCTACTTGACTATCCGTAAGTTCACCTCTGAGTAATCGTAACCCGGCGTATTCCAGTTTGAATGACTCCTTGTGTTATGTCTCTATACCTGTAGCAGTATTTGCATCTTTTGCACACTACTTTGAGTCCCGGGGACTGAAGTTTCCCTTCAAACTAATTCCTTGTGATCACAGAACTGAATTTTGAGCTTGTAATCGAAAACCAAGTCGGAAGTCGCCGTGGCCTAGTAGGTAGTGTGTTGGCTTATTAGACGTAAGGCCACGGTTCAAGCCCCACGTTAGACATCAAAAATAAAAAAAATAAAATGAAAATATTTCTTCGGTGACTTCCTCTCAACAGATTTCTGGCCAAAATTCTGAGAGTCAAATAAAATTACCATGTAAAAGTTTCTCAAAAATCTGCCGTGCGGAGTCAACTTTAAACAGTAGATCACACCGCTCAAGTATAAAAAAATGAACACACACAACATAAGTGGAGTGGGAAACTAGGTCGTAATCCTTACTGAAGGGTTGCAATGACCAATTATGTATGTATGTATGATCAAAAGCCAATTTAGAGTTCATGTTTTTTGTGATCTAATACACGACCATACGACTTGGAATGCTTCTAACCAAAGTCTTTACCTGTATTTCTAAAGCACTACTTCACAAAGATGTTTAGAGGGGATAGTTTCATTAAAGCTTAGTGACTGACCTGAATCAGAAAGCTCCGCCTCCTGTATCTGGAGACTGGCTAGTTGTATTAATTCTACCTTAGGCCACCAAAAAAACGAAGTCGTATTAGCAACATCTCGCTTTATGTGGAGCCTTGTGAAACATTCAGAAGTTCAGTTTTTCTTCGGCTTTTTCCTTACTTTAATTAATCTGTCAGTGATTTTATATTTCTTTCTCTGTTAGACTTTTAAATTTTAAAATCAAAATTTAAACTCACTGCTTTAAACATTTGAATTGAAAATTCTTTACCACACAATATAAAAAAAAAACTGACTTGCTGTTGAACTCAACAAATATACTTCTTTTCTTTTCGCTCTCTTTTGTAATCGTTTCTTAGAGAGTTTGTACTCCTTAGGAATGGAATGCGTGAAATGTCATGTTATTTCGCATAGCATCGGCAACAGCAACAACAACAACAACAACAGTAACTTTGTATACAAAGAAAGTGGATGGATGGTTGCCATAGGAAATTGTTGGCAATGCATTAAAGGAAACAACTTAACATCACTTGAATTCACAAGCACAACAGCAAGAGAACGACTGGTTGGCAGGCAGGCAGATAGACAGACGGACAGGCGGACAGACAGACAGGCTGGAGTGTAGAAAGATTTAAAAAAAAAAGAAAATAAACAATTTTTAAATGTGTTTGTAATGTAGAGCTAAATAAATAACGTTCAAGATGGCAAAAGGTATGAGCTTTTAAATAAAATTTGAAAAAAAAACGAAGAGAAGAGAAACCGTTTTACCGGTAAGAAGACTTTAAAAAGAATGAAATCTTAAGAATGAAATGAAATCTTATTGTTTGACAATCGTTGCATTCTTTCATTTCATATTCTACTCCAACACTACAGCCTTTAGTTGCTTCATGTTTGCGACAGTTGGACCACCACTATGACATAAAAAGTTCAATCATTTGTTTGTGTAAAAAGGAAATTGAAAGCATTATATAGAGTAACGAGTAGTAAAACTTTGTTGTTACTTTGATAAGAAAGGCAGGGATTGGGAACGGAATAAATCAAACGATTTCGCCTTCAGCATTTTTTTCGAATTGAATGGAAATCAGAAAGAAGGTAGTAAAGAGGACATTTTGAAACTCTTTCCATTTTTAGAATTTAAAGTCTATTTGATGAATATCGTATATCCATATCGAGCATCCATATTGTATTCTATAACTTGTTTAATAATATTTTCGTATTTAATACATGACATTATTTTCTTAATTCGCATTTTCATTTTCATTTTTATAATTTTCCAACAAATCAAATCATTGAATAAAGTCTTCCTCAATAGCATTTTATTCGTTTCTTTTGTTTTCAATCACTAGTTCTGACTCTGCTTCGTAGTTATTGTTTCTCTCTCTCTTTCTCTGACTTCCTCTCTCTGTGTTGAACACAGTGTACAAACAATTGTCAAGTTCTGTCAAAACCATTAAAACCGCTTGCAACTATTTACAATTGCCAACACAATGAGATAAAATGCAAACAACGACAGGGAGAGACAGTGTGTTAGAAAAAGAGAATGATACGTAAAGAGAGAGACAGATAGAAAGAGAAAGAAAGAAAGTACGTATAAATTAAAAAGTGCAATATAAGTAGAAATCAAATTGAAATGAGAAAATAAAATAAAATGATTTAACCAATACAACAACAACACACTCACTTACTAACCCACAAATACAAGTACAAACACAAACACAGAGACAAAGTGAACGACAAAGCCAACCCAAGTAGTTGAGAACAGCGTGAATTTAAAACAAAGAACGAAAGAAAAATGCTTTGGAAAGAAAAACACAAAAAGAAACAACAAAACAATACCAACTATTAAAACAATTGGAAATTAAAATAAAAAAAAAAAACAAGCAACTGAACTAAACTCAGAAGTCAGTCAAATTAAATGACAATTGTTATAAGCTTGTCATATGCTTTTTTCTCATTTTCTTTTATTTCCGTTTATTTTATTTTTTTAATTATTTCTTTCTATCAACACACTTTCTTATTTTGTAATGTCGCACTGAACGTAAACAGAGAGAAACCTCAACAAAGGAAATACGGTTCAATTCACTGTTGGCTAAGTGTGCTATAATTTAGCAATCAAGAGATGCTCTCCCTCTCTCTCTCTCTCTCTCTCTCTCTCCCTTTCTCTTTATTAAACAGCTGGTGAAACGCTGTTATAGTCAAGGAAAATTAAATTTTCTGAGAAATCATTGTGAACGACTAATAGATAGGAATGGATTTTAAAATATTGCTTGATTAACATATATACATACATATGTACCAGATATCAGCAATGAGTCGTTTTTTCGCAACTCATAATCACTCTTGACATTTTGAATATGAGTCAAAAATATTAAAATTTAACTATGTACTCTATTCATTCGTACCTCACTACAACGATGATTTAGAAGTACAGGTTGCAATGGGTGTGTGCATGCGTACAACGTTGACATCAAACTCATACCATTCGAAATATGTTTGATTCATAAGCCTACTCACTTAGATTCATGCATACGTACATACATACATAATTGGTCTTTAGTCAGGATTACGGCCTAGCTTCTCACACCACTCATGTTGTGTGCGTTTATTTTTATATATGAGTGGCGGGACCTACAGTTTAAAGTCGACTCCGAACGACAGATTTTTGAGAAATTTTTGACGGCAATTTTATTTAGATTCATAACTTTAGAAAAATACTTATAAAACTTATAAATGATACGAGTGACTCCTGCAGAGCAAACACACAACCTCCTAGTAAGTATTTTAGTATTCGTATGCGAATCATACTTATTTTGTAATTCTTGTAAATGTTGAGTCATGGAGAGTCGTAATCAACAACATCATACTTGTTGTTAAGTATATATTAAGTATAATATTATGAGTACTTCAAACTTTGAATATGAGTAGCATGAATAGATATTAAAAAAAGTATGAATGCATATAAGTATCAAAAATTATGCGTATGATTCGATTCTACTCATCTTTTTGAATACTCATTGCTGATCTCTGATATGTACATACATAATTGGTCATTACAACCCTTCAGTCAGGATTACGGCCGAGCTCCTCACACCACTAATGTTGTGTGTGTGTTATTTTTATACATGAGTGGTGGGACCTAAAGTTTAAAGTCCGAACGACAGATTTTATGTGAAACCTTTAATACCAATTTTCTAATTATTCTCAGAGTTTTTGCTAGAATTTTGCTGAGAAGAAGCCGCCGAAGAAATATTTTTTCATATTTTTTTGAGAAGCTATTCATAGTAATTTTATTTACTCCCACAGTTTTCGCCGGATATCTTTTGAGAGAAATTCGCCGAAGAAATATTTTTTCATATTTCTCTTTGTTAGAGATGTCTGAGCGGGGCTTTAAACCGTGGCCTCACGATTGACATCTCGGTTGGGGCGATCCCATACTATAAAGACTGTAAATGGTAATATTCGGTAAAAACATTCGATCTTCAGTAATCAGCTGTGCATAACGCACACGCGTTGAGCTAGAAAACTCAATACAATGCGCCGTACAATGCCTTGTAGACTCATTTGGTGATCGAAATCGTTTACGTGGTTGGATTGATTGATTGATTCTTCTGCTCGCTAAGGTAAGATTCGAATCGTACCCATTAGTTATTTCAAAAGTCTTGCACAGGGCCCCAGTATTTAACTGTTAAATTATTTCCACTTATGTTTACAAGGACATGTTTTGGTAACATGGCCCTGGAATTGTTTTGATTTAATTCTGTCATTGAATTCATTATTTTTAGAATACATTCATTACCCTGATAATCGTCTTAACAATATTAATAATTACCAAACAAATAAATCAATAGTTTACGAAATTTTTATAATTTTTTACTGTCGGTGGTAGCCTGCCTTCTTTAATGCTAAATTTATATCTTCAGAAAGTATCTTGAGGCCACATATTAGGATGTATAAATTATAATAATAGCTCTGAGTGAACAAACGACTATGTTTCCTACAGGGTTGTTAATTTCCTCTCCTTCTTCTTCTTTTTCTTCGCTGAGCCTATTACAATACCCCAGAAATGCGAAAAAGAAAAAACAAATTTGAGTCATTAAATGTAATTAAACGCTGTAATCTTTTGCACAATGTGGATAACAGAAAAGAAAAAAAAAACGAAGAGAATTAATTGCAACTGTTAGCAACAGCCTAGAGAAAGTAGCAGGAATGAAGGCGACTAAATTATGGATAATTGCTGTGTAAAAAGTTTCACTTAATTACCCATGACCTTTATATGAAAATTTTAAGTGAAATCAGAGATGGCCTTTAGGCCTTTGTAATCATTTTGAAACAACAAAAACAAAGTATAAGGTGAACTGCCTATTAAAGCTTGCCAATCTAAAGACCATGCTTAGATTAAGACTTTGTACGCCTAATAAATTACAAGCACTCGTGTAAAAAGATAACGTATCAAAATTTAAGAGCTTAAGATAGAGTGTGTTGAAGTCTTCGTAATTTAGTAGGTAGTGTGTTGGCTTATTAGACGTGAGGCCACAGTTCAAAAGCCAGATCAGACATCTCCAGCGAAACGAAATATGTAAAAATATTACGTCGGCGACTTGCTTTCAGCACATTTCTGGCAAAAACTCTGAGGGAAAATAAAATTGCCATGAAAAGTTTCTCAAAAAATCTGTCTTTCGGAGTCGCCTTTAAACTGTAGGCCCCGCCACTCATGCATAAATTAACACACACAACATAAGTGGTATGAAAAACTAGGGCGTAATACTGACTGAATGATTGTACGGACCAATTATATATGCACGTATGTTATGTATGTATAATCACCCTACCGCCAGAACCATTCACAATACTGTGGATAAGTTTGATTTTTTTTTGTAAATGATCGAACAACATTCATACGTCTACGATACGTAATATCTGCCGCAAAACATAACCAATGTCCGTGAGAATGTGCTAGAGAATCCGAGTCAGTCGATTTCGCATCGCTAGCAAGAACTCGGTTTTTCTCAGACCAAAATTTGGCGGATTTTGCCCCTGCATCCATACAAAATTCAACTGATCCAGAAACTGAATGTAAGCCACCATAGCAAACGACATTTTTTCTGTGAATGGACTTTGAAGTGGTTTCCAACTGACCCCTAATGAATGGGTACGTGAGCAAACAATATTGTCGAATTTGCGGTGTTACGAATACACATGAGATCCAAGACTAGCTAATGCATTTCAAAAAACTCACTGTTTGGTATGAATTTTGGGTCCATGTAGATCATGGGTCCATATTTCTTTGACAACGACTTTGGCAAGTCCACCATTGTCAAAGACGAGCACTATAAGACGATAGTTTCAACTCTTTTGGTCGGAATTTAATGTCCAGGGACATATGTGTCCACGAGCACGAGCGATTTGAAGTCATGGTTTTCACACTTAAAGCAGACTAGCCAACGAGATCGTGCGATTAAACTCCGTGAGACTTTTTAAGGGGTTTTCTTACGTTGCAGTTGTGTACGAATGACACACAAACGGCAGCAGTCCTTAAACTCAACATTACCGTGATTATGCGCCTGAGTCATGGACATATCTAATGATAGGTTGTAGTGTCTCGCTCAAAAACTCTTACTCCAACAGGAAATTCGAAAGAGAAAATAGAATTACAGTGGTAACATGCCTGCATACATGATTGGTCCTTACAATCCTTCGACCAGGATTACGACCTAGTTTCTCACACCACGTATGTTGTGTGTGCGGGACCTACAGAGTAAAGTCAACTCCAAAAGACAGATTTTTTGAGAAACTTTTCATGGCAATTTTATTTACCGCCAGAGTTTTTGCCAGAAATCTGCTGAGAGCAAGTCGCCAAAGAAATATTTTTTCATATTTCGTTTTGATGTCTGGCCTCACGTCTAATAAGCCAACACACTATCTACTAGACTGCGGCGACTATTTCAATACAAATTGTTATAATTATTCTGTATTTTATTACAACAATTACTGGCTTCATTATGATAAAGCCAAGACCAAAAGAAAATTAATTAATTTAAGAACAACTGTATAGTAAGTATACATACGTATTGTTAGATAACGAACTGATAATTAAATGCCAAAATTCTTTTTATTACATGCTCTAATAACTACAATAATATATTCCATACATGTTTGTTATTTACTCCACCCTCCTATTTCCATCTTTCGAAACCAAAAATTTTCTTGCTTCGAAAATCATTTATTAAGTTGTCCAATAACCAATAAATTAGAATAAATTTCAATTACACATATAGACTCCCGTCTTCTCATGCTGGCCCGCTTTTATTCAGGCTTTTGTATTCATTAAAACATACATGTATTCATTCATGTATTCATTCATTCATACATTCATTCATTGATGGTGGTGATGGCAATACATGTGTTTCGCAGTTTGTATTTACATCTAAAATATGCAAAATTCTAAGTGGTTTCCTCCAACATAAAAATAAAAACAGAAATATTGGCGAAATTTACAAACGAAATATTGTAATAAATGATATGCCATGCTATGCCATGCCATGCCATTAAAGTAAAACCATATGAATGTGTTTCTCACCACTTTGAATTGATAAGCAAATAACGTTCCATTCCGTTTCTTGGCTTTATTACATCAGCTGGTCTTGTCTTGTCTTGAATTGTATTGTCGGAGGGGTGGAAGTTGTCTTCCATATTTTTTTATTTCTTTTTCTAAAAAAGAAGAATTATAATGCCATGAGTGGATTCTTTTCAGTTCCCTTCAAATAATTCAATTACAATTCAATGTTCATTTTTATACATCCTTTTGGCATGTTTGTATATATGGTGGCTTCAGTTCCAAAAATACTTTTCAGTTCCTTCTTCTTATTCTTCCTCCTTCTCCTTCTCTTTCCCATTCTCTTTCTCACTTTTCCTTTATATGGCATACATATATTGTTACTGACATAATTTACTCCTCCTACTCTGTTTGAAAGCAATGATTTTGCTTTTATATTCTATTCTTGTATGAGTGAGTTAGAGAGCGAGATAGAGATATACAGACAAAATGTGTTGACATGTAGTTATCGTTGAGTGAATGAGTAACCACAGTAACAACAATAACATCGTCATACAATTATTATCAAATACACACCATATTGAATAACAAATATTAATGTATGAGTATGGATACACATAAGCACACACACATACATCTACATATACACTCAATGTTAGTCCCATACACAAGCATTGTTATTTAAGAACTTATAAGTATGCCTTTAAGTGTATGCATATGTAGTATGTTTAACTAACCCAGCAAACATTTTTTCAGACCTTAAAGAACTTCCGAAATGCATCTTAGAAACGTACTAAAAAATATTTTTTTTCGCTGCTAGTTTCCATATACCATCTGTCCTAGCTTTTGGAAAACAGTGCATCTACCAGAGTACACTCTTGGACTCTAGAGTCTTGGTGTTTCCACTCGACTGCTACCCTTTGATCTTATCGGGCTCTCCGCTAATAGAATTGCTAATTCATCAGCATTTTCCACATTTTGTTTGTTGGAGTATGGATTTCATATCAAACAAAATGAAATGCTTAAAAATAATTCTTAGACGACTTCCTCTCGAAAGATTTCTGGCGAAAAAATTGCCGTGAAAATTTACTCAAAAATCTGTCGTTCGGAATCGACTCTAAACTGTAGGTCCCGCCGCTCATGTATGAAATTAACACACAACATGAGTGGTGTGAGGTACTAGGTCGTAATCCCTGCCGAAGGGTTGTAGTGACCAATTATATATGTATGTTTATATTTTGTATTCAAAGTAGAAAATAAAATTTCAGTATTAAGTTGACCGGGTAATACATTCCTTGTTGTATGTTTTTATTTCTATTTTTTATTAGATTTGTTTTTACCTTCTTCAGAGGATAAAAGTAAAATTAGGTGGCCGCTAATTAAATTACTTTTAGGGTTGCCATAGTATTTCTTTTGTTCGTTAAGAATATGTTACAAATCAGAAATCATCTTCATGCTGTTAAACGTTTTCTGTGTCCATTCTATTTTTTATTTCCGTTTTTTTAGTTTTTTTTTTCCTATAACAGGTTCTAGAATGATAGGGTTGCCCATCTTCGTTACCTAAATAATATGTATAGCATTTGTAGCCAATGTTTTACGTCCTATTATATCTCAAAAGGTGTAGCTTCGTGGCATTTCTGTGGTGTTCTTTGATGTACACAGTAGCTGTTATGATCAACTAAGTGAATAAGTGTTCGAATCTGGGTTTTCTTGCGTTTCTTTTTACCCTTTACCTAGAGGAGAAGGTATCACAATGTAGATCTTAATTTCATTTGTGACTGTAAATATTTGCCTGGTTAAAGTCAATTGTAAATTGTGGCATGACAAAGCATAAGCAATTGCAAACATTAGGGTTGCGCAAATATTCTTAGAAATCTGTGAAATTGTTCCCTCTGCAAATGAGGACGGAACAACAATGGAGACACCTATCGAAGCATGATAGTCAATTTTTTTTGTATCAGCTCTTCATGGTATTGATGTGAACGATGTTTGGTTTGCCACACATCTCATGCCACAATCGATTAATTGCGTTAAACGTTTGCCGTATAATGGTGATGTCAATTGGCCGCCAAGAACGAGCGATTTGACACCGTTGGAATATTTTCTGTGGGGCGCTGTTAAAGAAAAGTGTTATGCCGACAAACCAGAGACAATTGAGCATTTGAAGGCCAACATTTGTGATGCCATTGCCGAGATACGACCCCATACTCTCGAAAAAAGTACATGAAAATTTATACGATCGAACGAGATACTGTGAGGTCAACCGTGGCAGCCATATGAATGAAATAATATTCCATTTCTAAGCAGGACAATTGTACTAGTTTTGTCGAGGTGTCCAGTTAAGGTTCAGTTAATACAACCGTCTGGAGTTGCATTAGTTGTACTATTTCTTATTTTCTCCACTAGAAATTTATCCATCAAAGATAGAATTCGAGAGTAACACTTCGAAAAAAAAAAAAACATTTGTGGAAAATCCTCTTTAAGGCAATTCGTCCCCCGCTTCAAATATCCTCTAGTGATCACCACCATTCAATATTTACTGGAAAAATTTGTAGATTTCGCTGTCAAAAATTCGATACATGAGGTGTTTCTTTTTATTTTTTATATTTTTATTATCAATTCATATTTAATTTGTCTTAAACGGTTTGTCATGTTCGGAAAGATTGTACGGATTTCTATTATCATTAAACGAAAATTCAATTTAATTTGTTTATTGTGCCCCCCTACTAAAGGCCAAACTTCTCAAGCACTCCAAACACATTTTATTTGCATGCTTGATTGATATTCTTGCTCTTCTACATACTCGTCGATGGCATCATCCTCATCATCAGCATTGACGGTCGTATCGATTGTAGTATTTGCCAACGGAAATTAACATGTCATCTGTAACGGAAATCAGTAAAAAATTTATTAGTTCGCCCTCAAATAAGCGTATGGCAGCATAGAAAAGAAATAAAAAAAACTTTTTTTCTCTTTCTTCCTTTTTTTTTAGAAAAGTTTGAATAAAAGTTAAAGAAATATTTATATGTGTGTGTGTTAATTTAGATTCTTTGTATGGAAAGTAGAATTAAATTCTGTTAAATTATTGAAAAAGTAAAAGAAAATTTAATTAAAAAATTTAATTAAAATGTATTGAGACTAAACATGAAGGTGTATAGGAATTAGAAAGTCTTCTTCTCTTCTTCGGGGAATTTGGTATAAAGGGGAGAAAATTGAGTTTCTTTAATACCAATCAAGTTAAGGGTTTCACAATTGCAAAAGTAATATTTTTTCCATCAGTCAAGGCTTATTGAGTCTCACAGAACTCATATTTATACAGATTGCAGGATAACGGTTTGGATATCTGCAATGCAAGCGTAAGTACTTGGTTCCAAAATATTACGATTAGATGTGATGTACGACATCAAAATTTTTTTTTTCCATTTGCAGGCGGAAATTCTAAGTAGGGAGTTGAAAAGTCTTAAAAGATCTTTCACAGTTGTCTTCTGTTATTTTCTTGTTTACCCATGCTGGATTGCACTATGCTCGTTCCTGAAGTATCGTAGGTATCCAAATGCATTTTTTAGTCGGCTATGTCTTACTAAGCTTCAACCTTTTCACTCAAGCGCCATTCACATTGAAGCCTCAGGATTTTTCTGAGATTATGGTCGATCCAACTACATTTTTATTCCTTTTTTTATTTGTATTATTATGGGTTCCTAGTTGGTAAGGTTCTAGAGATCCATGTTGCAGATGCTATTAGGCCAGAATATTGTGTACAATAAATAATAAACCATTCTTAAGGGGATTAATGAAAAAAACATTACGAGTGTCATTTCTTTCTCATAAAATGTGGTGTGACAATAGGCCAAATAAGCTATCCTAAGTAATCTGGAAGCTTCAGACCCTTTCAAAAGGAAGACTATTTGTGATTATGGGAAACGTCGCGGATATCTTCCAAACGGAAGTCTATACCAAAGTTGTGATCAATGCAATTTGATTAGGTGATACAAAAGACAAAACACAACAATACTATCTGACAGAGTCAGGCCGCCGTACGGGAGCCCTTGTTGTTATGAGGTTAAATCGAATCGAATCGGCTAGTTAAGGAAAATAACTCTGCTGGGTCCCAGATAATGTGGAAATTGCAGGGAATGCGAAGACAAAGGAGTGTCCGAAAAAATTACAATAAAAAGACATTTGAGTTACACATCAGACTATCCACAAATAACCTGATGTTGGCTACCAGTCTTTTTGACAGGGTACTTAAACTCAGAGTGTATTTATCCAGACTGGTGACTGTTTCAGGACCAATATGTGATGATGAGAATGAGTCATCAAACTACATTCTTGGATCCTGTTGGGCATTAATGCAGTCGTGAAGAAAACACCTGAGTCCATATCAGGCGCTAGGCAGGGAATTGTCATTGTTCACGCTGAGCAACATTCTGAAGTTTGTCAGAGCAATAGGCTTGGTGAAGATATTTTAGGGATACCCTATAAAGTTGGAGTATAGTATTGACTACAATAATAATAAGTAAGAACTTCAGCGGTGCATAGTGACACCTCTGAACTGAACCTAATCCCTATCTTGCTTTAAATTACGTATTCCATCATTAAAGCTCAGGTTATGCTTTAAATGTATTTTTATTAATTTTCTCTCTCTTAATTTTAAAGTCACGATCATATAATTCACATCACACAATCTGTTGATTTAATAATTCTTAATTTTCCACTTGTCTGAAGTCTTTATAATATTTTTATCATTTTCATTTCTTTTTTATTTCTTTTTTTTTCTTTTTTAAAATAAATTTTCTTTACAATATTAATTTACATTGGCTTTTCCCTTATGCAATAAAAAGTTCAGGGTTTTATAATACTCTTGTGCTAACCTGAAAATATGCTTTAAAATCTGTTATTAAAAATACTTGGTTTTATAGTCTAAAATTTAATATGCATATCGTCTCTCTCTTCCTTCCTCTTTGTTAAATTTTGTTGATTAAAATCAATAAATTCTCTTTCTTTACCATCCATGTATGCTTAAAGCATGATTAAACTTTAAAAAAAATGAATGTATTCTCTATAGTATGCAACATTAAAGTGTTATAAAGAAATGCTTAAAAGTATGCAATAAAAAAAAATCCCACATTGAAAATTTCTCCTTCAAATATAAGAGTGAAAGTGCAAAATGCTCTCGAATGTAGTCTTCTTCCTCTTCCTTATTCTATTCTTTTCTTTTTATAGCAACAACAACAGCAAAAAAATTAAAAATCCTTTACGACCTTGTTAATAATATAATATTTTATATACAACAACAAAAAACAAGAAAAACGAGAAAAAATAAGTGTTCTATGCTACTAAGCTATTGCAAGAGTATATTCCATGGCGCTTGATGCCTTTTCTTCCTTTTTGTTTTTCAAAGAATACGAGGGTGGTTCGCTGTTTATCTATGATTTTATAGGTTTTATTGGTTCACGCGAACTTTAAACAACAAAGACTTGAGACAACAAGTCTATTTCATGTAATACTCTTTGGTTTTTAAGTGTGGTATAGTTGTGTAAGAAAAATAAGTTGAAAACAATGAAAAAAATTTCCGCTTAAAAAAGAAAAAAAAAAAATTGAAAAACTTTCTTAAATTATGGCGCTTTAAGAGAGCTGGCAGAAGAAAAGAAGTTTGTTTCCCTCTCGATTGTATGTTTGAACCGCTTTTAGCCACCCAGCAAATTTGACATTGAAAACATCATTGCGGAGTGCTCGGTTCGATGGTAAGAAACTAAAGATGTGAGTTTATTGTAGTATAGCAACCATAAGGTCAGGGTTAAATTGAAAGAAAAACAAAACAGGGTAAAAATTTGTAATTTTTTTTTTATTTTATTTCAACGAAACTAAAGCAAATGTATTGTTCTATCCTCAGTCCCAATGAAGTTAAACAAAACTAAAGTGTGAACGTGTTTCTCTAAGTACGTATGGTTCACTCAAAAATTTATTCCTGTTTTTTCTTCCCTGGTTATCTGATGTGATTGCATGGTACAGTGTGGTGAAAATACTTGATACGAAACTAAGCATCCAAATTCATAAAAACGTCGTATTTTTTCGTTCACAGTTTTCAAAAAAAGAGGCTGTATTTCTTTTCCATATAATCATCCAGAGGACCATAAGAATATTATGTCAGGCCGAGCCACCTCTTGGGAAAGAGAGTGAATCTAGCTTCCTACCACCACACCCAATGCAATACAAGCACACAATATATTTTTAAGGACGTATTGTCTCTAGGCAAGGTTCCAGGACATTGCCTGTGCAGTTGCAAAAAACTTTGTTAATGAAACTGAAAGAGGGTGAAAAAAAATCGAAAACGAATCAGAACATTGATGTTCTTTGTGATAGCACGATACCAATCCACATAAGATCCAAAAACATCCAATATAGCTAAGAAAAATCACTGTTTGATGTGAATTTTGGACTTGGCGGCGTCTTCGGTCCACATTCCTTGGAGAACGATAGTAGTCAGGCTGCCATTGTTAACGATGGTCACTATATATCGATGATTAACAACTTCCTTTTGACTGAATTCCATGATTTTGACACCAACAACATGTGGTTTCAACGAAAAGCCGCTACATGCCACATAAGATGTTCTGCACGAGCGATTTGAGGGCATGGCATCTCATGTGGAAGTTATGTAAACTGGTCACAAAAGTCGTGCGATTTGACTCCATTAGACTTTTTATTTTGGGGTTTTCTTAAGTCGCAGGTTTGTATGGAAATAAACCACAAATTAAAGCGGACATAATACATGCCATCGATCAAATTCAGACTAATTTACGCCGCAGAATCATGAAAAATTTTATATTTTGAATGCGCTCCACTCAGATCAGCCCTAATGGGCATTTGAATGATATTATATTCCACATGTAATGGCATCAATAGGTCTTTGATACGAAAATTTCGATGAGATCCCACACACACTTTGGTTTTGTTTAAATTTGAAGAGAGAGAGAGAGAGGAAGCGTTTGATCAAAAGCACGATAGTTTCAAGTGCAACTGTGTAAGTTACATACACATTTTGTTAAACATTCTATGGCTACCAATATCTATTTGGTAGGAGAAATTCTTAGCGACCAAACACTTCTTCATCTCTAGCATTTGTGGTTAGCCTCCTAGCTAGCACTTAAAACTTGTTTTGGGCTTACTTAGACTGCTTTAGTGAACTTCTTCACGTTACACAGTTTTACTATGAAATTCTTCCGTGGAAGTAACACTGAATTAGTTACCCTCGTCATTGGGCAGAATCCATTTAAAAGCTTCGTTAGCTTTCTTCAAGCATTGTTATAACAACTCTGCAATTTACGTTCAGTTATTTGATAACCCCTGAGAAGTTTATATCGTTTCCATCTTCCAAACGAGCTACTTATACAACTCCAGTCATATTAAAAACAAATAATACACGGGATGTTCTCAAACGAATGCAAGAATTTTAAACTTAAGACATCATTTTCTTTTTGATTGCAAAATATAACGCTGGACTCGGAACCGTATTTCAATTTTGGAATCCTGTTCGGATGAGCTACTTTAACCTCTATTGTCTTGCTGGTGGCCCTATGTGTGGACGATTGAGTCGCGTTAATCATCGCTTTTGCTTGTCATAAATCCTTTGTCGTTTGTCTCAACGGCTGTCTTTAGCAATCTGTGCACAGACAATCGGGGGTCTATTTAAATGATTTTCCTGTCTTAGAGATTACTATGAGCTTCTGCTTCTTCTACACGTTGCAAGAGATCCTGGTAGTGAAGTGGGTAGTTTTCATACTTTCGCATATTTGAAGTCACCGTCGTCTAGTAGGTAGTGTGTTGGCTTATTAGACGTGAGGCCTCGGTTCAAACCCCAGGTCAGGCATCTTCAACTAAACGAAATATGAAAAAATATTTCTTCAGCGACGCCCTCTCAGCAAATTTCTGGCAAAAACTCTGAGAGTAAATAAAATTTGCCATGAAAAGTTTCTCAAAAAACTGTCGTTCGGTGTCGACTTTAAACTATAGGTTCCGCCACTCACGTATAAAAATTAACGCACACAACATAAATAGTGTGAGAAATTTGGTCGTAGTCCTAACTGAAGGGTTTATAATGACCAATTATGCATGTGTGTACTCGTATGTACATTAAATTCATTTTGGTTGATTATCAAGAGAGAGAGAGTAAGAAGGAAGTGCGACTAGTTTATCTCACAGTAGCCGAAATATTGTTTTTCATTTTAATTAAAAAAATTTTATTCTATTCTATTTTATATATTTTATATATTTTAATTTTATAAACCAATTATAAAATAAACATTTTTTTGCTGCTCTTTTTTCTATTTTCTGTAGACCACGTGCATTGGTGTTTATTCAAATATCCCATAAAATGACCACAAATTTCAATCAATTTATTTATTTGAATAAAATATTTGAACATTAATCCAGTGTATGTGAGAACATTTGTTGTGTGTGTAGGTGTGTGGTTATATGTATGTGCTACGATGCCACAAAGGGAGAGACGCATATGCGCTTTTGATAAAAATAAATTTTATATTCATTTTATAATCGAATAACAATAGTTTATTGTAGTTTTTGTTCATAATCACTTGCAAATTATTTTATTTTATGATTTATTTTCATTCTTTTTTTTAGTTTTTTAACTGAAAACCAATTCTTTTTTTTTTTTTTGTAATTTAAACTCCTACCCTGTGCAACGAATGCTTTTCGTAGTTGGATATTAAATTCAGCGCAATACGATAAATAACCCAACGAACTGAGGTCTTAGCACTTTATCTACCACTAACCTCAACACACATTTTTCCATTGCCCATATGGTTCTCTGGGCTGGATTACTGGTCATGCTGTGTCCATACATATAGAATAACACGAGTCTGTTTGTTTGTTCGTTTAGAAAATATAGCTGTTTACGGTTGTAAGCAAATCGATTTGAACATTTTCAGCAGCAACAAAAATATTTCAAAATTTTCAATGTTTTAAGCAGTAGTGTGGCCCAGCTTAGATCTTAAAATTTTAAGTCAATATGATAGGGATGGTGCAAATCAAAATAGAATCCAAAGGTCGTATAATTGGCACATTCTACATATTCCTTCTCTTGCTATTCCTTTCATTTTTATTACTTATATTATCATTGTTTTTTTTTACTTTTTTTCTTTGCTGTACCTCCCATAGCACTTTCATTTATAAGATTAATATCTTGTTGTGCCATGACTGATAATAATTAAATAAATAAATAGGCGTCGAATTTCATGTTGAACGTTGAAAAATAAATCTTGAAGTAAGAGTTTCCCCTAAGGTCAGCATTTAGGTCCACGAATGACATCACAATCAATATTTAAGTCGGGGATCAAACTGTCTCTAGAGGAAACCAATCCGAATTCAAAATATATCTTTCTATTGCAGTAGCTTTCCGTCTTTTTTTATAGCAGTAGCAATAGGTCTAGTCGCCGTGGTCTAGTAGGTAGTGTGTTGGCTAATTAGACGAGAAGCCAGGGTTCGCGCCCCAGGCCAGACATCAAAATAAAATACAAAAAGTATTGCTTCAGCTACTTCCTCTCAGCAGATTTCTGGCAAAAACTCTGAGAGTAAATAAAAATTGCCATGAAAAGTTTCTCAAAAATATGTCGTTCGGAGTCGACTTTAAACTGTAGGTCCAGCCACTCATGTATAAAATTAACACACACAACTTAAGTGGTGTGAGAAACTAGGTCGTAATCCTGACTGAAGGGTTATAATGACCAATTATGTATGTAATAGGTACTGACACATGAGGTGAAATATATTCGCGTCCTCCTTCTTAAACCTAGTGCTCCTGCAGAAATCATTTACCGCATAAAATGGATCGAATAATTCCCCATAGGATGGTCAGGCAGCACTTCTTAATGAAGGAAAGGGGCTTCTTGAGCAAAATTCCTCATACGTATACTGAATACAAAAACCCATTAGGACTTTAGAGATACCGTTAGCTTAAATCGTTGAAAGATGGCAACCCTGTCGTTCTAGGAACTTCTACAGTACACGAATCAGGTTCTGAGCTGGTAGAACTTAATTAATTCAACGTAGACAAATAATACAAAGATGGGGTAGAATGCACTTTAAGGCATATATAGACACGTTTAATAATTTTAGTCCTTTAACTTTTTAAAAACATGTTATCCGGTTTAGTTAAATTTCTTTTAAATAATCTGTATCTGTATTAGCGAAGCACACCTGGGCTTTATCAAGTAATTTCGTTCATTTTGTTCTGTTTTATGCTTTCCGTTTAGTGTTTGTGGTATAACGGATACAATCGCTAACATTATTATTGTTAAAATATAATAACAGCTAGAAGAACAGAAAATCAAACAAAAAAAAGAACAAATAAAATAAACGCCAATTGAAATTGAATTTTTCCGTTTCAATACCAACCAGTGTTGAGGGAAGGAATGCAAGACAAAAAACGAATTAAAAGTATGCGGGCTACTGATTTTCTCCCATGTGAATTTCATTTGAAAACCTTATTTTATGTGACAAGAGTAGAATAATAAAAAAAATTAAATAAAAACTATTAAAACCATATGCTCCGGTTAATAATACAATAAATATTTGGGAAATTAGAAAAACCTGAGTTTTGTTAATTTAAACGAAGAATATAAGAAAAAAAAAGAGAATTTATTGAACAGTTTACACGAAATTTTTGTCAAATTTTTATCCATTTATTGCAATGTAATGGTACAACATTAACGTACATACAATATCAACTGTTGGTCACCTTTGAAAACTGACATGTGAAACTTAAGCAACCGTATGAACTACAAATCGTTGAAATTCATTTTCCAATTCAAATGGAGGCAAGAAAAAAAAAACTTAAATTTATTTTCAAATATTTTTATCCACACGGCCTGCTCACTCCAATCACCCTTCCTGGAGAACACTATCAATAACGAACATCATAAGAAAGTTAGGCAAAGCCTTCATTTGAGAAAGTCTTAGAGGCAATGAGCAAGGCTGCTTATCATCACACTATTCTACTGCCAATGCAGACGAGGTGTTTTCTAGGAAATGCCAGTTGGCAACTCTATCATTCTAGAATCTATTAAGACAGATTTTATTGAAATAAAAACAAAACGAAGAAGTAAAATGAGGAAGATTTCCTCTAGAGATCCTGACTAGCTTCAAAGAGAATACAAAAACTGGCAATTTCGATAAATTTTTTCTATTTTGGTTCCACAATATCGGGCGGGCCATCTATTGGTTTAAATTTAAACCATCGATTATTTCCAATCTGGCAATACTTATATCATTCTATTCTGTCACAAAATTCAATGCATCGTCGCCACTGAACGTAATGCTTGAGGAACTTTGGGATTTATTGGGCCAACGAGAAACTACACGATGATGTCGATTTTGCTAAAAAAAAATCATCTTTTCGTATAAAGCTCATTTTCATCTTATTACATACATACATAATGGGTCATTACAACCCTTCAGTCAGGATTACGACCTAGTTTTTCATCTTAGTGGATACGTTAATAAGCCAAATTACCGTATTTGGGGCTCAGAAAACCCACGTGTGGTCTTAGAGAAGCCAATGCATTCATTATGAGTAACTATTTGGTGTGGCTTATGGAGCGGAGGCCCATATTTCTTTGTATATAAGGACGGGGCAACCATTACAGTCCAATTCACCATCGTAATCGATTTTACGTAATCGATGTAAACGATGATTGGTTTCCACAGTTTGGTGCAACTTGCCACAATCGATTTATTGTGTCAAAAGCTTAATGGGCGTTTAATTATCCAAAATGATGATGTCAATTGGCCGCCAAGAAACTTTGCCTTGATAAAATTTCAAACCGTTTTTGTTTTATTGCATTTTTAAATTTAAAATTTTAAATGGCGCTTTACAATGCAAGTCATTTGGCTAGTTGGTAGGGCCTTAATAAATCTTCAAATTCATCGCCATTTGCACCGAAATGTTACTTTTTTGTGTGGTTTTAATTTGTTTCCTTTTTTCATTAGCGATGACATAAATTATTTTCATAGGTACAATGGGCAAAGAAGCCTATGAATAAATGTCAATGTTATCACTTGGATCCAATGATATCACTGTCTTATCAAAGTGACGTAAAGAAACAAACCGTTTAAAGTCGCCATAGTCAAGCTGGTACTCTATTGGCTTGTTAGACGAGAGTTCAAAATTTAGAAGAAAACGAAGTATGGCGGCGGCTCTCCTTTCAGCTAACTTGTGGCAAAAACTCTGAGATTAAATAGAATTGCAATGAAAAGTTTCTCAAAAATCTGTCGTTCGCATTAAACGGCGTTAAACGGTAGATCCTGTCAATTATGCATACATTTAACCTTCACAACATAGGTGGTGTAAGGAGCTAGATTGTACTACAGGCTAAAAGAGTTTTAATAACCAATTAAGGGAGTAAGCCAGCCGCTATACAATCGATCAAATAGCATTAATAGAGAGTTTATCCTGTCCCTGTCGGAAAACCTTGTAGCAAACAAATCTAAACTCTCATAGAAATGTGATTTTACTGAGTATCTATTTTAACTCAATAATAATTCTTTTTTCTTTTCTTATTATTTGCTTGTCTATGGGATTGTAATCAAAGAGTTTTCTTCTTTCATTTTTTTCTGTTGTGTGAGATTAAAGAGAAAATCTTCATATTCTGGCATTTCAACTTAACTTATGGTTATTTGTGTGGCATGTCTGGTTTGTGTAAACATACCTACTTAAACTAACGAACAAAAAACTCTCCCTCTCTCTCTTTCTTTCTTATTTACAACAAATTTATAGACATTGGTATGTATACGTGTATGGATATGTGTGTGTGGTAAGTAACGAATAGATTCAATTTTATCTAACAAGTGTTTCTTGTATGTGTGTGTATGTAATTGCCTTTGTTTAAGTATGTGTGAGAAACAGAGAGTGTCTGCAAGTGTCTATTTACACTGCCAACTATATTGTGAGTATAGTCTGTAGAACGGCTTAATTTCCTTTTATTTAGACCTTCCTTCACCCCTTTTTATTAAGTGGTAGCGAATATATTTTCCTGGTTTGGTCTGCCTGTGTGTGTATGTGTGTGCGTGTAAGAGAAAGAGCTTCTCTAAGATGCTTTGTTAGTAATTTAAGTAGGTCTCCTACTTGTGTCTCCTTGGCATATGCTTGCTATATAGTTATGGTTTAACTTTTGTATGTACTTTCTTTCTCTTTCTCACTTCTGCGTATAGTACGTGGTTGTTACATTATTTTTCTTTCCTAAGCTTAACTTCTAAAGCTTACAAAGTGTTCTGATGATGACTTTAATAGTGTCAAAGTACTGCTAAAAAAGTCAAATACGAGTTTAATTTTTTTCTTCCCTTTTTTTCTTATTTTTTTCTCATTTTTTTTTTTATATTTTATTCTCAACTTTAGTGTAAAACTATCCCACAAAAGCAAATAGAAAGGAAATGTTTTTAAACACTCTTCTACATACATACATGCACACTTACATAGTGCACTCTCGCATTCTGTTAGTAAAGTTTCAGGGAAACATTAATTTGTGCGTTTTATTTTAAGGAGTATAGTTACACTTCACACATACATTTGCACACTTAAGAATTAATAAAGACTCGTAAAAAAGTGTTTAAAAAAGTCAAATGAAATTAGACGATCTTTCACAAACTTGTCAAGATTATCGTAATTGAGAGATTGAGATTGTTTAATAAATTGAAATCAATTATAAAGGAAAAGAAGAAAAGGAAAAATAAGAATAGAAATAGAAATACCGATAAAAATGGTTCAAAACAGATGTAAATACTGTATCATATATTCGCGACTATATAAATAAGGTTCACAACTAACGCTTTAATAGATTAATTTGCTATTGATTTGGAAGAATTTCAATCTACTTTACGTTCTGGCTAATGCGGGTTTTAAACACTGTCGCCAAGTTAGTTTAATTTCTATAGAGCAAGAGCTTGAAAACTTAAAATGACATCATAAGACTGAAATTCTGTTAGAAAGAATTTTTCTTATTATTTCTTATCTCCGACACATATCCTCTGCAGCTATCAGTTTTTGCAAGAAAGTCGCCGGAGAAATATTTTTTTCCTATTTTCGTTTTGAATCTGACCTGTGGTTTGAATCGAGGCCTCATGTCTAATAAGGCGACACACTACCTACTAGACTACGGCGACTTGTTGATGCTTCTTGACATGAATACAGTCGTATGGCATCAATGGTGACTTGAATATAAGCTTCAAATGCTTCAAAAATTGCTAGTTTGTGTGTAGCCTCACAAAAAGTAATCCAGAGGTGTCAATACGCGCATTAGTGGGACCTTATGGGTCGAAAGTTGTTAGCGAATCGAAACCAAAACCTTGTTGAAACCAAATTTCGTTGATGTTTAACTTATCGATTTTTGAAAGCAAAATGACTCGTTAGCACACGTCGTTCACCGTAAAAGCAGTCAATTATTTCAAAAGAATTTAGGTCCAAAGATACACAGAAGGAAAGATTAAATTTTAATGGATGTTGACGTAATTTTTTCTTATTAACGTAGTCATTTAACCTGTAATGAGCTTCATCCCTAAAAAATGCTCATCTTCGGCCAGTTTTAAATAGATACATACATACATACATACATACATACATACATACATACATACATAATTGGTCCTGCAGTCAGGATTACGATCTACTTTTCACACCACTTATGTTGTGTGTGTTAATTTTAAACATTAGTGGTGGGGCCTACAGTTCAAAGTCGACTCCGAACGACAGATTTTTGAGCAACTTTTCATGGCAAATTTTTAACAGAAATCTGCTGAGAGGAAGTCACCGAAGAAATATTTCGTTATGTTCGACATGTCTGAGCTGAGCTTTGAATCGTGGCCTTACACTACCTACTAGACCACGTCAACTTAAAGCAATGGATGTACGAATTCGAATTGTACTTTTCCGCACTAAATACTCGGTTTAAAATTGGCTCTGTAAACATTGCTGTTCAATTTATTTCAATATAAGGTGCTAGATGTAGGGTATTCACTTATTCATGGTTGGCCATAACGAATACAAGTGGAAATTCTGAGGAAAAAATAATATTTACATGGTAAACAATGGAAAGGTGGAAACATGTGCTGAAAGCAGTATTTTTTTCATTACTTAAGGAAAAGTATGTTATAAAGTGTCCTTAGTTTGTAAACAACAAAAACGGCTTAAGTCAAAAATAGAATCTTGTTTAATAGAGGATAAGACAACTGAAGCTCTAATGGAACTCTAGAATCTATTGAACACTGAAGGCTGTTTCAAAGTTTTTAAAACAGCATGACCTCTAATTGCAATAAAGGTTGAAATGTTTTTGCCATCAAGTATAGATTATATAAACAAAATTGTTTGCCAAATTTTTTCGTGGACACTCCTTTTTTTATTTTTTTATTTTTTTTTTATTTGAAATCTTTTTTAAAGTTTTTAATTACAATAACTTTTAAATAATTTTATTACAAAATATAAAACGCTGTCTTTATAATAATTTTAACTAATTTGTGTTTTATTTTATTTCTTGCAGGTAAATCTCACACTACATGGTTAAAAAAAAATCTTTAAAAGCAAAATCACGAAATTGCCAACCAATTAAGGTAACTTTTCATTTTATTTCTTATTTATTACGACAGAAATTGGCAAAAAGGAAAACAAAAATTTACAACTGAGATAATTTTGAAATGGAAAAGAAGAAAAAAAAATTAATTTTTAACCTTAAAAGGAAATTAATCTGTTGTAAAGAAATCCTTGTTGGAATATTATCAACCAAGCATAAAATTTTAAAACGTTTTCAAGTTTTTGCTTAAAATCTTCTTTGATAAGAGGCAGGCGGTGAGGGCAATCTAAAGCACAGTTTCACAAACATGTTTACCGTGTTTATTGTGTGTGTAGTAGCGCGTATCATGATGTAATATCCGTTTCCTTTAGATTATCCTCCAACGCTTTTATTCTCCTTCATTTCCAACTCATATTTATTGCCTTGTCCGTATTTACTTCTTTTGTAACTAAGTGGCAATAGAAGCGAATTCAGTCGTTTTATTTTTTTTCCTTTTTTTTATCAAGTTTTATTTGTAATTTCAAGTTGTTTTTAAGTGGCAAAAAGGAAACAAGATTTATTATCCTGTTTTTATATAAACAATGTGTATATGTATGTATGTGTGTGTATACTTTTAAGTAAGATATTCAATTTTTTAATGTGTGCGTGTGTTTTTTTTTGGAAGAGATTTTCTTTTAAGAAGCTAAGGTTCTGTTTGCTTTTTTATTATTATTTTTCGTGCCGCCCGTTAATAAAGGACAACAGCCAACTATAAACTTTCAATGCAAATGACACCTTATGTTCAATTATTTTGTTCTCAACCAAGAATAAGTCAGTACCCTGCCTCTGGCACCTTATATGGAAATAAATTGAATAGCAATGTTTCCAGTACCAATTTAAACAGAACATTTACTATAAGTGCGCAAAAGTACAATTCGAATTCGTACATATATTGCTTTAAGTCGCCGTGGTCTAGCAGGTAGTGTAAGACAACGGTTCAAACCCCAGCTCAGACATCTCCAATAAAACGAAGTATGAAAGAAATATTTCTTTGGCGACTACCTCTGTGAGTAAATAAATTTGCCATGAAAAGTTTCTCAAAAATCTGTCGTTCGGAGTTGACTTTAAACAGTAGGTTCCGTCACTCAAGCACTGCGTACCATCATTATATTGACTTCATGTGAAGTTATTTTGAATTGTTTTTAATTGACCCAATCAGCTATGCTGCTGCTGCTTGAGGATACTAAACTTACTTACTTAATTGGCCATTAACAATCCAATTAATGGATTTCGGCCTGCCTTAATACATCCTTCTAGGCGCCTCTGCTTCTTGAGCGCCTACGCCAGTTGGTCACACCAATCGATGACAAGGCTTTCTCAAGTTGGTCCTTTCAAAGCAAACAAGGTCGTCCTCTTCGCCGACTTCCGCTAATCGCCGCATCGAATACACGCATTGCCGGAACATCCTCCTCCATTCGAACGACATGACCGAGCCAGCGCAGCTGCTGGTTTTTAATAAGCTGCACAACGTCTATGTCGTTGAGGTGCTCATACAGCTCACTGTTGAATCGGATGCGGAAATCAACGCCAACTCGCACTGGACTGAAGCTCTTACGTAGGACTTTTCTCTCGAATACTCTCAAGGCTGCTGCATTAGTGCTTAATAGAGTCCACGCCACTGCGGGCATAAAGAAGTACGGGGATGATGATTGATTAGTTTTGTCGTACGAGAGAGGTCGCTGCTACTCAATTGCATATTGAGACAATAGTAGCACATGTTGGCAAGAGTGGCCCTGCGCTTGATCTCCAGACTGAGCCAAGTCTCCAGTCATATTCTTGTCTACTGTACCTGGTCATTGAGTTAAGCTGCTTCTACTCTTATCGTTTGTCTTGGGATCGACCAGATTTAACAGAATTGAATGTGAAACTGTTATGGGAATTTTGTCATATTTCGGCAGTGCAACTCATTGCATAAATAGGCCCTCAATTGTAAAAATTGTCGTTTAATTTAAATTAGATTTTCTGGTATTTTCAAAAGTATTTTAGGAATTTTAGAAATTTGCTTTATTTATCCTACTTTGCTGTTTGTGGCAGTTGTCCTCTAATACAAATAAGAATACAGGGCATCTGCCCTACGACTGTAGAGTGTTTACAATTTCTCTTATCCATGAAAATTCGTTTACCCGCCAATATTTATTTTCTTTTGAGGATATTTTTATAATCGCTATTGTTGTTATTGATTTTATTAGTTTTTTTTTCTTCCTTTATTTAAAACAGCATGGGTTGTTATAAATGACAAATGCTGTGCATATATTTTTTCATTTTTATTGTGATATTTTTTATTAAGAATTGAGGCTTGTAAGCTGCTTATAGTATAAGAAGCTGATCACAATGTGAATGCGTATATCATTGTTTAAGTGTAAACATACATATTTATTCTTGCCTCCTTCTCACTGCTTTCCCTTTATATTTTTATTTATAAAATTTATAAATTCCATTTACTGATGCTTTTCAATCAGTTTAACTCCACCAAAGCATTTATAAATCACTGGGATTTTGTGTGCTTTCATTGAATTTAATTTTCTTTCTTTTGTGAAGACCAGCTCTATGTATGGTGAACTCATTATGAGTGAATATTTGGTGAGGCTTGTGGAGCGAAAGCATCATTCGTCCATATTTCTTTGAAAATAAATACACCTATCGCAGCATGATAACCGATTTTTTTATACCCGCTGTTCTTAGTATTGATGTGAACGACATTTGGTTTCAACATACACGCATACATAATTGGTCATTACAACACCTTCAATCAGGATTTCGACCTAGTTTCTCACACCACTTATGTTGTGTGTGTTAATTTTATACGTGGGTGGCGTGGACCTATAGTTTAAAGTCGACTCCGAACGACAGATTTTTGAGAAACTTTTCATGGCAATTTTTATTTACTCTCAGAATTTTTGCCAGAAATCTGCTGAGAGGAATTCGCCGAAGCAATACTTTTTGTATTTAGTTTTAATGTCTGGCCTGGGGCTCGAACCCTGGCTTTACATCTAATAAGCCAACACACTGCCTACTAGACTACGGCGATGTTTGTTTTCAATAGGATGATACAATTTGCCATACATTTCATACCACAATCGATGTATTGCATCAAACGTTTGATCGCCGTTTAATTAGACGAAATGGTGATGTCAATTGGCCATACAGAAGCTGAGATTTGACACCGTTGAACTATTTTCTGTAGGGCGCCGTTAAAGAAAAGTGTTATGCCGACAACCCAAGAAACAAGTGAGCATTTGAAGGCCAACATTCGTGATGCCATTGCCCCATACATTCGAAAACGTTCAGTTTTAAATTATCCACCCTATAGAACAACTTTTTTATCGTAAAACCAAACTAGTATTCCTATGGTGATGCTATGGGTCTTCTGGCGTAGTTCTTATAAAACAAATTTTTTGTCAATACCACCATCAAATTCCACAACTTCGTGTTCAGTTCCAGTTTCTTTCAATCAGCTCTTGTTAGAAACTTCTTACGAAATAAAACCGAAAAGGGTATGTATTTGTGTGGCTCTTAGCAGATTTTTGTTGAAGCCACTTTCAGTTCATAATGTTGTAATTAAAGACTAAAAAATCCGGTTATTGACGATCATAATGATCTGACTCTGCCCAGAGTCATTTCTAAAACAAATTGCGGATCAATGACACCTCAAGGCTATAATTCGCACCAAATAGCTACTTTCTACGGATCGGCTTTTTGAGCCCCATATGCGACAATTTTGCCTCATCACCGAGTGAGAAATGAACTTCGATATAAATCTTCAAAAGCCTGTAGCTTTAATACGCAATCAGCTTATCTACATCGTTGTGAAGGCTCAAGCGATCTTTTTTTTTAATCCAAATGCCTGTTACTTTAAAACCCAATCAGCTTTACCTTATCGACTGGACTTTTTCGGTTCGCTTACAAACTATATTTTAAGCCAACACATTTACTATATAACGACAACAGAACAGAAGTTTTGAACGTGATTTGAATGAAGTTCAAAAAAAAAAATCGTCACAGCTCCACTGTATGAATGCAAAGTGCAGAATATATTTTGCCAGCAAATCGAGAGCATTAATTAAAAACATTATTTAATTAACTTTTAATTTCACATTAAGCAAAAGTTATTAAAAAGTTGAAAATTAAAAAAAAATATATGCTTATATAGGGACCTCTATTAAGCGATTTCATTCTTTGAATTTAAATAAAACAGAGTGTATGTGAGATGTCAGTGAAATCATCTTATCTTATCTGGGTGGAACGCATTCGAAATCAAACTGATTTTGATCGATGCCATGGATTATATTGGTTTTGAAGATTACATACATACATACATAATTGTTCATTACAACCCTTCAGTCAGGATTATGACCTAGTTTCTCACACCGCTTATGTTGTCTGTGTTAATGTGGCGAGACCTACAGTTTAAAGTCGACTCCGAACGACAGATTTTTGAGAAACTTTTCATGGCAATTTTTATTTACTCTCAGCAGATTTCTGGCAAAAACTCTGCCAGAAATCTGCTGAGAGAAAGTCGCCTAGGAAATATTTTTTGTATTTTATTTTGATGTCTGGCCTGGGGCTCGAACCCTGGCTTTTCGTCTAATAAGCCAATACACTACCTACTAGACCATGACGACTTCATTTATGGCTTTTTCGTATACATCTGCAACTTATTAAAATTCCACAAAAGAAAAGTTTAACGTGGTCGAATCGCATAATCTGAATGACTAGCTCACATCAGCTCCTCGTAAGATGACTATGACTGTGCAGCATATCCAATGTCGCATAAGTGTGGAGCACGTAGCTCCTATTGAAACCTGTAAGGACGAAAAAAGTCAATAGTCATTGACATATAAAGCTCAACGTTGACAGTGATGGCTTGGTCAACATCGTTCTCCAAAATATATGTACCGATAACGCCGCCAAGATAAAGTCGACACAAAACGGTAACCTTGGATCTCATTGATAATTTTGTTTGTTCACATACCATTTTATTCACAAATGGGCCTCATTATTGTAGCTGATTTTTCGATGGAAATTAATGTCCTTTGCCAACTGCTCCAGAGTTCATTTAGCAAACTCATAACGTCGTCTGTGGTGACTTATGATGATTCGACAAAGCAGTCAACTAATTAGATGGCCTTTATCAAACTGTCAAACATCGGTAATCCCTGTTAGAGGAGCCTATATTAGTTTCAAATTAATCCATTTCATAATTATTTTGCCGAAAACAAAAAGAAAAAATTTCCAATTCAAACATACAATTTTCATTAGTATTCAGAAAGAAAAAAAAAAAACCCCAACATAAAAGTGCAATTTTCCATTTGGTTTGGTTTCCTTTTGTTTTTTTCTCTCTTTCACTATTCTTTCTATTTTTCTGCATTGCAATCAAAACTCATTTCACGGTTTTTGCCTTATTATGGCAATTAATCCGTAACAAAAACAACGTAACAAAGTTTCGTTTACGTTCCAATTACCATTTTACCATATAACGACGACGACGACGACAATATAAATATTCAATGGAACCGTTACACGTACACATAGAAAAACTAACGGTTAACTCTCTATATAAGTGCTGAAGAGAGGAGAACGCGAGAGGATGAGAAAAAATAGCTAAAATTGAAGCCAAACAAAAATCCAGGAAAAGAGCAATTGGCCAGGAGTTTAAATAGATTCCTTATAGCCATGGGTAAAGATCATATTTCAATGGAAGAGGCAAACTTTTGGTGAAAAAAAGTGAAATTTAGAAAATCAGTTGAGTTGGTCGGCGTAGACGATTTGAAAACTTCAGTATGCCCTTGGAAAACTTCTTGTTTACCTGTTCACTGTGAACGAATTGCTTTCGGATTATTATGGTGATCGATAATTTTTATTCTGGTGTTAGAACCATTTTGAAATCGTTTATTACAAAGAATTCGATTACCGAAGCATTCGATTAGTAACTGAAAACTATTTGGAAATCCTAACCATCGAGGTTAACAACCCGGATCTGCCGAAAAATATTCATACACTCCAATACTCCACCCAGAAAGTCTACTAACCAATGTCCTGTAGAGAATATAACATCAGCAGCGAATATCATAGAAAGATTAGGCAAAAGTTCCTCTAGTAGTGTACTAGATAAAAACAGTTGGCAACCCTATGATTCTAGAACCATTTTGAAATCGTTTATTGCAAAGAATTCGATCACCGAAGCATTCGATAAATAACTGAAAACCATTTGGAAATCCTAATCATATAGGTTAACAAACCGGATCTGGCGAAAAATATTCATACCCTTCAATAATCCACCCAGAAAGTCTGCCAACCAATGTCCTGTAGAGAAGATAACATTTAACATTAGGCATTACCACCCTACTCAATTAGCAAAAGTTCATATACACTACTAGATACAAACAGTTGGCAACGCTATGATTCTAGAACCTGCTACAGTAATACAATCAGCTGCTCAGATGGTAAAGCTTGATCAATGAAACTGAAACAAAGTAAAGAAATAGTGAAAAATGGAAAGTCGCCTTCGGACAGGCATATGTTTCTTAAAGTGATGAAAAGGAATTGAAAAAATGAAGGCAGAGAGCAATACTATGACAGAAGAAATTTATGAAATTAAAGTGGTCGAGATTAATGTTGTTTCAATGAACCCAATAAACTTTCACAGAAGGGTTTTCAGCAGATATCTCGTTGCGAGTAGGCCTTGATTACTGATTACTGACAGTTTAAAATATATATTTCTTGTAGGATTTCAATTCTTGCCGGCCACACGGCAACAATGGAGACTTTGCTTTTCGTTAGAACTGCAGGGAAGGCCATCCCCCTTAACTATATTTTATACGGCATAAACCACCTAAGCATAAACTTTATCATGCTCGTCGTTAGTAATTTACATTTTGAAGAATTTATACTTTCATGTCTCTGTTCACTCGAGAGTTGATAGCACTAGTGCTTCAAATACTTTTCACAATTCGTAGCTGCCTAGCTGAGCAAAATTGCTTGCAACGCAGCGAATGAATAGGCCAATGAGAGTCATACACGTACGTATTGTAAGTTTTTCGGTTGTTAAATTATGCCGAAACTTTTTGAATTAAGTGGAGAACAGAAAAAACAAAACGAATGATAGTCAACTTAGCCGGTGGGACACATTGAACTGAACATTTATTTATTTCGCTTGTTCGTATGTTTTCCGTTTTTGTGTTTGTTTGTATTTGTTAGAACTGTTGACTTATTGCTGTTTTTGTTGTCATTTTGTTTTACTAATTTTGTCTTCTTTTTCTTCTATTCTAATTCCTATCTAATGTTATCTGATAACAATAACAACAAAAAGCAAAATTTAAACATAAAGACTCTGTGCTAAAACTTTTTATCGGTTTGTGTATACCTGTAAGGGCACGTGTTTATAAGCCTGAAAGTATGCATTTAATTATAGATGCTGTTGTAATGGCATTTGTCTTCTTATTTGTATACAATTAGGGGTAGTAACAGGGTATATGTACTATATGAAGGCGTATGTTTTATTTATACAAAATGCGGAAAAATAACGAAAAGTAGAAAACTTTTAGACTTTCAGTCTAGGATTCATGACTTAAATATCTGATTGAAATTTAAGTGACTTTTTTATATTATTTTACCCTTAGGTAAAATGCCTAAAAGCATACTTCAGTTCTGTCAATGAAATGAAAAACATCGTAAACTCTTTAGTAGATGAGGGTGATAAAAGAAATAAGTTTATTCGTTGCTGATTTTAAAAAAGTAGATGCGATAGAAAGTATGTGATTGAGCTGTTGCTACAGTGACAAAAGAGATCTAAAAAAACTAAGTTCAGCTTTAAAAGCATATTTTCAAGCAACGGAATAATTCGGTGTTTCATATGGCATAGCTGGAAAGTAGTCACCATTCTTTGCGAATACTGACTATGCTGATTGGTAAACTTCCACACCACTTATGTTGTGTGTGTTAATTATATACATGAGTGGCGGGACCTACAGTTTAAAGTCGACTCAGAACGACAGATTTTTGAGAAACTTTTTCATGGCAATTTTTATTTACTCTCAGAGTTTTTGCCGGAAATCTGCTGAGAAGAAGTTGCCGAAGAAATACTTTTTGTATTTTATTTTGATGTCTGGCCCGGGGCTCGAACCCTGGCTTTTTGTCTAATAAGCCAACAACTACCTACTAGACCACAGCGACTTCATTAATAATAATGGCTGTGTTTATTGCCGTTGTCCGCTCTCTTTGTGCTGTCACTGATATGCTGGCCTGCTTTCCTGTATTCGAGCTTACAACGCCTAAGCCTAGGAGAGTTTTAAAAGAGATTTGTGGGCAGGGGATGTCACTTAATGTGCTGTATTTTGTTATTATTCAGTGTAATTTGTAAAACAATGAAATATTTCTCCTGGGGTGATTCAGTTCAAGTGCTACGATTTAAGTGTTGGTTTTAGTTACATTTGCTGTCAAAATGTAAAAAAAAATTCCGTGTAATATTCCTTTATGATTTCGCTTAAATTTGAATTGAAATAATTAAACAATGAAAACAAAAAATATTTCACAAATTATAACCCAGAACATAAGAAAATGTTACGCTTTGCCATTAACGGCAGCTAATTTGAATGAAAATGTTTTGCTGTTTCCAATTAATTTTTTTTTCGGTTGTTTTTCTTTTCGAATTTCTTTTTTTCCTGGTCGTTGTAAACGCTTACGACCGGTTGCATAAATAACGTTGGAAATTTCATATTCAACTTTAATTTCGATTTGTTTTTTTCTACTTTGTTTCCTTTTATTGTTTTATATTTCGTTATAAATCGTAGTCGCTTTTGTTTTAACAAAACAGTTGCCAGTGGCCAGAGTGTGTGGCGTGTGTGCGATGTGTTCAGTTTGCCAAAAACAGTTTCTTTTGCTTCAGTTGCACTGCGAAATAAGGCTGCAGACTGTAGCTCGAAAGCATCTAACCTGACCGAAACATGCCACTATACCTTCCAACCAACTTCTAACGAACTCGGATTATTTCCATGAAATGTTTTCATTTTATATTTGCCCTGCACCTACATGCATACATAAATTTGTATTCATATTGCTTTTTGCATTTGTTTCTAAATATTGTGGCTTTTTTATTTTGCTTTGGTTGCACAAATATATTCTCTAAAATTGAAATTTAATTTATTTTTTTTTTTATAATTTAGTTGTTGTTGTTGTTGTTGTACAGTGTTCAGTGCTTATTATTTTAGCCATGTTAGAAACAATAAAGCTGCAACAAAGATGTTGAGAAAAGGAAAAAAATTCACTTTTTATACCCATTCCAGCACACCTATACATACCCCACTACTTTTTCTAAATGTGTTGTATACCATGAAAATGTAAGCAGGGATGGGAATCCTAAAAATTCCTAATCTCTCTCTCTCTTTGTCTATTTTTTTTTTATTTTATTCATTGTATTTCTCAAGTAGACTTCTTCATGAGTGTACAGGACTTCCATGTAAAATAGATTTGTGATTCAGGGTTCTAGTCTAAAACAGCTCGGGTAATATTTTTTTTAAGCTTACGAAGGCATTTGATGCAGACTCGTTTTTTGTTACTGGATAAAATCCCAATGATTTTTTACTTCGGTTTGTTCTCATCAAGAAATCGCCGTAGTCTAGTAGGTAGTGTGTTGGCTTATTAGACGTAAAGCCCGGGTTCGTATCCCAGGTCAGACATCAAAACGAAATATGAAAAAAAATAAATATTTCTTCGGCGACTTCCTCTGAGTAGATTTCTGGCAAAAACTCTGAGAGTAAATAAAACTGTCATGAAAATTTTTTCAAAAATCTGTTCGGAGTCGACGTTAAACTGTAGGTCCCGCCACTCATGTACAAAATTAAGGCACACAACATGAGTGGTGTGAGAAGCTAGGCCGTAATCCTGGCTGAAGGGTTGTAATGGCCAATTATGTATGTATGTATGTAAGTTTCGAAAAAGTTTGAAGCAAGCATACTGACTTCTCATACATAGGTTATCAATACCAAACACACAACTTTTTTCTCGATGAATTCTTTGGAACGAAGTTGGTAAGGAAAGCTTTGCTAATCAATTGAAGTGCTGAAATTACATTTCTTTTCAAATTGTAGAAATAACTTCGAGGGAATAATGTATTGCTGGTCGCCGTAGTCTAGTATGCTGGCTTATAAATTGGCTTGAGAGTCCGTGATTCCAAACCCTGGCTCACTCATCTCGAACAAAACGAAAAATAAAAAAATAAAAATATTTCTTTCAAGGACTCTCAGCAGTTTTCTAGCAAAAAACTCTAAGGGTAAATAAAATTTGTGCAGCCCATGCGCTGACCAACATCTTCTTTTCTGATTTTATATTTTTTTTTTTGGTGGAGTAGTAGAAGGACTGTTTTCACCTCGTGGCATCACAACGGGCCGCTATGCGTGCTTAAGTGAGCTTTTTGATATCAGAGCTACTACTCCGATCTAACCTAACCTAACCTTACCTAAATAAAATTGCCATGAAAAAATCGCAAAAATCTGTTGTTCGACTTTAAACTGCGAGAAGTGAGGTCGTAATCCTAACTGAAGTGTTGTAATGACCAATTTTGTTTATATGTATGTAAGTTTCGTAAAAGTTTGAAGCAACCCTACTGACTTCACATACATAGGTTATCAATACCAGGTTTTGCTATACTATCCCTGTTGTCACAGTGTATATCGTATTCCTGACGGCCAAAACCGCCTTTATTGTCAACACTGCGCTTCTTGGAACAGTCATTTGTTAAAATTTTGTGTAGTGATCAACTCACGTTGCTAATCTTATTTTCTTCACTGACTTCTTGATTGTGCTACTCTAATCTCTTGTGTGGGTGCCATCATGACTGCTCCCAATAGCTTTAACCCTTGTAAATTTGTTAATGAATAAGTTATGCAATACATTGCACAAATGTACTCCTGATATCCTTTGAGTTCTTAGTTATTTTATTTTAAAACATTTTTTTGTCATGTTCAAAATATTGTACATTTTGTTTATATTCAAAGCATTAGCCTTAGAGAAGCCAAACTGTTTCGAAAAGTCACTTGGTATTCTTGAAATTAATTATAAATAAACTACTTAAGATTATAAATAAATCCTTTCGGTATTTTTTCATTACAAATGTCCAAACATACTTGCATTCTTACATGCTATTTTTAATATAAGGAGTGCACAAGAAAAAATTTAGCATAACATAGCTTTACATGTGATATATATGAGCTGAAACAGTATTTTCCTTAAGTTTAAATAAATACGGATTCTATTTATGGATAAAGAAAAAAAGCATGTCTAAATTTTTTGGTGCACAACCCTTGTATATTTTGAATATTGTTTCCATTTGCAAACTTATATGGTGTCGCTTGGAATCTACTGTACTCGTACATATTAAAGCTTAGAAATGAAATATTTAATACTTGTCGTTTATTAATTGACAATATATCCCAACAATACATATACAGACACACACACACACACACAAACACATTTGGTACACCACTTGCTCCTTAAGAAATTATCAACAATTATAAACGATTTCAAAAAGGAATACAAGCAACAGCTACAGATAACAAAAACAAGAAACATCGTTAATATAAACATACTTAAGGCCAACAATTAAATGAGCAGCCAACCAAGCCAACCATCCGAACTAACATGCAAGTGACAGTTTGTGACATACAGTTACCACCACTAACACCATTTCCATTGCCACTGCCACTGCCATTGGCATTAATATCATCAGTCAGCCAGTCAGCCACCCAGCATTATCGTTATTGTCTGTATTAGAGTCAAGCTGGACGTCGTCGATCATCACCCTCTAGTAATAATGAGGCAAAGGAAAATACAACACAACATGAAAAGAAGACAAAACTACACATTGTCCTGTGTTTTGAAATGTTCTAAGAGGGACTGAACAACAACACTTAATAAGTGTTCATGTGTGTTATGTATGTGTTAGAGTAGGAGTGATTTCAAACACCAAATACTGTTAACGGCTGTATGCGCTTGAGTGGGTGTCTTATACCACTATACTCGTACATGCACACACATCCACACATTCATACAGCATAAAATTAGCAACGATGCATATGATGATGTCAACAAGGGCAACGACTAACACACTTATGATGCTGCTGCTGATGATGATGATGATGATGGTGACGACGATGTTAATCTTGTTGTTATTTTTGTTTTCTACTGCACTTACAATCGGTATTAATTTTTGGTGGCACCAGCATCACAAGCAAAGCATGTACTTAACGTTGCATGGGAGTAGGTTTTTCTTCTTCTTGCAATTATCAATAGAAAACCATTTTTGCTTAAAAGTTTTAACCTTTTTTGCCTTAATTTATGGAAAACAAAATTCAACTTCAACTCCAATTGACTCCATAATAAGACAGCATGGCTGCTATATGATCTTATCTTGAATATAATAGATGTATTAGGCTACAGATTACCCCTTCATCCGGTTTATTCTTCAAAATTTTCCCCAAGTTCTGCTATGAGGAATGCACATTCTGCCTGTTAAACTCAACCCAAATGACGTAGCAAAATTGCCCTCTCGGTTGAGGAGCCATTTAGGAATCCACTCCTGCACTCATTGAGTATGTTTAATCAAAAATTGTATTCAAATTTCCAATAGCAACTACAATACACCAACAACTTTTATTTATTAACAACCATTTTGTGCCAAATATTTTTGGTGACTGCCCTATATGCCCTTTGGAAACACCTCATTTATATTATGAACTTATAAATCCTATGTTCTTCTATTTGTTTCGTATTTTTATTAGAATAGAATAGAATTTCTTTCATTTTACAAAATGATTGAATTTGTTTTCAATTTTTTTCACTTCATTTTCTTTTAATATTTGGTTTTTGATTTCATGATTTCCACAAATTGTTGTCTTGATTGCCAGCAAATTTTCCATCTGTGTGCCAAGTTTTGTAAATTTATTGCAAATTCTTTCTCTGTGAATATACACAAACATTCTTTTGCTTGAGTAAGTAAAATAAGAAGAGACACAATTCAATTGAATGGTCTAATAGAGTCCATATAAAAATTCCTTAAAATTATTTAAAACGAGCCTTAAATTTGAAATTGAGAGAGAAGAAAATAAAAAGATTAAAACGCTGCAACATTGTTCTTAAGCTTGAGTTCCTCACCCCAACTAATATATCATAGGCGCGGTCGATGCATTTGATTAAATGGACAGAACACACTTATTTCTCTGCAATACATAATACACATCTAGAGTGTGAACAGAACGTCAAGTGTTGGTTTAGTAGACATAAGGTCTCGGTTCAAGCCCCAGGTCAATCATCTCGATCAAATCAAAATATTGTTAAGAAAATAAAAAATCTAGATACTTTTGTTTTTCTTTTACTTCGCTTAACTTAATAAGCAAAAACAACAATGCAGTAAACAAACCAGTTTACAAATTATCATACTGCTTAATATAACAACAAACACCAACGTAAAAGATGCTAAACAAGTAAACAAAAATACACAAACAACACTACAAGAATAAATGCAAACAAAATACACAAACAACACTACAATAATAAATGTAAACAACTATGTTTACATTTATAGAGATTTCAAGAAGGCGAAGTCATGAACATTCGCCTTCAAGAATATTTATCAGACTGTTTACTCTGCCATATAAAATGCAAGGCAAAGCAGACGACTGAGTGAGTTAGTGAAGTTCAGTCAGCCTTGTGTGAAGACGCGGTGCGTTTGAAGAGAGTAATCGTGGTTTGAAGATCTCCATGACAAAGATCTATCGAATAATTGTCTAGTAATTGTTTTTGTTTATCCAAAGGGTATAAACAGAGGAATAATAAAGAAAAGAAATGGTTGTTGTTAACATCAAGTTGTGAACAGTGGCACTGAGAATTGTGCTAATAATAAAGAATTTTAATCCAAACGAAACACAGATTTATTTTTATTTTATTTGCAATCTACGAGATTATATTTTAAAAGATAAAAACTAAGAAAATGAAAAAATATTTCTTCGGCGACTTCCTCTCAACAGATTTCTGGCAAAAACTCTGAAAGTAAATATAATTGCCATGAAAAAGTTTCTCAAAAACTTGAGAAGTTGTAATCCAGACTAAAGGGTTGTAATGTTATATTCTCCCCAGACAAATATCCTCAAGTCAACGTAAATCCAACTACGCCAGTGTACAGCCATGCTTAATAAAATCGCTGAGTTTCCATTTTTGGTCTGAAGGTTATTATTTTTTTATCAAAAACTCTAAGAGTGAATAAAATTGCTATGAAAAGTTTCTCAAAAATCTGTCAAACTGTAGGTTGCGACACTCATGAATAACATTAATGTACACAACATGGGTTGTCGTCCTGACTAAAGGCAGTCCTGAATAAAGACCAGTAAAGGATATTCTTCTCGGTAGTCGCCGTAGTCTAGTAGGTAGTGTGTTGGCTTAGACGTAAGGCCACGGTTCAAACCCCAGGTCAGACACCAACGAAATATGAGAAAATATTTCTTAGGCGACTTCCTCTCAGCAGATTTCTGAGGGTAAATAAAATTGCCATGAAAAGTCGACTTTAAACTGTAGGTCCCGCCACTCATGTATAAAATTAATACACACAAAATGAGTGGTGTAAGAAGCTAGGCCGTAATCCTGACTGAAGGGTTGTAATGACCAATTATGTATGTATGTATGTATGTACTCTGTAGTGATTTCTTTTCGTTCAATGTTATTTTGTCAAAGCACGTTATTTCCTTTCTTGCCCACATTTCCCAACACGCCTGATGGCAGAAACTTTTTAATGCACTTTTTCAAAAATTCTCCATGTTCATTTCGATTATTTTCTTGTCAATAGAGAATATCATTGGAATTGTTAGCCAACAAATATTTTTTTCCATTCTTTTAAAGAAAAAAATTCTCCATATTGTTTGGTTAGAACTCCATTTTCCAAAGTTCATTTTAACAACATCGCAATGTGACGTTTGTGTCACAATAAAAGAAAACTCAAAATTCCAAAAAAATGGCGAAAAAAATATTTTTTAATACGTTGTTGATTCCTAGAAAAGAAAAAATAAAAATAGTACTTGAAATTTATTTTAGTAGTGGTTTCAATATGATTTCTTTTTTTATTTGAAGTTTAGTACTCTGCCATCAGGCATCATGCTAAAGGCATTCAATTTTTTTTCCAAAATTTTTTTCTTCTTCTTATTACTGATTGCAAATAATAGCAGTTTTTTCCTCGTTTCCTCGACATTTGTTTGGTTTTGCTGCTGCAATTGAACAAGAGCCATAGTGTGATTGGTTTTTAGAAAACTTTTATTGAAAATTAAAGAAGACCAGCAGCAGATATCAATTTTAGTTTACCAAACACATACAACTTATGCTTCTTATTTTTCGTTTTTTTTTCTATGAAAATAGAAAAGTAATAAAAGAAATTCTTTTTGCAAAAGTTTGATGAAAATATTGCGAATGTTGTAAGTATTTGACAAATTGTTGTCAAAAGAAATTTAATTCTGTTCTAAACTGCTGCATCAAGAAATTTGATTTTCAGCAGATTTTTAAATCCTCGTGTAATATAAACAACTTAAACCACCCACCACGGTGAAAATGAGCTTCATCCGAAAAGACGAATTTTTTTTTTTTTGAAAAAATCCACATCATCGTGCAGTTTCTCGTTGACCTAAATTTCCAATAAATCCCAACGATTGCCAGATTCGAAATAACAAATGGTTTAAATTTAAGCCTACAGATGGCCCACCCTATAGAATTCGAAGGAACTGTTTGTTGCCAATACACAGTGCGTTCATGTCTTTTCAGAATTACAGCACATAGACCAGAACCAGCCTTCTGTGCCAATATATATGACGCCAAAGGGGATACTGATTGTCAAAATTATTAAAACGTTTAGTTCTGATCTTTTAACTCCAAAAAATTATTTTCTTTTATTTTTTAATTTTTCCTTTCCATTTAAAAAGCATAACCTTTTACTGCCATGCCATTACATGTGCCTTGTGGAGACATGTTACCGGATATTTAGGACACCATAAAATATCCTAGAAAATCATCAGACTTTATTGTCTGCAGCAAAGACAACAGCAACAAAGAATATTTCAAATGACCATAAATTTTCTTGAAATATTTCCAGCCCATGTTTTTTTTAGTAAAGGGTTTTCCAATATTTTCTTTTTTTTGTTTTTGTGAAATAGTGGTACTTAAAAAAGAAGGAAAATTGAAAAACTCCCATACAAAAATGAAAATTGAATTGAAATTGAAAAAAAAAAGTACTGGGGTTGATTGCAGAATTTTTGCATGTTCCAGTTTTTGCTTTTCTGTCTTCCAAATTTGTTCTTGTTGTTGTTGTTGTAATAGTACTTGGTACTTGTTTCTTTGCATTTCTTTCTTCTATGTTTGTTGCTCTTTTTGTTCCTTTTTTCATTTGTTTTTTGTCGTTTTTCCCTTAAACAAAATGCACTTATTGGTGAACATACATACATAAATCCAGAGTCCTTACAGTCGTATTTCAAATTTATTTTCTTTCCCTTTTTTTATTGTTTTCTTTTATATTCTCTTTTTGTTTTGAGTAAATCTAACCTACTAATACTAACAAAGAAAAGTACAAATACACTTACACTTACACTTACATTTACACTTACACTTACGCTTGTGTTTCACACTCAAACTCAAGTACGTATATATTTTGGTGAGTATATTTTTTTGTGATTTTTTTCTGTTTTGTTTGTCGGTTTATAGTTGTGCCGCAATAGTTTGTTGCCTTTTTAAGTGTGTGCTTGTATGTGCATTTAGTGATTACCACATGTGTCAGTGGCACAGAGAACCTTCAAAATGTCATATTGATTTTATTTGATTATAATGATCTACATAGCACAACAAGATACTAAATCTTATAAGTGACAGTGCTATGTTTACAATCAATAAGGTATAAAAAATTAACATTAATTAAATATAAAAAATTAGAGAAAGTTAAATTATGTATATAAATATTAAATTAAATTGATAAGGTAGAGTATAAAAATAATAATAATAATAATAATAATAATAATAATAATAATAATAATAATAATAATAATAATAATAACAATAATAATGATGACCTAAAAAATAAAATCACAAAATTTACAAATATGAGATAAAAATTTTAATTATGAAAATAATTTAAATAACTCCTTTTTGAACGCGTTTGCATTGCCCAGATTTTGGATGTTATTTGGTAAGGAATTCCAAAGACTAATGGTGTGTATAAAGAACTGTCGCTGAGACAGAAGAGTCCTGAATCGTTGCTGTATAATCCCCACACCCCGGTGGGATCTGGCAAACTTAATTTTACAATATAAATACTTCGGCTGTTTCGTGTAAATTATTTTATGAAGTAGAAGGAGGCATCTAGTTTTCAGGAGATTAGAGATTCTGATATTGTGTCAGAAGTTAAACCCCAAAAATGTTACACCAACTTTAGCTCATTACGTATGAGTGAAGCTTTTAGGGGACAGACAGACAGACAGACAGACACCTCAAAACGGTAGCTGGTGCCCCCAAAAACGTACACATTCATGCACATAAACTCAGACAGGCTACCAACTGTGCCAAACGGTTGTTTTTTTCTTTTTTCTTTTTGCATAAATTGTTGTAAATTTCACACTAAAAATTGTTGTTGTTTTTTGTTTTGCTTTGTTCTGATGAAATTTTTAAATAAAATATGTTTCGGCTGCTGTTGAGCTGTTCATAAATTTCTGGTTGAGTGTACGAGTTTGTTTTACATATGCAATGTGAATTGCAAGCACATGTATTTCCAAAAAAGGGGCACAATTCCATTTTTTTTATTAATAATTGGACTCATATTTTCTTGATACAAATTTCGGATTGTATACCAATCCGAATCGAAATTTAAAAAATGCTGCTACTGTCTGCCCTTCTGGAATTCAATTGAAACACTCTGTAATATAAATCGCGATAAATATTCATGTTGGTTTATATCGGGTGGGCAACCTATCGGTTTAAATTTGAACTATCAGTTATTTTGAATCTGGTCATTACAACCTTTTAGTCAGGATTACGACCTGATTTCTCACACCACTTATGTTGTGTGCGTTAATTTTATACATGAGTGGTGGGACCTACAGTTTAAAGTCTACTCCGAACGATAGATTTTTAAGAAACTTTTTGATGGCAATTTTATTTACTCTCAGAGTTTTTGCCAGAAATTTGCTGAGAGAAAGTCGCCGAAGAAATACTTTTTCACATTTCGTTTTGATGTCTGACCTGTCATTCTATTCTTTTACAAAATTTAGCATATTATGTCCACTGAACGTAATGAATCGATCTACGCTAAGCAACGTCGTACGTCAGTAAGCAAAATTGCCGTATTTGTGGCTCAGAAAACCCACACTTTGTCTTACAGTAGCCAATGTACCCACTACGAGTTACTGTTTGGTGCGGGTTGTGGAGCAGAGACATACATACAGTGATCCCGTATCTCTTTAAAAATGAGGACGGCGCAACCATTACGGTCAATGGAGGCACCTATCGCACCATGAATAACGACTCTTTTGTACCCGCTCTCTTCATGGTATTGAAGTGAACGATATTTGGTTTCAATAGGATGTGCAACTTGCCACATATCTCATGCCATAATTGATTTATTGCATCAAACGTTTGATGGCCGTTTAATTAGCCGAAATGGTGATGTCAATTGGTCGCCAAGACGCTGCGATTTGACACCTTTGGACTATTTTCTGTGAGACGCCATTAAATAAAAGTGTTATGCCAGAGACAATTAAGCATTTGAAGACCAATATTCGTGATGCCATTGCCGAAATACGATACCAAACACTCAAAAAATGCAAGAAAATTGGTGTGATCGAATGTAAGGTACTGTGAGGTCAACCGTGGCAGCCATATGAATGAAATAATATTCCATTTCTAAACAGAACAATTGTACTTTACAACAAATAAATAAATTTGCCAAAATTTCAAACCGTTTTTTTGAATTTAAACTTTTAGATTTCCCACCCTATACATACATAGATCAGTAAAGTTATTTAAATTTGTACCACCATTTACAAGGCTTACAGTAAGCTTGCAAGCTTTGATTCGCGTATTTACATGTTGCCACTATTTACCCACAAGCCCGTTCTATTGGGTTCTGTTTGCAGAATGTCTGTGTGCTAAAAGACAAATGTCATCTGCGTAGTTGAGAAGCTCCAGCCTAGTTTTAAATCTCCAGGTTATTCCGTTTTGTATGGATTAGCCATGTTGTAACCCAAAGTAGGGAAAACGTTGAACGTCAGCCATAGATCCCTATGCTCGAGTGATACTGCCATCACGTAGCATAAGACATCTTCAATTCATGTAAAGTGGCTGAGGAGTAATTCTGCAACCAAAATATACAGCAAATTACCTGGTAAAGAAAAATGTTAAAGGCATTTAAACAATTTTCAAATGCAAGGAGATAAAGTGGCACACGAAGGCTGTTTCTATGACGATTTTGACAAGTCCTGTGTGGACGAAACACAGACAAAAACTGTATTCAGGGCAATACTTTATTTCATGCGAACGTTGTAAAAAATTTGTTGCTGTTCCATCTCTGGATCTGAAGTGAATATTCCTTTCACAAAAAAAAAAGAAAAAATTCTAAATATAACTTTTTCGTTTATATTTGTTAAATACTTTTCTGATGAAAGGAAGAAAAATTTTCAATGAACAACAAAAAGCTCACATACGTATACAAAATTGAATTTTTTTCCCCTTTTTTACTGTTTGAAGATCATAGAAAATGTGAAATAAAATGTTATAAAAAATGGGCCAACAATTCTCGGAATTGAATTACATTGAAAAAATAGGTTGTTAAAAAACAACAACAACAATAAAGTCAAACACTCACTCACATTGTTTTAAATACGTATGTGTACGGACTTAATAAAAATAAAATTAAATTGTTAAAGCATACTTTAAGGTTCAGCAACAACGGAAAACGGAGAGGAATGAAAACAAGAACACTACTGTATAACTTTATTAATATTCCAGCCAGCAAATAGACCTTGTATGGGATCAAGAACTATAAAACTATAAGAAAATTTGAAAGGAGAAATGGGAAAAGGTAGTAAATATCGAAATAAAGCTCAATAACCAATTTCCTGTTTATAGGCCAGCTGTTGTGTTTTCGAAACAATCATAAATTATATGAAATCTTATATGGAATGGGGGAACAAACAAAGGGTGTGTGGGTTAACTGGCATAAATCTATGGCTGTTTGTATGTAGGTTTAGTTTAGGTTTAGTTATTTGATTAATACCCGGCAGTAGGACTTTATTGCTTAATAAGCAGCTTATGTTTCATCATATTTCTTCGAAAGCCTTTTTCATATATTTTTTTATTAACCCATTTGTGCCTACCTTCTCGTTTATAGTGTGCTATTAGAAAACATAGTTTCTTTTTATTACATTTTCATTCGTTCAATTTTTCGTTTCGTTTTTATTAAAAACAAGGATTTTGTTTTTCACAACATCTTCTGCGCCTCCATTGATTGTTGGCGCCATTTGCAGCACATCATCAAAAATCAAAAGCAAAACGTATCTTGAAAAACAAAACCCCCAGATTGTTTGAAGACAGTTTATTGCCAATTCTATTGTTTCAGCTCATTTTCAATCACAAGGAATAACAAAACAAACAAAAGGAAAACTAGAAATCCAATCATACTCATAAATTCTCTTATGAGTCCCTTATGATTTCAGAGCACAAACACACATACTTACCGTTGTCCTTAACACACCATAACAATGTTGGCAACTTTAATATCATCTTCTATGCTTCTATGCCTTTGCCATTCCATTCTATTCCATTCCATTCGATATCTTATTACACAAAAACCTTTTCGTTTGAATTTTTTGCTTTGAGTTCGATGATTGCCAATAAAGAGATGGAATCTCTTCTCCATCTGAAATAGAACAGAAGAGAAAATAGTGTAATAGACTGACTGACAGACTGCCTCTTACTTTACTATACACATCACGTAAAAGTCTAATAGTTTTGTATTCTACGTTCTCCTTTACACTACTGGCACGAAACTCTTACCAGCAACGTAATAACAATACACACGCACTCAGGATGTAAATGTTGCTGTTAAAATGTCCTTAACGTACAGAGGTTGGGTGATGATGATGGTTTTTTTTTTTTTTTTTTTTGTAAACTTCAGAAAATCATGAAAAAAGTTCAAAATGTAAGGCTAGACCTTCATAGCAATGCGTTACTGCATTACCATGCCCGAATGTTGGTGAAGATGCTAATTGTTAAGCTTTTAAACTGTAGTTTGGCCTCAAATTTAAAGAATATGGTTGGCCTAAACAAAGTTTCCTATCAGCTAGTATTAAATCTTGTTAAGAAGTCCAATTGCTTCTACCAAACAGCTCTTATAGGCTGCCTGACCATTGCAGTGCTAACCAAGCAGAGGACATGACTATTTTAAAAGCAAAGCAATGTTTGTTGGGCAGAGGAATTTTCTCTCAAAACCTTGTGATTTACTTAGACAGCCAGGCTGCGATTGCGTACCTAACGGACGTAGTTTCAACGTCCATAAATGCCGGACGGGAAAATCTCGGATCATTCAAAGATAACTCTCATATGGGTTCAGAAACATTACATTTTCAATTCCATTGCTGATGAGCTGGACAGCGCCGATACGTAACTCGCCATCTCCGGCATGTTACACGGCGCAGGTCTTTCGATTGCCTCATTTAAATTGGATATTCTGCACTTGTTTTGAAGTCGCCGTAGTCTAGTAGGTAGTGTGTTGGCTTATTGGACGTGAGGCCATGGTTCAGTTTTCTTGCAAAATTTCGTTTTGTTGTAGATGTCTGACCTGCGATTTGAACCGTGGCCTCACGTCTAATAAGCCAACACACTCCCTACTAGACTATGGCGATTTCAAATCGAGTGGATAAAATTGCCATGAAAAAGTTTCCCGAAAATCTCTTGTTCGGAATCAACTTTAAACTGTAGGTCCAGCCACACATGTATAAATTTAACACACACAACATAAGTGGCGTGGGAAGCTAGGTTGTAATCCTAACTGAATTGCTGTAATGACCAATTATGTATGTATGTATGTCTGTATTATCCACTCGTTTTACAGGGAGGCTCAATCTGTTTTGCAGCAAAGGCGTACGTGAAATATTATGCACACTCTGTTGAACATCTATACTTCTCACTTCGACTCACTTCTCTCCTTAAATCACGTGGCCATCCATTGCACAATAGATATTCCTACGTGGTATTGTTCTTTTAGTTGGCATGGCGGGAAACCTTGGCATTCCGGCAAATGACTTCTGTGGAACTGAGGAAACTTTTGAGCCTCACTTTCGTTTTATAGACTTTTTCTTACACAGTTTATTCTAAATTGTATGTTAAATTATATTTTTACTTTCCATTTAATGAAAATATTGTATTTTTTTTTGTCTATTTTCAGGTATGTTTGCATTCGAAAGACGTAAATTTCTGTTGAGAAATATTGTGTGTATGCCGCAATGTTGAAGGTATTTTTAAGAAAAACTATCATTCTATCATATCATATATAAGTAAGCGACCTTTCTAGTGTATTTAGTCAATGCTCTAGTGTATGATAAGGCTTGCAAAGCCTTATCAAGCATTACCTTTTCTTTCCTTGAAAGTTTTTCTTTTCTTCTTGTCAAATTAGTTGTCATTTATGCAGTCTGTTTTGCTAAATCACCATAAATGGCTAGAGGCAACTATATACAGTGAGCGTCAAAAGTGAGTAAACACCACTGAAATAATTCATTTTGTTAGGATAGCGAGAAAAGTAAATATAGTAAATAAAAGTAAATAGTCGAATAAATTTCCAAAAATAAAAACGTTTAAAATGTTAAAACAAAACAACAATTCATAATAAGGGAAGCTTTTTATCTTAAGAACATAATAGAAAATTTAAAATTATAGTGGGTGTTGACTCACTTATGGCGCTCACTGTATGTTCGCTGATTGGGCTCTGGAGCAGTAGGTAACTGTCCCATTTGTGGATAAAAAGGCACATGGGCGAAGAAAATCTTCGAATCCACATTATTTCCAAGAAAGTTAAATACAACCCGAAAACGTAACAGTTTGGTACTAGTTTTGTAATGGCGGTGTCGTTGTTAGAGGTGGACAACGTCTTTTGGTCTAGATTGGTTAATTTGGATACCAATGACATGTGGTTTCAACAGCATCGCGCAACGTAAATACAGCTCGTGAAACATTTGCCATTGTCCACATTCGGACGATGTTATATTATGCTCCTCATGGATGACATCTCACACACTTTGTTTTATTCAAAATTTAAAGATAGGAAGCACTTAAAAAGGATCTTATGAAAGGAATTCAGATATTGTAAAGCGAGTTACTAGAATGTTTCTTCCAATACTTGAATAACAGTTTTTGGCTCCACAATATCTACACGAGCCATAGTATCAAAGTCACTCATATTAAAACTTTTTGCCTCAATCTCCAAAGAACAAAGGACTTTGCTTTTCATTTAGAAAATTTTAAATTTGTCTTCATTTTTTAGCCTCCCTTTTATGATTTGTTTTATTTTTGCAAAATTTTCTCCAATTCAGTTAATAAATATTCATAAAAATGGTAAGATTGTTTGCCTAACATTAGTAAATTCAGGCCAAAATGTATTTAATTTCTCCGAAAATAAAAGAATAAAAAAACTAAAACAAAAGGAAAACAAATTGAGAAAAATGTGACGGAAAAACTTTTAATGACCACATTTTTCCAGTTGAAAGCCACAATAAAAATGCAAATCCTTGGCAAGAAAATTAAAAAAAAAAACCCTCAACTATTCACTATGTTTCGTTCGTTCTCTCTCACTCTCTACATGCTATTGTTTGTTTTATTTTCCTTTTTAATTTCGCAAAAAATAATTTTTTCGTTTCACATTTTATTTTCGCTTGTATTTTTGTTGTTTTATTTTTCTTTAACCCTTTAGTGTGCCTGGCTGGTAGTTAGAGATCATGTTGATGATTCGCACGTTTTCTTTAATTCGTGCTCTTGTTCTTATTCCTGTTCCATTAAGTTTTTGTTCTTATTGTGAGTCTAATTAATGAACTGATGAACAAAACAAATAAATAAACAAACAAACAACAATAACAACAATAACTTTAAGGATTACAACTAAGCTGTGTTGATAACAACAGCAAAAAGAAAAAAAACAATAAAATTAATACCAAACCATGGGTATGAATGCGACAGAGAATAATCCTCGTAAATTGTAATTAATTCATCAACACTCTTTTCTGTCGCATCATAAACAATTTCACAATTTAACAAAACCTGTTTGTTGTTGTTTTTCTTGTTGTTATTCTTACCCTTTCTCTCGCTCTCTCTCACTCTCTCTTTGTTTTTAAGGCTATAACTTTATACGCATAAAAATTTTAATTTAATGCTTAGTCGTACACATATACACACATTTGCAGTCACGCATAAAAAATTTTCCACGATTCTAGTTAGAAAAAAAAGAAAGAAAAGTGTTGCCGCAAGGATTAAATTTAATCAAGTTTGTATACCATCTGCCTCATCCCTACAGAACGCTCTCACTGATACACGATTCACCTTCGAATAGGGAGGGCATATTGGTAACCAAAAACTTTTATTAGATAAGTTTTCTGTTCAATTGATTGAATCTGTGAGATGAAAATAATTGACTTGATTTATTGTAAAATTATATAAAACGCCCTATCCAAGTATATCACATTAATGTTATCCGATTTTATATTATTTTCAATATCATTACTAAAGCTTTTTCTGCTGCAGGCAGAAGTCTGTCGATATAGACAATATTTTATGTATGCGAAGATAAATTCGAATTTAAAAACCAAAGTCGCAAACCCACACTTTTTGCCTTTAACAGGGCAAAATTTGCTATTAACAGAGCACTGTTAACTATTTGGCAGAGGTAATATGTAGATTATTCTTCTACTTTGCAATTATTGCAGACTATTGACATAAAATTTAATTCTCTTTATGATCATCATTATTCGTGAATAAAAGTGCTGAAAGGTAAGGGATGGTTGGTGAGGGATGGAGTGAGCTAATTTTCTCAATTCCCAAAATTATTTCAGCTGTCCCACCACCACAATTCGAAAGAGGACCCACTGGACTACCATTTGCATATGGTCGGGTAGGTACACTATTTCCCATATGTTCCAAAGTGGCCACTGATCTTCTAGAGAATTTTAAAGCAAAATATTAATATTATCAGAGCCTATTTTCTCAATACCATATCACTTTATATATGATTATATTAAGAGGCCATGGAACCTTCTTTTGAATATGGTATGGTACTCATAGACGTAGTGTATATCCTAAAATTAGGTCCTAAACAAGTGAGCATGTGCAGACGAGTGCTACTAAACAGCTAACAGTGCTCTATTAAGGGCAAATTTTGTTCAGATAAGAGACAAATTTTACTCTGTTATCACCAAATGTGACGCTGCTAAAATTTATGGATTCCGTCTTGGATTTTTAAATTCGAATTTATCTTCACACATATCAATATTTTTGGTTAAACGTCTACCGTAGATATTCTAGGGCATTTATTGTCATGGCTCCTTTTATGCCAAGTTTTAAGACTCATTTCAGCCGCTTCAATTTATGAAAGGACATAATTTCGGTATCTCTATCCTGTTACGATGATATTGGTGCGACCTTTTCCACAAATATTTTAACGATAAGATACCTTGTTTAGCTCGTTTTAGCTCACTTTTCTTGTCAAATCTGGCATTTTGGGTTGTACTATATGGCTATTAGAATATCATCAACTTTCAAATAGTGAGTGTCAAAGCGTGTTGACTATTAATTAAAGTTTTGCAAATCATCATGTAAATCTAATGCTTGCTAATTGTGAACATTTTCTTTACAAAAATTTTTTCATTTCACGGTCAATGGCTTAGTTAGCAAGTAACGCGTGCAGTTATTGATCGTTTCGGTACTCATTTTCTACTTTTCGCTGCAAAATCATTGAAATGCAAAGAAATGTACGTACTGCAGTGAATACTGCTGCCTTAGTTCGAATTCTTGAAGAACAGACCCCAATTAGTTTCATCGTATTCCTCAACATGTTGGCCGTTGTGCTTTGCCTACTTAGAAAATTTTACGAAAGCATCTTAGCTTCGATCGAATAGACCATATATCTGGTATCTTCGAAAAGAGTATACATTCAGTGAGTAAATTTCTCACCTTTACACTCAGTACAGCAACCCAATGTGCATTAAGGCAAAGCGTTGTTTTAAGCAAGGAGAGTTGACAGCACTCTCAATCAGGCTAGTACTTGCTAGACTGTATTATTTACCTCTGTAATTGTTTAAACTTGATTAAAAGAACTGAAATAAGGTAAAAATTATGTTTGCAGGCGAAGTTCGCTAGTCTAATATGCGCTTGACGTTGTCGAATGGTGCTTATCCCATTGCTAGAGCAGAAACCTTTAGTGTCCATCACGTTGCCATCTGGAGAAGTTTATTGGACACAAACTATAAACCTTCATATAATTCGTTTGAGGGACTGTAAATAATTGCGTAAATTCTTTGGTCATTGTTTTCTGGAAATTTGGTAACAGAACTTTTAAAATTGTGGCAACACTGAATGATACAGAGTTTCTTTTACAAAATCCCTGTTTATTTGCATATTTTTAGGTAAACAAGAGTGTGTGTGTGCGTGGGAAAAGTTGCTGCACATGTATGTGTATGAGAACAATAACTTCAATAAAAAAACATTTTAGAACAGGCTAAGAGGACGAGCGAAGGAAGTAAATCAAATGTGTGGACGGGTGTTTAGATGGGAAGTTGTTATAAAACAAGTACAACTGGTTGTATTTAATTAACTGAATCTACAATGTTTTTATTTTTATCCTTTCTCGGTCTCTTTTTTTTTTTTGCTTAGAATACTTGTTAGGTTATGTATGCGGCAATAAAACCAACAATAAAGGTTTTATTATTAACACTCACGCATACACGTGTTCAGAGTGAGTGTACTATGAGAGTGTATGTGTTTTTATATATTTATGTGTACCTTGTGAGCATGTAAATTTATGAGGGATTTAGATTTTTAGTTCAAATGTAAATAAATATATCCAAAGGGATATTTGTTTATGAAAATAAAAATAAAAAAGAATCCTTTCACTCCACCCATTTCTTTAGGGGTTGTATACAATTTGTGCGTATGTGTTAAAGCAACATATTCAATTTGTAAATATGCGTAGAAAATAAGAAAAACACCAGCTGTTAAAACAAAACTATCCTTACCCTCAGGTAATTTTCTATCTTTTTGTCAGATGAGGTGGACGAACGCCCTACCTACCTTACTATGCCATTCAATGATGTAAATTATGGCATTGAGTACCTTAAATGAATATTCACACCGTATTATCGAAAACAAAATGTAAAAAAAAATATTCTATGCAGGTTAGGCAGACTATGTGATACCCTACACCAGATTAGTTTAAGATTAAGTGTTCGATTACAAGGGTAGGTTTTAACCTAAAAAGATTGGTAAAGAAAACTTAATTTCAATACAAGACTTTCAAGCGTTCATACATACATACATAATAGGTCAGTACAATCCTTCAGTCAGGTTTACGACCTAAATTCTCACACCACTTATGTTGTGTGTGTTCATTTTATATATGAGTGGCGGGACCTATAGTTTATAGTCGATTCCGAATGACAGATTTTTTTGAGAAACTTTTCATGGCAATTTTATTTACGCTCAGAGTTTTTGCCAGAAATCTGTTGAGAAAAAGTCGTCGAAGAAATATTTTTTTCATATTTTGTTTCGTAAGAGATGTCTGACCTGGGGTTTGAAGCGTGGCTTCATGTCTAAAAAGCCAACACACTACCTACTAGATTACGACGACTTCAAGCGTTTATTATTTATTATTATTCTGCAGTTTAGTTTTGTAACCTATGATTTCTAACTCCGTTTACATTTACAATTTTCCATTTTAATAAGTGTTTTTATGTTCACAGTTAACAGTGAATTTACAAAACGTTTTCTCTACACTTAAATCAATGTGCACTTATCGAACAATTTGCTGCCATCAATTTTTAATTTTTCCTTCAAACTCTACACTTCACTACACGGGTTTGTCACTTTGCAACATTATTTACTGAAAATGAGATTTACTGTGTATTATTTTCTTTCTATTTTGTTCATTTTTCTTTTGCCTTTTGCAATTTAACAAATAAGAGAATTACATATAAAGATTTGTTCCTTAACGATTCCAATACCCGCATTGACTTTAACTGGTAACCAAGGAAAAAAAAACTTTTTTGGCCACTTTCAACTTTTGTAAAGTCATTTGTAAACATGAAAGTTTTGACATTTTCAATTTACTTTAATTCACACTTGATAATACAATCCTTTTCTCTTTTTTCATTTAGGGGTTTACGTTAGTTTATACTCTTCTTTTTTGTTTTTTGTTTTTCATTCTTCAACAATCAACTGGCTATTCATCACAGGAAGACTAGGTGACCCTAAAACGATTTCGAACTGTAATACCCTCAAACCAAATATTTAATTTCCCAATACAAATATTAACTGTATGAGTATAAAGATTTTCTGTAACTCTTTTTCGGTGTTTGTTTGTTTCCCCTCTCTCTCTCTCTCTTTCCCTCTCCATGAAAACATTTCTATTTGTAAATAAAGTTGAGCTTACAAGTGAATAAAAACAAAATGAGAGGAGTGCCCACAGTACAATAACGTTTTGCTAGTGTAGGACACCTTTATTTTGATTTTATGTTTGGTGTATGTGTTGCTTACCGTAATGTTTTTCCAACTACACACACATTTGCTTTATTAGCTTGTGTTCGAGTATTCATTCTCATTCGTAGTTATGGCCACTATACTCGTATTGGTGTATTCGTGTGCCGATATGTTTTCATTTTTGAGTTTGTTTGAGAATACACGCGTGGTGTTTAAATGCTTTGTTACTTCTTGATTATAACTGTTTACGTATCCATACATGTATGCATGTGTAGCACATGCATTGTATCATTCTATGTTTCTATTTCTATTTCAAACAAATATCAAAGTGTGTGTGTGTTTTCTATAATTTTTCTGTTGTTGTTTTCTCTTTATTTACATGCTTCTCTACGTGTACATGCCATTTTTTCTTTCCTGTGTTCCTGTGTTTTGTTTGTGTTTCTAAATAAAACAGAAACTAAAAAAAGAGAGATGGAGAGAGAGAGAGAGAAAAAGTGGAAATACTGATTTTCCGTTTTTGTACACATTCATTTAAAACTTTCCACAATTTTTTTTACATTAGCAGCAGCAGTGTAGTGTATTAGATTCTCTGGAATTTGTGAATATAATGGGGTTTAGAATGTAAGCGTACAACATGAATAGAAAAGTATTTTTTGGCGTCAAAAAAAAAAAAATTACTACTGGAACGTAAATTTCGTTTACAAATATAATCAGAAGTAAACCAATTTTTTCGTGTATTTAAACGAGTTATATTTAAACCGAACATTTACCGATCAATAATATTTAGCACCGTCAGGGTAGAAATTCTGGGTTTTCAAAGGGAAATTTAAAAATAAAATTGTAATTTGTGAAGTACAATTGTTCTGGTTAGAAATGAATGAACATTATTTCATTCATATGGCTGCCTCACAGTACCTCTTTAGATCGGACAATTTTTCGTGCACTTTTTTGAGTGTATGGTGTATGGTATCTCGGCAATGGCATCACGAATGTTCGCCTTCAAATGCTCAATTGTCTCTGGTTTGTCGGCATAACACTTTTCTTCAACGGCAACCCACAGAAAATAAACCAACGTTGTCAAATCGCAGATTCTTGGCGGCCAATTGACATCACCATTTCGGCTAATTAAACGGCCATCAAACGGTTGACGCAATAAATCGATTGTGGCATGAGATGTCTGGCAAGTTTCACCATACTGTTGAAACCAAACATCGTTCACATCAATACCATGAAAAGCGGGTATAGAAAATCGGTTATAATGGTGCAATAAGGGTCTCCATTGACCGTAATAGTTGTGCTGTCCTTAGTTTTAAAAAAAATATGGGCCTTTGATGCCTCCGCACCAAACAGTCACTCGTAATGGGTGGATTGGCTTTTCTGAGATAGCAAACAGAACAGTAAACAGATAACAGTGCTCTGTTAAGGCCAAATTTTATTCTGCTGATAAAATTTTCCTCTGTTAACGCCAAATGTGGCGCTGCTGAATTTATCTTCACACACATCCTGTGCAAGTATTTTATATTTTATTTGTCTTTTAATTTCATTGTGTAGACTTATTAATATTTGAACTCATACAGCTACAATCCTCTCTGTTTGTCCTCTCTCTCTGTTTGTGTTTGTTTTTGTTTACTCAGAAAATAAAATCTTAACTTTTTGAAAACAGAATAGAATAGAAAAGTTGAAGATAAACTCTTTGTAAACAAATAAAGTGTATCCGTTTAAAGTTTGCTCTCTTAAGCAAATATTTAATTTCTATTCTTTTTTTTATACAAATAAAAGTTTTTTTCTTCTTTTTTTCGATTTAAGCCACTTCCTAAATTGGTGTGGTGTGAAGGAAAAATTTCGTTTTTTAAAAGAAAACAAACAAAAAAACAAGTTGTGGGTGTAGAAGTGGGTGTAATGACTTTCTCTAATTGTAATTATATACATACATAACTGTATTAAACAGGGTAATACTCTTAATGTTTATAAAAGTCAAAAAAAGCACACTTATAGCTAAGGCGGCAATGAATCGAAATGAAATGTCATTTAAATGACCCTCTTTGGTTTTAGCCGCAGCAGTCTATACTTTTAAGGTAACTTTCGATCTCCTTATCGCACATTTCTAACGGGTACTTGCCCTACTACGTAACGAAAAAAATGTTTTTAAAAATACTTGAAGTTTAGGTGACTATCCTTGAAGTAGCTCCACAAAAAAGCCTAACAGCATCAAAACTTTAATGTTAGAACGTGAAAGCACTCTTTCTGAAAACGTCTCATGCCCTAAAGCCAAAACCGTACATTTTGTATGACTTATGACACCGGCCTGTTAATAATATTCAATTGCAAGCCGAAAAGTATCAACACACTGCTCTGAATTGACGGCAACGATATTTCCAGGGTCATTTTCGAATAAATAAGGGCGAGAGATATCTGAAGACCATAATGTGAACTAAACACTAATGATGCGGCTCGTAACGGACGTTCGGCTAACTTCATCATAACTTTTTTAAATGCATTGGCTTTCCACAATTACTTCTGAGTTGTCCGATACCAATTTTTAGTTCTGGCTGTAACCAATGAGTAAAAATGAATTTTTTTCGGAGCACTAGCGCCCTATCAGCACATCTATGACGTTATGAATAGTAAACCGACCATAATGAGCAGTAGACAGGCCCAATAACTGAGAATACCTTAAAATCGACAAATTCGAATTATCCGCCAAGATTTCTATCAAAATGACTCACAGGCGTTACCATATTTGACTGTTGGAAAAACATTCGTAGGCTAACGCATTGGAAGCATTAAAACCAGTTTTAGTTAATCCTAACCTTCAAACTTGTCCATTAGTCTTGAGTGAAACAAATTTTGTTGTTTTGCAGTAAATGTATCAAAAAGAATTTCGTGTATGAATCAAGTGTTGAACAAAAAATGCTAATGAAGCCAATGTTTGGCTTGATAAATATTATTCGGATTTTGCAACAGGAATGACAAACGTTTGAAAGTGATACGCAACGTTCAAACAAAGCAAATTAAATATAATTTTGAATAACCGCAAACTGCAGTGGATCGAGACATTTGAGTCTTCAAAAATACTAATGAAATCGTACGTGAATGTTTAGGAGTGTGTAATATCTGTTCAGCGAATTATAATAGATCATGAACGACTTATAATAGACCGAAAAAGCACCAAGTGGTGATTTTAGGCAGCGTGTGAAGCTATTTCACCATAAAAACCCCCCAAGTTATGTGTCTATACATAAAACATAGCTCTCTCATTCCACACCATATTCAGAACGATTGTAGGAACTGCATGTAATGAACCGACTCTAAAGCATGTAGCGACACAACAGTTGTCTAGCAAGGGCATGGCATTCGTAGTTTAGAATGCGCATGGTTTAATACGCATCGACTCATCGACTTTCTTGAAAAGGGAAAGGCCATTAACAGCATGAAATCCTGAAAAAGGGGATCATTTTGAAGGAAAAGAAGATTCTGTTTCGTCAAGGCATTACACAGATACACAAATCAAAGAGAATATTGTATACAATACATGAATTATCGAACGAATGGCTTTCACATGCAACGTATTCTACGTATCTGGGCCCCTCTTCTTTTCCTCAGACCTTAAGAAATTAGGAGTAGCCGCCTATATGGATTCTTAATTTGAGTCTAAAGACAAATCATACTATTGGAATGGCATCGAAAAATTCCACGACCTCCTATAATCGTCGTGCGACTCTGGAAAATCTTTTTTATTCTATGTTAACATATGAATTTTTTAACACAACTGTTATAGCCATAGTCTAGTAGGTAGTGTGCTGGCTTATTAGATTTAAGGCCACGGGTATAAACGCAGTAGAGACATTTCCAACAAAATGACTTCCTCGCAGTTGATTTCTGGCAAAAATTCTGACAGTAAATAAAAATTGTAATGAAAAGTTTCTCAAAAATTTGTCAATCGGAGTCGACTTTAAACTGTAGATGCCGTCACTCATGTATAAAATTAACACACACAACATAAGTGGTGTAAAAAGCTAGGTCGTAATCCTGACTTTAGCATTGTAATGACCAATTATATGTGTATGTTATAGCCACCACAACGACTTCGTGATGCTATCGGTTATTAAACGATTTATATTCGTAAGAAACAAGGCTTTTCAGAAACTAAATGACGCCTGATAACCTTTCCAGATGTCGTGGTTTTGAAATTATTAAATGGATAACCCGTTAATTATTGCAATCAAAACAATGCCAACAAGTTAAAATGCAAATTTCTCGCTCTCTCTCTCTCTCTCTGTTCCTCTATTTCATTCTCCCAAATAATTTATGTCTGATATTATTTGCTTATGTGTCTGTGCTTGCATGTGTTTGTGGGAGAAATATTTGTGTTTGTAGGCGGCTATTTAATAAAGAGCCCATGAATTAGCTGCAAAGAGTGAATGGCTGAGAGATGAGTTGTTGTTATTGTTTGTTGTGGCTTTCTTTCAATAAATATTGTTTTTATTTATTTATTAAGTTTCCTATGGGCAATAATATTTCTCTGTTTTTTGTTGTTATTTTTTTTTTTTGGTTTCCTTTATTTATAAACAAAGTTTTGAAGTATAAGTGCATGTACATACATATGTATGTGTGGTTGTGTGTGTGTATGAGTTGTGTTTGTATGCAGATTGGGGGTGTATGTATATTGTTTGCATTGCTTTGGTGTGTTATTTTAATCTGATTATTTTGTTGTGTGTGGTTTTTAGAAGTCATTTTCTCTTTCTTCCTTTTAAGTTTTCTATTTCAAAATTCTTGTTTATCAAGTTGAATTATTTTTCTATTTGTTATTGTTGTTGTAGTTATTGCTGTTCTATTCATAGAAGTCTATTTAAAATAAGCTGTTGTTTGTTTGTGTGTTGGGATCACATTAAATCCAATTTTGTTTTATTAATTTGCCTGTTATGCTTACCAGGAAGACTATTTAAAGTCTGTTTTAAAATATTCGATAATAGTTTTAAACCGCAAGACTACCTTTAAGTTAATTAATAGCATTTAAATTTTAATTGAATTGTTATAATTATTGTAATACTAAGATTTTAAGCTTGTAAGTAAGTAAGTAAGTAAGGAAGTTTTCTTTTAAGTATTTGACGATTTGCATGTTTCTTTCTTTCGATATGTAAATGCCTTACAAGAAAAATTTATCAGGACATTTTTTGATGCCCTTGTTAAATCGAAACGGATAGCAGATATTACTTGAAGTATGGGTGGGCCGTCTATTGGTTTAAAATTTGAACCATCAGTTATTTCGAATCTGGCTATACTTATGTCATTCTATTTTGTCACAAAGTTCAGTGTATTATTCAGCGTAATGAATCTATTTTCTCTTCGTATTCGCTTCGCCAGATGAGTAAACGAGAAACTGCACAATGATATCGATTTTGCCAAATAAAGAATTCATCTCCTCTTAATAGGTACGTTAATAAGCAAATTTGCCGTATTTGAGGCTCAGAAAACCCGCACGTGATCTTACAGAAGCCAATGCACCCATTACGAGTGACTGTTTGGTGCGGCTTGTGGAGCGGGGGCATCATTGGCCCATATTTCTTAGTAAATAAGGACGGCGCAACCATTACCGTCAATGGAGACACTTAATGCAACATGATAACCAATCTTTTGTACCCGCTTTTCATGGTATTGATGTGAACGATGTTTCGTTTCAACAGGATGGTGCAAATTGTCACACATCTCATGCCACAATCGATTTATTGCGTAAAACGTTTGATGGCCGTTTAATTAGCCAAAATGGTGATGTCAATTGGCTGCAAAGAAGCTGCGATTTGAAACCGTTGGACTATTTTCTGTGGGGCGTGGAATCTTTCAAGCAAAAGTATATGCCATCGAAAGACATGTTCATTTCAATTTGGACAGAGAGTTTAAAGGATGGAATATAGGAATACAATCTACATTCAGGCCGCCATTCGACTACTCACCTCGTATGAGGTTAAATCAAAGATAATATGTAACTCGCTTAGGAATCTGAGTAAGCCAGAGCAGTAACAGTAACTCAAAAATAACCACACAACACACACACATAGTTTACTTAACTAATTTGCTAAATTAAATGCTCCCATACTGACGCCATTTAATGCGATTGACTGACTGTTTTTATCTTTATTTCCTGTGTCGCAGTCTAGGTTATTTTACCCAATAACCTGATTATCTATAAAACCAGATCAAGAATTATGCGAAAAAAAAACAACAACAACAAATGCTGACACTAACATAAATAAATACTTGCAAAAATACTGAAACACTAACACAAATGCCAAAAGCAATCAAATAAAGTAAACCAACAAAGTAAACCAACCAACATATATGACTTCATATAATTTTATGTCACCCCTCTGCCAATTACTGATAATTTTGTGGCACCATATTTAGTTCGTTTGCCATTTTATGGCTTGACTTTGTAAAGCAATTGGTGATAAGGGGTAAATGCAGAGTGGTAAGGCAGCTAAAGTGACAGCAAGTGTTAGAAAGTGAATGTTTTTTATGCAGAAAAAATATTTACATTTCCGGTTTAGTTAGGTTAACCATGGTTAACAACCGCTAATCCAGAAAAACACTTGAATATCCATAGAAGTGAGTGTGTGTGTGTGGATGTGAGCTTGTGTGTATAAAAGTAAATTATTAGCGGTAATATGAACCGTAACACGTTCTACATCCGTTTGAATTGTATATTTTTGCACCTTTTTACCTGTTTTCCTTTTGAAAATTATTGTTGCTGCCAAAACTCTAGTGGTTGATCTCTGCTATACATAGGGATACATTTACATTACATTTACACACACTCACATTACTGTCAGGAGTATATTTCCATAACAACTGGTATGGAAAATTTGTTTAAATAAAATCGAATATTTCAAGTACCTTTACCCGCAAATTTTTATTTATTTTGATTGCAAACATGATAATTTTCCATCTAGATACCTGAAGAAACCAATTTCCATGGATTTCAAATATTTCACTCTGATACTGAACACTAGTGCTCCTGACATGGCATCTCTCTTGGACACTCCACAGTGGTTCGTTCACTTTTAGAAGTCAGCCTCGTTGCGAATCATTTTCTAGATTTATAGAGTTTACTGGTTCCTTTCAGGCGACAGTTTAAGAGAAAATGTGTATGAAGAAAAATTCGAATTTAAATAGCAAAGACAAAAACCAAAAAATTTTAACACTTCTAATGTTAAAGTTAACAGAGTAATGTTAAGTGCGGTACAGAAAATACAAAAAAAGACCAAGGAAGAAATCACCCAAATATACGATATCGGAGAATGAAGTCTCTATTACATTCCTTAAAAATTATGCCCCACACGTTCCTGAGTGGTATAGCTTCTCTGGTAATTCGGAAATTCTTTTGTAAATTAAAAGACTTGGATAAAAAGATGTGATTGTTTTAACAATGTCTGTGCATCGATATTGTGAAAAAATGCGATTTGCTGCAGGTATCCCATTATATCCATGGTATCAATGGTTCCAAAACAGGTTGCTTTACGGTCGGACGTTACTTGGGACCAGGGAAGCCTCGAAGCTAATTGTTTTCTTCACACCAGCAGCAAAAATGGACTTGCGGAAGAAATTGACCCAGTGGAGAGCCTTGGTATCAAGAATTCCAAAACAGGTTTCCTTACGGTCGGGCGTTACTTGGGGCCAATTTTAATCAAATTCAGAACTCCCATTCATTAAAGAGATAGGACATGCTTTCAATCCCTATCCTTTGTTAAGTCTGTTCAAAGACAAGGACTTAAAAAATAGTTCAATTCCACAAGAGTGTTCTATCGGGCCTTTCAACAGGGACTGCTAAAATTTGACTATTGAGAATGGCCATATTATGTATTCGTTGAGTGGTTTCTGGAGCAGTTGCCAACTGAGCATTATTCCTTTCGAAAAATCATCTTCAACGATGAAGTCCATTTCTATATGAATGGATACATGAATAAACAACATTGTGACATTTCGGAGGATACCAATCCACTTGAGATCCAAGAGCGTCCAATACATTCCGAAAAAGCTACTGTTTGATAAGGATTTTGTAGGGCGGTGTCATCGGTTCATATTTCCTTCAAAACGAGATTGCCCAGCCGTTACTGTCAAGGATGATTACTATTAGTTGATGATTTCCAATTTCTTTTGGCCTGAATTGAATAATCTTGACACCAGCGCCATGTAGCAATGAAGTGGATGGAGATGATGTTAACTATCCACTGAGATTGTGCGACCCTGTTAGACTTCTTCATGTGGAGTTTTCTTAAGCCGTAGATGTACGTGAATAAGCCACGGACTACAGTGGTCCTGAAAGCCAATATAACGGATGCCATTTATCAAATCCAACCTGATTTATGAACCAGAGTCATAGAAAATTTAATATTTCGAATATAAACAAGTCCTGACGTACATTTATTTTATTATGGCTAAAGACCAAAAAAAATTTCAGAACATACAACTTCCTCAGATCTATTTCGCTTTCTGAATAATCATGCTGGAGATATTCAATTTGAGCCATAGTTTTCTAGCGTGGGTTATTATTGTGCTGTGGGCATTTGCGTACTTTAGCATGTAGTCCAGCTCATTTGGCAAATGGGTCAAGGAATTCAACATAATATTCGGTCTTTTCGGTTAAAAGTCGACTCCGAACAACAGTTTTTTGAAAACTTTTCAAGACAATTTGATCTACTGCCACATATGCCACGTGCCAGAAATTTGCTTAGAGGCAGTCGCCGAAGAAATATTTGTTCATATTTCGTGTTGTTGGAGGCGTCTGACCTGGGATTTGATCCGCGGCCAACACTCTACCTACAAGAGTGGGGCGGCTTCCAGTTATTTTTAGAAAAGTGTAATCAATATCATCTTATGTGAGATTTTGTCGCCAGTTTAATGCACTAGGGTGCCCAAAAATGTTTTGTCAACTTCTATAAAAACGCTCAATGTTATCCTGTCGCACATAACCTTCCAAAAGTGAATTTCAAAAGTATACCAAAATCGTACAAAATAATTTTAACTTCTGATTTATGAGTTAAAAAATGTTAATAAAAGTCAGAACATAAGATTCCCTTAAGCCACATGTTTTATTTTCGAAATCCCTTAAAGTATGCAACATATCATAGAGGCCTAACAGTATGCATATAATTTACATTAAGGAAAGTCAAGGGAAAAAGTCGTTGTTACTTACATTCGTATTTACAATACTTACAGGCTTGACTGACTGCCTTTGTAAAGATTTTTGTTTTTAAATTTTTTCGGAATTTTTTTTATTCTAATTTTTCTTAACCCATTTGGATTTTAGCAAAAATACTTGAGTATATATTAAGGGATTTACAGACGTTTCCTATACCTTAACAAAAACGTATTTAAATTTGCCTGGTTGTTTACGATTTCCGTTTACTGCTGACAGCTGGACGGACATTTAATCAACACACAAAAAACTCTACCAAAAGTAATACAAAGTGAAAAAGGAGTGGAACTGTGTAGGTATGTATATGGTATGCCTGCAGTTGAATGATAAATGACAGTGGATATATATTTTACGGTTAAATTCTCTTTATAAATTATTTCCTTACACTGAGTGTATGTATGTATATATTCTGGCTGTTGAAAAGAAGAACGCAAAATAAAAAAAAGAAACCTCAGAACCTCGGAACAGGTACACGAAAAAAGTTTTGCATGTAAATTGTAAAATGTTGCCGGAAAAAAAGAAAGAAATTGAAAAGCAGAACTAAGAGGAGTAAATTGGAATATTTTGGTAATAAAATATTTTTATTTATTTTACAACAACAATATTTTATAGCCGGTAGGTTGTTTTACTCTCTACGTTTTGCCCCTTTTTTTTATTATTATTTTGACTAAAACTTAAATGATAATCAGAGGAATATTGAATTACTATGAAATGTTTATGTAACGAACAAGGCATGCAAAATTACTTTTAATAAAAATGAAAATGATTTCGTATTCATAACCATATGAGAACAATAAATTATATTCGTTCGCATACAATATATTAAAAATAATGTCTACCATACATTGTGTACATACATAAATATTAAAAGGATTTATTCATGAAATCATGTTAAAACTTTGTATGCTGCAGAAAAGAAGTTCTAGTCGACATCTGTACTCAACAGGCCTAAACGCCTTTTAATCTTCATTTATAAAGGCTTGTACTTACATACATAACTGGTCATTACAACCCTTCAGTCAGGATTACGACCTAGTTTCTCACACCACTTATGTTGTGTGTGTGGGACCTACAATTTAAAGTCGACTCCGAACCACAGATTTTTTAAAAACTTTTCAAGGCAATTTGTATTTACTCTCAGAGTTTTAGCCAGAAATCTGCTGAGAGGAAGTCGCCGAAGAAATACTTTTTGTATTTTTGTTTTGATGTCTGGCCTGGGGCTCGAACCCTGGCTTTACGTCTAATAAGCCAACACACTACCTACGAGACTACGGCTTGTAGCCTAAATTAAAACAAATTTTAGAGAAACAGAAGTTCTATATCATCGCATTAATTTTAAGTTCAATTTCTTATACCATGACTTCGAATATTATTCGTATTTTTTAGTTATTTATATAACAAATTGCGATAAAAAGGGTGGGCCATTTAAAAGTTTAAATTTAAAAATTTAATGCAAACAAAAACGATTTGAAATTTTGCCAAACTTATTTTTTTTATTGTTAAGTACAATTTTTTCGGTTAAAAAAGGAATATTATTTCATTCATATGGCTGCCACAGCTGGCCTCACAGTATCTCATTCGATCGGACCAATTTTCGTGCACTTTTTCGTGTGTTTGGGGATATATTTCGACAATGGAATCACGAATGTTGGCCTTGAAATGCTCCATTGTCTCTGGTTTGTCGGCATAACACTTTTCTTTAACGGAGTTCCACACAGAAAATAGTCTGACACCGTTGGCAGCTCCTTGGCGGCTAATTGACATCACCATTTCGGCTAATTAAACGGTTTGATGCAATAAATCGATTGTGACATGAGGTGTACGGCAAGTTGCACCATTCTGTTGAAACCAAACATCGTTCACATCAATACCATGAGGAGCGGGTACAAAAAAATCAGTTATCATGGTGTGATAGATGTCTCCATTGACCGTAATGTTCCGCCGTTCTTAGTTTTCAAAGAAATATAGGCCAATTATGCCTCCGCTCCAAAGCCCCACCAAACAGTCGCTCATAATGGGTGCATTTGGCTTCTGTAAGACTAGGCGTGAATTTTCTGAGCCCCAAATATGGTAATTTTGCTTATTAACGTACCCACCAAGATGAAAATGAGCTTTATTCGAAAAGATGTTTTTTGTGACAAATTCGACATCATTGCAAAGTTTCTCGTTGGCCCATCTAGCGAAGCGAAAACGAAGCGCATAGTCATGCAGCTTCAACTCTTGAACCAATTAAACTTTGTAAGGCGTCATACGGAGATCTTTTCGCAAAATTCAAAGTAAACTGATGCGTGAAATGTTCGATTCTTGAGAACGATGACGAGTTGATGTTGATGTTGATGGATACTCATACACACTCTCAGCCACAGCTTCGATGTTTCGGATGTACGCACTGTGCGAGCTCGCTCACGTCTTGGTGCATCAACAATGATACCAGTTTCACGAACTTCAGCAATACGCTTGCGTATACAGGTCCTTCTCTGCGACCAAATTTCGTACGACATTTTCGTGCAATTTCCGACCAATTGTCTTTGTTTTGGAAATAAATTTTCAATAAATTCCAACGTTGCTCAAACGTAAATCGATTCAGAATAGAATGGTATAAGCCTCCGCATTAGGCGTTTATCAGGTGACGAGATTAAAGCGTTTTGAATGAGTGCCCATAATGCAGTACCAACATACTAACCGTATTTCTTAGTTCATCTTACTTCAGACAGATTTTCTGGGTTATTCTGATCTTATTCGAAGCTATCCATAAGGCGCTATTAAAATCTATAACTGCCTTGTTGATTATAAGCTAACTGATGCTCAAAAGGACTCCCCATGTAAAGAACTCGACGCAGTATTTCACCTGTCAATCTACAATTTTAGTTGTTACAAACAGATTGTACGGTGTTAGTGTATCAATGCCGAGTCTGGTGGGATTTGAGATCACTCTATCCGTTACCTACGTATATTCAAATCGGTTAATCGATTCCATTCGGTTAATTTCCGCATTAGGTCATCCGATGTCGCCGAAGTCTAGTAGGTTTTGTGTTGGCTTATTAGACGTGGGGGCACGGATCAAACCTTAGGTCAGACATTTCGAATATAATGAAATATGAAACAAATATTTCTTCGGCGACTTCCTCTGAACAGATTTCTGGCAAAAATTCTAAAGAGTAAATAAAATTGCCATGACAACTAGATTTCGCCATTCATGTATAAAATGAACGCACACAACATAAGTGATGTGAGAAGCTAGGTCGTAATGACTGACTGAAGAGTTGTGTAATGAGCAATTATGCAGGCTAGGTCATGTGTTAGTTTGCAAAGAGTGTGCATCCGCCGACAATGCCATTGTGTTCATTCACTAGCTGAAAAACCTTTATTTATAAGAAACTGATACAAGGCAACGAAAAAAGAAAATCGAAAGTCATTAAAATGACTGAAATAATAAAAAAAATTTGCTTTTTGTGCAAAGAACATATCGTCCTTAAGCCAGACAAGCATTATTTCGTTCATAAATTATTTTGTAAAAAAGAAATCCTAAAATCCTTTAAAAATCCTTATCACTTAACACCACCTTGCTGCTACTCTATCAATATCCTTTATAAGGATTTGTTTCTGCGTTAATTCTGTTCGTTTTTCTTTAATTTCAAATTTTATTCTTATTTTTCTATTTCATTTGATTTCTTTCATTTGAAAACTCATAAACTAATAATGCCACAAAGAAATGTATGTATGTATGAATGAATGTATGTATGTATGAATGAATGTATTACTGAATGAACATGTTTAATAACGAAATCCATTGAAAACAGAATATGAAGAATGGGGGAAAAATGGCATAAATGAGGGAAAGATTTATAATTGAATTATTTTTTATTTTTCACTTCATTGCCTCATTTGATAGATAAGCCAGCAAGTAAGCAAAGCCAAAAAGATATGAAAAGGGAATAAAATAAGGACAATAAAAACGATGAGCTGTTTAAAAATGAAAATATCAGAAAAGTGAGAAGAAGAGAAAGAAAAAAAATTCTGAAAATAATGTCATGACAATACACTCACTCACCCAGTTCATTGGTATTTTTATGGTCATAATAATGACATTAGAAATGAAATGAAATGAAATAAAAAGATATTTTTTTTCTTCTTCTTTTTCTACTTCTTGTTCTTGTTGTTTTGTCCTTATTTTTCATTTCTATTTTAATTTATCTACTGCAGCTGAATGAATCTTTGAACCTCTGGAAATATTTTATGACACATGAAATATTTTTCACAGCGTACACACCCATAAAAATTTCTCCATCATTCGTTATGGTGTAATATGCTGTAAGGATTGGCATCATACTTTACATTACATGGCGGCAACTTCTGCTGCAAACGTTTAGGTGGCATACTAAATGGAAATTTTTAAACAAAAATATTTAAATTTTCTTTTGGAACGCCTTCAGCATATTTTAGAAAAGTTAGAAAACTTTTAAAGTTTTTATTGTGAAAGTGTACAAATGGATGTTAACCATGAACATGAATTTGAAGTAAAGGTCGCCATCAATGCTGCGGAATTTCCTGATATTAGCATTTGCCAAGCGGCAATAAATTTTCAATTCTAAAATGATTGGCATCAAGTCTCGCAGCAGTTTTATATCAATCTCATGAGGCATACATACATACAAAATTGGTCATTACAACCCTTTAGTCAGGATTACGACCTAGTTTCTCACACCACTTATGTTGTGTGCGTTAATTTTTATACATAAGACTTGTTGGTTAAAAAGACATCACGAATAATTCTGTGCCCCTTGGAGTGGATGCACTCCATCGGTATTGTATAGCGATCCATGTATGAAAAGAGAATTGCCTCTGACTTTTGTTAGGTTGTTCATCAGGCAAAAGAAATTGATAAATCCGCTGAAGAGGAAAAATCTTATTACATTACCGGGCTCAACAAATCTAAATTGGTCATTACAACCCAATTAGTCAGGCGTACGACTTAGTTTCGCACACCACTTCTGTTGTGTGTGTTAATTTTATACATGAGTGGCGGCATCTACATCTTAAAGTTGACTCCGAACGACAGATTTTTTGGAGAAACTTTTCATGGGAATTCTATTTACTCTCAGAGAGTTTTGCCAGAAATCTGCTGAGAGGAAGAAGTCGCCATAGAAATAATTGTTCACATTTCGTTTAGTTCCAGATGTCCAACCTGGGGTTTAAACCGAGGCCTCTTGTCGGACTGGTTTTCAACTTTATTGTAAGCGAGTCATACTTTAAAACGAAAACTCAGTATTTGTTGTTCGGGCCTTAGATCTGGGCCAACAGTTTATGTGGTACCACAACGGACAGATAAAGTAGAACACCTGATTGACCATCTTTTCGTTTGGCTTTCATGTTTCTTAACGAATATGCTGCTAATATGAACTGCTTTATGCTGTCTCAAGGCTTGTCCTGTCCACCTTAAATGCTGGATCTTTACAAACTCTATTTTCTGAGACTCAGTAACTGAGAAAATTAAACTTCAGAGCTTGACAACTGTTCTATAGCTTCCTGGACTATAAATTGAAAATGATTTTCAAACTTATCAGTTGTTCTTCTTAGCTTGCTAGGGTACTCTATTGCTAATTGAAAGGAAACTAGCAATTTAAACAAGTATGCGAGGTAAATATCCTATAAGTTTAGAAATAGAGCTTGTGAGCCACCATTACTCGTGAACCACTGTTAGTGTTAGGACTTTTAAGCTCATCAAAAAATTTTTTTTTCTTGAGACATGTTAACAGTTTTCATTATCATCGCCATTTTAAAGAAATACTGACCCAATTCCAAACATATCTTGTGGCTTTTTACTATCCTCTACTCTCTATTTGTGGCTACTCATAGGTTATCAAATATAAAATAATTCTTCTGTAATTTTAAAACTGAGTATGCCACAGAACCACTTTCTTGTTTTAATATAAAAAATGAAGAAGAAAAAAGTACATCCTTAAGCCAGTTTAATTTGAAAAACATTTGAATGCAATAAATATAATCCCTCCTCATACATACAGTTTGGTATTTAAAAATGTATTAAAAAATATAACCACAACCAGTCCTTATGTGCACTCACATATGTATGTATATACAGGATGTGGCCTTAAAGAAGTGGGCAAAATTAAATTTTTAATAATTAACTTACTGCTCCCCTAGGCAAGTAATTTGATTAAATCGTTTTCGTTTGTTGGAAATTAATATTGTATTATAAACAAGTATACAGGATGTCGCCTTAAAAATCGGGATTAGTTTGCATATAAATTATGTGATGTAAGTAGACGTGAGGCCTCGGTTCAAACCCCAGGTTAGGCATCTCGTACTAAACGAAATATGAAAAAAAACTTGGAGAGTAAATAAAATTACCATGAAGTGTTTCTCAAAAATTTATTGTTCGAAATCGACTTGAAACTGCAAGTCCCGCCACTCATACGTAAACATAACACATATAACATAGAGTGTGTAAGGAGCTAGGTTGTAATCCTGTATGAAGGAAATGTCTGATCTGGAGTTTGAACCTAAGCCAGCACACTACTACTACCTACTATCTACTAGACTATGGCGAATTACTTTTCATTTAAATTTGGAAAAACAAAAATCTGTAAGCGGCCCTAAAAAGTACAGCTCAGTTAGATCCTACTTACAGGGTCCGGTTGTTTATATCATTTACATTTAACAGTTGTCCTGTGGAGCCATCATATTTCATCCATTGACACATATCGATGCATAAATTGAGAGTTTTTTTATGGTGGATCAACTACAAACATTGCTCAGAATCACCAATTTGTTGTTGTTTTTGGTCGAATGTGTGCTTCTGCGGCATTAATTTTGAACTGAGCACTCGTATACCCGAATATTTTCTTTCATATCTTTAGGGCCTCAGCTAACTCGACCATCTTCGATTTGCTGTCACCGAAAATTATTTTGGCGTCTTTTTTATGTTTTCATTGGTAGTCAGCTCTTCGAATTTCGGTAAAAACGTTAGTATATCAAGCTGAGCTTTGTAGTTAAAGTCGTTAAATTCTCGAACGGAATCTGTCTTCTTATTAAAGCTTGTTTTGTTACGACTAATGTATTCGAATTAAATTGTATTGAAAGACCTATGAAGTCAAGAAGCTAAATTAAAACTTCTTATCTTATATCTACGAGCTAATAATAAGAAAAGCTACAAGCTTAAATCTTAGGATCTAAAGCTATAGAGTTGAGTTTATAAATTTTTTTTCTCTACCTATTTGCGCAGTACCTTCTTAAGATTTTTAAATTTATTTATTGTAATCAATCTGTTTGCCTTCAAGTTGAAATTGTGCATCAAATACGCCAGAAACATTTTCAGCCGGAGTAAAATAAAGTCAAATGAAAACTTCTGTACTGGCGTATGGCCATACCCTTTATAAGTTTAAAAATAGACGGAGACCTTCATAGCATATTAAAGGCTCATATTACTATTGGATGACTGAACTTCAGCTAGAAAATGTGAAATTACGTTGCTCGAAATGGGCGAAAGAGAAAAAATAGAGAGACAGAGAGACAGAGAGAGAGAGAGAGAGAAGAGAACATAATAAAAACTCTGTAACCTCAATGGTATTTCTATTGGAGTCATTTTCATTGTAATGGATATACCGTGGAGCAAAATTAAGAAAAAAAGAAAAAAAAAACTTGAAAAGATCTTGTGAAACTAAAATTGCGGAGGTGCTTAATAGGGTATCAAATATACATATGTATGTACATACATAGTTGGTCATTACAACCCTTCAGTCAGGATTACAACCTATCTTCTCACACCACTTAAATTGTGCGTGTTAATTTTATACATGAGTGGTGGGACCTACAGTTTAAAGTCGACTCCGAGTGACAGATATTTTGAGAAACTTTTCATGGCAATTTTATTTACTCTCAGAGTTTTTGTCAGATATCTGCTGACTACTATCGTATGAAACGCTGTTGTGTAATTGGAGCACCATGGAACACCTATGGCTGTGTCGTTATGTTCTATGTGAACTATGGTGAGTTGTTCTTGAAAGTCGCATATTCTTTTTGTCGTACCATATTTCTTCTAGCTTGTTGAGCTAATGTAATGGTCGATTGACCAGTGTTGCATTAACCGTATGTGGAATGCTCTTTCAGAACAAGATTCTTACATACATACATACATACAAAATTGGTCATTACAACCCTTCAGTCAGGATTACAACTTAGCTTCTCACAGCACTTATGTTGCGGGTGTTAATTTTATACATGAGTGTTGGGACCCACAGATTTTTGAGAAGCTTTTCATTGCAATTTTATTTAGTTTCAGAATTTTTGCCAGAAATTTATTGAGAGGAAGTTGCCGATGAAATATTTTCTTAAATTTCATTTTGTTAGAGCTGTTGGACCTGGGCTTTGAAATGTGGACTCACGTTGAATAAGCCAATACACTACCTACTAGACTATGGCGACTTTTTTACTGTCGCACTATAAACAAAACCAAATCTAATTTTCATAAACACTATTCCTTCTTTATTCTCTAACACAACCCAAATTTCCCAAGCCAACGCAATGTACTGCATGAATAGGATACATCCCCGGAGTGATGGTTGTACAAAAAAGTTTGCAAGCTATTAAGCCCACTGTATGTTGTATTACAGCTTTTTTTGTTTTCAACAGCCAACAACTGATTGTGTCGTATTGTATTTTTATTTCTCGAAAACAAAAAATAAAAAAAAATTAAAATGAAAGCAAAACTAACGGAATTGTAACACTAGTTAAGCTTTAGGTTTACCTAGCTGTATGCAAGAGTAAAAGAATCTTTTTTTTTTGCATTGGATTTTTATGTCCTTTTTGTTTGACTCCTGTTTGTTTCATTTTTGGGTTTTTTTTTTATTGTGTAGCAGTCAACCAACCATTCAGCCAGTCAACCGGTATTAGTTAGTTTTGTATTCCATTCATAGCCTTTTTGACTTTTTCTTCCTTTCTTTTTCTGCATTTTATTTTTGAGAATGACATAAGGAGAGCGAGAGTGTAAATGGTTTTAAGAAGAAGGCTTGTGTGCCAACATCACAGGGCAATACCTAAAATAACCACAAATGTTACAATTCCAATTTACAAGGATTACAATTGCTTGAAACATGATAAAAAAAAAAACAAAAAAAGAAAACGAAATAAAAGGGAATAAAAACGTACTTAATGGAATGCAGCAGCTAGTGGTAGCAGCAGCAACAGCAGCACCATGTTAAACTTAAATAACAATGACAATACTCTTATACTACCTACACAAATACACACATACACACATACACATACATATACACACAATCTAATTTCTTTAGAACATTTCTCTTGAAACATTTGCCAAAATAACACACCGAAAATAATGGTATAATATTGTATATAAGATGTACGTACTTAGAATACATACATGCATACATATGCATACATACTCATACATATATATGTATGTATGCACGTAGGTAATAGAACTCAATCGTATAGAATAAAATTGTGTGAAAGATAATATGAACGTGTGTTGTTTTAGTTTTTCATATTATTTTACTGCATAAATATTGAGTAAAAAAAAAAAACTAAAAACAACAACAAAAAATAATCATCATATACTACAATATACTACACAAAGATATGCTGTAAGACGATATATTTTCATTGTTAAATACGAAAAACAAAACAAGATACTTTCAGAAATATTGTTTTCTTAAACATAAAAAGAGTTCCTAGTTGTCCAAAGATAATTGTGAAAAGAAATGTTTAGAATTTAGGGAAGGAAGGAACCCTAAAACAAATGTACTTACTTAATTTGTCATTACAATTCTATAGCCAGGATTACAACCTATCGTCCCACACCACATGGTGGACATGAGTGGAGGTAACTACAGTTTAAAGTTAACTCTGATTTTTAAAAAACTTTTTCATGGCATATTTATTTACTGTTTTTGCCAGAGACTGCTAAAGGGAAGTTGCCGAAACGATGATAATAGTGGTTTGCCTTATTAGACGTGAGGCCTCGATTCAATCCCCAGGTCAGATATCTCGAACTAAAACTAAATATTTCTTCGACCACTTACTCTCACCAGATTTCTGGCAAAAACTCTCTGAGAGTAAATAAAATTGCCACGAAAAGTTTCTCAAAAATCTGTCGTTCGGAGCCGACTTTAAACAGTAGACGCCGCCACTCATGTCTAAAATTAACAAACACAACATAAGTGGTGTGAGAAACTAGGTCGTAATCCTAATTAAAGGGTTGTAATGACCAATTATGTATGTTATCATCTGCATCTACTGTTTGACCGCAAATCAGAAAGAAAATTTTGAGATACTTTTTCATGGCAAAACTTTTAATACAAGATTGCTGGGAAAGGACATTAAAATACCATATTTTCCTTAAAGTGCCAGAACGGGAATTTGATTTCTCGATTCCTCGTACAGTTAGTAAGCCAGCAAACTACTCACCTTACCAGTGCTATCCTTATAAACTAACATCTGGACATTTCAAGCACTCAACATTCGTCTTATCTATGTATCGATGTTTCGGCAACCATCCATATGTGATAAAAGATCAATTTGATTTTGAAAACCCAAGACACAAACCAAAGGTTAACAAAGGTTATTTTGACGTTCGCAGAGTATTGTTTTACATTAAAAGAGAGAGGAAACTGTTTAACAGTAGCCAAATGAAATACTCCATTTATGTTGAAGCTAATTATGGGATTTATAGAAGTATCTAAGGTCCATCAAACCATACCACATCCAAAATGAGGTTTCCAAAGCCCATACATATAAAATAGGCAAAATAATTGCTTGGAAAGTGTTATTTTATTGAGAAAATGTTCTTAAAAAATCTGGAATACATATGTAGCTATAGGATAATAGAAGACATGTCTTATACTGGAATCGAAGAAAGGATTTCCTTAACAGAAGCCTGGGCAAAAAAAGATTTTGCGAAATACTTTGCAATAAGAAGAAATCATTCTGTGGTACTCGAATGTATTAATTGTCTCCAAAGCGAAAACTCTCGGATATCAAAAGTAGTAACATAGCAATACTATCCGCTAGTCAGGTCTCCTACCGGGTATAAGACTGCTTAGGGAAACTGTATAAGCTAGGAATAGTCCAGGTCATGTGGAAATTTATCGCAATTAACAAGCAGAAAAGCTTGCCTGGTGAATGAAGTCTCCATATCGCTGATATGGCCAGAACCTTTTTGTACAGTGAGGATGTTATACTCAGCGAAAGGAAAGGTATACTTTAAAAAATATATAGCATACTAGTGGTTATAGATGGTGAATTCAGAAAATTTTCGAATTACCGAATTTGTCATTCAGATTCATATTTTACCTATGATCCAACCCTTTGAAGGTTGAGGCGAAACAGCTGGTCCGAATAGAGTCAATTTTAAAGCCCGAAATACTGAATGTGGTTTATTGAGTCATAAACGCAACCTTTATTTCATAATAATCCATAAATAATAAAAAAAAATATTGCTTTCCATGCTCTGGACATGAAAGTTTATTGCGATGGTCAACGGAACCATGTTGCGAAAACATCACAAACCAAGTGTGTATTCTAGAAAAATAGTTACGCCAGCAAAGGGTTACAACAACAAAACAATTGAGAAATTATGAAATCATATTACTACGACAAAACTACATTCTTACATTCAACTGTAAGATTCTAGAAGTTTCCACAGCGTAACGTTGTCGTACAGTTTAAGTAAAAAGCCCGACATTAGTACACACTGCTTATTTATTATAGGCTATCTAATAAAGCAAATCCATTTTTGGTCAATTAGCCAGTAACGACCAGGACGACTTATGAATTACAGTCAAAGAAAAAAATCTACATATGCCGCTGTATGCGGACTTTTTCCCGGCGATTTTTATCAAATTGAAACAAAACAATTAAGACAGTTTGAAGAAAAAAACGAATATAAAAAATATACCCAAAATATACAAATACGGAGGCGTGTATCTCCGTTCTATAACATTTTATGTCGAAAAAGTGTGTTTTGAGTTATAAGCTCTCAAAGTTTTCACTCAACATACGACCATATGTGTATTCTAAGGAGATTTTTCCCTATAACTTCGGAATGGATCGGCGCATCTTAACCAAATTTTGACAGTATTTAAGTTAGAGAACGTAGAATTTAAAAATGCAAGAACATTAAAAACGTTCTAAGTGCACTTAGAACGTTATAGAATGGAGGCGTCGATATGTATGTAGACTTTTGTACAAAGAAAATTCATTATTTTATTGCACTATTCGTATGTTGCCGTAGTCTGGTAGGTAGTGTGTTGGCTTATTAGATCTCCAACTGAACGAAATATCAAAAAAATATTTCTCCGGTGAATTCCTCTCAGCAGATTTCTGGCAAAAACTCGGAGAGTAAATAAAATTGCCATGAAAAAGTTTCTCAAAAATCTGTCGACTTTAACTGTAGGTCCCGCCACTCATGTATAGAAATTAACGCACACAACATAAGTGGTGTGAGAAACTAGGTCGTAATCCTGACTAAAGGGTTGTAAAGACCAAATTATGTACATATGTATGTATGTATCCGTATGTGTAATGCACAAAGGGCTGAAAGTACCTTACAACAGTTACTGCTGAAGCTTAAAAGACGAAAAAGTGTGAAGATCACCAAACATATTCTCTCTTATTGTGTACTTGGCAAACAGACACGAAAGATTTTTTCTAAAACAGAATTTGTCACGTTACAATTGTTTTAGATGAAATCCAAATCGTGTGAAAATGCGATGAAGTAGGCTTAATGTTATCCCAACAGGCTTGTGGCAGCTGACAATTTAATTGAAATATTTTATAAAAAAATTTAAATATTTAAGGGCTTTTAATGTTTATAAACAAGGAAATTGAGAACTTTTTCAATCTGATTTCAATTATTTTTAATATTCATGTCTGTCATCTTGCTGGATAAACAGTTGAATTCCCCAAAGCAATTTGATTTGATTTTCTTACTCCATCCTATGGTATGGATTATCGGCATAAAATTAAAAAGAAAAGTATATTCTATGCAGCTATAGAAGTAGTCTTAACGGTATTCATATTAATCATAGACATTTTGAACTTGTTTTCACTCTATTCTCTGTTCTGTACAGTACAATATACTCGTACAACAGTTTTTATGAGTATAACTCTTGTCAGATTTAATATTTAATGTAAACATGTTATAACAAACCTAATAATAGCATAGGGTGTTCCTCTTACTGATTACAAGCTCTAAATAAAACACTTTCATTTCTGGAATTGCCTCGAAAGATAATCCTGCTATGGGATGCCCCATATGAAGCGGTAAACAGTGGAAGTCAAAAAGTAAAAGTACACAGCTTTGTACGCTAAGCTACAAACTTTGTTTAACTTTGTGATATGAAAACCTATGAGTTGCATCACAGTTTTTATCCATGATACATCTCTCTCTCACACACACACACACACGAACACACTTAAACAATATAAGCCCTCAGATCATGGCACATATAAACGCTTAAACGTAATTGCAAATATGTATGTATGTATGTATGTACATGCGAAGTATGTATAGATGTATGTATGTCTAAAGGCCTTTGTGTATGCAATATAAAAACACAATAAAGAAAACAAAAAGAACAAAAAAATAGAAAAAAATAACTGTAAAGCCGCCTGCCCCATATGACCCAAAACAAAGATTGTTTCTCTGCTCCAGTCATTGTAATGACACTCTTAACCCAATGACTAGGTTTTCCCTGGGTGGCTGTTGTTGATGATGGCATTGTTGATGCTGATGTCTTCTACGTTGGCACTGATTCTGACTGTGATGATGATGATGCTGATTTTACTTTTTTTATGCTTTTTTTTTTTTAAATGGCAGCTAAAATAACGACCAACAGACTCAACGGCAGACAGACAGGCATATAAGAAAATAATGTAAATTTGACGCAAGAATGACATAATTTTGTGGTTCTTTTTGTTTTATTTTTTAAACAGTTTTTGCTTCTTTGCTTTTTTTTTTTTGCTTTTCTTTATTGGTCTTGAATGATTTCGTGACGCCACAATTTCGATTTTTATTACATTATCGTTCATATGTGGCATGTTTATGGCTGAAACAGAGTCATAAACTAGAAAAATAAGTTTAAATTTCATTTTATATCACGAGTCCATCAATTGTTTCATAATAAATAAATTCTTTAAAACGTAACTTCAACTTTAGAATCCTAAACGTCTGTTCTAATTGATAGACTTGTGATTTATTTTTTCCTTTTTTAAAATAAATTATGGAAGAACTGTGACATATTTTCTCTAAAGTACTTGTGTCCCAGAGGCAGTTAAAGAAACCCAAACGACTCCTGAACGAACTCTCGATCCTCTTGATATTAGAAACATTTATAGAGGGCCAGGGAACTCCACTACTTGTCAAACTATAAGAATCAATGGTAAAAGATCCTCACCACTACACCCAATACAAAAAGCCCAAACCATTTACAACGTGGTTGTTATTTTTAGGCATTTACAGATGATAACCTTACATTCCTATCTACATTCCTAGCTATCGTAGATCGATACCTCAAAGCAAGTTTAGTAATTCCTCTCAACGATGTTAATATTAGCAGTACAATGGCTTAAAGAAATTTTCTAGTTTCTAAAGGATTTTAAAAGTTCAAATTTATTATTATTTATTTATTTATTAATTAATTAATTATAATACAATTACAAATTATATTTTAATTATATACGAGCGGAGTAACTTGACCATATGCTCGTTGTAGTGTGACAGTCTCTGGTGGAAATCGAACCCACGACCCTGACGCTAATAATCTAGCACACTACCCACAAGACTACCAGGGCACCCAATTAAATTTAAAAATGCAATGTTGTTGTGAAGTGTAATTATTCCGGTTAAAAATTGAATATTATTTTTGTCGTATGGGTGCCGCAGCTGGCCTTTTTCGATTGGACCAATTTTCGTGCACTATCTCGAGTGTTTGCGGTCATATCTCGGCAATGGAATTAATGAATGTTGGCCTTGAAATGATCAATTGTATCTGGTTTGTTAGTATAACACTTTTCTTTAACGGCATCCAACAGAAAATAGTCCAACGTTGTCAAATCGCAGCTTCTTGGTGGCCTATTGACATGACCATTTCGGCTAATTAAACGGCCATCAAACATTTGACGCAATAAATCCATTGTGGCATAAGATATGTGGCAAGTTGCACTATCCTGTTTAAAGCAAACATCGTTCACATCTATACCATGATGAGCGGGTACAAAAAAATCCGTTATCATGGTGCAATAGGTGTATCCATCGATTGTAATGGTTGCGCCGTCCTTATTTTCAAAGAAATATGAGGCCATTGATGCCTCCGCTCCACAAGCCACATCAAACAGTCACTCTTAATGGGTGCACTAATTTCTGTGAGACCACGTATGGATTTGCTGAGCCCCAAATACGGCAATTAACGTACACATCAAGATGAAAATGAGGTTTATTCGAAAATATGAGTTTTTTTGGCAAAACCGTCATCATCTCGTTGGCCCCAAATTGCCAATAAATTTACTCAAGCGTAAATCGATTCATTACGTTCAGTGGAGATAATATACTGAATATTGTGACAGAATAGAATGACATAAGCATTGCCAGATTCGAAATAACCCATGATTCAAATTTAAATCGATAGATGGCCCACCCGATATAGGAAACAACAACAGGTCTCTAAATCAGGCTTGAGTTTATTTTATTTTGGTTATATTTTTAGGTTAAATATGCCCATAAAAACAGCAATTCAGACATCTGCGAGTATTGATTAAGGCAGGGCGCCAAACAATGCTTCTTTACAATTCGAATAATGTGTTAAACTCCCTCAAAATTGTTTGCCTTATCTTCTCTATTTCTTGGAGCCTCATATCTTCTATCGTTGAAGTGGACGGCCATGTGGTGTCTTGGTATACTAAGTTGTGGTAATCGAAGAAAATATAAGTAAAACCTTCATAATTCATTGAACTTAACATATTGTTTCAAACCCTTTCAATAATATAATGGAGTTGTGGTTATAAGTCTCTTGACTGATAGAGAATAACCACTAACGTCAACCAACTGTTCATAGGCAGTGCTCTTTTATACCCTCTAAGCTCTTAACATAGGATAGAAACCTTATATGGGCTTATTCAAATATTTCTAATATTTTAAGCCGTTGATGTGTTTCTTTTTTTTGGCAGTCGAAAAGATCTGGAATCGCCGTAGCCCAGTAGGTAGTGTGTTGGGTTATAAGACGTGAAGCCACGGTTCAAACCCCAGCTCAGACATCTCCAACAAAAAATGAAATATAAAGGATATTTTTCTTCAGCAAAATAAAATTGCTTTGAGAAAGCTTCTCAAAAATCTGTCGTTCGGAGTCCACTTTAAACTGTAGTTTCCGCCGTTCATGCATAAAATTAACACACACAACATGGATGGCTGGTGGTAGACCTAAAGTAGATATTCTGACTAAAGTGCTGTAAGGACCAATTAAGTGAGTAGCTACTCCTTGTAACTAAATAAGAGCATCTGATGCATGAAAATATTTTTAATTTATCAATGCGGTTAATTTGTATCTACAAAATTGTTTCCAACGAAAACCAAAAAAAAAAAAGAGTTTCTGCCGCAACAAACCAACAGAAATGAAAAATAAAAAAAAATACCATAAAACATTTGATACTTTTAATAGCATAGGGAAACTTTTTATGCGATAACTTTAAAATACTCTTTCATAGAGATACATACACACACACACAGACACAATATGACTTGCTAAGCTATAGTGTGTTCGAAAAAGTGACACAATAGAGCATAAAACTTAAGTTGTTTCCGTTGCCTACACTTTACAGCTTCCATTACACACACTTAACGTTTTCATAAGGACTTTTATTTACAGTATGAGTAGAACTGTGTTTGTGCATACAAAAGCAATCAAAAGAGAGAGAGAGAGAGAGAGAGAGAGAGGAAGAGATATAGAGTAAAGAAGAGGTACGAAGAAACAACCTATAAATACCCAACATAAGGTAATAAATTTTTCATATGTATTGTCTAAGTTTCTTGTTATGCTTAAGTATACGTGTGTGTGTGTTTGTGTGGGTGTGGGTGTGGGTGTGCAAATGTTTCTATGCAAGAGTATTTATTTGTTTAGTTTGCCAAGTGTTTCTTATTCAAAAGGACTCTGTTCATATGCATATGCATTTGGGGAAATTGCTTGTATTTGTTTTGTTTCGCGTATTAAAAACTATTCTCTGGCAGTAGACGTTGTTATTGAGGGTGGTGAGCGGGTCTCATAAAATGTTTCTTTTTTACTTTTTGGTAAATTGTAAAAGTTTCGCTTGTTAAAAATTTTTTCTTTCCACTTCTTGTAGTCCTTGTTCAAGACAAAATTTTCTTGTCTATCTTGTTGCTTGTTGTTCTCTATTTTAAATAAAAAAAAAACAAACAACAAAAAATTTTAATTTATTCCTTATTAATAATGCCTTAAAATTGTTGTTGCATTTTTATCAAAACAATGTTGGCAACAGAAAAAGTTTTATGGTTGTTATCAACAATTTATTGTACCGCATAAGTAACACTGTTGAACACAGTTTTTTAATTATTAGATGTTAGCAAAAATTATTAGATGTGAAGGCGCGTGTGAAAATGCATTTCTCTGTAGAACCAGCAAATGTCCATTGTATGTAACATAGTTATGATATGTCAGGATTACGATCTCGTTTCTCACACCATTTATGTTTTGCGTGTTAATTTTATTTAGAAGCGGCGGGACCTGCAATTTAAATTCGACTCCGAATGAAAGATTTCTGAGAAACTTTTTCATGGCAATTTTATTTACTTTCAAAGTTTTTGCCAGAAATCTGCTGAGAGAGGAAGCCACCGAAGGCATATTTTTTCATATTTCGTTTTGTTGTAGATATTTGATCTGGTGTTTGAACCGTGGCCTTATGTCTCATAAGCGAACACACTACCTACTAGACTACGGCAATTACAGAATTCAAAAGTACGCCTTTAAGTTGATTTTGAGAGAGTATGCTTGAGAAAACAGACGATGAAAACGGGCTGATCCTCTTCTAAATCGTGTTAAAGTTCAAACAATTTAAACTTTTGATAGTCTTTCGTAGTAAAACGAGGTTTAAATCTAGGATCGTGAATATCTGTGTATAGTAGAGGCTACTAACTGACCTTTTAACCGAGTATTATATGTTTAAACAATGTTTTAGACGCTGCTACCACAGCACATACTCATATACTTGGATTTTTCTGAACTAAACATCTGGGTGCTTATCAGACTAGTTGGGGAGTTATCTCACGGACACTTGACAGTATACTGATGTTTTTCAGGGCAACAGGGTTTGTAAGTTTTAAGGTAGTACGTTCACTCAGCCATGCTTTGCTAATTTTACATGGCAATAATAATAATAAGTACTTGCGGCCAATAGCATAAAAAAATAGCAATGTGTGGAAGCGTTTTCTAAAGTTGTAGTGGATACTGAGCCATAAAGAAAAAAAAGTAAGAAGTGGCCGTAAATGAAAGGCATAATTGACGATGAATTAGTTTTAGTTGCTCATTTTCATGCTATTCATGCTATTTTAGTTTCTACGATTAGTTTTCTAAGGTAGTTAAGGACGTGCTCTTAAAGAATCTTAAACTTTAAGTTGCTGTTATTAGTGGTTTTATATTGTCTTTGCTTAACTAGTTTATTTCTGTTGCCGTTTAAACAGTTTTATTATGAATGCTACGTTCAAATATTTTGACACAAGTGCTCTGAAAAATAGCATAAAGTGCTGCTAAATATTAAAAATGTTGTGTTAACCTTAAGCTGAGTAAAGAAATACTTAGTGTTGCTAGGTTTTCCATGATGGCCATGTAAATAATTTAACTCCCGTGGGGTAGCTCAACTGATTTATATAATAAGGAAATATATGAACGTGTTTAACTGGTATTTTACCGTATCAGTGACAGTTGTCACTGGATGTCATTGGATGCCATAAAATGAAGCGTTGCTTGTCCGATGTTTGATGAGATTTGTTTATAAAATCTCATGAATTTTGCATTTCTATAAGGCGAAGTCGCCGTAGTCTAGTAGGTAGTGTGTCGGCTTATTAGACGTGAGGCCTCAGTTCAAAACCCCAGGTCAGACATCTCCAACAAAACGAAATATGAAAAAAATATTTCTTCGGCGACTTTCTCTCAACAGATTTTTCGCAAAAACCCTGAGAATAAATAGAAATTACCATGAAATATGCCTCAAAAACCTGTCGTTAGAAATCGCCTTTAAACTGTAGGTTCCGCCACTTATGCATAAAAATTAACACACACAACATAATTGCTGTGAGAAGCTAGGTCGTAATCCTAACTAAAGGGTTGTAATGACCAATTATGTATGTATGTATGTATAAGGTTTCTAATTACTTATCGGTGAGAGTATGAGAGTATGTGAGTATGAGAGTATGAGGCAATGAAGGAGGAGATATTAGGCGCCATACCATCGGATATTAATGAAAAATAAATATTTTTCTAGATAAAATCTTTCCTCTTCTCCCGTTATACTTCAATAAATGAAGTGACTTAAAAGCAACACTAAACACTCCAATTAGTTTTTGCTAATGAAACTAAAAACAAATGCCATTATAAACGTACATATTTCAACAATATTTTCACATCCTTCCCTACGATTTTTTAACACCAAACTAAACAGTTTCTGTTTCACTATTAAGTTTAACCACAAGAGAGAAAATTCACTTCACTTGTTTGAAACATGAAACTCTTTTAGAAATATTGCTTGTGATTGAGGAACAACTGCAGCTTTTAGTTGCTTTTCTTAAACAGGGTAATAAATTACATTTGTTAGTTGTAGAAAGACCAACTCATCTCATCTCATCATCTCTTTTTAATTTTTCCGTCATTGGTTTTCTCTCTTTCTCTGTGTTACGCTATAATTTAATCATTTTGTAAATTTTTTCTTTTTCATCTTACTCACCAAAAATAATTCATGGTTGTGTAGATAATGCCGGGGATAAGGATTATTCAGCTTGTCCTGTCCATATTAGTTATTTGAGACCATTTTGTTTAATTTGTAACATAAAACAATGCCTGATGGTACGTACTGCCTTTATTCTGCTAGTGATACTAAAAACCTGGAGCTTAAATGTAAAGAAAAGAAAAAATTTTGGAATAGAAGAAGGAATAGTAAAACTACAAGACAATATTAATTAAGTTTACGCTTCCATGACTTAATTACAACCAAAATTTAACCATAAACAATTTTATCTACAAAATATTTTGTTTCTCCTTTTCTACTCCTTTTTTCCTTTTTGTTTGGCGCCTTAAATTGTAACTAATGCCTGTGTATTGTAGAAGTATCAAGAAAAACGAAATTTGTTATCCTAGAAAAGTACAGGAAAAAAAAACAGAATAATAATGGCATGAGGCAGGAGAATATGGCTGGAAAGTTGGCGAACCAGATTACAAAATAAATTTACTTGCTTAGACACATACTTTCATATAAAACAGCTTACAGTTACCATAATAACTATTTATACCTTGAATACAGAGGAATGAACCCATACTACATATTTTTTATTTTATCAAGTTTTTTTTCTAATTTTACTATGAAAATCAAGTTATTCCTTAGCATTTACTAGCTGTACGCTGCGCGTGTTGCTGCGCCACCAACTGAAATAAATTTGAAGGAAAGACATTACACAAATGTCCAATTAATTTTGAATCATTTTATTGATTTTGTTTCCCGTTGTACTGATGATTCAGATGAGCGGGCCTGAGTAGTACGCATTCGATCAGTTTTTAATCTCACTTCTCGTTGTTCAAGTGGTTCAAGCGAAAGGGTCTCAGCGGCATATACTCCAAGATTTTCCAGTCTCAATGCTCGTCTGATTCTGAGGCTCGTAATGCTCTTTTCTTCCGTGTTTGAGGTGTAGGTCGACCAATAGCTTGTCATTCGTTTTGAATAATTTTCAGTGACGCCATCCATCGGAAATTAATCGCACCAACTTTGCAACTTTGTTAAAGAATGCACAGTTTACGATTTAATTAATTTTGAGTAATTTTCAGTGGCGCCACCTGTCGGATTTATGTGAACAATTAGTCTCGAACAGTGCCAATGACACATTTCCAACGTCTAGCTACCAAGAGTTTAAATTAAACATATTCGATGCCAGTATGCGAGTACTCTTCACTATTTTGAATAGACAACTGACCGCTCAGGTAAACCCTCTGGTTTTTATTTCCAGATCCGTTATTAAAAATTTTCCCGGTAAGTTAGCTGATTAGCCTTTTATATCAGGTTCTGGCATAATAGAATTGCCAACTGTTGTTGCTTATAAGCAATGACTTCTGTGAAAATGCATGGAATTGTTGCATTCACTTTATTAAGACAGGAACTTTGCTCATTTTGTGTTACTTTTTTACAAGAGCGGGTACTAGCCAGTCATTCTCATGTTATTTCGGGTTGATATTATTCTCCCTGGCGGTCTTGGGTAAGCCCACTTAAATAATTAATTTGCAGGAAAATTGATTGGAACAATTACTCATATTCACCTGGATTCGTTAGTGGGTCTCCAAGAGCTTGTAATGTAGCACTTTAACCACTAGGCTACTCCAGTTCTCCGTCAGACCGTTAGTAACTGCGCAAGAAATTTTCTACATTATGTTCTACTAATTACTACCCAAGTGACTAGGCCCAAAAATTCCAATGAGATCATTTGGTTTTTGTCATTTCAAAGTATTTTTTAAAACTGTCATTGACAACGTTGAATACCTCACATGTACAGTCAAGGATAAAGGTCTACAACACCACACTTTCTCCCGGCGATTTTTTTGGAGAATGTTTGAAGAAATCGAATGTAAAAAACTATAACCTAGAAATTATTAGAAAAAAATATGTGGGGAAAAAAGTCTACATATAACGGTGTATGTAAACTTTTTTCTGTGACTGTATGTTTTATTTCACTAATTGAGTTGGTTAACATTTATGTTTCATTGCCAATTGCAATGCAATATGAAAACTGTTTCTTTTGCAATGAGTCATCATTGTTATCCAGATGTTAAGGCCGAAGTTCGAACTTTGAGGTCTTATGCAGTAAGCCAATATACTACCTCTATGCTACGACGATCAGTCGATTCCTTGGAGACCTTCTTTTCTCTACTTCAACACATTTGCCAAACACACAAAACTTGTAGGTTTTGTGAACAGTTAAATCCTTATTTTTCCCCCTATTTTCTATGCAGAATACCATTTGCAACGGAAATTTCAAACATCTCATGATTTTCACACATAAAACAAAGAGCAAAAGAGTATAAAACGAAGTGTAAACTGGTGCATTATTCAAGAGGAGCATAATGGCATATTCTAAAAGAAATTCTCTTAAATCCAACACTATTAACATGTTTATGGGATACAACAGAGAGGGAAAGAGAGCACGAGAGCAACGCAAACTTAACTTGGTTAATAGTTTTTGGGCTACTCCTGTTGCATGCATGTTTGGGCATGATTGTATACGGTTGGCATGACTGTATGCTTGTGAGTACTATAGCTACACATGTTTTGTGGCAATTGTGGTTGTGTTTTTAGTTTTTTCTTTTTTATTTTCTCTCTCTCTCCCAGTGTAACAATATGGTTTTGTTTTATGTCATATAGTGGTGGTAAATGTTTTCAACATTTATTTCTTAATTTAAATATTTTGTTTTACACTTTAAAGTTGCTTATGTGCTATAAAAAAAAACAGAAGTTTGCAAAAACTTCATGGAGGAAGTATTAAGTGGAATAACTACCAGGCAATTCGTTGACACATAAACTTCCTCAACTATAATGTGTGTTTTTTTATTTTCTTCCCTTTTTGTCACCATATCAATTAATTTTGTCGGAATTTACAATGAATGCCTGCTAAAATTATCCCCAAATCTGGTAAAAGGTAGCCTTGTGACTGCAAAGGCATTTTGCTTTATAAGCCTGTCCTCTCTTTTGCTCAAAATTATGGAGCAAATTGTCGATACCATATAAAATATCTGATGAAAGTCTGAGGCCTACACAAAAGAAAGATTAGTGGAGACCGCTCTACACAAAATCCCAAGTAGGACTCCTAAGATTACAAAGCATATTCTTTAAGAGTATGCATTTACTTTGAGGGAGATTTCAATAATGTTCACCCCAATACAATAATCCAATCTTTAGACGAGGTTTAAATGGATAAACAGCGGTGCATATAAGTCGCCGTACTCTAGTAATCAGTGTGATGTCTTATTAGACGTGAGGCCCCAGGTCAGACATCTCCAACAATATGAAACATGATAAAATACTTCTTCGGAGAGAGATTTCTGAAAAAACTCTATCGGGTTAGGTTAGGTTAGGGGACGTGTATTTGTCAATTAAGACAAGTACAGTACCCGGAGGTCGAATTGACCCATTGTACAACGTCCTAGTTTCTCACACCACTTATGTTGTGTGTGTTAATTTTATACATGAGTGGTGGGACCTACAGTTTAAAGTCGGCTCCGAACGACAGATATTTATTTATTGAGAAACTTTTCATGGCAATTTTTATTTACTCTCAGAGTTTTTGCCAGAAATCTACTGAGAGGAAGTCGCCGAAAAAATACTTTTTGTATTTTGTCTTTGATGCCTGGCCTGGGTCTCGAACCCAATCTTTTGCGTCTAATAAGCCAACACACTACCTACTCGACTACGGCGACTTCTAAAATCGGGTTAAGTTTGAACCATCGGTTACTTCGACTCTGACAATACTTATGTCATTCTATTCTGTAACATTCTCTCTGAATTCTATTATAATATTATAATATTATCTCCACTGAACGTAATGAATCGATTTACGCTTGACTAACGTTGGAATTTATTGCAAATTTAGGGCAATGAGAAAGTGCACGATGATGTCGATTTAACAAAAAAAACATCTTTTCGGATGAAGCTCATTTCCATTTTGGTGGGTACAGAAGTCAATGACACCGTTGAACTATTTTCTGTGGGACGCCATTAAAGAAAATTGTTATGCCGATAAACCAGAGATAATTGAGCATTTGAAAACCAATGTTCGTGATGCCATTGCCGAAGTCGCCGTAGACTAGTAGGCAGATCTGAGGCCTCGGTTCAAACCCCAGGTCAGGCAGCTCCAGCTAAATGAAATACGAACAAATATTACTTCGGCGACTTCCTCTCAGCAGATTTCTGGCAAAAACTCTGAGAGTAAATAAAATTGCCATGAGAATTTTTCCAAAAATCTGTCGTTGGGACGACTTTAAACTGTAGGTCCCGCCACTCATGTATAAAAATTAACGCACACAACATAAGTGGTGTGAGAAGCTAGGTCTTAATCCTGACTGAAGAGTTGTAATGACCAACTGTTATGTGTATTGCCGAGATACCATGCACCATACACTCAAAAATTGGTTCGAACGAATGTGGTACAGTGAGGCCAGCTGTAGCAGCCATATGAATGAAATAATATTTCATTTCTAACAGGAACAATTGTACTTCACAACAAAAAAAAAAAGAAAAAAAATTGGCAATATTTCAAATCGTTTTTCACTCACCCTATATGTTCTAGGCTGGTGATAATTTGGTAAGCTTGAAATGCTAAGATTTAAATAACTTCACTGACTAAGCAGTGAATGACAATTAGGACAATAACATCCAGATATACGGGACCAAGAACCTTGCTGGAATGTATCTCTTAAGTAGAGCTTTCTATCTTCCGCCAAATCTCGTATGAAAAAAAAGAAAAACGCAAATCGGTTGTACGTCTCGACATTGAATAGTAATATTGCTTGTTTTGTGTGTAAAGAATTATAGAACGTGATGTTACGACATTTTATTTTCAAACTTAAATTGTATTAAAGAGGGAATATGTTTGACTTGAATCGAATCCTTTCTTTGAATTGGCCCACAGCAGTCATTTAGCCAATCTGTAGTGGTTTTAACGAATAAACTTTATGGCGTTTGGCATGCAACCTTTAAATGAAAAATATCAACAAAAACAAAAAGCAAAGAAAAACAGAAAATTGATTCTCATATTAAATTAAAGAATAATCCTGTTACAAAAATTACACGAAAAAAAACGCCATTTAGTCTTGCAATGCTGGTGACTGTGTGGTGCATTGCGTTTGTTGGAGACTCTCGTGTAGCGGCAATCTCAGGACTTATATTATTTTGTTTCAACAAAAAATTAAAAAAAAAAATATTTTTATTCAATTAACTGTTGTTTTTTGCTTTTCCTTTGTTGTTTCTGTTATTGTTGTACATTTTCGCAAATATTTAATAAAACATTGAGCCGTAGTAGACCAACACATATGCATACACATGGAAAAATTGGAAATTCAAATCCTGCTGTAAGCTCTTATAGCGTAAGCGACTCTCTATATTATAACGCATACTAAGGCCGATAGAGATGAATTTTATACAATCGATTGTGTATCTGTGTGTTGTGTGTTGTGTGTTTGTGTATGTGTTTTTAACATTATTTGCACTCAATAACCACAATATGTTGCCAATATTAAGGTCAGTCACAGTGCATATGAGTATTTTTAATTCAGTTTTTTTTTTGTTTTTTTTTTTTTGTTTCTGTGTTTCAATGCTAAATGAAGTTTATGTTGCCAACAGCAATTACAGCAAAAATATTAACCATACATTAAATTATTGTACTATACCAACAATAACGATAACAACAACTGAAATAAAATGGATTATAAAACGTAACTTTTATTGCTTCGGCCACATATTGCTTTTACTACTCTATGGTTGGTTAAAGAAAAAGGATGAAGAATACAACGAAAAAGCAAAAATATTATAAAACAACAGCAATTATTATTATTTTTGTTTTTATTGTTCCTTTTTTTGTTTAATGCAAAAATAATTCATTAAAAATGTAATAAAATCAACAGAAAAAACGAATTTTTTTTAAAATTTAGTTGTAGAATAATAATGAAAAAGATAAACCACCAGAACAGAAGCCCATTATTGAATGCATACGAGATAGAGATAGAGACAGACAGAGAGAAAATAATTGAATTTATTACACGGGAATATGTACACAATCGACAATGTACGAAACGACAAATTGTGTTGTTGCATTAATGGTCAAATTTTATAAAGTAATTACATTAACAGATAAAATTCATCGAAAATGAAAAGAAAAAATTTTTGAATTTTTTTAAAATTTCTATTCTACCAAATACTTTACAGCTGATAGAGAAAAACCGCTGGTCTATTATAATAATTGTGTGTGAAGATAAATTCGAATTTAAAAATTCAAGACGTAATCCATAAATTTTAAAAGCGCCACATTTGGCGTTAACAGATCACAATTTGCCCTTAACAGAGCACTGTTATCCATTTAACAGTACCGATCTGAACAAGCTCACAGGAACAGGAACACAGAACAGGAGCTAATTTTAGGACAAATACTAGGTCTATGAGTACCATATCATATTCAAAGGAAGGTTCCAACGCCTCTTAATATAATCAGCAATATATTCACATATATAGTGATATAGTATTGAGAATATTGGCTCTGAAAATATACAGTTTTTACTTTAAAATTCTCTAGAATACAATACAAACTTCTGTAGATTAAATAATAATGGCCGGGTAACAGTTGGTGTAACCTAAAACACTATTTGGAGTAGTTTCAAAATGAATAGAGCCAGTCAGGCTCTGATCTATCTCGCAACACTATTTTTGCGTGTTAATGGCATACAAATCCTATCTACTCTGACAGTAGTATTGGTCATTCATATTCCTTTGACTGCAGACTAAGCCTTTTGGAGCTTTTGATCGAAAGGCTTGTTATGAATACAAATGTTGACTTATAGTCAATCGTTGAATGGATCACTTTAAAGCTTGAAGAACACAATGTTATTTACTAACTCGTAAGCGCATGATTTGCTACAATGAGTGGTGTATTGGGGAGTATTGCATTCAATTGCAAGAATGCTACAAGAAATACTTCACACTTCATTACATCTTGCTACTAATTACGCCAATTATGTATATACATCCGAATTATGGAATTTGAAATCGCCTTTGTCTAGTAGGTAGAGTGTTAGCTTATTAGCTGAGAGTCCGCGGTTCAACCCAACGGCTCAGATATCTCCAAAAAAAAAAAAACGAAAATTGGAATCAAATCTGTCATTCGGTCCCACCGCTGTTTTAGAGTATTAAGTAAGATTTGTAAATCTATGTGTAGGTCGGTACCACGTACAGAGTAGGGCAAAGGGGGCTACTGATGACTTTAGGGAACCCAACACTTGTAATTACTTGGCGCAGCAATGTAGCTTGTGTTTCTCGATTTTTATTGACGAGGTAACGAGATTTTCCTTGCTTGATAGACTAGCCACACGGGTAATGGGGTATTGCTAGGCACTAAAGAGAGAGCTAAGCAATGCTAACAACCATTAACATAATCAGAGTCCCTTTCTCCGAACTGAGGACTGAGTAGATTGAACGCTGCAAAGATAATCTAGATTGGATTGATTGGTCTGGGCAACACATGGAATATTTTGGTCGCTCCATGGATTCAGTAGGATTCAGAAATGCATGATGATGTGTTGAAGCAATTACAGGCAAACGTGTCGTAATTCCTCATGCGAAGCTCTTGTATGTTATGACTTTTGTAAGGACTGCAATCATGTGGAGGAGGATGAATGATGAATGGGTGTCTTATAGACATTTTGGTTCACTTGGAATATATGAACGCTGGGAGGCTACATGATTTTTATCAGAACCACAAGATAATTTGAGGATGACAAAGGTTTTTTACACAATAATTTTCCAAAGCAGCAATTTATGTTTGATGGAAAGGATTGACAGATATAATGTGCTGTACTCTCTTGGACTCCACATCTTTGGTGTACAATTCCAGTCCACTAACGATTGATTTTTTTTTACTATATCATATCAATAACACAGTGCTTTTATATATTTGGATGTAGGTCTGGTTTCTGGTTCTATTCCATTTTTTCCATCCCTTTCTGTCTTTCTTACCTCTTATTTTATAAAATTTAAATTCAAACAAAAATGGAAATTTTCTATTCTCTTTAAATTGCTGATCATATCGTATTGAAAATTATAATGAAAAATTATTTTTCTGTTATCAGAATCCACTGCCCCAAAATTATTGCTTTAAAAGGGATTCTTTCTTTCTTTGTTTTCCTCATTTTCATGCAATAATTTCCCTATAGCATAACACTTTTTAAAACCTACTGCGGCTCTCTATGAAAGAAAATAGAACTTTTGAAAATGAGTAGGGTTTGTATCGCATTTTCATAAGGCACACACACAAATACTTCTCATGCACTGCATTATCCATGTGTTAAAAATTTTGTGGCTTTTGCACAATATACTCGTATACACTGACTTTATCAATATCTCTCACTCTCATGCACTTACTCATTCTCTCTCTCTCTCTCTCTTGTTTTTTATCCCTTTTTGTTTCTGTTTTAATACGATTTTTAGGTCTGTGCATTAACGAAACGTAGCTTGATTTTACAACCGGATTTATTATCATACAATGATATACCACCACAGCCACCATTACCACCCGGTGCTATTGGATCAGCCTCAGTGCAGGCTGTAGCAACTGGAGCTTTAATGGTTCATCAGCACCAATTGCAACAGCAACAGCAGCAGCAACTGCAGCCTTTACCACTGGCATCGACCAAAACAATACAACAGAATAATATAATCATAGCCAATGCTGGCTTAAGTTATGATGACGTACTAAATGATGATTTTCAATTCGATATGGATGGTCATGATGTGATGGTATTTTTGCATATACAAAAAACGGGAGGAACATCATTTGGTCGTCATTTAGTGCGTGACTTGGATTTAAAGGTGAGTGTGTATATCATTTTTTTCTTCCTTTTTTGTGTTTCTTTTGAAAGCGTTATTCGGTTTTTTTGTTTCTTGTTGAAATCAAAATTAAAAATCAATTTAATATGATAAACGTTGGCTTTAAACAAATCACTGGCATGATTATCATCATCGTCATCATTACTATGGCGATGGACTTTCAAGTTCTTATTACACGCGATAGAAGTTTTTGGATGAATTCCAATATTTTTTTTTCAGGGTCAGCGCATTGTTTTATTTCTTTATGGTTTCTTTGTATGGTCTGTCACAACAGCGTTCAAAAAAAAGAAAATAAATTAAAAATATTTTTGGTTTTTTTATCAATAGACACCCTACTGAAATTCAGGCGATGCTTGCCCGAATACGATAGGATATAAAATAAGGCGGAGTTACGATCAATGGAATATCTTTGTGATCGTCGTGTAGAAGTGCCATCATAGAGGTATCCTGTATAGGAGATCCTTATAAACCTATTACATACTTATTTGGCCAACTTTGTAGATAGGCTTACGACCTAGCTTCTCACATTACCTATGCTGTTTGTGTTAACTTTTATGCGTGAGTGAAGGAAAGACAGATTTGCAAAGCCTTTCCATTTTTATTTACTCTCACAGACTTTACCAAAAGACTGCTAGCGCTCATGTAAATGTAGTTTTCCGTTTGTCCAATCAAATACTGACCTGCCTGGAATTCAGGCTCATAATTAAAATTCAGGAGTTCTCACAGACATTTGAAAATTGTATACTTAGATGGTGATAAATTTTACACCTTCTGGTCAGTTTTATGAGCAACTTTCGCTCAGAGAAAAGTTTTACTGTCCTCTTCTGATGCTTTCAAGTCATAAACGCTAAGAAATACTGTAGTTGAAGATATTTAAACGCATTAGGACCCAATTATCAATGTTCACTGCACTGACAAGTATCATTGGCCTCTCAAGACACTTCTAGGCCCAAAATACTTGAAGATAGATAACCACTTCTGAGTCCAATTACCACTCGTGCTAGATTTTACCACTAGAAAAAGCATATTTTCTCTGCCCTCTTATGATCCTTAAAGCAGTTAAAGACCCTAAAAGCACTTAAAAAGATACTACAAGTGATCTTAGTTAATCACATCTGATCCGAATTATCCATCAAATTTTTAATTTTTCCACTACAGGTATACAAAGTTAGCAGTTACTTATCCATATTATTCCTTAAACCATCCAGAGCTCCTAGTAATGTAGCTAGCCTGCCAGTAGACGTTCATCGACAGATCAGATAAGTGAGATGATCTCCTCCATAAAAGCTCATGTGCTTACTTCTCTTTATTATCAGAATAAGAAACTTCATAGTTGCAGACATTTTCATATGGCATTACTTTCTTAACTGCCGTAAAGGTTTGGTCGGCAAATGAAATAAAAAAGCATTCGTTTTTATACTTTGATTACTAGGGGCTTAATGCAGTTAGAATTCTTACCGCGGTATTGTGAGGTCAACGTTTTCGGACAGCAATACTAAACAAATGTAGTCTACAAGCCCCCATAGCCTAGTATGTAGTGTATTGGCTTATTAGACGAGAGGCCGTCTAATAATTTCAGACTTCTCGAACGAAACGAAATATGAAAACAGCATTCTTTTCATAGATTAAATTAACACACACAACATGTGTGGTATGAGAAGCTATGTCGTAACCCTGACTAAGTGGTTCTCATTCTAACAAATCTTTTTCATGAACATTCGCATTACGAATGCATAGCTCTTATTTGTAGTGTATCTGTCAATCGTCCTACATCTTCAAATGATATTTAACTTTCAATCTTAAATTGTTTACTTTATAATCTTATGTTGTTTAAATTAAAAAATAAAATAAAATAAAATAACAGCCTCATTATTATTCTAAGCCACAAGGACAGGTTATGAGCTTCGGACAATATTGGCATTGCTTTATGGTCTATTTAATGTTGTTTTCTTTAAACGTTTCGTTGACTTTATCCTTTTTGTTCAGGTTCTTAAATCATTTATTTAATTTTCAATTTATTTTTATTTATGACATACACAAACAAAAACAAATAAAAAAAAATATTGTTTTCACAAAAGAAACTTTAAGAAATTAAAATAAAATGTCACTTTGTAAACTGGTCAGGATTCGCTTGTCATCGCATGTTTAACAAAAAAATATTTGTTTGTCAGTTTGGAATTTTAAATAACTCTACGAAATGAAAAAACATAAAGACTTGAAAGAATAAAAAAAAATTAAAAAAAATTTGTTTTTATTTGCACATGTAGCGACCCTGCGAATGTCAACGCCAGCGTAAACGCTGTTACTGCTTCCGTCCCCATCGCAATGAGAATTGGCTATTTTCACGCTACTCAACCGGCTGGAAGTGTGGCCTACATGCCGACTGGACTGAACTAACTAGCTGTGTGGATCAAGAACTAGATAAAAATGAGGGCGAATCTGCCAAGCGACGTTATTTCTATATAACCTTACTAAGAGAGCCTATAGCACGTTATATGTCCGAATACAGACACGTTAAGCGAGGAGCCACTTGGAAGGGTTCACGCCATTGGTGTCTGGGTCGCCAGGCCTCTGCACAAGAATTACCGCCCTGCTATAAAGGTAAAGACTGGTTAGATGTAACCATAGATGAATTTGCCGGTTGTGACTCAAATCTGGCAGCAAATCGCCAAACCAGAATGTTGGCCGATTTGGCATTGGTAGGCTGTTACAACAAATCGGCAATGCCAGCACACGAACGTGATCGTGTTATGCTGGCCAGTGCTAAACGAAATTTAGCTGCCATGGCCTATTTTGGTCTAACGGAATATCAAAAGGTTAGTTGGTTGGTAATTGTTTTAAAATTTAAAGAAAAAATTAAACTTGCATCTTAATTTACTTACAGATATCCCAGTATATATTTGAGGAAACATTCAATCTCCGGTTTGCCATACCGTTTGAACAGCACAATACCACCTTATCGGTATCGGCCATACACAATTTGAGGCCTGACCAAAGACGTCACATAGAAGAATTAAATAGTTTAGACATTGAATTGTATGCTTTTGCCAAAAATTTATTATTTGAAAGGTTTGTTTTCCATCAAAAATCGAAATAATAATTACCCAAAAACCAACATAACCTAACATAATCTTAAAAACTTTTTAAATAATTGTTTATTTTCTTATGATGGTTATTTTATTTTATTTTATTTTGTTTTTTTTCTTCGCTTTTTTTTAGATTTGAACATCTTAAAGCTAAAGACAACGATTTTGCAAAACGTTTTGCCAATTTAGGCAATATTTATTATAAACAGGGTGTTACCGAATTCAATTGGGACAGTAATATTGATGAAACTGTATCAACAGGCCAATGAATAAATGTTAGAATAAAGAAAACAAAGAAAACAAACAACAAAATAAAATAAAAATAAATTTAAAAAAAACAAATCTCAAAATATATAAGGAAAGTGAACAATTGTTTAAAAACCAAAAATTATTATAAATAAACTTAAAATAATATATGAAAGTAATGAAAAATAAAACAAAAAAAACAAAAAATATGTACACATACACAAAACCATATAAGTTATTTAGTTTATAAAATAACTTTATTTTTTAATTTTTAATTTTCTTTTTTTATTTATTTATTAAGCATAATATTTATTAATTAAGGCTACCGTTAATAAAAAATTAAATTAAATTAATTAAATAACTGACTTTAAGTAGCTTATAAGATAACAATTTTTCTAAGAAAAACAAAACAAAAGAAAAAAAGAAGAAAATTTAAATAATACACGTACACCTCTCTCTCTCTCTTTAGTTTAATTTCATGCTGTATTATTAGTATTTTTTTTGTATTAGTATTTGTATTATTTGTGTGTTTCTTTTTAATTTTTTAATTTATAATCAAAATGTATTGTATCTGCCTGCATATGTATATAACGAGAATAATATTTTATTTCCAATTGTTTTTTAAAAAATAAAAAAAATTTAATTTTTTGATAATTAAAAATACTCCGCCCTGTTAAGACATTTACTCTCTGCATTTAATGTATCAAATCTATTGCAAGCTCAACTTAAAATCTACAACGAAAATTAATAACTTAAAGTTTTTTTATATTATTTTCAATTAAAAATTAATAAAAAAAAATACGAAAACTACTCAATATTTTCAAAGACTATAAATTAGATCTCATTGTCAAAACAAGGCTCAAAAAACGGCCCGGTGTTAAAATATAATAAATAAAGGCATTGCTTACCTTTCCATCTGAAAAATTCTAGTAGGCCGTAGTCTAGTAGTAGCGTGTTGCCTTATTAGACTTAAGGCAACCGTTCAAACCCCAGGTCAAACATCGGAACGAAAATATGAAAAAATATTTCTTCGGCGACTTCCTCTCAATAGATTTCTGGCAAAAACTCTGAGAGAAAATACAATTCTTATGAAAAGTTTCTCAAAATTCTGTCGTTCTTAGACGACTTTAAACTGTAGGTTCCACCACTTATATATAAAATTAACGCACACAACATAAGTGGTGTGAGAAGCTAGGTTGTAATCCTGACTGAAGGATTGTAATGACCAATTATGTATGTATGTTTGTGTGAAAAAGTATTTCAAAATATTTCTTACATTTGGTTTTATACAATTGATGCCACATTTTTTCCAGTAAACACCATTCATATGAATGGCACTTATCTTCGATAACGTAAAATAGAGTATCAAACATTGTTTAGCCTAGTTTTCGATTTTCTATAAAATTATTCCACAAGTCGTGACTATCTTACAATATCAAATCCTAAATTTATTCTCTAACCAAGAATTAATTCTCTAAGCAATAGAAAGCTTTACATTTCCCTTTACATTTTATAGTGTTGAGTTTATTTCTGACACATAATACATGGCTTCCGAATCTTAGATTCCGCAATTTAGACTTTATCCATGAAGAAGGTATTAAAGAATATTGATCTAAAAATTTACCTTTTCACTGCGGCTTTACTAAAAGGCGAAAGTGACTACGCTGCGTAAGATTTCAACATTTACATCTGTTGTTGTTGTTGTTATTGCAACAACTCAGCTGTTGTTGACAAGAGTTCTTTCCTCTCAGATTGCACAGCGAAAGCTAAGCTGACAACCTTTAGCTTAGTGATACTCAAGTCTTTTCGGAACGTGGGTCCAAATACCGAGATAACATCTGTTGGGGATTGCAACGTTTTTCAAGTACATAGAAGGCAAATCAATTCTTTAAGTCAAATTTTTAAGGCAATTCACCTTTTATCACTTAAATACAAGAGATTTGAAAGTATAGTTTTTCAAACAAGTCACCGTAGCCCTATAGGAAGCGCGTTGGTTTATTAGACGAAACATCTCGAACATCACAAACAAAAAAAATTAAAAAAAAATATTTCTTTCAGCGACTTTATCTCAGTAGTCTTGTGTATAAAACTCTGAGACTAAAATAAAATTGGTTTCTCAAATTTGCAGTTCAAAGTCGACTTTAAACTATTATACACACAAAATGGTGTGGTGTGAGAAGATAGGTTGTAATCCTGGCTGAGGAATTGTAATGACCAACTAAGTAATTAACTACTTAAACAAAATTAATAGACAAGTTCTAGAGAATACAAACCCCAGCTCTGATATGCTGTTTGCTGGAAAATTCTATGAGAATAAACTAACCCCTCGAAAACAGGTTTCGAAATCTCTTGTTAGGATTCGAACTAAAACTTTAGCAATACAGAAATTTTAAAATGTTACATTTGAAGTTCGTAACAGTGGCTACTGTTTTTACAGTTTTGTTTTTCAGGTGATTTCAAATTTGTATAAAACAATACCAAAAATATGTAAGGAATATGAGGTGATTTCCATATAATGTTTCGAATGCCTGATAGTGATTGTCTGACAGCAGCAGGTGGTTCATTGAAACACTAAGCAATTATTGAGTAGTTTTCTAAAAGTATGTTTACATTGTGCGGTATGCTTAACCATTTTACGTTCCTAATTAAGTAACTCGATAATTTAATTTGATTGTGATTGATTGGAGAATAATTTGACGGTGTCTCCACATCAAATTAAATTAAATCACAATTTAGGAATGTGAAAAACCCCTCAACCGGTAGATGTCAAGACCGCTCTACCGACGGTCACTATTGCAGAACATCTCCGGTAATGTGTAATTACAGCTAAGAGATCATGTGTAAACCCTAGATATCCAACTGTGTGTGAAGTCGCCGTGGTGTAGTAGGTAGTGTGTTGGCTTACTATTCGTAAAGCCCGGGTTCGTATCCCAGGTCAGACATCAAAAATGAAATATGAAAAAAAAAATATTTCTTCGGCGACTTCCTCTCAGCAGATTTCTGGCAAAAACTCTGAGAGTAAATAAAATTGCCATGAAAAGTTTCTCAAAAATCGGTCGTTCGGAATCGACTTTAAACCGACCGCCACTCATGTATAAAATTAACACACACAACATAAGTGGTGTGAGAAACTAGGTCGTAATTCTGACTGAAGGGTTGTAATGGCCAATTATGTATGTATGTTTACATTGTAAAGAAATATTTAAAAACTTTTGTATTCGAAATATTTTTAAACTAGTATTTGATGCTGTTGTTTGCTATGAAGATCTTTTGACATCCCAATAAATGTTTGTGCAAAAACGTCAATTGCTCGTCAATGTGACTGTAGCTCCTCCACAATGTTTAACAAATTGTTTCCATTTTTATTATTTGGAAAATATTTGTGTTTATATTATACACGTATGTATGTATGTATGTGTGACTGATGTATTAATTGTATTGTATTTAATTATTATTTATAAAATAAAAAATAAATTCTCTAATGCTGAAATAACAAAAAAAAAGTAAAAAATAAAATTAAATTAAAATGCTTGTAAATATTAGAAAATTAAGTTAATTTTATAAACAAATATAAAATCGAAATAATTTTCAAAAACTGGCCAATAAATGTCAAATAACATAATAAATTTTGCAATGCCTTTAGATATGTTCACATTTAGAGAATATTTGATGAAACGAAATAATATTCCATACTGTTCCTCTTAACAAATTCATGTAAGTTTCGTGTAATGTTTGGTCAACGTTTTGTTTGTTCGTTTTGCTGTTGCGCTTTTTAAAGAAAAAGGCTTTACTTTTAAAAATCAATACCACGTTTCCATATTCAAATAGCAATATTTGCAATTGTCAAAATGTACGAAATTTAATTTTTAAAAAACTTCAATGGTTCTGACAATAGATGACAATCAAAAATTTGTTAACAAATAGCTGTAACTCGGTCGCCATCCATAAAGGACCTGTTAACATATTGTTCTATGACAAGATTTCTAAAATTAAAACTGACTTTTCTACTTACATTTAGTAAGTCCAGGACATTTTAATTCTCTGCGCTTAACTAAAATGGTTTACTGTTAAATGGAAGCAAATCCTTGCTTCTATCATCAGGCAGGCATCTGTCAACAGAATCTTTTCGAAATTTGACGAAACTGTGTAATTTAGTTTATGTTTGACAAACATTGATAGTAGATTACTACGTGGGTAGTTTAACTGAACTCTTATATATGTTACGAAAAAATCAAATCTGTAGGCTTTGTTTATTAAATTCTAACTCGCTTGATTACTCTGAAATCCACTTGGAAATACGAAAAAGAAAATGGCGATGAATTGGTCATGCACTATGCTGATCATCCTGGGATGTCAGCCCTAGAAGGAATATAATTAAGAATATTACGTAGAATTGAAATAGCAAGGAAATGCTTGATAATTATGATCGTAACTCGTCCCAATCAACTATAAATATTAAACGAAAAATTGGTTCACTAAAATTCGTTAAAGTAGTACAAGCAAGGAAGATGCCGAATGTTCTAGACGCCCAAAACAAACAAATTTACCATAGGATGTTAGCCGATTAAAATTGTAGTAGCCACTTGTCAAAGTAATTTCACTTTTGAATAGCCTCATGCGTATGAAAGAGCTCTCCGCAAGATGTGTGTATTCGCACTCATTTGAAAAACTTATAGGACCGATTTGCGTTGTTTTGTCTTGTTCTGCACCTGTGTAGGCAACGTAGCTGAGCTTCAATGCACTGATGACCGAATGGCTGTCATAACAGTGAGCTTCTTACGATCATAGGAGGTCAAAATAGGTTTGTCAGCCAATAAATATGAAAGAACAATGTGAAGAGTAATGCAAAGCCTTCATACTTAATAATTCAGGCTTGAAGCATAGTTTTAAGCCGATTTTAAAACAAAATAATATACGAGGGTCATGAGTTCGTTTTACACCAGCTACACTTGTCTTTTATACTACAACGAGCAAAAATGAGCTCGTAATAACTGAATATATTTTAAAATTGTATTGTAATTAATAAATAAAAATTCTTTGGAGTTCTCCTTGGTATTTATTGGCCAGTTAGATAATGTTCCACATTTATCATATTAATTTTATTTGTCAGTCATTAAAATTATTATGAAAACAAAAAAAAAACGCGTATTATTAAAAGGGAAAAAAATTAAAAATAAAAATAATATATAAGGACAATAATAAATAACAAAAAATTAAAAAAAAATACGAACGTACATTTAATGTTTAGTAATCTATTGTATTAATTTAAACCTTAAAGCAATTCAAATCACCAATCACTCACTTACTCACTGTTGACGTAAAACAAATTTCGAATATCCGAAAGGGAGTTGCATTAGAAAATATACAGAAACAAATAATTCAAAACGGAATAATCATCTCTATCGAGACTAAGATTTCCTTAAATGATTTCTGATGAGTAATTTCACGTCAAAAAAGGAATATTCCCTTAGCGAGGAAAATATTTTTTTTATTCATTTCCTTTTCAGCGAGAAATAATAACTGTGCATATTACCGATTGACATCGATATAGTCATACACATTCGTTTGACCGCAGTTTGATTTAAACTCAAAAAAGATTTTAAAAACATTTTTAAACCTTGAAATTCAAAATATTATATTTCTTATGGAATTTACAAGGTTTTGAAGGCTTTGCATGTCAATAATTTTCGATCATTATCTTCTCATTTCTTATAAATTTTAGCTGCAAGGGTTCCCCATAAGTCTTAGTTGGGATTCCAATTCAGACTTTATACATGTCATGGAAGTAGTTCAATATTTTTGGATATGTAATGCAATGTAAGTTAAGGTCCTTAGCTTTCATTTGCTATCAAAATTTATGAAAATTTATGCTAAAAATACAAAGATATAAGAGTTTACATATAATTTGCTTAAATATCTTAAAGCCGGTGTGGCAAATATTATAATATTTACAGTAAGAATTAAAGTACATGTTTCTGCCTTTCATTTCATATCAATTTTATAAAAATTGGTTCCTTCCTTATAAAGTTATAAGAAGTTAAAGAAAATACTTTACCGAACAACCCCTTGCTACACAATTCTGTTCGCCTGGTAGAACACACCAAATTTTTGAAATAAAATTTTCGCTAAAATTTGTTTGTGTTGAATGTGTGTGTAAAAAAGTATTTTCTTTAACTTCTTATAACTTTGTTAGTAGAGCACCAATTTTTATAAATTTGGTATCAAATAAAAGGTAAAAACGTGTTCTTTCATTTTAGGCATAAATATTATTATATTTGTCACGCCCACTTGTAGATAACACCCCCTTGCTACACAATTTTGTTCGCCTGGTAGAACACACCAAATTTTTGAAATAAAATTTTCGCTAAAATTTGTTTGTGTTGGATGTGTGTGTAAAAAAGTATTTTCTTTAACTTCTTATAACTTTGTTAGTAGAGCACCAATTTTAATAAATTTGGTATCAAATAAAAGGTAGAAAAGTGTTCTTTCATTTTAGGCGTAAATATTATTATATTTGCCACGCCCACTTAGAGATATTTAAAGAAATTAAATTTAAATGCTTAAAACTTTACCTATACAGCATCAATTGTTATAAATTTGGTAGCTTATAAAAGCTAAGAACCCAGACTTTCATTTTCTTATATTATTTGCCACGCCCACTTCTTTTTCATCTTCAATATGTGCAAAGTTATAAGCTAATACATTTAATCTATCTAAACATGATTCAGTGGGCGTAGCTCTACTGGATTGCAAACTCAATTTTTAAGAGCTTAACAACTATGTGAAAAATTAAGAAAAAAAATATTCCAGTCCAGTTGTTAACAGGATTAAATTAATATTTTTTTCACTTCTTTTTAAGCAATTCTCTTAATTTAATTCAAATTTAATAGAAAAAAAAACATCAACAATTCATTATAAATTGTAAAAATCTTCAGTAACCCATTCAAATTAAATCTCATCTAATTTGAACCCCCAACACTACTTAGATATCTTATACGAGTACACTGTATTAAAACATAATTTTAATTGTATTTTAATTATATTTTTAATGTAAATTTAAGTAGCATGTGCCATTTTGTAAATTTTATTCATTCATTTAAAAGCTAAAAGTTGTTTTACATGATAAAGTCAAGCCGAAAGAAACTTAAAGTTTGGATTTAACTTTTCAGAAAAAAAACAACTAGTAAAGATAAAGAAAAACAGAAATTAATATTTTCATTTTATCATTTACCAAAAATTGTGCAATTTTACAAATATTTAATAATGAAAAACAAACAAAAACAAAAGCAAACAAAAATAATAATAATTATTAACAAAACTAACAACATAAATATGATATAAAACGAATATAAAATGTTAACTTTAAGTTATTAAAACAATAATACATAACAAAACATTTATAATATATTAAATAAAATATAAAAAATAAAACTTACAACATAAACGAAATACAAACAACAAACTAATTGATATTAAAATATTATTAAAAAAAAATCAGAAATAAAAAAAAATTAAAATTAAACAAAATGGAAATGGTTTTGAATTTAAAATGAAAATCTAAAATTAGGTAAGTTAAATGTTTATCTAACGTGTTCATATCAATAGGTTTTATACATATACTTTACCAATCCTATTTTTAATAACGGATCTTTTATTAAAACGCTTTCTATTTTTAAATTTGAAAAAAAAAGAAATGTATGCGAGATATCACCAAAAATTTTATTATGTATGGCATATACACAGTGTCTCAGGATAGAGCGCATCCGTAATGATCAAATATTGATGAATCTGGCATATAAATCAGATTGAATTTGACCAATGCTGTGTATTATGTCGGTTGTGAGGACCACTGTGGTTTCAAGCTTATTCGCGTATACGTTTTCCTTAAGAAAACCTTACAAGTAAAAGTCCATCGGTGTCCAGTTCACATTTTATTTATAATTGGTCATTACAACCCTAAAGTCAAGATTATAACCTAACTTCCCACACCACTTATGTTGTGTGTGTTAAAATGTGACCTACAGTTTTTAAGTCGACGCCGAACGACAAATTTTTAGAGAAATTTTTCATGGCAATTTTTATTTAACTCTCAGGGAGTTTTGCCAGAAATCTGCTGAGCGGAAGTCGCCGAAGAAATATTTATTTTTCATATTTCGTTTTGTTGCAGATGTCTGCCCTGGGTTTTGAACCGTGGCCTCGCGCCTAGCAAGCCAACACACCAGCTACTGCGACTTACCATCTCGTAAGATGGCTGTACCGTTAAATCGCCCGTGCGGCATATACAATGTGGTATGTGCTGTGTGGCATGCAGTGTTAAGGCTAAATGTAGTTGGCTTTCAAATCTATCGATCCAGGCCAAAAGATGTTGGTTATCGTCAACCTATAGACGTTAACAGTAATGGCCTGGCCAATGTCGTTCAGGTCGATCAATCAGTCATCCCAAAATCCATACCAAGCTGTGACTTATTCAAGCAACATTGATGCCTTTGGATCCAATGTGAATCGGTATCATCGCAAATTCGACAATTTTGTTTGTTTGTGTACCTATTCATCTAGAAATTAACCTCATAGTTGAAGATAATGTTTTGATGAAAATTAGGATCGTTGCTGACTGGTTCGCTGTCTATTGCCGTTCATCGTGATTTGACAAAACAGAGTGCATAAATTACTACAAATTTGACAAATGTAGCTTCAACAAATTGCCGTTGTCAACTGACAAGGTTAGAAACTCCATTTTTGGAAAACCCAATATAAGGATGTCCTTTAAGAGCGTGGCACTCCTGGATGTATGTTTAGATTCTTAGCTTTCGTTTGCTACCAAATTTAAGAAAATTGATGCTATAAAGACAAAGTTATAAGAGTTTGCATTTAATTTGTTTAAATATCTTAAAGTGGGCGTGGCAAAAATTGTAATATTTACAGTGAGAATGAAAGTACATGTTTGTAGCTTTCATTTGATATCAATTTTATAAAAATTGGTGCCTTCGTTATAAAGTTATAAGAAGTTAAAGAAAATACTTTGCCGAACAACCCCTTGCTACACAATTCTGTTCGCCTGGTAGAACACACAAAATTTGAAATTTTCGTTAAAATTTTTTTGGGTTGGATGTGTGTGTAAAAAAGTTTTCTCTTTAACTTCTTATAACTTTGTTAGTATAGCAACAATTTTTATAAATTTGGTATCAAATGAAAGGTGGGAATGTATTCATTCATTTTACGTGTAAATATTATTATATTTGCCTAGCTCACTTGAAGATATTTAAGAAAATTAAATTTAAATGCTTAAAACTTTGTCTCTACAGCCTCAGTTGTTGTAAATTTGGTAGCATTTCATTTCCTTATATTATTTGCCACGCCCACTTTATCTTATTCAATACGTGCAAAACTATAAGCTAATACATTTTGTCTATTTAAACATGATTCAGTGGGCGTGGCACTACTAGGTTTGAAACTCCATTTGTGGAAGACCCGTTATAAGGATGTCTTTTAAGAGCTTAACAACTTGAAATGAAATGTAATTTTTTTCTAAATTGAGCAGGAATTGTTAACAAGCCAACAGAAATAATAGACGAGTGCAATAGGAAAACTGACTCTTTTTCTGCAGTTAGTCATCTTTGTAGCTTCAATGTGACACTGTAACCGAAGCTTTAAAGTGATAATTTTGAATAAAAGTTTAATTCCGGAATCCTTAGAAAAGCTGTTTAAGGTGTTTCTTATTTAAAATTTTTTTTCTTGATTTCCAAATCGAAGTCAGAATATCTTAATGGTGTTTTGTATATAATTTTATTTAAAAGGTGACTTTCGAAAATACCACGTCATAAACAAATCATTTTTAATTAACACCAGTGGCTTAACTTAAAACCTATCCTTTATTGTAATAATTTTGTGGACCCTTGTTATTTTGCTGCTGCTGGGCCAAAAGCAGAGGATATGCGTAAGCAGCCTGATAGTTGGAACAATCGGGACAAATGCCTGGTTCTCCTGGGGGACCTCTAGAGCCAGGTTCGCCTATAGAAATATTACGTTTTGAGTACTAAGAATTATTTTTTTTAGACCATAGAATGTTTACCTGGTCGTCCGGTATCACCTCTATCACCTGGTCTGCCAGGCAGGCCGTCAACGCCATGACCTTCAGGACCGGGAGGACCCATCGGTCCCATAGGACCCTCACGACCTACTCCCATTTCGCCACGATCACCCTTTTCTCCAGTGGGACCTTGGGGACCCACATCACCGGGAGAGCCAGGTTGACCGGGTATGCCTGGATAACCACGTTCGCCTTGGTGACCGCGAACACCAGGTTCACCTGATATTCAATACCGAATCAGTCAGAATGTAATCAATTTAAAAAAAAAACTAATTATGAAAATAACCTTGTATTCCTGCTGGTCCTCTAGGTCCTCGTACACTTCGTCCACTCTTGCCAGGTGGTCCCGGTGGACCTATTAACGTTGCTGATATTTCAGCGATATAATCTCTTACCACGGCCATGCAAATTTCTCGAATTTCTCCTCCATCAAAATGACGACTTTCGGAAGCAGCTGGTCCAGGCGAACCAGGAGGACCCATTGGTCCGGGAGGTCCAGGTGGGCCAACAGGTCCTGGTAAGCTGTGATTGGGATAAGGCAAAACACCAGCATTACCTGCAGATCCAGGGGGTCCAGGAGGTCCTACTGGACCTGGCTTACCATCAATGCCATTTTGTCCATCTCTTCCTGCAACACCGGCGTTACCTTTAATTATAATGGCTTAGTAAGTCAAAGAAACAAATTTCAACATCCTTTACCTTTTTCTCCAGGATAGCCTGGTTCTCCGGCATCACCTTTAATTATAAATTTCTTAAAAATTGTAAAAAAAAATGTTTAAAGTTTTAAGACTGGTTTACCTTTCTGCCCTGGCAGTCCCTGTTGTCCAGGCAAACCTGGGGCACCGGTTAAGCCTACTAAACCTTGTTCTCCCTTTTCGCCTTTAGTTGCAGATTCATAGCGTGCAAAACCTGAGTCTGGTGAGCCTGGTACGCCCATAAGGCCCTTAAGAGAATTATAAATGAAAGTGATCTTCGGAAATTTACCCTCAAAAGCTTTTACTTACCGGTTCACCTGTAAAGCCTCTTGGACCTGGAGGGCCTGGTGGACCTGGAAGACCCCGGGGACATTGCTCGGGACAAGCCAGTAAATCTTTGCCCGTTAAATACGATGGTGTGCTACTTATTAGCCAAGGTTGTGCAGTAGTGGGATAAGCAAATTTCAAATCTAAAGGTTTAAGTGTAGTGTCCTCAGTGGGAATATAACTGTTGCGACTTGTGCTTGTTTCATGATGTACTAAACCCTTGGGAGCTTTAAAGTATTGTGGTATATCATCACAACTGGTATGGTCTGGCTTGTCCTTATCACAGCTAAAGATCATCCATTGCAAATCAATCTAAAAGTTGTTTTTTTTTTAAACAGAGCTTATACACTTTGTTTGTAAGAAGGAAAACTTACGGGCACCGTTTCTTGTGAATGGCATTTTTTGGCAACAGAAAATGCACCTTCGGTGGCATCAATGGGACCTCTTACATCCAAGGGAGCCTTTAAGCTGCCACTCTTGTCAGGCACTGGCTTACAATCTACCCATAAACGTACACTTTCTTGATCAACACCCAACATCACTTTGTGCCACGAACGATCAAAAATCTAAATATAGTACAGGGAGATAGGGTCATAGCTTGAAATTTAATTACATAATCAACGAACACACACCTCTGTCTCCTCAAATGTCACCGTTTGTATGGAACCATCATATTTAGGCAAGGAAAATTCAATGCTATTCTCCATGGGCAGCAATTTAACATTCATTTGTGAATGATACTCGTAATCCGATAATTCAAACAAATACCATTCCTCGAGAATTGGCTGAGGCTGTGGCAAACGAAATGTGCACTCAAATGAAAACTCATCAGGCACACCCTTGGGAAAAGCTCTCGATGATTCAATGGTCATATTGGAATATTCACTGACATGATAGGCCTGCTGATACCCAGTAGATCCCACAATCTGTTCGACTCCCTGATGCTCATAGTGGTACTCATCGAAACGATATGATGAGATAATATCGTAAGTGGTTAAATCTGGATCACCGGGTCTTACCACACTGCAGGGGCTTGCGGGTACAAAATCTTCATCTTCATCTTGATCGTAATACTCTTGACCGCCAACATATGCTAAAACAAAGAAGAAAAATAAAAGAGGAACAGAAATATGAATACATGTTCGACGATATTTTTGTTGTTCAATCTTCTATTCTAACTAAGTGGGTTATCAATGAAATGTGATGAACTTTAAGAACCATATTCCTCTCTCTTTCTTCTCTCTCCCTCTCTTTCTTCTCTCTGCCTTTGCTTTTGTTGTTATTAATTTAAGAAATTATCGTACTTCCGGTAAGTAATGCAATCAAGTTGTCTACCACAAAATACAGCGTGAGAAAATGTTAGTAATTTAATAAACTGGACTACAGTGCTTAATAAAATTAATTCTTTCTCAAATGTTGGGTTTTCCAAAAAGGTACAGTTATAGTCCAGGGTTAACGGTTTGATATCACCACATATAAAAACACGTTCGCTTCTCACGTGAAGCACTTTGTTACGTCCATTGTGCTACTATATGCCTTTACATACGCATTAGGAGAGTACTCCAGCCTAAAACACTACGACTCTGGCATTGTATATAGCCCCTATATATTATGTAGCTTTCACGCGAAATTTACGTTCAAAAGCGAGTGAAAATTTGAAACATCACCGTCATTGTTTTCTGTCGAAGACATGATAAAAATGCTGTCTAAAGAAATTGTTTTGTTTATGGGGACGATGGTTTTACAAAAAAAAAAACTGCAGGGGACCACCATTAAAATGTTAGGTTAGGTCCTTGCTCCCCTTAGAGGAAGAGGTCCCTGCTCCCCTTAAAGGAAGAGGTCCCACTTGGGTCAACATTTGTATCCATTGTGCTACCACAATCACAGTAGTAACCGTAGTCTAGTAGGTAGTGTGTTGGCGTATTCGACGTGAGCTCGCGGTTCAAACCCCAGGTCACACATCTCCAACAAAACGAAATATGAAAACATATTTCTATTGCGACTTTGGTTCAGCAGGTTTCTGGCAAAAACTCTCAAACTCTCTCTCAAAAACTCCATAGACGACTTTAAACTGTATATCTCGTCACTAATGTGTAAAATTTACACACAGAACATACGTGGTGTAGGAAACTTGGTCGTAACTTGGTCTTTAAGAAAAGGATTGTAATGTAATGTAACGACCACCCGGGAACAAATATTCCCTAGAGAAACCAACCCGAGCCTTAAATATATTTTAGTATTGCAGCAATCTTTATATTTGAGAACTCGGTCAAAGATGTCAGAAAGTGAGAGGTCAAAAACTGTATCTTTCTGCTCATCAGACACTCAGCTCCTTTAGGAGGCATTTGCCAGAATGCCGAACTTGTCATAGTTTGACAATCCAGTTTAGATCGGATCATTTGCCCCTAGTTTCTTCTTCATCGCTTTTTTCTATTCCAAGCCACATGGGTTATTATTTAAATCATCTCGTAGATCCTCCCATTTTAATTTCTTGCTCCGGCTAATGGCAGCCTTTAGCTCTTTCCCTGTCATCCTAAAGTCTGCAGTTTCATCTAAAGCAGCACCATTTCGTTTTGCTCGAGTAAGTACTCGTCTTTTCCGCAATCATTTTCATTGTAGTTCAGCTATTTTATCTATCCACCAATAGACTGGTGTTCTCCCACCCTTTGTCGGCTGTTTCGGCATTGAGGCATTGCAGCTGCGTTTTTTATTTGAGTCCGTCCAATATTATCGTCTACTGTTTCTACTGTTTTTGATACATTTCACTTTCGGGTTCCTAACCTTTTTGTCTTTAGATGTTGTCCACTCCTAACCACCACACGAAACATAATGTTCTGATGGTCGCTACCAGTGAATTCTTCAAGAACTTTCCAGTCTGTGAGAGCGCTCGAAAGACCTTCCGAAGCAAGTGTTACATCGGGAGTTGTATCAATACACCCTGGTCTCGGGAAAGTGGTGGATGAACCCGTATTTGCCACCAAGAGTTGAAATCTCCCGCAATTATCAGATGTCCTCCTATTTCTCGTGATTTGTCGTCTATACGATCAAGCTTCATCTGGAATTCCTCGATCGAATCGTTTGGTGTTGGCTGGATTTCAAACAGGTGAAACCGTTTTCTGCCGCTACAAATTTACTTTTTCTCGGGAGCCATATTGCTGTTGTTCCTGTTTCGTCTTCAAACCAGGTAGTGCGGGATGTGCGTCCGTATTGTTCACTGATGATACCCGCGTCTACCTACTAGTCTGGTAGGTAGTGTGTTGGCTTATTAGACGTGAGGCAACGATTCAATCCCCAGGTCAGACGTCTCTAACAAAACGAAATATGAGAAATATTTCTTCGGCGAATTCCTCTCAGTAGATTTCTGGCAAAAACTCTGAGAGTAAATTAAATTGCCATGAAAAATTTCTCAAAAATCTGTCGTTTGGAGTCGACTTTGAACTGTATGACTCAACAAACACAACATAAGAGGTGTGAGAAACAAGGTCGTAAAACTGACTGAAGGGTTGTAATGACCAATTATGTATGTATTCATGGGTATCCAGTACATTACTTAAGCAGAAGTTAGTCTGCATGGTAGGGGGTTAAGATTTCAACATTTTTCCTAATCCAATAACCACACATTTGTCTTTCTTCCATTGAGAAAATCTCTCTTGTACAATAATCATTCTCCGAATCCTGAAGCTTGTTAATGAAAATCGTGGCTTTCTCAAGAAGGGAAACTGCTAACTTTGTTACGCCATACAAAAGCACTGAAACTGAGAATATTAAATCGGAATAGCTTGGACCCAAATGGAATTTACTACTACTTCTTTTTCCCACTCCTTCTAAATACAAATTTTCTGGTTTTTTTTTATTAATGTTTAAATGAAAATATTTTTTGAATTTGAATTTTTACACACCACTGGGTACTGCTATAGCAGCTTGTGACACAATAAATTGTATTAAGAAAGCGATTGCGAATATAAAATCTTTTTTGATTAACAACATATTTTTATGATTATTTTTTTATTTTATTATTAACACATGTTTTTATTTTAATTATTTTTTTTTTTCGATTCCAAATTCTTACTAAGCTGCACCAAGTTCAAAACTAGACTGATTGAAATATTTCTAAGTTTTCGCTTGAGTCTCAAAGTAACGTTTCATAATAGTGATCACATTATAACAGAATTCATAAACTTTAAATTCATTGATTATTAAGAAAAAAACAATAACAAAAACAAAAATTAGAAGAAGATTTCTTATCACAATTCTGTGTTCAGATGACAAGCATAGAGAAATAGAATACGAAAGAAATAAATTGTATTTAAAGATGTTCAAATTCAAATCAATTCAATAGATTATGATTTCATGTCAGTCAATTAGTTTAACATTTTGTTTGTTTTCAGGGAAATGATTCGAAACAGATTTCTCTAATGCGTTTACACTAGACGACAAATAAAGAGTTTTCCAAAAGGCACTTCTGTACTCTAAGAGTTCAAGCCGCATCTGTCAAATTAGTAGTCATTTATTCTGTCTGTTTTGCTAAATCACTATGGACGGATGTAAAGGATGGGCTATCTATCGATTTAAATTTGAACGATCGGACCATTTCGAATCTGGCAATACTGCTGTCATTCTATTCTGTCACAAAATTTAGTATATTATGTCCTCCGAACGTAATAAATCGATTTGCGCTTAGCTTAGGGTTTTATTGGAAATTTAATTCCAAAACAAACGCAATTGTTCGGAAATCGCACGAAAATGTCGTACAAAATTAGGTCGCAGAGAAGTATCAACTGTGACCGGTATGTTCAAGTTTATTGCCAAAGTTCCTGAAACTGGTTTCATTGTTGAGACGTGAGCGTGCTGGTACAAAGCGTACCAGCGTGAGAATCACTCAACATCAACTTGTCATCATTCTCGAGAATTGAGCATTACACGCACCAATTTATGTCTTACACATTTGCGACAAGATCTCAGTATGACGCATTACAAAGTTCAATTGGTTCAAGGGATGAAGCTGCTTCGTTTTCGCTTCTCTAAATGGGCCAACGAGAAACTGCACGATGGACGATGTCGATTTTGCAAAAAAATCATATTTTCGAATGAAGCTCATTTTCATCTTGGTGGGTACGTTAATAAGCAAAATTATCGTATTTGGGGCTCAAAAAACCCAAACGTAGTCTAACAGAGGTTTTGGTGCGCCTTATGGAGTGGAGGCATGATTGGCCCATACTTCTTTGAAAATGAGGACGACGCAACCATTACGGTCAACGGAGACACATATCGCACCATGAATAACGACGCCATGAATGAACGATGTTTAGTTCCAACAGGATGGTGCAATTTTCCACACATGTTATGCCACAATCGATTTATTGCGTCAAACGTTTGATGGCCATTTAATTAGCCGAAATTGTGATGTCAATTGGCAATCAAGAAACTGCGATTTGCCACCGATGGAATATTTTCTGTGGGGCGTCATTAAAGACAAACCAGACATTCGTGATGCCATTGCTGAGATACGATCCCAAAAACTCGAAAAAGTGCAGGAGAATTGGTCCAATCGGATGAGGTACTGTGAGACTATCAGTGTCAGCGATATTAATATATTCCATATCTAACCGAAACATAAATTTGACAAAATTTCAAACCGTTTTTGTTTGCATTCCATTTTTAAATTTAAACTTTTAAATGACCCACCCTTTAGTATTCAACAACAATTGCAAATAATAATTTTTTTTATCAAAATAGGCAGCTGATTCCAATTTCCATCGAAAAATCATCTTCAACGATCAGGCCTACTTGAAATTCAAAATTATCCAATGCATTTCGAAAAGTTCAGGGGTTTTCGGATAGCGTTATCGATTCATATTACATTGATAACCTCTTTGGCCAAGCCGCCACTATCAACGAAGAGCAGTATAGGTCGATGGTTACTAATTTCCTATGCATGTGTTTTAACAGGACAGCATTACGTGCCACACATCGTCTGCCATTGGATACTCTACTCAAGCAATTGTGAGGGCATGGTCAGCTCACGTGGACAAGATTTGAACTGGCCACCGATATCGTACGATTTGTCTCCATTAGATTTTTTTTGTGGGGTTTTCTTAAGACTTAGGCGTATGCGAAAAAGCCTCAAGCCACAGCCTTTCTCGAAGATAAGACATAACCCTTGACCTTGGTTAAATTCGAACTGATTTATGTGACAGAATTTTGAAAATTTGACATTTCAAATGCGATATTATATACCAAACATAATGGCATCAAAAGGTTTCTCAAACGAATAAAATATTCCGACTAAGTTTCATACACATTTTAAAGATAGGGAGCGCTTGCAAAAAGACCCTATAGTTTATAATATACAAAATGCCTATAAATATGCATTGTTTGGATTCACAAGACATTTTGATAAGCTTCTATAGAGAGGAATTCATATTTTTTTTTGTTGATTTTAGATTTGTTTTACACCGTGCTACAAAAGTCTACATACGATAATTTTTATTTAAAAACAACAATTCGTTAGAAAACAAATTCGTTACAACAACAAGTAGTAGTCGCCGTAATCTAATAGATAGTGTGCTGGCTTATAAGACGTGAGGCCACGCTTCAAAGCCCGGGTCAGATATCTCGAGCAAAACGAAATATTGAAAAAAAATTTCTTCTTCTTAGATTGATAGTCAGGCTGCTATGAGATCTCTGACGAGCGTTATGAATAACTCCAACATCATTAGGGAATGTCGCTGCTATCTCGATCTTCTTTCTGAGCACTTCATTGTGTCACTTGTCTGGGTCCCTGGACAGATTTATATTCCGAGAAACTGCAGAGCCTACGAGCTCGCCAGGGCTGGTGCACTCCTTCCAGAATCCTCGTCAATCGACTTAGGTATAAAAGTTAACGCACACAACATGGGTGGTGTGAGAAACTATGTCGTAATCCTGACTAAAGGGTTATAATGACCAATTATGTATGTACTTACCTTGGTTGAGTTGGCCATTGCGCGAAAATTCTTTCGGGACACTCCACCGTTAGACTCCCTTGGCCATCGATGGATGGAAGACGCACTAGTTACTCGGACTTGGTCTTAACATCATATCGATCATAGCGGCCAAGCTTACAGGTCATTGTGTTATGGGAAAACACGCGGAAAGAATGCAGTTCACATCTAACGACTTCTGCCGTGGGTGCAGATCCGCTGAGAATAGAATCAATGAACATCTCTTCCTAGGTGCAGATATAGGTTATTTGGCTCTCCAATCCAAAACGGAGCTATTATCCATTGATGTCAAGGATATAGCTTCGTTTATAAAACTTTCGGGCTGATTTCCCAATGCAGGGTAGTCGCGTTGTTAACTTGCAGCCCTTGCGCTGACCAACTTCTTCTCCAGTTTTGTCGGAAATTGGTCAGTACAGGGACTGCGTTTATGCGTGCTCAAGTGAGATTTTGGTATCAAAGTCACCACTCAAACCTACCTATGTACCTACCTGGCAAAAACTCCGAGAGTAAAATAAAATGACAAAAGCTGAACATAAAAAATTAAATTTAGAAAGACATAGTGAGGACAGTAATCTGTTTCTGTTGGGTGAGATGGCAGATAATTTTACCAATAATCATAAAAACCATCTTTAATAAACCTTTACTATATTTTATCAGAAAACTTTTTTAAAATTTATTCTTTATTGGTGGACTTGTAGTTCACTTATCCTTACATGGGCCTTGAACCGTTTTTAGTACTTCAGATATATAATCTTTTGCTACAGCCAAGCACAATTCACGAATTTTTCCATCATCAAGATGATTAGGTGGTCCAGGTGGACCCACCGGACCACGTTCACCTTTTTGGCCCTCTATTCCTGGGTAGCCTTGTTCTCCTTTGTGGCCCTTTAAACCTGGAAACCCGGGTAATCCAACATAACCTGAAATTATAAATTATTTGTAAGTCGTTAAAATAACTTTCGAATTTCTTGTTGTCCCTTGTCGCCTTTAATTGTCATACCTGTAAGTCCTGGAGGACCTGGCAGTCCAGGCGGGCCCTGGGGACATTTTATCGAACAGGCAATTACGTGTGTTGCAGAGGGATTTTCACTTGTTCCCTGTTCATCGGAAACGTCCTGTCCATTGGCTAAACAAGATAGAAAATATGAAAATAACAAAATTTAATCGAATATTTTATTTCCTTTTTTAACAAAATTTTCTTTAATTATGTGGCTGATCAAAGAGAATTTTGCTGATCTTGGCCCTATGCTCCCTAGAGGAGTAAGAGGAACATACATATATATATATACATATATGTGGCTGATCAGTGGATCTATTACGATTTTAGAGAAATATTTATCTTTTTTTTTCACGGTTATTAATATATTCAGTTGTTGTTCTAGCCGTGAATGATGTAACAAAAGCTACGGTAGAAAAAAAAGTTCGACAAAGTCTGCTCCGTAGTCTCCAACGTTTCACTATTGTCAGATATCTGTCAGCGACCTAATCTTGGAATGTCCTTCCAACATTCCACTTTTATCTTCTACGCCAGAAGCCTTAAAGCTATTTGACACTCAACATACCTACCGATCATCTCCCAAATGCTTCTGATCACATTTTCTTACCCGTCTCCCGATTAGTGTACCATACAGAATGGGAATCTAGCAAGAGTCTCCAACAAAAGTATTTTTCTACTATTACGAACCAGTCATGATTATACCAGCCAGGCTGACCCAATCGTCCTCAAGGCAGTCGGATGGTCAACGACCATCTCGTAATAGTTTGCAATTGAAAAGGCTGGGCCAACTACTGCCAAAGAAAATTAATTGGATTTACGACTGCCAAAAATTGTCAATTTGCCGCCTGAGGACGATTTTCAATAGGCATATAATTAACGGTCCATATAAACAAAACACGCACAAAACATAGAAAAATAAAATTCTATGTGAATTAGCCAGGAGAGGAAATGGAAAATTATAAAAAAAAAAAAATATTGAATTTTATAAACCACAGTCACTCCAGTAAGCAAATACGGTTAATTTTCCTTCAGCATAAACCAACTTTCAAGAGTATGAGAGTATCAACAGGCACAATATTTTATCGAGATAATCTTCTTTCTATTCGCCTTGCAAATAATTATAGGACAATAGGTGCCTCCCCAATGGGGCTAACTTGTTCTCTTACATTGAATAAGTAAATTTTTCATTAAAATTGTAAAATAATGTTGATCGTTGAATTCAATACTACTCACAAACATGTATTAGGAAAGCGATTGCAAAAATTAAATACTGTTTGATTAACAGCATATTCTCAAAAATTAATTGATTTTGCGTTTTCACTTTTCTTCAATTATTTTTTTCTTTGTATTTCAATTATTAAGAATTTTTGTTTTCCAAAAAATCTTACTAAACTCTTCAAGTTCACAACTAGACTGAATGCAATATCACTTCAAGCTATTATGTTCCGCCAAAATACATAGACAATGTTTCACAGTCATTATTGCATTCTGGGATAGATAACGGAGTTCTTATCGCCTCTACTGGAGGGCATTCATCTGTACGACAAGTGAGATATCGCGTGTGCTGTGATAGAGTTATCATAAGAAATTCTAAAGTTAAATGACCAATAAGATCATAAGATTTAAAGAGAATGTGTAATCTCAGTAAACGAGAAACAATTTCTGAACCCAAATGCGATAATCAACGTGCTACATATACACCTAATTCTGTTTTTACACGGTAGATTGGTTCCAGAAAAAACCGTGTAAAAAAAAAACCGTGTAAAAAAAGACACTGATCGTATGCAAAAATAGGTGATTGGTTCCTAATCTCTAAAACCTATTAAAATTAGTGAAAAACAAGGATTTTTTTAAAAGTTTTGTATTTGACATTTTCTTTTAGGGATTCATAAAATATTTAACAAAATTAAAAATATAAATAACTTAATAAATATAAAATATTTTTTGGCTTACCTTTCATCTTAATGCGTTAAATTTAATGTAACGATAGAAAAACAAATTTGCCAATAAAAAATTTCTTTACCAAACACAAAATATTAACACATTTCAATTGCTCTGACCTTTGTGCTTGTATGCACAAAAGGGAAGTCCCCTAAATTTGTGCCATTTACATTTGCTTTGACCAGTAAATTTGCTTGTCGCGCAAAAAGGGAATTCCCTTAAATTTGTGATATGAACATACTTTGCAAAAATTAAATTTGACAAAAAAATTTAAGCACAAAAAATTTTAAATCGTGCTAAATGGAATAAAATCGTGTAACAAAAATTAAAAATATTTTATTTTCAAACCGTGTTATATCAAAACCGTGTAAAAAAAGACCGTGTAAAAACAGAATTAGGTGTATACATACATACATATTTGGGCATTACAACCCTTCAGTCAGGATTATGGACCTAGTTTCTCACACCGCTTAATTTATACATAAGTTAATTTTATACATAAGTGACGGAACCTACAGTTTAAAGTCGACTCCGAACGACAGTTTAAACGAGGAACTTTTCATTGCAATTTTATTTACTCCCAAAGATAATTTTGCGAGAAATCTGCTGAGAGAAAATCACCGCAGAAATATTCTTTTTATATTTTTGTTTTGATGTCAGACCTGGGATTTGAATAGTGGCCTTACGTTTAACAAGCGATCCCCTGATCTACCTGTTATCCACCGAAAAAGTCATCCAAAGTTATCACAACGGACATGTCTGCTCTATAATACAATTAAAAAAAAATATTCCAAGTACTTCAGTATCTTTTATTTTCAAATGAAATCATGTCTGCTCACTGAGATAGTTTTTAGTTTGATTTTAGTTTTAATGGCTTACCTTTTTTGAGTCTATACACACATACATACCAGAGATCAGCAATGAATATTCAAAAAGATGAGCAAAATCGAATCATACTCATAATTTGTGATACTTATACACATTTATACTTATTTTAATATTATACTCATACTACTCGTATTCAAAGTTTGAAGTACTCATCTGAGATCACCAATGAGTATTATAAAAGATGAGTAGAATCGAATCATACTCATAATTTCTTATACTTATACTTTTCTCGATATTGAACCTCTAATCATATTCAAAATTTGAAGTACTCATCATATTCATACTTAACAATACGTATGATGTTGTTGATTTCGACTCTCCAGAACTCAACATTTACAAGAATTAGAAAATAAGTATGATTCGCGAACGAACCCTAAAATACTCACTACAAGGTTGTGTGTTGGCTCTGCTGGCTGCTCTGTCTTTTTTCTTTTGTTGTAAAGGCAACAATAACTAAGGCTGTAAATTTTGTTGAATGCTTCTAGTCACTCCAATCATTTATAAGTATTTTAAGTATTTTTCTAAAGTTATGAACATAAATGAGTAGGCTTATGAATCAAACATATTTCGAATGGTATGAGTTAGATGTCAACGTTGTGCGCTATACTCATTGCAAGCTGTACTTATAAATCAACATTGTAATGAGTACGAATGAATCAGACTACATAGTTAAATTTCAATATTGTTGGCTCACTTATATTCAAAATTTCATGAGTGCTTATGAGTAGCGAAAAAACGATTCATTGCTGATCTCTTGATGCATATATATATATGTATGTATGTATATTGTATATACGAAAAAAATTAAGATTATTTTTATTATTTTTATTAGAAAACAATTTTTTTTATTTCTTTTTTTTTGGTTTTGTTTTTTCTTTTTCATAATAATTTTTTTTTATAAGTTTTTGGTTTTTTTTGTTGTTGTTTTTATAATAATATTTCCTTTTTCTGAATGCAATATTTTCACATTTGTAATGAGATTTGTTTTTGGTTTTTTCTTTGTTCATTTCTTGCTATAATTTTCCTTTTTTTATAATTTTTTGTTTATTTTTGTTTTATTTTGTTGTTGTTTTAAGACATAATGAAATAATTTTCTTGTTTATTTGGTTTCATAGTTTTAAAGAGAATTTGTTGCTTGTTTTTATTTAAATTAAATTATTTTCATTTAAATTTTTAAATTATTTTTTTTTTAAATTTTTCTTTTTTATTTTAATTATTATTTTAATATTTTATTATAATAAGTTTTTTGTTTTTGTTTTTTGTTTTTTTAATATTAAACACAATTTTTCACAGTTTATTGTCGTTTCTCGACTATCGATTCATGGTCGAGATAATAAGTGTTTGCATTTGTATTTGTATCGGTTTTTGTTTGTTTTTTTTTATGTATTATTAGAATTATTATTATTATTATTAATTTAATCTATATATGTATGTATGTATGTATATATGTATGTATATATATATAATTTATGTTTTATTTTAATATTGTTTTGTTTTGTTTTATAATGTTTTTGAATTTGATTTCAATATGTTTTATGCTTGTAATAATAAATGTTGGTTGTGTAGGTATGAATTTGAATTTGTATTTAAAGTGTATTTTTATTTTATTTGTTTTTTATTATTAAATATAATTAAATAAATTTCTTTCTTTCTTGTTTTTGGTTTTAATAAATTTTGTTTCAGATTTTCTAAAATAAATCATTATGATTTTTTTTTTGTTTTTATTTTTTACTTTTAATATACAATTCAATTTTATTTTGTCCATTCTTTCATCTTTATTTTTAACTTTTCTTCTCATCTGTATGTGATTTTTTTGACCCCTTTTTACATTTCTTTATTGCGATTTGTAATTGCGTTTATTTTTCCAATAATATATATTTTATTATTGATAGGAAATCATAAAGAAATTGAAAAGTATTTTCTCAAATCAAAAAATTTTTTTTCTTTCAAATTTATGTTTTGTTTGTAACCCAAAAAAACAAACAAAAAAAAAATTGTATAAAATTGGCTTATGCTGTGTGCTTGTATTTATTTATTAAGACTTTCTGTAAATATGTATGTACATATCTATGTATGCATGTACATAAATACTGCAAATATTTTGAAAAACCGTACTTAAAGTTAAAGTTTTTATACACATGCATACATGCATAAATTGGTCATACAGTCAGGCCCCTCAGGGACCTAACTTCTCACACCACTTACTTTCGTTGTGTGTGTTAATTTTATCCAGGAATGGCGGAAACTACAGTTTAAAGTCCACTTCAAACGACAGATTTTTAAGAAACTTTTTTATGGCAATTTTATGTTACTCTCAGAATTTGTTGCTCATAGCAGTTATAACGGGACACTGGCTGGAAATATCTTATAACAATACTATACAGAAACTATACGGAGATCTCAGAGAAATGCGAACTGGGAGTTAAATTGTGTGGCGGCATAGGTATTATCGGTGTTTTCGCGGGACCTTAAAATTCCAAAGGAGAAAAGTTTGTTGGCGGGCTGCAACTGCAGAGAAATAACTCCTTTAAGCATGGAGTATAAAGTTGCTGCACGTGTTCATTGGAGCCTAAACTAATAGAATCATAATAGAACAGATATCTCTATTTGCTAATAGGCTTTGAGAATGTTTATGATATCCTGAACCATAGAAATATATAACTTGGAACTCCCTGGCTTGTTAAGGCACACTACCCTCAATTTATTTCACTTATACAAGGGAGTTACATGCAGAGTTTCGTAAATAAGTCATAGTTGGCATTGTTGTAAGCTGTTTAATATTATCTTTAATGTTATAATGGAAGCTGCCACTAATGAGTCCAAAAGCATAACATGTGGAACATGTACTGGGAAAAGTCGGCGGTCTAGGGTATGTTGACACATGACATCTGTGAGAATAAATAAGTAAATCGTTACCAATCATTTTCTACTGGCATTTCACTAACCGAATAACAGCTAACAGTTAACAGCTTATACGGTGTTCAGATATGCACCTTTATTGCGTAAATCGCAATAAACGCCATTATTGAGCTCAATATTTCGTATAAAGTTTCAATTAATTATTGCGCAATTAATACGCTAATTGTTATAATATTGAGTAAAACTAAAAATATAGCACTGTCATAAGTATGTTCAGTGAGCATATTACAATTATTCGAACACTTTCTGTTGATATTTGATAACTCAAATGTCAACAACGACAAACAAAAAAAAAAAAAAAAAAAAATAAAAACAATGTTGTTGAAACAACCAGCTGTTGTGTTTATCAGCTGTCAAATGAATATTGAATAAGCTGCTGAACTGCGTATATTATTATGTCTGAACACTTAAAATATTGTACTCTATAAACCGAATATTGACTCAATAAACGTACATATCTGAACATAGTATTACGTTGTCTTTAAAGCATCACAGACAAAAATGACGGCCTAGGGCAGCATATAAATAACGCCAAGAGCACATTTCAAGCATGTACTTCTGCCTGGAGTTCCATTTATAACGCTAGGTAAACTGAATAAAAAATTTTGTTTAATTTTTATTTCGAAATTTCTGTTCGGTTGTGCAACTTTGAAAATAAAGTCCAGTGATCTGAATACATGTCAAGTGTTAACCAACAGATGTTTAAGGAAAATAGCCAAAATAATCTCTAATCAGGATCAATGCCAGCTTTAGTAATCCTCACACGTAATAGAAATTGCATTCAGATTGGATATAATTGGCACGAAGATATAGAACCGACAGCACCTGAAGGGGAGGCGAAGAAGATTAAGTCTAGCCAGTTATCACGAAAATTATAAGGGCAACTACCACCTTTGACCTTTTATTAGGAATGAATATAATTTATTTATTATGATCCTATGTGGGTATGGTCCTTGACGTGGCCAACTTAACCAATTACGTCTCCTGCTAGAGGGTTAACTTTTGATATCAACTAAGAATTTTAAAGAACTCATGTGGAATGCCCAATTTTGGAGAGTTTGAATAAATCAGAAAGAAGTTATCACATGAATGCCAATAAAGTTGAAGACCTCACGATACTTTAATAACAGCACACAGTGGGTTAGAAATATTAATTCTTATCAATTTTGTTTCATAAGCAAAGTTTACACAGAAAATTTGTTTGTTTGTTTATAAATCAAAAGAACAAAATCGTTTTAACGAATTTAACTACGTTTTAAAAATTACTTTGTGTTTTTTGAAAAAAGAATATCATTTTTAATGTCATAATTTCATTAATATGATTGATTGATTGATCGATTGATCGATATCGTATGTAAATGTATAGTAAATATATTGTGTTCTTTTTTATTTTTATTCTAAATTTAAAAGATTTTTGTTTTTTGTTTTGCTTGCTATTTAGGAATTCATAATGTTTTTCATTGGATGGATGGAAATTTTAATAATTATTTTCTCTGCTGCATCCCATAGTGCTATTGGATAAATGTAATGCAATCACATGATTATTAAAATATGTATGTTATGTTATGTCTTATGATCTTATATATTTTGATAGTTATTTTCCTTTTTCTTCTTCATCTTCTTTTTCTTAGTGTTGTTGTAGTTTTAAATATGCTTTTCTTATAATATTTTGTTTTTTTGCTTCATTGGTATTGAATAGGATTTTTTTGTTTGTTTTTTGGATTTAATAACTGTATGAACGGACGGAGAAAGATATGCATATTAACAAAATATATGTATGTATGTATGTATTTGTATGTATATGTCTATATATGCATATGATAATATATTTACATATAAGCATATCCATATATGCATATACTCGTACATACATGTGTATGTGTATATGTATGTATGATTAACATGTAAAACTGAGTACAGTGATCATCAACAGAAACTGTACACTAAGGATAAAATTCTAACAATCTCCAAATTCAACCTTTACCACTTAAGGAGAGTGCCCGAAAAAATTTGACATTATTTCGAAATTTTTTTGAAATTTTTTTGTTTCAATTTTAAAAATCAGCAATGAAACAATTTTAAAATAAAAATAACGGCAATTTATTAATGTATATTTTTTTTTTATTTAATGTACAGTTACTTTTGATGCTCACTGTAGGTCTCTGTATACTATCTGTCTGTATAGTTTATTTTCTTTGTATGATTAATATTATTTTCCTTTCTTCTCTTCTCTTTTCCTCTCTTCTCTTCATCATCTTCGTATTATTCATTTAATGTTCTGCATTTAGTTAGGTTTTTTCATTTGTATGTATAAGTATTTCTATGTATGGGTAAATATATCTGTCATTTGGTAATCTCACTACTTACTACTTAAATAAATGGTACAGTAACTTACAATATTATACGTACATTTGTGTGGGCATTAATTTAGCCCAGGTATAAACCATATCTCTGTAATATTTTTCATTTATTATCAAAGCATTAACGTTATTGAACGTTTGTTAGGCGTAAAATTATTTTATAATATTGTACTTAGCTGCCTGGTCACTCTGAATGACTTTTACCTAATACGGGGAATGGTCTACTTGGATCGAATCACTGGGCAATTTTTTTCCTATTGGGCAGGCGTACTTCCAAGACAATGTATGAATTAATATCATCATGGATATGTCAACACTGGGTTCTGGAGTATTCTGTAAGAACATACAACTAAATGATGACTGCAGCGTACTGAAAATATCTTGAGGCCATAACTGGTTCATTCTTTTTAAATACTAAATCTTATGTGACCTTCGTTGACAGTCAGGCTGCAATGCGAACATTCGAGCAGGTATAGTGTACGACAGGTTCGTGAGATTTAGGATTTCAGACGAACTACTGGACTAGATCTGATTTATTTTTGTTAGGTTTTATGGTCATACTTAAGAACGAGTTGGTGTATACTTTTACTAAATTGAGATCACATTCACTGAGCAAAAGTGTGGGAGGAGGATGCATAGATAAGTTGGCTTTTAATTACAATCGGTAACTGATGTTTAGGCTTTAGAATGGAATTGGGCTGGATGAAGATTGTTCGTTAATTTTTGTGTTCTCTCGTGAGCACCCATTTTCCCATCTATCGTTACAATATCTATTCCCTTCATCTCCATTTCTATTTCTTTCCCTTTTCTAATTTTATCTTATATGCCTTTTCTTCTTCTCTAGAACGATCATAATTTGTGCAACGATCTTCATAACGATCTGCAATCATAACTTAACCAAACTGAAAGTAATGCGCGATTTTTTGGATTTGCAATGTCAATTCTTTCCGTGGTTAAGCAAGTGATTCGTAGATTTGTTATTTCACAACAAATAACGCTTGTAAGGTATTGAATTTTATTATAAAATTTTAACAAGGAAGCATATTTGAGTCCAATCAGCATCTCAAAGAACATAGTTGCTGTAGTTGGTGTGAAGCCTAGCTATAGGCAGCTTGAAAGATTCATTGTTGGAGCAGTTTGTAAGCCACTGACAAAACGAGAAATTGAATTTGATTGAGATAAGACGTTTCCACATGCCATAGGGCACAGCATGTTCTGAAACTGTTGAGAGATGAGTTAGGTGAACAAATAATCTAAAGTTTTGCAGCAGTCTTTGGCAGCCCAAAAAAAGCTATTTGAACCAACTGCAGTCTTTATTGATAGAATACGTGAATTCTCACATGTACACGATTAAGTTAGTCACAATTCTAGACTAGCTTTAAAAAGCCACATTTACCTACATTTATAAAAACCAGGTCTTGAGCGTGTAAGGGGCGGGGCAGGCCGTAAGCAAAATTAAAACTTTTAAAATTTTCTCAAACCAAAATGTTTACAAAATCAATCGTTTAATGCTTTGATGAACAAAATTTTCCCAAAATATTACAGGCTTTTAGTAAGTCTCTGCCAATCTATTTTACTATTTTAAAATACATTCTAAAATTCGTTTTCCATTTTTTCTATTGTATTTATTTTTTTTGTTTTTCATTGTTTTTTTGTTTTTCATTTCATTTCTTTCAAAAGTACCAAAGAAAACTTAAAAATGTATAAAATTTGTGCGTTTTTGTTATAGGAAAACCATTATTATTACGATCGTAATTTCTTTTCATTTTTTAATAAGTTTTTGTAATTTTCTGAAATTTTTCTGATTTTAATAACAAATGCCGGTAATAATTTTAAATAAAATTTTGTTTAGGAATTTGTTTTTTATTTTATTTTACTTTTTCTTGAATTGTTTTCTTCAATATTTATAAATATGTATGTATGCTTAATGACGATGATGTTCTTTTTTGACATTAAAAATGATATTTTTTTTCTTCTTTAAATTTTGTTTAATTTTTATTAAGTTTTTCTTACAGAAATTTGCAAAAGAAAAATTATTGAATTTTTATTTTGTATTTATTTTTTATTTAAATTTTAATCTTTATTCATATTCTGTAATTTATCAAGCAGGTATCGTTTTTTACAGCTCATTCTATGTTTTAGGTACTTTTATTATTATTATTTTGCGTTTTTTGTTTGTTTTTGTTTTTCTTACATATATCATAATACATATAAAGATTATTTTATAAAATTAAAAAAAAAACAAAAAATAATTAAACATGAGAACATGATATTAAATAAAGGAAAACAATTTTAACAAAATAGAAAACATATTCTTTTGCAAAACACCAAAACCAAGAAAAATAGATTGTGGGAAAGAGGAATACGGAGTAGTGTTTATGGATATTAAATTTGAATCTATATACGTTGTAAATGACAGGAAAAACCTCTTCAGGAAAAACGTTCCACATATGAACCATACTGCCAAATAACACTTTCTCTCTCACTCTCTCTCTCTACTTTGAATACATTGTGCGATTTGCTGAGCATTTTGACACGTAAGAATCTGATCTCTTTATTTCACTAGGGCGTTAGAAAGGTTGGAGTGTTAGCCTTGACACCAAAAGCACACTTGAGCATGCATAGCGGCCCGTTGTGACGCCGCGGGTAAATGCAGTCCTTGTGCTGACCGAACTCCACCAAGCTGGGGAAGAAGTTGGTCAGTGCAAGGGCTGTACCTTAAAAGTTCGATAAACCAAGCAATGGACGGTAGCTTCGCCAAGCTGACAAGGATTGGAGAGTCAAATAACCTAAATCTGCACCTCGCAGATTCGCATCCAAGGCAGAAATCATTAGATGGGAGCTCCAGAGCCTAGAACAGAGCCTTAGAACAGAGAAACTTTTGTCCCATTACGGCTTTGCATTCATGTCTCGTTGTATCCCAATGTCATTAAACAGTTCCTTTGTTCTCTTCTACACTCGATCTACGATAAAATCATCTTTCTGTCACTGGCCCATACATGATATATTTTCAATCAAATAATAAGAAAAATTGTCGTATTTGGGGCTCCGAAAATACACACGTTACGAGTGAGTGTTTGGTGCGGCTTGTGGAGCCGCTCATATTTCTTTGAAAATGGGGACTCCGCAACCATTACGCCTATCGCTCTTACCGGTCTTCATGCTATTGAAGTGAATAATATTTGGTATCAACAGGATAGTGCAACTTGCCACAAATCTCATGCCACAATCGATTTATTGCGTCAAACGTTTGATGGCCGTTTAATTAGCAGCAATGGTGATGTCAGGAAGCTGCGATTTGACGCCGTTGGACTATTTTCTATTGGATGCCAGCAAATCAGAGGCAATTAGGCCAACATTCGTGATGCCATTGAAGAGATACAACACCATACACTCGAGAAAGTGCACGAGAATTGGTCCGATCAAATGAGGTACTCTGAGACCAGCAGCGGCAGCTACATGAATGAAATGATATTCCATTTCTAAACGGAACAATTGTATTTCGCAACAAAAGAATAAAGTTGGCAATATTTCAAGCCCTATAGCACGATCCCTGAGAAATCGCCATATAAAACGAGAGAAGCGTCTACCAAAGTCAAAAATAATAATTTTTAATAGAACTGCACTCTGATAATAGCTTTGAAAACGTCCTTTCAGCAAATCGTTGAATGGACCGGTGTGTAATACCATATGGTCACCAATAGGGCGATCTGAGGCAGATTCTACTACCTGTCATTGACTATACTGTTTGTCGTCAGACGTTGCACAAGCCAATGGTTCATCATACCTTTTATAGCCTTGGAAAGTGCGTTACAAATTACTTTTGGGCGATAGTCTACAGTTGATTATCTCTACTCCTTTTTAGTAATGGCATTTTAGTAGTAACCTTCTAAAAAGATTGAAAAATATCGGAAGGTAATAAAAATATTAGCCAATGAACGAATAGGCATTCAGGGGCACTACTCCAGGACAAGTGCTGGAACACCATTCATGTTACTCCTACTTTATTGTCTTTGCGACAGTAGAGCTTTAATTTTATTTATTTTGATATCCTTTACCACTTATTTTCTTAATATAAGGCCAATTCATGGAATTATTGAAAGTTTTCCAAATAAATGTTGACGAATTGAAAGTGTGGAAAGAGCTTCCTTGTCAAAAAAATAAAAAATTTTAAATAAAAAAAAAAAATACCAAATCTCTTGTGAACTCTATAAGTATTTGATATATTTTTGTAATCGATTGTATTAAGTTTTTCTTTTTTTCTGGGTAATCAGATATGTTACTACTGTTGATTCCTACATCGTTAGCTTGCACTATTGTTCTCCACTGTGAGAACAAATTCTTGGTATTAATACGGCTTTCGTTGCAGAAAACAATCGGGGTATATCTACATACATACGTGCCCTTCAATCCTACAAGAATAAAGGGTGTCAGCTTTACTATTTAAGGTAAATTAATATTGGAAATCTATTAAGAAATTTATCATATAAAAGAATTCCATGGCTTTCGTAAAATTAACAAAACTTCACAATTATGATGGTCGACAAGATTTTTAACCCAGAATACTAGATAAAACTCTTTCCAATGCTTTTGGCCTACTGAACCCGAATTTTGAATTTCATCCAGAAATCCTCCATTACCTTAGGTTTTCGTGATATCCTAACCTAAAATTGCAAAACCTAACCTAAAATTGAAATAAGATTTCTAGCATTGAGTGGAAAAGATAGGAAAAATTTTGTCCTGGCCTTAGAAAATCGAATAATAGGAAATATTATTAATAATACAGCCTACAAGATATTTAGTTTAGAAACATGACTATATTTTTCCAAAGACTTTTGGTACACTGAATTCTAATCCGATCTTTGGTTTGCTGCATCACATATGGGTCCGAATATTATATACATACTAGGTCATTACAATTCTTCAGTCAGGATTACGACCTAGATTCACACACCACTACACTTTAAAGTCGACTCCGAACTACAGGTTTTTAAGAAACTTTTTCATGAAAATGTTATTTATTCAAAGAGTTTTTGATAGAAATCTGTTGAGAGGTAGTTCAAACCCCAGATGTTTGATCTGTTGCCCCATATATTAGAAATAAAGAAAGCACTGAAGACTTTTGGGATACACATGATCAAGTTGATGCCTTCCTCCGTTGGCTGACATCACCAGATACCAATACAGGAATTATTTCACTCTTAATGAGTCAACCAGCATGGACTCTGTGTGAGTGGCTTTTATGGCAGTAACAGTGATGCCTGATCTGTGATTTGAACCAAGGCCTCACTTCTAATAAGCCAACAAACTACCTACCTACTATGGGTTTTCGACACATGGGTTAGAATATTAGGGTTGTTGGCTATATTCGAGTGAGTATTTCGTTGTGGTTTAAATTTTTTCTGAAATTCCGTAGCAACATCTGAGAACTCTATTCCTTTTTCGAATTATTGCGATATCTCTTTTTGATTTTGAGATATCAATGTTTACTTTATCGTTTATTTTCAAGCTTAACAAAGCAATGATTGTAGTTCATTCCGAGGTGAAAAGAATATCGAAGAAATCCACAAAGGAATTTTGAATGATTGGATTATAATTATCAGATGTTGTAACGGGATGTCATGACCTAATGTCCCTCCGTATATTGTTAAGATATCCGCGATGATGCAGCAATTTTGATTCAGATTCAAAGTCTCAAAAAAACCTTTAGAGAAAGTATGATCTGGTTTCCTGGTTATTTATTTTTAGAAATTTTCTCGTATAGTGGAATTTCACCACCTTAACACATGGGTATGGATTTGTGATTAGAAATTATTCCATAGCTCTTGCACGTGGTAATACATGAGTTATGTTATGAGCATTTTGGAAAACTTATGTGAAAATATCTTTCAAATTAAACAATATCGTATAAAACAATTGTAAACATACCTGATTATCTTATAATTTTGTTTTTTATTTTTGGTTTTTTTATTTGTTATAATTCTTTAGTTAGGGTCAAGAAAGAAAATATTTTACTTTTGTCCTTGAGTGTAAATATATGGTATGAAATTATGGAAAATATTTTTGTTTTGTTTTGTTATTGTTTTAAGTTGCTAGTATTATTATTATTATTATATCGTGTTATTACAATATTATAAATTATTTTTATTTATTTTTATTTATTTTAATATTATAATACAAATGCTAAATTTGTTATATTTTACTGTAGTTGTTTTTGTCTTTGTTTTATTATTTTTTTGTTCGAATTTGATTTATTGAAAATTTTAATAATTTAATAATTAATTTATTATTTATTTAAGATTTATATATAACTAAAGTTGTTTTTTTTTTATTTTATTTTTATATATAAATATTTTATTTTATTTTATTTGGTTTTCATTTATTTCTTTAATAATAATAACTATTTGTTGTTTTCTTTTTTTTTGTGTTTGTAATAATAAATTATTAATTTACAAGATTTTATTTTTTTCTTTTGGATTTATAATATATTTATATAAAGAATTTATTTATTTTTTTCATATAATTTTTATTGTATATTAAATTTAAAGTGTATGATGATTTTTCTATTTGTTTTAATTTTATTTTTTTATTTTCTTGTCTTAGAGTTGTAATAGCAAATTTTATTTTATTTTATAATGTTTTTTATTATTTTAACTTAGTTTTATAAAGACTTTATTTTTAATAATATTATCTTTGTTTCCTTCCTTTTATTCATATAGTTGTATATATAGTATATAAATTATGGTTTCTTTTTCTCATTAATTAATTTTTATAATTTAATTTATATAAGTTATAATTTTGTTCATTAAAGAATGGTCGTTTGTTTACTGTGTTTTATATTTTTATTTTTATTTATTTTTTTAATATTTAGTTTGCCTTAGTAATACTTTTTTCTAATAATTAATTATATTTTTTTTGGTTTAATTTTTGTTGTGTTTTAATATTTTTTAATAATAAATATTAACTATAAGTTGTTTTTTTTATTAAATTAATTTTTTTTATTTTTTTATTTTGGTTTAAAAATAATTTTTTTTTGCATTCTAATCTGCTTTTAAATTTTATTTTAAAGAAGTAATAAATTTATTATAAGAATTATTTTCTATTTATATATACATATATACATATATTTACGTATATATATATATGTATATATATATAGATGTGTATATATATGTATGTATTTTAGATATTAAATTAAATAACAAATAATTTTTATTTTTTAAATATAATTTCTTTATAATCTTTTTCTTTCTTATTGTTTTTGTTATGTTACAAGTTGTTTTATATTTTTTTTATTTTTATTATATTTTTCTATATTTAATTTGTGGTATTAAATGCAATTTTCTTTTTTTTACTTTTCTGTTTTTATTTTTATAATTTAACTTAATTTTTAAGCTGGGGTTTTTCTGTTTAAATTATTTTTTGTTTTTTTGTTTTTTTCTTAGATTTTTTAAACCTTTAAATGTCCTGATTAGTGTTAATTTTTTTTTTTCATTTACATTTCTTTCTTTACATCACCACTACTTTTTCCTTATTTCTTTCATTCGATTTTTGCTTAAATACATATGTAGTTTAGTTTTTGGAAATAATTCATAAAATGAAACACATGATATTTTTTATAAATGATTCATTCTTTTTCTTTTGCTTTCACATTTACTTTCATCACGTATTTTGGTTTTTTTTAGCCTTTAGTTTCAGTATCTCCTTGAATCTTGCCGTTGCTGTTTCTTAAATATTTCGAATTCAACTAATAATTGGCTGCTAAGGTGGCAGCCCTTTGTAAAGGTTACTGTAATAAAGAATTAAAAAGAAAAAAATTTAATTTTAATTTATTTACGATTTAAAATCGTATGTATAAATTTAAGTGCAGGCTTTTTGTTTGCAAAATTTCATTTGATTAGAAAAATATGAACATATTTTTGATTATCATTATTAAAGAAAAAAACAACATAAAATGGCTGGTAAAGCTTAATGTTTTCTTCTTGTATTTACACACACATATTAATTAAAAGCCTTTCTTATCGTCATACACGGCAATTGCAATTTAAAAGATCTTAAAATCACAATTTTATTTCAATATTTGATTGTACAGTTACAGTGTAAAAAGCAGGATTCATGGCATGTGGCAATACGAAATTTTAAAATGAACCAACTGGTGCCGGTGGCGTGCCTCGCTTTCTAGGCTGACTAGACATAAAAACAAGCAACACTTGCTAATCATACATACATACATGGTCATTAAAATCATTATGGACTTATGCTGTGTGTATTAATTTTATACATGAGTGGCAGGCGGGACCTACAGTTTTAAAAAAGACTTCGAACGACAGATTTTTGAGAAACTTTTTACGGCAATTTTATTTCACTCTTAGAGTTTTTGACAGAAATCTGAAATATTTTTACATGTTTCGTTTTGTTCGAGATGTCTGACCTGGGGTTTGAACCCTGGCCTTAAGTCTGATAAGCCAACACTCTACCTACTAGACTACATACGGCGACTTGCTAATCATGGTATTTTTTTTTTTACAAAATTCTAACTTTGTGTGGACTATGTTTCCAAAATTATATTCATTTTATTGTCGAAGCCTATCCTCAGCTGTGTAGAGGTGAATCAACATAAATTTGTTTTTCCGAATTTGGTATCCACAGTAGCCATAGGCAGATATAGAGCATCCAATGCATCCTGAATCATGCATTGTATAGTGAGATTACAAATCAAAGCAGAATGCTGTTAAATTGTCAAAAACAGCATGATACTGTAATGAATATGGACTTTTTGTAGTGCAAAATGTAAGAATTAATCCTGGTGCAACATATGGTAGATTAGGTAGTGTGTTGGCTTACAACATGCAAGCCCGTATTTCGAACCCCAGGTCAAATATATCGAACAAAACAAAATATGAAAAATATTTCTTGGCCGACTTCCTCTCAGCAGATAATAAGCTCTGTAGATATGTATTGAATGTATTGGTGATTAGCTTTTCTCAATACATGTGGCAACATTACCTTTCTATGATGTTCGTTGTTGACATTATACTCTCAGGAACCCATTGCACGTGACTATTTGGTGTCGAATGAAGTCTCTTCATTTTTAAAAGAATAATCCTAAACTACCAAAGTAGACGTGAGGCCATGTTTCAAACCTCAGGTCGGACATCTCTTTTAGGGTCTTCTCCTCTTCTGGCAAAAACTCTGAGAGTAAATAAACTTGCCATGAAAAAATTTCTCAAAAAACTGTCGTTCGGAGCCGACTTTAAACTGCATGTCTCAACACTCATGTATAAAATGAACACACAACGTAAGTAGTGTGAGAAGCTAGGTCGTAATCCTTACTGAAGGGTTTAATGGCCAATTATGAGTGTATGTACTATGTACGTAATTCAAATTTTCTCGTCTTTTACTTGTTTTGAAACTGAATTTGCTTTCATTAGTAGTGGAGTACTGTAATCCTTAAATTAATCATTTTTAATTTTTTTTTCAAGAAACTCGTGAAAATCTATTTGACTGATACTTCACTTTGCTGATTTTTGTTAAATTTTTAATAAATTGGATTTTTAGATCTTTTATAATTGCTTACACACTACTTATCGATTTCGTTAAGCTAAAACTAATTAAAAATATAAAATCAAATAAAATATTGTATAATAAATGTATATTAAAATAGTAATTAATTTAAATTTATTTTATTTATTTCATAAGAGAATTAAAATCAAAAATTAACTCACACTTCCGGCGGTCTGTCATCACAACATATCCTTCAATAGCAATTTTATGTACTTATGTGTGTATTGTGTGTTATGGAGGTGTTATTCTGAACGCGTTCGTTTTAACGGTAATTTGATTGTAATATTTTGGCCATTTTGTTTTTAATCACAACCATGACTTGTCTTTTAGATTCCCAAAAAAAAAAACCACAAATTCGACTTACAATATCAATCGTAGTTGTTGGTTGTTACAATCGAATTGTCATAATGAATCGAATCACTGGATATTATTCACAATCTTCTTCCATTATTGTATCGCCAGCCCAGACAATTGGACGTCCCTTTTGTATGTGTACAAGTGTGTATGTGTTCGAGTGTTCGAGTGTATAAAATAGAATTTCATTTCAAAATTATTCACTTACAAAAGAATTGTTTCATTTATTGTATTGGTATGGTATTGTTGTATTGTATATTAGGTTATGGACGAAAAACTCTTGCTATTGCTATTTGTTTTATATGCTATTTTGCTATTGTTATCGATATTTATTTATATATAATGAAGCTACAAAATAAGCTTAAAATTTGTATTTTTTTAAATCAGATTTTTTTAAATTCTTTTTTTATTGTTTTTGAAATGATGTTGTGATTACTAGACTTTGGCGGATTTATTGCTTAGCATCTTTAGCGTTTAACTAGCCATTTTAGTTGTAAATGATAACATATGAATATTTTTCTAATACTTAAACAGACAATTAGACAATGAAAAAGAGCGATAATGTTTAAAATGTTAGCAGAATAATAATTAATTATGTATTGTTTAATTAAATTCCTATTAATTATGGCTGTTTGATAATTGAATGATTAAGAAATTAAAGTTTGAAAAAATTTCTGGTTTTTTGTGGCAACAACTGAACAAATATGCATTATCATTGTAGATCTATTTTACATACAGGGTCTTTCAAAACATAAGTAGTAGTTTGACTTCAATTCTGCCATTTAATGGAAGGACAAAAGCTAAGAAGTTGTGAACACTGGTTTTGAATCAAAAAAAGTGAAATACATGGGAGAACAATCAATAACTGAATGAATCGCATGCTTACTAGGGCGTTTACAGTGAGCGTCAAAAGAAGCTATGCACTATGGATAAAATTCTAAACAAAAATCACCAAACTCTACTTTTACCACTTAAGGAGAGTGACAGAAAAAATTTAACAATATTTCGAAATTTTTTAAATTTTTTTTGTTTCAATTTTAAAAACTGGCAATGAAACAATTTTAAAATAAAAATAACGGCAATTTATTAATGTACAGTTTGTTTTGATGTACACTTTCTTTTGACCCTGACTGTATGTTGACCATAAAAATTCCTAAGACTGTTTATTCTTTCCAATGTACATACATTTTGATAATTTGAAAGCGTTGTTCTGGAGTAAAATAATTCATGACAACCCACTAAACCTTATTCAAGATAAATGTCAAAACAGTTTGACATTTGTTAGCTATCAAACTATGTATATTTATCGATAAACCATAGTTTTCATGCAGCTAGGAAAACATCCAAGAGATTTTGTGTAAAATCATTTGAAGCCTCTCCGCTAACATATTCAAAATCTATTCAAGCAGCAAGAAAAGGAAATTGAGTTGAGCGTACGATTTGAATTCGCGAAATGCTCGAAAGATGTTCACATTCTTGAGGTAGTTAGAACGCAACAAAAAAAAATGTAGTGTTTGTATCGAATTATCAATGGGGCTGGAAGGAAACCTAAGGCTCTATGCCGATTTGCCCTACGCCCTATTTGGTTTGACTAGAACCAACTGGAATCACACCTGACGATCACAGACAAATTATGCTGATCACAGTTGATTCACTTGCAATGAACGTTAAGAGCAAAACTAACGTCAAATAACACCAAACATAACGATGGATATGCTCAACCAGTAAAAACTCTTTGAAAAACAGTTGATTGGGAGCTTAAAATAACCGGATCGATTGATAATTCTCTTACTGGAATACGTTTCACTTTCGAAAAGGCTACAACGCGGATCAAGACATTATCACATGTCAAAGACGCCATAGTAAGAAGTGTGTTGGTTTATTAGACGTTCAAAGTCTAGGTCAGAAATCCCCAACAAAACAGCAGATTTCTCGCAAAAAATTTTGAGAATTCATGAAAAGTTTCTCGAAAATTTGTTGATCGGAGTTGACTTTAAACTGTAGCTGCCTCCACTCACGTATAAACATTAACACACACAACATAAGGGGTGTGAGAAGTTGTAATTCTGTTTGAAGGGTTGTCATGACTAATTAGGTTATAAGAGGACTACTTATTCACTGTGTCAATTGCTGATGATAAGTCTGTAAATTAATGATATTATTGCGAAGGCAGAATACACACTGAATGTGTTCGATTCAGCAAGTTCTAGAAACTGATAGACCGAAAATAAATAATGTATAAATAGAGCGAAAAGTAATGTTGCCAGCGAGTTGTAGTGAAAACCCAATGTATAAATACGGTTGTATTATAAGCTGAAAAGTTTGCTATTTGTAGTAAAGGAATCGTGTAATCCATACTCGAATTCCCAAAAAATAATTGTGTTTTAAAGGAACGTAGTGATAAGTTAACAACACCACAAGTCTTGCTATGAATGAATTAATTGTAAACGGAAATCTTTCTTTGACCATCAACATCATCAAATTGAAAGATTATGAGCTATCTGCGGAAACTCTATGATACAGTTTAGCTAACCAGTAACAATTGCCGGGAAGGAGTCTTCCATTAAAATTGCAATTGAAAGACCCTGTAAGGAGTTCTTTAACATCTTTTTAGTAAGTCTCAAATTGGCTTTAATTTTTGTTCAATTGTTTGTTTTGTAAACCAAAAATTGTTTCAATTATGTTTTCATAATGAAAGTGTTTTTTAAACTTTAATGTAATTTGTATTCATAAACATGATGTATGATGGGCTAATTTAAATACGTGTCAAATAAATTAATTTGATCTATAATGGATTGCTAGGTGTTATTTTATTTACATTAATGAATGGATATCATTAGTTTTAAGCGTATACATATAAAATGGTTTTTAAATGGAATTATTACAAGGAAAACTAATTAATAAATTGTAAAACAAGCATTAAAAAGGAGCTTTTAAAGGCACACACTATAAAATTCTCAAAATTATGTACCAAACAAATGATTAATAAAAAATTTTTTTAAAACTTTTACAAAAATTATAAAGAAAAAATGCATTTGAAGAGCCTTACTTGCCAAACTTCAAATTAAATTCAAATTTTATACAAATTCGCTACATTCAAACGGGGTTTTGCACAAAAATTGGAAGGAATATTGATTGTTTATGGAATAAGATTTATTCAGAAAAAAGAATCGTGTTTGTGAGATTAAATATGTTCATCCTGGTGCATTTCAAGCTGAAGCTGGGATGATGTTAAACAAGCCAATGACCTCTACAATTTTGGGAAGTGCTTTGCAACGAGACTTGATAACAGAAATGAGTGGAGTAATCCAGAAGAAAGGAACTATTTTGTGCTATAGAGAGAGATCACGTAGGGATCTTTGATCTTTGGAGCAGAGAGATTTGGGTCCTACAGTGATATATTCCAAGCCCATGGGAAAACTCGTGGAAGTCTATGCCATCGAGTAATGTGCTCAATTCAACTTGAATAAAAGGTACAAAAAATAGGACATAGCAATACTATCTGAAAATCAGGCCAACATTCTAGCACTCGGCACTTATGAGGTTAAATGGAAGTTGATATGGGACTGTTTGGAGAAGCTAAAACGGCTAGACGTGTGTGACTTCTTTGCAATGTTGAGACCAGAACCCTTCTGTGCAGTGGGGTCAGATGTTTGAGAAGGCATAATGCGAGGCAAATACTCTACTTAAACCAAGTAGGCTTGAAGCAATCGAAACTTTTGTTAAGAAATTGCAATAAAAAGAGATCTGAGCCACAAGCTGAGGTTAGTAATTTGGATTATTCAGAATTCGTATCGAACCCAACATATAGATTCTGTGACGATGAGAATAAACCATAGGAATACGTGCTTGAAGTCTGGAGGAAATACTTGGTTTGGAAGAGACATTATAGTGATAATGTATAAAGTTGGAGGGCAGTGGAATATATATTATGGTAACAATACTAAGGCAACTGTTCAAGCCAATAATCATAACAAGGGACTATGCTGTGATTATTGATTTTTTTTGTTAAACTCTCTTAATGCCAAACGGCACACGATGATGTGAACCTTGCACTTTTGGTGTGCAATTAAGTTAACGTTTTGTAGCAGTTCAATGACTAACAATATCCGGCCATAAGTTCCCACTAGGCTACTCATTTTTGGGAAAACCCGCAATTACAGACCAAACAACATTACAGCTGCTGTGGGTAGGATACTAGCCGAAATGCCGGATAGGATAACTCACAATTAGAGCAAACGATTGAGCCAATTATAGAAACATTATATCGGGTGGGCCATCTATTAGTTTAAATTTGAACCATGTCATTCTATTTTGCCACAGAATTCAATATATTATCTCCACTAAACGTAATGAACAGATTTACGCTTGAGCAACATTGGAATTTATTGGAATAGATGGGCCAACGAGAAACTGCCCGATGATATCGATTTTGCCAAAAAAAAAAAAAATAATCTTTTCGGATGAAGTGGGTGCGTTAATAAGCAAAATTGCAGTACTTGGGGCTCAGAAAACCCTCTCGTGGTCTTACAGAAGCCAATGTACCGATTACGAATGATTGTTTGGTGCGGCTTGTAGATCAGAAGCACCATTGGTCCATATTTCATTGAAAACTAAGGACGACACAACCATGACGGTCAATGGAGACACCTATCGCACCATGGAAACCAATTTTTTTGTATCCGCTCTTCATGGTATTCATGTGACTGATGTTTGGTTTCAACAGGATGGTACAACTTGCCACTTATCTCATGTCACAATCGATTTATTGAGTCAAACGCTTGATAGTCGTTTAATTAGCCGAAATGGTGATGTCATATGGTCGCCAAAAAGCTGCGATTTGTTGCCGTTGGACTATTTTCTGTAGGACGCCGTTAAAGAAAACTGTTTTGCCGGCAAACCAGTGACAATTGAGCGTTTAAAGGTCAACATTCGTGATGCTATTACCGAGATACGTGCCCATACAGTTAAAAAGAGCACGAGAATTGTTTCTATTGGCACAGTGAGGCCAGCTGTGACAGCCATATTAATGAAATAATATTCCAATTAACAACAAAAAAATAAATTGGCAAAATTTCAAACCGTTTTTGTTTGCATTAAATTTTTAAATTTAAACTTTTAAATCAACCACCCTATATGTTACAGCATATACCAGAATGTTAACTTTTATTTGCTAAAAGTTTTTTTTAATTTAAAAAAAAATTGTTTAAAAAAATATTGAAAAAGCTTAAAAATTTTACAAAAAAAAAAGAAGAAAAATGTTTTCTTTTTAAAACATGCTGCTATTAAAGGTTTTCAATAATAATAACAATCTATTTACATACATGGCTTTGGGAGGAGGGGGATTTAAATAACAAAAAAAAAAGCTTAATTACCGAGTATAAATATTTATAAGAATAAAAAAAAGAAAATCAAATTTTAATTTAAACTGGGTGGTAATAAATTATTCAAAGAGAAGTAACATACCTAAATACTACGTTGTAGAAGAAACTATGCCAAATACTTATTTATTTAAAAAACTTTAACATGTGGATGAACAGTACAGTATGGATTATGGATGGTTTTGATTAATTATTCTTTTTTTTGTTTTTTTTTTCTTTTTTGTATGTTTTTTGTAATATTTAAAAAAAAACATATTGCAACAATATATATATTATTGTTATTATTATTAATAACGTTGTTGTTGTTGGTTTTTTTTAATTTTTAAACAAATAACTACTTTATGCACTCAGTAAGTAAGTATTTATTACAATATATGCTAGTAAATGGTGTAAAAAAAAAACAAAGTGAACTTTTGCAACTACTGGTTACTGGTTACTGGTTATCAATTACTTTGGGGGTATGTTTTGTTTTTATATGTAAATATTTGAACTGATTTAAGAATGTAGAAAATTTCTTAAGGGATCTTATTGTACAACAAAACGAAAACGAAAACGAAAATGAAACAGTAAAAATGTACTGCCAATTTTATAATATACGAGTATAAGTATTGAATTATTGTTAAAATTTCATATTTGAAATATGTATGTTGATTTGTTGTTGTTGTTGTTGTTAATTTAACTATTTTACTATTTACTATACGATATACATACATACGAAAAATATGTACTAGATAGAAATATTTCTTGTTATTAATTATTGTTGATAAGTGAAAAGTGAAAAGTATAGATTTACAAGAGAGGGTGGAAAACTAAATTGTTTTTGTTTTGTTTTTAAATATTTTTTTTTTTTGATTTTTGTTAGTTTTTAGAATTTTAAATTAAGTGATTCAAGCGATGCTAGTGATGAGCGCCTAGATAAACCTGTATTGGCAGGACAACTGACCAGTGATGTGGTGCCGAATAGTTTATACCAGCCAATTACTATGCCATTCGATAAATCAATTTGATCCAACATTATTTGTGCCACGCCCATAAATACTTTCTTTTCAATGCGTCCATAATCACCCCAAACGGTAACCTAAAAAATATACAAAAAGAAAAACAAAATTTCATTTCATTTCGTTTGTTTTTGTTTTAATTTGTTGCCATAATTACTTGTAAAACACAGCCTTTAACATTGCAATGCTGGAAAACTAATTGCTGCTGGTACAATGGCTCTAAAGTGCGTCGTGCTGTCGATGTTTTCATTTTGTCAATGCATTTTTTACCCGAAACCAAATACACTTTAACATAAGGAGCCGGTAACATTTTTGATGTGGGTTTTTGCTAAACGGGGTGGAAAAACAAAACAACACACACATACAAAGTGTTTTTAAACGGAATAAAAATTATTTGAAATAAATTCCTTCTTACCTGTAAGCCTCTGGCTCTGATAACCTCTACCTCTAGGCAATTTTTCTGGCAACACAGTGACAGCTGTATATCGCCTAAAGAGGGTGCTCCCAACACTTGACGACCTACCAGTTGGCCTGGACCTAAGCCTTCAACAAATTGATTAATTTGTTCATCGGCTCTTATGGTAGGTGAATATCTGTTTAAGCATTCATTCGTTCATTTTTTTTTTTGTGTTTTAAAATATAATAAATTTAAATATTAATTTCAATTCAATAAATAATTCATTTAATAAAAATAAATTTAATAATAATAAAAATATTTTAGATATATTATAAAAAAATCGCATTTAACATAATACACAGGGAGATATAGAAGGCAATTTTGAAAATTCCAAAAAAAAATATTTTTTTTAGTTTTTTTTTACACAAGAATAGAGTTCACAGAATTAAACATGCTTTGTGGTTATCACGTGGTAAAGAATTTTTAATTTTTTTTAATAAGAAATTCGCATGCAAAGTCATTTACATAGAAAACTTGATTATTTACACTGAAAAAAAAAATAGAAAATTAAATTACATGGTCATGGAAGTATAAATAATTAGATGAGCAGCAAGAAACGTCTGACATAAACGAAATGTCTGACATATTGGAAAATACAAAATTTTTTTTCAATTACATCAGCTTTTTGTTCACAGATTATATATTAGGACTAGAACGTATAAATATTAAACAAGTGGACATAATTTCTCAACGAAGCCTAAAAACACCAGCATATAATGTTTGTATAGGGTGGATGATATAAAAGCTTTAATTTAAAAATGCAATGCAAACAAAAACTATTTGCAATTTTGCCAAATTTATTTTTTGTTGTTGTGAAGTACAATTAGTTCGGTTAGAAATGGAATATAATTTCATTAATTTGGCTGCCACAGCTGGCCTCACAGTATCTGATTCAATCGGAGCAGCACTTTTTCGAGTGTATAGGGTCGTATCTCGGCAATGGCATCACAAATGTTAAAGGTCAACATGCTCAATTGTCACTGGTTTGTCGGCAAAACACTTTTCTTTAACGGCGGCCCAAGGAAAATAGTAAAACGTTGGCAAACCCCAGCTCCTTGGCGGCCAATTGACATCACCATTTCGTCTAATTAAAAGGCCATCAAACGTTTGACGCAGTAAATTGATTGTGGCATGAGATGAGTGGGAAGTTGTACCATCCTGTTGAAACCAATCATTGTTTACATCAATAACACAAAGAGCGGATACAAAAAAATTGGTTTCCATGGTGCGATAGGTGTCTCTATCGACCGTAATGGTTGTGCTGCCCTTAGTTTTCAAAGAAATATGAGCCAATGATGCCTCCGCTTTAAAACCTGCATCAAACAGTCACTCGTAATGGATGCATTGGCTTCTGTAAGACCGCGTGTAGGGTTTCTGAGCCCCAAATACGGCAATTTTACTTTTTAACGTACCCATCAAGATGAAAATGAGCTTCATCAGAAAAGATGATTTTTTTTTTGGAAAAATCTACATCATCGTGATCCTAACGTTGCTCAAGCATAAATCGATTCATTAGGTTCAGTGCAGATAATATACTGAATTTTGTGGCAGAATAGAATGATACCCGATAGGTATCAATAATTTAGCCAGTAAAGCTCTGCAAGCATTAGCTAACAAATAGCTATGAAAAATTTTAAATATCTTTTGGCCATCAACAACAACTAAGAACACCGAAAGAACCGTCAGAGGACTAAAATCCTAAGCTGATGTTGAACTAGCTTGCACATACGTTTCTTACACCACAAATCATACTTGACTCGAATAAAGAAAGGGAAGACGATGAGAAGGATGAAGAAAGTTGTTGGCCCTTAAAAGTTCCAAGTGACAATTATTTCTGAGGCTCGCTGTGGTCTGTATTAGAACAATGGGAGTAAATAAATACATATGTAGATATGTACTAATGTATATGCGTAAGTGAGGTAGCAATCACCCTCCGAAACATGAAGCATGACACCTAGTATCCATGTTTAAAAGCTGTCTAATGACCTGTGCGAAAAATTTAAGGCCAAATGCACAGGATATGTTTTATTTTTAAGTACTTCGGCAATTCAAATGATAATTCAATACAGAAATATTTTTTTTGATGATTTGACTACTATTCCAATATATCTGGCCTTATGGCACTAGGTTTTAGGTTTAGGTCGGAGTGGTAGCTCTGATATCACAAAGCTCACTTGAGCACGCATAGCGGCCCGCAGTCCCTGTACTGACAAAGTTCCACCGAGATCAAGGAAGAGGAAGAAGTTGGTCAGCGCAAGGGCTGCACCTTATAGCACTAAAAGTGGCCTGAATAGTGACTTGGATTCTTTAAGTGCCTACATAAACAAAAATACTTAACATAGCCCCATAAAAAGCATTCCAAAGGCATTAAATCATACGAACCAGGGGTTCAGTGAAATAGTTGTCATCATCAACTGGGTTTTGCAATAACTTGGGTATAATTTGAGTCGGCTTGATAGAACCAAATGTCGTTGACGATTAGGTGATTAAAATTTGGAAATTTGCTTAAGTCCAGAAGAGAGAGAGAGAACGATCAATAACTGCATGAATTGCTTGCTTGCTCACTAGTTTGATTATGTTGTCTGGAAAATGGCTGAAGTTCACTATGAACAGAATAGCAAACAGAGATCGAATTTTTTTTTTCAAAATAAATTTCCTTTAGTTTGCAGACGTTTAACGATTTATGTTGACTTGTTAAAATCTTCCCAAACAGAATTGTTGACACAGATCGACAAAATATCTTCGGTCCAGTGCGAGTAGGCGATGATTTACGTATTCCATCCTACAATGAGTCCTTAACAATGTGGATGTTGTGCAGCGCATTATTATTCAGCGGCTGAGGTGGCTCGTCAATGTCGTTCGAATGGATGAATATGCTCTATGCGGGAAGGGTTTTTGATATGAGGATTTGCGGAAGTCGGCGAAGAGGACAAGGAAGCCCTGCCATCGATTGTTATGAGCAACTAGGGAAGGCACTCAAGAAACAGAGGTGCGTGGAAGTATGTGAAGAAGCAGGCCGAAATCCTATAGTCAGGTTGTTAATGACCAATTAAGTAAGTAAGTAAGTCACTTTTATTTTAGAGGATGGGCATGAAATTTGTATTCCATGTAATACAATATCCAATGTATCTAATATTGTATACATTTTAATAACAAAGTGGTTTTTCATTAATTCTAAAGCTTTTGAAAGTCGCATATTTATTTGAAAAAAAAAAGAAAAAATAAAAAAAGTTAAAATTTTTTATAAAGGAACACATTCTCATTTGCTGAACATAAACTTAGAGTAGCAACAAGGAAACATATGTACATAAAGAAGTCAAGCTTAAAATTGTATTCAAATAAATAAAGAAAGTAAATAATTAAATAATACACTGACAAACAATATGTTGACTGACAAGAAATGGAAACAATTTCAAACGATCATTTTCTAACAAATTTGTGAACAATTGAAAGAAAAATCAAACAAACTAAAAAAAACGAAGAGAAAAAAATCAAAAACAAGTTTAAAAATCATGGAAAGGCATTTTCATTTTGATTTTCATTTGATATAAATTTGATTATTTGACGCAAACACATTGAGAGTATTTTGAATTGTAAAATATATTCCGCTTAGCTTTAAAGCTTATCTTTAAATATCCTCTTCGGCTTCAGTTATCATAACGAAGGCATTATTGCATGACTAGCCATTACGCTTGTCATTACAAATTGTTATTGGATTGCATTTTTTAATTGCTGAGGACACAGGATGAAAGAGAGAGAGAGAGAAAGAGAAATACACAAACACACGCATAGGCACACGCACACGGCACACGCGTATCAACATAAAGCGAAATATACAGGAAATAGTAATTGAGAATAGAGAGTATAATTTACAGTTTTTATATAAACCGGAACGGAAATTATAAAAAGAAAATAAAAACAATAAAAAAATGACAAAAGAAAAGAAAATTTTATACATGAGAGAGTGATTTTTGATATTTAAGAACGTTTTTCAGACACAACACAAAGATTTTTTTAAAAAATGTTTTCCGAATTCTGTTGAAAAACGAAAACAAAACATATCAAAAAAATAAAACGAGGCACATTTAAACTTCATTTCATTTAGCATTTGATTTCGTTTTTTTTTACATTTAATAGCCAGGCAAATACGTATGTATACTGAGAGTGTGCATGTTTTTTTTTATATTTTTCTTCAAACAAACGAAGAGAAGAGATAGAAACACACAGACAAAGAGAGAGAGCAAGAGAGAGAGATAGTTACAGCTAGAGAAAGACAATCAGAGAGACACTAAAAGTTTAAGCCTCTCTTTGAAACTGCAAGGCATAGGTTTCTTTTGTTTTATTGTTCTCAACTGTTTCGTTAGTTTTGCTTTTTACACTTACGATGAGGCTTCAGAGCTTGGCAACGAGTGTATACTACCGGTACGATATTGCATTACCGTTGTTGCTGGTGTTACTTCAACCGATCTTTGTATACTACCGGCCGAACCACGTGATTGACGTTGATAATGTAGTGGATGTAATTGATGATAATGATGAGATGTGTTCGTAGTGGTGTTGTTATTATTGGTTGTTGTTGTTGTTGTTATTGTGGAAGAAGAAGTGGTGGTAATGATGATATTCGTGCTATTCTGTGCCTCATTTTGGTCTGTTAGCAAAAATTAAAACAAAAAAACACAAGAAAATAAGACAACAACAAATAGTGTGTAAATGTTATTCTCTTTTGTTGCAGCGAATTTTTTTTTCTTTTGTAATCTGATTTGCTACAATCCTAGATGGGCTTGGTTTCTTGGAAAAATATAAAAGAAAAATTTGGTTTGCTGTGTTAAAAGTTGGACTTGTTGTATTATTTACATACGATATTTACATACATTTAAATTTACAACTGTTGCGGCACAACGCTGGTAGAAATTGAGGAACCCTACACCACTTACACTTAAAATGGAATTGTTTTTGGGTTGCCTTAGTAGACTATTAGCGCTAAGGGTGGCGAGTTCGGTTCCCACCAGAGACTCGGGTCTGTTACACTATACTGAGCATAGGGTTTACGTTTCGCAGCCCGTAATACTTGTATTATCATTTGTAATTGTGTGACGCATCTAAAATGTGCAATTTTCCATAATTCTGGCATATAAATCAGTGTGATTTTAACCGATGGAATGGTTCATGTTGCATCGTGTTTGTGGATCGGTTTATGGCTTATTCGAATATAACTGTGACTTAAGAAAACCCCATTAGAAAATGTCTATTGCCGCCATGCTACCATGTTCACACAAAAATTAGGGTCAGTTGCCAATTGTTGTTGTTGCAGATTCTGAATAAATAACAACTAATTTCACAGACGTCGCCCTAGTCTAGTAGGTTGTGTGTTGGCTTATTAGACGTGAGGCCGCGGTTCAAACCCCAGGACAGACATTTCGATCAAAACGAAAAATGAAAAAATATATCTTCGGCAACTTTCTCTCACCAGATTTCTGGCAAAAACTCTCTGAAAGTAAATAGAATTGCCATGTAAAGCTTCCAAAAATCTGTCGTTCAGAGTCGACTTTAAGCTGTACAGCAGGCCACTCATGTATAAAAATGTATACACAAAACATTATAAGTGGTATGAAGAACCGAAAGGTTGTAATGACCAATTAAGTGTATAATTTGACAGACGTTGCTTCAAACGGATGGTTGCCATTGTCCATAAACGTTCGGAAGTTCCTGTTGGAAAACCCTGTATAACTCCAGAGTACTGGTATAAAGTTCAAAAGGAAGTTAATTCCGTTAATAATTATTGACGGAAGAGCCAGTGAAAATTTTCGAAAGATATATCGCTTAGAAGAATTATTTGCCCTAGAAGTTAGTAATAAACTGAGTTGCTACTGTTGATAGCAAAGAAAATGGTTGAGTTCTTGATGATGTGGTACAACACTTCAAAGAATGGCAATTGCCCACATAAGCCTATGATTGATAATATCATCGCTGTCTAATAGGTAGTGTGCTAATTTATTAGACATGAGGCCTTGGTTCAAACCCCAGGTCAGACATCAAAACGAAAATATGAAAAAATATTTCATAGGCGACTTCCCCTCAGGAGATTTCTGGAAAAAATTCTGAGAGTAAAATAAAATTGCCATGGAAAGTTTCTCAAAAATCTGTCGTTTGAAATCGCCTTTAAATTGTAGGTCCCGCAACTCATGTATAAAATTAACACACATAACATCAATGGTATGATTAGCTAGATCGTAATCCTGACTAAAGGGTTGTAATGAGCAATTATGTATGTGAACATGGGTTGTAATACTGACTAAAGAGTTGTGATGACGAAGTAAGTAAGTACAGAGGTGTCAGAATACCAGCATGATATAAAAAATATAGTTGAGCGTTTCATGTCAATTGATATACATTCTGGTATAGCTTTCCATTTGTTTAACTGAACAGTGGTGTAGGGTTTGTTTCAGTGAGATGATCATTGTTTGGTAGCAAAGTGCTATGTAAGCCGTTATATAATATATGCTCGCATATAACAAAAACTATTGTTTCTAGCCTTTTTAACAAAAAGTAATAAGAAAAAAAAACAAAAGGAATAAATAAAGAAATTTAAATTGAAAATAAAGAAAGAAAATGAAACAAAAAAGGAAAAAAAAACAAAAACATTATTGAATACAAATCAACTAATATAACGAACAGCAAATAAGCAAACGTAAAGAACAGCGCAATTATTCATTAATTATTATATTAATTAATTAATTACAATTCAATTCACAATATTTTTAAGACATTTTTCTTTCCAAAAATAAATTTTGTTCTTGTTTTTTTTATAACTTGAATAATTTGTATTTAAAAAACTATTTGAATATTAATTAATTAATTAATTAATTAAGTAAGTAAGTAAGTATTGGTATAGTTAAACGAGTTGAATGTTATATTTTATGATATTTAAGAAAAATTAAATGCAATCAGAAATTCTTGTGTTAATCACTGGGTTAAACCTTAGTTTGGAAGCACAGATTATTTTTTTGTTTTTTTGATTTTATATTCTCCCAATTTATCGCTTTACGATGCCAATTTCAATTGAAAAATTAAATGCTAAGGTCTTCCCTTTAATTGAAATATGTTTTGGATTTTATTTAATTCTTTTTTTTTTATTTATTTTTTTTTTAACTGAATTAATAACAACCATATCCTATATCTCCCTGTTTTAATTGATCTTCAAAGAACGCAAAATAAATTAGTTTTTTTTTAGTAAATAAGTTAGATAAAGATGATAAACATTAGAAATGATTGTTAATTACTTTTACCAAAAATGAAGAAATCAAAGGATAGTAACAATTTCAAATTGCATGCAAATATTGTATTCATTACATTATATTACTAGTTAGGCAGTTAAGCAAACTTTCATATTTTCATTATGAAAATCAATCGGCAGCAAATGTTCATCATAAGTTTTCAAAAATATAAATGATTAATTAAATTCATTACTTTAATTATAAAATTCACTCATTAACATTGCATTGCAACTTTTGCAAGACATTTGTTAATTTTCAATTTAAATTTAATCAGTTTTAATCCTTAACTGTAGAACTCTAATTGCTTTACTAGAAAAATTCGAAGAACTCTTGTACATGTTGTGCTAAGCCAAAACTAAGCAAGCTAGCTTTGATAAAACTTCTTCGGTATTACTTTTTAGGTTGACTCATTTTTTTCAGAGATACATATGCGATTGCTTCGATTGCCTTGTTTATAGTCAGAACTGTCCAGCTTCTTAAGTAATTTTCAAACGCACGTTCTTTTTTCCTTTCTTTTTTTGTTGGTAAAACTTATGCCACGAATTTATTTTTTCAAGTTTGGTTCAGAGATCAGCAATGAGTATTTAAAAGGATGAGAATAATTGAATCATACTCATAATTTCTGATACTTATACTTTTCTCGATATCTTGGAACATCTACTCATATTCAAAGTTTGAAGTACTCATCATATTCATACTTAACAATACTTATGATGTTGTTGATTTCGACTCTCCATAACTCAACATATACACGAAGCACAAAATAAGTATGATTCGCCTACGAACACTAAAATACTCACTAAAAGGTTATGTGTTTGCTCTGCTAAATTTTGATGAATGATTCTAGTTACTCGAATCATTTAATCAATCTAAAGTTATGAAACTAAATCAGTAGGCTTATGAATCAAACATATTTCGAATGGTATGAGTTTGATCTCAACGTCGTACGCATACTCCTTGCAACCTGTATTTATAAATGAACGTTGTTAACTCACTTATACTCAAAACTTAATGAGTGCTTATAAGTAGCGAAAAAACGATTCATTGCTGAACTCTGGTTTGGTTGTAGTAAATAATCTGAAAGAGCTATATTTGTCGCAAAACAAACAAGATGAAGATAGGTAGGTAAGTAAGTAGCTAGAAGCAGTGTCCATCCGACTTCGGCAAAGCCAGTAAGTGACAGTTACACCAAATCATCTCAATAGTAAACACAACTCCTCCAACATAGTGCTGGACATACACACAGTTACTAAAGTATACATCCGGTTAACAAATTGTAGACATTTTTTAACCAATCCGTTTTCGTTGAAAATCTTTATAGTTTCCTCGATTTTAAGACGGTCTTTTGCATTGGTTAAAAAATTTCTGAAATTGAACTGAATTGTGGCCCTGCACAGGCCCACAAAAGTATACATCCGATTAACAAATTTCACAAATTTCTGAACCAATGCAAAAGACCGTCTTAAAATCGAAGAAAGATGTCAGACAATTATAAAGATTTTCAATGAAAACGGATTAGTTAAAAAATTTCTGAATTTTGTTAACCGTATGTATACTTTTGTGGCTGAGTCCTTATCGTCCTTATCTCTACATATTCTGCCGACATCGCTTGTTAGGTAATGCAGAACGCTGTAATGATCCCGAAAACCATATTAAACGTACTGCATTGGAGTTTAAGCAGATTTTTCGGCACTCTCTGTCCAGTTTCGGTCAGAGTTTTTCGCATCAGAAGTCGCACAAATTTACATCATTGCCAAATATAAGCTCACACATCTTTAGAAGAGTTCTCCATGATGAGAATTCATCGGAAAGTTCGATGCATGTGTTAGTACATCTGCTCTACAATGCCACCGTGTCCTGTAATTCATATGATATCTGCGACAGTTATTCTATAAACACAATGAACGCAACGCAGCAAACATAGCAATGTCTTAAAAATCGAATACATGGTGGATATTTTAAAGACAAATCGTTGTGGCAAAATTGCTGTGTTATTTACAACATTATACACTGTCTGAAAGTATGGTAATACCTCGTCCTGTGATATTGGCATTTATACTCATTTTCGCCGCAGTATGTATTACCGATACGATTTCCATTTGAAAGACGCTACTTTGATTCGGCGCCAATATCTTCTGGGCTATTTTAATTGACTGCGTAGAAATTTCGCCAACCACAGTACCATTCAGCTTATAGCCATCATTATAGATTTTGTACAGAGTCTTTTATGGGATGAGCTCCACCACTTTTCCTGGCTTTTGAATGGATGTCGCGCATCTCATTGAGAAGTCGTATTGCGTTATCATGTAATCACTACTGCCGATAGTTCCAAATAATTTCAGGAAACTTGCGTAATCAGAATTTGATACATGTCACTGTTCAGTTGCTCAGAGAAGTCTATTAAGCATAAAATATTAATATAAAAATATTAGGCATAAAATTATCTCCCGTGCTAACGTAGGCTCAGTTAGCAAGGCACCACCCGTATCAGGTTCAAGTTACTTGTTCTACCTGTATCTGTTTCAAGTTAGTTGTCCTATGAACATTGCTGTGTAGGTCTAGTGAGTCGCTGTAGTTTGCAGGCCCCGTGATGGGGTGATGAAGCTATTCGTACTTCATTTTACTGTACTTGTTCATGGCACTAGTATATGAGTGAACTGGTACATTATATTCTTTCCTTCGTCTCAGAAGGCATGTAAAAGATCCATTTATAATCCTTATTTACAAATCAACAGAATAGTTTAGTTTATTGCGGCGAAACATCTCCATGGTGCTGTTATCTTTCTATTATTATCAATTGCCGCTCCAACCGTTCACATACGTTTTTCATCTTCTACTAAATGAAATATTTGTAAAACCCTTCTTGGCCTCAGAATTTAGTAAGAACCAAAACTGCAAGACCGTTCAAAACTTTGTCTCTCTGATGCCACTTGAGTGATAGAATTATTTTCCTTATTGCGAGATAATGACGCACATCAATCAACGATATACATACTCGTACGTCGCTGTATTGGTTATTCAAAAAAGTATTCTTCTACATTTATGTTGGTTGACGTACCAATTTATCCAGAAATGAACGTCATCGCTGTATATGATACAACTGTTTCGCCTATGGTCGTCTAACGACAACTAATTTGACAGATATATCTTCAACTATCTTAGGCGTTGTCAACTGTCAAAGTCAGGAAGTCCTTTTGAAAGCCCCAATAGCAGATGTAAAGTAATCATGGTTGTTTAGCTTCATTAATAAAAATTTTCCAAAATTTTCGGAGCAGAAAATAGCATAGGATGGTAGAGCTATCAGCTAACGTTGCATAGATATAATGCTTCCTATGAACATATGCTATATTGGATGCAGTAGTTACAATACCGCCGTTTCATTAATCAAGTTAGCAGATGTTTGGTCTATTGGGCTACTGTAGTAGGTGCTAGAATTGTAGAGTCGCAATTGTAGTTTCCTGGAAGCGTCATGGATTCTATGGATTTGTATTGGATAAAGTGGTTAGAATTTTTGACTTAATGCGTCCTTCTGTTGAACATGTTACACTGTCTAACATTTCTAAAATGTTCGTAAAGGTAAGGGAGTTTCCTGTATATATTGTATTTTATACTTAATTTTTAAGTTAAAATAAAATGATGAATTTTTTTTGATTATTTTTAATCAACACGGCATTGTTTATGTGTGGAAGACATGAACCCCAAAAGATCCACCAAAGTGCACATATTTTTCTAATTTTTTTTATTAATAATATTTTGTTATTAAATTTTGTTTGAAGACGTCATTTATCACTGTGCTATTGACTTTTTAGACGATTATTTTACTACAAAGATCAGACTTCGCGGTCTATACTGGTGAGGTTCTTTCTTTCGACGTTTTCTTGTCGACGGAAAATGGGCCCCTTCGCTCCATTAATTGTTGTTTTATTTTAAATCTGGTAACTTCCAGAAGCTACTGTTGATTTGTTATTGTTAATCTTTTCGTTTCGATCTTTGCAGGTCTTTCGGTACAGGTTTGCTGCTGCATCTGATATTTGTATGTTCCGCATTTGATACTGGCTGTACTAAGGTATTTACAAATTTCTGCTGGACATATGTATGTGCTCGACTACCTCATCTCTACATACGTATAATGTCGAAATAGTTTGTTAGGTAAAATGCAGAACACTGTAATTACCCGAACAACTACACTGGCGAGCAAAAATGGATACATAATATATATTGAACGTGCTGCATTGGAGTATAAGCCGATTTTTCAGCATCCCCAGGTCAGATTTTTTTCGTATCAGCAGTCACCCAATTTCTCTGTATCGTTCCAATTTAGTATATGTTCTGCCGAAGCAAGAGGCGCAGAGGCATGGACCCTATTAAGTACAGATGCAGCGGCCTTGAGAGTGTTCGAGAGAAAAGTACTGCGCAAGATCTTCGGTCCAGTGCGAGTTGGCGATGATTTCCGTATCCGATACAACAGTGAGCTGTATGAGCTCCTCAACGACATGGACGTTGTACAGCGTATTAATATCCAGCGGCTGCGCTGGCTCGGCCATGTCGTTCGAATGGAGGAGGATGCGCCGGCAAAACGGGTATTTGATGCGGGAATCTGCGGAAGTCGGCGAAGAGGACGACCTTGCATCCGTTGGAAGGACCAAATCGAGGAAGCCCTGTCATCGATTGGTGTGACCAACTGGCGTAGGCGCGCACGAAGCAGAGGCGCCTGGAAGGATGTGTTGCGGCAGGCCGAAATCCGATAAACGGGTTGTTATGGCCAATTAAGTAAGTAAGTAAGTAGTCACCCAATTTTCCAGCATTGTCAATTATAAGCTCACAGATATTTAGAGGAGTTCCAATGGTGGCCACTACATCCGCTCTATAGTTATCTGGAATGCCATTGTGTCCTGGTAACCGTATGAAATGGACAGTTATACAGTGTCTTGGTGCTTATTACAATGGGATTTAGGAAAGCACGGTAATATTTGAATCCTTAATAATTTTCGCCGTAGCCTGTATTACCGATGAAAGTCGCCGTATTCTAGTAGGTAGTGTGTTGGCTTATTAGACGTAAGGCCACGGTTCAAACCTCAGGCAAGACATCTTCAACGAAACGAAATATAAAAAAATATTTCTTCGGAGACTTCCTCTTAGCAGATTTCTGGCAGAAACTCTCTGAGAGTAAATAAAATTGCCATGAAAAAGTTTCTCAAAAAACTGTCGTTCGGAGTCGACTTTAAACTCTAGGCTCTGTCACTCATGTATGAAATTAAAGCACACAGCATACGTGGCTTGAGAAGCTAGGTTGTAATCCTGACTGAAGGGTTGTAATAACAAATTATGTGTCTGTATTACCGATACGATTTCCGTCTGAAGGATGCTATGGTGATTCGGCAGCCTTATTTAATCAACCGCTAAAAACCACAGTCCATTCAGGTTAGATTTTTTAAGGAGTCTTTAACGAGGCACCACCATTTTTCCAGACTTCTTTATTCTGAATGGATGTCGTGAATTTTATTGAGAAGTCGTGTTGCGTTATCATATAATTACTTCGTCCGATAGTCCTAAATAATTTCACGGTCAGTGCGTGATCAGTATTTGTTCCTTTGTAACTCTCCAGTTGCTCAGAGAAGTCTACTAAGCTCAGGTATAAAATTATCTCCCGTGCCAATGTAGGCTTAGTTCACAAGGCACCATCCGTATCAGATTCAAGTTAGTTGTCCTACAGACAGATACCTATCATACTAGATATCCGTAATTTTATTGATTCTCAAACATTTGTAAGTAATTTTAGGATTAATATGCATGCAACTGCTACATATTGATAGTCAGTTAACCAAAGTCTAACAATTTTACCAAATCTTCTGGCTCGATTATCGAAAGCAACTTAATTTCAGACAGCAACTTACAAAACTTTTGTTACCAGCTGGAAATGTAATTGAAGTTCGTTTACTATGGTTAAAGAGCCTTCAGAATTGTAAAATTTTTAGCATAAATTCTTTAGCCTTTTAGATTTTAAAGTTTTGTAATTTAAAAAAAGTTCTATAAAAGCTTACCGATATAAATCCTGGTCAAAATCTAAAGTAATATTCATAAACTTAAACTAATTTAAGAAGGAACATAAAAATATAATGAAATAATCAAAGTGTAGCTTAAATGAAAATTTATTTAAAAAGTTTGTAAAGCTAAACTCAGATTAAAAGTTTATTTTATAGAAAAAGAATATGAAAATTAAGAAACCACATGCAATAAACTGTAACAAGCTTTAATTGTTTTAAGAAAATATTGTTTTTGTTTTTGTTTTTAGGGAATAATTTAAATATTGAAATTGAATTTTTTAATGTTTTACAGTGTAGACTAAAACAAGAGATGTCAGAGAGTGAATTAAAATGTAGTAAAAAACCAAAAAATATGTTAAAAATATTAACTAGCAAGAGTACGAGTGTTATGCATAAACTAAAAGCTTTAGAACAGAAAAATTACTCAACTAAAGTTGTGTTTAAAGTTTGTAAAAGTCTACTTTGTAAAAGAAAAGCTTTTCGTTCAAAGAAACTTTAGTTTTTTGTTTCTTTTTTTTGTGTTTTTTTGCATAAAAACTAAAGTTCAATGGAAAAGCTCTTCTCAAAGTAAAGACATATGAAAGTTTTTGGTCATTTTCAAAAAAATATTTTGTAGCCAAAGTAAAAGCCTAAAAATACGTATCGACTTTGGAGAGATTTTCATTTTCATTTTTGTTTTTAAATTTTTTTTTTGAATTGGTTCAAGGAGTTTTTTTTTGGAGGATTTAAAATTTATTTTCGTTTTTTTTTTTCAAAATGGATTAAGAGGGATGTGGCAATGGTTTCGCAAATTTTTTGTTAAAATTTCTGTTTGTTTTTTTCTTTTGTTGTAAAAAATAACTTAATACAATACAATTCTGAAGAATGCTTATGGTCTAGGCTGTTAAGTCAATTTTAAAAAAATGTTTGAAAAGCTTAAAGCTAATTAGCATAGCTTTTATACAAGATTTTATAATTACAAGTAATTATTAACAAAATATATGTATGTATTATTGCTGTTTAATTAACCTTTTGGTCATCTTAAAAGCTAATGTTTATCATCATTTATTTATTTAAATAATTTAAAGAAATTATAAAAATTATATAAAAACGATAAAAAAATAAAATTCAAATCAAATAAATTCGAATCAAATAAAAGAAAGAATTTAAAAAAAAATATAAAAAGAATAAAAATAAATATTTGCGAACCTGTCCCCACCACTACCGGCTCCGGGTTCAACTAAGCCTTCGCCACCATCGGCTTCAGATGACGAGCCGCGCGACAGTACCGCTCGTATCTCACCTGGCAATACTTCTTCACTGCGATTCACCGTAAATGAGCTTTTACCCTTTTTTCCAAAGCCCATACGTCTTTTACGACCTTTTGTTTTAAATTTTTTGTTAATTTTTTTTTAGTTTTTTTATTTTTTTCTTATTAAATTTATTTAAATATTGTTAGTACAAGTAAAGCATTTATTTAAATGATTAACATTACTCTATACTTTGTTATAATAAAAAAAACTAAAATCTTAATGAAACTAAAGTTTACAAAGAGAAAATATACTTATGTGAGGAACCAAGAACAAAACGAAAATGAATAATGAATTCTAAACATAGGGACGGAACATTAAATCAAATGATATTGAAAAAAATAAATTGATTTTTAATATTAAAAATTATTGAAATTTTAATTTAATTTCATTTTTTTCAATAACGGCCATGATTTCAAACAAGAAAAATAGAAAAAAAGAAACAAACGAAAATAACACTTTTTCGTTCTGAAAGATTTTTATGAATGCCGTTAAGAGAGTGACAGGTGTTCACCAAGTTTTATCGAGTTAAATTGTATTTGGAATATTGATACTCGATTCGTATATACAAGTGAAGTGAGTGATAAGGAATTGGTATAACAGAAAAAGCTTACCTGTGGCCGATAGCTGTGATGTTGAATTGGATTTTTTACCCATGCCACTGCCACTTTTGGGTGAACGTTCTTGGTCTAAGCCTTTTTTGCGATCCTGTGCTGTATCGGATAAACTGCCATCTACGAAAATAATAGAAATCATTTGAAAACGTTACATTTTAAATAAATTTTTTTAAAATTAAAATCCAAATGACCGGTAAAAAACAGTATTTCCAACATAAGAAATCAGGGCAGGCTGTAGAACTATTGCACAGCAAAAGCCCAATTAAAAGTCATGACTTTAATCACCCATGGTTTTTATCACTTATTGCCACTTTCCACTGTAAGTGTCGTGTACAGTCGTCTTCACGAAGGAAGAATCACTACCGGAGTACCGGAGCAAGAGTTTATAAAGCTCTTGCTTAAGACTAAATTTTTCTAACAATGGACTTACACGGAAAATCGGCTGAAAATAAAACTTACCGACTTTCTCATCAGCACTCTGTATTAGATTTGGATCGTCTTTCTTTTCACCATCGCCTTCTGGTTTTGCATCGATGTATTCACTGAAATCATCATCGAGCATTGCATCAATAGCATCCCAATCGATGGCCGCATCAAGGTCAACGGGTGCATCGGGATCAGCCGCAGCAGCATCAGCATCCGTTGTTGCACCGCCGCCGCCGCCGCCGCCGTTTGATGATGGATCAGCAGGATTTGTTGATGAATTTGTTGTTGTGGTTGTTGTTGTAGTTGTTGTTGTGATATTTGTGATTTGTGTTGTTGTAGTAGTTGTTGTTGTTGTTGATTGATTTGTTGATGTGATCGTTCCGTCAACGTTAGCGTCGTTCGTCGTCGATGAATGTTTCAATGAGGCACGTTTATTGGGTGATGTGGTGGTGGTGGAATTGGCGACACCATGATGGGAATTTGCAAAAGAGGAAGAAGAAGCAGCATTATTAGCATTATTACTACCACTACCAGCAGCAACAACATTTCCAGCAGTGGCAGTCGCAGCACTGCTACCACTCCCACTGCCGGATTTCATTGATTGTTGTTGTTGATCGAAAACTTCTCCCTTCCCTCTTTGTCTAATACTACTACCGCTACCGCTACCACTAACTGGCATAGCACTACCGCGATTCGTTGTGTTGTGATGTTGTTGTGAGGGTGTGTTGTGGGCCGCAGTGCGATCGCCGTAATCATCGTACTCGAAATACTCTGGCTGATCATTGATACTGACGAGATTACTGCGATCGCTGCCGGTTTCGTGTTGATGTTGCTGTGAACGACCACTCTGCCGTTTCGATGAGGCCATGGCCGATGGGCGTTGTCCTTGTCCGGAACGAGCTGTATCGCCCACCGGTCCCGGTCGTTCGTTGGCAGCATGACCATTAACCATGCCACCGTGCGACATTGATGCGGACGCGTGTGGACCCGTGCCCATAAGAGCATCATCGTCATAGGGCATGCGAGAACCCGGTTCGACCGGGGAAAAGTTATGGGCATTTTGTGCACTTGGAGGATGCGGCAAATTACGACGGCGTTTCTGATAGGGCATACTAGAGCCATAGAGCTTGTCATGAGTGGAACGATCCAAGTCCAGGGACATGTGATTGCGTTCGCGTGTCGTGTCATACCGGCGTCTGGAGTCTCGAAATTGAGAAGGCGCTACACCACGTCTAGTCCAGCCTACGTCCGAGTCATACGTTATGGTGACAATTTTGTCATCTGTTACTAGAAAATGGGAATGACTGAGAGGATTCGAGGCATCCACATTCGCTCCCATATACGACTGGCGTATATTAGTTTCGGATCCATAGCGACGAGAGAGTTCGTCATCAAATTGCGCCGGATAGACTTCATCTTCGTAGCGTATGCGGCGTCGGCCCCAACTCTTGGCGTGCAAGTCATCATAGTCTAAAGAGCGTGATTGGCCTTCGTGAAACATTTTTCGTCGGTCAAGCGAAGTGCGACCCGTGGGTATACCGATTTTGGGTTTTTTCAGAATCGAAGGAGGTTGAGCTTTAGCTTCGGCTATAGGAACAGCCGAGACCAAAGCATCTTCGCTTAGTTGACGAGAGAGGCGCAACACGGATTGGGTAGGCAACTGGGGAGGAGGAGCCAAAGATGATTTGGCTTTTTTGTGCGCTGTTGGTGTTGGCGTATGAACATGGTAAGTGGGCACCGCGCCTAAATCTAATTGAGGGGCAGTCAAACCGCTGACAAAGTGCTGATCCACACATTCACCGCACATTGCCGTATCGGTGGTGGGCAGTGAGGGCTCCGACGAGGAGGGCTGAAACATTGAAAGTGACGGTCGTCTCAACAGCTGTTCTGCCGTGTAGGGATAAGCGACAGGATGATGTTGCGGATGTGGATGAGCGTCTACCAAACAGTAGGGTTCAGCACAAGCCCCTATAGTAACGCCGGACGAGGCCAGGGCGGCATTGGTCGATAACACTACCGGTTGGCTGCCGTTTTGGCAATGGCTGCACGTATTGTCATAGTGATCGCGTATATAACCGACATACGATGAGGGGGATGAGGATACGGTATGGGCGTGAGGCTGACCGGCATCAACTGTTAAGCCAAAATGCTGGGGGTGCTGACGAAAAAAATTCACCACTGGTGATGTTAGACGCTTAAGACCACGCATTGCAACACCACCGCCGCCACCGACACCGCCGGCTTCGGCCTCCATGGCATCTAAAAGACTATCAGAAGTAAAACCTGGATCGGAAGGGAAATGCGTGAAATTGGCAGCATGCGTTTGAAACTCTGGGAATTGTATGGTGGGTATTGTATGTGGTGGAGGTGGGTATTGAGGTGGATTAAATGTATTGAGTTGTTGCTGTTGTTGTTGTGTTTGTGTTAGAGGATCGTGTGTTATTGTTGTTGTATTAGCGACGCTGCTGCCACCGCCGCCGCCGACTCCACTGTTGTCCATCATTATAAGACTAGTTGGTTGGCCGGCATCGAGAAAATATTGCTCGACTAAATCGCCGCTATTGTCTGTCACCATAAGTTGTGTTGGCAGTTGTGGTTGTGATTGTAGTCCTGCTGCTGTTGCTGCTACGGTTGCCGTATTCGGTGGTGATTCACTGGCCGCCAATTCGGCAAGACGTTGCAAATGTTCCAGCTGTTCGAGCAGCTGTATTTGTTGTGGTGTTGTCGCCGTCTGCATAAGCATATGCGACGGCTGAAAAGCCGATGTTGGCAAAAAGTCACAGTCGTCCACTTCGATGGTATTTGAGCGAAAACGTTCAAAGAAACTACCTCTGCCGCCGCCACCGTCGTCGCCTCCACCTAGACGCATACCAGGGCCAGCAGTTGCAACACTGTTGGGCCCAAAATAAGAGCGCCAATTACGTGGTAAACTACTGTTTTATTAAGGGCAACATTGTTTTGTTTTTGCAATTTTTGTTTTTGGAGAGAGAGAGAGAGAGAGTATGCGTATTTTAAGGTGTATGTGTAGGTGTGAGTGTGTGTGAGTATATAGTAGCGCAGAATAGTTCGTGTACGATTTCAAATTTTAGTGGTGAATTTTAATTTATTGTTGAGGTGTTGGTAGCACAAAATATACATGCAGAAAGAGAAAGGCAGATAGAAAGAGAGAGAGTGGAAATAAAACGAAAACAAACGAAGGACAACAACAATAAAAAATAAAATTAAAATAAAAACGCAAAGAAAGAAAACAAAGAATAACGGAAACGAGAAAAACAAAATCAGAAAAACAGAAAAGAAAAGAACAAATGAAGACCAAATGATGTCCGAGTGAGTGGTGGTGGTATATATATATATATATATGTATATGAGTGGTGGTGGTGGTGGTGAATAAATACGTGAGAGAGTTCGATTATATTATTTGTGAGTGAGTTTATGTGTTTTGTATGTGTGTTGTGTGTCAGTGAGTGAGTGAGTGATTTGTTGGTATTTGTTGTTGGCACATTGAGAGGCATGTAAAACAGAAAATAAAGCGCAGGCGTCATTGAGTCGTTGGTTGAGTAAAAAAGTTGAAATTAGAGTTGAGGTTTAAATACATATTTTTTTAAGGTTGTTGTTTGTTTTTGTATTTTTTGTTGTAGTAAAACATTCATAAAAAAAGGGAAAACAATAAGAAAACAAATACAATAATAAGAAAAAGACAACATAGTGGAAAAAAAAGAAAGAATTGCATGTTTTTTTTTGTTGGAATTTGTTTGTTTTATTTTCTTAGTTTTATTTCTATTTATTCTGTATTATTTTGTATTTAATTTAGATTTTGTCAAGTGATTAGAAACATATTCTGATAAATGGTGTTTGTTGTATTAATTCCTTTCATTTGTAATACGCCAAATAGTTATTGAGTGTATGTATATATATTAGAGGGTATATCCTAGATATTAAATGCCAGCCAGATTGGGTACGATTTTATTAACGAAAATCAAAAGAAGTTACGAAATTTATGCGAAAATTTTTTATTTTTTTTTAAGAAAATTTTTTTTATTCAATTTTCCTTATTAAAAAGCTTTAAAGGTGTAAAGCTTTTAATTTAACGGTATTTCTGCATTGATAAATTTTAATTAATTTCAATAATTTTTATACTCCAATCATTAATGAGAAGCTTTTTTTTCTTTTTAAATAAAACGAAAATAACAGTAGAATGTACTCACCTGAGACCTCTTGAACCACGTGGCCTTTCCGACTGTGTCGAAAACGAACTTGATGTCACACTTACTACGGATTCCATATCGGAGTCGCCCAGTTCACCCATAAAATCTTTATCAGGCGACAGCGAATGCCTTGGACGCATACGAGTCTCCATCGAATGCAAATCACTGTCCGAAGCACCGGTGTAATGACGTTCCCAGCCACCGCCACCGGTACTACGATACAATGGTTGATGATGTGGTTGACGTGTGCGATGACGTCCGAAACGGCCACCACCACCGTTGCCGGACATTAAACGATCATCGAATTCTTGGCCCAAGCGATCACGTATCATAGCGCTGCGTGATGTTTGGGGGACCTGTAAATACAATTTAAAAATTCAAGTTGTTGTTAAAATTTTATTGTCGTTGTTTAAATACAAAGATCGCTGGCAAACATTTTAAACTACTTCAGCAGTTCAGAAGAATTAATATGGGGTCGTATATGGATGGGTCAAAGATAAATATTGAGATAGAGTGTTCGGTAAAAGAAAGAAATATTCTGGACTTGTGGAGGAAATCGCTGTAAACTTCCTAGTGGATGTGCTCAATTAGCTTGTAGCGAAAGTACATGGACATGACAACATCTCATATGAAATTGCCACGATAATGGGATCAGAGTGTCTGGACATTAGTCATGCAGTGGATATAGGGCCCAAAGATGGCGGTCATGTGGTCCCAGATTATATGGGAGGCGCTGATAGGTCTAGAATCTTTCTGAGGATAGGTAGGAAAAGTTTAAAAACGTATAGTCCACGAAATGGAAGATGAAACCATTCTCAAGACCAAAGGCTTTGAATCAACATATTTTTTTACTTGGATATTGGCAATGAGAAAAGAGTTGGGTAGTGCATCAAACTATCCAGAGCTAGCCTGAGAATAGTAACCAGATGCCTGGTGGGGTAATGTGAACTTGAAAGAAATCTCCAAATATGTGAGCATCAGTACACATACATGGAATCTGTTTACGGTTAATGCTTCCTTATTGATGCACTCTGAAAATGTTCATGGCAACAGGATTAGAGGAGACCATTATAAGGATACCCCCTATAGAGATAAAACGTTACAATAGTCTCATTAAGACCCCGTAGTCTAGTAAATAGTGTGTTGGCTTATTAGACGTGAGGCCACGGTTCAAACAGCAGGTTAGAGATCTCCAGCAAAACGAAATATGAAAACAATATTCCCGCGGCGACTTCCGCTCAGCAGATTTCTGACAAAAAGTCTGAGAGTATATAAAATTGCCATGAAAAAGTTTCTCAAAAATCTGTCGTTCGGAGGTCACACAACTCATGTCTAAAATTAACACACACAACATAAGTGGTGTGAGAGATTAGGTTGTATTCCTAGCTGAAGGCATGTAATGACCAATTATGTATGTATGTTCTTAATGTCTAGGATATAAAACTCTATCAATAAAGTTGGATTCTTACCTTTGGCAGTTGTCTCTTTTTAGGTGAACCAGTCGGAGTAGCTGTCGCTGAACGCGATTGAAATCGCTGCTGTTGTGAACAGACACCGCTATCGTACGGTGTTATAATCGTTGTAGCACCACTATACGGCGGTATGCTGCCTATATCGTGACCCCTATATTCAGGTGGCGATAGAGAGCCGCGTCTTGGACTGGAACTGCGATAATAGCCGCTATGATAGGCATCACTTGGAGCTGCAGAATGACTACGTTGGCTTAAATTCATGCCACCGGGACCAGTGGTGGTAGCACCATTACGACGAAAGTAACCACTTTGTGCGCCAGGAGCCTAAACATTAACAGAGTTAACGAAAAAAAAACCAAATTAATTAAGAAAAAAATATTGTTTTTACTTTTAATAATAAAAACGATCTTGGTTCAGCATTAATTTCTTTATTTTCGAAAGTATAACGAAAATCGTTTGTATTGAAATTAAAGTCACTTGAAAGAAAAAATTCAATTAAAATTAATTTTTCTTTTTATACTGGAAAATGTTTCTTTACCGTAAATTAAAAAAGAAAATTGTTATCGTTTTTTTAAATTTATTTTCTTAAATTATAAAAGATTTGTTAGAAAAAGTTCATTGAATGCATAACAGTTTTTAGTGAAAAAAAAAAAATTATTAAAATTTTTAAAAACTTTCAAACAAAACGTATATTTTTTTTTGTAAATAGAAAATGAAGAAGGTTTGGTCGTAATTACATTAGCAAAGAAGGATTCATGGTTTAAAAAGGTTTCTTAGCAAGTGCTTAGTAATGTTATGGGGTTACAGGATATTGTCATTGCTGATGAAGTTACTTAAGATGAGAGCCTTTTTCGCTAAGAGGGATGTATGATTATGCGTAAAAAAAGAAAATCTTAAAGCTTCAACTCAAACTAGATTAACTTTTAAATACTTATGTTGGCGTATAACTTAAACTATCGGTTGGGCAAGCTAATGGTTATTCGAATCTAACAATACTTATGTCATTCTATTCTGTCACAAAATTCAGTATATTACCTCCACTGAACGTAATGAATCGATGTACGCTCGAGCAACATTGGGATTTATTGGGCCAATGAGAAACTGCACGATGATGTCAGTTGTGCCAAAAAAATCATATTTTCGAATGAAGCTCATTTTCATTTTGGTGAGTACGTTAATATGCAGAATTGCCGTATTTGGGGCACAGAAAACCCATTCGCTTCTTACAGAAGCCAATGCAGCCATTACGAGTGACTGTTTCTTTGAAAATGAGGACGGCGCAACCATTACGGTCAATGGAGACATCTATCGTATCATGATAATCGCTCTTCTTGGTATTGATGTGAACGATGTTTGTTATCAACAAGGTAGAGCAACTTGCCACACATCTCATTTCACAAACGATTTACTGCGTTAAACGTTTGATGGCTATTTAATTAGCCGTTGGTGATGTCATTTGGCCTCCAAAAAGCCATTATTTGACACCGTTTGGACTATTTTCTGTGGGGCGCTGTTAAAGAAAAGTGTTATGCAGTCAAGTGCTAAGAGACAATTGAAAATTTAAAAGCCAACATTCGTGTTGCGATTGCTCAGATACAATCGAAAACGATCACAAAATTTTGTCCTATCTAATGAGATACAGTGAAGTAAGGAATTAGAAGGCAAAGCTGACAAAAGCATAATTTGATGCGGTCATGGGGAAGTAGACTACAACACTCATCGAGAGGTGATAAAAACTTAAGACATTAGCATTGAATTGATCTTAATGGAATCATTTTTTAGTGTCTTACGATCCTTACAGAAACGTCACATTGTTCTCAGGCTATACCCTCCCAGAGACTGGCAGTACTTTATGACATCTGCAGATGCTGTAAGGACAAGAAAAAGAACAGTTTCTCTGTCATTGCCAGGGTTTTGGAATGATGAGATGAAGAATTTTCGAGCACTTAGAATTTAGTGACAGAACGTGTCTAATCAAAGATGATTTGGATAAATTTCAATCTGGAGCTATAGATGTTTCTCAAAGTAGGTAGAATCACTATTACAGCAGGTCCTTATATGTTACAAGTGAGTTTTGCTTTATACTATGGCTGTCAATTTAATTGAGCAGAAGCTAAGCTAAGAGGATTGAATTTCCTTTAATAAATTATACAGAAAATTCTGTGAACTCATGTGGGTATAATAATTCTGTCCGTACAGCGCGAGCGTTACTTATAAGCAACGACAGATGGCAACCCTATCATTCTAGAACCTACTATAGTAGAGCAATCCCATGAAAGCTGAGTTAATGAATCTAAAAATAGAGAAATATAGAGAAATAAAGAGTAAATCTCCCTAATTTTTAAGTTATACAACCAATAGTATTGAAAACATTTTGAACAACTTTTATTATCACAGTTTAAAAACAAAGGCTTCTTTAAAATCTTTTTTTTTTGTTTTTTTTGGTTTTTTTCTTGATGTAGTTTTTCTTTTATAAATTATTTAATTTTTATTATTTTATTCTTTTATTGTTAAATTTATAACATTTCAAACCTGATTGTGATAACTTTGTCCAATGCCCGAAACCGTGCGATAATCACGAGCCACCATGCCGGCCACTCTTTTACGACCCTGAGGTGACATATCACGCCTTGAACGACGTTCTTGTAAATCAATCTACATTTTTGGTTTTTTGTTTTTAATTTTTTTTTATCCGTAAGGATCAAGGGATTTGCATTTGAAGGGTGCATTATTTATTTACAGGGATTTGATTTTTTTTTAAGTTCAAAAGTGGAAAGGTTTAAGGAGAAAACATTAACGCAAGGGGGTGGTCATTTAGAAAAAATAGAGAGAGAGAGAGAGAGAGAGAGACAAGAGATAATAGAAGAAAAATTTGATTTAAAATAAAAAATAAACAGTTTTTTTTATTTAAAAACCATTAACAACACTTAAAAAAAAATTTGAAATAAATGTTTTGAAAAGAAAAGTGAGGTTATAGTGTCTAAAGTGTTACAAATAGTGGTTATGGCTGTGTGTTGTGTTATTGAGTGATATTTGTGTTGTCAAATACTACAAAAGCTACTAAGCGTTATGGCAAACATTTAAAAGCTTTAAAGAGATCTTAATACAAAAAAAAACTCAACTTAAAAGCTCTAGAAATTATAAAAAAAAATTAAAGCTAACATGCATATACTTAGTGCTGTAATAGTTATCGTATCGTAAAAAGGTGCTCAAGGCAAAAAGCTTTAAGAATTTTTTTTTTGTTAAAAGATTTCTGTTTTTCATTAAGTTTACATTTCTTTACGAAGCATGTGTTCTCTTGTATAATTATTTTTAACTTTTTTTTTCAATACTTAAAATTTACATTTTTATTTAAAAGAAAAAATTTAATTTTATTGTTTTTCATTTGTTTTCTTTCTTAGACACTTAAATATTTATAACCTTAAAAACAAGTTTATACATTTGTCATACACTAAAAAATGTTTTATACTTCATTCAGTTATTGTTGTTGTTGTTATAATATATTTAAAAAATAAATTATTTTTTTTTTTTTAGTTTTTAGTAACAGAGTTATGGTTTTGAGTAGAAGAAAAAATTTTACACAACATCGATTAAGAAAACAATTTTTAAACAGAGAATGTTACAATTCATTAAACAGAAATGAAATAATGAAAGTTGTGATAAGAATCACCATGAAAGAGTTTATCAATGAGTAAGGCGCTATTACAATAATGTTAACTTTTTTTCCTGAAGTCAACTGAATTGAAGACAATCCTATGCATTTTACATGTGACTTGTCATGTATAAAAGTCATATGGTTACTGAGTAAATCTGTCGATTTATACTATTTTTTTCGTCTAACCTAAACACTTTGTTTATAATATTGTATATATTATACAATATATACATACATACATTGGATCAGTATTACGACCTCGCTTCGCACACGCCACTTATGTTGTGTGTGTTAATTTTATACATGAGTGACGTGATCTACAGTTTAAAGTCGACTGCGAACAACTGATTTCTTGTGAGAAACTTTTCATGGAAATTTTATTTACTCTCAGAATTTTTGCCACAAATCAGCTGAGCAGCAGTCGCCGAAAAAATATTTTTTCTGTTTTGTTCGAGGTATCTAACCTGTGGTTTGAACCGTGGCCTCACGTCACTGCTTATTAGCTACGCCGACTACTATATACAATATAACAAGACCCTATGCGGAAGTCCAAGTTCCAGCATGTACAAGGTAGTTTGTGGTCACAAGTGAATATTTTCTACAGCCGGAACAGAAGTCGATTGTCGCTACAAAACTCAACTAATATCGGTGTTGATGTAATATTTCTAGTAAATTATTTGAAAGCGTGTTTTAAATTTCATTTTTTCGAAGACATTACAACCATGTTGAGAAGTTATTGACATTTAAAACTAAAGAAAAAATTCTGAACATTATTTTAATATTTTGCTTCTCTGTTATTTAAAAAGGCAAAAATGTGTCACGGATAGCGGAAAAAATAGAAATCATTCTATTATTTCGAAGGGTGTTGTTGACCTCAGGCAATAAAAGAAGGAACAATCTTTCAAACCATGTGCCTATGCCCTGATTCTTGCTACGTGAGGCGAAGTTTCTTGACTTCTGATTGTCTGCTCATTGGAATTGGCGTAATCACCGCTACATCGGTGACCACATAATTACGGGTTTATGTTGCCCTAAGGAGCTACAGTAGTCTGGTAGGAGCATAGTAATCTAGCTCAGACTTCTCGAACAAACAATATTTATACGGTTACTCTTTCAGCATTCTTCTGTAAAATACTTAGAAGAGAAAATATAATCGCCATGAAAAGTTTTTCAGATTTGTTATTCGGAGTTGACGATCAGCTGTAGGATCTGCATGTATGAAATTAACACACAAAAGATGGGCGGTGTAATAAGCAAGGTTGTGATCATAAAGAGTAGGACAAGTAAATCCTAAGTCTATATGCATGTGTTGCGTACCAATAGGTTTATATTCTGACATTTGCACCATTCACTAGCCCACATTTGAAGTCGCCGTAGTCTAGTAGGTAGTGTGTTGGCTTATTAGACGAAAAGCCAGGGTTCGAGCCCCAGGCCAGACATCAAAACAAAATACAAAAAGTATTTCTTCGGCGACTTTCTCTCAGCAGATTTCTGGCAAAAACTTTGAGAGTAAATATAAATTGCCTTGAAAAATTTCTCAAAAATCTGTCATTCGGAGTCGACTATAAACTGTAGGTCCCACCACTCATGTATAAAAAATTAACACACACAACATAAGTAGTGTGAGTAACTAGATCGTAATCCTGACTGAAGGGTTGTAATGACCAATTATGTATGTATGTATGTATGTACTAGCCCACATTTTATGTCACAAATAACGAAAGATTGAAAGGTTTCTTCATAACCTGACTGAGATCACTATTGCAAGTGGTATTTCCCTAATTGAGTCCACTATAGTGAGTCCTAATTGAGTTCACTATAAAATTTTGTTAATTCCAGCCTAATACTGGAAAAGAAAGACGACAGTAGTTATAAATAATAACTTGCAGTAATGTTAAATGTTCTAGGCTATATGAAGTGAGGTTCAATAACACTAGGCACTAGTTCACCTAATAGGCTGTCACGTCCGAGAGCGTCAGTACGATAAATTGATTCCTTTTTTCCCATTTTTAGTTGTGGAAACCTAAAAAGCAATTCTGACAATCTCTTACATTTATGTATAATCGATGATCTGAGCAATGTTTATTTGTTATCGATAAAAAGGGGAATGTTATGAAATGAAACGTATCATGAATGATATTGAAACGCATACAAAAACAAACACACTGAGAACTTTACAAAAATAGGTTAACAATTGAGTCAAGCTTTGCTGGTAAGAGTAGAATTGAAACAATATTTCCATATGTTTTTTGTTATTTTTATAATTTGTTTGCGACAGATTGAGAGAGACTTAGAGATCGAAAGAGAAAATGTGTGTTTAACTTGGTAATGTTAACTGTAGAATTGTAACTGTTTATCGGTTAAGAAACCGGAAATTGTTTGTTTGCTTGTTTGGTGTTGAAAATCTTATACATGAGAGAACCAAAAAAAAAAAACAAAAAAAAGTTATTCTTCTCAAGAGTTTTACAGAGAAAGAGATAAACACAGAGAAAAAGAGAGAGTGAGTCATATTGTAAATTACAAGATTTGTTTACAATTTTTTTTGTTTTTTTTTTTACTTTTTTATTTAACAACATTTGGTTTTGGTTACCTCTGGAGGCGGTGTACTGGCTGAACTTCCCATGGAGGAGATGCTGGCACCATCACGTTGTGATATGTATTCGATTTCGGACATGGTATCGGAATCACTATGACGTGATGTTGTACTGGGTGGTGATAAATGATCACTGGGTGTTAGAATCACTATATCCACATCACGTGATGATGAGTCATGACTGCGTAACTGTTTTTTTTTTGATTAAAATGTAGTTGTTGTTGTTGGTTTTATTGGATTTGCAGTAGTAGTTGGTTGATTTGGTTGATTTGATTGGTGGTGGTTGTGGTGGTGGTGGAGAGGAAAGGTAGGAAAAAAGATAATGATAATGAAAGTTATGGTAAATTTTTTGTTAATTTTCTTTAATTCTTTCATTCTAAAGAAAAGAACAAAATAAAACAAAATTTCTTGACAAAAGAAAAAAAAATATTTTCAAGTAAAATTTGTTCCCCGTTTCAAAACCAAAACTCTTCCTTTTTGTCCTTCTTCGGCTGTTTAAGAAAAGAGTTCAAAATCTTAAAAGAGTAGTAAAACTTCGTTAAAGAGATTGGAATTGGGAACAAAATTGCAAATGAAATTTAAAAACATGTTTCACTTTCGTAATTAATTTTAAATTATTATTGATAGTCTGTCTTCTACTGTTGGTTGTTTTCTTGTAAAATTTTTTTTTTTTTTTTTTTTTTTGTAAAAATATCATAAAGATTTAAGGAAATTAGAAAACAAGGGCACACATACGAGATATGAGGTATCCTGATGAGGTTGTAATTTATACCAATCAGCTTCATCATCCAACGAATGATGGGCCAAATCAATAACGACTTCGCCAATGAAATCATTGGCACCATAACGTACATAATCCCACAGAGTGACCTTAAAATTCAAAATAAATTTCAAAAATTCAATCAAATCAATGAAATCAAAATACTCCACGGTTACTTAGCCAATTAATTACCTCCAGATATCTGCCGTTTAGATCACAACGTCTTAGACCGGTATAAACGAATGTTTGACCCCAACGAGGTTCACAGGTGTTGGCTAAAGTTTTCGTGCGTCGTTTAGATTTTGTACCGCGATCGGGTAAAAGGAACACCTTTTCGATTTTAGCCAATATATGTAACAAAAACAAAAACAAACAAAAAATTCATTTAAATTTAGTATCTTCAACGTTTTGCTATTTGAAGGAGCCTGTTGTTGTTGGGGGTTTTTTTTTTTTGTTACTTACTTTTGCATAAGGATTACGGGCAATGCCTGTCTGACGCAGTGTCAAACCGGTGGCACAGACAATCGTTACAATCAACTGTAGCGTTGTTTGATCGTAGCCCAATTTCATCTGTAATTCACCTTCAATGTGCGGGGGTATAGGACCGACCATAGCTCCGGTATGCGTATGCGTATGTGTCGTTGGCTGTTGTTGCTGTTGATATTGCTGTTGATGTGGTCCCAAACCCGAGCCATATGTATACGACGACGCTGGCGCTGACGTATGCGCGGTCGGTGGTGGTGGTGGTGGTACTGGATGGCAATGATGATGATGCGAATGATGATAATGGCCCGCCGTCGTTGTTGCTGCTGCTTGTGTCGATGATGATGTTGGTGGTATTTGCGGTGGTGCCTGTGTGATACTACTACTACCGCTACTACAACTACTGACCGAATTACTGCTGTTGCTAGCGGCTGATACGTTTTTTGGTCCCAAACGTTGAACAACTGTACTATCGTAGGTGCGTACAACATTCGCACTATGTCTTAGTGTAAGACCGCCGACGCCAACACCACCACTAAAACCAGCACCACTGCAGCCGCCACTACTACTACTATTTGTTGCATGTAAATCAGGTGATCCAGGTGATGTTATAAGTACACTGGGCTTATCACGATGTATCTCAAGATCATCGACTAGGGGTGCTAAAAATGATGTGATTTGGCGAGTATTTGTTGCGTGGTTTTGCGTGGTTTGGCGTGATTGTGGTGTGGTGGTTGTGTTTTTAAATGCAGGACAGGTGAGTTGGTTGGTGCGTTTGTGTGTTGAGGAGGAGACAATAAAGCCGGGAAAATAAACAAAAAAAAAAACAAAAACAAATATTAGTTCTACAAATTTTGTATAGTTTTAAAAATTTTTTCTTTTTCTTTTTCTTAATAAATAAATAATAAATAGTCACACATTACATGTTCTTTACGAATTTCTTCTTAATTTAATTTTTTCGGAATATTGACAAAATAATTATTGAGAACTCATTTAAACATTTTGTTTCAAATTGTTGTCAAAGGCATAGAAAAAGTATTACAAAGCAAAGCATTACTTTCGTTCCATAAGAATCCATAAAGTAAACTAAAAATCATAGGATTTAATGTTGTCCTGCTATCTTAGAACTTTCGCAATAATTATCATTTAATTTTAAATTAATTAATTACTTTATATTTGTGTTTCGACTGTAATTAAAAACCTTTAATCTTATAATTCCCAGAAACGTTACAAAAATAAAACGAAAGCGGTAATGGAGAATTGCTGCAACACCAACTGAAAATATCATACAACAGTTATACAAACTTCGTGAAAATTCTCTGAATTGAAAAATAAGCAGTTCGTATATTCCGTTATTACAATAGTATACTACTGCCTATCGTTGCTGATATGCATGCTTCAGTATATTATTAACTAAAATACCAGTATTATGGTTCAGTAACCACATTATATTGACAATTTTCCTGGTATCAAAAATCAATTTTCAAGGAATTTTGAAATTTATCCTGAAATTTGAGTAAATTTGGTAAGGCTACCTCAGCTATGTATATGGCAGCTGTGAAACTCAAAGTAGAATAAAATCAAAATATGTTATTACGTGTAAATTTGTTGTCCTTAAACAGAGGCGGAGCTGTTAACATTTTAATTTAAAAATAATTTGAGTTCATATACGCATGTATGCATTACCGCAGTAGCCAATTACTTAAATTCACTTGATGATTGCATAGGAAATATCATTAATATTGTGTGGACTCTGTAAAGACTACCATTGATATTAATTCACATACAGTGGACAGCAAAAGTCTTAGTACGGCAATATATTTTGACAAACAAAAAGTCCCCACAGGCTTAATACTCTTGCACAAAGTCCTGATATGACGTCAAGAGAGTATTTAGGCGATCATTCATTCATCAAACAAAAGTCAACCGAAAAAATTGCTCATGGTGCCACTAGAAAACACTAAACAAAACTTGTATATTCAATTACAAAAGGGTTAAATGGAGTGCTTGACCTTAAGGTATATTCTACTAAATACAAGGCACAACATTTTCATATATGAGGCCTTTGAATTTTAAATTTACTCAGCGATCTCCTTGGGAGTACCTGAAAATCATCTGAAAATTTTCCTTATTTTTTCTTAGTTTTATGAAAAAACATTAAAAAAATTTATGTTTTATTATAAAACAGTAATAAATTAATAAAATAAATATAAAGACTATAAATTTGTATACAAACTTTTGGCTAAAATTCATGAAATTGCTAAAATACTATATTGCCGTACTAAGACTTTTGCTGTACAGTATCTGTTTAAAAACAAAGTGTATGTGTATGGGTGGGCCATTTAAAAGTTTCAATTTAAAAATGCAATGCAAACAAAATCGGTTTGAAATTTTGCCAAATTTTCATTTTTGTTGAGTACAAAGTGCAATTGTTCCGGTTAGGAATGGAATATTATTTCATTTATATGGCTGACGCGGCTGGCCTCACAGTGCCTCACATTCGATCGTTCCAATTTTCGTGCACTTATGCGAGTGTATGGAAACGTATCTCGGCAAAGGCATCACGAATGTTCAATTGTTTCTGGTTTGTTGGCAGAACAGTTCTCTTTAACGGCGCCCCACGGAAAATAGTCTAACAGTGACAAATCGCAGTTTCTTGGTAGGCAATTGACATCACCATTACAGTTAATCAAAGCAATAAATCGATTGTGGCATGATATGTATGGCAAGTTGCAACATCCTGTTGAAGTCAAACATCGTTAACATCTAGCGAAGAGAAAACAAAGTGAATAGTCATGCGACTTCAACTCAAATATTAAATTCTTGAAAACGATGACGAGTTGATGTCAACCATAGCTTTGATATTTTCGGACTGTACGGACTGTACGAGAACGCTCACCTCTTGGCGCTTCAACAATGAAACCAGTTTCACGAACTTTAGCAATAAACTTGCGTATACCGGACACTGTTGGTTCTTCCCTGCGATCAAATTTTGTACGACATTTTCGTGCAATTTCCAACCAATTATTTTCGTTTTGGAAATAAATTTCCAATAAATTCCAACGTTGCTCAAACGTTCTATTCATTATGTACAGTGGCGATAATATACTGAATTTTGTGACAGAATAGAATGGCAAAATAAACGATGGTTTAAATTTAAAGCAATAGATGACCCGCCCGATACCACAAGAAGGATCTTTTTGTCATTAGCAGATACTAACAAGCCCTAATAAATGACTGCCTAAGAAAAATTTTGCATATATTCTCACCAGTCGCCGTAGCCTAGTATGTAGCGTGTTGGCTTAGAGGTAAAGCCAGGTTTCGAGCCCCAGGCCATACATTAAAACAAACTACAAAAAGTATTTCTTCGGCGACTTCCTCTCAGCAGATTTCTGGTAAATACTCTGAGAGTAAATAAAAAATTGCCATGAAAAGTTTCTCACAAGAAATCTGTTGTTCGCAGTCGACTTTAAACTGTAGATCCCGCCACTTGTGCATAAAATTAACACACACAACATAAGTGATGTGAGAAACTAGGTCCTTATTCTGCCTGAAGGGTTGTATTTGTATTTGTATTCTCACCTCGGGTAGCACAAAATACATAATTATTCTGCAGAATAAATTGGGTGGAAGTGCCAAATGACAATGGATTTACTAAGGTATGAAGGTGCCCTACTCTGGCATTCTTTTTACCAAGAGGGAGAACATACAGACGTTCCACTAGAGATAAGATTAGATTTCTATAAGTACCGCGAAAAGAGAACGAGGTCAGGGGTATCCTATGCTCCAGTTGGACTTAAAGGAATGTATATTTGTTGTATGTAGCATATATGTATGGTAGTTTACTACTTTACATATTCACCAGGAGGAGACGAGTTCTTAAAATTAATCCTTAATATGTATTCCCCCCGTTTACATGCAGCAATTGTTTTTAATAAATTTCAAAATAAAAAGAATTCTTCTCTGTAAAATTCATTATAAAGTAATTAAAACAAACAAAAAAAAAATGTAATCATAAAATATATAATTTATAGTAAGATTTTGTAGTTAAAAATAAAATAAATTTTCATATTGAAGCTACCTTTTCTTTGCACATAACGTCCACCGCTGCTGACAACAGCACTAGTCGCTATATAGCTGGCAATTGTATTGCCAGATACTTTGCGGTTCGTCTGATTTCCAGCAGCCGTAGCAGCAATTGCCGTTGTAACGGTGCCACACATTGCCGGTGAACTTGTAGAACTGATCGGCCTGGAGACGACCAATTCAACTTGAGCGTCTAAGCGACTCTCATCGATAATATCATAGACCTCATCGGCCGATTTATTTTGTAAATTATGGCCGTTCCATTTAATGATTTCATCGCCTTTCATAGCAAAAGTTTATATTCATTATTATTAGATACGCACAAATACATACACAGAGCATACACAGTTATAGTCGCACACACACACACATAGATGAATGATGATTTGATTTTTGGTTGTTGATATGCAGTGAAAGAGTTGAGAAAAGAAAATGGAGAAAAAAAACAACAACACAGGAAATAGCATTAAAAAATTATTGCAAAATGGTTAAGAATGATGATTTTTTCTTTTGTAGTTCACAGTGTTATTACCTGGTTTAATGTGACCCTCAATATCGGCCACCGATCCACGTTTAACTTTTTCCACTAAAGCACCATAACTGAGCGTTGTTGACGCCGGGCCACCAACACCAACAGCAATACCAACGTGATTATTGTGTTCGTAGGGCAACGGCTGGCCACCCAATACTTTTAAGCCTAAAATATCTTCGCCATCGTAGTATTTTCTTAATATCATATGGCCAATCATGCGTGTACTATCCGCTGATAATTGCCAATTTACCGGTGGTTGCTAATGTTTTCGATAAGGTTTTCGACAAATTTCATTTGTTTTTGGTTGGACAATTTCGTATTCGTATGGTGGAGAGAGGGGGATTTTCAGATTTTCAAATTGTTTTTGATTTTCAAAATTTTTAGATTTTTTTTTTTGATTTCGTTTTCAAACATTTCCAATTCCAATTTCCCAATCGCATAAAATGGAAAATGAATATGTTGTCAATAAATTGGTTTTTAAATTTGGAATTTTTAGTGTTTTTTTGTTGGTTAGTAATTAAATTTGATTTAAAAAATAAAATAAAAATTATAATTGTAATGGCATCCTTTACAAAATGTTATGAGCTTTGATTTTGGTTTTGCATTTCATTTTCAAGATTTTTTTTTTTAAGAAATATTTCATTTTCATACTTAAACTAATAGACAGACAGTTAAAGGAAACAATTCTTGTTTTTTATTCTTTTTGTTTTTTTTTACAAAGTAATCAATACCATTGAGACTTAATAGAAAAAAAAAGAAAAATAAAAGCTTATTTACTATGAAACTTGTAAAATGAATTGTTTTTTAATAATAATTTTTTTTTGTTTTTTTTTTTGTTAATATATCAACAGGCTTACATCGATATCATCCTCATCATCATTACCATCGCCATTAATTTTAATCATTATATATAAATATAATAAATATTTATAGTATTGTATTGAAATAGATAGGTATACAATATAAAATATGATTTTTTTTGTTTTAAATTAACATTTTCAAAGAGCTTTTGTAGGCAGTTTTATAGGCAGAGAACACATACGTTTAGTAGAAACTTTAATTAATTTTTTTGTTCATAATTTAAAAGAGTTTTTCTTTTTTTTTAAATATTAAACTATTCTACTCTAAAAACAAGTGCAATTATTAAGGTGACCATATAATAAATAAACAAAACATGCAATTGATTTTAAAAGAATTGAAATTGATTCAAATTCTACATAAGAAATGTTTAAAGAACGCTTCCAAAAAAATTATCTCTTTAAGGGCCATTATTACAATTTGCCGTTTAAGTTGAGTTTAGTTAAAGGTAACTTTAGCTAAAGTAAACTTTAAAGTCACTTTTAACTTTATTTTCGTTACGAAATAAAGTTAACTTTTTCAAAAATATGGCAGTGTCGGAGCAATATCGATAACATACATAATTGGTCATTACAACCCTTCAGTCAGGATTACGACCTAGTTTCTCACACCACTTATGTTGTGTGTGTTAATTTTATACATGAGTGGCGGGACCTACAGTTTAAAGTCGACTCCGAACGACAGATTTTTGAGAAACTTTTCATGGCAATTTTATTTACTCTCAGAGTTTTTGCCAGAAATCTGCTGAGAGGAAGTCACCGAAGAAATACTTTTTGTATTTTATTTGATGTCTGGCCTGGGGCTCGAACCCTGGCTTTTCGTCTAATAAGCCTACACACTACCTACTAGACCACGGCGACTTCAGCAATATCGATAACACTGTTCAATTAAATAAGGGCTTTAAAAACGCAAGTGGTAATAATGGCTCTAAAGCTGGCAATTTATATCGAATTATAGTCACTTAGATTTGAAATAATACTCCATACTCCATTAAAATAGAACGTAAAGTTCTTTTGTTTGACAGGCATATAATCAAGTAGAGCGAAAAATAGTATCATCAGAGAATAATTTGTTTGCTGAATGGACACATGCCTAACGCGAGATTATCCAATAGGTTGCCTAACGCATCAGTCGCTACCAATTGCGTCACTTTGATATCAGACCGATATTCTTCTTAAAAACAATGTATTACGCATAAGCCTATGGGGATTTGCAGTTAAACGTATGTCTCTAAACACAGGAACGATATGGGAATGGACCTTTATGTCGTAGAACTGGAAACTAAACCATGTCTTCGGCTTCCCGAAATTGTGAGCATACAACAAACCAACTTATTGGCTTAGTTGTATACCGGTACGCATATCTCTCCTTTAACTTCTGTATCTTCCTATCCAACTCATTGACGAATTAATGAGCTTAGTTTCGCAACCAAAAATTTTTTCAGAATGTTTTCGAGAAGAAAACGATTACGAGGTAGAAGAGAGATCTCATTGATGCTTAATAGCTGATAGCTTAATACCCCATTGTACTAATACTCTCCATTCAAATACAATCCGAAGAAGTACACGATTAGAAGTAGCCTATATACCGATCACTGTCCTCCAGCCAAGCTCAATACTGTACCGTTAGGGCTGTCAAAAATGGGGTTCCGCTCCTTATTCACAGTTCTTCGCACAAGTTCCAAAGCCACTTGGATGTGCGTAATGCGTCACAAATTACACCTGCTTGTATTTGTGCACCGGGCCGATGTGCGGAGTTTGTCTGAAAATAGCTCGATAAGCTCCCATGAATGATTTTAGACCACTGCGTTTTGAAGTTGAATGAAAAACTATATTTTTGGAATAAATATGTGCAAAGTATTAGGAATAGAAGGTATACGGCTGGATCTCGAACAGATGCCGGTACTTGATAGAAAGTTTTGATCCCAGAGTAAGACATTTCTAGCCCATTCTGAAAATAGCGAGTATTTTTTAAACGGAAGTCTCTGTCATCAAAAGATGTGGTCCACGTAACTTAGATAGAAGGCAGGATACAACAATACTATTTGGCAGTCGGGACGAAATCTGACCACTCGGCTCATGTGAGCCCAAACTGAAGGTAGTGAAGAACTGTATGGGGAAGCTGGTTCAGCTAGGTAGCGAAAATAGGGTCATATTCTGTTGGCCTATGAGTTTGCGTGGTGGGGGCCAGAACCTGTATTGGGTAGATAGAGAGACTCTTCTCAGATCAAACGAGTTTGCGGCAATCTAAACTTTTGTTGGAAAATTACATTGAAAGGAGATTTCAGACATGCATCTGGTAGGTAGGTAGGTAGAGGTGGCTTTCCATCTAAGAGAGTTGGATGGACACACATAGGCCATATAGGGCCCATTGTGTTACCACAGTTGTACGCTATCCCCTAGTCTCGAACCACTTGGAGCTCCTAATGAGGACGCTTAGACAGTTGCTTCTGACTATCCAATGATAATTTGAGTATAGTTTCGAACCCAACAAGTTGACTTTGTACTGATAGGAATGAGCCATTGAGACATCAATGTATCCCAGAGGGAAACACCTAAGAGCATATATGATGCTGGGCAGGAAATTATTGACAAGGAGCAGTATCCTGAAGTAGGAGCAATAGGCTTGGAGGTGCCGTCATAAGATTTCTTTATAGATTGATGGCAATATAATAAAAAATAAACATGGGTACGTGTCCGCCGTGGAGGTTTGGCAGATCTATATAACATACAACAAAAAGCAGGAGGTGAAAGTTGCACTGGAAGGAGGCAATTTGAAATGATAAATGCAAACTCAATGTGGTTATAGCATGAAGCTCAGCTGCTATGGATAGAGGGATGTGGATTAAAGCAGTTGCTAAGACCAGGCATTGTAACACGCCCTATAGTGCCAGTTGAAGCAAACTTTGTAAGTTGTATTCGAAAGGATATCAAACCAAATTCAATAATTTACACTTTTTATCAATCAATTTAAAATCTTTAAAAATCGTAATTAAATATGGCTTAAAACTATGTAAGTGTGTTAAATTCAAAAGTCTGTGGTAGAATTATAAACATGCAACATTCATGTACAATATTTGCTGGCAACATTTAAAGCATTTGAATGAATGGCAATTGCTTTTGGGGTATGTTTGTTGTGTGTTGAAATAAAAATTTGAAATGAAAATCAAAACACGAAAGTGTATAAAATTTAAGTGATTGCTGGTGGCATGTGGCTAATAATAATGTTTGTATTTAAATATGTGTACAGGTATATATGTATCGTATATATAGACAGCTAATGTACAGGATATCTAACTATTGGTGTCTATATTATTTGTTAGTACCGTATAGTATGTATATAATGTATGCTGTATATATGTATATGAGAGGTAAACTTTGTATATTTTATACGTAATGAGTGTTTTGAATTTTTTTTTTGTGTACGTTTTATACAAACCGAATAAATTGTTATGTTTTGTAAAATAATAATTAAAATAGACTCGGTTTTAAGGATTCACTTTTTTTACAAAAAATTTTTCAATATTTTACAAAAGTTTTTCAAAATTTTCTTTTTAACTGCATTCGTATATTAAAATTTGTTGTTTTTTCAATTTTGTTTTTTTTTTGTACGGACATTATCACACAAGTTTGAAGAGAAAAAAAATTTTTACAATCAGAATAGAAAACTTATGGAAATTGAAAACAACAAACTGAAACAGGAACATTTTAAATTCAAACTCAACACAAATAGAGGTGGGCCGTTCAACAGAGAACACACACAGAGATAAACATACACTACAAACGTGTTAACAATGCTGTTAGGAGTTCACTCAAAACACAGGTTTACACTGGGTTTTAGCACATGTTGTTATTGTTTGTACGTTTATTTTTATTTTTATATTTTTTGTTGTTATGGTAACTACCTTTAGACCATCACCACGATTAGAGTCTTCGCTACTGGTAAATGTACTGCTTGTATCGATGCCCGAATCTTTGGTTGCCGAATCCTGGCTACCTTGACGTTCGCTATCCCAACGAGACCAGCTGTTGGCATTGTCTCCGCTTAAACTACTATTATTAGTGGCAGTATTGTTTGCGCCCAATTTGGCGCTGGTTAATATGGTGGCCACGCCCACATCTACCGCTGTCGAAGGCAAAATGGTAGTGACCGGCGGCAGAGATGTAAGACCGGGCCCCAAAGGATCTTCATCGTCATGAGAATCAAAACGTACGGTTTTCTTTATTCTACGCTCGGTGAAACGTCGTGAATCTTGAGCCTTGTTGGTTAGCGCTGAGCTCGGATTGGTAAATTCGTCCAAATAGCCATCGATTAGGCTGCGATCACGACTTAAAGAACGTGTGGCCCCTTCAGCTGCTGTTGATCCCGTCAATGATGCCATGGCTGCACTGCCGCCTATATAACGCTCATACAATGAACTGGCTGTAGATGAGGATTTTGGCGCCAGATGTGCCGTCGTATCGCCAATAACAATTTGTGGTTGTGTTTTATGGTTGTGCAAATATGTGCCGCCGCCACCACCACCACCACTACCCCTTGAGGCTGCAGTAGCCAAAGGTGGTGCTCTTCTAGCAGCATATAATGTTTCAACGCCACCACTGCCAATATGACCGCTTAATGCTTGCCGATCATGATTTGAACGATTAAACGTATTGCGTTGCTGTACATCCAAACGTGCCGTACGTGTTAGAGGATATTTTTCCAGTCTTTCGCGATGCAAATCGTAACGATCACGATCTGCCGATGAGTACAAACGATTACTGTTCGACAAATGATGCTGATAGTCGGAGGCATAAGAGCTGCTCACACTTAAAAGATCACGTTCGTTAAGACTTCGTTGCTGGCGCCAGGGTTGTTCCACACGCAAAGATGCTGCAAGATTTTCAAGAGTTGTACACAAATATAGAAAGTGTTTGTGGCAAATAAAGGTTATTTTTTTTATGTTTTTGTTGTATTTTATTACAGGATTTCATTGTACATGGATATTTGTTGATTGGTTTTGGTTAAAGGAGATCATTGATTTGTTTTACTGTTACTGGGTAACATCCTCTCTCTTGGTATTCGAATATGTTTTTTAATTCTTTTTTTCTTGTTTTTGTTTTTGGGGGGCAACTTTTTATTTTTTTTTTTTGGTTTTTGGGTAGGAGTTTGAATTTACAAGTAAACAAAATAAAGAATTTATGTTTCATTAAATTGTTGGATATTTTATAAAATTGTAAAATTGTGTTTGTTATAGTTACGCATACTTAAAATAAAATTTAAATTTCTTTTCAGTTTTCTTCTTTTTGCTAATTTATTGTATTGTTTTAAGCTAAATTGAATTGAGTTTTACAAAAATGTTTACTTATATGCATTTAAACCTTCCAATGGTATAAACCCTGCAATCTGCAGTCAAATGTTGTTTGATGACGCCTAGTCAGTAAAAACTATTGCATTTAGAACTGCAAGCCACAAATAACTCATTATTGTATTCGAAAATAAGGTATTACAATAACAAAACTACATAGAAGAAGAACAAGTCTGTAGTTCTAGAAGTTGCCAGAACGAAAAATATCAAAATAAATTGACAGTCAGTAGTAGTGTTGTTACAAAAAAAAAGTTCACTTCGTTTCTAGCGTTTAACGCACACAACATAAGTGGTGTGAGTAGTCGTAATCCTGACTAAAGGGTTGTAATGGCCAATTATTTATGTCGTTTCAAGCGCTTTTTAAAGATGATTAACTGGAGAGGTTGATTATTTTTTTACTTTTGCTTTGCTTTTTGTTTCAGTTTCGCTTATCTAGTTATTTCAGCTAAGAGCATCTTTTTGGTCTATTATAGCTGGTTTTAGGTCCCTCTAGCGTTGTCGACAAATAATACCCACTGTGAACATGTAGTGTTTTTTTTGTTGTTTTAGTTCTACTCTTACTTAAGAGGTAGCGCTATATGACCTTCTTATAATGGCCACAATGAATTGTTTTTTTACATTCTCTGCGGTTAGAAGCTGAATTGCCCGAGTCATTCAGCAGAGACTTCCGAAATTAGACAGTTGATAAGCGCCATCTTTTTAAAGCCGTATCTGTTGGATTCATTGTCATTTATTCAGTCTGCTTCCCCAAATCACCATAGATGACTGTACACAAACGACATGTGCCCGCTGAATGCGATGATGCTTCTTTCCGGATTAATGAATATGCAAACAAACAAATTTATCGAAATTGGGGCAGTACAAACCCTTATGATTTTCGAATAAGTCACTATTTGGTATGGATTTTAATTGGCGAGCACTATATGGTCGATGGTCAATAAATTCTTTTGTCCTGAATTGAATGGCTCGAGCATCATCGATACGTGAACGACGGTACGTACCATACAGCTCATGCCACATTGGATATTTTACACAACAGATTTGAGGGAATGATCATATTACATGCAATTGATGAGAACTGGTCACATTGATCGTGCGATTTGACCCTGTTAGACATTTTCTTGTACACAAAGCTCTCGGCGAATAAACCCCAAACCACAGTGGTTTTCAAAACCAGCATAAGCCATTCCATCGCTTAAATACAGCCTGATTTATGCATCAGAGTCGTGGAAAATTGCCTATATCGGATGCGCTATATTCAGAGAAGTCGTGGCAGACGTTTGAATGATGTTATATTCCGCACAAGGTAGCGTTAAAAGGTCTTTCAAAAGAATAAAGGAAATAAATGAAATCGCCGTGGTCTAGTAGGTAGTGTGTTGGCTTATTAGACGAAAAGCCAGGGTTCGAGCCCCAGGCCAGACATCGAAATAAAATACAAAAAGTATTTCTTCGGCAACTGCCTCTCAGCAGATTTCTGGCAAAAACTCTGAGAATAAATAAAATTGCCATGAAAAGTTTCTCTAAGTTTTCTCACTGTAGGTCCCGCCTACGGACTACGTACTTTTAATTTAGAGATATATGCATGTAGATATGGTATATGCATGGGGAGTTTTATTGCTACTCATTGGTAACATTGTCTTTCGTTGTCTTTTATACTTGATTTTTTCGTTAGCCTGGTAACTTCTAGAACTCACTGTTGATATGTTTTGTTTGTTTATGGCAAATCTGGTAATTTGTTTGTTGTTTTGTTATTGTTTAAATAAAATGTTCACTTATAGAAAACATATAGAAAATGGTATTTTTAGAGGAACTTGTTAAAATGCATATAAAACTTTTTGGAGAACTCAATCCACGAACAAAGACTTAAGAAACCCATTCACTGACTAAGGAAATGTTATGAAATACCATGTGAGCATTAGTCAATAAATAAATTTTTAAGTTATGTTTCTGTATCATTAAACATTAAAAATTATATTTAACCTTTTGACCTAAAATGAAAAAAATATGTTGCATACTTTAAGGTTTACAAGAGAATGTTTTGTAACATTTTAGGTTTGTAATATTTAAAATAATTGAGTGTGTTGACAGTAGTACATACATAATCAAACGTGTGTAATTGTAGGGTGTATTATAGAATATGTTGTAAGTAAAACGCAGATGTTAAGTTTATAAAATTTTAATGTAGAGTGGCATGTTGATAACAAAAGTATTGTTAAGGCAAGTAGTTTTTGTTTGTTTTTGTTTAAACCAAAAAAAAAAAATTAATAAGATTTAGAACGAGTATGTATTTATAACAGCGTTACGATATCCATGCAAATTTTCCACATTTTCATAGCCAAGTAAAAAAAAAAAAGATTTTTTTTTTACAATATTTATTTGGTTTTTAGTTTAAAGGAATTTGATTGCTATTTTAGGGAAAATAAATTAAAAGAAAAACGTTAAGAAAAGTGTGTAGAGGTGTTTGCAAAGTTTTTTTTTTGTTTTTCGTGTGTTGAAAACGGCTTGGGCAGGCAAAAGTCAAAGTTAAAAATATTTTTTAAAATATAATTTTGATTTCAATTTTATTTTAAACAAGAAGAGGAGACAAGAAAGAAGAACATCAATTAATAGTTATAAAAAAAAGTGTAAAAACTTAAGGTTAAAGGGCAAATAACCAACACCAGTTAGATTTTATACACATATACAGTCAGTATCTCTGTAAACAAATCAAATAAATTAGAAAAACTAAAAATAAATGAAATATTTTTGTAAGACATTTCCAACGAAAAGCCAAGTGTGGAGTTTTTTTTTTTTTTGACAATGATGGTGAACAAAATAAGTAAACAACAACAAATTGTGCAGAGAATATTAAAAGAAAAAAATTAATTAAAAAATCACAAAACATTCCAGTGTGGTTAGTAAGATTTTTTTTAATTTCAATTTAAAATAAAGAATTTAAAAAAAAAATAAATGAAAAATCAATAAAAAACAAAACAAAGAAAAAATTACGACAAATATGTTTTTAAGATATAAAAAATGTCTTTACTCTTACATTTGCATGAATTTGTAATTCGCCGGGTGTTAAAACACCGCCACTAACAACAACGCTAGAAGAACTTGTTGCTGTAGCACCACCAATTTTACCTGACATATGTTGTACGATCGATCGATTAAGACGTTGTTGATAAACCAAATAGGGATGAGATTCAGGTTATAGGGCGTGGTCGTGGTTACATGGATTGTATTAAACACACACGTTTACAACACAACAACATTGTAAAGGAAGGATATGTTGTAGGGTGTTTTTAGGATTCACACATAAGTTGTTTACAACACATTTACATTAAATTTGTTGTTGGTGTTTATTTTTTTTTTAAATTTATATTGCACAGTTGATTGTTTTATTAACAAAATACAATTTGGCCATATTGTTGTTGTGGTTTATAGAAGGAGGGAGAATAAAAAAAAATTAAAAAAAAACAATTAAAAAAATGAATTTTTTTTAATTAAAAATTTTTTATTTATTTTTTAATAAATTTTCAAATTTCATTTGTTAGTGTGAAGAGTTTTCAATAATTTCATTTGAATTTTGTTTTCAAGAAATTATTATTTTTTTTTAATGATTTTGTGTGATTTCTTTGTTAAAGGGAAAGGATTTTGTAAACATTTTTTTAAAACATTCTTGAAATTGTGGAGAATTTGTAGGATTTTAATATTTCTTCTTCTTTTTCTTCTTTTCCTGCTTTCTAATGGTTTTTTTTGTTTTTATAAATTAAAATCACCGGCTTATAATTTAAAAAATATTGTGTATTGTCCTTTATAATTTTAGCTTAAAAATATAAACGAAATAAGGCTTAAGTGAGTTTGAGACAGAGAGAGATAGAGCGAGAGCAAGAGACTTAATTGAAAACTTACTGGGATAGGACACTGGGATAGGACACTGCATTTCTTAAATTTGGGAATAGATTGTGTGAAATTGTCATACAAAATTAAAATGAATTAAAATTTTTTATTTTTTATTTTTTGCATTACGTACTTATGTATGTATAAATACTTACTTACGAATACCTTAAAATTGTACTGAAATACTTACTCTGTTTAACATAATTAATCTCAACTTATTTTAACTCTAATTTATGATCTTAAACTTAAACATTTTAGAAATTTAATAAATAAGACACAGGCTTCCTCTAAGCCTTACATTCGAAAAACTTAATTAAAAAAAAATTGCCAACAAAATTAATTTTTTAAAAACCAAGCGTTTTAAATTTGTAGTAGCTTGGACAGACGTCTTATAAAATTTGTTCCAACTGAAGCATTAGAGATCATTACTTCCAACAGATGTGCAATCAATGTAAACAGTCTCTATACTTTTAGGCCAGTTTATTCGCAACTGAACTACAGTAATCCTTCGAATTACGTCGACTTTATTAACGTTGTTTCGATTTACGTCGTCAAATTTTTTGTTCGCTCTAACTTCAATTTGCGTCGTCATTCGAATTTTTTTGGAACCAACTGCGACGTAAATCGAGGGATTACTGTAATATTTTTAAGTTCCTTGTTAAAAACATACTATTTTGTCGTATGAGCAATATGAAATTCGATTTACGTCGTTTCGATTTACGTCGCCTTTTTTAGAATCAACTGCGACGTAAATCGCAGGATTACTGTACTGATTACTGTACTGATTGAAATGACTGCAATTTGCTCATTGCGGTACGAGGACTGCTCTATAACTCCTTAACATATCGGGTTTTAAACTTTTAACTAAAAGAGCAACACAGGCACAATAGAAACTTTGTACATCAACTTTATTAGTAATCAAGTGGTACATACATAACATACATAATTGGTTATTACAACCCTTCAGTCAGGATTACGAACTAGCTTCTCACGCTACTCATATTTTGTGTGTGAATTTTATACATGAGTGGCGGAACCTACAGTTTAAATTCGACTCCAAACGAAAGATTTTTGGGAAACCTTTCAAGGCAATTTATATTTACTCTCAGGGTTTTTGCCAGAAATCTGCTGAGAGAAAGTCGCCAACGAAATACTTTTTGTATTTTTGTTTTGATATCTGACCTGGGGTTTGAACCTTGGCCTTATGTCTAATAAACCAACACACTATCTACTAGACTACGGTGACTTCTAATGGAGTGGTATATTTACTACTGAATTTCATTGAATTTGTCATTGATTGTTCAGCACTAGTTAAACTGAGTGGAAGGGTACTAGAACATTCAGAATATAGACAAAGCCGGTTTGAATAGAATTCACACCTTCAAAAATCCGTCGAGTTGGATGATTCTCTGCCAAATTACATGGGCTGCCGTACATGTTTGGTCTTGGAGATTTCTTTTACCCAAAATTTTGTTTGAGAAGTCACATGGTGTGTTCTTGTATAAACAATGTGTGAGTGTTTATTAATAATTATCGACAAGAATTGGGAAATGTTTCATGCCAATTTTATTTACTCTCAGAATTTTTCTTTTGCATATTTCGATTTGTTTAACATGTCTGCGCCAGGGGAAATCCACGATCTCTCTTCTAATAGGGTAACACACTACCTACTGCCTAAGGCTATTTCAATACATTCGTAATTCCCATTTTTAGTTAATGCTAATTGGTAAAAGACTTCCCATATTCAGTGACTAGATAGTTACATGCTGCCAAGAATAATGCTGTCTGATGACAGGCACTTTGGTCTCCTCATGAAGATGATCAATCAATATTGGCATAAACAAACAGATGCTGAGTGTATTATTATGCTTGGTTGCCACCTAGTGTGAGTAACAAAGTAAGGCTGACTTCCAAAATGTATCAATACAAAGTTTGTATGCAGTTATACTACGGTATATAAATTTTGTAGATATGCAAAGTTACCAAACAAAGCATCAACTATAAATCCGATGCCTGATTGCCTTTTTAACTGCGTTAAAAGCACACATTAACGACGTTTTGAAATAGTATACATTGTAAACATTTTGTACAGCGGCTTTATGAAACACTATACTTTGTTCAAACACAAAGCAACTAACATTTTGGAAGTCAGCCTAAGTGTACGGCTGAAGTCGCCGTACTCTAGTATGTAGAGTGTTGGCTTATTAGACGTAAGGCCACGAATTCAAGCCCAGGTCAGACACCAAAAAATATTTCTTCGGCGACTTTCTCTCAGCAGATTTCTGGCAAAACTCTCTGAAAGTAAATAAAATTGCCATGAAAAGTTTTCTCAAAAAATCAGTCGTTCGGAGTCGACTTTAAACTGTAGGTCCCGCCACTCATGCAAAATATTAACACACACAACAGAAGTGGTGTGAGCAGTTAGATTGTAATACTGACTGGAGGTTTTTAATGTCTGTAAATTATGTATGTAATGTTTCGATAATGTAAAGTAAAGGTTTCTATATAAGATACTTAACAAGTTTTTAACTAAAACTAATCTTAGTATAGTTCTAAATTTGTTTAATTGTTTATTAAATTGTTTATAACTTTTTGTGTGTAAATCTACTTAAGCACAAAAATTAGATTTTTTTATGCCAACAACTAATGGAAAGACCCATACCCTTAAAGCCATAAGGAATGTGGGATATGAAATGATGTATATTACAAGAAGATGAAAGTGAAAACGCAAAAGTGTTTCAATTCACGATTTCATTAATTTCGATACTCCTATACTGTGAATTGTAAAAATTATAACACATCATTAAAAATAATTTTATAAGAAGAAAAAATAAACATATTTTAGTTACAAATATTAAAAATGAAAAAAATGGTTTATGAAACAAGATTTCATACAAATTTTGTTTTACAGAAATTTTATTAATCGAAAATCGAGCAAAGCAAACTCATTACCCACGACAATCCCTTCACCTATACCCTCTATACGTTTGCAATCTATAGAGGCAAACAAGAAAAAAAGTTTGTTGCAATTATGGCAGCGTAGAGTAGAAGTAGTGAAGCATTGAGTGTAATACCGGGATATCCATTTAGAGGTGTCAAAACTGACGATCGGTCATCTGAATTTTCATTTATTTAAGGTATGATCTGCCCTTTACGAAAATGCTAAAATAGATGAAACTTCCTACAAAAGTGGTGACTAAAATGTAAAGTGACTTGGAATTGGCACGATTATGAAGAAAAATTGAAATCGCCGTAGGCGGAAGGCCACGGTTCAAACCCCTGGTCAGACATTTCCAATAAAACGAAATATGAAAAATATTGCTTCGCGACTTCTTTTCAGGAGATTTCTGACAAAAACTCTGAGGGTTAATAAGAACTGCCATGAAAAGTTTCTCAACAATCTGTCGTTCGGAATCGACTTTAATCTGTAGGTCCCGGTCCCGCCGGTCATAAATAAAATGAACACATGCAATATATGTAAGAGGTGGTAGAAGCTAATTCGTAATCCTGTCTGAAGACATTTCACGATGTTGGAAACGTTACAGTTGTGGTTAGCTATGCATTGTTGCAAAGTATACATTGTATCGCTTTTGCTCTAGCAAATGTGGCGGTAAATACGAATTTCTAGATTTCACAGCGTTATCAGCAATTAGGCCTACTATGCAGCTCATTAAGGAGTATTTTGTATTATGTTTTAAACTACCATCCATATTCAGGCAACAATTAAAGTCAGCTGACTATTTACAACGCCGCTGGCCTGATGATTGCGTGCTTGAGCAACCGGTCGATGAATATCGAAGAAATTCATTTTTCACTTTGAATATATGTATGTACACATTACGCCGGATGATGACAAAGAAGTGATTGTTTAAAAGCCATTGCATCTGGTAGAAGTGACTGGGAGAACCACTACCATCTCGTCTCAGCGTAATGTTCGAATTGGATGGTAAGTATTAGTTTTAGTAGGACAACGTCACTTGCCATATAATGTGATCAATTTAAGAAATTTCGGTTTCTATCACGCCGTCAGACGTCAAAGGTATTTGAAAACTAATATTCATCTGTATACAGCGAATGTACCATGCATAATCTGCGAAGAACAGGCAGAAACTAAATGCCACAAAAGTAATGCAGGGATAGTCATTTAAATGACATGGCAATGTCCAAGTGATATAAAATTGCATTGAAATAATACTTATGACAGCAAAAACTGGATAACGCATTATTAAATAAGAGAATTAATAACACAATTAACACCACAGTAAGAGGTTGGTTTAGTTAATGCTTAAAATTTCAATTCGATTCGAAACCAGATCGTTTCAATATAATTTTCATTCAATACAACTGGCCACAACCAACAATCCTATGTATTTAAAACTAAGGCTAAAAGCTGTATTTAAAATGGTTATTAAAAGTAATAGCAAATATTGTCGTACAACCAAAATAATACTTATAAAATTACAACAACAACAACAACAACATCAAATTAAAATATGATAAAACAACATTTATTTTAGCAACATTAACGTCACTGACAACGACAATACGATGATAAAATTATTTTGCACTGAAAGTACCTGAACATGAAGGTAGTATATGAGTACATTGAGCGAAAGCCTTTTGTTTTTCAATGTTTATTTATAATGTGAGAAAATGTTAACAAAACAAACAGACACATACACATACATATTTGCTTCCATACAGTTGTCCATACGCACTTCCAAACAAGAACACATACACACTCGCATATTAAATCCTTCTTCAATTTTCCGTTAACGGTATATCACTAAATTTATTACGCAAAAATAGTACACATATGACAGAGAGAGAGAGAGAGGCGATAGACAAAAAGCGCCAAAGGAAATAAGTATGAGAGCAAACAGTAATACATATTCTCTCTCTCTCCCTTTCTGATACCGACAAGCATACGCACATATACACATACATACATATATGCATACATTGTCAGTGTAACTGGAAAAAAGTAAATTTATGGCATCAGCCAAAAAAAAAATGGCCAATCCTGTAGGTGTAAGAAAGGAAACGGCAAGGGAGGCAATGTGTGTGTGTAGAGTTACAACAACACCAAAAAAATGAGAAAAACACTTGTAATACGCAACAGAGCGTATTTTTACACCAAATATATAACCGCATATACAAGGCCGCACATGCATAACATATGCACATACATACATACGTTTAAACATTTTCAGATCTTCTGGGTCTGCACTTACAAAAACACACCCGCATTTAAGTGAACGAGCGAGGGAGTCAATTTAATTTTGTTTTTATTGAAAAATAAATGTCCAAACAAACCGCTGATTTTATCACACGCCTATTTAAACTCACACAAAAGGACACAGACGCCACCACCAACAGCATTAAAACCCAAGCGAGAAAAAAAAAAACATTTTAACACACTGGACTCGAGCTGAAAAATGATGGAAACAATTTATAGGGCAGCCGTATACTTAATTGTAAATAAAGAGTTCACTGGCCCATTAGGTCTTCACTTTAAGCATGGCGTTCATACAGTTTAGCACTCTTAAAGACGTGCGCACGAAAAAATTTTGTCAGGCACTTTGCTTAATAAAAGTTAAACTTAAAGGTAAAATTATTTCAATCTGAATTAACAAACAGACAAATCAAATCAAATTTTGAACGTGTTTACTAGCACAGATGATTAAAAAAAGCAGCCTAGCCTAGATTTATTCTTGGTTTTTTTTTGTACGCACTCCTTGTGTTTCCTTTTTCGTCTACTCAGCTGTGAGCTGTAGATCGTAACATACATCCGGTAATTATTGGCGACTGTCTTTTAAAGCAAAATAACTATTGTTTAATAGGTTACGGGCTTAATTGTCGATTGCAATCCTTAAGTGATATTTTTCAATTGAAAATTGCAGACATTTGGGGTTTTTTTTTAGCAACTCTGGATGACTCTCAACTTATTCCGATTTCCTTCCTCCTTTCCAATTTTTTCATACTCTTTCCAACATTGCGGCCGGAATCTCACGAATAAATTATCAATGTTGTCTTCCAATGCGTCAATTGAAGCGGGCTTTTCTGTATAGACATGAGCTTTAACATAGCCCAACAAAAAATAGTCTAAAGGCGTTAAATCGCACGATCTAGGCGGCCAATTGACCGGTCCCGAATGTGAAATAAAATGTTCACCGAACTAGCCTCTCAATAAGTCCAATGTTATGCGGGACATGTCATGCAAGTCAAGCTCTTGCATTTTGGGCAAAAAAAAGTTGGATATCATCTCACGGTAGCGCTCACCATTCACAGTTACGTTACGATTCGCAGCATCTTTGAGGAAGTACGGTCCAATGTGCCACCAGCCCATAAACCGCAACCAAACTGTGACTTTTTCTGGATGCATTGGTAGCTTTTGCAATGCTTCTGGCTGATCTGCACTCCAAAATCGACAATTCTGCTTATTTACGTATTCATTGAGCCAAAAATGAGCTTCGTCGCTGAACACAATTTTTCGATAAAGAAGTGAATCTTCGGCCAACTTTCCAAGAGCCTATTCACCAAAAATTCTGCGTTGCGGTAGGTCGTTCGGCTTCAATTCTTGCACCAGCTGTATTTTGAAAGGCTTCACACCTAAATCCTTCCGCAAAATTTTCCACGTTGTTGAGTAACAGAAGCCCAATTGCTGCGAACGGCGACGAATCGATAATTGATGGTCATCATTAACAGTGGCCGATACAGCTGCGATATTTTCTTCAGTTCGCACTCTAATTAAGCGTGTTGGTGGTTTAATGTCCAACAATGTAAATTTGGTGCGAAATTTAGTCACAATAGCCCGAATAGCCACTTCAGTGTGTCGATTAAACTGACCATAAAATGGAAGAAGCGTGCGATGAACTTTCTTAACAGAGCACGTATTTTGATAATAAAATTCAATGATTTTCAAGCGTTGTTCGTTTGTAAGACGATTCATGGTTAAATTATAGACCAAACTGAAGACGTTTGACAGTGAAACAAAACAAGAAACGTGCGTGAGCTGTTTAAACCAGTGTTGCCAAGAAGATAATAGCTAAAAAATGACCCGTTATATCTACAGGACGTTCCTAATATACAAGATTATGAGACAATTAGGTGGCAACAGCAACTAGTAAAGAGTAGTCCACAAAAATGAGAAAATTCGTACTGAATTAACCATGTTTATAAAACCAAATGGACCATAGTGCTAATAAACGTTCATCCAAAATGAATGTGTGGTTAAATAAAATTATTTTTAAATATCCCAATATACGAGCAAAAGTAAGTATGTAATAACTATGTAACTTGATGAACAATATTAAAAGTTATAAATAACTGTAAACGTTTATTCGCACACCAAACATGTACGCTAGCATGTACGTAGTTGTACTCATTATGGTAAAAACAAAAATTTACTGAAAAAAAAAATGAAATTAAAAAGAACGTTAAATTGTTTATTTTTATATGACCACTCCCGGATACTTTTTAAATTTTTTACTGTATACAAAGGGGACTAGTTGCCGTAGTCTAGTAGGTAGTGTGTTGACTTATTAGACGTGAGGCCTCGATTCAAAGCTCAGGTCAAACATCTCCAACAAAACGAAATAAAAAACAGAATCTTTCTTCGGCGACTTTCTCTCAGCAGATTTCTGTGCAAAAACTTGCCATCAACATTTTATGCAAAATCTGTCATGCGGAATCGACTTTAAACTGTAGGTGCCGCCACTCATGTATAAAATTAACACACACAACATCAGTGGTGTAAGAAGCTAGGTCGTTATCCTGACTAAAGGGCTGCAATGAACAATTATGTATGTATGTATGTATACAAAGGTACTGGCAAACTAATGTTCAGCTAGAAGCCTTAGATAATATCGATGAGAAATGTGAAGTCCAGCAAAAACTTAACGTTTAGTCAGTTCAGAGTATATAATCAATCGCATGAGTCACTAAAGCTGAACAAAACGTTGAAAGCGAAATAAGGATGGCTATGATCGTTTTTCCAAATCCAATGGCCACAACAATTACACAACTGGATATTTGGCCCATGAACCTATCAACGAAACTGTTAAGTTCAGTGTGGTGAAAGTTCTTGGCTACAATTACGATTCAATTCCCATCAAATTATCCATCTAGGAAACCCTCTAGGAAATCTGGACTCCAAGAGGAAAGATAATATCAAAATAAACACCACAGGCAAGTGAAGGGTGTCACAGTCCGTGAAAAACATAGAATTCAAGCAACAAAAGCTCCTTACTATTACTTCTAATACATTTCCACAGAGAACATGGCATTTAGGCAACAAAAGTTAGATACTTCATTAGAAGAAGAAGGGCTGGATAACATTTTTAAGTTATATGGGCAGGCGTTTTTTAGCCGAAACAAATGATTTGTCTTTAGCAACTGAAGATATATGTTGTGATTATGAAAGCTAATTACGAAATACTTATGCATGTAGTGTTAAATTGTGTGTACTCGTTATGCTGTAGGCAGGTAGGTGTGATCGTAACGTTACAGTTCATAGTAAAATTGGACTTGATTGACATCTGGTTTCAATTAGATGGCGCCTTATGCAAGAAATATCAAGAAATTGCTTTATAGGCACCAAAAAAAAAATTGTGACAAAATTTAAAATGTTTTATTGTATTTTGACGTTAAAGGGACATGACAATGCAGCCCTAAATAAAGGAAATGTGAAACAATAAAAATTGACAACAATTGGAAAAAAAAAACAATACAAAAAAAAGAGAACAGAAGATGTCATGTTATAAATTTAAAATGACCGCATTATGATACAATAACATATGAAAAAACAAAAAAAAAAAATGTGGAGTTTCAATAGAATCTTTTTTGGAACATGAATTTTATCTTAAAAAAAATGTGAATTGTTTGGAGCCAAGTCAGGCAATTTATGACTTCTTTTATACATTTTCTAATGAATTATTTTAAAGTTAAATTTAAAAGCGGCCAACATTTCATATTATATTTCTGCAAAATCTTCAATAATTCATTGTAAATCATGTAAAGTCATTTCGCTTTTATTTTATAGATTGTAAGCTTGCCCTTTCCAATTGTTTCTATTGTATGGATACTGTTTGACAAAAAGGAAATACAAAAAAAAAACTCAAATAAAAACAGGATATCTTTTATCCTTTTTAAAACCTAATAAACCAGTTTGAACTTTGAAAAAAGTTCATTTTCGGGCACATTTTCATGTGTATGGGGTCATATATCAACAATGTTGGCCTTCAAATGCTCAATTGTCTCTGGTTTGTCGGCATAACACTTTTCTTAAAGGGCACCCCACAGAAAATACTCCAATGGTGTCATGCCGCAGCTTCCTGAAACCAGTTTCACGAACTTTAGCAATAAACTTGCGTATATCGGGCACTTTTGGTCCTTCTCTGCGACCAAATTTTGTACGACATTTTTGTGCAATTTCCGAATCAATTGTTTTTGTTTTGGAAATAAATTCTTAATAAATCCCAACGTTTTTCAAGCGTAAGTCAATTCATTACGTTCAATGGAAATAATATACTGAATTTTGTGACAGAATAGAATGACATAAGTATTGCCAGATTCGAGAGAAACGATAGTTCAAATTTAAATCGATAGATGGCCCACCCGTTGCCAGTAGTAAGGCTAAAGGATTAGAATTTATTTCAACACACAAAAAATAATGTGAGAAGGATGAATACAATAAAAAAAGATTGTACTTAAACGATATTTTCAAGGGCTCGACGTAATGACCTGTATTTTTAACGTCTTTATTGTTCATAATCACATAGGTATCTATAATCTGCATTAACTAAATACATACTTCAATAAATCGATGTACAATTGTCTCGTAGTCTAGTAGTGGCCGTAATCTATTAAGCAATGTGCTGGCTTATTAGACGTACGGCCACTGTTAGACCCCCATGCTGGACAAAAAAACGAAATTTGAGAAAATATCTCTTCGGCGACTGGCAAAAACTCTGAGTGAATAAATAAAAATTGCCATGAAGTTTCACCATAAATCTTGTGCATAAAATTAACACACACAACATAAGTCGTGTGAGAAGCCAGGTCGTAAACCTGATATCTGGTTCACTAATATAATAAGACGATGAAGAAGTTTCTAAAGACCCGACAATCCATAACCGTGAGTAAGAATTCGAATATCTGTATCTATAATAGGTACTACTTATTTTAATATTCAGTCATCACGAATATAGTGACTTCCTGATTGTCTATAAATGTAGTCGAGAACATAGAAAAATCTGCCTGTCCCATTGAATGATGCGTAGAATTTTTTATTCTTTACTAAATAAGGCAACATCGAAGATACCGTTCGAAATGCTGGAAACGTTAGCAAAAGGATAGAGTACCTGCATCGTAGCCGTATTAAATACTTAAATGAAATACTATGGTGTACCCCTGCTAGGTGTAGATACAGGTTATTTGGCTCCCCATTTCTTGGAGCTATCATCTATTGATATCAAGCATATAGCTTCGTTCATCAAACTTTCTGGCAGGTTTTGCAGTCTAGGGTAGTCGTGCTTTTGATGTGCAGTCCTTGCGCTGACGAACTTCTTCTCCTTCCCAGATTTTGGCGGAACTTGGTCAGTACAGGGACTGCGTTCACCCGCGGCATCACAACGGGTCGCTATGCGTACTCCAGTGAGCTTTGTAATATCAGAGCTACCACTCCGACCTGACCTGACCTGACCTGACCTGATGGTATACACCTAGTCTAGTAGGTAATATGTTTGTTAGGTTATTCGACATGACGACTTGATTAAAACCCTAGCCCAGACATTCAAACAAAACGAATTATGAACAAATATTTCTTTGGCGACATTCTCTCACCAGATTTCTGATTAAAACTCTGAGGTGCATCAAGTTGCGAGGAACAGTTTAACAAAAATTTGTAGGTCCCGCTAGTAATGGCTGAAATTAACACACACAACATGGGTGGTTTGAGAAACTAAGTCGTAATACTGACTGAAGTGTTGTATCTAAGTATGTAAGTATGTAAGTAATCTTTAAAAAAGTAAATTCCGGGCGTTCACTTTTGTAAATTTTTTTGTGTTTGTTTTCTAAAATTTTCAAAGCCCAAAGGTTCAATGACTTGGGAGTTAAACCTCAGCTCAGATATCTCGAAAAAATAGTCTTCTGTGAAAAAATGTTGTGTCAACTAATGACATGAAAAACCTACTCAACATCTGTTGTTCAATTTGGACATTAAAATGTAGGTCTCGCCACACGTGTATAAAATTAACACACCCACAAACATGACTGGTGCGAGAAACCAGGTCGTAATCCTTGATTGGTTATTGATTGATTGATTGATTGATTGTGTATTTTGAAAGAGTTTTAAAGTTTTGATTGTGTATTCTTCAAAAAAATTAAAAACAAAAGCTGAGGCAAGAGTGTCGTTTACAGCCTGATTGCATGTTGCAGATTGTAATTGTAATCGAAATATTATGCAAGTTTACTAACACATACACACACGCACATACGAACTACATAGTTATTGGTAAACGAAATAAATGGTAAACAAAAAACAATGTGTTCTTGTTTTATTATTTTTAATTTATTATTGTTTTTTTGTTATTATTATTGTTATTGTTGTAATTTGAATATTTCTAGTTTTGCATGTTTAATTTTATTTTCCATTTCTTGCCTTTGTATGTGTGTATTTGGGCGTATTGTTATTATTGTATTTACTTTACAAGGCATTTATTTATCTTTCGTTTGTTTGTTTTCTTCTCTTTGTGTGGTTTACCGTATTTCAGTATGGTTTTATATTTTATTGTTATTATTATTACTGTTGTTGTTGTTGTTGTTTCTTTTTTCTTTTTATGTATGTGTATGTGTGTGAGAGAGCATTCGTTTGTTCTTTTTTTTTTGATTTCGTGTGCTCTGTAGTAGTTGAAGTTCTTTCTCTATAGTCTCTAACGTGACCAATATCAACTGGAAAACAATAATAACAACAACAACAAAATAAAATAGAAATTGAATGTATGCCAGGGGTACGTACGTACATACGTACGTACAACTACTAAATCTTTCTTATTTTTTGTTGAATTTATTTCAATTTTTTTTTCTATTTTTTTCTTTTTCTATTACAATTTCTGTGTTGAAGGTAAACATTTTATGAAGAAGAAGAAGAAACAAATACATACGAACTTGTGTAAGAAAAAGTGGGCATTAGAAATTGAACTACAAAAAGTCTTTATACATACATATACACTATAAGGGAGGGTTGTTTTAAAAGGCGTTTATGAAAGAAACCACATGAGATCCAAGAGCATACAATGCAACCCGAAAATGTCAGCGGATCCATATTTCCGTAAAATAATTACCAACTTATTTTGGCTTGAAATGAATGATTTTGGCCAACAACATATAAGTTCAACAGAAAGCAACTTCATGCCACACAGCTTATTTAGCATTGATTATTCTGAATGAGCGTTATGAGAGCATGGTCATGGTGACGTGAACCGGCAACAATGATCGTACGATTAGGCCCCGTCAGCCATTTTCTTGTAAAGTTTACTTAAGCCACAAGCGAATAAACCATAAACCATAGTGGCCCTGTTAGCGGTGCCACTATAGTTATGGAAAATTCTACATTTCGGATGCATACATACATACATACATAATTGGTCATTACAACCCTTCAGTCAGGATTACGAACTAGTTTCTCAAACCACTTATGTTGTGTGTGTTAATTTTATACATGAGTCGACTCCGAACTACAGATTTTTGAGAAACTTTTCATTGCAATTTTTATTTACTCTCAGAGTTTTTGCCAGAAATCTGCTGAGAGGAAGTCGCCGAAGAAATACTTTTTGTATTTTGTTTTGATGTCTGGCCTGGGGCTCGAACCCTGGCTTTACGTCTAATAAGCCAACACACTACCTACTAGACTACGGCGACTTATCTCCTAATAAATTGCTTTACAAATTGTGCAATTTCGTTATCTTTTAGCAGCTACTTTTAAATGGATATTAGTCTCGTTCAATTCACTGTTTTCACTGCTAATTCATGTGTCACCTTAATGTCGTCAAATGTTGCTCAATGTATGCTTAGTCCCTTAGCAAATGTTCTCGCTACTTATGTGCCTATATGCCTTATGAGGCGCTCCATCAAAATTTTGTCCGTCATTTTATTGAAGTTCTTAGTGATTGGTCTACTGCACCCTTAACATTAAATTATCGAACCGCAAAACGAATAAAGAAATTTCGATTCTGTTTTTCTACTCCGTTGACTTTAAAATTTTTTTTGGAAGCCTGCGTTGGATTCTTACTTTTCCTGTAATACAATACATACATAATTAGTCACTACAACCCTTCAGTCAGGATTATGGACCTAGCTACTCATACCACTTATGTTGTGTGTGTTAATTTTATACATTAGTGGCGGGTTTTGACAAATTTTTCACAAAATAAGTGATTTTATTAACGTCTTACAATTAAATGAAGCTTCTAATGTCGCCATTCGCACAAGCGATGATTCATACAAGATTACCAGAGATAAAGGGTTGGCCATTTAAAATTTAAAAATGTAATAAAATTTATTTGATGATGACGAGTTGATGTTGATGGATACTCATACACACTCTCAGTCACAGCTTCGATATTTTCGGATGTACGCACTGTCCTAGCACGGTCACATCTTGGCGCATCAACAATGAAACCAGTTTCACGAATTTCGGCCAAAAAAACTTGTGTATACCGGGCACTGTTGGTTCTTCTCTGCGACCAAATTTTGTACGACATTTTCGTGCAATTTCCGAGCAATTGTCTTTGTTTTTGAAATACGAGTTGGTATTGATGGATTCTCACGCACACTCTCAGCCACAGCTTTGAAATTTTCGGATGTAACGCATTGTACCAGTACGTTCACGTCTTGGCGCTTCGACAATGATACCATTCTCACGAACTTTAACAGTAAACTTGCGTATACCGGACACTGTTGGTTCTTCTCTGCGTACCACATCCTTTTTTTCGACATTTTCGTACAATTTCCAACCAATTTTGTATTTGTTTTGGAAATAAATTTCCAACAAATCCCAAAGTTGATCAAGCGTAAATCGATTCATTACGTTTAGTGGAGATAATATATTGAATTTTGTGATGGAATAGAATGACATAAGCATTGTCAGAATCGAGCAACCGATGGTTTAAATTTAAATCGGTAGGTAGCCCACCCGATACTACAATTTAGAACCAACTACTGGCAAACATCTTCAGCAAAACATCGAATTTTTCAGCTTGTCGCAGAACTCAATTGTTATTTAAAAAAAATCGTCACTTAGATTCTTCTGAAGTGCTATTATGAGGCAATATCTCAGATAATAGTGTCACAGATAGAAAATCTGCTATGTTTGCTTTACATTAATGTTATTACCGCCAGACTTCTTTACTAGTTTTTTATAATTTTATATTAAAACGATGTTTAAGCCTAAAAAATATTATTTGAAAGCGAAATTCTTCATACCTTTATTATACAAGGCCTGGAATATTCCAGTTCGACCTACGTAAAGTGCGTTTTTATTTCTGCTTGCATGAGAAAGTATTTATTTTGCTAGTCAAAGCCTTCGTTTACTGGTTTTATTTTCTATTTTTTTTTGTTTTTTGCCTTTTTCTGCTCTTCAGTTGGCAGTGACACAGTTTTTTTTCGAAACACAAATGGGGAAAGAACATGAAATAGAAATAGAAATAGAAAAACTGTGAAAAGTGTAACAGAAATGGCAAATGAAAACTGAAATACTAAAACAATAAAACAATGAAGATACAAATGATTTGTACCACTTAAGTGATGACAATTTAGTAAAGAAAAGTAAAATGTGGATACTTTAAATACGGATTCAATAAAAAATTTGATCTCGACAATGAAAAGAAACCATTTGTGAGCTGTTGCCTGTTAAACTGTTTAACAATTTTTTATTTTTGGTTTGGTTTCCTTAACTATCGGGTGGGCCAATTATTGGTTTAAATTTAAGCCATCAGTTATTTCGAAACTGGCAATACTAATGTCATTCTATTCCGTAAGAAAATTCAGTATGTTATCTCCACTGAACGTAATGAATCGATTTAAGTTTGAGCAACATTGGGATTTATTGGAAACTTATTTCCAAAACAAAGACAATTGATCGGAAATTGCATGAAAATAGCATACCAAAGTTGGTCGCAGAGAACGACCAATGGTGCCCGGTATACGTAAGTTTATTGGTAAAATTCGTGAACCTGGCTTCATTGCTGAAGCGCCAAAACTTGAGCAAGGTCTTACAGTGTGTTATACTCGAAAATATCGAAGCTGTGGCTGAGAATGTGCGTGAGAAGCCACCAATATCAAGTCGTATTTCTAAAACAAAGGCAATGGACAAAATTGATACGCCAAGACGTGAGCGTGCTTGTTAAGTTACAGACTGAATAAACCGGAGTCGAATTCCTATAGAATTCCGTACTTTACCAAAACTTGGCAAAGTCCGATCTACTTGCGACGTTCATCGGTCTTCTTGGACGAATCATTTCAAGGTTATGCTGTTAATATTTAAATTCAAATGCCATGAAGAAAACTCTATAGATTCCTTTCCGGACTTCAAACTTTGATGACTAAACAATGTCACCTACAAATTGTATATAAAAAAGAGTTATTTTGCTCTCTATTGGTGCATCATTTGCTTTTTTTCTTCAATTAAAAAAATAAAAAATAAAAAATAATATCAGACGCAGATCAATTGCAGTCCACTTCTGACGAGGAATATTAGGGGAATAGTCCAGATTATGCAAAAAAAAATTCAAAAGTCTTAATACATTTCAGTTCTAACTTAAGTTTTCAATACAACACTTTAGTCGGGATTACAACCTAGTTTCTCACACCAGCCGTGTTGAGTGTGATCATTTTATCAATGTGTAGCGAGGCCTGTATTTTAACATCGATTCGGAACAACAAACTTAAGAATATTTTCATGGCAAAGGTCTACAGTTTAACATCGATTCCGAACAACGGATTCGAGAAAATTTTCATGCTAATTTCTGCTGTTGAGAGGAAGTCGACGAAAGAATTATTTTTTTCGTATTTCTTTTCATTCGAAATTTCTGACCTGAGCCAGCACACGACCTACTAGATTACGCCGAATTTACAATCGTTAGATAATTGGTCATTACAACCCTTTAGTCAGTAATTGTGACCTAGATTTCTCACACCACTTATGTTGTGTGTGTTAATTTTTTACATGAGTGGCGGGATCTATAGTTTAAAGTCGACTCCGAACGACTGGTTTTTGAGAAATTTTTTCATGGCAATTTTATTTACTCTCAGAGTTTTTGCCAGAAATCTGCTGAAGAAATATTTTTTCATATTTTCGTTTTGTTGTCTGACCTGGGATTTGAACCGTGGCCTTACGTCTAATAAGCGAAAACAAGCGTTATTCTTTGAAAATTAGTGAAAAACTCCTGAGGAAAGGATTGTAATCCGAAATTTAGTATGACTAACCAAAATTCCGTTATTATTTTTAAATAACTATACTTTTTCCGTTAGATTATGCCCCTTTCTATTGTATCATAAAAACAATTGAATAATAATGTTGATCATATTGTTGGTCTCATGTAGAAAGGCCCTAACTCACATTTTTTTTTAAACTGATTTTTTTGTGATTATAATGTGTATTGTGATTCTAATCTATGTATAATCACAAAAAAAATCAATTTCGAATTATACTCAGGCTAGCCAATCGACCAAACTCCTGCATATTAAGTCTCAGTCAAAAGAGAAAACAATTTAATGGTACACACTAAAGACTCTAATGGAGATTACAACCAGAAACAAGAAAAATTATTATTAATTTTGTAAGACTAAGTTTTAAATAAAATTTCTTTAAATAAAATTTATTTCTGCACAGCCCTTATGTACCATTAATAAAAGAAAAAAATAGTTGACACCATTTGTTATTTAAAAATTAATTGAAATAATTTCTTTAAAAACCAATTTCTTATTCAAACAAATTTTTAAATCAAGTGGCAGCAGATGTTTAATGGACATTAAATGGGTTACAAAGTGAACATCATCATAATGAAATGGAATAGAAACGACAAAAAGTAAACAAAATACAGAAAAAAAACAAAAAAAAAAAATACGAGAACGATAATGCTAATGACGTTTATGTACACAATAACATCACACAAACACACATACACACACCAACATTTGAATAGGAAATAGGCAAAACAAAATTTCATTTACACATTCACTCGCATACACAGCCCGTATAATACATTACAAAATGAAAAACAATCATATGCTCTTGCATACATCCATCCATACTCATAGTCATAGTTATACACACACACAACGATAAATACAACAGAATTGTTTAATAAACATCATCATTTGGTTTCATTTTCAATATTCATTTTCTCTCTCACACACACACTAACACACATTTACAAATTTTATGCTCTTTAGTTTCGTTTTTTTTTTTTTTGCATAAATTACTCAATAATAGAAATTGTGTTTTTATTTTTTATTTTTTTTTTAATTTCATTCCTTCTTTTTATTTTTTATTTCATTTTTTTAAATTTCATTCTTTCTGGTTTTTATTTTATTTTAATTTTTTTTGTTGTTGCTTTTCTTCTATTGTATAATATTTACAAATCGTATTGCATACAGTGTATCGCATTGCAAATACAATAAAACAAAAATTTGCAAAAGAATCAAATATTTTGCAAAAAAAAATAGAAAAAAAAATTATTTGGCAACATTTTTTGTTGTTGTAAATTTTGTAAAACTTGCATTTATTATAAGTGTTCTGAATTACCAAAAAAAAAAAAAAGTTTAAAGAGAACGAAGGAACCAAATATTGAAAAAAAACCGTAAACGTAGCAGAAATATTTTTTATTTATCTGCGGCTAAAAACATCTGACGTACTTAAGTACACTGAGAGAAAAATTTTACACTCTGACAAAACAAATTGTTATCGTAATTCTGACATAAGGATTGTAATGGCGAAGTACATATGTATGTATGTAAGTATCTTAAGCTTAAGACCTGGTTATTACTGAAAGCAAAACAAAATGAGACCAGACGATATTATTTAGTTGTAGAAACTCTAAGATAGAAAACTATGATACATATAGCACATCGTTGTGATATCACGTTTAGCGTTATCAACTGACAAGTCATGATAGGCAACACATCTAAGCAACAACAATTATCAAGAGAATCAATATCGAGACTTCGAATAACTCATATAACTCCCTTGGAATCAAGCTGAAAATAGCCCGTAGGTTTTAAGAGTCCAGTTGTCATTTTAATAAGCAAGGATATCTTCGTCAGACTATCAAGGAAGGAAGTCTTAAGCCAAATGGCAGAAGTGAGACATAAATATTGGCAAATAATGTGAGGAAATAGTCTCTTTCTCCTCGATCGATGGACTATCCCTGCAGAACTCATTACACAATGAGCCTTATTCTTTAAATATTTATTTGCTAAGCTTTCTAGGAGTCGACGTAGTCTAAATAGGAACGTTGACCTATTAGACGTGAAGCCACAGTTTAAACCCCAGGTCAGAGATCTTCAACAAAACAAAATATGAAGAAAATATTTCTTCGGCGACTGCCTCTCATCTCAGCAGATTTCTGGTAAAAACTCTGAGAGTAAATAAAATTGCATTGAAAAGTTTCTAAAAAAAAACTGTCGTTCGGAGTCCACTTTAAACTGTAATTGGTCATTACAACTCATCAGTTAAGATTACGGCCTAGCTTCTCATACCGCTTATGTTGTGTGTGCTAATTTTATACATCAGTGGCGGGACCTACAGTTTAAAGTCGACTGCGAATGACAGTTTCTTGAGAAAATTTTTATGGCAATTTTATTTACTCGCAGAGATTTTGCCAGAAATCTGCTGAGAGGAAATCACCGAAGAAATATTTGTTCATATTTCGTTTTGTTGGCAATCTTTAACCTGGGGTTTGAACCGCGGCCTCATGTCTAATAAGCCAACACACTACTTACTGGACTACGGCGATTTCGATTTAGAACTTTTGTAGCGTTAATTATTTCAGCAGGAGACACCAGGGTGTCTATCAAACACCAAGCAGAGTGTTAAGCTTACTAACACCGCACATCAGCGCACTTGTTTCATTGGACTCAGAATGCTTACAGTGGAAAATGCTTGACAAAGTACGTTAAGACAATTATGATTTTATTTTCTACCCTCAAGATATAGGATTTTGGTTAGAAAAACTTTATTATACTTCGAATTTTCCCATTTCTCTCAGTGTACGGTACAGTCGTGGTACTCGTATTCCTAAGAACAATTTTATTTTCTTGGAATATTTTTGTTTATTGCCTAACAAAATAGATTTTCCACTTCAACATGATATTGTAAGAGTAAATCAGTCTTATTATTGCATTTGAATTTTAGGTTTAAAATACCGGGTTTATGACATACCTTTGAATTAGGAGGAGTCCACACGATTTTAAATTTACAGTTGTTGCTGCTTTTATGGTTGACTTGTCTAAGACGTTACGAAATGAGTTTTGAATCTGTTGTTATTGTTGTTAAAATATGATGAATTAATAAATATCGTGGCATAATGTTGAGAGTTTTCCTTTTAATTCCGTTTTTTTATTTTATTTGAAAATAACTTTCATGCACTTAAACCGCGTATAAAATAATTTAATTTTTTAAGTTTCTTCTTTTTTATCTCCGTTCAAGAAACGAATTCGGATTGTATTTTTTTTTTCATTCATCACTTTTATTGTATTTTTTTAAAGTTATGCCAAAGGCTAGCTTATCCTGCTGTTGGGAACCATTTTTTATTGGAATTAATTTTTTTTGAAACAACGCTCACCCTCCTTGCATACGAGTATTGTTTGAATACGAAAATAATTAATCGCGTTTATTGAGAACAAAAATAATACCGATTATTATACAATATTGAATATGTAACTCAAATGCATGAAATTTACACTAGATGGCGGGATTTTTGTTGAATTCTTCCTTGAAATTTGAGCTGAGTTTTAATGCGACCTCTACTTAAGTTGGATTAGTTAAAAGAGGACATCTCCACCTAGAGAACAAAAAAGCTCCATTGTATGCCAATTTTCGAGGAACTAGAATTGTGGCTGAACTATCTCTTTATACGAGATTCTTCTCACATTGCAACAAAAACTGATCTAGTACGGTCAACGTGAGATTTATGGCTCAAAAAAATTTGCCTCTTAATCGATACAAAATATCGTGTGCCACTGTTTATTCTTACTGAAAATGTACGATCGAAAGATGTCGCCGGCACATAAATCATACTAAACAGTGTATGGTGCTCTGGAAGCTCTTCGGAAATTCTGTTCGTTAGCGTAACCTTTGGATGCATAGATTACAGATGAATAGTCACCCAAGCTCTTTAATGGAAACCTGGACCTTAAACTAAGTCCATAAAAACAAGCTGACTTTCACAAATTGAATTCCTGAACTTTTAGAGACTACCAAAGTTCGAAAGTTCATATATCTTGTCAATATAAAAAGAGATCTAAAATATAAAGGGTGGGTCATTTAAAAGTTTAAATTAAAAAATGTAATCAAACAAAAATGGTTTGCAATTTTGCAAAATTTATTTTTTTTTGTTGTGGAGTACAATTGTTTCGGTTAGAAATGGAATACTATCTCATTCGTATGGCTAATACCGCTGGCCTCACAGTACCTCATTTGATCGGACTAATTTTCTTGCACTTTTTCGAGTTTTTTGAGTCGTATCTCGGCAATGGCATCACGAATGCTGGTCCAATTGTCTCTGGTTTGTCCGCATAACACATTTCTTTAACGGCGCCCCAGAAAAAAAATAGTCTAACGGTGTCAAATCGCCTTTTGTTGGCGGCCAATTGACGTCACCATTTCCGGTAATTAAACGGCTGTCAAACGTTTGACATAATAAATCGATTGTGGCAGGAGATGCGTGGCAAGTTGCACTATTCTGTTGCCAAATATGATTCACATCAATACCATGAAAAGCGAGTATAAAAAATCGGTTATCAGGGTGCTATATGTGTCTCCATTGACCGTAATGGTTGCGCCGTCCTTATTTAGAAAGAAATCTGGACCAATGATGCCTCCGTTCCATAAACCGTACCAAGCAGTCACTCGTAACGGGTGTATTGGCTTCTGTCTTACACGTGGTCTTCCACGTATGGGGTTTCTGAGCCCCAAATACGCCAATTTTGCTTATTAACGTATCCACCAAGATGAAAATGAGCTTCATCCGAAAAGATGTTTTTTTTTTAAATAATCGACATCATCGTGCTGTTTCTCGCTGGGCCAATAAATACCAACGTTGCTCAAGCGTAAATCGATTCATTACGCTCAGTAGAGATAATATATTGAATTCTGTGGCAGAATAGAATGACATACATAAGTATTGCCAGATTTGAAATAACTTATGGTTCAAATTTAAGTCCATATGTGGGCCACCCGATACTACAATTTCGAACCAACTACTGGCAAACAACTCCAGTAAACATCAAAATTTTCCGCTTGTTGCAGATCTCAATTGTTCAAATTTAAACCGATAAATAGCCCACCCGATAGATTTGCCTTTTTGTTTCACCAGCGATATTTGTTGCAAACAAAATTATTAGCAAAGCAATGTACATACATACATATGTAAATGGAAAGTTATGAGAACAACTGGTGAGCTAATTAGATTGATGCCCAACAGAAAGCTTAACAATGCTTCCATCCTATACAGAATATAAAGAAACAGCGAGAGAGAGAGAGAGACAGTTAACATAATTTATTGTTGCTTGACTTCTATAATTTAAAAAAAGCACCTCGATTATCCACCATAAACTGTACATTCGTACAATTTTATATACAAGAGATTGCACATCCAAAACGAAGCATGTTGCTAAAGCCATGTAGACTCTACAGAAATGACTTCTTTAATAATAAAATAAAACTCATCCATCTATGTTGCCATGGAAAGAAATCGAATTCGTATCAAAGTGGTTTCAAAGCATAGGAAGTCACATGTTAAGAACGGCATACCATCTGGACAATGCCAAAGCACTGGCACTAAGGTGTATTTGGCATTACGTTACGAGCTAATATCGAACTAGACAATGACATGGAAGCCCTCATTGGAATATATTTCACTCTGCACTCTGGCGAGACCTGCAGCTTAAGGTCGACTGCGAACAACAGATTTTTTGAGAAACTTCTCACAGTAATTCTATTTACCCTCAGAGTTTTTGTCAGAAATCTGCTGAGAGGAAATCGCCGAAGAAATATTTTTTCATATTTCGCTTAGTTGAAGATGTCTGACCTGGACTTTGAACCGAGGCATCACGTCTAATATGCCAACACATGACCTATTAGACTACGGCGACCACAAAAATTGTTGCTCTTTTCCAAATTCAATCAATGCAAACACACACACATATTGTATGTGTATGTGTGTACATCCTTGTTTTAATGTTAATAGGGTCAATGAAAACAATTGAAATTAAATTATCCAGAGTTTGTTTGTTTATTAAAGTTTCCCTTTCTGTTAAAAGTTTGTATTTGTTTAATTGATATTCGATTAGCATAGCAAGAGGTAAACAGCTTTTAATATGTATTTTATATGGAACAAAGGGTGGTATGAGTAACACACACAAAAATATGGAATTAAAAATATTACTCATACGACTACGTATGTCGGAATAAATTTGTGATTCCAATATGTATTCCAGAAAGATATTGAAGAAAAATTTGTACCATATTCCTCACTTGGATACCGGATGTATGATGGATTGATAAGCAATTGGAAGCTTAATTGTGCTCTCACTTAAGAGAAAAGGAAACTATAACGGAATTAATTATAAGAACTCAAGCATATCCGTACTTAATAGAAATTTTTACGTCACCTTAGTAAAGGTTATGTGGGGTTACATTGATCGGTTATAGGTGCCGTTGTGATATCTTCCCATTATAAATCAGTTAGCGATTAGGAAGAGATGTATCAGCTCTCGCTAGACATGTGTTTATATGTACATATTTAAGAAAAACTTCGGTTAAAAGTGCGACTAATAATGAAACAACTTCAGAAATTTAATCTAAATCCCACGTCGTCGTACCTTCAGCTCGATTATTCGCATTGCTCCTTTAACTTTCAGAAATATAGGTTAGCCGGTGGAATTGTACATTTCACTTGTTATCATTTTAGTAGATTTTCAAAGTTAGGTTATGGTTAGCACTACAGATTATCGGTATATCAGCAACCCTACAGAGGCCTATGCCATAATGTGCACAGTAAGCACTATCTAAAGGGCAAGATAGTACACTATTTAATATAAATATCAGCAGATGCCTAGTAAATCGCCGTAGTCCAGTAGGTAGCGTATGAAAAAATATTTTTTCGGTGGCTTCTGTTCAGAAGATTTCTGGCAAAAACACAAACAGGTTCTCAAAAATCTGTCGTTCGGAGCCGAATTTAAACTGTAGGCCTCGCCACTATGTATACAATTAACACACACAACATAGGTGATGTGAGAAACTAGGTCGTAATTCTGACTGAAGTGTTGTAAAAACCAATTATGTATGTAAAGTACTAGCTGATGGCTACACAAATATCCCGTATCGTAAGACAACCTACTTCTCCATAGTTTAGCTCCATAAAGAGTAGGTAGGCGTTTAGAATTATTCCATGCATAGAAGATTTGTTAAAAAGAAAAAGTTGCGATGGACCTTGATTGAAATGGAAATTCACGGAAATTTTGATATCTTTCAGAACCGATTCCAATATAGAAGCGAATGCAATATTTCGAATAGTTCCCTGTGTGTTGAACACACACTTTTCCAGGAATACCGCTCTTGATGAGCATGAAAAATCTTAATCAAATCAAATCAATCAATATTTATTCAAAAGATAAGTAAGAATTAAGGCACAATGCTGCGAATCCCTTCTGAATATTCATACGTAGATTAAATTACAAAAGTTGCGTGCAGCTATTAATTAATGCATGAACGGTCTGAATTAATGCACGTCTGGTTGTTTCTTTTGTGAGGACCAGTATTAATAGTGTGCTATATATGTATGTACATATACATATACAGTCACACAGATAATTATACGTACCCCCCCAAAATAATTTTTTTTAAAAATGCCCCAAATTTTTTGTTTTCCGTTACAGCCGAACAAATTATATTTGTTCTCATCACTAAATATTACATTCGTCCAAAAATCAGTTGACTTGTCCATATATTATTGGGCGAATACCAATCGTGGTTTTTTTTCTCGGCACTCGGCTGCGAAAACCGTTCTTTCTCAAAACACTTCGAACTGTTTTGGAATGCACAATAACACTATGATCACTTTCCGCGGTATTTCATATTTCTACGTCTGTAGTCATAGGATTTTTATCCACAATACATTTTATATACTGGGCTACCCTTGGAGAAATTTTATACGAAATATACGTCGTACGTATAATTTTCTGTGGTTCCATATTGATTTTAAGCAAACTGCAGTCACAAATTACAGACGCTAATGTAAAGAAATTTTAGATTAGAAGTTCATTACTTTTTAAAAAAAATGATTTTTAGGGAGGGTACGTATAATTATCTGTGTGACTGTATACGCCACTACAAGAATAGTTTTCCAAATTAGAAACCGTTTTCTGGTTGCCAAATTTCAAAATTGCTGTCTCCAGCAAAACTTATTGAGTTCCACAAGATAACGGTTCGCACTCTAACAACAATTCTAACGGGAAACAATGTAGCAATTTAGCAAATTACTGCAGAAGCTGCCATAAGGTGGAAGAAACGGAATCGGAACAACATCTTTTAAACGACTGTCCTGCACTTTTTTAAGGCACTTAACAACGATTTACTATTAGCGAGGAACTTGGCCTTAATTTCACCTTAATGGACACTTGAATGGAACACTAATGCTCACGCATTATAATGACTTCAAAGCATAGGCATCAGGCTGTGGGCCCGTATGCTTGTAATATAAAAATGAAATAAATTTTCAAACTTGATTTATAAATTAAACGATACTCTTTACATGTTTTTCAAATGAATTAACTTTTAAAAATTTTTAAATATTCCTCGATGATGTTAACAATACTTATACGCTCAGAGGGCACAAGTAAGACATTTACTGCACGGTGAGTATACATGTCAGATTTTTTTACTGAATTTTTTTTATTTTTCTTTTATTGTTTCTTTTTATTATTTGCAGTACATTGTTTTTTGTTTCGTTTTTTTCGTTTTTTTCTTAATTTTTCTTTAAAGATTTACTTTCACTTTTTGTAACTTTATTTAAACGGTTTACATGCGTTGATTGCTTGTTTTAATACAAATATTATGTGTAATTTCTACATACATATACATTCTATTTACAATATATATGTATATATATAAAACTCATATATATATACATATATATATACATATAGATTAGTGTATGTGTGTGTTTTTCTTTCATATTTCTTTTTATATACACTTTCTTCTTTACTTAAAATAGATTTCATTTCATTTTAACACTCATATACACATATAAACACTGGCACTGACACTCACATTTACATATACAAACACACACACATACACAAACATACATATACATAAAAGTATACCAACACTTTAACAGCATGTAGGATATTTTCTTCTTTTTATTCTTGTTAGTATTGCTGCTGCTGCTGCTGCTTCTGTTGTTGTTGTTGTTATTATATGCCCACAATTTTTATTTTTCTGTGTTTTTTTTACTTTTATTGATTTTTAACAAAACAACATAAAAATTTTATAAAAAAAAAAATATAAAAAACTCGTATAAATATGAAGATTTTCCGTGGGGTTATGAAGGTGTGGAAAAACAAAATATTTTTTTTCTTTTCACAATATTGTTGTATTTTGTTTTAACAAAAAAAACATATGTTTTTATTAACAATTGCTAAGCGACAAATGTTGAAAAATCTAAATTATTTACTTTCCTCCTTATAGGCAGCGTAGTAGAAAAACCTCAAAAAAGAGTTTTTTTTCTTTTTTTATTTCTTTTCAAATAATTTTTTTATTTCATTTATTATTTGATTATTATTTTCATTTTATTTCAATTATTTTTCATTTAATTTCATGATTTTATTTATGAAATTGAAGGTTATTTTATTGCAAAAAAACTCAAGTAAGAAACACACACGAATTTTACGTTTCATAGTAAAAAATTTTTTTTTTGCTTTTGTATTTGAAGTGTACCAAGGTTATTTTAATGAATTTTTGTAGTTAATATTATTAAAATTTCTTTTTTCCCTTTTTTGCAAACTTTATTTCATTGTCAATTATATGCACTTCATTTGTAAAAAAAACTTTTGTTTTCATTTGTTTTTTTTTTTTTTTTTGTTACGAAAATATTTCCGTAATATTTTTCGAAAATATTTCAAAAAAAATTTTCTGTTGTTTTTCTTGTTTCTTGTTTCATTTTCATTTAATATTTAAACATTTGGCTGTTTTCTTTTAAAGCTTCTTTTGCTTTTTCTTTTTCATTAAGTTAAGTAAATAAACCGTAAAATGTTTATAGGCTCTTTGCAAGTTCATCGAAAACTAATTTAAACTGCTTCGATTTCATAAAAACCAAAAAAACATACGCACACATATACTCAAATAATATAATACTCTTGCTGGCAACACTTATACCATTACAGTTACATTGGCTACAACTACAACAATGTAGCAGCAAGCGAGCGAGCAAGGAAGAAAAAACAGAAAAAACAGAAAAAAACAGAAAGAAAGTAGAAAATCTCAATGGAAAATAGCTGTGTTCAAAATTCCAATTGCAGAGAAAATATATACGCTCACAAACAACTAAAACAACAATGGCTGGTATAAGCCTAACAATAAAAACAACAACAACAATGCTGACATTGTATACTAAATAACTCTCCCTCTTTTTCTCTCTCTGTCTCTCCGTTTTGGCTCTCTTTACAACACACACACGGCATTAGACAGTAGAATTGCTTACAAGGAGAGAGAGAGCATACCAGAGAGACAAACACAGAGAGAGAGAGAGAGAGCGTGAGAGGTTTAGACGTTTGAAAATAAATTCAGCGTCAACTTAGTGAAGAAGAGTAATAAAAAGTAAAGCATAAAGCATAGGCGCCGTTCTTAGAAGCAAGGCATATGTCAGCCTCTTAAAGTGACAAATTTACGATTATTTTCAGCAAAAATTCAAGAAAATTAAATTAAATTTTTTTTATCAACAAAGCATACGTATGTCTAAAATATTTCAAAGTATGAATTTTTTGTGCAAACAAATGCAATTTATTTTCGGTAAACCAAAGACTGTCTTCTAGCACTGCCAATATAACAAATTCAAAAGCATATTGAACATCTTTATACATCCTCATTAGTCCAAAACGAGGAATTATTGTTTTTTAAGAGCGCTTTTATTTATTTACTAACAATATTCATTATCTTACACAAACTCAAATCAAGTACTGGATTTACTACTACTTTTTACTACATTTCATTGGCAACGCTATCTTTCGCTTGAATAATATTTCATTTCTTCGCGGCAACTTCTAGAACAATATTGTTGAATTGTTACTGTTTTGTTTTCTATATTTCATAGTCTCTCTATGTGGTTTTGTACCGTAGAGTGTGCACCACTATTGATTCATCTAAGCAATGTAACAATGTGTCTTCTTGCTCATGATTCTACAGCTATCAAAAGGGATTGTGGGACTAAAATACCAGAAGATCGGAGTCATGTATTATTAATGAATAAAATGATGTTGGTAACCCATCTTTCAACAACAAGACACTGTCGCCATTCAGCAACATTTCGAAATTCGTCAGGGCAATAGGCTTGGTGGAGATATTAAAGAGATAACCAATAAAGTTTGAGGAGAGTATATTAGAAAGGCAAAGTAAAGAATTAAGCACAAGTAAAATAAGTTGTATTGTACAATGGGTCAATTCAACCTCCGGGTACTGTACGTGTCTTAATTGACAGACGTCCTCTAACCTAAAATAAGTTGTATTGTACCAATAGAGTACATTCATTTGCAGTCGATTTGCAAGTGCGTAGCACAGTCTACGTCATTTTGGAAGAAGTTTTTCCGCATACACAATATCAAATATAATAGCCTTAAAATCGATTTCTTTTCTCATCCTAACACATCAAATTTTCCTAGTTGAACATACAAAATTTAGTGTTCCCGTCCAGTGAGAGAGTACTTACTTTTTCTTTGAGAGAAGTTCAAAATTTTCCAATAATTGTTTGAAAATTTAAATAGTGTTTATAGTTCTGATACGGTGAATGCCAATTAAAAGCACTTTGGGTCCATATTTTTCTCTGAAAACCACACTTAAAAACTTCTCCACAACATAAAACCTCCAGAGCAAATTAAAGTTATCAAGTACAAGTATTTTTAACCAAGCGCTCCAAAGCTACACTTAGGCTTGCATACATACATACATAATTGATCATTACAACCCTTCAGTCAGGATTACGTGTTAATTTTATACATGAGTGGTGGGACCTACAGTTTAAAGTCGACTCCGAACGACAGATTTTTTGAGAAACTTTTCATGGCAATTTTATTTACTCTCAGAGTTTTTGCCAGAAATCTGCTGAGAGAAAGTCGCCGAAGAAATACTTTTTGTATTTTGTTTTTATGTCTGGCCTGGGGCTCGAACCCTGGTTTTACGTCTAATGAGCCAACACACTATCTACTAGACTACGGCGACTTAACGTAGGCTTGCTTGAGGTTATTAGGAGAAAAGAAGTTGATGCCAAGGAACCAACAACATTATAAACCTCATTTCTACGCGACATAATCTAACCAGAAGTTGCCGTAGTCTAGTAGGCAGTATGTTGGCTTAAAAGAAGGAGCCCGTAGTTCAACCTCTGTCTCAGACATTTCGAACTGGAGGAAGCATAAAGAAAATATTTCTTTTGACAACTTCCTCTCAGCAGTCTTTTGGCAAAACCCTGTGAGTAAATAAAATCATCATGTAAAGGTTCTCAAATGCCTCTTTCGGAGTCGACATTAAATAGCAAATCCCGCCACTCGTGCATAAAGTTAATACATACAACATGGATGGTGTGAGAATCTAGATTGTAATCCTGACTATTGGCTTGTTATGAGCAATTAAGTAAATCAGTAATCTAACAATTTCTAAAGCCTGGTAATTAATAATACAAAATCAAACGAAAAAAAGTCGTGCAAGTGTTTTGTGAGTTTCATTACAAACGGAATATTTATTCGTTTATTATAATTTAATTTTTTTTTTATTATTTGAGACCAACACTTAGGATATGCAGTTTATTCGAGGATTTTTTTTTTTATTTTTATTATAAAATTAAATTTTATTTTATTCATGGATGGCATGCCTTCATTAGTTTAATTCACATTTAGATCCTAAGGCGTATAATGCATATTTATTTAATTTCATTTATTAATCATACGCCTTCACGTTCTAAGCACTAAACAATGTGGCCCCTGAAATTATGCTTTACTATTGAATATGATTTAATAGGTAAATTGGTTCAGTGTACGGTTGGTTTTTTTGTATGTTCTCATCATTTCTACTTTACGCTCAATTTCACAAGCAAAGCGAACAATACAAAAAGAAAAGAAAACAAACAAAAAAAAAAAAGAAGAAAAAACGAGAGAATAGAAAACCTTCCAATGACAATGAAATTTTGTTTCATCAATTGTTACAGTCTTACAATACTCTGTTGTTGTAGATATTTGTATTCTGTTTTTATTCTTTTTGTTGTTATTGTTGTTCTCCTCATTTTCTCATACACTCACATGTATCAGGTTTTCTTTTTTCTTGCTTCTCTCTGCCCTAATGTTTTAATTCTTAATGTAGGCTAGTAGTGTAGTTTACACACAACATACAATTGTACCAGTATTGGTGAGTTTTTTTATGCATTTTGCACAAAACATGTGTAGAAATACTATTGTTAGTGGAGGTATTGTAATTTATACACACACATACTCGCTTACTCTCTCTCTCTCTCTCTCTCTCTTTTTCTCCCAGAGAATGGTTTTTTTTCTTCTGTTTGCCAGTAATAATCAGCCAGGAATTCAAAGAGAGTTTAAAAGTAGAGAGTCAGAGAGAGAGCGTAAATAGAATGTGTTTGAGTACATGTAGTAGAAGTAAATTTTCATTATTATTATGCGTGGGAAAATATTTGACATTGATAAGCATGCGCTTGTTTTCTTATATTAATTTTTTTATGTTCTCTGCGTTTTTTTTTTTTTTTTGTTTGTCTTGTTCTTCTTCACTCGGTAGTTTTTTTGCGGAGTATTTTGGGTGATGCTATCACATTTTACAACTTGGCAAATTTACAACTATGCCACGGTCTTAAAACATATGCTATCAGTTGTGTGGTGAATAAAAAAGAAAACAATGTTGAATATTTAGGGGTGCAATAAATGAGTTGAGTTGTTGAATTTCTTTTAAAAGATGAGTTTAAAATTGTGTCAACGGCTGAAAGGAAACAAAATATAAATGTTGGGCACTATTGCATATGAGTCTACCAAGACAGCAAAACGAAATATATGTTGTCGATAAGTAGCGACATGAGACATATTGGTGCACAGGTTATGGCCGATAACTATACTTCAATGAATTTGTTTACTTTGTCTCTGTCGTTACCAGCAAAACTGATGTCAGTCAAGCGAAAGATTGCACTTGTCAACAGCTGTTGGTCTCAATAGGCAGTGAAATAGCAGACACCTCACTTGTAACAAGAAACTCATGCTTTACGAGTCACTCATCTTCACTATGCTTCTTTGGGACGCAGAAGCATGGTCGTAGTGCATCCAATGATGCAGTAACCTTGAAAGTAATCACAAGAAGTTCTACGTAAGACCTTCAATCCAATAAAAGTTAGAAATGATTTCCATAACCTATGCAACAATGAGCTGTATAAGGTCCCTAACAATATAAACGCTATTCAGCATATTAACATTCTAGCCAGCGATGGCGCTTGCTACTGATTCGGGGACGACGATACAAAGGTCAATCTTGTCTGCGGTGGAAGGACCGAATTAAGTAAGACGTGTCATTAATGTTTGTGATCAACTGGTGAAGGATCGCCTGAAGCATTGGCCAGAAAGCAAGCCGGACTATTAAAGCCAATTAAATAAGTGACGTAAGTAAATCTCTGTGATTTACATTTTGGCGATTCTTTTAAATAAATATTACCCGTAGCTACAGCATAGGTTATTCATCAATTCTGGAAAGCATTTTCCTTTATTGCGGCTGGTATGTTACCCGCGGTAGTCGCCGCAGTCTGGTAGATAGTGTGTTGATTTATTAGATGTGAGGCCACGGTTCAAAGCCCAGGTCACACATCTCCAACAAAACGAAATATGAAGAAAATATTTCTTCGGCGTCTGCCACTCAGCGGATTTCTGGCAAAAATTCTGAGAGTAAATAAAATTGCCATGAAAAAGCTCCTCAAATGGAATTTATAATGGTTTCCGATAAGAAATGTTTGGTCCCAAGTTTGGTTGTTGGTGTTTAAGTATCACAATGGGCCTAAACGTTGATAGACCTGTCCACTTAAGGAACATACGTCACTTTACTTTATGAATGTAACTCAGAACGAAAACCGCGATATGGGCTTGGCTTTTTTGAGTCCTAAAAGATCCTGCTGTTATTGTATGTCAATGCAATGTTGGTTGGCATTTTTCAATAAGTGCAATAGCTCAATAGCTAAGATGTGAATTCTATGTAAATCACCTCTGCATATACACATTCTATTTATAAACTCTGGGTATTCAAAAATTCCTCATGACAGCTGCCCAAGTGCATTCGAGCCATTAATGAGTGGTAGCTTAATTGGATTAGATACATAGGAAACTAAATGTTGATGATCGTAGCCTATCCGTTTAATTTCACTTAAACTATCCTACTAGATATGGGAATAAGTGGTTTCGGTAGCTAAGCTTCAGGATAAAAATATCGCTTTTTACTAGATTTGATGCCGAAGTAAAAAATATTCTGACTTTTTATTGAACCCCATGCAGATGGCTGAAGGAATATTGATATTGAGCACATGTAATCGAGTTCGATGATATTTAAAGTATTCACATAATTTTAGGAGTTATGATATTAAAAACATACACATAATTTCAGGCGTAATGCTTTTGCAAGGCATATACCTGATATCATGGGCCCAGTGTGTACAAACAAATAACAAAACTCAAAGCTTGATAAAAACACCCCAATGTAATATCTCCTGAACAAGAGTTCTGCTAACTTTTTTGTTAAATTTAAGTTTCTAAACTGAATTTATGAGCCTAAAACTGTACTTTAATAAATTCTTCTTTTACTTGTTATCAAACTTGTGCATACAGGCAAATGGCAAAAAATAAAAAACTTTCTCAACCGAGTTTTTCAAAAGTTACAAAATATAACGTCAAACTCGAAGTAGACCAAAAAAGAAAACAAAAAAAATTGAACAAAAACTGCAATTAAAATCAATATGAGAATAACAAGTGTTTTATAATTCTTTTTCTCGTTGAATAGTTAAGATTCGGCCGACAGAAATATGAAACTAGTGAAAGCATATGCTGCATGTTGTGGCAATACCCCCTTCTTTTTTCCATACAGTCTTACAACATCAGCAACTTTAGTTAGTTTTTACAGAATTGCCTAAAACGTTGAAGGAAAATCAAAATTCGAAGGGAAAAAATAAATAAATAAAGAGGACTGTAAAAAGAAAATTTGTTTGTGTGTGAAAGAGAGAGAGGGAGAGAAAGAGAGTTTAGTTTTTTGTTTACAAAATATTAAAGCATATTTTAAGGCAAAGTAGCCAAGTAAACCCACGAGGTAACGTCAGCCACAAGGCAATGACGCCTGTTTATAATGGCTTTAAAGTACACACACACACAGTAAAACAAAAGGCAAAAGATGACTTTAATAATATTTCTATTGCTGTTCCGTTGTAAGCTTCTTTTTCTGCTGGGTGTATGTATGTATGTATTTTCTATAAGTGTTGAACACTCTGTATCTTGATATATACATACATATGTATGTGTATGTATACGAATGTAGTTGTTAAATTGTATATATTGAAACTATTTAATTGGTCTCATAAATCTTTGAGAAACACTCTTGAAATAGAAGTTAAAACCCGCGAAAACTATGTTACCAACAGGCGTGCAACTGAAGGTTGAATGCCAACTTAGAAGGAGGTGGAAGTAAAACAACGACAACAAGAATTATAATCATAAAAGCAGAATATTTATAAAAACTAACAACAACAATAACAATCAAGAAAAAAAATGTTCAAGTAATTTTATGTTACATGTCTTCTGTTTGTGGCTCCCCTTTTTCTTTCTTTTTCTCCTTTTTTTTCTTGCCTTCAATGACAATGTTTGTAGGTTTAGTGGTGTGAGTATTTTAGAAGATATAAACGGAATTGTATTACACACAGCCCATTTGGCTGCATAAGAAACGAAATTCTAAAATGTCTGAGGATAAGTAAACCTCTTATGATCAAAAAAAAAAATTTTTTTTTTGAGAACCAACACACCTGAGATCAGTAATGAGTATTCAAAAAGATGAGTAGAATCGCATACTCATAATTTCTGATACTTATACGCATTCATACTTATTTTAATATCATGGAACCTCTACTCATATTCAAGGTTTGAAGTACTCATCATACTCATACTTAACAACAGGTATGATGTTGTTGATTTCGACTCTTCATAATTCAGCATATACACGAAGCACAAAATAAGTATGACACAATGTTGTACTCATAGTCATTGCAACATGTACTTATAAATCAAGGTTGTAGTGAGTACGAATGCAGCAGAGGACATAGTTAAATTGCAATAAAGTCGACTCACTTATACTCAATATTTCATAAGTGCTTATGAGTAGCGAAATAACGACTCATTGCTGATATTTGCAACACCTCCACGCATTGTGTTGGATTACAGGAAATTTAGTTTATAGGAAAAGGGTGCGTTCATTTTTGTTTTTTTGTAATTTTTATTCGAGTATTGCTTTTTAGTAACAATTCTCACTTTCTTTTTTCTATTGCCAGCCGTGATTTGCACTTCTCAGCAGACGAGTGAACATCGAATTTCACACGGACACCACCCTTGCGCAAAGAAAAGGTGGGATAAAAAGAACTCTATTTGCACTAAATCTAATCAGTATGCATCTTACGGACTCCAAATGTAATGTCGGGCAAACAATCAGACAATCGTGGGAATCTAACCAACGACCTCAGACCTTGAAGTTTACCACACTACCGACTACACCATCGGGACAAGAGTTTTAGTCTATTTAAAGTAGGAGAAGACAACGAAATGTTCTAATTCCAACTTCAGATCCCTGCTCTCACTAAGAAAAAAATTTCCTCAAAAATCTGTACTTCACAGTCGAATGTTGGTCCCACCACTCATATATTAAAATAACACACTCAACATCAGTGGTGTGAGAAGCTAGGTTGTAATCCTAACTGGACGGTTGTACTGACTAATTATGTATGTATGTGTTATTAAGTCATAGGTGTATGTGAATAAGTCAGAAAACACAGCGATCCTTAAAGCCAATAAACGCAAAATCCAAACAACCGTGTTACTTGCTAACGTGATATTCGTGATTCGATAAACCGCATTAACCAAAAAATTTTTGAAATTCTAAAATAACAATTGATGGCCTATCGCTTGTGCTTGTGCTTGTGCTCAGCTCAGTAAACATTTCCTTAAGGATAAGAATGAAATTTGTGTTAAAGCCTAAGTTTTTCTTTTGATTTTCTGTCACCATTATTGTGACAATAAATGAAATGGAAACGGAAACAGAAATATATGTTGGTATCATTAATTTTTGTTTTTTTTTTCATTTATTCTCTATACAAACATATTTGAGTATTCAATAGCTTTTATTGCTTGCTAATGTTTTATTATTATTGTTATGCTTTCCATGCTTTTCTAATGCCGCCACATATTTTTAACATTGTTGTTACGACCTTTGCATGAGTATTACTTTCGTTTACTCCTCAGTCATTTAGTTTTTGTTCCAAAAAAAAAAACATTTTTTGTTGACGTCTTTGATGTCTTATGCTGCCAAATTATGTTTTCAGGTCAGAGGCAACAATAGTTTAAGGCAAATATCACACACAAACATTAACAAATACAACAATAAGATAAATCCGACGAAAATAAATACACGCACACATACAAGTATGTCCGCATAATGGCATGGCTCATGTGTTTAAATACAGAAGAATAGAGAACGGAAACCCTTATGATAATATGATTATGATAAGCATATACTCAACAGAGATGAGCAATGAGTATTGAAAAAGATGAATAGAATCGAATCATACTCATAATTTCATAATTTACTTATACGCATTCATACTTATTTTAATATCTTGGAACCTCCACTCATATTCAAAGTTTGAAGTACTCATCATATTCATACTTAACAACACGTATGATGTCGCACGTACGAATGAATCAGAGTATTGAAATTTCAATATAGTCGACGCACTTATATTCAAAATTTAATGAGTGTGTATGAGTAGCGAAAAAACGATTCATTGCTGATTTCTTATACTCACACATATACATAAACACATTGCTATACACTCGCTATAGCGAGAAGTCTTTTACAGTTTCAAAATTTCGTTTCATTTGTTGTTTTAAATAAAAAACAAAACTCTCTAATGGAAGGGATTTTTATGTTTATAAACACGGATATGTTTCATTAAATGCAACATCAAAACATTGCAAATTTGGCTGTATGTTGTCGTAGATTTTAAATAAAAACCCAACGAAACGTAATGAGCGTGTAATGTAATGTACTTTTGAAGACTGAGTCGGAAAAGCTGAAGTTCTGAATGTTCTTGTTAAGTTGTCTTTTGACTCATAAGCGTAAAACTGATAATTTTTAAGTCGCCGAAGTCTAGTAGATCGTGTGTTGGACTTATTAGACGTAAGGCCTCTGTTCAAATCACAGCTCAGACATCAAAGCGAAAATATGAAAAAAAAAATATTTTTTCGGCGACTCCCTCTCAGCAGATTGCTGGCAAAAATTCTGCGAATAAGTCAAAATTGCCATTAAAAAGTTTCTCAAATAAAATCTATCGTTCGGAGCCGACTTTAAACTGTAGGTCTCGCCACTCATGTATAACACTAACACACACAACATAGGTGGTGTGAGAAACTAGGACGTTATCCTGACTGAAGGGTTGTAATGAGCAATTATGTATATATGTATGGATATATATTGAGTTATATAATTTTAAGCTCAAATTGTACAAACCCTTGATTTACAATATAATTTTGAAGTCAATGTAGGAATTTAGTTTATGGCTGCTCCAGCAGCTCCTTTAAGAAATTGTGTGCCAAAGAGATCTGAAAACGACTGAATGATTCATATTTAAAGGAATCAGAGGCCATATAGACTTAAAGAGAAGTAAAAACATTTCCATTTGCAGTACAAAAATTTTGATTATTAAAATACTTTCCGCAGCAGTGGCTGTGGTTTCTGGTTTAACTTTTTTTGATTTAAAATTTAAATAAATTTTAAAGGTTCAATAAGTACTTACGACAAGGCTGTATTAAATTTAGTTAAATCAATAATCAGATAATGATCTTAAATAGCTTTATAAGCTAATAAGCAGATGATTTATAGAATAATCGAAAACATAGTCTTAAAAATAATGTTAAAACAGGCTTAAAATACTCTTAAAATACTTTTAAAATACCTTTAAAATACTCTTAAAGTGGTGTTATAGTTAAAAACTTATTAAATAACTTACTTTAAAATGGGTTTTTAATTTCTTTTTTTTTCGCAAAAAACGGCAAAGAAAAATTAAAATCCTACAAAATCTTAAAAATAACTTAAGTTTTAATAAAATTTTATTCGTTTCATAAACTTAAAAGAAATTTTATTGCATAAAATAACAGGTAAATTTTGAATTATTTTATAAAATTCCCAACAAAAATTTTAAACAAAAAACAAACAAAAAATATGTCTTCAAAAGCTACACCATTACGGGTAGCGCTTGGCTAAATATTAAAAAAAAATTTCAGGTATTTAAAGCAAAAAATAAAAATAAAAATAAGAAAAGAAAAACATTTCAACTAAAAAAAAAGAAAACAAAAATTTTCTTTCAGTGTACTGAAGGTAAAAAGAATTTAAAAAAAAGTGTTTCAAAGGGATTTAGTGATTCAGTTTTTTCTCATTTTTTTCAAATTTAAGAGAGTTTGCATACACAATTAATGAGAGAGAGCGAGCGAAAGAGAGAGTTAGATTTGAGCGATAGTTAGGAATAGAATTGTAGTGTATGGAGTGGTGGGGGAGGGGGTAATTTGGATTTATAAGACACGTGAAAATGTAGCAAAAACACAGAGTCTAAAATGGTACAACGATCGAACTTACCTTCATACTCATACGATTGCTGTTGCTGAGCGCTCGAGGAAGAGCCGCTAGTCTGGTGTTGGGAAAGTATATGCTTGGTGGCTAGTTCATCTTCATAGCTGCCAAAGCTCCGTTGCTGTTGCATGGGAGTATATTGTTGAGTAGTGGCGGACGAGGCAGAGGCGGTTAAGTGGCGGCGTGCATTATAGTTGGAGGAATCCATGGCGTGCCCACCGCTTATGGTGAGATTACGTTGTATGGGTGGCGGTTTTTGATAACCCTGAGAAGCTGAGGCAGCGGAAGGGGCAGAGGCAGACATGGTAGGTGGCATTGGCATTTGGTTATTTAAAGGAGCAGCAGCGGCAGCAGCTGAAGAACCATAAATATGTTGGGATGGTGTATGATGTGGCTGGTGGTGCTGTTGGTGCTGTTGATGCTGTTGATGCTGTTGATGCTGTTGGTGCTGGCCTAAATGTTGTGTATGGTGTGTTGCTGGAAGCCTTTGTTGTTGTTGTTGCTGGAGTGCTGTCGGATTATTGTATACAGAGGCGGATAAAGAGGAGGATGTTGTATTACTGCCTGTTATATGTTGCTGTGCACGCATACCTGACTGTTGCGTACTTGTATATTGTTGATGTTGCTGTTGTTGTTGTTGTTGCTGCTGTTGTAATTGGTATTGATAATGTTGTTGCTGTTGTTGCTGATGTTGTTGTTGTTGTTGTCTTTGACTTGGATGTGCCAGATGTGGATGTTGTTTCATAAGGCCATCAATTTCTCCCTTCAAAGGCAAAATAAAAATTTATTAAAACAAATACCAACCAATTTTTTGGTTTAATAATTACCTGATACAATCTTGGATCTTCATCTGGATGATGATGATATTGTGCAGAACTACCACCACCTCCTCCACCACCACCACCACCACCGCCACCAACACCTGCTCTATATGATATTTGCTGTTGCTGTACCTGTTGCGGTGTCATTGGCTGCATACGTTGTCTTTGGCCCGGACTCATGATATCCATGCCACCCTCACCACCGCCCATCATGCGTTGATTCGTTGTTTGTTCCTGTTGTGAATATTGTCGTTTTAGCATGCTGCCCGAACGCTGCAATGGTAAATTTTCCTTTTCGGCTGCACTGCGTGTACGTTCAAGTTTTGGTCGTTTGTCGAGCGTATCATGAGGATCCACCACTGCTTGCTGGGAAATATCCTGTATTAATAACAATGAAGATAAATTAAAAAACAAAAAACAAACAAAATTTACTTTACATTGCCACAAAACAGAAAACCAAAACAAAAAAAAACTAAATGACTTACACTACTGCCATCTGGTTCATTACGTCTTATGAAACCGTCTTGTTGCACCGCTCCCTTATTCATCCATTGGCCAGTCTTTGATAATAATTCTTGTTTCTTACGACACAATATGCACACCCAAATGACCTGTAAATATTTATGGTATGGAAATCATTAAACAAAACTATTCAATGAATAAATTCTACAATATTTTTCAATTGTTTTTTTTTTTTCGTTTTTAATTGGCAGGAGTTCAACGACTTGTGTGTGTGTGAGAGAATAGAAACAAAAAAAAACGGAAAATTCTATTCAATTACTTTGAGAATCTACACCTAGGACTTGATTAACGTAAATTTAAAAATTAAAAGCAAGAATTTTCTTTGCCGTCCACTTGTTCTTCGTTCTTCGACTAGTCGGTGTTCACAAAGACAATTTCGTGCGTCCAGCAAATGACACGTATCTGGTAATGCCTCAGAGATTGCAAGTGTATGTTCTGATGATTCATTCTCATAATCGTGGAAGCAACATATTGGGTACGAGGCAAGCTGTGTATACTTTGAGTATATAGTGTTCTGTTAAAAGGCCAGTTACTAACGTCAGGTTATTCATGCTTGATGCATGACTCATGTCATCTTCTGTTGCAACAAAAATTGCCATTTCCCTAAACACATTTGGTTTCTGAAGGAACTGTACCACACTTTATCTTTCTTTCTGCTAAGTATACTTTCCCGTTCTCATCTCATTATCGGCGTGAAGATATTCCTCCTCGAATTCTCATCCGCCTGCTCGTTATCGAGAATTCCCACATTACCTGTGATTCTGCACGGGGTATTTTCTCTAGCCAGTTGATTCATCTATCTGAGACCGTCCCATACTATTGTTGAGTTAACGTCACAATAGCCTAGTGTTCGAATTGCCGCGTTCTTTGTAAATTCTATTCAAGTGGAATTGAGTACATCTCTGAATGGCATAGTATTCTGCTTAGAAGATGCGTGCGAGTTTCTTCATGGGCTCAGAATACTTTACTGCCACCCCTATACCTGGATTCGTCCTTAACCACCGAATGGTCACTCTTTGATGGCCTATAGAATACTCCAATACATTTGTCTCCATTTGTCACTTAGTCTTGTTCCCACTTAGAAATTTCCCAAAATCATAGGATTCAGTTACGGAGGGAGTTGTCAGCCACTCCATTCATTAGGTCGCGACGACTCCTAATGAATTTTATGTTAGGCTTGCCTGCTATTATTCTAACCACAGTCTCCAAAGTTAATATCTGGTAAAATAGGTACGTCAATAAGCAAAATTGTCGCCTTTGGAACGAAGACAATACTCAAACTGTTAACGAATTATCCTTACATCTGCGCTCGTCAACCGTTATGTATTTCGAAATGGGCAAGAAGCTGCCGTTACGGTGAATGACTATTATAACTGAATGACGGAATTTTTGTCGGCATTAGGTTCAGCAAGACTTACCATACAGCTCGCAACCCAGTGCAGAGTCAATTTGATGACAACCTGCTTTTTCCCATCGCAGCCAGCCTCGTAAGAAAACAATTCTTTAATCATCTCCCGATATCGTTCCCCATTAACATTCTGAACATCATCGTTTTTGAAGCCATAAGGACAAATGACTTCGCCAGCCCAAATAGTAGCGCACCAAATACTAACTTTCTTTGTATGGTATCTTATGCTGGTTGGACAGAAGCCAATGGATTATCTATCCCTACATGTCCATTCAAAATAAAACTGTTCTCCTGCGGAGAAAACAATTTTGAATGTAAATTCCGCCTATTCATTCAATTGGCAACGCATATGGTAGTCACTTGGTTTTATTACTTCCCGCACCAGTTGAACTTTAAAAGTTTTTGTGAAAGTGTCAAGCATTGATTCATTTGGATCTTGTGGAATTCTGTCCTTTACAGAGGCTACAATAGTGGGTTTAACATGATCAATAAATACAAACGTGGTCCGAAAACCAAGCGATGCAATCAGCTGTTCAACTGGTTATTAATTAAAACAGTGTTGCCAACTTAAAGCTATGAACCTCTAAAAACCTTAATAGATATGTACATACATAATTGATCATGGCAACGCTTCAGTTAGGATTACAACCTAGCTTCTCACGGCACTTATGTTGTGTGCGTTAATTTTCTACATGAGTGACGGGTCTCATAGTTTAAAGTCGACTCCGAATGACAGATTTTGGAGAAACTTTTCATGGCAATTTTACTTTTTTGCCAGAAATTTGCTGAGAGTACGTTGCCGAAAAAAATATTTTTTGATATTTCGTTTTGTTGGAGATGTCTGACCTGGGCTTTGAACCGAGGCCTCACGTCTAATATGCCAACACACTACCTACTAGACCAGGATGATTAAAACACCCCAATATTATCATTTAAAAAACTACATCCGATATTTAGCCACCGTAAATCCAGTCATCGATGTTCTCATGCATGTTGATATGCATGTTATGTATGTATGTTTGCGAGTGAGTGTGAGTGTAACTAAAAATTTATTAAGTTTCGAAAGGAATAAGAAATGTATTGCATTTCATTTAATTACAAGTACTGAACCGAGCCGAACCGAACCGAACTAAACTGAACTAAACTGAACTGAACTGAGCTGTATAGTGCTGAACAGGAAATGTTTGCCAACAATAACTGACCTGATAAAAGACAATTGATTTTAAGAATTAAAGGCACTGGAGGGTCTAATTTCATCAAATGCAAATTGTTGACAATTTTCCAAAGAAAACTAAAACGAGTGTTAAAAATAGGCCTCCAACCGAACAAGGGGTATTGAATTGGAATTTGTCGAGCAAAATGTTGCTGTAATTTAAGGTGACAGTGAATAATGAATGAATGAATGGAACATAGAATGAATGAACGAAATGAATGAATTTAAATTGTAAAACAAAAGCAAACAAATCTACAACAATTTATGAGCAAATCTGAAGGCCAAAAACTATGAAAAACAAAAATGTAACGCTTTTTAACACAAATTTAGAAGCATATTTAAGAGATCTTTAAGAAATATTTCTTGTTTCCAAATTATTATTTTTCTCATGCATCCCTATTTCTTTGAAGGTTAATTGCCTCCAAGTTGCAATGACCATTCCTTTCATTCATTCATTCTCTTCTTTTTTCTGCTTTTTCTTGTGCATTTCCTTAACTGCTGCCAAAAAAAAATACAAAAAATGTGTTTTTTTTATCTGATTTCCTGTAAGATACTGGAAGAGAAACTGTACACCACACAACTGCGATAGTTTTTTGGAGAAACGAAAAATAATTGAATATTGAAAATATCGATGCACAGCCAGCCATTCATATAATGACCTAAATTTTCCTTTACATACTCCCCCACACTCAAACAACCGATGGCTAATTTTCAAATGAAGGCCGTTAGGCAGTGAAAATATATTTGGGAAATTGCAATAAATGACTTTAAAAAAAAAATGAATAAGAAAAACGCCTTTGTAATGGCCAACTAAACTAAATGAATGTCAAATAAGAATTATTTATGAGTGTCATAAATTTCGTCAACAATATTTACAAACTCGTTAAGGATTACACACTCACGAGAATGAGAATCAAAGTTTTTCAAAATAAAGTTAGGCCACCCATCTAAATAGCCAAGTAATAGATTACTTGAGTTCTATAAAGACGCCTCTTGTAATACAAATCGTAACGATTCCGTTATTCCTCTAGCAGTCCACAGCCTTATTGGTATGAAGACGTGGATTTTATCCACGCTAATCAGCAATGGCTAGATACGTCATTGTGAACGTAGAACGTTTTGTCATAGGCCGCACTGTTACAGGAGAGAGTCTCAATATGTAGGTAGTAGTCACCGTAGTCTAATAGACGTAAGACCTCGGTTCAAACCCCAGGACAGACATCTCCATCTAAACGAAATATGAAAAAATATTACTTCGGCTACGTAGTCTCAGCAGATTGCTGGTAAAAACTCGGAGAGTAAATAAAATTGCCATGAAAAGTTTCTCAAGAAATCTATCGTTCAGAGTCTACCTTAAACTGTAGATGCTGCCACTGATGTATAAAATTAACACACACAACATAAGTGGTGTGAGAAGCTAGGTCGTAATCCTGACTGAAGATTTGTAATGACCAAATTATGTGTGTATGTTAATAGGTAGGTAAGTTGAAGAAAAGAACACCAACGAAGTGGTCACATTGTCGGCATACAACTAAGCCATCCATAAAGGATACCAAGCAAACTTCCTATAAGAACCGTATATCTTGCACTAAGTTCTTTAAATGCTTTTAATACACTTCTCTGAGATGAGCTATTTCGAGACCACGGCAGGCAGGGCAATGACATAATAAGTGTTTCATTGTGTGAATGTCTTCGTTAGCACATGCATTCGTCTTATTACACTAAGCAAGTGTACATATAAAGCGGAGTGGCCCATATGTTTGCTCATAAGTATACTCAAACTGCTCTTATTCAGTCTTAAAATTCTCATGGTTTTATCCTCATCGTCATCGTATCATAGTATCCTCTATACTGTGTCACAATAATCGACATGATGTATCTGCACGCACCATTCCATGCCTGGAGTAATTGTGAATTGCCTTTTTATAATTCAGGACGGTCCTTGATACCGTATTTCTAGATCTTATTGAACCCACATGTCGAGTTTACCCAGTTAGCACTGGCACAGGTCATATATTCTCTCTAATTGCACCTTCACTTGAAAAACAGCATAGGCAGTGATTGTTTGATTTTTGGTTTTTCTGTAAAGGAGACCAATTCCATTCAATCTCCAGTTTAAAACCATCCATCCATGTAACAAAATCTGCTCCGCTTGAACGAATAAAGTTTATCTCGGTTGATTTTATTGGCTGTGAATTATATTTGAGGCATCCATTGGAACAATTTCACATTACGCGTATGTGTCTATTGTGCCAATTGTATTCTGGTGACACGCTTTATCTCTCTGGTTGATCCATTCCCCCATAGACGATATGTCGTAAGTGCCACTTCATATAAAACCTGAATGTCCAATGACCTTGTAGATGCTTTTGTCGTCGCTCCCCACTATCCCTAAACAAAACATTCTTTGAATCTTGTAAATTATCCTTATACAGCAATTCCTATCAATCTATATTCACCACACTACTGGAGCATAAGTTAGTATGTTTCCAATGACGCTCCTATATAACTGCAATGGACAATATGGGACCTAAGTGTGTCCATTCAAACTCCTTGAACGGATTGCAGCTTCTACCCACATAGCCAGTGTGTTCTTGTGGTTATCGATTAGCATCTAAGATCGTTTGGTACTCTGTCCTCCAAATGAAGACCTCACTTCAATTTCCTTTGCATGATAACACACAATTTTTTCACTTGGTCGGATGTCTTAATCTCCTTGTAAACGCATGTCGTTGTAAATAAGTGCTCACAGTATAATTCGGGGTCATATTCAGACCCTTTGGTCGTGACTAATTATTATTATTTACAATTTATATACGGTGAATCATCTATCTGTTTAAATTTGAACCATCGGTTAGCGATCTAGCAATACTTGTGACATTCTATTCTGTCCCAAAATTCGTTATATCATCTCCGCTGAAAGCAATGAATCGATTTACTCTTGAGCAACGTTGGGATTTATTGAGCCAACGAGAAACTACACGATGATGTAGATTTTGCCAAAAAAAAAATCATCTTTTCGGGTGAATTTCATCTTGGTGAGTAGGTTAATAAGCAAAATTGGCGTATTTTGGGCTCAGAAAACCCACACGTGGTGTTACAGAAACCAATGCACCCTTTACGAGTGACTGTTGGGCGTGGCTTGTGGAGCGGAGACCCTATCTTCGTTGTATGAATGTGAACGATGTTTGGTTTCAACAGGGTGATGCAACTTCCCACACATCTCATGCCGCAATCGATTTATAGCGTCAAACATTTGATGACTGTTTAATTCGCCGAAATGGTGATATTAATATGTCACCAAGAAGCTGCGATTTGACACCGTTGGACTATTTTCTGTGGGGCGCAGATTAAGAAAAATATTATGCCTATAAACCAGAGACAATTAAGCTTTTGAAGGCTAACATTTGTGATGCTATTACCGGGATACGGCCAGATACACTCGCAAAAGTGCACGAAAATTGGTTTGATCGAATGAGGTACTGCGAGGCCAGCCGCGGTAGCCATATGAATGAAATAATATTTCATTTTCTATTTTTAAATTTAAACTTTTAAGTGGGCCACCCTATATATTAATTATAATTTATTGTTTACTCTCCTGCAAAGATGATTAGGATTCTTATCCCTCAGACATATTAAAATATAGTTAATATCCTTCGTCAGTTAAAATCCTTAGAAGACTATGAGTGCTGCTGGTTCACATGATGTCCTTGATTTTCCCAATCAACAACATTCCATTTTTATAGCCATCATTACTGCTTTACTATTAAATAGCTCGTTGGATCAGAATGATTCCAATGAAACCCCATTACAGAATTCAAACAAACAAAGACCATAGTAAAGTATTAACAATCCTGAGTTTTATAACGTAAAATGATTAACAAGGAAACACATCATAAATCCATAAATTATTAAAAATTGAGAAACGGAAAGCGGAAAATTTTTAAATAAACCTAAGATATCCATGCACATACATACACTAATGACTACAAATTTCCTTTAAAACTTTTAAATGCAGTCTCCATAGCTGCAGTAAAAATCGAATGAAAATTAAAAATATTTTCCCGAAAATCTTTTAAAGAAAATACCCCACAGTAGATTTAAAAAAAAAACCAAAAATCGTTTCATTGTTTCAATTTTCTTGTTAAGAGAAGAATGAGTTGTCCTTCATGTAGATTTCTATGGATATTCTTCTTCTGTGAAGTATGTTCCACATTCAATAGATAATCTTTTGCCAAAATCATAATGATTTTTCATTTGGGATATAATTTTTGTCTTTCTTGCCACTGATGTTGTAAAATAACCTTCAACATATGGCTGCCACAAATAATAAGACAATGTAAGAGACCCAAATACAGAGTAATGCAAGTATGTGTTGCTTTTTTTGGGAATGAAAATGAAAAGGGAATTTCAATTCCAATTAAAATACAATTTTCAACATATTGGCATAACTGTCGCCGTAGTCTAGTAGGTAGTGTGTTGGCTTATTAGACGTGAAGACCGGGTTCGTATGCCAGGTCAGACATCAAAACGAAATATGAAAAAAAAAAATATTTCTTCGGCGACTTCCTCTCAGCAGATTTCTGGCAAAAACTCTGAGAAAGATTCTCAAAAATCTGTAGTTCGGAGTCGACGTTAAACTGTAGGTCCCGCCACTCACGTATAAAATTAACGCGCACAACATGACCGGTGTGAGAAGCTAGGCCGTAATCCTGACTGAAGGGTTGTAATGGCCAATTATGTATGAATGTGGCTCTATTTTGACGGATTAAACTATTGTTGTAGTCGTCGTGCTAATTCGGCTTAGCAATCGCTTCTAATATACTCTTTAATGTCTACTGCAGGGTGACAACAAGGATAATTTCGTATCGTCTTTCATGCTGTAATGTCGCACAGGTTCGAAGTATGTATTCTGAAGATTGATTCCATCATTCTAGAATCTCCATACTACGTTCGAGTCGATCTCCATATTGAAGAAGTACTTTTTTAGTCTGTAGTGCCCTGTCCAAATGCCTGTTACTAATCTCTAGTTATTTCTGGATAGCCTGTTGCATGACACTTATCCCCTTCTATTGCAATTACCAAACAAAACTTTACATTGCAACAAACACAGTGGGGTTTTCAAAGAGTCCCTTACTCCAGCTATCTATCCTCTTGCTAAGCATACACTTCCCTTCCAAACGTCTTTTCCAAATCGGCAGAAAGGTATGGGCTCCATTAAGGGGCCTAGAAGCTCTTTGTCTGGCAAGTTTATTTCTCTTAGGTTAGGTTAGGCTAGGTGAGAGGACGTGTTCTTGTCAATTAAGACAAGTACAGTACCCGGAGGTCGAATTGACCCATTGGCGCGAATTCCAATTTGACCTGTGGCCCTATTTCCTCTACCTTATAAGAACGAAGTGCTCGAGGGGCCTTGCTGTTATATGGCGTTACTATTTCCTATCCTTGTTTCTGTCCAATTTGTATTCAGCAGCATCTTTCGATGGCATAGAATTCCGCATAGAAGAAGGCTCTAACTGTCCCCATTAACTAATTCTCCTATTCAAATACCTGTCCTCGACGTATTTGTAGACCACAGAATGGACTCTCTTTTAAAACACTCTGCTATTCTCCAGCTTGTAAGCAAACGGTCTCACATAAATTCTGCAGCTGTTCCTATATTGTGCTATCCGCGAAGTTCATGGAATGAAGCCGTATAACTATAGGCAACTGACTCTGATTATAGTTGTTATAAGCCCTGTACTACAATCTTAAGCGATCGGGTTAACGTGTTTCCTGTAGGTCCTGCCAGACATGTATAAAATTAAAACACACAACATAAGTGGTGTGAGAAGCTAGGTCGTAATCCTGACCAAAGGGTTGTAAAGACCAAGTTATATATGTATGTACCCTGTCGTTCAAAAAATAGGGCTTGTAGAAGACATTCAAGCTCCAAACCTTGTCGCAGAGAAGGATTGCTACAACTGAGTGCCGGAAGTTACAAATGGCTTGGACATCTTCAATAAGTACATCGCCAAGATAAAGTTGCCTAGTGTTGTTCGTTGGAATTGTAATAAATAAATGGCTTTTTGCTTTCGATCCCTTTAACCAGGTGGTTACGATAGGAAGCTTGTACTTTATGTTCGATGTCCTGAAAGATATGTTCAAGTTGTTATGATTGGCAACGCAGTCGAAAGCGAGCTTTACGGATAAAAAAATTTATTCCAGATTTTCTTTGATTTTTTTTTTGAAAAATAAAACCTTAACTTGAGAGATCCTATGATATGAAATAAACTAGAAAAAAAAACTTTCTTTTTTTACATACTAAGTTAAGCAGATAATTGAGTAGATAAAGTTACGCAGTAACCAATTTTTCAAAACCAAAAACAAAACGAAAAAAAAAGTGGGGCCACGAGCATAAGCACACATACATTTAAACACGGACAAATGCAAAGCAAAACGACAAACGCTGTAAATGAGAGAGTGACAGAGTGTTTGAAATGAAAACTGTAGGATTTGCGTAGCCTGGTTTTTAGGATTTTTGGCGTCACATAAACCATTATTTTCTGTCGTTGTCGTTTTTTCCAATCCCCCCACCAAACAAATAATGTGTGGTATTTGCTACACTTATAGCCAGCAATAGTAGTAGCAACAGCAGCAGTAGTAGTAGCATACTAGTAGTAGTAGTAGAAGTGGTAGCAAAAACGACGTCAACAACATCATGAATTTTTTATAAATTATTTGTTTTGCTTTTGTATTTTAACGCCGCCTAATAACAACGACCTAAATTTTCTTAGAGTGAAAAGAAATGGAAAAAAAGTTTAAAACCCCTAAAAGCTGACTTCAACTTAAAAAATAAAGAGAGAAGAAAAAATGCTACAAAATAATTAGAGGAAGAAGCTGCTTAAAAAGAGGGCACCGTGTAAGTGGTAAGCCTTATAATTTGTTAGCATTATTGAATACTTATTATGTCATGTGTCAGTCACTCACACAGTCAGCCTTTTATCTTACGAAACTGTCATTAAAGTTTTGCTTGTGTTCGGCTTGTTCTTCTTTTTTGGTTTTTGCCTGCTAAACTCACCTTATTGCTACGCAGTGTAACCTTGCCACCGCAACGTGCACAGCATCTGGTATTGCAGTAGTGGCATATGTGGCCAACACCATCGGCAAATTTCGTTTTAAGGCAAATGTGACAGGTTGCATCCAGCTCGACGCCAGCTTTTTTCTGCTGCTCTGAACGTTGTCGGATTTGCATTTCCAACGAAATAACCTCATCCTGTTTGCGTCTGTAATGAAAAAAAGAAAGAACAACAACAAATGACAAATTGAAAAATCATTAGAATGTAATAAGTTTTTAACTTGAAAGGTCTTAAAAGGCTTCTTATTTTTTCTTTTTTATTTTCTTTTTTTTTCTTTCAAACAAATTAATTAATTAAAAAAATATTTCAAATTAAGCTAAAACTTACTAATGAAAGTGTTTCATTTGAATTTCAAGTGTATAAAAATAAAAATTAAAAATAGTATTGGAGGGTATTCGGGGAAAGTTAAATAGGCAACCACTTATTCTACGAACAGCTGTCTGTCGGTAGAATCCTGCAAACATTTAAGAAATTTATAATGACTATACATGACAAGTTGTTAATCTTTCTAATCAATCGAAGCAAGAGTAGTTTCTCCGCGTATTTACTCTTTGACACGTGTATAAAGCTACAGTAATAGTCATGTCCCTATTATCCAGTTTAAATATTGTTACGATTAATCGTAGATTGCAAATAAAATACAAAATAAATTTGTGTTTAGTTTTAATGAATATTCTTTATTGTTCGCACAATTCTGTGTGCCTCTGTTCACAACTTGATGTAAACAACAACAATTGCTTTGTTTGTTATTCTTCTTTACACTCTTTTACGTAAACAATAACAATTGTTCGACAGATCTGTATAACGGAGAACTTCATACCATAATTAGTCTCTTCAAACACCATGCGTCTTCACACAAGACTGGCTGAATTTTTACTGACCCCGTTGTCTGCTTTGCCTTGCCTTTTTATATGGCAACGTAAACAGTCTGATGAATGTTCTTGAAGGTGAATGTTCACGGCTTCGCTTCCGTAGGAGTGCATTGAAATCCATATGAAGCTGATACAAATCTGCAGCGATAGAATTGTGACAACTGATCTGAAGGTTAGACCTAACAGAGATCTGACTGAGATCCCTTACTCAGCATTAGTTTTGCAACGTGATTTTAGTAATAAATAACCTAAAGGTTAATGTCATATGTGTAGATGTTAATAGAATATCCATAGAAGACCATTCTAAAGTAACAGTTTTCTTTTACCTAGCATTAGCTCTAAAGAGCGATTTTAGTAGTCAGTTGTCAGGGAAGCGGACAAATATTCTAATATCTGAAGATTAATATCTCTCCGGAGGTGGCTATTCTTGAGTAACAGTGTTCCCTGCTTAAAATTTTAATACGAAATTCCTCTGTCAAGATTAGTTTCAGACGAGGTACACTCTTAATTTCAGTCAGGTGCATAGGGATGCTCGTGTGCTTAGGGTGGTGCTTGAATGTCGCATTGCGACAAATCCGACATGTTGTCCGGCAACTCAGCTATACGCTATACGACTGTACTGGATGGGTGGCATCGTTTTCATATTTGGACCAGCTATAGTAGATATATCACACTTTCTGAGTGAAGAATAAACATGATTCTGGCATTGAAACAGTAAAAAATTAGGAAAAGTAGATGCTTTTTAACCGTCATATGTACCTTAAAGGAATACATAGAGACAATAGGATCGACTGTATAATTCCTTATAACTTTCTGAATAAATCGTGTTTTTTAAGCAGAGTTATTTGTCCTGAAAATCTCTTGATTTATATGGACAACCAAGTCGCTAACAAACGTAGTTTCTCATAGAAATATCGGATTGTACAGAAGTAACTCTTATATGGGTTCCGGAATAAAGGCATATGATTGAAATAGCATTGTTAAAGAGCTGGCCAGGGTCGGCACGGAGTTCACAATGTCCTGGATATTACAGGGTATATTTATTCCGATTGCCTAGGCTTAATGTAAGTATCGCTACAATGGTACACCTCACGGTGGTCTAAGCACGGGTGGGAGCAATGTGTCTACCAACGCCCCCACGCACTATGATGCAGTCTCATGATAAGACTACCATAGGTTTCATCACCATACGTGAGTACCAATTCGATGCCATGTATGACTTGGAATTTGGACATGACTTCCCTCTTCGTTAGGGGTCGGAGTGTAATGCCATAGCTAGCGCTCTTCCCGCGATTCTGGTATAAATCTCAACCACCACGTTGCTCACACAAGGGGGCCTTGCCGTAGCCGGGCAGAGACGAGTCTCTGAGGCTCCCGACACCCGTGGTACCAGAAATAAGCCTCCTGTCAGACTTCACAGTCCAGTCTGCTACCAGTTGAACCCCAAACATTTCGGGACTGAAGGCCCAATAAAGAAGTGATGTACAACAAACAACAAGCAACCTACCAACAACCCGGCCTCTTTATTCTCTTACTAAAGACAAGACGAGCTAACTCCTCAAGTCTTTGCTTAGACCTAAGGCCTTCCTAAAGTCCAACATATCCGCCGTCTCGATGATAGCAATCGCTTCTAAATCCCTAAGGTCATCGTAAAGCGGATATGTAATCAGTACATGTCTGATTGCCTCAATTAACTTGGATTTGATCCACTTGTTTAACAGGGCAGCTCAATATCGCTGCTAGACCCTGCTGAACACGTGTGGACAAGAAGAAAGCCGACTCAGTTCTGTCCGAAAGATTAGGCATTCCGTAAAATGGCTTCTGCAGAAGCTGTGGATCTGAGGAGGAGGAAAAGACTGCATTTCACATAATGTGTCAGTGGCTTGTGGCAAGGAGACTGTCTGACATTTTTTGAAGTTGGGTGGGTTTCCTCTAGGGACTGTTTGATCTCTGGGTAGGATTGATTCTGTTATCACAATGGGCCTTAATGCTGACCTCTTCCTTTAAGGGCGGTCCGCCACCTTAGCTAACCTCACCTAAGCACATCTTTTCCTGAACACAAAATATCCTTTACATTTACAATTTGTAAAGGAACTATTTTGCAGAAAACTTAAGTGCTTCTTGCTTCTTGTAAACGAACTTAAGTCTTCCATTTCAAATTCAATACACTCTTTGATCGGATAAGGAAGACGAGTATTGGTGCCATTGCACTTAAAATTTCTTTAAAATTGTTATAAGTTCTGATGCTTAACAGTTGTTCAAACGTTCAGTGTTTGCTTTCGATACAAAATTAGATTTTTAGTCCTTTGATATCGAGAAACAAGTGCCTGCGAGTATGCATTAAAGCCTAGACAATATGACTCAATGGAAAGTTTATTTTTTGTCTATTATTTTCGGTTTCAAATTCCCGAAAGGATTTTTTATTTTTTGGCTTAAAACGTTTACAAACGTGTCTCTCTCTCTCTCTCCTTGTCTCTGTGTGTGGAAATTAATTGTTATGTTTTCCCAAATGTCTGTATGTGCCTGTGTGTGTTTGTTTTTAAAGGCAATAATTTTTTTCTTGTTCGTTTTATGCTCCAATAATCATGAATTGTTTATGTCTGTTAGTGTGCTTATGTGTTAAACTCTCTCACAATTACACATGCATATATACTAGCATACATACATATACTATTTAAAGTGATAAATGGTTTGTTGTGTTTTAAACTGCAACATATTCTGCTATGTGTGTGAGAGTGTATTTGTATAAGGGTTTTATTATTGTTGTGGTTGTTGTTGTTGTTATTGCATTTATTAACTTACCGCATAATTTCATTTTGTTGCTCTTCCTCTTGCTTCTGTCGCCTGAGTACATTCTCAATTTGCATACGTTCATGGGGTGTCAAATGTGATAAATCTGGCAGTTCATCCATTTTTTTCTCTCTCTGTAATGTTGTTTTTGTAATGTTGTTCTTGTTATTGTTTTCGGGTGGTTTCGTTAAACACGACGATTTATTATTTTTTTAATTTTTTGTTTGTTTTATTTTTGGTTTGTTAATCCTATTATTTTATTTGTTGATGTAATTGTTTTTGTTTTTTACTGTTATCGTTTGAGTGTAAGTGAATGTAGTTGTTGTTATATTCAGTTATTTACTCTCATTGTGTGCATAAATTAATTTCTTATTTCTTTACGCTTATTTGGTTCGTTTAGATGAAGTTGTTCATCGCCTTTAGATCGTTGGGGGAGATCTTAAATGGTCGGGTCGGTCGTTCGGGTCGTTTGGCGACAGTGTTGTTGTGTTTATGTGTGCAAATAAAATCTTGCTTATGAATTACGTATAGCTGTAGTAGCCAGCCTTCTTGGTTTACAATTACAGGATATATTAGGTTTCTATCTCTTTCTCTCTCTTCCTCTAGTTTTTTGAATTTCTTGTGTTCCGATTTAATATACGGTTACTGTGATTGCTGTTTAAAGCCTTACACTCGAAAATAATAAATTTCTGTAAAAATTCCAACTGTGTGACGGTTTTTCAAATAATATTGTTTGTAGTGTGATTGGCTATTTACTTAAAGTTCGTTGATTTGTTCGGTTAAAGGTTTTTGTTTTTTTCTCTCTTTTTATTTATATAAAAAATGATTTTGGGTTTGTTTTTTTTAAATTAGAGCTGCTGTTTGAAGAATAATAATTTTTGTTATTTTTTTTAATATTTTTTTTATTTAATTTAATGGAAGAATTTCTTTTATTTTATTTTATTTAAATTGTTTATAAACAGTATATTTTAATAATATTTTCTTTCTTTTTTTATTAAATATAAATATTTAATAAATAATAACAATAATATTTATAATAATTTGTTTTAAAGCTTTTTGTTTTCTTCACTTTTCCTTTAAATTATCAAATTAATTTTAATTTTAAATACTTGAATTATTTTAATTAATATTTTAATTTATTTCATATGTTGAGTTGTATTAAGATTTCTGTTGAATTAATTTTTATTTATTTTAAATTTTAATGATTTAAATTTTATTTTTAATTCGAATTCAGTTCAATCACAGACTAAATTTATGGAATTTCTTTATTTTTTATTTTATTTTTTTTAATAGTTTATCATTAAATAAATGTTTATAAGTATTAATGAAATAAATTAGTTTTTAAGTTGTTCGTTGAATTTCTGTTCTTTTATAATATTTACATTTTATTTGTATTATTTGATTATATTATTATTATAATTTTTATTTTTTTTAATTAATTTTTATAATCGAATATTATAAGAGTCAGCAAGGCGTATACGTAATATTTTTCTTTTATAAATTTTATTCAAGTTCGAAATTAAAAGATTTGTTTCATTTCATCGTTCAATAAATTGTTTAAACTGCCGTTTTTATGATAGTATCTGTAAAGAAAATAAAAAATTTAGTTTTTTAGTACAAGGGACTTGTTTATTAATCTTTAGGGCATTTAATATATGTAACTTAAGTACATGTCTTTGAACAATATATTCCAAATTGTAATTTTAATGAGAGGAACTTGAGTAATCTCCATAATATCGCAATCCACTTTTTCCCTATATAAACACTATGCAATCACACTTCTATCATTTTCCTATCACCATCCTATCCCTACTCCATTTATATCCAATGTCTATTATGTCCCTATTCAATCCATATCCTATCCTTGATATAACCAGTCTATCGCTATTCTATCCCTCTCTATGCTATACCTATCCTATCACTATCCTATCTCTATATCTATCGTATCCCTATCCCTATCCTATCCGTATCCTATCCCTATCCTATCCCTATCCTATCCCTATCCTATCCCTATCCTATCCCCATCTTATCCCTATCCTATCCCTATCCTATCCCTATCCTATCCCTATCCTATCCCTATCCTATCCCTATCCTATCCCTATCCTATCCCTATCCTATCCCTATCCTATCCCTATCCTATCCCTATCCTATCCCTATCCTATCCCTATCCTATCCCTATCCTATCCCTATCCTATCCCTATCCTATCCCTATCCTATCCCTATCCTATCCCTATCCTATCCCTATCCTATCCCTATCCTATCCCTATCCTATCCCTATCCTATCCCTATCCTATCCCTATCCTATCCCTATCCTATCCCTATCCTATCCCTATCCTATCCCTATCCTATCCCTATCCTATCCCTATCCTATCCCTATCCTATCCCTATCCTATCCCTATCCTATCCCTATCCTATCCCTATCCTATCCCTATCCTATCCCTATCCTATCCCTATCCTATCCCTATCCTGTCTCTATCCTATCCCTATCCCGTTCATATACCTATCCCTATTGTATTTCGTACCCAAGCTAATGTCCAATATGCTGCGGAAAATTCTTCACAAAATTTGTTTATCGAATCACAGACTGTTTGAATTTTTTAGAACATTTTAGTGGGCATTTCGACAGTTGTAGTAGTCCCTACAATTTATTGCATAAAATCCTTGTATTTTATGAAAATCCCTTATGAACGATGCATATGGCAAAGAAGAAGAAGTCCTTCAATACTTCATATCACAATACGATTATAATCATTTGATACGTTATCAACTCCTTTTGTTGACCTGCCTAAGTACAAGCAAAATGGCAATTATTTCCTTTGCCTTTTATAAGCCATAAAAAATGGAGTTTAAGCTATAAAATGTACCACAGGAGCTAACTGGTATAAAGAGAAGACACAGAAATATTTTTATAAACTTTTTTTTTTTTGCCATAATGTGGCATTGCAGTCTATTTATTATTTATGCTGGCAACCAAATAAACAAAATATGAGGAGTATGTGAGCCATATGGTAAGTGGATCATCGTTTTTGTTTTTTTTTTCTTTTCTTTAAAATAAGGTCAGTAACTCAATTCATGTGATATTTTTTTCTTCTAAAACAAACATGTTCAAGTGTCAAATGGAAACCAGTGGTGCTAACACTACGTATAGTAAAATGTGAACCGAAAATGTCTAGACCTTCAAGATATTAGAAGAGGCTACACTCGAAGCAATCCTTTCCCAAGGCTTTTAAAATTCACATTCAACTTTTAACGCCTGACATTATACGCTTTAGTTCTTAATACTTTTAAATTATAAGAGATGGCATGGTGAAGAGGTTAAAAAGTTTAAATATGAATTAAACAGTCCAGGTTTGAATTCCAGTGCAGTCTTATAAAATGTTTATTAAGAAGTTTCGCCAGGAATTCTCAATGACTTCCAGAGCGAATAACATTAACAACGAAAGTTGATTGATCAGGCTATGCTATCTCTTTAGAAAGAGAAGGACTAAATGGATAAAGTTCCACAGCATTGTACCCAATAAAACAACTCAATATATTTCCATAGAGATGACATACAGATATGATCCTACATCTTGATACAGCAGACCAACCAATACACAGAAGTGCTTGATTAATGAAACTGAAAACAAGTCACGCTCTCTTGTAAGGCTTGTTAGTGCGTGTGTAATTCCTTTGCTTCCTTATTCTCCCTTTCTTACTTCCTTTTATTTTTCTTTATCTCCCCTATTATTCTCTCCCCTTTAGGACATTGTACATTGGGTCAACTGGTCTCAATTGGCAAGTACACGTCCTCTAACCTAAACTGAAAACAAAATAAAAATATAATTAGATGGAGGACATGTTTCATAAGGGAAACACACGTTATGGCATGAAGGTAGGTGTGAAGAGGCACACTACCACCATTCAGAGTCTAGTATTCAGAAATCTAACTCAATGGCGAAGTAAAAATATTGTCGTCATCTCTAAGGAGGAGAAATGCAGCTTTGAAAAGGCAAAGGTCTTCAAGCCTACTGGTGGTATATGCCAGCTTATGTTAAGAGACTTAGACAAGTACACGTACAGAGAAATTGAAATTTTCCAAGACACAGTATTTTGCTACATATGTATGTCGCTAGGGGCTGAGACCACGTATTGCAGCTGGTATAAAAGGTATTCTTGTTTATTACGTCTGAAATACTTGATTTGAATATGACATCAAATTTTTTGGTTTGCTCACAGGTCACAACGATGGCTATTGGCGATATCTCCAGACCGACGACCAAACTTACCCCTGCATTAGCCAATAGAAGATAATATTGGAGTGGACTACTAATGTGACTACCGAAAAGAGGTGAACGCAGCTAATAGTTTCGTTTCCAACTGCCCAGTACATAAAAATCGCTGCGCAATATCTTTGGCAAATGATTCTGACACGACTTTTCCGAGATATCATGTATCCATTGAGGCAAGCTTTTTAGGTCAATCCTGATGAAATGAATTTGAGTTGGGCATAGTTTTTCTTGTTTGAATGAAAGTGGTTAAAATTCAAAATGGTTGGACCTAACAAGCGGTTATGTAAATGTTATACAACGTTGGTTAGTAAATTGAACGTTATTGAAGGTTTCTTCTGAAAATCTTCAAATTAATAAGGACTTTACTGTTCTTTGTACAAATGTTAACATGTACGTACCACCCTAATGATATGCTTGTATACGATATGATTGTTATCATTCCCAAATACACTTGAGTGTAATTCCAGTGTATCATAAATATCGATTGACATCTTGTAACAAAAGGCAACTTGCATAAGATTAAGAAAATGAAAAAGACATCCTGGTAGCAACATTTTTTGTTTTGTTGTAAAATTTCAAAAGTTTATGACATAAACTTGGAGGACACAATACAAAAGGTAAAGGGGGTTTAAACGATACAGAAAAATATTTTAAATTGAGAAATACTGTATACGCAATTGTTAAACTAAAGGATTTTAATCAAAAATACTTAAGAAAAAAAATTTTTTTTTTAAGAATAGAAAATAAAATTAAAGAGGAAAATCGAAATTAAACACAATTTTGTTTTATGTATTTATGCTTATATTGAAAATATAGATTATTTTAAAACAATATTTTAAATCAAATTTTAAGGCAAATCGTAGAGATGAAAAATTAAAAAAATATTTTTTTTTGTTCCAAAAAAAAGTTCAAATTTAAATAAGTAATCAGCATGAAAAAATATCTCAAAATCACATGTTTCTTATTTATGTGTCAAACATATTTAACATTTATAATAAATAAAGAGAGAGAGAGGGACATCATATTCACCACTTTCCTATGAATATAAACAAATTTATCCCTAAAAAGTATGCAATAGAAAATGAAAAGAGAAACATTTTAAGCATGCTCTCTCTTGAGGTGTGTAAAAAGCAGAAACAAAATGATAATGAAACAGAAAATAACAGTTTAAAGGTGAATTATCAAATTCACCAAAGCAATCATATGTGCTTTTAGCAATTTACCAATCCAATACACATACACACACACGCACACGCACACATACTCGCTCGTGTTAAATAAATAAATATATTAGAGTGCATAAGTATGTATAAAATATGTGTGTATGTATGTAGAGTATGTGTATCAAGGATAATTGAGAAAAATAGTACAATAAACATTATATACACACGACAAATAATGACAATAACGACTGACAATGAAGTTTAGAAAAAATTCTTTACTTTTATGGATGAAAAAAAAATTTTTTTTAAATAAAAATTAAAATCCAATAAAAGTAAAAAAAAAAAAACAAAATGTGAGTGAAAGACGGTGTAGTGAATTACTTGTAACCTATAAAACTATTCCAATTGCATTGTTTTTATCACATACACCGGGAACCGCTTCTTGTTTTCTAAGCCTTTTATTGTTAAAGTTCTGAAGGGATATGGTACAGGATGCAGTTGAATTTCAATTAGTTTTTATATTAACAAACTAAAGTGAAGAGGTGAAAATGGTAGAAAGCTGAATGGATGTAAAGTGTGTGGCACAATTTGTATGTGGAGGTTGCATGTGAAATGACCTTTCAAACAGATGGCCCAGTAAAAGGGCTGTTCATTTAATCTTTTATTCTGTTTTTTTTTTTTTGTTTCAATGAATTCAAATTAACTTTTTCTATAGCTAATGTTGATCTGGATAAAATAAAGGGCAATAGAAATACAATTATAAAATGGAAGAATTGAATAAAATAATTCCCTTAGAAATACTAGTTCAATCTTAAAACCTAAGCATATTAGCACATGTTCTTGTTCAGTTTCTTTAATAATTATGCTAAGAAGAATGCCTATTCGACATTCACTTGTTAAAATTTCAATTCTTCGGACTTGGTTAAGCATTAATAGCACAGCCTGCAAGTAAATCTGATTAATTTTTATAAAATTCGACCGCCATATTGGATCCGCAATTTTGAATTTTTTAAATCTGAATGAAGATCTGTAATCAACGACCCAAAAACCCCTGAGTAACAATTTTCAAGTAAATCTGATTAATTTTAAAGGACCTCCGTAAAGTGTTTCTTTTTCTCTTGCACCCCTTGACATAAACCCACCCCCTACTTTAAGGGTGCATGCAAACAATTTGGCTTTGGGCTCATTTTAAAGAGCAAAGATCAATTGTCAATTTTCAATTCAAAATTGTCAATTGACAATAGCGATGGTTCTAGCACGTCAGTGTTTAGCTATAAAATTTTTTTAAAAATGGCCAAAAACGCAGTTTTTTCTCGAAAACCTGACGTGAGATTCGCGTTCAGCGCGCAAAATGCCTTCGGATACACCTGGAGCCATCTTATTTGCAAAACTCATGCTGGGCTGTGTAACCCATACAATTTATTGTGAATTAAAAACGACAGCCTAAGAATTCAAATTAGCGAAGTAAGCTGTACAAAATGGCATAACAATTGCTACGTCAACGTGTCAATAAGAAATTGGAAATATTTTTTTTCTCGCCGAGGAAGGGTAAATGTACCTAACAGCACCATAGATGAAGTCGTCACCTCCTCTGTGTGTGGTGCCCTCACTCACTAAACCCACCCCCCCCCCTCGTCTCTTGTGGACTTGTTTGTGCCCACTCCGGAACTACGGTGATATTACTTCGGAGTGTAGTCCTTTTGGGCCTTTGGCCTCTCCATGTTCATATCCGCGTCCGGATTGCGTATCGAAAGTTGAGGAGACATCTAAGCGTCTCCACTATTCCTTTCGTCTAAATCATCGTTTCGTTTTCGCTTGGCGCGTGTGACAGTATCACCTACGCCAACATGCTTACTTGTTCTGCAGCCTCAAGATCCTTCTTCTTCGAGGTCGAATTTTCACTACTCGCAATCATAACCCCGACAATGTTAGCGGTTGTGATCGTTCCAACTATTGACGTTAGCACAGAGCGATAGCTCTGCCAGCGTGCACACTCGAAAACAGTGTGCTCTGCGCCATCAATTAGAACTTGGAAATATAGCAGCTATACTCATGTCATCACCTTATATATGTATAGTTGAATTGTATAGGGTTTATCATTAAAGGCTTCCTATTACACAATTTGGTTATTTCAACCCTTCAGTCAGGATTACGACCTAGCTTCTCACACTACTTATGTTGCTTGAGATAATTTTATACATGAGTGGTGGCACCTACAGTTTAAAGTCGATTCCGAAAGACATTTTTTTTAGAGAAACTTTTCATGTCAATTTTATTTACTCTCAGAGCTTTTGCCAGAAATCTGCTGAGAGGAAGTCGCCGAAGAAATATTCTTTTCATATTTCTTTTCTGAGTTCCGAGTTTTCAAAAGCATTAATCGGGGATTCTAATAATATTTGATTTAATTGAACTCCCCGGAAAAAACTCATATGGACTGGACCATAAAAAAATTTTTAAAAATGTTTTCTGTGGAAATTTGTATTTAAGAATCTTCAATGCTTCTTCATTATCCCTGGCAGTATAAATAAATTTTCGAATAATTAAACAAAATTGTCTTCTAAAAATTGCAGTCAACACAATATTTATCTGTTTTTACGACAAAACCCAGCATGCAGTCCTCACCGCATTTTCAAAAAAAAAGTGTCACTGTACTCTATACTACAGGTCCAATGACCCTTTAAGTTGTTTGAAACATCAAAAATAAAAAAAAATATAAATTCAAAATGAAAATGAAATAAAAATGAAGAAGAAACAGTTGAAACTGTACATAAATTTTCTCAAAATAACTTAGAATGCATTTTATATTCTTCGCCATTTAGAAAACAGTCAGTGATTTCCTCTTTTTGACAAACAATTTGGCAAACAAAATACATTTTGAAAGCCAACAAAATGCTTGAAAACGGATTTTTTTTTGTTTTCCAACCATGATTTTATTTGCCTGCAATTATTTTAAATGAAATCAGATTCTTGCAATAAAGAAATAAAAGAATATAACAGCGATCCATAAATCGTTTTTTGATTTCGTTTTTAATTGCGATTTTGCATATGGCATCCTAGTAGAGTATATTTATTCGTTTACAGAACTATTATTTATGGATAAGCACCCTGCCATTCTGCCACTCATACATACAGTCACAGAAAAAAGTCTACATACACCACTGTATGTAAACATTTTTCCTGCTAATTCCTTGGTAGTTTTCTAATAATTTCCAGGTAACAATTTTTTATATACATTTTTGTCTTCAAACATTCTTAATTGTAACTACAGTAATTCCTCGATTTACGTCGCAGTTGGTTCCAAAAAAAGGCGACGTAAATCGAAACGACGTAAATCGAATTTCATATTGCTCATACGACAAAATAGTATGTTTTTAACAAGGAACTTAAAAAAGTTACAGTAATCCCTCGATTTACGTCGCAGTTGGTTCCAAAAATATGCGACGTAAATCAAATGACGACGCAAATTGAAGTTAGAGGGAACAAAAAATTTGACGATGGAAATCAAAAAAACGTTAATCAAGGCAACGTAAATCGAAGGATTACTGTACGTTAAACAACGCTAGAACACCTTTTTTAATTTGAAAAAAATCGCCGGGAATAAGTCTACATACAGTGGTGTATGTAGACTTTTTTCCTTTGACTGTAAAGGGGTATAACAAACTGGGCCATAACCCCGATTAGGGTGGTTATAATGGGCAATAATGTATGTATGTGCGACAGGAATTCGACAAAAAGTTCAGCTGTTTGTCATTAAAATGCTTTAAGTGTGGCAGATGCCTAACCTTTTCAGAATTTGTGAACTTGAAACATGCATGCATTAGCTCGTGAATATTGTTGTAAAATTCAATAAAAATTTGAAAAATCCTCTTAAAGCTCTCAGGCGACAATTTTAAATTGTTTTATTCACCAGCATTCATTCAATAGCATGGAAACTGATTACAGCACGAGATGTTGAAAGGCGATTTGCATATAGAAAATGGTGTTTGAATTTCATTTTTGCCTCAAACCATATCTGGCGATGAAAATCTGATCTATTTCGATAACTGGCAGTACAAGAAATCGTACAAGAAATCGAAATTATGAGTTGAGTTGCAGAAATAGTGGCAGTCTGAACGAAAAAATGCCTGGGATTAGTTATACGATATGAAGCCGAAATTCCGCGGAAAGTGATAGTAGTTGTTCAGCGATCTCACTTAGAATAAAGTATTCGATTGGGTTTGATTAAGCAATTTTTTCGTACATCCATTTGTTGCCTAAAAGATGTGCCGAATAAGTCAACATTAAAAAAAAACGTTCAACGTCACTTTAAATGAATTTCAAGCAGGCCGATAATTTTGTTTGTTCACGTACCCATTTTCCTTTAGAAATGGGCCTCATCGCTAACGATGATTTTTTTGTATTAAATTTAGGGCCCGAACAGAACAAACATTTTGATGAAATAATTTTATTATTTGCATGTGTTGTTGAAAACAGACTGAATAAATGACAACTACTGACAAATGTAGAATCAACAAGATGGCCGTTCTCAATTGTCAAAGTTCGGAAGAACCTGTTGGAAGATCTATTAATCGCCTAACAAAAATTTAGTTTGTGTCAAATACATTTGACTAGAGGATAGTGTTCCCCTCTCTCTATATTTCGCCCCGCCAAAGTCCTTTTCACATCAACAGAATGTTTCTGAGCCTGTCTGCTCATTACCTTGATAGATAATTGGTCATTATAACCCTTTAGTCAGGATTACAACCAAGCTTCTCCCACCACTTATGTTGTGTGTGTTAATTTTATACATTGTGGGGCGGGACCTACAGTTTAAAGTCGTTTCCAAACGACAGATTTTTTGAGAAACTTTTTCATGACAATTTTATTTACTCTCAGAGTTTTTGCCAGAAATCGGCTGAGTGGCAGTCGCCGAAGAAATATTTTTTCATTTTTCGTTTTGTTGGAGATGTTTGATCTGAGGTTTGAACCGTGGCCTCACATCTAATAAGGCAATTCAAGGCCTACTAAACTACGGCGACTTGCTTACCTTGATGCTAATCATTATTCTCCTGCTCCATTTGAACATATTCGCATGCACATTTTAGAGTTTATTTGTAAAAAATTATGCGTTCAGATCTGTTTTAAGAGTATACCACTGCACTAGGTCATGTAAGCATTACATCACTTTGCTCCTACAAATACCATCGTTCCACAATCACATTATGCCACTACTATTCTCCATCCCGTGATAGACACTTTATATTAAAGTTGCAATCGACTGATTAACTTACAATTTGTGGTTGTGGTATAACAAATACACACGCACACGCACACACACACATTCTATTTGAACTACAGTGTTGGTGTAACTGCTGCATTTTGATATGACCTTCTTTTATTCCAAATCAAACATTGACCTTTTAAAAACTCACACACACACACCACACACACACGCAGCTTGATATCAAACTCACAAAATTGCGTTGAAGTAAATAACAAAAAAAAAAGAGTAGATAACGGTAAACTGTAGGAAAAGTGCAAGTGAATCAGTTTTCTTTATTTTTTTTTTTGTAACTTTTCTGTGCCCTCATATTGTTTGATTTGATATTTTTAAGTTTATGACTCTTTGTTCCCAAAAATAAAAGGAGGAGATAATTTTAGAAAACTGTTTCGATGGCAATGTGAATGACTTGGTTGGTGACGACACCCACATGGAAGAGAAAATCATTGAAACTTTCAAAGAAAGAGAAAAACACACTGATTCTGTTTATGGTTGTTTTATTGAAAAAAAAAATATTTTGCAGACGACTTACAGATTTTAAAATCGTCGGTCTAGCATGGCTATCAGCTGTTCATACATACATACATAATTGGCCATAACAACCCTTCAGTCAGGATTACGGCCTGGCTTCTCACACCACTCATGTTGTGTGCGTTAATTTTATACCTGAGTGGCAGGACCTACAGTTTAACGGTGATCCATACGTGGTTACTTTTTAAGCATTACGGGATTCTAAGGAAACTTGTAGAGACTTTAAGCGTTACAGGTGTGATCATGCCTGAGCAGCATCTTAATGCTGAAAATATCGCCAGTGTTTGGGGAAATTTATACATATCAGAGAACAGCAATGAATCGTTTTTTCGCTACTCATAAGAACTCATGAAATTTTGAATATAAGTGAGTCAATAATATTGAAATTTAACTATGTATTCTGATTCATTCATACTCAATACAACGTTAATTTATAAGTACAGGTTGCAAGGAGTATGCGTACAACGCTGACATCAAACTCATACCATTCGAAATGTGTTTGATTCATAAGCGTACTCATTTAGATTCATAACTTTAGACAAATACATATAATACTTATAAATGATTCGAATGACTGGAATCATTCATCAAAATTTATAGTCTTTGTTGTTGTTGTTGTTGAATTTACAAAAAAAAAAAGAAAAAAGTCTCATAAGCAAAAAAGACAGAGCAGTGAGCAGAGCAAACACACACGTTCGTACGCAAATCAAACTTATTTTGTGCTTTGTTTATATGTTGTGTATCAAACGTGTTCTTAAGTAGGAGTACGATGAGTACTTCAAACTTTAAATATGAGTAGTATGAGTATGATATTAAAATATGTATGTATGAATGTAAGTATAAGTATAAGTACCAAAAATTATGAGAATGATTCAATGCTACTCATCTTTTTGAATACTCATAGCTGATCTCTGATGAGTACTTCGAACTTTGAATATGAGCAGAGGTTCCATGATATTAAAATAAGTATGAATGCGTATAAGTATCAGAAATTATGAATATGATTCGATTCTACTCATCTTTTTGAATGCTCATTGCTCATTGCTGATTTGTGATCCTTCAGTCAGGATTATGACCTGGCTTCTTACACCACATATTTTGTATACATGAGTGTCGGGACCTACAGTTTTAAGTCAATTCCGAACAACAGATTTTTGAATAACTTTTCAACGCAATTTTATTTTACTCTCAGAGTTTTTGTCAAAAATCTGCTGAGAAGAAGTCGCCGAAGAAATTTTTTTCATGGTTTGAACCATAGTCCTACGTCTAATAAGACAACACAACTATAGCTGTATGTAAGTTAAGTCACTAATATTACCAACAATCCCGCTGCAGGTTGCATTACATGAGAATGTCCCAACGTACCTAAAATCCCGTCTGTTAGTAATCGATTTGGAAAGCTGCACTTACATTTCGCACAATTATTCTATAAAGTTTATTAATTTTACTTCTTCTCATGTCATATTATTCAATGATTACCCGTCAAGCCTTTTGCCGCCTTGAGGATTTCATTCCATGCCTTGCATTCCTGTAATCTTTTCAGATGTATCCCGAACGGTGACTGTCTCTTACCGTTTTCCGTTCATAATTTGTTTACCATTCAGTTCGTTATTAGTTTTCTTCGTAGTTCTATTTTCATGATATTCAGCTTAAAATTGCTGTAAAGTTTAAGTAGTAATCTTACATTCCTTTAACGTACTTACTTAAGCGGCCATTACAACCGTAAAGTCAGGATTACAGTCTAGCCTATCGCACCAGCCATGTTGTGTGTGTAGATTTTATACATGAGTAGTGGAACCAACAGTTTAATGTCGATCGCAAACGACAGACTTGAGAAACTTTTGATCGCAATTTTATTAACTCTCAGAGTTTTCGCCAGAAATTTGAGAAGAAGGTATATTTCCCCTCTTTTCTGTAAAAAAATATAAGGCATCGACGAATGATATCAGTATTGTCTATCCATTGCCATATTCTCACTTTCACTAGAGGTTTTCCTCAACTGTATTGTCCTGTCACTCAGGAAAAAATGAATGAACACAATATCAGTGGTGTGGAGAAGCTAGGCTGTAAGAACGTATACGGGATTGCAATAGAAGTCGCCGTAGTCTAGTAGGTAGTGTGTTGGCTTATTAAACGTAAAGCCCGGGTTCGTATCCTAGGTCAGACATCAAATCGAAATACAAAAAAGTATTTCTTCGGCGACTTCCTCTCAGCAGATTTCTGGCAAAAACTCTGAGAGTAAATAAAATTGCCATGAAAAGTTTCTCAAAAATCTGACGTTCGGAGCCACTCATATATGAAATTAACGCACACAACATAAGTGTTGTGAGAAGCTATACCGTAATCCTGACTGAAGGGTTGTAATGGCCAATTATTTTATGTATGTAAGGGATTGCAATGACCAATAATAAGTATGTCGATAAAACAGATTCAGTATTGGCTTCCATATCTTTAAGCTGCTCAATTTTTTTTTTAATTAAACTTAACAAAATTTTCTTTTAAATAGGTTAGGTTGGATGCAATGGATCCCATAATGTTCTGTTGTAATACCGGCATTATTTATTCCATCATACAATTACAATTCCTGGTTGACATCTCTCAGTCATCCCAAGAGTTGTATGTGAATTCTATTCAAAGCGCCTTTGGCTAGAATATGTCCAGCCATGTCAATAAATTTTACATGCCCAAGAATTCTTCGCCATAGGTTACCAAGCGCCGAGCAATGACAGTGAATAAAATTGTTGTATTTTTTTCCAATCCATAACAATGTCTGCCTTCTCTTATATAATGTTTATACTCTTACTATTTAAAGTAAGGAATGGAAAAAAAGGAAATTTTATTCTCTTTGTAAACTTTTCTAATTTCTTTATTCTTCTACGCCCACAGTATGTATGATGGCCATGAGGAAATTCCTTTAAGAATACATCACATACTTAAAACAGTGGGACGACAGAAGGCGTAAGTGTTTTGACTATGACTCGAAATGACGTAAAATATTTAAATTGATATGCAAGTACAGCAACACTATGTTGTCATTTTGCTATTTTAATATTAAAGTTTTACAATAAAATCTATTAAATAAAGTCGTATACAGTACAACAAATTATACAGTGTAACACAAAAATGTTCAAAGTTTTTTGACAGGGTCTGTAGGGAATATAAAAACATCTGTACATGCTTGTCTAGTTTATTCTGCGGAAAAACTTTCTTGGTGGTGTTCGCGATAGTGTGGCAGAAGAGCCGCCAACCCCTAAACGGCGTCATACCCAACAATAGAAATTTCTCACTAACATGATTGATGTGAATTTTAAAGAAAGATTTGAATTTACACGTTTACAAGGTTCAATTGACGCAATAATAGAAGTTTACTGAACATGTCGAATGGTTGATTGATTGGTAACTTTACAAAGAAATAATTTACAGCGACGAGGCATGCTTACACCTCAATGAATACGTTATCGAATAGAATTGCCGCATTTTGGCAAATGAGAATCTACGAGTGATTGTCGAAAAGCCGATAAATCCACCAAGAACAACTGTTTGATGCAGTTTATGGACTGGAGGCGTCTTCGGGAAGCATTTCTTTGAAAATGACATTGGCCAAGCAGTTAAAGTGTGAATGGTGTTCGCTATCAGGAGATGATAACGGACTTCTTGTGGCCAGAAATTGAGGATATGAAGTTGAACGATATGTGGTTCCAACTGAATGGTGCCACTTGTTAGACAGCCAACGAAGCAATGGCGCTCTTACACTAGAAATTCCATGGCCGTTTTATCTATAAAGATTTTATATTCAAAGAAAACGTATACGCCGTAGTGAAGTCGCCGTGGTCTAGTAGGTAGTGTGTTTGCTTATTACACGAAAAGCCAGGGTTCGAGCCACAGGCCAGACATCAAAATAAAATACAAAAAATATTTCTTCGGCGACTTCCTCTCAGCAGATTTCTGGCAAAAATTATGAGAGTAAATAAAATTGCCATGAAAAGTTTCTCAAAAATCTGTCGTGCGGAGGAGACTTTAAACTATAAGTCCCGTCACTCATGTATAAAATTAACACACACACACAACATAAGTGGTGTGCGAAGGTAGGTTGTAATCCTGACTGAAGTATACGCCGTAGTAAGTGAGTGTCTAGTAAGTAAGTGTGTTGGCTTAGTAGACGTAAGGCTAAGGTTCAAACCACAGGTCAGACATCAAAACGAAAATATTACATTTATCGCCCTGAAACTTTTTCAAGAACCCAATAAATCTTTGAATGTGTAAGAATTTAAAAGTCATAAGAAACAAACAATTCCACTTTTATACACAACTACAATACATACTTTATATATATTTTTTTAATTTGCTTTGGTTTTACTTTTGGCGTAGAGTGTAACTTATTGTAAATGATATCAGTTTTTAAATATATCGCTTTTAGCTTTAATATAAACTGAAATCAATATTTCATAGACTTTGCTACACGCTCTAATTACACTCTTTTCATTACCATTTAAAATGACGAGCGCACTTCATCATTTCGCCGGCACTTGATATAGCTTTAACGGTTACTACATATTTATTTATCACGTACGAATGACGTATAACTGAAAACTTTTTTCCCAGTTATTTTCATTACCTTCTATTCATTAAGCGATTAATTTATGAGCATACTTGGTCATGTTAAATGCGTTTCTATAACCAACAGTTGGTGACGTAGTCTTTGCGCATTAAACCTACGCTATAACTTTTCGCACCCACTGTTTGTAATTCGATAATTATCGATACTTGTTGATATAAATAATGAATAATGGTGGTGGGCTGTACTCTACTTTCGTGGTTTTGTTTGTTGTTTTTTCTTGTGTTTTTCTGTTTCTTTGGCTATCGTATGTAAATTTGTAATCTGAGGTCATGTTTGATTATAATCGGTCAGTCCTTTATTTACGCTTAATTAAATCGATTTATTTAAATCTCAATGGCATACAAATTACAATGTATTTAGAAGAAGGTTAATAAAGTTTCGTTGTTGTTGTTTCATGCATTTTTTTTTAAATTAACTTAAACTAGTAGCAAATGTAACAAAACAGTAGCATGACTTGCCTTAAGGCCATACGTTCGATGATAATTTTATAAGACGTTTCACGGTTAAACTGGTAACAGTCCCCGTATTCTTGTTATCGACAATGTTAATTCAGAAACAATCGCTGAATACCTTGCCCATAAGTAGTCAACCAAGTATCGTGAAACCTATGAAATTGTTTAAAAAAAATGTACCGGATTTAAATCATTTTCTCTCTTGAAGCTAAATCCATTGTACTGTACTCAATGGGTAGCCCCATATTGTTTTTTCTAAGCTTTTTATCTTGACAAACTTCAGAATGTTGTTCGTTATAAACAAGGTGAATACCCTGCCCATAACTTGTCTTGCACCCACGTATATCCTTCTAAGATGCATTATTACCTCAATGAAAGTATGCGTTCTGTTTTGGGTTCGAGAAAATTCCCATTCTAAATAAATGTTGAGCTGGTCGAAAGGCCTGTTACTATCGTCAGGTTATTGTTGAATAGTCTTATGCATGATTCAGCAGATGCGAGCAGACACTTTACCATTTTCTATCTTACCTTTCAAGATTCCCTTCTCGCAAGCTTACCTGCTTGCTCATTGCAGTAAATTTCTACATGATCTAGAACCGACCTATTTAGTTAAGTTTCCTCAGACAGATCCCTAGAAGATCTCCTAGAAGGAGTTAACCTATTAAAAGCCGAGTGCGTGGATGGTGCCCTGATTATCAGATATTATCGTTCCCTTTTTTACTTTCTACCCAATGATGTCACACTGGAGATCATGTAGGCAATTGAGTAGCAAAGGCCTCTCTCGTATGACAAAACTAATGCTGTACAAGTCGCTCATCCCGTGGTTCTCCATAGCGCTAAAGCATGGACGCTATTAAGCACCGATGCAGCAGACTCAAGAGTCCGAGTTGGTGATGGCTTCCGCCTCTGATCGAAGAATGTGCTGTATGAGCTGCTGAACGACATAGACATTGTACAGCACATTAATATTCAGCGGCTGCGCTAGCTTAGTCACGTCGTTTGGATGGAGGAGAATGCTCCGGCAAGAAGGTTGTTTAATGTGGGAATTATCGGCGTAGAGGATCACCTTGTTTTGGTTGGAAGGACCAAATCAAAGAAGACCTGTTATCGATTAAGTATACGATCGAGACTATATATCGGGTGAGACATCTATCGGTTTAAATTTATATCATCGGTTATTTCGAATTTGGCAATACTTATGTGATTCTATTCTGTCACAAAATTCAATATATTATCTCCACTGAACGTAATGAATTGATTTATTGGGGCAACGTTGAGATTTATTGGAATAGAGGGCCCAACGAGAAACTGCACGATGATGTCGATGTTGCCAAAAAAAAAATCTTTTCAAATGAAACTCATTTTCATTTTGGTGGTTACGTTAAAAAACAAAATTGTCTTATTTGCGGCTTCTTACAGAAGCCAATACAGCCAATACAATACGAGTGACTGTTTGGTGTGGCTTGTGGAGCGGAGGCATTATTGGCCCATATTTCTTTGGAAATAAGGACGGCGTAGCCATTAGTGTCAATGGAGACACCTATCGCATCGTGATAACCGATATTTTTGTACATTATCTTTATGGTATCAATGTGAACGATGTTTGGTTTCAACAGGAAGTTGCAACGTGCCACACATCTCATGCCACAATCGATCTATTGCGTCAAACGTTTGATGGCAGTTCAATTAGCATCAATAATGATGTCAATTAGTCGCCAAGAAGCTGCGATTTAACACCGTTGGACCATTTTCGGTGGGGCGCCGTTGAAAAAACGTGTTATGCCGACAAACCAGAGACAATTGAGGAATTGAAGGCCCACATTCGTGATGCCAATGCCGAGATACGAAACCATATACTCGAAAAGTGAGCGAAAATTGGTCCGAGCGAATGAGGTACTGTAAAGCCAGTCGCTCCAGCCATATAAATGAAATAATATTTCATTTCTAAACGGAACAATTGTACATCACAACAAAAAAAATTTTGCCAAAATTTCAAACCCATTTTTGTTTCATTGCATTTTTAAATTTAAACTTTTAAATGGTCCACCCTATATTTAAGTATTACAAGTATTACACTGAATAAGGTTCCCAAGAAGTCGCCGTAGTCTAGTAGGTAGTGTGTTGGCTTATTAGACGTAAAGCCAGGGTTCGAGCCACAGGCCAGACATCAAAACAAAATACAAAAAGTATTCCTTCGGCGACTTCCTCTCAGCAGATTTCTGGCAAAAAGTCAGAGAGTAAATAAAAATTGCCATGAAAAGTTTCTCAAAAATCTGTCGTTCAGAGTCGACTTGAAACTGTAGGTCCCGCCACTTATGGATAAAATTATCACACACAACATAAGTGGTGTGAGAAACTAGGTCGTAATCCTGACTGAAGGGTTGTAGTGACCAATTATGTATGTATGTAATGTTCCCAAGAGCTTAAGCCATGCTTGAAAAAAAAACGTATCAAATTTCCCTGCACAGCATAGTGCTCGATATTAATTTTTAAAACATTATATTGGCATTCCAAGCCATCCTATCAATTCACTTGCGAACAATACTTATTTTTTTTAAAGAAAAAATTTAAAAAAACGTTCTACAAAACATATGATTGTTAGTAATTAACATGTGGTAGTAGTAGCAGTAGTAGTGGTAGTAATAGTACACTTACAATTATATTGATTTGTTGTTGTTGTAGTTGTTGTTGTTGTTGTCTATATATTGTATGTTTTATGTTTTGTAAACAGCGTTGTGTATATATTCGTTGTTATTTAAATTGGTTTTTTTGTATTTTATTCATTTGTTGTTGTTGTTGTTGTAGATTTTGTAATTCTCTTTTTATGATTTTTTTTCTTCTCTATTATTATGATTATTTATACAATGTTTGTAATTTGCATTTGTAGTTGTAGTTGTGATTGAAGAGTAATTATTCTTTAATGAAACATGTTGCATACATTAAGGGGGGTTACAATAATATTTGTTGTGGTTTTTCTCTTTTCTTTACTTTACTCGCATTCTACTTCTGTGTTGGTTTAATTACTTTGTTATTGTTATTGTTGTATTGTACAACTACTCTCTTGTTGTGTTGTTTTCTGGGCGAAGAGTAGTACAGATTATATTTTAACGTGTACGTATGTATGTGTTGTTATTATTTATTTATGTTCGAAGTTATTTTAGTTTTTTCTTTTCGTTATGTTGTATGATGACACTTGATTATCACAACAAATGACAACATGGAACGTAGTACGTACGTACGAACGAACGAATAAACGAATCAATGCATTAACTATTGATGAGAAATTCACCTCGCACGTTAAAAGAGTTCTCTTCTTGTTTTTCTTCGGTTAGTTAATGATTGTTGGGGTGGTGTTGTAGTCAAGTGAGAAGAGTTTAAGGAAAACAGAGAGCTTTTTAAGGAATTTAATGATTTTATATTTGTTTATCTTTATATACAGGATTTTTCTTTCTTTTTATGCTTAAAGGATTTTCTTATTTTGTTTTTATTTTAATAGAGGCACGTTTTATTATATTTTATTTAAATATTTATTTTTTCTTTTTTTTAATTTTACTTTTAAACTATTTACACTTTTTACAAAATATTAATTTTAAAGTGATTTGTTTAATAAATTAAATTTTATTTGGCCACTTATTATGTTGAAATTATAATCTTTACCGTAAAAACAGAGCAGAGAGGTCAGCTGTAGTTAGTTTTTTTTTTTGTTATCTTCTTTCAAATTATCCCGTTTTTTATTTTTTTGTCTATGTTTTTTAGCCCGAAGTTTAAAATGGGAGAAAAAAAATTGTAAGCTTTTGTTTTTAAACTATAAAAGAGAGTGAAACGTGTTTACTGTTATTATTTATAATTAATTTTTTTTGTTCTTTTGCATTAACGGGTCGGTAGTGGTGAATATCTTTTACTTTCGCTACTCTTAAAAGCAGTTAAATGAACTCGCTGCTAAGTTTTATTGCCATATGTTCCTTTAAAAACGTTTTAACAGTTTTCATTTATTTCTCAGCACTCTCTCACTTTCTCTCTCTCTCTCCTGCTCTCTCTGTCGCTTTTACTCTATTTATTTGTGATTGTGGTGAATTGTGTGCAAAGCTTAAAATACTTTTTTGCGTTTTCCTCTGATTAATTGCCCTTTTAAAGCCTTATTACATATATATTCCCCGAAATGCTTATTCTTCTTCTTGTTCATGGTTATACACAGCTATTTACATACATACATATACATATTTATACATATATACATATACATATATGTATATTCGTTTTTTTTTCAACTCTTGCCTTCAAATTTCATTTCATATGCTTGGAATTTTTTTTCTGTATTTTTTTTTTCACAAATTTTCAAATAAAATTGTAGTGGAAATGAAAAACTTTAATTTAAGAAAATTGAAAATTTTTTAAATGAATAACATTTTTATCTTTTTATTCGAAATTCATTTTTTCTTTATTTCTTTATGGGGATACAGAAATTTTCTTGTATGTGTATATAATGGGAAAATTTTTCTATTTTATGCATATTTAATTTTTATTTTTATTTTTTTTTATCTACTTCTACATCTGCTTCTGTTTCCCCTTTTTTTTATACAATTTTTCTTTCTTTTTTCATTTGTTTTAATAAATTATTTAATTTTTTTTATTTGTTTTTATAACCGTGAAATTAATAAATATCTACATCTTTATATATTAATATTCTTGTTTTTGTACACTTTGTTCCTTGAAGTTTCTCATTTTTTTTCAAATATTTTGTGAAGGGTTTTTTATCTGTTAAAGTTTTTTTTTTCTCTCTAGATTTTTTTCTTGTATTTGTTACGCGCTCTACGACGACGACGACGGCGACACCACTACACGACAACGACTACTAAACGTTTACGGTATAGGAGCTGTTAACTTTAAGTATCACATACAACTCCTAACTGTTTTTACCATTATACCATTATAAAAAAGGGAATTTCACCAGACTAAACAATTTATTAGTGGTGAATTTGCATGCAACATGACAATATGTTCCCGTTTTCTGTCTGTCAATGTGCTCTTTTGCAAATCAGTTCGTCTATTAATGTATGTTGGGCCAGTGTGGCTAAAAAAGCGATTTTCTTTTTATCCAGAAAACAATAAAGGAAACGAGAAAAGGAAAGGAAGTTTTGAAGCGTTATAAATATTTTCAAGCCGGTGTATATTGGTTCTTGTAGAATAAATGTGACAGATAATCCGTATTCCACTGTTTTAATTAAAGATGGTTGACCATTCGTAATGCCATAGATTTCCTGATGGGGTACCAGCACTAAGGGATTTCAGTGAGCAAACATTTCCTCATCGATACAATCTATTTTATATGGAGCTTAGAGAATCTAAAACTGATTAATGGAAAGCTATTGTAACTGGATTAATAAAACAAACTTTCGTGAATTTATTGTCAAGTTTATGCCCGATATGTAAGAAAATGTGGTCAAAAAGGATCGACTGCTAAATCGTAAGGCAGTCATTGTATGTCGCACATGACAGCAATGTTAAGGCATTAAAATTAAATTAAAATTTCAACAGAATCACAGCTCTTTACACTGAAGATTTAATTTCTTTATTTACTTACAAAAATGGCCATTTGTCACAAACCGAATGATTTCTCAGCCGAACATAACAGAGAAGTATACGTGCACATATTGGCTAATTTTATAGGCAAAACGTAGAGAGGTTTTCCACAACCCAATCTTGACATGGCAGTTTTGGAGGCCTGCGCCTTTTTCGAGCTCTCTGGATATAATTTTAAAACTTTTCTTACTTAAGTATCGTTTGTCCTCTGAACAACAGTTCTAGCCAAGGCATCTGTTGCTTGTTTAATGCTATTTGTCGACATTCTTCCCTCAAGAATACCTTCATTTGCTTTTGCAAGCACCAATCTGTCAGCACCATATAATAACACGGGCAATGTCACAGTATTTGAGGGCCTTGTTTCTACCCTCTGAGAGCAAAATAGCATATGTTAGCAAGAAAAAGTCTGCGTTTTTACGGTGTGGTTATGTAGAGGAGGTTAGATACTCACAGAATGTCTTTTGGGCGATTTTAACAAGACAAAATACAGATTCAACCGGAATCCATCTTCTAAATTGTGGACACTGTGTAGTCCTCTTGTAGTCATCTCGTAGTCTAGTAGGTAGTGTGTTGCCTTATTAGACGTGAGGCCACTGTTCAAAACTTAGGTCAGACATTTTCAGCAAAACGAAATATGAAAAAATATTTCTTCATCGACTTCCTCTCAGCAGATTTTTGGCAAAAACTCTGAGAGTAAAATAAAATTGTCATATAAAGTTTCTCAAAAAAATCTATCGTTCGGAATCGACTTTCAACTGTAGATCCCGCCACTTATGGATAAAATTAATACACACAACCTAAATAGTGTGTGAAGCTAGGTAGTAATGCTGACTTAAGGGTTGTAATGACCAATTATGTATGTACATATGTGACCTCCACGTGGTGTCAACTGGAAATCTGCCTTTGACACCCGTTGAACATGTGAATATTCCTCTCTAGGGGATAAAATGTTTAGTAAGACAATGCAGGAGTTGCCAAGAGAAGTCAAGAGCTGCTTCAAAAACGTTGAAAATCGCAACGATACAACTAATGGGAGCAAGGAACTTAAGCGGGTTTAGCCCTTCTACTCTGTTTTTTGTGCAAATACGTGCGCAACTACAATCCAATGACAATTTCAGCCCTAAAACACAACTTTACTACAGCCGTTGGTAATAAAATATGCCAAAAGCGGAGCCAATGAAACGATATGGCATTCTCTAATTGCATTGAATTAATATTTTATTCAATTTTGCAAACTTTCAAAACCCAAACCGGTTATAAAATCACGCTTTTAACGCTTTTCCTAAAAGAACAAAAAAAACGCAATTTTTGATTTGTTCCCTGCTACACCACATCACACCACACCACAAAAAAACCTAACCCCACTTAATGGTTAATTTTGATATGAACGAAAGCTTTTTGTTGCTGTTATTGTTGTATTTGTTTATCAACACCGTTACTCTTCTGCTAACATTTTAGACACATGATTTAAAGAGTGCATATTGCTGTACTAGTTATTGTTGTTGTCGCTGTTGTTGTTGTTGGTGTCATTATTTAAGGCTCTCCCCATTTCTTTCATATTTAATTACACCACAGCTAAAGGTGATATTATTGCCGTGTCTGTGTTTGTATCTGAGTGTGTGTGTGTGTGTGAGCGTCCGTTAGTTTGTCACTTGTAAAGCAATTGCATATTATTATTGTGTTGAAGCTTTTGTTTTAAGTTATAATTGGTGTTGTTGTTATTGTTATTTTTTGTTTTTGTTGTTTTATTATAATTTTTGGTTTCTTTATAATATTTTAATGAAATTTTTTTATGCTTGAACACCTTTTTCTGTACGTTACGTTGTAAACTGTGAATGGATGTATGCGTGTGAATGCTTTAAAGAGAGAAAGAGTATTTTTTGTTTGTTTTTTTGTTACAAAATGTAACAGGAGTTATAAAAACTAAGCAAAATGAAAGAGAGTAAGTGTTGATTTTGTTGTTGTTGTTGTAGTTTGTCTTGTTTACAATGCCTTGGGATTAGAGTAAAGTACTTGAGCATGAAACCACATTAATTTGTAACGGACACCCAAATGCAAATATAAAATTGCATTGCAATTCAATGGGGTGAATTGACTACAGTGTGGTGTAAAATATTAGTCAAACAAATTTTGTGTTTTGTTAATATTTTTAAGAAAATAATGAAAATGTATAATTATTTTCTATTCTATTGGCTGTATTTTCAATTGGGTGGTTAAGAAATGAAAATAATAATTGAAAGGTAAGCTTTACATATACTCTTGTAAAGAAAATTGAAATTATTTGTACGTCATTATTTTGAGGTATCAATAAATAAATTTGTTTATATAAAAGAAAAAAGTTTTAACAGAGAAAAACATTAAAAGGTTCTAATAAAAAAAAAAGTGAATCCACAGTCACTGCAAATAAAAAACTATTTTTTTCACTTTTTTTTTTTACATAAAAGGCTAAGACTGTAATAAATTAGTTTTTGGTAGGAGCATTTTATATGTCCATTACAGGGGTAGTAGATGACAATGTATTCAATTTTTTTTTTTCTTTAGGGCTGGATTAATTGCACTTTTTAGAGATCTACGATTCGTTATTTCATTTTTTTCGCAACAGTTTATTCAAAATATTTGAAATATTGATTTGATTGGTTTAAGTAAGATCTAGCAACTGTAGAGTTAGCATTATTAAGCTATATAGGCAAATAATGTATTTGGCAATTGGCAAAGATTGCTTGAAAGGTAAAACTGCAGGCTTTATTTTGCTAAAATGCATTATTAAATGCACATTATTCTGTGAAAAGTTATTTTCGCTTAAAAGTAAAAGAAAATTGATAACATTACTGTCATATGTAGGGTACTTTGCTGTTATACAGCCTATACTATCTGATGCCAACTTTATTCAATTAAACAACTTGATTCCTTAATATTTTTCAACAGAAAATGTGTTGTGACAACGCCATAGCTGACACGACTTTGATGACCAGTTTAATGAGAAAGAAGTAGAAGAAGAGAAAAAGAAAGAAGAAAGAAGTTTTAATGTACGCATCAAATTGTCTAGACCTTATACCTTGATAATATCATTTGTTTCAAACTCTGCAGACATCTCTTAATGGCGCAGATTTAAATTATGATGTTAAATATCAGAATATTTGGTTTAGTAATGCTTAGTAACTTCATATATTAGGAAAATGTATTTAATTTTTGGTCTCATTTATAACCGAACTTTTAGGGACACCCAATATATTGCATGAAACAGTTTATAACAATATGAGCAGTAATCTAGGTGTTATTATCTTGTTCAAAAATCTATCGATATCTTAAAACCAAACGGTCAACAAAAGCTCACACACTCCACTGTTAGTAATTCACTGTTCATATTGCTCTTATTGTGTCAAGTTCTGTAATTAATTTTCACTTAATTTAGTGGTTTTTACTTACTCTTAACAGTAAAACATTTTTTCTTACTTCTTATTGAGGTACACATATGTATCCTTCAGTCAGGTTTACGACATAGCTTCTTACACCACTTATGGTTGTGGGTGTTAATTTTGTACATGAGTAGCGTGATCTACAGTTTAAAGTCGACTTCGAACGACAGATTTTTGGAGAAACTTTTCATGACAATTTCACTTACTCTCAGAATTTTTGCCAGAAATCTGCTGAAAGGAAGTCGCCGAATATATATATTTTTTTTATATTTCGTTGTGTTGCAGATGTCTCAACTGGGCTTCGAACCGTGGCCTCACGTCTAAAAAAAAAATAGAAAATGAAATTAAATATTTTCTTTTTCTTAAATAAGTGACTTGTCTAGAGCTGTTCTGCATTTAAAATCATTGTTATGGATAACATTAATTATTGTTAACGACGTCACTGTAGTCTTAAAATATTTTTCGATATGTTTTGTATAATTCGAAGGACTTATGTTCGAAGTCTCAGGCATAAATTCTAAACTGTCGGTAATTTTGTAATGTCCTGTTATTTTCTATTTCTGTCCTGTTATTTGTTATTTCTTTTTTTCTTGCGACTTGTTAAAATGCTTCAATTTGCATAACAAAATTTTGAATTGTAGTTTCAATTTGACAAGTGTTTATTGTGTATTCAAAAACAAATGGCAACAACAACATTAAAAAAATAACTTCAAAATGAACTACAAAGACAATATTATGCGGCCTTATCTCATTCAGTTTATCTTGATGAAAAACAATGCTCACTTAAACACATACACACACAAAGGAAATTATTTTTACGGTTAGTTTCGGTTTTTTTTTTGTTTTTGTACAAAATTATAACAAAAACAACAAAGAAAGAAAAACGAAACACACAGAGATCAAAAGGTAAGTCTACACAAATGATTCTCTAATAATAAACAGTAAATGTAAGTTTGTGTGTATGTGTAAGAGTGCCAAATTTTACTCATTTTTTTTATTCTTATTCTCCTTCATACGATACTATTTTACTATCATCTGTGCTTGCTTGTTTGTTTTTTTTTCATTTTGCATTACTCTTGCATACGTCAGACGAAACTTTCTCCCAAAAATTTTAATTTTTAATCTTTAACTATGCGTACTAAGCTGTGTTGTGATTATGCTTGTGTCTGTGCATGCTTTTGTTATTATTGTTGACATTAATATTGTGAGAGAGCCACACGAAAGGTTTGTTTTCATATTCCCTATGCAAGAGAGCGTACAATTAAAGTGAGATAATGTCTATGATTGTTGTGTTTTTCCTTTTTGTTTGGTTTTTGTTTCTTGAGGTTTCGGTAATAACAACACGAGTATACTGCTGCCACTACCACTACCATTACATCTACTTATAGAAGAATGAGAACATTATAAACAAACACGTAATACAAGTTAAGTTTTTATCAACACCACCAGCACCAACACGAGCACCATTACACACACGTATACTTTGAAACGTTGTTTTGGTTGTTTTCGTCGTACATCGTGCACTTTATGCTGGAGACGTAGTCTGTATACTTAAGACTGACGTCATTAAGCTTTTTATTGATTTTCCTTTCTTTCTTTTTCTTTCTCTTCTTCCTTATGGTTTTGCTGTTGTTGTTGCTGCTGCTATAACTCTCTGCTCTCTGTATTGTGTGTGTATTTGTTGTTATCATCGTCATTTGCATCATTGTGGGCATTTTTTTTCTTCTCTGTTTTGGTGTTTCATATCCTGCCTGTGTTTCCTTTAAGCTATTGTGACTGCTGTCGCTTGAGTTGATTTTGTTGTTGTGTCTATTTTTCTTAAAATGTTGTTGGTTTTTCTTTCTATTTTTTAAACGGTTTATATTTTTACATCAAAAATTAGAAAGAGAATGGGTGGGTGGCTTATAGAAAGGGACAAACAGCAAGAGAGAACGAGTATTAAAGGAATAATAATTTTCTGGCTTATATTAATTTTGTTATTGTAGTTACTTAAACAAAAGCAAACGATAGATATTGACAGTTACCATAACTACTAATGCAATCTAGCCAGTGCTTAAAAGAATGGTTTCTTAAGAAACTAAATACCCAATAAATATTTTATTGAATACTCATGTAGACAGTATCTTAGAAAAGGCCAAACATGCCATGATGATATGGGAATGGAACCCAGTTCTTCTGCTCTGGATGTATGTCATGATGGTCAGATAAATAGTGATCTGTGGGCAATTGTCCAGGCAAACAGAACGAATATGAAAACAGCTCAATTGAACAACATACAGAAAGTATAGTATAGTAAGCTGGCATAAAACGGACGATAAGAACCTGGCCTACAGCGGCGGTCCGCTGCACAAGATACTGAAGGCCTAAACTTTGGAATCTATGCTTAGGTTAATGGGAGACAAGCGAACATGAAATTCAATACGCATTTTAGGACTTAATTGATCGGCTGGCCGACAGTTCTTTCTTTAACTGTCCCCTGGACAAAACCCATAGACCTCATGACTTTGGGAAATGCTTTGCAACGAGACTTAAGAACAAAAATTAATGGAGTAATCCGCAAGGTGTATACTCTTTTACGAGAAGAACTTTTGTTGCTAGAATAAGATATTCCAGTCCTTGGGGAAATTCGCAGATATCTTCCAAACAAATGAATGAATGAGTAGAGTAAGCAAAATAATTATATCCTCTGCTGTGTCCCTTGTCACAGGAGAATCCGGGAAGCTTCCATGCCGCCGAAGAAACCAAATCCTTTCTGTGAAGTAAGGGAAGATATGCTCAACGAAAGAGGTGATAAAGGGAAGCAAAGTCTGTTTGCAAACCAAGTGGATTTGAGGCAATAAAAACGTTTGTTGAAAAACGAAAATAAGATCAGATTGAGTCAGACGATCCAGGAATGTAGACTCTGGGTACACTTGCTTATTTAGAACGGAGTTTGCCTCGAGCTCAATATGTAGATTAGGTACACGATGAGTATGAATCATTTGAATACATTCTTAAAAAAACATGCGGCTGCGTATCTAGTGTTGGGGAAGGAATAGTGTTGACACCGAACTGCAACTTGAAATTTGTTAGGGCAATAGGCTTAGAGGAAACATAGGTATAGCCTGTAAAGCTTGTGCTAAATACTAAGACTCCTTTCCTGACAAAAATAAACTGATCTACATGTAACTAACCACTTATATATACTGTTACTGGTATTCCAGTTACGGTTTTATTATATTTTTTTGTTTTTATTTATAAATTCAAAAATATTTGAATTATTTATTAAAGACAAGAAAGCACTCCTTTAAATAAATCGCGTATAGCAGTATGATGCTTAAAAACAGCTGCTCAATGAGTATCGAGTATTAAGCATACACTACACTATTGTAGTGTATTGGCTCTTAAACAATAACACACAATACTACTGATTACATATTGTATAGAAGAGTGGAAAATTAACAGAGAGGGAAAGAGGGAAAAAATAGAGAGAGAATTCCTTTAAAAATACTTATACAAAGAACTAAAAATACATGTGAGTAAAGCAAGAAGTGAGCGAATATTTATGATGCCAACAAAAACATATTGAAAGAGTATGTTTCAATAGATGCCAAAAATATAAAATTAAACAACACAGCTACACAAACATTACTTCTACTATGCAACTTCACTCTTCATTTTGCATTTCTGCTCTCTCTCTCTTGGCGTGTGTGTTTTACTTTGCCATGAGTTCATTTCTTTTTTTTTGTTGGTTTCCTTTTGTTTGTTTGTTGTTGCTGATGTCTTTTTGCTTCATTCAACTCGCATGATAAATACACACACACACATGCACACTTACATATACTATTATAACATTAGTCTCTGTGTTTAGTAAACCTACGTAATCAAGTATTTGTTTGTTGTATATACGTGCGTACGTTTGTTTGCAAGAGAACGTATGTATATGTGTGTGCGTTCGCAAGTGGGTGTAAGTAATTTCATTTTGTGCTGCTGTAGATTTTTAATGATTGATAATGTTAAGTAAATAACAACAGCAACAACAGCAATAGCACAAACATCAACATGCTACCACTACAACAACTTCGTGATAATGTACACCAAAATGACGTTATTCTTGATGATGATGAAATTTTGTTTTAAAACTCGTTAAATTGTATGTGTGTACGTAAGATACATACATATTTGCTGTATCCCTACAAACGCACAGGCGTCATTCTTTCCATTACCTCTCTTAGAAACATATGGTCTTCAGAAGTATTCTTATCTTGCATTTGAGCTTTGAAGAAGTCATTCTAGTGCTGCGCTTGTATGATTATCGGTTTTACTGCCGATAGTATGACCATAAACGACCTCTTAAGCAAGATTAATTAAAAAGGTAAAAGAGATTGAAAGCATTACACATGTGTTAAGGACTGTGCATCATTGCAATGTACGTGATGTTGAAGATATTTTATTGTGTAATGAAAGTTGCAGCGAATAATCTGAATTTGTCCACTTCATGCTATTTTCAGTAATTGAGCTCAAACTACGTCTTATTATGGGCTATTTTGGAATTATGTTTTCACCTCCTAGGGCCACAGGTTGGTTGTTTGAACAAAATGTCTCTTCAGTGCTGAATTTGAAATCGTTGGTTACATTAACAGGCAAAATTATCGCATTTTTGTATCGTGGAACCAACAGGCATCTCTGGGAAGTATTTTTCGAAATTGACCTTGGAAGAACCGTCATCGTTTTAACAACAACATAACGGCGCCACAACATACTCCAGTATGACCGATTTTGCTTTAATAGCACGAGTATTTAGCAGAAAGAGAAATTTATACGTTTTGACAATATCAATTGGCCACTAAGATGCTGTTATATGATAGACTGTTTTTTAGGGCTACATTAAAGATCGTGTCTCCACTAACGATGGAACATTTTAAAAACAACATTCGTCAAGTTATAGCTGAAGTACCGCCCGAATTATGTGAAAAAATTTTCGAAAATTAACTGAAAATGGTTGACTACTGCATTCAATACTGAGAGTATCTTTTGTAAGCATTGCTATGAACAAGAGTTTCTAGAAATCATAGCTTTATGTGTGTTTTATTTAACCTCAGCTTCAAAACTCCTTACTTACTTACCAGAGATCAGCAATGAATCGCTTTTTCGCTACTCATAAGTACTCATGAAATTTTGAGTATGAGTGAGTCAACAGTATTGAAATCCAACTACTCTGATTCATTCGTACTCCCTACAACTTTCATTTATAAGTTCAGGGTTGCAATGAGTATGAGTACAACGTTGATATCAAACTCATAACATTCGAAATATATTTGATTCATACGCCTACTCATTGAGCTTTATAACTTTAGAAAAATACTTATAAATGATTCGAGTGATTCGAATCATTCGTCAAAATTTACAGTCTTAGTTGTTGTTGCATTTACAAAGAAAGAAGAAAGACAAACAAAAAAGGCAAAGACACACAACCTTCCTGTGAGTATGTAGTATTCGTACGCGAATCATACTTATTCTGTGATTCGTGTATACGATGAGTCATGGAGAGTCGAAATCAATAACATCATGCGTATTGTTAAGTATGAGTACCATGAGTATTTCAAACTTTGAATATGAGTAGTATGAGTATGACATTAAAATAAGTATGAATGCGTATAAGTATCAGAAATTATGAGTATATTTCGATTCTACTCATCTTTTTGAATACTCATTGCTGACTTCTATCACTTACTTACTTGGTCGTTACAAACCCTTAGCCAGGACTACAATCTAGCTTCTTACACCATTCATGTTGACATTTTATCCATGACCTATAGGACCTATAGTTTAATGTCGATTCCGAACAATAAATTTGAGAAGCTTTTTGTGGCAATTTTGTTTACGTTCAGACTTTTGCCAGAAGGCTGCTGGGACGAACTCGCCAAAAGAAATATTTTTTTCATATTTCGTTTTGTTCAAAGAACATATCGACGCCTCCATTCTATAACGTTCTAAGTACACTTTTTAATTTCTACGTTCTCTAACTTAAATACTGTCAAAATTTGGTTAAGATGCGCCCATCCGTTCCGAAGTTATAGAGAAAAATCTACTTAGAATACACATATAGTCGTATATCGCGTGAAAACTTTGAGAGCTCATAATTCAAAACACACTTTTTCGACTTAGAATGTTATAGAACGGAGGCGTCGATATCTGAGCTGGGATTTGAACCACTACCTAATAGACTATGACGACTACAGCAAAGCAAAGACACATTACTAATTGGGTATACTCGGTACTTCCTGTTCAAAGTATCACATTAAAAAATGGTATGATTAAAAAAAATTAGTACAAATTCTCTAGTTGCAACACTGCCTAAAAACTATTAATTGAATAAATTTAATATCGCTGCTGTACAGCTGCCTGAAATACCGTAGTACACATTATTGCATGCAAATGTAGTTTAAAATGCTATGCTGGATTTAGTATGGTCAACAACAACATTGTGTGTAGTTGCGAACTAGACTAAATTTGTACAATCATGCACAATAACACTGTTATAGTGCCTGTATTATATTGCTTTATAGTTCAACTTACATCTGTCAAAAGTGACAGCTACAAAAGCAAGTTCCAAGATTGAGAGAGAAATGCCAAAAATATAGGAAAATATAAACGGTATATAAATGAAAAATGCCAATTTTTTTGAACCCCTATTAATATATTAATGTCAACATATTAAGCCAACCAACCAACCCCCCACACACATACACGCTGTACAACAATAACAGCAAACAAAACAACAACAAAGAATATAAGAAATCAAGTGAAAATTACGGAAAATTAAGAAAAATCACATCGAGTTGTTAGAAAATAAATTAAAAATATCGTTAAATTGTTAAATTTGTCAAACAGTAAGATTAGAAAACGAAAAAAAAGCAAAAGCATATATTTAGGCGTTTTAAATAAATAATCAAATAAATGTTGCATAAATAACAGGAGTAGGCGAGACAACGGTTTTAGTAAACTTCCCTTATACGCGTTATAGATTGCCTTTGAAGCCCACAAATCTCAAAAAGGAGCTGCTATAACATCTTCAACATCAATACACCTTCAGTAAGGGTGAGAAGGTTGAAAGCATTAAAAGAAAAAAAGCGTAGAGTGAAACATCTCAGCCAATGGACCAATAAGTTTAACAACGTTCAAGAGAAAACACTTACAAAATAAAATTAAAAATTGTTGCAAAAAATAAAAAAGAAAGAAATATAAATTGTAAAGTATACAAGCAAGGAGTAATAAATTTAAGGCATATTTTTAGGCCGAACAAAGTTTGGCTGGCATTGGTTTTGTTTTTTTATATGACCTTTGATATTTAAGAAAGGAAGTGAAAAATAACCAAAAACACAAAATTGTATATAAAAAAGTAATAATTAATCATCAACACGTTTTATATTTAATATAAACGCCTTAAAATAGGCTTTATATATTACAAAACAAAACGGAAAACAATAATAAAGGCTTTTAAAAGTCAATTGCTAAATTAAGGCGTTTAATAATAATAATAAAAAAAACTAAAGGTTTAATAAGGATTGCAAGAAATAAAAGTTTACTTTTAAGCCGTAAAGTATACATCATAAATTTGTAATTGTTGTTGCTGTTTGTGTTTCCTTTTTGGCTTGACTTTCTTGATTTTTCTCTTTCATTTAGAAAAAGGTTTTGAGTAACAAAAAAAAAAACAAAGCTTGAAACAGAATAAGAAATAAAACAACAAACAGTGAGAAAAAGGGAAGAAAACGATTAAAAATAAATAACAAAACATATCATAGAAATAAAAGGAAAAAGTAAAGAAAAATTCTCATTTAAAAAGCAAAACAAAACAAAACAATAAGAATTCAAGTTAAAAAGAAAAAATATAACGAAATAGCAAAATAAAGCAATGCTCAGAAAGGAGAGAAAATAAGAAAAAACAAAATGAAACAATTCACAATAAAAAGAGAATAAATACTATTTAAAGAGAAAATTAATTGCCTAAAAAGAAGAGAGAAAATAGCAAAAAAAATAACAAGAAATGAAAAATGCACGGAGGAAAATCATTTAAGAGTGAATAAAAGAAATACAGAGAATTAAAAGGGGGCTTACAAAGGTACAAAGGACTCTCTTCATCAACCCAGTCACATGGGAAAGAAGTGAAAAAACCATAGAAAAACGGAAAAAGATAAAGAAAGAGTGATTAAACCAATTTACCGACAAAGTTAAGTGTATGAAAAATATCTTGAATGCAAGAGAATTTAATACGAGAAAAATGAGAGCAAGAGATGAATTCCAATGAAGCATGAAGAGAAAAGAAACACGGCAAATATAAAAAAATACAAATGTTAAGAGAAATTTTTAACTCTTGAAAATTAATGAAAATTAAAAAAATTTTTTAAAAACAAATGAAAGATAAAAATAAAAATACAAAAAAAGAAAATTAAAAAAGATTTTCCGAAACTGGTAAAAAAAATTTAAATTTTATAAAAAAAGTTCAAGAAAAATTTAAGAGCATCAGTGTTTACTAATATTAACGGTGAATTGCAATGCATTAAGAGAAATTTTAAAACGGTAAACATACAGAGAACTCCTTAAACGTAACGGGGAAGTGTGCTTTAAAGAGATTCGTGAAAGTGAAAAACAAACCCATGAAGAAAATGATTTTCAATTAAATAAATAAATTTAATATAATAATAAAAAAAACTTAAAAAAAACTATTAAAAAAAAAAACAAATAAATGTATAGAAAGAGTATCAAAAGAGTTGAATAGCAAAAGAGAGAAAAGAAATAACAAATACCGTCAATATACCGAGAAAGAAATAAAAAGAGATATTTAAACGTGCTCAAAAAGTTAAGAGAAAATTTAATTCGAAATCAATTAAAACACGAGGAAAGTCTTTAAGACTAAAATTAATACACTGTCAGGAAAAAATTGGCAAAAAGCATATGAAAACAAAACGAATAGAAAATAAACTTGACATACAGGCTTGAAACAAAACAAATTTTCATATAAAAATTAATAAATAATGATAAGTCAAGGAAATAAATAAAATTCATTAATAAAATATATAATAAAGCTTAAAAAGCAAGAAGAACTCCTAGCCTAACTGAAAGGCAAAACAAAAGTCGAAAATACAGTGCAACAAAAAATAAATTCCACAAATTCACTGAGAGAATCCTTTAAAAGTAAAACAAAAGTTTTACTATCAAGAGATTTGATAAACAAAAAGTGAGGAACATAAAAATTATTTTAAAGGGATTGTAAAAGACAAAAAGAGTGAAATACAATGGGCAAAACAAACATATAAAGAGGAATGTCGAATATCTAAGGGAGAATTCGAAGTAAGCTAAGAGATTAAAGAGAGAGATAGGCAATCTATAGGATAAAAAGAAACCACACTAAGAGAAGAGAAATATTCTCTTAAATCTAAAAGAAACAACTCAAAAATTTAATTTACAACTAAATTAATTATTCAACGGAATAAATCTCTATTTAATTTCCAAAAAAAAAAAAATTAATTGAAAATTAATTAAAAATACATCTGCTAAAAACACCTCATTTAATTTCTATTCATAAAGCTACTTTAACAAACACTTAACAAATGGAATGTAAATTTTTAAGAGTAAATTTTCCAAAGAAGGCCTAAAGAGTAAAAGAAAAGTGAAAAGGAGAAAAGTTTATCCGGTTAAAGGAAAAGTAAACGAAGTGAAAAACAATTAAAAATAATTTATGAAAACAAAACAAAAAGAAAACATAAAAAAATAGGAAAATAAAATAAAGACGTGTTAAAGTAGCGTTAAATTACAATAATTTTCAATTTTAAAAATAATAACCGTGTGAAAAAAAATGTGAAAATGTAAGTATTTTCGCTGAGTCACATAGAATCCGTCATATATTGAACTTTGACTTTTCCAATTGACTGCAAAGTTTCTTAAGTGCTATGTATCATTCACGACGTTTCCGTTCACGCAGCTTATAATTTTAGGCAACTTATCACTCTGAACTTGAGTTAAGTACCTTGACAGCTATCAGCTGATTTGTCTCGCTAGTTTTCTGATTAGGTCAACCAGATATGTGGATACTTTGTTGTCAGTTGTAAATGTTAAAATACAATGTATGCGGACACTGCCTATATGGCGTATGGAGAGAGAAGTGAAGTCAGTTGTCAATATAAAATCTTCTGCACGCTTATAGGCCACAATATTCCTAATATTTATAGCAAACTGCAGTTATAGCTCTTAGCTCTGCAGATACTTAATACACAATTGGTCATTACAACCCTGTAGACAGAATTACGACCTAGCTTCAGACACCACTTTTGTTGTGTGTGTTAGTTTTATACACGACTCCGAACGACAGATTTTTTGAGAAACTTTTCATGGCAATTTTTTATTTACATTCCGAGTTTTTGCCAGAAATCTGCTGAGAGGAAGTCGCCGAAGAAATATTTTTTCATATTTTGTTTTGTTGGAGAATTTTGACTTGGGGTTTGAACCGAGGCCTCACGTCTTATAAGCCAACAGACTACCTACTAGAATATGGAGACTTCGCTTACGAAAACTTGTAGGATTGCCGCTTTTAATGCGTAAAAAGTTCATGATGAATGAATCATCATTGTCTGCTTAAAATTTACAAGAGATGTTTGTAAGATTATGGTTATCCTTACATAAAGTCCTAATAAAATCTATGAATTTAAAATGTCTGCCGCATGAGTGGGTGTAAGATCGCCTTATAATGCAGAACACAGAATGCATGATATATAATATAGATTTCTGTACTGAAGATTTTTATTTGATTCTACCGTCTGCCGCAAGTAAAGATGACAGTTCGTTGCTGAGAGTCCTTTCGGTTTTAAGCAGTTTGACTATCTTGCTGTAGGCTGTATTTAAGTTGATTTTTGTTTCACGTAAAGAGAAAATATCACAATACAATTGTAGTTTTAAGGAATTGACAGTTCATTTGCAATGTTGTCGAACTATAAAGTCAATTGCTGTTGCACCAAAAACATACTTCTCTCTTTGATGGCTTTAGGCTGTATGTGATTGAGGCTGTAGGTGGTTATAACATACGATTCAAGTTGATATATGGCATAGAGCTTTCAGACAATATTTCAATATTAGGTTCTACGCAATTTATATGAGATAAAGTTTTTCGTGCAATTGTTCCTTGTGTCTGAAATTCTTGTTTCTCAAGCTACTTTGTATAGTCTGATATAAACATCAAATAGTTCTCTGCTCTAATTACGTAGCAACAGTTTAGATTATTTTAAATTCTTCTGCCTTCCACCTTTCGCTATGTTCATTTTCGCCGCATATATAATTCAAAACCCCTCTTCCTATTCCACAAAAGTATTCTGGCAATATATGCGGTGTGAAGCTCATCTACTGACAAGCTCTTCTGCTTGCGGATTGATCTAAATTCCCGTAGGAAATGGGATCGAGCATAAAGTGAACCTATTCCCTCTGTCCACTTGTTCAGTTTACCCTGACAGTCTCATATTAATTTCGTATTAAACTCATAGGACTCACAGTTTTTAATGGTGAAACATTGTAAACAGACTCTATAGCCCATAAACGCTTCTCAATTCCACTATAACCCTGTTTTAAATCAAAATTGAAATTTGGAAATAAAAAATTCGTATATAAACTGATCTTGCAACATATGATCAAGCGTTTTTAGAACGCAGTATTAAAGTTTAATGTCTAGTGCTAATCGATTAGCATTTAAGCTGCATGGCGACACATCAAATTTACCCATCAAATTAACGTGTGTGTTGGCAACACATAAAAATTATACCTTCAAACCTTATTTTAAAGATGTTCTGAAGACGAAGAAACACAATGATTTCTGCAGCGTTGGCAGGGAAAACCAATAGCATTTCGATATTTTCCAAACTTACCTCGGCCTAAATGGGTGAGTATTTTTTACTAACACGATCTCAAAAGAAAGAGAGTGAAAGTGAGTTTGATTCGTTGATATGATGTGTGGCCATGCAGCTTTAAGCATTATCAATTTCAATGTACAATTGAGTGATTGATGGGTCTACACAAACGCTGTCTTGTTTATGGTGCTTTTGGTATGAACCAATAATGATGAAGAATTGGCCGTTGTCTACTATTTAGTGTGTTGGCTTATAAGACACGGTTCGAACAAAACAGAATATAAAAATATGCTTCTTTAGGCGCCTTCCTCTTTGCATGCTTTTGGCAAAAAATGAAAAGTTTTTCCAAAAATCTGTCGTTCGGAGTCGATGGTAAACTGTAGATAACACCACTCATGGATAAAATTAACACAAACACAACATGGATGGTGTAAGAAGCTAGGTTGTAATGCTGACTAAAGTGTTTGTAACGATCTAATCAGTAAAAAAAGCTATACAAGTACGGTTTCCAAAATGCGATTTATCATCTTTGTGTGAACCTTAGTGTTAGAAAAAGTTTTGATATCTTCATGGAGTTATTGATTAACCTTTAATTTATCATTATGTCGACTTTGTTAAACTGGACAGAATTTGTCTTTCGATTGTTAAATCATCAAATTTCCGGTTATGTCTGTGATATGTCAGCGTGAGTGACAAATATTTACTTTCAAAAATATGAAGAGATATACAGTTGTGCAAAAGATTTTCTAATTGATGCATTTTTTTAATTATACAACCAATAAATATTATTTTTCTAATATTTTTTAGATAAAGATGTCAAATTAAGAAAAAATTCTATTTGTAAACAAAAAATATACACAACATTAAAAATTAACCCCATAAGTGGATATTGTTGGTACTGAAAACATTATAATTTAAATTAAAAAAGTGGAAAGTTTAAACAAAACCCCATTGTAATGTGTTAAAAAACATTTTTTGGAGAAGTATAGAAAAATTTAAAAAAAAATTCTACGAAAATTCATTAAATTTAAAACAGGAAACAATGGAGAAAAAATTTCTTACTTGAAAAAATAATAATAAAAAAAAAATTTAAAATTAATATAACAAACGAATAACGTATGTTATGAATAATAAATAAAAAACAATTTTATTATAAAGTGTAGTAATAATTAAACTAAACATAAAGTAAAACTATAACATGAAATAAAAACAATTAAAATGTTTTAATTAATAATTTGAAAAATAATAATAAAAAGTTTATAATAAAAAAAAAACGAAATTCCATTACAAAATACAATGTAAAGTACTTTACATAAAAATAATCTCTATATCGCATACATATCAATTTTTAAAATGAATAAATATTATCAATAATTAAATATTTATTAATAATTAAAAATATTTGACCTTAGTTTAAAAAAGAAATATTTATTTAGCTGCTACAAAAAAAAAAACGTATCAAAAACAACTAAACATATCATACAAAGCCTTTTAGACGAAAAAAAAAATTAAAATAAAATATGTTTTATTAACAAACAAACTTTATAATAAAACTAATGTTTTAATATTAATTATTTACATAAAAAAAAACAAATAAAATCTACTCTTATGAGTTGATTTACAAATTAAAAACTCTTCAATATCGCATACATATCAAGCTCTTCAAGAGCAACACAAATAAACGTATTGATTAAGGAAGATTTTAATTAAAAATTAAACGTATTTAATAACAATACATATCAATAAAAAGCCTATTAATCTAAAAGAAAAAAATTAAGTTTTTAAATAAACTTTTTAAAATCGCAACAAATCACATATCAAAAGAAATCTTACAATATTTCTAAAAAAAAAAATTAAAAAAAAAATTAAAATAATATTAAAAAATATCAAATAAATTTATAAATAAAAAACTTTTCACATTTAATATAAAAAAAAAAAATAATAATATTAAAGAGCCGAAGAAATAAGCAACAACTCTACAAAAAAGTCTCGGTAAGTAATTTTCCTTTAATTTAATCAAAAATAAAAAAGATTTTCTCTTAAATTTTTTACTTTTCATTCAATTATTTATTCATGTGTTTAAAATAAATTTAAAATGAAACAATAAGTACCCACATTTTAAATTGTAGAAAATATTTTATGCCTCTTCAACGTTAGAAATAAATTACACTTTCTGCGTAATTATATCACATTGCCTATACCTATATCTTTATCTATTTCATGGAAATAATTTATTCATTTCATAGACCGTTTGATGCCATTATGTATGAAATATAGTTAAGGTTAGATTAGCTTAGCGGTAACTTACCGTTCCTAGGCAAGTTCACTCGGTGTTCCATATGGCCCATAGTGTCACCCAGTGTGAGGGAAGCCCCCTTGTTATGAAGCGTTAAATGTGTGGAATATAACATTGATTAAATGTCTGCCACGGCTGCTCTGGATGGAGCGTATCCTAAATGACTCTACATAACATATCGACGACTCCATTCTATAACGTTCTAAGTATACTTAATGTTCTTTAAATGCATTTTAAATTCTACGTTCTGTAACTTAAATACTGTCAAAATTTGGTTAAGATGCGCCGATCCGTTCCGAAGTTATAGGAAAAAATCTTCTTAGAATACACATATGGTCGTATGTCGCGTGAAAACTCTGAGAGCTCATAACTCAAAACACACTTTTTCGACTTAGAATGTTATAGAACGGAGGCGTCGATATATAATTGGTCATTATAACCCTTTAGGCAGGATTACAACCTAGCTGTTCACACCCCTTCTGCTGTGAGTGTTAATTCTATGCATGTCTACTACGAACGTCAGATTTTTGAGAAGCTTTTCAAGGCAATTTTTATTTATTCACTCAGAGTTTTTGCCAGCAATCTGCTGAGAGGACGTCGCCGCAGGAATATAGTTTCATATTTCGTTTTGTTGGAGATCTTTAACCTGGAATTTGAACCCTGGCCTCACATCTAATAAGCCGACACACTATCTAGTAGACCACAAAGATAAGCTTCATCACCAAATATAATTTTTTGATAGATAGAAACGCTTATCTTCGGCCAGTTTCAAGTGAGCCCATTCAGTAAAAAATGCGAAGCAAACAATGATTTTTTGTCTTCAATTCTTGTAATTGTGGATTCCTACATAAAATTTTCTACGTAATCAAACTCAGCTATTCTAGGAATCGCCATATTTCTTCATATTTTTTAAGATTTCATGCTACTGCACCAATATTCTCTTCGGTACGTATGAACTTTTAATGGATTGAAGCGAGAAGAGTAACTTAATGTGAAAATGATAAACAACTGCATGAATATTTTGCCCAATATTCCGATTATATTGACGGTAAAAAGACGGGATACTCTATGAACTGGGTCTACAGATTTTTTTAAACAAATTTCCACAGTTTGATGGCTGTGTGCCGACATTGAAGCACTCATAATGGACTTGCAAACTTTACTGAGTTAGAATGCTAACACGGTTTTACATTGTTTGCTGTCAAACCCCTGCAAACAACAATTTTCAAGCAAATACAAAAATAAAACACTCAGTTATTTTGTGCTTAGATGAGAGCTCTCTCTAGTCCAATATAGTATAACGAGTTAGGGAATTGGGGTGCAACAAGAACATTTTCGAAAATGTTCAATAAATATCTTGAAATCTCTGTTTTCACTGATACCACCCAATGCCACGTTCAAATTCTTGACGTAGCACGGTGCCACTGCATTATTAAGCAAAATCTTGTTTTGGTGTTTCTGATTTTTTTACGTGATAAGGCGCCCCTATATTAACGGTTTTTTAAACCCGTAAGACACACATACATACATACATACAGTAAGACCCCGTTTAACGCGGGGGATACGTTCCAATGAGTTTCAGCGTTAAACGAAACAGCGTTAAACGAGGCAACTAATAAATCAACTGTGACGCAGGACAGAAGCGTTCGCACTGTGATTGCGACTTCGGAAAATACAATTGGAATCTTTATTCTGGTCAGACCGCCTTTTGGTTGGTACATGGCCGTTTAACTTGCACACGTATACCACAGCGTAATACTGAAACAGCGTTAAGCGGAGCATCGTTAAGAGGGGTCTTACTGTAATTGGTCATTACAACCCTTCAGTCAGGATTACAACCTAGTTTCTTACACCACCTATGTTGTGTGTGTTAATTTTATCCATACGTGGCGGGACCTACAGTTTAAAGTCGATTCCAAACGACAGATTTTTGAGAAGCTTTTCATGGCAATTTTATTAACACTCAGAATTTTGCCAGCAATCTGCTGAGAGGTGGTCGCCAAAAAAATATTTTTTCATATTTTGTTTTGTTGGAGATGTCTGACCTGAGGTTTGACCCGGGGCCTCACGTCGAGCTAGACTACTGCGACTTCTTGCTTTATTTTAATACACTTACAAATTAAAATTAATTACAATTTTATTTCAATTTTAGGAAACATCAGTTCATTCCATTGTATGTATTTAATGACTTCGCTTAGATTTTCCGACTTATGTTATTCACTTTTTCATTTCCTAAAAATTACAATTTAAAGAGAAAACCTTTTCATGTTACAAATCTACTTCCATTTTTTCCGTTTTATTTAATAATTTGTTGTTGTTGTTGTTGTTTTTATTGTTGTAATCAAATAAAGGTTGTAATTATTTTGTCGTAAAACATTTGTTAAACCTCCCAAGCATATGGTTAAATTCATAAACTCACATGCTCACTCACATCCGCTGATACAATACATATGTATTAATAATAATAATGGCTGACAACCGTATATTATGGCAGAGGTACCCAATACTTTTCCATTTATTTGCAATATTGTCAATACTTTCGGGAAGTAAAACTCGTATTATAAATCATAATCTAAAAATAGGCAAACATTTCGAATCTGAATCAAGTCCAAGGTCCACTGTAGATCTATTTACGCTTCTATTAAATTTGGATCATTCTTTTCATCGCCTACTGATCTGAATCAAGTTTGTCATAGTAGATCCAAGGTAAAGTGTAGACAAATTAAACAGGGCATTGCAAATATTGCATGTACTTCTGTGTGTTCTCTTAAAATTACGATTCACTTCCCAGTGTTCAGATCTTTTTTGTTTCATGCCATTTATCCAGCCTAACCTTAGTTTACATTATGTTCCAGTACCATACTCCGGGTAGTCTCCCTCTCAGGTAGTTTTCTTTTCATTACTAACCTTTTGCTCTTTAATATGTCCCTCTATAGCCTTATCCCTCTTATACTGGACATTCCATTCGGTTTTAAAACTGGTTCAAGAATATCTTAAAGGTTCTTTCATTTGCAGTATTACAAAAATCGGCAAGGGTCTATCCATATGGTAATTAAAAAACCAAATTTAACGGTGGATTTATAAACATCTTCAGATTTATCACAATCTCTGCCGATAGGGATGTCGATAATGGCTCAATAGACTTAGAAAGCAATCTACCAATCTACCAATCAACCTCGAACATCCTCGAACTTGGAACTATCAAGAGTTTTGAGTACATGATACCACACCACAATTTCTCAGGAATGTTCGGAATATCCATTCCCGGAAACAAGTTTTAGAAAAATGGTGTTATGTACCTCGTTAAGGTATCCATTGAAACTTTCAATGATGATTCGAAAGCCTATCGGATCACTACAGCGTCTCCGAGGTGGTAATATCGGCCATACAGCCTGCGTTATTAAAATGATCATTAAGGACAAAAATAACTCTAGGTATTAGTCAGGCGTCTGACAAAGCGCTGGGTTCAACGTAATGAACTCTAAAAACTTCAATATCTCAATGACATAGTGCAGCGGTACAAACTGGCGGCCGTTTAACTACCCGGCAAGTTGTCTACACTGGGAACCATTTGGAGAACTGCAGGCTTATAGTTGAAAGTATAAGTGTCAGCTTTGGAATATGGCTAGAATAACGTAGCAATTGAACAATTTGCTCAAACTGTTTAACAATACATAAGAAAGCCCAAGCATCGTAATAACACTAACCTGCATTGACACTAGGCTTGCTAGGTTGCGGATATATTTTAAAATTTCGGTTTAATTTTTGTCATCGCTCGGATGAATACAGAGGATTTATAGACTTTTACCCTGTTGCATTGGAGAACTTCAGGATCCTGTTTTGTGTCACAATTTTAGACATAATCATGGTTTTATTCCAGAAAATCTGCATTTCGTTAAGCGATGCTATATTTAAAAAACTTTGGAAAACAACGTCAAACCCTTATTTGTTTCGCTAAAACAAAAGTTTTTCTTTGCAGGTTCTGCTGAATAATTTAAAATTTTTTTAAAAACAAAGAAGAAATTAAGACATCGTGTTCATACGCACATACATGTTTATACGTAAGTATAGAATCGAATTTGTTCTTGATTTTCCAACCCTCATAAAGCATTTACCCAGTAAACCTAATAGTTACACAATTTGTCATATGGGCCACCGAGTGAACTTCCCAGTAAACGGCAATGTATCCGCTAACCTAAACCAAATAGTTTGATACCTTAACTGACAGTTTCCGTGAAGAAAAGATCACCATAAATGGCAAAGTTTTTTTTTTCAAAAGTTTTAATCACATTTTATAATACCATATACCGGACTAATTTTCGTGCACTTTTTCGAGTGTATGGGGTCGTATCTCGTCTATGGCATTACGAATGTTAGCGTTCTAATGCTCAATTGTGGCTTTTCTTTAACGGCGTCTTATAGAAACTATCCCAACGGTGTCAAATCGCAGCTTCTTGGCGGCCAATTGACATCACCATTTCGGCTAATTAAACGCCCATCAAACGTTTGACGCAATAAATCGCTTGTGACATGAGATAATCAATCGATGAAGAGTGGGTACGAAAAAAATCGATTATCATGGTGCGATAGACGTCTCCATTGACCGTATTGGTTGCGCCGTCTTCATTTTCAAAGAAATATTGTACAATGATGCCTCCGCTCTACAAGCCGCACCTGACAGTCTCTCGTAATGGATACTTTGGCTTCTGTAAGAAACGTATGGGTTTTCTGAGCCCCAAAGACTGCTATTTTGCTTACTAACGTACCCACGCAGATGAAAATCAGCTTCATTCGAAAAGATGATTTTTTTTGGCAAAATCAACATAATCGTGCAGTTTCTCGTTGGCCCCAAATTGCCAATAAATTCCAACTTTGCTCAAAAGTAAATCGATTCATTACTTTCAGTGGAGATGATATACTGAATTTTGTCACAAAATAGAATAACATAAGTATTGCTAGATTCGAAATAACCGCTAATTCAAATTTAAACCGATAGATGGCCCACCCTATATATGGTGTTGTCAAACAGGCCTATAAGGCCTATATATTAGTGAAGTTTGTTTGGATCTAAAAATAAGGTTAGGTTAGGTTAGAGGACGTGTACTTGCCAATTAAGACAAGTACAGTACCCGGAGGTCGAATTGACTCATTCTACAACGTCCTAGTTTCTCACACCACTTATGTTGTGTGTGTTAATTTTATACATGAGTGGTGGGACCTACAGTTTAAAGTCGACTCCGAACGACAGATTTTTGAGAAACTTTTTCGTGGCAATTTTTTTACTCTCAGAGTTTTTGCCAGAAATCTACTGAGAGGAAGTCGCCGAAAAAATACTTTTTGTATTTTGTCTTTGATGTCTGGCCTGGTGCTCGAACCCTGCGTCTAATAAGCCAACACATTGCATACTAGACTACGGCGACTTCATCTAAAAATAAGGCTTCGAAGAAAAATTATAAACAATATTCAAAAAATCTTGCGTAATATCAACTGTTTGGCCAACTGGGATATCTTAAAATGCTTATTTATGTGTGTTTATAAAGGTGTATGAGTGTAAACTGTGTACATATCTACGTATATACACACATCTAAATGAAAGTATGAGTGTGTGTGTGTTTCAGTATGTGTTAAAAATTGTTTCAAGTCAATGGCAATAAAATGAAATTTAATATTCAATTACTGCGGTTGTCGTTTAACGACAACAATGAGATGACATTCCAATTTGCAAGTTTCTATTCATCCCCTCTCTTTGTATTCAAGTTGTTTCTTTATTGTATTTTGGTTTGGTTTTCCTGTTAAAGATTTTAGTTGGCCACATTTCCTTGTTATTGCCAATAATAAGCCAAACAAGAATAAAAAATTTTCTAAAGAAACAAAAAAGTTTACCCAACAAACACCCACACATAGAGGAAGAACAAAGCAAAACAATTCTGGGGGGGGCGGGAGCTTAAGATTCAGAACGAAGCTGCTGAAGTTTTTGTTTTCTGTCTCTCTTTAGTACATACAAACAATTTTCAAATGTTAAGGCAATTGGATTATGCCAAGGTTTTGATGTTGTTGTTGTTATTGGTATCTCTTTATGGCCTTCTATTTTGCTGGTTAACAAATTTTGTCAAATGGTAGGAGAGAGTGTAATTAGAAGTGGGTGGCATTAAATGCTTAAAAATAAAACAAAAATAAAAAACAAAAATTAAAAGAAACGATGAAATGAAAGTGTATTTAAATGACCGTATAATTGAATGAAATTGAAGGTTAAAACTGAGTTCTTTATTTGGCACAAGATATTGTAAATTTTCTTAAGTAAAATAAGCAACTAATGGAGGCTTAGATCATAGGATGCTTTTGTATTTATTTCTTTACGTACAACTAGTTGGAAATGAGTTCATAAAGATGACTTCTGTTGGACTTTATTTAAAGCAATATGGATCATATTGACTTGTTTATAAAACTTCAATATGCTATGCTATGTACCCGTCTGTGAATATTCCGTTGCCATTCCTACGACCTAAAAGAAACGATTTTTAGGAATTGGATTATGTTTCAAATGTTTTTTAAATTATTTTTCTGTTTCTAATTAGAACATGAATTATAAGCTTTTTTTAAAAAACATCTTCAAACACGTTGCAAGCTTATTTACGTTTGTATTTGTAAATTAAAAAATTTAATTTAATTTAAAAAAAGAAAAATATTTTTAATATTTTCAACTAAATTCCTGAGGCATAGAAAATGCTGTTAAGCAAAATAGACATACTCATTCTGCACAGGCAACAAATACATAGGCATTGTTTTGAAAAAGAAAACAAAAAATATAAATAAAAACCCTCAGCAACAGCTAATCATCATTATTACGATCTTACAACATGATTATGACAGAGAAACCCTTTACGACGTTAATTATTATTAATGAAGAGACGTAAAACAAAGCAGATATCAATAAACCCACAGCGTACATAGCAATTGGCAATAATGAGGGAGAAAAAAGCGAGACAGTTTAAGAATGAGAGAAGTTGAAAGCAAAAGTCATTTAAAAATAGAGAGCCTAACAAAAGCATGAACAATCATGTTTACAGCAAACAGGGCAAAAAAAATGTTCTAATTGTTGTTGTTATATAATGGCGTTAAAGTTTTGTTCTTGTTCTTACCTGATTTCTGTTTCTTGTTCTGCTTTTAAGAAAATTTTTTAACAATTCAACATGATGCTTCATTTTAGCACACATTCTGGAACACTTTTATAATGGAGAAACACACAAACTTATACTTGCACTTTCGCTTATGCATTTAACACTTTTTTTTATTAAAAAGATATTGAAAATAATTAACTTTTTTATATAATTTTACACTTTCACTTACACTTAACACTTTACACTTATTTTATTTAAATGATTTGATAAATATTTAAACGAATTTTAATTCTTTCACGACAATTAATTATTTTCAACGCCACTCGAACAACGCACGCGTGTTACACTCTCAAGTAAACGGTTAACTGACAAACAAACAAACCAATTAAACTTTAGTATTACCATCGGATTTGTCTAATTGGTACTCCTATAGTACAAAAGGGGACTCTTTAATTTAAAAGTACATTAACAGTTTACATGTATGTATGTAACTAACCAATATTGCTTTCTTAACATTAAAAAACAAATGAAAATTGCATAGTATCTCAATAGTACCAAGAAATAGAGTATTAAGTACTCTCTCTCTCTCTCCCATGCTAAATATTCTACTCACTTATGTGCGGAAGTTTAGGAAACAGGTAACACTGTACACACAATCAATAAGTGGTTACAATTTCGTAGCACAATTGGGCAGAGAGAATTCACACATATTGCTTATGCTCTTTTATTTAGTTGCCAATCAGGCTGCAACAAGCACTCATGTAAAGGAATGCTGTAATATTTTTTTTCAGGTTTACACTCAAAGAATGTTTTATGTTAGAAAATACTTGTATTAAAATTCAATGTCTTACATGTTCTTAAAATACATTTTAATTAGTTTAATATAAAAGTAAATACTTTAAATGAGAAGGAAAGAGAATAATCTAAATAAAGTAATATTTTGGAAAAAATAAAAGGTTGGTTAGTAGTAGATGAGGAAATTTGTGAACCAACAGATAAATATCTAAAAAATACTCCCTTATTATTAAGTCAAAGATGTTTAATTTAATGTATGTTGATGAATAGAAAATCAAAATAGCTTATACATATTACTAAGACTTTTCTATGACTGCAAACACATAAATTCTCTCAACTTATTTTCTCTCTCTTACTCACTAATGCACAACCAAAATATTTTTTAAATCTCTGGTCTAAGCAAAAGAGAAAAATTACAAAACAAAAACACAATATCAAGTGCCAATATCGTAAACAATAGCAATTAGTTACGGTACGGAAGAAATGTAAACGAACGAAATCAATATGTGTTATTGGAGAAAGAGAGTTAAAATGTTAATTTAAAGAGAGCACACTGTTAGTTCTCGAATAAGCTAGGACCAGAGATGTTAATACTCACATGGTGCTAAATGTTGGATGTTTTTAAAGTTCAACGGACATGCGATATACATTATTTGTGAATTATTAAAAAAAAATTAAATTCCTAAAAGAAGAAATAAAATACATACATACGTACATATACGGATGAAAAAAAAAAATAAAAAATAAGTTTATAGTTCCTGAAACTTTTTCCACATATCAAAATTTTTCATAGAAATTACTGGACTTAACAGGTAAAGCTGGTCTCCAAAAACTCCAAAAATGTCTACTACTTATTTACTAACATTTTTAAAATGCGAATAGAAACTCATAATAATTTTGGCTTTAATATTATGTACATACGTAGAGCATTATAGTCTAAAAACCCTTTGCCTAAGCCTAAAATCTCTATTACTCTATTCCAATATCTAATTTCTCACTTTAAAATGGTATAACGTGTCCTAATTTTAATTCTCAAAAACCAACTCCCATCTGTGGCATATTTTATGGTCACCAAAAAACTGCATACTCATGTCAATTAACAAAAATATTGATAACAGTTACTACTACGCACAATAACACAGTACAACACAAAAAAAGTTGTATGATATAGTTGTTGGTGTTGTTCTTGCTTTTCTTGAAATTGGAGAAACATTTGTTCAAGTTCACCAATATCATGTTGTTGTTGTTGTTGTTGTTGTTTATTTTTATGATTCGCTCACTGCTCTCTATCTTCAAATTGCAATGTCTATTGAGTGTGTGAACAGTGTTACCTGTTTCCTAAACTTCCGTACTTAAGTGGTTAGAATATTTATTGTGGGATAGAGAGAGAGTACTAAATATTCTTTTTCTTTGTATTAAGATGCTCAGCAATTTTCGGGCGTTGTTAATGTTGTTAAATTAGAAAGTCCTTTTGTACTATAGGAGTACCAATTAGACAAATCCGATGGCAATACTAAGTTTAATTGGTTTGTTTGTTTGCCAGTTAACCGTTTACGTAGAGAGTGTAACACGCGTCCGTTCGAATGGCGACGAAAATAATTAATTGTCGCGAAACAATTAAAATTCGTTTAAATATTTATCAAATAATTTAAATAAATCAAGTGTAAATTGTTAAATATCTGTGAGTGTAAGTGTGAGTGTAGAATTATATAAAAAAGTTAATTATTTTCAATATCTTTTTAATAAAAAAAGTGTTAAATGCATAAGCGAAAGTGCAAGTGTAAGTTTGTGTGTTTCTGCATTATAAAAATGTTCCAGAATGTGTGCTAAAATTAAGCATCATGTTGAATTGTTAAAAAATTTTCATCAAAGCAGAAGAAGAAGCAGAAAGCAGGTAAAAACAAGAACAAAACTTTAATGCCTTTATATAACAACAACAATTATATCATTTTGTTCATGCTTTTGTTAGGCTCTCTATTTTGAAATGACTTTTGCTTTCAATTTCTCTCATTCTTAAACTCTCTCGCTTTTTTTTCTGTCGCACTATTGCCAATTGCATGTGTACGCTATGGGTTTATTGATATCTGCTTTGTTTTACGCATCTTCATTAATAATAATTAACGTCGTAATGGGTTTCTCTATCATAATCATGTTGTAAGATCGTAATAATGATGATTAGCTGTTGCTGAAGTGTTTTTTCATGTTTTTGTTCTCTTTTTCAAATACAACACAAACAATTTTACGCAATGCAGTTGTTGTTGTTAGTTTTCTTAAAATTGAAGAATGACTTGTTCAAAGTTCATCAACATCATTCTCTCATAATGACGTACATATGTAAATATAATTGCATTGTTGTTGTTTATTCTTATGATTCACTCACGGCTCTCTCTTTTCAAATTGCAATGTCTATTGAGTGTGTGAACAGTGATACCTGTTTCCTACATATATAGTGTGGGAGAGAGAGAGTACTAAATACTCTTTTTCTTGGTATTAAGATGCTTACCAATTTTCGTACGTTTTTAATGTTGTGGAGTGAATATGGGTCAATTACATACATACATATGTAAACTGTTAATGTACTTTTATATTAAAGAGTCCCCTTTTGTACTATATGAGTACCAATTAGACAAATCCGAAGATGGCAATACTAAAGTTTATTTGGTTTGTTTGTTTGTCAGTTAACCGTTTACTTAGAGAGTGTAACACGCGAAAATAATTAATTGTCGCGAAAGAATTAAAATTCGTTTAAATGTTTATCGAATAATTGAAATAAAATAAGTGTAAAGTGTTAAGTGCAAGTGAAAGTGTAAAATTATATAAAAATGTTAATAGGTTTCAATATATTTTTAATAAAAAAGTGTTAAATGCATGAGCGTAGTTTAAGTGTGAGTGCGTGTGTTTGTTTATATGATAAAAGTATTATAAGATGTGTAAAGAAGAAAAGTGTTCATCAAAGTGGAAGAAGAAGTATAAAACAGGTAAAAACATTAACAAAACTTTAACGCCATTGTAACTGCAACGCTCTTAATAACCAATGCAATTTTTATAAGACACCCAAAATATGTGAATTTTTTTACAATCAACAACAATCAAATTATTTTTTTACCCCCGTTTGCTGTAAATATGATTGTTCATGCTTTTGTTAGGCTCTCTATTTTTAAATAACTTTTGCTTTTAAGTTCTCTCATTCATAAACTCTCTCGCTCTTTCTCACTCTCACCATTGTCATTTGCATGTGTACGCTGTGAGTTTCTTGTTCTGTGTTTTGTTTTAACCATCTTCATTAATTATAATTAATGTCGTGAAGGGTTTCTCTGTCATAATCATGTTGTAAGATCGTAATAATGATGATTAGCTGTTGCTGAGGGCTTTTTTTCATTTTTTGTTGTTTTTGTTTTTATAATTCCTATTTGTTGCCTGTGCTGAATGAGTATGTGTATTTTGCTTAACAACATTTTCTATGCCTTAGGAATTTAGTTGAAAAATTAAAAATCTTTATCTTTTTTTTTAAATTAAATAAAATTTTTTAATTTACAAATACAAACGTAAAAAACTTTTAACGTTTTTGAAGGTGTGTTTTAAAAAAGCTTATAATTCATGTTCTAATTAGAAAAAGAAAAAAATTAGAAAAATATTTGAAACGTTTTCCAATTCCTAAAAACAGTTTCTATTACGTCGTAGGAATGGCAATGCAATAGTCACAGACGGGTACATACATACATACATACATATGTATATCGGTAGCGACTATTTGTATGTACATACATATGTATGTATGTAAGGGGAACAAATAGGAAAAGTTTGAAAGTTTACGGTTAAAAGAAGGGCACAATATTCTCCAAGCTGAAGATTCCTCTATTTGTAGCAACGAGTATACTAAATCCTTATAATAATAGCCATAAAAACCTTGACTTTTAAAAACGCACTATCAAAAGTACAAGAAAAAAGTAATAGAAGTACTTTTTAAAAAGTCCAAAAATGTACCAGAAGTACATTTAAAAATCTACAACGATTACTTCTGTACTAACAAAAGGACAAAAAAAAATGTGCTCGAAAAAGTACCAAAGTACTTTCTGAATTGTAGTAAATTATCACTTACTTTCCAAATAAAAAAGTATCAAAGAACATTTTTTTGCTTTAATATTATTTTTTTTATTTTCTAGACGCCATAGGCTAGTAGGTAGTATATTGGGTTAATAGATGTGAAGCCGTGGTTCAAATCCCATATGTCCTCTCAGTAGATTTCCGGCCAAATTGCAATGAAAAATTTCTCAAAAATCTATCGTTCGCAGTCGATTTTAAACTGTAGGTCCTACCACTCATGCATAAAATCAACACACACAACGTAAGTGGTGTGAGAAGCTATGTTGTAACGCTGACTGAAATGTTGTAATTATCAATTATATATGTATGTAGTTGTAGACCGTGTGTACATATGTAGTTGTAGAGGGAATCGTTATTTCATTTGTTAACGTTTCAATATATTTTTTTTACGAAATTCTGTTATTAGTCCAACGTTCAAGGAGTAGGACATCAGTGAAACCGATGTTTCGTATTGTAGGTCTAGATCTGCCTGTAGCAATTTGGGACTCGATTTTAACTTTTCTTGAAATCAGGTTTGGGACTGAATAGATCGTAAGCGTAACTAATTGAGATTGTATTCTCATTATATGAACCAAGCAGCGTTGCCATTTGCCAAGTTGTCCCATTTTTTCCAAGTTTTTCGAGGTGAAAAAAATTTTTTCATTAAATTTGTTTTCTAACAAAACAAGTTTTTTTCAACAAATTCAAAATTGAAAATTTCAAATTTCAATCAAAGTAACAGAAACACCGAATTCAGGTATATTCTTTTAAAATTTTGGTACCTTCGTAGGAAACAAGTTTTTTTCTAGAAAAAAAAAAAGTTTTCTAAAAAAATTACTAACAACAATGACTTGTATAAAGTTTATTAGGGCTGTACAAAGCCATTTACAAAATGTCATAAACGGCCATCGAAACAATTTTAACTTTCATGAACTGAATTTTAATTTTATGGCTTAAATTGTTACTATTTTTCGTTTAAAGCTTAAGACTCTTATGTGGACACTAGAAGAACCCACAAAAATAAAAATTACCATAAACACCACATGCTACTGTTTGATATAATTTTTGTCTCTACGTTTTTTAGTTTTGGGCTACGGTTTGGATTTGAGTTCTTTTTTTATACAAATTTATTTTATTACTGTTCCCATTTTTTGCTTTGCTTTTTACGACTGTGGCACTGTTACAAAGGACATTAGCACATATTTTGTGGTGAATGTTTTTTTCCTATTTTTTTCTTCTTTTTTTAAATAAAAAGGAGAGTGCGGCTTTTAAAGTTAAAAGAATTTAATTTGTATGGATATAAAATTGTATAGAGTATTAAATTTCTTTGCATACTTTTAAGCGGTTATTTAAATGAAAAAAAATTTAAAGCATATTTTCTACACAAAAATGTTTATATTGTAAGCTTAAAGGCTTAATTTACATGGATTTTAAAGTGAATAAACCAATATTTTCTTGGCATTATATTTGTAGTAGATTTGTAAGATTATTGGCTTTAAAGTAAAGATGGGTTTAACATTCTTTTTCAATTTCCATATATAATCAATAGCAAATAGAATAGAAAAGTTTGTAAATAATACGATTATATAAAGCCTTAAAGTGTGTCACAAAAATTCAATTCTAAGAACATTTAAATCTAAAAAAATTTCCTTAAACATTTTTAAGCATTCAAAACCAATTGATTTATTTAAAAAACAATTGAGAATTTTCATTAATTATTAACAAAAAAACGTAAAAAAAGTAATAGAAAGTGTAGTATTGTTTTAGGGATAAAGATTATTTGCTATGCAATCCTTAAACAATTACAAACTTTATAATTTTGTTTATTAAACATTTTATGTCAATAAGTCTATATGAGTCAGTTAACACTATCATGTCTTCTTGTCATAGCAAAATTATCACAAAAAAAAAACAAAATTTTTTCTTGTTAAAATATGCTGTCATTATCGTTAAAACACCATAAACCAGTCACTTAAAATTTATTCAGAATTTCTCATAACAATAGTTTCTTCTCTTCTTCTAATTTCTGTACTCGCATGACCATTTCAGGTTCATTTATCTTTAAAAACAAATAAAATTTTTGGGAATTGAATTACACAAGTGATGACACAATCAATTGGTCGTCGCACTATGTGGCATTTTGCCTGCAAACCTGGCCAAAATTAATAGAAGTGTTTTATGAGTTAATAGCTAGAATTTTTTGATAGTGTTAGTGATAATTAGGCCCAAGGATGAACCCAACTGATTTTGTTTCAAATCGGTCTGTGATTTCTCCTAGCCCCCATACAAATTCCCCGCGAAATTTCACTTATTTACACATAATTATGGTAATTATGCAACAATCATGATAAAATTTAGCATGGATCAGGTCTGTGTCCTAAGAAATCATGGTGTAAGGTTTGGTGAAAATCGGATCACATTTGACCCTGGTGCCCATATAAAGTCCTCTTTAGAAATTCACGTTTGCGCTTATAAATGACTTAAAAACATCGGTATCGTGATGAAATTCGGTGTGAACATGTATTTTGTAAATCTAAATCATATTACCAAATTTTGTTATTGTCGGTCCATAATTGCCCCTTGGTCCAAAATGGGGCCCCTTAAGAAAATATGTTTAGCAATTATAATTGGCTTAAAAATATTATTACCTTGATGAAATTCGAAATTGAACATGTTTAATATGAATGTGAATCATTTATAATCACATTTTATTATGATCGGATCCTAAGTGCCTCTAGGTACCGCATACGGTCCATAAAGAAAATCAAACATACATATCATATTGTTATAATAGTCGATATACATACATATGTAATTAAGTTTTTAAACTTCTATGATAATTAATATTTATTCATAATATTTATTTTACATTATTTAATACTTAACTTAAAAATACCTAAAAAGTGAAACTAACTACAATCGTTAAAATCGTTATCATTTTCATCATCAATGTCAGGAAGGCGTAATTTAATAGTACCTGATGAAAATGCTTTTCTTTTCTATTCCTTCGCGATTTTTGTGTACTGCAGCTTATAAAAGGGTCACTGCATAAAAGTAACCTATTCAGGACATCTCGATTGGTATCGCTTCTACTGAATTTCCTCCTTGCCTACGGCTTATTACACTGCGTCTAAAATTTTAAATTTTTCAAAAAAAAGTAAAATTTTCAAAAAATCGCCAAAAATAATTGCGCAAATTTGCGCAAACTTCTTTTTTTGTTCCGGAGTATAGAGAGTTCATATTTTCTTGTGGTATATAATATTAAACTACTAAAAACCACTTTCACCTTTAAAATCCTTATCTTTTTTTTAGGGAGGGTAAAAAAATTTGAAATTTTTATTATTTTTAAATTTTGAACGAATAATTTTGACATTAATATATGAGATATATATATATATATAAAAAACTGAAAGTAGCAGTTGTTCATACCTTTCAAATAAAAAAAATCAATATAAAATCTCTATTCGTTTAGCCACAAAAAAATATCATATAAACATTTTAAAATTTCAAAAAAAAACACCAAAAACGCATCTAATTTTATTCACTTTCCTAACTTTGACATCGTCTCAAATCTACAAATCTCAACTTAGAGTCGTGAAAATTCACTATATAATGCAGAATTTTGTTGTCTATCGAATTGCATACTCAGTATCTTAAATTTCTTTAAATTCATTTTTGCCTTTTTGGCCAGTTTTTCAGTGTAAATGCCACATAGTGCGTCGTATGAAAGTGTTGCAATAGAAGGGGCATCTAGGAAGAAAGGAAATATTATGATTCTTTTACAAACATTAACCAGAAATATGAAAGTTTTTATAGCATTTTTGAATAATTTTTTTCTAATGTCTCCTTTTCAGTTCATTAGATACAATGGCAATCACTTATCATTAAGCAAAATAGGAAAATTTTGCTTATAAAAATCGATAAATTGCCAAAGTGTAGATGAACTGCGTTTTACGTAATTCGTAACGTAGCACGTTCCTGAACCTTGATTGAGACGATAGTTACATTTATATTACTTCGCAGAGGAATACAGTTATATGCGAATAACTATTCTATTACGATGCATAATGACTTAACTTGACCAATGTAGATACGGATGAAGCGGAATCCTGCTTGCTCAGCATGATTTCTGCTCTCAAAGCACAATAATCTTGATTTAATAATTGTTGTCAGTATTCTATCGATTGGTTTCAACAAAACAATTCCCAGCCATTTATCATTTCTATTATCGTTGTCTCAATCCATTTTTCTCAAAATTGAAAATCTCAACTCTCAGCTCTCAAAATTAGTACAGCTATCCCACTACCACGGTTGGAAAGAGGACCCTCTGGACTACCATTTGCATATAGGCTGTATGGTGTACTATTTCTTGTATGTTCCAAAATGGCCACTGATCTTCTAGAGAATTTTCGATCAAAAATTGATATTTTCAAAGCCAATTTTCACAATACCGTATATATGGGACTATATTGGTGATTGTATTAAGAGGCCTCGGAACATTCCTTTGAGTATGATAAGTTACTCGTAAACTTAGTATATGCCCTAAAATTAGCTCCTAAACAAGTGACCTTGTTCAGATGTATACTGTTAAACTGTTAACAGCGCTCTGTTAAGGGCAATTTTTTTTGCATTGTTGAGAGCAAATTTTGCACTCTTAACGCTAAATGTGGCGTTGCTAAAATTTATGGATTGCGTCTTGGGTTTTCAAATGCGAATTTATCTTCACATACATACATACATACGTAATTGGTCATTACAACCCTTCAGTCAGGATTACGACCTAGTTTCGCACACCACTTATGTTGTGTGTGTTAATTTTATACATGAGTGGTGGGACCTACAGTTTAAAGTCGACTCCGAACGACAGATTTTGAGAAACTTTTCATGGCAATTTTATTTACTCTCAGAGTTTTTGCCAGAAATCTGCTGAGAGAAAGTCGCCGAAGAAATACTTTCTGTATTTTGTTTTGATGTCTGGCCTGGGGCTCGAACCCTGGCTTTACGTCTAATAAGCCATCACACTACCTACTAGACTACGGCGACTTCATTTATCTTCACACACATACGAATACGGACTCAAGTCAACGTACAACAAGTCATATATTTCCAAGTCAACATATTACCTATTCCGGTATATAATTACTACTCCCGTATGGCATCTCTTTGGCATGCCTAGTGTTTTATGAAGAAGTGAATTTTTTAAAATTGTTTTTGGCTAAAAACGTGTTATGCATGAATTCTGTGTGCCAAAGAGTTCTCTTTCACCGAACGCTGTACAATGAGAGAAAATGTATGCTGTGGTCTTCTCTTTCTTCTTTGTCGTTGCAGTTCCTTATATGGTATTCCTAAATTCCGCGCATGTGCTAGTGTTTCACTATAACTGCTATGGGGTCCATAAGATGGACTCTTTAATGAAAAAATTTTACGTTTCTGAAACTAGTGAGGCTAGGTTTCGTACTTCCTTTTGTTAGCTTTTTGTAGGCCTGGTTCCAAGTGATTACACAAAGCCTGTCTCAGTTTTTGCCAATCGGAATTATAGAACAAACTAGTTCCTCACATGAAGGATACCATTCAATCTACATAGTCAATAAAGCTGACAAATTCAAGTTAAAATAAATTTGTACTTACTACGCCTTATACTTGCACATTAAATTCAAAAATTTGCCTTATAGGCGATGGGATGAAACAACATTGTGTTGAAAAAAATTGTAATTTTCTTGCCTTTGCTTTAGCACGAGTGTAAAAAATCGATAAAATGTTCAAGATTTTGGTTTAAACTGTGCCAGGCATTTCCTTTAATTTTTTTCATGTTTTGCTTCTCCACTTCTTCCCCCTTAAATGCATAACGTTTGAAAGGTATGCAGAGGAAACGAAAGCAACAAAGAAAAAAAGTGTATAAAACGACAAAAATAGAAAAAGAAAATCTTTTTTTAAACCACAAACATCCAACCCACACCGATACTTGAGTTTTGCACATTTCATATCGTTTTGTTTCTTTCGTTTTATATTTTTCGTTTTGCCGCCCTTTAGGGCTTAAAACAAGCGTTTGACATTTTTTTTTCTAAAGAAAAGAAAAATTTTTTCTTGGTTTTTGTTTTTTATTAAAAAAAAGAGGCAACAATTTTTATGACCAAAAACCGAATGTAAAAAAACATGTCTTTTGTGTGTTTTTCCAATGTAAAATAGAGACAATTTGATTCTCCCTCCCTCTCTCTCTTTTTTTTCTTACGCACATATAGACACACACAAAAGAACAAACAGACTTGTTCTGTTTTTCAAACCGTAGGAGCAGAACATTTTAAGAATTTGAAAGTGGCTAAAGGACGACTACAGCAGACATTTATGGATCTATTTCAACTATCCATACGTCTATGTTCACATTTAATCTGTAATGATTTGTTATACGCGATTTCTAGTGAAGCAATTGAAATGGGCAAAGGGAACTAAAATTCTTAGGGATATTGGGTGCAAATCAACGTATGTTCTGATAACGTACAACGCGCTTTTCATAGAGAAATCGTCCTCAGCGATGAGAAACATTTCTGGGTCGCAGCGTCCAATGCATGCCGAAAAAGTCAAAGTGTTTGGTGTGGATTTTCAGCGGGCGGTGTCATCGGCACGTTAATATGTCGAGCACTATTGGTCGATGATTACAACCTAATATTTCAACCTGAAGAGGATGATGTGGACATCAAAGAAAAGTTAATACATTGGTTATCCTGCACGAACAACATGGAGAACATGTTCAGCTCTCGTGGAGGTGATGTGAATTGCCCATCGAGATCGTGTGATTTGATCCTCTTAGGCTTTTTGTGGTGGGGTTTTTTTAAATCGCAGATATCCCAGAAATCACAGCGATCCTCAAAGGCAAATCTATGCTATCGGTTTAATTCAGCATGAAAATTGAACATTTGAGATGAACTCCTCCCAGAGAAACTATGGCAGATATTTGAACGATGTTATATACCACAAATACTAACATTAATAGGTGTTTCAAATAGCCTTAGTCTAGTAGGTAGTGTGTTGGGTTATTAGACATGAGGCCTCGGTTCAACTCCAAGAAAACGAAATAGGAAAAAATTTGTGAGGCGACTTCCTCTCAGCTGATTTCTGGCAAAAACTCTAAGAGTTAATAACATTGCCTTGAAAAATCTTCTCAAAGATCTGTCATCCAGAGTCGACCGTAAACTGTTGGTTCCGCCGCTCATGTATAAAATTAACACACACAACATAAGTGGTGTGAGAAGCTAGGTCGTAATCCTGACTGAAGAGTTGTAACCAATTGTAACAATTGAGTAGACCAATTGTGTATGTATGTAGGTGTTTCCAATAATTACAAAATTTCGATGATACTTTGTTTTATTCAAAGTTTCAAAATATAAATAAGTCAATAAGTTTCATCATAAGCTGTTACAATTTGAAGTGCCGTCGTGTATTGAATAAGAATATTGAGTGGCGGCTCTCTTGATGTATACAGCGTGAAAAGTGTCCAATTATTTATTTAATACTCAACGCCGTTAAAATCGCGGTGTTAAGCAAATACCCTATAGTTGCCAGATTCTAATAATCTAAAATAATTAAAAATTTCAGTCAATTCTGTGATTAAATATTATTCCACTTTTGAATTGGTACACCCAGTATTTCCAGGAAAATTTCTATTCAACTTTCAGGTTATTTCCGTTTTCAAATATTCATGAATTATTAAAAACAGTTTTATTGATATGTTTAGTAATGAAAGCATGCATGACAACAAATACAGGGTTAGCAAAAGAAATATTCAAAACAGCTTTTCAATTTACTAAGGGCCATTATTAAAACTTCCTGTTTAAGTTGAGTTTAGTTAAAGATAACTTTAGCTAAAGTGAACTTTAAAGTCACCTTTAACTTCTTTTCGTTATTACAATCTGCAGATAAAATAAAGTTAACTTTTTCAAAAATGTCGATAACACTGCTCAAATTAAACAAGTTTTTTAAACGCAGTGGCAACGACGTTTCGTTCTTTTGTTGTATATGTTTAATTTGTTTATAATTGAAGTTGCCATATTGAGAATAATATATAATAGGGCAAGTTAAAGCATAAACTTAACTTTAAAAGTTACCAGTAGGATGATCCTCCATTTAGCTTAACGCTTGCTTCTACCATATTGTCCACTTATAATAATGAAAAACTATTTATTTGCCCGTTAAAACCCTACCTTTAGTTAACGGCAAGTTGTAATAATGGCCCTAAGTGACTAAGAAGAAGAGAAAGGAAGCCTAAGATAGGTGTGATCCAAAGTCACTACTTGTTGTGTACGTTAATAAGCAAAATTGCCATATTTGGGGCTCAGAAAACCCATACGTGGTCTTACAGAAGCCAATGCGCCCATTACGAGTGACTGTTTGGTGCGGCTTGTGGAGCGGAGACACAACCATTACGAATATCGCATCATGACAACCGTTTTTTGTACCCGCTCTTCATGGCATTGATGTGAACAATGTTTGGTATCAACAGGATGGTGCAACTTGCCACACATCTCATGCCACAATCGATTTATTGCGTCAAACTTTTGCTGGCCGTTTAATTAGCCGAAACGGTGATGCCAATTGGGTGCCAAGAAGCTGTGACTTGACACCGTTGGACTACTTTCTGTGGGGAATCGTTAAAGAAAAGTGTTTTGCCGACAAACCAGAGACAACCGAGCATTTGAAGGCCAACATTCGTGATGCCATTGCCGAGATACGACCGCATACACTCGAAAAAGTGCACGAACGTTGGTCTAGAACATTTTCAATATTTTTCAAATACCCTGTAATACATATTTATTGTAATACATCGAGTATGTATGTACATACAAAGGCAAATAATATGTGAAAGCATAGTTCATCATTATCGTTGAAAATACCCAAAGTAAAGTGTCAGAAAAGGACACACAGTTTTATTTTAAAAGAAAAGAAAATGATACGAAGAAGGCACTACCAATGAAAATTAAAGAGGAAGAGAGGAAGATAGAAATAGAGAGTTACAGAAATGTTTTATTATTCCTTTACACGACTATTACTGTGTTATTATTTATGTATACAAACATATGTTATTTGTGATAATCATTATCGATGGCAGTAGCAGAATGACATAGGCATACGCATTAACAACTGACACTTCAGGTATAATAATGTATGTGTGTCACATGCATGTTTATGGATATAGTGGTGAAAAAAAATAATAGACACACTAAAGCCGTGTTTACGTTACGTACATACATAATTTGTCATTCCAACCCTTCGGTCAGGATTACGACCCAATTTCTCACATCACATATGTTGTGTGTGTTAATTTTATACATGAGTGGTGGGACCTACAGTTTAAAGTCGACTCCGAACGACAGATTTTTGAGAAATTTTTCATGGTAATTTTATTTACTCTCAGAGTTTTTGCCAGAAATCTGCTGAGAGAAAGTCGCCGAAGAAATACTTTTTGTGTTTTGTTTTGATGTCTAGCCTGTGGCTCGAACCCTGGCTTTACGTCTAATAGCCAACACGCTACCTACTAGACTACGGCGACTTCTATAGTGAACTTTGTCCCTAGTGAACTTTGACCCAAATTCCCATTCAAGTCGTTTTCTTATGGGAACAGGTACTGAGTTCATTTTTAAGCCTAAAAAAATTGAATTAAATTTAAGGCAGTTAAACAGTGAGGTCCGCATTAAAAATCTATCAGTCTCTGCAGTTCTCTTTAAGTGGAAGACATGAAACCCTTCCCTGCCCAAACATGTTTTCTTACCTCTGCTTTAAAGGTTAAAATCTCACTTTCTTTTATCAACATCTTCAAAATTAACATTTTGACCCATTGTGAGATTATTATAAAAAGAGTGCTTTTGCTTAATAAACTAATTTGGTGATGATCACAAGTTCTGCACCAAATGCAGTGACATTATATTGCATCGAAAGTGATTGTCCCTATAACTTCTTGCAACACTGCATGTAACCAGTGTGACAGTTACATACATGTACGCTTTGAAAATACAAACACATACATTTGAATTTTGTTAATATTTTATAATGTGGCAAGAACACATTGTTAATTGTTTGTTATTGTATTGGTAATACATAGACATACTGATTGATTGATTGATTGACGGTTAAACATGAATATTTTATGTGACACAAACAATAGCAATAATAATAATAACAATGGCAACACTGTGGCAGCAATAATAATAACACAATAATTAAAGAACTATTTTTCAACAACAACAACAACAACAACAACACCAATTACGGAAAAACATGTGCCAGTCCCATCATTTAATTGCCATAACTGTTCCATTTACTGTTCATAAAATGGGCGATAAAAAAACTACATGCGCTTCCTTTGAAAATCACCAACTCATATGGAAGGTATCAATGCAAAATTAACCGTAATTAACATTATAAAACTGTAAAACAAATCAACCGTAGATGAATTTAAGTTGAAACATTTTACCAGGACCTCTTTAAAAGTTAAAAATATACGCAAATATTTTGTAGTACGACTTCTCGGTAATTTACTCCAGTTTCTATCATTATCTAGAGCTGATCTGAAAAGCCTTGATATTTTTCAGCAAAATAGTATTGGGTTAATGGTTAAGACACAACCGTAGTATCGTGGTAATGTATAAGGGCCTATGCGTAGGTCAATTCTAACACAAATCATCTTCCACGTGTTTATTTCTTTTCATTAGTAGGTTCTAGAAATATAGGGTTACCATCTGTGGTAACCCAGAAATTCTGTCTTCTGTGATAATCAATTAAGGTTTTGTATTGTTGAGGAACTTTACTCATTGTGTTCTTCTCTTCTTCAAATGATCTCACTACCTGAACTTTCTGTTAAGTTCGTTGTTGAATTTATCCACTTTTGCTCTCATAAGGGTTTGAAATTGAAGCCAGATGTCTCTCTCTGTGAGTTTGCATATTCCAGAGCCAATTCTTTTCCTCCATTTCACTACGAAAATAATCTAGAGACCAGGAATACAAATTATCTTTAGTCAGCGACCGCTGATAGTCATATAACATGCCTGAAGAATGTCAAAAGTGTACTTAAAAGTCACTGCAGTCTAGTAGGCAGTGTCTTGGCTTACCGTGGTTCAAAACCCACATCAAACATCTCGAATATAGTGAAATATGAAAAATATATTTCTTCGGCGACTTCTCAGCAGTTCTTTGGCAAAAAAAAAATTCTGAGTGTAAATAAAATTGTCATGAAATCATCCTCTACAGTTGGCATTGAACTGGGCGGTGTGACTAAAGCGCTGTATGTAAGTAAGTCTGATGCTAATGCTGAGAGCAAGCGGGTTACTCAGAAGTCATTTGGTTTATTCTGCTAAACCAATCAAATCTTGGACTTCCATTACTGGAAGGTTTTGCCAAATGCCTTTCTGATCAAAGACCAAAGAAACAGGTGGCCTGATACACTTTTGCATTCGTTTCCGGTAATAACCTAGAAGGGATAGATGATATAACCTGGAAAGTCGATCAGTTTATGTAATAATTCCGTAGGACCTATAAAACTTATAGAATTTCTTTTATCGCGACTAGGCTGTGAAATTTATTTTTCGGTATGATTTGACTTGGATTTTTACTGACACTTTGAAGTTGGAACTGGAAGTTCAAGTCATTGATAATATAATGAAGCGTATTAAATCTTGTAACGTTGGATATCGATATGTATATGGTCAGTACTGTATCGATCAATGTTCTTAATTCTAAGGTAATAAGTTGGAAGCAACTTCTCAGATGCATTCGTTCATAGGTTGACATCATGGAAGACAACACATCAAACAAGTATAAGTCTGAAGTTTGCCCTGAGGAATATTCCTCATTTTTGACAGATGAATAGTGGGCCTTGAGAATGATAGAACTCAAGATCATCAAGACTTTACTGTCCTTGTTTTTAGTGAAACTAACCAAACCACTCCTGAACATTAGGAGATAATATATTAGGCTTCTAATAATCACTGGGCCCTTTAAGCTTAGACATATGTATTGTCTACTGCAGCAAGATCTAGAATAATAGCAAGTCTTTCTATCATTGTCTAGAAAAAATCACCGCTGTGGACTTGTTTTAATTGTAGTGGTGGGGGACTTTTGGTTATTGGATCGTACATTTTCTTGCTAAAATATTTGTTGTTGATTTTAATTTTTCTCGGTAGATAAGAGGGCGTCCTAGATGGTTATCTTGAAGGCATTTATGCCGTCTGATTTTTCTACGATCCCAGTACATTACAGTACTCAAGGTATTGCCTTAAAAAATATTTTTTTTATTTTAAATGATAAATTATGTAATACCATAAATGTAATTACATTTTATTAACAAACGGTGAATTAAACGTATTTAGTTAATATTTATTTCACAACAACATTATAACGCATTTAAATTAAATCCATTATAATTAAAATATTTATACCCTTCGTTAAGCACGATAGTGTAGACGATAAAAAAAATTAATTAATTTCTGGATTAAGTTTATTATTACAAAAAGAGCAGCAACAATAAAATTATTACAAAAAAGTAAAACCTTAGGCTAAATCATAAATTTAACCTCACAGTTATTGTTTCTACAAGGAAACTAAAACAAAAAAAAAAACTAAAAATTAAAATAAATGAAGTCAGGCACTTAAACAAACACGAACTGATTACATGACTGAAGTTTTAAAGCAAAAAATTCCTGGTTTTTCTGTTAAAAAATGTTTGAATATTAAATCAACGCATACTACTTATTAAGCCATACACATTCCATGCTTATATGTATACGTTTATTTAATTTGTGAAAAATAAAAATAACAACGCAAAATTATTGTAAAATTCTAATGAAAAAGCCACCAACACCACGGCTACCATTAATGCCGTCCATAATTTTTTACTTACGCTTTTAACTCAACTTATGAACTTCCTGGTTTTCTGTTTTTCTCTCTTTCGCTCTTTCACTCTTTCTCAATTTTCATTTTACTTTCGCAAACAGTTTAAATATTTAGCTTAATTAGTGAAGGAACTAATTATATATTTAGCTAGGCACACACTGAAGTCCTGCAGTTGAAGGGGAATGAATCCCAAAGAATTTACTTACTTACTTAATTGGCCATTAACAACCCGATCCTTCCAGGCGCCTCTGCTTCTTGTGCGCCTACTCCAGTTGGTAACACCAATCGATGACAGGGCTTAATCGATTTGATCCTTCCAACGCATACAAGGTCGTCCCACCGGAGCATCCTCCATCCGAACGACATAGCCGAGCCAGCGCAACCGCTGGATATTAATACGCTGCACCACGTCTATGTCGTTGAGGTGCTCATACAGCTCACTGTTGGATTGGATGCGGAAATCATCGCCAACTCGCACTGGACCTAAGATTTTACGTTGAACAAAAACTGAACCATGGTATCAACCTGTTCAAATTACTTTTAACTTCTATGTTAACAAGGAAGAAAAACTCATCTAAATATTTGACTTTAAATAATTAACCACGATAATAGCTACTAATCGCCATAGTAAAGAAGATAGTGTATTGGCTTAGTAGACGTGAGATCTCGGTTCAAACCCCAGGTCAGACATCTTCAGCAAAACGAAATATGAAACAATAGTTCTTCGCCGACTTCCCCTCAGCAGATTTTTGGCAAAAACTCTGAGAGTAAATAAAAATTGCCATAAAAAGTTGCTCAAAAATCTGTCGTTCGGAATCGGCTATAAACTGTAAGTCCCGCCACTCATGCATAGAACTTAACGCATACAACATAAGTGGTGTGAGAAACTAGGTCGTAATCCTGATTGCTATTCTGTTTTTCGCAACAGTATACATTTTCAAATACGTATACTGATCCAAGAGTAATCAGCGAACGTCATAAAAAGCGTTACCCAGACCCATCACGTGTTTAACAGGAAAAACGTAAAAACTAAATCAAAGCAAAGAAGAGAATGGGAAAGATTCCTTGTGACTGCCCTAGCAACGAAAAAGAATACATTCTTGGGAAGACTAAATAAACTCTAAATAAACAAAGAAAGACCACAGACGATAGGTAGATTGGTAGGTAGACCTGGCTTTCCACCCAAAGTACTTGTATGGGCCACACTTAGTCCAACACAGTTTTGTGTTTTTCCCTAGTTTCGACTAGGTAGTACTTCAGATTGCCAATGCTCACACATTTTTGTTTGAGCATCTATTTAGCTTTCACCAAGGCGACTTTCTCTTCTTGATATAGAACAGTTTGTTCTTCTTCCTTTCTACAGCTTTTTTAGAAATCATTTGCTAGGTCTACAAGACAAATGCGCCTCTTATGCATGCCCATAATGTAATGCAATTACAACAGCCATGTTTTTTTAAGATTTTAAGCAGGCACGTATCCAAAATCCGTCATCCAGCGTTAATGCAATCCAACTATAAACTCACATTGTCAACTATAAACTCACAGGTCTTTAGTGGAACTCATTGGAGAGTTCGATGTTTGTGCCACAACTGATTAATTTATCTGCTCTATACTTACCTGGAATGTCAGTGTGTTCTATTATCCATGTTCCACGTTCCGAGAACTCGTTGAGATATCTGGGACACCTTAACTCCGTCTTTGAGTTCCTTACGTTAGAACTTAGTGCTTTGATAGCCGCCTGGCTATCAGAAAATATGCTACTTTTCTTTTCTGAAATTCTTATCGCTGTCTGTATTGCCGACACTCACGTCAAAAAGACGGGAGCCTTATGGACTGGGCTATTTCAATCGATTCCAATAGAATTCATTAAATGAAGTTTGTATGGAGTCTGCATCATTTTTCCATACCCTTTTAAGAAACATAAAAAGTTTAAGAACAAAGCAATAGTGAAATTCTAGAAGTTGCCAGACTTAAACTGATTTCAATAAATAAAGCTTAGAAAACAAAAGTAAAGTTATTAGACGAGCAAATTAGAAAATTTGAAGGCCACAATTTATGTATACATCAACTTGGGTGGGTATATGTAAGCCAAAAACCTATTTTGTGGTGAGTCCTACACCATAACAGATGTCGTTCAATTGGCCAACTGCCAATTGTATTCCTTCCTTATATCAATACTAAATTCATTACTAAAAAAGCAATAATCAGAACAACCAGACATTAAATGCGTAATATTAGAGAAAAACAGGGATACATTCCCCTCTATTCAACTCTGTGATTACTAATAATCGTTATGATGTATATTGTTAACCTAAAAATATGCAATAAAATATTGTTGTATTGGTATTGGTGTTGTGTTCAACATTTAACATAATTTTGTAGTGGATTTGTGTTTCTAATATTCCGTTTTTATTTCAAATATTAATAAATTGCCTGCCTTAACTGTTTTCTATGTTAATTTTATTATCGAATTTCCGTTTTTGGGGCCAACAATTTTTGTTTCGTTTCATTTCAATAAAAAAAAAACAATTTCACGTTTTACTTTCTTTTTCCGTTTTTCATATTTCATTTCTAAATTCTATTTTATTTTTGCCCTTATTTTTCTCCTGTCGTTTTGGTATCAAGGGAAATTTCTTTAAGTGTTGCTATCGAAAATTATTATTAGGCTCGCTGGCAGCCGGTAAAAGCTGAAAATGAATGAAAAAAATCGAAAGGAAATGTTGGTATTTTTTGTGTTAATTTTTCAAATTACCTTTTGTCATTATACATATATACATACATATTTAAATACGCCTTGACATTTTCATTTTAAGCAAAGTTCTAAATGGCAGCAAAAACAACAACAACAACGGCATCTACATAAGGAAACTAAATCAATAAAATAATTGTACAAAATAATCACTTAAAATTTTATAAAGCAAGGAGATGTTAATGACAAATGATGTTCATCACAGACACTTGTAAATAAATGACAGTTAAATTTCACCTTTGGGCAAATGGAAGACAAGGCGTTTAAGTTTACTTGACCTTTATTTATTATTTGAATTCATTTAAAAATTTAAAAATAAATTTCATTAAAATAAATGTCATAAGTTTGCCTACTAATGCGAACAACTTACATTAGTCAGGATTACGACCTATCTTCTCACACCACTTATGTTGTTTGTATTAATTTTATTCATAAGGTGGGACCTACAGTTTAAAATCAATTCCGAACGACAGATTTTTTGAGAAACTTTTCATGGCAATTTTTTTACTCTCAGAATTTTTGCCAAAAATCTGCTGAGATGAAGTCGCCGAAGAAATACTTTTTGTATTTTGTTTTGATGTATGGCCTGGGGCTCGAACCCTGGCTTTACGTCTAATAAGCCAACACAATACCTACTAGACTACGGCGACTGAGAGGAAGTCGCCGAAGAAATATTTTTTTTCATATTTCGTTATGATTTCTGACCTAGGGTTTGAACCGTGGGCTTACGTCTAATAAGCCGCCGTCACACAGCCTGCTAGGCTACGACGACTTCTTATTTCGTCCATTTCACTACCATAAAAATCTACAGATCTGGAATACAAATTATCCTTAATATATTAAAACGGAATAACGGCAGTGACCGAATGTACACTCAGCCACAAAAGTATACATACGGTTAACAAATTTCAGAGATTTTATAACCAATCCGCTTTCGTTGAAAATCTTTATAATTGTCTGACAAAATTCCTCGATTTTAAGACGCTCTTTTGCATTGGTTCAGAAATTTGTGAAATTTGTTAATCGTATGTATACTTTTGTGGGCCTGTGCAGGGCTGCAATTCAGTTCAATTTCAGAAATTTTTTAACCGTCTTAAAATCGAGGAAACTATAAAGATTTTCAACGAAAACGGATTGGTTATAAAATCTCTGAAATTTGTTAACCGTATGTATACTTTTGTGGCTGAGTGTACATTCGGTCACTGCCGTTATTCCGTTTTAATATATTAAGGATAATTTGTATTTCTGAAATTTGTTAACCGTATGTATACTTTAGTAACTGTGTCTACTTGTATAAGGATTGTATCCTTAAGGTGAATGAGGTCATAATTGCAACTTCCATCAATTATATATCAAGTTCATATCCCATATCACGATCCCCCTTTAGCTATGGCCTGGAGTAGTTGCTTAAATGCACGACTATAAAACTAAAAAATCTTGAATCAATTTTCGAAAAAATTTTCTCCAGGGTATTCATGTTTATAAAAGCTAAGAGACTTCAATACCCTTAGAATCCCTCTGCACATAGAGTGGACAATATTAACAACAAACAAGATCAAACTGCAGGTCAGATAGAGCCAACTCTTGAGGAAGAATATAAGTTAGTCGTTAGGTTCCCTACCAGTATACCCAAACTATGTTTACAAATCGAGTCGTAGGCAATGACAGATGTCACCATCACAGGACCTGTTGCAGTAAATGAATCATCTACTTAGCTAGGACAAACAAAGAATTGGGAGTAAATGTCGGACATGTTTTCTGATCCTACGATGTTTCTTGTCAAGAAAATAAAAATTTCCGAAAACAAAAATGTTTAGTTTTAGAACACAGAATAATGTACAGCAGCATTTTAGAGCCCGCAAAAAGAAATGCAAAAAGAAATACATAAGAATTTTCGAGAATGGGAACAAAACAAATAACGAAATACAAGAACAACACTACATAGAGAGATATCGAAGTTGCCAGGCATAAAATAAGGGTGTATAAATAGTGTGAAAGGTGATGCTATCATTCAGTTGTATGTCAGTAATCAAAAAAGCAATGCTAAGCGTTGATTTTCAATTTCACTTCCAAAAAAATTTAATGTCGAAGAATTACCTCGTTTGTCCGGCCGCCAGTTACTGAAAAAATGAAGGATATTTTTGTTTTTGAAGAAGCAGGACTAGTATGAAAAAAATAGTCGGGGTACTAATCATCAATCAGATGATTGATGACAATCAAGGAAAGTTTTGATACACACACACACTCTATAGTCTAGATCTTGCCTTTTCTGATTTCAGTATCTGTAATTCTCTCCTGGTAGTAAAAGTTCAGTTCAATTTAAGTCAGGGTGAGGTACGTTTCCACACTGAAAATTTCCATCTTTGAAAATCTTCAATCAGGCCATAGTCTTTCAAGAATTTATAAATTTAAGAAAACAGCAATTAAAAGAACATTTTTTATCCATAAATGTGCATGCATGTATATGTACAGCACATTATTTCAATAATAATTTCTCATTAATAAATACGAAAAAAATATTTCCATTCGCTTCATTAAATTTAACACAAATCGAGTCGAGTCAGTGAAGCAAATACTGAATGAATGTACAGGTATTTTTACAATTTCAATGAGACACAACGTCGCATCATTCGCAATGTGGTAGACAGTTACCGCAGGACTTAATTTAAATAATCAAATGACAACAACAACAACAAAAAAACCGTGAGACAAAATTTAAAAAAAAAGAATGTGTGTGTTTAAGAATTTTACAGGATCAAGGAAATAAAATAAAATAATATGGCGGCGTACATTGTTATATGTGTGTTGTCAATAAACTTAAAGGAAGAGGAAGATATAGAGCGTATTTTACTCTCTCACACTTGAGTGTGCGTTTAAAATGCTGTGTAAGAGAATTTTATTTCATAAAAGTGTAAATGTAAAGAGCATATGCGTTATTATTTGCATTTTTTATTTATACGAGGATGGTTCTAAAATAATGCAACCTGTTGTATAGATTGTGGCAATAGTTTAAAACGAATTCGTTTTAGTTTAAAGCATATGTTGAAAGTCTATAGCACTAGACTAGACTAGCCTACTACTTTAGGCAATATATTGTAGTTTACTTCATTAGGTCGTCTAATTATTGTACAGCCCTCGTGCATGTGCCTACATATATTTACACAGGCATAACTGTATTATAGTAAAGATAACAATGAGCTTTAAATATACATTTTTTAAACTTAAATACTATATTCATTCATATGTCTGCATATCTGCTGATATGCAAAAAGTATTTTCCTTTTACTAGGGTGCCCTCTAAAATTTATAAGCTTTGGAACTTATCGTTATTTCAAATATATGCGTCTGAAAGTTTTGAATATGCAGATCCGTTTAGTTAATTAGAAATGCTTAAAATTTACAAGACATTTATGGCTGTTGCTATTAAAATTCAAGGGAAACCCTTATAACACACAATTCTATCATTTCAGTCATCCTTATTTAAATACGATAAATTTATTATTTACATGCGTATTATTTTCTTTAAAAATAAGGCTTCTGAACTGTTGTTTGTATGTTAATTTCCAATTTAAATTCGTATTAAAAAGGCTTTAAAATATGATTATAGCGGATACAAGATAGAGACAGTAATGTGAACAAATATGTATACAGAGAGTAAGTCTGGAAACATATATTTAAGATATGCTGCAATTGTGACACATGAAAAGAAAAAAATAAAACTAAAAATAATCTCATAATTATGAGTGTAATGACCTGCAGCAGATCGATAACATATTTATTTGACACGGACATACGATACTATAAACCGTAGGTTATATACCCCTATCAACGCCTTTAAAATGCTCGTTTTTCATGCGATTAAACATCTTGCAATATTAAAAATCAAATAGGGTTTTCACACAGGGACTTTCTAACTTTGACATTTGATAACGGCGATCTCATTGAAGCTACACCTGACAAAATAGTTGTCATTTATTTAGTCTGTTTTGTCGAATCACCTTAGCCAACCATAGACAAGGACTAGTTCGAAACTGTATTCAACTTTGAGGCCCAATTCTAATTCTGAATAGGTACATGAACAAACAAAATTGTCAAATTTGGCATGCTACCAATACACGTGACATCTAATAACGTCCAATGCATTCCGCAAAAGTTACTGTTTGGTGGAGATTTTGGGCTGGACGTGTCATTGGTCCGTATTTCTTTGAAAAATACCACTATTTGGTAACGATTACCAACTTCTTTTGACTAGGATTACATGACCTGGTCACCAACGACATGTGGTTTCAGTAGGATGGCGGTAAGTGCCACACAGTCTATGTCACAGCAGATATATTTTGCACAAAGGATTTGAGGGCATGGCCATGTCACATGGAAGTAATGTGAACTGGCCACCGAGAACATGCGGTGACTTTTTGTGGGGTTTTTCGTAAGCCACATGCGAATGCTAATAAACCACAAATCATATCGCTTGTCAAAGCCAACATCGTTTGACTTCAGCTTAATATATGTCCCAGAGTCATGAAAAATTGAACAAATTTGATGCCCTCCACCTAGTGCAGATGTGGCGGTAATTGAACGATGTTATATTTCATATTCTTTCGAAAGAATAGAAAATATCTATGATATCTCACGTACACTTTGTTTTATTTCCATTTAAAGATAGGAAACGCTCAGCAGCACATTACTGGCAAAAACTCTTGAGAGTAAAATAAAATTGTCGTGAAAAGTTGCTCAAAAATCTGTCGTTCAGATTTGATTTTAAACTGTAGGTCCCGCCATTTATTTCTAAAATTAACACACACAACATAAGTGCTGTGAGAAGCTAGGTTGTCATCCTGACTAAACGGTTGTAAGGACCATTTATATATATATGATAGGAAACGCTTAATGAAAGACCAAATGTAACCAATTTTCTTAGTTTCTATGCAATAAACGGCTTTATCAAAGTAGGAACTGAATGAACTTAATTAGTCATTACAACCCTTCAGTCAGGACCACAACCTAGCTTTTTACACCACCCATGTTGCGTGTGTTAATTTTATCCATGAATAGAGGGACCTACAGTTTAAAGTCGACTTCAAACGACAGATTTTTGAGCAACTTTCCAATGCAATTTTATTTACTCTCAGAGTTTATACTAGAAGACTGCTGAGAGGTTGTTCGACCTGTCTGGTATGGGCCTTACGTCCAATAAGCCAACACACTAACTAGGAGACTACAGTGTCTTCGTTTTGAAGTGCTGTACGTTTTAAACGAAAATATGTCATATGGGTGGAAGTCGCCGTCGTCTAGTAGGTAGTGCGTTGGCTTATTAGACGTAAGGCCCATACCAGACAGGTCGAACAACCTCTCAGCAGTCTTCTGGTATAAACTCTGAGGGTAAATAAAATTGCAATGAAAAGAATTTTCAAAAATCTGGAACAAAACTTGTTTCTAAGTTTTATTTTTATTTTCATTTAAACTGCAATAACTCCTCCTAACATCCTAGATTGACCTAAAATTTCCAATAAAATTATTGTAAAATTTCTATTCATCTGTGTATGTAAGTGAATAATTAATTATTTTCCAAAAACAATTTAAATTTTAAAGTCAAGAATAATTTATTTTATTGTTAACAATTGCAGATATTCTTGAATAATTTATTACTTTCGTAAACATTATCACTCACAATTACTTAAAATTTGCCTTCACATCTTTTATTTATACCGGAGATACTGGTTTTGACTTTTAACCACCACTTAATGGCAACAGTTTGCAAATCCTTTAATGCAGCCAGGATGCCAAAGAGTATAATGGCAAGTTAAATAAAAAAAAAGAGATTTAAACACTGTCTTACAACATATCTCTGGGCATATACATATGTATGTATGTAGTAAGTATGTACATAAAGTATCTTGTAAGACTCAAAGTGTATGAAGAGTATATTAAAATAATTTTAATTGTGATTTCTTTTTTATATTAATTTACATGAAATAAATATAGCCATGCATACATACACTGAGCGCCAAAAGTGAGTAAACACCACTGAAATAATTCATTTTCTTAGGATAGCGAGAAAAGTAAATAAGAATAATCGAATAAATTTCCAAAAATAAAAACGTTCATTTATGACTTATAAATTGTTAAAACAGAAACAACAATTCATGATAATGGAACTTTTTTATACTTAAGAACAGAACTGTTTTATACATAAGAACAAAAGTGTTGACTCACTTATGGCGCTCAGTGTATATGCAAGTATCTTGAGTTCATGTGAAGGCATTTAAACCTTCATTCATTCATTCATTCTGCAGATATGGTCACTTACTCGGTTAGATAACTTTTCACTCACATTGCTTCGTACATACATTCGTACATACATTCATTCCCTTATACATTCTTACATTCATTTGTAGTAATTATAATGTATTAACATAACGTCCCATTAAGATAATGATAATGAATGTCAGGTTAATGATACACATGAGACTTTTGCATAAAAAAATGGAAAAAAATATGCTTGTGGTTGAAAATTTCATTCATAAAAAATTCATAGTCTTATGATTGGTATGCCATTTAAATGAAAATGAAAAAACTCTTCTGCTAACTAAATGCGCATAAAATAAAGTGCTGATATGCTAATGGCAATAAATATGTAAACTATACGTAGGTATACAAATCACATTAAAAATGGAATACTTTTAGAAACTTGTGTAAATGACATGTAAATGTATGAAAAAGGATATACAGGATGCCTGTATAGCGGTTTTAAAAAATAAAATGTCGTCTTCATATACTTACCTACCTGAATTCATTATTACAACCCTTCAACCTGGATTACAACCTAATTTCTCTCACTACTCATGTTATGTGTGTTAATTTATATTCACGAGTGGCGGGACTTAATGATTCCGAACGACATGTTTTTGGGAAACTTCTCATGGCAATTTTATTTTACTGTCAGAGTTTTTTGCCAGAAGATTGCTGAGAGTTAGACGCCGAGAAAATATCTTTTCATATACTGTTATTGTTCAAAATGTCTTAGTCAGGTGTAGAACCACAGCCGGCTTTATATTCCAATATTATTAATTTGCTGCCCATTATCAGACACTACTCCCTGTCAAGTTTCTTCTGCAACTGACTTTCCGGCATTACTTTACAATGCCCTGCATGAATAGGGGTCACATTCGTTTCAATAAAAAGGAAAATAAAAAAAGGTTTTCAATTTTGTTTGTTCGTCCAGCTATTTTTAAACTCCATTACAATTTTACACTTATCCCACATTATATTTCAAGTGTTTAATTAAACAAAAAGAAAATATAAAAAGAAAATTGTCCCATAAAAAAAAGTAAAATGTCATAATCCGGCTATAAATTTCCATTCATTTGAAAATCACAATTTTTCATTGTGATCTCTTTAAATATTTAAAAGCCTGTCAATTGTTACCTGTCACTGCACGTGTGTATGAGCCCGAAATATTGAAAACTATTCGCCGAAGAATGACTTTTATTTTATTTCAGTTTTATTTTGTTTTATTTTTAATTTCATAAATAAAATAATAGACCAGAGAGTGTTGGCAGAGACTGCTGAATGGAGGGGAGAATATATAAAATGAAGAGATGAAAGGAATATGAAAATAAATCAAAAAATATATTTCATCACAAAAAAAATGAAGAGGGCAGCGTACTCAGCCTCGAACACAATACAATTCTACGATACATGGGTGAATGAAGGAGATGATTTATATTTTTTTATTTTAAGGATCATAAAAAATCCATCTCAATTACAGCTGAATACATATAAGTATGTTCATACATAGAGTATGTTCATATATTCACATATGAAATATAAATAAATAATTATTGTATATACAGAGAGATAAACATACGAGTATCTACAGTACTAGGCAGTCCTTTAATATTGAAGGTTAGACTTTGACCAGGCCTAGATTTTACACAGTAGCAAATAGCTTCTGATACAGTGGCTCCCCAATACCTTGGGTTGCTTACATGCTGATGTATTCATTTTATGAATGAATTTTAGGATTTTTTGATGCCAGAACAAAATATTCCGAACCTTTGAAGAAACTCGCCGATATTTTCCAAGCGAAATCCTATGTCATCGAAAGATATGCTCAATTCAACTTGGGTAGAAACATATATAATTGGTCATTACAACCCTTCAGCCCGGATTAAGGCCTAGTTTCTCACACCAATTATGTTGTGTGTGTTAATTTTATACATGAGTGGTGGGACCTACAGTTTAAAGTCGACTCCGAACGACAGATTTTTGAGAAACTTTTCATGGCAAATTTTATTTACTCTCAGAATTTTTGCCAGAAAACTGCTGAGAGGAAGTCGCCGATGAAATACTTTTTGTATTTTTGTTTTGATGTCTGGTTTGGGGCTCGAACCTTGGCTTTACGTCTAATAAGCCAATACACTACCTACTAGACTACGGCGACTTCCTTTTTGCTTCCAAGCCGGAAAGAAAATCAAATGAAAAACCAAAGGACGGGTCTGACAGTCACATAGCCCTTCAATAACTAGAGAGTATGGGATTGCTTGGAGAGACTGAAACAGCTAAAATGAGGATTACCCAGGTAATGTAGGCATTCGCGGTAATAATCTTCTGAAAAGGGGAGCTTCAGAGCCACTGATGCAGCCAGAAACACTCTGTGGAGTGGAGGCACATATGTGGAAAGGTATGCCAAACAAAAGGAGGACGTACACACATACATAATTGGTCATTACAATCCTTCAGACAGAATTACGACGTAGCTTTTCACACCACTTATGAGTAGCGGAACCTATAGTTTAAAGCCGACTCTGAACGACAGATTTTGAGAAACTTTCCATGGCAATTTTTATTTATTGTCAGAATTTTTGAAAGTTTTGGGCTGAGAACTACGGCGACGTCAACAAAAGGGAAATAAAGAGAGGTAAAGTCTCTTTCCAGACCAAATGGGTTTTACGCAATCAAAACTTTTGCTACAAAATTACAAACAGACGAGGAAGAACCTGAGTTTGATACTCTACTTTTTGACAGGGCACTGTTAATTCAAATTGCACTTCAAAATGGGGAATGCATCGAAAGCAATGCGTAGATTTTGTGAGGATAAGAATGACTCATGAGTTCTAAGTCGCCGTTGTCTAGTAGGTAGTGTGTTGGATAATTACACGTGACGCCAGGGTTCCATGCCTAGACCATACGTCCCGATCAAAACGCGATATGAAAAAATAATTCTTCGGCGCCTTTTTCTCAGCAGATTTCTGGCAAAAACTCTGTGAGTAAATAAAAATTGCCATGAAAAGTTTCTCAAAAAAATCTGTCGTACGGAACCGACTTTAATCTGTAGGTCTCATCAGAGCAGAGCAGCATGCTGAAGTTTGTCAGCCTAATAGGTTTGGTGAAGCCATTATGGGGATATCCTATTTGAGGAGAGTACAATAGATCGCATGGTAACAATAGTATGGCACCTCATCACAATGATTATAAAAATAACATGAGGCATATTTCGTTCAATTTGTCCAGGTCATCCTGCTGTTAGCATGATATTATCGAAAACCACAATAATTGAGGCAGGCGGGAGTAAATTAGCTTGAAGAGATGCTTTGAAATACTTAGCACATTTATTGTTGTTCCTAAAATTTGTGATCATTCTTATTTACGATGCATTACACTTAACTTATGTTCAGCTTGTCTACTTCAAATGAAACCATTTCGCTATCAATGGGCTTAAATTGCCTTTGTCTGCTTAAGTTTCTTAGTGAAAAAATCTTTTCTTCTGTTAGTTGCTACAGACATTCCAATATTCATTGCCTAATTGTTATTTTTGGTTCATTTTAAAAGCTTATAAAATCTGTACCGCTTTCATTGCATCCGTTAGTTTTTGGTTCTATTTTGTTGGCGACATTTTTATGTGAAATATGAAATCGCCCATGAAGAGTAATGTTGTAGCGAAATATGCTCCAATCAAAAAACGCTTTGTTTTTCATAAATTCCTGAAAAATGTACGAGCATATGCATATGCAGAGATTTTTAATATTTATTGAACAATAATTTACAAAAGAAGCAGTTGTGGAAAAGTAATTAGAACTAATAAAAAACTCGTATACTATATTTAGACGAGAAATAAACTTAGGTTCGGAAGATGTTGCATTCAAAAATAGTTAGTAAGCCTCGTTTCAATCAATAAATTATTCACTTTGCTGTATCTCTGTAATAATTTTTGATTTACTATGCTAGTTAATCATGCTCTTATGGGAAAATTCATAAATACATACATACATAATTTGTCATTAAAACCCTTCAGTCAGATTACCGAGCTTATCGCACGACTTATGTTGTGTATGTTAATTTTAAGCATGAGTGGCGGAGCCCACAGTTTAAAATCAAATACGAATCACAGATTTTTGAGGAATTTTTCATGGCAATTTTATTTACTCACAGAGTTTTTGCCAGAAATCTACTGAGAGGAAGTCGCCGAGGAAATATTTTTTTCATATTTCCTTTTGTTGGATAAGTCTGACCTGGGATTTCAACCGTGACCTCACGTCCAATATGCCAACACACTACCTTCTAGGCTATGGCGACTTCGATAACAAATACACTCATATGTATTTCATGCATAGTATCGTATCACTATTTATTACTAATTACCTGATATAAACTGTATCTTTCAGGCACATATTTAACCTATTCAAATACACATACATGAATTCAATAACGTTACACCTTTTATTTCAATATTTTATTTTAAATGATTCCATGTATTCCGAAAAAAAAAACAGAATCTTTTTTTTTTTTTTTTGGAGAGAGATTCCACCTTCCCAACTGATGAATGCTACACTCTTTCTTTTTTCATTTTTTGGCTCGTGCATAATTAATCGGTTGGAAAAGCTCTCATCAATTTCGAATTTATAAAAAATTAATATTTTAGTAACGCAATGTTACTGTAGCACAATGTAAATCATTTAAAATGAAAGGAGATGAAAGTCAGTTATTGAAAACAATTTAACAAAGAATTTTAAAATTTATTGTGTTAAAATATTTTTTCGTTGTTTTGCGGGTTTCAAACACGAGATCTAAACAATAAAATAGGTTAGAAAGAGTTGTTTAAATGCTAAATTATAGGATATATATAGGGTGGGTCATCTATGGAAATACTTATGTTATGTTCATTCTATTCTGCTACAAAATTCACTATATCGACGTCTCCATTCTATAATGTTCTAAGTGTACTTAGAACGTTTTTAATGTTCTTGCATTTTTAACTTCTACGGTCAAAATTTGGTTAAGATGCGCCTATCCGTTCCAAAGTTATAGGGAAAAATCTAGAATAGACAAATAGTCGTATATCGCGTGAAAACTTTAAGAGCTCATAACTCAAAACATACTTTTTCCACTAAGAATGTTATGGAACGGAGGCGTCGATATTATCTCCACTGAAAGTAATGAATCGATTAACGCTTGACCATGATAACCTATTTTATTTGTACCCGCTCCTCATGGTATTGATGTGAACGATGTTTCGTTTCAACAGGATGGTGCAACTTGCCACACATCTCATGCCACAATCGCTTTATTGCGTCAAACGTTTGATGGCCATTTAGGAAACTGCGATTTGACACCGTTGGACTATTATCTGTGGGTCGCCCGTATAAAAAGTGTTATACCGACAACCCACGGGGATAATTGAGCATTTGGAGGCCAACATTCGTGACGCCATTGCCTAGATACGATCTCATGCACTCAAAAAAGTGCACGAAAATTGGTCCAATCGAAAGAGGCACTGTTTCAGGTACCATTTCAGCGTCATCGGTCTATTTTTATTTGAGAACATAGTTAGCCAGGCCATCACTGTAAATGCCGAGCATTATAGCTCGATGATTTTCAACTTTTTTGAATTGGATGATCTGAATTTTAACGAAATCTGGTTTCAAGAGGACTTTACTACGTGCCACACTAGATATTGCGCACGAGCAATTTGAGTACATGGTTATCTTACGATGAGGTGTTGTGGATTGGCCACCGAGATCGAGCGATTTTACCTCGAGAGGCTTTTTACTGTGGGGTTTTGTAAGATTGGATGTGTATGCGAACAAGTCTATACCACAGCTCTCTTTATAACTCATACCGTCTATCAAGTTCAGTCTGTCTTATGCGCTAGTGTCATGGAAAATTGAACACTTCGCATGAGCTACATCCAGAGAAGCTGTGATAGATATTTGAACGATGTTGTACCACACATAAGGCCACATCAATAGGTCGTTTAGACGAATAAATATTTTCGATGGTAACAAAGTTCCAGAAGTTACCAAAAATAAATGAAATAGGAATAGAGCGTATGATTAAGTATGATAAGTATGATTGTGGCAGTGAAAGGATCATTTAATAAATTTAATTGCGCGGTTTTAGCAATCAAAAATCAAAATTAATTAAAATTAAACAATTTATTCCAGTTCAATAATGCATTACACGATTAGCAAAGAAGATACCCAGTTTTTTGAGGTTGTAAACGTAACACAATAAATAATTTAAAACACAAATCATGTTGTTTTAAATTTTTTACCCATAGATTATGGTAAAATGAGCCATAATTAGTCATTAACCACTCCCCCTAATGTTATTTGCCTCATATGCTTGCTATTAAATATGCTTCGGTTTAATAGCTGACTGACCTTATTTTCAATGCAGTTGAACATATCCTGTAAAAAGCATTTCAAGGATTTTTAAAAATTTGCCTTGTGGCATAAAACTACACAAAAAAAGCATAACAATTTTCCAAAGAGACGACAAAAACGACTAGAAAGGCAGGCAACAAGAAGAAGAAAAAACAATTATTGTAAGACTACATACATACATATAGAGTAACTCGTACATTTATATTTGACATGTGAAAATTCAATTAAAATTGAAAAGCCAAATTAAATCAATTTAAGCGTTTAAAATATTTAAAAGCATTTTCATGCTACTCCAAATAACACACACACACACTCACAGAGAGAGAGAGAGAGAGAGAGAGAGAGAAGCAGAGTAACGAGGCGTATGACGTTGCTTAACCTCTGATGGTAACACAGATACGGCATTATTAATATGATACACTATAATTGTATTTTACTAAAGCACATACATATACCCATACACACACATATGTATACATGCTATACTCTTACTGGTATGTTACTGTGTTAGAGAGTGTCTGTATGTAAGTGAGTAAGTGCTAGTATTCACGTTCATCGCATTGCATTAAATAACGTTATAGAACCTGTTAATCGGGCTAATTGGTTGAATAACAACAGGATAATGGTTTAAAACAATAATGACAACAACAAAAGGAAAAGAAATACCGAGAACATCAAAAAGGAAAACAATAACAATGAATGGTGACAACCGAACACAGTTACAACAATACCAATGGCAATCATATCGTTGGCATTAAATGGAAAACCCAAAAAAACAAAAACAAACAAAATAATACGAACCCAATACCATTGCGTTTTGTTTTATTGTTATCATTGCTGCCAGTTGTTGTTATTGTTTAACGCTAACGATTTATAACGATAACAATAACAACAACTGGCAGCTATAGCAACACTGTCTCATTGTCTGAGTAGCAGCAGCTGAATGTAAAAACTGTTACAACAGAAAACTGGAAAATATTATCCGCAACAATGAAAATGACAAGACAAAATGGAAATGAAAATGAAAAGTTACAGAAACTCAGAAAAACATTGAAAAAATATACGAGAGAAAAAAAACACGAATGAAAAATCAAATTGTAGGATTGAAAATGGAAAACACACAGAACACCGACAACCGATGACTACAATTTTTAAACGAAAAGTTTGTAAAAACTTGAAAACAATATCGCGAAGACTTGTTTTTCCTTGAAAGAACGTCATCATAAATTTTAGAGGTCAGAACTCTCAAGGACTTAAATTTCTTGTATTTAAAGGAACTACGTCTAGCTACTCACTCCACACATGTTGTGTGTGTTAATTTTATACATGAGTGGTGGTACCTATAGTTTAAAGTCGAATTCGAATAACAGATTTCTGGGAAATTTTATTTACTTTCACAGTTTTTGCCAGAATCTATTTATCATGTTTCGTTTTGTTTGAGCTGCCTGAGTCAACACACTGCCTGCTAGACTGTGGCGAATTCAATTGATCATGATCTTCTTCATTTGGAAAACATACGAAAAAATATCGTAAAATAGCTTTTCTACAACTATTTCTGATAACTCCAAGGCCCAGAAGCGAAAATTTTACCGCAAGAAAAATCGATATTGAAAACCTGTTGTGCTAGAATGCAATCAGAATATCTGAGAGGTTGTAAATTGACTTTAATTGTTGCCTGGGTTAAACTTTAATGAATGAAGGTGCATATATGTACACTATAATGAGTCCCGAAGGACGTCGTGATATTTACGACCTCATCTGTAAAGCTTTCAGTCTCAGAATTTTGTCAATATTTGGTATAGTAGCACGATTATGGTGGTATAATCACACCGTAATGTTCGAAAAGTGGGTATGAATGCCCTTATGCAGGCAGTTAAAAATATTTGTACGCCTTCTTCGGTTGTTAAGCGATCGATATTCGTAACCGGCAAGCCTTTTACTAAATAAATATCACTTTAAGGGCCATTATTACAACTTGCCGTTAACTAACGGGAGGATTTTAACGTACTCATTATTATGAGTACCCAGTAAGATAGAAGTGAGCGTTAAGCTAAAGGGAGGATCATCCTGCCGGTAACTTTTAAAGTTAAGTTTATGTTAGAACTTGCCATATTATATATTATTTTCAATATGGCAACTTCAAATATAAACAAAATGAGGAAACACAACAACAAAAATAGAGGACCTTCTTTGCCACTGCGTTTAAAAGAAAAACTTGTTTAATTGAGTGGTTTTATCGACATTGCTCCGGCACTGCCATATTTTTGAAAAACTTAACTTTATTTTATCATTAGGTTGTAATAACGAAAAGAAGTTAAAGGTGACTTTAAAGGTCACTTTAACTAAACCTAAATTTAACGGCAAGTTGTAATAATGGCCCTAAATGAAAGCAACTTAACAGTTGGCAGCCTTACGAGGCTGGTGGTTTTAAAACTACACCAGATTGACTTTCAAAAAGCTTATATAGCACCGGTATATCACTTGTCGTGTTCGTAATGAAAGGCTTAAAACGAACCCATGAAAGAGGAGTTCGCTAAGGCTATGTTTTTTTCGACACTGTTGTTTAGTGTAGTATATGACACTGTGACGAATCATTCAATGCTTTAGAATATTATCTAAAGGTGAAGTGTTGAGTGTAATTTAAATGAATTGATGAGGTTTGATACACTGAAACGGTTGCGCATAACTAACGCTGACGGCATGTATACTTCCGCCCTTGAATTTATTCTTCTTAAAAACTGGTTCCAGACTTGAATCAAAAGAATTAAGACAGTCGCCGTCATCTAGTAGGTAGTGTGTTTTCTTATTAGATGCCAAGGTTCAAGCCATATGTCAGACAACTCGAACAAAAGGAAATTTGAAAAAAATATCTTTTCGACGACTGCCTCTCAGCAGATTTTTGGTCAACAGAGAGTAAATAAATTTGCCATAAAAAGTTTCTCAAAAAATCTGTCACTCTGTATAAAATTAACACACACACAACATACGTGATGCGAGAAGCTAGGTCGTAATCCTGACTGAAGCGTTGTAATGACCAATTATGTATGTATGTATGTATGTGAATAGAAATAAAGATGAACATTTTTATCAAAAACTAAGGCATTGTTGTCGTTATGAAGATGTTAGCTATTGTTAGCAACCTAAATTGATCTTGCCCAGAGGCCTTAAAGTATTTGGTTGGTGTTTTTCTCTTAGCAATTAAAGATCCGTGACATGTCATGAGGCCGATGTTGACATATCGGGCATAGATCCGTAGAAGACGTCATTATTCTGCACCGATATGTAGCATTATACTAAATTAGCATCAGAGTTGACTTTATCGTCCTTAGAACCTCTAGCATTCAAAATAGATGTATACAGTTCTGGATGCCCAATAAAAGTCTCTGTATTTCATTGAAAACCCTCATGATTCTGTATACCCTGTGCGTATGACAGCTGAAAAGAGAGAGTAAGACTCTAATAATATGAACAACAACATGATAATGCAGGCCAGGCAAATGTAAATGAACACATACAAAAAAACCTCTTAAGTAAACTTAAACTACACTCACACATACATAAACACTTGCGTATACATGGCAGACAAATAAGAGAAACATTTAAAGTGGAACAGGAAAATACTGCTTTTATGGTAATTTTCTCTTCCCAAAAAAAAAAAGTTTAAGAATTTTGCTGCTCTTCCTTATTACCGTTATCCCTTCCTGATTTCTTCTTCTCTCTCTCTCTCTCTCTCACACTCATTCTCACTTAGTCTTACTTTAAAATAACGAGGTTAATCAATTCAATATTTCTTTCATTTTGTTTTACTTTTAAGACAAGAGTGAGAGAGCGTAAGAGCATAAAACATGAGGCGTAAGGCGTGAGGCTTGTGAAAGCTGAATATACAATTGAAATTACTTGTTATTGTTTTGTCTTGAAATAAACGAAAGAAAACAACGAAATTTCATTTAAAGGACCTTTTGGAATTCTTTTTATTTTTGCTTTTATTTTAATTTACAGTACGAGGTAAAAATATGTCGCATGTAGGCAACAATATACATTACTTCATATTTAAAAAAAAATAAATAAATTTCGTGTGTAAAAGATATTGAATACATATATAATTGGTCATTACGACCTTTAGTCAGGACTACAACCTAGCTTCTGACACCACTTATGTTGTGTGTATTAATTTTATACGTGAGTGGCGATACCTACAGTTTAATTTCGACTCCGAAACACAGATTTTTGAGAAACTTTTCATGGCAATTTTATTTACTCTCTGAGACTTTTTGTCAGAAATCTGCTGAGAGCAAGTCTCCGAAGAAATGTTTTTTTCATATTTCATTTAGTTGGAGATGTCTGACCTGGGTTTTGAACCGAGGCCTCACGTCTCATAAGACAATGCACTACCTACTAGACTACGGCGACTACAATGATATCGAATTTCGAATTTAAAATCTCTTAAGACTTAATAAACCTCACATACTCAATTGATCATTACAGCCCTCTATTTAGTATTATGACACATACACTACCCATGTCATGTGAGTTAATTTCATCCATGAGCGGCAGGGCCTATAGTTCAACGTCGACTCCTAAGAGCAGATTTCATTATAATTTTATTTACTCTCAGAGTTTTTTTCAGACGACTATTCAGGAGTGTCCAGGAATCCACTTGAGGGTACCCATCTAATGTCAGACTATTTTCCCCAGAAAAACCCATCATTTTTGTGCAACATCAGTTGTACTCTCTGATTATTTGTTGTTACGATCTTTTGCTCATTCCAAGTTTTTTTAGATTTTGTCGCTCAGTGTGCCGCCCGATTGTCTTGGAATTTGCTATCTCTTGCGTTAGTGGTAGTAATGAACAGATATTTCCACAGGTACCCTATCTAGCGTTATTTCCGTTTTCTGATTCATATACGCCCCACACTATTTTCTCGAGCATGTTCCAAACGATATGAGAAGACGACAACATCAATTTAAACGTCTCCCCGTCAAAGCCGAAGTCCTACGTCAATCCCTCTCCTCTCGTGTTGTGCCAAATAAGCGTTATTACGATTGGTCACTATTCGTTAGTCCTCGGTTAATTTCCACGCCCTCAGCGAAACAAGGCTGTCGCTCACAAACGGTAAATCTATCATCGAACTCGATCGAGCTCTTCTAAATGTGCTCGTTCTTCCATCATTCATCACTGCTACCGGAGAGGAAGCAAACGTCTCCAATAGGCAGCGATGTCCTTAATCTCAATCGTCCTCTTTTCCTTTAGAGGGCGGCCAGACGGGCATTATCCCAAGAGCTCTACAATGGCTCCCCTAAAGTCCTCCGTGTGGCTGAAGTAATAACCCTCCTATGATACATACATAATTGGTCATTACAACCCTTCAGTGAGGATTAAAACCTAGTTTCTCACACCACATATGCTGTGTGTGTTAATTCTGTACATGAGTGGCGGGACCTACAGTTTAAAGTCGACTCCGAACGACAGATTTTTGAGAAACTTTTCATGGCAATTTTATTTACTGTCAGAGTTTTTGCCAGAAATCTGCTGAGAGGAAGTCGCCGAAGAAATACATTTTGTATTTTATTTTGATGTCTGGCCTGGGGCTCGAACCCTGGCTTTTCGTCTAATAAGCCTACACACTACCTACTAGACTACGACGACCTCATGATGGTTCTCCGAATTTTGGTCACATTCTCCCCGAATTTGCAAAGCTTAGGGCCCGTTTTAACCCTCCTCAGAATGTCGGCAATTGAACACGTTGATTTTGGTGTGCGTGAACATATGTAAGAGTTCCAAATTTAATTGTCCATCTATGTGCGGTTCACCTCATTCTCCTTCAAGCCTCAAGACTTGTGCTGTCCAAGAGTCGAAGAGTGAACTGCCTCATATGTGACGTGTTGATTCTTATAATTTTGTTTTAGTTTTAATGCGCTAATGTTTTGAGTGCATTTTGACAAATCTGTCAGATGCCTCTAGACATTGATGTGACTTTCGCTAGAATTCCGTTGCTAACTACGATAAATAACAGACAGAATATTAGGCACGACTGTATTAATCAACGTTGATGGTTATTGGGAACTGATTGTTTCCCTCGTGTAAGAGCGCGGCAACAATATTTTCTTACATTCTCTTAATAATTATTAAGGATTTCTCTGATCACAGTTTAATTTTAAAGCCTACATTCACACCGTTTTTGTCTCGCACTGTTAATAGCGTAAAACTAGCAGCCTGCCTGTCTGCCTGTGTAACTGTCTGCCTGCATATCGTTAAGTCTGTCAGAGAGCGATAGAGAGAATGAGCGAGAGAGATACTTATAGAGGACACATTAAGTTACAGTTAAATTTTAATAAAGACTTTAATCTTCTTGTTATCATTTACAACGTATAACGGCCAATTTGTTTGCTCGTTCGTTTACTTGCTTATTTATTCATTGAATCATTAATTCGTAGCGTTTCGTAACTTTTCATTCAATTCATTCAATATTTTATAGGAGGTGGAAGTATCGAAGTCTAGTAATTATATGCCGATGGCATGTCAATCAATCAATTTACAAATAAAATTTGTTCACCTTTTTTTTAGTTTTTTTTATTGTATTTGCAAACATATTTAATGTTTATTGATTTTGTAATTTTTTTTTTTTTATTTAATTTAAAAAAAATTAAAACTAACAGAACAAGAGAGGAGTATACATACCCATCTCCACAGATGGATCGAAGTTAGATGGAGGTACAGGTGCTGGGGTTTTCTGTAAGCAACTCGGTTTTGAACTTCACATTATATTGAAGGATGATTGTAGCATGTATCAGGCAGAGATTTTTGCAATCTTGAATGCTGTTGAGGCCTTAGCTGGTAGGCCCACTGCAGATTCGGAATCTTATATGATCTTCGTTGACAGTCAGGCTGCCATAAGGGCCATTGTGATTGTCTGGTGTAAATCACGGCTAGTTCGTCAGTGCAAAGAGTCGTTAAGGACCTTTGGACCAGCCGAATCCGTTTATGCTGGGTTCCGAGTCATAGCGGAATATCGTTAATGAGAATATTGAGGCCATAAGCTGGCAGGCCCACTTCGGATTCGAAACCTTACATGATCTTCGTTGACAGTCAGGCTGCTCTAAGAGCCATTGCGTTGGTCTGGTGTAAATCACGGCTAGTTCGTGAGTGCAAAGAGTCGTTAAGGACCTTTGGACCAGACCGAATCCGTCTATGCTGGGTTCCAAGTCATAGCGGAATATCGGTAATGAGGCGGCGGATGCTCTCGTTAGATTATTTTCAATTTCTGCGGGCGATTTTATAGTTGGTCCTGATGCCCCAATCTGCCACCTCTATGCCCTCATCAATGGGTGGGTCAGGGGGGAAGAGCAGAGGTGTTGGGCGAATTGATCGGAATGTTATATTTCTGGCTGTCTAGCAGGACATAGACAGTGTTAGGACAGGTTGTTTGCCGGGCTTAGATAAGGTCAGTTTGAGGTTTATTACGAGCCACTGAGAGTTTAGGTCGCTGACAAGGATCTGGAACAGATTCCAGTCTGACTATTGCAGGGTATGTTGAGACGAAGAGGAGTTGGAAACTATCGAACACCTCCTCTGTAACTTTTATAACTTTCCAGCCCTTAGTAGGTTGAGGTTGAGGACTCTGTGAAGGGACTTCTGCGAGGGTTTGAATTCTTTGTCGTGAGCCGACATAAGGCTCTCCATAGATTCATTATTAGTTTGTGATCGTTGAGCAGTGCTAGGGCTTCAATGGTATAGTCGAACTCTTTTATGAGTTTGTAGTCTGCATTATTCCACCGCTTCCTTCCTCTTCTTTTTATCCCCTCTCCTTTAGGACGTAGTACAATGGTTCATCTTGATCTCCGAGCACTGTACTGGTCTCAATGGCAAGAACACGTCTTCTAACCTAAATCTAACAGAACACAAATTATTTTAAGAATACCCAATGACTTTGAGGATTAAATAAATAATTATATCGATAAATACGCTCCACACGTTGGAAACTATATTTAACAAGAGTTTTTTGCCGAGCACATCAAGAGACCAGAGACTCAATATTCGACCTTAATATTCGCGTACTTCTTTGAATTGGAATGGAAACACGCTACGTTATAGTGAAACTTAATGAGGATTAACTCTCAAGTAAACACCAGTTATATTCCGCCCAATATAGCGTTTGTTAGAGGGTCCAAAAAGCTTTACTAATAGAAAAGACTATGGTTAAAACCTAAATAGACTTATAAAGGCTGGCATAGACATAAGAAATCTACTGAGGGGAAGTTGCAAAGAAATATTTTTTTATATTTCGGTTTGGTATCCTGACCTGAAGCTTGGACCGAGGCCTTACGTCTAATAAGCCAACACACTACCTACTAGGCTACGGCGACTATCCAAATATTATAACCCCAGCATTTACATTAGTTTTCCTTCTGTTTTAATTTTGTTTTAAATAAAATTTGCAAAGAGAATGTCGGTTACTTTTTTTAATTTTTAATACATCAACAGACCTAATGTTTACAGCACAAGTTACAATAAAAATAATATTTTTAATTAAAAATTTATGAATTTTATGAATTTAATGAATAATTTTTAATGAAAATTACTAAAATTTTCTTTCTCTTTATTTTCAATTACAGAATAAACAAAGAACGAATTCAATTTGGATTTATTTTGGGTATGTAAAGTAAATTTTTTCTATTTTTAATTGCACGAGCCTGACTTAGATTTTAACTTGAAGAAGAAATTATAAGAGTTTCTCTTGCTATTGATTGCGCAAAATATTTATTATTTTTTATTTATTTATTAATTACAATGCATTTACAAATTATAAGTGAGAAATATGCTCTGTGTAGTGTCACAGTCCAGAGACTCTGCTGGAAATCGAAAACATGACCCTCACGTTAATAGTCTAGCACACTACCCACTAGACCATAGTTTACCATTTCATAGCACAGTTGTGCAAAGAGAACTCACACGCATTCTTGTGTTTTATCATTTAGTTGTCGATCAGACTGCGACAAGAACACATGTGCGGCGGATGCTTTATCATTTTATTTCAGCATAACACTCAAAAAATATTTTATGTTAAAAATGTCCTGTTATTTTTTTATTTTGTCGCCTAGTATAATTTTTTTTAAATGCTTTAGAATGTTCGCTTTTTTTTTTCTGTTAATAAAAAGTGTGGTTTTTATTCTTTTTATTTTTATTATTCTAAAAAACATGGTCTAATTTTTAAGCCAAAGATGGATAGCTTTGTGTTCTTTTAATAAAAAATGTATTTTTTATTTTATTTTTATTTATCTAAAATTATTAAGCCAAAGATCGATAGCTTTACATACGTATGTTCATGAAATGAAAATAAAAATAGCGTATATTACCAACACTTTTCTATGGCTGTAAATAAATAAATTCTCTCAACTTATTTTCTCTCTCTTACTCACTAACACATAACCAAAAATTTTTTGACGAACCTTGCACTAGACTATCAGGGCACCCATAGAAAATATCGCTAGATTAGAATATACATACATACATACATAATTGGTCATTACAACCCTTCAGTCAGGATTACGACCTAGTTTCTCGCACCATTTATATTCTGAGTGTATACATGAGTGGCGGTACCTACAGTTTTTAAGTCGACTCCGAAAGACAGATTTTTGAGAAACTTTTTCATGGCATGGTAAATAAATTACTCTCAAAGCTTTTGCCAGAAATCTGCTGAGAAGAAGTCGCCGTCGAAATATTTTTTTATATTTCGTTTCATTGGAGATGTCTGATCTGAGTTTTGAACCATGGTCTCACTTTCTAATAGACTACTTCCTACGTTAAATAAAAAAAATGCTCATTAGTAAGCCCAACAGTAGTGGAGGTATTTTAATATCATACCTATCAGAGATCAGCACTGAATCGTTTTTTCGCTGCTCATAAGTACTCATGAAATTTCGAGTATGAGTGAGTCAATAGTATTGAAATTCAACTACTCTGATTCATTTGTACTCACTACAACATTGATTTATAAGTACAGATTGCAATGAGTATGAGTACAACGTTGACATTAAACTCATAACATTCGAAGTATGTTTGATTCATAAGCGTACTCAATCAGATTCATAACTTTAGAAAAATGCTTATAATACTCATAAATGATTCGCGTGACTCGAATCATTCATCAAAATTTACAGTCTTAGCTATTGTTGGCTTTACAAAAAAGAAAAAAGTCTCATAAGCAAAACGGACAGAGCAGCAAGCATAGCAAACACACAACCTTCTAGTGAGTATTTTAGTGTTCGTACGCGAATACGCATCATGCGTATTGTTAAGTATGAGTACGATGAGTACTTCATACTTTGAATATGAGCAGTATGAGTATAATATTAAATTACGTACGAATGCGTATAAGCATCAGAAATTATGAGTATGATTCTATTCTACTCATCTTTTTGAATACTCACTGTTGATCTCTGATGAGTACTTAAAACTTTGAATATGAGTAGAGGTTCCATGATATTAAAATAAGTATGAATGCGTATAAGTATCAGAAATTATGAGTATGATTCGAATCTACATAACCTTTTGAATACTCATTGCTGATCTCTGATAGCTATGCCCTCCATCCGATTTAGAATGATTTAAGTCCCCTAAAAAAAGGAATGTTTAAGAAATTTCACATTTATGGCACATTTCTTATCCAAGATAGGCGACACAATATATTCCTTTTTGTTCAAGGCAACCTCTACATCACCTCGTATCACTTCATCACAGAATATATCGCGTAGCAAATAGGCCAGTATTTATGAGTATAAAGGTTTAACGAATAAATAGCACTTCAGATTTAATTTTTTTTTTTTTTTGGGTAAACATTAACAAAATGATTCAAATTATATGCTAAACTGCATGTGCGATGATCTAAAAAGCATATCTCAGTGGAAGTTTTCGAAAGCCGCTCGTCGACTGTAAAACCTATAAAATTTCGTTATGAATTTTTAATTTCTTTTTATTCAAATTTTATTGAAATAAGGTTCTCTTCAGGTGCCGTATAATTTAATAAACATTTATAATCTAATAAAGACTACAACTGCCGCAGACAATAGCTTCAAGCTATCCTCTGAAGGTGAAGAAATTGGAGGTGGTAAAAGTAATATTTTTTGTTTTTATTAGAAAAGCATAATTTTGTATTGAGTTTTTACTTCTTTTTCTTTTTTTGTCTTCCTTTCAATACACCCTACACACTCATATTGTGTACAAAGCAGAACAAATTTTAACATGGGACGCTTGATAAGATCTTCAGATCCCATCGTGTTTAATATGAGATGAGAATATCCGCAAGGGTTTTAAAATGGTCCAAATGTCGATCAACTTTCAGAAATGAATTAAAAATTCAAATCGAAGTCATACAAAGTTTTTATCAAACCTTTAACATGTAGTTTGCAAGTTGAAAACTGAATTAAGCTAGGGCCTCTGATGGGCTTACAGCTACTGCTAGTGTATGTCAAGCTTCATATCCCGATTTCAATGTTTAAAGTGTATAACAATGTAAGGTTTTTTTTTATTGAAGAAGTAGCTCAGTTTAGGTTATAAAGGGTGGACTTTTTAAAAGTTTAAATTTAAAGATGCAATCATTCGATTCGATCAATTTTCGTGCACTTTTTCGAGAGTATGGGGTCATATCCCAGTAATGACATCACGAATGTTGGCCTTCGAATGCTCAATTGTCTCTGGTTGGTTGGTATAACACTTTTCTTTAACGGCTCTCTACAGAAAATAGTTCAACGGTGTCAAATCGCAGCTTCTTGGCAGCCTATTGACATCACCATTTCGGCTTATTAAATGGCCATCAAACGTTTGTTGCAATGAATCGATTGTGGCATGAGATGTGTGGCAAGTTGCACCAGCCTTTTGAAACCAAACATCGTTCAAATCAATACCACGAAGAGCGGGTACAAAAAAATCGGTTATCATTGGTGCGATAGCTGTCTCCATTAACCGTAATGGTTGCGCCGTCTTCATTTTCAAAGGAATATGGGCCCATAATGCCGCTACTCCACAAGCCGCATCAAACGTGATTTTGTAGTGGGTGCAGTGGCTTCTGTAAGACCATGTCATCGTTTAGCATTGGTGCGGTAGCTGTCTCCATTGACCGTAATGGTAGGGCTGTTTTCATTTTCAAAGATATATGGGCCAATGATGCCTCCGCTCCAAAAGCCGCATCAAACAGTCACTTGTAGTGGGTGCATTGGCTTCTGTAAGGCTACGTGCGGGTTTTCTGAGCCCCTAATACGGCAATTTTGCTTATTAACGTCTCCACCAAGATGAGAATGAGCTCCATCCGGAAAGATTTTTTTTTGGCAAAATTGACATCATCGTGCCGTTTCTCGTTGTTCCATCTAGCGAAGCGAAAACGAAGCGGACGGTCATGCGGCTTTAACTCTTGAACCAATTGAACTTTGTAAGGCGTCATAAAGAGATCCTTTTACGTAAACTTGTGCGTAAAATGTGCAATTCTTGAGACAAGTTGATGTTAACTCTTAGCTACAGCTGTTATGAAATCCAAGTGTAATCCAAACCAAATGGCTTAAAGGTGTGCTTCAGTATCAATATTTACTCTTGTGCATCATGCATCCAAAATCAAGCCTACCAAAGTAGATTCAAAACAGATCAAATCTGTCATGTCGAACCTAAGCTTCATGTGGGGATAGTAAGCTTCAATTATGTGTTCGATATTGGTAAAAAGCACTCTATAATCTCTATTTTCCAACCTATCGACATGTAGATTATAGCGTACGTATTGCCACTTCAACTCTATCTATCAATCTTTAAGAATTCGAATGTTAGTCAGTTTAGACCCGCCCTCCGGGTACTGTACTTGTCTCAATTGACAAGTACACGTCCTCTAACCTAACCTAGAACGATTGAAATAGATTTCATTCAGAATATAAAGAACTCGAGACAATATGACAACTATCTTCAAGATTTTGCGTTGTACAGACTACTCAAGAGATGGCCGCCGGGATGTCTCGGCTTCACACACGAAAGTAGGGCCCAAACCACCATGTCAAAGTGTCATACCTAAGACTTTTCGATGTAGATACAAAAAATTGCTCTGTCAGGTCTACCAGATCGTGATGCCACTGTCAGGTCACATAGACATCATGCTCCTGCTCCCCCCATAAACTCTCAGTACATGTTACAACAATTGTATTCCGTTATGATTTCATACGGTATCATATAGCCTTACTTGACCGTTACAATTTTTCTTATTATTTGCTTTCTATTTGGTCTTTGGTTTGTTTTAAATTCTTTGTTTTTATTTTCTTTCTTTCGTGTTTTCTTTCTTCTTAACTTTGTTGAAAATTCTAGAGAATTACCTTGACGTTTACACATACATATACACACACTTTATAAGTGTATTTAGGATACTTAAACGAAACCATCACCACATAGAAACATTTTCCCTGACGATGACTTTATAGTTTGTCCTACGCAGTTACTCGTCCGTCTAATGATGATTTCCATAAAGAGGGCATTTTGGTGGCGGTGCTAAGGGCAACTTGAAAAGGAAAAAGATAAACATACACAGCAAATAAGGTGGAAAAAATTATAATTTCACTAAAACAAGTTGCTTGTTTGGTAACCATTACCAACAGAGTTTTCCATTCTTGTTTCTTTTTTTTTCTGAAGAAAAAATTTTCGATACGCTTTGCTTTTCTTAACATTAACGCTTGACAGGTAAATATTGTTTTACTGTAACAATGTTTATAATAAAAATAAATTTCAAAATAAAAACAGCTGCTGACAGCTAATTAGCAAACGAATGAATCTGTCAAGTTTTCTGGCCTGGCAGTTTTACCTTGTACCAACGAAGCGAGCAATCTATTGACACTTTTGAGTGATGAGAGTAGGATATCAATTATATAACCCCGCTATGCTTTAACTAGTCCATGAGTGACAAGTCCATCCACCCCTAGATGTATGGCATTTCCTTGTGTATTAAGATCCTCTGATCTTCCAATTGATTGACATTTCCTCCACTTTTCTCATATTTAATCGATTAATTGCATTCAGAAAATAATTCTATTCACTTGCCCGCAACTGTACACATATTTCTTATTCATTTGTTGTGTTCCGCGAAGAAAAAAAATGAAAAAAATTTGTAGTCATGACGACCAACGAAAAAATGGTAACAAAACTTTAAGGCAACCTACATACGTAGTGTGTAATAGACAAGTTTAAATAATGCCAGCAAATAAGAATAGAAACAACAAGTTAATGCAATACAATACATGTATATTATTAACATACGAGGTAGGACCAGAGAAGGATAGTTGAGGGCCCTAGCTTGGAAAAATATTTTGTAAGCGTGTCTTTTCATTTTCAGAGAGTAGCCTGACTATCCGTACGACTTCGAATATTTTTTTTTGCCAATTGGCAGCCCTTATAATGCCTGGAAGTTTGCTTTACAGTTATCCTTCCGCTAATAAAGAGATCAACTCTGATTCAATACAAATTCATGCGTAAAGATTTCAAAGCGATTGCTGGCGTTACTCCTTCTGCTTGAGTTCAAGTTCTGAACTGCAGAGAAAATCAGTTTTGCTTACATTTCTGAGAAAATCAGAATGCCCATTATAGCCCATTTATGATTACGAATTTATTACCAGCTTTTGTTAGAGTAATTCCTCTGCGAGATAACATTACCGCCAAACGGTTTTAAGTTTTGTTTGTGTCTCTTTAAAAGGCCATCAAAAATTTTGGCCTTAAGCTGTAAACATTTGTAAATGCCTGCCTTAATGTATGGCTATGTGGTGGTAACATTCACATAAAAATTATTACGACCCATACATACATACATACATAGCTACACTGGCATACACGTAAATTTAAACAGGACACGCGACGTTCTCTACACACACTCATGCATAATATACATACATATACCTGCTAACAAGCACACTGACAAATAATTTTTTTACTAAGACACTAGCAAGTTAAGAAAGAAACACGCTATTAAACACATGAATTTAATGCGAATCGCTAACCTGATATTTACAGTGGAACTGGAGTAGAATTTGATTATCGAATAAAGTGTAATAAATAACGAAAAATTATTGAAGAAAACAATAGCATTTTAAGGAAAATTAAAAACCTTTTCGAACCTTTGAAGCTAAATTTTAAAAATGGAAAAAGATGTTTAAAATTATTAAAAAGTATGTACAGTGGTAGCCTTATATATAGAAACGACTTAGCAACATGTATGTTTGTTAATTTGTTTTACAGTTTTCACTGTGTACCTAGGATTAAATGCTTTGGAGGACGTCTTACATACGTTTTTCCATCAGATTGGGACAAATTAAACTTCGATTCGTATCTCCAGAGAACTCTGTTCCAGAAACATCGTTTCTAATTATAAGGCCACCACTGTACATACATATGTATTGTACAATGAAAATGCTGCGAGTCTGGTTTGCAACTAGAAGTGCTTAGCAATGTGTTTCTTTTCTAAAACAGAAATATCACTGGGGCTCTCATTGTCACTGAAACAAAATGTGATGTTTTGCAACTGATGCACGCATCTAAGGCAGGTTTAACAGGGGATAGCAAAGGTACACATAATATTATTTTAGAATCATTAACAAAAGTATGATATACATACATACATAATTGGTAATTACAGCCCCTTTGTCAGGATTACGACCTAGCTTCGCACATCACTTATGTTGTGTGTGTTAATTTTATACATGAGTGCCGAGAGCAATAGTTTAAAGTCGACTCTGAACGACAAATTTTTTGAGAAACTTTTCATGGCAATTTTTATTTACTCTCAGAGTTTTTGCCAGAAATCTTCTGAGAGGCAGACGCCGAAGAAATATTTTTTCATATTTCGTTTAATTGGAGATGCATGACCTAGAGTTTGAAACGTGACCTTACGTCTAATAAGCATGCACACTATCTACTAGACTATGGCAACAACATCGCTCTGTTTATACTTTGTTTATTTTCGGTCTGGCAACTTTCAGAATCGTACTGTTGATTTGTTATTGTTATTCATTTCATTACTAATTTCTAAATAAAGGGTCCGCCAAATAACTTTTTGTTTTGAAAATGCTTTTAAAAAAAAACTACTGAATATTTTCTCAAATCTCTTTTTTATTTGAAACTACAATCCTTCCGGTTAATAATGGAAAATAATTTCATTCAAACGGCATACAATAGCCTACACGATCGGTCCAATTTTTAAGCACATTATCGATTGTGTGCAGCTGTACATATTTCACCAATGGCTTCACGAATATTGTCCTTTAAAGCGTCAATTGTCTCTGGCCTGTCGACGTAACCCTTATCTTTGACGGCATCCCACAAATAATAGTGCAACGGTGTTAAATCGGAGCTCCGAGGTGGCCAAACGACATCAGCTCTGCGGCTGATAATGCGATCTTCAAAAACAGGGCGCAAAACATCGCGTGTAGTTTCGGCTGTCTGGCACGTAGCGCCGTCGTGTTGAAACCAAATGTTGCCAATATCCTCCTCTTCAATTTTTGTGAACAAAAATTCGTTCAACATGGCCCGATAACGATCGCCATTGACTGTAACGGCCACTCCTTGCTCATTTTCGAAGAAAAATGGCCTCTGGACCAAAATCCGCACCAAACAGTGACTCGTTTTGGGTGCGTCGGCTTTTTAATGTATGCGTGCGGGTTTTCTGTGCCCCAAATGCGACAATTTTGCTTGTTTACATACCCGCCAAGATCAAAATGAGCTTCATCTGAAAAAATGATTTTTTTTTGCCAAAATCGGCATCTTCTGGTGTAGGCTACTGCATGGCCAGCCGAGGCAGCCATTTGAATGAAATTATTTTCCACTATTAACCGGAAGGATTGTACTTTCAAATAAAAAAAGAAATTTGACAAAATATTCAGAGGTTTTTTTTATAGTATTTTCAAAAAAAAAGTTATTTGGCGGACCCTTTAGTTTTAACAATTTTAATATTTTATTTTTTTTCTTAATAATTGTGTTTCTTGTGGTCTTGCTAGTCTAAACATTTATTGTAGATTCTGCTGTTGCAGCAATATGTTGCATATAGATTGTTAAAAATGGGAAAAACAAATCGTTTCATTTGAGTTACAACCACTGTGCGCCTTTAATTTTATTAGTTTTGGTGTATACAGTTATGTTTAATACCATTGTAGTGAGCTAAACTAAATAGTTGGCCAATTGCTAGGATACGGCTTAAAGACAACACCCAAAACAAAACCAGCCACAGGCAACAAAATAGTCGTTCAGAGAACGCAAAAGGCTTCGAGTGTATTATAACCCACATACAAAACAGCAAAAAATAACTCACAGTTCAAGACATTTGAAAATAAAAAAAGAAATAAACTTTAAAATAAAAGAATAAAAATAACATTTCCAGGACAATTAAGTGTTATAAAAACATAACAAAATAATAACAACAAACGCAACTCATTATAATAATAACTGTAGTAAATATTGTAGAATTCAATAAATTTACAAACATTTTTGTGGTGTGTTCATAAATTTAATTTAAATATTTGATCAATAATTCAATATTCTTCTTCTTTG